>CM061543.1:259466295-262002962 GCA_030864215.1 Capsicum pubescens
ATGTTCTATTTGAATAACTGACTCAAAGCACAAAAGTAGAGAAGAAAAAAAGACAATGTATGTCCTTTTTTGAAAATAGAGAAATTAAAAAAAAAGTTATCTAAAAATGACAATCAACTTTAATGATTATAACATACATTCGGATTCAACTTCTTGATATTTTTATCCAATCTTGCACCAATTGTTGTTGAGTTAATGATCTTGAAACAGAGTTGTTTCCTCAAACCTATTGCATTCATAGACTTAATTCGGATAGTGATGCCTTGAAGGATTTTTGTCAACAAGCCTCCCTCATTCATATTTTCTTCATCTCACCATTGCTTACGGTGTTCATGAGTATTTTTACTAACAAGAGTCTCTCATTTTCATTTTCTAGATCTCCCAATCGTCTTAAGGTGCCTGTGAAGCTTTTCACTAATAAGACTCTCTCATTTCATTCTCCCAACTCAAAATTGTCTTATGGTGTCCGTGAGGGTTTTCACCAATAAGACTCTTTCATTTAACTCTCTCATCTCACAATTGTCATACAGTGCCCATGAGGGTTTTCACTAATAAGACTCTCATTTTTGTTTCTCTCCTGATTCCTTATGTTTAGGAAGACAAGTAGTGCCTAAAATGTATCATCGTATCCATTGTATACTTAGCCTTAACATTATCAAAGATTGATTTGAAGGTCTTTCTTTTGTTGTAATATGGTTTTGGACAGAGTTAGAAAGAAAGATGGCTTGAGTCTCAAACGACAGTTGAAGTGGGGTGGGACTTACATCTTTTGGAATCGACTTAAACAATGAAAATTAACTCATTCCCCAATTTCTTTTGATTGGGTAATTCTAAATTGCTTATTTGGCTGGACCAAACCCAAAATAGGGTTGCCTACGTATCTCACTCTCAAAAGAGGAGAACCAGGTCAAACGTAGTTCCGAAAACTTGTTTTTAGCTTAATTCTGATTTTTTCTTCTTTCTTTCTCTTTTATTCTCTTTTTCACTTTGTTTTTTTTATGACACTATGTTTCTTGACACTCTTATCTCTTTTTTTTCTTCTTTTTATCTTTGTTTATACACATTTCTTGGACTTTTTCAACTCTCTTCTTTTGCTCGACACTTTTCTCTTTTTAAAAATTTTGCTGACTTAATCTTGATTCCAAAAGAGGGGTATGGAAGAAAATAGAACTAAAGATCAAAAGGGGTAAACAAAGGATGACACAATATTTGGATAAAAGAATGAAATTCCTTCGTCATATCAATCTTTGAAAATTCAAGTACATATCATGCAATTGAAAGTGGAGATCACTTGTACCATCTTTACCACAACACTAACTTTAACTGAGCATGCGTGTTGCTTCTTCATCTTTACTTATCGAATATCTAACTCCATCCTTTTTATGTGCACCTTATATCGAATGACTTATATTTTAGTGGAGTAAATTTCCTTTTGTTTTTCTTGACAAATGACATCCTGCATCCACTATTTGATCTAATTCAAAATAATTGAGATATGTCTTTCAATTGAGGACCGTGTGATTTTCAAAATGATCGCCTAAATTTATTCACTAAAGGCTTCAGCTTGGTCACCCAATGTCTCAAGACTCTATCTGTTTTATTAAATTGCTCTTTCTTGTTTCTGATTTAATGTTTCATAATTGGATTAGATTTTGAGATCTGACTGAAAATTTTTCAAACATGTCATATCACTATAACCAACATAAGATGGACAGTATAAGGAATACAAACAAACTACATAAAATAAAAGGAAAATGGACACTACATTTGTTGAAAGGAAAGATGAAAAGGTTTGAACATAAACAAAACAGAAATAAAATAAGATAGATCCCAAATTACAACCCTGAAATAATTTGGACACTAGAAAAGAATACAAAGCAAACTACCAAAATCCTTCCTAATAAGGAGAGGAGTGACTTCCCAATTGCTGAGCTTGATATTTTAGCCACTGGTTTGCACATTAGTATGACTAGAGCTTTCTCCATTGTCAATGTTCTGCACCATATTTAATTTATCTTGAATCATCTTTTCTATTTCTATTTTTAAAGTATGACAATCTTCAATACTATAACCATGAACATTAGAATGATATGTACATCGTACATCAGGATTAAAATTTCTTGAATGTAGGTCAGGAGTGTACCCAAGGAGAAGAGTAATCATGCCTAACTGTCTCAGTCTCTGGAATAAACTATCATACATTTCCCCAATTGGTGTGAAACTTTCCCTAGGACTCTGCCTAATTTCATTACTTGGCTTAGATAGAAAATTTGGCCTGAAAGGGCTTTGGTATGTTTGTGGAGTTGGAGGATGACTCTGAGGAGTTGGTGTGCACCATTGTGGTTAAGAAGGGGATTGAACATATGGTTGTGCATTATATACTGGATATGGAAGTTGTGGAATGGAGTATATATCACAACCCGAACCAGGTCCTAGACGTAATGGGCATCCCCAGTCCAACCAGGACCAGGGACCTCCCCCATTACCCAACCCAACAACTTTATCCAGCCTTAGATGGGCTGAATTTTTTATCATATAACAAGATTTCATAAATGCTCTCATGAAGACTCTGGGATAGGGTTGCGACTGTGACCGACCAGCCGAGTCTAACCGTACCAAACCAACCATCCAACCACACCAAATAAAACCAAAGGCCATAACCAAAGAGAATACAAAAACATAATATGATAATCAATCCCAAAAAATAATACAATGGAACAGTGAGAAATCATTTTTGATGATGCCAACCTCCCAACTTATTCCAATGCCAAGGATGATAACATTACCGATCCCGCCCATACCAACCCCTAGAAGTACCACAAAGCCTCTATCCAAAATAATAAAAATATCTGGTTGGGACATGTCACCAACCATGTCCAAAACCAATATCCAAAATAAAATAAAAATTTCCAAAGATGTCCCTAACATGAAATAGAGCCTTCCAAAAGGATGAAAGCTCACCACTTCAGTCCAAATGCTGATACTGAATCCACGTGCTAGACAGGAGGAGTAGAATAATCGGTTCCTACATAGCGTGGGTATACAATTGCCAGTAGATGGGTGAGCGAGCGATCACTAGCATGAACTCAGGATAAGGATAAAATAATGCCATTTATAAAACCAAGTAAAACGATCCATAATGCATAAAACCATACACATATATATGTGACGGTAAAGGGAATTCGGGTTTAGCATGAATTTAAAACCTTTACCTGGGCTGTGTAGCTTTTCATTCCTAAAGAACCTATGGGCGATATAGGTTCAACTCCTACTGCAAAAAGGGCCACAGTGCGTGTAGCCGCATGACCAGGGAAGTATCCCATTAGGATGAATAGTACATCCCTCAGTATAAGGCGTGACATCATGAACATAGTTCACCAACACCAACCTCATACCGATAAATATGAGTTTCCAGTTTTGGTTCCCTGGGACCTCACCTTCCGTGGTTTAGCTACACCCCCACCTTTAATACCCAATTAAAACCATTTCTAAGTAATCCATTTAAGATTTATTAACTGAGGCCATTTAGTGGTGGTATCATCATACCAACAATACTTGTAAGTACTATTCATAGTCAACCATATGTAGGTATAGGGGACCTTAGGTGTTCTTCCAATTACCATATTAAATACACTTGGGGGAATCCGTTCCCCACAAGCATTACAATTTTGCCATTTACTTTTCTAAACCATTTACACCATGAATAAATCCTTTACCAAGTTTAAAACAAGAAAGAGTTCCATTTAAAAGAAGTCAATCTAATGAACATATCTTTATAAATATTTTGTCAAACACATCGGGGGCATAATATATCCAAAAGAAATTCCAATTACCAATAACCATTCCCATATAATCCAATTATCCAAAACCACCATTAATGCATAGAAAAGCATAATTAAAACCATGGGAAACCTTAACAAACCATTTAGAAACAAAATCCCCAAATCATATTTGAAAACCAAAGCATACAATAATGAAATCATGAAAACCAATAGTAAAATCATGCCATTTGTTGGAACTAAAAATAAGGGAAGGAGTAAATTCCTTATACCAAAGAATTGATGGAAAGAAATCACCAATGCAAGCCCCGAATTAGCCCTCAAGATGAAACCCTAGTTCTTCCTTGCCCCAAAGCTTTTTAGAGGATTTTAGATTGTTTAGAAGTAGTTTGTAAGTGTTATGGAGAGAAATAATAAAGAAAATAGCCTCACAAATAGGTTAGAAGTCATGGGATCCTGTTAGGGTAAGTAAGGAAATGTACAGAATACTCTCACTTAAGTTACACAAAATCTCATTATAGGGATACGACTGACCCATATGAGTCATACCCTGCCAATACGAGTGGTACCCGCTACTTGTACAAACCTTCAACCCTTTGACCCAACACTATCTAGTATACGACTCACCAACCAAGTCATATCCAGAGTATACAATCTGTACCCCCTATCCGTATCTCAGGAAAAATAGAATACCAAGGGACTTAAACACTGACCCCTATACGAGTACAATATATGACTCAGACCCAACAATATGACTCTTATCCTCTAAGTCGTATCCATTCCAGTAACCCATCCATCCCTCCAACTAATACTGGTTAACATACCGTAGGACCATACCACTCTTACCCAAAAATATGGATCATAACCATGAGTCATATTGGGTCCAAGGAACAGATTTCAAGGAAAATTTCTATAGCCAAAAACCCAGGATGTAACATTCTCCCCCACTAACTACATTCATCCCCTAATGATGGATAAGGTAGGGGTAACCACACACTGAGTTAAGGATATTAATATTTCCTTAAACAAACTCAGAAAATAAAATATGTCCAAGAACACATACATTCCGCACGAATCCTAGGAGTAGAAAACAAGAGAGGATATTTGGACTTAATGTCCTCCTATGCCTCCCAATTAGTTTCTTTCACATTATGGTTTTGCCATAAAACCATAACCAAATCCACATCCTTGGTTCATAACTAATGAACCTACCTATCTAATATCTCATCTAGGACCTTTTCATAAGATAGAAAATCTAAAATACCCAGTCTCTCTAAGGGAACAATCAAAGAAGGATCACTAATGCACTTCCTCAACATGGAAACATGAAAGACCGGATGAACCAAACCCAAACTAGTGGTCAAGTCTAATTCGTAAGCAACATTGCCAACTCTCCACAAAATAAGATAAGGGCTAATAAATTGAGGACTGAGCATCCCTTTCTTGCTAAACCTCACTACTCCCTTCATAGGAGATACTTTTAGGAATACCTTGTCTCCAACCTCAAACTCCAAGTCTCTATGCCTAGTATCTGCATAGGACTTTTAGTCACTCTCGATAGCCTTAAGCCAATCAGGAATTATTTTCACCTTTTTCATAGCTTGATATACCAGATTCAGACCAAACATACCTACCTCACCAAGCTTAAACCAGATAATAGGAGATCTATACCTCCTACCATACAATGCCTCCAAAGGGGCCATACCAATTCTAGAATGATAGCTATTATTGTAAGCAAACTCCACCAAAGGTAGATGCTCAACCCAATTTCCACCATAGTCAATCACACAGGCCTGAAACATATCCTCCAATGTTTGAATCATTCTCTCTTCTTTTCCATCCGACTACGCATGGAAAACAGTACTTAGACTAACCTTACTCCCCAACCCTTTCTATAAATACAACCAAAAATAAGATGTAAACTGCATGCCATGATCAGAAATAATCGAGATGGGTACCCCATGTAGCTTCACAATCTCTTGGAGATACATCTTCGCATAATTCTTTACTAAAAAGGTCATTTTCACCGACAGAAAGTGAGCAGACTATGTCATCCTATCCATGATGACCCAAATCAAATCAAATTAGTTTTGAGACCTAGGAAGACCGGTAATGAATACCATATTAATTACCTCCCACTTTCATTTGAGAAACTCAATATCTTGATGGAATCCACTAGGCCTCATGTTCTCAACCTTATCCTATTGACACACAATGCATTGGCCACGAAATCAACCACATCCCTCTTCATACTATTCTACTAATAGATCCCTTTGAGATCATGATACATTTTGTAAAGCCGAGATGGACAACATAGTGCGACTCATATTCCTTAGAAAAAATCCTTTTCCATAAATAGTCTACATCAAGAACACACAACCTTTCTTGGTACCGCAAACTACCATCACTATTGATCTAAAAAACTGCCATTTTTTGCCCACCAACATCACTCTTGATCTTTATCAAGATAGGAATTAACACTTTCTTCTCCGTAATCTCTTCAAAAAAAGGTCATTGAACCACTTCTTGCACCATCACACCATATAACACTCTGAGTCTGTAACCCGGATGCTACACGGTGCTTACGGCCCCGAAGGACCATAAGCTAACCCATGATTGATATCTGCTATGAGTATTGAAACGTGATATTATACTAATGCAGAAAATAGGATGAAATGCTATAAGGTCCAAAACATCTAAAATATAGATAAAATATAACATTTGTGATAATATCTTTAAAACTAAATACTAACTTAAAACTAGTCAGAAAAGCCTTTAATATGAACTATCTGAAAGTGGAGTTGATGGGACAATCCTCCAACTAACTCCATATACTAAAATACTGAGTCTACTTCAATAATAAAATGAAAGAATGTACTCAAATAATGAGGACTCATTGCTAAATCTACTGCTGGCTGAATCTAAATCAGTCTATGCACGATCGAGAACCTAAGCATTTGAACCTATGATATAATACATCATAGCACAAAAAAAGAGTATGCAACGGTATATGGAATGTACTGGTATGCTAGATGAGGTAAGGCTGAAGGCAAGGGTTCATATGTATGAACAATAACTGACTGAATGATATAGAGGAACGGAACATGAGAGTACATGAATAATCTATGACTACTGTAAATACTGAGTATGCTACACTATGATGTAATACCCCGTACTTCTAACTAGCTTAAAATCATTCTAGAAATGTTAAAGACTTGTTTAGAAGATGAATCCATTTTTATAGATATGGTATTTCTAAGTTTTTCACTTTTTATCATGTGGGAAATTTAATAAGCTCCTCATCAATATCAAATTTTCCTAAATCTAACACCTGGGTGAAGAGTTAGAGACTTTTTAGTGAGACAGTGTATCACTTGAGCTATCAGCGCATCGCGGAGATAGCTTAAATAGCAATTTTCTATTTCCAGTGTTGCTCCACGATAGTGGCGCGTCGCGCCAAATTTCTAGGTCACAAAAAAGTGGCAACAGAATAGATCCATATCGCACCACCATGTAATTTCTTATTTGTCACTTTCCAGAGACACGACGCGATAGCACTGCGTCACGCCAGGGGTCCAAATCGAGAAATTTTCACAGAATTAAAATACCCATCCAATGGTAAAAGGGTCAATTTTTCACACCTATATATACCCAATAACACGTGATTCAGTCATATTTCACCCAAAATATATTGTTTTTCTCAAGTTTCTCTCAAGAACAAGGTAGGGTTTTCAATCGGGGATTCAAATCCAAGACCCAAATTGAAGAATCTCTCCGTCAATCTTCGTAGAATCAAGAACTAAGGTATGCACAGTGTTGATTCATGGATTCCTTTCATCCATAAATCTCAAGAACCCTATTTTAAACTATACGTCATGATGTTCTTATTTTAAATTGATTATGTTCATTTTTTTATTGTTGTATGACTACCAAGATTGCGTCATTATAATGTTTTCATGAAATTATGTTAGTATAGGGTTGAAATTCATGCAATTGAGTATTATTATGGAGCCATGTTGTATTAAATTGATGATCATACCTATGCCCTAAGTGTGCATGCAAGGTGTTTGATAATATACCCCAATGAATGAATGATGATCAAGTACTTAGTTTCTATGTGTCAAGATCATGTCATGCCTTTTAAGTTATACTATACCTACTAGATTAAGATGATTCCCATGCAAACCTATGCATTGTGATTGCTTCATGAGATGTTCATAAGACTAGAAGCACGAAATTATGCCATGTTTATACGTATAACTATCCATGTACAATAATATGATGATGATGTGCTTCATGAAATCCCCAACTATGAAATTATGAATTGTTGATATTGGTCATGTGATCAAAAGTGTCAAGCCTTGTCAGTTTTATTCTATCAAGTCTTGGGGGTACTTGTACCTGACAATTTAGCTGTGTGCCTAGAGCCATGTCATGTTCCCACGATAATCTCAGTTAAGCCATGATCAGTAAAATTTAGTCAGCCTTATGAATCAAGAAAACTCAATAAATTTAGTATCAGTCCAGTCTCTCTCAGAAATCTCAGTAATCTCAGTACTCAATAATCTCGATAACTTTAGTATTCCCATCAAATTTAGTAACTTTAGTACCCTCAGTCTGTCCTCATATCTCAGTAACATTCCGTGAGTCAATGGATATCAACGAACTCAGCTTAGCTCCCCTAAGTAATACCATCAGTAACAGTTCAGTTTAGTATAACTAATTAAGTGTTTATTCAGTTAGGAGTAGGATTCAGCTCTTAGTGAACCCAAGGATGGGGACTCACTTATTATTCAGTGGAGGGTGTGATCCTTAGAAGAAATCCTTGCATTCCAGAACTACGTAGCCAGCGTAGGTTGAGATGTACCCATATACGTAGGGCTACTAATACATCTCTTTTGAGTTTTTTCCTTACAGGAGGGGTTGACGGAAGAGTTACCTATCAGAGAGGGTTTACTCATATCTTGTCTTTACTCATGGCACGATACTGATACCCTTCCAGCTAGGGTTACAGGTTGGACCCCATCAGTCAGTCTTGGGGCATGTCGGTTAGATGGTTACCTCCCAAAGTCTCAGTTTTAGTCTTAATCTCAGTCTCAGTAATAGAACTCAGATAGTTCTACAGATTTCAGGATTGTCAGATACAGTCACTCAGTACAATACAAAGCTTAGCTAGTTCCATTAGAAATTAGATTGTCAGATATAGTCGCTCATTATCAGTGTAGTAGATATATAAAAATCATATTATCATTTTTCAGACTCAGGACTGTTAGATACAGTCAATCAGATCAGTTCTTCATAATCAGAATTATCAGAAACAAATATTCATATTATCCATATCAGTAAACTCAGTTGTCAGCTTACCATTAATACAGTTAATTTACATTCCAGTAATAGTAAACTCAGGTATCGGTAAATCCCTATTATCAGTAGACTCAGAAGTCAGAACCGAACTCAGTATTTAGTCGTATCACAATGTCAGTCACTGTTACGTATTCATGCATGTATTCGTACATCCATGTTAGTCAGTCAGTTAGTATTGTTCATGCATATGAACCCTTTGTATTCAGCCTACCTCACTTGCATACCAGTATATTCCAACGTACTGATGCATTTGCGCTATGGTGTTTTACTTTATGCCATAGGTTCAGAAGCACACGCTCCAAAGCATCAGTAGCATTTCAGATTCCAGTAGCACTAGATTTGCAGTGAGTCCTCATCATTCGAGGATGATATGATTTCTTTATTATTATTTATTATCTCAGTTCAGTATCAGCAGATGGAGTTAGTTGGTGGCATGTTCCTTCAAATCCTTATTCAATTCAGTTTATAAGCTTTTAAACTACAGCAGTCTAGACAGTTACTTTAGATTTGTTTTGGTATTTGTTATATTATTTTCAGACATAGTTTTATCAGATATTTATTCAGTTTTGGACCTTATGGCTTTACAACTTTACGTATTCTGCATAATTTCAGTATATTATTCAGTGCTCAGTTATAAATATCAGTCATAGGTTAACTTGTTCTTATTCGGGGTCATAGGCACCATGTAGCATTCTGGGTACCATATTCAGGGCATTAAAAACTTGGTATCAAAGCCTAAGGTTCAACAGTGTCCTAGGAAATATGAAAAGCCGCATCTAGTAGAGTCGTGTACATGGGTGTGTTGTCCACCACACTTATGTGCAGGAGGCTATGAGATGTTTTAGGAACATTTTCCCTTCTTTTAATTTTATGTTGTTCCAGTGAGAGTAGGCTCAAAGTTAAACTCTCAGTTTAATCTGCTTTTTCCTTTCATTTATAGAACATACCTCCTAAAAGCACTAAAAAAAGGGGAATCAAAAATCAGTCAACACCTCAGCCCGTCCAGCCAGATTCTCTGGATGAGCATGTCTCTCATGTAGAAATTAGGACTGCATTTACTACTCTAGCCAGTTCATCACAGCTCAGAATAAATGGCCAGCTGCTGTTCCAGCCAACCCAGTGGCAAATTCTACTGCAACCAGGATTTGGGACTTTACCTAAATAAATCCTCCCCTATTCTCTGATTCTAAGTCAGGCGGGGATCTACAAGAGTTCCTCGATCAGGTTCAAAAAGTCATAAATATCTTGGGAGTGACTTCCAGCGAGAGTGCCAAGTTAGCCGCCTATTAGATACAAGATGTAGCCCATACATAGTTCAAATAGTGGAAGGTAGACCGGGGTACAGATTCAAATCCCTTAGATTGGGAAGAGTTTGCTACGACTTTCTTAGATAGGTTCTTTCCTATAAAGAAGAAGGAGGCTAAAGTATTAGGGTTCATCAATCTCAGAAAAGGTAGCATAAGCGTAAAAGAATACTCCCTTAAGTTCACTCAGTTAGCTAGGTACGCTTCCCATGTAGTAGCAGACAGTAAATCTAGAATGAGTAAGTTTGTGTCTGGGGTTTTAAGTAGAGTGGTTAAGGAGTGCAGAACTGCAATGTTGATTAAGGAAATGGACATATCTAGGCTTATGGTCCATGCTCAATAGATTAAAGAGCAGAAACTTAAGAAGAAGGAGAGAGAAAATAAGAGGGCTAGAATAGGTAGTTATAGTTTTGCTCAGTCAGGGTGGCAGGGTGGTAATCATTTTCAGTTGTGTCAGAAATGTTCATCCCTAGTTCACTATTCATCTAGTGAGCCAGTACCAAAGTTTAGAAATGACCGTAGGGATGGGGCATCAGGCTCCAAGGCCAGGGTAGTGAGAGCAGGGTTTTTACTTATCTGTTTTTCTTAGAGTATGGTAAGTATCATAAGGGGGTGTGTAGAGCCGACAATAATGTGTTCTTCGGATGCAGTGAGTTAGGTCACAAGGTCCGAGATTTTCCTCAACCCAGTCCTCAAAGTCAGCAAGGTCGTTGTTTAGCTCAGTCCAATCGCCCGAAATAGAAGGGCACGAATTCCAGAGCTATTAGTGGGCAATGCCCAAACAGGCTTTATTCACTTCAGTCCTGACCGAATTAGGAAAGTTCTCATAATGCAGCCACTGGTATGTTACAGATCTCTCATTTATATGTTTAGGATTTTTTCAGATTCATGAGTTTCTTTTCTTTTGAAATCTTGCATAGCAGTTAAAATTTGGGGTCAGGAAGTCAAGCCTTCAAATTCTAGTTATAGTTCCAGTATGTGTAGATAATCAGTAAGGAAAGACAACTCCCGACCCGTTCCTGTCTTAGTGCAAAGTTTCTTACTATAGTCATCATGATATTTATGCATGCTACCCATTTCAGTTCCACGAATACAACTTGTATCCGCATGCTTGTCATAGAATAGTGTGTGCTCTAGGTTCCTAGTTTATGGAATTCCAGTTCACTTAGTGTCACGAATCATACCACATGAAACATAAAAATTTCAGGCTCAGGCCATCCAGCTCATGACTCAAGTACTCATGTCAAGATTTACATTATGCTTAGCCCATATGACTCACGTTCCACTTCTAGTGAGCAACCAAACTTAGTAGTGTTATGTACACCCTCAGCTTAAATCCCTTGATAAATCCATGATTTTGGTATTCTATTCCTAAGGCCTCAGTTATTTTTCAAATTCAATATATCCCTGGCGTATGTCAATTGTTCGTAAGAAGTTATCAGAACTCTGTTATAGTTTCAGTGTTTAGTTTTAGTAATCATCATTCATTCTCTGAATCAAATACTTCAGCACCTGTCTAAACCTCAGTTATCAGAAATCAATGGTTGCTATCTCGATTACCATCTTAGCTACAATCTTAGTTCCAGTCCTAGCCTAGCAATCGAGTCGGTAACTCAATTCAGTTTCAGGGTTTGCTTGACCATAGTGTACAGTTATCAAATATTTATTTATCAGTATTTCAGTACCTATGTTTACAGACTATTCTAGAATTATGTTATACGCTTGGTCTTACGTTCTCAAATAATATAGTTTTCACTTATTCATGCTCGGTTGCCTCATGTTATCCAGTCAGTCAATACCTTCAATGCATGATACTCTACCATTCCGGTTCAACTATTCAGACTAAGTATAGACCATCCTTGTAGACTCAGTATTTAGCTATCAGTCCTTTAGTTAATTGGATAAGTCAGTACGGTTATGCATTCATGCTCAACACCTACGTAAATCTTCTCAGTAGTCTTAGCTGTAGTGCATGAGTCTTAGTTACTTCATCTTAGATGATGTTCATAGGTCTTAACTCATCTTACCAAATCTCAATCAGGTTATGATTTTCTTACTCAGCTGTCTTATACATACAAATTCGTATAATTTGGTTTCCATGTCCCCAGTTATGCGCTCTAGACAAAATCTCATGAAAGAATGTAACCATTCTAAGATGAACCAATCATATAGATGGAAGATCAACTCAGTTTGTGTATCATGTCTTAGTTTCAGATCTTAGATAATTAGTTATGACTCAATTCCTAGGTGACTTGTGCATCGCCTCAGTTTTCCTTAGCAGCTCAGCCTAGCCAATATTCCTCAAGGGACCTTGTATCCCAAGGGGCAGATACTCTATATTCCCCTAAACATTCATGACATAAACATGCCGCTCTCTTCTCATAATGAATCCATTTTGGAGTAGTGAGTACCCATAAGTTGACCCTCTAGTTTTAATCGTAGTCATACTCCATGTACTCAAGGTAATCAGTTCTTATCACAATATTCAGCTCATGTATCACGTTCTATACCTAGTTACGTTCTCATATTTCCGCTCATGCATGTTAAGTAGTTAAAATCAGACTCAGCCCAAGGCAATAGCTTTTCTTAAGCTTATCCAGTTTTATGTTTAGATTTCAATTATAAATGTGGTATTCAGTTCCATGCTCAGTTTTCATTTCAAACTTTGTATCTTTACCCTTGCATGTTCATTCACATGTTCATGAGTCAGTTTGGTTATGTATTCACATATCAGATATGCGTGATCAGGTTATCGATACTCTCAGTCATGCATTCATACATCAGCTCAATCATAGAATCATGCATCAGATATGCATGCTCAATATGAATCGCAGTAATGTTAGTCAAGTAATCATGATTTAGTTTTTCATGTTCAGTATGTACTTCAGCTTATCATTTTCCCATCTCAATTAGTCTCATTCGAGGATGGATATTTCCAAGGAGGAGATATTTTAATATCCCATACTTCTACCTAGCTTAAAATCATTCTAGAAATGTTAAAGACTTGTTTCAAAGATGAATCCACTTTTATACATGTGGTATTTCCAAGATTTTAACATTTTATCATGTTGGAAATTCAATAAGATTCCCATAAATATCAAATTTTCCCAAATCCGACACCCGAGTGAAGATTTAGAGCTTTTTTAGTGAGACAGTGTATCACCTGAGCCATCAGCGCATCACAGAGATAACTTAAATGGCAATTTTCTATTTTCAGTGTTGCTCCGCGACAGTGGCGCATCGCTCCAAACTTCTAGGTCTCAAACAAAGTGGCAAAGCGATAGCTCTGCATCACGCCACCATGCAATTTCCCATTTGTCACTTTTCCAGAGACATGGCGCGATAGAACCGCGTAGCGCCAGGGGTCCAAATCGAAAAATTTTCAAAGAATTAAAATATGCATCCAAGGGTTAAAAGGGTCAATTTCTCACCTCTATATATACCCAATAACACGTGATTCAGCCATATTTCACCCAAAATATATTGTTTCTCTCAAGTTTCTCTTAAGAACAAGCTAGGGTTTTCAATTGGGGATTCAAATCCAAGACCCAAATTCAAAAATCTCTCCGTCAATCTTCGTAGAATCAAGAACTAAGGTATGCACAGTGTTGATTCATGGACTCCTTTCATCCATGAAGCTTAAGAACCCTATTTTAAACTATATGTCATGATGTTCTTATTTTGAATTTATTACATTCATGTTGTTATTATTGTATAACTACCAAGATTGCATCCTTATCATGTTTTCATGAAATTATGTTAGTATAGGGTTGAAATTCATGCAATTGAGTTAAATTGTGGAACCATGTTGTATTAAATTGATGATCATACCTATGCCCTAAGTGTGCATGCAAAGTGTTTGATAATATGCCCCAATAAATGAATGATGATCAAGTACTTAGTTTCCATATGTCAAGCTCATGTCATGCTTCTTAAGTTATGCTATACCTACTTGATTAAGATGATTCCCATGCAAACCTATGCATTGTGATTTCTTGATGAGATGTTCATAATATTAGAAGCACAAAATTATGCCATGTTTATATGCATTACTATCTATGTACAACATTATGATGATCATATGCTTCATGAAATCCTCAACTATGAAATTAAGAATTGTTGATATTGGTCATGTGATCAAAAGTGTCAAGGCTTGTAATTTTCATTCTATCGAGTCCTGGGGGTACTTGTACCCGGCAATTTAGCCGTGTACCTAGAACCATGTCATGTTTTCACGATAATCTCAGTCTGTCCATGATCAGTAAAATTTAGTCAGTTTCATGACTCAGGAAAACTCAATAAATTCAATATCACTCCAGTCTCTCTCAGAAATCTCAGTAGTTCAGTAATCTCAGTGATATCAGTACTCAGTAATCTCGGTAACTTTAGTATTCCCAGCAAATCTCAGTAACTTTAGTACACTCAGTCAGTCCTCAAATCTCAGTAGTATTCTGTCAGTCAATAAAACTCAGCGAACTCAGTTTAGCTCATAATACCATCAGTAATAGTTCAGTTCAGTATAATTAATTCAGTGTCTATTCAGTTTGGAGTAGGATTCAGCACTGAGTGAACTCAAGGATGGGGACTGAGCTGTTATTCAGTAGAGGGTGTGATCCTTAGAATGAATCCTTGCGTTCTAGAACTATGTAGCCAGCATAGGTTGAGATGTACCCCTATGTGTAGGGATACTAATACATCTTATTTGATTTTTTTCCTTATAGGAGGGGTTGATGGAAGAGCTCCCTATCAGAGAGGGTTTACTAACAGGTTGTCTTTACCCGTGGCACGGTACTGACACCCTTCCAACTGTGGTTACAGGTTGCACCCCACTAGTCAGTTCTGAGGCATGTCGGTTAGATGGTTACCTCCCACAGTCTCAGTTTCAGTCTCAGTCTCAGACTCAGTAATAGAACTCAGATAGTTCTACAGATTTTAGGAGTATCAGATATAGTCACTCAGTATTGTACGGAACTCAGCTAGTTCCATTAGAACTTAGACTATCAAATACAATCGTTCATTATCAATATACTAGCTATACAAAACTCATGTTATTAGTATTCAGACTCAGGACTGCTAGATACAGTCAATCAGATCAGTTTTTCATAATCAGAACTATAGAAACAAATATTCAGATTATCCATATCAATAAACTCAGTTGTCAGCTTACCAGTAATATAGTTAATCTATATTCCACTAATAGTAAAATCAGGTTTCAGTAAATCCATGTTATAAGTAAACTCAGTAGTCAGAACTCAGTATTCAATCCTATCACAATGTCAGTCAAAGTTACGTATTCATACATGTATTCTTACGTTCATATTAGTCAGTCAGTATTGTTCATGCATATGAACCCCTTGCATTCAGCCTACCTCACTTGCATAAATGTACTGATGTATTTGCGCTATGGTGTTTTACTTTACACCATAGGTTCAGAAGCACGTGCTCCAGAGCATCAGTAGCATTTTAGATTCCAGCAGCAGTAGATTTGTAGTGAGTCCTCATCATTCTATGATGATATGATTTCTTTATTATTATTTATTATCTCAGTTCAGTATTAGTAGATGGAGTTAGTAGGAGACATATTTCTTCAACTCTTTATTCAGTTCAGTTTAAAGGCTTTCAGGCTATAGCATGCCAGACAGTTACTTCAGATTTGTTTTGGTATTTGTTTTATCATTTTCACACATTGTTTTGTCAGATGTTTATTCAATTTTGAACCTTATGAATTTACAACTTTTACTTATTCCGCATAATTTCAGTATATTATCCAGTGCTCAGTTATAGATATTAGTCATGGGTTAGCTTGTGATCCTTCGGGGTCATAGGCACCGTGTAGCATTCCGGGTCCCAGATTTGGGGCGTTACATATGCATATATATATATATATACTGTAACTGAGCTTTTTTGAACTAAGTACTGAATTCTAATACTGAGTAACTGGTAATTTGAGATTACGGACAACTGAGTTACTAATACTGATTGACTGTATCTGACATTCTTGATTTTATAGAAATAAACTGAGTTCTATTTTGATGACTTAAACTGATACTATGGGAGGTAATCATCTAACTGACATGCTAAAAATAATATAATATAATAGAGTTAGGGTCCAATCTATAACTCCAATTATAAGGGTATCAATACCATACCACGGGTAAAGATATACTGAGAGTTACCCTTATCTGGCAGACACTCTAATGAGAACGGTGGAACCCTCATCTGGCAGGTTAAAACACCTCATCAACCCTCAACTAGCAGGTTTGATGTCTCAGCCTACACCGGTTAAGTAGTTCTGCAATGCAAGATTGCTTCTAGAGATCACACCCTCTACTGGCATATGAGCCCCCATCCTTGGGTTCACTTGGTGCTAAATCCTACTCCCAAATGAATAGACACTGAATATATTATACTGAACTAGACTTGATTGATACTGAGTATACTGAATTTTCCTGAGTTCTGTAACTAACTGAGTTCTACTGAGTTCTGTAACTGACCGAGAGTACTACTGATCGTGAGATAACTGAATATATTTTGTAACTGACACTGGTTCTAGGTAAACAACTAGATTGTCGGGTATTAAATACCCCCAGGACTCGATAGTATGAAAAGTAAAGAGTTACATGATCTTAAGTAACATAACAATATTCACTTGTTCATAATTCATCGATTAAGATATTTTATCAAACACTTGTAAGGAATAAGCTTGTACATGATTTGGGACCACATAATGACATCTCATGATTCCACTATCTACTTCACATAGGCATTTTAGCAAACACTTGGGGAGCATGGAATATTTCACATTATAATGGTCAACAAATGAACATCATAAATAACTACTAAATTTCAATTTCAAGGGTTTAGCATGAAATTCATATAATCCATCGCATAACTATCTTAATTTCATAGAAACTTATAATTAAACTTGAATTGGATCCCAATTTCTATCATGAACATAAATACATTCAATTCCAAGCATAGAAATCATAAATCCTAAATCTTGAAGTTTTAAAAATGGATTCTTGGACTCTATTGGTGAAAGGAACCCATATATGAACACCTAACATACCTTGGAATGCTAATTCTTGATGTTCTTGATGGAAATTCTTAGGCTTGTTCTTGATTTCTTGAAGCTCGAGTTTGTTTTCTGGAGAGAAAATGCCTTTTGATTTGGGGAAAAGTTAATAATGAATGATTTAAAATCTTTTTAGGGCTTTAATCTCACACCTGGACGAAATAAATCATGGGAAAAGACCAATTTAACCCTGGATTAAACTTTAATTTTTTTGTGAAGTTTTTTCGACCTGGACCCCTGGTGCGACGTGCCATGATTATGTTGGGTCACTGGAAATTGCAAATTGGGAATGTGGCTGGTGGTGCAACATTGCGGTATCGCGTTGCCACCTAGGATGCAACTTGGAATTTCACCGCAATGCAGTAGGATTGCGTTGGTACACTGAAAATTGACAAATGTGTAAATGCTGCTTGGCACGATGCACTAATATCGTGATGGAACACTGGAAATTGACAATTATGAATATGGATGGTGGCGCAATGTAGTGGTATTACAAAAATTCACTAGAAATTTCCAAATGCCGTTTGGCCTGGCTCCGCAACGCGCCGGAGTGCCAGTTGGCAAACTATTTTACAAAAATAGTTATAACTCTTCACCCAAGTATCAGATTTGGGAAAATTTTATATCATTAGAAAGCTAATTCAATTTCCTATGCAATTGAAGGCTCCAAACTGAAAAATAATGAGTATTTTAAGAATTTATGTTAGATAACTCTCGGACTGAGAGTTAAATTAAGCTAAGGAAATGCGGGGTATTACAATATCTCCTCCTTAGGAACTTTCGTCCTCGAATGAGACAGATTAAGCTGAGAAACCATGACAAACTGAGCTGACACACTGAACATGCATTCTAAAACATGACTACATGACTGGACTACTGACAAGCTGAGTTCTCATACTGAACATGCTTATTTGAAGCATGGAATACATGATTTAATCTACAGATAAGCTGAATTTTCATACTAAACATGTATATCTGATGCATGCGTACATGTCTGAACTAATTCATGAATGCATGACTGAATATGCAATGATAATTGATACCAAGTTTATAATTATATCTGAACATGGAATTGAGTAAAGCTAAAGTAGACTATTACCTTAAGCTAGATCTGAGTTTGCAGATAAGAGGCGAGGATACTTGGTCTGCATATCTACTTATGCTTCCCAAGTAGCTCCCTCTATGAAATGATATCACAAAAGAAGTTTGACTAAGGGAATTTCTTTGTTCCTCAGTCTGCGAATCTGATGGTCAAGGATCTAGACTGGAACCTCATCGAAAGAGAGACCATTATGAATATTTGCATTCTCTAAGGGGACTATAACTACTGGGTCACTAATGTATTTCTTTAGAAAAGATACATGGAATACTGGATGTACTGAAGCTAGATTTGAAGGCAACTTGAGCTTATAAGCTACCTTTCCGAAATGACTGAGAATTATGTAAGGATCGACATATCGGGGACTGAGCTATCCCTTCTTGATGAACCTCTTTACTCCTTTCATGGGAGATATTTTCAAGTACTCAAAATCACCAATCTCAAAATCGAGATCCTTTCTTTTCATATTTGCATATGATTTCTATTGGCTCTTAGAAGACCTAAGTCTTTCTCTGATCAACTGAACCTTCTCTAAGGTGTCAAACACTAGACCAAACCCTACAACTACGGCCTCACCTACCCTGAACCAACCAATTAGAGATCTATATATCCTACTATAGAGAGCCTCAAACAGAGCCATCAGAATACTAGAATGGTAGCTATTATTAAATGCAAATTCGATCAAAGGCAGGTGGTCATCCTAACTACCCTTAAAATTGACAATGCATTCTCTCAACATATCTTCTAGAGTCTGAAT
The DNA here is from genome assembly GCA_030864215.1 of Capsicum pubescens. Lineage (NCBI taxonomy): Eukaryota > Viridiplantae > Streptophyta > Magnoliopsida > Solanales > Solanaceae > Capsicum > Capsicum pubescens. The sequence continues at coordinate 259,485,674 of CM061543.1, forward strand.
GGTCCTTCCTACTTGACCATCTGTCTCAGGGTAGAAGGCTGTACTGAGGTGGACTTGGGTACCAAGACCCTTTTAGAATGCTTTCCAGAAGTAAGAGGTAAAATGGGTACCTCTATCTGAGATGATAGACACTGGAATTTTATGTAATCTGACCAAATCTCTGATATAGAGTTTGACATAGTCCTTAGCTGAATAAGAGGTATGAAGTGCCAAGAAATGAGCAGATTTGGTCATCCTATCTACGATAACCCATATAGAATCATGCTGATGATGAGTACGAGGAAAACCCATCACAAAGTCTATGTTCACTTCTTCCCATTTCCATATGGGAATACTGAACTCCTGCATGGACCTACTATGATTTTGGTGCTCAATCTTAACCTGCTGATATGTAGACCACTTAGCTACAAACTCTGCAATATCTTTCTTCATCCCACTCCACTAATAGATCTCTCGGAAATTGCGGTACATCTTAGTGACACATAGATGAATTGAGTAACGTGCACCATGTACTTTTGCAAGATTTTTTGCCTCAAATGGTCTACACCTGGACACATAGTCGACCCTGGTAACGCAATGCACCATATCCTCTTTTGGAGAAAACCTCTACTTTCTGAACTCTAACTGACTCTTTTAGCTTAACTAGACTGGGATCTCTGTCCTGTTTTTCCTTTACCTTAGAAACTAGAGATGATTTTGAATTATTCTGAACCCATACACTTCCCTTTCCTAAATTGACTAAGTGAAAACCTAGTCGGGCAAGATGATAAACTTTCTGAACTAACTTCTTCTTATCATTATCAACATGAGAAACACTACCTATAGACAGTCTACTGAGAGAATCAACCACTATATTAGCCTTGGACAGATGATACAGAATACTCATGTCATAATCCTTTAATAACTCTTACCACCTTCTCTGACGCAAATTCAAATCTTATTTAGAAAAGACATACTGTAGGATCTTGCGATCTGTGAACACATCTACATATACTCCATAAAAATAGTGTCTCCAAATCTTTAAGGAAAACACTACAGATGCTAACTCAAGATCATGAGTTGGGTAATTCTTCTCATGGGGCTTAAGATATCTAGAGCTGTAGGCTATGACCATACCTCTCTGCATGAGGAAATAACCCAAACCTACTCTGGATGCATCACAATACACAACAAACCCATCTGAACCATCTAGTATAATTAGGACTAGGGCTAAGGTGAGTCGAGTCTTGAACTCCTAAAAACTCTTTTCGCATGAATCTGACCACTAAAACTTGACTTTCTTCTGAGTCAATCTGTATATAGGGGATGCAATAGAAAAAACCCTTTAACAAACCGATGATAATAGCCAGCTAAACCCAAGAAACTCCTAATATCTGATGGATAGATGGGTCTAGGCCAGTTTCTCACCACCTCGGTCTTTTAAGGATCAACTTTAATGCCATCACCGGAAATAATATGACAAGGTAACGCTACTAACCTTAGCCAAAATTTACACTTACTGAAATTGGCGAACAACTGATGAGTTCTGAGAGTCTGAAGTACGATTCTAAAGTGGTCTGCATGATCATTCTAGCTACGAGAATAGATAAGAATGTATTGATATAGACTATAATTTTTGGTTTACGACTGAGAATGATTTTATTAAGATTTCTGGTTTGACTTTAAAGTCGACTGCTATGTAATGAGTTACAAAAGACAAATAAGCTCCTGGATCTAGCAAGGCATAAATATGTAAATGGAAGATCTATAATTTACCAGTGACCATATCAGGAGAACTTTCCAGATCTCGTCTGTACTGAAGTATATAGAATTTGTTTGGGCACCGACTGGTGGCATTAGAAGTAGCACCCTACTGATTTGGGTGACCAGACTAAATCGATGGATGGTAATAGTGACCCTAGGAACCTAATAGAGGAAAATATCTAACTCTATGGCCTGCCTTGCCACACCCAAAACAAACATTACTGCCAGCTCTGCAGACACCCTGATGGGTTTTTCAATATTTTTGAAATAGATGATTTATTTGAGGACTGCTAACACTACCTTGAGACTTAGAGCCTGGCGCTCTATGTTTATTACCTTTCTGAACTTAGAAACGAAAGTATAGGCTCAGAATGGAGCTGGAACTGAATACTTTAGGAAAAATTGGGAACGATTACAACCCTCTGACTTAGGCTGATTAAAATTGAAGCTACTTCTTCTAGCTCTCTTGTTATGCCTCTCTCTTTCTCTCCTTATTCTTAGCCTCCTCTATCTGCTGAGCATGGACCATGAGCCTGTATATGTTCATCTCTTTAATCAACATCATTATTTTTCACTCTTTAACCATACTATCTGACACCCCAGATACGAACTTGCTCATTCTGTACCTACTATCTGCTACTATATAGGGAGCATACCTTGCTAACTAATTAAACTTTAGGGAATACTATTTCACCCTCATACTACCTTGCCTGAGGTTGATGAATTATAACACCTTGGTTTTTGTCACCTCTAAGGGAAATAATCTATCTAGGAAAGCAGTAGCAAACTCTTTCTACTCTATGGGCTTTGCCTCTGCACCCCTGTCTACCTTCCACTGCTTAAACCACGTATGAGCTATGTCTTGTAGCTGATAGGTAGCTAACATAGCACTCTCTCTAGAAGTCACTCCTATGATATATATGACCTTTTAAACCTCATCAAGGAACTCTTATGGATCTTTTTCTGACATAGATCCTATGAATATGGGAGGATTCATTCGGGTGAAGTCACAAATCCTGGCTACAACAGTATTGGTCGCGGGGTTGGCCTGAACAATAGTTGGTTGTTGATTATAAGACATTATGAAATTGTTTAGTGTAGTAAATGCAACTCTAAATTCTTCATGGGAGACATGCTCATCCAGGGGATCTGGTTGAACGGGCTGAGGTGCTGACTGATTTTTGGTTCTCCTTTCGTTAGTCTTTTTGGGAGGCATGTTTTGTAAATAAAAAGGAGGAAATGAATTAGACTGAGAGTTTAACTTTAGCTCATGCTCACTCACACGACATGAATAGTGAAAGAAGGGAAACTTTTCCTAAAACATCTCATAGCCTCTTGTCCATAAGTGTGGCACTCTACACACCCATGCACACGACTCTACGTGATGTATTTTTCAAACTTCCTAGGACACTATTGAACCTTAGGATCTGACATACAATTTATAACACCCCGAGACTATACCCCAGATGCTACATGGTGGTTACGACCCTAAAGGACCACAAGCTAACCGATGACTAATATCTGTTGTGAGCACTGAAACGTGATACTGTAATAATGGGAAAAATAGGCTAAAATTCCATAAGGTCCAAAACATCTGAAATACTGATAAAATATAATTTTTGTGATAATATTTGTAAAACTGAATACTGACTAGTCTGAAAAGCCTCTAATCTGAACTATCTGAAACTGGAGTTGATTAGACAATCCCCCAACTAATTCCATCTATTGAAATACTAAGTCTATTGAGATAATAAAATGAAAAAATATCATCGAATGATGAGGACTCAATGCTAAATCTACTGCTGGCTAAATCTGAATCTATCTTTGCACGATCGGGAACCTGAGCATCCGAACCTATGATATAAGACATCATAGTGCAAAGAAAGAGCATGCGTCAGTACATGGAATGTACTGGTATGCTAGATGAAGTAAGGCTGGACGCAATGGTTCATATGCATGAACAATAACTGAATGAATGATATAGATTAACTGAACATGAGACTACATAAATAATCTATAACTACTGTAAATACTGAGTATGCTACACTGTGCATATGTATATACTGTAATTGAGCTTTCCTGATGCTAAGTACTAAATTCTAATACTAAGTAACGGGTAATCTGAGAATACTGATAACTCAGTTACTGATGTTGATTGACTGTACCTGACAATCCTAATTTTGTAGAACTTAACTAAGTTTTATTCTGAAGACTAAAGCTGAGACTGTGGGAGGTAATCATTTAATCGACATGCCCCAAATAAGATAAGATAACTGAGTTAGGGTCTAATCTGTAACCCCAATTAGAAGAGTGTCTGTATCGTGCTATGGGTAAAGACAAGCTGAAAGTTACCCTCATCTGGAAGGTACTCTAATGAGAACGGTGGAACCCTCATCTGGCAGGTTAAAACACCTCATCAACCTTCAACTGGCAGGTTTGATGTCTCAACCTATGTTGGCTACGTAGTTCTGGAATGCAAGGATTGATTCTAGAGATCACACCCTCTACTGGAAGGTGAGCCCCCATCCTTGGGTTCACTCAGTGCTGAATCCTACTCCCAACTGAATAGACACTAAACTGATTATACTGAACTGGATTGGATTGATACTGAGTGTACTAAGTTTTCCTGAGTTTTGTAACTGATTGAGTTCTGTAACTAACTGAGAGTACTACTGATCATAACATAAATGATACTATTCTTTAACTGACAATGTCTCTAGGTAAACAACTAGATTGTCGGGTATTAAATACCCCCAGGACTCGATACCATGAAAAGTAAAACATCACATGATCTTGAGTAACATAACAATATTCACTTGTTCATAATTCATCCATAAAGACATTTTATAAAACACTTGTAAGGCATAAACTTGTACATGATTTGGGACCACATAATGACATGTCTTGATTCCACTATCTACTTCATATAGGCATTTTAGCAAACACTTGGGAAGCATGGAATATTTCACATGATAATGGTCAATAAATGAACATCATAAATAACTACTAAATTTCAATTTCAAGGGTTTAGCATGCAATTCATATAATTCATCACATAACTATCTTAATTTCATAAAAACTTATAATTAAACATGAATTGGATCCCAATTTCTATCATGAACATAAAAAATTCAATTCTAAGCATAGAAATCATAAATCCTAAATCTTGAAGTTTTAAAAATGGATTCTTGGACTTTATGGGTGAAAGGTACCCATTGATGTTGGGCGTATTTATACCCCTAAGAACCATAATTTACCCATATTTTAGCTAAGTTTTGAGGATAAAATATATAATTCCTGCACTTTTAGTCCATTTTCCTTTAAGTGAGCTAACCTATGTGATTAGCATGTTTTCAGGTATTAATGATGAAGATTTCAGCACTTTGTGGACCTTTGGGCAGCAAAGGAAAACTTAATATAAGAGGGAAGGCAGCTTTTGGAAGCTTGTGGACTGAATGTGATGCATGGAGAACTTGTCCCGGTCAAAATCAGTATTTCTAAATACTTAGGGATGCAGCAATAACTTAGTAGGACAAGGATGTTATAAAAACCCTATTTGCTGAATTTTCCAGCATTCTTTTGATTCATTCATTCGATCACTTTTCATTATTCAGTTTACAGATTCTGTAAGTTTAGACAGAGAAAAACGCTAAGGCTAGAGCATCAGATAGGAGAACGACGTTCTTCCCCTTTTGACGCCAAGAATCATTCCCATCGCTAAGATTATTCTAAGTTGTGGTATGATGATTATGTCTATGGTGATTTCCGTTGTACTCATGAGTAGCTAAACTTCTCTATTAGGGTTATGGAAACCTTGTAAGATACTATTTGTTTCTATGAGTTTGTGAATTTTTGATGTGTATGCTACTTATATCATTACTCTCTTCGTTTTAATTAAATTATCATGGTTGCAAACATAGAGAACATGCCATTATAGCATTAAATTGTTCGGGAGAAAAGTTACATGTTTGGAAAAGAGAGTGTGATAAGGAAATAGGGCTTTTAACCTCTATTTACACGTTAATGCCTTAACCGGATTAACTTCTTGGAGAATTTGTACCATTTTTTATACACTTTAGGCTCGGGAGAGCTAAAGTGAGATAAATCCTTGATGGTTGGGAAACACTTGGATTTAGAATTAGAATACGATTCTCTATAAGTGCATGCATGTCTAAATTCCGCGTTACTCATAGTTAATAGAGAAGTAGAAACTACAAGGTGGAAATAACCCTAACTCATTATTCTCTGTGATTAACCTTTACTAAACAAATCATTCATTCGTTACTTTGATATTATTAATTCACGCCTAAATCAAAACCCCCCTTTTCCGTGGAATTTTCGACCAACAGTCTACTAACAATTGCAACACTTAGTGACCAAGTATTCTCTATGGGATTCGATACCCAACCCAGTTGTGTTCTATATTTGACAGCGACTGCTTACACTTTCTAACGAGAGCTGTAGTTTGGGCGTTATCAAATTTTGGCGCCGCTGCCGGGGAATATGGTTGTCAACTAAGTTTGTGATAGTTACTAGACCCTTTGGTCAAAGATTCTCGAATTTTACTTTTTATTTGTTGTTTTTGTTTTGTTCAGGATTGGTAGAGTGCATGCCAAATACAGGAAGATCTGGTCAGCCATTATTACCCATAAATCCTGAACCACAACTTATTGGCAGAATGGATGCACAACATGACTTTGAAAGAAGGGCTTCTCAACAGGAGCGGGCTAGTTAGCTGCGTTGGCAACTGCTCAAGTACATCAACAGAATATTGATAACCCAGGTCGGGCAACAAATCCTGATGATGATGACCTGGGTGATGATGAGTTACTTAATCCACAACGTGCAGATGAGGTGGTAGCACTTGTGATCAGGAAAGATCATCAAGCTAGAATGAGACCTGAACGCCGAGATGTGCAGGCTCCTTTTGATGATGATGATGATGATCTGGATGGGGCTGGTGCCACAGGGGCTATTATTCCAAAGCCCTTGGCACCCGGAGCCAAGTTCAATATCACTAGCACCATGATCCAGCTATTACAACTCAAAGGGTTATTTGGTGGACTTGCAGGCGATGATCCGAATATGCATCTGATCAACTTTATCTCAACATGCAAGTCGTTTGACAATCTAGGAGTTGGACAGAATGCAATTCGACTGCACTTATTTCCATTGTCTCTATCTGGAGAGGCAACTCTATGGTGGAATGGGCTAACTCCTGATTCTATTACTAATTGGAGGCAACTGAAAGACGCTTTCCTAGAAAGATTCTTTCCGCCATCCAAAAGAGCACAATTAAGAGATAAGATCAGTAATTTTCGACAGCTTCCAACTGAAGATCTCCACAAAACATGGGAGAGGTTCAAGAAGAAGCTTATATGGTGCCCAAACCATCAGATGACGAATATCCACTTGATGGAGATATTATACAGGTCTTTGAATTCGGTGACTAAGCCAGTGGTTGATAATGCTGCAGGTGGGTCATTCATGGACCTTACTTTTATTGAGGCAAGTGATATGCTAGATCGTATGACAAAACAGAGTAGAGCTTGGCATACCAGGGATTCTGAGGTAGCAAGCTTTACTGTATCTATTGGCTTGACGGCAAAACAAAGGCGAAGAGAAGAGGAACATGACCAGGATATGGCTCACATGAAAATACAGATGGATCTTCTTACCAAGCATTTATTATCAGGGAAGATCGAAAAGTTTAAGGCCGTTGTATCACAGGGAATAGATGAATCCGATTCTGAGGAGGAAGCAAATTATTTGAATAATCAGGGGGGTTTCTGAGGCAATGCCCAAGGAAACCAAGGTCGGAACTATTATGATAAATATGGATACAAAAATAAGACTGACAAGAGTGGTTTGTATGTTCCTCCTGGAAATCGTGAGGCCGCGACATCTGGATCTGGGAATATGTCCATGGAAGATATGATGGCTAAGCTGTTGAAAGGAGTGGAGGCAACCAACACGGGAGTAACGGAGGTAAAAAATGATTTGTCCTCACTAAATCAATTGGTTGATTCGTATTCCACTTCAATAAAACAGTTGGAACAACAATTGAGTCAACTATCAGCGACACTTAATCAAAGAAAAGCTAGCACCCTACCTAGCGACACCGTGCAAAATCCAAGGAATGATGGATCATGTATGGCTATTACTAGCAGGAGTGGTAAGGTGTTGGAAAATCCATCCAAAGGAAAACAGGTGGTTGATAATACAGAAAATAATGTGATTGAAGTAGATTGTGATGATTCTGTAGAAGCTGAAAGTCAGAACGTTCATGACACTACACTTAGACGTCACCAGCCTGAAAAGATTAATAATCTGAAGCAAGATAAAAAGGAAGTGGTGGAGAAAACTATTCCCCTTCCACCACCACCTTTTCCTCAGAGACTGAAGAAGAAAGCTGATGACACCAGGTTCAGTAAATTTATGACTATGTTGAAGCAGCTGACTATTAATGTTCCTTTGGTAGAGGCGCTGGAACAGATGCCTGGGTACGCTAAATTCATGAAGGACCTTTTGACAAAGAAGCGGGCAGCAAGCTACGAGCTGGCAGATAATGTTCATCATTGCAGTGCAATTGCCACGAGGTCTTTAGTACAGAAGAAGGAAGATCCTGGTGCTTTTACTATTCCTTGCATAGTTGGATCGTTGGATTTTGCTAAGGCGTTGTGTGATTTGGGTGCTAGCATCAATTTGATGCCGCTATCTATTTACAGAAAGTTGGGGTTGGGCGATCCTTCACCAACCAATATGTGGCTCGTGATGGCTGATAGGTCGGTAAAATGACCTGTTGGTATCTTATATGATGTATTGGTGAAGGTTTCTACCTTTATTTTTCCTGCAAACTTTGTTATTTTGGATTGTGAGGTGGATTCTGAAGTTCCCATAATCTTGGGGCGTCCTTTCCTTGCAACAGGAAGTGTGCTTATTGATTTAAGAGCTAATGAGCTTTTATTTTGGATGAATGACGAAGTGGTTCGTTTTGATGTATGCAAATCAATGAAGCAGCCCGAAGATATGAATGTGTTCTCTGTAGCTGATGTTTATTATGAAGATGAGAAAAATTATCTGTAGAGAAGCAGCTGATTGTTGATCCATTGGCTGTTGTGCTTATAAATTTTGAGCGTGAGGATGTTGAAGAATATGAAGAAACTATTTATGCTCTAACAGGAATAGGATCATATTCTCATGCTCCTAAGAAGCTGGACCTTGATCTTAAGAATCGACCTTCACCACCAGCAAAGCCATCCATTGAAGAACCACCAATGCTAGAACTGAACGAGCTGCCCAGCCACCTGAAGTATGCATTTTTGGGAAGTGGTGATACACTTCCGGTTATTGTTGCAGCTGATTTAGGTGAACAACAAGTAGCGGGTCTCATCTCTGTTCTAAAAAAATACAAGAGAGCCATTGGTTGGACTATTGCTGATATCATTGGTATCTCTCCTGGGATATGTATGCACAAGATTTAGCTCGAAGAAGATTGCGTGCCCACAATTGAGCCCGTATGGTACGTTTGCTTTCAAATGTATGCCATTTGGGTTATGTAACGCACCTGCCACTTTTCAGCGTTGTATGATGTCTATTTTTTCTGATATGGTTGAAGACACCTTGGAGGTGTTCATGGATGATTTTTTAGTAGTAGGTGAGTCGTTTGAATCATGCTTGGCAAATCTGAGTATGGCGTTGCAGAGATGTGTTGAATTCAACTTGGTGCTAAACTGGGAGAAGTACCATTTTATGGTGAAGGAAGGCATTGTTCTTGGGCATAAAGTCTCTGAAAGAGGAATTGAGGTGGATCGAGACAAGATTGAAGTTATCGAGAAACTACCACCTCCAATTTCTGTAAAGGGAGTTCGTAGTTTCCTCGGTCATGCAGGTTTTTATCAGAGGTTTATTAAAGACTTCTCCAAGATTGCTAGTCCATTATGCAAACTTTTGGAGAAGGATGCAAAGTTCGAATTCGGTGAAGATTGCTTGAAGGCATTTGAATGGCTCAAAGGGAAGCTAGTTGAAGCTCCTATTATTGTAGCACCCGATTGGTCTCTAGCATTTGAAGTGATGTGTGATGCAAGTGGGGTAGCTTTGGGTGCTGTACTTGGTCAGAAAAGAGACAGGCTATTTCATCCAATATACTATGCGAGCAAGGCCTTGAATGGAGCCCAGAAGAACTATACCGTCACAGAACAAGAGCTTCTAGCAGTTGTTTATGCTTTTGAAAAGTTCTGTTCTTACTTGTTGGGAACCAAAGTGGTGGTTCATACAGATCATGCGGATCTGAGATATTTAATGGCAAAGAAGCATGCTAATCCAAGGCTAATTTGGTGGGTGTTATTGCTTCAAGAATTTGATTTTGAGGTAAAGGATAGAAAAGGTTGCGAAAACCAAGTAGCTGATCATCTATCTAGGCTTGAGAGTGAGCACATAGCGCAACCCAACCTTGAGATTGATGATGCATTTACCGACGAAGAGATCCTAGCCACTATGGTGGAAGACTTACCGTGGTATGCAGACTTTGTGAACTATGTGGTAAGTAAAGTGATGCCTGAGAATCTCTCCCTTCATCAAAAGAGAAAGTTCATGCATGATGTGAAACACTACTTCTGGGATGAACCGTATCTTTTTTGACGATGTACTGATGGTGTTATTAGGAGATGCATCTCTGATGTGGAGGTGCCTAGAATCTTGGAAGCAAGTCATGCTTCCCAAGTTGGGGGTCACCATGCAGGTAATCGGACAGCCAGGAAGGTATTGCAAAGCGGATATTATTGTCCTTCATTATTCAAGGATTCCTATGATTTTGTGAGAAGATGTGATCAGTGTCAGAGGCAAGGCGCGATTTCAAAGCAGTATGATATGCCCATGTCTAAAATTCTTGAAGTGGAGCTATTTGATGTATGGGGTATTGATTTCATGGGCCCATTTGTGAATTTATTTGGGATGAAATATATCCTAGATGCTGTGGATTATGTATCCAAATGGGTCGAAGCGGTAGCGCTGGCTGATAATGAAGGTAAGCATATTGTAGCATTCTTAAAGAGAAATATCTTCTCTTATTTTGGGGTACCACGTACCATCATAAGCGATGGAGGATCACACTTTTGCAACAAGCTGTTCAGAGCTGTGTTGGTGAAATATGGGGTCAAGCAACATAAGGTAGCTACACCTTACCACCCACAAACTAGTGGGTAGGTAGAGGTTTCTAATCGGGAGATCAAGCTAATCCTTGCTAAGACTGTAAATGCTAGTAGGAAGGATTGGTACCGAAAGCTGGATGATGCCTTATGGGATTATAGGACTGCGTTCAAGACACCAATTGGTATGTCACCTTACCAACTAGTTTATGGGAAGTCTTGTCACTTGCCAATCGAGCTCGAACATAAAGCGCTGTGGGCGTTGAAGCGGCTTAACCTGAATTGGGATGATGCTATTAATCTGAGATTGGAACAACTGAATGAGATTGATGAATTCCGTCTACACGCATATGAAAGATCAGACCTCTACAAGGAACGGATGAAAAAGTACCATGATCGGAGGATTATCCAACGAAACTTACAGAAGGGCGATTTGGTACTTATTTTCAAGTCCAGACTGAAGCTATTTCCAGGTAAGTTGAAGTCTAGATGGTCTGGTCCATTTAAAATTAGCCAAGTCTACTAGTCTGGAGTAGTAGAGTTAGAAAACAATGATGGTGGTGTCTTTAAGGTGAATGGCCAACGAGTGAAGCCATATATCGGTCCACTTGACTCGATAAAATGTATAACCATCGTCTATCTCGATGAAGTCTAAAGTAATCGAGATAACTATGTCGTGCCGCGACAATAAATCAAGCGCTACATGGGAGGCAACCCATCGTTTTTAATAGTTTTGTTTTACTAGGAGTTTGTTTTTGTTAAATAAAAATCCAAAAAGAAAAGTCGAGCCACGACCAAAACTAAGGCGCTTGGTGGGAGGCAACCCATCCTTCTAATCATTTTCTTGTTGTTTTTGATTAAGTGTAGGTGAAGGTGGTATTAAGGAGGAGATTGGTCCTAAAATTTTGATTTGAAAGTGAGCCATGCTAAGGGTGGTAAGCTAGGAATGATGGACTAAATGCTATTGGTTAGGCATTGCTTATGCTAATCTAGGCAATGGACAAGGCAAGGCCTATGCTAATCTAGGCAATGGACAAGGCAAGGCCTATACCATTGCCTATGCTCACTGCCTCACATAGGCAACGGACAAGGCATTGCCTATGTAAATCTAGGCAATACCATAGGCGCCGCCTATGCCATTGCCTATGCTCACTGTTTCAACAAGGCATTGGCAAAGGCGCCGCCGATGCCCAACTAGGCATTGACAAAGGCGCCGCCTATGCTAAGCATAGGCAGAGCATTAGGCGCCGCCTACTTATGCATATTTGTCTCCTAACCCGATTTTACATGGATCAAACCCGACCCATGGCTTAGTCTATAAATAGATCTTCAACCTTAGAACAAAATACACTTGTTTGCTCAACCTAGGCGCCACCTAAACTTCCTAAATCTCTCAAAATTTTTCTTTTTGCTCATCTAATATTGAAAGATCATCTTCCCGAACCATCACCAAGTAAGTTATTCTTTTATATTCCGTAGTTGTTGCAATACTACGTTTATAATGGTATTTTAGATTTTGAAGTGGTTTTTGGTGATAAGAATATGATTGGTTTGTTATGATACATCTAGATTGAGTAAAAGAATACGTGTGGGTGTTCTTGACTTTGTTCCGACTTGTACTTGATTGTTATACACTATCATATATTTATGGAGTCGAAATTGTGAAGTTAATGCGTAATCGTGAAAGTTGAAAGCTTGAATGTTTGAATGACTCGTTCATCGAGATAACGATCATGATTGACCACGAGCATATGATGTTGTGATTATTTCTCTGCAATAACTTGATACGATCTCTATGTGGTAATCTTATTCAAGAAGTGCATTAATCCAAACATGAAAGTATAGTTAAGATTACATGAAACAAAGTTGGAAAGGATATTCAAACATTACATGAAAGTATGACTGTTCTAAACATGTTGTTGGAACATATCGCCTAAATGTATGTCAATGAAGTCTGAGTAATCGACATCACTCACTTAATTAGTCTGTGCTAACAAATTAAGTGTGGGGTGGTGCCATTACTGTTTGCTTATCAATTGAATCTTTCGAGATAAAGCTAACATGACTTTATTTTAATCTCAGGTAGAATGGCCCCAAAAGGACGACAAGGAAAAGAAAAAGTGTCCACCTCGCAGAAAGGTCAAAAAAGGGGAAGAAAAGATCAAGCTGAGTCCTCCTCTCTACAAATACCTCGATGCACTTTCGGGATAAAATGGGTCCTAGACGAGGAAGGAAAGGAGTGGTACAAGAACAACAAAGTGAAAAAATATGTTCACGTGGATTTGATGCAGAAGGAGAATATACCAAAGAGAGAGCCCCGCATTTTGGCAAAAATCATGGCACTAAATCTTGATTTCATTTTCCGAGATATGGGGGAATGCAATCTTGATCTAACGCGAGAGTTTTATGCCAATTGGTCCCCAAAGACTACCGGAAGTGAAGTGAAGATTCGGGACCAAGTCTTGCAACTGAATGCGGAGTTTTTCAACTCTTTTCTGGGTCTTCCATCTGTGGATCCATCACCGCTCAAGGAGATTTATCACAGAACTCCCTACAGGACAATCAGACACACACTGTGCGGAACAAGGTCCATGGCCCGGTGGAGTCGTCACAAGGATAACGGTCAGCACAATACCTTCCCGTATGCTTCCTTGAACAGAGAAGCTCGTATATGGTTGAGGATAGTCAACTCTTGCCTGATTCCTGGGACACAGTACACAAAGATCACACGTGATAGAGTATGTTTGGTGTACGCTCTAATGACTAATATTCCCATCAACATTGGTGCGGTTATACGATCGTCAATGCGTAAGGCTAGGCTGTACAAAAGGTCCCATTTCAGCATGGCATCGACCTTACCACTGCAGAAAGACATGCTCGAGATGAAAGTTTCTTTCGCCATCTATATGTCATGACTCGGTTCACCATGATGAGTGGGGGTCGGGTTCCGACTGATGCAGAGCTTCAGCAGTTGGATTATGACTACCTGATAAATGAGCATGCGTGGGCTATGTGTGAAGTAGGGGTACATTTTGAGGAACCTCTCGATGATGACGTGCCGACTGACGACAATCGCCGACTGCCAGACTCAGACGTGGAGAACAACTCTGATGATGACGACTCTGATGATGATTCAGACGCAGGGGGTATAACCCCAGACATAGAGGAAGAGTCCGACTAATCAGGTTCTCCTTATTTATTTTTCACTGAGGGCAGTGTGTCCAGTCTAAGTGTGGGGTGCTGGTATTTGTATGCTATATGGTACTTCTTTGCCTATATTTATTCTTGTTTTTGCTAATTAGTCGTAATTAGTTAGTTAAATTTTCGATTTTTTTTTATTTTGCATGAAATTGTTCTGATAGACGGCATGGTATTATAACAAGAGTTTGTGCTAATTCCTTACTATTGAGACATTTAGGCTCTAAGTGTGACTCATTGTGTGATAATTGTGTGGTTTAATTCATTCATCTGTTGGGTCAAGAGTCTATACTGCTCCCAATAAAGTTGACCATGTGCCTTGTGTGTGTGAGGATATAGTATATTCGGTGTTGTGACTGATGCTAGAACTTGCCTGGTGTGTGTGTAAAGCGAAATAAAGAGTGTGAGTTTAGGAGATGATTTAGGCATTTCTTTGGCAGCCTGTACTTATTTACCTTCTTTTCACCTACCTTTGTACATTATCCTAGTTAACCCCCTTTGAGCCTTTAGCTATTTTCTTTGACAACCTCATATGTAGCCTAATCCATTTTTTTTCAAGACCATAATTTGATCCAAATTCCTAAGCGCTTTAAATTGTAGAGTCATGTGACAAAATAAGAGGAAATTGGGTGAGAGTGATGCCTCAGAGTGTATTGGTACTTGAAATTGTTGTGAAAAGGAGTGGCTATCATAGAGGTGTTTTATAAAAAAAAAGAGAAAAGAAAAAAAAAAGAAAAAAAAAGAAAAAAAAGAAAGAAAAAAAAATAGAAAAAAAAAGATAGTTGTGTTTATAATTGAATAACAAAATAGGTAAGAAGGGGTGGTAGATGAAAGGAAAGTAGAGGGGTTGTTTAAAAGAGAGTGTTAATGACATAACGTAGTGTATTAAAGCGCTTAGGGAACATAGTCACTATTTCTGGCCAAAATAGTCCTACCTGTCCCTTAGCATACATTACAACCTGTAAAGACCTATTTGATCCTAAGTTTAGCATTACGATATTAGTAGAGCATTACACTAAGGGCAAGCCTATGGTCATCAGTTGCAACATAAGAATTCTTTGTGAGAAGTGAGAGCAAGGAGAGTCTTATACCCATGTTTTGAAAATTGCAAAACTGTGAGTGATCATGGGTAATATCTTGTGTGAGACACACATGGTTGATGATTTTTGGGTAGTGTTATATGATTCTTTGTGGATTAACTTGTGGATACGAATTAACCATCCTCACGAGTCTATGTTGGAGGTTGAATTGTTTCTAGGAGTGATCAAGAAACCTACTCTTTGTTAATGATTGCCGTGTATGTCTTGTTGAACATTTTGTGTTGCTACTGTGAAATTCTAGTTAGATGTTTGCATGGACGTAATATTTTGTTCGAGGGAGAACAAGCTTTAAGTGTGGGGTGGTGATGTTGGGCGTATTTATACCCCTAAGAACCATAATTTACCCATATTTTAGCTAAGTTTTGAGGATAAAATATATAATTCCTGCACTTTTAGTCCATTTTCCTTTAAGTGAGCTAACCTATGTGATTAGCATGTTTTCAGGTATTAATCATGAAGATTTCAGCACTTTGTGGACCTTTGGGCAGCAAAGGAAAACTTCATATAAGAGGGAAGACAACTTTTGGAAGCTTGTGGACTGAATGTGATGCATGGAGAACTTGTCCCAGGCAAAATCAGTATTTCTAAATACTTAGGGATGCAGCAGTAACTTAGTAGGACAAGGATGTTATAAAAACCCTATTTGCTGAATTTTTCAGCATTCTTTTGATTCATTCATTCGATCACTTTTCATTATTCAGTTTACAGATTCTGTAAGTTTAGAAAGAGAAAAACGCTAAGGCTAGAGCATCGGATAGGAGAACGACGTTCTTCCCCTTTTGACGCCAAGAATCATTCCCATCGCTAAGATTATTCTAAGTTGTGGTATGATGATTATGTCTATGGTGATTTACGTTGTACTCATGAGTAGCTAAACTTCTCTGTTAGGGTTATGGAAACCTTGTAAGATACTATTTGTTGCTATGAGTTTGTGAATTTTTTATGTGTATGCTACTTATATCATTACTCTCTTCGTTTTAATTAAATTCTTATGGTTGCAAACATAGAGAACATGCCATTATAGCATTAACTTGTTCGGGAGAAAAGTTACATGTTTGGAAAAGAGAGTGTGACAAGGAAATAGGGCTTCTAACCTCTATTTATACGTTAATGCCTTAACCGGATTATCTTCTTGGAGAATTTGTACCATTTGTTATACACTTTAGGCTCGGGAGAGCTAAAGTGAAATAAATCCTTGATGGTTGGGAAACACTTGGATTTAGAATTAGAATACGATTCTCTATAAGTGCATGCATGTCTAAATTCCGCGTTACTCATAGTTAATAGAGAAGTAGAAACTACAAGGTGGACATAACCCTAACTCATTATTCTCTGTGATTAACCTTTACTAAACAAATCATTCATTCGTTACTTTGATATTATTAATTCACGCCTAAATCAAAACCCCCCTTTTCCGTGGAATTTTCGACCAACAGTCTACTAACAATTGCAACACTTAGTGACCAAGTATTCCTTGTGGGATTCGACACCCAACCCAATTGGGTTCTATATTTGACAGTGACCGCTTACACTTTCTAACGAGAGCTGTAGTTTGGGCGTTATCACCCATAGTTGAAAAAACACCTAACATACCTTGGAATGCTAATTCTTGAAGTTCTTGAAGGAAATTCTTAGGCTTGTTCTTGATTTCTTGAAGCTAGGGTTTGTTTTCTTGAGAAAAAATGCCTTTTGATTTGGGGAAAAGATAATATGAATGACTTAAAATGTTTTTAGGTCTTTAATATCACACCTGTACGGAATAAAATCATGGGAAAAGACCAATTTAACCCTGGACAAAACTTTAAATTTTTTGTGAAATTTTTCCGACCTAAACCCTTGGCGCGACGCACCATTATTGCATCGGGCCACCAGAAATTACCAACTGGGATTGTGGCTGGTGGCACGATGTGGTGGTATTACATTGCCACCTTGGATGTGACCTGGAAGTTCACCATAACACAGTGGGATCATGTTGGTACACTGGAAATTGACAAATGTGAAAATGCTGTTTGGCGCGACGCACCAATATCGCAATGGAACACTGGAAATTGACAATTATGAATGTGGCTGGTGGCGCGACATGGTGGTATTACAGAGCTTCACTGGAAATTTCCAAATGCCATTTGTCCTGGCTCCGCAACGTGCCGGAGTGCCAGTTGGCACACTGTTTTACAAAAATAGCTATAACTCTTCACTCGAGTATCGGATTTGGGAGAATTTTATATCGTTGGGAAGCTAATTCAATTTCCTACGTAATGGCAGGCTCTAAACTAAAAAATACTGAGTATTTTAATTTTTTTATATTGGATAACTCATAGACTAAGTTAAATCTAGCTAAGGAAATGCGAGGTATTACACACCGCCACCCTTAGAGTCCACGATACGAACTCCAATATTGGCCAAACGGTGAATATCCTTCACCGATTCCCGCTTTCCTTCCTCCATATGAAACAAACTTCCCATAAAAAACCTACTATGACCATCAACAACCATATTAGCCTTACCTGGGTGGTAGTGAAGACTCATATCATAGTCTTTGAGAAGTCCAAGCTATCTCTTTTTCCTGAGATTAAGCCCCTTTTGTGTGAACACGTACTAAAGACTCTTATGATTAGAAAAGATATCCACGTGAACACCATAAAAAAAATGCTGACATATTTTCAAAGTAAACACAACCACCAACAGCTTTAAATCATGAGTAGGATAATTCCTATCATGCACCTTCAACTGCCTAGAATCATAGGTAATCACCTTTCTAAGTTGCATTAAAACACAACCAATCCCTACCCGTGATGCATCACAATAAACCACAAACCCATCGTTGCCTTCCAGAAAAATCAAAATTGGAGCCAAAGTTAGCTTATCCTTCAACTTCTCAAAACTCCCTTCATAAGCATTCGACCAGGAAAACATTGACTTTTTCTGAGTCAACTTAGTCAGAGGACCGGTTATTGAAGAGAAACTTTCCACAAACTGTCTATAATACCTGAACAAACCTAAAAAGCTTCGAACGTCGTATGGTGTCATGGGCTTAGGCCACCTCTTCACCGCAACAACCTTTTGAGGATCAACCATTATCCGCTCACTAGAAATAATATGACCCAAGAAAGTCACGACATTCAACCAAAACTCACACTTAGAGAACTTGGCATACAATCGTTGTTCCTTTAAGGCCTACAACATCATATAGAGGTTATTAGCATGATCCACCACACTCTTCAAATAAACTAGAATGTCATCAATAAAAACAATAATGAAGAGATAAAAATACCGCCTAAATACTCTGTTCATCAAATCCATAAAAGCCGCCGGGGCATTTTACCATCCAAATGACATCACCAAGAACTCAAAATGCCCATATCAAGTATGAAAATCTATCTTAGGGATATACACTTCCCTAATCTTAAGCTAATGGTACCCTGACCAAAGATCTATCTTAGAGAAGAACTTGGCACCCTATAATTGATCGAACAGGTCATCTATCCTCGGGATAGGATACTTGTTCTTGACTATTACCTTATTCAATTGCCTGTAGTAAATGCACATCCAAAGGGAACCATCCTTCTTATGCATGAACAACATTGGTGAACCCCACAGAGAAATGCTAGGATGAATAAACCCCTTATCCAGAAGATCCTTAAATTGCTTCTTGAGTCCATTAACTAAGCCGGAGCCATTTTATATGGAGGAATAGATATTGGATGAGTGTTTAGAAGTAAATCAATACCAAACTCTATTTTCCTATCTGGAGGAACACCAGGAAGATCATCCGAAAAGAACTCATTGACCATAGGAAATGCCTGTAAAGAAGGACCTTTCGAGTTTAAATCTTTAACCCAAACCATGTGTTAAAGAAACCCCTTGGAGATTAATCTCCGAGCTCTAAGATAAGAAATAAACCTTTCCCTAGGAGACAAAGAATCACCCTCCCATTCAATAACCGGTTCACTAGAAAACTTAAAGATAACCTTCTGGGTCCAAAAGTCTAAGGATGCGTAACAACAGTGTAACCAATCCATACCTAAGATGATATCAAAATCCAACATCCCTAACTCAAATAGATCCACCAGGGGTCTATTTGTTAACAAACGATACCACACCCCCTATAGATCCTTTTAGAATTAATGAAGTCTCCAACTAGGGTAAAAATAAAAAAAAGGATCTGAAATCACTTAGGGATCAACACCAAAAGATACAGCCACATAAGGAGTCACGTAAGAAATAGTGGACCCTAAATTTAGCAAACAATATACGTCACAAAAAAAGAACTGTAACTTACCAAAAATGAAATTTGGTGATGCCTCAGATTCCTACTGGGATGCCAAAGCATAAAACCTACTCCTACCAATACTTGAACCAGGAGAAGTAATAGAAGAAAATAACACACCACTAAGTGTAGGAGCAAAAGATGAAACCATAGGAACCTTATTTACCCCCATAACGACCTTATTAACTGGACATTCCCTGAGCCGGTGACCTAGGCCATACCTAAAGCATTTTTCCATCTATTCTTCATAATTATCCTAATAAGGTTGACCAAAAAACTAAAAAAGAGGGCATGAAGAAACTAACTAACCTCTTCTCGCCTGAGATTATACGTCCTATGCCCAAAAATTATCACCACCCTGATGACGCCTGTATCCCGACTGCTTTGGGAAAGGTGCACTGGAAGTAGAGAAGGAACCCGAGATCTTCCACTTTTTTTATGTCATTTGCCACCATCCCGACCAACCCAGGACTGTGTACCTCTCTGATAAAAAAACCTGCTTTTTTTTTCCTACCTATCCCCAAACTTGGACAGTTTCCTCTTTTAATACATCACCAGCTATATATGGATAGTCAACCAAGAAATATCCATATCTTTAATGAGCAAAGAAGTCTTTCTCTCCAAGATTAAATCTCTATTCAACCTAGAAGAGAACTTCCTCATTCTCATTCTCATGTCAGCCACCAAGTCAGGAGCATACCTCAACAGTTGATAAAACTTCAAGGAATATTCCTTAACAGTCATTCTCCTTTGCTTCAGATTCATAAAATCCTCCATCTTAGCTTCTCTCAGATTTTAAGGAAAGAAATGATCCAAAAAGGCATTATAGAAGGCCTATCATAATTCAAAATTTTCCACATCACCCCTATATCTGTCCCACTCCTCATACAACTGATAAGCAACATCTTTGAGATAATAAGCTATAAAGTTTACCCCCTCCATATTGGTAGCCTGCATCACCCAAAATATCTTCTCTATTTTATCCAAGAATCCTTATGGATCCTCAACTATCTTCACACTAGTAAAAGTAGGAGGACCCATCTTTATAAACTGGACAACCCTTATAGACTTAATAGACAAACCATTAGATATATCCC
This sequence comes from Capsicum pubescens, assembly GCA_030864215.1. NCBI lineage: Eukaryota > Viridiplantae > Streptophyta > Magnoliopsida > Solanales > Solanaceae > Capsicum > Capsicum pubescens. The sequence goes on from CM061543.1 coordinate 259,506,225, forward strand.
ACTCAGCTTGAGCAGCAACTAACTGAGCAATAACATAGATAGATTGACAAAATTCTGCATTCATTACATTACCCTGAGGGACCTGAAGAGAACTGATAGGATTAGGAGAAACTCCAGTACCATTCGAACTAGGACCCTGAGATCAAAGATGTACCCTTGTTATAGGACGTACCCCTTCAGCATCATCCCCAGATGGGACAGAAGAATTTTCTTATTTTATAGATCTACTAGGCATGATCTGAAAGACGAACAAACGATGATTAGAGAAGAATTTTGGACTTTAGACTCCAAGCTTGAAAATAGAAAACCAAGAAAGTAAAGAATTTCTAAATGTATTGCAACCTCTCCCTTATGAGTGTGGCGCGCTACATACCCCTAAATGAGACTTTACTCAACATGGCTTTGTAGACTTCCCAATTGACCACGACCCTAAATCTCTGATACTAACTTGTCATTACCCGAACTATGGCCTATACGTAATGGGCATCCCAAGTTCAACCCGGAAAGGGGACCGCCCCCTTTACCCAACTAAACCATATTATGAAGCCTTAGTGGGATGAATTTTGAGCATGTAATAGTTTTGCATAAATGCTCTCATGAAGACTCTGAGATAGGGTCATGACCGTGACCGACCTATTCGAGTCTAATTGTACCAAACCAACCATCCAACCATACAAAACAAAACCAAAGGCCATAAACTAGGACATAACCAAAGAGAATTCAAAAAAATAATATGATAATAAATCCCAAAATATAATATGATGGAACAATGAGAAATCATGTTCGATGATGCCAACCTCCCAGCTTATTCCAATGCCATGGACAATACTAATACTGATCCTGCATATATCAACCCCCATAAGTACCACAAAGACTCTATCCAGAAGAATAAAAATATCCATTAGGGACATGCCCCTAACCATGGCCAAAACCAATATCCAAAATAAAATAAAAATTTCCAAAGATGTCCATAACATGAAATGGAGCCTTCCAAAAGGATGAAAGCTCACCGCTTTAGTTCGAATGCTAATACCGAATCCACATGCTACATAGGAGGAGTACGATTCCTGTATAGCATGGGTATACAACCACAAGTAAATGGGTTAACAAATGATCTCTAGTATGAACTGAGGATAAGGATAAAATAATGTTATATACTGGATAGTGTTGGGTCCAAGGGTTGAGGGTGGGTACGAGTGCTGGGTACCATTCGTAATGGTAAGGCACAAATCATATGGGTTAGTCGTATCCTTGTAATGGGATTTTGTGCAACTTAACTTTAGGTATTCTAGACATTTCCCTACTTAGCTTATAGGACCCCATGACTTCAAACCTATTTGGGAGGCTATTTACTTTATTATTTATCTCCTTAAAACTTAGAAACTACTTCTAAACAACATAAAATCCTCTCAAAAGCTTTGGGGGAAGGAAGATCTAGGGTTTCATCATTAGGGCTAATTCGTTGCTTGCTTTGGTGATTTGTTTCCATCAATTCTTTGTTATAAGGCATGTACTCCTTCCCTCATTGTTAGTTCCAATAAAAGGTATGATTTTACTATTAGTTTTCATGATTTGATTATTATATGCTTTGGTTTTCAAATATGATTTGAGGGTTTTGTATGTAAATGGTTGGTTATGGTTTCCCATGGTTTAAATTGTACTTTTCTATGCATTAATGGTGGTTTTGGATAATTGGATTATATGGGAATGGTAATTGGTAATTGGAATTAGTTTTGGATATATTATTCCCCCAATGTGTTTGACAAAATGCTTATAAAGATATGTTCATTAGATTGACATCTTTTAAATGGAACTCTTGCTTGTTTTAAACTTTGTAAAGGATGTATGCATGGTTTAAATAGTTTGGAAAGGTAAATGGTTAATGGTTATGCTTGCGGGGTACAGATTCCCCCAAGTGGATTTAATATGGTAATTGGAAGGGCACTAAAGGTCCCCTATACCTATATATAGTTGACTATGGATAGTACTTGCAAGTATGATTGGTATGAAGATACCACCACTAAATTGCCTCGATTAATAAATGGTAAATGTGTTTTTTGGAAATAGTTTTAATAGGGCATTAAAGAGGGAGGTGTTTCTAAGTCGTGGATGGTGGAGGTCCCAGGAGGATCGAAACTGGAAACTCATATTTGCCGGTATGAGGTTACTCTTGGTGGACCATGTGTATGATGTCACACCTCATATTGGGGGATGTACTAGTCATCCCAATGGGATACTTCCCTGGTCATATGGATACATGCACTAGGCTCTTTCAGCAGGGGGAGCTGAACCCATATCGCCCGTGGGTGCTTTAGGATGGCAAAGCTACAAAGCCCAGGTAAAGGCTTTAAATACATACTAAACCAGGATTCCCTTTCCTGAAACTTATATATATATGTATGGTTGTATGTATTATGGATGGTCTTACTTGGTTTATAAATGACTCATCCAACCAAGTCGTATCCAGAGCATACGATCCATATCTTCCATCTATATCCTGGAAAGAATAGTATGCCAATAGTCTTGAACACAGACCCTTATACGAGTGCAATATACGAATCGTACCCAACCATACGACTATGATCCCCTAAGTCGTATCCATTCCAGTAACCCATCCATCCCACCACATAACACTGGTCAGCATACGATAGGACCATTCCACTTATACCCCAACATACGGATCATACCCATGAGTCATATTATGTCTGAAGAATGGATTTGAAGGAAAATTTATAACGCTAAGAACCCAGGATATAATTGTATAATAGATTTTGGAAGTGATTATGCAGAGTTTGGGTATGATCTTAGTCTTGAGACTGAGGGTAACGATGACGTGGTCTTCTTGGACGTGCCCATTTTCCAGCTTCAACAGTAGCTATATCTTCCTTATTCTTCTTCCCTCCAAAATTTCTTGAACCCTTTTGAATTACTTGAGTAGTTTCTTTTAATACTGCAAAACTAACAATGCGACTGATCTTAATTGCATCCTCTATCATCTCCCCCATTTGTAGGACCTTAATAAATGGATTTTCTAATGCAGGTAACAGGTTTTGATAATATATTTCATCCTGCACTTGAATAAACATCTCTACTATCTTGCTTTCTTTCATTGGCTGTTTCACCCTAGCGACATGATCATGCCATCTAATCACATACTCCCAAAAACTTTTAGTACTCTTCTTTTTCATATTAGTTAGGGATTTCTCATCAGGAATTAACTCCACATTGTAATAGAATTATTGCATGAATTCACTAGCCAGGTCATCCCAACTATTCCACTTGTCGATGTCTTGATCAATAAATCATTACAAAGCTACACTTGAAAGACTCTCTTCTAAATAAGCCATGAGTAATTCTTTGTTTTCTCTAGCACCCCTTAATTGGTTACAATAATGTCTCAAATGTGCTACGAAATCGCCGTGTCCATCATGCTTCTCAAACTATGGCATCTTAAAGCCAAGAGGGAGGTTAACACTTGGAAACATGCATAAGTATTTATATGAGACACTTTTATAACCCCCAAGTCCTTGAAAGTTCTTCATAGCCAGTTCCAAACTTTTTACCATTATGCTGATTTCTTCTTATTCTTTTTTCATAACAAGATTTTTAGTGTTAAGAGGAAATTCAAGCAGTTATGTTTAGCCATAAGGATTAGTAAACTTAAATATGGGATCAAGAGCATAATGCTGATCGCCAAAAATATTCCATATAAACTCTCACACAAAGTGGGGAAGCATAGTCGTTGGACGAGCATCAAAGTAGGGGCTTCAGGTGGGGGTGGCAGCATAAAAGCATGAACAACAGGTGGAGCCGAGCATGTAGTATTTTTTGTGGAGGATCTATGAAATGAACATTGGAAGTGTTGGGATAGTATTGCCCCAAAGAACACCATGTTTCATGTTGTGTTGTGTCAACAGATATAGGAAATTATGCACGTGACATTGGAGGTAAACCAAAATAATTTTCGAGATTATCCATGGGAACTGGAGGAGGAGGCAACCCGTTAGCCCGAGCTCAATGCATTTCTATCATTTTCTGCCTTAATTTCTGAATCTCTTCATTAGGCCTAAATTATCATTCCTCAAACTCTCTAGCTGATTAGTGACAACAACCTTAGTACCCCTATAGGCCATAACTTTCTCTTCGACTTAGTGTAGTATAGAGGACAAGACAAAATTCCACAAACTAACCACCATAAACTAACTGAATAATAGAAACAGTAAATGTATTAGAGTTCAACACTTTTTTCAAAACTTTTTATTTTTGAAAAGATCACCAAACCCCAGAAGGGCGCCTACATATCTCAACCTCGAGAGAGGAGAATCAGGTGTGCGTAGTTCATGAAGTTTGACAAAAAATGGCCAATCAAACTCTGTTCTTTTATCGATGAAAATTTAGAGGAAAAGAGAATAACAAAGTTTCAAAAGTAGATGAAAATCTTTTTTATTTTCGGTTGAAGAAAATCTTTTTCCTTTTTAATCATTATTTTCAAAAGATATTGACAAAAATCTTTTTGTATTTTCAATTTTGAATTTCATACCAAATGAAACTTAAGACTATTAAATAAATTTTTTTCTTACTTTCCTTTTTCAAGGCGTATATGAACCCTGAATTAAGGATTGAATAACCGATTGAACCCTGAATTGAGAGACACGACCATAAACAGACGATAGAAAATGTTAATAAATTCTTTTTATGTGTTTTTAATTTGACACTTCACATAAAAATGACACCAACAACTATGAAAAGAAAATATTTTTGATATTTTTTATATGAAAAGTACATTACGTCTGCCATATTTTTTCTGAATTTTCTTTAATAAAAAGCTTCTATTGAAACTTTTTTTTTGAAATTTTTGAATTATGAATGCTTTCTAAAGGAAATAAAAGAATAGTTCTTTTGATGTTATTCCCTTTTTAAGAAATGAGTGCAAAAGATAAAAAAAATATTTTTGAATTTTTGAATTGTGAAAAACAAAAATCATAAAGATGTCTAAGAACTACAAAACTCCTTTTTTTGACTCACTTTTCTTTCTTCTCTTTTTTTTCTTTTTTTTAAACTTTTACTTGCCTAAACACTCGATTTCCTTTAATTCTAGCATATGCTTCCCCCAAATCAGTTCATCAAATGACTATGATACCCTCAAAGATGAAACAATTAGCACATAAGGATACTTTAGGGGTGAGTCTCCTACAAAGGACCAAGTTGGTCCAGCTAGGTCTCAATATGATGCAGATAAGTATAACCTAAAAGTTGACCTAGGCTAGGGTACACTTAAAAGGTTGTTCGAGGGAGTGTATGGTCAATAGTGGCTGCGAAAGCTTTCCACCTAGTCCATACACCCAATGTCTCCCCTCCTAAAATAAGGGTGGCTCAATGAATGTTTTTGTACACACGTATACTACAGAACTTATTGCAAAAAAATGATGCGGGTAATGCAAAGGATAACAAATATAAAACGATAACACATAAGCAGAAGCTGTAAACAAAGAGCACATTGTCATCCATCAATGATAAGACAATAACACAAATGATAACACAAATAAAATATTTATACACCAATAATGCCAAACTAAGATGATACAACTCAACAATGAAGCTCAAATTCTAAAAATCTCCAGTAGAGTCGCCAGAGCTGTCACACCACTTTTTAACTAAAAAAGATCAATTGATTGTATGTTTGAAAAGGGTTTTTATTATTAAAGTGACTAAAAGTAAAAATTTAGTTTGGAAAGAATTTTTTACAATTAAACTCAAAATCACCACTTGACATAAATCGAGTGTGCCAAGTTACCTTTAAAAATCCTTTTTCAAAATAATTTTACTCTATAAAACTAGTCCACGAATAGAGATTTCAGTTATGGATTTCCATTGACTGAGGAAAAGGTGTTAGTCACCCCTCGATCCTGTGGTTCAATCATGATCAGTTCATGGAGTATATTGGATAGTACGACACTATGAAATGTATTGACAACACCCAAGGCCACACACAAGTGTACTTGGTCTACCTAGTAATATAGTGGCCTTCAAGAAAATCGAATATCGATCCCACAGGGACCGAGGGATAGACCCCTAAATAACTCCAACTATCTAAAATAAAAAAATACTTAAAACAACTAAAGATAACTTGTCCTTGGTAGATGAAGACTTACCACTACTGCTGCTGCGGGGTACTGATGCATCGTGGAAACACGATACTTTCAATGCCTAAAACCAAGAATTTATGCTTGGACCTTTGTTATTTTAGGAGATATGATGTGCTTTTGTGCCTATTGTAGGGGAAACAAGTTGATAATAGTATTGGACTTAAAAATGAAGAAAAAGACCTGTTCAGACCAAGTCGTAGAAGGTACGAGTCCCCTCACAAGTCATCAACACCTCACGAGTCATCAACACCTCATATGACTCGGAGGATGACTCCTAAGAATAACAAAAACTAAGGCCAAGAAGAAAAACCAAGTGTATTAAAGGTATGACTGGAGCATCCAAGTCATAAATAAGGATACGCCGTATAAAGAAGTCGTACACAAAGTAGAACCAAAGAAAGAAAATTGCAATTAAAGTGTCAGAAGAATACAAGTCAGAAGTCTGAGTACAACTCATATGATCAAACAGTAAGCAGATAAGTGTCCAAGATTAGAAAGACAGAAGTCCCAGGTGGATAAGAGTAAAGGACACGAGTCTTATGGTCAATGTACGACTCGTGAGTAGAAGTCATAAGAAGAACAAAAACATTGAAGCCTAGAGGATCATAAACTGGAGAACATACGAGAGGCCGGTACAACTCGTAAGAAGATGATACGAGTAGATTAGCAAGTCGTACTATATGCCGACATAACTTTACCTTTTCCATTTTTATTAGGATTTCTAAGTATTTTTGAGATCCTATAAATACCCTAAGGTTTATATTTTATTTGGTTACGTACTTTGACAATATATTTACATGCTTTACAATTATTCTTGATATTTTTTTTTTTTATTCAATTGAAAACTTCAAAATTTATTCATCTTATTTTGTGAAATTAGTTACATGCTTTCTTCATTGATAACCATGGAATTTTGCATGAACATGAGTGGCTAACTTCCCTGACCATGGTTGTGGGAACCCTGGTATATTAACACATAAGGGAAGTGGGAGATCCATCTAGTCTAAAGTAACTGCATGTATCTTAATCTTCTTTATCATAATTGACCTCAAAGCTACTTCAGAAGCTTGAGGATATCCTGTATTCATAAACATCCTCACAAGGGATTTTGTGATTGGAAAAAGAGGATTACGACAGTAATTTAAGATTCTCTTCCATCTTATTATCCCACCATCTCATCTAATAAACTAGAGACTAAAAAAGATAGAGTTGAACTAACGTCATAGACAAGGATCAATAAGGTGATGCCTTGAGACTCACAAGGTAAAGGGTTAAATTTATCAACACATTCATAAGACCGTTAATAATACATAGCTTGTCGACTTCATATGCAGAGCAGCAGAATAGGTGGGTTAAACACAAGTAACTTACTGAGTTAAGAAGATAGGGTAACACAGTCCTGGTGTTCATATTCGATTGTTTACAACCCAAAGCATTAATGTTTGGTTACTACTTATAATTAAGTTCCAAATTCTCCCATTTTATTTTCCGCACTGCTCGTAGATTCCATAAAGTGAAGCAACTGTTAAACGTTTTTCCCATTGGATTGACCCCAACCAAGTTGGATTAATATCTTTGGCATCAACCATAACATACTTATTTGGAATTTAATTTTGGGCGACATCAAATTTTGGCACTATTGCTGGGAAGATCGTATGATTTGTTGATTAAATTTGGTGAAGTTCATGGATTTTATTTTCTATTTTTGATTTGGCATAAGTCAGTGTATGTCAAACACTAAGAGAAGAGGCAATCCCTTACTCCCTTTTGATCCAGAGATAGAAAGAATTATTCAACACCTCAAAGGATGGAAGAATAAGTTCGTGATGGTGTTCGAGTTCTGGTATAAGAACCTCACAATCTATTGCCTCCTCCCCCACCTGATGATCCACAAAATATTTCTAACAGATAGATGGAACAGTATTTAGTAGAAATAGTAGAGGAAGCTAGAGTGGTTAAGGAAGCTCAATTAGCTAAAGAGGCTAGGCTTGCTAAGCATGCAACACTAGATAGGCCAAGACAAATTCCTACACAGCAAGGGAGAATTCAAAGAGGTAGAGCTCTGATTATTCCTTATTATTACCATCTTCAACCATATGATAAAGATGAAGACATGGAGTATTTCGAACCTGCTGAAATAGGAGCCATCATTCCTCCTGCATTACCCTCCAATACTAAATTTGACATTACCAATGTTATGATCTAATTGCTCAATTTGAAGGGTGCATTTTCAAGATCAGCAATTGATGATGCAAATATGCCTCTTGGTAATTTTATAGGTATTTGCTCATCATATGCTATTTTGAGGGTAGATCAGGAAGCTTTGATATTATGGTTGTTCCCATTTTCATTGATTGAAGGAGCATTAATATATTTATGGGAACTTACAAGAGGTTCAATCACTACTCGGTAAATTCTTTCCTCCTGCAAGGATACTACAATTGAAACATAAAATCTACAATTTTAGATAGTTACCTACAAAATCCATGTATGAGGCATGGTTTAGATTAAAGAAGAAGCTGAGCATGGTACCTAATCATAGAACCACAGGGTCTAACTTATGGGAAATCTTTTACAGATCACTAAATAACAGTTCTAGAGAAACGACAGATACAATTTCAGGAGATACATTTATGCATCTTTGGTGGGATGCTGCACAAGATATACTTGATGATATTTTAGTGACTAATAGAGGTTGGCATACTAGAGATGTTGAGCATGGTGCTGGTACATATGCTATTGGAGAAGATAATGCTTATACAACTAGTCATGATATGGTAGCACAAGAGGTTGCACAACTTCGAATAGATATTGGGCTCCTTACAAAATAGTTTGTAATAATTAGTGCTGAGAAAGTGAATGCAGTTGCGACATATGGAACTACTTTTAGAACTTTTGAGATTGAATCTGAAGAGGAAGCAAAGTATTTTTATCATAGGTTGGCAAATTTTTGATCCCAATGGTAAGGGAATCAAGGTCGGGACTATTATAATGATAGATATAGAGATAAAAGTGGAGAGATAGATGGTGATTGGTGGTAGAAAAATGACTACAGGGAAAAGAGTGACAAGTACGTTCCACCAAGTAGTCATGATTCAGAATCTAGAATGGATGCAATGTTGTCAAAACTGTTCAAAATGAAAGAAAGTCAAGAGAAATGTCTTAAAGAGATTAAGGTTGACTTGTCATGGCTGAATTAGAAAGTTGAGTCATATGCTACCGCAATCAAACAACTGGAGCAACAGTATGGCTAGATGTTGGATAAATTAAATCAAAGGAAACCTGGCACTCTTTTTAGTAACATGATTGAAAATCTGAAAAATAATTGTCATCTCCATGGCATTACCACTCGGAGTGGTAAAACCATTATGGATCCTCCTGTACCCACTATTGATGATAAAAAGAATAACGATGATGTTGTTATTGTGGAGAGTAGTAGAAAGAAACATAAAGGAAATGATGAGACTGAGGAACCTATTTTAAAGCCCATTCCAAGACCTCGCCCTCTTTTTTCTCAAAGGCTAAAAAAGAAATAAGAAGAGGGTAAGTATCAGAAATTTATTTCTATGTTAAAGGAACTATTAGTTAACATCCCACTTGTAGAGGCATTGAAACAAATGCCAGAATATGAAAAATTCATAAAGGATTTAATCACTAAGAAAAGGTCAGTAAGTTATGAGCCAGTCGACAATATTCATCTAGAAACACTGTAGCAACTAGATCTTTGGCAGAGAAGAAGAAGGATCCTGGTGCTTTCACTATGCCTTGCACCATTAGATCTTTCAACTTCGCTCGTTCTCTTTATTATTGGGGGCTAGTATCAATCTCATTCTATTAGCAATATTAAAGTAGTTGGGGTTGGGGGTTCCCATACTAACCACTATGAGACTAGTGATGGTAGATAGGGCGGCGAAAAAGCCAGTTGGTATTCTATATGATGTATTTGTGAAGGGGATTCTTTCATCTTTCCTGCTGATTTTGTAATCTTAGACTATGAAGTGGACTTTCAAGTCTCAATTATCTTGGGAAGACCATTCTTGGCTTCAGAAAGGACGTTGACTGATTTAGATCTAGGACATCTGATGCTGATACTTAACGATGAACAAGTGATATAACATGTATACAAATCTATGAAGCATCCTGATGAATTGAGAGTTATATCTATGATTGATGTGTCTAATGAAGAGATAGACTCTTTTCATGATATTGATGTAGTAACAACTTGGGAAAATACTTCTGATATTGTTCCTATTAAAGACAGGTTGGGTGTTAAAGCTCTAGCAGCTGTGATCATAAACTTTGATAGTGATGGTATTGAGGACTATGAAGAAATGGTATATGCACTCCGTGGTAGCGATTCTTACACTTATGCACCAAAGAAACTTGATTTGTATCTGAAGAATAGAACCACTCCATCTGCTCGTCCATTTATTAAGAAGTGACCCATCTTAGAGTTGAAGGCCCTCCTTTATCATTTGTGGTATGCATTTTTAAGGGTTAAAAATACTTTATCGGTAATCATTACAGCTGACTTCGGTGAAAAAGAAGTAGAAGCTTTGTTATCAGTGCTACAGATATTCAAGAGGTCCATAGGTTGGTCTATTGCAGATATTACGGGTATACTGCTTGGTATTTGTACTCATAAAATTAAAATTGAGTTGGATTGTATTCCAAGTATAGAGCATCAACGTTTACTCAGTCCTCCTATGTAGTAGGTGGTAAAGAAAGAGATAATCAAGTAGTTAGATGTTGGGGTAGTATATCCTATTGTTGATAGTAAGTGGGTTAGTCCGGTACAATATGTTTTGAAGAAAGGCAGTAATACTACTGTGACTAATGAAAAAAATATGCTAGTACTGATGAGGCTAGTTATAGGCTGGAGAGTATGCATGGATTATAGAAAATTAAATGCATGGACTCAGAAGTACAATTATCTTATTCCCTTTATGGACTAGATGTTAGACAGGTTAGCAGGCAGAAGATGCTACTATTTTCTTGATGGGTATTCAGGTTACAATAAAATAACTATTGCAACCAAAGACCAAGAGAAGAAATTCTTTACGTTCCCTTACAGGAACTTTACATTCAAACGTATGCCATTTGGGTTATGTAACACTCCAACCATATTTTAGAGATGTATGATGTCAATCTTCTCTGACATGGTAGAAGACACCATCGAAGTCTTTATAGATGATTTTTTAGTTGTTGGAGATTCTCTTGATGATTGCCTAGTTCACTTGGAAAATGCTCTTAGAAGATGTGAGGAATGTAACTAGGTAATTAATTAGGAAAAATGCCATTTTATGGTCAAAGAAGGTATAGTGTTTGGACACAAAATTTGAAAAGGGGTATTAAGGTAGATTGATCAAAGATTGAAGTGAATAATAAATTATCTCCACTAATTTTTGTAAAGGGTGATCATAGCTTTTTGGGTCATGCTAGGTTTTATAGGCGATTCATTAAGGATTTCTATAGTACCCCCTAATTCTCAAGCTTAACTTAGCTCTAAGTACATGAGTTATCCTATATAAATTTTTTGTAATACTCAATATTTTTAGTTTAGATCCCACCGTTGCTAAGGAAATTGAATTAGCTTTCCAAAGATATAAAATTTGCCTAAATTCGATAATCGGGTAAGAAATTATGGAAATTTTAAGTTTCAGTCGTTAAACACAACCATTTTGATCTGTAATGCCCCGAATCTGGTACCCAAAATGCTATATGGTGCTCATGACCCCGAAGGACCATAAGCTAAATCATGACTGATACCTGTACCTATACACTGCATAATATATTATATAAATGCAGAAATAAAGGCTGAAAGGCCATACGGTTCAAAGATCTGATAAAACATAACATCTGAAGATAGGGTATATCAATACCAATACAACTGAAATAACTGTCTGAACATGCTAGTACGAAAGACTATAAATTGTCTGAATAAGTAGTTGATGGGACATGTCCCCAACTAACTCCAACTACTGAAATAAATTAATTAATGAGATAATAAAGTAATGGTCATGTCCTCGAAGGATGAGGACTCATTTCTAACTCTGACTACTGAGATTGGAGTGTGACTGATACTCTCAAACTCGTGCTTCTGAACCTATGGTATAAAACACCATAGCGCAAATGCGTCAGTATGTTTGAATATATTGGTATGCATGTGAGGTAGGATGAATGCAAAGGGTTCACATGCATGAACTATACTAACTGACTGGATAACATGAACGTGAGAATACCTGCATGAATACATAGTAACTGTAACGGAGTTTATGATAGCATGATTACTGAGTCTAAGTACTGATAACATGAGATACTGATAGTTGTTTAACTACAATAACTGATACTGAGTGACTGTATCTGACAGTCTAGGTTCTGATGGAACTAGCTGAGTTCTATACTATTCTGAGTTGACTATATCTGATAGTCCTAAAATCTGAAGAACTATCTGTGTTCTTTTACTGAGACTGAATGACTGTTTCTGACAGTCCTAATCTATAATTAAAATTGTAGGAGGTAATCATCTAACCGGCAGGCCCCAAAACTGGACAGGTAGGGTCCAACCTGTAACCCCAGCTGTAAGGGTGTCAGTACCGTGCCACAGGTAAAGACAAGCTATGAGTAAACCCTCTATGATAGGAAGCTCTTCCGTCAATCCATCATAGTAGGTAAACTCAAATGAGGGGTATAATCCCTAGACTCTTAGGGTACATCTCACCCTACACTGGCTACGTAGTTCTGGAATGCAAGGATTGCTTCTAAGGATCACACCCTTTACTGACTGACAGTATGTGTCCTCATCCCTGGGTTTACTCGGTACTGAATCCTACTCCCAATTGAAGAGACACTGAACTGAGTTAAACTAAATCGAACTATTACTGATCGTATTGTTTAACTGATTTGAACCGAGTTCACAAAATTCTGTTGACTGACGGAATACTACTGAAATCTGATAACTAAATGAGATTACTGAGTAAGACTGGATTGATACTGAGTTTACTGAGTTTTCCTGAGTCATGTGACTGACTAAATTCTATGATCATGTCTTGACTGAGAGTATCATGAAAACACGACACTGGCTCTAGGCACACAACTAATTATCGGGTACAAGTACCCCCATGACACGATAGAATGAAACTGACAAAGCATGACTTTCTTGAATGCATGACCAACATCACAATCCATAATACAATAAGTTGGAGATTGCATGAAGTAGAAATTCTAGAGCACCACAAGGGTTACACATGTATCCATAATTCACTGACTAAGACATTTTATCAAACATTTGAAAAACATAAACTTGTACATGATTGGGGATTTCATATTATCACACTAGTATGGCACTTTTCCTTCACATAGGCATTTAATCAAACATATGCGGAGCATGCTTTGGTTATACAATCATCAACACATCTAATAATCATGGATACATCAATCAACGTGTAAATTTAAGGGTTTAGACCCAAATTGGAGCCCTAGTCGTGATGAGTATCATGAACCATGAAGGCCCGGATGCCCTTCTAACTTGTAATCACATACATTGTCCTCATATGAAAAAGATAATGCAGAAATACATAATGAAACAGAATCATGGTCATTAAATTTGAATTCAAATCTTAATGAAAACTACAATTCAAAACATCTGAGTTATATCTGACTCAGTCTGCGAAATCTCTACTACATGCAAAAACCCAGCTATCTGAAAAATAGGACAAGGACCCCAGTAGACCAAAGCATAATAATGATAAATGACTAAATTAAACTAGGCCTTATGAAATATAGAAGGCTCACGATAGAACTCTGCACTTGTGTCTAGAGAAAACTTACTTCTTATTGGGACCCCTAGATTGAGCCTCAGAACCTGGAAGGGAGGGGGGTCAATACAGATATACTGGTACACAGAGCAATCCAAAATAATGTATTTATATATAACATAAGTGAGAGCAATTCATAAAATATTTTACATATAATATATGGAAACACATGGTCACATTTTAAAGACTTTGAAACATTTTTTTTTAAACCATGACCACTCTTTGTCTTACTTCTGAGCTAGATGGTACACCCTACAATCTGTAATTCCATGGGCTTTATGGAATCCACCCTTAACTCGGCGGCCAATCCTCCAATCTAAGTTTGTTGCAAGGATTGGAGTATCTATAAGGGGGACACGCAAGATCACACAACAGGGTGCCAAAATCCCCAATAAAATCAACATGTCATGGTAGTGCACAAGATCACAAAGAAGGGATCCTAACCATAGTCCAAATTTAGGACGACATGAATCAAGGTACACAAGATCACAAATCATGGTACCATAATCCACTGTCGGTAAATCACAATTTCTAGCATAGAGTCTTTCAACTCGTGTACTTTCTTCGGGTAACTATCTAACTCTCTTTAAGCCCATTTATAAATCTTTTCTAAACATACATCTTTCTGAATTCATAATCTGAAAATCTGATTTCAAACATGTGTTCTATTCTGTTCTGAATTACTATGGCTTTAAATGAGTTGGTGTCATCACACCAAGACTTGCAAGTCCTATTTCTGAGCCGTATTGTACTATGCATGATTATTTCACTAAAACATAATTCAGACCACCCAAGCATGCAAATGCTATAGGAAATTTTATGTTACGAAAGCACAAGTCAAAACCATGTAAAGATTCTGATTCTTTCAATAACCATGTGGTGGTCATGTATTTTTGGCAAACATGCAATTCATTCATTAAAAGTGTATTCAACATTTATCAATATGCACAACCCTCTCTTTTGGATTTAAAATCATATTCAAGTCATAGCAATAATCAAGACATTTCAAACACAATTCATATCATATAAAAGATGGGAAAAATCATAACAAGAGAGGGATTCTTTAGGATTCATGCTCTCAATTGTATATTCATCCTTAAACACATGCATACATATATATAGAGTTTCAAATCAATTTGAGGGAAGGCCTAAAGACCAAAACAATTCTAATCAAGGCTTCTAAAACATGCTAGTAATCATAAACTCAAAGCCCCTTTCTTAAAAATAATAATTTCTAAACCGTTAGCATGAATTAAAGATGGTTTCTTTGCCCATGAAATTTTAGGAAAACTCCACGTACCTTAATTTATTACTTTTTAATGAACTCGTGCTTTAGTAATGCTATTAGAACAATTGGTGGGTGCTTCTTGTAGCCCTCGCAAAGGGGATTCCGAATCTTGAAGAATTATTTAAAACCTACGGTGAAATCTTAAGATATTTTGATCTTTGGGTTGAAACCCTAAGAAGTGTTCTTTGTGATTTTGAGAGAGAATGACCATAAATTTTTTTTTGGGGGATTTAATCTCGTGTTATGGCTAAATAGGGGGTGGAAAATACCATTTTTTCCCTTAAAAATGTGAAAACACGACCTGGAAATTGGGTGCATGCGACAGAGCGTGCGTTGCATGCTAATCACGCGATGCTACTGTCTCAGTCACGAAAATGTCATAACTTTTCACCCAGGTATCGAATTTTGGCGAAATTTATATCATTGAAAAGATAATTCGAAGAGCTTTCATTTGATATATATCACGCCCTCTAATTCGTTGTATACAAAGAGTTATCAATTTAATTTGACCTAAGTTTCGACACTCACTCAAACTCGAACGATAGGAAAGCTTTCAACTCATCCTTGAGTTAGGGGACCTCTATGATCTCAATTCATTCTCAAATAGGTTCCCACACTACATAATTGATTTTCATGCCAAATTTGCATAGGATTTATGGCTTTTGGATCATCTACTCATCGAAATGATGGTGTTAGTTTTATCCCGAAATGCGGGGTGTTACATTATCTCCTCCTTGGGATCATTCATTCCCGAATGATGGGTAGGAACGTTGAATCTTAAAGGTATGGAATAACACGGACATGATGTGTCTTCTAAGAAATAATGTAACTGATCTAAAACATTTAAACTTCTATCATGAAACTGAATTGTAAGCTGACTTGCCCTTACTTATTTTAAGGAGCAGATTCATGCTGAGAGTTTAGGATTCCCCCGAAGTTTTTATGCTCAAATCACACATATTGGATTTGAAAACGATAACTTATGTAAGTACGAATCATGAGGCAACAAGATTTAGATCGTACAAAGGTATTACACTGTTGAGCTAAAATAGCTGGAAAATTTTGAGATTATGTGCTGAACTCTTCTGAACTAACTCATGACTAAATAACTGAATCTGAAACATGATGTTTGGACTGAACTAAGTTTACAACTTACTCGGATGGAATAGATTTTATTTTGGGATGGTCATACGCATTGGACTTCGGATAGTAGGAATGGGAGAAAAGGTGGAAAACTATAGTAACTTGTCTTCCTGACTATTAAACTGAATTATAATGGACACTTATACTTAACCAGAGTATCTCTTCAACACTCTTTCTAAAGAAGTCCTAGTAGCATTAAGGAGAAAAGAATCTCTGACATGAGTTACACAAGACATCCAACTAAGGAATTACAACAATGACACTACTCTATACCATGGAATATAGACATATAACTCGTAAACTAGGACAGAATTACAAGGCCTTAGGCAATGCAAATTCTTACTTTTAAGCTTAGCACACATCTCAAATACACCCTCAACTATACATTTCCCCTTAAATATCATTCTCATTCGATTCAACTTATAATTCTCATAAGGGCATTGATAAATCTTTCTATATCTTTTTGAAGTTTACACCCTAAGCATAACACGCCTTACTACTTTAATGACCAATTCTGAACTCTTATTATGGATTCACTAGCGCATATTGTGTTCCTCCACTTAAATCCCAACATGTCATTCAAGCCTATCTTTATAACTACATATGAACTTTAAGGAAAACGCCAATAAAGGCATACTTCATATATTCTCTAAACCACTATCGATACAACTCCCACGCGCTACCTCAAGAACATGCACACATAAATTTCAACTAACCATCACATGCATCAAAGACGTGGCCCCAATCATACTTCACACGTATGGCCTTATCTAAACAAGCATACAATGATCTTTCACCAACAAGAAACATTTACACACCACAACTATCATTACATAAGGAGGAGTCACTGAAATGTTAGAACATAAAACCTTGAAGCATGGAAGGATATTATACGAGACTTGACACTTAACTGAAGCATGAGGAATAGCAAATCAACATCAGCGATTTATCAAAGTGATCTTAATTGAGGCATACATGACTATAAGATAAATCTCACCAATCATAAGGAGTATAGCATAAGTTATGGGAACTGAGCACACTATGAAGCGTGAGTACATGCGTCATGAGCTGGATGACCTTAATTTAGAGTTCATAACATATGGAATGTGATTCTGGCTACTGAATGAACTGGAACTCCTCATTTTGGGACTGGAAGAGTACATAATTCTTTATCACAAGCATGAACACGAACTATGATCATGGAACTGAAACGTAAGGCATGAGTAGGTATTGGGATAACTGAAAAATACTACGGTAAGAATGGGTTGTGTCTTACCCTCACTTTCTGATGTTCCATGTCATACTGACATCACTACTAGAATCTGAGAGCCTGACTTGGTTATTCGTCCTATCATCTCCCCCTTCGCTTCAAGCCATCATCTTAAGTTTGAGAGATCCCTTACTAGCCTCTGAACTGAACTACACTTACTGCACTCTGGGTCTCGAAAACGTCAATACACGTATATCATAGAACTTAACCCTAAAGACTGCACCTGAAAGTGGAAAACCCACTGCTAATACTACCTTTTGAGACACACTCCTATCTTTCTATAGCCCCAATAGTCATCACATAATACTTGAACACTTACTAACTTTGAATCTTCATGAATATCCCCATAGTCGGGGTGCACACCCTCTAGCGCTTCTACTCTTATTTCTATTAGTTCAACCTTAAAAAAAACTCAACTTAGCTTCTAACACTTAACATGGATATCACCAAGTCTTTGATGAACCAATTCTACTTTTGTCATAGCCCACCAATATCGTGACTCCAAACTTATATCTCTCTACCATGAGAATCAAGATCATATCAAAAGGCTCAACACTATTAATCAAAACTTCTTAACTTGGCCATTTAGAACACAATGTACCATCTAACTAGTCTTTCTCTATCTAGCAACTTAACGGTACTACTAGCCACACGCAACATGCAATAGCCTTAGAAAATGCCATAACTCGATATCACTTTGGGCATATTTCTTCATCATACATTCAACAACATACTTCACTACGGCTCAAATAAACTTAAGCTCTTGAGTACACTGTTCAAGCTTATTAGATAACTTCCCTATAACTAGTATCATTAACCAAGAAATCATCACATCTACCTTCATAGCCATCAACTATTCAAACTAAATGTCTAGTGCTAAACATGGTTTACAATCCAACCTTACACACAATTCTCACTTTGAAAAAAAAAATATAAAATAAAACATCAAGAAGCACTAGTACACTAGAACTCCATAACAACAACAATTGATCATAATCATATGGCCTACCTTATTGACAATCCATTAACACATCCTCCTTCTACACACCATTACTATCTACCCTTTTTTTACAGCTAAACTTAGTCCATAACTCTATAAGTTTCAATTGAACTCCCTCTTGCAATCTCAGGGATGCCTAAATTAACTACACTCATCCACCAAGTACCTTCATCAATAACCTATACTCTTCTTACATAGCAAACACTGTCAACAACTCTTTTCATACTTCAAGCAAAAAACAATTCACCTTAACAAATAACTCCTTCTGTACCTTCTACTAAACTAATACACAAAGACGTATCACTTCATTACCAACTTAATCTCATGCAAAAAGATTAGTCTATACATATATTACATAAAAGAACAACAAGTCTTGCCATTATGCCACTAAACCCTAGTTCCAACCAACACAAGAACAACAAGTTGCTAGTGAATTGTAATAGGCTCCACACGGCTCCACTAGACTTTGATTTTGTGTTTTGAACAAGAAATGAGATCAATGACAAGGAAACTATGCTAGTGAATCGAAAGATCCCCACACGGCTTCACTAGACTTTCAGTTTCAACAACACAGATAACAAGATTATAAGAGATAGAAACTTGACACAAAATATTCAATGATCTAAGAATACACATCTTACTCTATATAAATAAAATAAATCTGAGTCAAACACTTCCCCCATAGACTACCATACAATCCACACATGCTACTAGCTACCACATTAGTCTATCACTATAAAATGGTAAATCATTCTCAAATATCAGTTATTCAACTAAACATATTTATCTACACAAAAGTCACCCCCACTCTGATTTCTAACCTTGCGACTTCAAATCACCAACTTCTTGGTCCCATATCACTACCAATAAGACATAACACCGTCACTTTAACTTATACTACTACTCGGGTGGAAATACAGTTCCAACATTATGCTACACATCATTCCCCCTGAGGCATGGCGTCTGCAACATAAATTTTGAAAAGGACTGAATACACTTAATACTGTAGGCTGAAAAGCATGATTTCAACAAAATCAAAGTTCACACTAGAATCAATACACCTTGGAGCACTAACAGACTCTTCTCAAGTTCTTGCACAAATTTTAAACTCTTATATGGCTTAATAAAAAAGGACCATACCATTTAGACTCTAAACTTTTACACTTAAATTATACCAATAATGAGACATATCTGAGCACATCAAAGTAAGAAAAGAATTAGGATGACTTGACTTCTATATGGGTGATACCATAGCATGAATTAGAGTATGTAAGAGGAATATTCTGACTCCATAGCACGGACTAGAACATAAAGAAAGAGAGACATTTCTAAATGCCTAGTAGCCTTCTGCCTATAAGTGTGGCTCTCTACACACCCATAAATAAGACTATACCCGACGCGATTTCGCAGACACTCTTAGACCATGAACCATGCTCTGATACCAAGTTTGTAATGACCTGAACTGGGGACCTAGCCATGACGAGCATCCTGAACCATGAAGGCCCGGACGCCCTTCTAACTTGTAATCACATACACTATCCTCATATGAAAAAGATAATGTGTAAGTACATAATGAAACAGAATCATGGTCATTAAATTTGAATTCAAATCTTAATGAAAACTATAATTCAAAACAACAGAGTTATATCTGACTTAGTCTGCAAAATCTCTACTAGATGCATAAACCCAACTGTCTGAAAACTGGGACAAGGCCCCCATTAGACCAAAACATAATAATGATAAATGACTAAAGTAAAATAGGTATTATAAAATATAGAAGGCTCACCATGAAACTCTATACTTCTGTTTGGAGAAAACCTACTGCTTACTGGGACTCCTAGATTGAGCCTCAGAACCTGGAAGGGAGGGGGGTCAATACAAATGTATTGGTATGCAGAGCAATCCAAAATAATATATTTATATATAACATAAGTGATAGCAATTCATAAAATATTTTACATATAATATATGAAAACACATAGGCACATTTTAAAGACTTTAAAACATTTATTTGAATCCATGAATCACTCTTTGTGTTACTTCTGAGCTAGATGGTACACCCTATAATCTGTAATTCCACGGGCTATTTAGAATCCACCCTTGACTCGGAGGCTAAGCCCCCAATCCAAGTTTGCCGCAAGAATTGGAGTATCTATAAGGGGGACATGCAAGATCACACAGCAGGGTGCCAAAATCCCCAATTAAATCAACATGTCATGGTAGTGCACAAGATCACAAAGCAGGTCTCCTAACCATAGTCTCAATTTGGGATGGCATGAATCAAGGTACACAAGATCACAAAGCATGGTACCATAATCCTGTGTCGGCAAATCACGGTTTCTAGCATAGAGTCTTTTAACTCATACTTTTTTTGGGTAACCATCTAACTCTCTTTAAGACTATTTTTAAACCTTTTCTAAACATACATATTTCTGAATTCATAATCTAAAAATTTGATTTCAAACATGTGTTCTATTCTGTTTTGAATTACTATGGCTTTAACTGAGTTGGTGTCATCACACCAAGACTTGCAAGTCCTATTTCTAAGCCGTATTGTACCATGCATGATTCTTTCATTAAAACGTAATTCAAACCACCCAATCATGCAAATAGTATAGGAAATTCATGTTCCAAAATCACAAGTCAAAACCATGCAAAGATTCTCATTATTTCAATAACCATGTGGTGGTTATGTATTTTTAGCAAATGTGCAATTCATTCATTAAAAGTGTATTCAACGTTTATCAACATAAACAACCTTCTCTTTTGGATTTAAAATCATATTCAAGTCATAACAATAATCAAGACATTTCAAACATAATTCATATCATATAAAAGATGGGAAAAATCATAACAAGAGAGGAATTCTTTAGGATTCATGCTCTCAATTGTATATTCATCCTTAAGCATATGCATACATATATATAGAGTTTCAAATAAATTTGGGGAAAGGCCTAAAGACCAAAACAATACTGATCAAGGCTTCTAAAACATGCTAGTAATCGTAAATTCAAAACCCCTTTCTTAAAAATCATGATTTCTAAACCATTAGCCTGAATTAAAGATGGTTTATTTGCCCATGAAATTTTAGGAAAAATCCCACGTACCTTAATTTATGACTCTTGAATGAACTAGTACTTTAGAGATTCTATTCGAATAATTAATGAGTGATTCTTGTAGCCCTCGCAATGGGGATTTCGAATCTCAAAGAATTATTAAAAACCCACGGTTAAGTCTTAAAGAATAATTGATGCATGTGTAACTGATTCGTGAAAGCATGACTGAGTGTTCTGATGAACCAAGGTTCTCATAATGAGAATGCACTTCAGATGCATGATTATATAACTGAACTGACATATGAATGCATGACTGTATATGTAATGGTACTTAATACCATGTTTATAATGGAATTCTGAGCATGAACTGTACACCAAGTTTGTAACTGAAATCTAAACATGAAACTGAATAAGCTTAAGGAGAACTGTTACCTTGAGCTAGATCTGAGTTTTCAGAGAAGAGGTGAGGATACTTGGTCTGCATGTCTACTTTTTCTTCCAAAGTAGCTCCCTCAACGGACTGATTCTTCCAAAGAACTTTGACTAGAGGGACTTCTTTGTTCCTCAGTCTGCGAGTCTGATAGTCAAGAATTTCGACTGGAATCTCTTCATAAGAGAGGTTGTTCTGAATATCTATTCTCTGAATAGGGACTAAAACTGCTGGGTCACCTATGAATTCCTTGAGGAAAGAGACATAAAAGACTGGATGAACTGAGGCTAGATCTGAAGGAAATTCTAACTCATAAGCTACCTTACTAAAACGACTGAAAATTTTGAAGGGATCGACATATCGGGGACTGATCTTTCCCTTCTTGCCGAATCTCTTCACTCCCTTCATGGGAGAGATCCTTATATAGATAAAGTCTTTAATCTTAAACTTGAGATCCTTTACTGAACACGCACAAACGGGAATATGAGAACATGACTTAGTCTATAATGTGTGACATGGACTGTGCATCGTGAACTGAACTAAGCCATTGCGTACATAGCTTATAGATGAGATTGGAGCTTGAGGGTCCACCGATGAGTACCCACTACTCCAAGCTAGATTACTTACATGAAGAGGGAATGACATATTTAGGTAATGAAAGTTTAGGGGATAATAGTGTATCTTTGGCTTGGGACACTACGTCTCTCATAGAATGCTGACATAGCCGAGATACTAAGGAGAGACTTGAATGATTCACAGAGCACCCATGAATGGAATCGCGACTAAATATTCGGGATCTGAGACTAAGTCATGAAACATAAACTGAGCTGGGCATTCAACTTTTTGATTGGTCCATCTTAGAATGATCATATTCATGAGATTACAAATAGTGTGATAAGATGGAAAAATGGGGAAACCACACCATCTGAACTTGTTTGTCTGACTACTAAACTGAATTACTGGCTTTGTGGACTAACTCATGCTGAGAACTTATACTCGAGTAGAGAATTTCTATGACATTCTTTCTATATATTTCTAGTGACTATAGGGAGAAAGCGAATATTGGTCTTGCCTAAGAAGGACATCTGAATAGGAGATCTCTAGCAAGGCCTATAAGACATCATCTAAGATAAAGTGACTAGACCTTATGAACTGTAAGTGAAACTATTAAAAAGATTCACATGGGCACTAAGCACGAATTCATAAATATACTAATTTATTTGATTAACTGAATGACAGATAGCTGAATACAAGACGTGTAAAACTGAACTACACTTGGTTTGGGATAGCTATACTGAAACTATAAAGGGTTATGCATAGAAGGTAATGACTGACTGGTTAACATGAGGTATCTAAGAATGAGTAAGGGAAAATTATATTAGGTTAGGAATGCAAGATCAGGCGTTTCACATGATTCAGGAGCTTTCTGTAAACTGAGGTACTGAAATACTAATATCTGAGTAACTGATGGCTATATGCCAGGGTTGGGTAATTCTAAAACTAACTGAGTTGTTGATCTGACTACTGGACTTAGGACTAGGACTAAGATTGTAGTTAAGATGGTAATTGAGACTATAACCATAACTAAAACTGTAACTGGAACTAAATGCTGGTTTTTCTAATTACTGAAGTTTAGATTGATACGGGAGCACTGAATTCTGATAGCTAAATAACTGATATGTAAAATCCATGGTTCTATAGGACTATCTGAGTTCTTTACTGAATATTGATTACTAAACTGACACTATAATTAAGGCCTGCGGGATAAAACATTAACACTACAAATTCACCGAAGGATCTAAACTGAGGGTATACGTGACATAATCAAAGTTCGAATGAACACTAGGAATGAATTCATGAATTGTGTGGGCTAAATATACTGTAAAGAATGACATGAGTGCATGAGTCATGAGCTGTATGACCTGAGTCTGAAATTGCTGAATTTGTGAAACATGATTTCCAACACTAGATGAACTTGGACTCCTCATATGAGGAACTTGAAACACACACTATTCTATGAAAAATGCATGGATATAAGTTGTATTCATGAAAATCTTAAAAATTCAATGTATATAAAAGTGGATTCATCTTTCAAAGTAAGTTTCTAACATACTCAGGATGGTTTCAAGCTAGGTAGAAGTACAGAGTATTACATGATCACTAGCGCATCTCGGAGCCAGTTTCAATGACAACTGTTAATTTCCAGTGTGACTCCGCGATCTCACCGCATCGCAGAGGGCTCCCAGTTCCTAATTATTTAATTGCAGTGAGGTACAGTGATAACGGCGTGCCGTTCCAAAGCTTATTTTCACATTTATCAAATTCTAGTGGCGCTCCGCGATTGTACCGCATCGCGCCACAGGCCAAGTTCTTAGTCGTTCTTTTAAATAGATTCCAATGTAATTTCAGTAGCATGGCATGATGGTGGTACGTCGCGCTCGGGGGAAATAAGAAATATTTGAATCAAAGTTTTTTCCAGGGTTAAATTAGTATTTTCTTATGATTTTAATCCACCCAGGTGTGGGATTTAATCCCTAAACACATATTTGGGTCATTATTTATTCACTTTTCCCCAAAATAAGAACATTCTTTCTCAAGATAGAAAACCATATCCTTAAAGGATCAAGGTCAATACTCAAGAATTTCTCCAAGAACCTCAATAAACTCATCAATTAAGGTATGTTACGTGTTCATCTATGGGTTTCTTCCACCCATATAGTCCACGAATCCATTTTCAAATTAGAAGATTGTTGAATTATGAACTTCCATGCTTGATTTGAATTGAAATCATTTCATGTTATTGTTGGGTCTTAGTCCAAGATTAAATTACAAGTTTTCATGAAATTAGTCATTATATGTGTTGAATTACATGATATTCATGATTAACCCTTCAATTTGCAAGTTGTTTGATCTAGACATGATGACTATATGTGTTGATTATCTTATAATCGAAGTGTGCTCTCAATGTGTTTGATAAAATACCTATGTGAATAAATTAGTGTTGTTATAACATGATATCATTTATTCTCCAATCATGTACAAACTTATGCCTTACAAGTGTTTGATAAAATGTCTCTATGGATAAATTATAAACAAGTGAAGATTGTTATGGTATTTAAGATTACACTATGCTTTACTTTTCATGCTATTGAGTCTTGGGGGTATTTAATTCCTGAAAATTTAGCTATTTACCTAGAGCCACTGTTAGTTATAGAATAGTTTTAGTCATGTTACAATTAGTAGAACTCTCAATCAGTTACCGAACTCAGTAGAACTTAGTTATTTACAAAACTCAAGAAAACTCAGTAGTCTCAATATCAGTCCAGTTCTGTTAAATATACTCAGTTCAGAGTTTTTTAGTTGGGAGAAAGATTTAGCACAGAGTAAGCCTGAGGATGTGGACTCACCTGCCATTAGAGGGTGTAATCCTTAGAGGCAATCATTGCATTTGAGAACTATGTAGCCAGTGTGGGTTAAGACATAAACCTAAAAGTTGAGGGTTGGTGAGGTACTTTACCTTCCAGTAGAGAGTACCACCATTCTCGTTTAGGGCACCTACTAGTAGAGGGTGACTCTTCAATATCTTTATCCATGGCACGGTATTGATACCCTTCCAACTGAGGTTATAGGTTGGACCCTAAATCTATTCAGAAAAGGGGAATGTTAGTTAGATTATTACCTCTCACAGTTTAGTCTCAATCATTAAAAGAAAACTCAGTTTAGTTCCACAAAATTAGAACTGTCAGATACAGTCAATTAGTATTAGTAACTCAGATTATCAGTTACTCAGTTATCTGAATTCCGTACTTAGCTTCAGAAAAGCATAGTTATAGTATATATATATATGTATATGAAAAAATTGTATACTCAGTACTTACAGTAGTTTCAGTTATCCATGTGCTCTCATGTTCAGTTACTCTATATCATTCAGTCAGTTGTTGTTCATGCATATAAACCCTTGCATTCAGCCTTACCTCATCTAGCATACCAATATATTCCATGTATTAACACATACTTTCTTTTGCGTTATGGTGTCTCATATCATAGGTTCGGATGCTCAAGTTCCCGACCATGCATAGACAGATTCAAATTCAGCCAACAATGTCAAATTTAGTTGTGAGTCCTCATCTATCGTGGATATTCCTTTATTTAATTATTTAAGTAGACTCACTATTTCAGTAGATGAAGTGAGTTGGGGGATTGTCCCTTCAACTCGACTTTCAGACAGTTTTTAGTTAGAGGCTTTTCAGAGAAGTTTTTAGATAGTATTTCAAATTCTAATGTTTTATCAAATGTTATTATTCATTATCAGTATTTTAGAGGTTTTGAAGTTTATGTCATTTTTGCCTTTTTTTTGCATTTATTATAGTATATTATTCAGTGCTCATAGTAGATATCAGTCATGGGTTAACTTGTAGTCCTTTGGGGTCGTAAGCATTGTGTAGCATCCGGGGTACAAATTCGGTGCATTAAAAACATGGTATCAATTCTGAAAGCTGCATCTAGTAGAGTCTTGTGCATGGGTGTGTAGCACGCCACACTTATGGATAGGAGGCTCTGAGATATTTTAGGAAAAGTTTCCCTTCTTTCAGTATTCATGTCGTGTGAGTGAGCATGAGCTCCAGTTAACTCTCAGTATAATTTTCTTCTTCCTTTCATTTAACGAACATGCCTCCCAAATGTACTAACAAAATAAGAACCAAAAATCTGTTAGCACCTTATCCCATTCAGGAAGATTCCTGGATGAGCACGTCTCTCATGCAAAATTTAGAACTACTTTGACTACTCTAGCCAATTCCGTAGCGGCTCAGAATGAACAGAAAGCTATTGTTCAGGCCAACCCAGTGGCTAATACTGCTACAGCCAGGATTCAGGACTTCACCCGAATGAATCCTCCCCTATTCTTAGGATCTAAGTCAGAATAGGATACACAGGAGTTCCTCGATCAGGTTTAGAAAGTCATAGTTTTCATGGGAGTGACTTCCAGTGAGATTGTTGAGTTATCCATCTATCAGCTACAATATGTAGCTCATACGTGGTTTAAGCAGTGAAAGGTAAACAGGGCACAAATACAGAGCCCATAGAATGGGAAGAGTTTGCTAAAACCTTCTTTGTTAGAATCTTTCCCTTAGAGCTAAGAAAAGACAAGGTGTTAGAGTACAACAATATCATCCAGGGAAGTATGAGCGTGAAAGATTATTACCCCAAGGTTACTCAGTCACCTAGATATGCTCCCCATGTAATGGCAGATAATAGGTCCAGAATGAGAAAGTTCATGTTTGAGGTGTCAGATAGTGTGGTTAATGAGTGTAGAATAACGATGTTGGTTAAGGAGATAAACATATCCAGGCTCATGGTCCATGCTCTACAGATAGAAGAGGCTAAGAATAGAGAAAAAGAGAGGTAGAGCAAGAGAGCTAGAATAGGTAGCTTTGATTTCAATCAGCCTAAGTCAGAGGGTGGTAATCATTCTTAGTTTCTCCAAAAATCTTCAGTTCTAGCTCCATCTTCATCTAGTATGCCAGTACCAAAGTTTAGGGATGTCAGTTGGGATGGGGAACCAACTCCAAAACCTAGGGTAGTGTGAGCAGTGGTCGTACCCATCCACTTTGTGGAGAATATGGAAAGAACTATCAGGGTGTCTGCAGAGCTGGCAGTAATATTTGTTTTGGGTATGGAAAGCCAGGAAACAGAGTTAGAGATTGTCCTCAGTCAGGTTCTCAGGGTTAGTATAATCGTGCCCTAGCTCAGTTTGGTCGCCCAACTCAGCAGGGTGCCACTTCCAGTGCCACCAGTGGGTAACACCAAACAGGTTTTATGCACTTCATTCCAGAAATGAGTAGGAAAGTTCTCCTGATGTGGTCATTGGTACGCTACAGATCTTTCATTTACATGTTTATGCCTTATTAGATCTAGGAGCTTCTTTGTCTTTTGTAACTCCTTACATAGAAGTCAACTTTCAAGTCAGATTAGAAATGTTAATATAACTTTTCTTAGTGCCTACTCTAGTAGGTAAATCTATTCCATCCAGACGAGTATGTAGAAATTTCTCGAGTACGGTATTTCAAAAAATCCCTTCAGTTGATTTCAGTAATCAAGTCATCCCATTTTAGTTTCCTAATGGACCAATCATTGAATGAAGGTGTAGAACCTCAGTTTCAGTTGAGTTAAGCTTGAATCTCTAGATTTAAACTAGTAGCAAGAAGATTTGAGAATTCTAAGTTAGTCAGTGTTGAGATTGCTACATGGTGATTGTTGTGGCAGTAGAAAGTTAAGAAATTTTGTATCAAAAAAGAAGTATTAATAGTGGAAATTTCGTTATTAGGTGTATTCCTTCATAATGAGTTTAGTGTTTATGAGTATTGTCATATCTTAGACTCTAGAGTAACGTGGTTTCAGTTTGGCTTAAAGTTTATTAAGTGGTTCATAGATTTAGAATAATGGCTTTAAGATAAGGAAGAGATGGTAGAAAGAGTAACCAAGACAGACTTTCATATTTTAGTAGTAAGGTCAGCATGTGTAAGAAAGCAGTAGGAAGGGATGATGCCCAACCCATCTTTACCTCAGTTCAAAGTTTTGTACTTCAGCTATCAAAATATCTAATCACGCCCTGCATGTCAGTTCTATGATAATAGATCATACTCGTGCATATTATCAAAAATCTTGCATGCTTACAGTTCCTAGTATAAGGAGTTCCAGTTCA
Source organism: Capsicum pubescens (assembly GCA_030864215.1). Classification (NCBI taxonomy): domain Eukaryota; kingdom Viridiplantae; phylum Streptophyta; class Magnoliopsida; order Solanales; family Solanaceae; genus Capsicum; species Capsicum pubescens. The sequence goes on from CM061543.1 coordinate 259,535,078, forward strand.
CTCAGTATTCTGTTCCAGTATAGTCTCAGTTATCGTCTTAGTTATGGTCTTAGCCCAGTAATTAGATCAGCACATCAATTCAGTTTCAGGTTTGCTTGATCATAGCATACAATTATTAGTTATTCAGTTATCAGTATTTAAGTACCTTAGTTGATAGACTATTTCAGAATTATGTTATACGCTTGGTCTTGCATTCTCAGATAATATAGTTTTCATGAATTCATGCTCAGTTGTCTCAGGTTACTCAGTCAGTCCCTTCCTTATATTCATAATAGTCTACAGTTTTAGTCCAGTTATTCAGACTAAGTACAGTTCAGTCTTACATTCCCAGTATTCAGCTATTAGCCATTCAGTCAATCAGACAAGTTAGTATATTTTAGCAGTCATACTTAGCACCCATATGAATATTTTCAGCAGTCGCAGGTGAAGTGTACTACTAAGGTGGAGAGTATTATTGAGAGATTATCCAAGGAACATGTATAAGCTTGAACATTCGTAGTTACAGTGCATAAGGCTTAGTCACTTTATTTTAAGATGATGTTTCATAGGCCTCACCTCATGTTACAGAATTTTAGCCATGTTGTGATTTCTTATTCAGACGTTTTACTCAGTTCATGCCAAGATCCCTTTCTCCCTTAAGTCATTAGAAATATATAGAAAGAGTGTCAAAAAATGCTCCAGTTGAGTGTAAGTTTTCAGTATGATTTAGTCCGTAAAGCCAACAATTCAGCTTAGCAGTCAGGCAGATAAGTCCATATGGTTTCTTGTCCTTCCACCCAGTTGTTCTATTTGATGTCTAAAGATTATGACCATTCAAAGATGGAAAATCCTAGTATTTACAAGTTCAACTCAGTTTATGTATCATGCCTCAGTTTTAGATCTCAGATATTCAGTCACGATTCAATTCGTAGGTGCCCCGTGTATTGTCTCTACTTTTCCTCAGTTTCTTTGCCAAGTCAACATCCTTCAGGGGGACATAATGTCCCAAGAGGGAGATGTACTATAATCCCCCAAGTTTTAATTTCCTAAACCTTCCATTTTCTCTATATATAACGAATCTAGTTTGGAGTAATGGGTACTCATAGGTTGGTTGTCTCATTCCAATCTCACCCGTATGAAATTTATTCAAGAATTAGTTTAGTTCATGTATTAGGTTTCAGACTCACTTGTGTTCTCACATTCCCGTTCATACATGCCTAGTAAATGATCCTAGGTTCATCAATATTACTAGCCTAAGGTAACAATATTTCTTAGATTTACTCAGTTCCATATTCATTTATAGTTTTAATCTTGGTATTCCCTACCGTTACATGTTCAGTCATGCATTCATGAACCAGTTCAGTCATGTACTCATACTTCAGATATGCATGTTCAGTATGAAAACTTAGCTTATAGGTAGCTTCATTCAAGCATTCCATGCATCATATATGCTTGTTTAGTGTATAACCTTAGTCTATTAGTGTTGTTCTCATCTTAATCAATCTCATTCGAGGACGAATGAACCCAAGGGGGAGATATCGTAATACCTCGTAATTCTCAAGCTTAACTTAGCTCTAAGTACATTAGTTATCCTATATAAAATTTCTAAAATACACAGTATTTTTCATTTTAGAGCCTACCATTGTGTAGGAAATTGAATTAGCTTTCCAATGATATAAAATTTGCCTAAATCTGATTACCGGGTAAAAAGTTTTGGAGATTTTATGTTTCAGTCGTTAAACACCGTCATTTTGATCACTAGCGTGTCGCAGAGCCAGTCTAAATAAAAATTTTCAATTTCTAGTATGATTCCATAATATCACCACATCGTAGAGGGCTCCCAGTTCCTAATTATCCAATTCCAGTGAGGTACTGCGATAATGATGCATCGCGCCACAACTTATTTTCACATTTGTACAATTCCAGTGGCGCTCTGCAATTGTATCGTGTCATGCCACAGGAAAAATTACCAGTCGTTCTTTTAAATAGATTCCAGTGTAATTCCAGTAGCATGGCTGATGGTGGCGCATCGTGACAGGGGCAAAATCGAAAAAATTCAATGAAAAATTAAAGTTTCATCCAGGGTTAAATTAGTATTTTCCCATGATTTTAATCCACCAAGGTGTGGGATTTAATCTCTAAAAACATATTTGGGTCATCATTTACTCACTTTTCCCCAAAACAAGAAATATTCTCTCTTAAGATAGAAAACCCATGCCTTCAAGGATCAAGGTCAAAACTCAAGAATTTCTCCAAGAACCTCAAGAAACTCATCAATTAAGGTATGTTAGGTATTCATCTATGGGTTCTTTCCACCTATAGAGTCCACAAATCTATTTTTAAATTACAAGATTGTTGAATTATGAACTTCCATGCTTGAATTGAATTTGTAATCATGTTCATGTTATTGTTGGGTCTTAGTCCATGATTAAATTATAAGTTTTCATGAAATTAATCATTATATGTGTTGAATTACATGATCTTTATGATAAACCCTTCAATTTGCAAGTTGATTTATCTAGACATGATGACTATATGTGTTGATTATTGTATAATCTAAGTATGCTCTCCATGTGTTTGGTAAAATGCCTATGTGAATAAATTAGTGCCATTATAACATAATAGCATGTATTCCCCAATCATGTACAATCTTTTGCCTTACAAGTGTCTGATAAAATATCTCTATGGATAAGTTATAAACAAGTAAAGATTGTTATGTTATTCAATATTATGCTATGCTTTACTTTTTATGCTATCGAGTTCTGAGGGTATTTAATACCCGACAATTTAGCCATTTACCAAGAGCCAATTCTAGTTACTGAGTAGTTTCAGTTATGTCACGATCATTAGTACTCTCAGTTAGTTACCAAACTTAGTAGAACTTATTTATTTAAAGAACTTAGGAAAAATCAGTAGTCTCAGTATCAGTCCAGTTCAGTTTAGTATACTCAGTTTAGTGTCTTTCAGTTGGGAGTAGAATTCAGCACTGAGTGAGGCCAAGGATGGAGACTCACCTGCTAGTAGAGGGTTTGATCCTTAGAAGCAATCCTTGTGTTCCAAAACTACGTAGCCAGCATAGGTTGAGATATCAACCTACCAATTAAGGGTTGGTGAGGTGCTTTACCTGCCAGTAGAGGGTACCACCACTCTCGTTTGAGGCACCTGCTAGTAGAGGGTAACTCTTTAGTGTCTTTACCCATGGCACGGTATTGACACCCTTCTAACTGGGGTTAAAGGTTGGACCCCAAATCTATTAAAAAATGGGGCATTTTGGTTAGATAATTACCTCCCACAGTTTCAGTCTCAGTCTTCAGAATAGAACTCATTTTAGTTTCACAAAATCAGGACTATCAGATACAGTCAGTCAGTATTAGTAACTCAGATTATTAGTTACTTAGTTATCAAAATTCAGTACTTTGCTTCAAAAAATCTTAATTACAGTATATTTATATGTATATGCACATATTGCATACACAGTACTTACAGTAGTTTCAGTTAGCCATGTGCTCTTATGTTCAATTACTCTATAGCATTCAATTAGTTGTTATTCATGCATATGAACCCTTGCATTTAGCCTTACCTCATCTAGCATACCAGTAAATTCCATATACTAACTCATACTTTGTCTTGTGCTATGACGTCTCATATCATAGGTTCGGACGCTCAGGTTCTCAACTATGCATAGACAGATTCAAATTCAGCCAGCAGTGTCAGACTTAATCGTGAGTCCTCATCTATTGAGGATATTCCTTTATTTTATTATTTAAGTTGACTCAGTATTTTAGTAGATGGAGTTAGTTTGGGGATTGTCCCTTAAACTCTACTTTCAGACTATTTTCAGCTAGAGGCTTTTCAGACAAGTTTTCAGACAGTATTTTAGATTCAAATATTTTATAAATAAGATGTTATTAGATTTAAATATTTTATAAGATTTTATCAGTATTTAAGATGTTTTGAACCTTATGACATTTCAGCCTATTTTTCTTCATTTATTACAATATATTATTCAGTTCTCACAGTAGATATCAGTCATGGGTTTGCTTGTGGCCCTTCGAGACCGTAATCACGATGTAGCATTTGTGGTATAGACTTGGGGCATTATAATTTCTCAAGGATTGTCAACACTCTTTTTAGTGTTCTTGAGAAAGAGGTAAAATTTGAGTTTACTTAAGCATACTTAAAGGATTTTGAGTGTCTAAAAGAGAAGTTGATGACTGCTCCTATCATAGTATCCCCAAATTGGTCCTTTCCTTTTGAGGTGATATGCGATGTGAGTAGATTGTCCTTAGAGGTTGTACTAGGTCAATGAAAAGAAATAATCCTTCATCCCATCTATTATGCTAGCAAGGCACTAAATCCTGCTCAAAAGAACTATACTGTAATGGAACAAGAGTTGTTGGCAGTGGTTTTTGCCTTTGAGAAGTTTAGGTTTTATTGATTGGGATAAAGGTGATTGTGCAGACTGATCATGTAGCATTGTAGTACTTAATAACAAAAAAGGATGAAAATCCTAGACTGATTCCATGGGTGCTATTGTTGCAAGAATTTGATTTCGAGGTCAAGGAAAGAAAAGTCACTAAGAATCAAGTTGTAGATCATTTGTCTAGACTTGAGGAAGCTATGCAGAGTGTTGAAGATGGATTATAGATGATGAAAATTTTACATATGAGCAGATATTAGCATCTTCCTAAGATCTAATTCCATGGTTTATAGACTATGAAAATTATCTAGCAAGTGATCTAATCGTAGAATATCTTTCCTTTTAGCAGAGAAAGAAGTTTATGCATTAGATAAAGAAATTTTCCTGGGATGAGGATTATTTATCCATACTTTGTGCAGAAGGGATTATTCGTCGATGTATACCTGAGGTGAAGATGATGAATATGCTTGAGGCTTGTCTTTCTTTTCCAGTTGGGTGTCATCATAAATGAACCCATACAACCCAAAAAATCTTGCAATGTGGGTATTATTAGCCAACAATCTTTAAAGATGCACATGATTTTGATTCAACTTGTGATCAATGTCACTGACAATGTAACATCTCTAGATTCCATAAACTTTCTATGACTCCGATCTTAGAATTGGAATTGTTTTATGTATGGGGTATAGACTTTATAGTCCTTCTGTGAGTTTGTTTGGCATGAATTATATACTTAAAGATGTGGATTATGTTTCTAAATGGGTGGAAAAAGTTGCACTCCCCAACAATGAAGTACATAATGTCACTGCATTTTTGAAAAACACATTATTTCTCGATTTGGCACGCTACATGCTATCATTAGTAATGGCGGGTCACATTTTTGTAATCGTCTATGAAAAGTCTTCTTAAGAAGTATGGAGTGAAACACAAGGTGGAAACACCTTATCATTTGCAGACTAGTGGATGGGTTGAGGTGTCTAACAGAAGAATCAAGTCCATTTTGGTGAAGACAGCAAATGTCAATAGGACTGATTGGTCACAAAAGTTAGATGATGCACTATGGGCTTAGTGCAAAACTTTTAAAACCCCCATTGGTTTTTCTCCTTATTAGTTAGTGTACTGAAAGGCTTGTCACTTTTCTATTGAACTTGAACATAATGCACTATGGGATTTGAAGAAGTTGAATTTTGAGTGGAAAGATGCAACCAAGTCAAGGATGAATAGTATGAATGAGTTGGATGAATTCTGACTCTGGGCGTATGAAAGTTCTGCACTTTACAAAGCAAAGATGAAGATATAACATGATCGGAAAATTGATAAAATAATCTTCAAAAAAGGCGACCACGTATTACTCTACAACACAAGGCTTAGCTTATTTACAGGTAAGTTGAAATCTAGATGGTATGGTACCTTTTCTATGCTAAGAGTGTTCCCATATGGCGCCTTGGAATTGAAACGAGATGGTGAATCCCAATTCAAGGTGAATTGGGAAAGAGTAAAGAACTATATGGGTATTATTAAGGAAGTAAATGTGATTTTTGAGATGTACCTTGGTGATGTTTGAGTAACCATGGAAACTACGTCATGCCATGGCGTAAAATCAAGTGTTGCATGGGAGGCAACCCATGAGGCAAGTTGGTAAAATCTGAGTATCTAACATAGCCAAGTCATGTCACGATGTTAAATCAAAGCTGCATGGGAGAAAACTAATATTTTTGTACTTATTTATTTGTAGGGTAATATGTTTTCTTAGTGTACAGGACTAAATATTGCAGAAAATATCTAGAAAAATTCAAGAAAGTTGGTCATAGGGACTCTTCACATGTCGTATCTTAATGGCACAACTCATGAGTAAGATTCATAAGGTCCTAGGAGATAATTAATAATTAGGTAACAGTTTCTGGAGTCTTTACGACTCTCAGAACAAGTCATACCCTCAATGTACGACTCACTATCACTAAGTCATATGGAATCTAGAACCCAGGTAAGGTTCCAGTTCGTTACGAGTCAAAGAAAAGACCCGTATTCCTGGGTATGAGTCGCATACATGATTCGTACACAAGTTTACCAGGTCATTGGTCATGGGTCACCGCAGCCCAGCAATCTATTTAAAAGGGAATTAGGACACCTGATATGGGTACCCAAAATCTGAATCTCTTCTAAACTAAAAATACCTTCATCTTTGATTGATTTTTGAGCTCTAAAAACAAGATTTTACTTTGAATCACCTACCAATTTTCTTGAATTCCTAAACATTGCACGAATTAAGAAGTAATTTGGTGAAGAAACTCACAACCTCAAGAAGCCTACATATCAACTACTCAAGTAAGTTCTCGCTCACAAATGCTCTTTATTTCAAGTTGAAATTGCTAATGTGAGATAGTTAGAACTTGATATAAGTTGAATTTACTTGAGTGTTGCCATTTGAAACCCTACTCTTAGTAGTTGAGTTGAACTGGGTATTTTGGAAGAGCTTGAAATGTTATGTTGAAATTTTGTTGTTTTTGACTATTTTATGGGGTGATATTGTTGTACAATGTAGAGGGTAGTTTGGGAATTTTGAATTGGAGTTAACTTTAAAGTTGAACTTTTATGTTGCAATGGATACGACACTCTTTATGACTCGTATCCACAAGTAACGGGGTCATATTAAGACTCGTACCCACTAACAACATAAAGTCTAACTGAGTGTAGAATCTGGTTTGGATATGACTTGCCTAAACAAGTATCCAAACCATACGAATCATACACTTAAGTAGTAAAGACCTGGATAGATATCATATATTAAAGGCGTGTTTATGATCTGATTACGAGAACTGGTAATGAGTCATACATTTTCTGTACGACTCAATAAGAGGACTCATAAGCAATCCAGTGAACAATAATACATGCACTTCTTAGCATACAACTTAATCATACGAGTCGTACTCAGTCGATACGACTCTTACCCCCAGTCGTACCTTGTACAGATCATGAACACTAATATTTATTTTCTTTTTTTTTTCTTTCTTTTCTTTATTTAATTACTAATTAATGTGTACTTTAAGTTATCATGCCACCAAAAGGTGTTTATTCTTCCAAATAAATGGCTAAAAATGGAAATAAAAAGTTACATACCTCAAGTTATGAATCCACTGAGTCATCGACTAGTAGTGGTGATGTGGTTGAGTTCCCAATGATGGGATAGGCTAACCTAAGGAGAAAAATACATGGAAGGGTTAACAAAGTAGCAAACCTAGAGGACTCATATTTGCGAGGACCAAGGATAAAAAACTCGAGTACATCCCCTCCACACTCACCTCCACCTTCAGAGGTGGAAGAACAAATTAAATCTAGTTCAGAGGCAGAGAGTTTAAAAAATTCCGCAAAAGAGGTTGATGCTACACCAATTGATTTACAGAACCCTCCACTATCTCTCACACCTGCTTTAGTTCCTATTGTTTAATGGTAGGGGTACCCTGGTATGCAGCATAAATATAATGCTTTCCTGAGCAGACTCAAGAACGGAAAAAAAGGAACTTATATCTCGAGACAAATTTGATTACTACTGGTATGGAAGAGTTGCCCAGGTTCGAGAAGTAGTTCAGGAAGTACGGGTTTGAGTGGATGATCAGAGCGCCCGACAGGTATAGTCTTGTGCTAGTTCGGTTGTTTTATATGGTGTACAAGGAAGAGCTGCAAACACAGTATCCACAAGGCCAGTAATAGAGAGGTGGAGACCCCATTAGTTCATTGTTCATTTGGGGTGTGAGGGTTGACCTCTCTCCACGTACTATTGCCAAAGTTTTTAACGAACCGTATTATCAGTCTCCAATAAATAATGGTTAAATCAATTACCATATAGAGAAAATGAGAAAAATTACTCGAAAGCAGATCGGGTTGAATGAGAAATGCGGTTATTTTTGGTGGATTGCTAGTTGAATTGCATCACATGGTGAGAATTTAGTGTGGGTAGTTAGTGGATCGGGTGTCACCTCGTAGAAGATAGATAAGAATACTCTTGATTTTGAGGTGAAGGCATGCGGATGTTAGCCCAACGTAGGCTTTATCCCACCACTACGGACAACGTGCTGAATCTAGCCAGGCAGCTTTGATAGACAGGTTCATAGCCAGCTATGAGGTTGATGTAGAAGAGTTTTTAGCTTGAGAGATGAGAGTCCGAGTTGTAGGGGGTGAGAATTTGCTTTTGGCATACCCTTGTATGATTACACAACTGTGTTTGGTTGTGGGAACTCCCAGGTATTAATGAATTGATAGAGGCCACTAATACCACAAACTCAGTCCTGATCAGAGACGTAGCCAACTAATTATCCAGGAAAATGAGGCAAGGAACCGATATTATTATTGAGATATAAGGGATTCAGACTGAGGATATCGAGACTACTGAGGCTACAAAGATGGATGGAAAGACATAGCCTGCATGGAATATAGATACCGTGGTTACATCTAGTGCCCCTCCCCCGGTACAGTCTCTCTCACCTTGCTCGAGGGGTATGCCATTTGGGTTCATGATGATTTCACAAGGTATGTGGATTGAGGCAATAATAAGATTAGGCACGTTAGACGCCAAGTCCCAAAACATAAAAGGAGGCGTAAAGTCCTGGGTTGATACGCAGTTGGAAAACCAGGATAAAAGAGTTCAGTAGAAATTAGATACTTTTGAGCTGAGGATGACTCGATAGTTGAGTAGTGGTTAGACCTTAGATATTATAGAGGTCAAGTCAAAGGTGGTGGATATAAAGAGCATGGTTATAGAGCTATATGAAAGGCTAGTTATCCTAGATCCTGAGGTCACAACTATTGTGCCTATGTCCATGTTGATAATATTTGGGCTATTCTAGACCCGATAGAGGATACCCAACCGGTAGTTGAGGTGACTCGAGCAGAAAAAGAGTGAAAAAGGATAAGTATATAGAGAAGGATGAAATTAGGAAGGATATAGGAGATAGCCTACCGAGTGAGCAGGACCGTCAGGTTAGAGTATGAAAGATAACTAGTAGAGCTGGTGGGTTGAGACCAACAGTTAATGAAACTAAGGGAGGCAGTGATGTAGATCCGTTGAGTTATATTCCATTGAATGCATCGATCACCACCAGTTCCACTATTGCTGACCCAGTCCCAACAATTGATAAGATTCCTGATGATGTTGGTGGGACCTACTCCGAGGGCCCATATGCTGATACTGCTTTTTATTGTTCCTTAAGCACCCAAGTATGTTCCCAATTCCATGTACTTTATTTTTTAGATGCATTAAGAACAATTCATAATTTTCAAGTTGGGGGTGGTGGTGGGGGTGTACCAAAGGTCTCCACGGGCTATACTTGCTATGTTTTGAAGCCCGTGGCCACATTCTCAAAATTTGAAGAACTACATGTCTTGTTTATGTTTTTGTGCTGTTTTTTATTTTTATTGTTGTTTTGTGTGTTGGGAATAGCTGAAATAGGAAGAGAATTTGTTCTTGTGGTAGTAGACCTTGTTTTGAATGATTATGTAGAAAACTGATCTTATTTGAAAATTCTTTTTGCTAAAAATTGATATCTTCCTAAATTCATGTGTGAACTGTGTGATCGTGTATGTATGTGAGACAACTGAGAATCAGATAATGGCATTAGGATTAGATATAGAACAACTAGGGAAACATTTTGCATAACTGGATAAGTAGTACCTAGTAGTGTAATCCTGTGCGAGTGTGTATGAGGTATTACTAAGTTCCTAGTGTATCAGAATTTAGAACTTGCCCGATTGCTTTTACCTAGGTATAGATAGTCAAGTAGGAGAGGATAATAGGCCTTTTTTATTGTAAGTCCACCTGAGCCTAAATGACCAAACCAAATAAATTATGAATCTCTTTGATCCAAATATTTAAGCCTTAATTGACCAAATATTTTGTTTACACCAATTTCACCGGCCCATTTCTGCAATGAACCTTTTTTGGACCTGGTTCTCCTTGGATACTATGCACCTCAACTCAGGTAAATTGCCTAAGTTAAGGGTTGTTGCTATAGGGGTCTGTAGGGAAACGAGTGTAAAGAAAGAAGTGTGCAAGAAAACAATAAAAAAGGACAGGTGCAGTGAAAATAAAAAAGAACAAATGAAAAAGAAAAAAATAGATTGCAAGGAAAGAAAAAGAAAAAAGGTGAGTAAAGAAAACTGCAGTTGAGCCATGCAATGTGGTTAAAATAAAAAGAGGGACATAAGGGTGGAAATAAAATCAAAAGATAAAGTGGTAAATAAGTGGACCCCAAAAGATTTGTAGTGTCAAGGAGGCTTAGTCTCAAAATAAATCCCCAAAAGATACCATACCAGCCCCTAACCTACATTACAAGCTAAATAAAGTCCTTTAGTGACCCTATCTCGACAGTTCGAAAACATAGGAAGAGATCATATGGAAAAGCCTACGGTATTTTGTATACACCAGTGGTACTTCTCTATGAGAGAGAGTGTATTTTTCTATATCATGAAAAAATTAATTGTTCTATTTTCAGTGAAATAAAGATTTCTGTGATTGTGAGCACACATAGGGTAAGTTGTTAGGTTGCTAGGTTGTTCGACGAATGTGATTTGTATATGCCCAGTAGTCTATTACTAATGTAACTCCGTCATTAGATTCCTGTTTGTCATGCCATGTACCGTATCATATACATAGTTGTTTCTTGAAAATTTGAAAGTAGAAGGGGGGATAAAATTGTCGAAAACTAAATTGAAAGTTCACTTCCATAGGCATGTTAGGATATTCCTGTTTAAGCATCATTTTGTTTTGTGATAGTTTGATTTCTATTTGCATGAGGACATGTAAAATCTATGTTGAGGGTGTTGATATGCCATGGAACACTTTCGATGCTTAAAACCATGAATTTATTCCTGGACTTAGGTTGTTTTAGGAAATATGATGTACTTTTGTGCCTATTGTAGGGGAAATGGGTCAATGATATTGGTGGGCTGTAAAATAAAGAAAAAGACATGTTCATACCAAGTTGTAGAAGGTATGATTCCCCTCATTAGTCATCAACACCTCATATGACTTAGAGGCTAACTCGTAAGCATAACAAAAACCAAGGCCAAGAAGAAAAACCAAGGGAAGGGAAGATACGACTGGAGCATCCGGGTCGTAATCAAGGATATGAGCCATATAAAAAAGCAATACACAGAGCATAACCCAAGGAAGAAAATCAAAATTGAAGTGTTATAAGAATACGAGTTGGAAGTCTGAGTACACTTCATATGATCAAATAATAAGCAAACTAATATCCCAGATTTAAAAGATAGAAGTCCTAGGAGGATACGAGTAAAGGCCATGAGTTGTATGGTCAAGGTACGACTCATGAGAAGAAGTCATAAGAAGAATAGACAAATTGAAGCTTAGAGAATCGGACACTGGAGAACTTACGAGAGGCCTGGTACAACTCAGAAGAAGACGGTATGAGTAGATTAGTGAATTGTACCATGTGTCGACATAACTTTACCTATTATATTTTTATTAGGATTTCTAAGTATTTTTTAGATGCTATAAATACCCTAGGGTTTATATTTTATTTGGTTATGTACTTTGATAATACCATTATATATTTAAAAATTATTCTTGATATTTTGGGTTTGCATTCAATTGAGGACCTCAGATTTTATTCATCTTATTTTGTGCAATTAGTTACATGTTTTTTTCATTGATAATCATGGATTTTTGCATGAACATGAGCGGCTAAATTCCCTGACTATAGTTGTGGGAACCCTGGTGGATTAACCACTTAAGGGAAATAGGAGATCCATCTATTCTAAAGTAACATCATGTATCTTAATCATCTTCATCATAATTAACCTTAGAGATTCTGTAGAAGCTTAGGGATAGCATGTATTCGTAAACGTCCTCACAAGGGAGTTTGTGATTTGGAAAAGAGGATTAAGACAATAATTTAAGATTAACTTCCATCTTATTATCCTGCCATATCATTTAATCAACTCGAGACTCAAAAGGTGAGAGTTGAACTGAAGTCATAGACAAGGAGAAATAATGAGACACCCTAAGACTGACAAGGTAAAGGGTGAGATTTATCAACACGTTTACAATACTGTTGAACATCATAACTTGTCGACTTTTCATGCAGAGTAACAGAATAGGTGGGTTGAACATGTGAAACATACAGAGTTAAGAAGCTAGGGGGAACACAGTCCTAGTGTTCATATCCTATTGCTTGCAACCCAAAGCAGTCAAGTTTGGTTAGTACTTACAATTAAGTTCCAAATTCCCCCATTTATTTTTCTGCACTTCTCGTGGATTCCATCAAGTAAAACAACTATTTTTCCCTGTGGGTTCGACCCCAACCTAGTTGGGTTACTATAGTTGGTATCGACCACATCATACTTCTTTGGATGTTAGTTTTAGTCGACATCAGGTACTGAGCTAACTAAGAACAGTCTGGAAATTGAGTGTACAACCTAAGTTATAGGACAATATAGCGCAAATGAAACGCATGGAATCAGTACTTTGAATATACTGTTACGTAAGGTAAGGAATAAATGAAATAGATACAGTAACTGAACATGGATGCCTGAATATGTAAAGCTGAGAATGCAAGACCAAATAAAGTATTTACTGACATAATATGAATACTAAGTAATCTATAAAACTAACTGACTGAATAACTAGTAATATGAATACTTGGTAAAAAAAACCTGAACTAATATAGAATTGAGTATTGACTGAAATTATGGGAGCTATCATGGCCGACATGACCCAATCTGAGCTAATTGTGGTCCAACCTATAACCCCATCTAGAAGGGTATCAGTACCTTGCCACAGGTACTAACACTGGCTGTGTAGATCTACTAAGTGATGTCCCAAAGGACTAGGGTATCACCCTCTACTGGAAAATAACCCTAAGAGAATGTCAACCTTTTACTAGAAGACTTCTCAAAACCTATACTAGCTACATAGTTCTGGAACTCAGGAACTGCTACTAAAGGTCACACCTTATACTGGAAAGTGAACCCCATCTGTGGGATTCACTCGGTGCTAAATTCTACTCCCAAATGAAATGACATTGGTACTGACTATGTTAACTGAATTCATAATTGGTAATTTCTCACCATGAATATAATAGACTGTGTATGATACTGAAATTAATGAATTGACTGATTTAATACTTGAAAGCTGAAGCATAAGTAAACACATAGGTATCGGTTGTTCATAACCCTCTAGCATTGAATGATATTAAAAGTACGATAACAAAACTTAAAATATCTGTAGAGATTTATAAATTCAAAGACTCAAAATATAATACATCTCACAAGACTGATGAATTTCATGAATTTGATCACAGGGATGAGTCAAACTTGATAGGATAACATAATAACATTTATTAATGCATGAATTTGATAATTTAACATGGAATAAATTAAATATTACATGGGTACTTGAAATTCAAATCTTGAATAACCTAATTTACATGGGAACACATGTTGACATGGCTTGAATTCAAATTACTAAAAAGTGCATGGGTTAAATTTATACTTAACATGGATGATTTATAAAAGAGGATGAATTTCAGACTTTTAATCAAAAAGGAGATTTTTGGGCTCAAAGAGTGGAAGGAACCCATTGATGAATACCCTACATACCTCAATTGGATGGACTCTTGAAGAAAGCGTGAAATTGGAACTTGAATTCTTGAATTCTTGGGGAGGAAATATTGAATTTCTTGTTCTTGAGAAAAAGGTAAGGATTTACATAAATTATCTGATGGAGAATGGACAAATAATGCTTCTTTTGGTGTAATAATTCGTGTTTTGGATGATTGGGAGTAAGGGATAAGAACCAAAATACCCCTTGAAAACATAGTTAAAACACAGGAAAATACATCCTCCCCGTCTCCACAATACAGAGGCTAGTCTCCATGATGTCTTTCGAGGCGTGACCCTATCACAGAGGCTTTCTGCCTCTGTGGTCTAAAAATGCCTCGAACCCCCTCCAAAAATTCCAAAATACTTCCAGGACACCCCTTTATTATTCCTAAACAAATTTCAACTCAAAAATCAATGTCTTTGTTTCATGAAGGCAAAAAATAAAATTCATGAAATCTTAGGATCTTGAAAATGACCAAGCCCCCTACACTTAGTGTAAATTTTTTGCCTTGGACCCCTTGAACATACAATTAAGAGCTGAAATAAGCCTATGATGTTATGGGGTATTACAATATCTCCTTTTTAGGATTATTTGTCCTCAAATGAAACTAGTTAAGCTGTGATACTAAGAAAACTAAGATCGTATGATAAATACATATGAGCTAAAGAATGATTAAATAACAAAGTCTGAAATGTGATACATGGACTGAACTGAATTCATGACTACATGCAATGACATATGGATAGTTATATAGCTGAAATAGAGAATTATGGAGTCAATTTAATAGAAACCATTAACTCAAGATGAGTTTGTACTTGTGAAGAAAATATATGGATACTTGGCTCGCATATCTGCTTTTGTTTCCAAGTAGCTCTCTTAATGGATTGATTTCACCATAAAAACTTAACCAAAGGAACTTCTTTATTCCTCAACCTACAAATTTGGCAGTCAAGGATCTCAAATTGGACTTATTCGTATGATAAAGTCTCATATTCACACTCTCTAAAGTAATGATAAAAGCAGAACCACCAATACACTTCTTAATAAAGAGACATAGAACACTTGCAGTGATGCAAGATCTGCTGGCAACTCTAAATCATGCGATACCTTCCTAAAATGGTAAAAAATTCTATATGGGTTTTATGTCAAATGTAATGCCCCATACATTTTCCTAGCTTAATTTTTCTTCTAAAATGTCAAGGGTTAGCTTCAAAAATGAATTACCTTTGTTAAATGTAGAATTTTCAAGTTTTAGACCCTCCGTTATCTAGGAAATTGAATTAACTTTCCATCAATACCAATTTTTCTTAAATACGATACTCGATTGAGAAGTTATGGCATTTTTAGTAAAGTAATATCCCAACTGGAGAAGGATCAGGCTACGGTGACTTGCAAAATGGAAATTTTCAGATTCCAGAAGACCTTCTCGATAAGCCTGCATCGCAGTAAATCTTTATTTCCCATTTGTCAATTTCTAATGGCTCATCGCTATAGTGGCATGTCGCGGTGATGGCCAAAATGGCCTTTCAGTAGTGCACTACCATAGCTCCACGTCACGTAGAATGTCCAGTTTCCAGTTGTCAAATTCTAGTGAGCCACCGCGATAGTGGTGCATTGCGGTGGCATGAAAATTCAGAAAATTTCTCTTGTTTCCAGTTCCAATCAAATTTTAAAGGGGCACTTTGGTAAATTCAAGACCCCCAATTCATCCAAAACAAGGAATTAAGCATATTCTAAGCACTTAATGTTTATTTAAGCATATTCTAAGTACTTTATGCTTATTTTCATCCATTCTCTCTCAAAGAAAAACCCTAGATCTCAAAACTTAAGCTCCAAGGAATTAGATTTCCTCCATTGTTTCTCCAAGAAAACTCAAAATTAAGGATTCTCAAATCAAGATAATCAAGAGTTCATCATCAAAAGCACAAATAGAAATTCAAGTTCAAGCTTTCTTAGAGATTTCATCAATTAAGGTATGTGGGGTTTATGAACAAAAATCCTCTTTCATTCTTGTTCCCAAAACTAACTTTTAACTACAAATTTACATAATTTTATATGAAATTACATGAGATTTGAATTAGGGTTCATACCCATTATTGCTAATTGCAAGATTATGAGATTTCAAGTGATTTAGAAGTTGAATTGCATGTGTATTTTCATGCCTATTGCAGAAATTTCCAGATTTTGAGATCAATTTTTATTGTTTTCATTACCAAGCATAATTATTATGATGTTTTGACATGATATTAATGCATGGGTTATTATCCCTAGATTGAACATTATTATTTCAAGAAAGATTACGCTTTAAGCATCAAATGATTAGTTTATTTTTAGATTTTCAGTAAAGATTTGATCTTTGATCCTTTGATAAGATTTGGAATCCACTTTACAAATTTAATATACATGTTAGAAGTCAGAATAGTTTTATTCACAGATTGAATCAGATAAATGCATAATTGGTTTCATAGTATCCTTTATGCTAGTTTTTTTAAAGTGGATTTCCAACAAGATGAGCATACAAATTAAAGGGAGTAGTATTTAGAGGTAAGCGAGAAGTATAGGATTAGCGTGCGCTAACTTCCACAAAACTACGTCGCCAATGTAGGTACAGATTAAGATTATTCCCATTTCTATATAGATGACTAGATACAGATGTGATCACGTAGATTAGGTTATACTCCTTGGCAAGAGTAAGACACCTCTCCCCACCGTGAGATTTTCCCCATAGGGGAACAAGACGTTGGACACCATGTTAGCTCACATGATTAATGTAAGTTAGAAGAACCTCCCCAAAGTTTTAAGCTTACAACATAACCAGAAAGAATAACAGAAAAAGCTTTAAGTAAACTAAGTATAAAGGCTCACAACTTTATTCAGATTATGCTTTACAAAAAGCCATTAGCTACAGACTTCAGTTTTCAGATTTCAGATATAAGAGTAGTACTTTCTACACTTAGATAGTATGTTTTAGAGACAAAATGCAAGTACAAATTTTTGAACTAAATGTTATGTCTCACTAGATTTATAAAGTATGACTTACTACTCATGAATTATGACTTTCAGCTTTCAGATATTCCATCTTGTGTGAATAATTTACATTTAGCATGCATTGTTTTACAAACTATGATAATGATTGATATTATGCTTTACATATGCATTTCACTCCTATATACTCAGTACATCCTCAAAGTACTGGTCCATATATACGTTTATGTTCTATATTATCTCATAATGTAGGTTTTGATGCTTAGTTTCTACAGCGAGAGTGATTTTGAGCATCTTCATGTACATCCTGACAGTTGGTGAGTACTCATAGTTTGGGGACTTAGTCATTTAGTTTATTTCCATCTTAACAAATTAGATGATTCAGTATTTTCGGATAGTCCAAGTCATCTGGAGGCTTGTCCCAGTGGCTCTCTAGATATTAGTAGTAAAGGCTTGTCAGACTGCTAGATATGATTCAGATTATTCAGTTTTGATTGTCCAAACTCTTAAGTCTATTATTTAAGATGTTATAATTCAGATATTCTAAGTTAGTCCAGACAAATTTTTGCATTTAGTATGATGTTATATGTATACCCTTTTATTATAAGATTCAAACTTAGTAGAAGGCAGACAGGGTTTGCTTAAGGCTAATCTTAGTCTTGAGCATCGTGTGACATCTTGGGACCAGGTTTTGGTGCATTACAAACTTGGTATTAGAGAGTAAGGTTTATAGGAATCCTAGAGAGTCAGACTAGCCTCATTACATAGAGTCTTAATCATGGGTATGAAGTGCGCCACATTTATAAGCAAAAGACTATGATAAGTTCTTAGGAAATTATCTCTTTCTTTCATGATCTATCATACTTACAGTATCTCTATCTTCTTTTAACTTATGCTTTTATGTGACGGTTGAATATGCCTCCTCGTCAAGCTAATGCCCGCAGAAATGACAAACAGCCACCCCAGCCTATTGATCCTTTGAATAAGAATGTATCTAATGCCGAATTTTGGGCTACCTTTCAAGCATGGCCCAAGATGTGATAGCTAATGCTCAGGTCAAATATCAGGCTATAGTCCCATATCAGTAGAATGGTGGTTTAGCCACAGCCAGAATCTGACACTTTAAGAGAATGAATCCACCAGAGTTCGTTGGGTCAAAAGCAGGTGAGGACCCATAACTTTATTTTGATGAGGTAAAGAAAATTACCCAGATTATGCATATTTAGGAGGAGGAGAGTATAGAGTTGGCATCCTATAGATTGAAGGATATAGCGTATGATTGGGTAGTTATGTGGAAGAATGGTAGAGGTAAGAATGCAACTCCTATGAGTTGGCAAGTATTTCAGAATGCATTTCTAGATAGGTTCTTTTAGCATGAAATAAGAGAAGCTAAGATAAAGGAGTTTGTGAATTTGAGGTAGGGTTCAATGACAGTAAAGGAGTACTGCCTCAAGTTCAACCAGTTGTCTAAGTATGCCCCTGATACGATGGTTGATCCTAGGGTAAGTATGAGTAAGTTTGTTACTGGAGTATTTGGTCTGATAGTCAAGGAGTATAAGACTACCATGCTTATTGGAGACATAGATCTTGCTAGGTTGATGATTCATGCTCAGCAAATTGAGGCAGAAAAGTTGAAGGGAAGATATAGAAGTAATAAGAGGGCTAGAACAGGGAAGTTTGAGTATGGCTAGACTAGGTCTGGAGGGGGAAATCATTCCCAGTTTCAAAATAGTTTATCTATGCTAGAACCATCTTTAGCTTATGCTATTGCTCCTAAATCTAGATAAGAGCAGTAGTGTAACGCCCCGAATCCGGTACCCAAAACATTCCATAATGCTCATGACCCCGAAGGACCATAAACTAACCCATGGATGATATCTGTAACTGAGCACTAAATAATATACTGTAAATATGCAAAATATAAGTTGTAAGGCCATAAGTTCAAAACTGATCTAATACTAAATATAAAACAATATCTGTAATAGGGTATAAAAATACCCAAAACTGAAATAAAATATTTGAAACATGTTGTAGTTTGAAAGCCTCCAAACTATCTGAAATCTATAGAGTTAATGGGAAATATCCTCTACTAACTTCGAACTACTAAAATAATAAAGTAATAAAATAGTCATGTTATCCTCAAATGATGACGACTCACTGCTAGTCTGGCTACTGAACGTTTGATCTACGAAGGATGATATGGAGCTCGTGCTTCTAAACCTACGGTATAAAAACCATAGCACAAATGTGTTAGTACGTTGAATGTACTGGTATGCAAGTGAGGTAGGGTGAATACAAAGGTTTCATATGCATGAATAATACTAACTGACTGCATAACATGAACGTGAGAATATATGCATGAATACGTAACTGTAACTGAGGTCGTGATAGGACTGATTACCAAGTTCTGACTACTGAGTCTACTGACTACATTGATTTACTGATATCTGAGTTTACTAGTAACTGATAACTAAAAGACTATTTCTAACAGTCCTAATTATAAATAACTAATCTAAGTATTATACGAAGTTGGATGACTGTATCTGACAGTCCTGAAATCTATAAAACTATCCGAGTTCTTTACTAAAGTGGGTGACTATATCTGACAGTCCTGGATTCTGATGGAACTAGCTAAGTTCTATACTAAGCTGAGTGATTGTGTCTGACAGTCCTGATTTCTATAGAACTGGACTGAGTTCTATTCTGAAGACTAAATCTGAAACCGAAATAGTAGGAGGTAATCATCTAACTGACATTCCCCAAATTTAAACTGGTGGGGTCCAACCTATAACCCTAGCTGGAAGGGTGCCAGTATCGTGCCACGGGTAAAGACAAGTTATGAGTAAACCCTCTCTGATAGGGAGTTCTTCCATCAACCGCTCCTGTAAGGAAAACTCAAATGAGATGTATAGTCCTTAGACTCACAGGGGTACATCTCAACCTATGCTGGCTACGTAGTTCTGGAATGTAGGGATTGCTACTAAGGATCACACCCTCTACTAGATTACTGTGTGTGTACTCATCCCTAGGTTCACTCGGTGTTGAATCCTACTCCCAACTGAATAGACACAGAACTGATTTCCTAGTTCATACTAGGCTAGACTGATTTGTTACCAATTTTACTAATTAACTATATTGAATTGAGTTCACTGGATTTCCGTTGACTGATGAAATACTACTAAATTATGTTAACTGATAGAAAGCTACTGAGTTCTGCTAGCTAACTGAGTTTACTAAGGTCTAAACTGAATATTACTGAGACATGATGACTGACGGAGATCACTGAAATTTATGAGATTACTGAGATTACTGACATTACTAAATGGGACTAGACTTATACTTTGTAGATTGAGTTTTCATGAGTCACATGACTGACCGAATTCTACTGATTATGGATTGACTGGGAGTATCGTTAAAACATGACACTGGCTCTAGGCACACAGCTAAATTATTGGGTATTTAATACCACCAGGACTCGATAGCATAAAAGTAAATCATGGAAAAATCTTGAAAGCACAACAATGGCTTTATATATCCATAATTCATTGACTAAGACGCTTCATCAAACACTTTACATGCACTAACTTGTACATGAATGGGGATTTCATAATAACATGCTATGAAGGAACTATTTTCTTCACATAGGCATTTTATCAAACACATGGGGAGCATGCTTTGGTTAAGTAATAATAAAAAAATCAAATTATCATGGCTACATAATTCAACTTGCAAATTGAAGGTTTTCTCATGAATATTATGCAAAATATCACATACTAGGATCAATCACTGGTACATGTAATTTGAAACATGAATCAAAACACAACAATAACATGAACATGAATTTCAATTCAACTAAATCATGAACATTCATAACTACAAAATCTTTGGATTTTGAAAAGAGATTCTTGAGCTTCATGGGTGAAAGGGACCCATGAATCAACACTTAACATACCTTGATTGTGAGTTTCTTAAAGTTCTTGGAGGGATTCTTGAGATTTGCTTTTGAAACTTGGGGATAGGGTTTCCTATCCTTGAGAGAGAGTGATTTATTTTTTGAGAGATGTGGTTCAACAATGAGATAATAGGTCTTTTTAGGGTTTAATG
Source organism: Capsicum pubescens (assembly GCA_030864215.1). Taxonomy (NCBI): domain Eukaryota; kingdom Viridiplantae; phylum Streptophyta; class Magnoliopsida; order Solanales; family Solanaceae; genus Capsicum; species Capsicum pubescens. The sequence continues at coordinate 259,556,182 of CM061543.1, forward strand.
TCGTATATAGGTTGATTTGGGTTTTTTTTGGGAATTTACCAAATAGCCCCTGAAATTAAATGACGGGACCTGAAAAATCCCAATTTTACATGCTAGCGACGTGCGGTGAAATCATGCCATCTCACTGGAAACTGTACAATTGGGAAACAGGTTGGTGGCGTGATATGGTGAAAATTACGTTGCCACCTTGGTTGCAAACTGGAATGGCACTGCGATGCAGTGAAATTGCGTTGGTGCACTGGAAATTGACAATTCTTAAATTAAGCTTTGGCACAATGAGCCGATATCACGGAGGCTCACTGGATTTTGACAAATGCCATTTTGGCTGGCTCCGCGACGCATTAAAGTACCAGTGGTATACTATCTTACTAAAATGGCTCTAACTCATCACCTGGATGTCAGATTTAGGAGAATTTGGTATCGATGGAAATCTTATTCAATTTCCCACATAACAAAAAGTCAAAATCTTGAAAATTCCATGTGCAAAAAAGTTGATTCATCTCTTAAAGCAAGTCTTTAACCCTTTTAGGATGAATTTAAGTTAGGTAGAAGTACGGGGTATTAAAAGAAGGGTAGGTCTTCTATGTCCAAATCTCAGAATAGCGTGAGTGGAAGACCCAGTTATCCTCCATGTTCTAAGTATGGTAAGAATCATACTAGTGAGTGTATGATGGGACAAGATGGTTGCTATGGTTGGGGTAAGTTTGGTCATGGAATTAGAGAGTGTCTGCATGCTAAGTAGGGGAACAGAGACATCCATCCCTAGACTCAGTCTACTAGTGCACCAGCTCCTCTATATCACCCAGTTCCTCCTCAGGGTGCATCATCCAATACAGGTGGCGGTCAGCACCAAAATCAGCTTTAAGCTTTATTAACCCACCAGGAGGAGGTGAATTTACCAGATGTTGTTGTTGGTATGCTTTATGTATTTCATCTTGATGTTTATGTGGTCTTAGACCCTGGGTTGAAGTTCTCTTATGTGATCCCACTAGTTGTAATAAATTTTGAAATAACTCCTGAAAAGATCCATGATCCCTTCTTGGTTTCGACCCCAGTAGGTGAGTCAGTCATTGCTAAATAGATCTATAGAAAGTTTTCTATCACTATCCTTTATAAAATCATGTTAGCATATTTAATAGAGTTAGATATGGATGACTTTGACCTTATTCATGGTAAGTATTAGCTCTATTCTTGTTATGCATTCATAGATTGTCACACCTGAGTGGTAAAGTTTCAGTTTCTAGAAGAGCCAGTCTTTGAATGGGAAGGAAATTAAGTATCTGTCATAAGTCATTTCATACCTTATCTTAATGCTAGAAAATTGATTCTCAAAGGTTGTATCTATCATCTAGTTTGAGTTAAAGACACAAAGTCTAAGACTCCGAAAGTTCAGTCAGTCAGTGTAGTTAATGAGTTTCCTGATGTTTTTCCCGAAGATTTGCCAAGGGTACCTCCCGATAGGGAAATAGAATTTGGTATTGACCATCTTCCATATACTCAACCTATCTCTATTCCTCCATACCGTATGGCTTTAGCCAATCTTAAAGAGTTAAAAGAGCAGCTTAAAGATCTCTTAGATAAAGGTTTCATAAGGCCTAGTATTTCTCTATGGGTCACTCCTATCCTATTCGTGTAGAAGAAAGATGGTTCTTTGTGAATGTACATTGACTATCGTAAACTGAATAAAGTAATGGTAAAAAACAAGTATCCTATTCCTAGAATTTATGACTTATTCGACCAGCTCCGTGGTTCAAGTTATTTCTCAAAGATAGACCTTAGATCCGGCTATCATCAACTTAAAGTAAGGGAATGTGATATTCCAAAGACAACTTTCATAACTCGTTATGGTTATTTTGAATTTCTAGTCATGTCCTTCAGGCTAACTAATGCCCCAGCAGCCTTCATGGACTTGATGAATAGAGTATTCAAACAGTATCTTGACATGTTTTTCATAGTCTTTATCGATGATATTCTTGTCTACTCTCATAGTGATGATGATCATGCATATCACCTTAGAATTGTGTTGAAAACTCTTAGAGATCACTAGTTGTTCGCCAAATTTAGCAAATTGTGAATTTTGGTTAAGGTCGGTAGCTTTCCTTGGTCATATTATTTCTAGTGATGGTTTTAGGGTTAATCTCCAAAAAAATAAAGTTGTAAGAAATTGGCCTAGACGTATCTCTCCATCAGATATTAGATGTTTCTTAGGTTAGATGGCTATTACAGATGCTTTATTAAGGGTTTCACATCTATGGTGTCTCGTATGTCTAGAATAACTCAGAAGAAGGATAATTTTTGGTGTTCAGATTCCTATGAGAATAGATTTTAGGAGTTGAAGACTCGACTCACTTTATCCTAAGTTTTAGCATTAACTGATGGTACAGATGGTTTCATTGTATATTATGATTCCTCTAGAGTTGGTTTGGGTTGTGTTCTAATGCAGAGAGGTAAGGTGATAGACTATGCCTCTAGACAACTTAAACCTCACAAAAAAAAATAACCAACCCATGATCTTGAGTTAGCTGCTATTGTGTTTGCATTGAAAATCTGGAGACATTATCTTTATGGGGTGTATGTTGATGTATTTACGGATCACAAAAGCTTGCAGTATGTGTTTGCTCAGAGAGAGTTAAATCTTCATCAGAGAAGGCGGTTAGAATTGTTGAAGGATTATGATATAAGTGTATTATATCATTCAGGTAAGGCCAATGTAGTGGCAGATGCCCTTAGTCGGTTGTCCATGGGCAGTGCTACTCATATGGAGAATAATAAGAAAGAGTTAGTTCGGGAAGTTCACCGATTCAGCTGAAGGGAATGTTTGGGTCCAGAGTAGTTCCAAATTTTCTTTAGTTTTGGAAGTGTAGGATAAGCAAGATAAGGATTCTAGTTTGTCAAATTGAAGGAGTCAGTTAGAGACCAAAGGGTAGAGGTTTTATCCCAAGGGGGAGATGGTGTGTGAGATACCAAAATAGATTGTGTGTGTCGTACGTTGATGATTTAAGGAAGCATATTATGGAAAAAGTGCATGGTGCGTGTTATTCTATTCATCTAGGAGACACCAAGATGTACCACAACTTGTGGGAAATTTATTGGTGGAGTGGTATGAAGAAAGATATAGTAAAGTTTGTAGCCAAGTGTGCAACTTGTGAACAGGTTAAGTAGAGTACCAAAGACCTAGTGTCACCTTGTAGGAGTTTAGTATCCCCACTTAGAAGTGGAAAGAGGTGAATATAGAATTTATGACTGGATTACCCCATTTGCGTCATCAGCATGATTCGATTTGGGTGATAGTAGACAGATTGAAAAATTCAGGCGCATTTCATAGCATTTCACATGTCTTACACAGTTGAAGATTATGCCAAGTTGTATATCAAAGAGTTAGTTAGATTGCATGGAGTTTCTTTTTTTGTCACCTCAGATAGGGGTACTAAATTTACCTCTCAGTTTTTGAAAGCCTTTCAGAAGGGTCTTGGTACCCAAGTTCATCTTAGTTCAACTTTTCATCCGCAGACAGATGGTTAGGCAGAAAGGACCATTCAGACCTTAGAGTATATGTTGAGGGCATGTGTTCTTTATTTCAAAGGTAGTTGGGATGACCATTTACCCCTGATTGAGTTCGCTTATAATAACAGTTACCATGCTAGTATTCAGATGGCCCCGTTTTAAGCTTTTTATGGGCAGAGATGTAGATTGTCGATTGGTTGGTTCGAAGTGGGTGAGGCCATTTTGATTGGGCTAGACATGGTGTTTGAGGCTATGCAAATAGGTCAGTTGATTCAAGAGAGATTTAAAGCAGCTCAGAGTCATCAAAAATCTTATGCAGACGTAAGAAGAAGAGATGTTGAGTTTGATGTTGATGACCTTTTGTATTTGAAAGTTTCACCAATGAAAGGGATGAAGAGATATGGAAAAAAGGGGATTTTTATTCCCCGATATGTAGGTCCCTTCAGGATTTTTAGTCTTGTTGGGAAGGTGGCGTATGAGCTTGAGCTAGCTATAGATTTATCCTCAGTTCATCCAGTGTTCCATGTATCCTTGTTGAAGAAGTGGATGGATGATTCAGCCTTTATAGTCCCTCTAGAAAGTACGAATATTTAGAATAGCCTTTCATATGAAAAAGTTCCAATAGAGATTCTTGATCATCAGATCCGTAGACTAAGGAACAAAAAAGTTTCCTTAGTCAAAGTTCTGTGGTAAAATTAGTCCGTTGAGGGTGCTACTTAGGAAATAGAAGAAGACATGCATACTAATTATCCTCATCTCTTCTCCAAAAACTCAGATTTTCATTTAGTTCTTTTCCAGTCTCAGATTTATCCATATAGCTATTTTTATGTAAACTCATACACTTACAAATTAGCTCAGTAGCTCAGTATGTTTTAAATTCAATTTACAGTTATTTCAGTTGTTCATGATAGCTTATAGCCTCAGATTCCTCAGTATTTTTAGATTAACTAGCCACATTCGAGGATGAATGTTCCCAAGGGGGAGATAATGTAATGCCCCGCACTTTTTCCTAGCTTAATTAATTTCTAGAATGTCAAGGGTTAGATTCAAAGATGAATAACCTTTTTTACTTGTAGAATTTTCCAGTTTTAGACCCTCCATTGTGTAGGAAATTGAATTAGCTTTCCATCGATACCAATTTTTCCTAAATTCGATACTCGGTTAAGAAGTTATGGCATTTTTAGTAAAGTAGTACCCAAATGGAGAAGCATCGCGCCGCGGTGATTTTCAAAATGGAAATTGTCCGATTCCAATGCACCTCTGCGATAATCTCGCATTGCGGTAAAAACTTATTTCCCAATTTTCAATTTCCAGTGGCTCACCGCAATAGTGGTGCATCGCGGTGATGGACAAAATGGCATTTCAGTAGTGCACTGCGATAGCTCGCATCACGTAGAATGTCCAGTCCCCAGTTTTCAAATTCTAGTGAGCCACCGCGATAGTGACGCGTCGCGGTGGCATGCAAATTAAAAAAAATTCTCTTGTTTCCAATTCTGAACAATTTTTAAAAGGGTAACTTTGGTAGATTCCCATGCCCCCAATTCGTCCAAAACAAGGAATTAAGCACATTCTCAGCACTTTATGTTTATTTTCATCCATTCTTTCTCATAGAAAAACCCTAGAGCTCAAAACTTAAGCTCCAAGGAATCATATTTCCTCCATTGTTTCTCCAAGAAAACTCAAAATTGAGGATTCCCAAATCAAGATAATCAAGAGTTCATCATCAAAAGAACAAATAGAAATTCAAGTTCAATCTTTCTTAGAGATTTAATCAATTAAGGTATGTGGAATTTATGAACAAGGATCCTCGTTCATCCTTGTACCCAAAACTAGCTTTAAACTACAAATTTACAATGGTTTCTACGAAATTACCTGAGATTTGAATCAGGGTTCATATCCATTATTGCTAATTTCAAGATTATGAGATTTCAAGTGATTTAGAAGTTGAATTGCATGTTTATTTTCATATTTTCATGCCTATTGCCGAAATTTCAAGATTTTGAGATGAATTATCATTGTTTTCATTACCAAGCATGATTATTATGATGTTTTTACATGAGATTGATGCATGAGTTATTATCCCTAGATTGAACATTATTATTTGAATAAAGATTATGCTTTAAGCATTAGATGACCAATTTATTTCCTAAGGTTTAGTAAATATTTGATCTTTGATCCTATGATAAGATTTGGAATCTACATTACTGATTTATTAAAGATGTCAGAAGTTTAAATAGTTTTATTAACAAATTGAATCAGATAAATGCATAATTGGTTTCGTAGTAACCCTTTTGCTACTTTTTTTAAAGTGGATTGCCAACAAGATAAGCATACAGATTAAAGGGAGTAGTATTTATCACCGAGCAAGAAATGTGGGATTAGCGTGCCCTAACTTCCACAAAACTACGTAGCCAACATCGGTACAAATTCATATTATGATTCACTAAATTTATAAAGTATGACTTACTACTGACGAATTATGACTTTTAGCTTTCAGATATTCCATCTTAAGCATTGTTTTACAAACTACGATGATTATTGATATTATACTTTATGTATGCATTTCACCCTCATATACTCATTACATACTCAAAGTACCGATCCACATATACGTTTGTGTGCTACATTGTCTCATAATGTAGGTTCAGGTGCTCATTTTCCGCAGTGAGAGTGATTTCAAGCATCTCCATCTACATCCTGACAGTTGGTGAGTCCTCATAGTTCGAGGACTTAGTCATTCAGTTTATTTCTAGCTTAATAGATTAGATGATTCATTATTTTCGGACAATCCAATTCAGCTGGGGGTTTGTCCCTTTGGCTCTGTAGATATTAGTAGTAGAGGCTTGTCAGACTGCTAGATATGATTTAGATTATTTTGTTTTGATTGTCCAGATTCTTAAGTATATTATTTCAGATGTTATAATTTAGATATTCTCAGTTAGTCCCGATATATTTCTGTATTTAGTATGATGTTATATCTATACTCCTTTATTATAAGATTCAGACATAGTACAAGGAAGACAGGGTTATCTTAAGGCTACTCGTAGTCTTGAGCACCGTGTGACGTCTCTGGACCAGGTTTTGGGGCGTTAAACCAAATATATTCACCCTTTTCATGGGTGAAATTTTTAAATACACCATGTCGTCAACATCAAACTTAAGATCTCTTCTCCTCAAACCAGTATAAGATTTTTGACAACTTTGGGCTGTCTTTAGCCTTTTGCGGATTAGCTGAACTTTCTCTATCACCTCAAACACTGAATCAGGACCTATAAAAGAAGCCTCACTTACTTTAAACAAACCAATAGGAGATCTACATCTCTTACCATATGGAGCCTCTAATGGAGCAATCTGTATACTAGAGTGACAATTGTCGTTATAGGCAAAATCAATCAAAGGTAAGTGGTCATCCCAACTATGCTTAAAGTAAATAAATCAATCCCTCAACATGAACTATAATGTCTAAATGATCCTCTCTGCCTGACCACCTATCTGAGGATAAAATGCTATACTGAAATGAATTTGGATACCAAGACCCTTCTGAAAAGCCTTCCAAAAGTGAGAGGTAAACTAAGTACCTTTATATGAAATAATAGTCAGTGGAACCCCATGCAACTTAACCAACTCCCTGAGATATAGTATGGTATAATACTCAGCTGAATACAAAGTATAAACTAGTAAGAAATAAGTTGACATGGTCATTCTATCTACAATGAACCAAATCCAATCATACTTCTGAAGCATACTAGGGAATCTCGTCACAAAATCCATGTTTACCGCCTCCCAGTTCCAAGTGGGGATGATGAACTACTGAAGTGTTCCACTAGGCCTTTGGTTCTCAACCTCAACCTACTGACAATTCAAATACTTTTCCATAAATTATGTAATATCTTTCTTCATGCCACCCCGCAAATAGATTTCCCACAAATCACATACATCTTAGTGGTCCCTGGGTGGATAGAATACTGTGTACCACACATTTCTGCTAATATACACTGCCTTAAACCATCAACACACATAACACACAATCTACCTTGATAGAAGCATACCATATCCTCCTTGGGAGAAAATCTCTACTTTCTGATCTCTAACTACATTCTTCAACTTAACCAAACTAGGATATTTATCTTGATTTTCTATTACGTCAGCAACCAATGGAGATTCTAAACTATTCTGAACCCTTATACTACCTTTGGTTGAATCAACCAATTGATTACCTAACCTAGAAAGCTGATGAACATCGTGAACTAACTTCTTCTTATCATTCTCAACATGAGTAGCACCACCCATAGACATCTACTAAGGGCATCAACCACTACATCAGCCTTACCCGAGTGATACAACACACTCATATCATAATATTTCAACAATTTAAGTCTTCTCTGATGAAGATTAAGGTCATTCTACGTGAAAAAATACTATAAGCTCTTATGATCCGTGAACACATCAACATGAACCCCACAAAGGTAATGCCTCTATATCCTTAAGTCAAAGACAACTATTGCTAACTAAACTTCATGGGTTAGGTAATTCTTCTCATGGAGTTTAAGCTATCTATAGGCATAGGCTATGACCTTACCTATCTTCATTAACACATAATAAAGACCAACTCTATAAGCATCAAAGTATACTACAAACCCATTCGTGCTATTTGGCAAAGTCAAGATTGGAGCGGAAGTGAGTCAAGTCTTCAACTCCTAAAAGCTCTTCTTGCAATAATTTGACAACTAAAATTTGAATTTCTTCTGGGTTAATAGAGATATGGGTAAAGTAATATAAGAAAACCCTAAAACAAATTATTTGTAGTAACAAGCTAAACCCAAGAAACTCCTAATGCCTAACAGAGAGATGGATCTAGGCTAGTTTCTCACTGCTTTGTTCTTTTGAGGATCAAATCATATGTCATCATTGGAGATGATGTGGACAAGGAAAAATACTAATCTCAACCATAATTTGCACTTGCTAAACTTAATAAATAACTAATGATCCTTAAGGGTTTTCAATACGACCCTTAAATGGTTTGCATGATCACTTTCATTATGGGAGTAGATGAGAATATCATCAATAAAGACTATGAAGAACATGTCCAAGTACTTCTTAAACACCCTATTCATCAAGTACATAAAAACTTCAGGAGCATTTGTTAGTCTAAAAGACAACTAGGAATTCAAAGTGACCATATCGAGTTTTAAAAGTTGTCTTTAGGATGTAACATTCTCTTACTCTAAGATGATGATAGCAGAATCCGAGGTCTATCTTAGAGAAATAACTTAAACCCTGAAGTTGTTCAAACAAGTCATCAATTTTGGGAAGGGAATATTTATTCTTGATTGTGATTTTATTCAACTGATAGTAGTCAATACACATTTTGAGAGCTATCTTTCCTACACATGAAGTGGACTAGAGCACCCCGTAGAGAAACACTGGGTCTAATGAAACCCTTATATAAGAGGCCTCTTAACTGTTCTTTTAATCCCTTAAGCTCTGTTGGAGCCATTTTGTAAGGCAGAATAAAAATAGGCTGGGTATCCAAAAAAAGATCTATTTTGAAGTTAATTCCCTTTTCAGGAGGAACTCTAGGAAGATCTTCTGGGAATACATCAAGAAATTCATTTACTACTAGAACTGACTCAAGACCTAGATCTTCAAAATTTGGGTCCTTGACTCAAACGAGATAGTATATGTTCCCTTTACGTATCATCTTTCTTACCTTAAGATAGGAAATGAACTGACCCTTGGGCACTGAAGTACTATCCCTTCATTCAATAACTTGGTCATTAGGAAACAAAAGTGAAGAATTCTATTCCTACAATTAACTAAGTCATAGGAAGGGTGGATCCAATCCATGTCGAGAATAACATCAAAATCAGTAATCTCTAACTATACAAGATCAACTAAATTAACTTTCTGAGATGCTGTGATTGGGAAGTTTATGTACACTTGTTTGGATATAATAGAATTACTCACTGGGGTAGACACTGTGAAAAACTCTGCTAATATATCGGTACTGACGCTAAAATCTACAACTATATAAGGAGTCATACAAGAAAGTGAAGCTCCAGGGTCTTACAATGTATAAACATGGACATGGAAGACTTGTAACGTACTCATAACAACATCAGGTGAACTTTCCTGATCATATCAAGTCTGGAGAGCCTAAAGTCTATTCTGACATTGCCCACTGGTAGCACTAGAGGTTGCACCCTGCTAGAGCTGATGAAAAGTTGGACTGTCCTCGTTGACAAACATCCTTATCCTTCTAGCCAACCATCAAGAAATACCTGATCCTATGGACTGGCTTGACACAACTAAAATATACATCATTGCCTGCCTTACACTCACCCTGATAATCCTTAACACACTTTCTGCAAAGCAGATTGTTTCGACCACTGTTTACACTACCCTAGGACTTAGAGCCTAGTGCCCTATCCCTATTATCTTTCCTAAACTTAGGTATAGGGACACTGGCTGAAAATAGGGTTGTAGTTAATTTTTTTTGGTGGAAATGAGAAGGTTTAAAGCCTTTTGACTTCAGTTGAGAGAAGTTGAAGCTACATATTCTTTCCTTATTATTCTCTCTTTTATTATCCTTAAGATTATCCTCCTCCATCATTTGAGCATGAACCATCAGCCTAGATAAGTCTATCTCCTTAATCAACATGGCTGTTCTACACTTCTTAACCACACTATCTGACACCCTAGACACAAACTTGTTCATCCTAAACCTATAGTCATCCACCATGGTCGGAGCATAGCTCGCCAACTGAGTAAACTTGAGCAACTCCTGAACACTCATACTACCCTGCTTTAAATTTATAACCTCCTAAACCTTAGCTTCCCCCAACTCTAGTGGGAAAATCCTATCTAAAATAAGACATGGAAAAGTCCTCCCACTCTATAGGACCCACCTCAACACCTCTATCCTCCTTCCACTACTTGAACTAAGTATGAGCCATTCCCTATAACTGGTAAGAAGATAAGTCTACTCTCTAAATGGAAGTGACACCGATGATGTTAGTCACTATCTACACAATATCTAAAAACTCCTATGGATCCTCCTCAGACTTGGATCCATAAAATAATGGAGAATTCATCTGAGTAAAGTCTTTGATTTTGGCTGTAGCTGTTTTCAACACTGGATTGGCTAGAACAACAGTCTACTGGTTGTTCTAATAAAATATAAAATAGGACAAGGCCATGAAAGAAGACCTTAACTCAGCGTGAGAAACATGTTCATTGAGGGGATCTTCCTGAGGCTGATCCCCGTTCCTTCTTCTAGTATTTCTTTGGGGAGGAATTTTCTATAAATGAAAAGAAGGATGCGTTATAAAAGGGAAACTCAAAAGAGCTCATGCTCTTTTGCATGACATGAATACTTAAAAGAAGGGAAATTTTTCCTAACAATGTCTCATAGCCTCTTGCTCATAAGTGTGGCATGCTTCACACCTATGTACCTTACTCTACGTGACACAGATTTCAGATACCCTAGGATACTTTACAACCTTAGGCTTCGATACTATGTTTTGCCATGAAACGAGCCTACCACCTTGTTGCATCACGATTCTCTTGGCCACAAGTGACCCCATGCTAACCCATGATTTAATACCCACTGTAAGCACTGAATAAAATTATAATGAAATATATTGTGCGGAGATAAGATGCTAAAATATTTAAATATAAGCAAATATGTTGAAACAACTGATAACAACGGAAGGATAAATTGACTGTCTGAACATCTAGTCTAAACGTTTGAAAGCCTCTAAGAACATAACATGAAGAGTTGATGGGACTTACTCCTAACTAACTCCAACTATCTGAAATAAAAAAATACTGAAAAATTCTTAAGATAACTTGTCCTCACTAGATGAGGACTCACCACTACTGTTATTGTGTGGTACCAAGCTGACTAAGAATGATTGGAAAACTAAGCATCCAAACCTATGTTATAAGACAAAATAGCATAAAAGAAACATTTGTGGTCAGTACTTAAAATGTACTAGTACATCAGGTAAGGAATAACTAAAATATATACAGTAACAAAACATGCATGCATGAACACGTAATCTGAGAATGCAAGACCAAATAAAGCATGCAGTGACATAATCTGAATATTGAATAATCTGTAAAACTAACTGATTGAATAATTGGAAAGCTGAATAATCAAGCAAACCTAAACTGATATAGACTGAGTATTGACTAAAATAGTGAGAGATATCATGTAACCGACTTTTCCCAATCTGAGATAATTGGGGTCCAACCTCTAACCTCGACTAGAAGGATGCCAGTACCTTACCACGGGTACTAACACTTGCTGTGTGGATTCACTAATCCAATGTATTTATAGGATAGGGTAGCAGCCTCTATTAGCAGGTGACCGTAAGAGAATGTCAACCTTTAACTAGTATGAAGACTTCTCAAAACATACAATAGCTATGTAGTTCTGGAACTCATGGACTGCTACTAAAGGTCACACCTTTTACTGGCAGGTGAGCCTCTATTCCTTGGATTCACTCAGTGTTAAATCCTACTCCCAACTAAAATGATAGTGGTACTGACTATGTTAACTAAATTCATAACTGATAATTGATCACCATGAATATAATAAAATTTGTATGATACTAAAATTCATAGTTTCACTGACTTAATACTTAAAAGGCTGAAGCATAAATAAACACATAGGTTTCAGGTGTTCATAACCCTCCAGAACTGAATGATATTAAAAATATGATAACACTTAAAACATTTTTAGATAGTCATAAATTCAGAGACGCAAAACATAATACATCTCACAAAACTGATGACTTTCATGAATTTGATCATGCGGATAAGTCAAACTTGATAGGATAACATACTCACATGGATTAATGCATGAATTTGATGATTTAACGTGTAATAAATTTAATATTACTTGGGTACTTGAAATTCAAAGCATCAAAATAACATAATTAAGATGGGAACACATGTTGACATGGCTTGAATTCAAATTACCAAAAGAGTATGGGTTAAATTCATACTTAACATCAACGAACTCATAAAAGAGGATAAATTTCATAATTTTAATCAAAAAGGGATTTTTTGGCCTCAATGAGTGAAACAAACCCATTAATGAATACCCCACATACCTCAATTGGATGAACTCTTGAAGAAAGTTTGAAATTGGAACTTGACTACTTGAATTCTTGGAGAAGAAAGCTTGAATTTCTTGTTCTTGAGAAAGGGGAAGGGTTTATGTAAGTTATCTGAAGGAGAATGGGAAAATAATAACCCTTTTGGTGTTATAATTCATATTTTGGACTATTGGGGTTAACGGCAAAAGACAAAAGTACCTCTTGAACACTTAGTTAAAATATAGAAAAGTACAACCTTGGTTATGGCTTCGCGACGCAGACCTATCGCAGAGGCTTGTTGCCTTGGTGGTCCAAAAATGCCCCAAACCCCCTTCAAAAATTCCAAAATTCTTTTAGGAACTCTCTTTATCATCTCTAAACATATTTCAACTCAAAAATCAAAGTCTTGGTTTGGGGAAGACCAAAATTTGAATCCTTGGGATCTTGAAAATGATTGAATCCCCTACACTTAGAGTAAAATTCATGCCTTTGACCCTTGAACATACAACTATGAGATAAAATGAGCCTATGATCTTATGGGGTATTACAAATGATCTCATCAATCAAAATTGGCTTTATGGGGATTAAAATGATTAATATAATTAGACTAAGAGGTTACTTGGGATTATAAGCATCAAAATACCCCTAAAAATAATTAAAAGTTGAAATTTTTTAACTGAGGGTGCAATTATTCCAATGCACCATACCCCAAGTCATTTCGCACCCCACCCCACTCTGCCAAACCAATGAACTCCTCTATTGAGCTTTGTGGCACGGGTCCTAATGTTTGGCAGTAAAACTCACAAACTAATATCACATTTAAAAATACTTCCAAGTATCAACAAGCAACCTGAATGATTTCTAATTGATCTATGGGTCTCGGGACTTTATTTATGAGCTCTGAGTTGCTTAGGGAATAGTGAGAATATTAGAAAAACTTTTGGATACAAGAATGTTTGGCTAGTTAATACCCTAGGTTTGTGAAGTTGTTCACTGCTATTGCATCTCATTTGACCTATTTAACTAATTAAGAGGTACTTTTTGTTTGATCTGGTTAATGTGGGGAAAGCTTTCAAAACCTCAAGACTTTGTTGACCACCACTCCTATTGTTGCGTTGCTAGTGAAAACTAATAATTTCATTGTATATTATGACGCCTCACATTCTGGTTAAGTATTATTTTAATGCAAGGATTGAATGTGATTGCTTATGCTTCTAGGTAGATAAAAGTTCCTGAGAAGAACTGCCCTACTCATGAACTGGAGTTGATTGTTGTGTTACTCGTTCTTAAGATATGGAGACACTACTTGTATGGTGTGCAATGTAAAATGTTCACTGACCATAATAGCCAGTAATATAACGTCACTCAAAATGAACTGAATTTCAGACAGTGTAGGTAGATAGAGATACTCAAGGATCATAATGTGACTATCCTTTATCACCTGAGTAAGCTAAATATGGTAACCAGTGCATTAAGCAGAAGGACATGAAGCATGGATATTTTGGTTTGTTTGGAGCTTTCTAGATGTCTGTTGGCTAAGTAGGTTCAGTCTCTATCTAACAACTTCATGTGACTTGAAATGAAATACAAAGGTGAGTTTCTAAATAGTATAGAGGCGAGATCTATATTTCTTTATCAAATCAAGGCTAGGAAATTTGAGGAAGTAAAATTGAGTAAAATCCATAACGGTTTTGCAAGGAGGATATTGTTGATCAAGTTTTTTTTCAAAAAAATAGAGAAATACTTAATTTTGATTAAGGCTAACAGTCTCCATAATTTTATTCAATCAAGTAAAATATGTGAAATTTGAGTACTATTTTCCAAAACTTAAGCTTTGGGAATCACCATGGATGATGCTACTTTCATATGGTCTTATCAAGAGACCCAAAGAAAATGATTTTTTTATTAGAAAAAAATAAAATCAATATGGAGCTCCAAATATTTGGAATAAAAATATAACATATTTACGGATGATGAACGGAGATTTTCCAACTTGGCAGAGAAGAAAAATTGGCTGAAGAGACAAAGAGCTTCAAAGAAAAGATAACAAGAATTAGTTAAATCAATGAAAAGGGTGAAAGGAACTAGTTTACATTTTTGAAGAAATACAATGAAATGATATTGAACTATATTTAAAAGATTGTCAAAGATTTTTGATCCATTAAAATGGACTCTGACCCCAGTCATTTTCACTTTCTCAAACCCCATAAAAACTTATCTATAAAAATAATATAATATCCCAAAAGTCCAAACCAATATTACAACCATTATTCAAGCTCATGAGAAATAAATTATAGTTATTTGGTAGTTTTATAATTGATTTTAATGTATATTAAGGTCTCAAATAACTTATAGCTATTAGATGAATCAAAATATCCCTTATCGATTGAGTTCTAGAGAAGGATGTTGCTATAGTCAACTTCAAATGAGAATATTTTTTGTATTAATAATATTTTTTGAGATAATGACCCACCAATAGATATATAATTTAATTATCTTTCCAATGATACCAATTTTTGCTTAATCCGATATCGAAATAAAAAGTTATACCCGTTTTACCAGAGAGTTGTCCGATTGTCGAGGTGCGACGACCATATTGATGGACCATCAAGATAGTGACACACTATCAATTAAAGTCATCAACCCCAATAAGATAAGAAGTTTTCTATCCATAAACTGATGGATTGAGTGATGGACAGTCACCAGAGTGACAGTCCGTAACCCAAACCGTCAACCAAGCCCGTTCAGCGAAGTAATGACATTTTTTATGAGATTTCTAGGTCTTTTTACACCCCTTTTAACCCCTAATTCCATAAACCTAAACCAAATAAATCATCATTCATCCTTAGCATCAAAATTAGGGATTCTTTCAAGATCATTCCCCATGAACAAGATTCAAATCCTTCTTCAAGAAACTAAGAAATTCAAGTTCTTCAAGTTAAGAACCATCAATAAAACATCAAGATTTTTGTTTCCCAATCCAAGAACGTTCAATAAACATTAATTCTCTTTCAATATTCAATATTTAAGTTATGTGTGATATTTATCCATCGGCACTTTTCACCCACGGAGTCCAAGAATCCCTTTTTATTGTTAAATTGTGGCTTTTTACATGTTTATGAAGATTTAAGTCCTTGAAAATCTTGTTGATTTTGATTACACATTGTGTTACAAGTGAAATTCAATTTTGAATTGGCTTTTCAAGTGTTTTTCGATGGAAGATTTACCTTGAATGTTTGAATTGTGGAAATTTCATTTTTAAATCGCTAAGTATGGTGTTAGTATTGCAATTTTTCTATTCCCACATATTTCTCCCAATCTCGTGCAAAAAGTCCATGAATTTCTTTCCATTTAAGATTATAATTGGTTTCAAGTGGAATACATTATAGTAGGTTTTAAATATTGTGATTTCCATATCATGTTCATACAAATTAAGAATAAAACCCTCAGTTTATGATTTGGTCATGTGATCGTGCTATCTTATCCTATTTAAAAGCATCCCCATGTAAAAGTCTCAGTTCCCATGTGCTTGAAGAAATGCTTAAGTGAATAAATTATGAACAATGATTTCTTTCCATGGTTTCACAGTTTTTATGTGTCCTTATTGTTAATGCTATTGAATGTTGGGGTTTATGAATACCCGAAAACTAAGCTATTTATAGAATTTCAGTAGTCTCAGAATAGTTTAAATTAAACCATGAGTATTACTACTCAGTTAGTCATCATGATCAGTTACCCATTCAGTTTAGCTTAGTCAGCCCAGTAATTAGTGTCATCTCAATTGAGAGTAAGATTCAGCACTGAGCGAACCCAGGGATAGGGGCATTCCTGCCAGTTAGGGTTTGACCATTAGTAGCAATCCCTGTGTTAAAAAACTATGTAGCTAGTGTAGGTTGAGATGACTTCCTGCAAGATAAGGGTTTACATATCTCTCATGAGTTTTCCTACTAGTTAATGGTTTACAAAATGTGTTCCTTCTAGTTAGCATTGACTCACATCCATTGTTAGTACCCGTGGCACAGTACTAACACCCTTGTAACTAGGGTCATAGGTTGGACCCCGATCATCTCAGACTAGGTCATGTTGGTTAGATGATATCTCCTACAGTTTCAGTTTCAGTAATTAGTTCAGAATTTAGCTCAGTCTATCTTGACCATAGCATATATTTTAGTATTTCAGTTTACAGGCTATTTCATAATCATATTATATTCTTGGTCACATATTCTCAGATTTTATAGCTTTTATATATTTACATTCAGTAACCTCATTTATTTCATTCAGTTTTTATTTCATGCACATAAGCCCATGCATTTCAGCCTAACCTTATCTCACATGCCAGTACATTCAATGTATTGATTAGAAACTCTTATCTTGCGCTATGATGTTTAATATCATACGTTTAGATGCTCAGTTTCCTAACTATGCTTAGATAGATCAGATTATCATCATCATCAGCAGTGGTGAGTCCTCATATTTTGAAGCCATGATTTCTTTATTTTAGTCTATCTCAGTATTTCAGCATTTTCATTAAATTGGAGTTAGTTGGGAGCTTATCCCATCAACTCCATAGTCAGTCAGTTTAGAGGCTTTCAGACTAGTACAAATAGTTAGTCAGATTTCAGTAGTTGTTATCAGTCATTTTATCATTATTGCCAATATGTTTTCAGACATTTAAAACATGATTCAGTATTTATTTCAGTTGCTAAAACCTTATGGCATTTCCAATTAAATTCCACACATGTTCTTTGTTATTTTATTTAGTGCCCATAGCAGGTGCAAACTAATGGGTTAGCTTGTGGTCACTTTTGACCATAAGCACCGCATGGAATCTGGGGTGTACTCTCAGAATGTTACAAACTCTGTATCAGAGAGTAAGGTTTTATAGTGTCCTAGGGAGTCTGAAAGCCACATTGAGTAGAGTCTTATACATGGGTGTGAAACACACCACACTTATGGACAAGAATCTATAAGATATTTTAGGAAAAGTTTCATTTCTTTCAGTATTCATGTCATGCAAAAGAGCATTTAATCTATTTAAACTCTCATTTCTAATGTATTCTTCCATCCATTACAATCCATGCCTCCCAAAAAGAATAATGAACACAGGAACGGGATCTGGACTAACATGTCTCCCATTCCAAATTTAGAAATTCTTTCACTACCATAGCTCACTCAGTAGTATCTCAGAACAATCATCAGGCTGCTATCCCAACCAATCTAGTGTCTAATTCAGCTGCAGCTAGGATTCGGGACTTCACCTAAATGAATCCTCTTTTATTTTTAGGATCCAAGTCCGATGAGGATCCACAGGATTTTCTTGGTATGGCTCAAAAGGTTACTAGAATTATGGGTGTCATGCCTAGTGAGAGTGAAGAATTAGCTTCTTACTAGTTACAGGATATAGCTC
Organism: Capsicum pubescens; assembly: GCA_030864215.1. NCBI lineage: Eukaryota > Viridiplantae > Streptophyta > Magnoliopsida > Solanales > Solanaceae > Capsicum > Capsicum pubescens. The sequence continues at coordinate 259,574,200 of CM061543.1, forward strand.
ACACCTGGTATAAGTAGTGAAAGCGGGATAGAGATGTTGAGGCAAGGCCTATAGAGTGGGAGGAGTTTGTTACAACCTTTTTAGATAGATTCTTCCCTTTAGAGTTGAGAGAAGCTACGGTGCAAGAGTTTATAAATTTGAAATAGGGTAACATGAGTGTAAAGGAGTATTTACTTAAGTTTACTCAGTTGGCTAGGTATGCTCCTAATGTGTTTTCTGATAACAGGTCTAGAATGAGTAAGTTTTTTTCTGGTGTAGCTGATAGTATAGTCAAGGAGTGTAGGACTTCTATATTGATTAAGGATATGGAATTATCTGGCTCATGGTTCATGCTCAGTAGATTTAAGAAAAAAATGTTAGAGGGGGATAATCATTTAAAATTCTGTTAAAAGATTTTAGTCCTAGCTCCGTCTTTAGCTAGTGTGCCAGTACCAAAGTTCAGGAATAACAGTCGGGATGGGGATCCAGGCTCCAAAACCTAGGGTAGTGAAAACAATGGTCCTACCAATTCGCTTTGCAAAGAATATGGTAGAAATCATAAAGGTTAATGTAGAGCAGGCAGTGATGGGTGTTTTTTATGTGGCGAGTCAGGCCATAAAGTTAGAAAATTTCCTAAGGCTGGTCCACAGAGTTAACACAGTCATCCTTCAGTTCTATCTGGTCGCCTAACTCAATAGGGCACTATTTCCAGTGCAGCTCGTGGTCAACGTCAGAACAAACTTTATGCACTCCAGTCCCAACCTAATTAGGAAATTTCTCCTAATATAGTTACGGGTATATTACAAGTCTTTCATCTTCATGTTTATACTTTGTTAGATCAGAGGCTTCACTTTATTTTGTAACCCCTATATAGCTTTCAATTTTGGAGTCAATCCTTAAACATTAGTAGAGCCTTTCCCAGTATGTACCCCAGTGGGTAAGTCTATCATAGCCCGACGGGTATGCAAAAATTTCCCGATTGCAGTATCCCAGAAAACTACTTCAGTTGATTTCAGAAATAGAGTTGTTTAGTTTAAGTTTCCCAACAAACCAGTCATCAGAGGGAGGGAAGTACCTTAGTTCTTAGGGTTCAAATGTGTTTCTGGTCCCCACTCAAAATCCCATGACAACATATGATCTAGTATTAGAAGCATTAACCTAGGAGTTTAGCAGTAGTAGTAGAGTTGGGATAGTGTTATCCGAATTGAGCATATTGTGTATTCCATAGGCTAGTTGTATGAAAGGTAAATTAGTAGGCTTGAAATAATGTATGCAAGAAATTAGGTTTGTTGATTCAAAACATATATTGTTGATGTGATATTTGTAGTCTATGGTGAAAGTAGTATGGTTATTAAAGATTTGGGGATATCCATGTTATGTGTTAGAATCTAAGTTTTAATCTTTGAAGGTTGAGCTAATAGAAAGAGGATTTGAAAATTCTAAGTCGGTCAATTTGAAGTTGTTACATGATGATTTTTGGGGCTATAGAAAGCTAAGAGTTGTATCTCAGAAGAAAGTACTAGCAATAAGTTTTACATTATCGGGCATAGTCATTTAGGGTGAGTTTACCAATTATGTGTATTATTATACACCATATCCTAGAGTAAGGTAGTGGCAGTTGAGTTTAGAGATGTTGATTAAGTAGTTCCAAGACTTAGAATGATGACTTTAAGCTAAGGGGGAGATAATGGAACAAGTGACCAAGTCAGGCTCTCAGATTCTAGTAGTGATGCCAGGGTGTTGTAGAACAACACTAGGTAAGAAGATGCCTGACCCATACTTATTTTAGTATTTGTACTTTAGTTATCATGATACCTACTCATGCCTTACATGTCATCTCTATGATCATAGCTCATATTCATGCACATTATAGAAAATCATGAACTCTCCTAGTCCCTAGTATGAGGAGTTCTAGTTTACCCAACGTATGAATCATGTTCCATAAAATCAGAAACTCCAAACTCAGGTCATGAAATTTATGACTCATGTATTCATGTTTTACAGAATGCTCAGTTCCCATGACTCATGCTACACTCTCAATGGTCAACAAAATTCAGATTTTTGTCAAGTATATCCGCACTTTTGATCTTTGTAATGAATCCATGTCATGGGTACTCTATTCCTCAGGCCTCAGTTTCAAATCTTAAATTTTAGTCATGATTCAATCTGTAAGTGTCCTGTGCATCGCAACAATCTTTCCTTAGTGTTTCAGCCAAGTCATTATCATTTGGGGGACTGTAATGCCCCGAGAGTACACCCTGGGTGTTACACGGTGCTTATAGTCCCGAGGGACCACAAGCTAACCCTGAGCTAGTACTTGCTGTGAGCACTGAATAACATAATCATAAATGCAGAAGAACAACTGCTATGCCATAAGGTTTTAAATAACTGAAATTAATACTGCATTATAAGTCTGGAAAATGATGATCTAAATCTGATAGGATAAAGATAAACTGAATAACTAACTAGCATATCTGAAAGCCTCTAAACTGACTGAATATGAGTTGATGGGATAGGCCCCAACTAACTCCATCTAACTATAAAACTGAAAACATGAACTAAATAGATTGTCCTCGAACATGAGGACTCACCACTACTACTGCTGAGAGTCTAAAAATTCTAAGCACGATCCGAGAATTGGATGTCCGAACCTGTGATATAATACATCATAACATAAAAAAAAGAGTATGTGATCAGTACTTTGAATGTACTGGTATTCTAAATGAGGTAGGCTGATATGCATGGTTTCATGAACATGAATAAATAATCAACTGATTAGGAATGTATAGCATGAGACACTAAATAGAGTATACAAAATCTGTAGATACTAAGAATATGAGAAATCTGTAATTACTGAAGAAGTATGTAAATTGTAAATATTGAAGATATGTGAAATTTGTAGATACTGAGGATGCATTACCAAGCATATAACATAATCTAAATATAGTCTATAAATGCTGAAATCTGATGACTGAGTTACTGGTATCTATATTCTATGGTCAATCTACTAAAACTCAATAACTAGACTAACTACTGGATTGAGACTGTAACTGAGACTGTGGGAGGTATCATCTAACCGATATGCTCCGATCTGAACTAATCAAGACCCAACCAGTAACCCTAGATAGAAGGGTGTAAGTACCATGCCATGGGTACTGATGCTGGTTGTGTGGATCCACTATACCGATGTACTGTATCATCCCGAAGGACCAAGGGTGTCGAGCCTAAACTGACGGGTGACCCCTATAAGATAGTCAAGCCTAAACTGATGGGTGACTTCTTAAATCCTACGCTAGATACGTAGTTCTTGACTACAGGTACTGCAACAAATGACTCTGCCTATCTGACGGGTAAGCCGTCATCCCTGCACTCGCTCGGTGCTAAATCCTACTCCCAGCTGAATGACACTGGAATGCTAGACTATTCTAAGCGTAACTGATTGTGATAACTGACTATTTTGATAATGCTCATAGTAAGTTCTGAAACTATTCTGTAAGTACAAAGACTAGATAAACAACTAAGTTTTTGGGTATTCATAACCCCCAAGATTCGATAACAAAAACAGTAAAAAAACACTTAAACTTGGAAGACATAACCTGAAGGCTTTTATTAAATATTTGTTCATGTAGGCATTTTGTCAAACACTTGTAATACATAGTTTAATCTAAGCTTGGGAATAGTATAAAACTTACGTTGATAGCATGGGATCAACATAAATAGCACTAAATCATGACTTAATTCAATGAATGATAATATTAAAACATGAGGGGTTGGATAACAACAATAATTTCATTTATACATGGTCTAGAATCATATTTCATGGAGATTCATGGGTGAAATCATAATTTAAAATCAAAATAACTTGAAAAGATCATAATTTTGCAATTAAAACCGGATACTTGGACTCCAAGGGTGAAAGGAACCCATGGAAGAACCTCTAACATACCTTAATCGATAAGTTTTCTTGAAGTTCCTGGTGAATTCCTTGAGATTGCCCTTGGTTTCTTGAATATAGGGTTTTCTTTCTTGGGAGAGAATGTTCGTTAATTTGGGGGAAAAGCTATTAATGAATAATCTTAAGACATTTTTAAGGATTAAATCCCATGTTTGGGTGGATTAAAAAGTGGGGAAAAGACTAATTTAACCCTGGATGAAGCTTTTAATTTTTGTAAAAATTTTACGATCTTAGTCCTTGGCACGATGCGGCGCTATCGCGCCGTGTCACTGGAAAATAACAATTGTGAACTGGGTCATCAACGTTATGTGGTGGAATCACGGTGCCCATTTTTAGGCTAATTTGACCATTGGTGCAATGCGCCATGATCACTTTGGAACACTGGAATCGGATAATTACCATTTGGCATGGCTCTGCGATGCACTTGGTGCCAATTTGGCACACTGTCTTACCAAATATGTTATAACTCTTCGCCCGGGGTTCAGATTTGGGTAAATTTTGTATCGTTGGAAAGATGGATGAATTTCCTACATATTGGTTAGCTCTAAACTAAAAAATATTGTCTATTTCAAAAATTTTATATAGGATAACTCATGTTCTGGGAGTTAATTTAATCTAGGAAAATACGGGGTATTACAATAGTCCCCCTTGGGGACATTCGTCCACGAAAGAGACTAAATAGACTCTAAGCACTAAGGAACTGAGAACATGTTCTGAATATAGTGATGAAAACATGGTTTAATAACTGAGTTTGAGATGTGATTCATTACTGAACTGTGTCTGTAGATGCATGATAGACATGAACATGATATGCAACTGAAATTAAGCATGTTAAAGAAAAATCTTTAAGGAGATTAATACCTTAAACTGAATTCGAGTTTGCCGAGAAAAGATGAGGGTACTTGGTATGCATATCTGTTCCTGCTACCCAAGTGGCTCCCTCAACAGACTGATTCCTCCATGTTTACACGCCTATAGCACTATATTTTGCCCATATTTTAGCCTAGTTTTGAGAACAAATTATATATTTCATGCACTTTTAGTCCATTTTCCTGTAAGTGAGCTAACGAACATGATTAGCAAAGTTTCAGGTATAAATGATGTAGAATTCAGCATTTCATGGATAACTTGACGCCAAAGAAAGCTTCACGAAAGGAGAAAAGCCAATCTTGGACGCCAAGGACTAAAGATGGCACATGGAAATTCTGTCCCTGGATAAAACAACATTTCTGAAGACTTTGGGGACTAGCAGTAACTTATTAGGATTAGGATAATGATACATTAACCTAGTACAATTGGGTTAAGTATTACATTAGCTTGTTAGGATTAGGATAATGATACATTAACCTAGTACAATTGGGTTAAGTATTTCATTAGCTTAGTAGGATTTGGTTAAGCATTTCATTAGCTTAGTAGGAATAGGATATGGGTATTATAAATACCCTATCTTGCTAGAGATTTTAAGACATCTTCTTACATTCAATTCAATTCTATTCTACTTCTAAGACATTCTAGTTCTAAACAATCATTCTTCCATTAATTCTATTCATCTATTCTTAAATTCCACAACAAGAGAAACGTTACTTTGCTAAGGGATTCACGCCTAACGCCTACCACACCATTACAAACGTGAAATCTTTATTGTGGTATAACAACAATGTCAATTGTGATTTCCTTCGCACTCATGGGTAACTAAACTTCTCTGTTGGGGTAATGGAAGCCGAATGAGATACTATTTATTGCTGTGAGTTTGTGAGTTCGTGACACATATGTTGCTTATATCATTATTCTCTTCATCTCAAACTAAATTCTTTGTGGTTGCAAACGCAAGAATACGCCAGTATAACATTTAACTTGTTCGAAAGAAAGGTTATCTATCTGGAAAAGAGATAATGTCAAGGTAGTAGGGTCCCATCCCCTATTAAAAAGTTAGTGCCGTAACTGGATTAACCTCTTGGAGAATTCGTACCGTTAGACACGCTTTAAGCTCGAAAGAGTTAAAGTGAAATAATCCTCGAATAGGTTGAAAGAAGCCTGGATTTACCATCGAATACAATTCTCTATTAGCACATGCATGTCTGAATTCAACACACTCATAGTCAATAGAGACGTATAACTCAGAAGGTGGACATAACCCCAACTCCTCAATTCTCATTGTTTCACAACCTACTAAACATTCTTTCTTTTTACTTTGCTATTTTCAGTTTTTGCTTTAATAATTTGGTTACACATTACAAACCCCCCTTCTTACGAGACTTGCACTAAAAGTCTAGTAATCTTTGCTTACTTGTTAACCAAGCTATTCCCTGTGGGATCGATACCCAACCCATTTGGGTTCTATATTTGACAAACGACCGCTTTACACTCCTACGAGGGTTGTAGATTGAGCGTTATCAAAAATTGGCGCCGCTGCCGGGGAATACAAGTGTCAATTAAGTTTGTAATAATTACTAGACCCTTTGGTCAAAGATTCTCGTACTTTAACTTTTAGTTTTTGTTTTTGTTTACTGCAGGTTTTTATTCAGTGCATGCCCCATACCCGAAGTTCTGGTCAACCGTTATTACCTATCAATCCTGAACCACAACGTATTCGCAGAATGGAGGCACAACACGCAATTGAAAGGATGGCTGCTCAACAGGAACAGGCGAGACTAGCTGCGCTAGCCGCCGCTCAAGTGCATCAACAGAATATTGATAACCCTGGGCGAGCAACAAATCCTGACGATGAAGATCTAGGTGATGACGAGTTACTAAACCCTAGGCATGCCGCTGAGATCGCAACACCTGCTAACAAAAGAGATCGTCAAGATAGGTTTAGGCCTGAACGCCAAGCTATGCAACCAACTTTTGACGATGATGATGATGATCATGATGGAGCCGGAGCCACAGGAGCCATTATTCCTCCACCATTGGAACCCGGAGCCAAGTTCAACATCACGAGCACCATGATTCAGTTATTGCAACTCAAGGGATTATTTGGTGGACTAGCAGGAGATAATCCGAATATGCATCTCATCAACTTTATTTCTACATGCAAGTCGTTTGACAATCTTGGAGTTGGTCAGAATGCAATTCGGTTACGCTTATTTCCATTGTCTCTGTCTGGGGAGGCAACTCTATGGTTGAATGGGCTGACTCCTGATTCTATTACAAATTGGAGGCAATTGAGAGACTCTTTCCTAGAAAGATTCTTTCCGCCATCCAAAAGAGCACAAATGAGAGATGAAATCAGCAACTTTCGTCAGCTTCCAACTGAAGCCCTTCATGAAACATGGGAGAGGTTCAAGACGAAGCTAATAAGGTACCCAAATCATCACATGACTAATGTTCACCTAATGGAGATACTTTACAGAGCCTTGAATTCAATAACTAAACCAGTTGTGGATAATGCGGCTGGAGGATCATTTATGGATCTCACCTTTGGTCAGGAAAGAAATATGCTAGATCGTATGACGAAGCAAAGTAGAGCTTGGCATACCAGGGATTCTGAGGTAGCAAGCCCCACTTTATCTATAGGCATGACTACAGACCAAAGGAGAAGAGAAGAAAAATGTGATCAAGATATGGCGCACATGAAGACACAAGTGGATCTTCTTACAAAGCATCTATTATCAGGGAAGACCGAAAAAGTCAAAGCCATTGCATCAAAAGGAAGAGACGAATCTGATTCGGAAGAAGAAGCCAACTATTTAAACAATCAGGGGGGTTTCCGAGGTAATACCCAAGGAAACCAAGGTCGGAACTATTATGATAAATATGGAAACAAGGACCAAGGTAGTTGGAAGAACAAGAATGACAAAAGTGGTTTGTATGTTCCCCCCTGGAAGACGTGACGCCACCACATCTAGTTCTGGAAGTATGGAAGACATAATGGCTAAACTACTGAAAGGAGTGGAAGCAACGAGCGCAGGAGTAACGGAGGTAATAAATGATTTGTCCTCTATGAAGCAATTAGTTGATTCTCATTCCACTTCAATCAAGCAAATAGAGCAACAATTGAGCCAACTTTCAGTAGCGCTCAATCAAAGAAAGGCTGGTACTTTACCTAGCGATACTGTGCAAAACCCAAGGAATGATGGGTCATGCATGGCCATCACTACACGACGTAGTAAGGTGCTGGAAACTTCAGAAAAAGGCAAGCAAGTGGTTGACAAAGAAGCGGAAATTGATGATAAGGCGAAAGGGGAAGATGCCGCAGCAGCCGATCCTAACGTCCTTAACGTCACTCCTCACGACGTGCAGCCTGGAAAGGCTAAAAAACGAAGGCAAGAGGAGAAGAAAGCTGTGGAGAGAACACTTCCCTATCCACCACCACCTTTTCCTCAAAGATTGAAGAAGCAGGCGGATGATATAAGGTTCAGTAAATTCATGGCAATGTTAAAACAGCTGACCATTAATGTTCCGTTAGTGGAGGCACTAGAACAAATGCCCGGATACGCTAAATTCATGAAGGACCTTTTAACAAAGAAGCGGGAAATAAGCTATGAGACGGCAGATAATATTCATCATTGCAGTGCAATTACCACAAGGTCCTTAGTACAGAAGAAGGCAGACCCTGGTGCTTTCACTATTCCTTGCACGGTTGGATCTATGAATTTTCCTAAGGCATTGTGCGATTTGGGAGCTAGCATCAATTTGATGCCACTATCCGTCTACAGAAAGTTGGGGTTGGGCGACCCTACTCCAACCAATATACGGCTCGTGATGGCAGATAGGTTGGTAAAATGACCTGTGGGTATCTTGAATGATGTGTTGGTGAAGGTGTCTACCTTCATTTTTCCTGCAGACTTTGTGATTTTGGATTGCGAGGTAGATTCTGAAGTTCCCATAATCTTGGGACGTCCTTTCCTTGCAACAGGAAGTGTGCTTATTGACATGAGAGCTAATGAGCTTTTATTTCGATTGAATGACGAAGTGGTCCGCTTTGATATATGCAAAGCAATGAAGCAGCCCAGCGATATGAATGTGTTCTCTGTAGCTGATGTTCATCATAAGGATAAGAAAGCATTATCTGTAGAGAAAAAGCTTACTGTTAAGCCATTGTCTGCTGCGCCACTGAATGTTGAGCATGAGGACGATGAAGATTATGAAGAACTTATGGGTGCTCTAACAGAAATAGAGGCTTATTACCATACTCCTAAGCAACCGGACCATGATCTTAAGAATCAACCGTCACCAACAGCGAAGACTTCCCTTGAAAAGCCACCAATGCTAGAATCGAAAGAGCTCCCCGATTATCTAAGGTATGTGTTCTTGGAAAGTATAAATATACTTCCGGTGAGTGCGGAAGATTTAAGTAAACAGCACGTAGAGGCTCTCATCTCTGCTCTGAAGAGATACATGAGAGCTATGGGTTGGAATATTGATGATATAATTGGTATCCCTCCTGGGATAGGCATGCACAAGGGTCATCTCGAAGAAGATTGCATGCCTACAAGTAAGCCTCATTATCGTCTGAATCCATTCAGAAAATGATCCACCATCTATCTCGACGAAGTCTAAGTACTCGAGGTAACTATGTCGTTCCGCGACAATAAATCAAGCGCTAGATGGGAGGCAACCCATCGTTTATCGTTTTTCATTTTTCTTTCGTTCTATTACGTGTTTGCTTTTGATAAATAAAAATCCAAAAATAAGAGTCGTGCCACGACCAAAACTAAGGCGATTGATGGGAGGCAACCCATCGTTCTAATCGTTTTTATTGTTTTTGAGCAAATGTAGGTGCAAGAGGTGTAAAACGAGGAGATTGGTTTCAAATTTCGATTTGGACGTATTGCATGTTAAAGGTGGTAAGTTAGGAATGGAGAAGCAAAAGGCTATGGATTGAGCATTGCTCATGAAAATATAGGCATCGAACAAGGCTAGGCCTAGGTAAAACTAGGCCACGAACAAGGCAAAACCTATACTATGGCCTAAGATCTCGGAATCTAGTGTGCCATAGCATAGGCGCCGCCCATGCTCAAGTATGCCATAGCATAGGCGCCGCCTATGCTAAAGTATTTGGTCTCTGAATCTCATATGCCATGCTAAAGGCGCCGCCTATGGTCACTAAAGGCATTGAACTAGGCGCCGCCTATGCTAGCAAATGCTTTGCATTAGGCGCCGCCTATGACAAGCTTAGGCAAAGCTAAAGGCGCCGCCTATGGTCACTTTTTGTCTCCAAAACCGATTTTAAATGGGTCAAAACCCGACCCATTATTTTCCTATATAAAGGAGACTTAGTCTTGAAACACAAACACATTGAAAACTTGACCTAGGCGCCGCACATACTCTCTAAATCATCTCAAAACTTTTGTTTTTGCTCTCCCACTTCACAAGAACATCTCCAAAGGTTTTAATCACGTAAGTACTCTTTTGTTCTTCATCTATTTTTTGTAAGCGCTACGTTTCTATGTCTATTATGAATTGATACATCTTAAAGAAATATTGGTGATGTTAATGTGTTTGAATTGTTGATACAAAACCAAGTGAGTGAACATGTACGTTAGGATACTCTTAACTTGTTTCTGACTTGAATTTGATTTTGATGCATTGTTATACTACTTGCGGAATTTCTATAGTCATGAACATTGCATAATCTTGTTAATAGAATTCTTACATGTTAGAATGTCCCGTTCATCGAAATAAGACTTATAGTTTCCTACCGACATAGGAGGTTGTGATTATTGATAGAAACAATACCATGATGTAATCCCTATGTAGTAGTCTTGATATATCTAACATGAAAGTATTGCAAAAATTACAAGAAGTGTTACATCTCTGAATTTCTTGTTGGAATATAGCCCCTAAAACGTATGTCGATGAATCCTAAGTAATCGACCACTTTCACTTCACTAATTTGTTCCAACAAACTAAGTGTGGGGTGGTACCCCTACTGCTCGTTTATAGATTGTATCTATCAAGATAATGCTAACATGAACATTATTTTAGTCTCAGGTACAATGGCACCCAAAGCAAGACAAGGCAAAGATAAGGCTACCACTTCACAAAAAGGCAAGAAAAGAGGCCGAAAAGAGCAAGGAGAATCATCCTCGATGCAATTACCACGCCGCATGTTCGGAATAAAATGGGTTCTTGAGGAGGAAGCAAAGGAATGGTATAGGAACAACAAAGAAAGAAAATATGTTCATGTGGACTTGATAAACAAGGAAAGCCTAGCAAAGAAAGAACCGCGCCCGTTGGCCAAGATCATGGCATTACATCTGGATTTTATCTTTCGAGACATGGGAGAATGTAATTTCAATTTAACAAGAGAATTCTATGCCAACTGGTCACCGAAAACCACAGGAAGCGAGGTCAAGATTCGGGGCCAAGTTTTACAACTCAATGTGGATTTCTTCAACTCCTTTCTTGGCTTGCCCTCAGTCGATCCATCACCATTCAAGGAGCTGTACAGGAGACCTCCATATAGAGCTATTCGACACACACTCTGTGGAAAAAGATCCATGGCACGCTGGAGTAGACACAAGGACACTGGTCGACACAACACCTTCCCATATGCTCCTTTGAATAAGGAAGCAAGGATATGGTTGTGCATAGTCAACTCTTGCCTAATTCCAGGGACTCAATACACCAAGATAACAAGAGATAGAGTGTTCTTGGTATACACATTGATGACGAATGTCCCTATCAACATCGGGGCAATTATTCATTCCACAATGCGGAAAGCTAGGCTACACAAGAGGTCCCACTTCAGTTTTGGCAACCTGTTGACTGCAATACTAAGGAAAGAAGACATCGAAGAGAAACCGGCTGATCATAAACTCCCACACAACATAAAGAAGGTTGACCTCACGAAGGTTAAAGATGCTGAAACCACGCATGGAGTCAACCTTACCACTTCAGAAAGGCATGCTCGCGACGAAAGCTTCTCCCGCCATTTATATGGCATGATGAAGTTTACCATGATGAGCGGAGGTCGTGTTCCAACTGATGCAGAGCTCCAACAGCTGGATCATGACTATCCAATGAATATGCATGCAAGGGAGATGTGTGGAGTAGGTACATACTTTGAGGAACCTCTTGATGATGACATTCCAACCGATGATGATCGACGAATGCCAGACTCCGACGTGGAAGAGAACTCTGATGACGATTCCGATGCAGGGGGTATGACCCCAGACATAGAGGATGAGTCTGACTAATCAGGTTCTTCTTATTTATTTTTCACTGAGGGCAGTGTGTCCCGTCTAAGTGTGGGGTGCTGGTATTTGCATGCTATACTTCTCTATCCATATTTGCATTTATTTATGTGTGTTTATTTTTTTAGTAGTTTCTTTTAGTAGTAAAATCTTTTTAGCTTCGCATGAAATTATTCTAACAGGCAGCATGAGATTATAACAAGAGTATGTGCTACAATTATGACTATTGAGACGTTTAGGCTCTAATTGTGACTCACTATGTGATATTGTGTGGTTCAATTCCTTCATCTGTTGGGGCAAGAGTCTATACTACTCCCAATAAAGTCAACCATGTGCCTTGCGTGTGTGAGATTAATAGTATATTCTATGTTTGCGGCTGATGCTAGAACTTGCCTGGTATGTATGCAAAGCGAAAATAAAGAGTGTAAGTTTAGGAGATGATTTAGGCATTTCTTTGGCAACCTATACTTGTTTACCTTAGTTTTACCTACCCATGGACATCATCCTAGTTAACCCCTTTTGAGCCTTTAGTCTATTTTCTTTGACAAACCTCATATGTAAGCCTAATCTATTTTTTCAAGACCATAATTTGATCCAAATTCCTAAGTGCTTTTAAAAAAAAAAATCACGTGACAAAATAAGAGGAAATTGGGTGAGTATGATGCTTTAGAATGCATTGGTACTTGAATGAGTTATGAAAAAGAAAGTGCTATCATAAGAGGTATGTTATCAAAAGAAAAAGGAAAGGAAAACTGAAAAGTTAGTTATGTTTAAAATTGAAAAATAAAAGAGGAGAAAAAGGGTGGTAGATTAAAATAAAGTAGAGAGGTTGTTTGAAAGAAAAGTGTTAAATGCTATAATGTGATGTATTAAAGCGCTTAGGAACATAGTCACTATTTCTGGCCAAAATAGTCCTACCCGTCCCTTAGCCTACATTACAACCAACAAAAGACCTATTTGATCCTAAGCTTAGCATTTTGACATTTAGTGGAGCATTACACTAAGGGCAAGCCTATGGTCATCATTTGCTGCATATGAATTCTTTGTGAGAGTGAGAGCAAGGATATTTTGAAACCCATGTTTGAAAAATATGCTATACTTGTGAGTGATTATGGGTAATATATTGTGAGACACACATGGTTGATGAGTTTTGGGTAGTTGTGTATGATTCTTTGTGCCTTAACTTTTGAATATGAGTTGACCACCATCACAAGTCTATGTTGGAGGCTAAATGGTCTCTACTAATGATTGGAAAACTACTCTTTGTTGATAATTGTTGTGCTTGTCTTGACGAATATTTTATGTTGTTGCTGTGAAACCCTAAGTTGATGATTAGAGGGACATGATAATTTGTTCGAGGATGAACAAAGCTTTAAGTGTGGGGTGTTGATGATAGGCGAATTTACATGCCTATAGCACTATATTTTGCCCATATTTTAGCCTAGTTTTGAGAACAAATTATATATTTCATGCACTTTTAGTCCATTTTCCTGTAAGTGAGCTAACGAACATGATTAGCAAAGTTTCAGGTATAAATGATGCAGAATTCAGTATTTCATGGATAACTTGACGCCAAAGAAAGCTTCACGAAAGGAGAAAAGCCAATCTTGGACGCCAAGGACTAAAGATGGCGCATGAAAATTTTGTCCCGGGCTAAAACAACATTTCTGAATACTTTGGGGACTAGCAGTAACTTATTAGGATTAGGATAATGATACATTAACCTAGTACAATTGGGTTAAGTATTACATTAGCTTGTTAGGATTAGGATAATGATACATTAACCTAGTACACTTGGGTTAAGTATTTCATTAGCTTAGTAGGATTTGGTTAAGCATTTCATTAGCTTAGTAGGAATAGGATATGGGTATTATAAATACCCTATCGTGCTAGAGATTTTAAGACATCTTCTTACATTCAATTCAATTCTATTCTACTTCTAAGACATTCTAGTTCTAAACAATCATTCTTCCATTAATTCAATTCATCTATTCTTAAATTCCACAACAAGAGAAATGTTACTTTGCTAAGGGATTCACGCCTAACGCCTATCACACCATTACAAACGTGAAATCTTTATTGTGGTATAACAACAATGTTAATTGTGATTTCCTTCGCACTCATGGGTAACTAAACTTCTCTGTTGGGGTTATGGAAGCCGAATGAGATACTATTTATTGCTGTGAGTTTGTGAGTTCGTGACACGTATGTTGCTTATATCATTATTCTCTTCATCGTAATCTAAATTCTTTGTGGTTGCAAATGCAAGAATACGCCTGTATAACATTTAACTTGTTCGAAAGAAAGGTTATCTATCTGGAAAAGAGATAATATCAAGGTAGTAGGGCCCCATCCCCGATTAAAAAGTTAGTGCCGTAACTGGATTAACCTCTTGGAGAATTCGTACCGTTAGACACGCTTTAAGCTTGAAAGAGTTAAAGTGAAATAATCCTCGAATAGGTCGAAAGACGCCTGGATTTACCATCGTATACAATTCTCTATAAGCACATGCATGTCTGAATTCAACACACTCATAGTCAATAGAGACGTATAACTCAGAAGGTGGACATAACCCCAACTCCTCAATTCTCATTGTTTCACAACCTACTAAACATTCTTTCTTTTTACTTTGCTATTTTCAGTTTTTGCTTTAATAATTTGGTTACACATTACAAACCCCCCTTCTTACGAGACTTGCACTAAAAGTCTAGTAATCTTTGCTTACTTGTTAACCAAGCTATTCCCTGTGGGATCGATACCCAACCCAGTTGGGTTCTATATTTGACAAACGACCGCTTTACACTCCTACGAGAGCTGTAGATTGAGCGTTATCATCAACTTAACTAGACTAGGGTTTTTGTCCTGCTTTTCCTTAACTTCAGAAACTAATGATGATTTTGTTCTACTCTGTACTCATACACTACCTTCTACTAAATCAAATAAGCGGACACCTAGTTGGGTAACCTGATGAATTTCCTGAGCTAACTTTCGTTTACCATCCTCAACATGAGCAATACTACCCATAGATATTCTACAGAGAGCATCAGCCACTACATAGGCCTTTCCCAGATGATACAGAATACTCATGTTATAATCTTTCAATAACTCTAAGCATCTTCTCTGATTAAAATTTAAATCTTTCTGAGAGAACACATACTTTAAACTTTTGTGATCTATGAACACATCTATATATACCCCATATAAATAATGCCTCCAAATCTGTAAGGAGAACACTACAGTTGCAAGCTCAAGATCATGGGTCGGGTAATTCTTCTCATGGGGCTTAAGATATGTTGAGGCATAGGCTATGACCTTACCTCTATGGATAAGGAAACAACCCAAACCTACTCTAGATGTATCACAGTACATAACAAACCCATCTGAACCATCTGGTAGTGTCAAAACTGGGGCTAAGGTAAGTTGAGTCTTTAACTCCTGATAACTCTTTTTGCAGGAATCTAATCGCTGAAACTTAACTTTATTCTGAGTCAATCTTGACATGAGGGATGCAATAGACAAAATATACTCAACAAACCAATGGTAATAGCCAACTAAACCCAAGAAACTCCTGATGTCTGATGGAGAAATGGGTCTGGACCAGTTTCTCACTACTTCAATCTTTTGAGGATAAACTCTAATTCCATCACCGAAAACAATATGACAAGGGAATTCTACTGACCTTAGAAAAAATTTGAACTTACTAAATTTGTCCAACAACTAATGAGCTCTGAGAGTCTGAAGTATGATTTTGAGGTGATCTGCATGATCATTTTCGCTATGGGTGTAAATAAGAATGTCATCAATGAAGACTATGATGAACATATCCTAGTACTGCTTAAACACACGGTTCATCAAGTCCATGAAGGCTGCTGGGGAATTCATGAAACCAAAGGACATGACTAGAAATTTGATGTGACCATATCGAGTTTGAAAAGTTGTTTTTTAAATGCCACATTTCCTGACTCTGAGCTGATGATAGCCTGATCTGAGGTCTATCTTAGAAAAATATCTAGCACCCTGAAGTTGGTCAAACAAATCATCGATTCTAGAAAGTGGATATTTATTCTTGATGGTGACCTTTTTCAACTGACGGTAGTCAATACACATTCTGAGGCAACCATCTTTTTTACTCATGAATAAAACTGGTGTGCCTCATGGGGAGACGTTGGGCCTGATGAATCCTTTGTCTCAGATATCCTTCAATGTTTCTTTTTATTCTTTGAGTTTGGTTGGATACATTTTGTTTGACAAAATATAGATAGGCTGAGTGTCTAGGAGGAGGTCTATACCAAAGTAGATTACCCTTTCGGAAGGAAATCTGGGAAGATCTTCAGGGAACACCTCTGGAAATTCCGTGACTACTGAAACTAACTCAAGCGTTGATTTCTCTAAATTAGAGTCTTTGACTTGAACAAGATGGTAAATACACCACTTGGATATCATCCTTCTAGATCTAAGGTACGAAACAAGCTGACCCGTAAGAGCTGTATTACTACCTCTCTATTCAAGGACTGGTTTATTTAGGAACTGTAAATGAAAAATTCTATTTCTACAGTCAACTGAAGCATAGTATGAGTGGAGCCAATCCATGCCAAGAATGGCATCAAAACCCGGCATCTCTAACTCCATAATATCCACTAAAGTGACTTTAAAAGATATTGTAACTAGATAGTTCCTGTATACCTGCCTGGCTATAATGGAGAAGCCTACTAGGGTAGACATAGAAATAGATTCTTCTACTAGAGTTTTGGGACTAACTCCGAAGTTGATGGCTATATATAGAGTTACAAAAGAAAGAGAAGCTCCAGGGTTTAATAAAGCATAAACTTGTAAATGAAAGACGTACAACGTACCAGTAACTACGTCAGGGGAATTTTCCTAATCTTGTCAGGACTGAAGAGCATATAATCTGTTTGGAAGCTGACTACTGGTAGCACTAGAAGTGGAACCTTACTGAGTCGAGCGGCCAGCTGGGGCTGACAACTGATAGGATTGACCCTATTGGCATAGATCCCTCTCTTTCTGATCAACTACCCGACATTCCCAAATTTGATGGCCTGGCTTGCCACACCCAAAGCACACACCACTGCAAGCTCTACACTCACCCTGATGGTTTTGGCCATATTTCTGACATAGAGGGTTCTTACGAGCACTGTTAACACTATCCTTTGACTTAGAGCCTGGTTCCCTATCCCGATGATCATTTATAAATTTGGGAACTGGGGCACTAGATGAAGATAGTGTGGGGAATGAAGATCTCAAACAAAACCGAGGGCGGTTACCACCTTCTGACCTTAGTTGACTGAAATTAAAGCTACTTGTCCTAGCCCTCTTGTTATCCCTTTTTATCTTCTTAGAATTTTGCTACTCTATCTATTGAGCATGTACATCAACCTAGACAAATCCATTTCCCTAATTAGCATTGCAGTCCTACACTTCTTGACCATATTTTCAGATATACCAGACAGAAAGTTACTCATCTTGGACCTGTTGTCCGCAACCAAATAAGGAGCATACCTAGATAACTGAGTAAACTGAGGGAATACTCTTTCACGTTCATGCTATCCTACCTTAAGTTAATAAATTATAATAACTTGTCCTTCCTCTACTCTCATGGAAAGAAATTGTCTAAGAAAGTCGTAACAAACTCTTCCCACTCTACAGGCCCCATAACAATACCCCTATCTACCCTCCACTACTTAAACCATGTATGGGCTACATCCTGCAACTGATATGCAGCCAACTCAGCACTCTCACTAGATGTTACCACCATAATATTTGTTACCTTTTGAACCATATCTAAGAATTTCTATGGATTCTCTTCAGACTTGGATCCTGTGAAGGAAGGAGGGTTTATTCGGATAAAGTCCCGAACCTTGGCTATAGCAGTATTGGCACTGGGTTGGCTAGAACGATAGTTATGCATTCATTCTGGGCTTCTACTAAATTGCCTAAAGTAGTAAATGCAACCCTGAATTCTACATGGGAGACATGCTCATCCAGAGTATCTACCTAAATGGGTCGAGGGGCTGGCTGATTTCCTGTTCTTTTTCCATTCTTCTTGGGAGGCATGTTCTATAAACGAAGGGAATAAAAGAATTAGACTAAGAATTTAACTTGAGCTCCTGCTCACTCGAACGACATAAATACTAAAAGAAAGAAAACTTTTCCTAAATGCCTTGTATCCTCTTATCCATAAGTGTGGCACGCTAGACATGCATGCACAAGACTCTACTTGATGCGGTTTTCAAACTTTCTAGGATAGTTTAAAACCTTAGGATCAGATACCAAGTTTGAAATGCCCAGAGAGTTCACCCTAGGTGTTACATGATGCTTACAGTCCCGTGGGATCACAAGCTAACACATGAGTTGGTACCTGCTATGAGTGTTGAATAACAAAATTATAAATGCAGAAGAATAACTAATATTCCATAAGGTTTTAAATAACTAAAATCAATATTACGTCATAAGTATGGAAAATGATGGTCTAAAACTGATAGGATAAAGATAAACTAAATAACCAACTAATATATCTGAAAGACTCTAAACTGACTGAATATGAGTTGATGGGACAGGCCCCCACTAACTCCATCCAACTATTGAAATGAAAATATGAAATAAATAGACTTTCCTTGAATCATAAGGACTCACCACTACTACAGATAAGAGTCTAAAAAGTCTAGGCATGATCCAACAACTGGACGTCCGAACCTATGATATAATACATCATAGCACAAAAAAAGAGTATGAGATTAGTACTTTGAATATACTGGTATGCTAAATGAGGTAGGCTGATATGCATAGATTTATGAAAATGAATAAATAATCAACTTATTAGGCATGTAAAACATGAGACACTAAAAAAAGTATACGAAATTTGTAGATACTAAGAATATGATAAATCTGTAATTACTGAAGAGGCATGTAAACTATAAGTACTGAAGATACATAAAATTTATAGATACTGAGGATGCGTGACCTAGCATATAAGATGATGTAAATATAGTCTGTAAACACTGAAACCTGAGGACTAAGTTACTGGTATCTGTATGCAATGGTCAAGCAACTGAAACTGAATAATTAGACTAACTACAAGACTCAGACTGTAACTGAGATTATGGGATGTATCATCTAACTGACATGCCCCGATCTAAGCTAATCGGAGTCCAACCTGTAAACCATATTGGAATGGTGTTAGTTCTGTGACACGGGTACTAACGCTGGCTATGTGGATCCACTTTACTAATGTATTGTATCATCCCGAAGGATGAAAGGTGTCAATCCTAAACGTGTGACCACTGTGAGATAGTCAAGCCTAAACTGATGGGTGACTTCTTATATCCTACGCTAGCTACGTAGTTCTAGAGTACAGGGACTGCTACTAATGACTCTACCTATCTAACGGGGAAGCTGTTATCCCTGCACTTGCTCGGTGTTAAATACTACTCCTAACTGAATTACACTGGAATGCTAGACTATTTTGAGCCTAACTAATTGTGATAACTGACTGTTCTAATAATTCTCATAGTAAGTTTTGAAATTATTATGTAAGTTCAGAGACTAGATAAACTACTAAGTTCTTAGGTATTCATAACCCCCAGGACTCGATAACAAAAATAGTAAAACAACACTTGAACTTGGAGGACAAAACCTGAAGGATTTTGTTAAATATTTGTTCTTGTAGGCATTTTGTCAAACACTTGTAATACATAGTTTAATCTAAACTTGGGAATAGTATAAAACTTAGGGTTATAGCATAGGTTCAACATAAATAGCACTAAATCAAGATTTAATTCAATGAATGATAACACTAAAACATGAGGGGTTGGATAACAACAATAATTTCATTTATACATGGTGTAGAATCATAGGTCATGGAGATTCATGGGTGAAATGATAATTTGAAATCAAAATAACTTGAAAAGATCATAATTTTTCAATTAAAACTAGATACTTGGACTCCATGGGTGAAAGTAACCCATGGATGAACATATAACATACCTTAATCGGTGAGTTTTCTTGAAGTTCTTGGTGAATTCCTTGAGATTGCCCTTGGTTTCTTGAAGTTAGGGTTTTCATGATTGGGAGAGAATGTTCTTTAATTTGGGAAAAAAGCTATTAATGAATAAGCTTAATACATTTTTAGGGATTAAATCTCATATCTGGGTGGATTAAAAAGAGGGGAAAAGACTAATTTAACCCTGGACGAAACTTTTAATTTTTGTAAAATTTTTCCAACTTGGGCCATTGGCGCGACGCGGCGCTATCGCGCCGTGTCACTGGAAAATGACAATTGCGAATTGGGTCATCAACGCGATGTGTTGGAATCATAGTTCCCCTTTGTAGGAGAATTTCACCCTTAGCGTGACGCGCCATGATTGCGTTAGAATACTGGAATTAGACAATTTTCATTTGGCATGGCTCCGCGATGCGCTGGGTGCTAATTTAGCACACTGTCTTACAAAATATATTATAACTTTTCGCTCGGGTATCAGATTTGGGCAAATTTTATATTTTTGGTAAGTTGGCTGAATTTCCTACGCATTGGTAAGCTCTAAACTGAAAAATAATGAGTATTTCAAACATTTTATCTAGGATAACTCGTGTATTGAGAGTTAATTTAAGCTAGGGAAATACAGGGTATTACAGGAACGAACTATCCCAAGGGGTACATGTTATAGTACCTCGAGTTTTTATGTCCTAAACCTCTCAATTTTCTTCATGAGACTAGGTCCATCCTGAGGTAGTAGTTGCTCATAAGTTGACACTCGTTTATATCTCATCTTTATAACCATCCCCATGTCGTCACATGCATTCATAAATAAGTTCAGCCATGTGTTATGTTTCAGACTTAGTCATGCAATCACTTTTTCAGCATTTATATTCAGCATACAACTTCAATTCCTCAATGTTTTCAACTTAACCAACCTCATTCTAGGATGAATGTACCCAAGGGGGAGATATTATAATAACCCAAAAGTCCAAACCAATATTAGAACCATGCTTCAAACTCATGAGAAATAAATTATAGTTCTTCAGCAGTTTTTTAAGTGATTTTATTGTATATTAAGGCCTCAAATAACTCCTAGCTATTAGATGAATCAAAATATCTCTTACCGATTGAGTTCTTGAGAAGGATGTTGCTATAGTTAACTTCAAATGATCATATCTTTATTATTACTAATATTTTTTGAGATCATGACCCACCAATAGATACATATTTGAATTACATTTCCAAATATACCAATTTTGCCTTAATACGATATCGGGGTACAAAGTTATGCCCATTTTACCAGAGAGTTGTCCAACTACCGAGGTGTGACGACCATGTTGATGGACCATCAAGACAATGATATACCGTCAAGCCGAGCCTTCAAACTCAAGAAAAGAGGAAATTTTCTGGCCATAAAATGATGGAATGAGTACGGTCAGTCACCCGAGTGACGGTTCATCACCCAAACCATCAACCAAGCTCGTTTAGCGACATAATAACATTTTTATGAGATTTTTGGGTATTTTCCCACCCTTTTTAACCCCTAATTCCATCAACATAAACAACATAACTTCTTATTCATCCTTTACATCAAAATTAGGGTTTCTTTCAAGATCATTCCCAAAGAACAAGATTCAAACCCTTCTTCAAGAAACTAAGAAATTCAAGTTCTTCATGTTTAAGAACCATCAAGAAAACATCAAGATTTGTGTTTCCCAATCCAAAAATGTTTAAGAACCATTAATTCTCTTTAAATATTCAAGCTTTAAGTTATGTGTGATGTTCATCCATGGGCCCTTTTCACCCATGGAGTCCAAGAATCCCTTTTTATTATAAAATAATGTATTTTTACATGTTTATGATGATTTCACTCCATGAAAATCTTATTTATTTTGATTACATGTTGTGTTACAAGTGATTTTCAATTTTCAATTAGGTTTTCAAGTGTTTTTCGATGGAAGATTGCCTTTACAAGTTTGAGATGGAAATTTGCATTATTAAATCCTTAAGTATGGTTTCAGTATTGCAATCATGTTATTCCCACATGTTTCTCACAATACCATGCTTAAGTTCACAAATTTCTTGCCATTTAAGATTATAATTAGTTTCAAGTTGAATACATTATAGTATGTTTTTAATATTGTGGTTTATGTGTCATGTTCATACGAATTTAGAATAAAACCCTCAGTTTATGATTTGGTCATGTGATCGTGCTATCTTATCCTATTTAAAATCATCCCCATGTTAAAGTATCGGTCCTCATGTGCTTGATGAAATGCTTAAGTGGATAAATTTTGAACAATGATTTCCTTCCATGGTTTCACAGCTTTCATGTGTACTTATTGTTATTGCTATTGAGTCCTGAGGGTTATGAATGCCCAAAAACATAGCTATTTGTAGAATTTTAGTAGTCTCAGAATAGTTTAAGATAAAACATAAGTATTACCACACATTTAGACATCATGGTTAGTTACCTATTTGGTTTAGCTTAGTCAACCTAGTAATCAGTGTCAGCTCAGTTGGGAGTAGGATTCAGCATCGAGCGAACCCAGGAATGGAGGCATTTCCACCAGTTAAGTTTTGACCTTTAGTAGCAATCCCTGAGTTACAGAACTATGTAGCGAGCGTAGGTTGAGATGACATTCTACAATATAAGTGTTGACACATCTCTCATGATTTTTCCTACTAGTTAAGGGTTGACAAAATGTGTTCCTGCCAGTTAGGGTTGACTCAAAGCCATTGTTAGTATCCGTGGCACAGTACTAGCACCCTTCCAACTGGGGTCACAAGTTGGACCCCAATCAGCTCAGACTGGGGCATGTTGATTAGATAATTCCTCTCACAGTTTAAATTTTAGTACTCAGTTTAGAATTTAGCTCAGTCTTGCTTGACCATACCATACAGTTTATCAGTTATGCAGTTATCAGATTTTAGTATTTTAGTTTACAGGCAATTTCAGAATTATAGTATAATATTGGTCACACATTCTTAGATTTTATAGCTTTCACATATTTACATTCAGTAACCTTATGTATTTCAGCCAGTCTTTATTTCATTCACATAAGCCCACGCTTTTTAGCCTAACCTTATCTCATATACCATTACATTCAAAGTACTAATCTCATACTCATTTCTTATGCTATGATGTTTAATATTATTTGTTCGATTGCTCAGTTTCCTAATCATGCTCAGACAGATCAGATTATCTGCAACAACAGTAGTGGTGAGTCCTCATATTTAGAGACATGATTTTTATTTCAGTTTATCATAGTATTTTGATATTTCCATTCAGCCAAAGTTAGTTAGGGGTTTGTCCCATAAACTCCACAGTCAGTCAGTTTAAAGGCTTTCAGACTAGTACAGACAGTTAGTCAAATTTTAGTTGTTATTATCAGTCGTTTTATTAGCGTTGCCCTTCTGTTTTCTGACATTTAAAACCATGATTCAATTATTGATTTCAGTTATTAAAACCTTATGGCATTTCTAGTTAGATTCCGCACATGTTCTTTGTTATTTTACTTAGTTCCCACAGTAGGTGCCAACTTATGGGTTAGCTTGTCGTCACTTTTGATCGTAAGCACCATGTGGCATCCAGGGTTTACTCTTAAGGCGTTCTAAAAATTGAGCGGCTATATGTCTAAATAAGTTCTTAGTGTGGATAGAGCGCCAAATTAGACTTGCATAACCTAATCAACAAACTTATATTTAGCATTGAACCTATTATATTATAAAAATTATGAGTTCAAACTGACTAATCATTGCATTCTTGGTGAATTTTACATGTAAATTACGCTCATTACTAAGAGTACTGGCGTTGTTTTCGGAGTTAGTAAAGTTTGTGTGCAATGAACTTCAGTAATATCTTAAAATTAATGTTTGAACAACCGAATGAAGTTCTAACATTTCATTCACAACTTTAAACTTCAAATATACGTTCAACCTAACTTATGAACAACAAAAAATAAAGGTTCAAACTATTTTCAAGAAAATAGAAAAACCATACGGTTGTATAAAGATAAAAATTAGATGATTTAAGCCCACTGAATTCGGTATGTCCTTAAGTAAAATATTCCCTTAAGTAATCTAGGTTATGAAATATATCCTCCCAGGATAAAATAAATCTCTTCAACATAATAGTCGTTTATGAATGCACCCAATCGTAGCAAATCATACTTGAGTTTTTCAAGAAGCAGTATGGTTTTTACTTCACAAAACCATTCTTTATATATGAGAAAAAAATCCAATATTTATAGCCAAAAAGGTGATTCTTCATAAAAGAAGTAATGCTTTTGAAATATTATACTATTTTAGACCATCAGGCCCACACAGAAACCCATGTCCGTTGTCGTACATCACTGTAGTCATCAAAATAGAATGTTATTAGTGACATCTATGGAGCCATATGCATCCATAGATGGAAAATATGCACTCACAAATAATATTTTCATTATTCAAACAGTGAACTGAAGGATCGCAATGCTTCATCATGAATTATAACATGTGTCTACATATGCATGTGTGCTCGACAAATGGAGAAATTTAGTTTAAATTTTTTATAATTAGATTTCAAGTTTCAAATATATTTTTATCCAAAATTATATTATATCAATTGATCATTTGACAAATCTAAATCCAAAGTTGAAGTTAGAGCCGAGGCAAACAAGCGACAATGACGATGGCAATGGCGTGACTTTTTCTTTCTTCTTTCCTCACTAACAGCAAGGAGAAGTGCTTCTATAATTTAAGCACAAGAATATTTCTTTCTCCCACAAATGTAGGAGAAACAATCTTTTATAAAGTGAAAGCACTATTCACTCTTTTTTTCCTGCCATTTGTTCTTCCTTAATTTTCATTCATATTTCACTAGAACTCAATAATTTCCACATGAATAGGGAATGACCATTTAATCAAAAGATATACAGACAAGTGTGTGAAATTTAAAAGAAAAGACTAATTGCATCTAGATAATTAGGTTTTACTTTGAACTTTTTATAGTGAACTTATGTTAGATGCACGATCAATCGGTAGATGCGATATCTTTAAATTGTTGAACATTATTGTACACCTAGACAACAGGTCACATAAATAACCTTTTACCATTTATGGTTCTTATTATTTTGTTCATTAACCATGAATACTACCCGGATTCATGAGATCATAGAGAATAGACCTTTACTATCATTCTTCTTGAAGCAACTTTCACGTCACCATCACATAGGTGATTCCTAAGGATTTAATCTTATAGATCAAACTATTTTTCCATACCCGCCAAACATAAAACCATTAAAATTCAAATCATAAGCCTTATCTTTATTTGTTAAACATTGTCTTAATCAAGATAATTATTTGAGTTAAATGACAATGTTGAACCATTAGTCACAATTTTAATTTTATCTCCTTGAACCTAGCTCTTGAGATATTCAGTGTTCTAGGTAGAGTTACCATCATGATGACTTCTCCTAGGCCTTAAAATTATCTCCCTAAACGATTTTTTCAACCCCAACTCTAGTTAGTCCTTTTATATGTAGATCCAACACATTATACTTCGATTTTACATAATTAATCATAATAAGTCCACTGGAGAGTAGTTCTCTAATGGTTTTATGTCTTTGTCCTATATGATAATATTTAATGTTATACTTCATTTTACCTATCCTACTTATTAGAACTTCACTATCACGATGTATGCATACTAGAGACAAAGGTTTGAGCCAATAAAGAATATCTTCTAAAAAATATTGGATACCTTCTCATTCTTATCTAAAGTGATAAATTTAGATTACGTTATAGATTATTTTTTAGAGACTGCTCCTCCACCAATTTCAAATACATATTCACTCATGGATTTTACTTTATTTGACCCGATGATCCAATTTGCATCACTATATCCTTTAATTACTGCTAGATATATTTTGTAATGCAAAGCATAGTTTTGAATATGTTTTAGATATCCCAAAGATCTTTTTACTTCCATCCAATGAGTTTGATTGATATTATTTATGTACCGACTCAATTTACTAATATCTTATCTTAAGTGAATTTATGTACTTAAGTATCATCTGCTATGCTTATTTAGCATAGTTTTGAGAACTTCTTGTGAGCCTAATGAGTGGTTAATGATATAATTGATAATATAAGTTTTAAAACACTTGATTATAATGTTTTATTTGTGCTTCAAACAAGTTTAGAATCAATTTGGTCACTTAGATTTTAGATGAAAAAACTAGTGTTACTAGCTTCAGCTATGTGTTGTTCTAGTTGATTTCAATAGATTTTAGTATGTGTAATGAGTTAATAAAGTTATAATTTTTTAATTATGTGTGTAATAACTTTTTTATAATTTTTAAGGTTCAATTGAAATGATCTAAGAGAGAAAACATTAAGTTAAATATCAAATGTGAAAACTAGTACACTTAACTTGAGTTGTGTTCCTTTCTAGTTCATCGTGTTGGATTTGATTAAGTTTTGAACTCTAATTTGTAATGTTTGATGTTGTAGGATTCTTGGTGAGTTTATAAATATTTTAAATGAAAGATATAAAATCTATAAAACATGAGGAAATGTCACCACAAATCTTGTGCTTGAAGGGAAAACGCATGGGACAAGGCATGACAAAATCTGAAATTTTGGGACTCATTGGCTTCCCACGAACCCTATACACCGCGATATGGGAATGCCCTTGGATGAATTTTAAAATGGAAAAAAATAGTTTGCCTCCATTATATTAGCAGTCCACCTCCCCTAAGCCACGCAATAAGGTTGTGGCACATTGAATAAGTCAAAATCGACAGCCTTGGTCCTACTATAAATAGGACACTTAAAATCTTATGTAACAACATTGGACAAACTTAGGGGTTCAATACATGAAATATAAGGCTTAAATTTGGGTTTTTATTGCTTTAATTTAGTTTATTTATGGATTATAATATGGATTCATTTATTGGGATTGCATGTATGTCCATGAGTGGCTAAATGCCACTTTTGGAGTTAAGACCAAGAACATGAGTACTCTTGTTATTAATTGAATAGGTTTTGGTTATTTATAAAAAAAAATTATCCCCTTTATCAATATTTTAATGATTCACCATGATTATTACTACATGCTTAATTCTATAATGAACCCAAATGGAGGAGTGATAGGATAAAATGTGAGATAGATGAAATAGGATTGTAATCTTCCAATTAAATGAAGTCATGATTGGTGTTTAGGATAGAAATACACCTAATTCACCCGATTTTGTTCAATTAATGGATGAAATATGAATTCAGTTAACTTAGTTCTTGCATCCCCGCACAATGATGTAGTTGTGGGGGCTAAGTTAGATAGTTGATTAGAGGTTTGGAAGACCTTAGACATAATACCAATCCTTTGAACCAACAACCAAGATAATTAACTTAACCAATGAAGTTATATAGATGATCATGATTGTTCTCAGTGCCTTAACCCTAGGATTTCCCACATTATTTCCCAAGAACCTTTAATTTACCGCATTATTTAAATTTACCTATCATTTACAATTCACAAACTTTATCGGTTATCGTAGCACTTGTTTAATCTTTATAGTTGAACCAAATTTAGATAGGTTTAATACAATTCCCTATGGGATTTATACTTGTATTTCTTAATTCCATTTTACTAGTTGGTAGACCACACACACGTGTGCGCTTAGGAGCAACATGTTTTTGGCTCCATTGCTGAGGACTTGTAAATTGGCAACTGTCTTAGTTATAGTTTTTCGTTTTGATTTCTTGAGTTCTATTCACTTGATATTTTCTTCTAAATTTGTATAAAATAGGTATAGTAGTATAGTAATCTAGAAAGGGATAGGGTGTTGGTTGAGATAGACCCCAAGCCTGATCAACGCTTAGTTTAGAATAAGGATTTAATATTTCATGATTAAGGAGAGAAGCAGTCTTTCTCTACCAGATACCACAAGTTCATGAAGAATGAGATATTCCTGCAACCATGGATGATGATCCACCAACCTATAAGATTATACGCAAAGTGGAAATCCCACTCAAAGCTAATGTGACCTTCGTTATTTGAAGACCGGCTCTTAGAGGTAAATTTGAGTTGAAGCAGAACATGGTGCAGATTTTTCATAGTAGTGGATAGTTTACTCAGTTATTGTAATACCTCATATTTTTATATTTATACCCACTAAAGAAAAGGTCATTGAATTAGCTTTGCAATTCCATGATCACGCCTTAATCAAATGTCATGCCAAAAAGTTACAAAAAATTTCCTAAGGGCATTTCAAACTGCCAATGACAATGACTCAAGCAATGAGTTGTTACTAGACCTAACGATTCATTACATGTGATTCATTGAAACTTCAATAAGGGTTTCATATATCCCAGTGACTATGTGTCTTACTCATGGTTCATTATAAGGCATAACGAGTCATTGCATGGACCCATTGTCATACTAGTAAGAAAACTAGAAATCTAGTCTCAAACCTTGACTACCCCTAATGTCTCGTGATAAAAAATAACTAATAATTAGGAGAGGGAGTTTTTGGATTAAGTGATAACTTAGAACTTAGGACCTCAGGTCATGACTCATGGCCAGTCGTTAGGTTAGTCTTGACAACTAGAACCAACAATCCCTGTATGATTTTTAAAAGGGATTTTGGGTAAATTCCCATCTTTAATCCCATATCTACATTGTTTGGGCGCTCCAAAATCTATAATTGTGGGATTAAATCTACCCTAGCACTTTATAAACTCCAGAATCATTACACTTATCCAAAATAAAGCAATTTTTTTCTTCCCCAAAGCAAACTAAGGTTCTGTAAGTTGAAGCACAAGTTCCAAGCAATCCCTCAAGAAATTCACTTCAGGTATGCCGGAATTTATCAATTGGTCCCTTCCACCCATTGAGTCCTAAGAACTCTTAAATTCTTAAGTAAAATTCCCTTTCCCTTGAATTGGGTTCCAGGTCAAATATTAGTTTCCTTGTTCTTATTAGTTTATGTGTGTAATCAAACCATGGATATGTTCTTTTCCTGAGATTAGTGATTCCCCATGTTCAAAATCATGAATTTCCCCATCATGACAAGTTGTTGAGTTTTTTGGATCTAAATTGTGAAATCTTCTTCTCATGCTCTATAAATGTCATCATATTCAGTTGCATTAGTCAAAGTTGGTGGGTTATGAACACCAAATACCTAGATAGTCATGCATATATTAGTTTTCATATCATGAGCCATTAAGATCATGTTCATGTTGCTAAATTTAGAATATTATCATGTCGATCATATATCAATTATCAGATCATGATAAATAGTTATCAATTTTATTTTAGTTGGGAGTAGTACTTAACATCGAGTATATGCAGGGATGGATACTAACCCACCAGTTGAGGACTGAGACCTTTAGTAGAAGTCCCTAAGTTCTAGAACTACGAAACCACCATATTTTATGAGGGGTATCCCGCTAGTACAGGACTAAGACCATTGTCCTTTAGGACATTATTTTAGTCGATCCATTCCAGCCTGTGTTGGTACCCTTTCTAAGGTACTAACACCGTTCTAACTAGGGTTACAAGCTGATCCCCGATTTGCTTAAATTAGGCCATTTCCATTATTTTATGTTCCCAAAGTCCTTAGATCAGTTTAGTTTTATGTTCTATTTAGGTTTGCTTGATCAAGTGTTCAGTATTCAGTCATTCAGTCTATTCAACACATGTTTATACATGGTCTTGCATTCAGTTTATATGTTTATGCATTTGTGTTTAGTTTATATACCAGATAGCCTCTTCCATCTTGCATACTCATTACATTCAAAGTACTAATCACATACTTCTTTGCACTATATTGTCTCATAATAGAGGTTCAGACACTCAGTACCTAGATTGCACTTAGCACATTCCTATTCCACTCAGCTGCAGCCTTGGTGAGTCCTCATCAGTCAAGGTGTATCTATTATTTATTTATTATTAGTAATTTACATTATTTTTGTTAGTTAGAGTTAATTGGCGACCGGTCCCAATAGTTTGTCATGATTTATAGGATTTCAAACAAATAGAAAACTAAGCATATTTTTAGTTTCGTCGAGTATTTTGCATAGTATTATTATTTACTTTATTATTATTCAACATCAGTTTATTCCAGTTACCTTTCTTCAGTAATCATAGCTTATGCCAGGCCATGGATTAGCTTGGGATCACTAGTGACTCTAAGCACCGTGTTACAACTAGGGTTGAGTCTTGAGTTGTGAAAAACTTTGTATTAGATAACAAGGTTTTAAGTGTCCTAGGGTGTCTGAAATCCACGTCATATAGAGTCTAGTTCATCGGTGTGAAGCATGCCACACTTATCGTCAAGAGGCTATGAAATATTTTAGGAAGTCTCACCTCTTTCATGATTCATTTCGTGTGATAGGGTGTGAACTCTAGTAAGTTTCTTCTTCGAACTCATCCTCTACCCATTTACATAAAAGGCTTCTGATAAGGGATAATGAAAGAAGGAATGAGGACCAACCAACACCACTCCTTATTCTCGAAGATCCTCTAAATGAGTAGTTTTCTCATGAATTTAGGGTTGCTTCTACAACATTGGCCTAATCTATGGCTTCTCAGAATAATCAGCAAGTTTTTTCCCTAGCCAACCTAATAGTGAATTTGGCCACAACTAGGATTTAGGACTTCACTCAAATGAATCCTTCGGTGTTCTTTGGGTCCAAACCTGAGAAGGACCCCCAGGGTTGACAGATATCTGATTAGGTCCTTTCTAGTTGAGGGTGACCCTTAATCCTTTGGGAAAACACTTTAGTAGATCCACACAGCAAAATATTAGTACCCATGGCACGGTATTGGCACCCTTCTAACTATAGGGTTACATGTTGGACCCCAATTAGCTCATAATAGGGCATGTTAGTTAGATGATACCTTCTACAGTCTCAGTTAATTATTTAGTTCAGATTTTAGTTTAGGCTTGCTTGACCATGGCATATAGTTATTAATTGTTCAGTATCAGTATTTCAGCATTTCAGTTTACGGACTATTCCAGTATCATTCCATATGCTTGGTCATGCATTCTTAGATTTTATAGTTTTTATGCGTACTTCATATCAATTATCTCATGCCATACACACAGTCAGTTATTATTTATGCACATGAGCCCATGCATATCAACCTAACCTCATTCATTATACCAGTACATTCAAAGTATTGTCCGCATAATCATTTTTTGCGCTATGATGTCTCATATCATAAGTTCGGACGCTCAGATTCTCGGTCGTTCTTAGACACTCCAGCGCATCAGCAGCAGTAGTAATAGTGAGTCCTTATATTTCGAGGACCGGTTATGTTTATTTTTAGTATCTCAGTTTTAAATTTCAGTCGGAGTTAGTTGGGGACTTGTCCCATCAACTTCTTAGTCATTCAGTTAGAAGCTTTTAGACACTTTCAATTAGTTGTTAAGATTTCAGTTTCTATTGACAGACTTTATGTTATTATTCTTCAGATAGTTGATTTCGGACTTGTAATTCATAGATGTTTGATGTGTTAAAACCTTATGCCATTTCTAGTTAAGTTTTGCATATGTTCCTTGCTATCTTGTCTAGCGCTCACAGTAGGCACCAGCATGGGTTAGCTTGTGGTCCTTTAGGGATTAAGCATCGTGTAGCATCCAGGGTGTACTCTTTGGACATTACAAACTTGGTATCAGAGCCTAAGGTTTTAAACTATCCTAGGGAGTCTGTAAGCCACATTAAGTAGAGTCTTGTGTATGGGTGTGAAGCGCGCCACACTTATAGGAAAGAAGCTACAAGACATTTTAGGAAACAATTCCCTTTTTTCAGTGTTCATGTCATGTGATTGAGTATGAGCTCAATTTAAACTCTCTTTATAATCAGATTTTCTTTCTATTAACAAAAATGCCTCCCAAAAAGACTAACGGAAGGAGAAATGGGAATCATCCCATACCTACACCTGTTAAGAAAAATCCCCTGAATAATCTTGTCTCTCATGCAATATTCATAGAAGTATTCAAAACCTTATGTCACTCAGTAGTAGCCTAGAATAATCTACCGGCTACCGTCCCAATCGTTCTGGTGGCTAATATTGTCGCAGCTAGGATTTGGGACATCACCCAAATGAACTCTCTTTTGTTTTTGGGATTTAAGTGTGATGAGGATCCCCAGGTATTCCTTGACGTGTTTCAGAAGGTAACTAATATTATGGGTGTGACTTCTTGTAAGAGTGCAAAGTTGGGTGCTTTCCAGTTGCAGGATGTTACTCACGCCTGGTATAAGTAGTGGAAGGGAGATAGAAAGGCAGATGTAGGGCATGTTAAATGAGAAGAGTTTGTTGTAAATTTTCTAGATCGGTTCTTTCCCTTGGACTTAAGGAAAGCTAAGGTGTATGAGTTTATTAATTTGAGGCAGGGAAACATGAGTGTGAAGAAGTATTCTCTTAAGTTTACTTGACTAGCCAGGTATGCTCCTAATATTGTATCTGATGACAAGTCTAGAATGAGTAAGTTTATCTCGGGTGTGGCTGATAGTGTGCTCAAGGAGTGCAGCACCACCATTTTGATTAAGGAAATGGATTTGTCTAGGTTGATGGTCCATCCTCAACAGATTGAGAAGTGTAAGGAAAAAAAGAGGGAAAATAAAAGGGCTAGAATGGGTCGCTTCAGTTTTGCTCAACCGAGGTTAGAGGGTGGTAAACATCCTTAATTCCATTAGAAATCTTCATCCCTAGCTCCATATTCAGCTAGTGATCCAACATCAAAACCCAAAAATGATAATCGAGATAGGGTCCCAGGTCCTAAACCCCAGAGAAGTGTGAACAGTAATCGCACAAATTTTCTTTTCCAGAAGTATGGTAGAAACCATCAGGGCATGTATAGAGCTGGCAGTGACGTATATTTTAGGTATGGAAAGCTAGTCCAAAGTATCAGGGATTGCCCAAAGAGTAGTCAGCAGAGTTAGTCCAGTCGTCTCCCAGTTCCATCTGATCACCCAACTCAGCAGGGTTCCACTGCCAGTGCCACCAGTGGTCAGATCCTAAATAGATTATATGTTCTTCGGTCCCAATAGGATTAAGAAAATTCCCTTGATACGGTTACTAGTACATTGCAGGTCTTTCATTTACATACTTATGCCTTGCTAGATCTCAGAGTTTCTCTTTCTATTGTAACCCCTTATATAGCTGTCAACTTTGGAGTCAATCTAAACACCTTAGTTGATCTTTTCTTAGTTTCTACCCTAGTAGGTAAGTGTATCATATCCCGGTAGGTATACTAGAACTACTCGGTTATGGTGTCTTAGAAAGTTACATCAGTAGAGCTTGTACAACTTGAGATAATAGATTTTGACGTCATTCTCTGCATGGATTAGCTCCATTCATGTTATGTTTCAGTTGATTGTAGAAACAAGATCATTCACTTCCAGTTTCCAAATGAACCAGTCCTTGAATAGAGGGGTAGTACTTCAGCGCTTAGGGATCAACTTGTTACATACCTTAGTGCAAGGAAAATTATATTTAAGGGGTATGTCTACCATCTTGGGTGAGTCAAAGCTCTAGTTTCGAAACTTCAAATCTTGAGTTGGTGTCCGTAGTAAGGGAATTCCCAAATATGTTTCCTAAAGATCTTCTCGGAGTTCCTCCCAAAAGGGAAATTGACTTCGAAATAGACCTTCTTTTAGATACCCAAGCTATCTCTACTAAACCATACAGAATGGCTCCAGCCAAACTTAAGGAGTTGAAAGAACAGTTGAAAGACCTCTTAGATAATGGGTTTATTAGACCCAGTGTTTCCTCGTGGAGCACACCAGTTCTTTTAGTGAGAAAGAAAGATGATTCTCTTAGAATGTGTATCGACTACCGTCAGTTGAACAAGGTCACCATCAAGAATAAATATCCACTCCCCATAATTGATGACTTGTTCGACCAACTTCAGGGTGATAGTTACTTCTCTAAAATAGACCTCAAATCCGGTAATCATCATCTCAAAGTCAGAGAATATGACATTTCAAAAATAGATTTTAGAACTCAGTATAGTCACTTCAAATTTCTAGTCATGTTTTTTGGTCTTACCAATTCCCCAGCATCTTTCATGGACTTGATGAACTGAGTGTCAAAATAATATTTGGACATATTCGTCATAGTCTTCATAGATGATATCCTTGTCTATTCTCGTAATGAAAATGACCATGCAAACCATCTTAAAATCTTATTGCAAACTCTTAGATCCAATCAGTTATTTGCTAAATTTAGTAAGTATGAGTTTTGGCTAAGATCAGTAGCTTTCCTTGGCCATATTATTTCTGGTGATAGCATTAGAGTTGACCCTCAAAATACAAAGTAGTGAGAAACTGGCCTAGATTTATTTCTATATTAGAAATCAGGAGTTTCTTGGATTTGGCCGGCTATTACAGATGGTTTGTTGAAGGTTTTTCATCTATTGCATCCCCCATGTCTAGATTGACTCAGAATAAAGTCAAGTTTTAGTGGTTAGATTCTTGTGAGAAGAGTTTTCAGGAGTTGAAGACTCGACTCACCACAGCCCTAACTTTGACATTGTCTGCTGGTTCAGATAGGTTTGTTGTTTATTGTGATGCTTCTAGAGTTAGGTTGGGTTGTGTTTTGATGCAGAGAGGTATGTTTATAGATTTTGCCTCTATACATCTTAAACCTCATGAAAAGAATAATCTCTCCCATGATCTTAAGTTAGAGGCGGTTGTTTTTTCCTTGAAAATTTTGAGGCTTTATTTGTATAAGGTCCATGTTGATGTGTTAATGAATCACAAGAGTTTGCAGTATGTATTTTCGCAGAAAGATTTGAATCTCCATCAGAGAAAGTGGTTAGAATTGTTGAAAGATTATGATATGAGTGTGTTGTATCATCCGGGCAACGACAATGTAGAGGCAGATGCCCTTAGTAGATTGTCCATGGGTAGTGTGGCTCATGTTGAGGGTGATAAAAATAAGTTAGTTCAGGAAGTTCACTAAATTTCCAAATTAGGTGTTTGGTTGGTTGATACAGCTGAGGGTAGTGTATTGGTTTAGAATAGTTCAAAATCTTCCTTGGTTGCCAAAGTGAAAGAAAAGAAAGATAGGGACCCCAGTCTAGTTAGGTTGAAGGAATCAGTCAGAGATCAAAAAGTAGAGGTTTTCTCCCAAAAGAGAGATGGTGTGTTGCACTTCCAAGGTAGACTATGTGTGCCATGTGTAGATGGTTTGAGACGATAATTTCTTACAGAAGCGAATGTCGCACGTTACTCTATTCATCTGGGGCCCACAAAGATGTACCGTGATCTGTACAAAATCTATTGGTGGAGTGGTATGAAGGGGGATATTGCAAAATTTGTAGCTAAGTGCTCTATTTGTCAGCAGGTTAACATTGAGCACCAAAATCCTAGTGCTACTATACAGGAGTTCAGTATTCCCCTTTAGAAGTGAGAAGAGGTGAATATGGACTTTGTGGCAGGTTTGCCTCGTACTCGTCCTCAGCATGATTCAATTTGGGTCAATGTGGATAGGATAACCAAATCAACCTATTTTTTTTCATACCATACTTCTTATTCAATGGAGGATTATGCCAAGAACTA
Organism: Capsicum pubescens; assembly: GCA_030864215.1. NCBI lineage: Eukaryota > Viridiplantae > Streptophyta > Magnoliopsida > Solanales > Solanaceae > Capsicum > Capsicum pubescens. The sequence continues at coordinate 259,609,829 of CM061543.1, forward strand.
TATTAGAGAGTTGGTTAAATTGCATGGAGTCTCATTGTCCATCATTTCATCTAGAGGTACTCAGTTTACCTCTCATTTTTGGAAGGCTTTCCAGAAGGGTCTTAGTACCTAAGTTTGCCTCAATACATCCTTTCACCCTCAGATAAATGGTCAGGCGGAGAGGACCGTTCAGAACCTAAAGGACATGTTGAGATCTTATGTTATCGACTTTAAGGGTAATTGGGATGATCACTTGCCATTGATTGAGTTCTCCTACAACAACAACTATTATTCCAGTATCCAAATGGCTTCATTTGAGGATCTATATGGGAGGATATGTAGATCTCCTATTGGTTAGTTTTAGGTAGGTGAGGCTGCATTGATAGGGCAAGATTTATTGTTCGATACTTTAGAGAAAGTTTAGTTTATCAAGGAGAGGCTTAAGACAACCCAGAGATAACAGAAATCTTATAAGGATGTAAGGAGAAAGGATCTCAAATTTGAGATTAGTGATTTTTTTAATTCAAAGATCTCTCCCATGAAGGGAGTGAAGAGATTTAGCTAGAAAGGAAAGCTCAGTCCTAGATATGTAGGCCCTTTCAGGATCTTGAGTCATTTTGGGAAAGTAACGTATGAGCTTGAGTTTCTGATGATAGGCGGATTTACACGCCTATATCAATATATTTTGCCCATATTTTAGCCTAGTTTTGAGAACAAATTATATATTTCATGCACTTTTAGTCCTTTTTCCTGTAAGTGAGCTAACGAACATGATTAGTAAAGTTTCAGGTATAAATGATGCATAATTCAGCATTTTATGGCTTACTTGACGCTAAAGAAAGCTCACGAAGGAAGGGAAGGGAGTTTACACGCCTAAGGACCAAAACTGCTGCATGGAAAATCTGTCCCGGGCTAAAACAGCATTTCTGAAGACTTTGGGGGACCAAAACTGCTGTATAGAAAATCTGTCCCGGGCTAAAACAGCAATTCTGAAGACTTTGGGGACTTACAGACACAAAGCTGGATTTTGACAATGATACATTAACCTAGTACAATTAGGTTATGTATTTCATTATTTTAAGTGGATTATGATAATGTTACCTTAACCTAGTACATATGGGTTAAGGATTTCATTAGTCTAGTAGGATTTGGTTATTTATTTCATTAGCTTAGTAGGATTAGGATATGGGTATTATAAATACCCTATCATGCTAGAGATTTAGAGACATCTTCTACTCCTCTATTATTCTACACTACAAACAATTCTACAACTCTTCTAATCTTTCCATCAATTCTATTTTCGTCTATTCTTCTATTCTTAAATTCTGCAACAAGAGAAACGTTACTCTGCAAGAAATCACACCTAACGCCTACCACTCTTGTGCTACACGAAATTGATCATTATTGTGGTATAATAACAATGACAATTGTGGTTTTCTTCGCATTCATGGGTAACTAAACTTCTCTGTTGGGGTTATGGAAGCCGAATGAGTTACTATCTATTGCTGTGAGTTTGTGAGTTCGAGGCACGTATATTGCTTATATCATTATTCTCTTCATCTTAATCTACATTCTTTGCGGTTGCAAACGCAAGAATACGCCAGTCTAACATTTAACTTGTTCGAGAGAAAAGTTATTTGTCTGGAAAAGAGATAATGTCAAGGTAGTAGGACACCCTTTCCTATTAAAAAGCTAGTGCCGTAACTGGACTAACCTCTTGGAGAATTCGTACCGTTAGACACGCTTTAAGCTCGAGAGAGTTAAAGTGAAATAGTCCTTGTTTAGGTCGAGAGACGCTTGGATTTACCATCGACTACAATCCTCTATAAGCAATTGCATGTCAGAATTCTACACACTCATAGCCAATAGAGACGTATACCTCAGAAGGTGGACATAACCCCAACTTCTCAATTCTCATTGCTTACATCTCACTAAAACATTCTTTCTCTTTTTACTTTGCTATTGCCGTTTTTAGATCTTATTTTGGTTACATTACTTGCACGACAAGACTCCCCCCTTTTTTACGAGACTTGCACTAAAAGTCTAGTAATCTTTACTTACTTGTTGACCAAGCTATTCCCTGTGGGATCGATACCCAACCCAGTTGGGTTCTATATTTGCTAACGACCGCTTTACACTCCTACGAGAGCTGTAGATTGAGCGTTATCAAAAATTGGCGCCGTTGCCGGGGAATACAAGTGTCAATCAAGTTCGTGAAAATTACTAGACCCTTTGGTCAAAGATTCTCGTACTTTTACTTTTAGTTTTTGTTTTTGTCTACTGCAGGTTTTTATTTTAGTGCATGCCCCATACTCGAAGTTCTGGTCAACCGTTATTACCAATCAATCCTGAACCACAACGCATTGGTAGAATAGAAGCACAAGCTGAAATCGCAAGGATGGCTGCTCAACAGGAACAAGCAAGATTGGCTGCCCTTGCCGCAGCCCAGGTTCAACAGCAGAACATTGATAACCCTGCACGAGCACCAAATCCTGACGATGAGGATTTAGGTGATGACGAGTTACTAAACCCTAGGCGTGATGCTGAAATCATAACACCTGCCAACAGAAGAGGTCGACAATCTCGGTATAGATATGATCACCAACCTATGCAGCCAGCTTTCGACGATGATGATGATGATCTTGATGGTGCCGGAGCCACTGGAGCTATAATTCCACCACCATTAACGCCCGGAGCCAAGTTCAACATCACAAGCACCATGATTCAGTTATTGCAACTCAAAGGATTGTTTGGTGGATTAGCAGGCGATGATCCGAATATGCATCTCATCAACTTTATTTCTACATGCAAGTCTTTTGACAATCCTGGTGTTGGTCAGAATGTAATTCGATTACGTCTATTTCCATTGTCTCTGTCTGGGGAGGCAACACTATGGTTGAATGGGCTGACTCCTGATTCAATTACAAATTGGAGGCAATTGAGAGACGCTTTCCTAGAAAGATTCTTTCCGTCTTCCAAAAGGGCACAATTGAGAGATGAAATCAGCAACTTTCGTCAGCTTCCCACTGAAGCTCTTCATGAAACATGGGAGAGGTTCAAGACAAAGCTAGCGAGATTCCCAAACCATCACATGACTAATGTTCACCTCATGGAGATATTGTATAGAGCCTTGAATTCAATAACTAAGCCAGTGGTGGATAACGCAGCTGGAGGATCTTTTATGGACCTCACCTTTGGTCAAGCAAGCAATATGCTAGATCGCATGACGAAACAAAGTAGAGCTTGGCATACCAGGGATTCTGAGGTAGCAAGCCCCACTTATTCTATAGGCATGACTGCAGACCAAAGAAGAAGACTAGAAGAACGTGATCAAGATATGGCGCACATGAAAACACAAATGGATCTTCTTACAAAGCATTTATTATCAGGGAAGACTGAAAAAGTGAAAGCTGTGGCGCTTAAAGGAAGAGACGAATCTGATTCAGAAGAAGAAGCCAACTACTTGAACAATCAGGGGGGTTTCCGAGGGAATGCCTAAGGAAACCAAGGTCGGAACTATTATGATAATTCTGGAAACAAGGACCAAGGTAGTTGGAGAAAAAACAATGAAAAGAGTGGTGTTTATGTTCCCCCTGGTAGACGTGATACCACCACATCTAATTCTGGAAGTATGGAAGACATGATGGCTAAATTATTGAAAGGAGTGGAAACAACAAGCGCGGGAGTTACTGAGGTAATCAATGATTTGTCTTCCATGAAACAACTAGTAGATTCTCATTCCACTTCAATCAAGCAAATAGAGCAGCAACTAAGCCAACTTTCAGCAGCACTCAATCAAAGAAAGGCTGGCACTTTACCTAGCGATACTGTGCAAAACCCAAGGAATGATGGGTCATGCATGGCCATCACTACCAGAAGTGGTAAGGTGCTGGAACCTTCAGCAAAAGGCAAGCAAGTGGTTGAAGAAGTTGCGGACATGGATGATAACGCAAAAGGAGAAGATGCCGCAACAACCATTCCTGACGTCAAGGACATCATGCCCAGTGACGTGCAGCCTAAAAAAATAGAAGAACGGAAGCAAGAGGAGAAGAAAGCCATAGAGAGAACACTTCCATACCCACCACCACCTTTTTCTCAAAGATTGAATAAGGTGGCTGAGGACACGAAGTTCAGCAAATTCATGACTATGTTAAAGCAGCTGACCATTAATGTTCCATTGGTGGAGGCACTTGAACAAATGCCTGGGTATGCGAAGTTTATGAAAGATCTTTTGACTAAGAAGAGGGCAGCAAGTTATGAGCTGAAGGATGATGTGCATCATTGTAGTGCAATTGCTACCCGATCAATAGTTCAGAAGAAGGCCGACCCCGGAGCTTTCACTATTCCTTGCACTGTCGGATCTTTGAACTTTTCCAAAGCATTATGTGACCTAGGAGCCAGCATCAACTTGATGCCATTATCGATCTACAAGAAGTTGGGGTTAGGAGATCCTACACCAACTAACATGAGGCTTGTTATGGCAGATAGGTCGGTAAAACGACCGGTTGGTATTCTATGTGATGTCTTGGTAAAGGTTTCTTCATTTATCTTTCCAGCAGACTTTGTCATCTTGGATTGTGAAGCAGATTCAGAGGTTCCCATAATCTTGGGACGCCCTTTCCTTGCTATAGGAAGTGTGCTCATTGATTTGAGAGCTAATGAACTTTCATTCCGAATAAATGACGAAGTGGTTCGATTTGATGTTTGCTAATCAATGAAGCAACCCAAAGATCTAAGTGTATTTTCTGTGGCTGATGTTGTCCTCGACGATGAGAAAGAACGCCTTGAAGAAGAGCAAATTCTTGATGATCCTTTGGAGGTTTTTCTCATGAAAGGAGAGAATGAGGATGCTGAAATTTCTGAAGAAGCTGTTTGTGCGCTATCGGGATTAGGGACATATCGCTATACTCCCAAGAAGCTGGATCTTGATCTCAAGAATCGACCCACACCACCAGCCAAGCCATCTATTGAAGAACCACCCACACTAGAATTGAAGGAGCTGCCAAGTCATCTGAAGTACGCATTCTTAGGAAGCGGAAACACACTTCCAGTCATAGTGGCAGCCGATTTGGGTGAGCAACAAGTTGCAGCTCTTATTTCGATCTTACAAAAGTATATTAGAGCCATTGGATGGACCATTGCGGATATTATTGGTATTCCACCTGGGATTTGCACACATAAAATTCAGCTTCAAGAAAAATGCACACCCACCATTGAACATCAAAGGCGTTTAAACCCACCTATGCAAGAAGTGGTGAAGAAGGAGATTATAAAGTGGTTAGACGCAGGAGTTGTATATCCTATCTCTGATAGTACGTGGGTAAGTCCTGTACAATGTGTTCCCAAGAAAGGAGGAATGACGGCGGTCGCAAATGCAAAGAATAAACTTATTCCACTCAGGCCCGTTACTGGATGGAGAATATGCATGGACTACCGCAAGCTGAATTCGTGGACACTCAAGGATCACTTCCCCATGCCATTTATGGACCAAATGCTAGATCGATTAGCGGGGAAAGGATGGTTTTGCTTCTTGGATGGTTATTCAGGTTATAATCAGATTTGTATTGCTCCCGAAGATCAAGAGAAGACAACGTTCACATGCCCATATGGTACGTTTTCCTTCAAACGCATGCCATTCGGGTTGTGTAATGCACCAGCCACCTTTCAACATTGTATGATGTCTATTTTCTCTGATATGGTTGAACACACTTTGGAGGTATTTATGGACGACTTTTCAGTTGTCGGTGAGTCTTTTGAAGCATGTTTGGCAAACTTGAGCATGGCATTGCAAAGATGTGTAGAGTTCAACCTTGTGCTGAATTGGGAGAAGTGCCACTTCATGGTAAAAGAAGGAATCGTTCTTGGGCACAAGATCTCTGAAAGAGGAATAGAGGTTGATCGAGCAAAAATAGAGGTAATTGAGAAGCTACCGCCTCCAATTTCGGTGAAGGGAGTCCGTAGTTTTCTTGGCCATGCTGGTTTCTATCGTAGATTCATCAAAGACTTTTCCAAAATTTCTAGTCCATTGTGCAAACTACTGGAGAAAGATGCAAAGTTTGACTTCAATGACAATTGCTTAAAGGCATTCGAATGCCTTAAAGGAAAACTCATTGAAGCCCCTATCATGGTAGCACCAGATTGGACGCTCCCGTTTGAGGTCATGTGCGATGCTAGTGGTGTAGCCGTTGGTGCTGTTCTTGGACAAAGAAAGGAGAATCTATTTCATCATATATACTATGCGAGTAAGGTCCTAAATGAAGCCCAAAGGAACTACACTGTTACTGAACAAGAGCTCCTAGCGGTTGTATATGCGTTTGAGAAGTTTCGTGCCTATCTATTGGGTACCAATGTGATCGTCCATATAGACCTTGCAGCTCTTAAGTATCTAATGACGAAGAAGGATGCCAAACCAAGGTTGATTCGATGGGTACTGCTGCTGCAAGAGTTTGATTTCGAAGTCAAAGATAGAAGAGGTTGCGAGAACCAAGTGGCTGATCACCTATCTAGACTTGAGAATGAACATGTGGCGCAACCTGAAATTCAGATTGATGATGCATTCCCTGACGAGGATATATTAGCGACAAAAATGGAGAAAGTACCATGGTATGCCGACTTTGCAAATTTCGTAGAGAGTAATGTGATACCTGCCAACTTATCTTACCACCAAAGGAGGAAGTTTATGCATGACGTTCAGCACTACTATTGGGATGAACCTTATTTGTTTCGAAGATGCGCGGATGGGATCATTCGACGATGTATATCCCATGAAGAAGTACCTGCTATAGTGGAAGCATGCCACACTTCGCAAGTTGGAGGACATCATGCAGGGAATCGAACGACAAGAAAAGTATTGCAAAGTGGTTATTATTGGCCCTCGATATTCAGAGATGCATACGACTATGTGAGAAGGTGTGACCAATGCCAACGTCAAGGTACTATTTCAAAACACCATGAAATGCCCATGTCCAAAATTATGGAGGTAGAACTTTTTGATGTGTGGGGTATTGATTTCATGGGTCCATTCGTGAATTCGTTTGGAATGAAGTACATCTTGGTTGCTGTGGATTATGTTTCGAAATAGGTTGAAGTTGTAGCATTGGCCGACAACGAAGGAAAGCGTGTTGTAGCGTTCTTAAAGAAGAATATCTTCTCTCGCTTTGGGGTACCTCGTACTATCATAAGTGATGGAGGATCTCACTTTTGCAACAAGCTATTCAAATCTGTATTGGCCAAGTATGGTGTCAAGCAACACAAGGTAGCTACGCCTTATCATCCCCAAACTAGTGGACAAGTAGAGGTTTCCAATCGCGAGATTAAGCAAATCCTTTCAAAGACGGTTAATGCAAATAGGAAGGATTGGTCTCGAAAGCTAGATGATGCACTATGGGCATATAGGACTGCATTCAAGACACCCATTGGCATGTCTCCTTATCAACTAGTTTATGGGAAGGCTTGTCATCTACCCATCGAGCTTGAATACAAGGCATTGTGGGCATTGAAGCACTTGAATATGAATTGGAATGATATGAAGAATCTGAGGTTGGAGCAGCTGAACGAATTAGATGAGTTCCGTCTCCATGCATATGAAAGATCGGATTTATACAAGGAGCGGATGAAGAAGTATCATGATCAGCGGATTGTTCGATGAAACTTCCAAAAGGGTGATATGGTACTACTCTTCAACTCCAGATTTAAGCTCTTCCCAGGTAAGTTAAAATCTAAGTGGTCTGGTCCATTTAAAGTTATCCAAGTCTACTCGTCTGGAGTAGTCGAATTGGAAGACAATAAGGGTGTTCTCTTCAAAGTGAATGGCCAACGTGTTAAGCCGTATATCGGTCCTCTTGACTCGATGAATGACATGGCCATCACTTATCTCGATGAAGTCTAAGTACTCGAGATTACTACGTCGAGCCACGACAATAAATAAGGCGCTAGATGGGAGGCAACCCATCGTTTATCGTTTATCGTTTATCATTTTTCATTTTTCATTTCAGTATGTGTTTTGCTTTTGATAAATAAAAATCCAAAAATAAGAGTCGTGCCACGACCAAAACTAAGGCGCTTGGTGGGAGGCAACCCATCGTACTAATCGTTTTCATTTGTTTGAGAGAATATAGGTGTAAGAAGTTTTCAACGAGGAGATTGATTTCAATTGACGATTTGGACGCATTGTATGGTAAAGTTGGTAAATTAGGAAGGGTGATGCATAAGGCTATGGATTGAGCCTTTCCCACGCCAAAATAGGCTTCGAGGAAGGCTAGGCCTTGGTAAAACTAGGCCACAAATGATGCACAACCTATCCTATAGCCTAAGGTCTCGGAATCTAGTGTGCTATACACTATGCGCCGCCTATTCCTAGGTATGCTTTTGACTATGCGCCGCCTATGCTATGGCATTTGGTCTCAGTATCTCATATTCCATAGACTATGCGGCGCATATGTCCCATTATGCCATAGACAATGCGCCGCATATGTCTACAAATGCCATAGACTATGCGGCGCATATGTCCCATTATGCCATAGACAATGCGCCGCATATGTAGGAATTTTGTCTCCAAAACCGATTGTAAATGGGTCATAACCCGACCCATACTCTTCCTATATAAAGGGGACTTAGTCTTATAACACAACCACCATAGAAAATACCCTAAAGGCACCGCACACTCTTCCAAATCCTCTAAAATTTCTCTTCTTTTGCTCTTCCAATTCACAAAACCATCTCCACAAGCTTCAAGCAAGTAAGTGCTCTCTTATTCTTCATTTATTTCTCGTAAGTACTACGTTGCTATGGCTATTATTAATTGCTAAATTATATAAGATTGTTGGTGATGTTCATGTGTTTGGATTGTTGTTGCAAAATCATGTGAGTGAACATATACGTAGGAAAATCTTGACTTGTTTCCGACTTGAATTTGGTTTCAATAGCATTATTATGATATTTGCGGAATTGCTATGGCTATGAATATTGCTTAAGATTGTTGTTTGGATACTTACATGTTAGACTATCCCGGCTATCGAAATAAGACTTATAGTGCCTACCGACTTAGGAGGTTGTGATTGTTGTAAGAATAACGATAACCCCCATGTAGTAGTGTTTCTATATCTACCATGAAAGTAGTCCAATGGCTGCAAGTAAGTGATGCATTGCTGATTTTCTTGCCGGAATACAATCCTTAAACGTATGTCAACGAAATCTGAGTAAATCAACTACTTTCACCTCACTGATTTGTGTTAACAAAACTAAGTGTGGGGTGGTACCCCTAATGCTTGCTTATAGATTGTATCAAGTGAGACTGTGCTGCAACTAACACTATTTCTAGTCTCAGGTACAATGGCACCTAAAGCGAGGCAAGGCAAGGAGAAGGCGACCACTTCCCAAAAGGGAAAGAAGAGAAGTCGAAAAGACCAAGGAGAATCATCCTCAGCACAACCACCACGCAGAATGTTCGGAATAAAATGGGTTCTTGAGGAAGAAGCCAAAGCATGGTACAGCAGCAACAAAGAAAGAAAATATGTGCACGTCGACTTGATCAACAAGGATACCTTAGCAAAGAAGGAGCCGCGTATGTTGGCAAAAATAATGGCTTTGAAGTTAGATTTCATCTTCCACGACATGGGAGAGTGTAATCTTGATCTAACAAGAGAGTTTTATGCCAACTGGTCGCCAAACACAACAGGCAATGAAGTCAAAATTCGGGGCCAGGTGTTACAGCTCACCGCGGAGTGGATCAACTCTTTTCTTGGCTTACCTTCAATCGACGTAGCACCATTCAAAGAGCTGTACAGAAGGCCTCCTTATAGAGAAATACGACACACGCTTTGTGGAAGTAGATCAATGGCAAGGTGGGGCAGACATAAAGAAACCGGCCGACACAACACCTTCCCCTATGCTCCACTAAATAGGGAAGCAAGAATCTGGATGCGCATTGTCAACTCATGTCTTATTCCTGGGACTCAATACACCAAGATATCGAGAGATAGAGTGTGTTTGGTCTATGCTTTGATGACGAATGTCCCAATCAACTTTGGGGCAATCATTCGATCCACCATGAGGAAGGCCAGACTACACAAAAGGTCCCATTTCACATTTGGAAATTTGTTGACAGCAATCTTGCGGAAGGAGGATATCGAAGAGGAACCAGCTGATCATAAACTCCCACACAATCCGAAGAAGGTTGACCTCACAAAGGTCAAAGATGCTGAATCAACACATGGCATCAACCTTACTACGGCAGAGAGACATGCTCGGGATAAGAGTTTCTCCCGCCATATGTACGGCATGATGAGGTTTACAATGATGAGCGGAGGTCGTGTTCCAACTGCTGCAGAGCTCCAATAACTGGACCACGATTATCCCATGAACATGCATGCACGGGAGATGTGTGGAGTGGGCGTATACTTTGAGTAACCTCTAGATGATGATGTGCCGACTGATGACGATCGACGCTTACCAGACTCTGACGAGGAGGAGAACTCTGACGACGACTCTTATGATGATTCCGACGAAGGGGGTATGACCCCCGACAATGAGGAAGAGTCCGACTAACCAGGTTCCTCGTATTTATTTTCCACTGAGGGCAGTGTCCCATTTAAGTGTGGGGTGGTGGTATCGTATGTTATACTTCTCTATTGCATCTATGTTTGCTTGCTTTGTTTTTTTTTTCATTTTTTTAGTAGTAAATTTTTTTCTAGCTTCGCATGAAATTATTTTGATAGGCAGCATGAGATTATAACAAGAGTATGTGCTACAATTGTGACTATTGAGACGTTTAGGCTCTAGTTGTGACTCATTATGTGATATTGTGTGGTTCAATTCCTTCACTTGTTGGATCGAGAGTCTATATTACTTCCAAGCAAGTCGACCATGTGCCTTGTGTGTGTGAGATAATCGTATATTCTATGTGTGTAGCTGATGCTAGAACTTGCCTGGTATGTATGCAAAGCGAAAATAAGGAGTGTAAGTTTAGGATATGATTTAGGCATTTCTTTGGCAACCTATATTTGTTTACCTTCAGTTTTACCTACCCATGGACATCATCCTAGTTAAACCCTTTTGAGCCTTTAGCCTATTTCTTTGACAACCTTGTATGTAAGCCTAATCCATTTCTTTCAAGACCGTAATTTGATCCAAACTCCTAAGTGCTTTAAAGTGAAAAAGTCATGTGACAACATAAGAGGAAATTGGGTGAGTATGATGCTATAAATTGTAATGGTGCTTGAATGTGTTATGAAAAAGAAAGTGCTATCATAAGAGGTATGTTGTGAAAAGAAAAAGGAAAAGAAAGCTGAAAAGCGAGTTGTGCTTAAAATTGAAAAACAAAAGAGCAGAACAAGGGTGGTATAACAAAAGAAAGAAGAAAGGTTGAAAGAAAAAAAAAGTGTCAATGATACAAAGTGATGTATTAAAGCGCTTAGGAACTTAGTCACTATTCCTGGCCAAAATAGTCCTACCCGTCCCTTAGCCTACATTACAACCATCAAAAGACCTACTTGATCCTAATCTTAACATTCCAACATTTAGTAGAGTATTACATTAAGGGCAAGCCTATGGTCATCAGTTGCTACATATGAATTCTTTGTGAGAGTGAGAGCAAGGACATCTTGATACCCATGCTTGAAAAATATGCTATACTTGTGAATGATTATGGGTACTATAGTGTGAGACACACATGGTTGATGAGTTTTGGATAGTTGTATATGATTCTATGCACTTTAACGTTTGCATGCGAGTTGATCACCATCACGAGTCTATACTTGAGGTTAAATTGCTTCTACTTAAAATCGGAAAGCTACTCTTGGTCGATAATCGTTGTGCTTGTCTTAATAAATGTTTTGTGTTGTTGCTGTAAGAACCTTAAGTTGATGCTTAGAAGGACATGATATGTTGATCGAGGACGAACAAAGCTCTAAGTATGGGGTGTTGATGATAGGCGGATTTACACGCCTATATCAATATATTTTGCCCATATTTTAGCCTAGTTTTGAGAACAAATTATATATTTCATGCACTTTTAGTCCTTTTTCCTGTAAGTGAGCTAACGAACATGATTAGTAAAGTTTCAGGTATAAATGATGCATAATTCAGCATTTTATGGCTTACTTGACGCTAAAGAAAGCTCACGAAGGAAGGGAAGGGAGTTTACACGCCTAAGGACCAAAACTGCTGCATGGAAAATCTGTCCCGGGCTAAAACAGCATTTCTGAAGACTTTGGGGGACCAAAACTGCTGTATGGAAAATCTGTCCCGGGCTAAAACAGCAATTCTGAAGACTTTGGGGACTTACAGACACAAAGCTGGATTTTGACAATGATACATTAACCTAGTACAATTAGGTTATGTATTTCATTATTTTAAGTGGATTATGATAATGTTACCTTAACCTAGTACATATGGGTTAAGGATTTCATTAGTCTAGTAGGATTTGGTTATTTATTTCATTAGCTTAGTAGGATTAGGATATGGGTATTATAAATACCCTATCATGCTAGAGATTTAGGGACATCTTCTACTCCTCTATTATTCTACACTACAAACAATTCTACAACTCTTCTAATCTTTCCATCAATTCTATTTTCGTCTATTCTTCTATTCTTAAATTCTGCAACAAGAGAAACGTTACTCTGCAAGAAATCACACCTAACGCCTACCACTCTTGTGCTACACGAAATTCATCATTATTGTGGTATAATAACAATGAAAATTGTGGTTTTCTTCGCATTCATGGGTAACTAAACTTCTCTGTTGGGGTTATGGAAGCCGAATGAGTTACTATCTATTGCTGTGAGTTTGTGAGTTCGAGGCACGTATATTGCTTATATCATTATTCTCTTCATCTTAATCTACATTCTTTGCGGTTGCAAACGCAAGAATACGCCAGTCTAACATTTAACTTGTTCGAGAGAAAAGTTATTTGTCTGGAAAAGAGATAATGTCAAGGTAGTAGGACACCCTTTCCTATTAAAAAGCTAGTGCCGTAACTGGACTAACCTCTTGGAGAATTCGTACCGTTAGACACGCTTTAAGCTCGAGAGAGTTAAAGTGAAATAGTCCTTGTTTAGGTCGAGAGACGCTTGGATTTACCATCGACTACAATCCTCTATAAGCAATTGCATGTCAGAATTCTACACACTCATAGCCAAAATAGACGTATACCTCAGAAGGTGGACATAACCCCAACTTCTCAATTCTCATTGTTTACATCTCACTAAAACATTCTTTCTCTTTTTACTTTGCTATTGCCATTTTTAGATCTTATTTTGGTTACATTACTTGCACGACAAGACTCCCCCCTATTTTACGAGACTTGCACTAAAAGTCTAGTAATCTTTACTTACTTGTTGACCAAGCTATTCCCTGTGGGATCGATACCCAACCCAGTTGGGTTCTATATTTGCTAACGACCGCTTTACACTCCTACGAGAGCTGTAGATTGAGCGTTATTTTGCCCATATTTTAGCTAGTTTTGAGAACAAATTATATATTTATGCACATTTAGTCCTTTTTCCTGTAAGTGAGCTAACGAACATGATTAGTAAAGTTTCAGGTATAAATGATGCCTAATTCAGCATTTTATGGCTTACTTGACGCTAAAGAAAGCTCACGAAGGAAGGGAAGGGAGTTTACACGCCTAAGGACCAAAACTGCTGCATGGAAAATCTGTCCCGGGCTAAAACAACATTTCTGAAGACTTTGGGGGACCAAAACTGTTGTATGGAAAATCTGTCCCGGGCTAAAACAGCAATTCTGAAGACTTTGGGGACTTACAGACACAAAGCTGGATTTTGACAATGATACATTAACCTAGTACAATTAGGTTATGTATTTCATTATTTTAAGTGGATTATGATAATGTTACCTTAACCTAGTACATATGGGTTAAGGATTTCATTAGTCTAGTAGGATTTGGTTATTTATTTCATTAGCTTAGTAGGATTAGGATATGGGTATTATAAATACCCTATCATGCTAGAGATTTAGGGACATCTTCTACTCCTCTATTATTCTACACTACAAACAATTCTACAACTCTTCTAATCTTTCCATCAATTCTATTTTCGTCTATTCTTCTATTCTTAAATTCTGCAACAAGAGAAATGTTACTCTGCAAGAAATCACACCTAACGCCTACCACTCTTGTGCTACACGAAATTGATCATTATTGTGGTATAATAACAATGACAATTGTGGTTTTCTTCGCATTCATGGGTAACTAAACTTCTCTGTTGGGGTTATGGAAGCCGAATGAGTTACTATCTATTGCTGTGAGTTTGTGAGTTCGAGGCACGTATATTGCTTATATCATTATTCTCTTCATCTTAATCTACATTCTTTGCAGTTGCAAACGCAAGAATACGCCAGTCTAACATTTAACTTGTTCGAGAGAAAAGTTATTTGTCTGGAAAAGAGATAATGTCAAGGTAGTAGGACACCCTTTCCTATTAAAAAGCTAGTGTCGTAACTGGACTAACCTCTTGGAGAATTCGTACCGTTAGACACGCTTTAAGCTCGAGAGAGTTAAAGTGAAATAGTCCTTGTTTAGGTCGAGAGACGCTTGGATTTACCATCGACTACAATCCTCTATAAGCAATTGCATGTCAGAATTCTACACACTCATAGCCAATAGAGACGTATACCTCAGAAGGTGGACATAACCCCAACTTCTCAATTCTCATTGTTTACATCTCACTAAAACATTCTTTCTCTTTTTACTTTGCTATTGCCGTTTTTAGATCTTATTTTGGTTACATTACTTGCACGACAAGACTCCCCCCTTTTTTTACGAGACTTGCACTAAAAGTCTAGTAATCTTTACTTACTTGTTGACCAAGCTATTCCCTGTGGGATCGATACCCAACCCAGTTGGGTTCTATATTTGCTAACGACCGCTTTACACTCGTACGAGAGCTGTAGATTGAGCGTTATCAGTTTCCTGTAGATTTGGCATCAATGCATAAAGTTATCCATATTTCTTTATTAAAGAGGTGTATTGGTGACCCAGCTATCGTTGTTCCTTCAGTAAGCTTAGATATTCAGAGCAGCCTTTCTTGCCAAGAACTCCCAATTGAAATCTTAGATTGCCAGATTTGTAGACTGAGGAACAAAGAAGTTCCCAAGGTCAAAGTTTTTTGGAGAAATTAGTTCGTTGAGTGAGCTACTTGGGAAGTAAAAGCAGACATGCGTACCAAGTACCCTCACCTTTTCTCCACAAACTCAGACTCAGCTTAAGGTAAAAGTTTTCCCTAGAGTATTTTTTTCATTCTCTATTCCATCCAAATAATCAAGTTCATGTCAATGCATGCATTCATGAATCAGTTTAGTCATCCACCATGTTCAGACTCAGTCATGTGATCATGTTTTCAGTTATGCATAATCAATATATAATCTCAGTACCTCTGTAATTTTAGCTTAATCAGTCTTATTCGAGGATGAATGTTCCCAAGGGGGAGATATTGTAATAACCCGTAATTTATCTTGGCTCAATTCATCCCATAGTACAAGTACATGAGTCTTAGAACAGGAAAATTTGGCTAAGTGTTGGAGACTTAGTTTCACCGTTTTGTCCTCTTAACTTTGTTGATTTTTTTAAGTGACCTTCCCCACCCAAATATTTAAGTTTTTGAGTTGATTCAAGTTCAAGGGTGTAAGTAGCATGTCTCGGGTAAGTTTCATATTTTTTGGATGAGGTTTTCACCACGTTTGAATTTCTTAAACAACAGCTCACCATGATTAGACCGTGTCACAGTAAGTATAGCGGTGGAGGAGTCACCGCGTCGCCATGAAGAGTAAATTAGCAGTTTTCTGATTTAGTAAGTCACCGCGATTGCACTGCATTGCAGTGGAAATCGCAATGACTGCCTTGGCGCATCACGGTAAAGGCCAAATCGTCATTCCAGTTACGAATTTTAATTTCAGAAGGGTAGTCTCATCTTTTCTCCTTATTTTAACATGGGATTTAGGTCCCAAAGCAGCATTTTTGCCTCATAATTCATAGTTCACTCAAAATTCAAAACACTCTCTCAAGAACCAACCCTAGCCCTTTTAACATCCAAGATCAATTATCAATAAATTCCCAAAGAACCTTCATAAATTTCTTAATTGAGGTATATTAGATGTTTGTCCATGGTCCCTTTTTACCCATGGAGTCCAAGAATCAGTTTTCAAGTTTACAGATTTGTTCTATACATACATTTATGAATTCTATCCATGAACTTCAATGAATTATGACGTTACACCAAGTTTACATGTGTTTTTCGTTGGTATGAGTTCTTTCCATCTTGGAAAGATAAAAATTTCATGTTTAATCCTTAACCATGATTTTAGTATTGAAATTATGTTACTATCGCATGTTTTAAACTATCACCATGATTTAACTCTATGACCTCCCCCCCCCCCCTTTGTGTTTGATGACATGCCTCATAGATCAATTTTTAAAAATGACTATTTATGATGCCCTCCAAGTTGTATTATGGTTTCAAATGCTCTAATGTATTCTTATTGATATTTCTATTGAGTCCTGGGGGATATGAATACCCAAAAACTTAGTTGTTTACTTATTTTCAGTATTTTTAGAATGTTTACCTATACAGATTAGAGCATTGTTAGTTCAGTCAGTATATCATGTCAATAAGCTTTATTCAGTTTAGTAATTAGAGTCAGTTTAGTTGAGAAAAGGATTTAGCACTGAGAGAACTCAGGGATGGGGGCTCACTTGCCAGTTGAGGGTATGGTCTTTCGTATCAGTCCCTATGTTTCAAAACTACAAAGCCATCATAGGCTATGATGTTAACCTGCTAGTTGAGGGTTGACGCATATCTAATTATGGACCTGCCAGTTGAGGATTAACCTTAATCCATCGGGACAACACTTTAGTGGATCCACACAGCCAAATATTAGTAGTCGTGCCATGGTATTGACACCCTTCTAACTGGGGTTATAAGTTGGACCCCAATTAGCTCATAATGGGGCATGTCAGTTAGATGATAGCTCCCACAGTCTCAGTTAAGTATTTAGTTCAGAGTTCAGTTTAGGCTTGCTTAACCATGGCATGAAGTTATTAATTGTTCAGTATCAGTATTTTAGTATTTTGCTTTACAGACTATTCTAGTATCATGCCATATGCTTGGTCATGGATTCTCAGATTTTACAGTTTCCATGCGTACTACACATCCATTATATCATGCCATACATATAGTCAGTTATTTTTCATGCACATGAGCCCTTGCATATCAACCTAAATTCATTTAGCATACCAGTACATTCAAAGTACTATCCACATACTCGTTTTTTGTGTTGTGATATCTCATATCATAGGTTCAAACGCTCAGGTTCCCAACTGCACTTAGACTCTCCAGCGCATCAGCAACAGTAACAGTGGTGAGTCCTTATATTTTGGTGACTAATTATGTTTATTTTCAGTATCTCAGTTTTAGAAGTCATTCGGAGTTAGTTGGGGACTTGTCCCGTCAACTCCTTAGTCGTTCAGTTAGAGACTTTCAGACACTTTTAGTTAGTTGTTAAGATTTTAGCTGTTATTGATAGACTTTATGTTATTATTCTCCAGAAAGTTGATTTCGTACTTTTAATTCAGAGATGTTTGATGTGTTAAAATCTTTTGGAATTTCCAGTTAAGTTTCGCATATGTTCCTTGCTATTTTTTCCAGCACTCACAGTAGGTACCAACATGGGTTAGCTTGTGGTCCTTCGGGGCTTAAGCATCGTGTGGCATCCAGGGTGTACTATCTGGACGTTACCTACTGACTCATTATGTATGTGTCATTTCCACTCCAGTGAGGCTCTTAGATTTTGTTCCAGGTACAAAGAGTTCAGCTCATGACTCGTTATAAGGCATAACAAATCATTGCATGGACACATTTCCACACCAATAAGAAAACAAAAAATCTATTCTCAAATCATGACTACCCTTAATGACTCATGACCATATCTAATGAGTTGTTAGGAGGGATAATTGTTACCTTAATAGTGAAGGCTTAGAACATTGAACCCCAAGTCATGACTCAGACCACAACTCGTGACTAGTCGTGATGAGTCATTGGTGAGTCTTGACGACTGGAATCAAGAATCCTATAGGATTTTAAAGGGGCTTTTTGTTAAATCCCCATATTTTAATCCTAAACCCATATTCTTTGGGCACTCCAACATTAGTTATTGAGGAATTAAAGCTACCCTAACACTTCATAAACTCCAAATCATTACACTTGACAAAAAAAACCGATTCTCTTCTTTCACAAAGCTAACTAGGGTTATCTAAGTTCAAGAACAAGTTCTAAGCAATATCTAGGGAATTCACTTCAGGTACGTAGGATTTTATCAATGCCATTGAGTCCCAATAACTCTTCACTTATCAAGAAAAATTCCCTTTAACTTTAATTAAGTTCCAGGTCTAATATGAGTTTTCTTGATCTTATCGATTTATATGTAAAATAAAACCATGAATATGTGATTTCCCCGAGATTAGTGATTCCACAAGTTCAAAATCATAAATTTCCCCACCATGACAAGTTATTGAGTTTGTTGGTTTTAAATTATGAAATCTCTTTATTATTCTTTGTAAATATCATCATATTCAGTTGCATTAGTCAAAGTTGGTGGGTTATGAACACTCGATACCTAGATAGTAATGCATATATTAGTTTTTATGTTTGATCCATTCAGATCATAATAATATTGCTAAATTTAAAATTTCATCATGTTGAGCATATATATTTATCAGATCATGTAAAATAGTTATCAATTATCAGTGATAATTCAGTTGGGAGTAGCACTTAGCCCGAGTGAATGCAAGGATGAAGAGCCACCTGCCATTTAAGGAATGATACCTTTAGTAGAAGTCCTTAAGTTACAAGAATATGGTTCCATCATAGTTTAGCTAAGGACTGACACTTGTTCCTTCGGATCATTAGTTTAGTGGATCTATAACAGCCAGTGTTAGTACCCTTGGCAAGCTACTGACACCCTTCTAACTGGATCACACAATTAGTTCAATTTGAGTCATATCGGCTATTTTTAACTCCCATAGCCCTCAATTCAATTTTATTTTATGTTAAATTTAGGTTTAATTGACCAAGTATTCAGTATTCAACTATCCAGTCTATCCAACATATGTTTATACTTGGTCTTGCATTCAGCTAACATGTTCATGAATTTATGTTTAACTTATTTACCAGTTAGCCTCGTCCATCTAGCATACTCAGTACATTCAAAGTGTTGATCATATACTTCTTTTATTATCTTATAATATAAGATCGGTCGCTCAGTACACATACCACCCTTAGCACATTCCTATTTCTCTTAGTTGTAGCCTTGGTGAGTCCTCATCAGTCAAGGAATAGCTATCATTTGTTTATTTTTGGTATTTTACATTATTTTAGTTAGTTAGAGTTAGTTGGGGACCTATCCCAACAACTCGTCATGATATAGAGGCTTTTAGATAGATAGACAACTAGATATGTAATCAGTTTCATTGAGTATTTCAGATAATATAAGTATTGACTTTATTAGTATTCAACATCAGTTTATTTTGGTTACCTTCTGCTCAGTATTTTGTTACTTTTCTTCAGTATTCATTACTTATTCTAGGGAATGGGCTAGATTAGGGTCACTTGTGACCCTAAGCACCATGTTACGATTGGAGTGTAGTCTTGGGTTGTGACAATTATCAAATAAAAATCCATAGGTTCACTTGCATAACTTTCTTGAGATAAGTGACACATTCATCCCTACAGGCCTGTCTACTAATCATATGAGGCTGACACTCTTACCCTTCTCACTATTGTGGGAAGCAAATAAATGGTTAACATTGAGCCAACTGGTTTTATCACAATATGGGAAGACTTATCCTGAAAATTCCTCATCCATTTCTTCTCATCTAGTAAGACTTCTAGATTAAACAATGAGATTTTAATCTTCAAGCAAAAGCTAAATGATAATGTATATCAATCTTGGGAGAGGTTTAAATCTCTTCATCGAGTTTGTCCACATCATCAGTAGTCCAATGAGGTACTCGCTCACACCTTTGTTGAGGCTCTTGACCATAACAAAAAAGTTTGTCAAATTTAGCTGCAAGTGGTTAGGCTTTGGAGAAAACTTATGATGAACTTTGTACTTTTTGAACTGCATTACACAAGGTAATCCTGATTGGCATGGTGATATCTTAAGGAGCTTAGTCAAAAAGGTTGTGGGTATGATAAAATTTGATAGTATCACAACCTTAGCCACCTAATTATTAGTTATGCAAAATCAGATGATGACTCAATTCTGTAAATAAGGTATGAACCAATCTTTGGTTCAAGTTAATATAGTGTAGCAGACGCCATAATGGTGTGAAACAGTGGGAACTCTATAGACTTGTGTGGTGCAAATCCAGAATTGGTGAACTTTATGGGTGATGTACAAAATCCAAATTACTGTAATGCATACAACTCTAAGTGGCATATTAATCTAAATTATACATGGGGTGTTAATCAGTTGCAACACTTTCAGCAACAGCACATCACACAGGCCAATAACATTGAGGACACTTTGAAAAAAATCCTATCAAAGCAAGAAGAAATGGTTTCTGAAATAAAAAAAATCAATAAGAGGCTCAACAAAAGTTGAAGCGACAATTAAGGCAGTTTCCTCAAAAATAGAATACCAGGACACAGGGTGGATTTCTAAGTGATATAGCGCACCCAAATCAAGTTTTGGAATTCACTTTAGTAGTGTTAAAGAGCTTAGTGACAAGATTTCAAAGAAAAATTTAAAGGTACAGCCAGAGTTGATTCCTCAACAGGTGACAAGTAAAAATGCAGATAATTCGAGAAAGTCTGAGAACCCAAAACTAAAGGCTGCTGCATAAGTGAATGAGAGACCACCACCATAATTTCTGCAAAGGCTCAAAAAGGCCAAGGAGGATGCTTTCTTCAGGAATTTCTTCGACATATTCAGAGAACTTGACATTAACTTTCTTTGTCAGATGTTTTTCAAGGAATGACTAAGTACATTAAGTACTTGAAAGACATATTGAATAATAAGATTAAGATGTGGGACATTAAGATGGTGGCATGTACTAAGGAGTGCAGCGCTGCGTTGACGACAAAAATCCCTAAGAGGTTAAAGGACCTAGGTAGTTTCACCCTCATGATATAAATTAGTGAAAGTGATGTGGTCTATGCTTTGAGTGATTTAGAGACAAGTATAAATTAGATGACCTTGGTAGTGTTCAACACTCTGGTTTTGGAAAGTTGAGGCCCTACTATGTGGTTCTCCAAATGGCAGATCAAACCAAAGTTCAGCTCAAAGGAATCATTGACAACGTTCTTGATAAGGTAGATAAACTCATTATTCATGCCAACTTTATTGTTTTAGATTATGATACAGATGATAGGGTGCTAATCATATTGGGACGTCCATTCTTAGCGATGGGTAAAACATTGATTGATATGAGAGAAGGAACTCTCAAGATGAGATTCAATGATGAAGAGGTTTATTTAAAATTTTACAAACCACTTAATCCACTTTCCCATTATAAGTATTTGTTCATGATAACCGTAATGGAAGTGGATGAGTGTGCAGCGGTAGAAAGTGCACCAAAAAGGACCTCTTCAGACTCTCTCATATAGATTTGCCTAAGCCCCCTAGTATGCCTAAAAGGGTGAAGTTTAAAGAAGATCCTAAAAAGGTTGTTGATGTAAAGGATGATGACCTTGAGAGTGAACACTCAAGGTTATAAATGAATAAGAAGATGGCCCCCAAGTAGGAGGAAGAGGATGATGGATAATAGTTGAGTTGTGATGTGAGTCGTTTCACGAAACTAATCAGGTGTTTCTTGGGAGGCAACCCAAATTAAGTTGGGTATTTTATTTTTTGTATTTTCGTTTAACTTCACATAATTTTTGTTTTTGTTGAGTCACAGGTTGATGAAAAGTCTGTGTACTAAAGATCAATGCTAAGAAGCATAGCAAAGACTGGGTGTGGGGTCCCTAGACCTTCGTGATATTTAAAGATGCTATTATATAGGCCTCGAGGGCTCAATTAGTATTTATATCCTTTCTTTTGATTATAATTTTGGGATAAAGTAGATTTTTTAGTGTAGGGTGGGGAAATTCCCATGGTTTTGGGTGAAGTGATGCTATAGGATCTTATTTCTTAGTTGTTTTTCTAGTTTTTGACTAAATTTGAGAAAATTACAAAAAGATTTTTCTTTTTAGTTTTTAGTTTATCTAGGTAAGTCTAGTAGGTGCACACTTCACCCACCCCATGGTTGTTCTTTTAGATTCTTTTCCATGGAGGTGCCATTTGAACCTAGTATCCCTTTTTTCTATTTAGGAGTTAAAATTTAAAATTTTTATGTTAGGAATAAGAAGGATGTTCTTGCTAATATCTATGTGTGATTGAATGAGTCAAGTGAATTTGTTTTGTGAAAGCATGTTTATTGTGTTGAATGATTGCTTTTTATACTCCTAGGCTCATGTCCATGACTCTTGAACATTATTGGCTTATTTGAGAATTCATGTTGTTTTTTTCTCTAGAGTCTATAATGATCCTTCTTGATTTGAGCATGTTCTATGCGTGAGTGAGAATTTTATGTATTGTTTATTGCATCTTGATATCTAGAACTTGCCTGGTGTGTGTGAAAAGGGAGATAAAGAATGTGGGTTTAGGAGATGATATAGATATTTCTTTGATAGTCATGTTTCATACCCTCTTTGATCTACCCTTGTGCATAATATTAGTTAGACCCATTAAGCCTTTAGCCTATTCTTTGACAGCCTCATATGTAGCATGTTTTCTTTCTTTAGGTGGACCTTTATTTGATCCAAAACTCCTAAGTGCTTTAGTTTCATGATTAATGATATTAAGGATTGTAAAAATAAGAAGGAAAAAGGTTAATATGAAGCCCCAAAGTAGTAGCTATTGGTGTTCCAAAATAAGATGTTGTGGTTGGGAGTGTGTATCAAAAAAGAAAGAAAGAATTGTCCTAAAATTTAATCATTAGGTGATGAACAATACTTCCTTCCATCGTATTTGTGAATGATCTTAATGAGATAGGGCAAAACAAGAGATGTGTGTAGATAGATGTGGTGGAAGTTTGTTGTTTAGAGATTGATCTTAATGCATGTGTGATGTGTTAAAGCTCTTAGTGAAGATATTTTCTATTGCTAGGAAAATCAATTTCTACCCGCCCCTTAGCCTACATTAAAATCCTTAAAGTCCTATTTGTTCTTAAGTTTTAATATTTTAATATTAATGGAGTATTACACTAAGGGAAAGCCTATGGTTCATCTTGTGTAACTTGAGAATTCTTTGTGAGAGTGAGCATAATTTGATTTTTGTATCCATTCCTGTGATGAATTGCATCTATGTGAGTGAATTTAGGTAACTCTCTTGTAGTGAAGGAACATGTTTGATGACAGTTCGGTGACTTGTATGATCTATTTGATTGAGTAATATGCATGACTTTGCAAACTTGGTGAGTCAATTCTTGAGGTTAGGATATTTTGAAGTAGTGTTCTTGAGCTTTAAAATAAGTATAACATCTTAGTGTAAAACTTGTTATCTGTGTAGTCAATGTAGTGCTAGCTTTAATGTCTTAGTAATAATGTGGAGTCTTCCTTGATATGATACTTAAGGTAAAGAGGTTTTCTAGGAAGAACAAGGCTTTAAATATGGGGTGGTGATCTTAGGTAGATTTATGCACCTAAGTGTCATTATTTATGCTTGTTTAGCCTTGTTTTCAGGACTTATTCTATGATTAATAAGTGGATAGTGATATAATTGATCACCTAAGTGTTAAAATAATTTATTATAATGTTTAAGGTGTGTTTCAAACAATTTTACAATCAATTTGATCACTTATAGTTTAGATGAGAAAACTAGTGTTACTAGCTTGAGCTATGTGTTATTCTAGTTATCTTAATGGATTCTATTGTGTGAAATGAGTTATTAAGGGTATAACTATGTAATTATATGTTGAATAACTTATTTATAGTATTTAATGTTCAATTTAAATGATCTAAGAGACAAAACGTTAAGTTAAAGATCAAATGCAAAAACTATCACACGTAGCTTGAGATATGTTCCTTTCTAGTTCATCTTGTTGGATTTGATTAAGTTTTGATCTTTAATTTGTAGTGATTTATGTTGTAGGATGATTTTTGAGTTTATAAAGATTATAAATGGATGATATACAAGATAGAAAACATGAGGAAAAGTCAGCATAATGCTTTGACTTGAAGGACAAATGCATGGGACAAGGCATGACCAAATCTGGAATTTTGAGACTCATTGGCATGCCATGGACCCTATGCACCATGATAATGGCATGGAACACCCTTGGATGCATTTTCAAATGGCAAAAAATAGTGGTCTTCTACGATGTCATGCTAGACCCCTAAGCCACACAATAAGGCTATGGCACATTGGCTTAGTCAAAATCAATAGCTTTTGTCCTACTATAAATAGGACACTTAAAATCTTATGTAACAACCTTTGAAGACCTTGGTTCTTCAATAAATTATATATAAGGCTTTAATTAGGGTTTTTATTTGCTTACTTTAGTTTATTTATGAATTATAGCATGGATTCATTAATTGTGATTACGTGAATGTCCATGAGTGGCTAAACACCTTTTTTGGTGTTAAGGCCAAGAGCATAAGTAATCTTGTTATTAATTGAATTATTTTTTATTATTTATAATTTTTGGTTGTCTGTTTATCATTTTTAATCACTATATTTAACATTTTTGATACTTAGAATACATGTTTAATTCTATCATGAACCTGGACGGAGGAGCGATAAGATAGAACGTGGTATACATTAAATATGATCGTTCTCTTCTAATTGACTAAAGTTATGATTTGTTTTTAGGATAGGAATATACCTAATACACCCTATTTGATTTAACTAGGATAAAATATGAATGCATTTAACTTTGTTCAAGTACACTACGTCCAAGTATCCCTTCTTATTCCCAATTCAGGTAAATTGTGCTTAAGGTATGTGTTGCTCTTAGCATCACTATTTTCTATCTTTGTTAAAGTTAGATGGTAAATTCCTTGGTAATCTATTTTCTGTCTAGAAGGTAAGAGTAGAGATGTTTGAGGGTGGGTTTAATTTTGCTAGTCACTGCCTTATTTCACCATTCCAGGACGAATGATCTAAGTAGAGGAGAATTGAAACACCCTGGGTATTGTCCCTTGGAAATTTCTTGAGCTTTGAGCTCACTATCCTAGTAACAACTCACCATGCAAGTTATCTGGTGTGGGTGCGGGTTAAATGACTTTAGTTGTTAGGTGTCCAGAGGGTGTGGTTGGGTTCCGATCTTGGTAATTGTTTGGTGGTATGAGTTGTTAGAAGTGGTAATGGGTCATTTGGTCAAACATTTATTAAATTAGTAACTTAGTGTCTAGTCTTGGCTCTGAGTACAAGTGGCTCACTAAGAGTCATGAGGATAGGTTAGAGTGGTAAGGGTGAGACGTATGTTGTCCAGTGTCCAATTCTTTTTATTTTTACCCTGGGTATGACTAGACCATAAGAGTCATATGGTCGGGTCACGATTGGCGATCATGGATTCATCAGGTGGATAGTGTATAGGTGTCCAACTCACTATTTTGGTGACAACTAAAAGGTACGAGTCATATGTTGTGGTCACGAGTCAAGGGGTCAGGTCGTAACCACCTGTGATATTTTTACAGTTTTAAGTTAGGGGCATTTTGGAAATTTCCCCTTTTAACTCCCTTTGAGGCCATGACATAAAACACCTTTTAGTACTTTATTAACACACTGTTCCAAATACAACAATCTCAAAATTCTCCCTTAATTTTTCTCTTCAAGAAAAAGCTAGTGTTTCATCTGATAATCAATTAAGGATTTCAAGGGTGGTTTCTCTCCATACTTCTTGATGTCTAATGCATATGAATCTTCCCTCATTGTTATTTTATTAAAAACATATGTTTTAATGTATGGTTTCATGGATATATTATGGTTTTGAAATAATGGTTTGGGGTTTAGGATGTCATGGATGATCAATGTTTCTCATGATTTCAATTATGTTTTTTCATGTTTTGCTTATGGTTTTCCACATATGGGTACATGGAAATAGTGATTTAATTGAAGGGGTCATAGTGGAGCCCCAAATTATGATGATTTTGTCATTGATAATGGCATGGCCTCAACCTATTTGTGAAATTGTCAATAAGAATGATTTTGTCACATACTTTAACTATTCTTTGAACTCTTGCATTGCAATAATGGTAAATAGAACGTGAATTGGTTTTGGTTGGTTTCACATGATTTGGAAAGGCCTCGGTGTCCATGGTTTGATTATAAATAGTTTTGGTTTTATTGGAAACGGTGGAGTCTAAATTGGTTTAATGGCTCATATGGCATAAGGTAATAAACTTGAAAGCTCTTATTTTTTATATGGTGACTCCAATGGTTTAATATCAAATTAAAAGACTCCTTGATAAATGGTTTGTCTCTATGTAAAAGGTTTAATTGGGCTTAAAGGGGTTAAGTAGCAAAGTTGTGGAAGGTGGAGGTACTGGGTGGACCAACATTGGAAACTCATGTTTGCCAATGTGAGGGTTGCCTTGGTGGTCATGTGCATGATGTCACCTTTATATTTTTGCGGATGTACTAGTTATCTTAGGTTTTTTTCTCCGGTCGTACGGCAAACAAGCACCGAGTCCCTTTCAGCAAGGGGAGATGAACCCATATAGCCCATGGGTGATTTTAAGACAATAGAGCTACACAACCCAGGTTAAGGTTTTTAATATATTCTAAGCCTTATTTCCTATCCCGGTACGATATATATGTATATATGATATTGTATATAGTTATTTGACTTGCTTTTGAATTTATGGCATTATCTTATCTTAATCCCTTAGTTATATATAAGCATTGACACCGCTAAACATCTTCGAGCATTGTATCCCCATGTGATGAAAGAACCGTCCATACTACCATTCATCATACTCAGTGACTTGGATTCAGGTACATCTTTGAGACAAATTGAAGTGGTGAACTCATACTCCAAAAGACTCCATTTCATGCTATGTAAGTCTTTTCACTTTAGTTATTTCCTTGGTTTTGTTTTTTCCTATGGTCGGGGGAATGTCCTGGCCTAATGTTCCTTGATTATGGTTAGAGTCTTTGTCGAACAACTATTGGCATGGGTGGTGTCAATATTAGTGTTAGCATTGGTATTGGTATCGGAATTGGGGTTTGAAATAGATGGTTGATTGGTTGTGGTTCTCAACTTTAGTTTTAAGCTTACTTTATTGTATTTAGATTATTATTGTTCTATCTAGTTATATTCTTAGAATTCATCCTACATAGGGTGTATGGTGGGTAACGGTAGGGTATTAGTGGATGTCTCCTATCATGGTTGAACTTGAGATACCCAACATAGCTAGGCCCTGGTTTGGGTCATGTCAGATTGGTATCAAAGCACTAGGTTCATGGTCAATTGGGTGTCCAACAAAGCCGTATTGAGTAGAGGCTCTTTTAAGGGTGTGTATCACTCCACACTCATAAGGGAGAGGCTACAAGGCATTTAGGAATATTTCTCTTTCTTGTATTCTGTTTTTGAGGTGTAGAGTCTAAGGTCCTAAATTTTCCTCTAATTCCCATTTGTTTTCCTTTCAGTTCATGCCTCTACGATGATCTGAAGCTCATGGAAACTCCTCTATCCCACTTGGGGAAAATGCTAATGGGACACACTCTGCTTATAGGGTTATGACCCATCTAGAGGTCCAGTTCGTGATTGTCCTCTTGGAGTTCCACTAGTCCCCTCCAACCCTCCTCGAGCTCCTAAAACATATTTATCAAATGTTGAGTTTCACCAGTCTATCCATATGTTGGCACAGTTGGTAGCTTCTCAGACCGAGCGTGGTGCTTCTGTTACTCCATCTTCTGAGGCCATAAGGGTTGGCCAATTTATAAGGTCGAACTCTCCAACCTTTACTGGTGTTAAGGTTGAAGAGGATCCTTATGGTTTTTTTTATGAGATGGAAAACATCTTCTGCGTTATGCATGCTAATAACATGGAGGGTGTGGAATTTTCTACCTATCCGTTGAAAGATGTAGCCTACCAATGGTACGAGGAATGGGAACAGTCTAGGGATGATGATGCTGAGTCGGCATTATGGGATGATTTTGCTAGATCTTTTAAATACCGCTTCTTTCCTCAGGAGTTGATGGAAGCAAAGGTGAAAGAGTTTGTAAACTTAAAGCAAGGTAAGATATCAGTCAAAAAGTATGCATTGAAATTTCACCAGTTATCTTAGTATGCTCTAGAGTTGGTTTCTAGCATAAGGGCTATAATTAGGAAGTTTGCTTCCATGTTAGCCCAAAACTTAATTTTATAGAGTAAGGCTACCTTGTTGAATAAGTATATAGATATCTATAGACTAGTTGTGTATATACGGCAGTTCAAGAAAGAGAAAAAGAAAAAGGCTAAAATTAGGAAGTGCTAGAATAAGAAGCTTAGATTCTGTGATCAGGATGGTGGTCAACAACCAAGTGGCAGGGGTGGTGGAGAGAGGCCCAAAAAGAGGTAGGGTAATTCTGGTCTCACTCGATGGCTATTTCTCCCTACCCAAAGCCATATGGTGATAGGAGTTTTTACGGTGGTGACAACTATAGGGAATAAGGTGCCTAATCTCATGCTAGTGGGACCCAATCAGCTCTATCATATCCTTCCTACATATTTTATGGTTAGCCGCACCAACATTACTTTGATGAAAGAATAGATAAGTTTTTCAACTAAGTCAGCCAGGGTATATAGTTAAAAGTTGTCTTGTTGGTATGTTTTCCTCTGGGGAAGACAAAATTCTCATTGCCTCTTCTTTGGCTCTGATGCCAAGGGGTGCCCTGTCTGGCTTTTACACTTGTCAGAATTGACTCTATGCTCTCACTACCCATCAGGAGTCTAATGCATTACCTTATGTCATTATTGGAATGTTGAAACTCTTTTTTTGAGATGTGTGGGGTTCACACTTTCTCATGTGACCCCATTTGTGGTTGTGTATTTTGGTTTTAATCTCGAGTATATTTCGGACCCTTTTTCTATTTCTACCCAGTGGGTGACTTTGTGGTTGCTAGAAAAGTCTATAGGGGTTGTGTGGTATCTGTGGGTAGTCGGGATACTTTGGTGGATCTGTTTGAATTAGACATGGTTGATTTCGATGTCATATTAGGGATGGATTGGTTGCCCTCATGCTATGCTTCTTTATAGTGTCAGACTCGTAAGGTCACCCTTAAATTCCCTAATGAGATGGTTATTGAGTGGGAGGGTAGTTCCCTAGCTCCTAAGTAAAGTTTCATATCATATTTTAGAGATCGGATATTAATCTCCAAGGGCAGTCTCTATCATCTAGCTTGGGTTAGAGATTCTAACCAGAGGGTCCTTCTTTACATTCTATCTCAATGGTGAGTGAACTCCCTGAGGTCTTCCCTAATGACCTTTCTGTTGTTCCTGGTGATAGGGAGATTAATTTTGGGATAGATCTTTCTCCAGACAATCGTCCGATCTGTATTCCCTCATATAGAATGGCTTTGGCTAAGGTAAAGCAGCTTAAAGAGCAATTGAAGGATCTTTTAGAAAAGGGTTTCATCTGTCCTAGTGTGTCTCCGTAGGGTGAACCAGTTTTATTTATGCGTAAGAAGAATGGTTACTTTCGGATGTGTATTGATTGCCAACAATTAAACAAGGTGATGGTAAAGAATAAATACCCTCTTCCAGGGATAGATTATTTATTTGATCAGCTTCAGGGTTCTAAGTTTTTCTCCAAGATTGATCTTTGGCCCGGGTATCATTAATTAAAGATTAGGGAGGTGTATATTCCTAAGACTGCTTTCTTTACCTGGTATGGGCATTTTGAGTGTCTAGTTATGTCTTTAGGGTTGACTAATGCCCGAGCGGCATTCAAGGATTTGATGAATAGAGTTTTTTGTTAGTTTTTGGATTTGTTCTTCATTGTGTTCGTAGACGACATTCTAGTGTACTCTAAGAGAAAGGTGAATCATGTTAAACACCTCATATTGTGTTACAGACCCTGAAAGATCAGTAGTTATATGCCAAATTTTTGAAATGTGAATTCTAGTTGAACATTATCACTTTTTTGGGTTATGTCATTTCTAGTGAAGGGATCATGGTGGAACCACAAAAAGTTGTAGTGGTTAAGAAGTGGCCTAGACCCACGACTCCAATCGATGTTCGGAGCTTCTTAAGTTTATCCGAGTATTACAAAAGGTTTGTGTAAAGTTTCTCTTATATAGATGCCCCTGTTAGCTAAGTTGACTCAGAAGAAGGTGAAGTTCTTATGGTCTAAAGTTTGTGAGGGTAGATTTGAGAAGATTAAGGATAAAATGAATTAAGCTCCAGTTCTGACTTTGCCTGAAGGCAATAATGGATTTATGATCTATTGTGATGCATCCCATGTGGGGCTTGGGTGTGTTTTAATATAGAATGGCAAGGTGATAGCTTATTCCTCTAGGCAGTTGAAGGTGCATGAGAAGAATTATCTAACTCATGACTTAGAGTAGTTGGTTATGGTATTTGCACTAAAAATCTGGCTTCACTATCTGTATGGCATATATGTGGATATCTTTTCTGATCATAAGATCCCGCAGTATGTGTTTACTCAGAAAAAGCTGAACCTCGGGAAAATGAGATGACTTGAGCTGTTTAAGGATTACGACATTAGTCTTCACTACCATCCATGTAAAGCTAACATGGTTGGTTATGCTCTTAGCAGGTTATCCATGGGAATTCTAGATCATGTGGATGAAGGAAAGTGGGAGTTGGTGAAACATATTCACCATTTGGCTAATCTTAGAGTTTGTCTCTTAGACTCTGAGGATGGTCGTGTGTTTGTGCAGAAGGTGGCACTGTCGTCTTTTGGTGCTGAAATAAAGGAGAAGCAAGTGTTGGATCCTATCCTGATAGGTATCAAGAGTGATGTAAATAGGTAGAAGGTGATGGCCTTCGAGAATAGTGGTGATGGTACCTTGCAGTACCAAGGCAAGTTATGTGTTCCCGATATAGATGGATTGCGAGAGAGGATCTTGGTTGAGGAACATGAGTCGCGCTACACTATTCATCCTAGTTCAATAAAAATATATCATGACCTTAAAGACATGTCATGGTTGAACAATATGAATCGAGATATGTTTAGTTTTGTGGCTAAGTGCATGGTGTGCCAACAAGTGAAAGTTGAGAACATGAGGCATGGAGGATTGTATCAAGAAATTGAGTTGCCTGTTTGTAATGGGAGGTGATCAATATAGATTTTGTTACTTGTCTTCCTTGGTCTCATAATTAAGTTTGATTTGGTTTGGTTCATCGTGGATAGGATGACAAATTCTTCTAACTTCTTGCCAGGGTGAACAAATTTTTCCATAGACGATTATGTGAGGTTGTACCGCTATGAGATTGTGAAGTTGCATAGGGTGCCTATTTCAATCATCTTGGATCGTGGTACAAAATTTTCATTGCACTTTTGGTGGTCGTTTCATAAAGGTTTAGGGACTGAGGTGAGTCTTAGTTGACTTTTGACCCACAGTCAGATAGGCAAGCGGAATGGACTATTCAAATACTGGAAGATATGCTTAGAGATTACGTGTACTTGGGTTGAGCATTTGCCTCTTATAGAGTTTCCATATAATGATAGCTACCACTCTATCATTGGGATGGCTTTGTTTAAGGCTTTGTATGGTAGAAGGTGTAGGACTTATTTTCAGGGGTTTGAGGTTGGTGAGTCAGAGGTGTTTGGTCTGGATTTAGTTCACCAAGCCATAGAGAAGGTGAAGGTGATCAGGGATTGGATTAAAGCTTCCAAAAGTCTCCAAAAGTCTTATGTAGATGTGAGGTATAGGAAGTTAGAGTTTGAGGTAGGGGATTGGGTGTTATTAAAGGTGTCTTCTATGAAGGAGTGGTGCGGTTTAGGAAGAAAGGCAATCTCATTCCCCGGTATGTTGGTCTATACTTGGTTTTGAGAAGGGTTGGCAATGTTGTGTGTGAATTGGAGTTACCTCCTAGCTTGAGCTCCATTCACCCGGCGAACCACGTATCTATGTTGAGAAAGTGTGTGGGTTATCCCTCGCAAATTCTGCCATCAAGAATATTGGTATTTTGGATTCTCTGTCTAATAAAGAGGTCCTAGTTGAAATCTTGAATCAGCAGCTTTGTCGATTACGGACCAAAGACGTAGCTTCGGTAAAGGTCCCATGGAAGAACCACAAGGTGGAAGAGACTACTTGGGAAGCTGGAAAGGACATGAAGTCCAAGTATTCCTTCCTATTCCTCATTTCAAAAAATCATGCATAAGGTATGAGTTTCTCTTAGCATCTTTGTTTTCTATTTTTGTTAAAGGTAGATGGTAAACTCCTTGGTAATCTATTTTCTATATTGAAGGTAAGAGTAGAGATGTTTTTTTTGTGGGGGGGGGGGGGGGGGGGTAATTGATTCGGGCCTCGGGTTAAACATTTTTGTTACTGGTTTATTGGTTCGGGCCTCGGGTTCAGGGAATTTTTAATCGGCCTACCCGATATCCCGATAAGCAAATAAGTACATTACACTAGGTAGCCCAAAATCCAAAGAGTTAATGCCGACCCAAGTGGCCCAAAGGGTAAATGAACAAAGGTAATAGTAGTATAGGGTTACTTTATGCTTTTCAATTTCATTCCCTCTCTCACTATTCATTTTAGTTAGCGCCTCTCACACTATAATTCACATTTCTGATTTCACAACTGGCTGTTGTTTCTTAGAATCGCCTGAATTTTTGCTCAAAACTGCTCAATTTAGAGGGATGAAACGCTGCTCGGCTATTGTTGCTCACAATCGCTTCTGTTGTTGCGCTCAACGGGTAATAATTTTTGCTCCATCTCATTTTTGTTTGTTAGATAGTCTTCTGCTTCATCTTCAATTTCTGGTCAGTGTCCAATCGTTGTTGTTTGCAAATCTCTACCACCATCTTAGCAGTAATAGGTTCCCAAATGTTAAACAAACAGGATGTTAAGTTATTTTCCAAGAAGATGGTGATGCTTTGGCTTAATCTTCATCTTTTGATCTGGTTATCTCTGCATAAGAAGAAATGTTCGAGGATCATATTGATTCTTAAAGAGTCATATATGCATTGTACATGGAAGAAATAAAAGTTTCCTTTTTCCATCCTTGCTACACTGAATCACTGTATTTGCAATTGTAAATCTCAGTTATCGTCTTGACCTATTGATGGCTAATGAAAATATAATTACCAGACTTACCTGAAGAAGACAGGAAGAATAGTACTAGTTTAAATTGTAAGTCCTGAAAGGTTTGCTTTCTAGGGTTCTTGTTGTCCCTTCTCCCCTATATTATGTCTTTCTTTCTTATCTGATCTCTTCTCTCATTTTTTTCTTCTCAAAACCACTGGGACAACCTTCAAGCTGCAACTAGAAATTTTGGCTTTATTTTCTATACATCGCCTCTTTCTCCTTTCTTTCCAAAGTTGACTCTTTCCTCTCTTTTAGTAATTATATTTAGTTATTAGTAAATATTAGGAAGGTGGGTTCAATGAGGTGGAATGATTTCTTAAGGGTGAAGTAGCTTTGAGGGTTGGTTAAATTATTTAATTAGTTATCTATTTTAAATAGGCCATGCCCAATTTATTTTTTCCCAGGTCATTACACCTTATTTTTAGATTGATACTTGTAATTTTGAGAAGTCTACTGACAACTTGGTTTCTCGAAGTTATTTTTGAATTCATCAGGTTAACCATTAGTGAAAGTGATGTGGAGGCTCCTTAATCAGGTTGGTCTTTGTGTGTACACATTTATTTACAGGCACTATAAATATTTTTATTCAATGTAATAACTTAATTTATATTTGTACAGGTAATTCTCATCACATGCTATGAGATCAATATAAGAGATGCTTGAGGTTGTAAGTCCTTTAATTTCTCTCTTTCTTTTATGATGTAAGAATTCGTGTTTGGCCCTTTTTGTGTTAATTTAACTGAATGCTACAGATTTGCTGCCTCAACTTCAAATTATACTTTAAATTTTAAAATTTAAATGTTAACAGTTCAACCCGATAACCAAACCGATAACAATCAATAATCGATTAACCAATAACCTATAAGCTAATATCTTAATGGTTCTTAATGGTTTAGATTTATTACAAATCGATAATTAATATGTCAAATCGATAAACTTTAAAACCAAACCAAACCGACCGATATGCAACCCTAGTTTCGGTCTTGGTAACGATTTAGTGGTACAAGTCGTTAGGGGTGGTGATGAGCCATTTGGTCAAACCTTTCTCAAATCAGTAACTTAGTGACTAGACTTGGCTATGAGTACAATTGCCTCACTAAGAGTCGTGATGATTGGTTACGAATGGTAAGAGTGAGACGTATGTTGTCCAGTATCCAATCCCTTTGGTTTCTGCCCTAGGTATTACTAGACCATATGAGTCGTATGGTTAGGTCACGATCGGGGATCATGGGGTCGTATGGTGGACAGTGTATGGGTGTCCAACTCACTATTTTGGTGACAACTCAAAGGAATGAGTCGTATGTTGTGGTCATGAGTCATGGGGGTGACTCGTAACCACCTGCGATATTTTTACATTGTTATGTCAGGGGCATTCGAGACATTTCCCCTTTTAACACCCTTTGAGGACACGACTTAAAACACCTTTTAGGACTTCATTAACACACTATTCCCTATACAACACTCTCAAATTCTCTTTTCAAGCAAAAGCTATGGTTTCATCGACCTAACCAATTAAGGCTTTCAAGGGTAGTTTTTCTCCGTACTTCTTGTTGTCTAACGCATGCGAGTCTTACCTCATTGTTATTTTTCTAAAGGCATGTGTTTAATTTATGGTTTTCATAGTATTGTTATAGTTTTAAAATAAATGTTGGGTGATTTTAATGTTCATGGATGATTGATGTTTCTCATGATTACAAATCTTATTTTTCATGTTTTTCTTATGGTTTTCCACATGTGGGTACATGGGAATTGTGATCTAATTGAGGGGTCATGGGGGATACTCAAATTATGATGATTTTGTCCTTGATAATAGCATACACTCAACCTATTTGTGAAATTATCAATAAGAATCATTTTGTCACATACTTTAACTATTCTTGGAACTCTTGCATTACAATAATGGTAAATAGAACATGAATTGGTTTTGGCTAGTTTCACATGACTTTGAAAAGGCCTCGGTGGCCATGGTTTGATTATAAATTGTTTTGATTTTATTGGAAACAAAGGAGTTTAAATTGGTTTAATAGTTCATATGGAATAAGTTAATAGACTTGCAAGCTCTAATTTTTTGTATGACGATACCAATTGTTAATGCCTAATTAAAAGACGCCTTGGTAAAGGGTTTTCTTATGTTTAAAAGGTTTAATTGGTCTTAAAAAGGGTTGAGTAGCAAAGTCGTGGAAGGTGGAGTCCCGGGAGGACTGACATTGGAAACTCATGTTTGTCGATGTGAGGGTGGCCTTAGTGGTCGTGTGCATGATATCATATTTTTTATTTCTGAGGATGTACTAGTCAT
Organism: Capsicum pubescens; assembly: GCA_030864215.1. Classification (NCBI taxonomy): domain Eukaryota; kingdom Viridiplantae; phylum Streptophyta; class Magnoliopsida; order Solanales; family Solanaceae; genus Capsicum; species Capsicum pubescens. The sequence goes on from CM061543.1 coordinate 259,645,365, forward strand.
CCTAGGTTCTTTTCTTTGGTCATGTGGCTAACACGAAAAGGGTCCCTTTCATTAGAGGGAGCTGAACCTATATAGTCTGGGATGGTTTTTAGACATTAGAGCTACAAAACCTAGTTTAAGGTTTTAAATGCATTCTAAACCTTATTCCTTATCCCGAAATGATATATATGTATGTATGATATTTCATATGGTTATTTGATTTGGTTTTAAATTGATGGCATTATCTTATCTTTATCCTTGAGTTACATGCAAGCGTTTACCCCGCTAATTGTCTTACAGTGTTGTATCACCACGCAATGTAGGAACTGTCCATACTACTATTCCTCCTACTCAGTGACTTGGATTCAGGGACAACTTTGATTCAGATAGAAGTGGGGTGCTTCTATATTCTAGAAAACTCCATTTCATGCTATGGACTTCTTTTAACTTTTGTTATTTCTTTGGTTTTGGTTTTGGATATGGTCGGGGGCATATCCTGATCCTATGTTCTTTGATTCTCGTTAGAGGCTTTGTGGAACAACTATGGGCATGGGTAGTGTCGTTATTAGTGTTAGCATTGGTATTGGTACCAACATTAGGGTTGGAAATAAATGGTTGATTGGTTGTGGTTCTCGACTTTGATTTTAAGGTTACTTTATTGTCTTTAGATTATTGTTGTTTTATCTTGTTATATGTTTGGAATTCATCCAACATAGGGTGTAGGGTTGTTAATGATGGGGTATTGGGGGTGATCTCTGGTCTTGGTCTGACTTGAGATACCCGGCATGCCTATTCCCTAGTTTGGGTCATGTCAGATTGGTACTGGAGCACTAGGTTCATGGTCAATTGGGTGTCTGATAAAGCCGTGTAGAGTAGAATCTCTTTTATGGGTTTGTAGAATGCCACATTCATAAGGGAGAGGCTACGAGACATTTAGGAATGTTTCTCTTTCTTATGTTTTATTTTTGAACTGTAGATCTAAGGTCCTGAATTTTCCTTTAATTCCCATTCGTTCACCTTTCAAATTATGCCTTCCCGATGATCTGAAGATTATGGAAACTCATTTGTTCCACTTGGGTATAATGCTAGTGGGATACACTCTACTTATGTGGTCTTGACCTGGTCTATGGGTCCAGATCCTGATTGTCCTCCTAGAGTTCCACCAGTCCCCTCCAGCCCTCCTCGTGCTCCTCAGGTAGATGTATGAATGCTGAGTTTCGTTTTTCTATTCATATGTTGGCACAATTGGTAGCTTCTCAGGTTGAGTGTGGTGCTTCTGTTACTCCATCTTCTAAGGCCACAAGGGTTGGCCGGTTTATGAGATTAAACCCCCTAACCTTTACTAGTTTTAAGGTTTAGGAGTATCCTCAAGGTTTTCTGGTTACGATGGAAAATATCTTCTATGTTATACATGTTACTAATGTGGAGGGAGTGGAATTTGTTTCCTATCAGCTGAAAGATGTAGCCTACCAATAGTACGAAGAATGGGAATATTCTAGAGGTGACGATGCTGAGTTAGCCCTGTGGGATGATTTTTCTTGTACTTTCCTGGACCATTTCTTCCCTCAGGAGTAGAGGAAGGCAAAAGCAAAAGAGTTTGTGATCTTGAAGAAAGGCAAGATGTCAGTCAAGGAGATTGCCTTGAAATTTTACCAGTTATCACTGTATGTTCCAGAGTTAGTTTCTACATGAGAGATAGAATGAGGAAGTTTGCTTCTGGGTTATCTCAAGTCTTAATTTTAAAGAGTAAGGTTGCCTTGTTAAACAAGGGTATGGACATCTCCAGACTGGTTATATATATGCAGCAGGTCGAGGAAGGGAGGTTATATGTTCTAGACATAGAAGTGATGGTACCTTAAAGTACCAAGGGAGGTTATGTGGTTTTGATATAGATAGATTGCGAGAGAGGATCTTGGTTAAGGCGCATGAGTCACTCTATGCTATTTATCCTTGTTGGACGAAAATGTATGATGACCTTAAGAAGATATATTGGTGGAACAATATAAAGCAGGATATGGCTAGTTTTATTGCTAAACTATTCATCCAGTTGTATCACTTTCACCTTTATTCTTTTAAAGTGAAAAGTCACATCCAGTAGTGTCTTGAAAATATTGAAATCAAAGTATCTAAATTTATAAAGTACCTTTTTAATGTAATGAGATTGTGACAAAGCTAAACCTTGTGGAGTTCTATGAATTCTTATCCCTAAGATCATATCAACAACTCCAAGGTCTTTCGTATCAAATTTGTTTTCTAGCATTTTCTTAGTAGCATTTATGTCAAAAATGTCTCTACTGATGATCAACATGTCATCCACATACAAAAAAACAGTGACTTTTTTTATCATGAGTGTCTTTAATATAAACACATTTATCACACTCATTAATCATAAATTCATTTACCAATATGATTTAGTCAAATTTTTTATACCGTTATTTGTATGCTTGTTTTAGTCCATAAAGTGACTTAGCAAGTTTGCACACTTTATTTCTTTACCAAGAACCACAAGACCCTTGGGTTCTTCCATGTAAATTTCTTCCTCTAATTCTCCATTCAATAAAAACAAAATTCAATCCATTTGATTAATTTAAAGACCATACAACTTAGCTAATGCACCCAACATCTAAATGTATATTATCCTTATTACTGGTGAGTATGAGTCGAAATTATCAAGATCATCTTTTTGTCTAAAGTATTTAATGACAAGTATTTCTTTATATTTATCCATATCTCCATCATCTTTTATTTTTCTTTTAAAGATCTATTTTGAATCTAAAGGTTTTTTTCTTGGACGAAGATCAACCAACTCCCTAATATGGTTGTTGAAGATTGAATCAATCTTATTATTAACATCATATTTCAAAAAAGATGAGTCCATAGAAAACATGGCTTCTTTTTATGTTTTAGGCTCTTTTTCAAGAAAAAATGTTACAAAATCTAATTCAAAGAAAGTAGATATCCTTTAACGTTTACTAATCCTTGGATTTTCTTCATATAGTGCATTCTTATTTGGTTCTTTCAAAGATTGTTTAGACCCATCACTAGAAAATTCTATATGGTTTTATATTCATAAATGTATTCAAAGAACTCAATATTATCTTATTCAATTAACGTATTGTCTTGGATATTCGTATGTTCAAAATTCTGAACCAAAAATTAAAATGCTTTATTTTTGCAGCATATCAGATAAAAATATAATCCACAATCTTTGGTCCTATCTTTACTTTTTTGGGTATAGGAATTTTGACTTTGGCTAGACACCCCCATACTTTGAAATATTTAAAGTTTATTTTTTGTCCTTTTCATTGCTCATATAAAATTTATTGTGTCTTGTTATGGAAAACTTTATTAAATATTCGATTTACTGTAAGGATATCTCCCACCCCCAAGTTTGCAATAAACCTGAACTTATAAGTAAGACATTCATTATTTTCTTCAATGTTCAGTTTTTCTTTCTGCAATGCCATTTCATTAAAGTGAGTAACGAGCAATAATTTGATGGACAATTCCTTTTTCTAAATATATTTTTTCAAAAAGAGATTTATATTTTTCACCCTTAACACTTTTTATCATTTTTATCTCTTTATCCAACTAATTTATAACTTCATTTTTGTATTGCCTAAATGTTTGTATTGTTTTATCCTAACTATTTAGAAATCAAACATAACAATATGTAGTGCGATGTCAATAAAAATTTTAAAATATTTTTTTGCACCACGATATAGTGTCGACTTCATATCACAAAGATTTGTACGAACAAAGTATATGGAATTCACATTCCTTTCAACAAACTTATAAGGATGCTTAGCATACTTAAATTGAACATATGTTTGATGTTTTAATTTATTACACTCAAATTTAGGCAAAACTTTCAAACTAATTGATTTTCGTAAGATTTTATAATTGACACATCCTAAACATTCATGTCATAATTCATTTAACTCAATCAAGTAAGAATAATCCTAAACTTTATTCATTTCAATAGCCAATACTGCAAGTTTGAAAAGAACCTCATTGAGGTAGTCCTTTCCTACATATAACTCATCCTTACTTATTACAACTTTCTTCGAACAAATAAAACTTAAACCCATTTTTAACCAGAAGTGTTATCGACACTAAGTTCTTCCTAATAGTAGGAACATGGAGAACATTATTGAGAGTCAACACCGTGTTGAAAGTCATTTTTTAGAATATCTTCCCACTTAATTTAATATTGACTGTTGCAATATTTTACATGAAGATCACTTCTTTAGGACTAGCAGTATTATAAGTAAAACATCCTAGATTTTGACCCTTAGAAAATTTCATGGAATCCATTCTCCGAACCCAATACGACTCATGGGTATGAGTCATATATTGGGGTACGAGTGGTATGGACCTATCGTATACTGACCTGTACTAGTTGGTTGGATGATCATGGTCACTGAAATGGGTATGACTTAGGGGTATGAGGCGTAAGGCTTGGTGAGAGTTGTATCAATGACTCATATAGTGGGCAGTGTTTGATCCTCCTAGTATTTTATTTTATCTGGGATATGGGTCATGGGTATGGATCGTATGTTATGGTTACGAAATAAATTATTCATATATTGGACTGTGTTTGATCCAAGGGTTGAGTCTTTGATATGAGTTGTGGTTACCGATCCTATAGGAGGGTATGACTTGTATGGGTCAGTCGTATCCCTGTGATGGGTTTTTAAGGGATTTAAGTGGGGGTATTCTGGACATTTCCCTACTTACTCTAACTAGAACCCATGACTTATAATACACTTATGAGGTTATTAACCCTATTATTCTAGTCATTAATACTTAAAAACTATTCTAAACATCTCTTAATTCTCTCAAGAGCTTTTGGGGAAATAAGTCTAGGGTTTCATCTTATGAATTTCTTTTAGAACTTTCTTTGGTGATTTCTATTCGTCAATTCTTTAGTATAAGGCATGATTATGTTCCCTCATTATAATTTCAACTAAAGGCATAGTTTATATAATTGATTTCATGGTTTTACTATTTCATGATTATGGTTTTCAACTATTATTTGGCGGGGTTTGATATTAAATGCTTGGTTATGGTTTCCTATGGTTTTAATTATGCTTTTCTATGTATTAATGGTGGTTTTGTATAATTGGAATGCATGGTAATGGTTTAATAGTATTTGGAATTGGTTTTAATTATATTATGCCCCTAAGGTGTTTGATAAAATGTGTATAAAGATATATTTATTACATTGACTTCTTTTAATGGAACTCTTGTATGTTTTAACTAGATAAAGGATTTATGCATGGTTTACATGGTTTTAAAAGGCTAAAGGCTAAATTGTTACGCTTATGGAGAATATGGAAGTCTCCCAAGTGGATTTAATATGGAAATTAGAAGGGCAGCTAAGGTCCCCTAACCTAAATGGTTTGTCTATGGATATTACTTGCATGTAATGGGGTGGTATGATGATACCACTAATATTGGCTTTGGTTAATAAATGGTAAAATGAATTGTTTGGACATGGTTTTAATTGGTCATTAATGGCGGGGTGAGTAGCTAAGCCATGGAAGGTGGCAATCCTGGGGGACCAAAATTGAATACTCATATTTGTTGATATGAAGGGTCTTTAATGGCCACATATAAGTGTGCCATTTTATATTTGAGGGATGTACTAGTCATCCCAGGGGTTATTCCCTTGTCATGCGGCTACAGGCACTGGGGCCCTTTCAGCAGGGGGAGTTGAACCCATATGGCCCGTGGGTGGTTAGGACGACAAAGCTACATAACCCAGGTAAATGTTTTAAATACATACTAAAACCGGTTCTCTTTTTGGCACTTATATATGTATGGTTGTATGCATTATGGATGGTTTCACTTGGTTTCATAACTAGCATTATTTTATCCTTATCCTAAGATTCATGCTAGCGGCCATTTAGTAACCCCATCTACTGGTGGCTGTATACCCACGCTATGTAGGAACCGACCATCCTACCCCTCCTGTTTAGCACGCATAATATGTATTAGCATTTGGACTAAAGTGGTGAGCTTCCATCTTTTTGTAAGGCATCATTTCATTTTATGGATTTAATTAGAAACTTATCTTTTATTTTAGATATCGGTTTTTGCCACGGTTGGGGTCATATCCCAATCAGATTTTTATTATTTTGGATAGAGACTTTGTGGTACTTCTGGGGGTTGGTATAGGTGGGATCGATAAAGGTGTCACCCTTAGCATTGGTATTAATATTAAGGCTGGCATCATCAGACATGATTTCTCATTGTTCCATTATACTACATTTTGTGGTTGATTTTTATATTATTTTTTGGCATTCCTTTTGGGTTATGGTATATGGTTTAGTTTGGTATGGTTGGGCAGTTGTTGCGATATGGTTGGACTCGGTTGGGTCGATCATGGTTGTGACCCTATTCCAGAGTCATAATGAGAAAAATAATCCTATCTTGTTATATGTTCAAAATTCAGCATATCTAAGGTTGGACAAGGGGGTTGGGTTGGGTAACAGGGGATAGTCCCTAATCCTGGTTGGACATAGGATGCCCATTACAATAAGGCTCGAGTTTGGGTCGGGTCAAGTTGGTATCCGAGCCTAGGTTCATGGTCAATTGGGAAGTCCACAAAGTCGTGTCGAGTAGAGTCTCTTTTAGGGGTTAAAGTGCGCCCCCTTCATAAAAGAGAGGCTGCAAGATATTTAGGAATATTTCACTTCCTTGGTATTCTATCTTAAAGCTTGAGTTCTCAATCCTAGAATCTCCTCTAATTCTTATTTGTTAGTCTTTCTAGTCAAGCCTCCTAGATCTAGAACACAAGGAAATTTTTTTGTCCTATCTCGAATAATGTTGAAGAGATACGTCCTATGTATGGAGTACATCTTCAATCTTATGGTCCTTTTCCTGATGGTGCTGGAGTTTCTTCTATTTTGGCTAGTTCTCTTCAGGTCCCTTGGGGAAACATGATGAACGCATAATTTTATTAGTCTATCCATGTTATTGCCCAATTATTTTTGCTCGAGCTGAGCAGGGTGCGACTAGTGCTTTGTCTGCTGAGGCCACAAGGGATGGTTAATTTATGAAGATGGGTCCTCCAACTTTTACTAGGGTGAAGGTGAAGTAGGAGCCATAGGTCATCTTAGATGAGATGGAAAAGATCTTTCGAGTGATGCAGGCTACTAATATAGATAGGGTTAACTTTGCAGCTTATTAACTCAAGGATGTTGCTTATCAGTGGTATGAGGAATGGGATAGGGATAGAGGTGATATAAAATAGGATGGATTATGGGAAACCTTTTCTAATGCCTTCATGGATTGATTCTTTCCTTAAGAGTTTAGGGAAGCAAGGATGGAGGAGTTTGTGAACCTCAGATAGGGGAGGATGTTAGTAAAGAAATATGCTTTGAAGTTTTATCAGCTATCAAAGTATGCTCCTAACTTAGTGGTTGATATGTGGTTGAGAATGAGGAAGTTTTCTTATGGGTTGAATAGAGATTTTATTTTGGAGAGCAAGACTGCCTTGCTTATTAAAAATATGGACATATCGAGGTTGACTATTCATATACAGCAGTTTAAGTATGAAAAGAAGAAGCAGGAGGAGTTTGTGGATAGGCATAGGAAGAGGAGCAGGTTTTTTGATCAGGGAGGTGCTCAGTCTCAAGGTGGTACGGATAGTGGCAAGTGCTAGAAAAAAAAGTGGGGGAGTTTAGGCTCTTTTTCTTCTAGTGCTCTTTATTAGTCGGGAGACAAGCGTCATTAAGGTGGTGATAATTCTCGAGCATAGTTTCCCAATCTCAGGTGATCAGAGGTTAGTCAACTTCTTTGTGTCCTCCTTGTCAATTTTGTGGTCTTCCTTATTGGGGTTATTGTGAGGAAGTAAGGGGAAAGTACTTTAAGTGTGGCCAGGTAGGTCATTATCTTAGGGATTTTTTGGTCAATAAGGTTGCTATGGGGGCAAATAAGATTCCTGTGGCTTGTTCTTCTATTCTTACACCCGATGGGGTGGCATCTACTTATGTAACTGCTCCAGGTTCTAGTGTTGGTTGGAACAGGTTGTATTCTTTGGCATCCCGACAGGAATCTGAGGCATCACCTAATGTCGTTATTGGTATGTTACGGCTTTTCTCTCATGACATATATTGTTTGCTAGACCCAGAGTCTACTCTTTCTTATGTGACTCTATATGTGGTTATGTCTTTTCATTTCGATTCAAAAGTTATTTTTTATCCTTTTTCTATTTCTACCCCAGTAGGTGTCTCGATTATTTTTAAGAGAGTGTATAAGGGGTGTGTGGTATCTTTTGATAGCAAGAAGACTTTAGCGGATCTTCTTGAGTTGGATATGATAGATTTTGATGTAATTCTAGGCATGGATTGGTTGCATTCTTATTTTTCGTCTGTGGATTGTCGAACCCGTAGGGTTATCTTTAATTTTTCTGGTGAACCGATTATAGAATAGAAAGGTAGTTCCTTAGCTACTGGGTGATTTATTTCTTATCTTAGAGACCAGAGGTTAATCTCTAAGGGTTGTATTTATCACTTGGTTTGGGTTAAATATTATAACTCGAAAGGTCCTTCTTTTCTTTGGTCCCTGTGGTTAATGAGTTTCCAGAGGTCTTTTCGGATGATCTTCCTGTTGTTCCTCTGGATAGGAAAATAGAGTTTGGTATTGATTTGCTTTCAGATACTTGTCCAATTTCTATTCCTCCATGTAGAATTACTCTGGTTGAGTTGAAAGAACTCAAGGAGAAACTTAAGGATCTTCTATATAAGGGGCTTAATCATCCTAGTGTTTCTCCATAGGGTGCACCAGTGTTGTTTGTGTGTAAGAAAGATAGTTCCCTTTGGATGTGGATTGACTACAAGCAGTTGAACAAAGTAAAGATCAAGAACAAATATCTTTTTCCTCTAATAGATGACTTGTTTGACTAGTTATAGGGTGCTAAGTTCTTCTATAAGATAGATATACGGTCTGGGTACCATTAGCTTAATATTAGGGAGGTGGATATCCCTAAGACGGCTTTTCGTTCTCAGTATGGGCATTTTGAGTTCTTAGTGATGTCATTTGGGTTGACTAATGCTCCGGCTGCATTCATGGATTTTATGAATAGAGTTTTCAGGTAGTATTTGGATCTCTTCATCATTGTATTTATTGATGACATTTTGGTTTATTCGAAGAGTGAGGTAGATAATGTTAATCACCCCCGTGTGGTATTGTAGACCTTAAAGGAACAACAGTTGTATGCCATGTTCTTTAAGTGTGATTTCTGGTTGAACGCGATGACTTTCTTGGTCATATTATTTTGAGTGAAGAGATTATGGTGGAACCATAGAAGGTTATTGTGGTGAAAAGGTGGCCTAGGCCCACGACTCTATTCGATATTTGGAGCTTCTTAGATAGGAGGTTTATGGAAAGATTTTCTTTGATAGATACTCATTTGACTAAGTTGACTTAGAAGAAGGTTAAGTTCTCTTGGTTGGATGCTTGTGAAGAGAGTTTTGAAAAATTGAAGGATAAGCTAAATCCGGTTGCGATCCCTACCATGTCGAAAGGCAATAATGGGTTTATGTTTTATTCTGATGCATCTTGGGTATGGCTTGGTTGTGTTTTGATACAGCATAGAAAGGTAATTTCTTATGCTTCCAGGGAGCTGAAGATACATGAGAGGAATTATCCTACCCATTATTTGGAGTAGTTTGCGGTTGTGTTTTCTTTGAAAATATGGAAGCACTATTGGTATTGGTGTTCACGTGGATATCTTTTCTAATCACAGGAGTCTTCAGTATGTGTTCACTCAAAAAAAGCTTAATCTCAGGAAGAGGGGGTGGCTTGAGCTTCATAAGGATTATGATATGAGTCTTCACAACCACTCAGGAAAGGCTAATGTCGTTGTTGATTCTCTTAGAAGGTTATCCATAGGGAGTTTTACTCATGTGGAGGAAAGAAAGCGAGAATTGGTGAATTATATTCACTGCTTAGCTAATCTTGAAGTTCGTCTCTTGAACTCTAAGGATGGTGGTGTAATGGTGCAAAAAGTGGTTTGATCGTCTTTTGGTGTAGAGATTAAGGAGAAATAAGTGTTTGATCCTGTCCTAATAAAAATCAAAAGTGATGTTGGTGGACAGAAGGTAGTAGTGTTTGAGATCAGTGGTGATGGTACTTTACGGTACCAAGGGAGGCTATGTGTTCCTGATGTCGATGGACTGCAGCAAAGGGTTTTGGATGAAGCGCATGAGTCGCGCTATGTTGTTTATCTTGGATCGACTAATATGTATCATGATCTTAAGGAGATCTATTGGTGGAATGGCATGAAAATGGATGTGGCTGATTTTATGGCCAAGTATATGGTGTGTCAACAGGTTAAGGTTGAGCACATGAGACCTGGTGGATTGAATCAAGAAATTGATTTACTTAATTGTAAGTGGGAAATTATCAATATAGTCTTTGTTACCGGTCTTCCTCTATCTCAGAATTAGTATGATTCTATATATGTCATCATGGATAGGATGACCAAGTCTGCACATTTCTTTCCAGTGCGGACTACTTTTTCGTTAGAGGATTATGCACGATTGTATCTTCAGGAGATTATGAAGCTACATGGGGTACCTGTTTTGACTATCTTTGATTGTGGTACACAGTTTACGTCTCATATCTGGCATTCTTTCTAGAAAGAGCTGGGGACTAAGGTCAGTCTGAGTACTTCTTTTCATCCACAGTCGGATAGGCAGGCGCAGAGCACTATTCAAACTTTAGAAGGTATGCTTTGAGCCTATGTGATTGACTATGATGGCAGTTGGGTTGAGCATCTACCTTTGTTGGAGTTTGCTTACAATAATAGTTATCATTTGAGTATTAGTGTCGCTCTTTTTTAGGTGTTATATGGTATGAGGTGTAGATCTTCTATTGGATGGTTTGATCTTGGAAAAGCGGCCATATTTGGTCCCGATTTTTTTTATCAGGCGATGGAGAAGGTTAAGGTGATTTGGGATAGTCTTAAAGATGCCTACAGTATCCAAAAGTCATATGTAGATGTTAGGGGTAAAGACTTAGAGTTTAAGGTCGGGGATAGGGTGTTCCTCAAGATATCTCCCATGAAGGGAGTGGTGTTGTTTGGAAAAGAGGGGAATCTTAGTCCTCGATATATTGGTCCTTATGTGATTTTGCAGAGATTTGGCAATGTTGCTTATGAGTTGGGGTTCCCATCTAGCTTAAGTTTGGTCCATCCAGTCTTTCATGTTTCTATGTTGAGGAAGTGTCTTGGTGATCCTTCTTCGATTGTTCCTTAGTAAAGATTGAGTATCTCGAATTCTCAGTCTTATGAAGAAGTCTCCGTTGAGCTATTTGATAAGTAAGTTCGTCGATTGTGGATCAAGGATATGGCTTCTGTTAGGGTTCTATGGTGGAACCATAAGGTAGAAGAAGATACTTGGGAAGCAAAAGAGGACATGAAGTTCAAGTATCCATATTTTCTTTCTACTCCTGGTATTTGTGTGGAACATATGTGCCTTGAAACATCTTTATTTTCCAAGTTTGTTAAAAGCAAGATTTACATCTTTACCTCTTTGTTTTCAAACTTTGTTGAAGGGATGTTGATAATGCAAATGACTCAGTGTATGGTTATTGCTACATTGTCCGTCATTCGGGGATGAATGTTCCTAGTGGAGGAGACTGAAACATCCTAGGTTTTGACCCTTAGAAAATTTCTAGAAAATCCATTCTCCAAACCCAATACAACACATAGGTATGCATTGTATGCTGGGGAACGAGTGGTAAGGTCCTATCGTATGTTGACCAGTGTTAGTTGGTGGGATGGTTTTGGTCACTTGAATGGGTACAAATTAAGGGTATGAGACATAAGGGTTGGTACGAGTCGTATCAATGACTCGTATGGTGGGTAGTGTTTGATGCTCTTGGTATTCCGTTTTGCTAGGGATACAATTCATGGTTACGTATCATATGATGTGGTTACAACTTAGGTGGATGAGTCGTATACTGGATAATGTTTGATCCAAGGATTGAGACTTGGATACGAGTGGTGGATATCGATCGTATAGGAGGGTACGACTTGTAGGGGTCAGTCGTATCCCCGTGACGGGTTTTTAGGGGATTTAAGTGGGGGTATTCTGGATATTTCCCTACTTACCCTAACTAGTAACCAGAACTTCTAATACACTTAGGAGGTTATTTACCCTATTATTCTGTTCATTAACACTTAGAAACTATTCCAAAATATTTCATAATTCTCTCAAGAGCTTTTGGGGAAAGAAGGATAGGGTTTCATCTTACAGATTGTTTTGGGGCTTTCTTTGGTGATTTCTTTTCGTCAATTCATTGGTATAAGGCATAATTCTCTTCCTTCATTGTAATTTTTATTAAAGACATGGTTTATATGGTTGATTTCATGGTTTTACTATTTCATGATTATGGTTTTCAATGATTATTCGGGGGATTTTGATATTAATTGCTTGGTTATGGTTTCCTATGATTTTGATTATGCTTTTATATGCATTAATGGTGGTTTTGGATAATTGGATTGCATGGTAATGGTTTAATGGTCTTTGGAATTGGTTTTAGTTATATTATGCCCCCAAGGTGTTCAATAAAATGCTTATAAAGATATGTTTATTGCATTGACTTCTTTTAATTGAACTCTTGCATGTTTTAACAGGATGAAGTATTTATGCATGATTTAAATGGTTTGAAAAGGCTAAAGTCTAAATGGTTATGCTTGTGGAGAACATGGAAGTCTCCTAAGTGGATTTAATATGGAAACTGGCAGGGCACCTAAGGTCCCTAACCAAAATGGTTTGGCTATGGATATTACTTGCAAGTAATAGGGTGGTAAAATGATACCACTAATATTGGCCTTGGTTAATAAATGGTAAATTGATCGTTTGGACACGTTTTTAATTGGTCATTAATTGCGGGTGTGTATCTAAGCCATGGAAGGTGGCGGTCACGATATGACCAAAACTGAAAACTCATATTTGCCAATATGAGGGATCTTTGATGTCCACGTACGAGTGTCACATTTTATATTGGAGGAATGTACTAGTCATCCCAGGGTATATTCCCTGGTTGTGCAGTTATACGCACTATGGCCCTTTCAGCAAGGAGAGCTGAGACCATCTGGCCCGTAGGTGGTTAGGACGGCCAAGCTACACAACCTAGATAAAGGTTTTAAATGCATGCTAAACTCGGTTCCCTTTACCAACACTTATATATGTGTGGTTGTATGCATTATGGATGGTTTCACTTGGTTTTATGACTATCATTATTTTATCCTTATACTGACATTCATACTAGTGGTCATTAGCTAACCCCGTCTATTAGAGGCTACATACCCATGCTATGCAGGAACCGACCATCCTACTCTTTTTGTTTAGCTCACAGATTCAGTATCAACATTTGGACCAAAGTGGTGAGCTTCCATCCTTTTGGAAAGCATCATTTCATGTTATGGATTTATTTAGACACTTATGTTTTATTCTGGATATTGGTATTGTCCATGGTTGGGGGAATATCCCAAGATTCATTTATTCTTTTGGATCGAGGCTTTGTGGTACTTCTAGGGGTTGGCATGGGCGGGATCGGTAGAGTTGTCAGCCTTAGCATTGGTATTTATATGAGGTTGGCATCATCGGACATGATTTCTCACTGTTCCATCATGCTACCTTTTAGGATTGATTTTCATATTATATTTTGGTATTACTTTAGGGTTATGGTCTATGGTTTGGTTTGGTATGGTTGGGCAGTTTCTGCGATACAGTTGGACTCGGTTGGGTCGGTCATGATTGTGACCCTATCCCAGAGTCTTAGTGAGTATAATAACACTATCTTGTTATATGTTCGAAATTAAGCTCATCTAAGGCCGGACATAGGTAGTTGGGTTGAATACAGGGGGCAGTCCTCGATCCTAGTTGGACTTGGAATTCCTATTACGACAAGGCCCGGGTCAAATCGGGTCAATAAGTAGCAAAATCTTCCTTGTCTATCCATACATATCAAGTGGCTCCTAAATCAAACCACAATTTATTATCATTTCCAACTAGATTGCATTCTTTTATCATAGCATATAGATTTTTAATATTTTCAATTGCCTCTGCCATGTTTATCTGATTTCTTTTCTTGTTCATCTTTGGAACTTGACAATTTAGAGCTTTGTAGACAACTTTACTATAATTGTAGCACATGCTCTGCTCTTTCTCTTATTTGAAAGATTTATTCCTCTTCTTGTTATGTGTAGCATCATCTTTAGTAAGATTTGCACCCATTATTTCTAATTTCTCACATGAATTATAGTCCCCTTCTATCTTGAGACGAATCATAAGATATTCCAAACCAGATAACTGATTTTCAAACATTCCTTCTAAGGAACATAAGGATCTCTATTGTGAACCTTTAAATTGCACGTTTGGTCAGCCAAAAGAATATCAGTTTCTTCCATTCATTAAAGTTAACACTAGATTTTTTTTTGGTTTCTCTGCCAATGCCATTACTAATGTCACCTAAATTTTATCTCTAAAAAGTACAAGATGCTTGTTGTCAAATGTAGAACCCAACAAAGGCTGGGGTCAAACCCTTAAAAAAATAGGTCAAATCTCTATCACAAACTTGACGACGTAATCAAAAAGTATAGAAAAGTAAATAGGGGGATTTTGTGATAATAGTAAAGTAGTAACAAATCTTTATTTCTTAAGGTTGAAATCAATATAAGATGAATACTAGCTCAGTATTCCCCCTAACTTTCTAACTCCATAGACTTATCTTGCTCTGGCAAAATATCTCAATGCCTTGTATGCAGAATCTGACAAGATATGCATCACTAACCTTATTGAGAATGCCTTTGGTAAATTTCACTCTTCACCTTGTCTGTCTCAGAGTGTCACCTTATAACCTTTGTCTAGGATCCCAAATTAACAATCTCCTTTTGGGTGTCAAGTTAATCAGATGAGGGTTGGTAGCCTTAGCTTACTTTTGTAATCGTCTTTTCCTAATCACAACCTCTCTTGTGAAGATGGTATCAAATACAGGTAGGTTATTAACTTTTACAGGCGTTAAGAAAGCAATCTAACTAAAGAAAATAATAAAAAATGCAAGAACATCAATCAAGAATGACTTTGCACTTCCTCTACTTCGTTATTCCATCAAGGTTCCCACAACCCTCTTTAGGTTGTTTAATTTCTCATGTTTGCATGAACATCCATTGAATTCATGAAAGAGAGAATATGAATAATCTTACAATAATTAAAGAATAAAAACCAGATTGTCAAATTAATATCCAACAATAAGAATCAAGAATAAATGGATTCTAAGATCAAAATTCTAGTCTTAAAATCAATATATTGTTGTAAGTATATAAAGGGTGTAAACTAGTACTGAAAATCAAATGGGTATTTACAAAATACATCAGATCCCTAAAAATCCTAACCAAAATGGAAAAGGAAAACTAAGTCGACATCCACTTAGGGACCTATTTACGGACCCTAGGTGGGCAGTAAGTCTCAGATCAAATCCCCATATTACAGAACACCCATTTATGATGGGACAAATCATGCCATCTTTTGATCTTTCAGAATTTTTCTCTCTGCCACCTACGATGTCACATACAGCGGATGTAAGTTCCACTTACAACCTGTAAGCGGGTCCGTAAGTGAGGTCTTCTGCTACGCTTGAACTCTTTTTCTTCTTGTCAGCTCTAGAACCTAGTATCCTACAAAACAACCATAAAACACATCATATCTAACAAAAATGACCTAAGTACTTGCATATTTTTTGTTTTTAATCATCAAAAGGCTTCTATGGCCGTCAACACGATGCTTAACCAAGAGAAATCAAAGGCATCCACGGCAGTCAACTCAATTTCAGCTCATGATTCTCACCCCCTCCTATTTTAAAAATTTTCAAAACCAACTATATGGATATATGTAGTACAACAATGCAATGCAAATGAATCAAGATATGTCATTACATTAGCAAAACAATCAAGAAAATACGTAAGTTATAGTACCCCGAATAGATAAGCAGCTATCAACACAACCCATTTACCTTCACAACAAAGAAGTCCTACTCTCATAGTACAATTATGCATGTCAATGCAGGGAAAATATCGAGACACTCACACTCACAAAATAAGTTCTAATTAGTGTGCATAGAATGCCATAGCTTGCCCTTATTTTCTTTAACTTAGTTTTTTAAACAGCCAGAATAGGTTCCCTATAGTACTTTATGTAATGTAGGCTTGGGGGCTGGTATCGTAAATTTGGGAACTAGTGACTAACCCTCCTTAACATTAAAATTACATTTATCGTCCACTTCTTAAAGATATTTTTCTCCCTTATTCCTCCCTTTACTGCATATTCAGGTTAGGTATGGTTTCTTTTTCTTTTTTTCTTTACTTTTCTTTTTTTTTT
Organism: Capsicum pubescens; assembly: GCA_030864215.1. Taxonomy (NCBI): domain Eukaryota; kingdom Viridiplantae; phylum Streptophyta; class Magnoliopsida; order Solanales; family Solanaceae; genus Capsicum; species Capsicum pubescens. Next base: position 259,661,741 of record CM061543.1, read on the forward strand.
ATTTTCACTTTTTTTATTTTTTTATTTTTCCACACCCAACCCTACTTTCTTTTATCTTATTCAAACCCTTTTATGTACCCAACTTTAACTACACACCCCTATGATATCCACCCTCAACTTAGGCAATTTGCCTGAGTTGAGGTACATAATGTCCAAGGAGGGATCAAGCCCAAAATAAGTTTATGGCAATCAAATTGGGTAGGTGACTAGGTGAAAACAAGAAAATAGGTCAATGTAGGCTTATATTCAAGGATCAAGGGATAATTATTCACATTTGAATGGTTATCTAGGATAAGAGTGGACCAAATAAAAAATGACCTATGATCATGTCCTAACCCACTATCCTACAACCTAGGTTAGACTAACCGGACAAGTTCTATATTAAATACATAAAGGGAACTAGGTAAGTATCTCACCCACACATGGCACAAGGTTATATCACCAACTACTACCTATTCAGTTCATGCAACACTAAGATATGATTATTTTTCCCCAATCCTAATGCCATAACAAGATTTGCAATATTCACACATATAAGCATATCACACCATTCATAAAACCTATAGAGGGGTATCATTATATCTCAAAACAATGAAAATCAAATGAAATATGTCAATTTCTTTTAGATTCCTTATTTTTTTCTTAATTAAACACAAATAAAATATAACAATAGACAACACAAACATAAAACAACTTAAACATGTCAGTTCTACTAGGATACTACAGTCGATGGGACAAGAAGCACAATAAGAAAAAACCTTGGTTGTGGTACACAGCCATCCCCAACTAAAGACTATGCACTATCCCCTAGTGCATATCTACAACATAAAACAAGGTATAAAGACATACTTGGGATGCTTTAGAAATCTAAATCAGACTCCCTCTTATTTAGGGCATCTCTTGGTGGAACGGTAGGAGGTGGTGCATGGCTAGAGGAGGAACCAACTACTATCTCTACGTGCTTCTACTTATCAACTACTGCATACACCCTAAAATCATCAGTGCCCCTTTTTAGGCCCTGATCAAAGTCTATGGTGGGGTCTTGTAGCTCATTTTCCCGACCTCTCTTAGTCCTAACAACTGGGATCGTATCATCATCTCCAAATAGACAAAACGTCATAGGCCGCATTAGAGGTAATGGATGTGTAAATATTGGGATGACCAGATGAATGATCAAAACATGGCTCTCTATTAGTGATCATACCTCAGCGCACAAGGTAGTCATATCCTCGTGAAGGACCGACAAATTAGAAGCTTGGACCTTGCAAAAACTGTGCATTCACCTAGCTCTCAAAACCACAAATCTGTGCATGCAACTCTCTTGTGTACTTTTCTATATCTTTCCTTAGTCGTGCCTCAAACCAGACCTCAGCAACATCTAGTATAGTCCAAACAAAAGGATGGATTTATGCATATAACATAGCTAACTAAGTCTCTGCCTGAGTGAGGCGGACAGTCACCTTATCTTACCGCTCAACCATGCATTATAGAAACTTATGTTTCACACCATTAAACCAGTAGTTGTAGGGAAAGGAGTAAAAGTAGATACCCCACCTATCTTAGAAGTAGAAGTCGAAGCTAATGTAGATTTGGTTGAGGCCCCCTCACTAGTAATAGTCATCAGCACATCTCTCAGCTTGCCTCTCTCAATATCAATACTAACTTCTGGCCTCTCAACACGCTGAACCAAAGCTGAAGGCCCCTCAAAATATACTAGAATAACAGTAGGAAGTGGTGGTGCTCTCTGTGCTAGGACTGGGTTTTACACATCCTTACTCAAGTTGAGTTATGTTATATGCGTCACCTCAATCTGATGATATACCTCAAGAATAGGCAATATTCCATCCAGATCGCATAACTATACAATCAAACACGAAATGAGGAATTTGGTGGTTTCCCGAATACTCTAATGTAGATCTCCAGCCGAATCAATCTCATAAAATCTATGTCATAGCTAGCTATCAGGCTATCAATAAAGGCGGATTTATCCCATATAAGTATGTTGTCGAAAAAAGTTTGACTCGTTTTACGACGTACCATGGTCTATCAAAATTTCATTGTATAATGCAGTAACACCTTCTTTATCTCTCGTCTATACTCAACATCCCTTATAGAGAATCTAGCATGTTCTAGCCTCATGCAAAATTCAAACTCATTTGTCAATTCTGGTCCCTCATACTCTTACCCAAATAACACTCGATGGATGGCTACCTTAGAAATATCCACTCGAGCCCTCCGACAAAAGTATGGGTTAGCTGGGGCTCCTCAACTCTTCTATCCTCAAGAAGGGTAATCAAATAAATCATAGAGGCATATGAAGCATAGAATTACCAAACTAGAGTTGGGTTGTATGAACCTTGAGGATAGGTACTCTATCGCAATCTATATCTCTCAAAAGAGGCTCGCAGGTCTGGTGCCTCTGCTAGCCCAGTCAAATAAATCTAAACCTCTACCTCTATACTATATTTTGAGAGCCCTTACTCTAAAATAAAACTATCACTCTTAAAAATATATTGTATCCTCTTTTTGCACCATCTCAGAGGAATCTCAACTATAGAAACAACCAAGACATATATGGAATCAAATACTAGGGCAATAGGTGGTGAAACAACGGGTTGAGTTCCCTTTGCAGCCAGCTGAGAATATTGTGACAAAGATGATGATATCCCCAGTGGAACTCGAGATACACCTTCCTCAAACTAGGATAAAATAGATCAAGATGCTAACTTACTAGCTGAACCTAATGCATCTTCTAACCTCTCCATAGACTGGGATCAAACTGCATCCTTATCCTCTCAAGAATAAAAAACTAACCATACCTCCTCCTCTAAACCATGAGCTGAATCATCCTCTTCATCCTCAGACTGGGAAAAGTGTGGTGCTGTCTGACTCAAATTCTTCATTCGAGGTTCTATCAGAAAGACTGGGGCTTATGGAGTTTGTTCCTCTGTTGTGGTGCCTGTGGGGGATTTGATAGTATGGGATGAGTGCCCAACTCTATAATAACTGATACATCTATATCATGTATCTATGATCTACCCCTAGTCTACAAATGGACCAATGGTCTATAGGGCTCACGTATTAGTCCTCCACTGAGCCACTCCACTCAGGGGACTCATCACAGAGCCTAGACTGAACGCCCTTCTTTTATGCAACTTTTATTTCCATCATATCTGAAAATATAGTTTTTAGCGCCTGAAATACAACGAAGGAACAAAAATTTAAAAAAAAAATAACAACCCAGGGCAGGGTTACCTGCAACCCCACTTATGAAGGCCGTAAGTAGCAGTTATGGGGGTCGTAGGTGCCATAGTAAGTATTAGACAAAGCCATGAAGTTTCAGGGCTTCAAGTCTAATACTTACAAAATTACTTACACCCTTGTAGGTACTACTTACAAGGACCGTAAGTACCCTCACAAATGACCTCAGATAGTTGGTCAATTTTTCTTATAACTTTTATCCCACAAAGTGTATATTACAATTTTTAGCCCAATTTCATACACTACAATTTAAGCTCAACAGGCTATGCACATGTGTTTTGGGTTTTCATCTTCTTATTCAACTTCTACTTCCATTATTAAAGTGATCACGGGCTTTCTAAACACAAATCATGCAACAAATTCAATACTATACATTTTAGGCTCCATCTTTTTATATAATTTATGCTAAAGTCTCAATTTTAGTCCTTATCAAGAAGGATTCTCAAATTCCATATGCAAGAATATATTTCTCACAAGTTGGATCCAAAAGTATCTACTTGGATTCGAAGAGTTGGAAGTAGAAGATGAATGTAAAGAACCCTACCTTCTAATGATTAAGCATGCAAGTGAAGATATTTTGATAGATTTTGCTTTTACAAATTAAGGGGGTAATTGAGGAGTTGGAGTATGAGTAGCAGCTTTAAATTTTGAAAAAGTGAGGGTTAATGCATCAATTTTTAGGATTAAAAGGCACTGGTAGGGTCGGATTGGGTCCGCTCACTTGGGCCCAACCTAGATTTTTAGAATTTTGACTCTCAGATTTTTGGTCAACTTATGGGGCCACTTACGGCCCATAGGTGATACTTATGATGACTGTAAGTGACTTTATAAATAAAACATTACCGTTATTTCTCCTTTGATTTCTATGACCCCATTTATAGAGTCATAGGTTGTACTTACGACTCCCGTACGTGGGGTTCGTAAGTACAACTTCAGATCCCCAAAAATTTCTTAGAATTTTGTCTGACACCTATGACAAAACTTATCTATGATAGCTGGGACTTACAACCCCTATGTAGGTTCGTAAGTCCACTTACCTAGACTTTTCTGAATTTTGCAATTTTTAGCAGCTACTAGGTGTTTTCCAATGCTTTAAACCTACAAAAAGAAAAACAAAATGAACATTAGAACATTGAGTTTCCTCCCAATCAGTGTTTGATTTAACATTGCAGCACGACGTGTTTATGTTGGATACTCAGACTTCACCAAGGATTAAATCAACATGAAGTGCCTCTCATAAAGTACCTGACTTAATGTTATGGTACGACTCGATTGCCTTGGTTACTCAGACTTCACCAAGAATTACATCAACACAAACCTTCACTTCATCAATATTTTCCATATAGTGCTTAACACATTGCCCGTCCACCTAGAATGGGTCTTCTCCATCTCGCCTCAACTCGATAGCACCACGGGGGAATACTCTAACTACATTGAATGGTCCATACCACCTAGACTTCAACTTACTGATAAACAAGCAAAGTCTTAAACTAAACAACAAGACCATACCACCAGGCTGGAATACTCTTTTCTCAATATTTTTATCATGATACAACTTTATCTTCTCCTTGTACAAAGTTGAACTCTCATAAGCTCGGAACTAGAATTCATCCAACTCATTCACCTTACTCATTCTCAAATTGGCTACATCACTCCACTTAAATTTAGTTTGTTTAATGCCTATAGTGCCTTGTGCTTAAGTTCAATCGATAAGTGGCTGCCTTTCTATACACAATATGATATAAAGAGGCACCTATAGGGGGTTTAAAAGTTTCCAAGTAAGTCCAAAGTGCATCATCTATCTTCCTTGACCGATCAATCGGGTTAGCATTTATAGTCATTGCTAATATGGACTTTATCTCGTGATTAGAGACCTCAATGCCCACTCGTCTGTCGGTGGTAAGGTGTTTCCGCCTTATGATTCACTTGATATTTCTTAAGCAGGGACTTAAATAGATGATTACAAATATGGGACCCGACATCACTAATAATATAACGTGGAGTCCTAACCAAGAAAAAATGTTCTTCTTTAAGAATACAGTGACACTTCGACCCTCATTATTGGAAAGTGCATCCAACTCCACCCATTTAGAAACATAGTCGACTGCCACTCATATATATATCATCCCATGGAAACTCATAAACGGACCAATGAAATCAATTCCCCATACATCAAACAACTCTAGCTCTGAAATAGGTATCACGGGGAGCTCATGTTCCACAAAATATTTCCTTACTGCTGACACTGATCACAGTCCTGAGCATAATCATTATTATCTTTGTATATAGTCAGCTAATAGTACCCATACTGCAAAAAAATTTATGGGTGGCATAGGTGCCACCATAATGACCCCCAACGGGTGATGAATGACAGGCCTCAAGAATGCTTATCATCTCCACCTTAGGAATATATCTTCGAATGACTCTATCAGCATACACCTAAAATAGATAAGGATTATCCCAACTTTCATACCTTATGCATGAATCATTTACTCTACTAAAATCATAAGTATTTTGGGACAAGGTCACTTGCCAAATAATTGGCAGAATCAGTAAACTAGGGGATTAATTCTTGTGATGTTGCCAAGACCCTCTCATCTAGAAAAGTATCATCAATTTCAAGATCATCCCCTAATTTCAGTGTTGCCTCCTCTTCGAGGCAAGATGGGTGGTTTGTAACTTGGTTTTCAGTTTCCTTTCACTCTTTCACCTCAAAGTTAAATTCCTAGAGCAAGAGTACCCAATGAGTTAAACCTCGTCTTAACATCTTTCTTCGACATAAGTTACCTCAAAGTTGCATGATCAATATGAATAATGACTTCAGTCTCAATCAAGTAGGACCCAAATTTCTCAAATGTAAAAATCACCATGAGTAACTCTTGCTAAGTAACTATATAATTTTTTTGCATAGGGTTTAGTGCTTCGTTGGCATAGTAGATTTGGTGGAGAATCTTCTCACGTCTTTGGCCTCGGACAACTCCTAAAGCCATACAACTAGCATCGCACATTACCTCAAAAGGTAAGGACCAATAGGGAGACACAATAATAAGAGCTTAGATCAACTTCTCCTTAAGGCACTCAAAGGCCTTAAGACAAGAACCATAAAACACGAACTTCACCTTCTTCTCTAAGAGCTTGCATAATGGATTAGCGATTTTACGGAAGTCTTTGATGAACCTTATATAGAACCCAACATGATCCAAGAATCTTTTGATACCATTAATTGAAACTGGTGGAGGTAATTTTTCAATCACATCTATCTTTGCCTTGTCAACCTCAATACCTTTTTTAGAAATCTTGTGTCCCAGAAAAATCCCTTTATTTACCATAAATGTCACTTATCCCAACTTAAACCAAGTTTTAATCCTCACATATCTAAAGTGCATTGTCTAAATGGTCTAGACAATCCTCAAATGAGTCTCCAACAATCAAAAAATCATCCATAAAGAACTTTATAGTGTCCTCCACCACATCAGAAAAAATCAACATCATACAATACTGAAAGGTATCAGGAGTATTGGAAAGTCCAAAAGGCATTCTCTTAAATGTAAAAGTACCATATGGGCAAGTGAAAGTAGTCTTCTCTTGGTGTTCGGGGGCAATGGAGATTTGATTATACCTGAATAACCATCAAGAAAACACAAATAACCTTTTTCTGCAAGTTTTTCTAGCATTTGATCTATGAACGGCTAGAAAAATGGTCCTTTTACGTCCAAGTGTTCAACTTTTGATAATCCATGCTCACTCTCTGTCCAATAACCAATCTTATGGGCACTAACTTATTTTTCTCGTTTAAGACCATAGTGATCCCACCCTTCTTCAATATGAATTGAAATGGTCTCACCCACTTACTGTCAGTATTGAGATAAACCACTCATGTATTAACCACTTTATAATCTCTTTATTCACCACCTCTTACATAGATGGGTTCAAATAATGCTGGTGCTCGATACTAGACACACAATCCAGTTCAAGCTAAATTTTTTAAGTATAAATCCCAAGTGGAATCCCCATAATATCTATAATAGTCCATACGATGGCCCTTTTAAATCTCTGCAATACTTAAATCAAATCCTCGACCTGTGTATTTAATAAATCAATAGCAATAATGACCGAAAAGGTATTGTTAGCCCCAAAAATGCATATCGCAAGTGAGAAGGAATGTCCTTTAATTCCAAGACTAGTGGCTCCATAATAGATGGTCAAGCAGGCAGAGTTGCTCTATTCTTTAAATCAAGATCTAACTTCTTTTGTGCATAAGAATAAGAACCTCTGCCAGAGGGTGTGCTCTCCATCTTATCATGATCTTTGATACCCTCACTGTGAAAATTCATGATAATTGTCACTAATGTGTTTACCCCAAGACTCTCCTCAATAGGTATAGTGAATACATCATCCTCTACAGTGTCTATCATAAACACCACTCTCATATTCTTTGGTTGACGCATCGACGGACACATATTAAAAGTATCCTATTTATCATTGAGCCAAATATTTATCTTTCCCATCTCCATGTCAACCAGTGTCCTACTCATAATTGGAAAGGCCTTCCTAAGATAGTAGGAACATTAAAATCCACCTCATATTCAAGAATTACAAAATCAATTGGTAATATGAAGGATGCCACCTTTTCCAACACATTGAATAATATACCAACTGACTTCTTCGCAGTATGATCAACCATCAATAATCTCATAGATGTCGTCTTGGGTGCTCCCAACCCAAACTTCTTATACACAACTAACGACATTAGGTATATGCTAGCTCTTATATTACATAATACTCGAGAGAAGTTGAAGGACCTAATAGTGTATGAAATAGTAAAATCTCCAGGGTCCTTCTTCTTAACTAGAGATTAGGAAGCAATAGCACTACAATAGTTCATATTATCAACCGGCTCAAAACTTACCATCCACTTCTGAGTAACCAAATCTTTCATGAACTTTGCATAGACAGGCACCTGCTCTTATGCTTTCATAAAAGATATATTAACAGATAGTTTCTTCAACATCAACATAAACTTTGGGTATTTCCCTACCTCTTATTTCTTTTTCAATCTTTGAGGAAAAGGCAGGGGGGTTGTGGAATAGTTTTCACTGTTGGCTGGACTTCCTTCCCCTTACCTTTGTCCTTCTAAACTCATTTACCTACATCCATCAATTTTTGGTGATGACTCACCACTAATCACCTACTTTTTAGATTTTTCTTTGGGTGTATTATCATTATAAACGACATCATCTTGTACGTCATCACAATAGACATACAGGGATCAATAGTTGTCTTCCCACTTCGAGTGGTAATGGATAAGTAGTGAATGTCATTTTTTAGATTTTGCACAATGTTACTTGAAAGAGTTATCGGTTTGGGCTGATTCAAAGTAGCTGACATCTGACTAAACTGCTACTCAAGCTGCTTAATCGTGATAGCATGCGATTCTACTTTCTAGATCAATCCTAAAATGTCTGCCTTAATTACCTTAAGGCAATTTTATTGATTTTCTAACCCCTTGACCAGCTTAGTAAGCAATTATTTCCTCCTCCAATCAGTATCACGGTTCAAAGATGGAACATATGCCCCACTCTTTTTCTTGTAATTATTATTTCTACTCTAAGCAAAATTTATCTCTCTACTGCAATCTGTATATCTATCCCCATAATAGTTCCGACCTTGATTCCCTTGCCTTGAGTTTTAAGTGCCTTGATTACACCTTTGGCCCTTTGTCAAAAACCCATTATCTCTCTATCCAGGTACTTTGATTCTTTCTCAATATCAGAATCATACAACCTATGAGCTTTACCTTGTGTGCCCACAATATTTATCGTTTCTAAATTCATATTTGTAAATTGCTTGGTCAGTAACCCAATCTTCATCCTCAACTGTGCAACCTCTTGATCCACTATGATAAGTCTCTGCTCATTGGAAGCACCAATATCATAAGTACCGGCTCCTCTTTATTTCTTCCAAGTATGCTACCCTTGATTGGTATTAGAGACTCGATCTAAGATTTCTTCGATTAACTCCCAACAAAAGCTCATGAAATCCCCACCAGTAATAGTATCAGCAACAACATTGGTATTGACATTCAAGGATCTATCGAATAATTCAAGCAAATTCCTTTCTAAAATTTTGTGATTGGTCACCATCATCAACTTCCTCTTGAACCTTAGTCATGTCTTGAACAATGGTTATGAATGCAATTGTTTGAAATTATAAATCTCATCCTTTAACTAGAGCATTCTAGAAGACATAAAAAATTTAGTCCAATAACTATTTTTGCAACTCATTCTAATTAGTGATGGACCCACGAGGTAGTTTCTTCAACCATAATATTACTTTGCGTGTAAGAGATAATAAGAATAACCTGAGCGTTAAAGCTTCCTAACTCACTGAGGTAAATTATACGAAGTGCAGATCCTAATGAAATTCATGATGAGCATGTTGGCATCATTAGTCTGTAAACCAAAAAACACACCCTTCAGATTAAGTAGCTAAATCATAGAACTCATAATGTCAAACTTTACCCCTTGGGGAAACTAAGGAGGAATTATAGTTCATGTCTCGATAGGCTCAACATACCTCCAGTCTTCCTTCGGATCATCATACATTGGAAAATATTGAAAAAATGGGGGTGGTTTAGCTCTATCTCTCCTAGCTTTGTTGAGTATTTCTCGACGGTCATCTTCTTATCTCACTATGTCCTCTTGAGTTGCACATCAGACTGCAGCATCCCTCCTCTCATCAGCTAATAATCGAGCAGTGGTTTCTTAAACTATATATTCCACACCATGTGGAGGATAAAGGTTCTAGGCAAGTGGATTATCTTGAATACCCTCATAACGAGCTTCATGATAGTGTTTTGACATCCTTCGATTCTCTCACAGGGTTCTTTCAAGTTTTAGATCAGGTTGGATCAGGGGATTTCTTTGACTCTGAGTATTGGACATACACTGGAGTACTGATGTTGGGCGTATTTACACGCCTAAGCACCATAATTTACCCATGTTTCAGCTAAGTTTTGAGGATAAAATATATAATTCTTGCACTTTTAGTCCATTTTCCTTTAAGTGAGCTGACCTATGTGATTAGCATATTTTCAGGTACTAATGAAGAAGATTTCAGCACTTTGTGGACCTGTGGGCAGCAAAGGAAAACTTCACATAAGAGGGAAGGCAGCTTTTGAACTGAAAGTGATGCATGGGAACTTTTTCCCGGGCAGACCCGGTATTTTTAAATACTTAAGGATGCAGTAGAAACTTATTAGACAAGGATGCTATTAAAAACCTTATTGCTGAATTTTTCAGCATGATTATCATTCGAAATTATTCATAATTCACGTTGGAGGATTTGGTACGAGTTTGGAGAATAGAAAATGGCTCACTTGAGCAACGGAGAAAGAAAACATGTTTCATCTCCATAGCCGAGATTTCTCTAAGTTTTGGTATGATGATGATGTCTACTTTGATTTCCGTTGTATTCATGAGTAGCTAAACTTATCTATTAGGTTTATCGAAACCTTGTAAGATACTATCTATTACTATGAGTTTGTGAATTCTTGATGTGTTATGCTACTTATATCATTACTCTCTTCATTTTGATTGAATTCTTATGGTTGCAAACATAGAGAATATGCCATTATAGCATTAACTTGTTCGAGAGAAAAGTTACATGTTTGGAAAAGAAAGTGTGACAAGGAAATAGGGTTTCCAACCCGTATTTACACGTTAATGCCTTAACCGGATTAACTTCTTGGAGAATTTGTACCATTTGTTATAAACTTTAGGCTCGAGAGAGCTAAAGCGAAATAAATCCTTGATGGTTGAGAAACACTTGGATTTAGAATTAGAATACGATTCTCTATAAGTGCATGCATGTCTAAATTCCGCGTTACTCATAGTTAGTAGAGAAGTAGAACTTATAAGGTGGACATAACCCTAACTTATCAATCTCTGTGATTAAATCTTACTACGCAAATCGTTCCATCGTTACTTTGATAATATTAGTTCACGCCCAAACCAACCCCTCTTTTGTCCTTGAAATTTTCGACCAACAGTCTACTAATAATTGCAACACTTAGTGACCAGAGTATTCCCTGTGGGATTCGACACCCAACCCAGTTGGGTTCTATATTTAACAGCGACCGCTTACACTTTCTAACGAGAGTTGTAATTTGGGCGTATCAAATTTTGGTGCCGTTGCAGGGGAATACGGTTGTCAACTAAGTTTGTGATAGTTAATAGACCCTTTGGTCAAAGATTCTCGAATTTTACTTTTTGTTTGTTTTTTTTGTTTTGTTCAGGATTATTGGAGTGCATGTCAAATACACGAAGTTCTGGTCAACCGTTATTACCTATAAATCCTGAACCACATCTTATTGGCAGAATGGATGCGCAATGAAACCTTGAACGGATGGTTGCTCAACAGGAGAAGGAAAGATTAGTTGCATTGACAGCTGCTCAAGTGCATCAACAGAATATTGATAACCCAGGTCGGGCAACAAATCTTGATGAAAAGGACCTGGGTGATGATGAGTTATTAAAGTCAAGGTGTGCTGGTGAGGTGGCAGCACCTGTGAACAGGAGAGATCGTCAAGCTAGAATGAGACCTGAACGCCGAGCTGTGCAGGCCCCTTTCGATGATGATGATGATGATTTGGATGCGGCTGGTGCCACAGGGGCTATTATTCCTCCACCCTTGGCACCTGGAGCCAAGTTCAATATCACAAGCGCCATGATCCAGCTATTACAATTCAAAGGGTTATTTAGTGGACTCGCAGGCGATGATCCGAATATGCATCTGATCAACTTTATCTCAACATGCAAGTCATTTGATAATCCAGGAGTTAGACAGAATTCAATTCGACTACGCTTATTTCCATTATCTCTATATGGAGAGGCAACTCTATGGTTAAACGGGCTAACTCCTAACTCTATTACCAATTGGAGGCAACTGAAAGACGCTTTCCTAGAAAGATTCTTTCCGTCATCCAAGAGGGCACAATTGAGAGATGAGATAAGCAATTTCAGACACCTTCCAACTGAATCTCTCCACGAAACATGCGAGAGGTTCAAGAAGAAGCTTACGCGGTGCCCAAATCATCAAATGACCAATGTCCACTTAATGGAAATATTATATAGGGCTTTGAACTCGGTGACTAAGCTAGTGGTTGATAATGCTGCAGGTGGGTCATTCATTGACCTTACTTTTATTGAGGCTGGTGATATGCTGGATCGTATGATAAAGCAGAGTAGAGTTTGGCATACCAGGGATTCTGAGGTATCAAGCTCTACTATATCTACTGGCATGACAGCAGAACAGAGGTGAAGAAAAGAGGAACGTGACCATGATATGGCTCACATGAAAACGCAGATGGACCTTCTTACCAAGCATTTATTATTAGGGAAGACAGAAAAGGTCAAGGCTGTTATATCACAGGGTAGAGATGAATCTGATTCTGAGGAGGAAGCGAATTATTTGAATAATCAGGGGGGTTTCCGAGGCAATGCCTAAGGAAACCAAGGTCAGAACTATTATGAAAAATCCGAATTCAAGAATAAGACTGACAGGAGTGGTTTGTATGTCCCTCTTGGAAATCGTGAAGCTGTTGCAACTAGTTCTGGGAAGATGTCCGTAGAGGACATGATGTCCAAGATTTTGAAAGGAGTGGAGGCAACCAACATGGGACTAGCTGAGGTAAAAAATGATTTGTCCTCAATAAATAAATTGGTTGACTCAAATTCCACTGCAATAAAACAGCTGAAACAACAAATGAGTCAACTATTAGCGGCATTCAATCAAAGAAAAGGTGGCACTTTACCTAGTGACACTGTGAAAAATCTACGGAATGATGGATCATGTATGGCTATTACTACCAGGAGTGGTAAGGTGTTGGAAAATCCATCCAAAGGCAAGCAGGTGGTTGATAATACAGAAGAGAATGTTATTGAAGCAGATTGTGATGATTCTGTAGAAGCTGAATATCAGAATGAGAACGTTCATGACACTACACCTAAATGTCACTAGCCTGAAAAGATTGATAATCGGAAGAAAAAACAAAAGGAAGTGGTGGAAAAGACTCTTCCAAATCCACCACCACCTTTTCCTCAGAGACTGAAGAAGAAGGCTGATGACACCAGGTTTAGTAAATTCATGACCATGCTGAAGCAACTGACTATTAATGTGCCTTTGGTGGAGGCACTGGAGCAGATGCCAGGGTAAGACAAATTCATGAAGGACCTTTTGACAAAGAAAAGGGCAGCAAGTTATGAACTGGCAGATAATGTTCATCATTGCAATGCAATTGCCACGAGATCTTTAGTACAGAAAAAGGCGGATCCTGGTGCTTTCACTATTCCTTGCACGGTTGGATCCTTGGATTTTGCTAAGGCATTGTGCGATTTGGGGGCTAGCATCAATTTGATGTCGCTATCTATTTATAAAAAGTTGGGGTTGGGCGATCCTACACCAACCAATATATGGATCGTGATGGCAGATAGGTCGGTAAAAGGACCTGTTGGTATCTTACATGATGTATTAGTGAAGGTTTCTACCTATATTTTTCCTGCAGACTTTGTTATTTTGGATTGTGAGGTGGATTTTGAGGTGCCCATAATCTTGGGTCGACCTTTCCTCGCAACAGGAAGTGTGCTTATTGATTTACGAGCAAATGAGCTTTTATTTCGGATGAATGACGAAGTGGTACATTTTGATGTAAGCAAATCAATGAAGCAGCCCAAAGATATAAATGTGTTCTCTATAGCTGATGTTTATTATGAGGATGAGAAGGAATTATCTTTAGAGAAGCAACTTACTGTTGAGCCATTGGCTGCTGTTTCAGCTAAGTTTTGAGGATAAAATATATAATTCTTGCACTTTTAGTCCATTTTCCTTTAAGTGAGCTGACCTATGTGATTAGCATGTTTTCATGTACTAATGATGAAGATTTCAGCACTTTGTGGACCTGTGGGCAGCAAAGGAAAACTTCACATAAGAGGGAAGGCAGCTTTTGGACTGAAAGTGATGCATGGGAACTTTTTCCCAGGCAAACCTAGTATTTTTAAATACTTAAGGATGCAGTAGCAACTTATTAGACAAGGATGCTATTAAAAACCTTATTGCTGAATTTTTCAGCATGATTATCATTCAACATTATTCATAATTCACGTTGGAGGATTTGGTACGAGTTTGGAGAACAGAAAACGGCTCACTTGAGCAACGGAGAAAGAAAACACGTTTCATCTCCATAGCCGAGATTTCTCTAAGTTTTGGTATGATGATGATGTCTACTTTGATTTCCGTTGTATTCATGAGTAGCTAAACTTATCTGTTAGGGTTATGGAAACCTTGTAAGATACTATTTATTACTATGAGTTTGTGAATTCTTGATGTGTTATGATACTTATATCATTACTCTCTTCGTTTTGATTGAATTCTTATGGTTGCAAACATAGAGAATATGCCATTATAGCATTAACTTGTTTGAGAGAAAAGTTACATGTTTGGAAAAGAGAGTGTGACAAGGAAACAGGGTTTCCAACCCCTATTTACACGTTAATGCCTTAACCGGATTAACTTCTTAGAGAATTTGTACCATTTGTTATACACTTTAGGCTAGAGAGAGCTAAAGCAAAATAAATCCTTGATGGTTGAGAAACACTTGGATTTAGAATTAGAATACGATTCTCTATAAGTGCATGCATGTCTAAATTCTGCGTTACTCATAGTTAATAGAGAAGTAGAACTTATAAGGTGGACATAACCCTAACTTATCAATCTCTGTGATTAAATCTTACCACGCAAATTGTTCCATCGTTACTTTGATAATATTAGTTCACGCCTAAACTAACCCCCCTTTTGTCCTTGGAATGACCAACAGTCTACTAATAATTGCAACACTTAGTGACCAGAGTATTCCCTGTGGGATTCGACACCCAACCTAGGTGGGTTCTATATTTGACAGCGACCGCTTACACTTTCTAACGAGAGTTGTAATTTGGGCGTATCACGTACACCCCAAGAACAATAGAAAAGTATAAACCAATAACTTCAATAAACTCTATCAATAAATTAGAAATCGTATTCCCTTGCAATAGCACCAAAATTTGATGTCGCCCAAATATACCTCAAAGAAAGTAAAATGCGATTGTTGTCAATTATAGAATCCAACAATGCTTGGGATCAAACCCACAAGGAATAGGTCAAATCTCTTTAACGAACTTGTTGAAGTAATCGAAAAAAGTAAATGGAAGGATTTGTAAAAATAGTAAACTAGTAAATGATCTTGATTGCTTTAAGTTGAAACCAATATGAGATGAATATTGGTATTGTGTTTATCCTGAATTCGTAACTCCATAGACTTATTATGCTCCATCAAACTATCTCAACGCCTTGCATGCAGAATCTGACAAGATATGTATCACCAACTGTCTTGTGAATGCCTTTGATAAATTTCACCCTTTACCTTGTGAGTCTCAGAGTGTCGCCTTACTAACCTTTATCTTGGATCCCAAATTAACTATCTCCTTATGGATATTATGTTAATTAGATAAAATTGGTATCCTTAAATTGCTAATGTAATCGTGTTTTCCTGATATCAACCTCTCTTGTGAAGATGACATCGAATATAAGTAGGTTTTTAACTTATGCAGTCGTTAAGAAGAAATCTAACCGGAAAAAATCACAATAAATGCAAGAAAATCAATCAAGAATGACTTTAAACTTCCTCTACTTAGTTATTCTATAAGGGTTCCCACAATCATAGTTAGGTGGTTTAGCCGCTCATGCTTGCAAGAACATCCATTGAATTCATGAAAGAAAGCATATGAATAATCTTACATTAATTGAAGAATAAAAATTAGAATTTCAAATTAGTATCCAACCGTAAAAACAAAGAATAATAGATTCTAAGATCAAAAATCAAATCTTAGAATCAATATATTGTTGTAAGTATATAGAGTGCGTAAAGTAATATAAAAACCAAAGGGATATTTATAGAATACATCAAAACTCTAAAAATCCTTAACAAAATGCAAAAGGAAAATTGAGTCGGAAACCACTTACGGACCCACTTACTGACCATAAGTACTACTAATGGATCCTAGGTGGGATGTAAGTCTCAGGTCAAATCTCCATGCTGCAGAACTCCTACTTACGATGGGACTTATGAGAGGCGTAAGTACTACTTACTCCCCGTAAGTTGCCTCCATATGTCTCAGACAAAACTTGGTATCTTCAAATCTTTCATAACTCTTCTCTCTGACACCTATAATGGCATATATGGCAGACGTAAGTCCCACTTACGGCACGTAAGTCCCACTTACGGCACGTAAGTCCCACTTACGGCACGTAAGTGGGTCCGTAAATGGGTGTTCTTCTGCTATACTTAACTCTTTTTCTTTTTTTAAGCTCCAAGACCTTGCTTCCTATAAAAACAACCACAAAAACACATCATGTCTAACAAAAAGGGCCTATGTACTTGCATATTTCTAGTTTTAAGCATCGAAAGTGTCATGAAACCATGGGATGTCAATTGCTAGAGTAATATCTGAACGACTTGATGTCAAAATATTCATTGACATTGGGAGAATACTATTCCCAATCGAATCAATTTACTGTTGAGTTTCATTTATCATTTTCCTACCAATCTTTGGCAAAAAATTTAGTATACCAGAATACTAACAATAAAGAATTAGTCTTTAAACAACTTATTTCTAGTCAAAGACGATGTTTTATTATCTTCAAATTGTCAACCAAATGAACTTTGAAACTTGACGAATTTTTTATGCTCTTCAAATCAAAATCAAATTCAAACAGAGTGAAAATCCACAAATTTAAACTCCAGAAATCAATACAAAGAGTTTAATTAATCGATGAAGTTTTTACATTTTTCAAATCGAATTCTCAATCTGATTTCTTGGTTAAGTTTCTATATTCTTCCAATCAAGGAAGTAGATAATCAAAAGATTTTAGTTTTCACAATATCAGATGCAATACAATACAAATTAAACAAGTACTTAATATTTTTCTTAAGACTGTTGTTTTTTGGGTTAGTAAAATCTTTATTCAATGGACTTAAACAATATGTTCAAACTAAAGTATAAACAACCAAATGTAGTTCTAACTCTGTATTCACAACTTTGACTTCAACAGTTAGTTCAACCCAACTTATAAATAACTACAAAAAATGATGTTCAAACTATTTTCCAAAAAAGAGAAAAATCATACGTTTAGAAATAGATGAAGGTTAGAAGATTCAAGTCCACCAAATTCATGGTGTGTTCTTAAGATAATTTTTTCCTCAAGTTTCTGAGGTTATGAAATATATCTTTCTAGGATATAATATATCACTTTAACACAATAGAGGTACCTCAAATTCTATCGAACTATGAACCCACTCAACGGTAGAAAATCATACTTGAGTTTTTCAAGGGTGTTTTTACTTCACAAAATCTTTTTTTTTCTTATTTGAGGAAAAAATCATATATTTATAGCCAAAAGGTGGTGCTACAGATAGGAAGCAGTGGTTTTGGAAATTGCACTATTTTGGATCATTGGGTTCACATGCGGACCCATGTGCATCTGTACATAGCCACATTCGGCCGCACACCACTTTCACCATCAAAACAGGAAGCTGTCAGTGATTTTCATTGGCATCTGTGGATCCATATGCACAACGATGACTACACGAGGCTTGTTTTCTTCTTGCCTCACTAACAATAAGGAGGAGTTCTTCTATACTTAAGCACAAAAATATTTCTTTCTCCCACAAATGTGAAACTCTTTTATAAAATGAACACAATTTACTCTTTTGTCCTCTATTTGTTTTTCCTTCTTTTTTCATTCACGTTTCACTAGAATTTGACACTGGGTTCAGATTAACCTAGTGATTTAGGATTGCATCTGTCTCTATTACATTCATAACAAGGGCGGAGCTACAGTTTAAATGGGGGTTCGAACGAACCCAATAGATTTTGTGTAGACCCTTTACTCATATTAGAAAATTTAGTAAATATAGATATATTTTAAAATACGAACCTACATGCAAAAGTGATAGTTGGCTCCGTGGGGTTGATCTGGTGTGCAAAGTCTTTATTTTTCCGAAATGTGGGTTCGAACTTGCTAGACACAACCTTTTTTTCCTTTTTTTTTTCTATGTGCTCCCACTGTCCTCTTTTTAATTTTAAATGAAATAATATAAAATAGATTGTCTAAGTTAAAAAACACCACGATTTTCTCTAAAAGAAAAGATTATATGCTTTAAGATTGCATACTAATTTTAAAATTTATTTAGAAAATAAAATAGAAATTAATAAGTTAAAAGAAAAAGACAGATTTGCTGTAAATACTCTAGAATAAAAAATATTGACAATTGGTTTTCCTTAAATCACAGACCCTCAAAGTCAACAAAAAAAATAGGGTTCTAATCATTATTGTAGTTACCCGCCAACCAAAAATCTTTTAGTGAGAGTAATATGATCAAAAAAAAATTCAAGTCTCAAATTCCTTCAAATACCGCTCGTGCTCTCCTTTGCCAAGTTCTGCATCGAACGTCAATATGTTGAATATTGATACTTGTTTGTCCGTTTGCGATTATTATATATTAGTCTAAGATCATTAACTATCTTAATATTTAGAACCTCCGAATCTCTAGCTCCGCCTCTGTTGCTACATGAAGTTAATAAAAGAAAGTGAGAAATATCATATTTATTCCTTGGCTTGACATCTTAATCATAGATACACATATATAGTAATTAAGTTTGAATAATGTTAGTGATGCCAATTAATGATTTCATGAATTCTTTGCAGTAGTAATCATAATTGAACTTGATTAAAGAAGTCGAAGAATTGTTTAACGGAAATGAAAACTACACGTCAAAAAAGACAAGAAAGCTTATATGAGAAACAACTTCCAATTCTAGAAAATTGATATGAAAATAGATCAAACAGCCAAATAATAACCTGTCTTTAACCAAACAAAGGATAACAAAATGATTCTCTCTCTCTTCTTCATTGGTTTCTTGTCTCAATAGAGCGTAATTTATCCATTATTATGACATTAATCAAAAAAACAGTTACGGAAATTTCACATTTGTTTCACTATATATATATATATATAGACTCCTAAAATATATAGGACTCCTAAAAAATATGGAAAGAAAATCAATATTTTTGTTTGTACTGATCAATTAAAAAAATACTCCTAAAATAGGATAGAAAAATACTCCAAAAATAGAATTCTATTAAGGAAATACTTCTATAAATATTGAGATGCACGTTAAACTAGAGAGAAACCGATGTACTTATTGAAAAAATATGATTGATGCTCATCTAACTTGATTCGGTTGCATGTCTAGATTGGTGGATGCTCAATTTTTTAACCCTCAACTTCTTCACTATTTTTGTTTTCATTCAAGTCATTCTTTAGGATCAAAATTTTTGCTCAGTCGAGAATTATTTTCATCAAACCAGAAGCTTTGTAATCACTATTGTATTATTTTATTGTAGTTTACAGGTCGTAGATGAATTTATAGGTGGTAGATCAATGTCGGACGGCTTTGAAAAATTTTTAGATAAAGGTTAGGTTTAATTGTATTATTTTTATCTCTGCTTTGAGAATTTTTTTGTGTAAAAGTTAAGTTTAGTTGTATTAATTTGATATCTATATTATTGTATTATTTCATTATAGTTTACAGGTGGTAAATGAATGTCAGACTGCTTTGAAAAAAAATTTGTGTAAATATTAGATTTAATTATAATATTTTGATTTCTTTATCATCGTATTGTTTTGTTGCAGCTTACAGGTTGTAGATGGATGTCGATCAGCTTTGACAAACTTTTTTGGTAAAGGTAAGGTTTAATTTAATAAATTCTCCAAAAGATGTTGAATTTAATTATTGTATTCATTTTTATTATTTAAACAAATATCCTTTTTAGTGTATCGTTTGAACTCAATAAAGTGAGTTACACGCGCGAGGCACATACACCTAAATAAGTATATATATATATATATATATATATATATATATATATATATATATATATATATATATATATAGTGTGGAGGGGTAAGTTTTGGCAAGGCGGGGTTGCGCGGGTTGAAAATAGCAAATTATGTTATGCGAGGCGGGATGGGAAAGCTGGAGTTTGCTGGGGGGTTATACTAGTTTGCTTCCGCAACCGCTCCATTGCAATCCCTATGATTATTTGTTCGCTAAAACTAATGTCACAATGACTACCTTTATTCCTAATTATATCTTTTGTTATGTGAGTGGGTTAAACTTTTAGAAACTGATCACCTAAATAAAACCTCTAAGCTAAATAGTAAAGGCAACCTAGTGCACTAAAATTCTTTCTATGCACAGGTTGTGGCTCTAAACAAAGGACTAACCACATACCCTATATTTTTGCAAGAGATTATTTCCACGGCTTTAACCAGTGACCTTTTGTATGACGCACCTAAAAAGTGATTTTATTGGTTTTGCTGGAACAAACATATTCATTGATTGGTAAGACATACAAGAATAGGTCTCTGGATACCAACAGATTGGAGGTTGTTGAAGTATTGAGTTATTTATTATTATTTTTCTTTTTTAGTTTAGTAATTTTATTTCTGAAATTCAGTTATTTAAGTTGATATAGAATAGGATTTATTAGTATCCTAGTTGAAGTTAGAATAAGATTTTATTAGTTTTCTAGTTAAAAATAGAATAGGAGTATTTTTGTCTATTTATATTCTCAGATTTGGATGAATAAACAAGAAGAATATTTTTTTATCCTCAAACGTTTTCTTCTTCTCTGTGTTCCATAGAACAACAATTGGTATCAGAACCAATTTCTTGAGGGATCTGTGAGAGAGAAGATCTCAAAAATAACCCTGCGTAAAAGTCAATATTGTTATGGCTTCCAATAATTTTTCAATTCCTTCACCTCTAATTTTTTCTGATAAGAATTATCCAATTTGGGCTATCAAGATGAGAACATACTTGCGAGCATATGATCTGTGGAAAGTGGTAGAGGTTGGAGGAGAGGTAAATCCTTTGCCAGATAATCCAACTATGGCGTAAATTAAGAATCACAGAGAAGAGGTTGTAAAAAACTTTAAAGCTCTCTCTTGCATACAATCAGCACTTTCGAAAGTAATTTTCACTAGAGTTATGGCGAGTGAGACCACCGCAAAGGAGTCTTGGGACAAGTTGAAAGAAGAATTTCACGGAAGTGACAAGATTAGGCAAATAAAAGTGATAAATCTGAGAAGAGAGTTTGAAATTCTCAGAATGAATAATTCAGAAACTATTGAAGAATTCTCCAACAAGTTAATGAAGGTTGTAAACCAAATCAGAAGGTTGTAAACCAAATCAGACTTATGGGAGAAGAGCTTACAGATTCAAGAATCGTGGAAAAGGTTCTTGTGAGTTTGCCGGAAAAAATTGAAGCAAAGATTTCTTCACTCGAAGATTCGAAGGATCTCACAAAACTGTCACCTTCAAAACTTGTACATGCTCTTCAAGCTCAAGAGCAAAGAAGATCCTTGAGGCTAGAAGAAGCTACTAAAACTGCTCTTCAAACCAAGTTTAAAGGGAAGATGCAGATACTAGAGGAAGGTAAAATCCCAAAAACTTCTACTAATTCTAGTAGAAATAATCAAGGTGATTCTCCCAATGGAGTCAAGAAGAGAGAAAACTTTCCTCCATGCAAGTATTGCAGAAACACCAATCATAAAGAGGGTGATTGTTAGTTTAAGGGGAAGAAACCACCCCTCCAATGTAGATATTGCAATAATCTTGGTCATATTGAAAAGTTTATCTGAGTAAAGAAGGAGAACAACCAAAAAACTTTAAAAAACAACGTTTTGGAAGTTGAAGAACAAGAGGAGTTTGTGTTTACGGCGGTGGCAACAACAAGATTGAATGATAAAAACACATGGTTTGTGTATAGTGGTTGCACTCAACACATGATCGGCAAATGAGAATATTTTACGAAGTTAAAATCTGCCAAAGGTAGTGTCAAGTTAGACGATAAAACCATGTTGGAAATTATTGGTAAAGGAACTGTGGCAATTGAAGCTCCCAAAGGTACTAAATTTATTCAAGATGTGTTATTGGTACCTGATCTTGACCAAAATCTATTGAGTATTGGTCAAATGTATTGGTCAAATGCTAGAACGAGATTATATGTTACTGTTCAAACATAAAAAAAATGTGTTGTTTCTGATTCTAGTGGTTAAGAAGTGATTACAGTTGAAACGATAAAAAAAAATTCCTTTGAATTGGAACTCAAATTTTGAGCAAGTTTGTCAAAGTAGTCAATGTAAGAAGGTTATTGTGACCACCAAGCACAACAGCATATCTGGGAATCACAAGCAGGTGGTCCATTCACTATTTTGAGAGATATAAATGTTGAGCAATTAGGCAGAGGAACAAACATAACTCTCTTCCTCAAGGAAGACCAGTTGGAGTATTTGGAAGAACTGAAAGCTTTTATAGAAAATAAAAATCGTAAGATAGATTATTTGGAGCAGAAGATGGCTCATTAAAATATAGATGTATGATGTTGGAGTCCTCAAATACTATGTGTACACGTGTTGATGAAATAATTATTGACCATACTGATGATGTACACCTGAAGCATGAGATGATTTTCCTAACTGGGGGATATGATGGTGTATCATGGTTATCAGCATTAGACTCGTATTTACCTTTATTCGATATGTTAAATTTACTTACACCAATGAATTCAGTCCGTGCATATGCCTTGGTTGCAAAGCTGAGTGGAGAATTTTATGTATTTGGTGGTGGAAATGGGATTGAATACTTTTCAAAGGTTATTCATCAGATTTTTGCTGAGAAACCAGCTGTCTGCCAAGCATATTTAAATTTTGTTCCTGGAAAGATGTCAGGAAAAGAATTCTAGACTAAATATTCAAGGGATGAATACCTCCACAGTACAAAAAATTTTGTTGCAACTTTTGCCAAGGCTTTTGAAGATGAGGAGCTTGAAGTTTTCTTGACGTAAGATGTTATGTTAGAATCTGAAGCTCAGAAAAAGATGAACAACATCAAGTTATATGTATGGAGGGTATTCATTATGGATAACTGTGAGGAGATTATGCCCGAGTACCTTGGATTTTTGAAGGGTACTGTGGACTCTGATGATTTGCCTCTCAACATATCTCGTGAGATGCTACAACAAAACAAGATTCTCAAGGTGATTAGGAAGAACCTTGTGAAGAAATGTATTGAGATGTTCAATGAAATTACTGAGACAAAGGAGGATCAACTCGCTGATATATTTACCAAATCTCTTCCAAAAGAAACTCTTCGTGAACAACTTGGAGTTACTAGCAAACATCTCAAGGAAGAGTGTTGAAGTATTGAGTTATTTGTTGTTATTTTTCTTTTTTAGTTTAGTAATTTTATTTCTGAAATTCATTTTTTTAAGTTGATATAGAATAGGATTTATTAGTATCCTAGTTGAAGTTAGAATAGGATTTTATTAGTTTCCTAGTTAGAAATAGAATAGGAGTATTTTTGTCTATTTATATTCTCAGATTTAGATGAATAAAGAAGAAGAATATTTTTTATCCTCAAATGTTTTCTTCTTCTCTGTGTTCCGTAGAACAACAGAGGTTCTACATTTCAATCAATTGAGAAGGTACCCATAAGGTTGCTTACAATTTTCCTGCTATTCAGTGAGTATGCACAAGTTGCTGTTGTTTTTGAAACTTTCTTGCTAAATCAAAGTCTAATATTATTGGATTCATCTCCTCATACAAAACGATATTTCTTACCTTCAAATCTCGGTCGATAATGTTCAAATAGGTATCTTGGTGCAGATATAATAGCCCTCTAGCAACACCTTGAATGTATTAAACCTTTGAGGACAATCTAGCAGTTCATTTTTGTGATGTACTGATCATTAATGTAAAAATAGTTAATGAAGTATCACCTCTAATAGGAATCCGTTGGACAAGTTGTACATGATGGCAACTATATTTCCAACCATTCAAATTCTTTTCTGTTTTAACAAACTTTTGTTGAAGTGTGTTATCATCTCATTTAAAAGTTTAAGTTGATAGAGAGACCATACTTTTATTATTTAATTATATTCTCAGCATTCCATCTCACATGGTTGCCTTATTCTTTTTCATGGCCAAGCACATGAAATTTTTCTTAATAATGAGTGGCAGTGAGATTTGATACCAGGACATCTGCCTGCTTTGATACTAATTGTTGGTTTTTTTAAGAGAAGAAATTGCAGAAAAAGAATGAAATTACTAGAGGAATGAAGAACAAAAAAGAAAGCTTATGAACTGCCTTTAAACCTAAAAATAAGCAAAAAGAAGTGTTGAATATACTAAAGTCCTAAAATCTTGAAAACACTATTTATTCAAAATTCAAATGAAAATCAAATTCTAATTTAAAGGGCTAACTAACCGAGTCGGCTAAAGCATAAAGCCTCTAAAGCTGTTTGGAGAGCCCAAAACTTCACAACATGTGTATATATTATATTAAATAAGTGATGTTTTTAGTTTGAGTATGCTTTTAGAAAATTATGGACATTGTAACTTGTCGCTATTTAATATTCTCCTTGCTTTGTTGTCTAGCTGGTTAAATGAAGTGCATATGAAATTTCCTTCATCTAATGCTAGATTTGCACAATGGTCTGCTAATTGATTCCCTTCCCTCATTATATGCATTTATTTTACCTTATTTGCCTGCAATGTTGTGATGATTTGCTCTTTAATATCAAACATATCCTATGGACATTTCCATTGATTAGTCAATACTTTAAACATAACCATCGAATCTGTCTGAATGATGATTTTGTTAAAATTAGTTTGACTACAATGTATTGCTGTCCTAGGAATAGCTTGTGCTTTAGTTTCATTGTTAGTTGCTTCCTCAATTTTTGCTCCTTCTTCTTGTATTATGTCACCATTTTCATCTCTTAGACAATATGCCCATGAGCTAATCCCTGGATTGCCCCTTGATGCTCCATCAGTATTATACATTACCCAACCCTTATTTGGAAATTTTCATTCCACCTTTATGAAATTAATTTGCATTCTTATTTTTTCTAACTCCCTGTAAATATCTGGACATTTTGAAGGGAATACTTGGGTAGGGTTCCTCACTGTAAGTAATAATCCAATATTTTTTGTAATATTGAAAATTACTCTGTGAGCAGGCAATTGTTTCCCTTCATGTTTTGAGTTGTTCCTTCTTTTCCATATCTCCCATAGTATCATGCTAGGAATAACTTGATAGTATGGTTTATCTCTTCCATGAATCTTTGTGTTCCACCATGTTAGGATTAACTCCGTTAGACTCAATCCATGGACAGAAATACCTGCAAAAGAAGAAAAGTTGGACCAAGTCCTATTAGTAAAAATAAATCTTAGAAACACATATGAAAGTGTTTCTTGATCCCTTATAATGCAACACCAACATCTAGTAGAACCTTCAATACCCCATCTTCTCAAATTTTCCTCCACAACAATCCTTCCTTTCCACAACCTCCATATCAGAAAGGCCATCTTGAAAGGCAGGCCTTTAACCCATATATTCTTGTATATGCCACTCACCTCCTCCCTTTGTCTTATATAATTTCAAGTTGATCTCACAGTAAAGTTACCAATAGATTCCAGTTTCCATATAGGAATGTCTTTTCCTTCAGTTGAGTTGAGAATTCTAATATTTTGAATAATATGATCCTTTACCTCATTTGGAAATAACTGAGTAATAACATGTATTTTCCATTGTCCCTCATGTACTAGATCATGCACCATTTGGTACGCATGTTCCCATACTACTGGGTTTTCCACCAAATTATACAAATCCCCTTCCTTTATTCAATTATCAAACCAGATATTGGAATTACCTTTCCTTATCCTCCAATAGATTTGATGCACTACCAGGTCCCTAGCTTGCAACATTTTCTTCCAAACCTGTGAACCTGCTTCAGGTTTCCAGACTACTTCATTAGGATGTAATTTCTTACAGTACTTGTTCTGCATATATCTACTCCAAATTGAGTCTTTAGTTCTAAAATTCCACCAAAGTTTACAAAATAATGCCATGGATACATCTTGCACCTTTCTGAAATCTAACCCTCCTTCCTCATCTGGTAAGCACAACTTATCCCATTTAACCCAGTGTCTATTTTTTCCTCCAATATGACTACTCCAAAAGAATTGTGTAAAAATTCTTTGAATTGTAGTCATTACATTTAGTGGTGGTTTCATCCCTGATAAGTGGTGAATGGGAATGCTTTGTAAAACATGCTTGATTAGGACAGCCCTTCCTCCATAAGAAAGCAACTTACCCTTCCATCCTTGCAATTCTCCACTAATTCTACTCATCATTGTCTGAAAATAATCCTTCTTTTTCCTCATATGAAAAATGGGAAATCCCAAATAAGTGAAAGGGAAATCCTTTCTCAAAATTCCAGTAGAAACTTCAGCTATTATCACAACACCCTGTGAAATTCCTCTATGAAGATGAATGGAGCACTTCTCCTTATTGACCCTTTGTCCAGATGTTCTTTCATATATTTCCAGTGTTTTGGTCACCAACTGCATTATGTGAATTTCTTCTTTGCAAAGGATTATTATATCATCAGTAAAATCCAAGTGGTTCACTTTTGGACTAACTCTTGGTAATCCAAACATCTTGAAATCCTTTGAGTGCATCAAAGATTTGAAGGTTCTAGACAGTACCTCAGCAACAATAATAAAAAGAGTTGGTGACAAGGGATCACCTTGCTTCAACCCCCTGTAAGATATGAAGAAACCTTTTGGTTGACCATTTAATAAAATAGAATACCAATTATTTTCTATTAGTCTATACACCGTATCTATTAGCCTTTCTCCAAATCCTAGTTTCCTTAAGATTTTAGTAAGAAACAACCAATCAACTCTATCATATTCCTTCATTATTTCCAATTTAATTACCAAATTTGGAATTTTTCCCCTTTTTCTAAACTCTGCTACTATTTCTTGCACCATCAAAATGTTTTCTGCAATACTTCTACCCTGTACAAAACTTGCTTGCTCTTCAGAAATTATGTTTGGTAATACTGACTTAATCCTCTCATGTAATATTCTTGAAAATATCTTATTCAAGAAATTACTTAGTAATATAGGTCTCATATCTAAAAAGGTTTTCACCACTAGCTTTTTAGATAAGAGTAATAAATTTGTATTACTTACAAATTTAGGCAACTCACAACCACAAAAGAAAGCTACCACCATATTGTGAATATCATGACCTATAATTTCCCAATCATCCTAAAAGAATCCTCCTTTCATACCATCTAGACCTCCCGCACTATTTCTGCTCAGCCTCATAACTGCATGTTTAACTTCAATCATATCTGGAATTTTATGCATTTCTTCATTTTTTTTTGCTTTGAAATTACAGTGGGAAATTCATTAAGTATTTCAAAATAAGTATTCTCCTCACCCTTAGCAAACTGCTGCTGAAAAAAGTTGACTGCATCTACTGCTATACTTTCTTGATCCTTTATCCAGATTTCTTTCTCATTTTGAATTCTATTAATCTTTAATCTACTTCTTCTTCCCTTTACTATGGTGTGAAAGAATTTAGTGTTTCTTTCCCCATCCTTGAACCATTTCAAACCATATTTTTGTCTCCAAAATTCCTCCTCTCTATTTAACTGAATATTCAGCTCAGCTTGTGTTTTGAAAAGAGTTTCTCTGTTATTGCCATTTGGTATATCTTCAAACTGTTTTCCCCTAACTTTAATCACTTCCACCAAAGTAGCAATCTCCTGAAATATATTTCCATAATGTTCTTTACTCCACCTAGTTAAAATTGCTTTCAACCTCTTCATCTTTGAATGAAACATAATGAAAGGGCTCCCATACACCTCTGTATTCCAATTTGCCTTGATAACTTCCATACACTTTTTTCAACTACATATTAAGAAACCTAAAAGGTTTACAAATATACTCTCTAATAGTACTGAAATGAATCTTTAAAGGATAGTGATCAGATCCACTTCTTACCAAATGCTCAACCTCTAAAAGAGGAAAAATGTTATGCACCCGGTCATTGCAGAAAACCCTATCCAATATTTTAAATATACAATCCCCATCTATTCTGCCATTCCACCAACTATATTTACTTCCCTTAAAACCCTTGTCTTCCAATCCACACAAATTAATACAAGGAGTAAAGCCTTCTGTCTCTGCCAATGTTACTGGTAATCCACCTAGATTCTCCTCATCATTGAGTATGACATTAAAATCACCACCCACCAACCATGAACTCTGCATTGACTAAGCCAGATCTTCTAATGAATCCCACAAAAACAATCTCTCATGTTGTGAACATTTAGCATACACTAAAGTGACTACCATCTTAATATTTTTTACTAGTTAACTAACTTAACAGTCAACTATTGTTCCTCATCCTTAACAATAGTGCATTTTATAAAATCTTCAACAAATAACCATATCTTTCCAGAATGATTTGCGGCTACATGTTTCATCCCTAGTTTCTTCCTGTATTCTTCTAAGGTTGTGTTATCTTGAAATGGTTCTAATAAACCTATGAATAAGAATTAATGTCTTTTCTGCAATGTAATAAGTCTAATGAATGCTTTTTGAGTATTCACTGATCTAATATTCCATATTAGAGCATTCATGTAGACTTATTCTTCAAAGAACTCCTTATCTGTGTTATTGACATCTAACTAGAACAAATCCAGTTCTTCTTTACTTTTAAACTAAGTAAAAATCTAACAATAGTTATCTTAACTATAGGTGAAAATGTCTCAGTATAGTTCACCCCATCTTACTGAGTGAAACCTTTGACTATAAGTTGAGTATTTTACCTTTCTATATTTATAGTAGCTTTGAGTTTAATCTTATATACCCCTATACAACCTATGTCTTTCTTGATGAGTTAGAGGTACAAAGTTAGAATTAGAAGATCCGAAGTATGATTTGCATGCAAGGTTTCAAACTCTTATGTCATTGCAGTTTGTCAAGAAGGATGTAATGTTGCCTCTCTATAAGAAGAAGTCTCCTATTAAGTAAACTTTTTCCCACTACCTATTGATTATCCTGATTAAGGAGTGATGTGGAAGCATGACAAGAATTGGAATGAGTGTTGGTGGTTGGTGATAAGGCAGATAGAAAAAAAGTTAAAGCTAAGGTAGAGTGCAGATTAGGCAATTTGTAGGCATATTCTTTTAAGTATGTAGGTTGAATATGTCGTCTAGATGATCTTCTAAGGATAGGTGGTGATTATGGCTTAATAAAGGTAAGAGTATATAAAGTAGGACAAGGTGGATGAGGTGAGTTGCATCAACAAGGTGAGAATGTGCTTCTTGAGAGGAAGAAAACATTGGTGAATCCTCATTAGTAGGTAAAATATCATGGAAAACATAATCAATAGTGTCTCTAGTATATAGATGAGATGCATCAGTGTGGTGTGTGATAGTGTTGAAATCATTCACATGACCAAGAAGAGAGTTATTAAAATGCAAAATAAAAGAAAAAGTGGAATTTGTAGGTCACATCTTAAAAGGAAAAATATGCTTAGGAAACAGCACATCTGTTGATACATGTAATCATTTGGTTTGTAAGTCTAGAACATTGTACCCCTTTTTACCAAAAGAATATCCCAAGAAAATATATGGTGCAGCCATTGGTTCAAATTTAGTCTTATGTGTTCTTAAGATCATAGGGAAACAAAGGCATCCAAAAGCCTTAAGGTGACTGTAAGTAGGTTTCTTTAGGTAGAGCAACTCATAAGAACATCTATTTTTTAGAAAAGTAGTGGGCAGTCTATTTATCATATAGGTTGCAATCAAGAGACACTGCCCCCAGTATGGAAGAGGTAATTTGGATTGATATAGTAATGCTCTTGCTATTTCAAGCAAGTACTGGTGTATATGGGTAGGTTTTCTGGTGAATGATGCCTTTGGATTGCAAAAAATTATATGTTTCAGTATTGAAAAACTCCAGGCCATTATCAGTCCTTATGGTTTTAATGGTGGTAGCAAATTGATTCTCTATAGGGAAAACAAAAGATTTGAGAACTTGAAGAATATTAGTCCTGGTGTTGTTTAAATGTGTCCGGTTGATCTACTATAGTCATCAACCATTGTTTCAAAATACTTGTAATTATTATGAGAGCTATATAATATGGTCCACATAGGAAAATATTTAACAGTTCAAAATTTTTGGATGTGTTGGTTGTTTTCTGTGGAAAACTAGATTACCTGGCCATGGTGCAAATAGTCCAAACAAAAGGTTGTTGAGCTACTAATAAAGGTTAAGATGGAATAGTTTTCATTTTAACAAAGGGTACATGTCCCAGCCTCAAATCTCACAAAAACTTATTACTATATTATGAGATTTAAAGAGTACATAAGAGTCTATATTGGAATAAGTTCCTTTATTGATGGAATGTGGAGTATTTACAATATCTACAGGAAAAGAAGATGAAATAAATGGAAGTTGCTTATTACAATCAACTGGATGGAAAATAAGACAAACAAGATATAGAAAGAGACACATTGTAAGAACTGTGAAGAGTTGGAGATGCTGAACTTGAAATTTGTTGTGACATCTTGAGCAAAAGTATTATAGACTATCTCTAGCCCTAACAATATCCAGAGGCCTCTTCAATGAAGGTGCCTATGAGATGTATGAAAAACTGCTAAAGCTAGTAATACTATGTAACCACATAGTCAAACAATGAATTGGAATGATATTGAACTTAAAACTAGGAACATACAACACTATATGCAAAATTAAAGATGGATTAAGAGACACAACACCAATTTCTGTAACCTTGATTCTATACCTATTTGGTAAAGTTATAAGGAAAGAATAAGGTAGAATTTTGGTATTGGTTAATAGTGCTCTATTATTAGTCATGTGGAGAGATTATCCAGAGTTTAGGATCCAAGATTCAGTATTTAATTCATTGCAATTACAATTTAGTATACCAATCTAGGTTATAGAAGAGTGGTAAGCAATAATACCTGCAAAGCTTACTGCTCCACTAGTGATATTGTTTAAATCATGTCCAATATTCCCTAGTCAAAAGTGATTCTGTAGGTTACTTAAATTGTTATATTGATCCTTTCTCAAGTTGTGAGTATCTCTCTCTCTTATCTCACAGTCCATAGAGGCCATCTGATTTCCATTGTGATCTCTATCCAATTCACCATTATACATCTATATAACCACCATGATCATTAGAGATAGGAGATGAATTTTTACATTTGGTAAACATGAAATCTTGAGGAAATCCATCCAATTATAGAATCTGCTCTCAGTATGTCCAGTTTTCTTACAATATTCAAAGAAAATATGAGGCTTAGGATTAAGATAGTTTGTCCTTTGACCTCCAAATACAGTAGAATTCCCAGAATGATGATCTGTATTAGATAAATTTGGTTTGTAATAAATTTAGCAGAATTGGGATAACAGTTATGACCAGGTCCTTATTTGACCTGATAATTGGTTCAAAAAACTACATTTGCTGCTGCTATTTGGGTGTTCATGAAAGTAGATGTAATGCCCCAAAATCTGATCCTGAGACATCACACGATGCTCAAGGCTACGAGTAGCCCCAAGCTAACCTTTTGAGCCTATTACTAGGTCTGAACCTTACGTTAAGATGATCTAGTCAAGAAATAATGTTGTATGATACCAAAACTAAACTGGGTAGACTGTAAACACTGTCTGAATAACAAATACTAAAAGTCTATAAATTATCTAAGAGTTTGACAAGCCTCTACTATTAATGAACTAGAGAGCCATTGGGACA
The DNA here is from genome assembly GCA_030864215.1 of Capsicum pubescens. Lineage (NCBI taxonomy): Eukaryota > Viridiplantae > Streptophyta > Magnoliopsida > Solanales > Solanaceae > Capsicum > Capsicum pubescens. Next base: position 259,693,810 of record CM061543.1, read on the forward strand.
GATCCCCAACTGACTCGGATTAAACTGAAAATGATAACTCAAATACTATGAAAGCTGGAAATCTAAAGAAGTAGTCCCTCAAATCATGAGGAATCACCAACTGTGGGAGAGTAGATAGAGATGCTCAAACTACTCACACTGCTGATACTGAGCACCTGAACCTACATTATAAGACAATGCAACACATAGACGTATATGTGGATCAGTACTTTGAGGATGTACTGAGTATATGGGGTGTAATGCATAAGTAAAACATCATCATACTTTATAAATAAAATATGATGCATGCTAAACGTGAATGACTCACATAAGCTGGAATGTCTAAAATACTAAAATATGAAATCATGCATAGCAATTCAAACTTTATAAAATCTAGTGATCCATATGTTTTGTTCTAAAATCTATACTTAAACATTCTCTTTAAGTCATACTGTCTAAGTGTAGAGAGAACTCTTATCAAAATCTAAAATCGGAAACTAATAGCTTTCTGTTGAACTTAATCTGAGTAAAAACTCATGAGCCTCTACACTTAGTTTTCTAAAAGCTTTTCTGTTATTCTTTTCTTTTAGGACATATAAACTTTAAGAACATTTGAAATTTTTGGAAATTTTAGGACTTAGGGACTTTGGGACTCAGGGAGTTTCTTCTAACCAACATAAACCATGTGAGCTAACATAGAGTCCAACGTCTTTCCCACATTAGGGAGAGTTGTTCTACCCTTACCATCGGAATAGAACCTTAACTTAAGTGACCACTATCTTAGCCCACTATGGGCAAATAATAAACCAATGGTGGCACGTAGTTCTGGGACATGAGACCTTGGAATCATACCCAACTCAGTGCTAAATACTACTCTCATACTTGTTGCTCAGAACTTTTAGGAAATCCACCTTAAAACAGCACAAGGGTTTGTAATGAAAACCGATTATACTTCTCTTTGCTTTAAGTCATAAATAATGTGGATTCCTACCTTAGCTTAGGATCGGAAGATCAATCTTTCTTTAAAATCAGAATTATTTCTTGTTAACACATGCTAATAATGTACTCCTCATGAAATATCAAAATTCATACTTAGGTTTAAAGCATATGTACTTAATTGATCACAATTTCCTAATGAAGCTTACTTCTCAGAAATTATCTTGGAAACACTTGAAAGTATCAATTCACAATAAGGATGTGCAATTCATGATATAAATCCTCAATTCAAGAATAAATAAGTGGGATAAAAATGCAATTCAAGGCTTAAATCACTTATAACTTCATAAACTTATAACAAGATACTTTGGGTATAAACCCCAACTTGAAAATCATGTAATTGTTAATAAGATTCAAGTTTTTAGGAACAAGAACAAAAGATTTGTCCTTGATCAAACCCCACATACCTTGGATGATGAACCAGATGAACAAGTTTACTTTTGAGACTCTATTTGTGCTCTTGATGATGGTTCTTGGAATTCTTATGTTGGGAATCTTGAATCTTGAATTAATTTGGAAAAAGGATGGTGGAATCTTGTGATTCTTGAGGTTGACTGGTGAAGCTTAGGGTTTTGGTTGAGACAAATTTTGAGAAATATATCATAATATGCTTGTAATAGCCTTAAATCTCGTGTATGGACAGAATTGGGGGCTTGGAAAAAGTCCAAAATACGATTTTTAACTTCTAAATGAAACTGAAAAATAAGTAACAGGTCCTGATTTAATGGGCCACTGCGATGCGCCACTATCGGGGTGGCTTACTAAAAACTGACAAATGGGAAATTAGGGGTCTTCGCAATGCCAAGCTATCACGTTGTCCCACTGGATTTTGGAAATTGGGACCTGAAACTTCAATGCAATGTGCCACCATTGTGGTGCCCTATAGAAATGTCATTTTGGCCTTCGATGCGACACTCCACTATCATGTTAGGCTACTGGAATTTGACAATTGGGAAAATGGACCTCTCCGCAATGCGCCAATATCACGGAGGTTCACTAGAAATTGATAAACAGGAATTTGGATCTCGCCGTGATGTGCCAACATCGCGGTGGTCCACTGGAAAGTGAAAATTATGAAATTATCCTTCACCGCGACGCGGTGACTGACCAGTTGGCACACTGCCAACTTAGAAATGCTCTAACTTCTTCACCGAGTGTCGGATTTGGGCAAATTTGGTATCGATGGAAAGCTTATTCAATTTCCCACACAATAAAAAATCAAAATCTATAAAATTCTATATGAAACAAATATTAATCATTTGGGAAGACATCCCTTAACATTGTAGGAAAGAATTTAAGCTATTACAATATCTCCCCCTTGGGAATATTCGTCCTCGAATGTTGCTAGTGAAACTGAGATGCTGAAAACTGAGTCCATAACTAGCCTGTACAACTGAAAGCATGACTAAATTGATTGAAAATGCATGAACTATTGAATGAATGTCTATATAAAGCTGAAACTTAGGCTGAAAAGTGATGATCTAAGGAGACTTGTTAACTTAAACTGAATGTGCAGCGATTAGATGAGGGTACTTGGTCTGCATATCTTCTTTTACTTCCCAAGTGGCTCCCTCAACGGATTGATTTCGCCAAAAGAACCTTGAATAAGGGGACTTCTTTGTTCCTTATTCAACAAGTCTGATGGTCAAGGATCTCAATAGGAATTTCTTCATAAGAGAGGCTATCATGAATATCTGTGCTTTCTAAGGGTTCTACAACTGCCAGATCACTAATACACTTCTTCAACAAAGACACGTGGAATATAGGATGTACGGATGATAAATCTATAGGCAACTCAAACTCATATGCCACCTTTCTAACACAGCTTAAAATTCGGAAGGGACCTATATAACGAGGACTAAGTTTCCCTTTCTTTCCAAATATCTTTACCCCGTTCATGGGTGAAACTTTCAAATAGACTAAATCATTAGCTTCAAACTTAATATCTCTTCTTCTTACATCTGCATATGATTTCTGGCGACTCTGAGTTGTTTTCAACCTTTCTCGAATCAAATGTACTTTCCTCATAGCTTTTAATACCATATCTGGCCCTAACAACGTGGCCTCACCCACTTCAAACCACCCGATAAGTGATCTACATTTCCTCCTATAAAGTTCCTCAAATGAAGCCATCTGAATGCTAGCATGATAACTATTGTTGTAGGCAAACTCAATCAACAGCAAATGTTCATCCCAACTACCTTTGAAATCAAGCACACATGCTCTCAACATATCTTATAGAGTTTGAATGGTCCTCGCTACTTGACCAACGGTCTAAGGATGAAAAGCAAAACTAAGATGAATTTAGAGACTAAGACCCTTCTGAAAAGCTCTCCAAAACTGAGAAGTAAACTGAGTACCCCTATCTGAGATGATAGATAAGGGAACTCCATGCAATCTGACTAACTCTCGGATATACAGCTTAGCATAATCCTTAGTTGTATAGGACATATGAACTAGTAAGAAATGCGCTGACTTTGTCAATATATCCACAATAATCCAAATTGAATCATGCTGATGTCGCAAACGAGGTAACCCTGTTACAAAATCCATGTTCACCTTTTCCCACTTCCAAGTAGGAATACTGAACTCAAAAAACCACCAGGCCTTTGGTGCTCTACCTTAACCTATTGATAAATTGAACATTTGGCAACGAACTCTGCAATATCATTCTTCATACCACTCTACTTATAGATTTCCTGTAAATCTCGGTACATCTTAGTAGCACCAGGGTGAATGGAGTAATGTGCACCATGCACTTCATCCATAATCCTCTGCCTCAAATCATCAATACATGGTATACATAATCTAATCTAGTATCTCATCACACCATCTCCCCCTTGGGATTAAACCTCTACCATTTTGTCTTTAACTAACTTCTTCAACTTAACTAAGATGGGATCCTAATCTTGTTTCTCCTTCACCTCAGAAACTAAGAATGATTCTGCATTATTCTGCACCGAAATGCTACCCTCAGCCAAATCAACCAATCTAACACCCAACCTAGACAAATGGTGTACTTCTTGATCTAACTCTTTCTTATCATTCTCCACATAAGCAACGCTGCCCATAGACAGTCTACTAAGGGTGTTTATCACTATATTGGTCTTGCCCAGATGATACAGCACACTCATGTCATAATCTTTCAGTAGTTCTAACCACCTTCTCTAATGGAGATTTAACTCCATCTGAGTCAACATATATTGCAATCTTTTATGGTCTGTGAACACATCAACATGCACACCATACAGGTAGTGTCTCTAGATTTTCAAATAAAACACCACAGCATCTAATTCAAGATCATGTGTTGGGTAATTCTTTTCATGAGGCTTAAGTTGCCTAGATGCATAGGCTATGACCTTACTTCTCTGCATCAAAACACAACCCAAACCAACTCTGGAGGCATCACAATATACAAAAAAATCATCTGTACTATCAGGTAATGCTAGGACTGGGGTTGAAGTGAGTCGAGTCTTCAACTCCTGAAAACTCTTTTCGCAGGAATCTGGCCACTGAAACTTAACCTTTTTCTGAGTCAATCGGGTCATAAGAGATGCAATAGATGAAACCCCTCAAAAAAATATCTATAGTAGCCAGATAAACCCAAGAAACTCCTAATGTATGATGGAGAAATAGGTCTAGGCCAGTTTTTTATGACTTTTGTCTTTTGGGGATCAACTCTACTACCCTCATTAGAAATAATATGATTGAGGAAAGCAACTGACCTTAGCCAAAATTTACATTTTCTAAATTTGGTAAACAACTAGTGATCTCTAAGAGTTTGAAACACAATTCTAAGATAGTCTACATGATCATCCTCACTACAAGAGTAGATAAGAATATCATCAATAAAAACTATGACAAATATGTGAAGATACTATTTGAACACTCGATTCATCAAGTCCATACAAGTTGTTAGGGCATTTTTTAGTCCAAAGGACATGACTAAAAACTCAAAATGACCATAGCGGCTCTTAAAAGCTATCTTCAGAATATTACATTCCCTTACTTTAAGTTGATGATAGCTAGATCTAAGGTTTATCTTTGAGAAGTAGCTCACACCTTGGAGTTGGTCAAATAAGTTGTCAATTCTAGGAAGAGGATGTTTGTTCTTGACTGTGACATTATTCAACTAATGATAGTCAATGCACATACGCAAAGAACCATCTTTCTTTCAGACGAATAGGACGGGAGCGCCCCAAGGAGAAACACTAGGTCTTATGAAGCCTTTGTCTAGAAGATCTTTGAGTTTCTCTTTCAAATCCTTCAGCTTGGCAGGAGCCATACGATATGGAGGAATGGAAACAGGCTGAGTATCAGGAAGAAGATCAATTCCAAATTCTATTTCCCTATCAGGAGGTATCCCTGGCAAATCTTTGGGAAAGATATCAGGAAAATCATTAACTATACTGATTGACTGAATTGTTGGAGTCTCGGACTTAGTGTCATTAACTCAAATAAGATGATAGATGCACCCTTTAGAGATCAGCTTTTTGGCTTTAAGATAGGATATGAAATGACTTTTAGAAGACACTAAATTACCTGACCACTCAAAGGCTAGCTCATCGGGAAACTAAAACTTCACCACTCGAGTGTGATAATCTATGGATGCATAACATGAATAGAGCCTATCCATACTAAGAATAAGGTAAAAATGAACCACGTATAACTCTATCAAGTCTGCTAACATGACTTTATGAAGAATAGTGATAGGACACTTTTTATAAATTTGTTTGGTAATTACTAAATCAACTACTGGAGTAGACACCAAGAAGGGCTCAGGGATCTTTTCTGAACTTATCTCAAAATTCACAGCAACCAATGAGTCACATAAGAGAAACTCGGCCCGGGGTCTAACAATACATAAACATCAAAATAAAAGACACGAAGCATACCAGTCACAATATCGGGTGAGTCTTTCTTCTCCTGATGGGATGGTAAAGCGTAGAACTGATTCTGGCGCTGACCGCCACCGATACTGGATGATGCACTCTGAAGATGGTCTAGGTGAGCTACAGGAGCTGGTGCACTATTATCCCCTGTATGAGGATGAACATCTTTGTTTCCATGCTTAGCATACGGGCACTCTCTAATTCCATGACCTAACTTTCCACAACCAAAACAACCCTTTTGTCTTGCTAAGAACTCACTAGGATGAGTTCTACCACACTTAGCACATAGAGGATAATTGGGCTTACCACTCATACTATTCTGGGACCTGAACATAGAGGACTTACCCAACTGCTCTTACTTGGTTCTGGGTATGTGGGCACTAGCTTAAGAGGGCACTTGCAAAGGTGGATAGCTCTAAAACTGCGAACAATTCCCTCTATGAGATCTAGTCTAGCCATACTCAAACTATCCTATTCTAGACTTCTTATTTCCTCTCTCTCTTCCCTTCAACTTCTCTACCTCGATCTGCTAGGCATGAGTCATCAACCTAACAAGATCCATATCTTCGATAAGCATAGCATACCTATACTCCTTAACTACCAATTCTGACGCTCCAATAACAAACTTACTCATACTAGATCTGGTGTCAGCTATCAACTCGGGAGCATACTTAGATAACTAGCTGAACTTAAGGTAGTACTCTTTCACTATTATTGAGCCCTACCTCAGTTTTATAAACTCCTCAACCCTAGTTTCCCGTAACTCATGCGGAAAGAACCTATCTAGAAAAGCATCTTTGAATATCTGCCAACTCATGGAGGCTACATTCTCACCTCTACCCTTCTTCCACATGACAACCCAATCGTAAGCAACATCTTTCAACCTATAAGAAGCCAATTCTATGCTCTCCTCTTCAGTAACATACATAACTTAGGTGATATTTCTCACCTTATCAATATTCAACTGTGGGTCCTTACCTAAATTACTTTCTTATTAACGTGGGACTTCAGCCTAATTATTGGCCAAAATGTTAGCGGTCACAGCTTGGGCTACTACCTAAAAGGCAGTCCAAAATTTGGTATGCGACACATTCTCATTCAGGAACTCAACTAGTTAGGGTAGCTAGTTATCATTCCTACGGGCATTAGCTCTTCGAAGAGGCATATTTTGTCATAAAAGAGCATGAGTTAATAGTAGATAGAGATAGTTGTAAGCACGATGGATTATGAAAGAAAGAGAGGGTTTTTTTAAAACTCTCCATAGCCTCATGCACATAGATGTGGCACGCTTCACAAACATGATCAAGACTCTACATAACGCGGCTTTTCTAATTCCGAGGACACTTTAAACCTTAGTATCTGATACCGAGTTTGTAATGCCCTGAAATTTGATCCCAAAACATCACACGGTGCTCAAGGCTACAAGTAGCCCCAAGCTAATCCTTTAAGACTGTTACTAGGTCTGAACCTTACTTTGAGATGATCTAGTCAAGAAATAATATTGTATGATACAAAAACTGAACTGAATAAACTGTAAACACTGTCTGAATAACAAATACTGAAAGTCTGTAAATTAACTAATAGTCCGACGAGCCTTTAACTAGAGAGCCATTGGGATAGACCCCCAACTGACTAGGACTAAACTAAAAACAACAACTTAAATACTATGAAAGCTAGAAATCTAAAAAAATAGGCCCTCGAATAATGAGGACTCACCAACTGTGGAAGCGTAGATAGAGATGCTCGAACTACTCATGTTGCTGATACTAAGAACATGAACCTACATTATAAGATAATGTGGTACATAAATGTATATGTGGATCAATACTTTGAGTATATGGGGGTGTAATGCATAAGTAAAACATCATCATACTTTATAAATGAAAAATGATGCATGCTAAACGTGAATGACTCACATAAGTTGGAATGTCTAAAATACTAAAATATGAAATCATGCATAGAAATTCAAACTTTATAAAATCTAGTGAGCCATATGTTTAGTTCTAAAAGTTGGACTTAAACATTCTTTTTAAGTCATACTGTCTAAGTGTAGAGAAAGCTCACATCAAAATCTAAAATCTGAAACTAATAGCTTTCTGTAGAACTTAATCTGAGTAAAAACTTCTGAGCCTCTACACTTAGTTTTCTAAAAGCTTTTCTGTTATTCTTTTCTTTTAGGACATATAAACTTTAAGAACTTTGAAATTTTGGGACTTAGGGACTTTGGTACTCAGGGCGTTTCTTCTAACCAACATACACCATGTGAGCTGACATAGAGTCCAACGTCCATCCCACGTTAGGGAGAGTTATTCTACCCTAACCATCGGAATAGAACCTTAACTTAAGTGATCACTATCTTAGCCCACTATGGGCAAATAATAAACCAATGTTGGCACGTAGTTCTGGGGAATGATACCTAGGAATCATACCCAACTCAGTGCTAAATACTACTCTCATACTTGTTTCTCAGAACTTTTAGAAAATCCACCTTAAAATAGCACAAGGGTTTGTAATGAAAACTGACTATACTTCTCTTTGATTTAAGTCATAAATAATGTGGATTCCTACCTTAGCTTAGGATCGGAAGATCGATCTTTCTTTAAAATCAGAATTCTTGCTTTTTAAAGAATGCTAATAATATACTCTCCATGAAATATTAAAATTCATACTTGGGTTTAAAGCATATGTACTTAAATGATCACAATTTAATAATGAAGCTTACTTCTCAAAAATTATCTTGGAAACACTTGAAAATATCAATTCACAATAGGGATGTGCAATTCATAATATAAATCCTCAATTCAAGCATAAATAGGTGGGATAAACATGCAATTCAAGACTTAAATCACTTATAACTTCATAAACTTAAAACAAGATACTTTGGGTATAAACCCCAACTTGAAAATAATGTAATTTTTAATAAAATTCAAGTTTTTGGGCACAAGAATGAAAGATTTATCCTTGTTCAAACCCCACATACCTTGGATGATAAAATAGATGAACAAGTTTGCTTTGGAGACTCTATTTATGCTCTTGAATGATGGTTCTTAGAATTCTTGTGCTGGGAATCTTAAATCTTGAATTAATTTGGAAAAAGGATGGTGGAATCTTGTGATTCTTGAGGTTGACTATTGAAGATTAGGGTTTTAGTTTAGAGAAATTTTGAGAAATATATCATAAGATACTTGTAATAGCCTTAAATCTTGTGTATGGACGGAATTGGGGGCTGAAAAAAGTCCTAAATTCCCTTTTTAACTTCTTAAAGAAACTAAAAAAACATAATTGGTTCCCGATTTAATGGGCCACCATGACGTACCACTATCATAGTGGCACACTGAAAACTGATGAATGGGAAATTAGGGGTCTCCGCGACGCAAAACTATTGCGTTGTCCCACTGGTATTTGACTATTGGGACCTGGAAATTTAATGTGACGTGCCATCATCGTGGTGCCATATAGAAATGTTAGTTTGTCCTTTGGCGCGATGCACCACTATCGCGTTGGGCTATTGAAATTTGACAATTGGGAAAATAGACCTCTTCGCGACGTGCCAATATCGCGGAGGAACACTAAAAATTGACAAATAGGAATTTGGACCTCGCCGTGATGCACTAACATCGCGGTGGTCTACTGAAAAGTGACAATTATGAAATTGTCCTTCACCACGATGCGGTGACAGCCCAGTTGGCTCACTGTCAATTTAGAAATGCTCTAACTTCTTCACCGAGTGTCGAATTTGGGTTAATTCGGTATCGATGGAAGGCTTATTCAATTTCCCACACAATGAAAAGTTCAAATCTAGAAAATTCTATATGAAAAAAATATTAATTATTTTGGAAGACATCCCTTAACATTCTAGGAACGAATTTAAGCTAGAAAAAATTTGGGGGTATTGTACCCAAAACATTAGTTGTGTACCTAGAGCCATGTCATGCTTTTACGATACTCTCAGTCAAGATATGAATCCTTAGACTTCAGATAGTCTTATGAATCAGGAAAAATCTCCATGATCTCATGACTCAGTCAGTTGTCAGATATCAGTAGTATTCCATCGGCTAACGAAACTTAGTAACTCAGCTCATGTTTAGTTCAGTAAATCATGATCGTTGTCCATACAGATGGGAGTAGGAATTAGCACTGAGTGAACCCAAGGATGGGGACACACACTATCAGATGAGGGTGTGACCCTTAGAAGTTATCCTTGCATTCTAGAACTATGTATCCAGCATAGGTTGAGACATCAACATTATCCGATGAGGGTTGATGAGGAGAATAAGCACTGTATGATAAGGGCCCCACCATTCTCTTTTGGGGACACTATCTGATAAGGGTCGCCCACAGCTTGTCCTTACAAGTAGCGCGAAATTGACACCCTTCCAATTGGGGTTACAGATTGGACCCCAACTCATCCATAATGTCATATCAGGGGCATATCGGTTAAATACTACCTTCCACAGTTTCAGTACCAGTCTCATTAAAAGAACTCAGATAGTTCTTTAGATTCAAGACTATCAGATACAGTCGACTCAGATACAGTAAGTAACTCAAATAGTTTTATCAGATTCAGCACCGTCGGATATAGTCAACCATGTTATCAGTTACATTGAGATATATCTATTTATGCTATCAGTTATATCAGTTATTAGTATGTCATGTCATCAGTATTCAGATTCAGCACCGTCAGATACAGTCAACCATGTTATTAGTTACATTCAGATATAGCTATTTATGCTATCAGTTATATCAGTTATTAGTATATCATGTCATCAGTATTCAGATTATGTAATCACGATATCACAGTGTCAGTTAGAGTTACGTATTTATTTATGCATTCTCGCATTCATGTTAGATAGTCAACTAGCATTATTTATGTGTGGTATCCCTTGCATTAGCCTACCTCACATGTATATTCAGTACATTTCATTGTACTGAAGCATTTGCGCAATGGTACTTTCTTTTTATATTTCACCCTAGATTTAGAGACACAAGCTCCAAATCAGCAGTAGATTCCAGTCTCAGCAGTCAGAATAGAAGTGAGTCCTCATCCTTCGAGGATATGATTATTTCTCCACTATTTCATTGATTAGTTATTAGTTGGAGTTAGTTGGGGACATGTCCCATCAACTCTTTATTCAGATTATTCAGATATTAGAGGCTTTCATACTAGAAGCAAACTATTGTGTTTCAGACTTCAGTGTTTATAGATTAGTTTTGGGTATTGTATTACCCCACAAATGTGATCTCATCCATTTTATATTCAATGTTGAACCTTATGGCCTTTCAGTGCATACTTCTACATTATTCAGTATTTTATGCAGTATACAGGTACAGATATCAGTTATGGGTTAGCTTGTGGTCCTTCGGGGGTATGAGCACCATGTAACATTCTCGATTTAGCAAATCAGGGTGTTACAAACTTGGTATCAGAGCCTAAGGTTCAATAGAGTCCTAGGAAGTCTAAAAGCCGCATTTAGTAGAGTCTTGTACATGGGTATGTTGTGTGCCACATTTATGTGCAAGAGGCTATTAGATGTTTAGGAACAGTTTCCTTTCTTTCAGTATTTATGTCGTGCCAGTGAGCATAATCACAAGTCAATCTCTCAGTCTAATTATTTCTTCTCTTTATTTCAGAATATGCCCCCTTAGAGAAGATATCAGTCAACCTCTCAGCTCAAAGAACCTTTGGGCGATCATGTTTCTCATGCGGAGTTCAGGACCACATTTACCACCCTTACTCAGTCAGTAGCTTCCCATAATGAGCGTTCAGCTGTCGTTCTGGCCAACCCAGTAGCCAACTCAGCTGCAGCTAGATTTGGGACTTCACCCAAATGAATTCTCTGTCCTTCCACGGGTCTAAAGTAGATGAAGACCCTCATGAATTTATTGATCAAGTTTAGAAAGTGACAGAAATCATGGGGGTGACTACTATTGAGAGTGATGAGTTAGTTGCATACCAATTACAGGATGTGGCTCATACTTGGTTCAAAAAGTGGAAGTCAGAAAGGTCAGATGATGCAGGTCCTATAGAGTGGGAGGAGTTTGTCACTGTATTCTTAGACAGATTCTTTCCCCAAGATCTTAGAGAGGCTAAGATGCTAGAATTCATCAACCTTAGGTAGGGCAATATGACGGTGAAAGATTATTCTTTAAAGTTTACTCAATTAGATAGATATGCCCCTCATGTGGTTGCAGACGGCAGAGAAAAGATGAGTAAGTTCTCTTCAGGGGTAAATGATAGCATGGTTAATGAGTGCAGATTTGCCATGCTAAATAGTGACATGACTTTATCTAGACATATGACCCATGCTCAGCAGATAGAGGAGCAAAACATTAAGCAAAGGGAAAAGCAGAATAAGAAAGCTAGGACAGGTAGCTTCTATTTTAGTCATCCTAAATCAGAAGAAGGAAACCGTTCTCAGTTTTGTCCTAAGTCATCAATTCCAGCTCATTCTTCAGCCAGTGCTCTAGCTCCTAAGTTCAGAGATAGAGTGTTAGGCTCTAAGTCTCAGTACAATGTCAGCAATGCCCGAACTAATCCCCTTTGTCAGACTTATGGTAAGAACCACAAGGGTTCTTGCAGAGTTGGCAGTGATGTTTTTTTCAGTTGTGGCACGCCAGGCTACAGATTCAGAGACTACCCTCAGTCAGGTTATTAGAGTTATCTCCACTCCTCAGATTAGTCTAGTCACCCAAATCAGCAGAGTTCCACCACCAGTGCTACTAGCGGGCAATACCCAAATAGACTATATGCTCTTCAGACCTGACAAGATCAGGAAAATTCTCCTGATGTAGTTACTGGTACGTTACAGATCTTTCATATGCATGTTTACTCTTTGATAGATCCAGGAGATTGTTTGTCTTTTTTTACTCCCTATATAGCAGTTAATTTCAGAATCAGTCCCGAAATTCTAGCAGAGCCCTTCTCAGTCTCTACCCCAGTGGGAAAAACTATCATAGCCCGGTGGGTATACAGGAACTACCCGGTTATGATGTTTTAGAAAGTTATTTCAGCAGACTTAGTCGAATTAGAGATGACTGATTTTGATGTCATTCTCCACATGGATTGGATTCATTCTTGCTATGCCACAGTCAACTGCAGAAATAGAATTGTCCAGTTTCAATTTCCAAATAAACTTGTCCTTAAGTGGAAGGGTAGTGTATCTGCTTTCAGGGGTCAGCTTGTTTACTACCTTCGAGCAAGGAAAATGATATCTAAAGGATGTGTCTATCATTTTGTTCGAGTTAAGGACACTAGTTCTGAAACTCCCAGCCCTAAATCAGTCCCATTAGTGAATGAATATTTAGATATCTTTCCTGAAGATCTTCTAGGAATTCCTCCCATAAGGGAAATAGACTTCGGCATTGACCTTATTTTAAATACTCAGCTTATGTCTATTCTTCCATACAGAATGGAACCAGCAGAACTCAGAGAATTGAAAGAACAGTTGAAGGATCTCTTAGATAAGGGATTCATCAAACCCAGTATGTCTCTGTGGGGCACACCAATCTTATTCATGTGCAAGAAAGACGGTTCTCTCAGAATGTGCATTGATTACCGTTACTTAATAAGGTCACGGTCAAGAACAAGTATCCTCTTCCTATAATTGATGACTTGTTTGACCAACTTCAAGGTGCCATCTATTTCTCTAAGATAGACCTCAGATCCAGCTATCATCAGCTCAGAGTTAGAGAAAGTGACATTCCGAAAAATACTTTCCGTCCTCGGTATGGTCACTTTGAATTCTTACTCATGTCATTTGGTCTTACCAATGCCCCAGCAGCTTTCATGGACTTGATGAACCGCGTGTTCAAGAAGTACTTGGACATGTTCATCGTAGTCTTCATAGATGATATTCTGGTCTATTCCTGCACTAAGCATGATCATGCAGACCATCTCAGGATAGTATTTCATACACTCAGAGATCATCAGCTATTTGTCAAATTCAATAAGTGAAAATTTTGGATAAGGTCAATAGCATTCCTTGGTCACATCATTTTCGGTAATGGCATTAGAGTTGATCCTCAAAAGATCGAAGCAGTAAGAAACTGGCCAAGACCTATCTCTCCATCAAATATCAGGAGTTTCTTTAGTTTGGATGGATATTACAGATGGTTCATTGAAGTATTTTCATCTATTGCATCCCCTATGTCCAGATTGACCCAAAAGAAAGTCAAGTTTCAGTGGTCAGACCCTTGCGAAAAGAGTTTTCAGGAGTTGAAGACTCGACTTACCTCAGCCCAAGTCTTAGCTCTTCCAAATGGGTTTGTGGTATATTGTGATGCATCTAGAGTATTTTTGGGTTGTGTCCTCATGTAGCACGGTAAGGTCATAGCCTGCGTCTCCAGACAGCTTAAACCCTATAAGAGGAATTATCCTACTCATGATCTTGAGTTAGCAGTCGTAGTCTTTTCCTTGAATATTTGTAGGCATTATCTCTATGGAGTTCATGTAGATGTCTTTATAGATCACAAAAGTCTTCAGTATGTCTTTTCTCAAAAATATCTCAATCTTTGTCTGGGAAGGTGGTTAGAGCTCTTGAAAGACTATGACATGAGTGTCCTCTATCATCCGGACAAGGACAATATAGTAGCCGACGCTCTCAGTAGACTATCCATGGGTAGTGTTTCTCATGTGGAGGATAGTAAGAAGAAGTTAGCTCAAGAAGTCCATCAGCTTGCCAGACTAGGTGTTCACTTAGTATATTCTTTAGAGGGTGGTGTATGTGTTCAGAGTTGTTCAGAATCATCTCTAGTTTCCAAGGTGAAAGAAAAGTAAGATAGAGATCCCATCCTTGTAAAGTTGAAAGAGTCAGTTCAGGATCAGAAAGTAGAGGTTTTCTCCCAAGAGGGAATGGTGTTTTGCATTATTAGGGTTGTCTCTGTGTTCCAGGTGTAGACGACTTAAGGCAGCGAATTCTTGGAGAAGCACATGGTGCATGCTACTCTATTCATCCAGGGTCCATAAATATGTACCGCGACTTGTGGGAAATCTATTGGTGGAGTAGGATGAAGAGAGATATTTCAGAGTTTGTGTCTAAGTGCTCTATATGTCAGCAAGTTAAGATAGAGAATCTGAAGCCTAGTGGGTCCATGCAGAATTTCAGTATTCCTACTTGGAAGTGGGAGGTTATGAACATGGACTTCTTGATGTGTTTGCCTCAAACTCATAATCAGCATGATTCAGTCTGAGTCATTATAGACAGAATGACCAAATCAGCTCATTTCCTTCCAGTTCATACCTTTTATTCAGCTGAGGATTACGCCAAACTATATATCAAGGAGTTGGTCAGATTGCTTGGTGTTTCGTTATCCATTATCCCAGACAGAGGTACCCAGTTCACCTTTTATTTCTGGAAAGCATTCCAAAAGGGTCTCGGTACCCAAGTTTATCTCAGTATAGCCTTTCATCCTCAGACAGATGGTCAAGTAAAAAGAACCATTCAGACTTTAGAAGATATTCTAAGGGAGTGTGCAACTTATTTCAAGGAAAGTTGGGATGACCACTTGTTTTTTATTGAGTTTGCATACAACAACAGCTATCGTTCCAGTATTCAGATGGCTCCATTCGAAGCTCTCTATGGTAGGAGATATAGATATCTAATTTGTTGGTTCGAAGTTAGTGAGGCCTTAGTTATAGGTCCTAACTTAGTATTCGATGCCTTAGAAAAAGTTTAATTAATCAAAGAAAGACTTTGGGCTGCTCAGAGCCGACAAAAGTCTTATGCATATGTTCGTAGAAAAGATCTCGAGTTTGAGGTTGGTGATCATGTCTATCTAAGATCTCTCCCATGAAGGGAGTGAAGAGATTTGGCAATAAGGGAAAGCTCAGTCCCCGATATGTCGGTTCCTTCAAGATTCTCAATCATTTTGGCAAGGTAGCTTATGAGCTCGAATTGCCTTCAGATCTAGCCTCAGTTCATCCAGTCTTCCATGTCTCTTTGTTCAAGAAGTGTATAGGTGACCCACTAGTCGTAGTCCCTATTCAGAGCACTGATGTTCAGAACAGTCTCTCTTATGAAGAAATTCCAGTCGAAATCTTAGACTATCAGACTCGTAGATTGAGGAACAAAGAAGTCCCTCTAGTTAAAGTTCTTTGAAGAAATCAGTCCGTCGAGGGAGATACTTGGGAAGCAGAAGCAAAAATACATACCAAGTATCCTCACCTCTTCTCTACCAACTCAGATCAAGCTCAAGGTAACAGTTCTTCTTAAGCTTACTCAGTTTCATGATCAGTGTTCATCACGAACTTGGTATTTAGTTTCATGTTCATGTTCCCACTATAAATTTGGTATCAAGTACCATTTCATAGTTAGTCATGCATTCATGTATCAGCTTAGTTATATAATTATGCATCAGAAATGCATTCTAATTGTGATAAACTTAGTTCCTCGGAACATTCAGTCATGCATTCATGAATCAGTTACACATGCATCGGATATACATGTTCAGAATGTTAAGTTCAGTTTGTCAGTCATGAGATCATGATCCAGATATTTATGTCCAGTTCATGTTCATCTTATTGTTTCCCCTCTCAGTTATTCTCATTCAAAGACGAATGTTCTTAAGGAGAAGATACTGTAATACCCCAAAGATTTCTAACAAATTTCATCCCAAGAATGCTTAATATTATCTTCTAAAGTGAATGATAATTATTCCATAAGGAATTTTGAAGATTTTCACTTTTTTTCATGTGGACAATTCAATAAGCCTTCCATCGCTATATGATTCGCTTAAATTCGATAACTAGGTAAGAAGTTATGACTATTTCAAGTTCCCGTCATAAAATAGTGCCATATTAGTCAGTGGCGCGCCACGCCACAAGAGGAAATGGTATTTGGCAATTTCCAGTAGGTTTCCGCGATTATGGTGTATCGCGCCAGCACTCAACTTCAGAATTGTCCTTTTTCCAGTGTCTCAGTGTGATTTCACCCGCGTCGTGCCAAAGTTTCAGGTGTCGCAAAAGAAGGGGTAACGCGATGGCTCCGTGTCGTGCCATCCCTCAGTTTTTGAAATGTCAATTTCCAGTGACACAGCGCAATAACGTCGTATCGCTCCAGGGGCCCAGTTTGGGAAAATTTTACTAAAATTAAATGACGCGTCCAGGGTTAAAAGGGTAAATTTCCTACCCCTATTTAAACCCAATAACACGTGATTTAGCTATTCTTCACCCAAAATATATTATTTTCTCTCAAGTTTCTCTCAAGAACAAGCTAGGTTTTCTATTGGAGATTCAAATTCAAGAAGGTTTCACCATCAATCTTCACGAAATCACGAACTAAGGTATGTATAGTGTTCATTCATGGACTCCTTTTGTCCATGAAGCCCAAGAATCCCTTTTCTAAATTCAAGTTATGGATTTTCTTATGAATTTCATGATTGGGCTTCTTTTGTTCATGTTGATAATGAGTAATTAAATTTTATTCCATGAATGAGTGTTAAATTACATATGGGTTGATTTGTATCGGTATAGATTCATGAAACCCTAGGACTAAACCCTTGAATGATTAAATTGGAATTGAATCACGACAGTTAATTGTTGTCCGATGTTGTTTACACATTCTATGCCTACTATGTGGTTGGTTGAATGCCTAGATGAAGGGAAAGTGTCTAATTTGCATGATATCATTAAATCCCCATGTACATACAAGCTTATGCCTAACACATGTTTGATGAAATACATCAGTAAATGTATTATGATGATTATTATGTATTCAAGTAAGTCATGCTTTGTCAATTTCCTTCCATCGAGTCCTGGGGGTACTTGTACCCGAAACATTAGTTGTCTACCTAGAGCCATGTCATGCTTTCATGATACTCTCAGTGAAGCTATGAATCCTTAGACTTCAGATAGTCTTATGACTCAGGAAAAATCTCAATGATCTCATGACTCAGTCAGTTGTCAGATATCAGTAGTATTCCGTCCGTCAACGAAACTTAGTAACTCAGCTCATGTTCAGTTTAGTAAATCATGTTCAGTGTCCAATTAGATGGGAGTAAGAATTAGCACCGAGTGAACCCAAGGATGGGGACACACGCTATTAGATGAGGGTGTAACCCTTAGAAGTTATCCTTGTATTCCATAACTATGTAGCCAGCATAGGTTGAGACATCAACACTGTCCGATGAGGGTTGATGAGATGGATAAGCACTGTCAGATAAGGTCCCCACCATTCTCTTTTGGGGACACTAGCAGATAAGGGTCGCCCACAGCATGTCCTTACCAGTGGCGTGGTATTGACACCCTTCCAATTGGGGTTACAGATTGAACCCCAACTCAGCCATAATGGTGTATCAGGGGCATTTCGGTTAAATACTACCTCCCATAGTTTCAGTACCAGTCTTAGTAAAAGAACTCAGATAGTTCTTCAGATTCAAGACTGCCAAATACAGTCGACTCAGATATAGTAAGGAACTTAGATAGTTCGATCAGATTCAGGACTGTCAGATACAGTCACCTATGTTATCAGTTACATTTAGATACAGCTATATATGCTATAAGTTATATCAGTTATTAGTATGTCATGTCATCAGTATTCAGATTCAGTAATCACAATATCCCAGTGTAACGCCCCAAGATCTCATCCAGAGACGTCACACGGTGCTTAAGGCCACACGCGGCCTCAAGCTAACCCTCTAAGCCTGTCGTCACTTCTAGATCTCACTTTGACAATAGTCATGCTAAAATAAGAGAGAATGACATATCATGAACATACTGGAATAAGATAAGGAACTAGCCTATACAATCAAAATACTGAAATTTTGTACATACCAACCTTTTAGTCTGATAAAGCCTCTATACATCAAAATCAAGGAGACATTGGGACAAACCCCCAACTAACTCAAACAGTATTGAAAGACATAACAACAAAATGGTATCACAAAAATATAGACACGATCCTTGAACCATGAGGACTTACCACTGAGAAAAAGAAAAGAGGCACCCAAATATTGCTAACGCGGCTGCGGCTGAGTACCTGAACCTACTTTATGAGAAAATGTAGCCCATAGGAAAATATGTGGGTCAGCACTTTGGAATGTACTGAGTATGTGGGGGTGTATGTAAAAATATAAATATCATCATCAATTTCATGAAAATATGCATATGTACAATGGTGGCTCACTTGGCTTGAGTTAGATTGAAACATACTTTTCATGATCTCATCGTAAATAAATCATATGATAAAAAACTCATAAATCATCATAAACAACTCAACTCTTCAACTCAAGACTCGGAGTGACTCTGTAATTCAAGAAACTTGACTCTTATGGACATGGGAGGTTCTTATAACCAACATATACCATGTGAGCTACATGGCGTCCAACGTTTTGCCCTTCTAAGGAGAGAACCCCACATTGGCAGGAGCTTCGTACTCTTGCCAGGGAGTACAACCTAAATTTAGTGATCACAATCTCATACTCATCCTTTGGACCACAATTATCAATATCAATTCTACGGTGGCACGTAGTTTTGGGGGAAATATCACATTTCGCACTTGGTGCTAAATACTACTCCCAGACACAAGCTCAGAAGGCATTAGGAAATCCATTACAAACATCACAAGGGTCTATCATGAAGACCAAATCAAATCTCTTTCTCATTTATCAAATCATAATCAATTTGTGGATTCTTAACTCGACTCAATTCAAATCAATCTTTCTCAATATCAATATGTATCAATTCATTAAGTCATGGCAACATCAAAAACTTTAAGGAAATATCAAGACTCATTGTAACAACTCAATTCTTATGAATCAATATACTCAATAATCCAATTTTTCATAAAGAAGCTTAAATCTTGACACATGGCTTGAAAGCACTTGAACTACCAAATCATGGTAGAAACATGAAATTCACAATATTAAATATCAAGTCATAACTTGGAAATTGTAAAATAATCATGTATAACAAAGCTTGAACAATTTATATTCTCATGATCTCGTGATGAAGTAATTTGGGTATAAACCCACTTGCAAAATCATATAAATCCATAATAAAAATCAAAGCTTTGGGCACAAGAACGAAAGAATTGCTCTTGTTCAAAACCCCACATACCTTGGATTATGATTTTAAGATGAACAAGCTTGATTGGAAACTCTTCTTCACACTTTTGATCTATGTTTCTTGATTCCTTTGACATGGAGAATTTGATTCTTGAACAACTTGGTGAAATCTTTGGAAGATTCTTGAATTTTTTGGAGAAGATTTGATTTAGGATTTTGGAAGAAAACCCTAGTTTCTAGATTTTTTTTCTTGGAAGAGAATGAGAGAGAATGAGGGTTATCTCCTCTACTAGAATATATATAGAGGTAAAAAAGGGGTGGAAAACAACAAAATACCCTTGCAAAAATATCCCATAGTTGCTGGAAAAAAATTAGCTGACGACATCCGTGACAAGCCATCAAGCCGGTGATACGTCATCATGAAATGTCGTCACAAAAGGGTGGAATTATGATTTTCTGCCTAAGGTTGACGACATTGGTGATAAGGCATCATGGATGTGACGGACTATCATAAAATGTTGTCACAAGGGTCAGAAATCGTCCCAGGGCTGACGACATTGGTGATAGGTCGTCACGCTCGTGACAGCTTATCACGAATGTCGTCACTCAGTTTCCCAGCCTGATATGCTGGAGTAAAATGGGAATAACTCTTTGCTCCGATACCGTATTTGAGTGAAATTGGTATCATTGGAAATATAATTCAATTATCTATCCTTTGGTAGGTCATGAGATCAATAATTCCAAGTATAACGAGAGATATGCTCATTTGAAGTTGACTATTCCAAAATCCTTCTCAAGAATTCAATCGGTAAGGAATGTTCTAATTCGCCCAATCATTAGGAAATCTTTAAAGTCTTAATACACATCACCTTTGACCAGGAAACAAAAAAAAACACTCTAATTTATTTCTCATGAGCTTAAGTCATGGTTGAACTATTGGTTAGAATCTTGGGGTATTACAATATCTCCCCCTTGGAAACATTCGTCCTCGAATGTTGCCAGATAGGCCAAGAACAAGAGAAAAATGAGGACGTATAAGTATAGATGGAACGACTCACTCAAAAGACTTACTTCACTCTATACCTTTGAATACTATACAAAATGTACGAATTCGTGATGAATGTAGACACACAATTGAATCTTTAATAAGACGAGGGCGGAATTAAGAAAGAATGGTACCTTATGCTCGCTTTTTTAACTTACAAAAAAAAGGTGAGGGTACTTGGCTTGCATATCAGCTTTGGCTTCCCAAGTAGCACTCTCAACAGATTGATTTCGCCAAAGCACTTTAACCAAAGAAACTTATTTGTTCCTTAGCCTATGGATCTGAAAGTCCAAAATCTCAACCGGAATCTCCTCGAATGAAAGGCTATCCTTAATATCTAAGCTTTCGGAAGAATCAACCACGACAGAATCACCAATACACTTCTTAAGCATAGAAACATGAAATACCGGATGAACACTAGACAACTCCACAGGTAACTCCACCTCATAAGCTACTTTCCCAACACGGCTCAGAACCCTGTATGTACCAACATAACGGGGACTAAGCTTTCCCTTCTTCCCAAATCTCTTCACCCCTTTCATGGGTGAAACCTGCAAGTACACCAAATCATTAACATTAAACTCAAGATCTTTTCTTCTCACATCTGCATACGACTTTTGACGACTTTGAGCGGTTTTCAATCATTCTTGAATCAACTTAACTTTTTCCATAGCCTCGAACACAGCATCAGGCCCAATCACAGCTGCTTCTCCTACTCCAAACCAACCTATGGGCGATCTATATTTTGTCCCATACAACGCTTCGAACGCGGCCATCTGAATACTAGCATGGAAACTATTATTATACGCAAATTTGATCAATGGCAAGTGCTCATCCCAACTACCTTTGAAATCACATATGCCCTCAACATGTCCTCCAAGGTATGAATAGTCCTCTCATCCTGACCATCGGTCTGCGGATGGAAAGCAGAACTTAGACAAACTTGGGTACCGAGACTCTTCTGAAAAGCCCTCCAAAATTGGGAAGTAAACTGAGTACCCTTATCAGATATGATAGCCAAAGGAACTCCATGCAATCTGACTAACTCACGGATATACAATATAGCATAATCCTCAGCTGTATAAGACGAATACACTGGCAACAAATAAGTTAATTTAGTCAACCGGTATACAACAACCCAAATTGAATCATGATGACGACGAGAAGGAGGCAAACCAATTACGAAATCCATATTCACTTATTCCGACTTCCAAGTAGGAATGCTAAACTCTTGCAGTACACCACCTGGCCTTTGGTGCTCTACCTTAACTTGTTGACAAGTAGAACACTTTTCCAAAATTCTGCTATGTCTTTCTTCATATTGTTCCACCAATAGATTTCCTGCAAATCGCGGTACATCTTGGTAGCACCGGGATGAATGGAATATCGCACACCATGTGCTTCATCCATAATTCTCTGCCTTAGATCATCAACATCGGGAACACAAAATCTACCCTACAATATCAACACACCATCTCCCCCTTGGGAGAAAACCTCTACCTTCTAGTCCTTAACTGACTCCTTCATCCTGACCAAACTAGGATCCCTTTCCTACTTCTCCTTTACCTCCGAGACCAAAGAGGACTTGGAACTACTTTGAACTAACATACTCCCTTCAGCGGAATCAAGCAATCTAACACCCAACCTAGCCAAACGATGCACATAACGAGCTAATTCTTTCTTATCATTCTCTACATGAGCTACACTACCCATAGACAACCTGCTAAGAGCATCTTCCACAACATTGGCCTTGCCCGGGTGATACATCACACTTGTATCATAGTCTTTTAGCAACTCTAACCATCTTCTTTGTCTAAGGTTCAACTCTCTCTGAGTAAACACTTACTAAAGGCTTTTGTGATCGGTAAACATATCAACATGAACACCATACAAATAATGTCTCCAGATTTTCAAAGCAAAAACTACAGCTGCTAATTCAAAATCATGGGTTGGGTAATTCTTCTTATGAGGCTTCAACTGTCTAGAGGCATAAGCTATAAATTTACCCCTCTGCATCAACACATAACCCAAACCAACTCTAGAAGCATCATAGTACACCACAAGACCATCAGTAACATCGGGTAAAGCTAACACTGGGGCTGAAGTGAATTGAGTCTTCAACGCCTGAAAACTCTTCTCACAGGCATTTGTCCACTGGAACTTAACTTTATTTTGGGTCAATCGGGTCATGGGAGACACGATAGAAGAGAATACCTTAACAAAATGATGGTAGTAACCAGCTAGACCTAAGAAACTCCTAATGTCAGATGGGGAGGTAGGTGTAGGCCAACTCTTTACAGCTTCTGTCTTTTGGGGATCGACTCTAATGCCTTCGGCAAAAACAATGAGACCCAGAAAAGCAACAGACCTTAACCAAAATTCACACTTGCTAAATTTAACGAATAATTGATGATCTCTAAGAGTTTGCAAGACAATTATAAGGTGGTCGGCATGATCATCCTCTCTTTAGGAATACACTAGAATATCGTCTATGAATACAATGACAAACATATCAAGATATTGCTTGAATACTCGGTTCATAAGATCCATGAAAGCCGCTGGAGAATTGGTTAACCTAAAGGACATAAAAAAAACTCAAAATGACCATAGCGGGTTCAAAAGGGTGTCTTTGGAATATCACACTCTCTCACTTTAGCTGATGATAGCCGGATCTAAGGTCTATCTTTGAGAAATAACTTGCACACTATAGTTTATCATATAAATCATCGATTCTAGGAAGAGGGTACTTGTTCTTGATATTTACCTTATTGAGTTGACGGTAATCAATACCCATGCATAATGTACCATCTTTCTTTCACACAAATAGAACAGGTTCACCCCACAGGGAAACACTGGGTCTGATAAAGCCTTTTTCTAAGAGATCTTTGAGTTGCACTTTCAAATCTTTAAGTTTTGCAGGAGCCATACAGTATGGAGGGATGGAAATAGGCTGAGTATCGGGAAAGAGATCAATCCTAAATTCTATTTCTCTATCAGGTGGGACCCCTGGGAGGTCTTCTGGGAAAACATCGGGAAACTAATTAAAAATGCTAACTGACTGAATTGTCAAAGTCTCAGACTAGAGGTCTTTAACTCGAACTAGATGATAGATACAACCCTTGGAAATCAACTTCCTAGCTTTGAGGTAGGATATGAAATAGCTCTTCAGAGTTACAGAACTCCTGGACCACTCAAAAATAGGCTCGTTAGGAAACTGAAACATGACCACTAGGGTACGACAATCTATAGACGCTAGCATGAGTGAAGCCAATCTATACCCAGAATAACGTCAAAATCAACCATATCTAGTTCAATCAAAGCAGCACATATGACCCGATGAAGGACAGTAACAGGACACTTCTTATACACTCGCTTAGCAATAACAGATTCTCCTACCGGGGTAGAAACCAGAATAGGCTCAGGAATCCATTCAGGGTCCATCTCAAAATTTACAGCAACCAGAGGTGTCACATAAAAAAATCTTAAACTGGGGTCCATCAATACATACACATTGAAATGAAAGACACGAAGCATACCAGTGACAACATGGAGAATCCTCCTGCTCCTGGCGAGGTGGTGTAGCATAGAAGCAATTCTAGCATGAACCGCCAGTAGTACTAGAAAAGGTGCCCTATGGAGGAACTGGGCGAACTACGGGAGCGGGGGCACTGGTAGCTTGACTCTGGGGATGAGCATCTCGACTCCCCTATCTATTATACGGACAATCTCTAAGTCGGTGGCCTAACTTACCACAACCAAATCAACCTCTATGATCAACAAAACACTCACCTAAATAATATCTACCACACTTGTCACACGAAGGAGGTCGAGGTCTGTTACTTATACTTTCATGAGACCTGGATGGGATAGGCTTATTCCCCTACTCCTGCCTGCTTCTAGGTGCGGGAGCACTAACTAAGAAAGGCGCGGGCATAAACAGACATCTCTGGAATTGAGGGCGGTCCCCTCCATGAAATCTGGACTAACTGAATCCCTGTTGCTCTGATCTAGCTCTTTTATTCCATCTTACTTTGTCCCTCTCTTTCACCTTATCAGCTTCAATCTGTTGGGCATGTGTTATCAACCGAGAAAGGTCCATCTCCCTATTAAGCATAGAAGATCTAAACTTTTTCACAACGTAACATGACACATCAGTCATGAACTTACTCATGATGGTCATAGAGTTAGCCATCATACTAGGAGCATATTTGGACAACTGATTGAATCTAAGGAAATACACTTTAACAGTCATGGAGCCTTGTCTCAAATTCATGAATTCCTTTATCTTTTCTTCCCTCATCTCAAGAGAAAAGAATCTATCCAAGAATACATCCTAGAATAATTCCCAAGTCATGGGAGCGGCATCCTTACCTCTACTTTCCCTCTACATTTCCACCCAATCATATGCAATATCTTTCATTCGATAGGCAGCCAATTCAACAATCTCTTCCTCAGTCATGTGCATAATCTGGGTGATTTTTCTCACTTCATCTAAGTACATCTGTGGGTCTTCACCTACCTTCGACCCAAAAAACTCAGGAGGATTCATCCGCAGAAAGTCACGAACCCGAGCTACAGTAAAATTATTCTCTTGCGGAGGCAGAACAGTAGCCTTGGTGTTAGATTGAGTATTGGAGGTAACTGCCTGGGCTAGCGCCTGAAAAGCTGCCCGAAATTCTATATATGACACATGCTCATTCAGGGGATCAACGGGTTAAGGTTTCTCGTTGTTTCTACGATCTCGACGAGGAGGCATTTTATGTTATAAGAGTACGGGTTAATCACAGATAAAGAGACAGTTGTAGGCACTATAAACTTTAGAAAGAAAGAAATGACTTTTCCAAAAACGTCTCGTAGCCACTTGCTCATAGATGTGGCATGCTACACACCGATGATCAAGACTCTATGTAACGCGGCTTGTCAGACTCCCTAGGACTCTTTAAACCTTAGGCTCTGATACAAATCTTGTAAAGCCCCAAGATCTCATCGCGAGACGTCACACGATGCTTAAGGCCACACGCGGCCTCAAGCTAACCCTCTAAGTCTGTCGTCACTTCTAGAGCTCACTTTGACAATAGTCATGCTAAAATAAGAGAGAATGACATATCATGAACATACTGGAATAAGATAAGGAACTAGCCTGTACAATCAAAATACTGAAATTATGTACATACCAACCCTTTAGTCTGACAAACCCTCTATAAATCAAAATCAAGGAGACATTGGGACAAACCCCCAACTGACTCAAACAAAACTGAAAGCCATAACAATAAAATGGTATCAAAAAATTATAGACATAGTCCTCCAACCATGAGTACTCACCACTAAGAAGACGAAAAGAGGCACCCGAATATTCCTAACGCGACTGCGGCTGTGTACCTAAACCTACATTACAAGAAAATGTAGCCTATAGGAAAATATATGGGTCAGCACTTTGGAATGTACTGAGTATGTGGGGGTGCATGTAAAAATGTAAATATCATCATCAATTTCATGAAAATATGCATATGTACAATGGTGGCTCACTTGGCTTGAGTTAGATTGAAACATACTTTTCATGATCTCATCGTAAATAAATCATATGAGAAAAAACTAAAAAATCATCATAAACAACTCAACTCTTCAACTCAAGACTCAGTGTGACTCTGTAATTTAAGAAACTCGACTCTTATGGACATGGGAGGTTCTTATAACCGACATAAACCATGTGAGATACATGGAGTCCAACGTTTTGCCCTCCTAAGGAGAGAACCCCACATTGGCGGGAGCGTCGTACTCTAGCCAGGGAGTACAACCTAAATTTAGTGATCACAATCTTATACTCGACCTCTGGCCCATAATTATCAGTATCACTACTACAGTGTCACGTAGTTTTGGGGGAAATACCACATTTCTCACTCGGTGCTAAATACTACTCCTAGAGACAAGCTTAGAACACGGTAGAAAATCCACCACAAACATCACAAGGGTCTATCATGAAGACCTAATCAAATCTCTTTCTCATTTATCAAATCATAATCAATTTGTGTATTCCTAACTCAACTTAATTCAAATCAATATTTCTCAATATCAATATGTATCAATTCATTAAGTCATGGAAACATCAAAAACTTTAAAAAAATATCAAGACTCATTGTAACAACTCAATTCTCATGAATCAATATACTCAATAATCCAATTTATCATAAGGAAGTTTAAATCTTGACACATATGTTGAAAGCACTTGAAATACCAAATCATGGTAGAAACATGAAATTCACAATATTAAATATCAAGTCATAACTTGCAAATTGTAAAATAATCATGTATAACAAAGCTTGAACAATTTAAATTCTCATAATCTCATGATGAAGTAATTTGGGTATAAACCCACTTGCAAAATCATATAAACCCATAATAAAAATCAAAGCTTTGGGCACAAGAACGAAATAATTTCTCTTGTTCAAAACCCCACATACCTTGGATTATGATTTTAAGATGAACAAGCTTGATTGGAAACTCTTCTTCACACTTTTGAGCTAAGTTTCTTGATGCCTTTGACTTGGAGAATTTGATTCTTGAACAACTTGGTGAAATCTTTGGAAGATTCTTGAATTTTTTGGAGAAGATTTGATTTAAGAATTTTGTAGAAAACCCTAGTTTTTAGATTTTTTTTCTTGGATGAGAATGAGAGAGAATGAGGGTTTTCTCCTCTACTAGGATATATATAGAGGTTAAAAAAAGGTGAAAAGGACCAAAATACCCTTCCAAAAACATTCCTTAGTTGCTGAAAAAAAATTAGCTGACGACATCCGTGACAAGCCATCAAGCCGGTGATATGTCGTCACGAAAAGTCGTCACAAAAGGGTGGAATTATGATTTTCTGCCTAAGGTTGATGACATTGGTGATAAGGCGTCATGAGCATGACAACTTATCACAAAATGTCATCACAAGGGTCAGAAATCTGCCCAGGACTGACAACATTGGTGATAGGTCATCACGCTCGTGACAGCTTATCACGAATGTCTTCACTCAATTTCCCTGTCTGACATGCTGGAGTAAAATGGGCATAACTCTTTGTTCCGAAACTGGATTTGGGTGAAATTGGTATCGTTGGAAATCTAATTAAATTATATATCTTTTGATAGGTAATGACCTCACTAATTCGTAGTATAATGAGATATATTCTCATTTGAATTTGACTATGCCAAAATCCTTCTCAAAAATTCAATCGGTAAGGAATGTTTTTATTCGCACAATCGTTACGACATCTTTAAGGCCTTAATACACATCACACTTGATCAAAAAACAACAAAAACTCTATAATTTATTTCTCATGAGCTTAATTCATGGTTGCACTATTGGTTAGAATCTCGGGGATTACACACAGTGTCAGTTACAGTTACGTATTTATGTATGCATTCTCGCATTCATGTTAGACAGTCAACTAGCATTATTCATTCATGTTAACCCTTGCATTAGCCTACCTCACATGTATACTCAGTACACTCCATTATACTGACGTATTTGCGCTATGGTGTTTTCTTTTTATGTTACACCATAGGTTCAGAGACACAAGTTCCAGATCAGCAGTAGATTCCAGTCGCAGCAATCAAGATAGAAGTGAGTCCTCATCATTCGAGGACTTGATTATTTCTCCACTATTTTATTGATTAGTTATTAGTTGGAGTTAGTTGGGGACATGTCCCATCAGCTCCTTATTCAGATTATTCAGACAGTAGAGGCTTTCAAACTAGATGCAGACTATTGTGTTTCAGACTTCAGTGTTTACAGATTTGTTTTGGGTATTTTATTACCCCATATATGTTATCTCATCTATGTTATGTTCAGTATTGAACCTTATGGCCTTTCAGTGTATGTTTCTATATTATTCAGTAATTTATGTAGTATACAAGTACAGATATCAGTCATGGGTTAGCTTATGGTCCTTCGGGGTCATAAGCACTATGTAGAATTCCTGGTTCAGCAAATCGGGGTGTTACTATTCCCATTGACTAATGGTTGGAGAGTTCTTAGCTTTCTATGCTTACTTTTCATTGGCAAGATATATCACGTTCTTGACAAAAAGTACATGAAGCATACCTCGCCTCCATGATCGATAACAAGTGTTATCAAAAATATTAGGGAGCTAGGTCAATCCAACATTTTTAGCAAGATGCATTTACAAAGGATCAGTTGTACTGATGTTTCCTTAGGCTGGTTAGGCAGGTTGCTCTGAGGTGGTTGCCATGACTTAAAACACAAGAAAAAATAAAATATATTGAAATTCAAAGACACTACAAGATATGATTGTGAAATTGAGAAATTAATGAAAGCAAGCACAAAAGTGAATAGGAAAAGATGAATTTAATAAAAAGGACGAGGAGAAAAATTGTAGTAACTAAAGGAAAATGCAGCAATAGAGGTCATGCAAACAAATTCTAAGAAGTACAAAAAATTCTAATCTCGCTAATTACAAAGGAAGAAAATCGTGAATGAGATGGAGAAGTAAAATCATGATACAATGAGGACGGGAGAAAAGAATCGAGTTCCCTGCTCTAATACCATGTTAGAATTGAAGGATCTTCAATGGAAGCAGATCACGAACTCCATTACTAGAGTAGTCTGAGATCTAGAGAGAAGATATTTTGAGAGATTAAAATGAGAACTGATTTCATTCATGTATGAGAAATGTATATATATAACTAAGAAAGTGAAAGCCAGTTGTCTATAGCTTGCACCATGAGAATAGATGACTACCTAGTCAGCATAACAACTCTAACAAAAAACTAACCAACTAATTGTACAGCTAACAAGGCTAACACCAAAGAAATACTAACTAAACTAATAGCATAATTAAGTTATGACAATATTTAACACCTACATATTAAAAACTAATTCAAAAAACATATAATCTATTAAGAGAAAAATCTCTTCCTAAACAACACTTTATGGATGTTATTGATTTATGATATGAGAAGAGGGATCTTGAATTTATAGAGATAAAAAATCTTTCTTATAAGAAAGAGATTAGCCAAATATGAAAGAGTTTTATATTTTTCTTTTCAAGAAAAGCAAAAGTAATTATGGTATTATTTTGACTTTTCTTCTCATAAAAATAAAACTTAAATTTAGTAAGAAAATCAGGCAAAACCCATAACAAATCTCCCGGCTTGATTATCTTGACAAAATTTGATCCACCTTCTTCACATGTATTATCTTCGTCCTTTACATAATCTTCATATATCACAATTTCCTGGCATGCTTCAAAATGGAGCATTTTTTAGTTAAAAGTGTATGAACCCTTTCAGGTTCAAAGTATTAGATCCCTTTGTAGGTTAAAAATGAGCTTTATTTTTAAAAACATATCAAAAAGATAATTGAAATATGATTTATAATTGTCTCCACATATTTTTTTTGGAAAATTATCTTCACTATCATCAAATTGATTACAACTTTGATCCTAACATGCCCTCAATTTGAACCATCTGATTATTGATTCTGATACTACTTGTTGGGTTTGAAATCATCAGGACGACATGCAAAAGCTAATTGTTGCAATCATGGAAACGATGAATCGGATGACAAATAAAAATATACTAAAAATATATTATTGATATGGTTTGGCCAATTGACCTATATATTCAAAACTAATTCAAAAAGCATATAACCTATTAGGAGAAAATCTCCCCTTAAATAAGACTCATAATTGACTGAATTGTGAATGTTATTATATTATGATATGAGAAAAGGAAACTTGAAATTTATAGAGATCCAAAACCTTTTCTCCTAGAAAGAGATTAACTACATATAGAAGAGTTTATATTTTTCTTTTCAGAAAAAGTAAAAGTAATTATGGTATTACATTGATTTTACTTCTAAGAAAAGTAAAACTCAAATTTGATAAGAAAATTATGGAAAAAACCCTGATAGGTACTTATGTAAAAGTTCAAATGATCATAATAGTAGAGATATTCAGTACATATCCAAATTATATCAGGTAATCTTGGCAATGCGGTAAGTATCTATCTAATTATAAATGATAGAGAGACAAGAAGGCAATTTAAGAGGGAATTTCTATAGAAACAGTTGAGTGTTATGTAAAGTCACTTGGCCATACAAAATTGCTTGACCTAAAGTTCAGCCTTCTTCTACAGATTTTAATATGACTAATGTCGAGGATTTAAGGCCTTCAAACCAAAAAGTCATTTATAATAAGCTTAAGACCATGTCAGAAATGACTTCTAGCTTACATCGGAGACCTCTTCACCAAGGGAAACTTTGTGTTAATCTTTTTAATCTCTTTGAAGAATATGTTGAAAGTGAAAGCATTGATGATGAGATAATTATATACGGGCATGCAAACATGAATAGGGATTTTGATGGTGGTTTAGTGGCAATTGAGTTTTTCCATCATGAATAGTGGAACAAGGAGAAGTCTTTGGCATTAGCTGTTGAGGATGACAAAGAAGAAGTTATCCATTTAGCTCAAAAATAGTTGAGGATGCTTCTAGAGTCATGATTGAAGGGCAAACTACACCTGAGAAAATGAAACCTTCTCGCCCAACTGGACGTGTTCTTTGTATCATAAAGTAGAACTGCACTCATGAATCCTTGGAGTCAATGACCATACAAGAAGGTGATAGTGGTGGTCATGCCCATGCCTTATTTGTATCCAAAAGACACCAGAATCCCAAGATAGGGATATAAAATTGTCAATTGAAAATGTGTTAGATAAACTGATTATCGTTGTAGATTTGTGGGATCGTTTTTCCTAATTTCCAACTGTTCATAGGTGATAGGGATACTAAAACAGATATGGTATTGATAGAGAATAATATAGATGCCAAACTTTTTTTTGCCCAAGTGTTGGGTGATTGCAACCATTACTTTGGTCTATTTTTTTTCAAGATTTTACAAATCTTATTAGACAAGGTTTGGATCATCTGTGTGTATGTATTGTGGACCCTCTTAGATACGAGGATATTAATGATTCATTACATTGTATGCCTCTTTCAAATAGAAATTTTAAAGTCATAAGATATTGTTGATATTACTAGGTTTGTTCATCCTGGAAATCTACTTAATGATGAGGCTTCACAAAGAAGCACTTCTGCATATCTTGTAGAGCGTAGAGTGGACATACGACCAAAACCTCTTTCAAAAGATATTTGTTCACTTTGTACGAATGTTGAAAGACTAGTTTTATCAGTTATCTGGGAAATTCCAGCAGATGCTAAGATTATTTCTACATGGTATACTAAAAGCGTAATTAAATAGCGTGCAACATTATCTTAAGTCAATGAAATGGATGGTAGTCGCTTGTGAATCCAATAACTTCATATTTACAAAATATGAAGGAATTAGCCAAGATAATGAGGCAAAGATACATTAAAAGAGGTGGCTGACACTTGCTTCTGCTGAAGTTAAAGTGCAGATTAATACTAAAACTCATAATCCTCTTGATATTGATATAGGTTCCCAACTATCTTCTATTTGGAAATCCAGGGAATTTTCTGACAAATCTCTTTTAATTTATATATTTGACAGTGCGTAAGATTCAGTTCAGAGATCATTTGTTTCAAACTAGTGTAGTATTGTGAGATTGAAATTTCTTAGCTTTGAATTCATAAAACATACATCATACTATTTTGCTATTGTATTTTTTTTGAATCCATACTTCGACAATTTATTTTTGAGCTGAGGGTCTAATAGAAACAACCTCCCTACTCTACAAGGGGTAACACTTGCATAAATTCTTCCCTCCCTAGACCCAACTTGTGGAATAGAACTGGGTATTTTGTTATTGTTACTACTCCTACAGTAATAGAAATATAAGTGGTGGTCAAAAAAGTCATGCTAAAATTAAAGAAAACAAACTAATGGAAGCTAGGAAGATGAGAAGACAACTCTACAAATAATAGGACATATATCACCCAACTCACCAATGTAAGAATATATATAAAGATAAATCCCTTAAATATAACCATATACCGACAAGAACGAGGGCTGGAACTTGAACTTAGAAGGAGATACATATTAAGTCAAAGATTTCACGTGCTAAATTTGATGATAACAAACCAATACAACTTAATAAAAGAACATTTACTTGTGGTAAATTTATTTTTTGGGTACATATTTACTTAATAAAGAAAGATTTGGTGAAAATCTAACAAACATGGAAAAGAAGATATTATGAAAGAATATATGAAAGAAAAAGATTTTGTCCAAATCAAGATTTATTTAATGAAGAATAATTTGATGAAGATCTCTGCAAATATGGAAAAGAAAATATTGTAAAGAATATCTACTACAATCTTATGGAAAGAAATATTCTATATGAGAAAAAAGTCAAGATCAATTTATTACTCAATGAAGTTCCAATAGTTAAAGTGAATCAAGATATTGTTGAAGTTCAAGTTCGCAAATGAGTTCAAATTCAAAGTGATCAAAATTTAAAATCAAGAAGATGAATGCGTTAACATTCAAATCAAGATTCTAGGTAAAATGAAGAGGATCTTGAAATTCTCTTGGGTTGCCAAAATAAGAGCTCATATTAGTACAAGCAAACAAAACGGGTACAGAGAAATTGAAAATATATTTATTTAGAGAGAAGATATTCTATAGAGATATCTATGAAAGAAAGCTGTCGAATTTGCACTACATTGAGATGCTGCAAGATATATTAGTGATACACAAATAGAAAGAAAATATTTAAAAATAGTATTGAATACTTACTGGAAGGAGATAACATAAATTATTTTGAGAAATAAATCTGCTATTTTGATTATGGAATACTATATGATCAGTCCAGAGATGAAAATATTTATTATATGATATGAGAGACCTCACCTAATATGATTAAATTATTTAAATAATAAAGAAAGATTGTTAGATATTATTTACTAAAATATTTCATAGAATCAGTAATGAGGAGCTATAGATAGAAGACTAATGTTATGGATCTTTTACAGGGGAAGACAAGACCATGTTTGAAGTTGTTCAAAATACCAAGAGATCCTTTATTGCAATATCTATAAGATGATTATTTAAATTTGTACAAGATCATGAAGTGAAGAAAATGAAGCATAAGAGGTGCAACTATCACAACTTGCCCTGTAAAGATGAGAAAGAAAATCTACAACAGTAAATATTTATTATGAAGCAAAATCTTTTTTAATTACGCAAGATCAAGAAGAAAATCTGCACAAATTGTTTGAAGATTCAAGGGAGAATTACAAGTACTATAAGTACAAGAATTCAATCGTGAAGTCGTACGCAATCACACTTACTTTCATTTCAAACACTCTCAAGTTTATCTATTCTACTCTTCATAAGCATTGTAATTTATTATTGATTTACCGTGTAGTAAAAAGAGAGAAGAGAGAATATATTATTTGGTGAACCATTGTATTGAGAGATTGTGTCATTATCGTTTCTTTGGTAAGCGAGTGAAAACCAAAGAGTCGTTGTTTGTGAGCAGTGAAAACTAACCCTTGTTCGTCGTTGGTAAGTAAGTGAAAATCAACCTTGTAAACATTGATGGTGAATGAGGAAAATCACCAAGGTTTTACTCAATTTAAGTTACAAAGTGCTTAAAGAGAGAAGCTCCTTGCATCCCAAGGAAACTGGAGTAAGATACCATATTGGTTTCTAACCAGTATAAAAATTCTTATGTCATTTATTTTATGTTCTCATATTATATTCTAAATCTTGAATGTTTGTTTGAAGGACTAACAAATATTAGCACACATTCTCATCATCAATTGACCGGTTCCAGACAGTAGTCGACTAGCTAAATTTTAAAAGGCTTACAATTCAACCCCCTTCTTGTACTTTTAATTGGTATCAAAGCCTCATCTCATATTTTTATTTTTGTTTAACAGCGAGTGAGTAAATATTCATGACAGTGCATCAAATTACTAAATTCATATTTCAAGAGGGACTCTCAATAAGCCGACCACTCTGCTTCAATAGTCTATACTATAGTCAGTGAAAGATAAGAATAAAGATCTATGTTTAATGAACAGATTATAACATCTGGGCAGCTATTTAGAATGGGTCGAGGCCTATTCCAAAAAATAATGATGGAAAGAAGTTTGAAAAAGAAACTTCTAAATTTGACTACACAGAAAAGCATTTGGATATTGTGTAAATAAATGCTAGAGCAATCTATTTGCTTCATTGTGCTCTTATTGAAGAAGAATGAGGAAATATCTACATGTAAAAATGCTAAAGATATATGGAATAGATTGAAAGTTATCCATGAGGGAATCATAAAAAATCAAGGAGGTCAAGAAAACGTGAATAAGATATCCAAAAATTTTAAAAGAAAAAAAAAAGAAAGAAGCAGAAAAAGAGAGCTCAATTCATCTAGGATATTCAAAAGGGACAAAGTAAGGTCCAACAAAAGAGGAAAATACACCCTTATGAATGTGATGAATTTGTCCATATTAACTTAGAGTTCTAAATCTCAAGAAAAAAAAGGATTAAAGAACATCAACTTGAAGCAATGAGGACGAATCTGATAAATAGAAGGATAATGAAGAAATATCTAATGTATGCTTGATGACACTAGAAGAAATCAATGAGGTAAGATCTCAAATTTGAAATTGGTGTAATGATATTCAAATTTTTGTAGATCATACCTTAAATGATTTAGATCACACTTTTGATGAACTTAGAAAAGTTCAAAGAGAAAAGAGAAGCTGGAAAATAAAATTGGAAGAATGTGAAATATAAAAAGATCTCCTTTGAAAAGAAGTTTAGGAATTACAATTGCAAATTGATGGCATGCGCAAATTCACCAGTCATAACTCAGTTAGGTCAAACCAATAGACTCAACATTTTAAGCTAGTTGGTAAGGAACCTAGCAATGACAAGTTTGTCTCTAGTAGGTTGACAAATAAGTTAGTCACAAATGTCAGGATCGATCAAACGATTTGTTCTATCAAATAAATTGAAAAGAAATATGAACATCATACTTTTGACAAGTCGACTCATCAGTCAGTCATTAAGGATCTCTTTTCTTAAAATTATTATTGTTGTGGTAAAAGTGGTCATAAGCTTTATAAATGTAGATTTTTCTATGCAAATATATATGGTTGGATATGGAGACCAAAATATAATACTAATAACATTGAGCCTAACCCTAAAGGATCCAAGAAGGCTTGGGTACCAAAACAAACTAATTTTTTAAATTTTTTTTTGCAAAAACTCCTTAAATCTAGACATAAAAAAATTATTGAATTTGTATAGCGGCTGATCAAGAAACACATGAATAAAGATGCTGGAAAGTTCATATGTATTATAAAAAAAATAAAGAATCTACAACATAGGATGATAAAACTGAAATGATTGGTGTCATAAAAGCTTATTCAAGTTTTTCTCACTTCTATAGGTGATGTATATCTAACTGTTGTGTTAATCTTAATTAGTCTGCTAAGCTTAATTTAGTACTAGTCAACTATATATAGCTTTGAGTCGATTAATGTTTCATGCTACTATGTTGGGCAATTTTGAATAACCTAAATATATGTACCTTTCACTTCTTAATCTTTATCATGTCATAAGTTTTAGAACAAACAAGTATGTAATTCCATCGATATCATACATAGTTGATTTATGTTTAATTTTATCTTGAATGAATCATATGTCATATTGTAATGTTTCATTCAAGCTCAAGCATTGTAATACTCAAGGCCTTCTTAATCTCGTCATATGAACATATTAATTATCTTGAAGGAAAGAGGTATATATTTTTACTATTGATATTTATTCATAAGTGTTGGCAAAAATGCAAGGTAATGTTGCGTACGATACACCCTTGTGATGGGACCCTTCCCGAACACCGCGCATAAAGGTAGCTTTAGTGCACCGAACTGCTCTTTTTTTATTTATTCACAAGTTCCATGAGTTTCAATTTTTGATTAGCTAAAGAATTCTTCATATGAGATTTGAAAAGGAAGAAAGTATGCATTGATCTTTTTCTTTCATCCTTTTATTTGTAAATGTCCAACGTCATGGAAAATATATTTTTGATAAGTTTTATGACATACTTTGTAATACTTATTAATTAAAAGTTTATTACTTTCATACATTTAGTTACAAAGATCTTTATATTTGTTTCTTTTAGACTTATATTTTTTTGAAGTGATATGGGCATGAAGATGATATACTTTAAATAACAAACACTAAATTGATATGGATACATACGTGTGATCACGCTCACCTATACCATTGTTTTGGTGTTGGACGATCATTGTCAAATATGATAACCCAACTTGAGTTGGGGTTGAATCCACAAGGAGTGTAACTAGTATTCAAATCCTATTTTTGTTGAAGTCTACTAAGTGTTTACCCGCAATGTAAATATAAAATAGAACATAAATTAAAATTGGGGGTATGGTTTGGAAGGTTGTTTGAACAAAAACTACTTGAACTATCAATGTAGAGCAACAATTGTAGATAAGATACCAATGGGGGAATAGTCTTGGGAATATGATTTCCTAGGGGTAAATAGTGCATAGGTACATGAGAATCAAAATGCAAACTCTAGCTAATGACTATATGATAGTCTAGATTAGGAGTTTTGATGTTTGTTTTTCAACCAAACACCAAAAGATCACCCTTGGACCCTTTCGGATACCTCATGGGTATTGCAAATAAATTAACCCAAAACCTCAATTGGGCTTCCTTTTGTTCACCAATACTTGTTATTCATATCCCTCTTTCACGGATGATATGAGATCTAAATGAATAACCAAATTCCTCTTTCAAGGATGATGTGGGGTTTTGGGAATTTGGGTCTTTCACCCACAAACTCCAATTCAACAATCAAGTATTAATGAAATGCAACATCATTAATCATGAATCTACACTAACAATCAAGATCCACACATATTTGCACCCTATTTCAACATAACTCTAAGATAGATATTTATCTACTCATGAAGTTTGAGAAAAAAATTATACCCAAATTTACATTCAAAGATTCCATTGAAGATGCAAGCAAGAGGATTCTCCAATTCAACTTCAATTACAACTAAACTCACTTGAAAAATTAACTACATTAATATCTTCCAATTTAGTATGGTTTTTACAAATTCAAAACTTGAAATTTGGTTGGAGATATTCCCAAAGTGAAAGGGCTTTTTCCCTTTGACGGATTGGAACCAGCTATGGGAAATTATAAATCTGCCCATGGGCTATTTTTTGCTTCATCGCGATTGTCTGTGCTTGATCACAATTGCGGCTCCCGCGATCGCGGTGAACCCATCGAGATCGCCTTCTTTGACCTGGCCTTGACTATCGCGATCCCTCAGATCGTGATCGCAGTAACTGAGGTCGATCCTAGATTTTCCAGCTTTTGCACTTCTTTGCCCTTTTTGTTTCCTTTTTAGACTTCATGTGTTTTCTTCAATTTAGTTGTAAATTTTCAAACTACGAAAATTAGTGCATTTAAAAGACAAACTCTCCTCATTTACACCATTTAATCATAGAAGTGTGCACAAAATTGAATGTAAATGAGTGGTAAATTCACTACTCATCAACACCCCCAACTTAAACGTTTGCTTGTCCTCAAGCAGCACTACTTCTTATTCAAAGAGGATATGCAATTGTAAGCCCGTATATATGACCAAATGATCACAATGACTTCAAACTTGATTAGCACCAACAAGTAGCTCTCAAGCATGGACAAAGCTTTTCTCACAACTTCCCAAAACATGAAGAACAATATCAAAGATGCAAAAGACTTTAAAGAACAATAATGCAACAATCACTAACTCTCTAGAAGTGACTCTCCATCGATAGTGACTCAACTATGCCTCTTTGCCTTATTTTTAGAAGATGACAATTTCACCTGCCTCAATTAGTCTACAAGCCTCCTTACAGGAAAAAATTCCACACATCAAATTATCTATAATGCAACAAAGGATTTGAGTGCAAACACTCATTCTCACAAAAAGTCTCTCAATGTGAACGAGTATCAACACATATGCTTGCCTTTATTTTAAATCGCCACTACTATCAATACACTTGGTTGGAGATCTCAAAGGGATTTTCAAGCTTGTAATGTAGGCTCGAGGAAAGGGTAAGGTATCCTTTTGGAATAAAATGACTACGATCTTCTTTAACATCTACATCATGCTATTCAATCGAACTTTGAACCATTGGCCACTTCATTTGTTTCAAACGTCACATATGCCTACTTTCACTACGTTGATTCACCTATCTCTTTGAAAGCATTTTCTTCTCAATCATCTATTTTGTACAATCTATACTTTTACTTATTTTAATGATTCCTCTTTTTTCACTTACTCTCTCTACTTAGCTTTTAGCCATCCACTTTCACTACCATGGCCCAAGGCCACCTCTTCCAAAACTTACTACACCCAACTTAGGCTTTTGGCCTCAAGTTGAACTATCGAGTTCAGGGAGGATAGGGTTTAAAAGAGGGATAAACTTTAAATTGTTAAAGGCTTGTAATGTGGTTTCCAAAGAATGACTTGAAGGGTCAAAATGGGTGACTAGGGATATTATTCTATGCATGGGTAGGTTATTTAGACTAAAGTGGGTTCCTATGTTCACAAAGAAGGCCTAATATCATCTCACCAACCAAGTATAATTACAATTAGCTGAGATTAACGGGGCAAGTTCTAGATGATACAAGTAAGCATGAGAGTTAAACAAGTACGCTTACCACACATGACCTGCAAACTTTTCAAGGAATTTCAATTCCATTTCCTACTAGAGACAAAGGGAGGTATTTACCATATACTTGTTAGACCCATATTTTCACTATATGTTTTAATAAAGAAAAACTAATAAGAAAATATCTTCCAAGATACACCAAAGATACAAAGGATCAAGAAGAA
Source organism: Capsicum pubescens (assembly GCA_030864215.1). Taxonomy (NCBI): domain Eukaryota; kingdom Viridiplantae; phylum Streptophyta; class Magnoliopsida; order Solanales; family Solanaceae; genus Capsicum; species Capsicum pubescens. The sequence continues at coordinate 259,733,581 of CM061543.1, forward strand.
TCAAGCTAGGAAAGAAATAAGCATCTACTCCAAGATTGGAAGAATATCAATCACAAGAAAGCCGACTCTAACAGTGGAAGAATATCAATCACGGAGATTAGTGCCTTCCAAGTTTTATGACAAGCAAATCAATCAAGATAAGAGTAAAAGAAAAGTAGCCACAGCACTGACTGCGGACAATATTGACCTACTAGAATTATGGAAAACCGATTCAATCAATATTAAGAGCAAAAGGAAAGAATACCACACCCTCTATATGGACATATCTGATATAGACATGTATGTCTATGAAAATTGCACCACATATAGACATATTTGATATAGACATACTTTATGGTGTCATTCCTCAATCAAGGAATCAATTCACATCCTTGATTAAGAAGAAATCTCTTTGATTTCCTTATGAAGAATAGAAGCTGAAGCAGTTGAGGATTATAAAAGAGAAGACCGAAGACTTGAACACTCAAGCAACTTCAAGAAGGAATCTTAAAGTGTCTTAATCGTAGTCTCACAAAGCTTTGTATTTCTTAGTTTACAATGGTTATACGAAGAATAAGATTGAGTCAACTTTGTAATAAAACTGAGGCTATGTCACAAGATCTGAGAAACCAAATTATTTTTTTAGAACTTATTTACCATCATTGTACTTGAACTTCACTTTGAAAGATCTAAGGAAACTTGAAACCTAAAGGGACTAAAAGTAGGCACCACATTGGTGTTTCGAACCAAGATAAATCTTTGTGTCTTTATTTTAAGTTACTTATTTATTTATCTTCTTGACTAAATCTAATATGGTTTGTGAAGTATCTTGAATTACAGGTAAGTCGACATAGAAGACTCAACAGTCAGCTCCCAAAAATTTTCAATTCACCCCCTTTATTTCAATTGGTATTAGAGCAGGTCTCACTAATTATGTTGCTTAACCGCATGTGAGAAAAGATCAAATGGAAAACTACCAAATTCCCAGTGCTCTCCTTCAAGACATTCATTCTTCCACAAGACCACTATACTTCAACGGACAACACTACTCTTATTTGAAGAATAGACTCAGAATCTTCATCCAATCAAATGACTTACAAGCATGGGTTGTCATTAAGAAGGGACCAAAGCCAATCCCAGGACTTAAAGAAAAGCAGAAGGACAAAGATAAAAAATCAAGCAATACTGACATAAAAGACCTCGAGAATTTCAAAGTCATCAAGGAGCAACAAGAGGTAATCCAAACTAATGCACGAGCTATAAGTTTACTTATTTATGCAGTAAGAGGAAAATAATAAGACAAATATCAATTTGTGAGACTACAAAAGAGAAGTGGGATAAATTGGAGGCAACCTATGAAGGAACCACTAGAGTCAAGAAGTCAACGATCGCTACCCTAGTAAATAAATATGCGTTGTTCAAGATGGAAAAAAATAGGAATGTTGAGTTAATGTTTTCCATATTCAGCAAGATTATATGGGAACTAAAATTATTAGGGATGATATATCCACATAGCCTGCAATTCAGGAAGCTGGTTAGAAGCCTCCCTAATGTATGGGAAACTAAAGCTGCCATTCTGGAAGATGGAGACCTTCACAACATTACATATAACGAGCTATAAGGTAATCTTATTACATATGAATGAAATTACATCAACGGGTACAACAAGGAAGAAAAGAAGAAACCAGTAGCCTTCAATGCCATGCCAACTGAAGAGAAAGAATTTTGGAAGAAGCCAATAGCAACAGAATGGCTCTTATAAATTGAGTAAGGCAAATCATAAAATAGAGACAGCAGAGATCCCAAAAAGTCAAAAATAATGATCAAATAAGAAATGATGATCACTGCTATGATTATGGAAGGCCAAGCCACTTTAACAAAACTATCCAAAATTAAGAAGAAGATCATCTAGAAAAAATAAAAACTTTTACACCTATAGTGATGAAGATAAAACTGAAGAAGAAATAGAAGTAGCCAACATATGCTTCATGGAAAAAGGTGAATCAAGCGAGGTAAGACCACGAAACTATCATAATTGTAATATTCTTGGATCTACTTTAGATATGATAACCGATGAGCTTCAAAAATTTATAGATGAATACAATAAGCTTTCTTAAGAAAAGAAAAACTGAAAGCTCGACTTAAATAAAAGCTTGAAGAGGAACGAAGAAACTGTCAGGTTGAAATTGAAGCATGTCAAATTAAAATAGACTTACTTCAAGAAGATCTTGATGATGTAAAAATGCAATTGAACAACATTAAGAAATCACCAAGACAGTTTCATAAGATCAAATTCTTTTAAAACCAACTCAAGTTCCTCATCAAGATCATTTAAATCAGTCGAGACCTCTTTGTCCTTTCAAGGAATTGTCTGTTATACCCGTGGAAAGAAAGGGAACAAATCAAACAACTTCAGGCAAAATCCTAAAGGTGTGTGTTTTGAAGGCCTAAAGGAAGTACACCTAACCCGCAAGGACCCAAGACCACTTAGGTACCTAAGTAATATTAATTTTCTTATTTTATAGGAACATGTCCGCATAAACTATAAAAAAGGGATATGGGTCATCAATAGCAGATGTTTAAGATATATGATCGGGAAGAAATAAAAAAACTTTCTCTACAAAAAATAGAAGAAAGATCAGTCAGATTTAGCGATAGTGCTAGAGGCAACGTCATCGGAGTCAACTTAGTAAAGCTTAACTCCTCATATGAACGGATTAAAGTATATCTTGTAGATGGACTCAAACATAATGTGCTCGGCATTAGTCAGCTGTGTAACACTGGACTTAGAGTCTTCTTCAAAGCTGAAAGTTTTACGATCAAATAAGATAAAAGAGATATTTCTCTTATTGGTGAATGTGTTGATAATATTTATGTCCTGAATAATCTTGATTTTGCAAATTTAACTTTCCTCACTGTGAAAACCAATGACACTTGGTTGTGGAACAGGAAGCTTGAGCTTGCCAGTATGTATATCATTGAGAAACTGTCTAGACTGGAACTGGTGAAAGGTCTGCCAAAACTCAAGTTTGATAAGGATAACATTTGTGATGCCCACCAATTGGGTAAATAGACCCAGACATCATTCAAAGTCAAAGACATTGTCTCTAGTACCAAACCCCTTCAAGCAATCCATATGGATTTGTTTGGCCTCACCAAGATCGCAAGTACTAGTGGGAAAAGATATATTTTTATTATTGTTGATGGTTATTCTCATTTTACTTGGGTAATGTTTCTTGCACATAAGCATGAGGATTTCACGAATTCTGAGATTTTTTATAGAAAAGTACAAAGAGAAGAAGGATATTTCATCACCAATGTACACAGTGATCATGGAGGAGAATTTGATAACAAATTTTTTGAGGAATACTGTGCTCAGAATGGATACTCTCAAAACTTCTCATCAATTTAGTCTCTAAAATAAAATGGTGTCATGGAATGAAAGAATCATTCCCTTCAGGAGACTGCAAGAACCATGCTACTAGAACACAACCTTCCAAACTACTTTTGGAAAGAGGCAGTAAGCACATCATGCCACACCATCAACAGATGCCTCATCATACCTATTCTAAAGAATACACCTTATGAGTTGTGGAGAGGGAAGAATCCAAACATTAGCTACTAAAATCATTTTGGATGAAAGTGCTACATCCACAACAACGGTAATAATATCTTGGGAAAATTTGATCCACGAAATGACGAAGGTATTTTTCTTGGGTACTCTCCCACCAGTTGCGCGTACAGGGCTTATAATAAAAGAACGTTACGTGCTAAAGAATCTATGTATATTGTATTTAATGAAACTAACAACCCTTCTATAAGTTTTAAGTGTTGATGAAAAACAGGTGAATAAACCACAATATGGAGACAATGCTAGCACAGCTCCCGAGCCATCAGAAGACGAGTCGACTACACCCCTTCCAGAGTCGACTCTCAAAGTTGAAATAGTCAAAACAACTATTCCAAGAGAATGGAAAAACAATTCTAGCTATCCAAAAGAATTTATCATCAGAAATTCAAATGACAGGATGCAGGCAAGAGCCTCATTGAGAAAGCATGTGTTTGTCGCCCTTGTATCTCAAATTGAACCAAAAAAGACTGATGAGGCCCTCAAAGATAACTCTTGGGTCAAGGCCATGAAGGAAGAATTGGACCAATTTGAATGAAAAACAGTCTAGCCTCTATTCGAAACACCCAAGAACTGCTCAGTAATTGAAACTAGATGGGTCTACAAAAATAAATTAAATGAAGAAGGTAAGGTTATCAGAAACAAGGCCAGACTTGCAGCTCAAGGTTAATCCCAATAAGAACGTATTAATTATGATGAAATGTTTGCTCCTGTAGCAAGGTTAGAATAAATTTGCATTTTGCTAGTTTTTGTTGCCTTTAATGTTTTAAGTTATATCAAATGGATGGCAAAAGAACCTTTCTAAATGGATTCATTCATGAAGAATTTTTGTAAAAGAACCCCCCAAATTTGAAAATCCATCTTATCCAAATCATGTTTTAAAATTATCAAAAACCCTCTACGGTCTCAAATAAGCACCAAAGGTATGGTATGAGAAGTTGAGTACTTTTCTATTAAATAATAATTTTCAAAGAGGTAAAATTGATACAACTCAATTCATCTAAAATCTTGATTCAAAGCTTCTTATTGTGCAAATTTACGTTGACAATATTATTTTTGGTAGTTCTAACATCTCCTTGTGTGAAAATTTTGCTAATCTGATGAAAGGAGAATTTGAAATGAGCCTCATGGGAGAGCTCACATTTTTCTTGAGATTACAAATCAAGCAAACACCCAAAGGTACCTTTATTAGTCAAGATAAATAAACAAGGTAGCTTATCAAAATGTTTGGTATGGAAAATGGAAAGGCCTATGGAACCCCAATGAGTCCATCCATAAGTCTTGATTCAAACTCTTCTACAAAAATCGTTGATCAAAAAATATGCAGGGAAATGATTGGATCACTCCGTTCCTTGACTGCCACTCGACCATATAATGTTCAGTGTATGCAAATATGCAAGGTTCCATCCATCTCCCAAAGAGTCCCATCTGACTGTTGTCGAAAGAATAATTCGGTATCTAATCGGAACACAAGACACTAGACTATGGTATTTGACTTAATTGGATATTCAGACGCTAACTTTGTAGGTGATATAAATGATATAAAAAGCACTAGTGGAATATGCCAAATTCTTGGTGATTCTCTAATTTCATGGCATAGCAAGAAACAAACTTCAATTGCCTTATCAACAACTGAAGTCGAATACATACTTGTTAGAAGTTGTGGTACTAAACTTTTATAGATTATACATCCACTACTTGATTTTAATTTATCTTTTGAATCTTTACCTATAATGTGTGATAATACAAGTTCTATTAGTTTATCTAAATATGTTGTGCATCACTCCAGGGCTAAACACATTGATATTAAACATCATTTTATTCAAGATCATGTAGAAAATGGTGATTTTTTCTCTGACATTTGTTGATTCTAAAAATCAATTAGCAGATATTTTTACCAAATCCCTATTAGAAGAAATATTTTGTTTCCTTATAAAAAGAATTGGTATTATTAGCATTAATGACTTAAGAGTTTTGTCTTAGGAAATTCTTTAATTTTTTTTAGTGCTTTACTTTAAAATTTTGCAAATTGGTTTTAAAAACAAATGGAGTGTCATCATTACTTTCACTGTTTCATATGCCACCCCTATACCTTTTTACCTTCCCAACATCCCCCCACCATCCTTTCACTTCTATCAGTCGGCTCATTCACTTCACTCATTTTTATTTTCCCATGGTTCATCCTTTTTTCTTTTATCCATCCCGGCATATTCTTCTTCACTCTTTTTAAACTCCTCTACAAACCCTTCATCAATGACTAGAACTCTCTCAATGGCCAGTTTTTCCACATCCCTTCCCAAATCCTTTCCGATGATCATGTTTTTCTCTACGACTCCTCTGATAAATCTTCATCTGATTCGCAACAGTCAACTATCATCAAAAAATGTCCAGCCCCCAACCCATCCTCTTTAGTCAAAAAACCTCGTCCTAACTCCCTAAAGGCGTTCCCTATCGAGAACATGAACAAATTCCGGACATGCTCGCAGAATAAAAAGTTCTCAGCCTTTAAAAGTCGCACTATTGTACCCAGTTAGGTAATCAATCACTGTCAATTAATGGAATCCCATTGCAATATCAGTCACTTATCTAAATTCCAAGACTTGTGATTGGTTTTTCTTCTATATGGACTTGAAGTTTATAAGGATCCCTTTTGGATGTTTTATGCTAATCTCCCTCTCTCTCCCGATATCAGTGAAATTGAGACTCTTGTTCTTGGCATAAGATCATACTAAACGACATTCTGTTTGAAAAGGTATTTGATACAAAGTTTTCTGGTGCAATCCCTTTTATGAATGGTTCCTGGCTCGAGGATTTTGAAATTATCTTTGAAGAAACTAAAAAGATCTTGTCTGACCCGGACACAATGTCTGCTTTATTTGGTCTCTTGTCACTATGCTTTAAGTACTGCATCATCGCCACCACACTAATTCCAAGGAAGGGATCCCTCTTCAACATTACCTATCGCGGCGTGCTCGTCCTATATTGCATGGTGAAAAATCACAAGATAAATTGGGTTGCTTTGATCCGTGAATATATGTTTGAGACTGCAGCGGTTTTTCATCCTTCAGTCAGTTTGTCGTATGAATTGTTGATTACTCATATTCTCTTGTACTACTCTATTGACCTCTCTACATACCCCTCGGTTGAAGTCTTTGATACTTATAACTCTAAAACTTTTGCCAGCATGGGATATGTCTTGGTATAAAATGAATGGTGCAAGAAGGACTCTGCCCGAGCAAAATCTGATCTCCCTAAGGTAAGAAGTCTGTTTCTTACCCTATATTGAAGGAACTATAGGACCTCAAGGGTCGCTTTAAAACTATTGAGGAAGGAGTAATGCTGCTTCAGGAGTCGACTTCCAAGCTGTTAGATCTTGGGAAGATCACAAGTACCGATATAGGCACTGTGTGACTGACACTCGATAGTTTTAAATAAAAAGGCATCAAATTATTCACCTGAGTATTTACTCTCTTGGACTCCCTCAAGTCTTAAGTCAACTCCTCTAATGACAATCTTGCGTTATCCTTCCAGAGCTCTTACTCCTCCTTTAAAAATGTTGAAAAATCTTATGACAAATTTTTCCATAACATGGACAACAGCCTCACATATTTCCTACCAAAGCGGTGAATGATGACTCACTACCAGAAATTAGGTCTAGGGTGATGGTTGCAAAACCGTTGCAATAGGCCAAAAAACTGTTACAATAGACCTATCGCAACGGTTCAGCAACCGTCCCATACGTGGGCGTTGCGATAAGTCTATGGCAACGGTTTTTGCAATGGTTGTATAAACCGTCGCCATAGATAGAGCTATAGTGACAGTTTCATATAACCATTGCCATAGATAGGCCTATTGCGATGGTTATTTTTTGACTTATTAAGACGTCTATTTTCATCTATTGCAACCGTTACGAACCGTCGCAATAGATGTTATTGCAACGATTATGAATCGTCGAAATAGATGTTATTGTGATGCCTTTGCTATTCTATTGTAATGCTTTTTGACTACCTATTACAATTATTTCATCACTTGTTGGGATGCCTATTTTCATCTATTGCAATGGTTACAAACCGTTGCAATAGATTCTATTGCAACGATATTAAACCGTTGCAATAGCATCTATTGTGATGCTTTTGTTATTAAATTAAAACAATTTATATAAATAGTCGTGTTAATATAAATTTTTATTTATATACATAATAAATTATAACACAATATATACACATCACACAACAAAATCATTAATTAATAATCTCATTATTCAAAATATGCAACAAGCTAGTAATTTAAACCCAAAAGTAAAATGTAATCCAAATGATTAGTTAAGTTTTTACATACTAGCAAGTTCAAGTCGCGATAAGTTTAGAAAAATTCAACACAAAACTATTTATATTAGTGTATTTATCCACAACCCAAAAATTTTCTCAAGTATGGTCAATGTCTTCATCACTTTCTTCATACACCTATAAATAGAGAATAAATAATAAAAATTAGCACTTAAATGACAACATAAAAAGTACTATTCCACAACAGATTTAAATATGAACCAACTGATAAAAATTCAAATGAACTAGATAATTTCCGATCTCAATTATTATTTGAACTTTTCTGTATGATCTCCACTGATAAAGAAGCTAATAGAGGAACAATTCATACACGAGTAGGTTAATGACCTTCAGTTTTTACTTATCCCAGGACAAAAAATATATGGTGATAGGGGTTTGGTTCTTTTGTTTAAACCTTTGGTGCATCATCCACAAAAAAGAATTTACATTGCCAAACAAAGGACACCAAAGTCCACCTAATTACCAATGTCAACATATCTAGAAATTCTTGATGAAGAAATTATTGTTTTCCCATTACACTTTATTCTTCAAATAAAACCATAGTGTTCAAACAAAACTCACCTCGACTATTTTACATCGAGTATCTCGGCAGCACGCCGAGGCACAGAGAAACCTCCATGAGTGCTTGTATCACTTGATGTCAAGGTTTTGCAAAAAATTCTATTTGTGGTTTATTTGCTTTCATAGACAAATCTGACCTCAATAATGCCTCCTTGTCAAACTTCACGCAAAGACGTTCATGTTACCTAAGTTTTAAATTTGATTAGAACAGGCTATACTTGATAGAGGTCCATGCTTATCCCACAAAAAGGGAGAAAAGAAACACCAAAATGAAACCAAAAAGAGAGAGTCATACCGAAGGAACTGGTTGTAGTGTCATTTGAGCATACACTTCATCGTAGAACAACATATAATTTACAGTTTTTATCAAGACAAGTCAATCAGGAACTTCACGTACATGCAGGGTGACATTGTGCAGAAGACAAATTAACTTTGATGGAAGGTTTGGATAGTTTGGAATTTGGGCTTCCACATCTTTTTTGATAGATGCAGCACCCTAAAAATATACATTCATTCGTAAACAACAAATAATCAGGAGAGAGTGACTACTCCAGAAGAGATAACACCCTCCATTCAATAGAATTCCAAGATTATTAGCCATTCATATTAACTAAGATTATATCAAACAGTGAACTATATAATATATTTTCAAAGGATGTGTTACTGATGAATAGATGATAGAAACAACTTTTATCGAAGCATACAGTGAACCTAGGAAAATCACGATTTGCAGATTTTGTATGAAGCTGCAATGGGGATATTTTCACGCCCTTTGCATATATTTATTAGAGGTTTATCCAATTTATGTTTTTGAAGGTTAAACGATGGTCGTTAAGGTTATAAGGTTATAACATTAAATGGTGGTCATTAAAGTTATAAGTTTAAATGGTGGTTGTTAAGGTTATAAGGTTAAACGGTGGCCATTGGCCTTTTAAGGTTATAAGGTTAAACGATGGTCGTTAAGGTTATAAGGTTAAATGGTGGCCGTTAAGGTTATAAAGTTAAACGGTGGCCGTTAAGGTTATAATGTTAAACGGTGGCCGTTACGCTCTACCCTCCAGAGTCCACTTATGGGATGACACGACAACACTGGATATGTTGTTGTCGTTGTTGTAATGAAGTGAAAGACTATATCAAACTTGTGGGAATCTAGATGATCCCGCCGACAGGAGCAAAGGAAGGTTTCTTTTTCCTATGAGCATTTGTACGAAGAAAGGAGTCTCGTATAAAGGGTTGGAAAGAAGGCTTTTACCTTATTTCAGGTGGGTTAGTGCATATCTATTTGGGCGGAGGCGGACAATGAAAAGATAGAAAGAAGATAATGATGCTAACCAACTCGACAAAGACATTCAGATATGAAAAAGGTAAAGAAAGACGTGTTAAGCTTGTGTTTTCCCAGCCGACTTGCACACGACCGTCTTTTTTTTGATTGAAAAGTCAGACTCCCCGGGAAAAATAGCATCTCATAAGTTTCCGAAAGTAAGACGCAAGAATAGGTATCGGTAAAGGAAAAAACTCAGTCGGACTATAGGTTTTCCTATGTTGAAAGACTCTAGCTCCTACATACGATAACAGCTATATCAGAGAACTGTTTATTGCCATAAATAAATGTAAGCCAAAAATCCAAACTAGTCGTGGTCGACTATATGAATCCTCTGTATGCATCTCAAAATCATTTACATCACTACGATATCTATCAATTCCAATCTTTATTACTGGCAATTCTATTTCTGATAATTAGCTTCTCTAAGACAGTCAAATTTATTAGATGAGTAATGTCTAACGAGGCACCTATTTTTACCTTTCAGTTAATACTAGATCCGGCAAATAAGTACAAAAGCGTACAGACATACAGTAAACAAGATTCAACAAAAGGGATATATGTAGAGCTTACCTTTAACAAAGCATAGAAATTTGGCAGCGTAATACATTGCCAGCCCCTTAAAACAGTTCAGCATATTCCAAGAAGAAGAAACATACCTGGAGCTTGGATGAAAAAGAGAACCAGAAAATAATGAACCTTCGACCTGAAGAAAGTCGCACTGAGCATTGAAATATTATACATGCCTGAAAATACTCCTAAGTCACTTCTTCCACCTCAAGTCACCTCAGCCATATGAAACGCTAGATCCCCGCCTAACTGTGAATGCTTTTAACAATATATTTTTGAAGTATAGGGGTATAGTCAAATTTGTGTATGATTTCATTATATAGGGGGGAGGTTTAAGTATTGATTTGGTAGCTTATTATAGCATAGATAATTAAGAAATAAAACTACTTTCGGAGAAGGAAAAACTAAGACAAAAAGAAAAAAGAGAACAAACTAGTGTAGAACGGTTCTCACTCAAGCATGTTGAAGTCGGACGATTACCAATACTCCTTCTTGAACAAGTCGTTTGCAATCTTGATGTCAACTTGTCACATTCTGGGATTAAAGATATAGCCCGGAAGTACCACAAACCGCCATAGGTGGAGGGTAAAAGAAAATTTTCAAGAGAAGTTAGAAATACAAAGTAAAGCACTCTATTTTTATCAGTAAGAGAGTGTATCTAATCAGAAGTGTGTTGCCGATGTCTTATACAACGACATCATTGAAATAGAATGTTAACAATACTAGCACTAATTCGCTAACCCATCGGAATTCTAAAACTAAGTTTTGCAACAAAAGAAAGCATTGAAATATGACATAAATACAATATTAGAAAGGGGAAAAGGAGAGCTTTATTTCAGTCATGTTACTCCAGGCCATAGACAGGCAATTTGCAATCACACTCAAAATCGATTATCGTGTTCAATATTATCTGTCATGTAAAAATTACAGACCATTTCACCTCGATTCACAACTACAACCTAATCACACATTTAGTATAATGGTGAGGCAGAAAAACATAGCGGAATGAAATAGAAACCTCTTTAATTACAGCGGGACTTGGTGAAGTTATCAAAGCTAGATAATCCAGGAACTCATAAGATAGACTTAGTCTTTCACGAAGCATTTTGATGTGCGGATCCAAGTTTTTGGATCCAATGAAGAAACCCCTTCTTGTGATGAAATATTGAATTTTGTACTAGATTCAGAGTTCCGTCATACACAACTGAAGATTCAAATTGCTCCAGTACCTTTACAGAAAATATTCAGAATGATATGGTGGGAGAGTTAACAATCCCTTTCCTAAATGAACAAGACCTTGGGCAATCCGCACCTGCAGCAGTAGTAATTCCAAAAATCAGAGTGGATTGGATACTTAATATTACAGAGTTGACATAAGAGAACAAGGAAAATTAATTCTTACACAAAACAAAGGTTAGCTTATTTGTAGTAATAACTGGACAAAATATATAGCATGCCAGCTATTCTGGCATTGTTTTTTCCTACACCTATCAATCCCAAAGAAATGATAGCAGCTTACATACAACATTTAGATAAGCAGTTCATATTTGAGAATTTTTTTATAGCAACAAAATTATCTACTTTCTGTTGTTCTTCAAACATACCATATCTACTTTGGAGTCTAAATCATGACTAAGCTTGCTCAGAGTGTTCATCACATTGACCTGTCTGAACCACCAAGGAGCAAAAGTTATGCTTGCACATGACCGAGAAAAAAAAAGAGGAAAAAGCCTGGGTATCTACTGTTTAAGAGTGAAAGACCAACTTGTTACACTATCTGTTGTACATCACCTGATCCTGATATATTGATGATAGTATAGGGGCAGCTTTACACAACAACACTGGAGAACTTCCTATACCATCTCTACCTAAGTCTTCACCCAAAAGAACCTCTAGAATCACTAAACCACTCATTTAGATGCAATATTATATAGGTCCTCCTTATCAGAGGTGAAAATATCCGTTGACATGCCATTTATTCTATAGTAGAGTCAGTGGAGAATATCAGAGTTATTTAACTAAGTTATTAATGATTTTTTGACATTTTAAATTTGGCTATTACTATTTTATGTAGATGTTTCATCGGAGGGGGTTCGGATAAACCCCGAACCACAAGGTGGCTCCGCCAATGTTCGTGAAGTTAAATATCTAAATTAAATTCGTCACACAAGTTTATAATTGTTTTAATATCTCTTCTCTAAGGTATTAAACAGTGGAAATGACACCAGTGGAAATGACACCATCTAATTAGAATTGGTGTCAATTCCAGTAACTTATAGTTGCGATTCGTGACTAGTTTTACGAGTGCAAATAGCTTTTTAAAGCCACTTTTATTGTTGTTATTTCAGTAAATCATCAACATTATGCCAATTATACAAAAAAATCAGTCTGTCCAGAAATAAATAACACTCGTGCCGGAATATTACTCCACATGTCTCAACTGAGAGACTGCTCTCCTTTTTTAACCAGTTAAGCTAACTGCCACACCACATTTCCTCCCCCAAAAGAAAATATTTTAGTTGGATTTTCATGACACCTGATGTTCAGGAGACACAAATTGGATATACTTCCTACTGTTGTGTTGTAGATATCTATCGAATAAGCAAATCAACAAAATTAGTTTCCTCAATCTGACTGCAATCACTAGGCAATACTTGTGTAGCATTTTCTAAGTAACAGGCTAAGGATCATCCTTTCCACTGACATCATTTCTCGTTAATCTGAAAACACACATAAACAAGAATAACAATCTAAACATAGAAACTACATTATATACAAATTAAATCAACAATTAAGACTACAATAATTAATACTCTAACAAGTAACACTCATCTTACTCAACTTCTGGTTGTCAATATAATGCATTTCGATATCTTCCCTAACATAATGACCGTAATCATTAGAATTACAAGGAGAAATAAAAAAATTTCATGCAATCAAATGATCTTAAGAAAAAAACAAAATCCCAAAAAATTAGGTCAAAGTCATAGAAGAATACACTAACCTTAAAATTCCCAAATTGAAGTGCAAATTTGAGAGAAATTGAAGTGCAAATTTGTTCTAACTTTCCAACACAAATCGATTTTTGAAGAGGCACCAGTAACACCCACAAATCTCACCATCGGCAGCTCACTACCAAACCATCTCCACAAGATTGAATGGTTTGTACCAATTGTAGCGACTGTCGTTAGCGATTTTAGCGATTTTGTAACCCTAATCGTCGATTGTAGCTATGAGAAGCTATACGTTTAAGCTAAGAAAGTAATCGCATCATCGATTCGATTGTAGCGATGAGAAGCTGTAGGTTTAAGCTGAAAGAGAAATTCCATCATCGATTGTAGCAAGAGAAATAAGAGAGAATGTTTAAGCCTTAATCGTTGATTGTAAAATGAATAAGGTTTAAGATGTAGGAAAGCTTTCTTTTGGTGGACTGAATGAAAAGTTTTGTGAAAATGGAGGGAATAAATTAAGCGTTGCCATAGCTTATTTTATTTAGCTATTGCAACGCTTATGGTCAAAATCAATGGTTAAAATATTAAATTAGAGCTAACAGGACAATAATTTTTGGCAACGCTTGCAACCGTTGCAATAGACCACTTATTGCAACGCTTTGTTAACCGTTGCCAAAAAGTTAGTTGCAATAGGGGTAATTTCTAGTAGTGACTTTTATTCAAAAGGGGTTCCTGTCCCTTTGTTTCTTGGGTTGTAAAAAGATTTTTACACACTATTTGCTACAATTTTGTTTGTTTTGTTTAACTCCTCTGGTAATCACGTAGACTGTTTATCTACTCTATGTCTACACTTTGTGCTATACTTTTTGTTTGTCTGTTGTGGTGTTCTTTTTTATTATTCCAAAAGAGAGAGAAAGAAACATTAGAGGTTCTTGCAATTTAGAGGGAGTAAGTCGACTATCAAATGATGAGATTCAACTGATCATACCTGCAATAAAAGGGGATCAAGTCGACTATCAAAGGATGAGAGTCAACTGATGCTCAAAGAAAATAGAAAACATCGAAGGCACGTGCAAGACAGGGGAGCACTTCATTACTGACAGAAAAGTCAACAGATGTTTATTATTTGTCATTATCAAAATAGGGGAGATTGTTAGCCCCATATTTTCACTATATGTTTTAATAAAGTCAAACTAATAAACAAATATCTTCCAGGATACACCAAAGATACAAAGGATCAAAAAGAATCAAGCCAGAAAGGAAATAAGCATCCACTCCAAGATTGAAAGACTATCAATCACAAGAAAGATGGCTTCGAGATTGGAAGAGTATCAATCACATAGATTAGTGGTTTTCAAGTTTTACGGCAAACATATCAATCAAAATAAGAGCAAAAGGAAAGTAGCCACAGTACCAATTGCGGAGAATACTGACCTCTCATAATTATGGCAAACTGAGCCAATCAAGACTAAGACCAAAAGGAAAAAATGCCACACCCTCTACAAGGACATATCTGATATAGACATATATGGCTATGGAAATTGCACAAAATATAAACATATCTGATATGGACATACTTTATGGTTCTATTCCTTAATCAAGGAATCAATTCACATCCTTGATTGAGAAGAAATCTCTTGGATTTTCTTATGAAGAATAGAAGCCGAAGTAGTTGAAGATTATAAAAGAGAAGACTAAAGACTGAAACACGCACACAACTTCAAGAAAGAATCTCAGAGTGTTTCAACTTTAGTCTTACAAAGCTTTGTACTTCTTCGTTTACAATAATTATCAAAGAATAAGATCACGTCAACTTTGTAATATAAACTGAGGTTGTGTCACAAGATCTGAGAAACAAAATAATTCATCAGAACTTGTTTACCACCATTGTACTCAAACTTCACTTTGAAAGATCTAAGGAAACTTGAAACCTAAGAGGAGTGGAAGTAGGCACCACATTGGTGTTTCGAACCAGGATAATTCTTCATGTCTTTATTTCAATTTACTTATTTATTATCTGCTTACCTAAATCTAATCTGGTTTGTGAAGCACCTTGAATTGTAGGTAAGTTGACTGAGAAGACTCAATAGTCGACTCCCAAAAATTTTCAATTAACCCATTCCCTCTTAAATTTCAATACTACCACTAAAAACTTTAGAGTCACCAAAAAAAGGTGAAGCATTGTTACAAAAATTTTCACATCCGTGCCCTTAGTTTTAAAAAATTTTGGATGGAGGGGGTGTTTGTTTTGCATTTACGCCACACAAAATTTGCTATTGATGGTACCAAACCAAGCCGTCATCTCACATTTCGGCTCTTATGAGGGAAAACCATATGGCTACTCAAACTTTCCATAAATACACGAGTGATCCCAATTCTCCAATGTTGCGGGTACTTAGACTTCCCCTGCATCTATGGCTTCAAACCCAACATGACAATTTTCACTTAAAAATGTCGTCACTCAATCTACCATAGGGAAAGGCTCGTCCAACGTCATCCAAACTAGATAAAAATAAATTAAAAAATCTAAGAATGTAACAAGCAAATAATCCATGAACTATAGGCACCATCGGGGTGCCCAATTATTACAATCCAAAATAAAATCATCCAAATCAACATAAAAACATCCAAAAAATATCTTAATAATATAGTTCAAGGCAAAATAAATGAAGACGGAGATGAGCACCCCCAACTAAAAGCTTGCAGTGACCTCACTGCACAATCATGAAAGCATAAGAAAAGGGTAAAGGGTGATCCCTGTAACCGCATCAAGCACTACTGTCACTCTCATTCTCGGCATCATCTAAGTCTGACCATGTAGTTGGGACCTCATCATCGCCACCATCCCGAGGATAAGGAACTCTATTTTTTAAATTTCAGGACCTTCCATAGGCCCTTCACCCCCTTCCACATCTTAGTAAAGAACTTATATCTCTTATTCTCCCTCTTCTTCATCTTGTCATAAGACTCCTTGAGATCTCCATGCAACTGTGCTAAGGATGAGTAGTCCCACTTAAGCCTAGAGATGGTGGCCTCCTTTTTCTGTTAATCTGCCAGATACCACTTATAGTCAGTATGAGTAACATAAGAATGGCAAGCGGTAGACGAACCTTGTGGACCTGTAGGCAATCCTGATACAAGCTTCTTTATCTCTCTCATCCCCACAGAGATCTCCTCAAATGGCCCTGCTATGGATGGCCTACAAGAGGCTGTGTCCTCATTATTAACTTTTCTGAGTCGATTTTCCTCTTCTTATTCTTACCAAGTGCGCCTTCACCTCAAATTTTTAGTGGGAAAATGGGGGTCTTTGGACGCACCTAAGTGTCTTTGGAATACTCCTCAACCCCGGATCTTCTGTAAATTTCTGTGATCAAAGAAGGAAATAAGAAGAGAGAGCCACCTCAGTTCTTGAAATGCCTCGTGTTCGAAAGCACAAGTCGACCAACATTTAAAGAAATATTGTCTAAGATACATGAAACCATCCGGGCTCGCACATCCGAAACATAGGTCATGTGAGTGAATGGGGAGACCCAACTATAAATTATGGCTAACCATATCCTTGCCTCAGCTGTGAAGTCATGCAATGATATCCCCATCTTGGTGGTAGACCAAGAGACCTCTCTACCAGGACATAGCTTTTCCACCAACCAACTTCCTGGTTCACACCCCTTTGCCTCGAATTGTGTCCTCATCTAGTAGCCCATATAAATCGTTAATTTGTTTGGCCCCGAAGAGAACTATCTTTCCCTAGATCCTTACAAATGGTTCAGTGAAGGATACTATGCTGAGATTAGCATAGAAATCCCTCACCCAATGTTTATTCGGTTGACATGGATCCAAGGCTAAACACCTCCACCCCATGGCTACAAGTCTTTCATAAAATATCGGGAGCTTCTCTGGCACCTTATGCAAGCATATGCCTCTCTCCGAAAGTAGTTGTCATTGGGAGGTCAGCATAGTACAAAGTTTGGCACTCCAAGTCCATGATGCGAGTTTGATCAAAGTCTCTCATATTGATCTTTATAAACCTGAGAACAAAACAAAATAATTAATTATCAATATTTACATACGAAAACTAAGCTATGTTATTTAGTTAAGCTAATGGGGTGGTATCTTGGCAATTTCTGTGCAAGAAATGAACTTGGATGATTTTTAGTCTAGGCTAGAAAATAGCCTCAGATTCCATGATTGCGGGCTACTAGGTTGCAATCACGCTAATGCAATCACAGTTCTGTGACCGCAATTGCGCCAACGCGATCGCAATCCTATGATCACGATCGCGATAACGAGGCAGTATCGGACCAATATTTTACAATCCCAAACTTTCAATCTCGATGACCATTTGTGTTTCAAATCAAAAATTTACATTATGAACATGAAACTTAGTCGCTAGAGCTCGATCATGCCCTTAGAACATGGCAAAACTAGTAAGAACTTCTTTCAGGTATTTAATAGAACACTTGGTGTGCACATTCTATTTCTATCATTTTGAACAATTTTGGGTACTCAAGACTTCCCTAAGTATGTGCACACCAATAACAACAGCTAACCACACTAAGCAAGCACAATTAAAAAATATTTAGCATGCAAAGTTCTATTTTAGGTCATTCCCAAGACATGAGTTCTAAGGCTTACCCATACGCATAAAAAGATAATTTAAAGCACATACCAGATTGAGAGATGCAGAGGGGATGTTTATACACTCTTGGATGCCTAAAATACACTTTGAATCGGTAGCAATTTAAGGAAAATTTGAAAAGGGCGTGGAGGAAATAGGGTGTTGATTCATTTTTAAATCAAGATTGACTGGGATCGCGGTCAGAGTTCCATGATCGTGATTACACGGCAATCACGATTCCGATAGCGGGTGTACCATGATTATGGCAACTGAGGCTAATTTTTGGTCCTCTCTTTTCCCCTGTTCAACTTACCACTCAAATGCACCATACTTACCCTTTCTCAACCTCATTCAAAACACCTTATAGTACCACAATTTCATGGACTAATCACAAATAAAAATAAAACCTACTCTACTAATTAAATTTCAAAGGATACTGGCCACTTTCATGGCATTTATGGGTTGCCTCCCATCTAGCACCTAATTTATTATTGTGGCACGATTTTCTCTTGGGTTTACATTCAAATCAAGATTCAAGGTGAAATGATGATGATCTTGAAATTCTCTTGGGTTGCCAAAATAAGAGCTCATATTTGTACAAGTCAAAAAAAACATAGAGAAATTGAAAAGAATACTTGTTTGAAAAGAAGATATTTTATAGAGATATCTATGAAAGAAAGTTGCCGAATTCGCACTACAAAGTAATGAAAATTGAGATGTTGAAAGAAAATATTCAAAAATATTATTGAATACTTATTGGAAGGAGATAATATGATTATTTTGAGAAATTAATCTTCTATGTTCATCATGTAATATTACATCATCAGTGCAAGGATGCAAATATTTATTATGTGATACAATAGATCTCACATACGATGACTGAAAATATTTAGAAAATAAAGAAAGATTGTCTGAGATTATTTACTGAAATATTTCACAAAATCTATAATGAGGAGCTATAGATAGAAGACTAATCTTATGGATCGTCTACGAGGAAAGACCACGTTTGAAGTTATTCAAAATAAGAAGAGACTTTTTATTGCAATATCTATAAGACAACTAGTCAAATCTGTACAAGATAGTGAAGTGAAGTAAACGAAGCATAAAAGGTGCAACTATCACAACTTGCCTTGTAAAGATGAGAAAGAGAATCTACAACAATCAATATTTACTATGAAGCAAAATCTTTTTGATTACTCAAGATCAAGAAGAAAATCTGCACAAATTGTTTGAAGATTCAAGGGAGCATTACAAGTACTATAAATACAAGAATTTAATAGTGAAGACATACACAACCACACTTACTTTCGTCTCAACCACTCTTAAGTTTCTCTATTCTACTCTTCCTAAGAATTGTAATTCATTATCGATTTACTGTGTAATTAAAAGAGAGAAGAGAGAAAATATATTATTTGGTGAGGTATTGTATTGAGAGGTTGTGTCATTATCATTTCTTTGGTGAGCGAGTAAAAACCAACTCTTGTTCATTATTGGTGAGTGGGTGAAAATCAACCTTATAAACGTTGGTGGTGATTTCGGAAAATGACTAAGGTTGTACTCAACTCAAGTTACAATGAGCTTAAAGAGAGAACCTCCTTGCAACCCAAGAAAACTGAAGTAGAATACCACATTAATTCCGAACTAGTATAAAAATCCTGGCGTCATTTATTTTATGCTCTCATATTATATTATATTGTGTATCTTGAATTTGAAGAACTAACAATTATTTGCAGACAGTCTCGTTATCAGTTGATTGGGTCCAGACCTCCCCCCCCCCCCCCCCCTCCCTTTCTACTTTCAATACAAACATTAATATAAGCAAGAAGTCATGGATTAGGCGTTTAGACTTCATGCCTTGTTATTAATCTTCGATTATATGGCAAGAAGGAGCTGACAATATTGGTGGACAATCATGACCCGACTGAAAGACTAAACCGGTGTCTAGAATGAATTCCCTTGCAAGTGATAAATGGACAAAGCTCGGTTCTTCATACCATGTCACTCCAAAGGTCAGTATAGAAAAGGAAATTGAAGTGAGGGTGTTTGTCAGTGAAGGAAGTTGAAATAGGGACAAGCTGAATGAAATCCATCCAAATGAAATAGTACAATACATCTTGGATCAGATTGATCCTCCAACGCAGACCGAAGAAAATGACAAACCTTGACGTCAACTTGAGAGGAATGGTCAATTTTCAGTTAAATCACCGTGGGATTCTTGAGATACAAAATCAAACAGATAGGAGAAGTGGATAACATATGGAAACAGGATTGACCATTAAAATAAACTACTTTATATGGAGAGCTCAGAAAGGCAGATTAGCAACTGATGATATTTTGAAGAAATGAAAATCTACCTACCATCAAGATATTGAGGTTGTGGAGAGCGCCAAAAGAAACAATACCATACTAATTTCCAACCTATCTTATAGCTGCAAAGCTATGGAGAAAATCTGCTAATTTTGCAAGTATCAATATGGAGGGATTTCAACTGCAAACCAAAGTTGCAGTCCAATACAAGTGCATGTGAAAAAACTTACCCTCGCATGGTGTTTAAATTTAAACTAAGCCAACGAATACAACATCTATCACTTCAATTTGTCATTGAGATCAGGACTATTGAGGAGCCTGTGTTTCAATTTCATATGTTAAAGACAAATTATATACCATCAATAAAAAAAGAAGTAAAAGATCATTTGTTCTGATGTTGACACCTAGAAAAAGATGCTTCTTTGCTCAACAGTCAACAGAATTATTTCTAGAACAAAACGGAAGTTTGGTATAATATATCATTCAAAATTGAAAACAGATTCTAGGGGCCATTCATTGTTTGAAGTTTAAGATTACTTTGATACTACTATTAAATTCCACATCTGCTTTTGCTGTTCCATAGACAACCTTTTGGAGTAGTAGCCTACTTCAAATGGTTCAATTTCTTTTATCATACCGTATACCACCATACTGAAAAGTGTAAAATATTCGCAAATCTGACCTTTACAACGATGACATACGCTGAACTGGTTTTCTAAAACAATTCTAATCTCTTGGAAAGGCATGGTGTTCAATTCAAAATGATAAACTTAACTTTGAACGCTAACGCTTCTTCGCTTTACTGGCCTTCAACTGCTGGAGAAGATATGTTATGCCTTCCTTGAGAGTAGCTTTCCTTCCTAGCTTATTGTTCCACAAATCTTCAAGATCTCCCATTCTCTTGACAATGATCAAAGCTCGAGAAGTGTTTTCCTTCATTCCCTAAATGCCATGAAGACATGTTTCGTTATTCATATTTTTCACCATGTAACTTTTCAAAACTAAATGAGCATGCTAGTCTGCGTCTAATCATTCTGAAGTTCTTACTCTGTTGGAGGAAAAATGGAAATTTGAGTTTTATTCACAAAATAGCTAAGATTATCGCAGAACTGTAAAGAGTTGTACTTACATCACTCAACTCCTTCCTGGCATCATTTAACTCAACAGCTGTCTTCTGCTCTTTGACAACTAAAGCTTGATTCAAAGCTTCAAGACCTTCTAGTTCTTCTTTTTTCTCCTTTACGCTCTCGTCAATCTCGTCCAATTTTTTCTTCACATCCTGGCCATCTCCCATGTGTTTTGTTACTTGCATAGCCCCTGTGAGACGTTCTATCTCCAGCTCTAGCGCTTGCTTTAAGTCGAGTTTCTTTTGCAGCTCCATGTTCTTCTGTCGGAGAGTTTCTTTCGCTTTCTGCAAGTAAAATTCTTTAGATGTCAGAGACTAATTACCTGTTTGAGTAATAACCCAGAATGAGCATACAACCTTGTGTTCTTCCGCCAAAATCAAGACACTTTCATCAAACTTCTTTTGCTCCATTGCTGCTTTCTCATTCTTAAACACATAAAAGAGAAATCTTATAGTCAAACAATTCCTAAAAAAGGAACAGGCGAAGCCAATATCCGATATAGTCGTAGACTATTCAATGACAGTATCAGCCAAGCTTGACACAGAACAAATTTAAAATTTGAAAGTGGATAATTACTAGATTCCTGTAGCTTCACTTTTTATTAGTATATCTGCAAGGAAGAATATTTCAGAAGCATGTAATTTAGACTTTCTTTTTCATTCAATAGCGCCTCTCCTATAAGAGAAGGAGCTTTCTTCACCCCTACGTACGGCAGGCCCTTCTTCAAGAGTGCCCTTTCCCCAACCTCCAATCGTCTCAGAAGAGAAGACTAAGCTCAGACGAATTGCAGTCCGCCCCGGCCCCTCCTTAGTGACTTTGGTCAGGAAAGGGAATAGGGCAATAAATAGAGCTTAAACATGGAAAATGGGAGTGACGAAGGAAGGAAGAAAAAGGCAAACTAAAAAAAATCAATCAACAGTTTCCTTATTGTTTTACCTTGTCTTATGTTGAATGAAATTTGCTTGAACTGACAGTAAAGTCCTGATGAAATTGTATACCCACAATCTTAGTTCTACAAACTACTACAGTCTAATTCTATAACATCTTATTTTTGTATCTCATAGATAGTGTTGATTCCTTCATATGCTTATATCTCCATAAAATATTTTTACTTAACCAGTTGTGTCCGCTAACAATTTTGGATGTCTCAGAGCACATGCTTTCCTACACAAACATACCCCCCCCCCCCCCCTTCCCAACACCACAAAATCAATCTACTCTGAATCATTTCTCAAATGCCATGATCTTGCTGTCTATCTTTGTTTCTGAAGCCACCAGCACCATATCCTGACACTGAAAGGGTTCTCAACTGGACAACACTAAGTCCATGATCAGTCCTAAGGATATCTAAGGTACATACACCTCAACTTCATCTGCATTTAGGTAGCTATATAGTTCACCTTTTCTATTAATAATGTGTTAAAATTCTCTTAGAAAACATATGAAGTTGTCAAGTGCAGTGACACACATAGGACTGAAGCAAAACTCAGCTATTCAAGTAAAACTTTCTACCATTTGTTTCAACAGATGAAGCTCTTGTCTCTGACTATCATTGAGGGCCTCTCTTTCCACCAACTCCTTTTCACGCAACTCAAGAGCTTTGCGTCTTGCTTCAAAATACGATTTACTTTTCTCTTGTTCCTTGAACATCTTTTCAAGTTGACCATGAGCATTCTTCGCCATCCTTTGTAGGTCTGTAGTAAATAGGAAAGTGTGTGTTATAATGTTAATAAGAGGGGACATGGGAATTCGAACTAGCTAATATCTGTAGGAGAGAATATGTACCTTCATTATACTCTTGGACCATTGCATCTCTTTGCCTCATCACATTCTTTAGGGACATGGAAGTTTCATTGCATTTGCTTTCTATCTCCTTGAGGCTCCTACGTTTGGCCTCGATTGTATTAGACAGATTAGAGACAAGCGAGTCAGTTTTGCGCTTCTCTTCTGCCTCAACCTCAGAGATGGATTTTAGATCGCCTGTTTTCCGCAGATAGTCACCAATTATATCTGATGAGTTATAATCATCAGTCTTTGCAATCCAACCATATAATTTATCTCCCTTATCTTGAGAAACTAGATAGTCCTTCTTTCCTTGATGTTGTGATTCATAGCTCTTCTGAAACTTAATTGCATTAGCCAAACCAGTCCAATCATTATCAAATTCGACCACGGCTTTTCCTGAATGACCTCTACAGTTCCACAATGGATGTACCCTTAGTGGATTGAACCCTTTGCTTGTCAAGTCATCCCTGAGCCCTGAGCCACTTTTTCCCACATAACGCCCATCCTTCCACTCAGTGGGAAGATTTGCTACAATTCCCATCCAAGGAAATGCATATTTCTGATCAACATCATTCTCATGATGTATTGGTTGTAATTCAGTTTCCATTGGAAAGGAATCTTTCCTTAGCAGATCATTGTTCAAATACTTTGTAAGACCTAAATGCTTCCCTTTATCGTTCACTTTCCGTGAGCTAGCCTTGCTCACTCCTGAAGAATGTTGGACAAGGTCATTGAAACTGTAGGCCTGCTTCTTTTTTCCAGGACAGAATGGACACTGGTAAACTTTACCAGAAATCTTTTCCTTTCCATAACCCTCCTTTAATTTCTGATACCATGTATCAGCATAGTCTTCCATCTCTGATTCACTAATATCTGTTTCTTCTTCAGATGACATGGATATCTTTCAGAAAACCTAAGCCAGCAGGACTGAATAATTAATCTTCAAAAATAAGTTGATATAAATATGCATTAAAGTAAATATATAGTGCATATGCATGGAAACAAAGAAAAAGGGACTTGCCATAAACATCTGAAATAAAGAAGCATGCATGAGTAATTGAACAGACAGTTGACCATTACATAAACTAATCAATTAACTTAGTTACATGAAGTTAATCGATTCGAGTAACAGAAATACCATTTTTGTGCCTGAAACTTTCCTTTTATGCCCCAGGAAGCTTGAGTTTAGAAACAGATTTCAGTTATTGTGAACAAACTTATATCTTTAATTAACAGTTATGGACACAAATGAATTGAAGTTTATAGCTGACCGATTTAAGCATAAAGTTTATACTTAGACAAGTATTCATGGAAAATTAGCTACAAAGCAGACATATTCATTCCATGTTAACTAATGACTAAAGAAGAAGAAGCGAAGCATCACAGAGGTATCTGACAGGAGACCAATAATCACAAAAGGAATTAATGAATTTTATACCTTATGTAATCAGACACTCATTACTCTAATAATTAACCAGTTCATGCCTTAGCGTAGCATAACCAAAAACACAACTATACACACAAGCTATAAATAAGTTTACATGAAATTGGAAATCTATAAATTGCGCTGCTAACAAAAAGGATAGAGAAGCACCAGATGTATTTAGTCAGTCCTCACAGATTAGAATCATTAGTGATGAAATAGGATCCTACCATTTGGTTACAGTGTCAATATCAATGGATTCATAAGCTCATACGGTTGAAGACCACTACAGTAGGAAAATTATTGGAGTGAGGGCGGAAAGCATAAATAAAGAAAAGAAAGATAGATTTACACTACATTTTTCATATAAATCCTATAAGTATCCAAGAATATACATATGTATACACGGGTCTGAGGAATGGTTGGACCAAAAGAGTCTATTGTACCCAATCTAACCCTGGACACATGAATACAACTTTACAACTTGACTCCTCTTCGAAAGCGAGAAAAAGGAACTTAATATAAACATGCTAGATAAGGAAACTAATCAATGCTTTGGAACAGACATACCATTTTTTGCCTGGGAAAACAACTACATACAGCAACAAACAGATGGTAAATACAAGGTCAAAGAGAAACAAGTAAAAAATCAGTGTTTACAAAGGCACTTAGATAGCAAAAACAAACATGCAAAAAAGATTTTTTCGGAATGTTATACAACTGAAAATGGTGATCCATTTCTTTTTCTGTGGGTAAAAAGGGGTTGTTGAAATACACGCATACATAAGGTGAAGATAAACACACACAAACAACTATAAAAAATCTGAAAAAAAACACACACAAACAACAACAAAAAATCTGAAAAAAGCCCATGTACAGATTATAAATGAAGATTTAGAGCATAAACACCCAGTTGTTTTTTTCAGCAGAAACAGAGTAAATGCAAGAAAAAGTGGAAGAGAGCATTGTTATAAACATCTGGATTAAAGAACCTTCATTCCTTCAGTTCTCTTCCTATGAAACCACAAAAGCTTTACTACCTAGTGAAAACTTGTCAATTTTTTCCAACTAATTGAGCTACTAAGATTTCCAAAAAACTTATCTCAAGTAATATAAATACCATTTCTTTTGCCAGGGAAAAACAACAACGTACTGAAAAACAGCGAGAAAAATATAAGAACAAAGAGCAACAAAGTAAAATACAGTGTTTCTTTGGCCAAGAAAAACAGGATTGAAAATGGAAGAACCCAACAGAGTTTCTTTTGCCTAGAAAAAGAGATTGTAAAGATTACAGATATAGAGCCATAAAAATGAAGACTTAGAGCACAAATAACCTTTCTTTTTTTGTGTGAAAGAAAGGAGATATTGCTGATAAAAAAACAAAAAAAGGTGTTCAATAACGTAAACGAACAACAATAAAAGTCAGAATATGCATATAAATTAAAATCTAGAGCACAAAAACCGGTCCTTTTTCCTGGAAAAACAGAGTAAATGCAAGAAATGAGGAACAGAGCATTATTGGTGCAAAATAGAAACAGCACAGCCATAGATGAGCAAAATATACGAAGATAAAAAAAAAACTAAGGAATCTGATATGACCCATAAACAGATTAGTATAACCACAAAATAAAACAGAGAAACACAATTTACTACTACTTTTCTCTTCAAAAAAACGTGTAACTAGCTAGTGTTGTGTGGAAATACAAGCAAATAAGCAAGTAAAAGAGTCATAAAAATGTAAATTTTAACCCAAACACTCCTTTTTTGCCTGAAAAATAAAAAACAAAGTTAATAGAAGAAACATGTCTTCTCTTGAAAAACATTATGGGTTGAAAATATTTTTGAAATACACGTACATGAGTAAAAAATGATAATCTGAATGTAACCCATATACAGATTACAGATAGAAATGAAAATAAATTGAGAGTTCATAGAAGAAACGAGTTACCAAGAGATAGACGTAAACACTAAAAAGCAACAAAAACAGAAATCTGAATATGACCTGACCCATTGTACACATAGTACAGATACACAATGGAGAAAGACGGAGTGCATGGAAGCTAATGCAGAGGCTTACCGATGTTGGTAACAAATGTAAGTAAACAAAGATAAAAAGTCTCCCAATACCAATGACAAAGAACACAAACACTGCTGCTCTGCCTATTGCTCTCAGTATGTACGACTATAATTTCTGCTACAGATTTGTATTGCCTGGTTCTTGGCTTTTCTGCATACAATTTCTGTTGTATTGGCTTGTTTTGGGTTTTTCTGCATAGGTAAAGCTTATTTGTTAACCAACAAGTAATCTTACAATGATTATCTTTTATGCTAATTATGAGTATCTTTTGTGAGGTGAGTGAGTAAAAATATTTTAGTCACTACTCCCTCCATTCATTTTTAAAAAATAATTACAACTAATAATAAAAACATATGGCAAGTAACATTTAAGAGGGAGTATATTTTTTTAGGAAAAGTACCTCTAAGTTAAAAAGTGCTCTCTTGTTTCATTTTTACTTACTCCCTCCGTCCCGTCGTCATTTGACCGGACACGAAATTTAAGAAATAAGAAAAGATTTGGTAATGTTTATCAAATTATTCTTTATTAAAAAATATATTTCTATCTTATTTTTTTAATTAAGTGGGATCAATAAGGATAAAAGTATAATTGTGTCTTTAAATAATTATCAAATAAAGAAAGATGACATTCTTTTTTGGACGAACAAAAAAGAAAATGATGACACATAAAATAGGACGGAGGAAGTATTTGTTATATTATACAAAAAAAGGTTATATATTTTTAATTTTACTTGTCAACTTTAGCATATAAAGTAAATTTTTATTAAAATATTTTATTCTTAACATGAGTTATTTACAAAACCTAAAAATATATATTAATCAATACAATGAATATTATAATGAAATATTCATAAACGTTATCATCTTAAGAAGTAGTTTGAATTGACTTTTAAAAAGTAGTTTACAGGCTACTCTCCCTTTTCTTTTATTTGTCATTTATTTGTTAATTTAATTTTTATTTTTACTTATTATTTTTGACACATCTAGAAAAGACAATTTTTATTTTTTTATTTTATCCTTAGCATTAATTATTATTCTTTAAATTAATTTCAAGACACGATAGTAAACATTATTTAATAAGAATACCATTATAAAATAGGGAAAAAGGACACTCTATGACCTTTTAAAAAAATAATAGCCCAATTATAGTCCAAGTTTGCTAAACAAATGCCATTTTATGGCCATTTCCTAATCTTTCCCAATTTGGGTCATTTTGATCAACGTAGTCCATATACAGTCCATATACAATACTGATACAGTCTATATACAATACTGGTACAATATTCAACTTGGGCAATTCTGCCCTTTTAAAAATATTTCAATTTTTTTTTTACTATAAATTTTTAAATTGATCAAATATTCTGCTTTTTTTATTATTTAAAAATAATAATTAAATTATATAAAAATGATATAATTATTAAATAACATATGAATCTATATAAGATATATGTATAGAAATTGTATAGTTTTATCAAATATGTATATGTACAATATATAGAAAGTGTATACAAATTATATAATTGTTGTATAAAGCGTGTAAAAAAAGTACAGTTATTATATAAATTATGTATCAAAACTGTATAATTTCCGTATAGAATATTTATGTATAAGATTTGTATAAAACCTGTATAAAAGTTGTGTAAAAATGGTATAGAACCAGTCAGTAAATTAAAATGGCTAGAAAGTAGAATTTAAATTCCATGGCCATTTTCAAGGAAATAGTTTAATTTGAAGTGCAAATGTACCGTTATTATATAAATTATGTATCAAAACTGTATAATTTCCGTATAGAATATTTATGTATAAGATTTGTATAAAACATGTATAAAAGTTGTGTAAAAAGGGTATAGAACCAGTCAGTAAATTAAAATGGCTAGAAAGTGAAATTTAAATTTCATGATCATTTTCAAGGAAATAGTTTAATTTGAAGTATCGTTTCTGTCCTTTCCCCTATAAAATAGTCATGTTATTAATTAGAAAACTTTTGACTTATTTTTACATTTAAATAAATACTTAAAAATATATTTTTAGCCTTTTCACACTATCAAACTAAAAAATTAAAAACCAAAAATAGTTAAAAATAAATGAATCTGTTATAAAATATAAATCAAAGGAGAGAGAAGAGAGAGACTTCTTTATTTTTCTTGAGAGAT
This sequence comes from Capsicum pubescens, assembly GCA_030864215.1. Classification (NCBI taxonomy): domain Eukaryota; kingdom Viridiplantae; phylum Streptophyta; class Magnoliopsida; order Solanales; family Solanaceae; genus Capsicum; species Capsicum pubescens. The sequence continues at coordinate 259,762,426 of CM061543.1, forward strand.
TATTGAGAGATGAATTACAATGAATGAAAACCTCTTTATTTATTGAGAAAAACTAACCTTGGATTTGTAAATTTTTCATAAATAGACATACACAATATATGATAGAGAAGGTATTCACTATATATGGTACATTTATAACAGAACCAAACACCCTCTTGCAAAATCAAAAGGAACAAAGAGAGTACTAGTATAGTTTCTGTTGTGTTGCTTGTTTTGGCTTTTTCTTGGATGGATTAACGTTATTTGTTCACCAAAATTAATCTCATAATCATTATCTTTTATACTAATTACAGCATGCGCACCACAAATTACTTTCGCTTCAAATTCACAATTTAAGTTAAAATTAATGAATTCAAGATTTTGAGTATATAAAAAATATGAAACTCGAACTAAATTTTGTTACTCCTTTCGTCTTGTATTAGTTGACCCTTATGAACTTGACACATCCATCAAGAAAAATATTTAATAGAAATTTATTTTATCAAATTAGCCTTATTAATTATATTTTGAAAATATAAATTGAGTATATACACCTTGTTTAGTCATTTAATGATGGGGGTAGAATTGAAAAAACATAATAAAATTTTGTTGATTTCATTAAAGGAACAACTAAATTGAAACAAATATTTTTAGAATGGGGGCTAGCTAAAAAGAAACGGAGGGATTATATATTTTACATTACTAGAGTGTATATACCTGTGTGGCAGAGATTACTACTATATAGAATCACGAGTGAACAGACAACTGACGGGTGTCATGCCTGTTTTCAGTTGTTTGCTTCTGATCGGGAGTATTTTTATAATTTCATGTTTTATGTTTTAATTTAATTATTTTATTTTTATTTATAATCTCTTATATACTTACAAATTATGTAAGAAATATTATAATTATAATAATTAATAATTTAAATTATTTGAAGACACATACAAAAATTATTGACTTAAAATTCTATCAGGCAACATAAATTTGACTATATAATTTGAAATTTTCAAAATATAAATCACAATAATAATTAAATTAAAATATTTGAAAGATGTATAAAAAAATTGTAACTTTCTAGATTCTATCAATATTATATAAATGGTGATAGATGGAGTAACATCTATTACTTAAAAGATTATAATATTTAAGAACTTAAACTATCTAAAAATTATATTACAAATTTGATTGATTTTCTCAAATATTCCATTAGTGTCACATAAATTGAAACAAAAAGAGTAACATGGGGCTTTGAGCTAAAAGTAACAAAAGAGTTTGAAAATGAGGTGTAGATGACTCAAGTCTAAATAATTGAGTGGATGTGACAATTACTTTATTATGGATTAAGAAAGTTGAGTAAGTTTGAGAATAGCCTACAAGTTTCTAAATCTACACTTTGATTCAAATGTTTACCTAATATAACAAAAAAGGGAGGAAAAAAGGCGCATTTCTCTCTCTTCTCATCCATTATTGTTTTCTCTCTCTTAGTGATTTTTGTTGTTCATTGTTGTTGTTGCTTTATTCATAATCTTCTGTTTCTTTATCATCATCTTTTACTTTATTATCATCTTCATCTTCTTCTTGTTAACCATTATTGTTGTTGTTGTTACCGCTACTGCTGCTATTTGGCCAATTTCTTAGGTTAATTTTTTTTTCGTACATCACTTTTAACTTTGGCATTACTTCATAGGAGACTTTGGTAAGTCAAATTATGATTTCTAGTTGAATTTGTTGTCTGGGTAACTGTTATTGTGTTGTTTTTTCAATAATAGATAGCACGGGAACATGAATGCAACATAAGAGCCATCTGTTGCGACAGATGAGCCATTTCTTACAATGGAAGACTTATATATTGGATTCATGTTTATAGTTCTATAGTGTCGTAACATGAATCAAACAGATGGGTCATCTGTTGCAACATATTAGTTATCTGTTGCAACAAGATAAATATATATTGCAATAGATTAGTAATTTGTTGCAACAAAACCTAAACTCGATTTCAACAGACGTGTCGTCTGTTGCAACAGGATAAATATTTATTACAATAGATTAGTAATCTGTTGTAATAGAACCTGAACTCAATTTCAACAAATGCGCCGTCTGTTGCAACAGGTAGGTCATCTGTCGCAACAGGTTAATTATCTGTTATAATATGTCACTCATCTGTTGGAATCTGCTTCAAAGGTTCCTTAGTACCGTAACATCTATCCTAACAGGTGCTTCATCTATTACAACAGATGTATAGTCTGTTGCAACATATGATTCACCTATTACAATAGATGACTTATCTGTTGAAATCAGCTTCAGGTGCGTAATATAAATCCCAACAGGTAAGTAATCTGTTACGGCTGATCACTTACCTATTGCAACTTATTTTTCACCTGTTGCAACAGATTACACGTCTTTTGAAATTCGTGTACAGCATTATGAAATCACTATTAACTTTTTTTAATAAATAAATTTATTTAGGTACCACTATGAACGGATCAATAACAATAGGGGTGGATTCTCATGGTCAATGGATCGAGAAGAGCAATCGATATGTAAGGCATTGGAAAGAGAGTGAAATACTAGAGACGATAGCTATGACAGTCCAAAGTGATATTTCATATGATGATTTTGTGAACTTAATCATCATCTATTGTGGACTGAATTATCAACCGAAAAAACTTGTCATCAGCTACATGCACAGCTCCTTTGAAAATCAGAGGGTACTACCTTTCAAGATAACTGATCAGGTTCGGTTGCGTGCTTATCTTAGTGATTCATTCAGGCCGGTGTTAAGGGTGTACATGGTTGAAAAGATGAGAGAGAATGAGAACCAGAATGTAGAAAAAGAAGAACAACAATACATCATTGATAATAGATTGAATGATCTAGACATGAATATTTCAGATGATGATCAAACACCTACGCCCGTTGATACAACTAATATGGTGGGAAGTTTTTCTTGATCAACACAATTCGGCACTCTTCAAAACAACAAAATTGGCTTTTTCAATGGAATGTCATTCAAGGACAAGAAACTGCTATCTACTTCTTTGTTTATTTCTTGCTTGAAAAAAATTTCAGAATAATAAAAGTGATTAATTCAAGCAAAGTCTTTGGGTACAAATGTGCTAATCTGAACTACAAGTGATGGTTAAGAGCGGTGAAGTACTTAAGTTCTGACAGATTCATCATTCATAAACATGAAAAGTATCACACATATGGTTTGGAGCACATCTAGAACCAAAATCCTCACACCACGTTAAAGGTCCTCGGTGAATATTTCAAGAATAGATTTCCCTATGGCAAAGTCTCTTCTACAAGGGTTATGGCCAATTAACTCCTTACAGAATTGGGTGTCCTGGTCAGTTATTGGAAGATATATACAGACATGGGGATTGCCAAGAACTTGGTTAGGGGGACACATGAGCATGGGGATGCAGTCCTCGATGCCAACCATTACATGCTTGAGTCCACCAATCCCAAAAGTAAGATGGCATTGCATGTTGATGCAAATGGAAGGTTCAAGTATTTTTTGTATCCTATAGTGCTTGGATTTAAGATTTTCGATATTTGAGAAAAGGCATAGTTGTCGACGGTACCTTCTTGAGGAGCAGGTATAATGGAGTTCTGCTAGCGGCGTGGTGCAGGATATGGAGAATCACATCTTTCCTGTCGCTTTTTGTGTAGCGGACAATGAATGTGATGCCTCTTATGAATTTTGTTTTGAACAACTGCAAAGCTGTATCGAAGATACTGAAGATTTGTGTTTTATTTTGGATAGGTACCCAAGTATTCCAAAGGTGGATTCAATTTTCTTCACTTCAGCTTACTTTGGTTGTTGCATCAGGCATCTTGGAGAGAACATTTGGACCAACTTTCACAACGAAAGGGTCGTGACCCTTTTTTATAGAGCAGCTAAAGCATATAGTAGAAAGGAGTTTTTAGACCATTTCAATCAAATAGCGGATATGCATCCCAAGGCAGCAGAATATCTCGTACGTGTTGATTTCGAGAGATGGAGGCAGGCATTCTGTCCGACAAATAGGAACATTCTTATGAATTTAATTTCTTGTTTGAGTTACAAATTTAGTATGATGTCGTACTAAGTGATTCTTTTGTATAGGTACAATTGAATCGGTAAATTCATTATTTAGTGATGAAAGAGAATTTCCTAGCAAGGCTCTATTTGAAATAATAAACAAGAAGTATGGGCAATCTGTTAACGAAAGGCGTGTGGAGTTCAAAGACGCAGGAATCCTATTTGTTCTAGAAGTGGAAAAAATGATATCAACGAACATCAGTCTGGGGAATAGGTTATTATCTCATCAAATAGAAGATTACAAGTTCAGTATCAATGGTCATGGTGATGTTACCACGGTCGATCTTCAAACTAGATCTTGTACGTGCAGAGTTTTTGACTTGGACAAAATACCCTGTCCACATGTTATGGCAACGGTTTAAGCTCAATACGATGAAAAATATGGAACTAAAATTTATGAGTACTCCTCTCCATATTTTTTGGTAGAAAAATATATAATGTCATATAGTGGGCATATTACTCTGATGACTTTTAAAGAATCTTGGGTTGTTCCTGTAGAGCTTTTGGAGAGATTAATACCTCTTTCGTATATTGACCCAAGCACTAACAAATTGGGAAGAAAGCAATATAAGAGGAGATGTGGATTCGGAGAATCATTTCCATCAAGAAGAAACAAGTGCTCCGTATGTAAGAGCATTGGCCACAAATGAACTACATGCCCAGATCGTAATCCACCATGATCGTTGTGATTGCAAAACCTTGTGGTGTTGTTTGTTGTGGACTTTCATATATTTAACTCATTGTTGTGAACGTAAATGTTATCATTTATTATATATAAAATATTTTTTTTAATAACTTGTGCACTAATAAAAAAAGGCAAAACATGAACTAAATACAGTAGACCACAAAATTATTTTCAACAGATTACCCATCTGTTGTAACAGATGGACATTAGCTGGAAGAACACAATACAGTTCATCAAACTGAAATGTTTTCCTCCAATAGATGACAAATTTATCGTAACAGATGGATAATCTGTTGACAGAAATCCAACCCATGATCAATCTGTTCTAACACATGGTCCATCTGTTGAAAGAACTTAAAATCCAAAATTGTTATTGCTACAAATTTAAAATTGCTCCTTACCTCCAACCGTCGACATGTTAACATGTATTTTTAGAACAAGAAATAGACAAAATAAAAATTGAATAAGAATTAAAAAGCCAAAGTCGACTAAAAATAAATTTTTTATTAAATTAAAAATAAAATACATTAGGTATAGATCCGATATAGAAAAATTAAAATACATAAGCTAAAGGAAAAAACACATTCTAATTATTATTATTATCATCATCATTATTATTGCCAACTGGCCAATCAACCGGCAGCACTAGGGCCCTCATCAGCCTCTGTATTTCTCTGAATATCCTTGCTCTCACGACGACCAACTCTATCTGCAAGTCATTAACCTGCCTCTGAAGTTTTTGCACGGTGTCGCGCGGAATAGCAATGTCCCAAACAGGATCAGCCATATCTAGAACACGCATGAATTGACAAAACATATAAACACAAAAGTAAAGAAAAGAGTCTGAATAGAATACAACGTATACTACCAACTGATAGATTTATACAGAAAAAACTTACCTCAACGAAAAAGAAATATGCTTTTTGAATAGAAGTGGTTGGAGATGTAATACAAAAAGAGAAAATGCAAGAAATAAATAAAAGTTGAGTAGAATGGAGATTAAGGAGGGACCTATTTATAGAGGATTGCATCTGAATGTGTTAGGCAAAAAGGCACGACTGTTCAGCTCCATTGTATTAATTACATTCAAACTACTGGCCTTTTATTTTCTGTGAAAAGTTGTAATTTTTTTTACCATTCAAACTTCTCACCTTTTCAAAACGATTTGAGACTTAATAATAGCAGTTATTATGGAGTTGTTTCAATAGATCATCCATTTGTCACAATAGATAACCCACTGTCGCAATAGATTTACCATCTGTTACAACAGATAGTCAGTATGTGCAACAGATGAGACATTTATTGCAACATATAGATTATCTATTGTGACAGATGGACCATCTGCTGGAGGTGATGTTTTTATTTCTTCTAACATCTGATTAATCAGTTGCAACAGATGGAGAATTTGATTCATCAGCTGTTATGAATGTGTTAGACAAAAAGTCAAGACTGCTCACCTTTTTTAATAGTCATCACATACCTTAATTAATCCAAATTGGTGACTTATTATATAAACACATTTAAAATAAAAAAGGGTAAAAAGTCACGACTAGTAGAACTTGTTTTTTCTTGACGGGCAAGTAGTCATCTGACATTGAAGATGTTTACCCTTTTAGCCTTTGTAGTCTTGTACACTACTTAACGATGGAAGTGAATATAAACACTGTCTGACATTGATGGGGTAGGAAGAATAAGGTGTGTGTAGATGAATGGATCCACTTTTATGCGTGGAAGTTATGTATTATTGATCAGGCTATCATGACAGACACACATAAAGTACAATAATTTTGTGAATGCAATTTTTTACCGATTAGACATTGATTCTTCAAACTAGATCCTACATTTTATAGTTCAGTTTGATAGGTGCGAACTGATAAGGCCGAAGGGTTCCAAGATGATGGTGTCAATACCCTATTACAATTTAATAACGGTTTTGCTTATGTTTATGTGTCAAGTTTGGAGAAGGGTTCAAGTTTTTGGCAGCAGTGTAAATATACGAAAGTGATTAGACTGATTTTAATGGTGCAATGGACTTTTGAAAGGCCTCCGAAGCCTCGCACTACAGCAAACAAGAATGGAAAACCAATAGAAATTTCCCTGGTCCAAATTTATATGAATGGGTTGCTCGAAGAGACTATTATACAGCAGAAGGTGCATGGAAGAATACCTGCGCGGGAAGGGGGAGGTGCAGAAGACCATATATCATCTCAGACCTTATTTAAGAGAAAATACATAGAAGCAAGTAAGGAACTTCTAGCGAATCTGGCCAATGAAATTGACTTGTGAGATGAAAAAACTGAATAAGCTTCAAATGTGGAACTGTATCAAAATATTAAAATCCGTCAGTCGATCTTGAAAAATAAAAATGCTCAAGAGGACTGGAGCTGGATATTTTTCTAAGGACTGCGATTAGAGAGTGTGGCCTCAATGAATACCCACAAAGTGCAGGACCAACACTCTAAGAAAGCATCTTGGCGAACACAGAGAATTGGTAATATTTTTGGTCAAGAATGAAACTTGAACCAACAACTCCCGAAGTAAAAATAAGGGAAGTCAAGGCATCATTTTATGAAGTCTAACTAGCATCCCATGCCTTCTTTTTGTAGTTTTGATTAGGTCAATGGCAGTAGAAACAAAAAGGTCTGAAGTTGGGCAGAAATCCTATGCCTTGTTGTTTCCACTGCCTTTGACCAGACCAGATCCATAAACACGAGGCATGGGATGCAAGTTTAACTTAAGAAATTGTCACCTTAGCTTGATCCCTTATTTTTACTTCAGGAGTTGTTAGTTCAGGTTTCGTTCCTGACCGACAATCTTACCACAATCAGTGCTCGCAAAGCTGAAACCTTAGAGTTCTGGTCCTGTATTTTGTGGGTCTTTATTCAGGCCATGCTAGATAGGTGCAGTCCCCTAATAAAGTGCACAACTCCAATCCCTTTCAACATTTTTCTTTTCAAAATGGACTGTGGATTTTCATTTTTTGATACACTTTCACATTTGCAACTCATTCAATTTTTTTATTTTTCATGTACATTTCATCAGCCATTTTTTCTACACTTTTCTTTCTACCCTGTGTTTCTTCTTTAATAAGGTTTGAGTTTATATATGATATTCTCCACCTCCCCCTTCCCTTACAATTATTCTTCCAATCACCTTCTGCTATATAATTGTAACGACCTGAAAATTTGATGAAGTATGTAAAATTTATGATTTTGTGTGATTTGACTATTTTACCCCTCCCCGTAGTTACATTATGGTATTTCTGGGGTATGGGAGTGATTGGCATAATTTTTTATGTATTTTAGTATCATTTATGCAATATTGTGGTTTTTGATGACTTTTAGAGTCTTATTTTGGACTTATGTGGATATCTTTTGATCCGTGCGATGGATGGCCGAACGGATTGCGTCAACAGCTCTGAAATATCAATTTTAGGCTGGGTAGATGTTGGATTCAGGTCCTGGTTCACCCGAGCTCATTTTGACCTATTGATCGGAAAGTTGAAAAATTGAAAAGTTAGCTATGGGACCCACTTTTAGTCTAAACGACCTTGTATGGAAAATCTGACTTTGCCAACAGATTCGGAATGTCAATTTTTAGTGTGTTAGCATGTTTGGTATGATTTTACGGCTTTTAAATCTCATTTCGATCCTCGGTTTGGAAAATTATAATTTTGGTTCTCGGGGGTCAATTTCGTGAAAATAATTTTTTTTGGAAAATACGGTCTCGCCATCGCGTCCGGAACGTCGAATTTAGTGTGGTTGCATAGTTCGTTTGCATAGATCATACTCCGAACGAATCTCGGGCACACCGTTGAAGTCCGGATTGAGTTTAAAAAAAACAACTTTTTCTTTTGACAACCATGCAGAAAAATCTGCACTGATAAATAACTTTTTTTGACCTATTTTGCTCATTTTTTATCTTGCCTCTTGTGAGTTGAACCCTAAATAGTTTGGGAGTTTAAAAGTGAAGTTTGTGAGGGCTTGGAAAGCTAGATTAACATCTTTTTCTTGGTTTTATTACGGATTTAAGGTAAGAATTCACCTTTTTCTTAGAAATTTCTTGATAAATTTTTCAAAACCCCAAAAATCTTAGGGCATGATTTTAAACCCAAATTTCATCCCCTTTCACTTGAATAATATTTTTATATTATAATTACTAGTTTTTCATCAATTTATCCTTCAAAACAACTCCGATTCTTGATTTTAACCCGAATTTTAAGGATTTTACCCGGTAAAGCTCAAAAATGGTTTTTCTTCGATCTGAACCACGTTTCTCACTCGATTTAACTTGGGTTTTCAGTTGTAGGTTCCTAAAAATATGAGAAACATATTTTTAAAGTAAAATTCAATTTTGTCCTTCTTTTTTGGAAAACTATTTTGGGGGTCCGTTTTGATCCCGAACCAAAAGTAGTCAATATGGGTGTCGTTGGTTTTGTTTTGACGCGTAGATTTCATATTTGATGGTTTTAGTAGAGTTCGGAATTATTCGTGAAAAGTAAGGTCGCAGGTTCAAGTGTAGCAGACCGATTTCGGCTTTCGAGATAGGTTATGGCTTAACTCTTCAGACTAGGATGGATAGTAAATGATGGTACAAAATGCATGTTAAGGGTGGGAAATAATCATAAAAAAATGACTATCTACATGTTGTGCCCGTGTAGAGGCCTATATGTGATGTAATTATCGAAATTGAAATATTATGTGATATATTTAATCGTGTGGGGTCCTATGTGACATGGATAGCCTTGAATATATGTGAGTAATTGTATTGTATTGTTTAATGTGGTACTATGAGTGTGTTTTGATTATATTCATACTTTACTGGCATATGAGACATGGGGAAATTCATGGATGAAATGAAAATAACGAGTGAATATTGGCTCATGTGGTTGTGGAAATGTATCATTGCGGTTGGCTGTGGAAATATATCACGTGGTTGGTTGTGGAAATACTTATTGTGATTGGTTGTGAGCATTACATCTTCATATCATACTCATTCATGAAACATTGGTACCACTGTCGTAACTTCTGAGAAACACTGGCAACACCATTTTAAAAATATTGTAACACCTTATAAAACCCTTTCCGAGGGATGTGCCGAAAAGGAGATATGAGATATGTAGATTATATATGGGTTGACGAACCCCCCACATTAGTCCTACTTCGGGAAGCTTTGGCTCCGTAGGTGTATACGCGGATTGTGCGACGATCACTGAGGTTGTGCGACAACCTCGTGCATCATCATCCTTATCATATATATTGCACTTACTTTATTGTGTTTATGTTGTGTTGTATTGCCTTATTGACTTGTCATCTATGTATTTGTCTTACCTTTCTTTATTTGTATTTGATAATCTTGTATCTACATGGTCTCTCTTTCTCTATTTTATATGTGACATAATATATACTTGTGTTCTATATCTTGATGTGTTTTTGCAATATATATGAGATATATTAGAACTGTTAGTGCAAGCGGTGTTGTGGGACATTTTCTGATTGCAGGTGATGTGCCCTTAGTGTATATTTTGTATGCCTTATTTACAACTTTTCTTAGTCGGCCTATGAAACCTACTGAGTACAAGTGGACCGTACTCATGCCTACTGTGCCCTTTCGGTGCAGGTCCTAGCTCGAGTGCGCCTCAGCTTACTTGATTCGGGCGATTGTTGGAGCTTCCAAGGTAGCGTTTGGACATTCATGCGTCCGAAGTTCACCTCTATCTTTCTATACTAGTTATGTCTTTATTAGTGTTCGGAGATAGTTATTATTCCTTTGTGGTTATTTTTTCGATGTATTTGACTCTTGGATTGTATTAGTAGTTCTTACAATATTGACACCTGATTTTGGGCATGATTGGTATTTTGGATAAGTTCTTTCCGCATTGTTATGATTATTTATTTGGTTCGGCTTCATTCTAGAAGCCTTACCTTGGGTATTTCTATCTTTTTCTCTATTCGTATCAGTTTGGGTGATAGGCTTACTTGTCAAGGTACGCCACGACAAGTGCCATCATGACCCTCGTTTTGGGGTTGTGAAAAATTGGTATCAGAGTAGTCAGGTTTTACTGGTCTCAACGATGTAAGAATAGGATGTCTAATAGAGTCTCGCGGATTGGTACGTAGACGTTCGTATCTATCTTCGAGAGGCTATAGGATGTCTTTAGGAAACTTTCCTCATCTTATTCCTTATCGTTCAAATTCTTTCATATCTTATGTTTTGAGTTGTGTTTAATTCTTTCTGCACGAATGGAGTTGCTTATACCTCTTATCAGTTGAGAAATCTAGCGAGAGATTATTGGATATCATTTGTTGGTTGTAGACTTGTTAATGCTCCTAAGTTGTCATGGGATCAGTTTATTGATGCCTTTCTGGAGAGATTTATGCCTTTTTGTTTGAGAGATCGTATATGAGACAAGTTTGATCATATGGAGAAGGGCTTTGTGATAGTCGTTGAGTATAAGGCATGCTTCCACGCCCTGTCCAGATATGAGTTTGAGAAGATTCAAAAGTTTGTGAAAGGTTTGGTTGTCTCCCTTCAGTTGGCTATATCTCAGATGGTTGTGTTTGATGGTTCTTTTCAGAGTATTATGGATCATGTTAAGGTGACAGAGGATATTCTTAGTGCATCTCAGGGAGGCGCGGCATTTTGATGATTTCAGGAGTCAGCCTATTGAGGTAGAAATTTTAGAGGTTCTTGTGGATACCATGGTAGGCGAGTGCAGGTGATTTTATAGAGTGCAGGTGATCTTATAGAGTTCAGCTGGTGGATCTTCTTGTTCATCTATTCAAGATGGTTGTTCGAGCTCAGTTGTACTTTCTCTTGTTGAGACTAGTCGTAAAGGTTGCTATGTGTGTGATGAGTTGGCTATGTGGCGAAGGACTATTCTCATCGTGTGTTTAGAGCTACTCCTTTTTTAGCAGTAGAAGGTAGGGGTTTCACCGAATGTGCGAGAGATAGAGATAGTGGAGGCTGTGGTGGTGGTTGTGGGGCTACTCAACCAGTTTGTAGTTCTGGGCTGTTTTATGCTATACCATCCAGACTTGGGGCAGAGGCTTCTAATGTTGTGATTACGGGTAACTTCCTCATTTATTTTAGACCTGCATCTATATTATTTGATCCTGAATCGACTTTCTCTTATGTGTCTGTGTACTTTGCTTTGGGTTTTGATTCTGTTTGTGAGCCTTCTGCCATGCCTATTTGTGTATCTACCCCGGTAGGTGAATCTTTAGTGGTGGATCGGACGTGCTGATCTTGTGTTGAAACTTTTGTCGGGCGTGAGACATTGGTAGACTTGCTTGTGTTAGATATGGTTGATTTTGGTGTTATTTTGGGTATGGATTGGTTGGCTTCTTATCATGTTGTCTTAGATTGGTTTGCTAAGATTGTGACTTTAGCTTTAGCGGGTGTGCCAAGAATGGCATGGGAGGGTACACTCTATTCGGATCCTAAAAGGATTATATCTTTTGTTCAGGCTCATAAATTGGTTAAAAGGGGATGTTTATCTTAGTTGGCTTATATTCGTGACACCAGTGTTGTTTTACCTCCTTTCGTGGATTCTATTCGTGTTATCCGTGAGTTTATGGAGGTGTTCCCTATGGACTTTCCTAGTATGCCTTTGGAATGAGTTATTGATTTTACTATTGATGTTGAGTCGGGCACCAAGCCCATTTCTATTCCTCCTCATAGGATGGCCCTAACAGAGTTGAAGGTACTGAAGGATCAGTTGTAGGTGTTGTTGGATAAGGGATTTATTAGACCTAGTATTTCACCTTGGGGTGCGTCTGTCTTGTTTGTAAAGAAAGAGAATGGGTCTATACGGATGTGTATTAATTATCGGCAGTTAAATAAGGTAATGGTTAAGAATAAGTATCCTCTTTCTCTTATTGATGATTTATTTGATTAGCTTTAGGGCGTTGTGGTGTTTTTAAAGATTAATTTGCGGTTCGGTTATCACCAGTTGAGGATTAGGGATTTGGATATTCCAAAAATAGTTTTTCAGACTCGATATGGTCATTATGAGTTCTTGGTCATGTCTTTTGGGTTGATCAATTCCCCTGCCGTGTTTGTGGATTTGATGAACTGGGTGTTTCGACTGTATCTCGACTCCTTAGGGATCGTATTTATTGATGATATCTTGGTTTATTCTAAGAGTGAGGCTGAGAAGAAAGAGCATTTGTGGATTGTGTTTTAGGGATTGAGGGATGAGAAGTTGTATGCTAAGTTCTATAAATGCGAGTTTTGGTTGGAGTTTATTTCTTTCTTCGGTCATGTGGTGACTAAAGAAGGTATTATGGTTGATCTAACTAAGGTTGCAGTGGTTCGTGATTGGGCTAGACCTACTTTTCCCACTGAGATTCTAAGTTTTTTTTTTGGATTGGTCGGGTATTATTAGTGTTTTGTTGAGGGTTTCTCTTCCATTACAGCCCCATTGACCAAGTTGACCCAAAAGAAGATTCCTTTTAGTGGTTCGATGTTTATGAGTCGGGCTTTCAAAAGCTCAAGGATTTATTGACTTCAGCTCCTATTTTGGCTTTGCCCAAGAAGAGCATTGGCGTTATTGTCTTTTGTGATGCTTCAGGTATTGGGTTAAGTGTTGTGTTGATGCAGGAGGACAAGGTAATCGTGTATGTGTCTCATCAAGATTGAATCCTAATGAGAGGATTTATCTTACCCATGATTTGGAGTTGTGTGCAGTTGTGTTCGCCTTGAATTTTTGGGGGCACTACTTGTATGGATTTCATTGTGAGATCTTCTCTGATCATCGTAGTCCTCAGTACTTCTTTATCAGCGAGATCTTCTTAGGAGGCAGCGTCATTGGCTTGAGTAGCTTAAGGATTATGACTTGACTATTCTCTTTCATCAGGGCAAGGCTAATGTAATGGCGGATGACTTGAGCTGAAAGTCGACTGGCATGGGTAGCTTGGTGTATCTTTTGATTCAGGAGAGGCCATTGGCCTTAGAGGTTCAGTCTTTTGCTAACCAGTTGGTTAGGCTTGATACTTCGACACCAGGGTGTGTTTTGGCATTTATGGAGGCTAGATCATCTTTGATAGAGTAGATTCGAGCTTATCAGTTTGACGATGTTGGATTGAGGTTGATTCGAGATAAGGTATAGAGTGGGGAGGCTAAGGAAGCCTCACTTGATTCGGATGGAGTTTTGAGGATTGGGGGATGAGTTGTGTGCCAAGAGTGGTGATCGAATTAGGTTGATCTTGGGGAGGCCCATTGTTTCAGATATTCTATCTATCCAAGTGTGACTATGATGTATCGTGATTTGTGGCAGCACTACTAGTGGGGTGGTATGAGGCGAGATATAGTGGATTTTGTGGCTCGTTTCCTATGTTGTCAGCAGGTGAAGGCCGAGCATATGAGGCCTGGTGAATTGCCCCAGATGTTACCCATTCCCGAGTGGAAGTGGGAATGGATCACTATGGACTTTATGACTGGTTTTCCTCGTACATCTCATAGTTTTGACAGTGTTTGGGTCATCATGGATCGATTGACCAAGTCAACTCATTTTATTTCGGCTTAGGTCTCATTTAGTGCCGAGAGGTTGACCCGTATCTACATTCGTGAGATTGTGCGTCTTCATGGTGCGTCAGTGTCTATTATTTTAGATCGAGGTTTTGTGTTCATATCCTACTTTAGGAAGACTTTTCAGGATGAGTTGGGTACTTGGGTTGATCTTAGCACAGTGTTTCACGCCCAGATTGATTCTAGTTAGAGCAGACTATCCAGGTTTTGGAGGATATGTTTCACGTGTGCGTGATGGATTTTGGTGGCCAGTGGGAGCAGCATTTGGGTTTAGCAGAGTTTGCATATAATAATAACTACCATTCCAGTATTGATATGGCTCCTTTTGAGGCGTTGTATGGTAGGCGTTGTTGCTCTTCGGTAGGTTGGTTTGATATTTCAGAGGTGAGACCTCGAGGTACGGACTTTCTTCGTGAGTCTTTGGATAGGGTTCGGGTCATTCAGGATAGACTTAGAGCGGCCTAGAGTAGGCAGAAGTGTTATGCTGATCGTAGACTTCATGCCTTGAGTTTTGGTGTTGGTGATCGTGTTTTCCTTCGAGTTTCACCCATGAAGGGTGTGATGAGATTTGGGAAGAGGGGAAAGCTTAGCCCTAGGTATATTGGTCCATTTGAGATTCTTCGGACTGTCGGTGATGTGGCTTATAAGTTGGCTTTTCCCCCTGATCTATCAGCTGTTCATCCAGTTTTTCATGTTTCTATGCTTCGTCGCTATATCCCTGATGAGTCTCATGTCATTCATTGGGATTCGATTCGGTTAGATGAGCGATTGTCCTTTGTTGAGGAACCGATTTCCATTTTGGCTAGGGATGTTAGGCGATTGTACTCTAGAGTGATCCCTGTGGTTAAGGTCCTGTGACGACATCGACCTATAGACGAGGCTACTTGGGAGGTTGAGTCTGATATGCATAGTTCTTATCCCCATCTTTTCATTGATTCAGTTATTTCCTTGCCTTAGTTCGAGGACGAACTAGCTTTTTAGTGGTGGATGTGTAACGACCTGAAAATTTGATGAAATATGTAAAATTTGTGATTTTGTGTGATTTAACTATTTTACCCCTCCCCGTAGTTGCATTATGGTATTTCTGGGGTATGGGAGTGATTGGCATGATTTTTGATGCATTTAAGTATCATCTATGTAATATTATGGTTTTCTGATGGCTTTAAGAGTTTTATTTTGGACTTATGTGGATATATTTTTATCCGTCCAATGGATGGCCGAACGGATTGCGCCAACAACTCCGAAATATCGATTTTAGGTTAGGTAGACCTTGGGTTCGGGTCCTGGTGCACCCGAGCTCATTTCGACCTATTGGTCGGAAAGTTGAAAAATTGAATAGTTGTGGGACCCACTTTCAGTTGAAACGACCTCGTATGGAAAATCCGACTTCCCCAACATATCCGGAATGTCGATTTTAGTGTGTTAGCATATTTGGTATGATTTTATCGCTTTTAAATCTCATTTCGATCCTCGGTTTGGAAAATTGTGATTACGGGTCTTGGGGGTCAATTTTGTGAAAATAAATTTTTCTGGAAAATCTGGTATCTCCATCGCGTTTGGAACGTCGAATTTAGTGTGGTTTCATAGTTCGTTTGCTTAAATCAGACTCCGAACGAATCCCGGGCACCCCGTTGAAGTCCGGATTGAGTTAAAAAAAAACAGTTTTTTCTTTTGACAGCAGTGCAGAAAAATCTGCACTGATAAATAACCTTTTTTGACCTATTTTGCTCAATTTTCATCTTGCTTCTTGGGAGTTAAATCCTAAATAGTTTGCGAGTTTAAAAGTGAAGTTTGTGAGGTCTTGGAAAGCTAGATTAACATCTTTTTCTTGGTTTTATTACGGATTTAAGATAAGAATTCACCATTTTCTTAGAAATTTCTTGATAAATTTCTCAAAGCCCCAAAAATCTTAGGGCATGATTTTAAACCCAAATTTCATCCCCTTTCACTTGAATAATATTTTTATCTTATAATTACTAGTTTTTTCATCAATTTAACCTTCCAAAAAACTCTGATTCTTGATTTTAACCCGGATTTCAAGAATTTTACCCGATAAAGATCAAAAATGGTTTTTCTTCGATTTGAACCACGTTTTTCACTCGATTTAACTTGAGTTTTCAGCTGTAGGTTCCTAAAAATATGGGGAACATATTTTTGAAGTAAAGTTCCAATTTTTCCCTTTTTTTCGAAAACCTATTTTGGGGGTCCGTTTTGACCCCGAACCAAAAGTAGTCAATATGACTGTCGTTGGTTTTGTTTTGACGCGTAGATTTCATATTTGTTGTTTTTAGCAGAGTTTGGAATTGTTCGGGAAAAGTAAGGTTGCAGGTTCAAGTGTAGCGGACCGATTTCGGCTTTCGAGGTAGGTTATGGCTTAACTCTTCAGACTGGGCTGGGTAGTAAATGATGGTACAAAATGCATGTTAAGGGTGAGAACTAATCATGAAAAATGGCTAGCTACGTGTTGTGCCCGTGTGGGGGCCTATATGTGATGTAATTGTCGAAATTGAAATATTATGTGATATGTTTGACCGTGTGGGGTCCTATGTGACATGGATAGCCTTGAATACATGTGAGTAATTGTATTGTATTGTTTAATGTGGTACTATGGGTGTATTTTGATTATATTCATACTTTACTGGCATATGAGACATATGGAAATTCATGAATGAAATGAAAATAACGAGTGAATATTGACTCATGTGGTTGTGGAAATATATCATTGTGGTTGGCTGTGGAAATATATCACGTGGTTGGCTGTGGAAATACTTATTGTGATTGGTTGTGAGCATTACATCTTCATATCATACTCATTCATGAAACATTGGTACCACCGTGGCAACATCTGAGAAACTTGTGTTCTATATCTTGATGTGTTTTTGCAATATATATGAGATATATTAGAACTGTTAGTGCAAGCGGTGTGGGCTACCGTTTTGGACCATTTTCTGATTGCAGGTCACGTTCCCTTAGTGTATATTTTGTATGCCTTATTTACTACTTTTCTTAGTCGGCCTATGATACCTACTGAGTACAAGTGGACCGTACTCATGTCTACTGCGCCCTTTCGGTGCAGGTCCTAGCTCGAGTGCGCTTCAGCTTACTAGATTCGGGCGTTTGTTGGAGTTTCCAAGGTAGCGGTTGGACATTCATGCATCCGAAGTTCACCTCTATCTTTCTATACTAGCTATGTCTTTATTAGTATTCGGAGACAGTTATTATTCCTTTGTGGTTATTTTTCCGATGTATTTGAATCTTGGATTGTATTAGTAGTTCTTACACTATTGACACCTGATTTTAGGCATGATTGGTGTTTTGGATAAGTTCTTTCCGCATTGTTATGATTATTTATATGGTTCGTCTTCATTCTAGAAGCCTTACCTTGGGTATTTCTGTATTTTTCTATATTCGTATCAGTTTGGGTGATAGGTTTACTTGTCATGGTACGCCGCAAAAAATGCCATCATGACCCTCATTTTGGGGTCGTGACAATAATAGTCTCCTTGAGCAACTCATCCATATAAATTTTTACCAGATTAATAACTATATTCATTTCCATTCTTATTTGCAGTAGTGTGAGGCTTAAGAGGCCTTTCAAAATCCATTAAACCCTTAAAATAAGTCCAATCATTATTTGAATGTTTGTACTGCCACCATAAACTTGAATCCTTCTCCAAACTTGAAACTTAAACATTAGTAAAATCTTCATTAAACCGTAACCGAGTATCGACACCATCTACTTAGTCCCTCAGCCTTATTAGATCGAACCTAACAATCTTAACTATAAAATACCATATCTTGTTTGAAAGAGTAACGCCTAATAGGTAAATAACCATCATTCACAAAATTAGTGTACTGGATGTGTGTTTTCACAATAGGTTG
Source organism: Capsicum pubescens (assembly GCA_030864215.1). Classification (NCBI taxonomy): domain Eukaryota; kingdom Viridiplantae; phylum Streptophyta; class Magnoliopsida; order Solanales; family Solanaceae; genus Capsicum; species Capsicum pubescens. Next base: position 259,780,593 of record CM061543.1, read on the forward strand.
ATCAGTAATACATACCTCCCACATATGAAGTGGTTTCATCTGCAAGCAGCTTATTCCTCCGAACCTTTATTTACTATAGCCTTTAATACTAGTCAGGAAAAAGTTTATCCAGTTTCACTTCCTTTTATCTGCAAACATAAGAAAAACATTTCATGTCAAACAAAAGAAGAACAACAAAGAACATTACAAAAGGGTAACACAAAATTGAATGAATCAACAGATGACCCATCTGATGCAATAGATTCCCTATCTATTCAATAGATGAGTCATCCATTGCAACAGGCGATGCATCTGTGGCAACAGATGGATGATATATTGCAATAGATGGGTCTTTTGTTGGAATAAATCCAACCAGCCTTGCTACTACTTTGATTTCTTCCAACAGTTGCTCCGTCTATTCCAACAATTGATTCATTAGTTTCAACAGTTGAGGAAACTGTTATAAGACCACCAAAAATATCAACAACAGTATGAATAATAAAGAAACAACACCATATGTTCTAACACTATCAAAAACACAAACAACACATGTTCCAAAAACACCAACACCCATTTATCAATAAATAGAAAACTGGTAATGGGTGAATCAATAATAACAACAGATGTAAATATTTAATTTAAATAACATACAAAGAAGAAGACGAGAAGGAAAGAGCAATAGTGAATCATACCTGTAATTTAAAAAAAGCAAAGGGATCAGAACACACATTTTAGTCGATCAAAGATATTGGAGGGATTGGTTAAGATCTGAAAGGATTTTCAAGCGAAAGAGGAGAGAAGATAAAGAAAAAAGGAGATAGTTGTGATTACCTTAAAGAGAAGAGAAAGAGAATTCTAAATCTGAAGAAAGAAGAGAGATGAGTTAAGTTAATCTTTGGCTGAAGGAGAGAGAATTCTAGAGATGGGTTTTAAATATTCATTAATAACTTTTGAGGGACACGAGGAGATAGTGACATTGAAAAGACAAGATAAGACTATTCAAGGTGAAGATTTTTGAGTTATCCAAGTAATATTTTTTACCACCTTAGTATTTTATCTTTTTTATCTCAGACAAAAAAATAGGAAATTGCTTTAAAATTAAAAAAAATCTTAAAAAATATAAGTCATCTTTTGCAACAAATGACAATTTATGTTTGAAAATTTTCAATGGCTCGGTCATCTGTTGCAACAAATGAAAATTTCTATGTGAAAATTTCATATAGCTCAGTCATATGTCACAACAGATGGCAATGCCTATTTGATAATTTACCACAAATTGTTAATCTATTACAACAGATGACTTAATATGTTTGATAAATTTCAATAGATAAGTCATCTATCACAACAGATGGCAACGCCTATTTGATAATTTACAACAGATAGTTAATCTGTTGCAACAAATAACTTAATTTGTTTGATTTATTCCAACATATAAGTGATCTGTTGCAACAGGTTGAACATTTATTTTTATACAATTTCAATTGAGTTTGTTCAACTATAACTTTAATTGATTTAACTACAATTGACGATGAGTTGATAGGGTTAACTGCAACTTCAATTGAGTCTTTACAATTGTATGATGTTGGTATTGCGTTCCTCCCGACCTGAGTCGTCGATCGATCACTCTGATTTAAAATGATTCTTATTAACTCATTATCAAGGTAATACCTTAATTTATTTGTTTATAACTAGGGGTGAGTTCATGGGGTGAACTACATCTTCAATTGAGTATTTGGCAACTGCATAATATTGGTATTGAGTTCCTCCCGACCTAAGCCATCGATCGATCACTCTGAGTTGAAACTATTCTTATTAACTCAATTAATTATCAATGTAATACCTAAATTTAGTTATCTAGAACTAGGGGTGAGTTCATAATGTCAACTACAACTTCAATTGAGTATTTGGCAATTGCATGATGTTGGTATTGCGCTCCTCCTGACCTGAGTCTTCATTCAATCACTCTGAGTTGAAATAATTCTTACTAACTTAATTAATTATCAATATAATACCTAAATTGATTTAGATACAACTAAGTATGAGTTTATAGGGTCAACGATAACTTTAATTAAGTCATTTTAATTGCATGATATTCGTATAACATTCCTTCCGACCTAAGTCATCGATCGATCACTCCGAGTTGAAATGATTCTTATTAACTTAATTAATTATAAAAGTAATACCTAAATTTATTTAGCTAGGACTAGGAGTGAGTTCATAGGGTCAACTATATCTTTAATTGAGTCTTTGACAATTATATGATGTTGGTATTGTGTTCCTCCTGACCTGAGTTGTCGATCGAACACTCTGAGTTGAAATGATTCTTATTAACTCATTATCAATGTAATACCTAAATTTATTTATCTTGAACTAGGAGTGAGTTCATAGGGTCAACTACAAATTCAATTAAGTCTTTGGCAATTGCATGATGTTGGTATTACATTTCTCCTGACCTGAGTCACCGATCGATCACTCTGATTTGAAATAATTCTTATTAACAAATTATCAAGGTAATACCTAAATTGATTTATCTAGAACTAGGGGTAAGTTCATAGGGTCAACTATAGCTTTAACTGAGTCTTTGGCAATTGCATGATATTGGTATTGCGTTTCTCCGGACCTGATACAAGTACAACTAGCTCAAGACCATTCACACGTAGCCAATCTCGGGAGTTACAAGAACTCCAAGCCATGTTCATGCAAATGGCCATGTGTGAGTGTGTAATTAATTCATATAAGGGATTCTATGTTTTATAGTGTCAATGGGGGCTTTGAAGTTTAAGTTTATTACACTCCAAAGCCACCCAAGACCAAGGCTAGAATGGTCATTTTCCTTTTATTTTGTGGAGTACTATAAATACACAATAATAGGGCTATTTCTTGGACTTAGTTCATTTTTATTATTGAAGAAACACAAGTCTTGTAATATTTTGAGAACTTCTCTCTCTTGTTCTTGAGAGTGAACCCAAAACTAGACAACAAAGTGTAGTAACACTTATGTTGTTCTTTGGCTAGAAACTTGGGGTTCTTGAGGTTCATGGGTTCCTCTTGATTCAAGTAAGAATTTGGTGTAAATATGTTTTAGTCTTAAGGTCCTAATCTTCATGTTAGGGTTCTTATATTCTAGGATATTTTGTGTCAAGTTACTATCCATCATTTTGTAATCTTGTTGTTTGTATCTTGATATAGTAAAGCCGTGTGGGGCTCTTTCGATTCACTATAGTTATTGAAATCTTGTGTTATTTATCTATCTTGTTGAATATTGTCGTTGTTGCCTTGAAAACCTAGAGAAGCCGAGTGGGGCCTTTGATTCTCTAGTGATGTTGTTCTTGTTGTTCTTGTTGTTCTCTTGATTCCTTGTTGTAAGTTTGATCTTTGTATCATTTGGTATCAAATCTCAAGGCTTGGTTTTGATCTTACAAAACCAATCTTGGGAAGCTTTTACCAAAAAGTGTTTTCTTGAATATTTTGGTCAAAAATTGGTTGTAGATCTACAAAAGATTTTACTTATTTAGTTTATTTCTTGTGTTGGTCTCTTCCCCGCCAACACAAAAAAGTGTCTAAATCTAAAGTTGAGCTTAATAAGAAAAGACTTGTTGTTGTGAAAACTTGAAGTGTCTTTGAGTTTGACTTGTGTTGGATGTTGGAGTGCCATTGTGGTATATTGTTGTTTGTTCTTGAAGGTGTTGATGTTGTGTTCATCTTAAAAGTTTCTCTTCAACCTATGTCTTAAAAGAGCAATAGATCCAAAAAGGTTGCAAGACAAAATTGAAAAAGTTATTTGTGAGAAGACTTGCCAACATCACCTTTCTAGACTTGACAACCACTTTTCCCTTAAAACAAGGAACATTGTCTTGTGGAACTAGTAAGGTCAAACATTACCTTTTGAGTTTGAAAAATTTGAAAAAAAAAGGATACAAAACTTTATGTTTCCCTCCCAATAACAGGTCATCCATTACACATGATATAAAGGGACCAAGGCTTCAAGTTGATGAACAACGTATGTGGACCCGTGGCCAATGACATGCTACCACGTCACCCTAGTTACTTTTCACATGATAATTAAGCTCAAATTTGGATGTTCTAGTTTCTAATTATTGATTCCTAGTTTCATCTAATTGACTTGATAACTAATTAACAAACTAGTACATTCCTACTAGCTTGTCAATTAGCCCTTTGAAGCTTTGTGTTCGTGTCAATGTTTGTTTGTGTGATTTTATCATTTGAATACATTGTAACTCTTGGCTCTAGTCCAACGATAATTCTTTGAGTTTCAAACAAGAATACATTCCGGACAATATCATACTCATACCTTAAGGATTCATGAGTTACTAGCCAATCTACAACACTTGTGGAGCTTGAGTGTGAGTGAACCAAAAGAGTGCGAGTGAGGAGAGGTTTTAAACTAACTTGTTTGTTGCTTGTGTAGGTGATACCTTGACAATGGAGGGAACCACATCTCAAACCATGGATTCTAATAAAATGGAGAATATAAGGGTCACTCTTGAGGTTATGACCCAAACTCTTGAAAGGTTGAGTACGGAAGTGGGAGCCATAAGGGGAGAAGTAATGACTATTAGTGGGAGGTTAGAACAAGTGGAGATTCAAAGAAACTCTTACCCTTCTAACCCTCTACATGTTTCCTCAAGTGGACATGATAGAAATTCTTTCGCTACCGTTACTCCTGAAACATGGCCACAATTGCCAAATCCTTCACTAGCTCCACTAAATGCCGCAAGCCAAACGACCCATAACCCCCTAACCCGAGACTCCAATAGGCCAACCCATTCCCAAACTCCTCAAGTTTCTCAAGAAGGACTTGGGCATCCAATACCTCCACTAAATCCAAACCCTCCCTTCCGAGCTCCACTAAACCAAATAATACCACCTCCACAAAATACAATTCCTCCAAATCAAGTCCCAAACGTCCAAAACCGTCCCTCCACTTTGAGGAATATGGTAGAGCATATTATGAAGGGTATGGATCCTTTGATGAGGCTTACATGAGGGAAATGGATATAAGAGAGGGATTTGTGGATCCAAGAAGATACTGAGGGTATCGAGAAAGGGGAAACCGATACCAAGAGAGAGACGTAGACATCAATACCATCAAATTGAGCCTATCTATATTTAAGGGTGAAAGTGACCCCGAGGATTATCTTGCTTGGGAATCGGCGTGCGATAATGTATTTCAAGTGAATGATATCTTAGAAGAGAAGAAGAGTTGTTACACCATAGCTTACTTTGAAGGTTATGCTAACACATGGTGGGAATACGTCAAACGGTTTGGTAATGAGTTGATTGATGGAAAACCACTACCATGGTTTCGATTGAGGTATCTAATGAGGCAACGGTATCTTCCCAAAAGTTATCGTCATGAGTTGCTTTCTAGGTTGTACAATTTGCGACAAAGGAATCGAAGTGTGATGGAATATTATGATAAGTTTCAACAACTCATGTTGAAGCTTGATCATCGTGGAGAAAAAATTAGTCATGACATCATTCGGTTCAAGTGTGGGTTGAACAAAGATATCTCCACTGATTTGAAACTTCATAAGATTGATACCGTCGTAGGTATTTTCCAAGCGGATCTTGAGATGGAAAGGGAACTTAAAGAGAGGTCGTCGTTCAAAGCAAAGGGACAATCGACCTCGGGTTGGCCAAGGGGAAAGGATATGGTTCAATCCTCTTTGGGTTGGCCCAAAAATAAGGACCATCCCACCATTACTAGGCTGCCCGAGCCCAAAACAGTCCCCAAAATTCCTCCGAGGCAAGAAGTTCACAAGTATCCTAATCCTAAAGGGTTCCAATGCTTCAAGTGCCAAGGTTGGGGGCATAAATCCAAGGAATGCCCTAACTGATGCAATGTAATCCTAAGGGAAGGTAGATTGTATTTCCTTGGTGAAGAAGTGGGTGTTGAAAGAGAGAAAAATGAGACCGAGCCTCAAGATGGAGAAGAAATGGAGGGTGAGCCACATGATGATGATTATGGGGAAGATGATTATCCGCAAGAAGGAGAGTGTGTTGTTCCAAACTTTGTAGTGAGGCGTGCCATGTTTAGTAAGGCAATAGATTATCCTAGCCAAAGAGAGAATCTATTCCTTACTAAGTGTCTTGTGAATGGTAGTGTGTGCACTTTGGTGATAGATAGTGGTAGTTGTGCAAATGTTGTTAGTGTTGCTATGGTGAACTTCTTGAAACTTCCCACTACACTTCATACTATCCCTTATAATTTGTAATGGTTGAATGAATGTGGTGATTTAAAAGTCATGAGGCAATGTGTGATACGTTTTAAGGTAGGAAACTACCATGACGAAGTGCTTTGTGACGTAATACCAATGCAAGCGTGTCACTTGTTGTTAGGTAGACTGATGATAGGCGTATTTACACGCCTAAAGCACCTTAATTTACCCATATTTTAGCTAAGTTTTGAGAACAAAATATATAATTCATGCACTTTTAGTCCTTTTTCCTGTAAGTGAGCTAACAAACGTGATTAGCAAGTTTTCAGGTATAAACGATGAAGATTCCAGCACTTTATGGATAACGTGACGCCCAAGGAAGCTTCACGAAAGAAGGAAAGCAGCATTTGGACGCCTATGGACTGAAAGTGATGCATGGATAACTTGTTTCGGGCAAAAACATCATTTCTAAAGACTTTGGGGATCAGCAGTAACTTATTAGGATTAGGATAATGATGCAGTAACCTAGTAGGACTAGGATAAAGTAATGCAGTAGCTTAGTAGGAATAGGATATGGGTGTTATAAATACCCTATTTTGCTGAAGTTTTTATTATTCAAATTCTCATTAATCTTAATACAACTCTTTCAATTAATTACTTTCTCTTCATCTATTCAATTCTTAATTTCCACAACAAGAGAACCGCTATTCTAAAAGGGAATTCATGCCTAACGCCATACCAAACCCTACTACACGTGAGATCTTTATTTTGGTATAATGATAAAGTCTATTGTGATTTCTATCGCACTCATGAATAGCTAAACTTCTCTGTTGGGGTTATGGAAGCCTTATGAGATACTATCTATTGCTATGAGTTTGTGAGTTCGTGACTCGTATGATGCTCATATCATTATTCTCTTCATCTTAATGCAAATTCTTGTGGTTGCAAATGCATAGAATACGCCAGTATAGCATTAACTTGTTTGAAAGAAAAGTTATATGTCTGGAAAAGAGATAATGTCAAGGTAATAGGGCACCAACCCCTGTTAAAAAGTTAGTGCCATAACTGGATTAAACTCTTGGAGAGTTCGTACCATTAGACACGCTTTAAGCTCGAAAGAGTTAAAGTGAAATAATCCTTGAAGGTCGAAAGACGCCTGGATTTACCATAGAATACAACTCTCTATAAGCACATGCATGTCTGAATTCCGCATAACTCATAGCCAATAGAGACGTATAACTCATAAGGTGGACATAACCCCAACTCTCAATTCTCATTGGTTAAACATCTTACTAAACATTCTTTCTTTTTACTCTGCTATTTTCTGTTTTTACTCTATTATTTTGTTTACATTATTGCACGCTACAAAATCCCCCCTTTTACGAGACTTGCACCAAAAGTCTAATAATCTTTGCTTACTTAGTGACCAAGTATTCTCTGTGGGATCGATACCCAACCCAGTTGGGTTATATATTTGACAACGACCGCTTACACTCTTACGAGAGCTGTAGTTTGAGCGTTATCAAATTTTGGCGCCGTTACCGGGGAATACGGTTGTCAACTAAGTTTGTGATAATTACTAGACCCTTTGGTCAAAGATTCTCGTATTTTACTTTTAGTTGTTGTTTTGTTTTTATTCAGGTTTGCTTGAGTGCATGCCAAACACGCGAAGTTCAGGTCAACCGTTATTACCTATCAATCCTGAACCTCAACTTATTGGTAGAATGGATGCACAACGTGACATTGACAGAAGGGCGGCTCAACAGGAGCAGGCTAGATTAGCTGCACTGGCAGCTGCTCAAGTGCATCAACAGAATATTGATAACCCAGGTCGGGCAACAAATCCTGATGATGAGGACCTGGGTGATGATGAGTTACTGAATCCTAGGCATGCAGATGAAGTGGCAGCACCTATGCACAGGAGAGATCGTCTAGCTAGAATGAGAGCTGACCGCTGAGCTATGCAGGCTCCTTTTGATGAGGATGATGACGATCTAGATGGAGCTGGTGCCACAGGAGCTATTATTCCTCCACCCTTGGCTCCCGGAGCCAAGTTCAATATCACTAGCACCATGATTCAGCTATTGCAGCTCAAAGGTTTATTTGGTGGACTCGCAGGCGATGATCCGAATATGCATCTGATCAATTTTATCTCAACATGCAAGGCGTTTGACAATCCAGGAGTTGGACAGAATGCAATTCGGCTGTGCTTATTTCCATTGTCTCTATCTGGGGAGGCAACTCTATGGTTGAACGGGCTAACTCCTGATTCTATTACTAATTGGAGGCAACTGAAAGACGCTTTCCTAGAAAGATTCTTTCCGCCATCCAAGAGACCACAGTTGAGAGATGAGATCAGCAATTTTCGATAGCTTCCAACTGAAGCTCTCCGCGAAACATGGGAGAGGTTCAAAAAGAAGCTTATGCGGTGCCCAAATCATCAGATGACCAATATCCACTTGATGGAGATATTATATAGGGCTTTGAACTCAGTGACTAAGCCAGTGGTTGATAATGCTGCAGGTGGGTTATTCATGGACCTTACTTTTCTTGAGGAAAGTGATATGCTTTATCGTATGACAAAACAGAGTAGAGCTTGGCATACCAGGGATTCTGAGGTAGCAAGCTCTACCGTATTTATTGGCATGACTGCAGAGCAGAGGAGTAGACAAGAGGAACGTGATCAAGATATGGCGCACATGAAAATGCAGTTGGATCTTCTTACCAAGCATTTATTATCAGGGAAGACCGAAAAAGTCAAAGCAGTTGCGTCAAAAGGAAGAGACGGATCCGATTCAGAGGAAGAAGCCAACTACTTGAATAATCAGGGGGGTTTCCGAGGCAATGCCCAAGGAAACCAAGGTCGGATCTATTATGATAAATCTGGATACAAGGACCGCGATCAAGGTAGTTGGAAAAACAATACCGACAGGAGTGGTTTGTATGTTCCTCCTGGAAGACGTGACGCCGCTGCATCTGGTTCTGGAAATATTTCCATGGAAGATATGATGGCTAAGATGCTGAAAGGAGTAGAGGCAACCAGTATAGGAGTAACTGAGGTAATAAATTATCTGTCCTCAATAAAGCAATTGGTTGACTCGCATTCCACTTCAATAAAATAGCTGGAGCAGCAATTGAGTCAACTTTCAGCGGTATTCAATCAAAGAAAAACTGGAACACTACCTAGCGACACAGTGCAAAATCCGAGGAATGATGGATCGTGTATGGCTATTACTACCCGAAGTGGTAAAGTATTGGAAAATCCATCTAAAGGCAAGCAGGTAGTTGATAATATATCGGATAATGTTATTGATACAGAATGTGAAAAGGCCGAAGAAGATGAAGAGTGTGTTCATGACGTCACCCCTAGACGTCTGCAACCTGAAAAGATTGATAGTTGGAAGCAAGGTAAAAAGAAAGTGGTGGAGAGAACTATTCCCCTTCCACCACCACCTTTTCCTCAGAGACTGAAGAAGAAGGCTGACGACACTCCTGAAAAGGTTGATAATCGGAAGCAAGATAAAAAGGAAGTGGTGGAGAAAACAATTCCCTTTTCACCACCACCTTTTCCGCAGAGACTGAAGAAGAAAGCTGATGATACCAGGTTTAGTAAATTCATGACTATGTTGAAAAAGCCGACTATTAATGTTCCTTTGGTGGAAGCGCTAGAGCAGATGCCTGGATACGCTAAATTCATGAAGGACCTTTTAACAAAGAAGCGGGTAGTAAGCTATGAGCCAGCAGATAATATTCATCATTGCAGTGCAATTGCCACAAGGTCCTTAGTACAGAAGAAGGCAGACCCTGGTGCTTTCACTATTCCTTGCACGGTTGGATCTATGAATTTTGCTAAAGCATTGTGAAATTTGGGAGCTAGCATCAATTTGATGCCACTATCCGTCTACAGAAAGTTGGGGTTGGGCGACCCTACACCAACCAATATGCGGCTCGTGATGGCAGATAGGTCGGTAAAACGACCTGTGGGTATCTTGAATGATGTGTTGGTGAAGGTGTCTACCTTAATTTTTCCTGCAGACTTTGTGATTTTGGATTGCAAGGTGGATTCTTAAGTTCCCATAATCTTGGGACGTCCTTTCCTTGCAACAGGAAGTGTGCTTATTGACATGAGAGCTAATGAGCTTTTATTTCGGTTGAATGACTAAGTGGTCCGCTTTGATATATGTAAAGAAATGAAGCAGCCCAGCGATATGAATGTGTTCTCCGTAGCTGATGTTCATTATGAAGATAAGAAAGCATTATCTGTAGAGAAACAGCTTACTGTTGAGCCATTGTCTGCTGCGCTGCTGAATGTTGAGCATGTGGATGATGAAGATTATGAAGAAACTATGGGTGCTCTAACAGAAATAGGGTCCTATTCTCATACTCCTAAACAGCCGGACCTTGATCTTAAGAATCAACCGTCACCAACAGCGAAGACTTCCATTGAAGAGCCCCCAGTGCTAGAATCGAAAGAGCTCCCCAATTATCTAAGGTATGCATGCTTGGGAAGTAGAAATACACTTACGGTGAGTGTGACGGATGATTTAAGTGAAAAGCACGTAGAGGCTCTCATCTCTGCTCTGAAGAGATACAAGAGAGCTATGGGTTGGACTATTGATGATATAATTGGTATCCCTCCTGGGATATGTATGCACAAGAGTCATATCAAAGAAGATTGCATGCCTACAAGTAAGCATCAGCGTCGTATGAATCCATTCAGAAAACGATGCCCCATCTATCTCGATGAAGTCTATGTAATCGAGATAGCTATGTCGTGCCGCGACAATAAATCAAGCGCTTGGTGGGAGGCAACCCACCGTTTTTAATTGTTTTGTTTTCTTAAGATTTTGTCGAGCCACGACCAAAACTAAGGCGCTTGGTGGGAGGCAACCCATCGTTCTAATCGTTTTTGTTGTTTTTGAGTAAGTGTAGGTGCAAGAGGTATAAAGGAGGAGATTGGTTTCAAATTTTGATTTGGAAGTATTCATGTTGAAGGTGGTAAGTTAGGAATGAAGAAGCAAAAGTCTATGGGTTAGGCATTTCCTATGAAAATATAGGCAAAGAACAAGGCAAGGCCTATGTAAATCTAGGCCACTAACAAGGCATGGCCTATGCTATGGCCTAAGATCTCGGATTCTAGAGTGCCATAGCATAGGCGCCGCCTATGCTCAACAATGTCATAGCATAGGCGTCGCCTATGCAAAAGCATTTTGTCTCTTAATCTAGTATGCCATGGCATAGGCGCCGTTTATGCCTAACAATGCCATAGCATAGGCGCCTCCTATGCCTAACAATGCCATAGCATAGGCGCCGCCTATGCCAAGTATAGGCAAAGCATTAGGCGCCGCCTATGGTCACTTTTGGTCTCCAAATCCGATTCCAAATGGGTCAAAACCCGACCCAAGCTTGTCCTATAAATAGAACCTTAGTCTTAGAACAAAAATGCATTGCAACTTCAACCTAGGTGCAGCCTACCTCTCCAAAATCTCTCAAAAATTTTCCTTTTGTTCTTTTACTTTGCAAGAACATCTTCCGAGGCCATCAACCAAGTAAGTAATTCTTTGTTCTTCTTTTATATTCCGTAAGTACTACACTACTACGCCTATAATGAATTGTTAAATCTTGAAGTAGTATTGGTGATTTGAATGTGGTTGATTTGTTGTGATACATCTCGTTGAGTGAAAGAATACGTGTGGGTGTTCTTGATTTTGTTCCGACTTGTATTTGATTGTTATACACTGTCATACTTTTGCGGTGTCGACATGGTGAAGTTAATTGCATAATCTTCAAAATTGAATTCTTGAATGTTTGAATGACTCGTTCATCGAGATAAAGATCATGATTGAATACAAGCATGAGATGTTGTGATTATTTCTATGCCATAACTTGATACGATCTCTATGAAGTAGTCTTGTTCAAAAAGTGCATTAATCCAAACATGAAAGTATGATCAAGATTACATGAAATAGAGTTGGAATGGATAGTTAAGACGGCATGAAAGTATGACTGTGCTGAACATATTATTGGAACATAACGCCTAAACGTATATCAATGAAGTCTGAGTAATCGACAATGTTCACTTAATTAGTTTGTGCCAACAAATTAAGTGTGGGGTGGTACCACTACTATTTGTTTGTCGACTGTATCTACCGAGATGAAGCTAACATGACTATCATTTTAATCTCAGGTACAATGGCACCAAAAGCACGCCAAGGAAAAGACAAAGCAACCACCTCACAGAAAGGCTAGAAAAGGGGAAGAAAAGAGCAAGTTGAATCCTCCTCACTACAAATACCTCAACGCACTTTTGGATTAAGTGGGTACAATTTGTGGAAACTCTGAGGATGACGACTCTGATGATGATTTCGACGCAGGGGGAATGACCCCAGACATAGAAGAGGAGTCCGACTAATCAGGTTTTTCGTATTTATTTTCCATTGAGGGCAGTGTGTCCCGTCTAAGTGTGAGGTGTTGGTATTCGTATGTTGTACTTATTTGCCTACATTTATGGTCATATTTTTTTTTGTTTGTTTGTTTTAATTAGTCGTAGATTTTTTTTAGATTTTGATGCATGAAATTGTTCTGATAAGCGGCATGGTGTTATGACAAGAGTTTGTGCTAGAATCATTACTATTGAGACATTTAGGCTCTAAGTGTGACTCACTGTGTGATAATTGTGTGGTTTAATTCATTCATCTGTTAGGGTCAAGAGTCTATAATATTCCCAATAAAGTTGACCATGTGCCTTGTGTGTGTGAGATGATAGTATATTCTGTGTTTGTGACTGATGCTAGAACTTGCCTGGTGTGTGTGTAAAGCAAAATAAAGAGTGTGAGTTTAGGAGATGATTTAGGCATTTCTTTGGCAACCGATACTTGTTTACCTTCGTTTTACCTACCCGTGGGCATTATCCTAGTCAACCCCTTTGAGCCTTTAAGCCATTTTCTTTGATAGCCTCATATGTAAGCCTAATCCATTTTTTTCAAGACCATAATTTGATCTAAATTCCTAAGTGCTTTAAGTTGTGAAGTCATGTGACAAAATAAGAGGAAATTGGGTGAGAGTGATGCCTTAGAGTGTATTGGTACTTGAATTTGTTATGAAAAAGAGTGGCTATCATAGAGGTGTGTTGTAAAAAAAAAAGAAATAGAAAAACAAAATGATAAATTGTGTTTATGATTAAATAAAAAAATAGTTATGCTTGAATGGCAAAATAGGTGAAAAGGGGTGATAGATGAAAGAAAGGTAGCAGGGTTGATTAAAAGAGAGTGTTAATGGCATAATGTGATGTATTAAAGCGCTTAGGAACATAGTCACTATTTCTGGCCAAAATAGTCCTACCCGTCCCTTAGCCTACATTACAACCTGTAAAGACCTATTTGATCCTAAGCTTAACATTCTGATATTAGTAGAGCATTACACTAAGGGCAAGCCTATGGTCATCAGTTACAACATATGAATTCTTTGTGAGAGTGAGAGCAAGGATAATATTATACCCATGTTCTGAAAAATGCAATACTTGTGAGTGATTATGGGTAGTATCTTATGTGAGACACACATGGTTGATGAGTTTTGGGTAGTCTTGTATGATTCTTTGTGCCTTAACTTGTGGATACGAATTAACCATCATCACAAGTCTATGTTGGAGGTTGAATTGTTTCTAGAAGTGATTAGAAAACTACTCTTTGATAATAATTGTTGTGCCTGTCTTGATGAATATTTTGTGTTGTTACTGTGAAACTGGAAGTAGATGTTTATATGAACATGATATATTGTTCGAGGACGAACAAAGATTTAAGTGTGGGGTGTTGATGATAGGCGTATTTACACGCCTAAAGCACCTTAATTTACCCATATTTTAGCTAAGTTTTGAGAACAAAATATATAATTCATGCACTTTTAGTCCTTTTTCCTGTAAGTGAGCTAACAAACGTGATTAGCAAGTTTTCAGGTATAAACGATGAAGATTCCAGCACTTTATGGATAACTTGACGCCCAAGGAAGCTTCACGAAAGAAGGAAAACAGCGTTTGGACGCCTATGGACTGAAAGTGATGCATGGATAACTTGTCCCGGGAAAAAACAGCATTTCTAAAGACTTTGGGGATCAGCAGTAACTTATTAGGATTAGGATAATGATGCAGTAACCTAGTAGGACTAGGATAAAGTAATGCAGTAGCTTAGTAGGAATAGGATATGGGTGTTATAAATACCCTATTTTGCTGAAGTTTTTATTATTCAAATTCTCATTAATCTTAATACAACTCTTTCAATTAATTACTTTCTCTTCATCTATTCAATTCTTAATTTCCACAACAAGAGAACCGCTATTCTAAAAGGGAATTCACGCCTAACGCCATACCAAACCCTACTACATGTGAGATCTTTATTTTGGTATAATGATAAAGTCTATTATGATTTTCGTCGCACTCATGAATAGCTAAACTTCTCTGTTGGGGTTATGGAAGCCTTATGAGATACTATCTATTGCTATGAGTTTGTGAGTTCGTGACTCGTATGATGCTCATATCATTATTCTCATCATCTTAATGCAAATTCTTGTGGTTGCAAACGCATAGAATACGCCAGTATAGCATTAACTTGTTTGAAAGAAAAGTTATATGTCTGGAAAAGAGATAATGTCAAGGTAATAGGGCACCAACCCCTGTTAAAAAGTTAGTGTCGTAGCTGGATTAACCTCTTGGAGAGTTCGTACCATTAGACACGCTTTAAGCTCGAAAGAGTTAAAGTGAAATAATCCTTGATGGTCGAATGATGCCTGGATTTACCATAGAATACAACTCTCTATAAGCACATGCATGTCTGAATTCCACATAACTCATAGCCAATAGAGACGTATAACTCATAAGGTGGACATAACCCTAACTCTCAATTCTCATTGGTTAAACATCTTACTAAACATTCTTTCTTTTTACTTTGCTATTTTCTGTTTTTACTCTATTATTTTGTTTACATTATTACACGCTACAAAATCCCCCCTTTTACGAGACTTGCACCAAAAGTCTAATAATCTTTGCTTACTTAGTGACCAAGTATTCTCTGTGGGATCGATACCCAACCCAGTTGGGTTATATATTTGACAACGACCGCTTACACTCTTACGAGAGCTGTAGTTTGAGCGTTATCATAGACCTTGGAAATATAATAGGTCTACCAAACATGATGGGAGGTCTAATCAATATACAATTGAGAAGGATGGCCGAAAGGTCACACTTCATCCACTTTTGCCTTCACAAGTGAACGAGTTACATCAAAGGATGAGAGAATTGAAAAAAAAAAAAAAGTAATCCAAAAATAAAGAAAAGAAGGGGGAACCCATAGGTGGGGTAGTGGGGGTATCCAGGGCTGCCTCAAGATCAAATGGAAAAGAAAGTACGGTGATATTGGTTAGAAAGAAGGAGCTCTTCATGGATCATGATGAAAACACACCCATGCTTCTTTTGGGACATTGTTTTAACACTAACCCCACTAATTCTTCTATTTCTCCTTTGATTTCTCTTGTGTTGTTGGATTATGAAGATGTTTTTCCCAAAGAACTTCCGCAAGGGTTTCCCCCACTTCGAGGAATTGAGCATAATATTGACTTTGTGCCGAGCTCACAATTG
The DNA here is from genome assembly GCA_030864215.1 of Capsicum pubescens. NCBI lineage: Eukaryota > Viridiplantae > Streptophyta > Magnoliopsida > Solanales > Solanaceae > Capsicum > Capsicum pubescens. The sequence goes on from CM061543.1 coordinate 259,796,379, forward strand.
CCAAACAAATCGGCTTATAGAAGCGACCCTACGGACACCAAAGAACTACAATGACAAGTTGAAAAACTTCTCAACAAAGGTTACATCAAATAGATCATGAGTCCATGTGCGGTTTTGATATTATTAGTGTCAAATAAGGATGGAACTTGGCGTATGTGTGTGGACTGTCGAGCCATCTGATGATAGGCAGATTTACACGCCTATATCAATATATTTTTCTCATATTTTAGCCTAGTTTTGAGAACAAATTATATATTTCATGCACTTTTAGTCCTTTTTCCTGTAAATGAGCTAACGAACATGATTAGTAAAGTTTCAGGTATAAATGATGCAGAATTCAGCATTTTATGGCTTACTTGATGCAAAAGAAAGCTCACAAAGGAAGGGAATAAAGTTTACACGCCTAAGGATCAAACTGCTGCATGGAAAATCTGTCCCGGGCTAAAACAGCATTTCTGAAGACTTTGGGGACTTACAGACACAAAGCTGGATTTTGACAATGATACATTAACCTAGTACAATTAGGTTATGTATTTCATTATTTTAAGTGGATTATGATAATGTTACCTTAACCTAGTACATTTGGGTTAAGGATTTCATTAGTCTAATAGGATTTGGTTATTTATTTCATTAGCTTAGTAGGATTAGGATATGGGTATTATAAATACCCTATCATGCTAGAGATTTTAGAGAATAAGGAGGGAGGAAAGAGGGCGAACACAATACTTCCTTCCATCCCTCTCATCTTCTCTCATCTTCTAACATCTTCTTAACTTCTCCTCTTACAATTCAATTCTATTTTTCTTCTTCTACTCTTCTATTCTTAAATTCCACAACAAGAGAACCGTTACTTGCTAAGGAATCACGCCTCACGCCTATCACTTGATCTACAAGCCATTACTCAATAACGTGATATAATAACAATGTCAATCGTGATTTCCTTCGCATTCATGGGTAACTAAACTTCTCTGTTGGGGTTATGGAAGCTGTATGAGATACTATCTATTGCTGTGAGTTTGTGAGTTCGAGGCACGTATATTGCTTATATCATTATTCTCTTCATCTTAATCTACATTCTTTGCAGTTGCAAACGCAAGAATACGCCAGTCTAACATTTAACTTGTTCGAGAGAAAAGTTATTTGTCTGGAAAAGAGATAACGTCAAGGTAGTAGGACACCCTTTCCTATTAAAAAGCTAGTGTCGTAACTGGACTAACCTCTTGGAGAATTCATACCGTTAGACACGCTTTAAGCTCGAGAGAGTTAAAGTGAAATAGTCCTTGTTTAGGTCGAGAGACGCTTGGATTTACCATCGACTACAATCCTCTATAAGCAATTGCATGTCAGAATTCTACACACTCATAGCCAATAGAGACGTATACCTCAGAAGGTGGACATAACCCCAACGCTTCAATTCTCATTGTTTACAACCAACGTAACAATCTCTCTCTTTTTACTTTATTATTTTCAGATTTTGTTTACATTACTTGCAAGACAAGAATCCCCCCTTCTTACGAGACTTGCACCAAAAGTTTAGTAATTTTACTTACTTGTTGGCCAAGCTATTCCTTGTGGGATCGACACCCAACCCAGGTTGGGTTCTATATTTGCTAACGACCGCTTTACACTCAAACGAGAGCTGTAGATTGAGCGTTATCAAAAATTGGCGCCGTTGCCGGGGAATACAAGTGTCAATCAAGTTCGTGATAATTACTAGACCCTTTGGTCGAAGACTCTCGTACTTTTACTTTTAGTTTTTGTTTATGTTTACTGCAGGTTTTTATTTTAGTGCATGCCCCATACTCGAAGTTCTGGTCAACCGTTATTACCAATCAATCCTGAACCACAACGCATTGGTAGAATGTAAGCACAAGCTGAAATAGCAAGGATGGATGCTCAACAGGAACAAGCAAGATTGGCTGCCCTTGCCGCAGCCCAGGTTCAATAGCAGAACATTGATAACCCAGGGCGTGCACCAAATCCTGACGATGAGGATTTAGGTGATGACGAGTTACTAAACCCTAGGCGTGATGCTGAAATCGTAACACCTGCCAACAGAAGAGGTCGACAAGCTTGGTATAGACATGATCGCCAACCTATGCAGCCAGCTTTCGACGATGATGATGATGATCTTGATGGTGCCGGAGCCACTGGAGCTATAATTCCACCACCATTAGCGCCCGGAGCCAAGTTCAACATCACAAGCACCATGATTCAGTTATTGCAACTCAAGGGATTATTTGGTGGACTAGCAGGCGATGATCCGAATATGCATCTCATCAACTTTATTTCTACATGCAAGTCTTTTGACAATCCTGGTGTTGGTCAGAATGCAATTCGATTACGTCTATTTCCATTGTCTCTGTCTGGGGAGGCAACACTATGGTTGAATGGGCTGACTCCTGATTCAATTACAAATTGGAGGCAATTGAGAGACGCTTTCCTAGAAAGATTCTTTCCGTCATCCAAAAGGGCATAATTGAGAGATGAAATCAGCAACTTTCGTCAGCTTCCAACTGAAGCTCTTCATGAAACATGGGAGAGGTTCAAGACAAAGCTAGCGAGGTGCCCAAACCATCACATAACTAATGTTCACCTCATGGAGATATTGTATAGAGCCTTGAATTCAATAACTAAGCCAGTGGTGGATAACGCAGCTGAAGGATCTTTTATGGACCTCACCTTTGGTCAAGCAAGCAATATGTTAGATCGCATGACGAAACAAAGTAGAGCTTGGCATACCAGGGATTCTGAGGTAGCAAGCCCCACTTTATCTATTGGCATGACTGCAGACCAAAGGAGAAGAGAAGAAGAACGTGATCAAGATATGGCGCACATGAAAACACAAATGGATCTTCTTACAAAGCATTTATTATCAGGGAAGACCGAAAAAGTGAAAGCTGTGGCGCTAAAAGGAAGAGACGAATCTGATTCGGAAGAGGAGGCCAACTACTTGAACAATCAGGGGGTTTCCGTGGGAATACCCAAGGAAACCAAGGTCGAAACTTTTATGATAAATCTAGAAGCAAAGACCAAGGTAGTTGGAATAAAAACAATGAAAAGAGTGGTTTGTACATTCCCCCTGGTAGACGTGATACCACCACATCTAATTCTGGAAGTATGGAAGACATGATGGCTAAATTATTGAAAGGAGTGGAAGCAACGAGCGCGGGAGTTACTGAGGTAATTAATGATTTGTCCTCCATGAAACAACTAGTTGATTCTCATTCCACGTCAATCAAGCAAATAGAGCAGCAACTGAGCCAACTTTCAGCAGCACTCAATCAAAGAAAGGCTGGCACTTTACCTAGCGATACTGTGCAGAACCCAAGGAATGATGGGTCATGCATGGCCATCACTACCAGAAGTGGTAAGGTGCTGGAACCTTCATAAAAAGGCAAGCAAGTGGTTGACGAAGTTGCGGACATGGATGATAATGTAAAAGGAGAAGATGCCGCAACAACCAATCCTGATGTCAAGGATGTCACGCCCAGTGACGTGCAGCCTGAAAAAATGGAAAAACGGAAGCAAGAGGAGAAGAAAGCCATGGAGAGAACACTTCCATACCCACCACCACCTTTTCCCCAAAGATTGAAGAAGGTGGCGGATGACACTAAGTTCAGCAAATTTATGACTATGTTGAAGCAGCTGACCATTAATGTTCCATTGGTAGAGGCACTTGAACAAATGCCTGGGTATGCGAAGTTTATGAAAGATCTTTTGACCAAGAAGAGGGCGGCAAGTTATGAGCTGATGGATGATGTGCATCATTGTAGTGCAATTGCTACCCGATTGATAGTTCAGAAGAAGGCCGACCCCGGAGCTTTCACTATTCCTTGCACCGTTGGACCTTTGGATTTTTCCAAAGCATTATGTGATTTAGGAGCCAACATCAATTTGATGCCATTATCTATCTATAAAAGGTTGGGGTTGGGTGATCCTACTCCAACCAACATGAGGCTCGTCATGGCGGATAGGTCGGTAAAACGACCTGTTGGTATCCTATGTGATGTCTTGGTAAAGGTTTCTTCATTCATCTTTCCAACAGACTTTGTTATTTTGGATTGTGAAGCGGACTCAAAGGTTCCCATAATCTTGGGACGCCCTTTCCTTGCTACAGGAAGTGTGCTCATTGATTTAAGAGCTAACGAGCTTTCATTCCGAATAAATGATGAAGTGGTTCGCTTTGATGTTTGCAAATCAATGAAGCAACCCAAAGATCCAAGTGTATTTTTGGTGGCTGATGTTTTCTTTGATGATCCGAAAGAATTACTTAAAGAAGAGCAAATTATTGCTGACCCTTTGGCGGTTGTGCTCATGAATGGAGAGAGTAAGGATGCTGAAAATTGCAAAGAAGCTATTGGTGCTCTATCAGGATTAGGGACATATCGCTATGCTCCCAAGAAGCTGGACCTTGATCTCCAAAATCGACCCACACCACCAGCGAAGACTTCCCTTGAAGAGCCACCAACGTTAGAATCGAAAGAGCACCCCGATTATCTAAGGTATGTGTTCTTGGAAAGTATAAATATACTTTCGGTGAGTGCGGATGATTTAAGTAAACAGCACGTAGAGGATCTCATCTCTGCTCTGAAGAGATACATGAGAGCTATGGGTTGGACTATTGATGATATAATTGGTATCCCTCCTACAAGCAAGCCTCATTATCGTCTGAATCCATTCAGAAAACGATCCACCATCTATCTCGACGAAGTCTAAGTACTCGAGGTAACTATGTCGTGCCACGACAATAAATCAAGCGCTAGATGGGAGGCAACCCATCATTTATCGTTTATCGTTTTTCATTTTTCATTTTATTCTAGTACTTGTTTTGATTTTGATAAATGAAAAATCCAAAAATAAGAGTCGTGCCACGACCAAAACTAAGGCGCTTGGTGGGAGGCAACCCATCATACTAATCGTTTTCATTTGTTTGAGCGAATATAGGTGCAAGAAGTAGTCAACGAGGAGATTGATTTCAATTAACGATTTGGACGCATTGTATGGTAAAGTTGGCAAGTTAGGAAGGGTGATGCATAAGTCTATGGATTGAGCCTTTCTCATGCCAAAATAGGCTTCGAGGAAGGCTAGGCCTTGGTAAAACTAGGCCACGAACGATGCACAACCTATCCTATAGCCTAAGGTCTCATAATCTAGTGTGCTATACACTATGCGTCGCCTATTCCTAGGTATGCTTTTGACTATGCGCCGCCTATGCTATGGCATTTGGTCTCAGTATCTCATATGCCATAGACTATGCGGCACATATGTCTACAAATGACATAGACTATGTGGCGCATATGTCCCATTATGCCATAGACAATGCACCGCATATGTCTCATTATGCTATAGACAATGCGCCGCATATGTCATATCTATGCCAAGCATTATGCGCCGCATATGTGGGATTTTTGTCTCCAAAACCGATTGTAAATGGGTCATAACCCAACCCATTCTCTTCCTATATAAATGGGACTTAGTTTTATAACACAACACATTGCAAAGTGACCTAAAGGTGCCGCATATTCATCCAAATCCTCTCAAAATTTTCTTTTTTGCTCTTCCAATTCACAAAACCACCTCCAAAAGCTTCAAGCAAGTAATTACTCTCTTATTCTTCATTTATTTCTCGTAAGTACTACGTTGCTATGTCTATTATAAATTGCTACATATTGAAAGATTGTTGGTGAAGTTCATGTGTTTGGAATGTTAATGCAAAATCATGTGAGTGAACGTATACGTTAGAATCATCTTGACTTGTTTCCGACTTGAATTTGGTTTTAATAGCATTGTTATACTATTTACGGAATTGCTATAGTCTTGAACATTGTTTAAAATTGCTACTTGGATACTTACATGTTAGGCTATCCCGTTCATCGGGATAAGACTTATAGTGTCTGCCGACATAGGAGGTTGTGATTGTTGAAAGTAACTATATTATGTGGTAACCCCTATGTAGTAGTGTTGTTATATCTAACATGAAAGTAATGCAATGGCTTCAAGTAGTGATACATCACTGATTTTCTTTCCGAAATACAACTCCTAAAACGTATGTCGACTAAATCTGAGTAATCGACCACTTTCACTTCACTGATTTATGTCAACAAAACTAAGTGTGGGGTGGTACCCCTACTACTTGTACATAGATTGTATCCATTTATATTGTGCTACCACTAACACTATTTCTAGTCTCAGGTACAATGGCACCGAAAGCGAGACAAGGCAAGGAGAAGGCTACCACCTCCCAAAAGGGCAAAAAGAGAGGTCGCAAGGACCAAGGAGAACCCTCCTCGCTGCAAATACCTCGACTCACGCTTGGAATTAAGTGGGATACTTATGAGGAACTTCTGAGGATGACGACTCTGATGATGATTCCAATGCAAGGGGTATGACCCCAGACATAGAGGATAAGTCCGACCAACCAGGTTCCTCGTATTTATTCTCCACTGAGGACAGTGTCCCGACTAAGTGTAGGGTGGTGGTATTGCATGCTATACTTCTCTACTCGCATCTATGTTTGTTTGCTTTGTTTTTGTTTCATTTTTTTAGTAGTAAATTTTTTCTAGCTTCGCATGAAATTATTTTGATAGGCAGCATGAGATTATAACAAGAGTATGTACTACAATTGTGACTATTGAGACGTTTAGGCTCTAGTTGTGACTCATTATGTGATATTGTGTGGTTCAATTCCTTCACTTGTTGGGTCGAGAGTCTATATTACTTCCAATCAAGTCGACCATGTGCCTTGTGTGTGTGAGATAATAGTATATTCTATGTATGTGGCTGATGCTAGAACTTGCCTGGTATGTATGCAAATCGAAAATAAGGAGTGTAAGTTTAGGATATGATTTAGGCATTTCTTTGGCAACCTATACATGTTTACCTTCAGTTTTACCTACCCATGGACATCATCCTAGTTAACCCTTTTTAGCCTTTAGCCTATTTCTTTGACAACCTTGTATGTAAGCCTAATCCATTTCTTTCAAGACCGTAATTTGATCCCAAAATCCCTAAGTGCTTTAAAGTGAAAAAGTTATGTGACAACATAAAAGGAAATTGGGTGAGTATAATGCTATAAATTGGAATGGTTCTTGAATGTGTTATGAAAAAGAAAAAAAATGCTATCATAAGAGGTATGTTGTGAAAAGAAAAAGGAAAAGAAAGTTGAAAAGTGAGTTATGCTTAAAATTGAAAAAAGAGGAGAACAAGGGTGGTAGAAAAAAGAAAGAAGAAAGGTTGAAAGAAAAAAGTGTCAATGATACAAAGTGATGTATTAAAGCGCTTAGGAACTTAGTCACTATTCCTGGCCAAAATAGTCCTACCCGTCCCTTAGCCTACATTACAACCATCAAAAGACCTACTTGATCCTAATCTTAACATTTCAACATTTAGTAGAGTATTACATTAAGGTCAAGCCTATGGTCATCAGTCGCTTCATATGAATTCTTTGTGAGAGCGAGAGCAAGGATATTTTGATACCCATGTTTGAAAAATATGCTATACTTGTGAGTGATTATGGGTACTATAGTGTAAGACACACATGGTTGATGAGGTTTGGGTAGTTATATATGATTCCTTGTACCTTAACGTTTGCATGCGAGTTGATCACCATCACGAGTCTATACTTGAGGTTAAATTGTTTCTACTTATAATCGGAAAGCTACTCTTGGTTGATAATCGTTGTGCTTGTCTTAATAAATATTTTGTGTTGTTGCTGTAAAAACCTTAAGTTGATGCTTAGAAGGACATGATATGTTGTTTGAGGACGAACAAAGCTCTAAGTGTGGGGTGTTGATGATAGGCGGATTTACACGCCTATATCAATATATTTTGCCCATATTTTAGCCTAGTTTTGAGAACAAATTATATATTTCATGCACTTTTAGTCCTTTTTCCTGTAAATGAGCTAACGAACATGATTAGTAAAGTTTCAGGTATAAATGATGCAGAATTCAGCATTTTATGGCTTACTTGACGCAAAAGAAAGCTCACAAAGGAAGGGAAGAAAGTTTACACGCCTAAGGACCAAAACTGCTGCATGGAAAATCTGTCCCGGGCTAAAACAGCATTTCTGAAGACTTTGGGGACTTACAGACACAAAGCTGGATTTTGACAATGATACATTAACCTAGTACAATTAGGTTATGTATTTCATTATTTTAAGTGGATTATGATAATGTTACCTTAACCTAGTACATTTGGGTTAAGGATTTCATTAGTCTAATAGGATTTGGTTATTTATTTCATTAGCTTAGTAGGATTAGGATATGGGTATTATAAATACCCTATCATGCTAGAGATTTTAGAGAATAAGGAGGGAGGGAGGAGGGAGAACACAATACTTCCTTCCATCCCTCTCATCTTCTCTCATCTTCTAACATCTTCTTAACTTCTCGTCTTACAATTCAATTCTATTTTTCTTCTTCTACTCTTCTATTCTTAAATTCCACAACAAGAGAACCGTTACTTGCTAAGGAATCATGCCTCACACCTATCACTTGATCTACACGCCATTACTTAATATCGTGATATAATAACAATGTCAATCATGATTTCCTTCGCATTCATGGGTAACTAAACTTCTCTGTTGGAGTTATGGAAGCCGTATGAGATACTATCTATTGCTGTGAGTTTGTGAGTTCGAGGCACGTATATTGCTTATATCATTATTCTCTTCATCTTAATCTACATTCTTTGCGGTTGCAAACGCAAGAATACGCCAGTCTAACATTTAACTTATTCGAGAGAAAAGTTATTTGTCTGGAAAAGAGATAACGTCAAGGTAGTAGGACACCCTTTCCTATTAAAAAGCTAGTGCCGTAACTGGACTAACCTCTTGGAGAATTCATACCGTTAGACACGCTTTAATCTCGAGAGAGTTAAAGTGAAATAGTCCTTGTTTAGGTCGAGAGACGCTTGGATTTACCATCGACTACAATCCTCTATAAGCAATTGCATGTCAGAATTCTACACACTCATAGCCAATAGAGACGTATACCTCAGAAGGTGGACATAACCCCAACGCTTCAATTCTCATTGTTTACAACCAACGTAACAATCTCTCTCTTTTTACTTTATTATTTTCAGCTTTTGTTTACATTACTTGCAAGACAAGAATCCCCCCTTCTTACGAGACTTACACCAAAAGTTTAGTAATTTTACTTACTTGTTGGCCAAGCTATTCCCTGTTGGATCGACACCCAACCCAGGTTGGGTTCTATATTTGCTAACGACCGCTTTACACTCAAACGAGAGCTGTAGATTGAGCGTTATCACCATCAACAAGATTACGGTAAAATATTGTCACCCTATTCCTAGATTAGATGACATGCTTGATGAGTTGAATGGTTCTTGTATATTTTCCAAGATAGATCTTCGGAGTGGTTATCACCAAATTCTTATGCAACCCGGTGATGAATGAAAAACAGCCTTCAAGACCAAATTTGGTCTCTATGAATGGATGGTTATGCCATTCGGCCTAACCAATGCTCCAAGTACTTTCATGCGGCTAATGAATCATGTGGTGAAGTATTTTATTGGAAAGTTCGTTGTTGTTTGTTTTAATGATGTCTTGGTATATAGCAAGTCCATATATGAGCATGTATTGCATTTACTAAGTGTCTTTGATGTTCTTAGAAAAGATAAGTTGTACGCCAATCTTGAAAAGTGTTCCTTTGGTGTTAATAAGGTTGTTTTCTTGGGTTTTGTTGTTAGTTCAAGAGGGGTCGAAGTGGATGAATCCAAGATAGACGCTATCAAAAATTGGCCAATCCTACAAACCATTGGTGAAGTAAGAAGCTTCCATGGTTTGGCTAGTTTTTATAGAAGGTTTGTCAAAGGATTTAGCACCATAGCCGCCCTCTTGACTGAGGTTATTCGGAAAGACCAACCCTTCAAGTGGGGTGAAGAGCAAGCTAAGGCTTTTGAATCTTTGAAAGTTATGCTCATTTCCGCGCCTTTATTACAATTGTCCAACTTTGATAAGACGTTCGAAGTTGAATACGATGCTAGTAAAGTAGGCATAGGGGTTGTTTTGATGCAAGACTTAAAACCGGTTGCTTATTTTAGTGAAAATCTCAAGGGTGCTACTCTAAACTACTCTACGTATGATTTAGAGTTGTATGACTTGATTAGAGCATTGAGGAATTGGCAACACTACTTGTAGCCCAAGGAATTTGTGATTCGGACGGACCATGAATCCTTGAAACACTTACGGGCATAATACAAGCTTAACAAAAGGCACGCCAAATGGATTGACCTTCCCTTATGTTATTCAATACAAGAAGGGTAAGGACAATGTGGTTGCCGATGCCTTGTCTAGAAAACATATACTTGTGTCCACTTTGTCTTCAAAGTTAATAGGTTTTGAGAGCCTAAAGGCATTGTATCCCGAGGATCCTCACTTTTCTTTTATCTTTAGGGAATGCGAAGAATTAGGTAGGGACAAGTGGATTTCGGATAGGGGTTTAAATCCCTATGCCAAGTTTGATGGTTACTTGTTTAAAGGTAGATGATTGTTTGTACCTTATAGCTCTTAAAGAGAGTTATTTGTGAGGGAAACACATGATAGTGGTCTAATGGGTCATTTTGGGATTGACAAAACCCTCGGGATATTGGAGGAGCAATTCTATTGGCCTAGAATGCACAGGGATGTGGCTAGGATTTGCGGCCACTGTGTAGATTGTAAGGGAACCAAGTCTCGTCTCCTCTCTCACGGGTTATATACCTCGCTTCCCACTCCTTTACGTCCTTGGCTTGGTATATCTATGGATTTTGTGTTAGGATTGCCGAGGACTAGATGAGGTAGGGATAGCATTTTTGTTGTGGTTGATTGGTTTTCTAAGATGGCACACTTCATTCCTTGTTCAAAAAGTGAAGATGCATTAAGTGTGGCTTCCTTATTTGTTGAAAATGTTGTCAAATTGCATGGTGTTCCGAGGACCATAGTAAGTGATAGGGACTCTAAGTTCCTTAGTCACTTTTGGAAGTTAATGTTGGGTAGGCTTGGCACTAGATTGATATTCTCTACATCTTGCCACCCACAAACCGATGGACAAACTGAGGTTGTAAATTGGACTTTAGGTTCTATGTTATGATCAATAGTTAAAGGCAAAATGACTTCATGGGAAGACCACCTACCTTTGGTGGAATTTGCATACAATCGGGTTATACACTCAAGTATGGGAATAACTCCCTTTGAGTGTGTATACAGCATCAACCCCCTCACCCATTTGGATTTAACTCCTTTTTCAAGTGATCTTATGATTAGCTTAGATGGAAGCAAGAAGGCTGAAGCCATGAAGAAATTGCATGAGAAAGTGAGGCAAAATCTTGAGAAGAAAAAACAAGAGATTGCTAAGAAAGCAAACAAGGGGAGAAGAAAGTTTATTCTTGAATCGGGTGATTGGGTTTGGGTGCACCTTAGAAAATACTGGTTTCCTTCACAAAGAAAAACCAAGTTGATGCCGAGGGGTGATGGTCCCTTTCAAGTACTTGAAAGAATCAATGATAATGCCTACAAAATTGACTTTCCTCTGGAATATCAAGTGTACAACACCTTCAACATATGTGACCTCTCTCTTATTTCCATGGTTGAGGATGAACATCCACCGAATTTAAGGACAAATTCTCTTCAAGATGGAGAGGATGATACAAGTACAACTAGCTTAAGACCATTCACACGTAGCCAAACTCGGGAGTTACAAAAACTCCAAGCCATGTTCATGCAAATGGCCATATGTGAGTGTGTAATTAATTCATCTAAGGGATTCCATGTTTTGAAGTCTGAAGAGGGTCTTTGAAGTGTAAGTTTATTACACTCTAAAGCCACCCAAGACCAAAGCTAGAATGGTCATTTTCCTTTTATTTTGTGGAGTACTATAAATAGACAATAATAGGGCTATTTCTTGGACTTAATTCATTTTTATTACTGAAGAAAGAAAAGTCTTGTAATATTTTGAGAACTTCTCTCTTTTGTTCTTGAGAGTGAACCCAAAACTAGACAACAAAGTGTAGTAACACTTTTGTAGTTCTTTGGTTAGAAACTTGGGGGTCTTGAGGTTCATGAGTTCCTCTTGATTCAAGTAAGAATTTTGTGTAAATATGTTTTAGTCTTAGGGTCCTAATCTTTATGTTAGGGTTCTTAGATTCTAGGATATTTTATGTCAAGTTACTATCCATCATTTTGTAATCTTGTTGTTTGTATCTTGATATAGTGAAGCCGTGTGGGGCTCTTTCGATTCACTATAGTTATTGCAATCTTGTGTTATTTATCTATCTTGTTGAATATTGTCGTTGTTTCCTTAAAAACCTAGAGAAGCCGAGTGGGGCCTTTGATTCTCTAATGATGTTGTTCTTGTTGTTCTCTTGATTCCTTGTTGTAAGTTTGATCTTTGTATCAGGACCTGAGTCGTCGATCGATCACTCCAAGTTGAAATAATTCTTATTAACTTAATTAAATATCAAGATAATACCTAAATTGATTTAGATAGAACTAGGGGTGAGTTCATGGGGTCAACTACGCCTTTAATTAAGTTTTTAGCAATTGCATGGTGTTGGTATTGCGTTCCTCCCGGCCTGAGTCATCGATCAATCACTCTGAGTTGAAATAATTTTTATTAACTTAATTAATAATCAAGATAATACCTAAATTCATTTATCTACAACTAAGGATGAGTTGATAGGGTCAACTACAACTTCAACAGAGTCTTTGCAATTGCATGATGTTGATATTTCATTCCTCCCGATGTGATTCATCGATTGATCACTTTGAGTTGAAACAATTCTTATTAACTTAATTAATTATCAATATTATACCTAAATTGATTTATATACAACTAAGGATTAGTTGATAGGGTCAACTACAATTTTAATTGAGTCTTTGCAATTGCATGATGTTGGTATTGCATTTCTCCCGACTTGAGTCGTTGATCGATCACTCAGAGTTGAAATAATTATTATTAACTCATTATCAAGGTAATAACTAAATTTATTTATCTAGAACTAGGGGTGAGTTCATGGGGTCAACTACAACTTCAATTGAGTCTTTGGAAATTGCATGATGTTGGTATTGAGTTCCTCCCAACCTAAGTCGTCGATCGATCACTCTGAGTTGAAACAATTCTTATTACCTCATTATCAAGCTAATACCTAAAATTCATCAGTGTTCGATTTGAACTTAATACACTTTATTATTATGAGATGGTTAAAAATTACGTATATCTTTTAACATTTAAAAGATTTATCAAGATCAATTCGAACCAAATTAATATTTTCAAAACTTGTCATTCTTTTCGAAAAAATAAATCATCCTTTTGCGGGAAAGATATTTCATCATTTAAAATCTCGAGTTCTCGCTCATTTCTTTCTCTCTCAATAATACAGACAACAACTACTCAACAAATTGCTCAATTTTTCACAAAAAATTAATTTTTTTCCCATTTTCGACCACATAGATGTTATTTTTGACTTTATTCATACTTGTATTCATCGTTTTGTTTGTTCTCATAGGTAACAGAGTTTAAGAATAGTTTTATATTTGTTCTTTTTTTTCTAAAAATTTGGGCTTTTAATTTAATGATGAAAAAAGACTTTTAGTTGTATTATCTTTGAGAATGGGTTTACAATTTTGAGTCTTGATGGTAAAATCATAGGAAGAACCCGAGAAAACCTTGGTTTTTATCGTAGTATTACATTGGCTATTATGGCATTGGTTGTGGTAGATATTGGTGGTGGTTTTGGTGGTCGTAGTGGTGGCACTTGTGGCATTTTTATGGTGGTTGTTGGTGGTGGTTGTGGTGGCATTGGTTGGTGGTGTTTCTGGTGGCTGTTGGTGGTGTCGGTATTGGTGGTGTTTGTTATGTATTTTTAAAAATTTATACATACATCAATTACAATGTATTTATTTTTTGTTGTTTGTAGGTAAAACATGTCTCCCAAAAGAAAAGAAAGTGAAAGTGGATCAACTTCTGAGCACCTAATAAAAAGGCTACAGTACAGAGGGATTTGGAGGAGCTTCCTAAACAATCTTAGGCAGGGAATAGTGAAGCTAAGGAAAGATATGAAAATGACATTGAGGGATATGGACAAGGTTCTATAGATGGTGATGGCAAAAATAAAAGTGAGGAGGAAGAAGAAGAAGATAAATAAGAAAAGAAGGAAGTAGAAAGTGAGAAAGAGGATGATAATCAACATGATGATAATGCATCACCAATGGGGCATGAATTAAGATCGAAATCCCAGCATGAGGCTGTCAAAACTATTAGTATTGAAAGGTTTCAAGTTGCGATACCATTAGATGACCCTGCAGAACTAACTGGTGATCTTGTACTTAAATGTTAGTTGGGGAAAACCTTTCGATGAATTTAGGAAAACTCTGAAGAATTAAAACATAGAAGGACTTTTTTAGAAGAGCTGCATTGGACACTTTCTTGAGCTGCCTAAAGACCATATTTCCCATTTCCAAATGAGCATGGTATATGGTCTTCTCAAGTGCAGGATCAAGTACGTGGGGGATGATAAAGATTCAAAGTAGGGCAAAAAAAAAGATGAAATCTAGATCAACTATTGTGGCATGCCAATTTGTTTTGGCTTGAAAGGATTTACCATAGTGACGGGCTTGAGGTGCAATCTTCCATAAGAATCTATCAACAACGAAACACCATGCAAAAGTTCCAAGGCAAGCAGGACTGTCAAACCACTACCATCAATTACAAGAAAGGCATTATTGTAGCGACCCCCCACCAAAACCAATAAACGCAAGGAAAAAATAGATGGATTATTAGACATTGCTGGATGTAGGTAAAAATCCAATAAGTTGATAAAACATCTCAAGGATAAAACCATATCAAAGAAATCCAAGGAGCAATTGTGCTTAGTTTGATTTGCCCATTCTGTTATATTGGCAAGAGATGTCTACAAAGTCATAGAAGATGATTTGTTAAAGCTTGCTAAGGATTTTGAGAAATTCAACAATTATACCTGGGGATATGATAGCTACTACTTGACTGTCAAATATTTACTACCCAAGCTATCCCCAAAGACGATCACATTATACGGCTTTTCTTGGGCTTTCATGGTAAATTTAATCACTATTTATTTACTCATCCATTAATTTATATTGAATAATTATTTTCTTGCCTCCTGTTTGCATTTTTTAGGCTTGGGAATTTAAAGTCATTCCTCACCTCTGAAAGAAGGTCAAGGATTACCAAAATGAGGTTTCTCGTCCAAGGATCCTTAGGTGGTTGGCTGCAAAGAGCAACATAAGAATTAAGGAGGCTGATCTCTTTAACCCTCCAGATAATGCAATCATCTTATTTTGAGTAAAATAACTTGACTTAAAGAAAGATATTAAAACAAATGTGCAATCTATTGAGACAGATAAGTTATCTGTTGCAACAGATTACCCGTTCACTGCAATTGGTATAATAGATGGGTAATCTATTGTGACAGACGATTCATATTTTGAATCAGATTACCTATATATTGCTTTGGTTCTCTGAACTCGACTCAACAGATTACCCATATACTGCAAATTATGCAATAGATGGGTAATCTAATGTAATATATTATTAATTTTTACGACAGACAGATCAGTTGTTGTAACAGAAAGATCATTTTTTGCATAAGTTTTCTGTGTTAACATGTAACCCAACTATCTACAAATTATTATATGATTTAAATGTATTTTTCTTTTTTATAGGTTGTGCATCCATGGATCGTGCCTACTGAGTAGGAGTTGGGGATGACTTCTTTTATTACTCTAGGTCTCATTAATAAAATAGCAGACCCAATGGTGGAGTTAATAAAAAATAAATTGGCTGGAGCAACATCCATAAGAAGAATAGTTGGGCTAGGTCAACCTAATATTCAGACTCTTCATGACAAACCTACTGCAACAGATCCGGGTGCTTCTTCTGGGCGTGTTGCTGGTGTAGTTGTTGATGTTGGTGGCAGGTATGCTGATGCTGCTGCCAGTCATGATGATGAGCATGTTGATGCTCAATAAAAAATAAATATGTTTGAAAACACCTCTTTTATAGGCCCCTCTCACCCTTACACAGGTCCCTCTTACCTTTACACCGGTCCCTCTCACCCCTCTTCACCCTTATATTCTTGTTGCAAATACGAAAAATGTAAGGACATAAAGGACAAACTCTTTGAAAAAATAAAGTCTATCACTAAAGCTATTGAGGAATTAAAATCCAAGAGGTGTGTCATACTATCCAAGAAGGTGAGGGGGCCATAGACTCAAGCATTGGTGGTTGGAAGGAAGAAAAGAGCAATTAGCCAAGTTCTCCCCAATCGGAAATAAAAAAAATTGTAACTCCTTCCTCTCCAAAAGTTGTTACAATTTAGGGGCCATTCAAGAAGTTGGGCATATACGCGAAACTTGGTGCCAAAGAGAAGAGGGGTCTACGATGGGCCAAGAATGCCAAGAAAGGCGGACAAGATTACCCTATCTTTACCTTTTCTGCTCAAGACTTCAAGAGTATGATAGATATGCGTATGCAGTATGTGGACAGGGTAAGTTCACTTTTACTAACCTAGCCTTCTAATATAATCCATGAAGAAGAAACTATGCAACAGATGTGTCATCTGTTGTAACAGCTGTGTATTCTGGTGTAACTTGTGGTAGTTCTTGTAACGCCTCGAGTCTGTACCCCAGATGCTGCACGGTGCTTATAATCCTAAAGGACCACAAGCTAACCCATGACTGGTACCTTCTATAATAACTGAGTAATAATACTCTGATAATGCAGAAATTTGGCAAAAAATTTCCATAAAGTTCAAAACTGAAAATAAATATTGAATACAAAAAATTGAATACTTAAATATTTATCTGAAATACTCTAGTTTGAAAAAGCCTCTATTGTCTAAACAAGGAGTCGATGGGACAAGTCCCCAATTAACTTCGACTGTTGAAATAAAATTGAGTACTAAAATAATAAATATGTCCTCAAACTATGAGGACTCACCACTAAGTCTGCTGCTGATAGATCGGGCTGCTATGTACAATCGGGAACCCATGCGTCTGAACCAACTATATAAGACATCATAGTGCAAAAAAATTTATGCACCAGTACTTTGAAGGTACTGGTATGCTAAGTGAGGTAGGCTGAGATGCATGGATTCATATGCATGAACAATACTGACTGAATGACATGAGTATAACTGAATAACAGTACATGCATGAATACATAAACTGTAATTGAGATCATGATAACACTGGGTACGAAGTTCTGAATACTAATTATCGGATATTTAAGTTTACTGATACTGTACCATTGATAACTGAGTGGTTGTATCTGACAGTCCTAATTCTGTGGAACTGAACTGAGTTCTATACTGATACTGGAATTGAAGTTGAGACTGTGGGAGGTAATCATCTAACGGACACGCCCCTTTTCTGAATAGATTGGGGTCCAACCTGTAACCTCAGTTGGAAAGGTGTCAGTATTGTGCCATGAGTAAAGACAAGCTGTAAGTTAACCCTCTCTGACAGAAAGCTCTTTCGTTTACCCTCGATGACGAGAAAACTCATATGAGATATATCAACCCTAGTCTGGCAGGAGATATCTCAACCTACACTGGCTACATAGTTCTGTAATGCAGGGATTGCTACTATGGGATAAACCCTCTGCTAGCAGGAATGCCCCACCACTGGGTTCGCTCGGTGCTGAATCATACTCCCAACTAAATAGACACTGGACTAATTTCCTAGTTCCTACTAGGCTTGACTGAATTGTTATTGATTGTACTATTTAACTGAACCGAATTGAGTTTACTGAGTTCTATTAACTGATGGAATACTAATAAATTATGTTAACTGGTGGAATACTATGGAGTTCTATTAACTGACTGAATTTACTGAGGTCTGAGCTGAATATTGAACTAGAGTTGTGATTAATTACTGAGGCTACTATTCGTGACACTACTGAGACTGTTCTGTAATTACCATAGCTCTAGGTAAACAGCTATGTTTTTGGGTATTGAATACCCCCAGGACTCGATAGCATGAAAAATAAATCATAGAATAAACTTGAAAAGCATAACCATGTGCACTTGATCATAACACATTCATAGAGACATTTTATCAAACACTTGCATGATATAACTTTAACATAAGCTAGCATGACATGATTCTTCCCTTTTCTAGTTCACATGAGCAATTCATCAAATACTTGGAGAACATAATCCATGCACATGACACTAAACAACTATAGGCATCATAATACAAATACAAAATTCACAATTTAAAGTTTCTAGCATGGATTCTCATGATACAACACATAAAATCAATATTTTCATATAAATCTTCCAACTAATCATAGATTAGGAACTAAATTAACATGGTAATTATAAACACCTTCAAATCTCATCATGAAATTCATCAAACTCATTAACTTATAGTTAAAAGGGTTTCTTGAACTCTAAGGGTGGAAGGAGACCCTTGGATGAACACTTTACATACATTAACAATTAAATTGTTGAAGATTGATGAATGTTCTTGAGAATTGATCTTGAAATTGATGTTCTTGGGTTTTGTTCTTGAGAGAGATTTGAGAGATAAGAGTGTAATTTTCTTTGTGAGGGCTGAATTTCATGTTTTAGGGGTTGGGTCGAAGTGAGAGAAATGTCCCAATTACCTTTTTGGACGTTGTTTTAATTACTAAAAACTGGTTTAGCGATACGCAGACCGATGCGCTGCATTATTAGCATCAATGAGATGTCCAATGCGCCGCATCGAGTTCGCATCAATTCACTGGAATTTGCAATGGGAGCTGGGGGGAATATTCATAGACACGATGGGTGACGCGTCGCATCAAGATCGCATTGATCCACTGGTTTGAGCTTTCAATTATGATTCAAACAAAGTCATAAAAAATTGAAACTTGTCTGAGAACACCCACTGACATTCCTAATCATGATTCAACCTAAAAATCATTACTTTAAGGTCATGAGGGTCATGAAATAGAGTCGTCAACTTATGAAGGCTAAAATAACACTAAGTCTGAGTACTTAGCTAAAATCTTCTAAGTCTGCGACCCCTTAACAAGCTTTAAAGGACTGAGTTAAGCTTAGAATTTTGTGGGGTCTTACAATATCTCCACCTTGGGAACATTCATCATCGAATAAGTCTAATTGAGCTGACAATACGGGTAGACTAGATTTACATACAAGACTTGCACAACTGTAACATTATTTCATGACTGACACTACTGATATACTTAAATTTTATACTGAACATTCATATCTGATGCATGAGTACGTGGCTGAATAATGTTCTGACTTTTGACGAAATATTTTACATCTTTATCTTAGGAAAATTGTATGTTGTCAAGCAATCGATGTTGTATTTTACACTGGATTTTAGTGCTTTCAGGTTAAGGAGTGAGCCACAGAAGAAACTTGGAAAATGGAATAAAAATACCTCTGGCGGACCATCAGCCATGCGATGGACCGCCAGGGTGATTGCCAGACCAAAATAGAAAGAAGAAATCGAGTGACCTCTATGACGGTCCAAGTGGCAGACCGTCAGAATTGCAACGGACTACCAACTTGGTCATCAGGCTTAACCAAAACTCAGGACTTTAGAAGACCCAGTGACGACCAATGCGATGGACCATCAGTCCAACGATGGTCCACCAACATAACCGTCAAACCTGAACATAACCTGATATTTTGGGACATCAAATGACGGCCCATACGATGGACCATCAAGCCTCCGATGGGCCATTAGTTAGACCATCAAATTGGACGCAGCTTTTTTTGAGTTTAAATTTTAAATCTTCTATACCTGGGGGCATATAAATACCCATTTAGGGTTTTATTTCTTTTATCTTGGATATTGTTACCTTAGTTTTCCATCTTTGAAACTCTCTGTAATGTAGTAGTCTTTAAATTAAGCAAAACTTGTGGATCTAATCATCCTATTTCTATTGAAGATTCCAGAATTAATTCTTGTAATATTTGTAAGTGAATTCTGAATTTATTTATGAATTATACAATAATTCTTTCTCTTTCTTCTATGGAGATATGTGGCTAAGCTCCTATAACTAGGCTTATGGGAGCCTTGATGTGAATAACTGATTTGGGTTATGAATCTAATTGAGTTTCGGGGGTAATTAAAGTTGCATAAACTCTTCTTCACTATAATGATTTTTCTTGGTTGCAAACTTGAAAGGTAAGCCCAGAAATATCACTTGTTCGAATAGAAAAGTGTTTGTTGGGAAAAGACAGGGTTTATATGAAATCTAGAGGCTTTAACCTTTGGATTAAGGGGAGATGCCTTAACAGGATTGACCTACATAAGATAATAGTTGAACAATCAATACATTCTTTAAGTTTGAGAGAATTAAAGGGTAAACTATCCATTTAAGTTGAGAAACTAATGGGTAAATAATAGAATTTGACTATTCCTGCAGTTGAAGTTATTAATTAGAACTCAAAGATTCTTCACAACCCTAGATGTTTAAACATCTTGGTAACCATAACTCTAGTTTGTTTAATATCATTGAATTACTACTTGCAAAAAGAATCATTAGTTGGAATAACTCTATTACAATTATTTAGAATATAATTCATAAATCAAACCCCTTTTACTCAGGAACCTTTGAACAGCAGTCTGATAACAATCATAATACTAAATGAACATTGTATTCCCAGTGGGATTCGACACCCAACCTAGTTGGATTCTATATTTGACAGTGACCACTTACTCTCTTGTAAGAGAGGTGTAATTTGGATGTATCAAATTTTGGCACCCTTGATGGGGAATACGATTTTTAATTAAGTTTGTGTTTGTTAATTAACCTTTGGTCAAGTTTCCCAAATTTTACCTTTGTTTATTGTTTTTGTTCTGTGCAGGGTTGTTATTATTTATGCCAAGTACATGGAGATCAGGTTCACCGTTATTATCAGTACATCTAGAACCACACTTGATTGGCAGAATGGCAGACCCACAAGATGCTGAAAGATTAGCCACCTTGGCTAGAGATCAACTTAATTAATAGAATGATGTCCAATCGGTACATCATCCTAACCCTGATGATAATTATTTTGGGGAGGATAATTTGTTAGATCCTGGTATCCCAAGTTGTACAGAGAATATTGCTACACCGATGAACCGCAATGTAACTAGGAATCGCCTTTCAGGGCAAGACAAGAGAGTCAACCTGTGAAATTTAATCTTAATGATGAAGAGGATGGAATGGAAGGAGTAGGTGAAATATGAGCTATTATTCCTCCACCTCTAGCACCAGGAGCTAAGTTCAATATTACCAGTATGATGATTCAACTCCTCCATCTCAAGGGGTTGTTCGGTGGTCTTTCGAGAGATGATCCTAACATGCATTTGGTGAACTTTGTCACCATTTGCATGTCTTTTGATAACCCAGCAGTGGGTCAGAATGCCAACCGCTTACGTTTGTTTCCATTGTCTCTGTCTGGGAAGGAAACACGATGGCTTGATAGGATGACTCCTGACTCTATCACCAACTAAAGGTAGATGAAATAGGCTTTCCTAAAAAGGTTATTTCTACCTTCTAGGAGGGTAAAGTTGAGAGATGAGATCAACAACTTTCGGCATCTTCCAACTAAATCTCTTCACGATACTTGGGAGACATTTAAAAAGAAGTTGATGCAATGCTCGAATCATAATATGACTGATATTCATTTGATGGAAACTCTCTACAGGGCCTTAAACTCTATTACAAAGCCATCCATGGATAATGCTGCAGGAGGATCATTTGTGGATCTCACTTTTCCAGAAGCCTCGGAGATGCTCGATAGGATGACTAAACAAAGTAGAGCTTGGCATACCAGGGATTCTGTGGTAGCAAGACCTACTGTGTCTATTGGTATGACTACAGAGTAATGCAAGAAGGAGGAGGAACATGATCAGGATATGGCACACTTGAAGACACAAATGGATTTGCTGACTAAGCATTTATTATCTAGAAAAATGGAGAAGGTGAAAGATTTTGCATCCCAAGGTAGAGATGAATCTGATTCAAAAAAAGAGGCGAACTATCTAAATAATCAGGGGGATTTTCAAGGCAAAAGCCAAGGAAATCAAGGTCAGAACTATTACGACAAGGCTGTTTACAAGGATAAGTATCAAGGAAATTGGAAGAGCAAAAATGATAGGAGTGGACTATATGTACCTCCTAAAAACCAAGATAATGTTGCAATAAGTTCTAGAAAATATCCATGGAGGACATGATGGAGAGATTATCAAAGGAAGTTGAATCTACCAACTCTGGGGTGACTACTATGAAGAGTGATTTGTCTTTCATGAGTCAGTTGGTAAATTCACACTAAAATTCTATCAAACACTTGGAGCAACAAATGAGCCAACTCTCAGCAGTATTGAATTAGAGGAAGAGCAGAATATTGCAAAGTGATACAGTTCAGAACCCTCATAATGATGGCTCTTATATGGCAGTTACCACACGGAGTGGTAAGGTATTACTAGGCCCTTTTGTGGGGAAATATATGATTGAAGATGTCATTAAAGAAGATGTTGAGCATAAAGAAAGTGATCCAGTAGAGTCTGAGAAACTAGATGGTATTAACATCCCTTCTAATTATCATTAGGTTGATAAGTTAGAAAAAGGAAAAGACAAAGAGAAGGAAATAGTGGTGACTACTCTCCCAAAACCACCACCTCTCTTTCCTTATAGATTAATGAAGAAAGTGGATGATACAAGGTTTATCAAATTCATGACTATGTTGAAGCAGCTGACGGTGAATATGCCTTTAGTGAAGGCACTACAACAGATGCTTGGGTATAATAAGTTCATAAAAGTCCTGGTGACAAAAAAGAGAGAAGTGAGTTACGAAGTGGTAGATAATCTTCATTATTGTGGTGTTATTTCAACAAGGTCTTTGGTGTAAAAGAAAGAAGACCCAGGAGCATTTATAATTCCTTTTACTATCGAGTCTCTTGATTTTTCTAAAGCCTTGTGTGATCTGGGAGCAAGTATTAACCTGATGTCGCTTGTTGTTTATAAGAAGTAAGGTTTGGGAGATCCCATACCCACAAAAATGCTACTAGTGATGGCTGACAGGTTGGTAAAGTAGCCAGTTGGTATTTTGTATGATGTGCTAGTGAAGGTGGCCGACTTAATATTTCCTGTAGATTTTATTATTCTGGATTGCGAGGTGGATTTTGAGGTGCCCACAATCTTGGACAGACATTTTCTCACAATCGGAAGTGTGCTTATTGATTTATGAGCTAATAAGCTCTTTTTTAGGTTTAATGATAAAGTAATTCGATTTGATGTGTGCAAATCTATAAAGCAGCACAAGGAAATAAGTGTGTTCTCTATTATTTATGTTTATTATGATGAGGAGCAGGAAGTGCCAATAGAGGAGAAATTTGTTGTTGAGCCCTTAGCTGCTGTCTTGATGAATTTCGATAGTGAAGACATTGAGGAGACTATTTGTGCTTTGACAGGAATGAGATCATATTCTTATGCTTCTAAGAAGCTAGATCTAGATCTTGAAAACTGCCCAACACCACCGGCTAAGCCCTCGATTGAAAAGCCACCAGTGTTGGAGTTGAAAGAGCTACCAGGCCATATTTAATATCTATTTTTAGGCCGTGGAAACACTTTACCCATTATCATTGAGGCTGATTTGGGTGAGTAACAGGTGGAGGCACTTATGTCTAGGCTTCAGAGTTATAAAAAGGTGATAGGCTGGACTATGACAGATATTATTGGCATCTCTCCAGCTATTTGAACTCACAAAATTCAGTTGGAGGAAGACTGCACACCAATAATTGAGCACCAGCGCCGTCTTAACCCACCTATGCAAGAGGTGGTTAAGAAGGATATCATCAAATGGCTTGATGCAGGGGTTGTATATCCCATTTTAGATAGTAAGTAGGTAAGCCATGTCCAATGTGTGCCCAAAAAAAAGGGCATGACTGTTGTAGCAAATGAGAAGAATGAGTTAATTCCACTCAGAGCTGTGACTGGGTGGAGAGTTTGTATGGACTATCAGAAGCTCAACTCATGGACGTTGAAGGACCACTTCCCAATCCTTTTTATGGATCAGATACTTGATCGGTTGGCGGGAAGAGGTCGGTATTATTTTTTGGATGGGTATTCAGGTTATAATTTGATTTCTATAGCCCCGAAGGATCAAGATAAGATAACATTTACTTTCACGTATGGTACTTTTTCTTTCAATTGGATGCCATTTGGTTTATGCAATGCACCCGCTACCTTTCAATAGTGCATGATGTCTATTTTCTCAGATATAGTTGAAGACACCTTGGAGGTGTTTAGGGATGATTTTTCTATGGTAGGTGATTCGTTTAAGCTTTGTTTGGTAAATCTGAGTAAAGCCTTGGAGTGGTGTGAAGAGTTTAACCTTGTGCTTAATTGGGAAAAATGCTACTTCATGGTGAAGGAAGGCATTGTCCTTCTCCACAAAATTTCATCCAAGGGGATTGAGGTCGATCGAGCTAAGGTCAAGGTTATTGAAAAGCTACTGCCTCCCATTTTAGTAAAGCGAGTGCGTAGTTTCCTTGGTCATGTGGGCTTCCTCAAAAATTTCAAATCCACTTTGCAAACTTTTGGAGAAGAAGGCTAAGTTCAACTTTGATGATGATTGATTGAAGGCATTTGAATGCCTTAAAGGGAAGCTAGTTGATACTCCTATTATTATCATACCAGATTGGTCAAAACCATTTGAGATTAAGTATGTGATGCAAGCGGTGTTACACTTGGGGTTGTACTTGTCCAAAAGAGGGATAGCTATTTCATCCCATCTATTATGCAAGCAAATCACTGAATGAGGCTCAAAAGAACTACACTATTACAGAACAGAAACTTTTTACAGTTGTCTATGCCTTTGAGAAGTTTTGGTCTTATCTGCTAGGAACTAAGGTGGTGGTCCATACTTACCATGCATCCTTGAGATATTTGATGGCGAAAAAAAATGTGAAGCCAAGGTTGATTAGATGGGTACTACGACTTTAGGAGTTTGACTTTTAAGTCAAAGATCGAAAGGGTTGCAAAAATCAAGTCACGGACCAGCTGTCTAGGCTTGAAGAGGAGAAAGCAGTTGGAGATGAATTTGAGATTAATGATGCATTTTCGGATGAATAAATATTGGTTGTTGTGATGGAAAAAATACCTTGGTATGCGGATTTTGAAAATTATGTGGTGAGTGAGGTAATACCAAACAATCTTTCTTTTTACCAAAAAAAGGAGTTTCTCCATGATGTGACACACTACTTTTGGGATGAATCGTATTTATTTTGGAGATGTGCTGATAATATTATAAGGATATGTATTCCAGAAGTAGATATGTTGAGTATCTTGGAAGCATGTCATGCTTCCCTGGTTGGAGGTCACCATGCAAGTGATCAGACTGCGAGAAAGGTATTGTAGAGTGGATACTATTGGCAAACTTTATTCAAGAATATTTATGAGTTCGTGCGAAGATGTGACCAATGTCAGAGGCAACGGTCAATCTCCAAGTGCCATGAAATGCCTATGACAAAGATGATGGAAGTAAAATTGTTTAACGTCTGGTGTATCGATTTCATGAGGCCTTTTGTGAGCTCATATGGGATGAAATACATTCTAGTTGTTGTTGATTATGTATTAAAATGGGTTGAGGCCATTGCTTTGGCTGATAATGAAGGTAAGAGAGTTGTTGCATTCCTAAAAAGGAATAGTTTCTCTCAATTTGGGGTGCCACACACCATTATAAGCGATGGTGGATCTCACCTTTGAAACTGAGTATTTTGAGTTGCCTTAGCAAAGTATGGTGTTAAGCAACATAAGGTAGCAACACCATACCACCCATAAACTAATGGGCAAGTGGAGATTTCGAATAGAGAGATCAAAGTCATACTTGCTAAAACAGTGAATGCTAGCAGACAAGACTGGCCTAGGAAGCTTGATGATGCCTTATGGGCGTACAAAATGGCTTTCAAGACACCCATTAGCATGTCACCATACCAATTGGTTTATGGCAAGGCATGTCATTTGCCAATTGAATTGGAGCATAAGGCGTTGTGTGACTTAGGAGGCTGAATTTGAATTAGAATGAGGCAGCGAACTTGAGATTGGGAAAGCTTAATGAGATGGATGAGTTTCGTCTCAGTGCGTATGAAAGAGACAATCTTTACAAGGAGAAGATGAAGAAGTACTATGACTGGAGGAATGCAAAGCGAGATTTTCAAAAGGGTGATTGGGTCCTTCTCTTCAACTCTAGACTTAAGTTGTTTCCAGGTAAGCTTAAATCAAAATGGTCGGGCCCATTCTAAGTGAATCAAGTCTACTCGTCTGGAGTAGTTGAACTTGGAAATGAAGATAAAAGTGTTTTCAAAGTGAATGGGCAACGACTGAAGTTGTATATCGGTCCAATGGATTCAATAAAATGCATAGATACTATCTATCTTGATGAAGTCTGAGTAATCGAGCTAACTGAGTTGTACAGCGACATTAAATCAGGCGCTAGTAGGAGGCAATCCATAAGTTGTTGTTGTAATCATAGCTAGATTTTATTTGATATTTTTGTACAATCTGATGTGTTGTGAAATGTGCAAGACTAAAAATGCAAAAAGAAAGGAGATCTACAGTTTAAAAAGGGGTTGATAGGAGAACCAATGGACCGTCACGGTCTCTATGGACCGTCACTCAGAAAGTCAAATCCATGGTAACAAAATGCCATTTTCGATAAAACTTAACGGTCAAGCTGGTGGACCATTACTTCATCTATCAACCAGATGTTGAAAATCAAGTTCACTGGAATAAGTTGACGGACAAGTCGATAGACCACCATATCCAGGATGGACCATCAACCAAGCAGTCATAGAAAAGCAGAATTTTGTTGTCTCTGGTAAGTTGCGATGACCAACCAGACGACCGTCAGAGACCCAATGGACCGTCGAGTTGGCCGTCAATGAAACCCTAAGTTTGGGTCGGTTCGGGCTATGCAGAAATGCTATTTAATGCACAAGAAATCGACCCAAACATCTTTTAATGGATGAGAATAAGTGATTACCTACTTTGCCACCTTTTCAAATTCTGTAACTATTTAAATCCCTTTGAATTCAAAGAATTTGGAAGCAGTTACCTCCCTCTAGAACTTTTCCTCTCTTTTTTCTCTTCTATTTAAACAGACCCATTCTTCTTTTCTCCTTATCACAACTAAAGTAGCAATCACTGACTAAAGCCTTAAGTTGTTTTATTTTTTGAAGTTGCAAATTGAGTATTAAAGGCTTGGAAATCAAGGTATGCTCATAATCCTTCTCCCCTTTATTTCACTGTTGAGTATAATTGTGAGAGTATCGCAATGTTTCTAAAAAGGAAATTCATTTTGTTTTTTTCTCTTGCCTTATTGTTGATGTTTTGAGTGTTGAACCCTGGTATACTATATTTTGGGAAAAGTCTGAGTAACCCAGGTGTTTAAATAGGAAAATTTACATTTAAGTATTGAATTAATGTTATTGTAATGTTGCAAATCGAAGGATGTATACCAGGTGTTTGAAAAAATGTCCAAATGAAATTTGTATTGAAAGAGTTGTCGACGGTCACTTTGGCAGACCGTCGCTACTGCGACGGACCTCTAGATAGACCTTTTCAATGAGGCCCAGTTTGTTTTTCACTAGATAGGACCTGACGACCAGTCTAGTGGACCGTCAGTAACCCAACGGACCGCTAGTTCGACCATTGCAAGCCTCTAAAGTAAAGAACTTACTGGTTAAGGCTGACGGTCGGTCTGGCGGACCGTCAAAATGACCGTCAAGCCAATTTTTTTACTGTTTTGACTGGATTTTCCATGCAAACTGATTCCTTACCCCATTTTTAAGGCATTATGGCACAAAAACTCCCTTTGACTAGAGATAGTGGGCGAGCACGAGGAAGAGGTTAACCCACCAAGAGCAAGGAGGCACCAGTCTTCAATACAAGGCAAAGAGACAGGATGTTTCCTACACTCTCCCAATCTAAAGAGGAGAGTGAGGGAAGCACTAGCAGTACTAGCTCGAGCCTCGATGAGGCAAGGGTAGTCACGTCTCACCCTAAGATAACTGAGGCTTAAACTGAGGCTACTAATATGGAGGTACAAAATTAAGAAGGTGATGTAGAGACTGAGCCTGAGGATGCAAATATGGTCAAATATAAGGATCCTCAAGTAAGGGAGGCATTCCGATGGCAACTAGAGGGAGCAAGGGAGAAATTCTATGATGGGTTGGCACCGACAGCAAGCAGACAAATCAAAAGGCCATTTGCTGAAGAGTACCAAATAGTGATAATAGAGTTGCATGAATATCCTGAGCTGGAGCATCATTTCAATGAGTATGAATTGGAATAGATGAACAAGCCTCCCAGATCATATCAGACAAATTTGGTAATGGAGTTCTTTGCTAATTATTTGGTATTGGCAGAAAAGGATGTTCCAAAAGGCTTAAAGGTTATAGACTTTTCTAAAAGGGAGTCATTCCCAGTCTGAGGAGTTAACATTGATATATCAGCCAAACAATCAACAGGATGTTGTTTGGGCTGTACTATAAATCTCTACTTATTGTTCCTGATCTTGAGTACAGCCTGAGTTCTGCACCTACCCAAAGACCTTGGCTATCTGTACTTCTAACTAATGATGGTAACCCCACCTGGGCGACCAACCCACATGAGCGCATTTCTAAGTATTTCTTTAGTTTCAAAGCTAAGTTTTGGTGGGATGTCGTTAGACTGAGGTTGATGCCAACAGGTGGGGATGCCAATTTAGATAGTGCCAGAGTTATGCTTTTTGCTAGTTTGATTTCAAGGCTGACGATTAACTTCAGTCAGATTATTGCTGATGAATTTATTGTGAGGGCGCATAAAGTGGACAGTGCACTGCCGTTCCCATGTTTAATCACAGAGTTATGCAGGAAGGCGAATGTTTCTTTGATTCGAGGTGTTGATAATGAGGTCCGGGTGACTCATAAGCAAGATATTGAGAGGTCAAAGGATGACTCAAAGTTTAAAATGCGGGTAACCAAGCCTCCAGCCTACCAGACACAGTTAGTGCCGGCCCCCGATGCTTTTGAAATACCTACAGGTATGCCATTACCCATCACCACATATATGCCACGTGAGTATATGCCACCAAGTACTTCTGAAGGGGCAGGTTCTGCACCACCTATGGGTGGGGCAGAGTTTGCAGAATATAGGCTAACGCAGGAGAACTTCTCAAAGTCGATGAAGTTGTAGAAGATGTTTCAGAAATAGCTAGACACATGGGATTCATAGTTTAAACCATTTGTTGATCAAATTATTGCAGAAGCAATCTGTCCATTCCAAAACATACAGTTGAGGATGGACCACATGGAAGAATGCATCAACAAAAGGCTAGATACAATGTCCATTCCCGATCTTGCTAAGTTCATAGTGGAGTTTAAGCAGGCACAAGATGACATCATAGAATTGAAGGGCAGGCAGTCTCAGCAGCCCATATTTAATCCAACCCTAGTGATGAGTGATGGTGATGAGGGTATTGATGATTTAATAAGAAAATTGTTGAAAGACAAAGAAAAGTAGCAGGTAGATGAATGTACTAAAATAAAAGTTGAAAGATGAAGAAAAATAAAAGTGATGACACCGGAAGAGAGAGAACACCATGATATAAAGAAAGCCTTAAAAAGATTAAGGAGAGATGAAGAGAGAAGAAGAGAGAAAGCAGAAGAAGAAGCCACTGGAATATCTACCAGTTCCTCCCCAGTTAGGGGGCCAAGTTTAGACCCAGTTCGGGATGTTGTACCTCCAATTCTGGAGGATGAGATTATGAGTACCCCTACCATCATAGGGGTCAACGTTGTAGCAGGTGAGGATACTAGAGCCTCATTACATTTCACAGATGCCTTAGATGAATGAGAGGCATTACAAATATTCCCACTCCTCTGTACTTTTATTTTATGCATTGAGGATAAAGCATTTTATTTTCTATAGGGGTGGGTGTACTTATACCATGGGGGTTTTATTGCTGATGTTATTTTCCTCCTATGTTCTATCTAGTAGAACTAGCATATTTACGATTGTATTTTTATTTTCTTAAGGTTTGATGTAAATATCTTTGTTAATGCTTATTTATAAAAGTGTCTTTTATTTTTGCATCTTGTTGTATATATGAATGATGAGGAGCATATGTGTGTGATTATTTACTTTAGTTATTTTGCATATGTGAACAACATTTAGTGATTCTGTAATTGGCATTAATATGTAAGATGTGCATATATCATGTGATGGAAATCCTTAGAGTAGTAGAATAAGTTTAACTCAGTTGCCTCTTTGTGCGAGGATTTGTCTTATGTTCTTGCATAGTATAGTGCCTAGAACTTACCCAGTTCATTGAGGTTGTCTTGTAGTTGATTCAATAGGATAGGATAGTAGGCCTCCTTGTACATTTAGTCCACTTAGCCAAAATAATTAACCCTGCCAAAAAGATTTTTCCATATTTGAACCCTTTTTGAGCTTGTAGTAGTTTTCTTTATATCCAATAACTCTAATTAACTCTCTTTAGGGTATTAGCACCTAACTCTGGCCCTGGTCCAATATTGGACATTATGCACCTTATCTTAGGCAAAACACCTAAGTTGAGGGTGGCTATTATCAAGATGTTGAGCATCTAACAAAAAGTTGGTTTAGAACTTAGTTTAAAAGCATTTGGCCCTGATCTATTCAAGATATTGTGCACCTTAACTGATTACCTCAGCATAAGTTAAGGGTGGCTGATACTTGTAAAAAAAAGAGGGGTTTATGTCAAAGTGGAGCTGAATAATAGAAGTTGTAAATGAGCTGGTAAAATAGTAGCTTGGGTGAATAAGGATGCAAGCGCAAAGAAAGTTAAGTCTGAATGTTGAGTCACTTTTACCAAAATTTATGCTCACCTAGCCCTGAAGCCACATTACAAACCTGAAAAAGACCTGCTTGATCTTGGTGAATCAACTATAAGAGAGCGTTAGATGGTAAAGGAAAGCCTATGGGTAAGTAAATTATGCTTGTAACTTCTTTGTTGAGTGTGAAAGTTTAGACTGTGTCCATAAAAGATAATGAGTGGTGGACTTCATTGCTGTGAGGGCAACTTGAGTTTTACTTAGTCTTGCTAGTCTCTGTTGGATATGATGTCCATGATTATGTGTGTGCTAATATTAAATCAATGTCAGTTTTAGATCCTGATGTGTTGAGCATATATGAGTGAAATGACAAGTGAATGGTTATGCTAAGCCTAGTTCAATAGTTGGTTGTCGGTCATTATGTTATTCATGTATGCAGTTTGGTGCTGAGTTGCTTGAGGATAAGCAATTGTCTTAAGTTGAGGGTGTTGATGTTCCAGCTTTTAATGTAATATTTTACATCTTTTTCATAGGAAAATTGTATATTTTCAAGCAACCGATGTTGTATTTAACAATGGATTTCAGTGTTTTCAGGTTAAGGAGTAAGCCATAGAAGAAACTTGGAAAAATGGCATAAAAAGACCTATGAGCCATCCTACGGACCGCCAAGGTGACCGCCAGACAAAAACAGAAAAAAGGAACCAAGTGACCTCTATGACGGTCCAAGTGGCAGACCGCTAGACTTGCGACGGAATGCCAACTTGGCCGTCAGGCTTAACAAGAAGTCAAGATTTTAGAAAACCCAGCGACGACCAATGCAACAGACCGTCAGTCCAACTACGGTGTGCCAACATAACCGTTAGACTTGAACAGAACCTTATATTTTGGGACATCAAACGATGGTCCGTGCGACGGACCGTTAGGCCTCCGATGGGCTGTCAGTCAGATCGTCAAATTGGATGCAGCTTTTTCTGAGTTTAAATTATAAATCATCTGTAGCTGGGAGCATATAAATACCCAGTTTGATTTTTAATTCTTTTATCTTGGATATTGTTACCTTAGTTTTCCATCTTTGAAACTCTCTGTAATGTAGTAGTCTGTGAATCAAGCAAAACTTGTAGATCTAATTATCCCATTTCTATTTAAGATTCCAGAATTAATTCTTGTAATGTTTGTATGTGAATTCTGAATCTATTTATGAATAATACAAAGATTCTTTCTCTTTCTTCTATGGAGATATGTGGCTAAGTTCCTATAACTAGGGTTATGGGAGCCTTGATGTGAATAACTTACTTGGGTTGTGAATCTAATTGAGTTTCGAGGGTAATTAAAGTTGCATAAACTCTTCTTCACTATAATGATTTTTCTTGGTTGCAAACTTGAAAGGTGAGCCTAGGAACATCACTTGTTCGAATAGAAAAGTGTTTGTTGGAAGACAGGGTTTACATGAAATCTAGAGGCTTTAACCTTTGGATTAAGGAGAGATGCCTTAACGGGATTGACCTACATGAGATAATAGTTGAACAAGAAATACATTCTTTAAGTTTGAGAGAATTAAAGGATAAACTATCCATTTAGGTTGAGAAACTAATGGGTAAACAATAGAATTTGACTATTCTTACAGTTGAAGTTATTAATTGGAACTCAAAGATTCTTCACAACCCTAGTTGTTTAAACATCTTGGTAACCATAACTCTAGTTTGTTTAATATCATTGAATTAATACTTGCAAAAAGAATCATTAGTTGGAATAACTCTGTTACAATTATTTAGAATATAATTCATAAATCAAAACCCCTTTTACGTAGGAATCTTTGATCAACAGTCTAATAAAAATCACAATACTTAGTGAACATGATATTCCCTGTGGGATTCGACACCCAACCTAGTTGGGTTCTATATTTGACAACGGTCGCTTACTCTCTCGTAAGATCGGTGTAATTTGGGTGTATTGCTGAACATAATTCATCAATGCATCACTGGAATTACTAATAAAATAAGTTTCTCATATTGAACATGCATATCTGATGCATGAATACATAACTGAAAAATGCAATGGTAACTGATACCAATTCTATAAGGAAAATCTGAGCATGGAATTTAGTAAGTTCAAGGGAAAACTGTTACCTTGGGCTGAGTCTAGGTTTGTGGAGAAGGGGTGAGGATACTTGGTCTGTACATCTGCTTTTTCTTCCCAAGTTTCTCCCTCGACGAACTGACTCCGCCAAAGAACTTTGACTAGCAGAACCTCTTTGCTCCTCAGTCTGCGGATTTGATTTGATTTCAACTGGAATATCCTCATAGGAGAGGCTGTTCTGAACGTCTATACTCCCTATAGGGACTACAACTTTTGGTTCACCTATGCATTTCTTTAGCAAGGAGACATGGAACACCGGGTGGACTGAAGCTAAGTTTGAAGGCAACTCAAGATCGTAGGCTACCTTTCCAAAACGGCTGAGAATTTGGTATGGAACGACATATCAGGGATAGAGTTTCCCCTTCTTACCAAACCTCTTTAATCCTTTCGTAGGAAAGATCTTCAAATACATATAATCACCAATCTCGAACTCAAGATCCTTTTTTTCACACATCAGCGTACGATTTTTTTCGGCTCTGAGCTATCTTAAGTTGTTACCTGATAAGTTGAACCTTCGCTAAGTTGTCAAACACTAAGTTAGGCCCTACCACTGTGGCCTCACCTATTTCAAACCAGCTAATGGGAGACCTACACTTTCTCCCATAGAGCACTTCAAACGGAGCCATCAGAATACTGGAATGATAGTTGTTGTTATATGCGAACTCAATCAAAGGTAAGTGGTCATACCAACTAACTTTAAAGTCTATCGCACATGCTCTCAGTATATCCTCTAAAGTTTGAATGGTCCTTTCTACTTGACCATCTGTCTGAGGGTGAAAAGTTGTACAAAGGTGGACTTGGGTACTAAGACTCTTTTGGAAGGCTTTCCAGAAATGAGACTGAACTGCATACCTCTTTATGATATAATGGACAATAGAACTCCGTGTAATCTGACCTTCTCTCTGACATAGAGCTTGGCATTGTCCTCGGCTGAATAAGAGGTATGGACTGGTAGGAAATGAGCTAATTTGGTCATCCTATCTACAATGACCCAAACTAAATTATGTTGGCGACTAGTATGAGGCAAACCCGTCAAAAACTCCATGTTCACTTCTTCCCACTTCCATATGGTAATACTGAACTCCTGCATGGACCCACTAGGCTTCTAGTGCTGAATTTTAACTTGCTGACACGTTGAGCACCCAGATACAAACTCTGCAATGTCTTTTTTATCCAACTCCACCAATAGATCTCCTGTAAATCACGGTATATCTTAATGGACCCTGGATGAATAGAGTAATGTGCACCATGTGCTTCTGCAAGAATCCACTGTCTCAGGTCATCTATACTTGGCACACACAATCGACCCTGACAACGCAATACATTATCTCCCCCTTGGGAGAAAAACTCTATCTTTTGATCTTTGACTAATTCTTTCAACTTAACTAGGATGGGATGTCTGTTCTGCTTTTCCTTTACCTCGGTAACCAGAGATGAATCTGAACTAC
The DNA here is from genome assembly GCA_030864215.1 of Capsicum pubescens. Lineage (NCBI taxonomy): Eukaryota > Viridiplantae > Streptophyta > Magnoliopsida > Solanales > Solanaceae > Capsicum > Capsicum pubescens. The sequence continues at coordinate 259,830,810 of CM061543.1, forward strand.
TCTATACCCATACACTACCTTCTGCTGAATTGACTAAGCAGACATCCAGTCGGGTAAGCTAATGAACTTCTTGAGCTAACTTATTCTTACCATCCTCCAAGTGAACAACACTACCCATAGACATCCTACTTAGATCATCAATCACTAAATTAGCCTTACCCGGATGATACAGGACATTTATGTCATAGTCTTTCAGCAATTCTAACTACCTTCTCTGACGGAGGTTTAGGTCTTTATGAGAGAACACATACTGTAGGATCTTATGGTCTGTGAACACTTCCACGTGCACTTTATATAAATAATGCCTCCAAATAATTAAGGCAAAAACTACGGCTGCTAACTCAAGATTATGAGTAGGTTAGTTCTTCTCATGAGGCTTGAGTTATCTAGAGGCATAGGCTATGAACTTACCTCTCATCTCGGGAAGCATCACAATATACCACAAACCCGTCTTAACCATCCCATAGAGTCAAGACTGGAGTTGTAGTGAGTCGAGTCTCTAACTCTTAAAAACTCTTCTCGCAAGAATCTGACCACTAAAATTTAACTTTATTTTGAGTCAATCTGGACATAGGAGATGCAATAGATGAAAATCCCTCAACAAACTGTCAGTAATAACCAGCCAAACCCAAGAAACTCCTAATATCTAATGAAGAGATGGGTCTGGGCCAGTTTTTCACTATTTCGGTCTTTTGGGGATCAACTCTAATGCCATCACCGAAAATGATATGGCCAAGGAAATCTACTGCCCTTAGCCAAAATTTGCACTTACTAAATTTGGCGAACAACTGATGGTTTCTGAAAGTTTACAATACTATCCTAAGATGGACTGCATGATCATGCTCACTACGGGAGTAGATAAAAATGTTATCTATGAAGACTATGATGAACATATCCAAGTACTTCTTGAACACACGATTCATCAAGTCCATGAAAGTTGTTTGGGAATTGGTAAGACCAAATGACATGACTAAGAATTCGAAGTGACCATACCAAGTTCTGAGAGCTGTCTTTGGAATATCGCACTCTCTGACTCTGAGCTGATGATAGCTTGATCTGCGGTCTATCTTAGAAAAGTAAATGGCACCCTAAAGTTGGTCAAACAAGTCATCAATTATGGGAAGTGAATATTTGTTCTTGACCGTGACTTTATTTAGCTAACAGTAGTCTATACATATTCTGAGAGAACTGTCTTTCTTACGTACGAATAGAACTGGTTCACCCCATGGGGATATATTAGGTTTGATGAATCTCTTATCTAGGAGATCCTTTAACTATTTTTTTAACTCCTTGAGTTCTGTAGGTGCCATCTTATATGGAAGAATAGATATGGGCTGAGTATCTGGAAGAAGGTCGATTCCGAAGTCAATTTCCCTTTCAGGAGGAACTCTGGGAAGATCTTCGAGAAACACATCAGGGAATTCACATTCTACTGACACTGATTCAAGATTAGGGGTTTTTGAACTGGAGTTTTGGACTCAAATGAGATGGTAGACACATCACTTAAATATCATTTGTCTTGCCCTTAAGTAGGAAACAAGCTAACCCCTAAGTGTTAAAGTACTACCCCTCCATTCTAGGATGGGCTTATTAAAAAACTGAAACTAGACAATTCTATTTCTACAGTCGACTGAGGCATAGCAGAAACGAAGCCAATCCATGTCGAGAATGACATCAAAATCGGTCATGTCTAATTTAACTAAGTCTGCAGAAGTGACTTTCTGAGATACCATAATCGGACAATTCCTATATACTCGTCGGGCTATGATAGATTTACCCACTGGGGTAGAGACTGAGAAAGGCTCTGCTAGAATTTTAGGACTGACTCCAAAGTCAACAGCTATATAAGGAGTAACAAAGGATAAAGAAGCTCCTGGATCTAGCAACGTATAAACATGTAAATGATAAACTTGTAACGTACCAGTGACTATATCAGAAGAACTTTCCTAATCATGTTGGGGCTGAAGTGCATAAAGTTTATTTGGGCATTGCCCACTGGTGGCACTGAAAGTGGCACCCTACTAATTCGGGCGATCGGACTGAGCTGAAGGATGATTATGCTGACTCTGTGAACCCACCTGAGGACACTGTCTAACCCTGTGTCCTGGCTTTCTGTATCCAAAACATACGTCACTGTCATCTCTATAGACACCCTAATGGTTTCTTCCATACTACTGGCAGAGAGGATTTGTTCGGGCACTGCTAATACTACCCTTTGGTTTAGGGCCTTACGCCCTATCTCTATTGTCATCTCTAAATTTTGGCACTGGATCACTGGCTGAGCATAGAGATGGAACTAAATATTTTGAGCAAAACTAAGAACGATTACCACCCTCTGACTTAGGCTGGGTGAAGGTGAAGCTACCTGTTCTAGCGCTCTTGTTCTCTCTATCCTTCTCCTTATTCTTAGCCTTCTCTATCTACTGAGCATGGATCATGTGCCTGGATATATCCATTTTCTTAATCATCATTGCGGTCCTACACTCCTTGACCACACTACTAGACAACCTAGACATAAACCTACTCATCTTAGTTCTGTTATCTGCTACTACATGGGGGGCATATCTGGATAACTGAGTAAACCTGAGAGAATACTCTTGTACCATCATGTTGCCCTGTTTTAGATTAATAAATTCCAAAACCTTCATTTTCCTCAACTCCAACGAGAAGAACCCATCCAGAAAAGCAATACCAAACTCTTCCCATTTTATGGGCCCTATATCTATGGCCCTCTCTGCTTTCCACTATTTAAACCATGAGTGAGCCACATCCTACAACTGATATACATCTATATCAGCACTCTTACTAGATATTACCCCATAATATTTGTAACATTCTGCACCGGATCAAGAAATTCTTGTGGGTCCTCATCTGATTTTGACCCGGTAAAAGATGGAGGGTTCATTCGGGTGAAGTCCTGAATCCTGGCTGAAGCAGTATTAGCCACTGGGTTGGCCAGAACGGCATCTGGGCATTCATTCTGGGCTTCTACAGAATGAGTTAAGGTGGTAAAAGCTGCTCTGAATTCAGCGTGGGAGACATGTTCATCCAGGGGATCTAGCTGGAGGGGCTGAGGTATTGGTTGGTCTCTTATTCCTCTTCCTTTAGTCCTCTTTTGAGGCATATTCTATAAATAGAAGAGAAACTTGGATTAGACAGAGGTTTTAACTTAAGCTTGTGCTCACTCTCATGACATATTTACAGAAAGAAGGTAAACTTTTTCCTAAACATCCCGTAGCCTCCTGTACATAAGTGTGGCATGCTACACACCCATGCATAAGACTCTACTAGGTACGGATTTCAGACTTCATAGGACTCCGTTGAACCTTAGGCTTTGATACCAAGTTTGTAACGCCCTGAGTTTGTACCCTGGACGCTACATGGTGCTCAGAATCCCAAAAGACCACAAGCTAACCCATGACCGGTACCTGCTATAATAATTGAGTAATAATACTGTAATAATACAAAAATTTGGCAGAAACTTTCCATAAGGTTTAAATCTAAAAATTAAATACTGAATATTGAATACTGAATACAGAAATATTTGTTTGAAAAAGCCTCTACTGTTAAAACAAGGAGTTGATGGGACAAGTCCCTAACTAACTCTGACTGTTGAAATAAAGCTGAGTACTGAAATAATAAATCTATCCTCAAACTATAAAGACTCACCACTAAGTCTGTTGTTGATAGATCGGGCTGCTATGTGTGATCGGGAGCCCATGCGTCTGAACCTATAATATAAGACATCAAAGTGCAAAAGAAAGGTATGCGTTAGTACTTTGAATGTACTGATATGCTAATTAAGGTAGGCTGAGATGCATGGGTTCATATGCATGAACAATACTGACTGAATGACATGAGTATAACTGAATAAGAGTACATGTATGAATACGTAAACCGTAACTAAGATCATGATAACACTAGGTACGAAGTTCTAAATACTGATTAACTGATATTTGAGTTTACTGATACTGTACCACTGATAACTGAGTGACTGTATCTGACAATCCTAATTCTGTAGAACTGAACTGAGTTCTATACTGAACTAGAACTGAAATTGAGACTGTGAAAGGTAATCATCTAACCGACATGCCCCTTTTTTGAATAGATTGGGGTCCAACCTGTAACCCCAGTTAGACGGGTATTAGTACCGTTCCATACGTAAAGACAAGCTGTGAGTTAACCCTCTCTGACAGAAAGCTCATTTGTCAACCTTCGCTGGCAGAAAAACTTGTATGAGATATATCAACCCTAGTCTGGTAGGAAGATATCTAAACCTACACTGGCTACATAGTTCTGTAATGTAGGGATTACTACTAAGGGTCAAACCCTCTGCTGGCAGGAATGCCCCTATCCCTGGGTTCTCTTGGTGCTGAATCCTACTCCTAACTGAATAGACACTGGACTGATTTCCTAGTTCTTACTAGGCTTGACTGAACTATTACTAATTGTACTATTTAACTAAACTGAGTTCTGTTAACTGACAGAATACTACTGAATTATGTTAACTGACGGAATACTATGGAGTTCTGTTGACTGACTGAATTTGCTGAGGTCTGAGCTGAATACTGAACTGAAGCTATAACTGATTACTGAGGCTACTGTTCGTAACACTATTAAGACTGTTCAGTAATTACCATAGCTCTAGGTAAACAGATAAGTTTTCGGGTATTGAATACCCCCAGGACTCGATAGCATGAAAAATAAATCATAGCATAAACTTGAAAAGCATAACCATGTACACTTGATCATAACTCATTCATAGAGATATTTTATCAAACACTTGCATGATATAACTTGCACATAAGCTAGCATGACATAATTCTTTCCCTTTCTAGTTCACATGAGCAATTTATCAAACACTTGGAGAACATAATCCATGCCCATGACACTAAACAACATGTAGGGATCATAATAAAAATACCAAATTCACAATTTAAAGTTTCTAGCATGGATTCTCATGATACAACACATAAAATCAATATTTTCATATAAATCTTGCAACTAATCATAGATTAGGAACCCATTAACATGGTAATCATAAACACCTTCAAATCCCATCATGAAATTCATCAAACTCATTAACTTATAGTTAAAAAGGTTTCTTGAACTCCAAGGACGGAAGGAGACCCTTGGATGAACACTTGACATACCTTAATAATTAAATTCTTGAAGATTGGTAGAGTGTTCTTGAGAATTGATCTTGAAATTGATGTTCTAAGGTTTTGTTCTTGAGAGAAATTTGATAGATAAGAGTGTAATTTGCTTTGTGAGGGCTAAATTTTGTGTTTTATGGGTTGGTTCGAAGTGAGGAAAATGTCCCGATTACCCCTCTGGACGCTGTTTTTAATTACTGAAAATTGGTTTAGCGTTGCAAAGACCGATGCACCACATCATTGCCATCGACACGATGGCTAATTCACCGCGTCGAATCCGTATCGGTTCACTAGAATTTGCACTGGGAGTTGGGGGGGAATATTCATCGATACGATGGGTGATGCGTCGCGTCGAGATCGTGTTAATCCACTGGTTAGAGCTTTCAAATATGATTCAAACGAAGTCTGAAAAATCCAAAACTTATCCGAGAATATCCACTACATTCCTGATCATGATTCAACCTAAAAATCATTACTTTAAGGTCATGAGGGTCGTGAAATAGAGTCGCTAACTTAAAAAGGCTAAAATAACACTAGGCCTAAGTACTTAGATAAGATTTTCTAAGTCTGGGACCCCTTAAGAAGATTAAAAGGACTGAGTTAAGCTTAGGATTTTACGGGGTCTTACAGTTCTATTGCAACATATTACCCATCTCTTACAAAAATTGTGTTAGATGGGTAATCTATGAATAGATTCAGAGAACCCTCTGCAACAGATGGACCATCTATTGCATCTTTCCACTGTGTTTTCTTTCTTTATAATTACTAACCTATTTAAAAATTGACTTCTTACATCACAGTATGTTGAAGAAATTCTATGCCTCATGAGGGACAGGCAATTAGCATACCTGGAGGCTTATGATGCTGCCGATAGGATAATAGACCTCAACTTCTACAAGAATTTTAAGGATGGGTATGATGATATCAGTAAGAGAGCGTGAACTCCTGATGGCGCGGTATTTTATTCATTACTTTCTAGGTTCCTGTGGGATAAAGAAATGATAAAATATGTTAGAGGGGAGAGGCTAAATCCATACAGCAAGATCTGGACTGGGGCAAAGAGGATTATTGGAGTCATAAACGTGGACGACATATGATATCGGGATATTGAGATACCACTTGAGGAGGAAAAGATCAAGTTTTATTACAGCAACTTACCTGCCTTGGATTAGGTCGATTTTTTACCCATATACAACCACTGTTGGAGTTGTTCCCTATCTTGTTGAGGCAGAGTTAAATGATGGATCATTTTTCGGTGAAAGTATTGATGAATCAACCATGGGATTTTAAAGGTTGAAATAAGGACATGGATCTTTCAAAAAATTAAACTGGTGCCGCGTGTGGGTCGCACACGATTGCACACATCAAATATTTGCTGACCGACTTAGAAATGGCTGAGCCAAGGACCTTTATGTGCGACAACGTTGTGGCGAACCTACAAGAGGTCTGGGCTTATGGGGTACTAACTGAATGCTTGGAGCCTGTGTATAAACAAGAGCTTGTGAAATAATAATTTTTTATTTCGTCACTTCACTTTGCATACGTAACTTTAAATGTAGTGGAAATTTTTGATATTTTACAATAATTACGCTTGAATATCCATGTGCTCAACAACACCAAACCAGTAGCAAATACAAATAAACCACCATGAAAATTTCACCAATTAGGCTTGAAAATCCATGGGCCCAACAAGACCAAACTAGTAGCTATTACGTCAATAATGTAGTATCTTCTTGCTCGATTTTATTTCTCTTCAAAAGCCTTGACTTTCTTCAACAAACCTTAGATTACATGATTTTCTTGTGAAAGGTATCATTATTCATACCCATCAAAGTAATCACATCTACCCAACTTCTATATAAACAAGACCACAATTACAAAATATTTATAAGTCAATAATCAATCATCTAATTAAATAAAAAAAAATTACCTTTGAAAAATTACAAGTTAAAAACCTACGACCTGGATTTTATTGAGTCCAAGAAGTCTTCAATAGAGCTTTATGACCACACTTACAATAAAAAATCTTTATCATAAAAAACAGTGGAAGATGAGCTCGACATTATCAAGCTCAGTAGGAAAAAATGAAAAAAAAATATGTGGAAAAATCAAATACAAATAATTTAAAGAACTTGTATAGAGAAAACAAGATGATGAAGAAGAAGATTTGAGAATTTAAGGTTAAATTTTAGGAAGATAATGAATAAGTAAGAGGAAAAAATAATTGTTAAGGGCAAAATAAGATGCCAAGTCAGCAAAAATAGGAGTTCAACGAGCCTTGGTTACGTGAATTACATGCGAGTTGCTAAAGTGAAAGATCACTGGAACTTTAGGTGCCTGTCAATGGGTTCTGTCTTTGTTATTTCAAGTCACTTCACTCTACATGCAGTGGCAATTTTTTATGTCAAATGAAAGTTGAATTTTCTATAATGCAAAAGATTGTCCATCTGTTGTAACAAATATTCTACTTATTCTGACATATAGTTTATCTGTTGCAATAGGTTGGTCATTTGTTGCATTAGTCGATGTTTTATTGTATTATATCGATGTTACTATATAAGTCTATCTGTTACGACAGTGGAAAGACCTGATTGATAATTTCCAACAGATTACTGATAACGCTCAATCTACAGCTCTCGTAGGAGTGTAAAGCGATCGTTTGTCAAATATAGAACCCAACCTGGGTTGGGTATCGATCCCACAGGGAATAGCTTGGTCAACAAGTAAGCAACGATTACTAGACTTTTAGTGCAAGTCTCGTAAGAAGGGGGGTTTGTAATGTGTAACCAAATTATTAAAGCAAAAACTGAAAATAGCAAAGTAAAAAGAAAGAATATTTAGTAGGTTGTGAAACAATGAGAATTGAGGAGTTGGGGTTATGTCCACCTTCTGAGTTATACGTCTCTATTGACTATGAGTGTGTTGAATTCAGACATGCATGTGCTTATAGAGAATTGTATTCGATGGTAAATCCAGGCGTCTTTCGACCTATTCGAGGATTATTTCACTTTAACTCTTTTGAGCTTAAAGCGTGTCTAACGGTACGAATTCTCCAAGAGGTTAATCCAGTTATGGCACTAAATTTTTAATAGGGGATGGGACCCTACTACCTTGACATTATCTCTTTTCCAGATAGATAACCTTTCTTTCGAACAAGTTAAATGTTATACTGGCGTATTCTTGCGTTTGCAACCACAAAGAATTTAGATTAGGATGAAGAGAATAATGATATAAGAAACATACGTGTCACGAACTCACAAACTCACAGCAATAGATAGTATCTCATTCGGCTTCCATAACCCCAACAGAGAAGTTTAGTTACCCATGAGTGCGAAGGAATTCACAATTGACATTGTTGTTATACCACAATAAAGATTTCACGTTTGTAATGGTGTGGTAGGCGTTAGGCGTGAATCCCTTAGCAAAGTAACGTTTCTCTTGTTGTGGAATTTAAGAATAGATGAATAGAAGAAGAAAAATAGAATTAATGGAAGAATGATTGTTTAGAACTAGAATGTCTTAGAAGTAGAATAGAATAGAATTGAATGTAAGAAGATGTCTTAAAATCTCTAGCAAGATAGGGTATTTATAATACCCATATCCTATTCCTACTAAGCTAATGAAATGCTTAACCAAATCCTACTAAGCTAATGAAATACTTAACCCAATTGTACTAGGTTAATGTATCATTATCCTAATCCTAAAAAGCTAATGAAATACTTAACCCAATTGTACTAGGTTAATGTATCATTATCCTAATCCTAATAACCTACTGCTAGTCCCCAAAGTCTTCAGAAATGTTGTTTTAGCCCGGGACAGAATTTCCATGCGCCATCTTTAGTCCTTGGCGTCCAAGATTGGCTTTTCTCCTTTCGTGAAGCTTTCTTTGGCATCAAGTTATCCATAAAATGCTGAATTCTGCATCATTTATACCTGAAACTTTGCTAATCATGTTCGTTAGCTCACTTACAGGAAAAAGGACTAAAAGTGCATGAAATATATAATTTGTTCTCAAAACTAGGCTAAAATATGGGCAAAATATAGTGCTATAGGCGTGTAAATTCGCCTATGATCAACACCCCACACTTGAAGCTTTGTTCGTCCTCGAACAAAATATCATGTCCCTCTAAACATCAACTTAGGGTTTCACAGCAACAACACAAAATATTCGTCAAGACAAGCACAACAATTATCAACAAAGAGTAGTTTTTCGATCATTAGTAGAAACAGTTTAACCTCTAGCATAGACTCGTGATGGTGGTCAACTCATATTCAAAGGTTAAGGCACAAAGAATCATACACGACTACCCAAAACTCATCAACCATGTGTGTCTCACAATATATTACCCATAATCACTCACAAGTATAGCAGATTTTTCAAACATGGGTATCAAAATATCCTTGCTCTCGCTCTCACAAAGAATTCATATGAAGCAACTGATGACCATAGGCTTGCCCTTAGTGTAATGCTCCACTAAATGTCAGAATGCCAAGCTTAGGATCAACTAGGTCTTTTGATGGTTGTAATGTAGGCTAAGGGACAGGTAGGACTATTTTGGCCAGAAATAGTGACTATGTTCCTAAGCGCTTTAATACATCACATTGTATCATTAACACTTTTCTTTCAAACAACCTTTCTACTTTCTTTTATTCTACCACTCTTTTTCTCCTCTTTTATTTTTCAATTTTAAACATAACTAACTTTTCAGTTTTCCATTCCTTTTTCTTTTGATAACATACCTCTTATGATAGCACTTTCTTTTTCATAACTCATTCAAGAACCAATGCATTCTAAAGCATCATACTCACCCAGTTTCCTCTTATTTTGTCACATGACTTTACACTTTAAAGCACTTAGGAATTTGGATCAAATTATGGTCTTGAAAAAAATGGATTAGGCTTACATATGAGGTTGTTAAAGAAAATAGGCTAAAGGCTCAAAAGGGGTTGACTAGGATAATGTCCATGGGTAGGTAAAAAGAAGGTAAATAATCATAGGTTGCCAAAGAAATGCCTAAATCATCTCCTAGACTTGCACTCTTTATTTTCGCTTTACATACATACCAGGCAAGTTCTAGCATCAGCCACAAGCACAGAATATACTATTATCTCACACACACAAGGCACATGGTCGACTTTATTGGGAGTAGTATAGACTCTTGACCCAACAGATGAAGGAATTAAACCAAACAATATCACATAGTGAGTCACAATTAGAGCCTAAATGTCTCAATAGTCATGATTTTAGCACAAACTCCTGTCATAATCTCATGCTGCCTATTAGAATAATTTCATGCGAAGCTAAGCTAAAAAAAACAATTAACTACAAACAAACATAAATAAATGCAAATGTGGATGGAGAAGTATAGCATGCAAATACCAGCACCCCACACTTAGACGAGACACACTGTCCTCAGTGGAAAATAAATAAGAAGAACCTGGTCAGTCGGACTCCTCCTCAATGTCGGGGGTCATACCCCCTTCGTCGGAATCATCATCAGAGTCGTCGCCATCAGAGTTCTCCTCCATGTCGTAGTTTGGCATTCTGTGATCATCATCGGTTGGCACATCGTCATCAAGAGGTTCCTCAAAGTATACTCCTACTCCACACATGGCCTTCGCATGCTCATTCATTGGGTAGTCATAGTCCAGCTGTTGGAGCTCTGCAGTAGTTGGAACACGACCTCCGCTCATCATTGTAAACCTCATTATGCCGTACATATGGCGGGAGAAACTCTCATCCCGAGCATGTCTCTCTGCCGTAGTAAGGTTGATGCCATGTGTTGATTCAGCATCTTTGACCTTTGTGAGGTCAACCTTCTTCGGATTGTGTGGGAGTTTATGATCAGATGGTTCCTCTTCAATTTCTTCCTTCCTCAAGATTGCAGTCAACAGATTGCCAAAGCTGAAATGGGACCGCTTGTGTAGCCTAGCCTTCCGCATTGTAGATCGGATGATTACCCCAATGTTGATAGGGACATTCGTCATCAATGCGTATGCTAAGCATACTCTATCTCTTGTTATTTTTGTGTATTGCGTCCCTGGAATGAGGCAAGAGTTGACCATGCGCAACCATATCCTTGCTTCCCTATTCAAAGAAGCATATGGGAAAGTGTTGTGTTGACCAGTGTCCTTGTGTCTACTCCAGCGTGCCATGGATCTACTTCCACAAAGTGTGTGCCGAATTGCTCTATAAGGAGGTCTACTGTACAGCTCTTTGAATGGTGTTGGATCGACTGAAGGCAAGCCAAGAAAGGAGTTGAAGAAATCCACATTGAGTTGTAAAACTTAGCCCCGAATCTTGACCTCACTTCCTGTGGTTTTCGGTGACCAGTTGGCATAGAATTCTCTTGTTAAATCGATATTGCATTCTCCCATGTCTCGGAAGATGAAATCCAGATCTAATGCCATGATCTTGGCCAACATGCGCGGCTCCTTCTTCGCTAGGCTTTCCTTGTTGATCAGGTCTACATGAACATATTTTCTTTCTTCGCTTCCTCCTCAAGAACCCATTTTATTCTAAACATGCGGCGTGGTAATTGCATTGAGGATGATTCTCCTTGCTCCTTGCGACTTCTTTTCTTGCTCTTTTGGGAAGTGGTAGCCTTATCTTTGCCTTGTCTTGCTTTGGGTGCCATTGTACCTGAGACTTGAAATAGAGTTCACATTAGCACAATCTCAATGGATACAATCTATACATAAGCAGTAGGGGTACCACCCTACACTTAGTTTGTTGATACGAATTAGGGAAGTGAAAGTGGTCGATTACTTAGACTTCATCGACATACGTTGTAGGAGCTATATTCCAACAAGAAAATCAGAGATGTATCACTTCTTGCAACCTTTGCAATATTTTCATGTTAGATATATCAAGACTGCTACATAGGGATTACATCATGGTATTATTTCTATCAATAATCACAACCTCCTATGTCGGTAGGCAAATATAAGTCTTATTCCGATGAACGGGACATTCTAACATGTAAGCATTCTAGTGACAAGATTATGCAATGTTCATGACTATAGCAATTCCGCAAGTAGTATAACACTGCATCAAAATCAATATTCAAGTCGGAAACAAGTTAAGAGTATCCTAACGTACATGTTCACTCACTTGGTTTTGTATCAACAATTCAAACACATTAACATCACCAATATTTCTTCAAGATGTAGCAATTCATAATAGACATAGCAACGTAGCACTTACGAAAAATAGATGAAGAACAAAAGAGTACTTACGTGATTGAAGCCTTTGGAGATGTTCTTGTGAAGTGGGAGAGCAAAATGAAAAGTTTTGAGATGATTTGGAGAGTATGTGCGGCGCCTAGGTCAAGTTTTCAATGTGTTTGTGTTTCAAGACTAAGTCTCCTTTATATAGGAAAATAATGGGTCGGTTTTTGACCCATTTAAAATCGGTTTTGGAGACAAAAAGTGACCATAGGCGGCGCCTTTAGCTTTGCCTATGGTGACCAAAGGCGGCGCCTAATGCAAAGCATTTGCTAGCATAGGCGGCGCCTAGTTCAATGCCTTTAGTGACCATAGGCGGCGCCTTTAGCATGGCATATGAGATTCAGAGACCAAATGCTTTAGCATAGGCGGCGCCTATGCTATGGCATACTTGAGCATGGGCGCGCCTATGCTATGGCACACTAGATTCCGAGACCTTGGGCCATAGTATAGGCCTTGCCTTATTCGTGGCCTAGTTTTACCTAGGCCTAGCCTTGCTCGATGCCTATATTTTCATGAGCAATGCTCAATCCATAGCCTTTTGCATCTTCATGCCTAACTTACCACCTTTACCATGCAATACGTCCAAATCAAAATTTGAAACCAATCTCCTCGTTGAATACCTCTTGCACCTACATTTGCTCACAACCAATAAAAATGATTAGTACGATGGGTTGCCTCCCACCAAGCGCCTTAGTTTTGGTCATGGCACGACTCTTATTTTTGGATTTTTATTTATCAAAAATAAAACACGTATTAGAATGAAAGAATGAAAAACGATAAACGATAAACGATGAACGATGGGTTGCCTCCCATCTAGCGCTTGATTTATTATCGCGGCATGACATAGTTACCTCGAGTACTTAGACTTCGTCGAGATAGATGGTGGATCATTTTCTGAATGGATTCAGAAGATAATGAGGCTTACTTGTAGGCATGCAATCTTCTTCGAGATGACCCTTGTGCATGCCTATCCCAGGAGGGATACCAATTATATCATCAATAGTCCAACCCATAGCTCTCATGTATCTCTTCAGATCAGAGATGAGAGCCTCTACGTGCTGTTTACTTAAATCATCCGCACTCACTGGAAGTATATTTATACTTTCCAAGAACACATACCTTAGATAATCGGGGAGCTCTTTCGATTCTAGCATTGGTGGATCTTCAATAGATGGCTTGGCTGGTGGTGTGGGTCGATTGTTGAGATCGAGGTCCAGCTTCTTGGGAGTATGGCGATATGTCCCTAATCCTGATAGAGCACAAATAGCTTCTTCGCAATTTTCAGCATCCTTACTCTCTTCATTCATGAGCACAACCGCCACTGGGTCATCAATAATTTGCTCTTCTTCAAGTAGTTCTTTCTCATCATCAAAGTAAACATCAGCCACCAAGAATACGTTCAGCTCTTTGGGTTGCTTCATTGATTTGCACACATCAAAGCGAACTACTTCGTCATTTATTCAGAATGAAAGCTCATTAGCTCTCAAATCAATAAGCACGCTTCCTGTAGCAAGGAAAGGGCGCCCCAAGATTATGGGAACTTCTGAGTTTGCTTCACAATCCAAAATAACAAAGTCTGCCGGAAAGATGAATGAAGAAACCTTTACCAATACATCACATAGAATCCCAACAGGTCATTTTACCGACCTATCCGCCATTACGAGCCTCATATTGGTTGGAGTAGGATCACCTAACCCCAACTTTTTATAGATAGATAATGGCATCAAATTGATGCTGGCTCCTAAATCACATAATGCCTTGGCATAATTCAAAGATCCAACAGTGCAAGGAATAGTGAAAGCTTCGGGGTCATCCTTCTTCTGAACTAGTGATCGGGTAGCGATGGCGCTGCAGTGATGAACATTATCTTTCAACTCATAGCTTTCTGCCCGCTTTTTCGTCAAAAGATCTTTCATAAATTTCACATACCCAGGTATTTGTTCAAGTGCCTCCACCAATGGAACATTAATGGTCAGCTGCTTTAACATAGTCATGAATTTGCTGAACTTTGTATCGTCCGCCACCTTCTTCAATCTTTGAGGAAAAGGTGGTGGTGGGTATGGAATTGTTCTCTCCACGGCTTTCTTCTCCTCTTGCCTTCGTTTTTCAGCCTTTTCAGGCTGCAACATACTCGGTGTACCGTCATGGACGTCGTGGGTGGATTCTACGGCAGCTTCTCCTTTTGCCTTGTCATCAATGTCTGCTACATCGTCAACCACTTGTTTGCCCTTAGATGAAGTTTCCATCGCCTTACCACTTCGAGTAGTAATAGCCATGCATGATCCCTCATTCCTTGGATTTTGCACAGTGTCGCTAGGTAAAGTGCCAGCCTTTCTTTGATTGAGTGTTGCTGAAAGTTGGCTCAATTGCTGCTCTATTTGCTTGATTGAAGTGGAATGTGAATCAACTAATTGCTTCATAGAGGACAAATCATTTATTACCTCCGTTACTCCCGCGCTAGTTGCTTCCACTCTTTTCAGTAGTTTAGCCATCATGTCTTCCATACTTCCAGAACTAGATGTGGTGGCATCACGTCTTCCAGGGGGAACATACAAACCACTACTATCATTCTTGTTCTTCCAACTACCTTGGTCCATGTTTCCAGATTTACCATGATAGTTCCGACCTTGGTTTCCTTGGGTATTGCCTCGGAAACCCCCTGATTGTTCAAGTAGTTGGCTTCCTCTTCCGAATCAGATTCGTCTCTTCCTTTTGACGCAATAGCTTTCACTTTTTCAGTCTTCCCTGATAATAAATGCTTTGTAAGAAGATCCACTTGTGTTTTCATGTGCGTCATATCTTGATCACGTTCTTCTTGTCTTCTTCTTTGGTCTGCAGTCATGCCAATAGATAAAGTGGGGCTTGCTACCTCAGAATCCCTGGTATGCCAAGCTCTACTTTGTTTCTTCATACGATCTAGCATATTGCTTGCTTGACCAAAGGTGAGATCCATAAAGGATCCTCCAGCCGCATTATCCACCACTGGTTTAGTTATTGAATTCAGGGCTCTATATAATATTTCCATTAGGTGAACATTAGTTATATGATGGTTTGGACACCTCGCTAGCTTTGTCTTGAACCTCTCCCATGTTTCATGAAGAGCTTCAGTGGGAAGCTGACGAAAGTTGCTGATTTCATCTCTCAATTGTGCTCTTTTGGATGGCGGAAAGAATCTTTCTAGGAAAGCGTCTCTCAATTGCCTCCAATTTGTAATAGAATCAGGAGTCAGCCCATTCAACCATAGAGTTGCCTCCCCAGACAGAGACAATGGAAATAGACGTAATTGAATTGCATTCTGACCAACACCAGGATTGTCAAATGACTTGCATGTAGAAATAAAGTTGATGAGATACATATTCGGATCATCGACTGCTAGTCCACCAAATAATCCCTTGAGTTGCAATAACTGAATCATGGTGCTTGTGATGTTGAACTTGGCTCCGGGTGCCAATGGTGGAGGAATAATGGGTCATGTGGCTCCGGCTCCATCAAGATCATCATCATCATCGTCGAAAGCTGGCTGCATAGCTTGGCGTTCAGGCCTAAACCTAGCTTGACGATCTCTTCTGTTGGCAGGTATTGCGATCTCAGCGGCATTCCTAGGGTTTAGTAGCTCGTCATCACCTAGATCTTCATCGTCAGGATTTGTTGCTCACCCAGGGTTATCAATATTCTTTTGATGCACTTGAGCGGCGGCTAGTGCAGCTAGTCTCGCCTGTTCCTGTTGAGCAGTTATCCTTTCAATTTCGTGTTGTGCCTCCATTCTACGAATACGTTGTGGTTCAGGATTGATAGGTAATAACGGTTGACCAGAACTTCGGGTATGGGGCATGCACTGAATAAAGACCTACAGTAACCAAAAACAGAAACTAAAAGTAAAAGTACGAGAATCTTTGACCAAAGGGTCTAGTAATTATTACGAACTTAATTGACACTTGTATTCCCCGGTAACGGCGCCAATTTTTTATAACGCTCAATCTACAGCTCTCGTAGGAGTGTAAAGCGGTCGTTTGTCAAATATAGAACCCAACCTGGGTTGGGTATCGATCCCACAGGGAATAGCTTGGTCAACAAGTAAGCAATGATTACTAGACTTTTAGTGCAAGTCTCGTAAGAAGGGGGGTTTGTAATGTGTAACCAAATTATTAAAGCAAAAACTGAAAATAGCAAAGTAAAAAGAAAGAATATTTAGTAGGTTGTGAAACAATGAGAATTAAGGAGTTAAGGTTATGTCCACCTTCTGAGTTATACGTCTCTATTGACTATGAGTGTGTTGAATTCAGACATGCATGTGCTTATAGAGAATTGTATTCGATGGTAAATCCAGGCGTCTTTCGACCTATTCGAGGATTATTTCACTTTAACTCTTTTGAGATTAAAGCGTGTCTAACGGTACGAATTCTCCAAGAGGTTAATCCAGTTACGGCACTAACTTTTTAATAGGGGATGGGACCCTACTACCTTGACATTATCTCTTTTCCAGACAGATAACCTTTCTTTCGAACAAGTTAAATATTATACTGGCGTATTCTTGCGTTTGCAACCACAAAGTATTTAGATTAGGATGAAGAGAATAATGATATAAGCAATATACGTGTCACGAACTCACAAACTCACAGCAATAGATAGTATCTCATTCGGCTTCCATAACCCCAACAGAGAAGTTTAGTTACCCATGAGTGCGAAGGAATTCACAATTGACATTGTTGTTATACCACAATAAAGATTTCACGTTTGTAATGGTGTGGTAGGCGTCAGGCTTGAATCCCTTAGCAAAGTAACGTTTCTCTTGTTGTGGAATTTAAGAATAGATGAATAGAAGAAGAAAAATAGAATTAATGGAAGAATGATTGTTTAGAACTAGAATGTCTTAGAAGTAGAATAGAATAGAATTGAATGTAAGAAGATGTCTTAAAATCTCTAGCAAGATAGGGTATTTATAATACCCATATCCTATTCCTACTAAGCTAATGAAATGCTTAACCAAATTCTACTAAGCTAATAAAATACTTAACCCAATTGTACTAGGTTAATGTATCATTATCCTAATCCTAATAAGCTAATGAAATACTTAACCCAATTGTACTAGGTTAATGTATCATTATCCTAATCCTAATAAGCTACTGCTAGTCCCCAAAGTCTTCAGAAATGTTGTTTTAGCCCGGGACAGAATTTCCATGCGCCATCTTTAGTCCTTGGCGTCCAAGATTGGCTTTTCTCCTTTCGTGAAGCTTTCTTTGGCATCAAGTTATCCATAAAATGCGGAATTCTGCATCATTTATACCTGAAACTTTGCTAATCATGTTCGTTAGCTCACTTACAGGAAAAAGGACTAAAAGTGCATGAAATATATAATTTGTTCTCAAAACTAGGCTAAAATATGGGCAAAATATAGTGCTATAGGCGTGTAAATTCGCCTATCATCAATTACCTACATATTGCAACATATGTATAAATCTATTTGATATTTTCCAACAGATATGTCGTGTGTTGCAACAAATACCCTATCTATTACAATATTTAAATTTAGTATTCCATTTCAATTAATATGTTCAAATTTAAGGATAAAATAAAATTCATAGACAAAATAAAATAAATTGAAGCCTTCAGAAATTACATGAAATAAATCAACAAATAAATAAAATGTAAAAAAATTGTTATGAGTACAGATCTCAATAAATAAATCAACAATTAAAGTTTTGATGTCAACAATTCCCAAGGAGAGGTGAGGTTATTACTTTGACAGACTCAAGCTATAAAGATCTACTCAATATAAACAAGTTGTTCTTCATCCGGTGCGAGAAAATCTAGATTTGGTCGTCGTGGATCTTTAATGTTGCTTGCATACGGTTTTCTTCACTTTTGCTTCTCTATATTTTCATAAAAAGAGTAGCATATTATCAGTGTTGTTCAGTAGTAGCTTCTACAGTAACATCCACCTGGATAGCCAGAATTGGTCAATGCTAATCATAAATACAAAAAAATAGAAAAGGATAAATCATCTATTTTAGTAAATCAAATAGGTCTTCCTCCTATTTCAAATTGTCCCAAACAGATTATATTTTTATTGCAACAGATGGATCAACTGTTGGCACAAATTTTAACATGAGGAAGACCTATATGATAATTTCCAACGGATGAACCATCAATTGCAATATATGACTCATCTTTTTAGAAAAACTGAAATGGTGGGAAGTCTTGATTTAATTTATCCCAACAGATAACCCATCCGTTGCAGCAAATAGGTCATTTATTGGTAGAAATAAAAATTGTATGTAGAGCTATTTGATTTGCTAAAATAGATGAGATATATGTTGCAAAAGATATTGTATCTGATATAACAAGTTAGTCAACTGTTGCAATAGATGTACATATCTGTTTGATAATTTTCAGCAGATGTGTCATCTGTTGAAATAGATGAGTCTGTTTGTTAGTTGAAATAGAAAATATATATTCATCTTCTTTAACTCGTGTTGATCTCTTATGGCCCTTATTCATTGCTCAATAGTGCAACACACGAATAGAGGAGTTGTAATTTTGCTTTTTTGGATACCTGATAATGCCTTGGAAATTACTTTTCTTCTCTTCTTAGCCTTAATATCTAATGGAGTAGATGGATATAAAATCTTCTTTGATGGAATGACACCCCTCTTAGATGTTAATTTCTTTGCAGAAGCAGTTAATGCATTAATAGCATTAATCACTACATTATGTTTCGCCTTGCAGTCTTGACATTTGCATACAGAACATTCGCTAGGGGAGGTAAAATCAATATAACCAGTATGATCATACTCATAATGGTTTATTTTAAAAACTGTAAGAGGAGCATCATTAGCACCAACATCAGCACCACTACCACCACCAGTAGCTCTATCACCACTAAGACCATCATTAATAACAACAAGCCCACCCTCCAAAATTATTTTTCTTATGATGGCTATTACTCTAAACAATTCCATTTTAATTCTGTCAATGACCTTAGGGTCCGATAAAGTTTACACAGACCGTAAAGTAAGAAAAAATGGCATCTTCAACTCTCGATTGGTCGAACTAAGCGATGGATGCATAATATAACATAAATCATTACATATATTAGAATAATGATTAGATAATTCAAAAAAATTATTAATTAAAATAAAAAATTAATTATAATTATACTTACTACATCCTTCGGGGGATTGAAGAGATCAAGAAATTTTATATTTTTATCAGTTTTGGCCGACAACCGTCTCAAGATTCTTGGACATAAAACTTCTTCCTGGTAGTTCACTTGTTGTCTCAAATAAGGAATGGCTTCAAACACCCAATCTTATAAAATAACGCCACTAAATCAAAACCATTATTGAATAAAAAAAATGAATCATATCTTAATAAAAGAAAAATTAACCATGAAAGCCCATGAAAAGCCATATAAGTTGACTGTCTTTGGCGTTAAAGGAGTCAACAAATATTTGACAGGTATTTTGAATCTTTCATAACCCCAAGGATAGTTGTTAAATGCCTCAAGATCCTCGGAGAGATTTATTAAATCAAGTGAAATGTTGTTCTTAACGTCTCTCGCCCAAAGAATATTATGTACAAACCAAACCAAGCACAATGATTGTTTGTGCTTCTTTGAAATTCTTTTACCTTTCAACGTTTCTATCAAATTTTTATTTTTGAAGCTTGGACCAACAATGGACACTAGGTCATCACGGTCAATCGACTTGCCTTTGCCTTTTTTGGGTGTGCGGGGTATTTTTTTGGATTAGAATAGGTATAACTTGAGAAGGAGATGGAGGATAACATTTTAGTCCAGTAACTATGGAAAAATCTTTCTAACCAAAACAAGCAGGCATGCCACAGTAATTTATCCACACCTCATCCATCTTATCTTTATTTTCATACATAAACCTACGCTTGAGAAGATCATATACCATTTTTATTTGGAAACGAACATTGTTGTCCTTCGGCAAATCAAGATATTTCCCAAAGCAAATATCCCTAAAATAAGCATCTAATTTTTGTTCTCAAAGTAATTTTTGAAGGCGTCGAAAGATTTTCTCATGGCTGACTTAACCACGAAATCACCCATTAAATCTGTGGCACCATCGCACTATATTCTAACAGGATAACGATTAATCTTGAAGGTGTTGACCAACCCTTCGGTAGAAGGGCTATTAGCATTTGAATCATCTCTTTTGAAATATTTCTCCTGCCCATGTTCATCATATTCTGCTCCTGATTGAGATAGCGCTTATAAAGCAAGCTCATAGAATGGTGGATGTAGCCTAGCTGTTTCACTTGTTCCTTTACTTAGACTTTTGGGAGCCATATAATCTAAAAATAACAGGAACATAAAATAGATTATAATTGAATAATCCATCCTTAAAAACGATAACAATATATCTAACATGTACAATAGTAAAATAACAGTTCCAGTAGATCACATATTTGCTGCACCGGGTAGGTAATCTGTTGGAACATATAACTAACCTGTTGAAACGAACGAGTAATTTGTTGCAACAACAAAAACACATCACTCATCTATTGAAATAGATGACTGGTCTGTGCAATAGGTCACACATCTGTTGCAACATTTGAGAGATCTGTCGAAACTGTTATCAACGGTTAATATTGTTTAGATTTCTTCCAATAGAAAGGTCGTCTATCACAACAGATGAATTATCTGTTGAAAAAATTAGGTCTTGGACATGTCATGTTGGAATAGTTGATAGTATTTTAACCATCAGAAGGTTCATCTATTGCATTAGATAATTTATCTGTTGCATTAGATTTTTAATCTGATGGTCCCTATGTTGCCTTAGATGGTTGATTTATTGCATCAGAAGGTTAATCTGTTGCATCACATTGTAAATCAATTGGTTCTTTTGTTGCATCCGATGGTAATTCTATTGCATCAAATGTTTAATCTGTTGCATTAGATTGTAAAATGATTACATCAGATGTTTAATTTGTTGCATCAGATGGTTAATCTATTCAATCGATGGTTAATCTGTTGCATCAGATGGTTAATCTGTTGTAAGAAAAATAGTAGCATAATTTTGTTTAATAGAACAACAACAATATTACCATTGTTAACGAGAACAAGAATAAGAACAAATCAATCCAGCAACGGGCGCAACACCAAAAATACCAACATAGTTATTTTATTTGTACAAACAAAAACAATGAAAATCAAACCTCAAAAATGCAACAAACAACAAAAGATCATATTTCACTCCGAGGAAAAAAAAGAAATACTAGAAATTAGGGTTTTATTCATACCGCATTTCAAATTAAAGCAACAAATATTAAAATTGTTAACTAATACTAGAAGAGAAGTTGGCTCAAGTTTCTCTTTTTCTCCAAAACTAAAAAAGCCATAATTTTTTACCTGTGAAAGAAGAAAAAGGACAACGAAGAACTCAAAGTTGTTTTTGTCGGAGAGCAAAGTTGTCATGTCGATTGATGGTTGAAAGTAAAAAAGGAACTCAAAGCCCAACTATTTGTCACCGGAGGTTGAAGTCGCCGGGGATTAAAAGGTGAAATTTAAAGAACTGTTGGTTGGGAGAAACTATCGAGAGAGACAGGAGAGAGACGGTTGATGATTTAGAGATGAGGGGGTGTGGGTTGATTTGTATTTTTGAAAAGATTAAAAAGTTTTAAAAATATTAATCAAGTCCATAATTAACTTAATCAAGTTTCCTAATTATGTTTGACCCTTTAAGTTGGTCAATGTAATCAATCCTTCGTTCGAGTAACATATTACTAAAATATATAAGAGACAATCCAATGACTTTGGTAGTCCTCACAAAGTTTCCAACTTAATTTTAATCTTTTTTAATTAACTACCTTTATGTCATGTTTCCAACTTAATTTTAATCTTTTCATTAATTACTTTTATGTCATGATTTTATCTTTTAAATAAAAATTTACTTTTTAAAAGTTCGTTTACCTTGTCATTTTAAAAGGTTTCTTTATTTTAATTCTTCATTTTCTTAATTTGATAAACAATCTTTGACATAATTTAATTACAATAAATACATGAGTTACGAATTATAATTTATGAAATTGTAGCTATGCATGCCCATTTTCGCCTATATGCATATTATTTCTGAAAGTTTTCTCCTTTTTTAAAAAATAATTTCTATATATGCTTTTTTGATTGATTTATGTAACAACTTTTTATGAATCTTTTGGTACTCTATTTAATTATCTTTTTTGCTTTTTAATCCCAAAATATTGACTGTTATATTTCACTTTTTGAGGATCAAGTCACATAAATTTTAATTAATATTTTAAAATTATTTCCACTATATTAATGGGAGTATTGGTATTTATAGTGTTTTTTTCATACGGTTTTTTAATATCTAAATTTTAATTTTAAATTTTAAATTAATATAACTCAATTTGGCTTCAAAGATTAGGTAAATATTTTTTTCTAAAAATAAAAAGGTGATGGGATGACAAAAGTATATTATTTAATCTTCACCGAGTTGTAAATATTTTACATACTTCAAAATTCAAATCATATTATGTTATTTATTTTTACTACTATATATAAGGGAGGATCTCCAACTTTGGTAGTCTTCACATGATTTTTTCTTGTCCATTTTATCCCTAAATGAAGGTTTAATGACTTTGTAAATTCTTAATCATTTTGGTAAAGTTGATTAATTATATGGGATTTTAAATGTTATACAAATAATGAGTCGTAAGAAAAAGTGATAGTGACACAACAAAAGATCTATTTTTTCAATCAAACTAAAAATTAAATTTAAAATTTTGTAGTGTTCTTTTATGTGAAAATAATAATAATAATAAGAGAGAACACCTAATTTTTAATCCCCACAAGGAACTCTATTTTGTCTTCTTACCTCTAATTGAAGCTTTAATAACCATAAGTTTTACCAACATGGATTGTAGTGCAGTGGATGGGGCTGCTCCACCCTTAACCAGAGGTCGAGGGTTCGACCCTGGGTATGGAGAAACTCTGTTGGGAGCGCTGTCACCTTAATGGGCCCTGCAACGCGCGATCCGGAATAGTCGAGGCTCCAATGCGGGCACCGAACACCGGATGGGAAATTAAAAAAAAACATAAATTTTCACCAATTGAAGGAACATCTACAAAAGTATTTTGTTGAATTAGATTTATAAATAATTTAATTTAAATACTATATTTATTTATAATTAGCTTTATTGACGTGATCATACAATAGTTTATAACTTCAGGTATTTTTTTATATTATTTAAATACACTATTTTTTTATTAAAAAAATGTGTCAGCCAATATAATTTAATTGAGAAAAAATAATGAAGTTAATTCAACATAAGGCAAAACTCAATTTAGATCGTTAAACACTTTCATTCAAAAAATTTCAGTAAAATAAAAAGGAAAAAAGTTTTAATGCATGCATTTGTTTGGAAAAGTTTTTTTTTAACTTACAAAAATTTTTACTCTCTCTATTTCAATTTATTTTCTGATTTTGACTTAGCACAAAATTTTAAAAAGGAACAAATATTTTTAAATTTTGTGATTTTAAACTAAATATATGTAGAAAAAATCAAAATATCTTTTAATATTATACATAGTCTTAAATAGTTCCCAAGAAAGAAAAAGATATTCTTTCTGAAACGAAATGAACTAAAGAAAATTGGACAAAAAATGAAAACAAATATGTAATTTAGTATTCTAAGAATATTGAGAAATCTACTTTTAACTAATATAATATTATAAAAAAATAAATAAAAAGTAGAGCAACAAATAAAAAATCTTTATAAATGTAAATATTAATGTAGTTTGGGTATGGACTCAGCACGGGTCAAATGAGACTAGTAGTATCTGAAAATTATGTAAAAGTATAAATCACTCATTAATAACTTAAAATATTTAAAAATCACATAAAAATTTAGTTAAATTTTCAAATTTTATCTATATCACATAAATTAAGATAAAAATAAATTTAGTTGACTTTTTAAATTTCATCTGTAGCGCATAAGTAAAAAAAGTAAGTTCAAACAAATTGCTCACTTTTATACCTATAAAAATCTTTAGTCTCCTTATAGAAAACATATTCAGCCAAATTAATTTAGCAAAGCACCGTCTTCTAAATTAAGAACCCATCTTGGAAATCAACTCTTCATAATTCTATCCTGAAACCTAGAGTTGATTGCAAATGGTCATCAACTTGTTATATATTGTTGATTACTTTCCAACTTGTCCATTTTAATAAATAAAAGAATTTATTATTTTCTTATACTAACTTAATATTAAATAATTATGTAAAATAGAAGTATTCAAATTAAGAGTTTCAAAATATCATTAATAAGGTAATTAGCAAAATATATCTTTGATTAAAATTCTTTTAAATCAGCCTATCAAATCAACAAGGTCAAGTAATATGAAATGAATGGATATTAAAGGTATGAAAAAGGGTCAAAAATATCCTTAACGTACTAAAAAAGGCTCAAAAATATTATCCTTCCATCTATTGGCTCATAAATACTTGTCCGTCCATCCATCTATTTGAATAAAAAATGTCCTTAAGATTAAATAAGCTTAAAACTATCCCCTCCTTTTAACAAAAGTTGATCTAAAAAAATATTTAATATTATTTTATTGCTCCACGTGCAATTAGATTAAATCCATTCACAATCCTAACCATTAATCACCTAAACCCAATATATTAAGAAGTCACCCCTTTTCATCTTCCTCCATCTATGTGCGCTCTCAATATCCCTTTTATTTTCTGCCTTATTTTTCTGTTCTAAAATTTTGTTCTTTGACTATTTCTTCGTAAACCAAGTTATTTCATTGTTTAAGTTTCTTCAGATAATATTCATTTAAACGAAAAAGTAAGAAGGGAATATTGGAAATCGACTAGCTTTGAAATATACGAACAATCATTTAAAAAAAAAAAAAAAGAGTAAAAGCGAAAAATAACATATAGTGGAAGTGAGGCGATCTATTAGAATTCTTACTTGTAAATTGCTCACTTCTATATGTATCACAGTAGCCATAAATTCACATAATTTGGAATCAAGTGTGGTAGAGTACTAGACCTACTGATTCATTTTAGCTTAACAGCTTTTTAGCAATCAAATAGGTTGCCTAACGTGTTTCAACAATGCTAAAATAGTAGGTAAATGAGACATAATTTTTACATGAAAAACACTTAGCTCAAAAAGGTATAATTTTTATGTGGAAACCCCTCAGCTAAAAAAAGTATAAAAAATCATGATCTTTACCTCTACAGAATTTCACCCCAAACTTTATTAAACAACTTTGAGTTTCAACAAACAGCAAATTACAAGACTTAATCTAGGAATTTTAAACTCTAATTCCTACTTTTACAAAACACACAAACCTCTCAAGTTAAGTGTTCTCAAGTCTCTGAGTTTCCAAACTTTAAGACAATAATCTTAATTCAGATTATACTTCACTAAAACTAGAATTACATGAATATTATAACTCAAGAACCAACCTAATATATAGAAACTAAGACACCTTATTTTCTAAGTAATAGAACCGGGTTCAACTACGTGTTCCTTCAAGATGTGAACTGCTCATTCAATTTGCCAATTGTCTTTTGCTTTGTAAGTGCATGAGTGACTTTGCAAGTCACTCCCTCTATTTAAACTCAACTCTCCAAAGAGTATTTCTTCATATCAGACTTCCATCTCTAGTGCAACTCTCAACTCTTCAGAGTTTGTTGTGAAGTGAAACTACTTCTTCAAGTAGAACTCCTACTTCAGCTCAACCACCCTTATCTTCAAGTGTTGTAATCAACCTCAAAGTCTTCTATTTCACACATGATCAATACTTTGAGTTTATCACTACAACACCTTATCCATTTTTGAAACCAAGTGTTATTGTCTTCATGTATTAGTGAACTTGCATCCTTGACTCTGTATATCAGTGGATCTTCTGTGGACCAGCTTGAGTAACATGTTTCATTCATTTTACAATCATCAAAACTACATTGATCCTAACAAATTTACCCTTTTTGATAATGACAAACCACTGCCTTTGTGAATCCACCATAGATTTCTAAAACATTCA
This sequence comes from Capsicum pubescens, assembly GCA_030864215.1. Taxonomy (NCBI): domain Eukaryota; kingdom Viridiplantae; phylum Streptophyta; class Magnoliopsida; order Solanales; family Solanaceae; genus Capsicum; species Capsicum pubescens. Next base: position 259,857,240 of record CM061543.1, read on the forward strand.
ACAAGGAAAACTAGAATGAAATAAGTTAGGCATTAAGTTATAATCATTGCACACCCATTTCTTCCTCCTTTTGGCATCATTGAAAACTATAATTAGAGCATAAACCATGCCAGTTAACAATATTAAATAAATCATGACCACTGGGTCTATCACCAAGACAATCAGAGTAAGACAATAAAGAAATAGTGGAGATAGATACTTCATTGATCAAACAAAATATGGCCTATAAGAGATAAAGGAAATAGCAACATCATTAATAGTATGAGCACTTAACAAAAGAGCATGAAACAAAAAATAGAATCCTAAGGAACTAAGAAGGTGAAATAGAGTATGATGGAGCAGGTACAATTAGTTATGTAAAGTTTTGAATGGCTTCTGTATTATCATCCCTTTCCTTGGCAAGATCCTCCTCCAATATATGAATCCTGGCCTGAAGAATGTCTTTTTTTATCATCAGCGGCATAAGCTTGTTCTAACCTAGCCAAGGTGTCAGCCAATTTATTTCTCAACTTTGCATGGGCATGTCAGTCTGCCTCATTGAAACGGGTAGTGCGGTATGGTTCAAACCACCAAGAATATCTTTGGTTGTCTGAAAAGACTAGAATTGCATTGGAACAGCATTATCCTCCAAGATTGAGTCCAACCAAAATACATAGGGAAGGGCATAAGCCTTTTAATCATCCTTCAGTATACTCTTTGTATGTGCTTAATAATGAGGCAAATTTATATTCACCTTTGTGTCAATCAATTATATATGGGTAAGATCCAAATAATTTGCCGTAGTATATCTCTCCTTTCATGGTGTGATCATTTTACAGACCACATTTAAGTAAAGATGGTGAAGAGGTGACATTTCACGTTTAAGTACACGACAATGCTGAAGAAGATTGGGGTTGCTGAGAATTTCCTAGTAATGGCCAAAGAAGATGCAATGTTGTCTAGATAAGGCCATTCAAACTTGACATAATGTTGCTAGCCTCCAAGTAGAATATCCAAGATACGAGTTATGTCATCAGCCACAAGAGAGATTGATATACCACGCGCAGAGGTGATAAAGAGAAAACCTTGGGCTGATGCGTTAGTAAAGAATTCATAGACCTCAGGACGACTAAATTTGCATTGAGTATCACCTTGGAGGAATAAGTTTTACCATCCTTGGAATTCAATCTTATCCAAGATGATGGCCATCTCAAAAGCACCATAGCTAGTGATAACACGGCCTCGTATAAAAGAATATTTATAAAAGTTTAGGACATGTGTCAAATGAGAATCAACTGGCTCAGTAGTGTCAATCTCAGTAGGAGGAAGAATGTCACCCATAATAGCTTCAGAATCAAAGGAAGGAACAAGTCGAGTGACTTGTTTTAATGACTTGGATTTTGGGGGAACTTTGGACTTTTGGGAAGAGTAAGGATGCTTCTTTGGGGTGGATTTCTTGGAGGAGGAGGAAAAAGTAGGGAGTCTAGAAGGCCAAAAGCAGAAGGCTTTGGAATGGAACATTTGATGATCTTCCTACAAATTGATCGAATTAATAAATCAGTATCGGGGGGGAAGCTTCTATGAGCAGATGGAGTAAAAGGAGTTAGCCTCTTTTTCTTACTTTCTTAAAGAGCTTCTTCAAGCGAGGCTTCTTCCTATCACTTTTAATTTTTAGTGTGGTTCATACGAGGTGGAGTAGGATGAGATGATAGTTCAATAATTTATTTGTCCTCATGAATAGAAATAGGAGCCCTAGATTTCTTAACTAAATGAGATCAAACTCATTTTGGAACAAAAGAAGAGTGATAATGCTCACATATATCATTCAATTTGGTAGCAGACAGTCGTTGTCAATAGCTCAACTTGTGTTAAGGTTGAATCCACAAGGAGTGAAATTAGAATTCTATTCTTATAGGTGCTAACACTTACTAAGAAGATACCCGAAGTGTAAATAAAGTAAAAATTATGATTTAAATTTGGGGCGGGGATTTGGTTTTAGAAAGTATTTGTCAATAGCAACTCAAGTCAACAAATTACATAACAATTGTGATTTAACTTTGATGTGAAGAGAATCTTGGGATTACGTCTACCTAAGGTCAAGTTATACATGGGTGCATGAAGATTTAGTGTACCTGCTAGTTATCAACAATATGGTACGCTAGGTCTAAGATCCTAGAGGCTAGTTCGTCAACAAAACCTCATGATTTTCACTCATTGACCCTTTCAGATACCTAACAAGTGTGTTAATTATATTCACCTATTACCTCAATTGGGCATCCCTATTTCTAGGAAGATACCCAATATGTAAACTTCCTAATCACCCTTATGTCTAAAATAGTGAAAATTAGCAAACTACACCCATTAATTGTCTACTATTGCCTTGTTACCCATATATCTCTTTCAAGGATGATGTGAGTTCCAAAACTTTACACAAACCCCCTCTTAAGGATGGTTTGAGATTTCAAAAGTTTGAGGTATTCACCCATAAATCCATTTTGGATGTTTGGGGTTTTCACCCACAAATCCTAACTAATTTAGCCAAGCAACAGTAAAACCCATCATCAACTAGCTACCATATATCACAACCCACACACAATTGCACCTTAGTTTAACATAATCCTAAGACAATGAAAGTTTAGATACTCATGAAAAAAAAGAGAGAAATAGACCATAGGTATTGTTCAACACCTCCATTCTTCAAAAGTACCAAATTGAAAGTCTCTAAATCAAAATACAATTCTTACCCAAATTAGGGTTTAAACTTCAAATTCAAAAATGTTGCAAGAGTGTAGAATACCTAAAAGAGAAAGGGTGTTAGCCTATAAAAGGAATTGAGTTCGACTGATTGAATTTACAAAACTACCCCTGGGCACATTCCCACTTAGCTGTGATAGCTGAAGTTTGTTCACAATCGTGGCTACCATGACCTTGGTAAGATCACTGCGATCACAGTTTTGACCTGGCTTGACCGACCACGATCGTGGCCCTCAGAGTGCGATCGCGGTAACTGAAGCTGATTTTCTGCTCAAGCCTTTTAACTGCACTTCTCTTCTCCTTTTTAATCCTTTTTAGCTCAAATCCACATCTTTACTTCTTATTACCTGTATGTCTACAAAATGTGAAAATTAGTGCACTTAAAAAGTGAATTAATGACTTGAAAATATTTAAGTGTAGTTACTTGAAATGTGAACTTTGGTTTTGAATTAAAGTTTAAGTTTGGTAACTTGTGAAGCGAATTAGTGACTTGAAATGTTTAGGTGTAGTTACTTGAAATGTGAACTTGTGTTTTAAATTTACTAAAGTGTGGTCACTTGAGGAGTGAATTGGTGACTTGAAAATATGTAAGTGTAGGTACTTGAAAGGTGAATTAGTAATTTATGAAGTGAATTAGTTATTTGAAATGTTTAGGTGTATGTAATTGAAATGCGAATTTTTGTTTTGAATTTGGTAAAGTATGGTCACTTGAGAAGTGAATTAATGACTTGAAAATATTTAAGTGTAGTACTTGAAATGTGAACTTTGGTTTTCAATTTAGTTAAGTTTGGTAACTTGTGAAATGAATTAGTGACTTGAAAATATTTAAGTGTAGTTACTTGAAAAGTGAACTTTTATTTTGAATTTAGACTTACAAAAATTTCAATCTTTCCAACTCCAATAACAGTTCCCTTTTGACATATCCAAATGATACTCCTCCCCCATTAATGTTGGAGAGTGAAAGAAATTTTTTATTGTCTCCAGTCATGTGTCTTAAGCAAGCACTATCCAAGTACCAATGTCTCTTGCCTCCTTTCAGTCTTACCTACAAAATAATTCTAGGGTTAGTTTTAGAAACCCAGACAATCTTGGGTTCTTTCTTATGATTAAAAGGGTGAATAAGGTTCCTTCTAGCCCATCGAGGTAACAGGTTGTGTGACCTATTTCTCTGATCAGTTTTGATTTTCTTTTTGTTAGCCTGTGCTAACATGGAGATAAATTTTTTTTGCTAGGTTTGTGCTTCTAAATTTTCTTTTTGCAGCAACTGAAAATTTAGTGGTTGGGTGTCCTAGATTTCTACATATATAGCACAAATCTCTTTTACCATTAGAACTCTTCTAAAACCCCAATACGTTATTTCCATTGTGGGTTCTTTCACTGAGTTTATGGATAGTTCTTGAGGAATGTATCCATTTATTTACTCTTTCAAGATCAAGTTTTAGTTTGGGAACTTCTTGACTTAATTTACTCACCTTTTCTTTTTCACAAAAGCATTCATGTTTAAACTTAGTCAAGTCTAACTCAATTTTTTCTCGTTCCTCACTCTTGAACTTTTTTCCTTTTTTAGAAAGAGATAGTTTTAATACTTTGGATTTGGGAGTTAGGTTTGATGAATCAAATTTGCTAATCTATTCCTTGAGAGTGTTGCTTTCTTTTTCAACAGTGTTCTTACAAGCCACTAGATCAATCTAGTTAAACTTTAGGCTTCCGACACTGCTCAATATTTCATCCCTATCAGAAGTTAGTTCTTGAAAATCGTCAATTAAAGCACTCATTAAGGAAACAAACTTTCTTTTTGAAAATAAATGCAGCTTCTCTTTAAGTTCAAGGATACTTACCTCAGAGGTTGCATATTTTTCTTCCATATATGAATTACCAATGACCATGAGAGCAGTTTCATGAACACCTTCATCATCTGATTCATCAGAGTATGATCCTCATGTAGCAATCATAACATATTTTTCTTTTTCTTTTTTCTTGGATTTTTCTTTTAGTTCCTTTTATGATCTCTCTTTTCTCCGCTTAATCTCCTATATAGGATAATCCCTGATTTGATTATCAATATTTTCACATTTGTAGCATCCAGTTGAATTATCATTGGAACGCTTCTTGTTACCTGTTTATTTCTTCTTTTTAAAGAACTTACTAAAGTTCTTTGATATGAATGCAACTTGTTCCTCATCTAGTTCAATACCTTCATTAATGTCAGGTGTCTTCAAGGCCAGAGTTTTCTCATGAGCAACTACATCCTTCTTGACTTCATCTATTTTCATTTCATAAGTCTTCAAGTTTTCTGCTAGTTCATCAAAGGTCATCCTAGTGAGGTTCTTTGCTTCTCTAATTATTGTGACTTTGATATCTCATTTATCCTTAGGTATAACTTTCAATACTTTTTCTACCCGTTCCTTAGTATAAATAACCTTTTCCAAAGATGTCAGCTCATTAATCAAGGAGGTCAATCTTGTCATCATTTCATGTAGTGATTCATTTTCTTTCATTTTAAATGCCTTATATTTAGTTAAAAGCAAGACAATTTTGAATGTTCTCACTTGAGTGGTGACCTCATGTGCATTCACCAAGGCATAAGCACTGGTGCAGTTGGATACCTTATTGTACTCAGAAGAACCTAGTCCACATACTAGAATATCCTTGACCTTTGCGTTTTTCCTTAATGCAATCAGATCCTCAGCAGTAAATTCACTTCTAATCTTCTTGACTTGATCTCCATAAACTATTTTTATAGGAATTATTGGTTCATCAGTGATCTTATCCCACAACCGTAATCTTCTCTTTGAAGAAATATTTTTATTCTAGCTTTCCACCAAATGAAATGAGAACCATCAAGAAATGGAGGTCGAGTGGTTGATTGTTCTTCACTATGACCAATGGGTGTTGCGGAATTCATCATGATGGTCCTATCTTAGGTGCTAACCTTATTTAAGATAACCTTACTCTGATACCAATTGATAGAGTACTAGACCAACTGATTTACTTATTTTAGCTTACAGTTTCTTATCAATGAAACAGTCTGCATAACCTGTTTTAACAATGCTAAAATAGTAAGTAAATGAAACCATGACTTTTATGTGAATAACACCCGACTCAAAAAAGTGTAAAAAAATCATGACATGTACCTCTACATGATTCCACCCTAAGCTTCACTAAATAACTCTGAGCCTCAATAAACAGTAAATTACAAGACTTATGTAATCTAAGAATTTTAAACTCTAATTCCTACTTCTACAAAACACACAAACCTCCCGAGATAAGTGTTCTCAAGTCTTCGAGTTTCCAAACCTGAAGACAATAATCCTAGTTCAGTTTATACTTCGATGAAACTAGAATTACATCAATACTACAACTCAACAACCAACATCATACATAGAAACTAAGACATCTCTTTTTAAAGTAATAGAACCAGGTTCAACTACATATTCCTTCAAGCTGTGAACTGCTCAGTCAATTTTTCAATTGCCTTTTTTCTTTGTAAGTGCGACAGTGCAAGTCACTTTCTCTATTTAAATACAACTCTCAAAGGAGTACTTCTTCATATTAGACTTCTATCTCTAGTGCAAATTTTGACTCTTTAGAGTTTGTTATGAAGTGAAACTACTTCTTCAAGTAGAACTCCTACTTTAGCTCAAACACCCTTATCTTCAAGTGTTGTAATCAACCTCAAAGACTTCTATTTCACACGTGATCAATACTTCGAGTTTATCAACTGCAGTACCTTTTTCATTTTTGAATCCAAGTGTTATTGTTTTCATGTATTAGTAGACTTGCATCCTCGACTCTGCATATCAGTGGATCATCTGTGGACCAGCTTGATTAACATTTTTCATTCATTTGACAATCATCAAAACTACATTATCCCAACAAAGCGCCATAGATTGGAACTTTTTAATCTCAAAAATGATATTTTGTGGCTAAAATTTGTTTATGAACTGGTTTCTGATAAGCATGCCTCGTGTGGATCTTTTATTGGGCTTGGATAACTAATGAGTAGGATTGTGAATGAATTTGATTTTATTTATAAACCAATAAAAATAATGCTAAATATTTAATTAAAATATTCATTTAGTCCACACCAACTTCTGCTAATAAAGGGATAATGTTAAGCTTAAATTTTACCTTAAAAGTATTTTTGATTCAAATAGGTGAATAAAGGGGCATTTCCGATTCAATAGATGAAAGGAGGACATTTTTGAATCTTTTCTAATACAAGCATTTTTTATTCTATTCCATTAAAGATGTATGTCGTTTTTGTCTCCTAAAAATAATTTTATTTTATCTAGTTAACATTTATGGTTATCTTAATCAGATTTTGTAATTTTTGGTGAACATTAATCACATGAAAGGTTTAACTTTAGGGAAAAATATTTTTGTAAAAAATACTAAATTTAACACCTGGATTGATTTAGGTGTAATAACCCTTCAGGTCATCTTCTGTACTGTCCTTTTAAGACCAATTCCCCGTTTAGAAGTCTTCGTTGGTTTCGAATGCCAGCCAAGCAAAAAATTTAGTTAAATGACCTCGGATGCAAATTCCAACTATGCCAGTAGCTTTGAAATATTGGTTTTAGGCTATAAAGACCCTTGGTTTGGATACCAATACACCTGTGTTCATTTTGACCAATTGGTAGGAAAGTGAGAAAATCGATAGACATGGGTGTGGGGCCTACAATTGGTCTAAATAGCCTTAGATAAAATATCCAACTTTACCAATGCATCTGGAACATCAAATTTAGCTAGGTTACATAGTTTGTTTGTGAAAAGCAGAGTATGAATAAGTTCGGGAGGTCAAAACTTTGCGGAACCCACTTAACCACGACCAAGGTACTATAAATAGCCCCCTTGGTCGCGAAAGTAACTATTTTCACTCCCCTTTGAGCCCTAGAATCCCTATAATGATAGATTAACTTCAAATTAATTCTTGAGGGTGAGTTAAAAGTTTGATTAACATATATTTTCGTGATTAACAACAAATTAAAGGTATGAATCCTTCCTTTTTAAGCTTGAATTTTGACAAAAATACCAAATTGATTGAGGGCTTGATTTTAGACCAAATATTCTTTGTTTTACCTAATTCTTGAGGGTTATGATTCCCTAGTGGTGTATGAACATTGGGTTGGTCCTGAAAATGTGTTTTCCGTATGTGGGACCTACTTAAGGTTTTTGGTGTCGTTTGTGAACCCAAAGCATAATGGTGCAATATGGGTATCAAAATTCTCTTAATGATGTGTAGATTATGTTTTTGATAGCTTGGCACCTTGAAGAATCTTCTCAGAAAAGAAAAGAAAAGAAAAGGTTTAGCGATCCATTGACTTTCTTTGGATTTGAGGTAGGTTAGGCTCACTCCTTATTAGATTGAGCTATGTTTTGATATAATTATGATATCTTGTTAGATTGGTATAGGTTTTAAGTATTGAATTGATGAAATGCAAAACTTGGGTTAGTGGGACCAATTAAGCTATTGAATCTTAGAAGTTGGAAAGCTTGACTTGTTTCCCATTATATTAGGTGGAATAGACTTCATTAGTCATATTTAGCATGAGAATACCTTAGAATACTCGACCTTATATATAATTCTCTAGTTTCTCATACTTAGATTAAATTGGCCTTAGTTTCTTATACTAGGGAAGGTTGCCTTGGTTCTATTGGACTTAAAAAAGGTGCTTGAGTATAATATTTACCTTAGGTCTTATAGTGGCTTTCTATACATCTAAGAGTTGATTTAGATACTGTACTACCCCGTACTTTTTCCTAGCTTAATTTCTCTCCTAGAATGTCAAGGGTTCTCTTAAAAAATAAATAACTTTTGTTACATATAGAATTTTACAGATTTAGACCTTTCATTATGTAGAAAATTCAATTAGCTTTCCATCGACACCAAATTCGCCTAAATCCGATTCTCGATTGAGAAGTTATGGCATTTTTAGTAAAGCAGTGAGCCATTTAGGCAAGCAACGCATCGCAGAGAGGGCCAATTTGGCAATTGTCAATTTCCAGTGGACCTCCGTGATTGGCCCATGTTGCGGAGAAGTTCCAAGTCCCAGTCGTTCTTTTCCAGTGGCTCAACACGATGGTGGTGCGTCGCAGTGATGGTAAAAATGGGGCTCGTCCCTTTTCCAGTGGCCCAACGAAATTTCACCGCATCGTATTGATGGGCCAAATGACAATTGTCCTTTTTTCAGTGAGCCACTATGATTGTGGCGCGTCGCGGTATCATGAAAGGTCAGAAATTCTTCTATTTTCCCAATTTTGATAAAGAATTAAAAGGGGCACTTTGGTCAATTCCCAAGCCTCTAATTCGTCAAAAACACAAGATTAAGCTCATTTTAAGCCTATTCTGCTTATTTTTCATCCATTATCTCTCAAAGAAAAACCCTAGATATTAAAGCTTACTCTCCAAGAAATCAAAATCCTCTATTGTTTCTCCAAGAAAACTCAAAATTGAGGATTCCCAAATCAAGATAATCAAGAACTAACCCTCAAAAGCTTAAATAGAGATTCAAGTTCAAGATTTCTTAGAGATTTCATCAATTAAGGTATGTGGGGTTTATGAACAAGGATCTTCTTTCATCCTTCTACCCAAAACTAGGTTTTAACTATAAATTTACATGATTTTATATGAATATACATGAGTTTTAAATTAGGGTTCATACCCATTATTGCTGATTGCAAGATTATGAGATTTCAAGTGTTTTAGAAGTTGAATTGCATGACTATTTTCATATTTACGTGCCTATTGTAGTAAATTTAAGATTTTGAGATGAATTGTCATTAATTACATTATCAAGTATGAAATTTATGATGTTTTGACATGAGATTGATGCATGGGTTATTATACCAAGATTGAATACTATTATTTCATGAAGAATTATTCTTTAAGCATTAAATGATCAGTTTATTTTCAGATTTTTAGTAAAGATCTGATCATTTGATCATCAGATAAGATTTGGAATCCACTTTATAGATTTATTACAGGTTTTAGAAGTCAGAATAGTTTATTCACAGATTGAATCAGATAAATGCTTAATTGGTTTTGTAATAACCCTTACGCTAGCTTTTAAAGTGGATTTCCAACAGAATGAGAGTAGATTAAAGGGAGTAGTATTTAGCACCGAGAGGAAAGTGTGGGATTAGCGTGCAGAACTACGTAGACAACGTAGGTACAGATTACCAGATTATTCCCATTTCTATATGAATGACAGTTACAAATTTGAGCACTTAGATTAGGTTATACTCCTTGGCAAGAGTATAACACCTCCCCCCATTGTGAGGGTTTTCCCCATAGGGGAAAAATATGTTGGACTCTATGTAATCTCATATGGTTTATGTCGGTTATAAGAACCTCCCTTATAAAATAGTTTTTAACAGAATTTCCCTAAAAGAAAAAGACTACAGAATGATCTCAACAGAAAAGCTTTTAGAAACTAAGAGTAAAGATAAGTGTAAAGACTCACAGTTTTATTCAGACATTGCTTTATATAAGCCTTTGGCTACAGATTTTAGTTTTCAGATTTTAGATATAAAGGTAAGTCTTTTCTACACTTAGACAGCATGATTTACAGATAAATCACTAGTACAACTTTTAGAACTAAATGGTATGACTCGCTAGATTTATAAAGTATGATTTACTACTCATGATTATGATTCACAACTTTCAGATATTCCAGCTTATGTGAGTCCTCTACATTTAGCATGCATTGTTTTACAAATTATAATGATGAGATAATGTTTTACTTATGCATTCACCCTTATACACTCAGTACATCCTCAAAGTACTAATCCACATATATGTCTATATGCTACATTGCCTCATAATGTAGGTTCAGGTGCTCATTTTTAGCAGTGTGAGTGATTTATAGCATCTCCATCTACATCCCGACAGTTGGTAAGTCCTCATAGTTTAGGACTTAGTCTTTCAGTTTTCAGCCTATTAGATTAGATGATTCAGTATTCTTTCAGACAGATCAAGTCAGCTAGGGGTTTATCCCAGTGGCTCTCTAGTTATTAGTAGTAGAGGCTTGTCAGACTACTAGTTTTGATCCTGATTATTCAGTATTGAGGTTTCAGACATTATTTTTAGATATCATATTCAGACAGTTTTCCACATATAGTATGACTCTTATGTCTATGTTTCCTTTATTATGAAATTCAGACTTAGTAGAAGTCAGACAGGGTTAGCTTAAGGCTAATTGTAGTCTTGAGCACCGTGTGACATCTCGGGACCAGGTTTCAGGGTGTTACAAACTTGACATCAGAGCCTAAGGTTTAGAGAGTCCTAGGGAGTCGACAAGCCTCATTACGTAGAGTCTTGATCATGGATGTGAAGCGCACCACATTTATGAGTAAGTAGCTATGGGACGTTTTTAGGAAATCATCTTTTTATTTCATGATCTATCGTGCTTACAGTATCTCTATCTGCTATTAACTAGTTCTCTTATGTGATAGTTGAATATGTCTCCTCATCGAGCTAACACCCATAGAAATAATAACCAGCCACCCCAGTCCACTGAATGAGAACGTATCCCATGCTGAGTTTTGGGCTGCCTTTCAGGCGTTGGCCTAAGATATAACTGCTAATGTTCAGGGAAACCATCAGGCGACAGTCCATTTTCAGCAGAATGATGATTTAGAAGCAACCAAAATTTGTGACTTCATGAGAATGAATCCTCCAGAGTTCTTTGGGTCAAAAGCAGGTGAGGAGTCACAACTTTATTTAGATGAGGAGAAAAATATTACCCAGATTATGCATGTGTCTAAAAAAGAGAGTGTAGAGTTAGCTCCTATAGATTGAAGGATGTAGCATATGACTGGTAGTTATATGGAAGAATAGAAGAGGTGAGAATGCAGCTCCTATGAGTTGGCAGGTATTACGAGATATTTTTGTAGACAGATTCTTTTCGTATGAAATAAGAAAAGCTAAGAAAGAGGATTTTGTGAATTTGAGGCAAGGCTTAATGACAGTGAAAGAGTATTACCTTAAGTTCAATCAGTTGTCTAAGTATGCCCCTGATACAATGGTTGATCCTAGGGCAAGTATGAGTAAGTTTGTTACTGGAGTATCTGCTTTAGTAGTCAAGGAGTATAGGACTTCCATGCTTATTGGAGACATAGATCTTGCTAGGTTTATGATTCATGCTTAGTAAATTGAGGCAGAGAAGTTGAAGGTAAGAGATAGAAGTAATAAGAGGGCTAGAACAGGGCAGTTTGAGTATGTCCGGACTAGGTCTGGAGTGGAAAATCATTTGCAATTTTAGAATCGTTCATCTATGCCAGCATCATCTTCAGCTAGTGTTCCCGCTCCCAGAGCTAGGCAAGAGCAGTGGGGTAATTTTTCTATGTCCATATCTCAGAATAATATGGGTGGAAAGCCCAATTATCCTCCATGTTCTAAGTGTGGTAAGAGTCATCTTGGTGAGTGTTTTTTGGGACAAAAAGGTTGTTATGGTTATGGTAAGTTGGGACATGGAATCAAAGAGTGTCCGCATACTAAGCAGGGGAACAGATATGCTCGTCCGAAGACTCAGGCTACTAGTGCACCAGCTCCTCTAGGTCTCCCAGTTCATTATTTGGGCATGTCATCCAGTACCAGTGGAGGTCAGCGCCAAAATTGGTTTTATGCTTTACCATTCCATCAGGAGTAGGAGGATTACCAAATATTATTACCGATATGCTTTGTGTCATTCATTTTGATGTTTATGGGGTGTTAGACCCTGGGTCGAGTTTCTCTTATATGACCCCATTAGTTTTAATCAACTTTGAAATAGATCCTGAAAAGATCCTTGAGCCCTCTTTAGTTTCTACCCCAGTGGGTAAGTCAGTTGTTTCCAAAAAGATCTATAGAAAGTTTCCTATCACTGTCCTTCATAAAATCATGTTAGTATACTTAATAGATCTAGATATGGTTGACTTTGGCCTTATTCTTGGCTTGGATTGGCTTCATTCCTATTTTTCCTGTATAGATTGTCTCACTTGAGTGGTAAAGTTTCAGTTTCCAGATGAGACAGTCTTTGAGTGGGAAAAAAATTCAGTGTCTCCCAAAATTCATTTCATATTTTATCTTAAAGCCAGAAAGTTGATTTTTAAAGGATTTATCTATCATCTAGTTTGAGTCAAGACACTAAGTTTGAGACTCCAACAGTTCAGTCAGTCAGTGTAGTCAATGAGTTTCCTGATATCTTTCCTGAAGATTTGCCAGGGGTACCTCCCGATAGGGAAATAGAATTCGGTATTGAACTTCTCCCAGATACTCAGCCTATCTTTATTCATCCATATCGTATGGCTCCAGCTGAGCTTAAGGAGTTAAAGGAGAAGCATAAAGATCTCTTAGATAAAGGTTTCATAAGGCCTAGTGTTGCTCTATGGGGCTCTCCCATCCTATGCGTGCGAAAGAAAGATGGTTCTTTGCAAATGTGTATTGACTATCATCATCTGAATAAAGTTGTAGTCAAAAACAAATATCCTCTTCCTAGAATTGATGACTTATTCGATCAGCTCTAAGGTGTAAGTTATTTCTCAAAGATAGACCTTAGATCTGGCTATCATCAGCTTAGAGTAAGGGAGTGTGATATTCCAAAGACAGCTTTCAAAACCCGTTATGGTCATTTTGAGCTTTTAGTCATGTTCTTCAGGCTAACAATGCCCCAGCAGCCTTCATGGACTTGATGAACAGAGTGTTCAAATAGTATTTGGACATGTTTTTCATAGTCTTTATCAATGATATTCTTGTCTTATCTCGTAGTGAGGATGATCATGCAAACCATCTTAGAATTGTGTTGCAAACTCTTAAAGATCACCAGTTGTTCACCAAATTCAGCAAATATGAATTTTGTCTAAGGTTAGTAGCTTTCCTTGGTCATATTGTTTCCAGTGAGGATATTAGAGTTGATTCCCAAAATACTGAATCCATAAGAAATTCCTTAGAAATTTTCTTGGATTTGACTGGCTATTACAGATGTTTTATTGAGGGTTTTTCTTCTATTGTGTCTCCTATGTCTAGATTGACCCAAAGAAAGTTAAGTTTCAGTGGTTCGTTTCCTGTGAGAAGAGTTTTTAGGATTTGAAGACTGGACTCACTTCAGCCCCAGTTTTAACATTACCTGATGGTATAGATAGTTTCATTATGTATTATGATACCTCTAGAGTTGGTTTGGGTTTTTTCTGATGCAAAGAGGTAAGGTCATAGCCTACGCCTCTAGACAGCTTAAGCCTCACGAAAAGAATTACCCTACTCATAATCTTGAATTAGTTGTTGTTGTGTTTGCTTTGAAAATTTGGAGGCACTATCTTTATGGGGTGCATGTTGATGTGTTTACGGATCACAAAAGTTTGCAGTATGTGTTTACTCAGAGAGAGTTGAATCTTTGTTAGAGAAGATGGTTAGAATTGTTGAAAAATTATGATATAAGTGTGTTGTATCATCCGGGCAAGGCTAATTTAGTGGCAGATGCCCTTAGTAGGTTATCTATGGGCAGTGTTACTCATATGGAAAATGATAAGAAAGAGCTAGTTTGGGAAGTTCATCGGTTAGATAGATTGGGTATGAGATTGGTTGATTCAGCTGAAGGGAATGTTTGGGTCTAGAGTAGTTCCGAATCTTTTCTAGTTTCAGAAGTGGAAGAGAAGCAAGATAAGGTTTCTAGTTTAGTCAAACTGAAGGAGTCAGTTAGAGACCAAAAGGTAGAGGTTTTCTCCCAAGAGGGAGATGGTGCATTGAGATACTAGAGTAGATTGTGTGTGCCATGTGTTAATGATTTAAGGCAGTAGATTATAGCGGAAGCGCATGGTGTACGTTATTTTATTTATCCAGGAGCCGCCAAGATGTACCGCAACTTGCGAGAAATCTATTGGTGGAGTGGTATGAAGAATTATATAGTAAAGTTTGTAGCCAAGTGTGCAACTTGTCAATAGGTTAAGGTAGAGCACCAAAGACCTGGTGATAAGTTACAAGAGTTTAGTATCCCCACTTTGAAGTGGGAAGAAGTGAATATGGACTTTGTGATCTGATTACCCCATTCGCATCGTCAGCATGATTTGATTTAGGTAATAGTATATAGATTGACTAAGTCAGCGTATTTCTTTCTAGTTCACACGTCTTACACAGCTGAAGATTATGCTAAGTTGTATATAAGAGAGTTAGTCAGATTGCATGGAGTTCCTTTATCTATCATCTCTGATAGGGGTACTCAGTTTACCTCTCAGTTTTAGAAAGCCTTTCAGAAGGGTCTTGGTACCCAAGTTCATCTTAGTTCAGCTTTTCATCCGCAGACAGATGGTCAGGCAGAAAAGAACATTCAAACTTTAGAGGACATGTTGAGGGCATGTGTTCTTGATTTCAAAGGCAGTTAAGATGATCACTTATCATTGATTGAGTTCGCTAATAATAATAGTTATCATGCTAGTATTCAAATAGCCCTGTTTGAGGCTCTTTATGGGCGGAGATGTAGATCGCCAGTTGGTTGGTTCAAAGTGGGTGAGGCTGCTTTGATTGGGCCATACATGGTGTTTGAGGCCATGGATAAAGTTCAGTTGATTCGAGAAAGATTGAAAGCAGCTCAGAGTCGTCAGAAATCTTATGCAAATGTAATAAGAAGAGATCTTGAGTTTGAGGTTGATGACCTTGTGTATTTGAAACTTTCACCCATGAAGGGGGTGAAAAGATTTGGCAAAAAAGGGAAGCTTAGTCCCCGATATGTAGGCCCCTTCTGGATTTTGAGTCGTGTTGAAAAGGTGGCGTATGTAGGGGTGGGCGTTCGGTCGGTTCGGTCTGATTGTTTAATATCGGTTCGGTTTATCAATTTTTGGATTGACAAAATTGACATCCGTATTGACATCCGTAACCAAAATAAATTCGGTTTGGTTCGGTTTTTACAAATTTGGTTCGATTATTTTGGAAATTTTTTTCGGTTTCAAATATTAAAGTAGTTAGCCTCTCTTTTTCATAACTGAGCATTTAAAATTGATGGATTGTTTTAGAAAAATTATTTTTTTCAAACCTATTTTTCATTCTCAAATATAAATAACTCAACATGGATGAAACGAAATGAAATAATCATAAGCTTAACATAATACATAACGTCATTAATCATTACATATAATATAACCTTGCATAAATAGTCTACAAAACAACACAAAACTCATAAAAATAGTCCATGAAACAACATACTTTCTGCATAAATAGTCCATAAAGTAGTCCAAAGTCACCAAAATAGTCCATAAAATATTTGAGTCACTAAAACAATCCATAAATAGCCTGCGGCGTATGCGAATTTGTTGTTAAATGTTAATTGTGAATATGAATTACTAAATATTATATATATATAATATAATATTATTTTATTATATATATTATATATAATAAAATATATATATATATAATAAAATATATATATTATTTATTTATTTATAAAATTTTGGTTTTTCAGTTTAACCAAAAAAAAATTTAAAAGCGAAAACAGAACTGAAAACAAAAAATTTAAAATTACAAATCGAATCGATCCAAAAAAACTAAAAAACCAAAATTAAATTTTTGTCTGGTTTTTCGGTTTAAACCAACATATCCCCACCCCTAAACATATGAGCTTGAGCTACCCGCAGATTTGTCCTCAGTTCATCCAGTATTCCATGTGTCCTTGTTGAAGAAATGCATGGATGATTCAGCCATTATAGTCCCTCTAGAAAGCACAGATATTCAGAATAGCCTCTCATATGAAGAAGTTTCAGTAGAGATTCTTGATCATTAGATCCATAGACTATGGAACAAAGAAGTTCCCTTGGTCAAAATTCTGTGGTGAAATCAGTTTGAGGTGCTACTTGAGAAGCAGAAGCAGATATACGTACCAAGTATTCTCATCTCTTCTCCACAAAATCAGATTTAGCTGAAGGTAATAGTCTTCCTTCATTCAGTTCTTTTCTAGTCTCAGATTCAGCCATATAGCTATTTTTATGTAAATTCATGCACTCACAGATCAGTTCAGTACCTCAGTATGTTTTTATATTCAGTCACACAATTATTTTAGTTGTGAATGATATCTTATAGCATCAGATTCCTCAGTATTTTCAGCTTAACTATCCACATTCGAGGATGAATGTTCCCAAGGGGGAGATATTATAATACCCCGTACTTTTTTCTAGATTAATTTTGCTCCTAGAATATCAAGGGTTCTCTTCAAAAATGAATAACTTTTGTTACATGCAGAATTTTCCAGTACAGATCCTCCATTGTGTAGAAAATTGAATTAGCTTTCCATCGAAACCAAATTCGTCTAAATCCGGTACTCGATTGAGAAGTTATGACGTTTTTAGTAAAGCAGTGTGCCATTTAGGCAAGCAATGCATCGTGGAGAGGGCCAATTTGGAAATTTTCAATTTCCAGTGGACCTCCGCGATTGGCCCACATCGCGGAGAAGTTCCAGGTCCCAGTCGTCCTTTTTCAGTGGCTCACCGCGATGGTGGCGCATCACAGTGATGGCAAAAATAGGGCTCGTCACTTTTCCAGTGACCCAACATGATTTTACCACGTCCCGTTGATGGGCAAAACAACAATTGTCCTTTTTACAGTGAGCCACCGCGATAGTGGCGCGTCGCGATGGCATGAAAAATTGGAAATTTCTTCTTTTTCTCAGTTCCAATAAAAATTTAAAAGGAGCACTTTGGTCAATTTCCAAGACTCCAATTCATCAAAAACATAAGATTAAGCTCATTCTAAGCCTATTATGCTTATTTTTCATCCATTATCTCTCAAAGCAAAACTCTAGAAATCAAAGCTTATCTCCAAGAAATCAAAATCCTCCACTGTTTCTTCAAGAAAACTCATAATTGAGGATTCCCAAATCAAAGATAATCAAGAACTCATCCTCAAAAGATCAAATGGAGATTCAAGTTCAAGCTTTCTTAGAGATTTCATCAATTAAGGTATATGGGATTTATGAACAAGGATCCTCTTTCATCCTTCTACCCAAAACTAGCTTTTAACTACAAATTTACATAATTTTATATGAATATACATGAGTTTTAAATTAGGCTTCATACCCATTATTTCTAATTGCAAGATTTTGAAATTTTACGTGTTTTAGAAGTTGAATTGCATGACTATTTTCATATTTACATGCCAATTGTTGTAAATTTCAGATTTTGAGATGAATTGTCATTAATTACATTATCAAGCATGAACTTTATGATGTTTTGACATGAGATTGATGCATGGGTTACTATCCCAAGATTGCATACTATTATTTCATGATCGAGTATGCTTTAAGCATCAAATGATCAGTTTATTTTCAGATTTTCAGTAAAGATCTGTTCTTTTGATCATCAGATAAGATTTGGAATCCTTTTTATAAATTTATTACAGATTCAGAAGTCAGAATAGTTTTATTCACAGATTGAATCAGATAAATTCATAATTGGTTTAGTAATAACCCTTATGCTAGCTTTTAAAGTGGATTTTCAATAGAATAAGCACATATTAAAGGGAGTAGTATTTAGCACCGAGAGAGAAGTATGGGATTAGCATACAGAAATATAGGTAAAAATTATCAGATTATTCCCATTTCTATATGGATGACAGTTACAGATGTGATCACTTAGATTAGGTTATACTCCTTTACAAGAGTATGACACCTCCCCCCATCATGAGGTTTTCCTCATAAGGAAAAAGTACGTTAGACTCCATGTTAGCTCACATGGATTATGTTGGTTAGAAGAACCTCCCTTGCAGAACAGTTTTTAACAAAATTTCCCTAAAAGAAAAAGACTACAGAATGATCTCAACAGAAATGCTTTTAGAAACTAAGTGTAAAGACTCACAGTTTAATTCAGACATTGCTTTATATAAGCCTTTAGCTACAGATTTCAGTTTTTAGATTTCAGATATAAAGGTGAGTCCTTTCTACACTTAGACAACATGATTTATAGACAGATCACTAGTAAAGCTTTTAGAACTAAATGGTATGACTCACTAGATTTATAAAGTATGATTCACTACTCATGATTATGATTCACAGCTTTCAGATATTCCAGCTTATGTGAGTCCTCTATATTTAGCATGTATTGTTTTACAAATTAGGATGATCAGATAATGTTTTACTTATGCATTCATCCCCATATACTCAGTACATCCTCAAAGTACTAATCCACATATATGTCTATGTTCTACATTGTCTCATAATGTAGGTTCAGGTGCTTAGTTTCAGCAGTGTGAGTGATTTTGAGCATCTCCATCTACATCTCGATAGTTGGTGAGTCCTCATAGTTCAGGGACTTTGTCTTTCAATTTTCAGCTTATTAGATTAGATGATTTATTATTCTTTCAGATAGATCGAGTCAGATGGAGTTTTGTCCCAGTGGCTCTCTAGTTATTAGTAGTAGAGGCTTGTCAGACTGCTAGTTTTGATTCAGATTATCCAGTATTGAGGTTTCAGACATTATTTTCAGATATTATATTTCGACAATTTTTCGCATATAGTATGACTCTTATGTCTATGTTTTCTTTATTCTGAGATTCAGACTTAGTAGAAGGCAGACAGAGTTAGCTTAAGGCTACTCGTAGTCTTGAGCACTGTGTGACGTCTCGGGACCATATTTTGGGGCATTACAGATACATTAGACTAATCTTGGATACTTAGAATACATTTTGGGAATTTAGATGTGAGCTTGTTGACCCACCTTAAGACAAGACTTATGGTTAGTTCCCTTGAACCCTTACGCCTAGTAATTGACTAAAAAGTGCCCTTTTGAGGAAATATTGATGATTCTTGGTACTTGTTGGTTATGTGGAATGGTATTGAGAATGATTCCCAAGTAATTAAACCTTTATATGCCTTGTTTGCTAAAGATTATGTCAAGCTATTAATTATTTTATTACGATTTGTATTGGTTGAGCTAATGAACATGCCTTTAAATGAGCCCTTGTCTATAATATGTTCTAAGTCATTAATGATATTATTGACCACATTATGAATAAATTATGGATCATATAATTATTTAGTCATTGTTCATACTAATGATGAAATATATTTAGGCCAATAGTAGGCCAATGAATATGCTACTAATGGGTTATTGTTCATGATATTGCTTATGATTATGCCCAAGGTATAAATCACAAAATTATGAATTCTATAATGATGATTCCTTGACTATACTCTTGATTAAGCCATCATTTAGGCTAGTGTTCGGGCCTTTAACTAGACTATTGCCCAAGTTATGATCATACTGAATAATTATGCTAATAAATCATATTGGAAATCTTTCTTATTGTATATCTAGGAATTGATGATATCAATAGTGTTATAAGGCATTCTTATTAACTATGTGTAAAGATACTCAATAGATCATATTGGACTCATGTTATTCTTTGTATAGTAACCCAACTAGTGATTATGTTAGAAAACCTTCTTGTTGCTAATATTATGAGTCATGATACTAAGGGTTCTAAAAGTTATATTTATTGACTACATGACAAGCTATGATACTAACCATGTTGAACCCGTTAATTCTTTGTAATATTCAAGTTATTTATATATTCACATATTTATGGATAAATTATCCTCGGCGATGAATGATGAGATATAAAGGTATGCTCCTCCATACTTTTATTTTACTTTAACCCTCGTGGTGATTTCACTTTACTTTAGATCTCGTGGGGCTTTTCATTTACTTTATCTCCCGTGGGTCTTGCACTTTACTTTAGCCCTTGTGGGGGCTTGTCATTTACTTTAGCCCTTGTGAGGCTTGTTCTTTATTATT
Organism: Capsicum pubescens; assembly: GCA_030864215.1. Lineage (NCBI taxonomy): Eukaryota > Viridiplantae > Streptophyta > Magnoliopsida > Solanales > Solanaceae > Capsicum > Capsicum pubescens. The sequence goes on from CM061543.1 coordinate 259,877,727, forward strand.
GATATTAATTGCCTATTATGATGACATTGTGATGATATGATGATACCCAGAAAGGCCAGAGCATATTTTGATAATATTAATACCGGATTTGAGTTAAGAGAATTTATTGATGATATTGATATTCGGTTCGAGTCTGAAAAATATATTGATGATATTGAGACCCGGTTCGTGTTCGGAGGGTATGTTGTTGATATTGATACCCGGTTTGAGTACGGAGGATATGTTGATGATATTGATAACCAATTTGAGTCCGGAGGATATGTTGATGATATTGATACCCAATTCAAGTTTGAAGAATATTACAAAAATATATTGATTCCCAATAAGGCCGGAGGATATTATGATGATATATCAATGCCCAGCAAGGCCGGGAGATATTATGATAATATAATGATGCTCAATAAGTCCAGAGGATATTATGATGATATATTGATGTCAGGCATGTCCGGAGGATATTATAATTGATATATTGATACCTGGTAAGATCGAAGGATATTATGATGATATATTAATACCCGGTGAGAGTTCGAAGGATATTATGATGACATGATGATGCCCGACAAGTCCGGAAGATATGATTTTGATGTGCCTATGTGTGCACCTACCAATTGAATCTGGCTAGCCCTAAGTATGTCAATTATAGATTAATTTATGTTCTTTTGTGGTTGGCTATAATATTGATATTAGAGGTGTCGGTTATAGTCTTCTAATGGGATGAGATATAAAGTGGTATAGTTGTTGATTTAAGGACGAAATATGCTTAGTGGTGGATATTACTTAAGTGGCTAATAGTAACTAGTGGATTTTTGAATCTTAGTACTAAAGAGGACTAGTGGCATTGATAGATATTAATAGGGATAATTATTTCATTATCGTGGTTGATGATAATGGGTTTAGCGATAGTGATGATTAGTTGCTATTGATGACTAAGTTTATGATGTTGATTAATTATTTAATGAAGATTTATGGATTAATGATGCCAGTTAATAAGAGATATTAGTTGTGAGATGAATAAGTGTACTCATGCTGATTAGTGATCTTTTGCTAAATGGTTACTAGTGGAATTATGTTGGCTAGAAATGAATATTGGTTAATTGGAGAATACGATCTAGTGGTGAATCTAGACTAGATGTTATTTTTGGCTGGTGAGTAAATAATGATTAGTCGTTGATCCATGAATAGTGACTAAGTGATGAATAGTGGATGGATAATAATTAGAGGTTATATAATGACTAGTAAGTAATTGGTTTAGTAATAAGAGTTAGCTAGCTAATAATGAGTGAATATATAATCATAAGATAGGTGTCTATATAGTGGTATGGTTATGATTATGAGTATACTGGTATATGTTATTCAATTATGATTACTGATGATGATTATGAATACTGGCAAATAGTTGTTTGATGAAAATTATGGAAAACTATGGATAATGAGAAAGTTTGTTATATATATATTCGCAGTTCGATTCTTTACTTTATGCTCTCTTGGGTGTACTCTCCAGTGATATAGAACGTCGTGATGTGTTCTTTACTTTATGCACTAGTTGGTGTATGGGCGCTAAATTTTTACTTGTCTTTGCTTGTGATTGCACTTGTGTTACTTTATGATTTTGAATTATTTATTTCTTATGCAAGACGATATTGACATACATTGATACCTTATATTATATTGTTATTTTTGATATTATATGCTTGTTATATGTGACGATATTGGCATGTGTTGATGTCTTATGTTATACTGTTATTCCGAATTGCGTACTTATTATATACAGTGATGATGGAGATGATTCAGGTTCAATTCTATACCTTGACTTAGTTATGATTATCTTGCACTTTATCATTCTTATATCATAATTTAGCTCAGTCGGTGGATGATGGATGTGCCATAGAAATATAGTACTTTTAATGCTTAAAACAAGGAAAATATATAGGTTTCTGAGGTTGTTTTTTTAGATATGATGAGTTTTGGGTATGTTTTGTAGGAAATCATGTTTTGGATGCTAAGTTCATGAAAAGGATTTAAAAGGGTGTTTTTGGCTACCTATGGGAGTAATTCGGATTGTTCGTAACCAAAACATATGCGGGAATTAAAGAACTAAAAAAAATAACTTCTGGAACATGCTAAGTCAACATGCGGACCTCGTGTAGTACATGTGGACCGCATGTAGGCAAAGCATAAGTCAGAAGTCCAAAATCCCAAAAGCTAACATGCAGGAAATTTTGGTCCGGGCACATGTTATCACTATATTTGCCCAACCTGCAGGCCGCATGTACTACATGGGCCCAAGGCCAAGGTGCATGTAGAGACTACATGTAGCCACCGGCCTTTTTTTCTCCTATTTCATTTGAAATTTGGTTTTAGGGTTCCCTCATGTACTATAAATATCCCTTATGTGTTTTTTAGTAGAAGTAACGCACTCTTGATACTCACAAATATATTTTGATTATAAGATTCAATTTTAGTCTCGGAATTCTCTTGTATTGACTTTGGTTGATTAATTCATTTATGGTTTGGGTTTTTACTTCTTCTGATTATGATTCTATCCTTTACTTTCAATCATGAATGTTGTTGATTACTTCACAAGCATGAGCGGGTAAAAACAATTAGAAAGGGTTGTGGAACCCTAGCGGATTGATGAAGTAAGAGAAGTGTTATTGTTGTTCCAAATCGATACTCATGCATGCATTGTATTATCTTCACTTTAATAGTTATCTTAGCGGTTGCAAACATTAGGATCCCACTTAGACTATTATTACTTACTCCAAAAGAGGAGTAGTGACTAGAAAAAAATAATGACAATAGTAATTTGAGGCAATATTGATGATTCTTGGTACTTGTTGGTTAAGTGGAATGGCATTGAGAATGATGCCCAAGTAATTATTCCTTTGTATGTCTTATTTTCTAAAGCTTATATCAAGCTATTAATTATGTTATTACTACTATCTATTGGTTGGGCTAATGAGCGTGTCATTTAATGAACACTTGTCTATAATATGACCTAAGTCATAAATGATATTATTGATCACGCTATAAATAAATTATGGACCATGTAATGCTTTAGTCATTGTTCATACTAATGATGAAATATCTTTAGGCCAATAGTAGGCCAATGAATATGCTACTAATAGGCCATAGTTCATGATATTGCTTATGGTTATGCCCAAGGTCTAAATGACTAAATTATGAATTTTGTAATGATGAGTTCTTAACTATACTCTTTATTAATCCATTATTTAGGCTAGTGTTTGGGCCGTTAACTATACTATTGTCAAGTTATGATCATGCTTAATAATTGTGCTAATAAATCATATTGAAAATCTTCCTTATTGTCTATATTAGAAATGATGATGTTAATAGTGTTAGAAGACAGGCTTATTGACTATGAGTAAATATACTCTATAGATTATGTTGGACTCATGTTATGCTTTGTCTAGTAACCCAACTAGTGATTATGTTAAACAACCTTCTTGTTACTAATATTATGAGTCATGATACTAAGGGTTCTAAAACTTATATTTATGGACTCATGAAAAGCTATGCTACTAACCATGTTGAATCTGTTAATGCTTTGTTCTATATGGAGTTTTGATGATGAGCAGCTAAACCTCAAGGGACCAGGTCCCTGTACGTATAAAGTACTGTACAGCTGGCACACGATATCTGCACAATTTTGTCCTTTTGTGTAAAAAACTTGCAGGTGCTATTTTGTACTAACTTGGAAATCTAGTCCAAGGATATTTCATCCCTAATCATCACACAGCTATAAAAGAAAAGAGACACCTCTTCAACAATTAGTTTTTGCATATTCTAAAGAGTGAGAAGAGAGGCAACAAAACCTCATTTCTACACTACTCAAGCTCTTAGCTTTATGTGTGCTTAAATTAAAATAGTTCTTGAGGGAGTGATGAATTGTAATCAAACTACTCATGTTATAAGAGTAGTGTTTTCTTGTTTATAGTGTTGCTTAGGTAGAGTTGCCTAAGCTTGTCACTGGTTAGAGTTAACCAGCTATTAAGAAAAACTTGGCAGAGGTGCCAAGATGTGCTTGCAATAGAGGTATTGCAAAAAGGAGGAACCTAGAGTTAGGTTCACAGTAGAGTCTATAATCAAGAGGTTGGTTATAGTGGACTATTTTGATGTTTGTGAGGGCAAGCCGTGGTTTTTCCTATGTTGGGTTTCCACATAAAATTCTTGTGTTGTTCTTTCTTCATTCCCTTTGTTCTTTGAGCACCTCATAATTTCTTTACCTTTCTAATGCTTGAGAATGAATCTGAAGAACCTGGTCCTCACTGTATGGTGTAACCCCCAAGGGTTCAACAATTAGTATCAGAGCGGGTTCACTCTAATAGGCTTGCACCTAGAGTGTTTTGATCAAAATGGTCACTTTAACTAAACTAGGGGTGGAAATAAAGGAAGCAAAAAGGGAAAGTTTTTTTACCCTGAAGGCTTTGGAATCTAAGATAAGTGTTAAGGACACTAATATTTCACTTTTGGCAACAAAAATTTCTAGAGCTGTAAAAATGAGTGGTCAGCATGGCAAGAGAAATGGTAAGAATGGAGGCTATCACAAAGATGGTTGCTCTGAAGCATTTATGAAAAAGTGCCAAATACAAAAGAGTAATTAAAATCCTGAAAAATCAAAGAGGAAAGAAACAGTTAAGAATATTGTAAAGTAGGGAATAGTAGTATGGAAAGACTCCTTTAGTAGTCTAGATGAAGATGAGAAGAGTGAAGGTGAATATAGTCCCATTATCTATGATTCCTTGGTTGCCTTCTTAGCAAACACAGAAGGCTAAAGATCAAGAAAAAAATTATTTGTCTTAACCCTCAGAATATCTTAAGCTAAAAAAATGGTCACTAAATTGAAATTTAAAAATCTATGTTGTATGGGACGACTGGAGAAGGTGGGAGACTCAAATTACAAGGAAAAGAGAGAATCCACAAAGCTTCAGATTGAACTTGAAAAGAAATTAAACCATTCACAAGGACATCTTATGTCTTCACTTCACAAAAATGAAGAGTTAGAAAAGGACCTGGTCCCTGACAAAAGATGAGTAAGAATATAAAAAAGGAAGTGTACAGAGGATGAATCATGATATGATCAACACAACCTAATCTATCATGTGAATCATTGTCTTCTTTTAAATTTGATTATAGCAAGGAGACAGGTATCATGATAAAGTAGGTACATGATTAATCTAACTCAGTATCATACTATTACAGGTATACACTCAAGGGGACAAGTGTAGAAGGAAACAGTTGAAGCAATCACAACTTAAAAAAGGGGGGGACCTGGTCCTGCCTCTCAAATGAGTACCAAAACAATGTGCTATGAATTTTTTATAAAAATGTTGTTTGACAAGGCCACTTATCCAACCCCTTATGAACAAAAGTTGTCTAAAATTGATTTAAAATATGAAGTCTCAACTTTTGTCATCGGATATGGTTATTCAAAAACGGGTGTCTTTTAAATGGCAATCGGTCATCCTTTGTTTATAAATTCAAATTATCCCTCCTCAATCAACTCAAAACATTATTTTCTCCTAATCAAAACTAGTCTTTCTTCTTTCCTTTTCAAAAGATTCAAAATGCATGAAATTACCTCTTCTTCAAATCTCATGAAAAAATTCATCTTCTCTAGAACCACAAACAATACTATTTGTTAGTCCCTCTCATGAGACCCCTGAAACCCTAATTAAAATGGGCTTAGTCGAAACTCTAAACCCAAGTGAGTGATCTATCCTAGTAGATGACCTAAATATAGGTTTTGAATCACTAATTGAGCAAGAGATTCCTCAAATTGAAGGACCTCTTTCTTAATAAAAAATAGATTCCTCCAATACTCCTCCAATTAGGGTTTTCTCTAATAAAGTGAAAGGCATTGAAATTTCCAAAAAATTTCAAAAAACTAGTTCTCCTACTCCCTGAGTCAAACTCTATATCTGACACTCTAGATGATGTAGAAATTTCTGTAAAAAAATCTGATTCACTCAGTAGTATAAATTGGGTGGCTGAGAGTCTACTCTTACTTGCTTATAAGCCTATGGAAAGTTCTACTTGTGTAGAAGCTCAATTATCAAAGGAAGAGGATAACTTAAAAAGGGATAGAAATTTCTTATTACCTCCAATTGAGAAAGATGAAGAGGATAAGGACGAACAACCTCTGATTTGGAAAATGAGGAAAGTAAAGGAAAAGGGAAAATGACTAACTCTGATGCACAGGTTACAAGATCCTATTTCACTAGAGGATCTGAACAAAAATTGCTAGCAGATGCCATGAGGAAAATTAAGTCTTCTACCACCAAAATCAGAAGACTTAAGAAAGTTGTCATAGTAGAGAAGCCAAATATTGAAGTCGGGAAAGTTGGAGAAGATGAGGATGCCGATACTAATATCGTTATCATATCTAAGAAGAAGAGACTAGAAAATCATGGTGATAAAAAGGACCAAGTCCTCTGATCCAAAGTCTGGGAGTCATAGTGTAAGCAAAAAGAAACATATAGCTGTGAAAAGAAAGAAAGTCTCTAAGGGACCTGGTCCCTTGAAGAAAAAAACTGATAAAGAGGAAGAATTAAGTAGTGAACCAAAAAAAAAGAATGAAAAGAAAATTGTCCTTATAGAAGCAAGAAATAATGTCTTAGGTACTCAGACAGGGAAAGTGTTTGATCCAAAAATTTATGAAAAAACAGGGATGGTAGAATTAGTGGAATATGTGAGGCATCGGGGTTTACTTCATCTACTTGAAGAATCAACTCCCATAGTCTTTGAGAATGAGGTCAGAGAATTTTACTACACAATGGAATTCTTAAAAAATGGGCTAAGTTTGACTGCCCAGGTGCAAGGAAAGTCTATCCATCTAGAAGAAGAAGTACCGGGAAGGATTCTTGATGTACCTGTTATAAGATTAAAGTTTGTAGTGAAGGAGCAGCCTACCACTGAATTCATGATTGAAGCCTCAAAAGTAGATGGAACTTCAATAGTTGTTGTGAAAAAGAAGTTTTTAATTAGTGATTTTCAGCTAGTATTTGAGTTTATCAACAAAGTTTTGCTACCAAGATCAGATAAAAGAACCATGGCCTCTAGTGAGGACTTGTTCCTGATAGAATGTTTGAGTAAGTTTAAGTTGATAAGCTTACTTGCTCTTATGATAGAGCACGTGAAAAAAGTAATCTATGAGAAATAAGGGAAGCATGAAATGCCTTATGGGTACTTCTTAACCAAAGTTTTTGACAACTATGAAGTAATTAGGACAAAGGGAACCCCTGGAACAGTCAACCACTTGGTGAAAAATGAATGCATTGAAGGAAAGGTTGGAATTGTGTCCCAAGTATCAGAACTTTTAGCTGCTCAAGAAAATTTGAACAAAGAAATAGAAAAATTGAGGATACAACTAGCTGCAAAAGACACTGAAATAGTTTATCTAAAACTGTAGAATCAAAAGATATCCTCAGAGGGACCAAGTGACATAGAAGAACTTGCTGCAGAGAATGCAAAACTCAAAGAAAAAACTGCAGAATTAACTGGTGAAGTACAAAGATTGAATGATGAAGTAAGGATCTCATAGACAATTACTAGATGCTCATGCTACTGTAGCTGAAAGATTGGGCATGGTGCTAAAGTCACTCTCTATCAAGCCTTTTTCCACCTAAGTCGTAGTGTGTTAGTTTTCTATGTCAGTTTCTAGTCCTTGGTTCCATTATGGCCTTTGCAAACAATAATAGTATAATTTATTTTGCCATTTTGTATTGGTACTCAACTGTTTAACAATTAATGAATTCTGATTTGTGTGTTAGCACTGTTCCTTCTTTAAAGTAGTTCTTCATGGTAGTGTTGCCCCAGTGACCATGAGTTAGCTAATTTGTACTTACTTTTACTCTTGGTTTATTGTAAATCCTTTTCAATAATTTCAAAAGAGGGAAAATGGAAATTTACAACTTTATATGTAAGGTCCTGGTAGCAGAGTGATAGGGGAAGAAATGTAAAATACACAAATTAAGCAGAATGCACAAATTGAAGGTGCATAATGACAGGGACAATTTTTTGCTGCCAAATGACAACAAGGGACCGGGTCCCTCAGTGTCATGATAGATGAAACATGATGATAGAGGGAACATTCATCCTCAGATGGTAATCACTCTAATTAAATGTGATGAATGTACACTGATTCTCAAATTATATGATTTGGTTTGTCATCATCAAAAAGGAGAAAATTTGCTATATGGAGTTTTGTTGATGAGCAGGTAAACTGCAAGGGACTAGGTCCCTGGACGTGCAAAGTACTATACAGCTGGTACACGACATCTGCACAATTTTTTCCTCTTGTGTATCAAACTTACAGGTGATATTTGTACCGACTTGGATAGCTGATCTAATGATATTCCATCCGTAATCATCACACATCTATAAAAGGAAAGAGATGACTCTTCAATAATTGATTTTTGCATATTCTAAAGAGTGAAAACAGAGGCAGCAAAACCTCATTTCTACACTACTCAAGTTCTTAGCTTTATGTGTTTGTAAATTGAAATAGTTCTTGAGTGAGTGTTGAATTGTAATCAAACTACTCATGTTATAAGAGCAGTTTTTTTGTTGAGAGTGTTGCTTAGGTAGAGTTTCCTAATCTTTTTGCTGGTTAGAGTTAACCAGCTATTGAGGGAAACTTGACAGAGGTTCCAAGGTGTGCTTACAATAGAGGTATTGCAAGAAGGAGAAACCTAGAGTTAGGTTCATAGTCGAGTCTGTAATCAAGAGGTTGGTTATACTGGACTGTTTTGATGCTTATAAGGGCAAGCTATGATTTTTTCCATGTTGGATTTCCACGTAAAAATCTTGTGTTGTTCTTTCCTGCATTGCATTTGTTCTGCCAGCACCTCGTAATTGCTTTATCTTTCTAATACTTGAGAATGACTCTGAGGGACCTGGTCCCTTACTGTGTGGTGTAACCCTCAAGGTTTCAACACTTTATAATATTCATGCTATATATATATATATTCACATATTTATGGATAAATTATCCTCGACGATAAATGATAAGATATAAAGGTATGCTCCTCTTTACTTTTCTTTTACTTTAGCCATTGTGGGGCTTGCACTTTACTTTATTCCTCATGGGGTTTGTCATTTCCTTTAGCCCTCTTGGGGCTTGCACTTTACTTTAGCCCTTATGGGTCTTGTCATTTAGTTTAGCCCTTATGGGGCTTGTTCTTTATTATTGATATTGATTGCTTATTATGATGATGTTGTGATGATATAATGATACCCAACAAGATCGAATTATATGTTGATGACATTGATATTCGGATCGTGTCCGAAAGATATGTTGATGATATTGATATCCAGTACGAGCCCAAAAGATATGTTGATTGTATTTATATCCGATTTGAGTCCGAATGATATGTTGATGATATTGATACCCGATTAGAGTCTGAAGGATATGTTGATGATATTGATACCCTATTTGACTCTGAAGGATATGTTGACGTTATTGATACCTGGTTCGAGTCCAAAGGATATTACAATGATATATTTATACACGGCAAGGCCGGAGGATCTTATGATGATATATTAATGTCTGGGTAGGCCGGAGAATATTATGATGATATATTGATGTCCGTCAAGGCCGGAGGATATCATGATAATATATTGATATGCGACAAGGCCGGAGGATATTATGTTGATATATTGATATCCAGAAGGTCGAAGGATATTATGATGATATATTACTACCCAATTTGAATTCAAAGAATATTATGATGACTGAATGATGTCCGACAAGGCCGGAGGATATGATTATTGATGTGCTTATGCGTGTACCTACCGGTTGAATTCGGCTAGCCTTATGTATGAAATTATATGTTTATTTATGTTCTTGTGTTGTTGGCTATAATATTGATATTAAAGGTTTCGGTTATAGTCTTCTAATGGGTTGAGGTATAAAGTAGTATAGTTTTTTATTTAAGGATGAAATATTCTTAATGGTGGATATTACTTAAATGGCTACTAGTGACTAGTGGGTTTGTGAACCTTAGTGGTAAAGAGGACTAGTGGCATTGATGGCTATTAATAGGGATGATTATTTTATTATGGTGGTTAATGATAATTGATTTATCAATGGTGATGATTAGTTGCTCTTGATGACTAAGTTTATGATATTGATTAATTGTTTAATGAGGATTTGTGGATTGATGATGCTAGTTAATAAGAGATGTTAGTTGAGAGATAAATAAGTGTACTCATGGTGATTAGTGGTCTTTTGTTAAATGGTGACTAGTGGAATTTTATGTTGTCTAGAAATGAATATTGATTAATTGGAGAATACGGTCTAGTGGTGAATCTTGACTAGGTGCTACTTTTGTTTAGTGAGTAAATAATGGTTAGTTTTTTATCCATGAATAGTGGCTAAGTGATGAATAGTGGATGGATAATAATTAGAGGTTATATGATAATTAGTAAGTAATTGGTTTAGTAATAAGTGTTGGCTAGCTAATAATGAGTGAATAGGGTGTAATAATAAGATAGGTGCCTATATGATGGTATGGTTATGATTACGAGTATATTGGTATATGTTAATTCAATTATGATTATTGGTGATGATTATGAATACTGGCAAATGGCCATTTGATGAAAATTATGAAAAATTATGACTAATGAGAAAGTTGGTACATATATATATATGTGTGTGTGTGTGTGTGTACATTGGCGATTCGATTCTTTACTTTATGCTCTGTTGAGTGTACTCTCCGGTGGTATTGAACGTCGTAATGGGTTCTTTACTTTATGCACTAATTGATGTATGGACACCAATTTTTTACTTGTGTTTGCTTGTGATTGCACTTGTGTTGCTTTATGATTTTTAATTATTTATTCCTTATGCTAGACGATATTGGCATGCATTGATACCTTATATTATATTGTTATTTTCGATATTCTATGCTTATTATGAGCGACGATATTGGCTTGTTTTGATGCCTTATGTTATACGGTTATTCTAAATTGCTTACGTACTTATTATATACAGTGATGATGGAGATGATTCAGGTTCGATTTTGTACCTTGACTTAGTTATGATTATCTTGCACTTTATCATTCTTATATCATGATTTAGCTCAGTCGGCCGATGATGCCTACTGAGTACCCATTGTTTTGGTACTCATACAACACTTTTGTACCTTTTTGGTGCAGATTTAAATATTAGTTGTCGTCGTTGATCGTGGTTTGTGCAGTGATTGATTTTCGGAGATAGGTGAGCTCTTGGGATTCGAGTTACCTGTTTTCCTTCCATCTTTTTTATTCAGTCTTTAGTATCTGAGACAAATGTATTAACTATTCTAGACTTGGAGTTGTTTTAATATTATTAGTTGCTCTTGTACTAGTTCTACCATATTTTGGGATTGGTATCTGTATGGTTTCTTATGTTATCTAGAACCCTCATGTTAGCAATTGATATTCTTTAAACTTCGCCTACTGTGGACCTTTCTTACTGAATTAATCCATGGGGAAAGGACAAAAACAGTCTCCCAATAAAAAAACACGAAAATGGCCATGAATACAAAATCTCATTTTTTAGCCATTCGCTAGTAATGTCGCTTTCTTTGACTTTTCTTTTCTTTTTTTTTTATTTTGTTGATATTGTATGTTTTGTTTAACTTTTGTTGTTGCTCTTTCTACTTCTATTATTATTATTATTATTATTATTATTATTATTATTATTATTATTATTATTATTATTATTATTATTATTATTATATAAAGTGTATATATTGTATTTGTTTTTTGTTGTTTTTTGTTGTTGTTGTTTTTTCTTCTAGTTGTGTTTTCTTCTTTTATCCCTTTTTTTGGTTGCTCATTTTTTTCTAAAAAACTAATTATTATTTTTAATTCTATCAATAAAAAAATCAAATAAATTTTGTAGTTCTTTTTTAAAATAATTAAATACTAATTTATAATATCGTAACCAAATAAAATTTTATATTTTTTTGAAATATAATTTTTTAAAAATAACGTATTTTAATGACTCATATACATGTTTTAATAAACGATGATATAATTTTTACACACATTTTGTACATATACATATTCTATATAATAGTTATACAAAAATGATACAATTTTTATACACATTGGATATATGTATATTATACAACTATTATACAGTTTTTATGCACATTTTATACATATATAGATTTTATACAACAATGATACAGTTTTTATACGCCTTATATATATATAGTTTTTATACACATTTTATACAATAATTATACAATTATATATATATATTATAAAACAATTATAGAGTTTCTATACAGATTATATATAACAGTGATACAGTTTCTATACACCTTATATATATACAGTTTCTATACACATTTTATACAGCAATTATACAACTTTTATATATATTCTATACAACCTTTAGCTGCAGTTATTATTCGAATGTGTATTTTATACATCGATTATAAATTTTTATACACATTTTATACAATTTATATATATATATATATTATACACATAAATATATTTTATATATATATATAATTTTTATACATATATCTTATATAGATACATATTTATATAACAATTATACCATTTTTATACAATTATATTTAATTATTATTTTTCCCAATAAAAAAATTAAAATATTTTTCAATTAAAAATTTTATAGCAAAAATAAAAAAAGAGTAAAAGGCCGAATGGCCAAGGGAAGGGGATGGCCGAAAATGGCCCAATGGACAAAGGGAATGGCTGAAGATGCCAAATGGTCATAAAGTGGCAATACTTTTGTCGACTGGACATCAAGTGTCCATATGCCCAAGTTATTTTTTTAAAAGGCTATACAATGTCCTTTCCCCTTAATCCATTGCATTAGCTCCGAGTTATGGTATTGGTTTACCTACTGGTGAAAATTGATAGGTGTCATCATGACTCGTAAAATCGAATCGTGACATTATAACCCACATCCAATCCAATATTGTTTTACATGACTAATCATAGTTTAATTCAGAAAGAGCTCAAGCATTGGTATTTTATCTAAGGTAACGTAAGATAAATTTTGAAAAACAAATAAAACATATAAGTGATTTTATTGATTAATTACCACATATTAAGTCAGTCGCCGTCTAGGAAATCAACGTAATACCTGTTAACAATTAGTACCTGTGCGACTCATAAAATGTCACGCTTTATCTAATTACCATTTTTCAGTTCTTATTTAACGTACATTTACCTCTCCTAACTTCTGTGATAATCAACTTCTCATATCTCCTTATTAAGACACCTTAAAAGTTTGGAACAACTTTTAAAGGAAAAACTACGAAGAACAAGGATCTATTGAAGCATTTTACAAATTTACAGTTCCAAACGAAAGTTTTAATTGAGGGTTGAGTTGTAATGTCTTCTAGCTTTCCAATTCTCATTTTCATGGAGTAGATTTATTATAGGACATCGACATGAGATAATATGTAATCATTAACTAGATCTTATTACTCTTGATCAGATGCTAAGAATTTGTCAATGGTGTGATGTAAATTGTTGAGATTTATTTGATGTTACTTTTTATTTAAAAGGAGGATTTTTGATGGACTATTCCATATATCTAGCTGAATCTCGTACTTATAATTCACTGAAGCAATCATAAGAACTTGGTGATATAGATGTTGAAGATTCCCTTTAGAAAATAGTTGTGAAACATTTTTTTTTTTCTTTTTTTTAAAGCTTCTTGACATTTTAACACAATCATTCAAAGAAGACGATATTATTCGAAGTAAAATATCTGGCTAGTTATGATACAATAAGCAATGATTGAATTTGCAAGAATTAATTATTTCCTTGAAAGAAATACCGATTAAGAATTAATATCGAAGTTAATGAGAACATATTCGTCGATTTTCAATCTCTCTTATTTCTCTCATCAATAATTACAGTCCCTGCTCTTTTTTAATTAACTAGTTTAGGTGTACGCACCTCACGCGTGTACTTCACTTTATTGAGTTCAAATGCTATACTAAATAGAATATTTATTTAAATAATAAAGATGAATACAATAATTAAATTCAACATCTTTGGGAGAATTTATTTAATTAAATCTAACCTTTACCAAAAAATTTGTTAAATCGATCGACATTCATCTACCACCTGTAAACTACAACAAAATAATACGATAATAGAGATATCAAAATAATATAACTAAATTTAACCTTTACATAAAAATATTCTTAAAACAGAGATATAAATACAATACAATTAAACCTAACCTTTATCTAAAAAATTTCTCAAAGCCGACTGACATTCATTTACCACCTGTAAATTCATCTACAACCTGTAAACTACGACAAAATAATATAATAGTGATCAAAAATTTGACACTAGAGAATTACTTGAATGAAAACAAAGAAAATTTGACACTAAAGAATTACTTGAATGAAAACAAAGAAAATATTTATCTAAATATATATATATATATATATATATATATATATATATATGTATGTATACATACATACATCGAATTCTATTATGTTGACAAACACAGTGAAGAAGTTGAGGGTTAGAAAATTAAGCATCCACCAATCTAGACATGCAACCGAATTAAGTTAGATGAGCATCAATCATATTTTTTCAATAAGTAAATCGATTTCTTCTCTAGTTTATAGTGCATCTCAATATTTATAAGTATTTCCTTAATAGAGTCCTATTTTAGGAGTATTTTTTTATTTTTTTAATTGATCAGTACAAAGAAAAATATTAATTGATTCTCCTTCCAAATATTTTAGGAGTCTCATATATTTTAGGAGTCTAGTTAATAAAATAAAAATAATTAAATAATAAATTGTAGAAAATAATAAAAAGACAGTTTTGTCTAAAGAAGGATGTTTTAATGAAGGGCAAAAAGTTGAAATCACTTTTCTATGGTATTCACACTTTTAATATATTATAGATATAGATATAGATATAGATATAGATATAGATATAGATATAGATATAGATATAGATATAGATATAGATATAGATATAGATATAGATATTCTTCCAATTGTTTAGATTTTCATTGCAACTCTGATAGTTATAAATAACCACATCATCTTACTAAATTATTCACCTAAATAATTAATTGAAGCAGATTTTATTTAAATATTATTTGAATTAATTCATGTGAAAAATTTAACATTTTTTAAATACTCTTTTTGATGCAAAATGAGCTTTTAATATTGTGTTTTGCAGTCATCAACCATGTTCAAATTATTCAAATGTCATCTTAATATATATTAACATATGATGCTTAGTCGAACATCCTACTTAATTGGATCTAAGCCTGAGCCAAGGTCTGGTCACTTTTGCGGATTGGAATTCGCATGGCCCTTCCAATTGTAAATTGGTGACCACATTTGTCGCCGACCAGCTAATAGCAATATAAGCAATACACAATTTGGGTTATGATTCGAAACTCACTAATGGCAGTATTTATTTTTATTAATATTAGCTTAATCGGGCGTGTCTCGCACGTATAATATTTGATTATGTAAAATTAAATGATTTTGTTTATTGAGAAGATTTTTAATAAAGTGAAAGTTCAAATCACTTTTCAAAAATTTTTCGCACTTCAACATAATAAACATGTTTCAACCACTTGAAACCACCAGAAGTTTCAAGTGGTTGATGGATGTTTCAAGTGGTTGATGGATCATCACTTTTGCGTTTGTCATTTAGTACCTCTTTTCTTTGTTGCCACAGGCTAAGAGATAAACATCAATTTAAACCATATTTGTGTTACAATTATTTTATTTTTGTATATTTAAAATCTTTCCTTATTTTTAAAGTCAAATTTTTACAAAATCATTGATTACATTCTTATTATGTACTTAAAACTTTTAAAAATCTGGTACTTCTTAAATTTTTCTTATTCTAATAGTTTTATATTTATTTCTAGATTTTTCAAATCTTCTAAAAATCAAATTTAGTTGATTTAGAGTTCTTAAACTAATGAAAAAAGTACCAATTTTCATTAATTTTCATGACTTCTAATAAGGAAAAGTTTTACCATAAATGTATTTAATTAATTTTCAACTCTTTAATTAGGAAAAAATAGTAAAATTCTTAGGATTTCTATTAAAGAAAAGTTTTACCATAAATATATTTAATTAATTTTCAACTCTTAAATATTTGAGAAAAATAGTGAAAAGACAAAATTGACTAAAGTAAGAAATTTTAATGAAGGGCAAAAAGTTCAAACAACATTTCTAAGGCCTTTCACACACTTTTAATATAATATTATAGATTATAAATTATAGATTAAAACATCTGAATTTGAGTGATTAAGATGTTGTTTTTTAGATTTAAACACTGAATGATTAAGACTGTTTTTTAAACATCTGAATATGTATAAGTTATTTATATATAAATATAATAAATATAAAATATAAATAAAATAATAAAAAATATTATTTTAATAAAGTATTAAAAAAACTTAATATAAATAAAGTAAAAATTATTTTTTATTAGAAAATTAAATACTTAAATATATAAATTTCAAATAATTACATCTCATCCTAGAATATAAGAAAATAAAATATTCAAATAATTTTTTTCATAGTATAACATAGTAAATATTACTTAAATTATATGAGAACTATAGTAATTAGTATGTATAGCTATAACTTTGCCTTGGATTAACGAGATAAGCTAAAAAAAATTTACGAGTATGCACTCATTACTAGGGCAAATTATGAAAATGAAGAGTAATAATCATGAATGAGTAATTGAATAACATATACATAGGGGCTCAATTAAACAATCGACAAACATATTTATTATTAAAAAAAAGGTTGTACTTTAGTGAATAATTTGAAATCAATTGATAATTAGACACGAGGGAGAGCGCGCGTGCATTATTCTGTTTGCAAAAAATGGCTTGAAATTTTTATGAATAAAAATAGCCTGCTTATGAGAGTCTGAACGATTAAGACTCTGTCATAGATCTGATTCATTCATACATGTTCAGACGCATTAAGAGGTGTTAAAATATCAAAAAATAAATACACTTAGAAGTCGTTTGATAGAGTGTATTATTTTGATAATCATGAGTTAAAGTGTGGTATTATTTAATACATTGTTTGATAGCAAATTGGAGCAATATATAACTAATACATGTATTATTTATACATCCAACATGATATTATAGGGTGTATAATTAAAACACCCAATTTAGTGGGAGTAGTAATTCATGGATTATAATCCATGGATAAATATGAGTAAAGCCAAAAATGTCTTTAAATTTCTTTAAATTTTTTCTAAATCCTTTTCAATTTATTCAATGTGAGTTATTTCTTTTCAATTTATCAAGATAATAATATCCTTCCAAATAATTTTAGTCATAAAAAACTACTCCATTAACTTAAAATATACTTATTGATCAAAATCCGAAATAAATTGCATGATTGCATACAAGCTTTAATTTTGTAAATCGGATATATCACAAATAAAAATAATTTTTATGCTTAACTTTAACACTCTACGGAACACAATTTTATGTTAATAATAATTTTATTGCCTCACTCAAAAATTACATGTATCTCCCTCCAACTTATGAACACCACAAAGTGGGAACAACAAACAAATGTTGACCAAATAAAGAAAAGATAATAAAAAAAATAATTCTTCAAAGTGAATGATTAAATCTTAAAATTTCAAAGTAAGTTATTAGATATATTGTTAATTTTTTTTATTTTTAAAAAAGAATAATAAAGCTTTGCAAAGAAGATACACGAAGTTATAATATGTCGAGGGTATTTTTGTTAACAAATAATATTATTTTTAAAATATTACAATACATATTTTTTCCAATACATCAAATCAAACACTACATAAAAAATAATTTCAACATTACTAATTTCAATTTTACTAATTTCATCATTACTAATACACCATATTCAATGCTATCTTATACACTCTACCAAACGATCCCTTAATGGGCTAAAGTCTGAATCATTCAGCTTCAAACCTTCATTAAGTATAAACAAATGAGATCTAAAACCCTCGGGGGAGGGGGGGGAGGGGGCAAAATTAGCCTAAATTCATTTAACCCGTCCATGTTTTAATGGATTGGACTAGAGTAATTTTGAAGATGATAGCCTATAGGGTGAATCTCAAAAATAGACTCAAATTGGGGTGGTTTTCAAATTTTAGCCCCAAATAAAAAAACTTTCTTAAAATAGCCTTTACCTATTAACTAATATTCTTTTGGAAAAAATTGCCCCTGATCAATGGAGTAAATTACATAAATGATCCTCATAATAGATAACAACTCCATATTTATATCTTTCAACTTTTTTTTTTTTTTTCTCTTTTTAATTTTACTTTGATTTTTATTTTTTTATTTTTTTTATTTTCTCAACCCTACTTTTTTCCTCCCAACTTTTTTTCTTTTTTCTTTTACATTATTTTTATTTTTTATTTTTTCTTTCCTCTTTTTTTTTTGTTCTTTTTAGTTTTTCCCAACTCTTACTTTTTTCTTTACACCTTTCAACGTCTACTTTTAATAAATAAATTATTTATTTATTTTTATTTTAAAAATTTTCTCGACCTTTATTTTTATTTAATTTTTTTTTTATCAACTTTAATTTTTTTTTTCCTATTCTCTCTCAACTTCTACATTTTCTTTTATTTTTGTTTTTTTAATATTTTTCTTCATTTTCTTCTTTTTCCAAATTTTTTATTATTTTTGTTCTTTTCTTCGATTTATTCCATTCAAGTTACATCTCGTGAGTAAGAGTTGACACTATCACATTATAAAGGCAAGACTTACGACTTTCGAACAACAAGTTACGTTTCATGGGCAAGAGCTGACACTACTACATTGTAGAGGCAAGACTTATGACTTTCAAACGACAAGTTATGTTTCATGGGCAAGAGTCGACACTACCACATTGTATTTTGATTTATGAGATGTATTATAACTCTTACCTTAGAGGAAAGATTAGCTCAGGGACTTTCAAACAACAAATTATACCCCACGGACAAGAGTTGACTCTATCACATTATGTTTTCATTTACAAGATATTCTACAACTATTGCCTTAGAGGCAAGACTTAGCTCAAGGACTTTCGAACTACAAATTATGTCCCACGGGCAAGAGTTGAAACTACCACGCTATGTTTTTATTTATGAGATGTTCTACAACTATTGCCGTAGAGGCAAGAATTAATTAGCTCAAGGACTTTCAAACTACAAATTATGCTCCACGGGCAAGAGTTGACTCTACCACGTTATGTTTTCATTTATGAGATGTTCTACAACTATTACCTTAAAGGCAAGACTTAGCTCAAGGACTTTCAAACTACAAAGTATGCCCCACAGGCAAGAGTTGACACTACCACGTTATGTCTTCATTTTTGAGATGTTCTACAACTCTTGCCTTAGAGGCAAGACTTAGCTCAAAGACTTTCAAGCTACAAATTATGCCCCACGGGCAAGAGTTGGCACTACCAGATTATGTCTTCATTTATGGAATGTTCTACAACTCTTGTCTTAGAGATAAGACTTAGCTCAAGGACTTTCAAATAATAAACTATGCCCCACGGGCAAGAGTTGACACTACCACATTATGCATTTATTTATGAGATATTCTACAACTCTTGCCTTAGAGACACGACTTTATCTCAAGAATTTTCAAAGAACTTCGTAACAACAATTCATGCCCTTAAATGTGCTTTGATGTCAAAAAAAGAAGATACCTTTGCAGATTATGCAGTTTTTTATTTATTAGCAAAATATAGTAGAAGTTGAGAAAAAAGAAAAAAACGATCAAACAAAATAGAGAAATAAAAAAAAGATTGAGAAAAAAAGAAAAGAAAGAAAATAAAGAAAAAGAAAAAAAAAAGAATTAAAAAAATTGAGAAAAATAAAAATGAGAGGAAAAATAAAAATAAAGTTTGAGAAAAATGAGGGAAAAAAGGAGAACTGAAAAAAGAAAAAAACAATCAAACAAAATAGAAAAATATATATAAAAAAAAAAGAGTGAGAAAAAAAAGGAAAAAAAAATAAAGATTAAGAAAAAAGCAAAGAATTTGAAAAATTGAGAGAATAAAAAATGAGAGGAAAAAATAAAAATAAAGTTTGAGAAAAATGATGGGAAAAAAAGAGAACTGATAAAAACCAAAAATAAAAAGAAAAATAAAGGTTAAAGATAAATGAATTAAAAAAAGGAAAAAAAAGAAATAAATAATGCTTGAGAAAAAAAAAAAAGGTTGAGACAAATGAATTAGAACATGAAAATAAAATTAAAGAAAGAAATAAAAAGTGAAAATAATAAAAAATAGAATAATAAAATTAAAGGTAAAAATAAAAAAGTGAAAATAATAAAAAAAATAGAATAATAAAATTACAGGAAAAAATAAAAAGTAAAAATAATAAAAAATAAAATTGGAGAGAAAAATAAGTATGGAAAGTTTAAAAAATATATTTGAGGTGTAGAGGAGCAAAATGATACTTGTACTATACTTAAAAAGTAAGAAAAGTAATTTTTTAAAGACATTTCTTATTGGGGTCAAATATCTCAAGTCACCCATATTTGAGTCTACTGCATGCAATTTTCACGCCTAAATCCATTTAACCCGTCCATGTTTTAATGGGTTAGACTAGAGTGATTTTGAAGATGAGCTGATTTGGGTTAGCCCAAGTGAATCCGTTAAAATCATCAATCCAAATGGGCTCAATGTAATGCACAACTTTGACCCACAAAGATGTTTAATAGTACTAATATTTATAATTTCAATTTTAATATTAATTTTTTGGCATAATACATAAATATGACCCTAAACTTGACACAAAATTATAACTTTGACCTTAAACTTTGATAGTGCACAAATATGACCTTTAACTATTCAAAATTGCACAAATATAACCTCCGATTCTATGTGGCAAAACGCGTGTTGTACAGGCAAAACTGGGCGCGTCGGGCTAAAAATTTAAGCGTTCCAACAGTAAAAAGGGTAAAATGACTATTATGCCCTTACTAATTCCTTTTTATATATTTAAATGACTTTTCACCTTTATTTTTTTATTATTTTTAGTTCAAAGATGAAACTATACTAATAATAAATAAAAAAGTTATAGTTTTAATAAAACGTTATTAAAATATTATTAAATTAACATTATTAAAACGTTATTAAATTAACGTTACTAAAACGTTATTAATAAAATGTTATTAAGGGTAGTAGTAGTAGTATATTAAATTAACGTTATTAAAACGCTACTATATTAACGTTATTATTAAGGGAAGTAGTAGTAGTATATTAAAACGTTATTAAGATGAAAATTTTATTAAAATATTGTTATTAATAATAATAATAATAATAATTAGTCATAGTAGTAGTAGTGATATATTAATAGAAGCAATAGTAGTACATAATATGTAGAAATAATAATAATAATAATAATAATAATAATAATAATAATAATAAGCAAAACGACGTTGTTTTAACTTATAAAAGCAAAACAACGTCGTTTTAAGTTTCAGATCAAAAGTCCTCCCAGTTAGCCCTTTTAATGACGTGGCACCGTATGATTGTATTACATATCCATGTAGGCACAAGTGAAACTCACACATGAAGATTGTAAAATCGGAGGTCATATGTGTTCAGGTTTTGAATAGTTAAAGGTCCTATTTGTGCACTATCAAAGTTTAAGATCAAAGTTATAATTTGGTGTCAAGTTTAGGGTCATATTTATGTATTATGCTTAATTTTTTTAGTTTCTTTAATTATATATTCTTTTTCCTTCTTGAAATAATTATAGTAATAAATAGCTTTTGAATGAAAAAAATAATTTTTTTTCTTACACTATTTTTCTACCCCTACCCCACCACAAAAATTTAAATATTTTCTACAATTTTCTTTTTTTAAAAAAATCAATTTTTTCCACCCACCTCCCCTATCCTGACCAACTCCAGCCCCCCAACCCCTCTACAAATAATTATTTTTTTCTTAAACCACCGTGCTACCCCGACCCCTACCTCCCCTTTCCCCTCCATCCCCACTCCTTCCCCAAAAAACTTAATTTTTTTTAAAGAAAATAAACTTTTTTTTACCCCAAACCAATCCCTACCCCCTACCCCCTACCCCCTACCCCCTCCCTCAAAAAAGATTTTAATAAAAATAAATTCTTACACCATTCCTAGCTCGACCCTCACCTCCCTAAATACGACTCCCTACCAGCCCCCTTACCCCCGACCCCCTAAACTATTTTTTTTTTTTTAATTTTTTTTTTACTATTTTTTTTCTTACCCCATCCCCTCCCCCCTCCTTATCTCGACTTGCGCCCAACCCTTCTTCCTAAAACTTATATTTTTTTAATTTGCATTTTAGAAAAAAATCAAAATTTATTTTAAAAAATAATAATTAAAACCTTTAAAATTTATTTTATAAAAAAATTATAGTGTTTTCACCTTTCTTATTCTATTCATTATCATTGTTTTGTGTTAAATATTTATACAAATATTTTTATTACATTTTTTTAGTTTTCATATTTTATTTTTACTTGAAAATAATAATAATATAAATATAAAAAGAAAATTTAAAAATATCATTGTAATATAAGTTTTTACCAGAATGATAAATTATTCAATAATAGATTAAGTTGGACGAATTGAGCTATAACCCATTGTTTAGCCAATCTAAGCCCATTCCATCTTAGCCCATCTATATTTTAGGCGAGTTGGGCAATGACCCATTTATTGTTTTAGTCATTTTGACCTGCCCAAATTCAACCCAAACTGCCCATTTGTCATCCCACCCTCAGGTCTTAACTGAGCCACCCTAACAAGTCTTGAGTGGTAAAACCAACTTGTACAAGTCTGACCATATAATTGGCACATAAATACTCAGTGAAGTGAGTTTGGTTATAATATTTAGGCCAAAGTCATCGACAGACACTCAAACTTGTTTTTAAAATTTACTTAGACCCCTCAACTATGACATGTACCTATCAGACCCCTAAACCCCCCGAATTTTGATCCAATTTGGCATTTTTAATCCGTATCAGCTAAAAGCTTAAATTATGTGTTGCACACACGCGATAATGTGGCAAACCGAGCTAATTGAAAGCTGACACCTGGCATTATGGGTCAAATAATTATTAAAAATTAATTATAATTAAAAAAAAAGAATATAAAAATGGCATTGAGGTAATTATTAAAAAAATAATTCTAAAATTATTTAAAAAATAAAAATAAAAAACTGATTATTAAAAAAAAATAAAAAATTTTTTAAAAAATAAAAATAAAAAATGTCATTGAGGATCTAAATTATTGAAAATAAAAATAAAAAATTGATTATTAAAAAGAAATTATAAATTTTTTTAAAAAATGAAAATAAAAAATGGCATTGAGGATCCAAATTATTAAAAAATAATTATAAAATTATTTAAAAAATAAAAAACTGATTATTAAAAAGAAATTATAAAATTTTTAAAAATAAAAATAAAAAATTGCATTGAGGATCCAAATTATTAAAAAATAATTATAAACTTATTTAAAAAATAAAAATAAAAAACTGATTATTAAAAATAAATTATAAATTTTTTTTTAAAATGAAAGTAAAAAACTCCCCCCCCCCTCCCCCAGCCCCCCTCCCCTAACGTTCATCTTATTCCCCACCCCCACCCCCCGACGTTCCTCTTCTCCATTAAACTTTTCTGTGAACCTCAAAAAACACGCACACATACAAAATTTTCATTTAAATCTACTTCAAGAATTCAAAAGGGGGTCTAGAATAAAGCCATCTTTATTAAAAAAATTCATAAAATTGTGATATTAATGGAGAAAAAAGTGATCTTTATTGTAAAAAATTTCAAGGAATGAAAAAAAAAGTGATGTTTGTTGTAATTTTTCAAGAAATGGTGATACTAGTGGAGGATAAAAAAGTGAATTTTGTTGAAAATTTTCAAGAAATGAAAATAATTATGGTGGATTAAAAAGAATTTGTTCATGTGAAGACGCGGGATTGGGGTGACGACGAAGACGCGGGGGTGGGGTAGGGTTGAAACGATAAAGACGCGGTTTTGGGTTGAAGACGTAGGGGGTGGGGTGGGGTGCTTTTTTAAAAAAAGAATTAAGAAATTATAATAATTAAAAATTATATTAGTAAATAATTTAAATATAAATTTTTTAATTAATATTTTTTGGACCCCCTTAGTGTCACTTGGCATATTTCAATTCGTAATTTAGTAAAGAAAAAAAAATTCTCACGCGCCTACAACAAGTGCATTGCACGTGCAGTGCCATGTAGGTAAAAAATGTCCAATTGAATCAAAATTTGAGGGGTTTAGGAGTCTGATAGGTACAGGTCATAATTGAGGGGTCCAAGTGAATTTTCAAAACAAATTTGAGTGTCTATCGATGACTTTGGCCTAATATTTATAATTATTTCGACAACCATGTTTTGGTTGCTAACCTTAAATGTAAAATTAACAACTTAAAAAAGAGAAATATTTTTGGTTACGAATCGTCACAAGGTTAATAAAAAATAATAATATGTGACTAGTAACTTCATTTGTCACAGAGAATCAGTGCGTTGTGACGAATTTCTTGTGTTAGTTGGACATAGTATTATTTGAGGTGAAACCTCATTGTCTAAATGAAGTAATCTCCGTTTCAAAATAATTAAATTATTGAAATATGACACATATTTTAAGAAAAAAATATAGAGATATAAATTGGTCATGTTTTTTTTTATTTTTGTCTTTTTCAAATTACAAAACATTAGTAATGATCATTGGAACTCATCCTTGGAAATTTAATTAATGAAGGGTAAAATTAAAAAAAGTTTTTAAAGTCTATCTTAAACAATGAACAATTTAATTATTTTGAACACTAAAAAATACTCCAACAATTCAATTATTGTGGAATGGATGGAGTGTTATACAAGGACAATTAATGACCGTAGAAAATTATTTACATTATTAGTCATAAAAACTATGACAAAAACAAAGTACAAAATATTGTAGCTAAAGTCGGAGTAAATTTCATCGATGTTCACTTAATTTTGTGTCTATTACATAAAAGTGACTTTTCTTTTATTCATTACACAAAAGTCACTTTATTTTGCTTCGGTCATCACAAAAATCACTATGACCGGATTTTACAATAATCTCACCGAAAAAATGACCTGACAACCTTAATTTGTTCTTAATTTTAATTTAAGAGAATATAATATATTACTCATATCTTGACCCTCTTTATATGTGCTCAACCCGATTTTCCTTATGGATTATATAACGGAAGAATATCAATTTCTCAATAAACTAGGCAATCTAGTGAAGACTATTTCATAAAAAAACTTTGATTGATATTTTTATGAAATAAGATTATATATATATAATCTTAAAATCTTCTAAAGTTGAGACATGTGTTGGTAAATTATTTTTCTCTAAAATTATGGCATGTAGTTAATAAAATTATTTTTCTCCAGCTAAAATTGTGACATGTAGTTGATAAAATTATTTTTTTCATACTTTTTTTCTTTCCACTTGGGACTTTGAATTCGGTATATCGTAATAATATGATAAACTACTCTATTTATTGAGTTTGTTTTTGTATTTTTAATTATTTGATTAATCGATTCATTTTTTTAAAAGTTTTTATTATAATATTTAGTTTCTGATAAATTATATAATGTTGAATTAATTCAATTGATAAATATAAAAATTAAATATTCTATAATTTCTTTATCTATTAAAGTACTTATATTTTATAACTTTTATTAACACAATTGTCAATAACATTATTTGTACAAATTTTGACGATACTTATTCAATGACACACTTAAAAATATCTTTAGCATATTTATTTATATTCAAAGAATTAAAATATTTTTTTAAAGAAATAATATCATACATGTATTTCTATTTTATGTGTTTTGAAGAATTTATCTGGTTTATCACTCTTTTTCGAAGTACTTTTTGGCAGATGAATACACTATTATGAAATGTTTCACAAAAATATCAATCAATTTTTTTTAAATGAAAATAGTCTTTATTACGTAGTCTAATCTATTAATAAATTGATATTCTTTCATTAAATAATCCATAAGGAAAATTGAGTTGTGCACGTATAAAAGAGGTCAAGATATCATTAATATAATATATATACACTTAAATTAAAATTAAGAACTAATTAAGGTTGCCACATCATTTTTTGATGGGATTATTGTAAAATCCGATCATAATGATTTTTGTGATGGTTGGAACAAAATTAAATAACTTTTGTGTAATAAATGAAAGAAAAATAACTTTTGTATAATAGACATAAAATTAAGTTACTATTGAGTGAAATTTACTCCTAAAGTTCGCATTGTGTAACTATTAATTATATTTGCTGTTTAACAATCTATTTGTATGACCAAATATTTTCATATCTAAGAATAATTGTTTTGCCACAAGTATACTCAAAATAGTGAAAATATTATTTCATCACCAATAACATATTAACATTCCCTTTATAGCTACACATTCGTTTTTTTTTTCTTTTTCTAAGTTTAGTACGTAAATAAAAATATTATTTTAACAGTATTTGTGTATAATCTTCAAAAATATAAATGTGAGATATGACATGACAAACAATAGTTGTGTGAGGTCCTTTCACAATTTGCTAAATGGAATTTGGGCCCCACTTATATAAAATGGCCTACCTCACTCTCTTTCTTTTCTCTCCTATTTCAAGTTATTTTTATTCTATTCATAAGTAATGCTTCTTAAAATTTTGTTAGTTTGGTACGGAAAATGGCCAAAAGTATTACTTTTAATATTTTCGTTCACCAATGAGTGGAAGCCAATATTTCTAGTAGGATTATTAATTTGATATTGATCAATTTTTCATTCCTAATTAATTATTATATATCATTTACGTATAAAAAAATTAATAATATTTAAATAAAATAGTAAAACAAATATTTATGAGATATCTGCTTTAGCTATTTCAATCATAATTTTACTATATCACCACTAATTAATTATTATAAATCATCTAAGTATTAAAAAATTAATAATGTCACACGCACATACCTGCTTGTCAAAATTTTTTGTCAAAAATTTCACTTCTCTAACATTTATTTCCCCTCTCGCCACGTTCACTTTCTTACCCCTCATCCAACTAGAAATCTAAATTTAGAAGTTGGAAATAGAAGCAGCTAAATTTAAAAGTTGGAAATGGAAGCAGCTTAGGTGAACTGAAGGATAATGTATATTTTTTATTTCGTGTTTATGACCGATTTTCGTTTTATGCTTTATGAAAATTACGCATAATAATTAATTAAAAGTGATATAACAAAATTATTATAAAAAATACTTGTGAAATTTTTTTAAATGGACTTCATATCAGATGTCAAGTTAATTTAGAACATCAAAAATTAATTTATTATTTAATGTCGATTTTATCTTTTATTATTAAATATTAGTAACTTTTTAATATTTAGACGACTTATAATAATTAATTAGGGCTGATAAAGTAAAATTACGATTGAAACAACTGAAACAGATATCTCATAAATATTTATTAGGAGAAGATTGCCCAAGTCCATATAAGGAGACTAATTACTCATCCCTTTTCCTATGTGGGATACTTAACAGTTTTATTGTTTTAATTAAATATTATTAATTTTTTAATACATAAATAACATATAATAATTAATTAGGAGTGATATAATAAAATCATGAAGCAAGCAGGTATGTCGACGAACACTTACGGTTGAAACAACTGAAGCAAATATGTCATAAATATTTTTATTAAATATTATTAATTTTGTAATACGTAAATAATATATAATAATTAATTAAGGATGATATAGTAAAATCACGAAGCAAGCAGGTACTTCGACGAAGAGTAGTCTGCTTTACCATGCTTCCTTATAGCACTTATATATATACACACGCAACTTCATTAAATATTTATATTTCCTTATTTTCTTAAAGAGTAATTGATTTGTTGTATTATATATATTAAAAAAAACACAGAAAATATATAATCAACAATAATATATTCACTTTATTCCCAAAAAGTGAGGTTTGAAGGAGATAACATATAAAAAATATATTATCGTATATATTCTATTTATAAAATAATAAAAATCAAATAGGGCGAAACATTTGATAAAATAAAAAATTTGATCTAATATTTGAAACAACACTAAATTCATTTAATTTCTTTTAATGAAAAAACATCAATATCATATTAATAATCCTACTAGAAATATTGACTTTCACTCATTGATGAACAAAAATATTAAAAGTAATACTTTTGGCCATTTTCTGTAGCAAAATAACAAAATTTTAAGAAGCATTGCTTGTGAATAAGAATAAAAATGAGGAAAAAGGACATGGGGTGGTCATTTTTTAAAAAAATGGCCACAATTTTAAAAAGTGGACAACTGTAGCCAGTCGATTAAATTTAATTCCCTTTTTAG
Source organism: Capsicum pubescens (assembly GCA_030864215.1). Lineage (NCBI taxonomy): Eukaryota > Viridiplantae > Streptophyta > Magnoliopsida > Solanales > Solanaceae > Capsicum > Capsicum pubescens. The sequence goes on from CM061543.1 coordinate 259,906,172, forward strand.
CTATTTGGCCCAATTGGGCACATGCAGTCTCTATACTCAATTGATACACTTTTATACCACATTGATACACTTTTATACTATATTGATACACTTTTTATAAAAGAGTAAGGAAATTCTATGCAAGCACATGCAGTCCCAATACCCAATTGATACTCTTTTATACTATATTAATACACTTTTATACTACATTGATACACTTGCAGTATTCATATACTCAATTGATACTCTCTTATACTAGATTGATACATTTTTAGAATGTATGTAGAAACTATATCGAGTCGTATAAAATATGTATCTAAATAATAGTTGTAGTTAAAAATTGTATAGAATGTGTATATCTATTTTCTTTTTGATGTTTGACTTGTTTTATTTATAGTTCCTCTTTTGGACTTGCAATAATGTCCGGGGTTGATTTTTGGATTTGGAAAATTGCAGTTGAACTATTGAAAAAAGTTGGATTTATGTTCTCTATTTTGTGTTTGAGTTGCATTATCTGCTCCTCAAAATCCTATGTATTTGTTTTGATCAAATAAAGTTTCTTATAGTAATTTCACATAGATTTTCTGATAGTCAATGTCATCAATCCATAAATATACATAATGCATGTTCCAAGGTACAACAATTGTAGTTATGCTAATTTCAAAAAAGGAATAGATTAAAAAAAAAAAGCTGCAAAAAAAAAAAGTATAAAAACAATGAAAAACACAAAAGAGCAGCGATTTTTTTTATAATAGAATGAAACATCAAATTAAAAAAAATAAAATATAAAAAAAAAGCAGCAAGATTAAAAAAATAAGATGAACTAGCGTTTTTGAAAAGAAAATGGGAAAAAATGGGAAGTAACTAGCATGTAAATAATCAATGGCTATAAAATGAAATTAGTTTAGTGGCTGATTAGGAGGAATTAAATTGTAGTGGCTATTTACTTGGAATAAGTTTTAGCGAGTGAGCATTTTCGTCCTTTCCCCTTTAATTAATCATAGTTACTAGAACACAACAATAGTTCTTAGAAGAAATCATAATAATGCAGTTACATGAAGAATATAAAACACCACAAACCTCAACTATGAATTCTTCTCTCAAATAATAAGTTTATAACTTTCTTGAACAAATATAACTCTCCCAAAATAATATATGGACCCAAAAGTAGTAAAATAATGTAAACTAAAATAAAAAAACCTAATAGGAGTATTTATAGAAATGAAATAAATCTTATCTTAAACATAATAGGAAAATTTTGTTGGCAATGGCAATGCTCGTGGCAATAGGTCGTATAACCTGACTATGCCTCATTACATATGCCCGTAGCCTTTTGGTTTGTTTTCTTGCTAATTGGTGACAATGGCTAGTGATGACTTGTAGAGATACCCAATGGCTCATTGGGTCATTCATTGCCTCTGGAGTAACTTTGCACACTTTCAGGACTTTGTGAATGTCTGCTCAGGACAAGTATTTGTTGTTTTACGGGTACACAAGAATCTGTAATTTGGTAGATTAACTTCAATATCAGTTCAAGTATAAAAACAAGAACCCTTATAAAGCACAATACCACCTTCAACACAAGATCAAAGTGACCTTTCAAAGAAGTGTATTTTTCAGAAAATTAGATGAAACAAAAAAGGACCAAGTCCTCCGAATTTACGGAGTGTCCTTCAGAAAATAATTTCCCTCAAGTACCCGAGGTTGTGGAATTTTCCTCCCAGGATAAAATGGCCGAACAATTCGACTATAGCGGTACCTCAAACAGTCGAATTCTCTTAGAACTCACTCAACGATTAGATGATCACACAGAGTAATTTTAGAAGACAAGAAGAGTTTGTAAATGCAGAAATTTTCGTGTGTAAACCTGTGTATAAAAGTCGGTTTATATAGCCATCAGGTTCCCCTTCTGAAAGGTGGCAGTGGTTCACCGAAAAAGTGTATCCCTTCTGAAAAATCATATTTGTTTGTTCCAAAAAGTGTATTTTTTTCGAACAGCCACAACCATCCAAACAGGCATACCATTTCACGAATCAGTATGTCATTTCGTCCAAGGGTTGCATCCCTTCCGAAGCAGCATTTTGCATTTTGCACTGCATTTTGAAACTGTCTTTATGCACTGCATGCATGCATTAATGGAGGATCAAAACACAAAAAATAGTTACATTTTTTCCTTTGAATTTTTCGGATTAAATTTCTTTCAAATAAATTTTGCCCAAAAAGTAGATCTCATCGATCATTTGACAAATCTGAAGCCGAAGCCAAAGCCGAAGTCGAAGCCTAGCGCGCGACGACGACGGCGCGAGACACCTCTTGGTACTTGCCTTACTTACCATATGGAGTAAGTGTTTCTTAATATAAATACTTGAAAGTCACATTCTCCCACCAATGTGGGAGAATTAGTAGACTTTTCATTTTAGAGTACACTTTCCATATTAGTGTTATCTGAATTTTTCCCTCCACTTGGTTTCCTTCATTTTCCATTCACACTTTTCATATTGAACCTAACAACCCCCCACATGAATAGGGAATGACTACTTTTTCGTAAAACTTTACGAACAAGTATGCGATCATCATGCAAAGACTGATTGCATCTGGATAAGTGGGTTTTCCTTTGAACTTTCCGTAGTGAACATGCATCGGATGTCCTCGGTCAATCGGTAGATTTGATATCTTTGAACCGTCAAGATTTAATGTACATCTAGACAACACATGTCACACAACCAACCTCTTACCATTTATGGTTCTCACGATTTTGTTCGTTTCAGCCATGAACACGTTCCGATCTCATGAGAGCTTAGAGAATAGGCCTTTACTAACATTCTCCTTGAAGAGACTTCTACTTTTCTCTTACATAGGTGGTTTCTAAATGTTCAATCCTGTAGGTTAAACTATTTGGTCAAATCTTCCAAATTTGGATAATCATTAAAAGACTTCACACCATAAGTCTTATCCTCGTTTACTAAACATTGTCCACATCATGAGAATGGGTTGGGTAAATTGACAATGTTGAACCTGTCAGACACAACTTTGTTTGATCTCCTTGAACCTAGCTCTTGGAATCTCCATTCTGCTAGGTAGAGTTACCGCCATGCTGACTTGTCCTAGGCCTTAAACCTATTCCCTTGGATGTCCTCTTAACTCCTTCTCTAGATAGGCTTTTTTTTAAGTGGATCCGACATATTATCCTTTGACTTTACATAGTCAACAGTGATAATTCCACTAGAGAGAAGTTCTCTAACGGTATTATGTCTCCGTCTTATGTGACGCGATTTACCATTGTACATCATGCTCCCTGCCCTACCTATTGCCTCTTGGCTATCATAGTATATACATACTGGGCCATAGGTTTGGGCAAATAAGGAATATCTTTCAAGAAATTCCAGAGCCATTCTACTTCTTTACTGACTTTATCCAATGTGATAAACTCAGATTCCATTGTAGAGCGAGCAATACATGTCTGTTTGGATGATTTTCAAGAGACCTCTCCTCCACCGATAGTAAATACATATCCACTCATGGATTTTACTTCGTTCGATCCGATGATCTAATTTGCATCACTATATGATTCAAGTACTGCGAGATATTTATTATAATACAAAGCATAGTCTTAAGTGTATTTAAGATACACCAAAACTCTTTTCATTGTCATCCAATGAGTTTTATTGTGATTTCCCATGTACCGACTCAACTTACTAATAGCACATGATATGTCTGGTTGTGTATAATTCATGATATACATCAATTATCCCAACACTCTTGCGTACTCTAATTGTGAGTCACTTTTACCCTCATTCTTTTGAAGTGAGAAGCTCACGTCCAATGGAGTCTTAGCAATACCAAATTCAAAATAATTGAATTTGTCAAGTATATTTTTGATGTAATGAGACCGTGACAATGCCAATCCTTGTAAAGTTCTATGGATTGTTATTCCTAAGATCACATCCGCAACCCCATGGTATTTCATATCAAACTTGATCTCAAGCATTCGTTTCGTAGCATTTATGTCATAAATATCTCTACTGATGATCAACATATCATCCACATACAAACAAACAATGACTTGGTGATTTGGAGTGTCTTTAATATGAACACAGTTATCACATTCATTAATATTAAACCCGTTTGCTAACATGGTTTGGTGAATGATGATAGGCAAATTTACGCGCCTATATCAATATATTTTGCCCATATTTTAGCCTAGTTTTGAGAACAAGTTATATATTTCATGCACTTTTAGTCCTTTTTCCTGTAAATGAGCTAACGAACATGATTAGTAAAGTTTCAGGTATAAATGATGCATAATTCAGCATTTTATGGCTTACTTGACGCTAAAGAAAGCTCACGAAGGAAGGGAAGGGAGTTTACACGCCTAAGGACCAAAACTGCTGCATGGAAAATCTGTCCCGGGCTAAAACAGCATTTCTGAAGACTTTGGGGGACCAAAACTGCTGCATGAAAAATCTGTCCCGGGCTAAAACAATAATTCTGAAGACTTTGGGGACTTACAGACAAAAAGCTGGATTTTGACAATGATACATTAACCTAGTACAATTAGGTTATGTATTTCATTATTTTAAGTGGATTATGATAATGTTACCTTAACCTAGTACATATGGGTTAAGGATTTCATTAGTCTAGTAGGATTTGGTTATTTATTTCATTAGCTTAGTAGGATTAGGATATGGGTATTATAAATACCCTATCATGCTAGAGATTTCGAAGCATCTTCTATTCCTCTATTATTCTACACTACAAACAATTCTACAACTCTTCTAATCTTTCTATTAATTCTAGTTTTCTTCTTCCATTCATCTATTCTTAATTTCCGCAACAAGAGAATCGTTACTTTGCTAAGGAATTCACGCCTCACGCCTACCACTTACGCTACACGAAATTAATCAATCTTGTGGTATAACAACAATGTCAAGCGTGATCTCCTTCGCATTCATGGGTAACTAAACTTCTCTATTGGGGTTATGGAAGCCGAATGAGTTACTATCTATTGCTGTGAGTTTGTGAGTTCAAGGCACGTATATTGCTTATATCATTATTCTCTTCAACTTAATCTACATTCTTTGCGGTTGCAAACGCAAGAATATTCCAGTCTAACATTTAACTTGTTCGAGAGAAAAGTTATTTGTCTGGAAAAGAGATAATGTCAAGGTAGTAGGACACCCTTTCCGATTAAAATGCTAGTGCCGTAACTGGACTAACCTCTTGGAGAATTCGTACCGTTAGATACGCTTTAAGCTCGAGAGAGTTAAAGTGAAATAGTCCTTGTTTAGGTCGAGAGACGCTTGGATTTACCATCGACTACAATCCTCTATAAGCAATTGCATGTCAGAATTCTACACACTCATAGCCAATAGAGACGTATACCTCAGAAGGTGGACATAACCCCAACTTCTCAATTCTCATTGTTTACATCTCACCAAAACATTCTTTCTCTTTTTACTTTGCTATTGCCGTTTTTAGATCTTATTTTGGTTACATTACTTGCACGACAAGACTCCCCCCTTTTTTTACGAGACTTGCACTAAAAGTCTAGTAATCTTTACTTACTTGTTGACCAAGCTATTCCCTGTGGGATCGATACCCAACCCAGTTGGGTTCTATATTTGCTAACGACCGCTTTACACTCCTACGAGAGCTGTAGATTGAGCGTTATCAAAAATTGGCGCCGTTGCCGGGGAATACAAGTGTCAATTAAGTTCGTGAAAATTACTAGACCCTTTGGTCAAAGATTCTCGTACTTTTACTTTTAGTTTTTGTTTTTGTCTACTGCAGGTTTTTATTTTAGTGCATGCCCCATACTCGAAGTTCTGGTCAACCGTTATTACCAAGCAATCCTGAACCACAACGCATTGGTAGAATGGAAGCACAAGCTGAAATCGCAAGGATGGCTGCTCAACAGGAACAAGCAAGATTGGCTGCCCTTGCCGCAGCCCAGGTTCAACAGCAGAACATTGATAACCCTGCACGAGCACCAAATCCTGACGATGAGGATTTAGGTGATGACGAGTTACTAAACCCTAGGCGTGATGCTGAAATCATAACACCTGCCAACAGAAGAGGTCGACAAGCTCGGTATAGATATGATCACCAACCTATGCAGCCAGCTTTCGACGATGATGATGATGATCTTGATGGTGCCGGAGCCACTGGAGCTATAATTCCACCACCATTAGCGCCCGGAGCCAAGTTCAACATCACAAGCACCATGATTCAGTTATTGCAACTCAAGGGATTGTTTGGTGGATTAGCAGGCGATGATCCGAATATGCATCTCATCAACTTTATTTCTACATGCAAGTTTTTTGACAATCCTGGTGTTGGTCAGAATACAATTCGATTACGTCTATTTCCATTGTCTCTGTCTGGGGAGGCAACACTATGGTTGAATGGGCTGACTCCTGATTCAATTACAAATTGGAGGCAATTGAGAGACGCTTTCCTAGAAAGATTCTTTCCGCCTTCCAAAAGGGCACAATTGAGAGATGAAATCAGCAACTTTCGTCAGCTTCCCACTGAAGCTCTTTATGAAACATGGGAGAGGTTCAAGACAAAGCTAGCGAGATGCCCAAACCATCACATGACTAATGTTCACCTCATGGAGATATTGTATAGAGCCTTGAATTCAATAACTAAGCCAGTGGTGGATAACGCAGCTGGAGGATCTTTTATGGACCTCACCTTTGGTCAAGCAAGCAATATGCTAGATCGCATGACGAAACAAAGTAGAGCTTGGCATACCAGGGATTCTGAGGTAGCAAGCCCCACTTTATCTATAGGCATGACTGTAGACTAAAGAAGAAGACAAGAAGAACGTGATCAAGATATGACGCACATGAAAACACAAATGGATCTTCTTATAAAGCATTTATTATCAGGGAAGACCGAAAAAGTGAAAGCTGTGGCGCTAAAAGGAAGAGACGAATCTGATTCGGAAGAAGAAGCCAACTACTTGAACAATCAGGGGGGTTTCCGAGGGAATGCCCAAGGAAACCAAGGTCGGAACTATTATGATAATTCTGGAAACAAGGACCAAGGTAGTTGGAGAAAAAAAATGAAAAGAGTGGTGTTTATGTTCCCCCTGGTAGACGTGATACCACCACATCTAATTCTGGAAGTATGGAAGACATGATGGCTAAATTATTGAAAGGAGTGGAAACAACGAGCGCGGGAGTTACTGAGGTAATCAATGATTTGTCTTCCATGAAACAACTAGTTGATTCTCATTCTACTTCAATCAAGCAAATAGAGCAGCAACTGAGCCAACTTTCAGCAGCACTCAATCAAAGAAAGGCTGGCACTTTACCTAGTGATACTGTGCAAAACCCAAGGAATGATGGGTCATGCATGGCCATCACTACCAGAAGTGGTAAGGTTCTGGAACCTTCAGCAAAAGGCAAGCAAGTAGTTGAAGAAGTTGCGGATATGGATGATAACGCAAAAGGAGAAGATGCCGCAACAACCAGTTCTGACGTCAAGGACGTCACGCCCAGTGACGTGCAGCCTGAAAAAATGGAAAAACGGAAGCAAGAGGAGAAGAAAGCCATGGAGAGAACACTTCCATACCCACCACCACCTTTTCCCCAAAGATTGAAGAAGGTGGCTGAGGATACGAAGTTCAGCAAATTCATGACTATGTTAAAGCAGCTGACCATTAATGTTCCATTGGTGGAGGCCCTCGAACAAATGCCTGGGTATGCGAAGTTTATGAAAGATCTTTTGACTAAGAAGAGGGCAGCAAGTTATGAGCTGAAGGATGATGTGCATCATTGTAGTGCAATTGCTACCCGATCGATAGTTCAGAAGAAGGCCGACCCCGGAGCTTTCACTATTCCTTGCACTGTCGGATCTTTGAACTTTGCCAAAGCATTATGTGACCTAGGAGCCAGCATCAACTTGATGCCATTATCGATCTACAAGAAGTTGGGGTTAGGAGATCCTACACCAACTAACATGAGGCTTGTTATGGCAGATAGGTCGGTAAAACGACCGGTTGGTATTCTATGTGATGTCTTGGTAAAGGTTTCTTCATTTATCTTTCCAGCAGACTTTGTCATCTTGGATTGTGAAGCAGATTCAGAGGTTCCCATAATCTTGGGACGCCCTTTCCTTGCTACAGGAAGTGTGCTCATTGATTTGAGAGCTAATGAACTTTCATTCCGAATAAATGACGAAGTGGTTCGATTTGATGTTTGCAAATCAATGAAGCAACCCAAAGATCTGAGTGTATTTTCTGTGGCTGATGTTGTCTTTGACGATGAGAAAGAACGCCTTGAAGAAGAGCAAATTCTTGATGATCCTTTGGAGGTTTTGCTCATGAAAGGAGAGAATGAGGATGCTGAAATTTCTGAAGAAGCTGTTTGTGCGCTATCGGGATTAGGGACATATCACTATACTCCCAAGAAGCTGGATCTTGATCTCAAGAATCGACCCACACCACCAGCCAAGCCATCTATTGAAGAACCACCCACACTAGAATTGAAGGAGCTGCCAAGTCATCTGAAGTACGCATTCTTAGGAAGCGGAAACACACTTCCAGTCATAGTGGCAGCCGGTTTGGGTGAGCAAAAAGTTGCAGCTCTTATTTCGATCTTACGCAAGTATATTAGAGCCATTGGATGGACCATTGCGGATATTATTGGTATTCCACCTGGGATTTGCACACATAAAATTCAGCTTCAAGAAAAGTGCACACCCACCATTGAACATCAAAGGCGTTTAAACCCACCTATGCAAGAAGTGGTGAAGAAGGAGATTATAAAGTGGTTAGACGCAGGAGTTGTATATCCTATCTCTGATAGTACGTGGGTAAGTCCTGTACAATGTGTTCCCAAGAAAGGAGGAATGACGGTGGTCGCAAATGCAAAGAATGAACTTATTCCACTCAGGCCCGTTACTGGATGGAGAGTATGCATGGACTACCGCAAGCTGAATTCGTGGACACTCAAGGATCACTTCCCCATGCCATTTATGGACCAAATGCTAGATCGATTAGCGGGGAAAGGATGGTTTTGCTTCTTGGATGGTTATTCAGGTTATAATCAGATTTGTATTGCTCCCGAAGACCAAGAGAAGACAACGTTCACATGCCCATATGGTACGTTTGCCTTCAAACGCATGCCATTCGGGTTGTGTAATGCACCAGCCACCTTTCAACGTTGTATGATGTCTATTTTCTCTGATATGGTTGAAGACACTTTAGAGGTATTTATGGACGACTTTTCAGTTGTCGGTGAGTCTTTTGAAGCATGTTTGGTAAACTTGAGCATGGCATTGCAAAGATGTGTAGAGTTCAACCTTGTGCTGAATTGGGAGAAGTGCCACTTCATGGTAAAAGAAGGAATCGTTCTTGGGCACAAGATCTCTGAAAGAGGAATAGAGGTTGATCGAGCAAAAATAGAGGTAATTGAGAAGCTACCGCCTCCAATTTCGGTGAAGGGAGTCCGTAGTTTTCTTGGCCATGCTGGTTTCTATCGTAGATTCATCAAAGACTTTTCCAAAATTTCTAGTCCATTGTACAAACTACTGGAGAAAGATGCGAAGTTTGACTTTAATGACAATTGCTTAAAGGCATTCGAATGCCTTAAAGGAAAACTCATTGAAGCCCCTATCATGGTAGCACCAGATTGGACGCTCCCGTTTGAGGTCATGTGCGATGCTAGTGGTGTAGCCGTTGGTGCTGTTCTTGGACAAAGAAAGGAGAAACTATTTCATCCTATCTACTATGCGAGTAAGGTCCTAAATGAAGCCCAAAGGAACTACACTGTTACTGAACAAGAGCTCCTAGCGGTTGTATATGCGTTTGAGAAGTTTCGTGCCTATCTATTGGGTACCAATGTGATCGTCCATACAGACCATGCAGCTCTTAAGTATCTAATGACGAAGAAGGATGCCAAACCAAGGTTGATTCGATGGGTACTGCTGCTGCAAGAGTTTGATTTCGAAGTCAAAGATAGAAGAGGTTGCGAGAACCAAGTGGCTGATCACCTATCTAGACTTGAGAATAAACATGTGGCGCAAACTGAAATTCAGATTGATGATGCATTCCCTGACGAGGAGATATTAGCGACAAAAATGGAGAAAGTACCATGGTATGCCGACTTTGCAAATTTCGTAGAGAGTAATGTGATACCTGCCAACTTATCTTACCACCAAAGGAGGAAGTTTATGCATGATGTTCAGCACTACTATTGGGATGAACCTTATTTGTTTTGAAGATGCGCGGATGGGATCATTCGACGATGTATATCCCATGAAGAAGTACCTGCTATATTGGAAGCATGCCACACTTCGCAAGTTGGAGGACATCATGCAGGGAATCGAACGGCAAGAAAAGTATTACAAATTGGTTATTATTGGCCTTCGATATTCAGAGATGCATACGACTATGTGAGAAGGTGTGACCAATGCCAACGTCAAGGTGCTATTTCAAAACACCATGAAATGCCCATGTCCAAAATTATGGAGATAGAACTTTTTGATATGTGGGGTATTGATTTCATGGGTCCATTCGTGAATTCATTTGGAATGAAGTACATCTTGGTTGCTGTGGATTATGTTTCGAAATGGGTTGAAGCTGTAGCATTGGCCGACAACGAAGGAAAACGTGTTGTAGCGTTCTTAAAGAAGAATATCTTCTCTCGCTTTGGGGTACCTCGTACTATCATAAGTGATGGAAGATCTCACTTTTGCAACAAGCTATTCAAATCTGTATTGGCCAAGTATGGTGTCAAGCAACACAAGGTAGCTACGCCTTATCATCCCCAAACTAGTGGACAAGTAGAGGTTTCCAATCGAGAGATTAAGCAAATCCTTGCAAAGACGGTTAATGCAAATAGGAAGGATTGGTCTCGAAAGCTAGATGATGCACTATGGGCATATAGGACTGCATTCAAGACACCCATTGGCATGTCTCCTTATCAACTAGTTTATGGGAAGGCTTGTCATCTACCCATCGAGCTTGAATACAAGGCATTGTGGGCATTGAAACACTTGAATCTGAATTGGGATGATGTGAAGAATCTGAGGTTGGAGCAGCTGAACGAATTAGATGAGTTCCATCTCCATGCATATGAAAGATCGGATTTATACAAGGAGCGGATGAAGAAGTATCATGATCAGCGGATTGTTCGACGAAACTTTCAAAAGGGTGATATGGTACTACTCTTCAACTCCAGATTTAAGCTCTTCCCAGGTAAGTTAAAATCTAAGTGGTCTGGTCCATTTAAAGTTATCCAAGTCTACTCGTCTGGAGTAGTCGAATTGGAAGGCAATAACGGTGTTGTCTTCAAAGTGAATGGCCAACGTGTTAAGCCGTATATCGGTCCTCTTGAATCGACGAATGACATGGCCACCACTTATCTCGACGAAGTCTAAGTACTCGAGATAACCATGTCGTGCCACGACAATAAATAAGGCGCTAGATGGGAGGCAACCCATCATTTATCGTTTTTCATTTATCGTTTATCGTTTTCTTTCATTCTAGTACTTGATTTGTTTTTAATTAATAAAAATCCAAAAATAAGAGTCGTGCCACGACCAAAACTAAGGCGCTTGGTGGGAGGCAACCCATCGTACTAATCGTTTTCATTTGTTTGAGCGAATATAGGTGCAAGAAGTAGTCAACGAGGAGATTGAGTTCAATTGACGATTTGGACGCATTGTATGGTAAAGTTGGTAAATTAGGAAGGGTGATGCATAAGGCTATGGATTGAGCCTTTCCCACGCCAAAATAGGCTTCGAGGAAGGCTAGGCCTTGGTAAAACTAGGCCACGAACGATGCACAACCTATCCTATAGCCTAAGGTCTCGGAATCTAGTGTGCTATACACTATGCGCCGCCTATTCCTAGGTATGCTTTTGACTATGCGCCGCCTATGCTATGGCATTTGGTCTCAGTATCTCATATGCCATAGACTATGCGGCGCATATGCCCCATTATGCCATAGACAATGCGCCGCATATGTCTACAAATGCCATAGACTATGCGGCGCATATGTCCCATTATGCCATAGACAATGCGCCGCATATGTAGGATTTTTTGTCTCCAAAACCGATTGTAAATGGGTCATAACCCGACCCATACTCTTCCTATATAAAGGGGACTTAGTCTTATAACACAACCACAATAGAAAATACCCTAAAGGCGCCGCATACTCTTCCAAATCTTCTAAAAATTTTCTTCTTTTGCTCTTCCAATTCACAAAACCATCTCCACAAGCTTCAAGCAAGTAAGTGCTCTCTTATTCTTCATTTATTTCTTGTAAGTACTACGTTGCTATGGCTATTATTAATTGCTAAATTATATAAGATTGTTGGTAATGTTCATGTGTTTGGATTGTTGTTGCAAAATCATGTGAGTGAACATATACGTAGGAAAATCTTGACCTGTTTCCGACTTGAATTTGGTTTCAATAGCATTGTTATGATATTTGCGGAATTGCTATGGCTATGAACATTGCTTAAGATTGTTGTTAGGATACTTACATGTTAGACTATCCCGGCCATCGGGATAAGACCTACCGACTTAGGAGGTTGTGATTGTTAAAAGAATAACGATTTAATGTGGTAACCTCTATGTAGTAGTGTTGCTATATCTACCATGAAAGTAGTCCAATGGCTGCAATTAAGTGATGCATTGCTGATTTTCTTGTCGGAATACAATCCTAAAACGTATCTCGATGAAATTTGAGTAAATCGACTACTTTCATCTTACTGATTTGTGTTAACAAAACTAAGTGTGGGGTGGTACCCCTAATGCTTGCTTATAGATTGTATCAAGCGAAACTGTGCTGCAACTAACACTATTTCTAGTCTCAGGTACAATGGCACCTAAAGCGAGGCAAGGCAAGGAGAAGACAACCACTTCCCAAAAGGGCAAGAAGAGAAGTCGAAAAGACCAAGGAGAATCATCCTCAGCACAACCACCACGCAGAATGTTCGGAATAAAATGGGTTCTTGAGGAAGAAGCCAAAGCATGGTACAGCAGCAACAAAGAAAGAAAATATGTGCACGTCGACTTGATCAACAAGGATACCTTAGCAAAGAAGGAGCCGCGTATGTTGGCAAAAATAATGGCTTTGAAGTTGGATTTCATCTTCCGCGACATGGGAGAGTGTAATCTTGATCTAACAAGAGAGTTTTATGCCAACTGGTCGCCAAACACAACAGGCAATGAAGTCAAAATTCGGGGCCAGGTGTTACAGCTCACAGCGGACTGGATCAACTCTTTTCTTGGCTTACCTTCAATCGACGCAGCACCATTCAAAGAGCTGTACAGCAGGCCTTCTTATAGAGCAATACGACACACGCTTTGTGGAAGCAGATCAATGGCAAGGTGGGGCAGACATAAATAAACCGGCCGACACAAACGAGGAGGAGAACTCTGACGATGACTCTTATGATGATTCCGACGAAGGGGGTATGACCCCCGACAATGAGGAAGAGTCCGACTAACCAGGTTCCTCGTATTTATTTTCCACTGAGGGCAGTGTCCCGTTTAAGTGTGGGGTGGCGGTATCGTATGCTACTATACTTTTCTATTGCATCTATGTTTGCTTGCTTTGTTTTTGTTTTAAATTTTTTCTAGCTTCGCATGAAATTATTTTGATAGGCAGCATGAGATTATAACAAGAGTAAGTGCTACAATTGTGACTATTGAGACGTTTAGGCTCTAGTTGTGACTCATTATGTGATATTGTGTGGTTCAATTCCTTCACTTGTTGGGTCGAGAGTCTATATTACTTCCAAGCAAGTCGACCATGTGCCTTGTGTGTGTGAGATAATCGTATATTCTATGTGTGTGGCTGATGCTAGAACTTGCCTGGTATGTATGCAAAGCGAAAATAAGGAGTGTAAGTTTAGGATATGATTTAGGCATTTCGTTGGCAACCTATATTTGTTTACCTTCAGTTTTACCTACCCATGGACATCATCCTAGTTAAACCCTTTTGAGCCTTTAGCCTATTTTCTTTGACAACCTTGTATGTAAGCCTAATCCATTTCTTTCAAGACCGTAATTTGATCCAAACTCCTAAGTGCTTTAAAGTGAAAAAGTCATGTGACAACATAAGAGGAAATTGTGTGAGTATGATGCTATAAATTGTAATGGTGCTTGAATATGTTATGAAAAAGAAAGTGCTATCATAAGAGGTATGTTGTTAAAAGAAAAAGGAAAAGAAAGCTGAAAAGCGAGTTGTGCTTAAAATTGAAAAACAAAAGAGGAGAACAAGGGTGGTAGAATAAAAGAAAGAAAGGTTGTTTGAAAGAAGAGTGTTAATAATACAAAGTGATGTATTAAAGCGCTTAGGAACTTAGTCACTATTCCTGGCCAAAATAGTCCTACCCGTCCCTTAGCCTACATTACAACCATCAAAAGACCTACTTGATCCTAATCTTAACATTCCAACATTTAGTAGAGTATTACATTAAGGGCAAGCCTATGGTCATCAGTCGCTATATATGAATTCTTTGTGAGAGTGAGAGCAAGGATATTTTGATACCCATGTTTGAAAAATATGCTATACTTGTGAGTGATTATGGGTACTATAGTGTGAGACACACATGGTTGATGAGTTTTGGGTAGTTATATATGATTCCTTGTACCTTAACGTTTGCATGCGAGTTGATCACCATCACGAGTCTATGCTAGAGGTTAAACTATTTCTACGTATAATCGAAAAGATACTCTTTGTTGATAATTGTTGTGCTTGTCTTGACGAATATTTTGTGTTGTTGCTGTAAAACCCTAAGTTGATGTTTAGAAGGACATGATAGTTTGTTCGAGGACAAACAAAGCTCTAAGTGTGGGGTCTTGATGATAGGCAAATTTACGCGCCTATATCAATATATTTTGCCCATATTTTAGCCTAGTTTTGAGAACAAGTTATATATTTCATGCACTTTTAGTCCTTTTTCCTGTAAATGAGCTAACGAACATGATTAGTAAAGTTTCAGGTATAAATGATGCATAATTCAGCATTTTATGGCTTACTTGACGCTAAAGAAAGCTCACGAAGGAAGGGAAGGGAGTTTACACGCCTAAGGACCAAAACTGCTGCATGGAAAATCTGTCCCGGGCTAAAACAGCATTTCTGAAGACTTTGGGGGACCAAAACTGCTGCATGGAAAATCTGTCCCGGGCTAAAACAGCAATTCTGAAGACTTTGGGGACTTACAGACAAAAAGCTGGATTTTGACAATGATACATTAACCTAGTACAATTAGGTTATGTATTTCATTATTTTAAGTGGATTATGATAATGTTACCTTAACCTAGTACATATGGGTTAAGGATTTCATTAGTCTAGTAGGATTTGGTTATTTATTTCATTAGCTTAGTAGGATTAGGATATGGGTATTATAAATACCCTATCATGCTAGAGATTTCGAAGCATCTTCTATTCCTCTATTATTCTACACTACAAACAATTCTACAACTCTTCTAATCTTTCTATTAATTCTAGTTTTCTTCTTCCATTCATCTATTCTTAATTTCCGCAACAAGAGAATCGTTACTTTGCTAAGGAATTCACGCCTCACGCCTACCACTTACGCTACACGAAATTAATCAATCTTGTGGTATAACAACAATGTCAAGCGTGATCTCCTTCGCATTCATGGGTAACTAAACTTCTCTGTTGGGGTTATGGAAGCCGAATGAGTTACTATCTATTGCTGTGAGTTTGTGAGTTCAAGGCACGTATATTGCTTATATCATTATTCTCTTCATCTTAATCTACATTCTTTGCGGTTGCAAACGCAAGAATACGCCAGTCTAACATTTAACTTGTTCGAGAGAAAAGTTATTTGTCTGGAAAAGAGATAATGTCAAGGTAGTAGGACACCCTTTCCTATTAAAACGCTAGTGCCGTAACTGGACTAACCTCTTGGAGAATTCGTACCGTTAGATACGCTTTAAGCTCGAGAGAGTTAAAGTGAAATAGTCGTCGTTTAGGTCGAGAGACGCTTGGATTTACCATCGACTACAATCCTCTATAAGCAATTGCATGTCAGAATTCTACACACTCATAGCCAATAGAGACGTATACCTCAGAAGGTGGACATAACCCCAACTTCTCAATTCTCATTGTTTACATCTCACCAAAACATTCTTTCTCTTTTTACTTTGCTATTGCCGTTTTTAGATCTTATTTTGGTTACATTACTTGCACGACAAGACTCCCCCCTTTTTTTACGAGACTTGCACTAAAAGTCTAGTAATCTTTACTTACTTGTTGACCAAGCTATTCCCTGTGGGATCGATACCCAACCCAGTTGGGTTCTATATTTGCTAACGACCGCTTTACACTCCTACGAGAGCTGTAGATTGAGCGTTATCAGTGAAATGTCACATGCCATTGTTTAGGTGCTTGTTTTAGTCCATAAAGTGACTTAACATGTTTACACACCTTATTTTTTTTTTCTGGAACCACAAAACTCTCGGGTTGTACCATATAGATTTCTTCCTCCAATTTTCCATTCAGGAATGCTGCTTTCACATCCATTTGATAGATTTCAAGACCATATACCGCCGCCAGGGCAATTAATATCCGAATTGACGTTATCCTTGTTACTGGTGACTATGTATCAAAGTAATCAAGGCCTTTTTTCTATTTGAAGCCTTTTACTACAAGTCTTGCCTTGTATTTGTCAATAGTACCATCTGCTTTTATGTTCCTTTTGAAGATTCATTTTGAACCTAAAGGTTTATTTCCTCGAGGAAGATCAACCAATAACCACGTATAGTTTCTTATAATTGAATCAATCTCACTATTGACTACCTCTTTCCAAAAGGATGAGTCTGACGACGACATCGCTTCTTTAAATATTTAAGGCTCATTTTCTAAGAGAAATGTTACAAAATTTGATCCAAAGAAGTTGACGTTCTTTAACGTGTACGACGCCTTAGATTCTCATTATTATGTACATCCTCACTTGGTTCATCTCGAGGTCATTTAAACCCCCTACTAGACTGTTCATGTCTAGTTTTGTACGGATAAATGTGTTCAAAGAATTTAGCATTATCTGATTCAATTACTGTATTTTCATTAATATCCGGATGTTCGGATTTATGAACCAAAAATCGACATGCTTTACTACTTTTAGCATATCCTATGAATACACAATCAACTGTCTTTGGTCCTATCCTTACTCTTTTAGGAATAGAAACTTGGTCCTTCACTAGACACCCTCATACGTTGAAATATTTCAAGTTGAGTTTCCTTCCTTTCTATTTTTCACATGGAATTGATTGTGTCTTACTATGGGGAACTCTATTGAGTATTAAGTTAGTTGTAAGGATAGCTTTCCCCCATAAGTTTTGCGATAAACCTGAACTTATTAGTAAGACATTCATAATTTTCTTCAAGGTTCGGTTTTTCCTTTCTGCAATTCCATTAGATTGAGGTGAATACAGGGTCGTAGTTTGATGGATAATTCCATTCTCTACACATATTTCTGCAAAGGGAGATTCATATTCTCCTTTTCTATTACTTCTTATAGTTTTGATCTTTTTCTTTAACTGATTTTCAACTTCTGTTTTATATTGCCTAAACACATTTATTGCTTCATCCTTACTATTTAGCAAATAAACATAGCAGTATCTAGTGCAATCGTCAATAAAATTTATATAATAATTTTTCCAACCACGAGATGGTGTTGACTTCATATCACAAATATTAGTGTGGATTAATTCTAAGAGATTGGAATTCCTTTCAACAGACTTATACGGATGCTTAACACACTTTGATTCCACACATGTTTGACATTTTGATTTATTGCACTCAAAGTTTGACAAAACTTCTAAGTTAATCAGTTTTTGCAATATTTTATAATTGACATGTCCTAATCATTCATTCCACAAATCATAAGACTCAAGCAAATAAGAAGAAACTAAACTTTTATTGATTTCAATATTCATTACATTCATTTTGAATAGGCCCTCTGTGAGGTAGCCTTTTCCTACGTAAACTTCTCCTTTAATAAGTATAAATTTTTTGAAAATAAATACATATTTGAATTCATTTTTATCAAGAAGTGATACAAAAATCAAGTTCTTCCATAACTCCGGTACATACAAGACATTATTCAAAGTCAACAATTTGCCTGATGTCATTTTCAGGCAAACTTTTCCTGTTCCTTCAACTTTTGCAGTTGCGGAGCTGACCATATATATCTTCTCTTCACCTTGAGCTGGAGCAAAAGCAGAAAACAAAGCCTTGAGCTGGAGCAAAAGCAAAAAACAACTCCTTATTTGCAAAAACATGGTGGGTAGCACCGGAATCCATCCACCATTCTCGAGGATTTCCCACCAAGTTGCGTTCAGACAACATGGCACATAGATTATCCGTTTCTTTCTTGGATTCAGCCATATTTTCTTGGTCCTTCTTTTAACATTTCTTTGGGGAATGACAATCCGTTGACTTGTGGATAATCTTGCCACAGTTAAAGCATTTTCCCTTGAATTTCTTCTTAGGTTGATTGCTTTCATGTCTAGCTTTGTTTCGCTTTTTGAAGTTATTGCGCCTTCTACAATATTTGCTCAACTTATTGTAGAATTTCCTTTCGACCTTCTTTCCACGGCTTTGTTGTCTCCTTTAAGGCGCAGTCTCACTATAAGATCTTTAACTGTCATCTCCTTTTGCTTGTGTTTCAAGTAGTTCTTGAAGTCCTTCCACAACGGTGGTAACTTCTCTATTATTGTCGCGACTTGAAACGCCTCGTTCATGACCAAACCTATAATTAAGTTCATATGGACATTGAGAATATTTTTAATATATTCAACTAAAGTATTCATCAAAATCATACCTTCCGCGAGAAAATCATGGATGATAACTTGCAGTTCCTAGACTTAAGATACAACAAACTTGCTGTCAATCATTTTAAACTCTAGGAATCTTGCAACGAAGAACTTTTTGGTTCCCGTATCCTTAGTCTTGTACTTTCTTTCCAGCGTCCCCCACAAATCTTTTGCTATCTTCATTCCACTATACACATTGTATAGTTCATCTCGGAGGCCATTTAGAATGTAATTCCTGCATAGGAAATCTGAGTGTTTTCATGCCTCTATAACGACAAATTTTTCCTGGTCCAAAGTGGACCTCTGGAGATTCTTCAGATGTGAATCTTTGAAGACATAAAGTTGTAAGGTAGAAAAACATCTTTTGTTGCCACCTTTTAAAATCAACACTCGTGAATTTTTTGGGTTTCTCCGCTGGTGCCATTGCCTATGGAGCACTCGTACGACTCGTTGTGGCAACATTAGTTGCTACCACAGTCGTTGCAGTATCATTCACTTGACTGTCAGTAGTTATCTTCCTGTCACATAAAGACAGTAAATTTTAGTATATCAAAATACTAATAAAGTTGCAGTAACTTTAAGCACCCCTTGTTTCTAGTTTAACGATGAAGTTTTTATGACTTTCAATCGTCAATCAAATGACCTCTAACTTGTGATGAAGATTTTATTTCTTCAAATCACTTGTTATCTTCAAACGAAGTAGAAATCTTAAAGCCTTAATCTCCAGAAACCAAACAATACAAATTATGGAAAAAAAAGCTTTAGTGAAAAGAAAATTTCACCAAACTTTTTTTTTCAATTATTTCCTTAAGATTGTTGTTTTACGGGTACACAAGAATCTGTAATTTGGTAGATTAACTTCAACAACAGTTCAAGTATAAAAACAAGAACCCTTATAAAGCACAATATCACCTTCAACACAAGATCAAAGTGACCTTTCAAAGAAGTGTGATTTTCAGAAAATTAGATGAAACAGAAAAGGGCCAAGTCCTCCGAATTCACAGAGTGTCCTTAAGGAAATAATTTCCCTTAAGTACCCGAGGTTGTGGAATTTTTCTTCCAGGATAAAATGGCCAAACAATTAGACTATAGCGGTACCTCAAACAATCGAATTATCGTTGAACTCACTCAATGATTAGATGATCACATAGAGTAATTTTTGAAGACAAGAAAAGTTTGTAAATGCATAAATTTTCGTGTGCAAACCTCTGGATAGAAGAAGGTTTATATAGCCATCAGGTGCCCCTTCTGAAAGGTGACAATAGTTCACCCAAAAAGTGTATCTCTTCTGAAAAATCATGTCTGTTCATTGCAAAAAGTGTCTTTTTTGGATAACCACAACCATCCAAATGGGTATACCATTTCACGAATCGGTGTGTCATTTTGTCGAAGGGTTGCATCCCTTCCGAAGCAGTATTTCGCATTTTGTACTGCATTTTGAAATAGTGTTTCTGCACTGCATGCATATATTAATGGAGGATCATAACACAGAAAAAAGTTGCATTTTTTTCCTTTAAATTTTTTGGATTAAATTTCTTTAAAATAAATTTTGTCCAAAAAGTAGATCTCATCGACCGTTTGACAAATCCAAAGACAAAGTTGAAGCCTAAGCCGAGCGAGAGATGACGATGGAGTGAGGCACCTCTTGGTACTTGCCTCACTTACCATGTGGAGTAAGCGTTCTTAATATAAACACTTGAAAGTCACATTCTCCCACCAATGTGGGAGAATTAGTAGACTTTCCATTTTAGAGTACGCTTTCCATATTAGTGTTGTCTCAATTTTTTCTTACACTTGGTTCCCTCCATTTTTCATTCACACTTTTCATATTGAACCCAATAGTCTTGTCATTGACTCATCTCCACTCCCAACGTCTCATATGGTAGACTCATAGCCACTGGCATAGATTTGTACCTCAGTTGGGGGTTTTTGGCCAATATTCTCGGGATTGATCCCCTGATGACCCATTGCCTATCCCAGTGACTCGTAGCATATACCAGTAGGAAATACTTAATCTTCAAACATCAATACCTTATATACTGTTAACACGACGATTCAAGTCACAAATCTTACTATGACTCAACTATTTGCCGCCACGCATCAAATGTTAGCACTTAGCAAATTTTGGTTCTTCATTATTTGTTTTACAACCAAGACTTGTTTTCCTATAAAACACCAAAACAAACAGATTCTACCTATAATTACACCTAAATTCTTGCATATTTTCCATCTTCTAAGCATTGAAAGTTCCATAAAACCACGTCACGTCAACACCCTCAACATAAAACATTTTTATGTATTCAGTTAAATAAAAAACAAACAACTACGATGCTTAACTAAGAGTTACGATGATCTTTACAACAACCAATTCCTTTCTTTAAGTACAAACTTTTCAAACCCCTCATATACTAGAATAAAAAACCACAATACGTACAACTTATTAACATGGCATAAAAGGATAAAATGATGGCATCAAATTATGAAAAAACAAAGCATATGCACAAGAGACATTAGCCGAACATAGAAACCAATAATGCAACTTGTGTAACCTCAAAACAAAGAATCCTCATACGCTCACGGTTTAAATATGAAAATATAAATAGGTTCTGAATTGAGATACTCACTCTCACAAAGAAGTTCTACAAGCATGTGAGAACTATCATAAGCTTGTCATTTTTTCTATGCCTTAGTTTTTCTCATTGTTGGACTAGGATAATTGTAGGAAATATATTAGCTAGGAATATAGGCTCTGGGATGGGTATGGTAGTTATGGATAAAGTGACTCAAACCTCTCTATCACCTCACTATTTTTTTCCTGCGTTTTTCAACCTTATTTATTTTCTTTGCCTTTGTTCTCCTTTGTTTTTTCTTCTTATTTTGGGTGTGGTTTCTCTTTATATTTTTTTCTTCATTTTCAAACTTTATCCATTTTATCTTCCTCTTCTTACCATACCCAAATCTTTATTCTTTTCATTTACTAACTTCTTCTTCATACCCAATTCGCACTATGCATCCCTATGATCGACATCCTCAACTTAGTTAATTGCCTGAATTGAGATTGACACTATTCAAGGAGGGACCAAGGCTAAAAATAGGTCTATTATAATTATAAATGGTAAGTCGAATTGGTAAATGAATGAATTAGGTTGACTTACGCTCAAACTCATGATCAAGAGATATTCATCACATTTGGTAGGGCATTCAAGCAGAAAGTGGACTATTAAAGAACGACCTATGATCCTTTCCTAACGAACTATCCTACAACCTAGGTAAGAGTAACCGGGTAAGTTCTAGATCTCACACAGACTGCTGAACTAAGTAAGTACTTCACACACATGTAGAAAAGGGTTTCATCTTAAACTACTGCCTATCCGGTTCATGCATTGCTAAGCTTCGGTTATTATACCTATAATTCTAATGGTCCACAGTCACAAACAAGATCCACAATTGTATATACAAATATAGAAAACAATAGTCAAAAATGAGTTTTTAGAAGGTTATCCTTTATTCATCAAAATCTAAACATTCAATTTTTCAAAACCTGACTACACTAAGGTTCTCCTATATATGTTTCTCCTAATCAAACGTAACAAAACAAAAATAACACATCTAGGACGAAAACAAATCCTAAACATGCCAGTTCTAATATGATAACACACTCGGGAGGAAAGAAACATGGAAACAATAATCCACAAGTGGTGGTACACCCCTTACACCTCTTCCCACAACTTTGAGAATATGCAATGTCCTCACTATATGACTATAGTATGAAAATAAAAAGATGAGAGTTAAGGACATACTTGTGGTGCTCTATGCACTGTATGTGGTCTTATCAGCTATTGGAGTCTCTGAATTCACCCTAGTCTCAGCTCTTGTGGCCTTGGTAGTTTCCAAAGAACTAAAATCAACATTGGCACCGGTGATGATCGGTGCACTCATAAGTGTAACACTAGTGGGTTTAACCATTGTACCACCAAATTATCAGTAGCAACAATATCAACACTCTTAGGGCCTCATGAAGAACGGACAACCATTAGTAGTGTTATTTTTATTATTGTTTTTTTAATTGACGGGGCAACAAAAAAGAGGCTAGAAAATTAATGAAAATATTTTTCAATATTTTTCTTTAGAACAGGAACCTTTAAATATCACAATAGAAAAGTAGAATAGTTTTAGCTTAAATCAACCTAAAATATCTAAAGAACCAAACAAGATAATAAAAATTAAAATTTCAAATTCATCCTAAATCTAAACGACTAATTTATTTAAAAATCATTGTAGTTATGAAAATCAAATTTTAACAGTTATACTATGATAGTTTATTAATAAAAATATAACTCAAGGTACCCGCCTAGCAGATTTGCTATGATATCTTCCCCTAGTCATCTTCTATTACAAAGTACTGGGATAGACATATGTCAAATGTCTAAATCATTTAGATGAGGAATGCATGTTCATTACAATTATTTTGTATCATAACTTGCTCGAATGTCATTTTAATGATGCAACTCATTGATTTTCATTAATAACATTTTGATTGGGAAGTAAAGGACAAGGTCAATGAGATTGAACATGTGATTCTCCCCAAATTACACTTCTCTATGAAGCATAAACTGGTCGCTGAACAAAATATCGAATCCAACTAGGTTGGGTCAATCCCATATAGAATAGGCTAGAAGTTCGATTGATGGAGTTAACTACGTTGTTGGTAAAGTATTTTTGTAAATTAGGGGATTTTATAAGTTGATAGTTTAACAAGTAGAAATTGCAAATAACTTCATGTTTATAATCAATTAAGAAGGGACACTAGGACTGTGTTCCATAACTTCATAACTATGTAGGTTTGTCAAATTGGTGATTTCTCCAGGTGCTTAGCATGTAGTATCGATAAGTTGAGTTCATTGAATTGACTTTCCAACCCCTATTAGATGACTATCCTTAAACACGCATCCATGTCACATGTTGTATGCTATCTAGCCCTTATCAAGGATCCTAAAATAGCTTTTCAACACCCATGACTCAAGGTATTTACTGAAGGTTGAGAGACTATATAATGCCTGGAGACTACCCCCTGGACATCACACGATGCTTAGAACCACAAGTGATCTCAAGCTAACCCATGATACTGGCATAATTTGTGAGAAACTAAATAAAGTATGAAACTTTAAATAATAAGTGAAAGAGATGTCATTAGTTGAACTTGTTCCAACACTGTTTAAATTTTTTTACAACACTGGCTCTACAAAAGGAAACTAAAACTGAATACATCAACTCTAACTTATTATCTATGAAGTCTCTACTAATACTGACTATAGGTAGGCGGGACATGACCCCAACTATCCCTAATCAATATAAATGATAGAAATAAATTATTGAATCTACAAACTGAAAGGACTCTTCGAATAAAGATATTTCATCACCTGCTGGCTGAAAGTTGTGAAATTATTGATCATGATGGTGTGGTCTACAATAGATACCTACATTATGAAATAATGTTACCACATAAATGCATATGTGGTCAGTACTTTAGGATTATACTGAGTATGTGGGAGTGAATGCAATAAGTAAAAATCGATACATATCATAAACTTAAAGACATACATGGTAAGTGTAGATAGACTCATCTTGATCATCAATAAAACTGAAAGATGAAATAACATAGGCATTAATCACAAAACAATATATGAATAAAGCTTGTGAGTCATTACACCTATTTTTTAAAACCTTTACTACTGTGGGAGATTCGTATAAGTAACATAAACTATATGAGCTATCATGGAGTCCAATGTTTTGTCCACATTGAGGAAAGTTGTTCTACTTTTATTATTGGAATAGAACCCAAGATGAACGGGAATGATCACTAAACTGAGCCCCTTGGATCAAGGAGACACTCTCTGGAGAGGTCCCTTAAACCTATGGTGGCATGTAGTTTCTAGGAAATAGGATGCGCTACACCCACATTTTTCTTTCAGTACTAAATACTACTCCCAATATATATACTCGTATTCTCATACTTATGAAATTCACCTTAAAATAACATGTGGGTTTATAAATTGAAAGCAAACTATGCTTCTATTGTTTAAATCAAACTCATAAAGAAATTGTGAATTTCATAACTTATCTGAGATCATAAGATCCTAACTGAAATTTGAATCATATTGTAATAATCTTGAGAATTGAAACAGTAAGTCTCAAATTCTTGTAAACTAAGAGAATCATGATAAATTAATATGCTCTTACTTGTAAACTGATTGAATCTTGCTAAAAATCATGTACAGTCATCAAATCATGAGCTCTCATGTCAAAGTACTAAATTTCATCTCATAATATCAATGACATAAGTAAAAACACGACGAAAAAATAAATTCTTGTGCTAACAAAACTTTAAATCACATGGGCAAGTCACAATTTCGAAAATATAAAAAATGGGTATGAACCTTAGCCACCAAACCTTTAAAATTCATGAAAAAGTTTAGCTTCTGGGTACAAGGACGGAGGAATATCCTTGTTCAAACAACACATACCTTAACTATTCTCTTTCAAAGAAGCTTTAATTTGAGCCTAGGAAGCTTGAATTCTGGATTGGATGCTCTTAAGAGTATGGGAGAAAGGGAATCGTGTGTTTGGGTTATGGGATGAGAAAAAATGTGTTAGTATTAGTTATAGGATCATTTAGGATATAAATGACTTGTTTGTCCTAAAAAAATGGATGAAAAATTTGAGTTTTAGCATCTGTAGGACCATGAGTGTGGCTCTCCCTTATCGTAGAGCACACAGAGTGTGCCATGCTTTTATCGCGGACACTCACTAGTTCGCTCGCAAAAATGCTTATAACATATTATTTGGATATTTGATTAAGGTGAAATCAGATGCATTAGAAAGAGAACTTAATTACATTTCATTTGATGGGTCTTGAGCTCAAAAAATCAATATATTTTAAAAGTTATATAACTTTAAAGTTGACCCTTGTAGGATGGAATACCAAAACTCAATCTATAATACTAGTTCTCAACTCAACTTTTTTCTAAGTGTTTCCTATGAACATTATTCACATCAAAAGCACCTTACACAATAGGCAAATGATCATGACACTTATCTATGATTAGAAATATTTATTGTTGGACCTATAAATATATGATGAACATTTAGAAGCTTAGCTAGAAATTTGTGGGGTATTATAGCCCAAATCCCCATTGTTTGTTCCCTTTTCTCATATGTCCTTCCTTTCATCCAAAACAAGTATGAGTAAGGCAAGTTATAACGCCTGCAACTTCTAGAAACCAATCAATGCAAAGAGAACAACAATACATTCACAAACACCTGTAAAGAACCACTATGTACTTCGAACTCTACTTTTTTAATAATTCATCATGATTCCCACAACCCTAGTTATGGAGTTTTAGCTACTCAGAATTTCAAGAAGACAATAATAATTCTTGTAATAAGTCATAATTATGCACTTACAGGAAAAGAATAAAACTTCACAAATCTCAACTATGAATTAATCTCTCAAGGTATGTGCTTACAACTCTCCCCAACAAGTATCTGCACTCAAAAGTAGTATGATAACGTAAACTAAAATATAAAACTTTATAGTAGTTTTTATAGATACAAAATAATTTCTATCTAAAATATAATAGGAAAACTAG
Organism: Capsicum pubescens; assembly: GCA_030864215.1. NCBI lineage: Eukaryota > Viridiplantae > Streptophyta > Magnoliopsida > Solanales > Solanaceae > Capsicum > Capsicum pubescens. The sequence goes on from CM061543.1 coordinate 259,932,613, forward strand.
GTTGGTAGTTGAAACACTCGTGGCAATGGGTCGCATGGCCTGAATAATCTTCGTCGCATATGCCGAAAGTCTGTTGGCTTATTTCTTGATAACTAGTGCAATGGCTGGTGATGACTTTTAGAGATACCCAATGGCTCATTGTGCCAGTCATTGCTTCTGGAATCTCTTTTGCATACTTTCAGGACTTTGGGAATGTCTGCTCAAGATGAGTCTTGGAAACGACTCATCTCCACTTTGGATGTCTCATAGGGTAGAGTCATAATCACTGACATAGATTTTTACCTTTGTGGGACTTTCGGACAACATGATCAGGATAGGTCACTTGACGACCCATTGCCTATCCATATGGCTCGTAGCATATAGTCGTTGGCAACACTTAATCTTTAAACTTCAAGACCTGGTGCACTGGTAAGGTGATGATTTAGGCCACGACTATAGTGTGACCAATGAGTCCTTTCCAAACACGAAATGCTAGAACTTATCAAATTTTGTTTCTTTTTTGTCTGTTTTTCAACCAGGACCTGTTTTCCTGCAAAACACCTAACAAACGGTATGTACATATAATTATACCTAAGTTCTTGCATATTTTTTTAAGCATTGAAAGTGCTATGAAACCACGATATATCCCATATGTTCACGATATAAATATGTAAATATAAATAGGGAATAGATCAAGACACTCACTCTAATAAAGAAGTTCTAACAACATGTGAGAAATACCATAAGCTTGCCCTTATTTTCTATGCCTTGATTTTGGACGGTTGGATTAGGATAACTGTAGGACTTATATTGGATTGTAATTTCAGCTTGGGGATACGTATGGTAGAGACGGATATAGTGACTCATTCCTCCATGGCACTACACTATTTTTTGGTCCGTTCTTCAACCTCATTTATTTTCTTCTCCCTTATTCTCCTTTAATATTTTTTTTGATTTTGGATGTGGTTTTCTTTTTGCACTTTCTTTTTCTTCTTCTGTTTCTAACCTTATTCATTTTTACTTCATCTTATTAGCATACCTGAAGCCTTTTTTTCTTTTACTAACTTCTTTATATCCAATTTTCACTACGTACTCCTAGGTCGACTTAGGGTCTAACTCGAGATCAAGGCAGTGGTGGATCGAGGATTTTCACTCGAGAGGTTAGTAACTTTAAAATATAAATACGCAAATAAATCAACAAAACACAATTTTAAGAGATGCACCAATAGATACAAAATGTTAGTTTGTCACAAAGTACTTCAAAGTTCAAACTAACAGGATATTTTTAAAAATAGAGACTCATTTGTTATTTGAAACTTTTTCCACAAAAAAATTATCTTTAATTTCAAAAAAAATTTGGAAGGAGAAGGGAAAAGGGTTTAACTTTGGGTGAGGTATATGGAAGTGATTTTGGGATTTGGGTAAAAAAAATGTAATGCAGATTACAGTAAAGTGTTAAAAATAATGTGCTATGCATGGCACGAAACTGGAACACATGGGTTCAAGTACTTCCAAATACGGAATACCGCTGAGCTGCCTTTTTGCTGTTAATTTAGATCCTTAATAATTAATGTAAGTGCACATATACAGAAACTTTGCCCTACATATACAGTTTCTCTGCCGAGGGGTTTGGGTGAACTCCCAAACTTCCACCTAGATTTGCCCCTGGATCAAGGGATATCCATCATATTTGGTAGGACATTTAGGCTAAAAGTGGACTAAAGAACGGCCTATAATTCTTTCCTAATTATCTATCCGACAACCTAGGAAAGACTAATTCTAGATCGCACTCACTCTGCTTGACTAAATAAGCACCTCACGCGTATGTAGCACAGGGCGATACCTTCAACTACTACCTATCCAGTTCATTCATTGCTAAGATATGGTTATTAATCCTATAATTCAAATGCCTTACAATATCCACAGTGGTCATAGATCTACATTGAAAACAACAATCTAAGATAATTTATTGGAAAGGTATCCTTTAAATATCAAAATCACAACATTCAAACTTTCAAAACCTGACTACACTAAGGCTCTCCTATGTTTCTCCTAATCAAACATAAAAAAACACAACACAATCACATCAAAGACAAATAAAATCCTAATCATGTCATACAATACGATAGAAAATATGGGGGATAAAATAGGGCAACAAAAACCCCCAAGTTGTGTTCCACTCCCACCCCTAATTTTTGAGTACATGTAGTGTTCTCACAACATGAATACAGTAAGAATATAAAAGCACAAGGGGTAAGGACATACTTGTGGTGTTTTAGGCACCAGGTGTGGTCTCTTCAGCTATTCCGGTCTCTGAACGCACCTTAGTCTCCAGTTTTGTTGCCTCAACAGTGGCATAAGCACTTAAATCAACATTGGCACCAAGGTGACTATTGGACTCAAATGTGTAGCACTAGTAGGACAACTTTTTTACCCCGACCATCATCAGTAGCAATAATAACATCAAGTCTTGGTGCCTCATGAACTATAGAGATCCTGGTTCCATGCCCCATCTCATCTATATTCGACAAGTGATTTTAGGCAGATTGTTTCTCACCTCTGTCACTTTCTTCAACTTTTCTTTGTTTCTCTTTCTCTTTTTCTTTCGTCGTTCAGCTCTGCACTATCTTTGATAATCTTTTCTTTGCCCTTATTACTCTATATGTTAGTCACCTCAATCTCCTTAAATTCCTCTATTAGAGGTATGGTCGGAGTCATAAATGCTAAATACAGTATTGATGACATGTCCAGAAATGCAACATGAAGGGTAGCCAGCTTTTTTGTAATATCGTCCAAGTTCGAGGACTTTGGACCCTCAAGCTTATTATTTATTTTCTTCTAAAAGCTATCTTAACGGGTTTGCATCCTGTACATCTCCATATTAAACTCATCCTTCACCTATGTTTGAACCCTTCTTTCAATATTGTCAACCTTCTAGCCAACCGTGGTTACCCATTTCAGCAAAGTTTTTTAGAACTCCACACGACTAGGACATAGCCACCAGTAGGTATTCACATCATAGATGCACCAGGAGTAGGAATATGGGAGATAGGAACTGAAGGATGCTACAAAGTAGAGGAAGTAATGGAAGCAGTAGTAGCATAGGTGTCGGTCCTCAGGGACTCAATTAAGGATTCAATAAGTGTGGCACCAAGATTAGTGAATATGATCAATTCAATCTCTATATGCATACCTGACTAAAATGCCTTCTCTAATAATATAGCACCTAATAAAACATTTTCCTTCGACATAAGATTTTTGGGTCCCAAATTGATCCATGATTAGTAATGCAAAGAACTATGATAAAATGATCCATTTCGGGCAATATAGGAGCACCAACATCTAAAATAACTATGTCACCAAGCATGGGAATAGTATATTTGTCTTGAGCTCAAACGCTATATTCTATATTTCTTGGGCAATCAACCTAGCAATGTTAATCTCATAACCCTCTCTAATTCCTGTTGCCAGCTCGATCGAGGCTTAAAATATTATCTACAGATGTGTGGCCCAATCTGTTCCAGCAAGATTTCGTATCAAAATTTAGGCTACCCTTTTTTATTTGTGACTCATTATCATCCACTCATTAAACATCTTTCTTTGTTGTAACAATACTATTATACATCCAGCGAAAGTCTACCATTTTCTTACAACTACTAATATGCTTAGGTATCACTTTTCTCATCTCATCTATACAATGATCTATATTTGAGGCGTTAGTCAGGGTCAGAAAGTTCCGACCAGGAAGAAGCATGAAATAGTCTCCCAACTGACAAACCCAATTTTTGTCAAACTAACCCATAGGGTTCCATGAAAAGTGTAAATTCCATGATTTCTACATGTAATTCTTGAATTCTATCATGAAATAGTGTTCCCTCATAAATCCAAGTATCCTTCCGTTATTTAAGCATGAAAGTTCACTACATTGATGAAATAGTTAGATTCTTGAGTTTGAGTCATAAAATTTCTTATCATATCAATACTTAAAAATTATCGTATTTATATGTATTTTTCAATGTTGGCGGGTTATGAACACCCGATACCTAGGTAGGCATGTATGCATTGGATTTTTAAGTTACAATTCATTTAGACCATGTTTGTATCATGATATTCATATTATAAATACACTATTGTTTTTAGCATACCCTATTGAGCAAATCAGTTATCAGTGTATGTACTAGTTTATGTTTTCGTGTTAGTTAAGTTGGGAGTAAAACTTAGCACCAGGAGAATTTAGGGATGAAAGCTTTCATGCCAGTCGAGGGTGAGACCATTAGTAGAAGTCCTTAAGTTGTAGAACTTTGTAGCCACTGTATGTTTTGAGAGGTCTTTCTGGCAGTTGAAAGTTGACACCTCTTAGAGTGACCTGTCAGTCGATGGTGACACCCTAGTCCTTTGGGACACCAATTTAGTGGATCCACACAACAAATGTCAGTACTCATGGCAAGGTATTACACCCTTCCAACTAGAGTTACAGGTTGGACTTCGATTAGCTCAGATTAGGGAATGTTAGTTAAATGTTAGCTCCAACAGTCTTAGTTTAGTATTCAGACCCCATCAACTCAGGTTTTCATGACCAAGTGTCTAGTATATCAATTGTTCAGTAATTTAGTTTTACAGATTATTTTAGCACATGCTTTACGTGGTCTTGCATTCGTTTTACATGTTCATGCATTCATGCTTAGTACTTATATATATTTTAGTTAGTCCCCATCCCACATACCAGTACATTCAAAGTACTGACCACATACTCTTTTTTGCGCTATGTTGTCTTATAACATAGGTTCGGATCTCAGTTACTCGATCACCCTTATTTTGTTCAGATGCCACTCAACAACATTTATTGTGAGTCATCATCATTTGAGGAGAAGCTAGTGGTAGTTACTCTCAGTACTTCCTTTTTATCAGTCAGTCGATGTCATTTGGGGGTTTGTCCTATCAACTTCTCATGTTTTAGAGGGTTAGACTTGTTTTCAGTTTTGTCAGATGTTCGAAACATATATGTATTTTCATCAATTATTTATTATCCAAATTTTTAGTTTGGTTTCTACATCTGTCTCAGTGGGTGCATCTTTTAACAGTGCCACCACTACCGCTGGCTCCGCTAGTTGATATAATCCTATATAGGGGAGATCATGACATGAAAACTTAGTACATCCCAACATGTCCTCTTTCCCTTGATTTATATTATTTATATGCATTGGGGCCAGTGCATAGTCTATTAGTTGGGGGTAGGGTATATCATAGCCATCGTAGGTTTTTGTTGTCGTGCTTCTTTTCCTAATGGTCTCAGTATGGTTGTAGAATTGACATGACAAGGTTAATTTTGCATTGTATAGTATTTTGTTTTATATTGTGTTTTATTTTTTCTTAACTAGGAAATTTTTGAGTATTTAAGGAAGTTGACATATTTTTTGTTGATTTTTTAGAAAAATAATACCCCTCCAAAATTGGTTTTAGGACTGTGTGATTTGTATATATGTGTGACCATCGTGAATCTTGTTATGACATTAGGATTAGGGCTATGATAATCATTGCTAACAATTGCATGAACCCGATAGGTAGTACCTTATAATGTAACCCTAAGCCATGTATGCGTGAGATACTACATAGTTCCCTTTGTGTGATGAATTCAGAACTTGCCCAATTAGTCTTTCCTAGGCTGTAGGATAGTCGTTTAGAAAAGGATCATAGGCCGTTTTCAAATGGGAAGAGTGTGCTACTGCTTTCCTTGATAGGTTCTTCCCACTAGATTTGAGGGACGCTAAGGTTTTGGAGTTTATTAATCTGAAATAGTGCAATATGACAGTGAAAGAGTATTCTCTCAAGTTTACTCAATTAGCCAGATATGCCCCTCATGTGGTAGCAGATAGCAGATCTAAGATAAGTAAGTTTGTGTTGGGTGTGTCTAAGAGTGTGGTAAAGGAGTGTAGGACCATAATGCTGATTATGGAGATGGAAATATTCAGGCTCATGGTCCATGCTCAGCAGATAAAGGAGGCTAAAATTAAGGATACGGAGAGAGAGGACAAAAGAGCAAGAATAGGCAGCTTTAACTTCACTCAGCCTAAGTTAGTGTAACGCCCCGATTCCCGAGAACCGAAACGCCACACGGTGCTTATGATCCCGAAGGACCACAAACTAACCCTTTTTCTGATATCTGTACCTGTTCACTGCATAATATAATAAAATACATGCAAAAATTGGCTAACACTTACCATAAGGTTTAAACATCTAGAAATATACAATACCTTAAACCACACACTAATACATCTGTCTGAAAAGCCTCTACACTGCCTGAACTGTGGAGTTGAAGGGAAAATTCCCCAACTAACTCCGTCTATTAAAAGCAAATACTGTAATAACAACATCCTCGGATGATGAGGACTCACTGCTGTACCCACTGCTGCTATACAAGTGACTTCTAAGATGCTCCAAGTTTCACTCCTCTGAACCTATGGTGCCCTAAAATAAAAGAACACCATAGCGCGAATGCATCAGTACTAAGATGTACTGAGTATGCAAACAGGGAAGGCTAAATGCAAGGGCTTATGCATGAACATTTAATCAACAGAATAATCATGAGAATAACGAACGAGTACACATATATGAATACACAGTTCATAACCACTATAACAATTATAACGACTCCAGATACCACAGCTCAAATACCACTTTACTGTCCTCGGAACTCACTACTGTACTGGGGTACTGCATTACTGAATCACATGATACCAACACTGATCAATCGAATACACTCACACCCCTGACTCCTGAAGATTTATACTGACACAGAAACCGTGGAAAATAGTTACATAACTCACCATGACTCCTTATAAGCAACTGAATATGTGGGGGTGCACGTAATAATTTGAATAGTATCTTTAATTTCGTAAAACATGCGTACGGAAAATTAAGACTCACATGGCTTGAATTTTATTATCCATACTTCTCATAATATTATAGAGAGGAAAACATAAGTAAAATCCCATAAATCATCATAAAATCATCAATATTCATCATAAATTCTCATAACTCATTATAGACAACCAAACTCATCAACTCAAGACTCAGAGCGACTCGATAGTTCAAGAAACATACTCTTATGGATAGGGGAGTTTCCTATAACCGACAACCCCACGTGAGCCGCGTGGAATACCAAAGTTTTCCCTCCTAGGGAGAGCACTCCCATTGGCGGGAGTGTTGTACTCTTGCCAGGGAGTACAACCTTAAAGCTTTCATAATCACAATTCGGCTCTCTGGCCAACAATATCATCAACAACCCTACAGTGGCACATAGGTTTGGGAAAATACCAAATTTACCTCTCGGTGCTAAGTAATACTCCCCGACTAGCTCAGAACGCGTTAGGAAATCCACCACAACATCACAAGGGTCTATCATAAAGACCAAATTAAATCTCTTTCTCATTTATCAAATCATATCAATTTGTGGATTCCTAACTCAACACATTTTAGCTCAAAATATTTTAATTTTCCTCAAAATCAACATGGTATCAATAACAAAAGCATTTAGTCTCTGCGAGCTTAAAATCAATATAAATCATCCTGACTCTGCGGATGCAAATCAATATTCTCAAATGATATTTCTTTCATTTCAATATTCAAATCATGACAATAGCTTTTGAAAAGCATTTAAGATCTTCACATCATAGTAAGATTTTGTATGTCGTAATGTAACTCAAATCATGGCTCTTATATCAAGAATCCTCAAAAAAATAATTTCATAGAAGTGGTATGCAATTTATGGCATAAAATCTCAATTCAAGAAAACAAGATAATAAGGTTATTATGTATACCAATATTGGACGATTCAAAGTTCCATAAATCATATCTTGAAAACACTTGAAATATCAACTCTTGGTAGAAATATGAAATTCACCATATCAAATCATAACTTGGGAATAATAAAGTAATCATGTACATCAAAGCTTAAACAATTTATATTTTCATAACCTCATAATTCGTCATTAAAACATCTTGGGTATTTACCCACTTTACAAAATCATGAAATTCTAATGATAAAATCAATTCTTTGGGCACAAGAATGAAAAGATATTCTTGTTCAAAACCCCACATACTAAGTTCTCACGGAATTCATTTTAAGTTCTCAAATCATCAGAAATTCATCGATTGTAGCACGACTAAGGTTATCGTGGAACTGACTCAGCTCTAGACCAGCAGACTATTTCGGGCATTCGTACCCCCAACAATCAATAACATAAGTAATACGTAGTATACAACAACGCATACTCACATGCCCACAGGACATCATGCACCATGCATTCATTAACACCCCACACCAATCATTTGAAGATCATATTCATATACAAGTATTGGGATCTCATGCCATTACATCGTAGATCATTCAACAAGGATGCATATGGTTAAGGAAGAATACAACATAACATAGTTCATCCAATCGGGATACACAAAAATAACATACATTTAACACATCATGGTTCACTTCTCAAGGTTCTTTCCTTTAAGATCTTGATATATGCAATTCGACCCATAATTAGACATTTCACACTTAGCGTGGCCTAATGGCCTTATCATTTCCCTTAAGCACCATAGTAAACACGTAGCATGCAAGTATGGTATGAACTCATCACTTTGATCACAAGGGGTCATACGATCCATTCTTCTTCAACTAGGCATTTCTACAATTACCTTGCATGCATCATTTAGGGCATAGGTCAGTATGAACAATTACGTGTGCTACAACACCATCATTCATCTTAATTCCACCAACTAAATCCCTCATCCGCACTTACAATCATAGCATAAGCCTTCCACACAACATCCCCAATTTTAGACAATAACATGGAGTTCATGTTGAACGTATACATAGAAAGTAGTCTAGTCATTTAGAACTTATTATATCCTAAGAACGTAAATTCATAGCCTCTTAGACAATTCCTCAAACACCTTACATGCACTTTTAGGCATTGGTGAATTCGTCAAGTTCTCATGTTTTCCTCCACCCCATATATCTCATCCAACACACATAATCATCGCATGCATGTATCAACCAACATACACCATCACCACACATATATATATATATATCAACCAACATGCATAATCATCATATATATATATATATCAAGTAACATACATAATCCTCATATATATCTCAACCATCAAATATCAATCAACATATATATATATACACCATCAAAGTCTAGAATATATATATATATATATACATGACTTAAACTTTCAAAAAGGGATTCGTGGACTCTATGGACGAAAGGAGTTCATAGATAAACACTTGCATACCTGGATATTGAAAACCCTTTGAAACTCTTTAGACTTGCAACTTGATTTCTTGAATTTTGGAAGAAAAATAAATTGGAAACCCTAACCCTAAGCTCTCTTATTATTTTTGAGAGAAAGAGAAGAGAGAAATGAGAGAAAAAAATGAGGGTATAAGCTCTTATTTGGGATATATATAGAAGGGAAATGAAAAATAAATGACCAAAATGCCCTTAAAATTCAAATAATGTCAAATCTGTCCTTTGGTGGACTGTTTTGATAGGCTGTAGTAGATCGACCATAATTTTTTTCTCCGATATCCAAATTGGATGAAACCAATTTCATTGGAAAGAGGCTCGTAGATATTTCCTTTTATATATGGTAGCTCACCCAGATCATTATGTACAAGGAGTTATGATCATTTGAAGTTGACCAAAAAATCGCCTGGCTGCAGTATTTTTTGTTCCCTGCACATTTTACTGTTCACAGTTCGATCGGAATGGTCGTAGTTTGATCGGAATGGTCGTAACTCATCACTCGAGTGTCCGTTTTGGGTGATCCACATATAGTTGGAAAGCTTATTCGATGCTCTACGAAATAGTGGGTCGAAATCCAAGAAATGACACACAAAAAAATTATAAATCATTCTCGAAGATAGGATCCCGACACGTTTACGCACAAAATTTCAACGAAAAAATTTTCCGGGGTATTACAGTTAGAGAGTGGAAATTATCCTCAGTTTCTCCCAAAATCTTCAATTCAAGCTCTGCCCTCAGCCAGTGCTCCAGTGCCAAAATTCAGAGATGTCAATAAAGATAGGGCACCAGGCCCTAAACCCCAGGGTTGTGTTAGCAGTGCCCGAACAAATTCTCTTTGCCAAAAGTGTGGAAAAAACCATCAGGGTGTCTGTCGAGATGGCAGTGATATATGTTTTAGATGTGGAAAGCCAGGCCATAGGGTCAGAGAGTGTCCTCAGGTGGGTTTACAGAGTCAGCATAATCATCCCCAGTTCAGTCTGGTTGCCCAAATAAGCAGGGTGCCGCTTCCAGTGCCACCAGTGGGAAACACCCAAATAAGCTTTATGCACTTCAGTCTCGAAAAGATCAGGAGATTTCTCTTGATGTGGTCACTGGTACATTACAAATCTTCCATTTACATGTTTATGCTTTGCTAGATCTAGGGGCTTCTTTGTCCTTTATAACTCCTTATATAGCTGTTGACTTCAGAGTTAGTCCTGAAGTCTTAGCAGAGCCTTTCTTAATCTCTACCCCAGTCGATAAATCTATTATAGCCTGACGGGAATACAAGAACTGTCCGATTGTGGTATCTCAGAAAGTTACATCAACAGATTTAGTAGAGCTAGAGATGATGGATTTTGATGTCATTCTCATCATGGATTGGAACCACTCATGATATGCTTCAGTTGACTACAGAAACAGTATTGTCTATTTTTAGTTTCCGAATAAACCTGTCCTAGAATGGAGGGGTAGTACTTTAGCACTTAGGGGTCAACTTGTTTCCCGCCTTATGGCGAGGAAAATGATATCCAAGGGGTGTGTCTACCATCTTGTTCGAGTTAAGAATTCTACTTCTGAAACTCCTAGTCTTGAGTCAGTTCCAGTAGAATATGAATTTACAGATGTGTTTCTTAATGATCTTCTCAGAGTTCCTCCCATAAGGGAAATTGACTTCAGAATAGACTTTTCTCAGCCTATCTCTATCCCACCATACAGAATGGCTCCAACAGAACTCAAAGAGTTAAACGAACAGTTGAAGGATCTCCTACATAAGGGATTTACCACACCCAATATATCTCCTTGGGGTACACGAGTTCTATTCATGCGTAAGAAAGATGGTTCTCTAAGAATGTGTATAGACTACTGTCAGTTGAACAAAGTCACGGTCAAGAACAAGTATCTTACTTCCTAGAATAGATGACTTATTTGACCAACTTAAGGGTGCCAACTACTTTTCAAAGATAGACCTTAGATCAGGCTATCATCATCTCAGAGTCAGAGAATGTGACAATCTAAAAACAGCTTTCAGAACTCGGTATGGTCACTTGGAATTCCTAGTCATGGAATTTGGTCTTACCAATGCCCCAGTAGCTTTCATGAACTTGGTGAATCGCGTGTTCAAGCAGTACTTGTACATGTTCATCATAGTCTTTATTGATGACATTCTTGTCTACTCCCGCAGTGAACATGATCATGCAGACCATCTCAAAATAGTGTTATAGACCCTCAGAGCCTATCAGTTGTTCGCCAAATTTAGTAAATGTGAATTTTGGATAAGGTTAGTAGCTTTCCTTGGTCATATTATTTCCGACGATGGTATTAGAGTTGACCCTCAAAAGACTGAATCAGTGAGAAACTGGCCCAAACCCATATCTCCATCAGATATTAGGAGTTTCTTGGGTTTGGCTGACTATTATCGATGGGTTGTGGAAAGGTTTTCATCTATTGCATCCTCCATGTCCTGATTGACTCAAAAGAAAGTTAAGTTTCGGTGGTCAGATTCTTGTGAGAAGAGTTTTCAGGAATTGAAGACTTGACTCACTACAACCCCAGTTTTGTAATGCTCCGAGATTACACCCTGGGCGATACACGGTGCTTACAGTCCTGAGGGACCACAAGCTAACCCATGAGCTGGTACCTACTGTGAGCATTAAATAAAACATAATATGTGTGGAAGAATGACTGATAATCCATAAGGGTTTAAGTAATGTAAACTAATAAAATTGTAAACCAAACTGACGAAATAATCTAATAAAGTCAACTGAAGTCTAAATACTGAATAACTAACTGTAGTGTCTGAAAGACTCTAATCTGACAAAATATGAGTTGATGAGATAGGCCCCAAATAACTCCAACTAAACTATTGAACTGAAAACATGATATAAAATAGTCAGTCCTTGAAATATGAGGACTCACCACTACTACGGCTGATAGTCTGAGAAGTCTAGGTATAATTCAGGAACTAGGCATCCAAACCGATGAAATGATACATCATAGCGCAAGAAAAAAGTATGCGATTAGTACTTTGAATGTACTGGTATGCTAAATAAGGTAGGCTAATATGCATGGTTTCATGAACATGAACAAATAATTGACTGAATAAGTACGTGTAACATAAGGTACTGAATAGAGTGCATGGAGTCTGTAGATACTGTGAGTACATCAAATCTATAGATACTGAGGATGCATGACCAAGCATATACCATGAACTAAATATAATCTATGAATAAATATTGAAATCTGATAATTAAGTTACTGGTAATTATATGCTATGGTCCAACAACTAAAATTGGATTACTGGACTGATCACTGGACTGATACCGTGGGAGGTATGATCTAACCGACATATCCCAATTTAAGCTAATTGTGGCCCAACCTGTAACCCTAGTTGGAAGGATGTTAGTACCATGCCACGCATATTAATGCTGGATATGTGGATCCACTATACTGATGTATTATCCTGAAGGACTAAGGGTGTCAAGCTTAACTGATGGGTGACCCTTGTGAGATAGTCAAGCCTAAACTGACGGGTGACTTCTCATATCCTATGCTAGCTATGTAGTTCTAGAGTATAGGGACTGCTGCTAATGACTATGCCTATCTGACGGAGAAGCTGCCATCCCTGCGCTCACTCGATGCTAAATCCTACTCCAAACTGAATTACACTGGATTACTAAACTGTTATGAGTTTAACTGACTGATCTGATAATTCTCATATATATTCTGAAGCTATTCTGTAGATATTGAAATGAGACTAAGTAAACAACTATGGGTTTTGGGTATTCGAAACCCCCAGTACTCAAAAGCAATAATAGTAAAAATGGTACAAATCTTGAAGGACATAGCATGTGAACATTTATTAAAATTCACTCTTGTAGGCATTTCATCAAACACTTAATGTGCATGGTTTTGAGTACGCATGGGAATAGTATAGAACTTGGAGTAACAACATAAGTTAAACATCAACAACACTTAACCATTATTTAATTCAGAAAATAGCAACACTAAAACATGAGGGGCTTGATAATGACAACAATTTCATATAAGTATGGTATAAAATCAAAGTTCATGGAGGTTCATGGTTGAAATCCCAATTAAAGATCATAATTACTTATAGAGATCATCATTTGAATTTAAAACATAGTACTTGGACTCCATGGGTGAAAGGAACCCATGAATGAACACTTAACATACCTGGGTTGATGAATTCGTGAGGATTGATGGTGAGTTCTTGAGATTAGGCCTTGAATTTTGAAGGTTAAGGCTTTTTTTCTTGAAGAAAGTTGATTTAATTTGACAGAATAATGTAAAAATAGGTAAATAATGCTTTATTAAGTCTTAAATCCCATGTTAGGACGAATTAGGAACTTCGGGAAAAGACCAAACAACCCTTGGAATTTTAAATTGCGAACTGGAAATCCCGATTTTAGGCCTTGGCACAACGCAGTGCAATCGCATTGTGCCACTAGAAAATGACAATTGGGAACTAGGCTTGTGGCGCGATATAGTGGAATAGTGGTCTCCCACTGGTTGGGACCTGAAAGTTTACCGCGACACGAGATAATCGCGTTGGTTCACTGGTTTTTGACAACTACCATTTTGAACTTTGGCGTGACACGCTATTATCATGGTCCAATCCTGGATTTTGACAATTTCCAATTGGCTGGCCTTCGAAACGCGCTGACGTGCCATTTGGTACACTGTCTTACAAAAATAGCTTTAACTCTTCACCCGGTTATCGAATTGGAGCGAACTTTATATCGTTGAAAGCTGACTGAATTTCCTATTCAATGGTAAGCTCCAAACCAAAAAATTACTGAGTATTTATAAAAAAATTTATATGGAATAACTCATGTACTTAGAGCTAAGTTAAGCTTGAGAAACACGGGATATTACAATATCTCCCCCTTGGGAACATTCGTCCTCGAATGAGACTAATTAAGCTGAGAAATATGGATACGATGAGTTTACACACTGAGCATGCATATCTGATGCATAGAATACAAGACTGAGCAGATTCATGGATGCGTGACTGAATATGCAATGGCAACTAATACTAAGATTATAACTGTAACTGAATGTGGAACTGAGTAAAGCTAAGGGAGACTGTTACCTTAAGCTGAATATGAGTTTGCGGAGAAAAGGTAAGGATACTTGGTCCGCATATCTATTTCTTCTTCCCAAGTATCTCCCTCAACAGACTAATTCTTGCAAAGAAATTTAACCAAGGGAACTTATTTATTCATCAGTCTGTGAATCTGACGATCGAGGATATAGACTGGAACCTCTTCGAAAGAGAGATCATTCTGAATATCTACGCCATATAAGGGGACTATGACTGCTGGGTCACCAATGCATTTCTTTAGCAAGGAGATGTTGAATACTGGATGCACTGAAGCTAGATCTAAAGGCAACTCAATCTCGTAAGCTATCTTTTCAAAATGACTAAGAATTCTGTAAGGACCGACATCGGGGACTGAGTTTCCCCTTCTTTCTGAACCTCTTCACTCCCTTCATGGTATAAATTTTTAAGAACACAAAATCACCGACCTCAAACTCGAGATCTTTTCTCCTCACATCTGCATATGATTTCTATCGGCTTTGGGCAACCCTAATCCTTTCTCTGATCAACTAAACCTTCTCTAAGGCATCAAACACTAAATCAGGCCCTACTACTGCGGTTTTACCTACTTTAAACCAACCAATCGAAGATCTACATCTCCTCCCATAGAGAGCCTCAAACAGAGCCATCTGGATACAAAAATAATAGCAGTTATTGTATGTGAATTCGATAAAAGACAAGTGATCATCCCAACTACCTTTAAAATCGACAACACATGCTCTTAACATATTTTTTAGAGTTTGAATGGTCCATTTACTAAGGTGGATTTAGGTATCGATACCCTTTTGAAATGCTTTCTAGAAATGAGAGGTAAACTGGGTACCTCTATCTGAGATGATAGATGAGGGAATACCATGCAACTTAACCAACTCTTTGAGGTAGAGTTTAGCATAGTCCTCGGCAGAATAAAAAGTATGGAATGACATGAATTGAGCTGATTTGGTCATCTTGTCTATGATGACCCAAATCGAATTATGCTGATGATGAGTACGAGGCAAGCCCATCACAAAATCCATGTTCACTTCCTCCCACTTCCAAGTGGGAATATTGACTTCCTACATAGAACCACTTGGATTCTGATGTTCAATCTTAACCTGTTGAAATGTAGAGCACTTAGCTACAAACTCTACAATATCTCTTTTTATCCCACTCCACCAATAGATCTCCCGCAAGTTGCAGTACATCTTGGTGGCTCTAGGATAAATTGTATAATGTGCACTATGCACTTCTGCAAGGATTTGTTGTCTTAAGTCATCTACACCTGTCACACATAGTCAACCCTAGCAACACAACACACTATCTCCCCCTTAGGAGAAAATATCTCGCTCGGTGCTAAATCCTACCCCAACTGAATGACACTGGATTACTAAACTGTTTTGAGTTTAACTAACTTATCTGATAATGCTCATATATATTCTGAAGATATTCTGTAGATACTAAAATAAGACTAAGTAAACAACTATAGTTTTTGGGTATTCAAAACTCCCAGGACTCAAAAGCATTAATAGTAAAAATGGTACAAATTTTGAAGGACATAACATGGGAACATTTATTAAAATCCACTCTTGTAGGCATTTCATCAAACACTTAATGTGCATGTTTTGAGTATGCATTAGAATAGTATAGAACTTGGAGTAACAACATAAGTTAAACATCAATAACAGTTAACCATGATTTAATTGAGAAAATAGCAACACTAAAACATGAGGGGCTTAATAATGAAAACAATTTCATATAAGCATGGTATAAAATCAAAGTTCATGGAGGTTCATGGTTAAAATCCCAATTAAAGATCATAATTACTTGTAGAGATCATCATTTGAATTTAAAACATGGTACTTGGACTCCATGGGTGAAAGGAACCCATGAATGAATACTTAACATACCTGGGTTTACGAATTCATGAGGATTGAAGGTAAGTTCTTAAGATTTGGCCTTGAATTTTCAAGCTTAGGGATTTTTTTCTTGAAGAGAAATGATTTAATTTGAGAGAATAATGTAAAAATGGGTAAATAATGCTTTATTAGGGATTAAATCCCATATTAGGATGAATTAGAAACTTCGGGAAAAGACCAAACGACCTTTGGAATTTTAAATTGCGGACTGGAAATCCCAATTTTAGGCCTTGGAATGATGTGGTTCAATCATGTCATGCCACTAGAAAATGACAACTGGAAACTAGGCTTGTGGCACGATGCGGTGGAATTGCGGTCTCCCACTGGTTGGGACCTGGAAGTTCATTGCGACGCAGGATAATCACATTATTTCTCTGGTTTTTGATAGCTTCCATTTTGACCTTTGGCACGACATGTCATTATTGTGGTGCAACACTAGATTTTGACAATTTCCAATTAGTTGGCCTCCGCGACGCGTTGACGTGCCATTTGGCACACTGTCTTACAAAAATAGCAATATCTTTTCACCCGGGTGTCAAATTTAGGCAAACTTTATATCGTTGGAAAGCTGACTGAATTTCCTAGGCAATGGTAACCTCATGGAATAACTCATGTACTTAAAGATATGTTAAGCTTGATAAACATGAGGTATTATAAGTTTTGACCTTACCGTATAGTTCAGATGGGTTTGTGGTATATTGTGATGCTTCTAGAGTTGGTTTAGGGTGTGTTTTGATGTAGAGAGGTAAGGTCATAACCTATGCCTCTAGACAACTTAAGCCTAATGAAAAGAATTATCCCACTCATGATCTTGAGTTAGCAGCTGTAGTGTTTACCTTAATGATTTGGAGGCATTATTTGTATGGTGTACATGTTGATGTGTTCACAGACCAAAAAAGCCTTCATTATGTGTTTTCCCAGAAAGACCTAAACTTTCACCCGAGAAGGTGGTTAGAGTTGTTAAAAGACTATGAAATGAGTGTTTTTT
This sequence comes from Capsicum pubescens, assembly GCA_030864215.1. Classification (NCBI taxonomy): domain Eukaryota; kingdom Viridiplantae; phylum Streptophyta; class Magnoliopsida; order Solanales; family Solanaceae; genus Capsicum; species Capsicum pubescens. The sequence continues at coordinate 259,949,893 of CM061543.1, forward strand.
ATCATCTGGGCAAGGCCAATGTAGTGGCTGATGCTCTCAGCAGGATGTCTATGGGTAGTGTTTCTGATGTGGAGGATAGTAAAAAGGAGTTAGTTCATGAAGTTCATCAGCTTGTTCGACTAGGTGTCCGCTTAGTCAATTTAGCAGAGGGTAGTGTATTGGTGCAGAATAGTTCAGAATAATCTCTGGTTTTTGAAGTAAAAGAAAAGCAGGACAGGGATCCCAGTTTAGTTAAACAAAAAAAGTCAGTTAGAGATCAGGAAGAAGAGGTTTTCTCCCAAGGGGGAGATAGTGTGTTACACTGCCAGGGTAGACTATGTGTGCCATGTGTAGATGGCGTGATATAGCAATTATTGCAGAAGCGCATGGTGCATGCTACTCTATTCACCCGGGGCCCAACAAGATGTACCACGACTTGCAGGAAGTATTTTGATGGAGTGGAATAAAGAGAGACGTTGTAGAATTTGTAGCTAAGTGCTCGACATGTCAGCAGGTTAAGATCGAACATTAGAAGACTAGTGGAGTTATGTAGGAGTTCAGTATTCCCACTTAGAAGTGAGAGGAGGTGAACATGGATATTGTGATGGGTTTGCCCCGTACTCGTCGCCAGCATGATTTGATTTGGGTCATTGTGGATAGGATGACTAAATCAACTCATTTCTTAACTAGTTAATACCTCTTATTCAGTCGAGGATTATGCGAAGCTCTATGTTAGAGAGTTGGTCATATTGCACGGAGTTTCGTTGTCCATTATTTCAGATAGAGGTATGCAGTACACCTCTCATTTCTTTAAAACCTTCTAAAAGGGTCTTGGTACCCAAGTTTACCTCGACATTGAAATTAAAATAACATGTGTTGTGTATTACATGATTTTCATGTTAAACCCTTGAAATTGCAATTTAGTATTGTATCCATGATATTCATGTGTTGACTATTATTATGTGAAATAACCATGCTCCCCAAGTGTGTGATAGAATGCCTATATGAATTGAATACTGAAATTATGACATGTCATCATGTGGTCCCACTCATGTACAAGTTTATGTATCTTAAGTGTTTGACAAAATGTCTAAATGAAAGCATTGTTAACAAGATACTATTGTATGTTATTATGATCATGCAATGTTTTATTTTTAATGCGATCGAGTCCTGGGGGTATTGAATACCCGAAATCTAGCTGTTTACCTAGAATTAAAATAGCTTTAGAATTGTCTCAGTGATGACACGTACAATAGTACTCAATCAGTTACAAAACTCAGTGTATTCAGTTAGTAACAGAACTCAATGAACTAAATTCAGTTTAGTCAGTTAGCATGATCAGTAACAGTTCAATCAAGCCTAGTACAGTCTATAAATCAATTCAGTGTCTGTTCAGTTGGGAGTAGGAATCAATACCTAGAGAACTCAGGGATGGGGGCATTCTTGTTAGTGAAGGGTTTAACCCTTAGTAGCTATCCCTGTGTTACAGAACTACATAGCCAGCATAGGTTGAGATATCTTTCTGTCAGACAAGGGTTGATACATCTCGTACGAGTTTTCCTGCCAGTAAAGGTTGACAAAATATCTTCCTGCCAGATAGGGTTAACTCACAACCATTGTTAGTATCCCTTGACAATTTGCTAACACCCTTTCAACTGGGGTCACTGGTTGGACCCCAACTTAGTTTATAATCTGGATATGTCGGTTAGATGAACACTCCCATAATTACAGTTTCAAGTTTAGGCTCAGTATAGAACTCAGTTCAGTTATACAGAATCATGACTGTCAGACATAGTCACCCAGCTCAGTATAGAACTCAGTTCAATTCTATAGAATCAGGACTGTCAGAAACAGTCACTCAGTATCAATAATGCAGTTATCAGTAATCTCAGATATCAGTTACTCAGTTATCAGAACTCACTACTCAATTTCAGTAAAAAGCTTAAATACAGTATATGTATGTATAGATACAGTATTGCGTTCTTAGTATTTTGTAGTAGTTCCAGTTATCCATAAGCTCTTATTTAGTTACTTTATATCATTCAGTTAGTTAATTTTCATGCATATGAACCATTGCATTTAGCCTTATCTTATCTAACATACCAGTACATTCCACGTACTGATGCATACTTTCTCTTTAAGCTATGATGTCTCATATCATAGGTTCGAACACTCAGGGTCCCGTTCGTGCTTAGACAGATTCAGATGGCAGCAACAGATTTGGTAGGTAGTCCTCATCTATCGAGGATACACTTTTATTTTAGTATTTCAGTAGTCGGAGTTAGTTGGGGGCTTGTCCCAATTGCTCTAAATTCAGATAGTTAGAGGATTTCAAACTAGATTATTTCAAACAGATGTGCAGTTTTCAGTATTTATTTATCTATCAGTATTTAGTATTTGTTATTGAAATTATGAACGTTATGGCATTTCAGCCTAACTTTCGTATTATTCCAATATTATTATTCAATACCCACAATAGGTACCAGTCATGGGTTAGCTTGTGGTCTTTCGGGGTCGTAAGCACCATGTGGCATCCGGGGTGCAGACTCGAGGCATTACCGAAAGCTAAAACTGAAGAAAAAAATAAACGTTGAAGTTTTGAGCTATGTACTTGGGAACCTAGGGACTGTAGGTACCACTTACTAGGCATAGGTACCAAAATAGGTGTCAGAAACTTGAAGTCCAGAGGATCAAAATCAATAAAAGAAGACCCTGTCACTAATAAATGGCACCTATGGTTCGTTGGTGCCACCTACAATCCATAAGTTCCACCTACGGTTCATAGGTGTTATAGTAGGTTTAAAAAGAGTCAAGTCCTGATATTTCCATCAAATATTAGAGGCCAGGGTTACCTACGAGGAGCACTTATGGTCCGTATGTGCCACCTACGGCCCATAGGTGGTCCAGTTAGTGGCCACCGACCTTGATTTTCCTCTTTTGTTTGGGAGTTATTTCCTAGGGTTCCCTTGTACTCTATATATCCCCTTTTGACCTTTTTTTACTTAGTTTATGCACTCTATATACTTACAAACATATATTGGATTCCAGGATTTAATTTTGATCTTAGGTTTGATTTGTCCTTGGTCTTGATTGATAATTTAGTTTGATACTTTCGTTTTTACTTGATGATTATTGTGATATTTCTTAATGGTTTCAATCATGAATTCTGCTAATCTTTCCACAATAATGAGCAGCTAAATTCCTTAGCTAGGGTTGTGGGAACCCTAGTGGATCAATGAATTAGGGGATGTGCAAAATTGTTCTGAACCAGTATTCTTGCATGTATTGAGATTATCTTTAATTTAATAGATGTTTTAGGAGTTGAAAATGTTAGGATCCCACCTAGTATATCACTACTTACTTCATTAGAGGAGTAGAGTTTAGGAAAAGATAATCACAATAGTAATTTGAAGATTAATTGTCGATCTAAGCTACTCAGTATTCATCTACTTAAGATAGTTATCTTTTATCTAATAACTTGAGACCCACAAGGTAATAGTTAACTTGGATCTAGGATAAGGATTAGTAATGTGACATCCTGAAACTAAAAAGGTAATGGGTGAAATCCATCAATGAGTCCACAAGATAGTTGATGGCACATAACTTATCAGATTCTACATGCAAGATATTGGATTGTTCAACAAAGCATGAAAAACCTAAGGATTTGAGACACCAGGGGGGATACAGTCCTAGTGTTAATTTTTGACTGATTACAATAAAAATTGAGTTTTGTTACTTATTTTAGATTATTTCTAAAACCCCCAATTACTTTTCCAGTAATTCCTATTAATTCTAACAACCGTGAGATATAATTCAGCATGTTCCTTATAGGTTTGACCCTAACCTGAGTTGGGTTACTATGATTGCAAGCGATCGTTTTTATCTTTCATTAGAGGTGTATTTTCGTCTTTGATCAAACTGTGAGCTACCGCTAACATCCATTACCTCAAACCATCCACATCTAGAACAGATAATATGCCCAAATAGCGAAGAACACCATATACCACTTTGGTGAAAACTTCAACCCTTTGATATCGAACTGCCTCTTTCAACTTAAACAAAATAGGATTACTATCTTTCTTTTCCTTCAAAGGCAAGTGATCATCCCAACTACCTTTAAAATTGACAACACATGCTCTTAACATATCTTCTAGAGTTTGAATGGTCCTTTCTGCTTGACTATCTATCTGAGGGTGGAAGGCTGTACTGAGGTGGACTTGGGTACCGAGATACTTTTGGAATGCTTTCCTGAAATGAGAGGTAAACTGGGTACCTCTATCTGAGATGATAGATGAGGGAACACTGTGCAACCTAACCAACTTTTTAAGGTAGAGTTTTGCATAGTCCTCGGTTGAATAAGAGGTATTGACTGGCAAGAATTGAGCTAATTTGGTCATCCTATCTACGATGACCCAAATCAAATTATGATGATGATGAGTACGAGGCAAGCCCATCACAAAATCCATGTTCACTTCCTCCCACTTCCAAGTGGGATTAGTGAACTCCTGCATAGACCCACTTGGATTCTGATGTTTAATCTTAACCTGTTGACACGTAGAGCACTTAGCTACAAACTTTGCATTATCTCTTTTCATCCCACTCCATAAATAGATCTCCCGTAAGTCGTGGTACATCTTGGTGGCCCCTGGATGAATTGAATAATGCATACTATGCACTTCTAAAAGGATTTATTGCGTTATGTTATCTATACCTGGCACCAATAGTTGACCCTAGAAACACAACACACTATCTCCCCCATGGGTGAAAATCTCTACTTTATAATCTCTGACTGACTCTTTCAACTTCACAAGTCTAGGATCTCTATCCTGCTTTTCCTTTACCTTGGAAATTAGAGATGATTTTAAACTATTTTGCACCCACACACTACCCTCTGTTGAGTCAACCAAGCGAACACCTAATCTGGTAAGCTGATGAACTTCCTGAACTAATTTCTTCTTATCATTCTCAACAGGAGCAATACTACCCATAAACAACCTACTAAGAGCATCAACCACTATATTGGCCTTGTTCGGATGGTACAAACAGTTATGTAATAATCTTTCAACAACTCTAACCATCTTCTCTAATGTAGATTTAAATATTTCAGGGAGAACACTTACTGTAAGCTTTTGTAATTTGTGAACATATCCATACGCAACCCATATAAATAATGGCTCCAAATTTTTATGGAAAAAATAACAGTTGCTAACTCAAGATCATAGGTAGGGTAATTCTTGTCATGGGGCTTAAGCTTTCTAGAGGCATAGACCATGAATTTACCCATCTGCATCAAAATACACCACAACCCAACTCTGGATGCATCACAGTAGACAACAAACCCATCCGAACCATCTTGTAGAGTCAAAATTGGGGCTGTCGTAAGTCGAGTCTTCAACTCCTGGAAACTTTTCTCACAAAAATCTGACCACTGATACTTGAGTCAATCTGGACATAGGGGACACAATATATGAAAATCCCTTAACAAATCATCGGTAATAGCCATCCAAACCCAAGAAAATCCTTCTATCTGATGGAGAAATGGGTCTGGGCCAGTTTCTCACCGCTTCGGTCTTTTGAGGATTAACTCTAATGCCACCACCAAAAAATATATTACCAAAGAAAGCTACTGACCTTATCCAAAATTTACACTTATTGAATTTGGGAAACAACTGATGGGTTCTAAGAGTCTGTAATACTATCTTGAGGTGGTCTGCATGATCATTTTTGCTACGAAAGTAAACAAGAATGTCATCAATGAAGACTATGACAAACATGTCCAAGTATTGCTTGAAAACTCGATTCATTAAGTCCATGAAGGCTGCTGGGGAATTTGTGAGACCAAAGGACATGATTAGAAACTCAAAGTAACCATACCAGGTTCGGAAAGCTATTTTTGAAATATCTCATTCTATGACTCTGAGCTGATGATAGCCTGATCTGAGGTCTATCTTAGAAAAGTAGCTGGCACCCTGAAGTTGGTCAAATAAGTCATCGATCCTAGGAAGTGGATACTTATTATTGATGGTGACTATGTTCAACTAACGGTAGTCAATACATATTCTGAGAGAATCGTCTTTCTTACGTACGAATAGAATTGGTGCGATCCATGGAGAGACGATGGGCCTGATGAATCCCTTATATAGGAGATCCTTCAACTGTTCTTTCAATTCTTTGAGTTTGGCTAGAGCCATTTTGTATGGAAAAATGGAGATAGGCTGAGTATCTGGGAGAAGGTGTATTCTGAAGTCAATTTTCCTTTTGGGAGGAACCCTGGGAAGATCTTCAGGGAACACATCTAGAAATTCCCTTACTACTAAAACAAACTTGAGAGTTGGGGTTTTTGAATTTGAGTCCTTGACTTGGACAAAATGGTAAATACACCCCTTGGATATCATCTTTCTCGCTCTAAGGTATGAAATCAACTAACCCTTAAACGCTGAAGTACTACCCCTCCATTCAAGGACCGGTTCATTTGGAAACTGAAAGTGAATAATTATGTTTCTACAGTCAACTAAAGCATAGCATGAGTGGATCTAATCCAAGTCGAGAATGACATCAAAATCAGTCATTTCTAACTCTACAAGGTCAACTGTAGTGACTTTTTAAGATATTGTGACCGGACAGTTCCTATATACCTGCCTGGATACAATGGAAACACCTACTAGGGTAGACACTGAAATGGTCTCTGCTAAGATTTTGGGACTGATTCCAATGTTGACGGCTATATAAGGGGTTATGAAAGATAAGAAAGCTCTTGGATCTAGCAAAGCATAAACATGTAAATGGAAGATCTAGAACATACCAGTGATCACATCAAGAGAGTTTTCCTAATCTTGTCTGGACTAAGTGCATACAATCTATTTGGACGCCGACCACTGGTAGCACTAGAAGCGGCACACTGCTGAGTTGGATGGCTGACTGGAACTGATGACTTATAGGACTGACCCTATTGGTGCAAATCCCTTTCTTTCTGAGTAACTACCCGACACTTCTAAATCCGATGGTGTGGCTTGCCACACCCAAAACACACATCACTGCTCGCTCTATACTCACCCTGATGGTTTCTACCATATTTCTAACATAGAGGATTGGTACGGGCACTGTTAACACTGCCTTGGGACTTAGAGCCTGGTGCCCTATCCCTATTATCATTTCTGAATTTGGGCACTGGGGCACTAGCTAAAGATGGTGCTGGGACTGAAGATCCTTGATGAAACTGAGGATGGTTAACACCTTCTGACCTTGGCTGACTGAAATTAAAACTACCTATCCTAGCCCTCTTATTCTCCCTCTCTCTCTCCTTAGTCTTCTGCTCCTCTATCTGTTGAGCATGAACCATCAACCTAGATAGGTCCATCTCCCTGATCAGTATTGTGGTTCTACACTCCTTGACCACATTGTCAGATACATCAGACACAAACTTACTCATCTTAAACCTGCTATTAGCTACTACGTGAGGATCATATCTGTCTAATTGGGTAAACTTTAGGGAATACTCCTTCACACTCATATTACCCTGCCTCAACTTGATGAACTCTAACACTTTAGTTTCTCTCAGCTCCAATAGAAAGAATCTATCAAAGAAGGCTGTAGCAAACTCTTCCTACTCTACAGGTCCTGCATCTGTGCCTCTCTCTACCTTCCACTGCTTAAACCATGAGTGGGATACATCCTGCAACTAATATGCAGCCAACTCAGCACTCTCACTAGATTTCACCCTCACGATATTTGTTACCTTCTACACCATATCTAAGAATTACTGTGGATTCTCTTTAAACTTGAATCTTATGAAGGAAGGAGGATTCATTCGGATAAAGTCCCAAATCCTGGCTGCAGCAATATTGGCCAAAACAGTGGCTGGCTGAGCATTCTGAGCTGCTACAGAGTGAGCTAGAGTAGTGAATGCATCTCTGAACTCTGTATGAGATACATGCTCATTTAGGGGATCTTCCTGAATGGGCGAAGGTGCTTGCTAGTTCCCGTTTCTTCTTCCATTTGTTCTTTTGGGAGGCATATTCTGTAAACAGAAGGAAGATTAGATTAGACTGAGAGTTTAACTTGATATCATGCTTACTCGTACGACATGAATACTGAAAGAAGGAATACTTTCCTAAAATACCCCATAGCCTCTTGTCCATAAGTATGACGTGCTACACACCCATGACAAGACTCTATTTGATGCAACTTTTAGAATTCCTAGGATACTTTAAAACCTTAGGCTCTGATACCAAGTTTATAACACCTCGAGAGTATACCCTAGGCACTACATGGTGCTTACAGTCCTGAGGGATGACAAGCTAATCCATGAGATGGTACCAGCTGTGAGCACTAAATAAAACATAATATACGTAGAAGAACGACTAATATTCCATAAGTTTTTAAGTAATGAAGACTGATAAAACTATAAACCAAACTAATGAAATAATCTGATAAAGTCAATTGAATTCTGAATACTGAATAACTGACTGTAGTGTCTGAAAGCCTCTAATCTGACTGAATGTAAGTCAATGGGACAGGCCACAACTAATTCTAACTAAACTAATGAACTGAAAACATGAGATAAACTAGTCCATCCTCAAAATATGAGGACTCACCACTGCTACAGCTGATAGTCTGATAAGTCTAGGCGCGATCTAGGAACTGGGTACACCATAGACCAAGAAAAGAGTATGTGATCAGTACTTTGAATATACTGATATGCTAAATGAGGTAGGATAATATGCATGGTTTTATGAACATGAAAAAATAATTGACTAAATATGTACGTGTAACATAAGGTACTGAATAGAGTGCATGAAATCTGTAGATACTGCAAGTACATCAAATTTGTAAATATTGAGGATGCATAACCAAGCATATTACATGAACTGCATATAATATGTAAACTAAAATACTAAATCTGATAACTGAGTTACTGGTAACTGTATGCTATGGTCCAACAACTGAAACTAGATTACTGGACTGATCACTGGACTGAGACTGTGGGAGGTATCATCTAACCTACATGCCCTAATCTGAGCTAATTGGGGTCCAACATATAACCCTAGTTGGAAGGGTGTTAGTACCATGCCACGGGTACTAATGTTGGCTGTGTGGATCTACTATACTGATGTATTTTCCCAAAGGACTAAGGGTGTCAAGCCTAACTGACGGATGGCCCCTCCGAGATAGTCAAGCCTAAATTGATGGGTGACTTCTCATATAATACACTGGCAATGTAGTTCTAGAGTATAAGGACTGCTACTAACAACTTTTCCTATCTGATAGGAAAGCCGCCATCCCTGAACTCGCTCGATGCTAAATCTTACTCCCAACTGAATGACACTGGATTACTAAACTATTTTGAGTTTAACTAACTTATCTGATAATGCTCATATATATTTTGAAGATATTTTGTAGATACTAAAATGAGACTAAGTAAACAACTATAGTTTTTGGGTATTCAAAACTCTCAGGACTTAAAAGCAATAATAGTAAAAATGGTACAAATCTTGAAGGACATAACATGGGAACAGTTATTAAAATCCACTCTTGTAGGCATTTCATCAAACACTTAATGTGCATGGTTTTGATTATGCATGGGAATAGTATAGAACTTGGAGTAACAACATATGTTAAACATCAACAACACTTAACCATGATTTAATTCAGAAAATAGCAACACTAAAACACGAGGGGCTTAATAATGACAACAATTTCATATAAGTATGGTATTAAATCAAAGTTCATGGAGGTTCATGGTTCAAATACCAACTAAAGATCATAATTACTTGTAGAGATCATCATTTCAATTTAAAACATGGTAATTGGACTCCATGGGTGAAAGGAACCCATGAATAACCACTTAACATACCTAGGTCGACGAATTCGTGAGGATTAATGGTGAGTTCTTGAGATTTTACCTTGAATTTTCAAGGTTAGGGCTTTTGTTATTGAATAAAAATGATTTAATTGGAGAGAATAATTTTAAAATGGGTAAATGATGCTTTATTATGGCTTAAATCCCATGTTAGGATGAATAAGGAACTTCGGGAAAAGATCAAACGACCCTTGGAATTTTAAATTGCAGACTGGAAATCCTAATTTTAGGCATTGGAATGATGTGGTGAAATCACATCGTTCCACTAGAAAATTACAACTGGGAACTGGCTTGTGGCGCGAAATGGTGGAATCGCGGTCTCCCACTGGTTGGGACCTGGAAGTTCACTATGACGCGGGACAATCACATTGGTTCACTAGTTTTTGACAACTTCTATTTGACCTTTGGCGCGATGCATTATTATCATGGTGCAACACTAGATTTTGACAATTGCCAATTGGCTGGCCTTCGCGATGCGCTGACGTGCCATTTGGTACACTATCTTACAAAAATAGCTATAACTCTTCACCCAGGTATCGGATTTGGGCGAACTTTATATCGTTGGAAATCTGACTGAATTTCCTACGTAATTGTAAGATCTAAACTAAAAAATTACTATGTATTTATAAAAATAAGCTTGGGAAACCTGAGGTATTATAAATTTTGACCTTACCAGATGGTTCAGATGGGTTTGTGGTATATTATGATGATTCTAGAGTTGGTTTAGGGTGTGTTTTGATGTAGAGAGGTAAGGTCATAGCCTATGCCTCTAGAGAAATTTAGCCCCATTAAAAGAATCATCCTACTCATGATCTTGAGTTAGCAGCTGTACTGTTTGCCCTAAAGATTTGGAGGTATTATTTGAATAGTGTACATGTTGATGTGTTCATAGACCATAAAAGTTTGCAGTATGTATTTTCCCAGAAATACCTAAACCTGCATTAGAGAAGGTGGTTAGAGTTGTTAAAAGACTATGACATGAGTGTTCTCTATCATTCGGGCAAGGCCAATGTAGTGGCTAATGCTCTCAGCAGGATGCCTATAGGTAGTGTTGCTTATGTGGAGGATAGTAAAAAGAAGTTAGTATAGGAAGTTCATTAGCTTGTCTGACTAGGTATCCTCTTCGTCGATTCAGTAGAGGGTAGAGTATTAGTGTAGAATAGTTCAGAATCATCTTTGGTTTTTAAAGTAAAAGAAAAGTAGGACAGGGATACCAGTTTAGTTAATCTAAAAGAGTCAATCAAAGATCAGGAAGCAGAGGTTTTCTCCCAAGGGGGAGATGGTGTGTTACACTGCCAGGGTAGACTATGTTTGCCATGTGTAGATGGCATGAGATAGAAGATTCTTACAGAAATGCATGGTGCATGCTACTCTATTCACCCAGGGGCCACCAAGATGTACCGCGACTTGTGGGAAGTCTAATGGCAGAGTGGAATGAAGAGAGACATTGCAGAACTTATAGCTAAGTGCTCGACATGTTAGCAGGTTAAGATCGAGCATTAGAAGCCTAGTGGAGCTATGCAGGAGTTCAGTATTCCCACTTGGAAGTGCAAGGAGGAGAACATGGATTTTGTGATGGGTTTGTTCCGTACTCATTGCTAGCATGATTTGATTTGGGTTATTGTGGATAGGATGACTAAATCAGCTCAATTCTTACCAGTTCATACCTCTTATTCAGTTGAGGATTATGCCAATCTCTATGTTAGAGAGTTGTTCAGATTGCATGGAGTTCTGTTGTCCATCATTTCAGATAGAGGTACGCAGTTCACCTCTCATTTCTTGAAAGCCTTCTAAAAGGGTCTTGGTACCCAAGTTCACCTCAGCACTATCTTCTACCCTCAGATAGTAGGTCAAGCAGAAAGGTCCATTCAGACTCTAGAAGATATGTTTAGATCATGTGCCATTGACTTTAAGGGTAGTTGGGATGACCACTTGACTTCGATTGAGTTCGTGTATAATAATAGCTATTATTCTAGAATTTAGATGGCTTCTTTGAGGCATTTTATGGGAGGAGATATAGATCTCCCATTGGTTGGTTTGAAGTAGGTGAGGCTGCAGTGGTAGGGCCTGACTTGGTAGTTGATGCATTAGAAAAAGTTCAGTTGATTAGGGAGAGGCTTAAGACAGCTCAAAGCCGAAAAAAATCATATGTAGATGTGCGAAGAAAATATCTCAAGTTTGATATTGGTGATTATGTGTATTTGAAAATTTCATCTATGAAGGGAGTGAAGAGGTTTGGTAGGAAGGGGAACCTCAGCCCCCGATATATCGGTCCTTACCGAATCCTCAGCCATTTAGGAAAGGTAGCTTATGAGCTTAAGTTACCTTCAAACTTAGCTTCAAAACACCCAGTGTTTCACGTTTCCTTGCTTAAGAAATGCATTGGTGACCCAGATGTTGTAATCCCTATAAAGGGTACAAATATTTAGAATAGTCTCTCATATGAAGAAGTTCCAGTCAAAATCCTCGATCATCAGTTTCCCAGATTGAGGAACAAAGAAGTTCCTCTAGTTAAAGTTCTTTGGTGGAATCAGTCCGTTAAGGGAGCTACTTGGGAAGCAGAAGTAGATATGCTGACCAAGTATCGTCACCTCTTCTCTGCAAACTCAGACTCAGCTTAAGGTAACAATTTTCCTTGAATTTACTCAGTTCCATGATCAGATTACCTTTACAAACTCGGTATCAGTTAATGTTACATAACATCCTGATATCATGCATACAATCATAAAACAACTCAGTTATGTGTCATGTCTAAAGAATTCAGTCATGCTTCTGTTTAGTATGAAAAATCAATTTATCAGTAGTTTTAGTCATGTAATCACATTTCAGTTGTGCATGCCAGTACCAGTACAGTTCCTTAGTATTCTCAGTTCAGTCAGTCCCATTCAAGGATGAATGTTCCCAAGAAGGAGAAATTATAAGACCCTGTAAAAGTCATAACCTGATTCAGTCCTAAATAACTGTAATACCCCATATATTTCTAAGCTAGAAAATGAACCGTTGTTCCTACACATGAAACCTCCTATCCTATGATTCATATTTGAGTACATGAATTAGGATGATGATCCTATTTATAATAAAGCTTATGATGTGTTAAGCATGTTCATAAGAGTCACTTAGAGTAAACCAAGCTAAGAACTTTTGAATCCACCAAGTTTTCGTGTGTGATTTCACATAGCTCATATTTGAACGAGAATAAATTGGTTTATAGGTGTTATTTTGGAATATGTAAACCCTCCAAATTGTATATAATTGAATAAGCTTTCCGTCGATGCAAAATTCGCCTAAAACGGACACCCGGTGAAGAAGTTATGGCTATTTAAAGTTTCAGTAGCGTCATTTCAGTCAGTGGCGCGTCGCGCCGTAAGCCAAATTGACGTTCGACAATTTCCAGTGTCTCTCCGCGATTCCAGCATGTTGTGGTGAGTTTCCAGGTCACAAATGGGTGGAAACGCGATGTCTCCACATTGTGTCGGGGGGCCAAATCGGTAATTTTCATAGAAATTAAATAACGCATCTAGAGGGGTATTTGGGTCATCTTTAGCCCCCATATAAGTCCCAAACACGGGATTGAGGCCCCAAATCAGCTCTTTACATTAATTTTTATCAAAATTCACTCAAGAACAACCAAGAACAAGTCTAGGGTTCAATTGGGGGTTTCAAATTGCAAGCTTATTTCACTACTATCTTCACGGATTATTAATCTAAGGTATGCGTAGTGTTCATCTATGGATCCAATCCGTTCATAGAGATCAAGAACCATGTTTTAAATACTATTTTGTGAACTTTTTGTGGTGATATGAGCATGTACATGTTGATGATTGTTGTTTAAGTTTTAAGATGATATCCAAAGGTGTTTTCATGGAATATATATGGTTGTTAGTTGAAAACTATGAACTTTAGGTGGTGTAATATGATGAAAGTTATGAAACACACCTATTCCTTAAAGAATGCATGCACGTTTGATAAAATTCTTGGGATGCTAGGAATTTATGTTTACATGGTTCCATGATATCTAAATGACAAGTCTATGTTAGCTATATACTTAAATATGAATTCCATGCTATTGATGTGTTGCTATTATTGTGGTATGAAACATGTATGATAATGTATATGTATAATATGTACATGAAATATATCCATACAATCCCTACAATGTTTAAGATATTGAATAACTACATGAAGTATAAGATTCTCTACTTATGATATTATGAATTGTGGACTCCAATCTTGTGATCAAGTCATGTCATGTGTGTCAGTTTCCATCTATCGAGTCCTGGGGGTAGTCATACCCAAAAAATATAGCTGTGTGTCTAAAGCCATGTCATGTTGTCACGATAATATCAGTAAAGCTATAATATATAGAACTCAGTCAGTCATGTGACTCAGGAAACCTCAGAAATCTCATGATCTCAGTTAACTCTCAGATAGTAGTACTATTCCGTCAGTCAACGAAAATCAGTTAATCAGTCCATGTACAGTTAGTTGAATCATGTTCAGTCTCTTCAGATGGGAGTAAAAGTTAGCACCGAGTAAATACAAGGATGGGAACTTACCTACCAGTTTAGGGTGTGATTCTTAGCAATCATCCTTGCGTTCCAGAACTATGTAGCTAGCATAGGTTGAGACATCTTAACCTATTAGATTAGGGTTGATGAGGTGTCTTAACTTGTCAGTTCAGGGTTCCCACCGCTCTCGTTTTGAGTACCTGCCAACTAAGGGTCACTCACAACGGTCCTTACTAGTGGTACGATATTGACACCCCTCCAGTCGGGGTAGAGATTGGACCCTAGCTTAGTCATAATGGCACATATGGGGCGTGTCGGTTAAACAACTACTTCCCATAATTTTAGAATCAGTCTCAGTAAAAGAACTCAGACAATTCTTCAGATATCAGTATACCAGGATTGTTAGATACAGTCAAATTCAGTTATAGCACGGGACTCAAAAAGTTCCATCCGATTCAAGACTGTCATACCCAGTCGCCCATGTTATTAGAAATACAGTTTCAGCCATGTCAGTTATCAGTAAACCATGTATTACCATACAGATTTAGCTATCATGTACTCACGATCTCAGTTACTATGTATGTATGTTTGTACTTTTACGTTCATGTCATTTATTCAGTTAGCATTATTAATGCATATAAACCCTTTGCATTAGCCTACCTCACTCGTATACTCAGTACTCCAATTGTACTGACGCATTTGCGCTATGGTGCTTTCTTTTCATGTTACACTATAGGTTCAGAGACACGAGTTTCAGACCAGCAGTAGCAGCTGCATTCCAGTATACAAAGTTACAGTGAGTCCTCTTCATTCGAGGATGATACGATATTATTTTATTTTATTTATTATTTCAGCTTAATTTTTCTAGGCGGAGTTAGTTGGAGACATGTTCTTTTAACTCCTTATTCAGACAGTATTTAGAGGCTTTCAGATTTATTTCAGATTTGATTTAGTTTTCAGTTGTTTTGGGTATCTTTTACCCACATGGATGTTACTATTTTACAAATTCTTTATTCAGTTGAACCTTATGGCCTACATGTTTATGTTTTCTACATTATTACATTATATATTATAGTGCACAGGTACAAATATCAGTCATGGGTTAGCTTGTGGACCTTCGGGGTCATAAGCACCGTGTAGCATTTTGGTTCAGAAAATTAGGGTGTTACAAACTTGGTATCAGAGCCTATGATTCAATAGAGTCCTAGGAAGTCTGAAAGCCGTATCTAGTAGAGTCTTGTGCATGGGTGTGTTGCGCGCCACATTTATGTGCAAGAGGCTATGAGATGTTTTAGGAACAGGTTCCCTTCTTTTAGTATTCATGTCGTTCTTGTAAGTATAATCTCAAGTTAAGCTCTCAGTCTAATCTGTTCTTCTCTTATTTCAGAATATGTCCCCAAAGAGAAGAAACCAGCCAACTCCTCAGCCCAAAGATCCTTTGGGCGAACATGTCTCTCATGTGGAATTTAGAGCTACATTTACCATACTTGCTCAGTCTATGGCTTCCCAAAATGAACGGCTACCAGTTATTCCGGCCAATCCAGTGGCCTATTCCGCAGGCAGCTAGGATTCAGGACTTCACCCAAATGAACCCTCCATCTTTCTTCAGGTCTAAGTATGCTGAAGACCCTCAGGAATTCATTGACCAAGTACAGAAGGTCATTGATATCATGGGAGTTACTTCTATTCAGAGTGCTGAGTTAGTCGCATACCAATTACAAGATGTCTCTTTTACTTGGTACAAACAGTGGAAGTCCGAGAGGGTAGACGATGCAGGCCCTATTGAGTGAGAGGAATTTGTCACAGCTTTCTTAGATAGATTCTTTCCCCAAGAGCTGAGAGAGGCCAAAGTTCTTATGTTCATCAACCTCAGGCAGGGAAATATGATAGTTAGAGAGTATTTTTTTAGATTTACTCAGCTATCCAGATATGCCCCTCATGTGGTTGCAGACAATAGGGCTAAGATGAGCAAGTACGTGTTAGGGGTGAATGATAGTATGGTAAATGAGTGTAGATCTGCGATGCTAAATAGTGATATGACTTTATCCAGGCACATGACCCATGCTCAGCAAATAGAGGAGCAGAAGGTTAGGACTAGGGAGAGATAGAACAAGAGACCAAGATCAAGCAATTTTAGTTTTGCTCAACCCAAATTAGAGGGAGGAAATCATTCACAATTTCATCCCAAGTCATTAGCTCCAGCTCATTCATCTGCCAGTGTTCCAGCTCCTTCCTTCGCCAGAGCCCCAGTGCCAAAATTCAGAGACGACAATAGAGATAGAGCACCAGGCTCTAAATCTCAGAGCAGTGTTAGCAGTGCCCGAACAAATCCCATAT
Organism: Capsicum pubescens; assembly: GCA_030864215.1. Classification (NCBI taxonomy): domain Eukaryota; kingdom Viridiplantae; phylum Streptophyta; class Magnoliopsida; order Solanales; family Solanaceae; genus Capsicum; species Capsicum pubescens. The sequence goes on from CM061543.1 coordinate 259,966,576, forward strand.
GTCAGACTTGTGGTAAGAACCACAAGGGTATTTGCAGAACCGGTAGTGATGTCTATTTTGGTTGTGGAAAGCCAGGCCACAGGATTAGAGAGATTCTTTAGCCAGGTCCTCAGGGTCAGCAGAACCGTTCCACAGCTTAGTCCAGTCGCTCGAACCAGCAGGGTACCACTTCCAGTGCTACTAGTGGGCAACGCCCAAACAAACTCTATGCTCTTTAGACCCGACAGGATCAGGAAAATTCTCCTGATGTCGTTACTGGTACATTACAGATTTTCCACGTTCATGTTTATGCTTTGCTAGATCCAGGTGCATCCTTGTCTTTTGTTACTACTTATATAGAAGGCGATTTCGGAATATGTCCCAAAATTTTAGCAGAGCCCTTTTCAGTCTCTACCCCAGTGGGTAAAACCATCATAGCTCGGTGGGTATACAGGAACTGCCCGATTATGATATTTCAGAAATCTACATCAGCAGATTTAGTCAAGTTAGAGATGACTGACTTTGATGTCATTCTTGGCATGGATTGACTTCATTCCTGCTATGACACAATCGACTGCAGAAATAGGATAGTTCAGTTTCAGTTCCCGAATGATACCATCCTAGAGTGGAAGGGTAGTACCTCAGCGTTTAGGGGTCAGCTTATTTCCTACCTTCAGGCAAGGAAAATGATTTCTAAGGGGTGTGTGTATCATCTAGTGCATGTTAAAGATTCTAGTTCTGAATCTCCCAGTCTCAAATCAGTCCCGGTGGTTAATGAATATTCAGATATCTTTCCTGAAGATCTTCCAAGCATTCTTCCGGAAAGGGAAATAGACTTCTGCATAGACTTTCTCCCAGATACTCAGGCTATTTCTATTTCGCCATACAGAATGGCACCAGCAGAACTCAAGGAACGGAAAGATCAGTTGAAAGATATCTTAGATAAGGGATTTATCAGGCCCAGTGTATCCCTATGGGGTACACCAGTCCTATTCGTGCACAAGAAATATGGTTCTCTCAGGGTGTGTATTGATTACCGTCATCTCAACAAAGTTACAGTCAAGAACAGGTATCAGCTTTCTAGAATAGATGACCTATTTGACCAACTTCAGGGTGCCAGTTATTTCTCCAAGATAGACCTCAGATCAGGCTATCATCAGCTCAGAGTTAGAGAATGTGACATCTCAAAGACATCTTTTCGTACTCGGTATGGTCACTTTAAATTTCTAGTTATGTCCTTTGATCTTACCAATGCCCCAACCGCTTTCATGGTCTTGATGAACCATGTGTTCAAGCAATACTTGGATATGTTTGTCATAGTCTTCATAGATGATATTCTGGTCTATTCTCGCACTGAGCGTGATCATTCAGACCATCTCAGAATTGTTCTTAAGATCTCAAGGATCATCAGTTATTCGCCAAGTTCAGTAAGTGAAAATTTTGGATAAGATCAGTAGCATTCCTCGGCCATATTATTTCTGGTGATGGCATTAGAGTAGATCCTCAGAAGACAAAGCGGTAAGAAACTGGCCTTGCCCCGTATCTCCATCAGCTATCAAGAGTTTCTTGGGTTTAGTCGGCTATTATAGACGGTTTGTCAAGGGATTTTCTTCTATTGCATCTCTTATGTCCATATTGACTCAGAAGAAGGTTAAGTTTCAATAGTCAGATTCATTCGAGAAGAGTTTTCAAGAGTTGAAGACTCGACTCACCTCAGCTCCAGTTCTAGCTCTTCCAGATGGCTCAGACAGTTTTGTAGTCTATTGTGATGCCCCATGAGAAGAATTATCCTACTCACGATCTTGAGTTAGCATCCATAGTATTTACTTTGAAGATTTGGAGGCATTATCTTTATGGAGTTCATATAGATGTCTTTACAGATCATAAGAGTCTCCAGTATGTCTTTTCTCAGAAAGATCTCAATCTTCGTCAGAGAAGGTGGTTAGAGCTCTTGAATGATTATGACATGAGCGTCCTTTATTATACGGGCAAGGCCAATATTGTGGCCGACGCTCTCAGTAGACTCTCTATGGGTAGTGTTTCCCACGTTAAGAATAGCAAGAAGAAAATAGATCAGGAAATCTATCATTTGGCTAGACTAGGCATTCGCTTAGTCGACTTTTCCGAGGGTAGTGTATGTGTTCAGAGTAGTTCAGAGTCATCTCTAGTTTCCGAGGTGAAAGAAAAGCAAGACAGGGATCCTAGCCTTGTCAAGCTGAAAGAGTCAGTTCAGAATTAGAAAGTTGAGGTTTTCTCCCAAGGGGGAGATGGTGTTCTTTATTGTTAGGGTCGTACGTGCGATCTAGGTGTAGATGGCTTGAGGCAGTGAGTTCTTGCAAAAGCGCATGGTGCACGATACTCTATTCATCCAGGAGCTACTAAGATGTACCGTGACTTGTGGGAAATCTATTGGTAGAGTGGGATGAAGAGAGATGATGTAGAGTTTGTGTCTAAGTGCTCTACATGTCAGCAGATTAAGATAGAGCATCAGAAACCTAGTGGTTCCGTACAGGAGTTCACCATTCCTACTTGTAAGTGGGAAGAAGTGAACATGGACTTCGTAATGGGTTTGCCTAGAACTCGTCATCAGCATGATTCAGTTTGGGTCATTATAGACAGAATGACCAAGTCAGCTCATTTTCTTCCTGTTCATATTTCTTACTCAGCCGAGGATTATGCCAAACTCTATATCAAGGAGTTGGTTAGATTACACGGTATTCCACTATCTAATATTTTAGAAAGAGGTACCCAGTTCACCTCTCACTTCTGGAAAGTGTTCCAAAAGGGTCTTGGTACCCAAGTTCATCTCAGTACAACATTTTATCCTTAGATAGATAGTCAAGCTGAAAGGACCATTCAAACTCTCGAAGATATGCTAAAGGCGTGTGCAATTGATTTCAAGGGAAGTTGGGATGACCACTTGCCTTTGATTGAGTTTGCATACAACAATAGCTATCATTCTAGTATTCAGATGGCTCCATTCAAACCTCTCTATGGTAGGAGATGTAGATCTCCAATATTTTGGTTCAAAGTTCATGAGGCCTCAGTTATAGGTCCTGACTTAGTATTCGACGCCTTAGAGAAAGTTCAGTTGATCTGAGAGAGACTCCGGGTTGCTCAAAGCCGATAGAAGTCTTATACAGATGTTTGTAGAAAGGATCTTGAGTTTGAGGTAAGTGACTATGTATACCTCAAGATCTCTCCCATGAAGGGAGTGAAGAGGTTCGGCAAGAAAGGGAAACTCAGTCCCCGATATGTCGGTCCCTTCAGGATTCTCAGTCGCTTTGGCAAGGTAGCTTATGAGCTCTAATTTACTTAGGATCTATCCTCAGTTCAACCAGTCTTCCATGTATCTTTGCTCAAGAAATGCATAGGTGAACCAACAGTTGTAGTCCCTATTCAGAGCATTGACGTTCAGAACAATCTCTCTTATGAAGAGATGCCAGTCAAAATCTTAGACTATCAGACTCATAGATTGAGGAACAAAAAAGTCCCTCTAGTCAAGGTTCTTTGGCGAAATCAATCTCATGAGGGAGCTACTTGGGAAACAGAAGCATATATGCGTACCAAGTATTCTCACCTCTTCTACGCCAATTCAGATCAAGCTCAAGGTAACAGTTCTCCTTAAGCGTACTCAGTTTCATGTTCATGTTCCCATCATAAACTTGGTATCTATTACCATTGCATATTCAGTCATGCATTTATCTATTAGTCTAGTGTATAATCATGCATCAAATATGCATTCTCATTGGGAGAACTCAGTTATCAGAAGTCTCAGTTATGCATTCATGAATCAGTTACTCGAGCATCAGATATGCATGTCCAACATGATCTGCTTATCTTATCAGTCATATCCATCATGAGATCATGTTCCAGTAGTGTATGTCTTTTACGTACTCCATTTTATCATCTCTCCTCATTTCAGTCAGTCTCATTCGAGGACGAATGTTTCCAAGGGGGAGATATTATAATACCCCGTATATTTCTAAGCCAGAAAATGAACCGTTGTTTCTACACATGAAACCTCCTATCCTATGATTCATATTTGAGTACATGAATTAGGATGAGTATCCTAATGATAATAGAGCTTATGATGTGTTAATCATGTTCATAAGAGTCACTTAGAGTAAGCCAAGCTAAGAACTTTTGAATCCACCAAGTTTTCGTGTGTGATTTCACATAGCTCATATTTGAACGATAATAACTTGGTTTATAGGTGGTATTTTGGAAGATTTAAACCTTCCAACTTGTATATAATTGAATAAGCTTTCTGTCGATACCAAATTCTCCTAAAACGGATTCTCGGTGAAGAAGTTATGGCGATTTAATGTCTCAGCAGCGTCATTTTAGTCAGTGGCACGTCGCACTATAAGCCAAAATGATGTTCGTCAATTTCCAATGTCTCTCCGTGATTCCAGCATGTCGCGGTGAGTTTGCAGGTCACAAATGGGTGGAAACGCGATGTCTTCGCGTCGCACCGGGGGCCCAAATCGGGTAATTTTCATAGAAATTAAATGACGCATCTAGAGGGGTATTTGGGTCATCTTTCCCCCCCATATAAGTCCCAAACATGGGATTGAGGCCCCAAATCAGATCTTTACATTAATTTTTATCAAAATTCACTCAAGAACAACCAAGAACAAGTCTAGGGTTCAATTGGGGGTTTCAAATTGCAAGCTTATGTCACTACTATCTTCACGGATTATTAATCTAAGGTATGCGTAGTGTTCATCTATGGATCTAATCCGTTCACAGAGCTCAAGAACCACATTTTAAATACTATTTTGTGAACTTTTTGTGGTGATATGAGCATGTACATGTTGATGATTGTTGTTTAAGTTTTAAGATGATATCTAAAGGTGTTTTCATGGAATATATATGGTTGTTAGTTGAAAACTATGAACTTTAGGTGGTGTACTATGGTGCAAGTTATGAAACACACCTATGCCTTAAAGAATGCATGCTAGGTGTTTGATAAAATGCTTGGGATGATAGGAATTTATGTTTACATGGTTCCTTGATATCTAAATGACAATTCTATGTTAGCTATATACTTAAATATGAATTCCATGATATTGATGTGTTGCTATTATTGTGGTATGAAACATGTATGATAATGGATATGTATAATATGTACACAAAATATATCCATGCAATCCCTACAATGTTTAAGATATTGAATAACTACATGAAGTATAAGATCCCCTACTTATGATATTATGAATTATGGACTCCAATCTTGTGATCAAGTCATGTCATGTGTGTCAGTTTCCTTCTATCGAGTCCTGAGGGTATTCGTACCCAAAAAATATAGTTGTGTGCCTAGAGACATGTCATGTTGTCACGATAATATCAGTCTATCTATAATCTATAGAACTCAGTTAGTCATGTGACTCAGAAAACCTCAGAAATCTCATGATCTCAGTTAACTCTCAGATAGTAGTACTATTCCGTCAGTCAACGGAAGTCAATTAATTAGTCTATGTACAGTCAGTTGAATCATGTTCAGTATCTTTAGATGGGAGTAGAAGTTAGCATCAAGTGAACCCAAGGATGGGAACTCACCTACCAATTTAGGGTGTGATTCTTAGCAATCATCCTTGCGTTCCAGAACTATGTAGCCAGCATAGGTTGAGACATCTTAACCTGTCAGATTAGTGTTGATGAGGTGGCTTAACCTATCAGTTCAGGGTTCCCACCGCTCTTGTTTCGAGTACCTTCCAGCTAAGGGTCACTCACAACGGTCCTTAACAGTGGCGCGGTATTGACACCCCTCCATCCGGGGCAGAGATTGGACCCCAGCTTAGCCATAATGGCACACATGGGGCATGTCGGTTAAACAACTACCTCCCACAGTTTCAGACTTAGTCTCAGTAAAAGAACTCAGATAGTTCTTCAGATATCAGTATACCAGGACTGTTAGATACAATCAAATACAGTTATAGCACGGGACTAAGAAAGTTCCATTAGATTTAAGATTGTCAGACCCAGTCGCCCATGTTATTAGAAATATAGTTTCAGCCATGTCAGTTATCAGTAAACCATGTATTAGCGTACAGATTTAGCTATCACGTACTCACGATCTTAGTTACTGTGTATGTATATTTGTACTCTTATGTTTATATCAGTCAGTCAGTTAGCATTATTCATGCATGTAAACCCTTTGCATTAGCCTACCTCATTCGTATACTCAGTACTCCAGCTGTACTGACGCATTTGTGCTATGGTGCTTTCTTTTCATGTTACACCATAGGTTCAGAGACACGAGTTTCAGACTAGCAGTAGAAGCTGCATTCCAGTATACAGAGTTGCAGTGAGTCCTCTTCATTCGACGATGATATGATATTATTTTATTTCATTGCTTATTTCAGCTCAGTTTTGCTAGGCGGAGTTAGTTGGAGACATGTTCCTTCAACTCCTTATTCAGACAATATTTAGAGGCTTTCATATTTAGTTCAGATTTGATTCAGTTTTCAGTTATTTTGGGTATCTTTCACCCACACGGATGTTACTATTTTATAGATTCTTTATTCAGTTGAACCTTATGGACTACATGTTTATGTTTTATGCATTATTACATTATATATTGTAGTGCACAGGTACAGATATCAGTCATGGGTTAGCTTATGGTCCTTCGGGGTCATAAGCACCGTATAGCATTCTGGTTCAGAAAATTGGGGTGCTACAATAACATAAAAAAAGGGGGTCACAAACTTAGATATTTCAGCGAAGTGTTTACTCTTAGAATTATTTTAGCCTTCATAATTCGACGATCTTCGTTTTGATTCTTACAACCTTAAAATGTCAATTGTTAAGTCGATTCAAGATCAGGGATATCAATAGGTCACTTCGGGTGAGTTTCGAATTGTTAGATGTCGTTTAAGGCATATTTTGGAGTCCAAAATAGTGGATCGATGCGATATCGACGCGTCGCATTGCCCATCACGTCGACTAGAACTTTTCACCAGCTTTCAGTGCAAATTCTAGTGAGCCAATGCGATATCTATACGTCGCATTATCCATCGACGCGATGCGTCGTCCAGCGCATCGTTGGGCACATTTTTCAATAATTAAAAGTCTATATCCAGAGGGGTATTTGGGTCACTTTCCCACTTTTATTCAGCCCTAAAACATGAAATTAAACTATTCTAAGGGCAAAAATCACTTATTCTCTCTCAAATTTCTCAAGAACAAACCCTAGTGCATCCAAATTCAATTTCAATCTTCAAGAACACACCATCAATCTGTATGAATTTGATTACCAAGGTATGTTAGGTGTTCATCCAAGGGTTTGCTTCCACTTTTGGAGTTCAAGAACCTCCTTTAATTGAATTCTTGTTCATGATATTTTTTGGGTTTCAATCCATGATTTACTACAAGTTTCATGAAATTAAAATAACATGTGTGGTTATTACATGATTTGCATGTTAAACCCTTGAAATTACAATTGATTATTGTAGCCATGATGTTCATGTGTTGACTATTATTATGTGAAAAAACCATTCTCCTCAAGTGTGTGATAGAATGCCAATGTGAATTGAATAGTGAAATCATGACATATCATCATGTGGTCCTACTCATGTACAAGTTCATGTATCTCAATTGTTTTACAAAATGTCTAAATAAAAGCATAGTTAACAAGCTATTTTTGTATGTTATTATGACCATGCCATGTTTTATTTTCAATGCTATCGAGTCCTGGGGGTATTCAATACCCGAAATCTAGCTATTTACCTAGAATTACAGTAGCTTCAGAATAGTCTCAGTGATGTCACATACAGTAGTACTCAGTCAGTTACAAAACTCAGAGTATTCAGTCAGTTAACAGGTGAACTCAGTCCAGTTTAGTCAGTTAGCATGATCAGTAACAGTTTAATCAAGCCTAGTACAGTCTATAAATTAATTCAGTGACTATTCAGTTGGGAGTAGGAATCAACACCTAGCAAACTCAGGGATGGGGGCATTCTTGTCAGTGAAGGGTTTGATCCTTAGTAGCAATCCCTGTGTTACAGAACTATGTAGCTAGCATATGTTGAGATATTTTCCTTTCAGACAAGGATTGATACATCTCGTACGAGTTTTCCTTCCATTAAAGGTTGACGAAATATATTCCTACTAGATAGGGTTAACTCACAACCATTTTTAGTATCCCTTGGCAAGTTTCTAACACCCTTTCAACTGGGGTCACAGGTTGGACCCCAACTTAGTTTATAATCTGGATATGTCGGTTATATGAACACTCCCACAATTATAGTTTTAAGTTTAGGCTCAATCTAAAACTCAGTTTAGTTATACAGAATCATGACTGTTAGACACAGTCACCCAACTTAGTATAGAACTCAGTTTAGTTCTACAGGATCAGGACTGTTAGAAATAGTCACTCAGTATCAATAATGCAGTTATCAGTAATCTCAGATATCAGTTACTCAATTATCCAAACTCAGTACTCAATTTCTGTAAAAATCTCAAATACAGTATATATATATCCATGTGTATATGTATAGTATTGCATACTTAGTATTTTACAGTAGTTCCAGTTATCCATATACTCTTATTTAGTTCCTTTATATCATTTAGTTAGTTAATTTTCATGCATATGAACCTTTGCATTTAGCTTACCTTATATAGCATTCCATTACATTCCACGTACTGACGCATACTTTCTCTTTGTGCTATAATATCTCATATCATAGGTTCAGACACTTAGGGCCCCGACCGCGCTTAGATAGATTCAGATAGCAACAACAAATTTAGTAGTGAGTTCTCATCTATTGAGAATATGTTTGTATTTTAGTATTTTAGTAGTCAGAGTTAGTTGGGGGCTTGTCCTATCAATTCCATATTCAGACAGTTAGAGGCTTTCAGACTAGATTATTTCAATAGTATTTATTTATCAGTATTTAGTATCTGTTATTGAAATTATGAACCTTATGGCATTTCAGCCTAACTTTCGCATTATTCCAGTATTATTATTCAGTGCTCATAGCAGGTACCAGTCATGGGTTAGCTTGTGGTCCTTCGGGGTCGTAAGCACCATGTGGCATCTGGGGTGCAAACTTGGGGCATTACCAAAAGCTAAAACTGAAGAAAAAGATAAAAGTTAAAGTTTTGAGCTACGTACTTGGGAACCTAGGGCCTGTAGGTACCACCTACTAGGTGTAGGTACAAAAATAGGTGTCAGAAACTTGAAGTTCAGAGGATCAAAAGCAGTAAAAGATGACCCTCTCACTAATAAATGACACCTATAGTTTGTTGGTGCCACCTACAGTCCATAGGTGCCACCTACGGTTCATAGGTGTCATAGTAGGTTGAAAAAGAGTCAAGTCCTAATATTTACATCAAATATTGGAGGCCAGGGTCACCTATGAGGAGAACCTACGATCCATAGGTGTGGCCAGTCAGTGGCCACCGACCTTGATTTTCCTCTTTTGTTTGGGAGTTGTTTCCTAGGGTTCCCTTGTACTCTATATATCCCGTTTTGACTTTTCTTTACTTAGTTTATGCACTCTATATACTTACAAACATATATTGGATTCCAAGATTTAATTTTGATCTTATGTTTGATTTGTTCTTGGTTTTGATTGATAATTTAGTTTGATACTTTGGATTTTACTTGCTGATTATTGCGATATTTTTTAATGCTTTCAATCATGAATTCTGCTAATATTTCAACAATAATGAATGGCTAAATCCCTTAGCTAGGGTTGTGGGAACCCTAGTGGATCAATGAATCAGGGGAAGTGCAAAGGTGTTCTGAACCAGTATTCTTGCATGTATTGTGATTATCTTTAATTTAATAGATGTTTTAGCAGTTGAAAACGTTAGGATCCCACCTAGTATATCACTACTTACTTCACTAGAGGAGTAGATATTTGAAAAACATAATCAAAATAGTAATTTGAAGATTAATTATCGATCTAAGCTACTCAGTATTCATCTACTTAGGATAGTTATATTTCATCTAATAACTTGAGACTCACAAGGTAATAGTTAACTGGGATCTAGGATAAGGATTAGTAATGTGACATCCTGAGTCTAAAAAGGTAATGGGTGAAATCCATCAATGAGTCCACAAGATAGTTGATGACACATAACTTATCAGATTCTACATGCAAGATATTAGTATGTTCAACAAAGCATGATAAACCTACGGATTTTAGATGCCAGGGGGAACACAGTCCTAGTATTCATTTTTGACTGATTACAATAAATGTTGTGAGTTTTGTTACTTGTTTGAGATTACTTGTACAACCCCCTTACTTTTCCAGTAATTCCTATTGATTTTAGCAATCGAGAGATATAATTCAACATATTCTGTATGGGGTTGACCCCAACCTGATTTGGGTTACTATGCTTGGTAGCGATCGCTTTATCTTTTATTAGAGGTATATTTTAGGCTTTGATCAAACTGTGAGCTTCCGCTAACATCCGCTACCTCAAACCATCCACTTCTAGAACATATAATATGCCCTAACAGCGAAGAACACCATATCCCACTTGGGTGAAAACTTCAACCTTCTGATATCGAACTGCCTCTTTCAACTTAACCAAGATATGATTACTATCTTTCATTTCCTTCACCTCAGCAACTAATGAAGATTTTGAATCATTCTAAACCCAGACACTACCTTCAGCCAAATCAACCAACCGACCTCCAAACCTATAAAGACGATGAACCTTAGAACTAAATATTTATTTTCATTCTTAACGTGAGCAACACTTCCCATAGATAATCTACTAAGGGCGTCAGACACAATATTTGTCTTACCTGCATAATACAAGATTCTCATATCATAATCCTTACATAACTTTAACCACATTCTTTGATGAATATTTGGATCCTTCTAGCTGAATACATGCTAAAGTCTTTTGTTATAAATGAACACATCAACATAAACCCCATAAAGATAATGCCTTCAAATCTTTAAGGCAAAGACAACTGCTGCCAACTTAAGATCATGAGTCGAGTAGTTCTTTTTATGAGGTTTGAGTTATCTAGAGGCATATTATATAACCTTACCCTTCTGCATAAAAACAGAACCAAAAAAAACTCTAGAGGCATCATAATATGCTACAAAACTATTTGTACCCTCTGATAGAGTCAACACTGGAGTGGAGGTGAGGCGAGTCTTCAACTCCTGACAACTCTTCACGAAAGAATTAGACTACTGGAATTTAACTTTCTTTTAAGTTAGTTTGGATATAGAAGAAGTAATAGAGGAAAATCCTTCCTCAAACCATCTATAGTAATTGGCTAAACCCAAGAAACTCTTGATATCTGATGGAGAAATGGGTCTAGGCCAATTCCTTACTGCATTGGTCTTTTGAGGATCAACTCGAATGCCTTTATCAGAAATAATATGATCAAGGAATACTACTAATTTCAACCAGAATTCAAACTTGCTGAACTTAGCGAATAACTAGTGATCCTTCAGAGTCTGTAAGACAATCCTCAAATAGTCGGCATATTCACCCTCACTCCAAGAATAGATGAGAATGTCATCTATGAAGACTATAACAAACATGACCAATTCCTGTTGTAACGCCCTATTCATCAAGTTAGTAAAAGTTGTAGGGGAATTCGTTAGTCTAAAAGACATAACTATAAACTCAAAGTGATCAGGCCGAGTTCTAAAGGTTGTATTCAAAATGTCACATTATCTGACTCTAAGTTGATAATAGTCAGATTTGAGGTCTATCTTAAAGAAATAATTTGCACCCTGAAGTTGGTCAAAAAAGTCATCATTCCTGTGGATGAGATACTTATTCTTGATTGTACCTTTGTTCAACTGACGGCAGTTGATGCACGTTCTAAGAGAACCATCGTTCTTGCACATGAATAGAACTGGAGCACCCCATAAAGAGACACTGGTCCTGATGAAAACCTTGTCTAAGAGATATTCCAATTTATTTTTAAATTCCTTAAGCTTATCTGAACCCATTTAGTAAGTTGGAATTGAGATAATATGAGTATCTGGAAGGAGATCTATTCCTAAGTCAATTTCCCTTTCGGGAAGAGCTCCAGGTATATTTTCATGAAATACTTCTGGAAATTAATTCACTACTAGAATTTACTTAAAACTTAAGATTTTGGACCTTGAGTCCTTGACTCTAACAAGATGATAGATACATCACTTAGAAATCATTTTTACATTCCTTAAGGAAAGAGACAAACCAACCTATAGTCACTGAGTTACTACCCTTCCATTCTAATACTAGCTCATTTGGTACCTGAAATTGAACTAATAAGACATAGGAAGAGTAGATCCATTCCTTGCCAAGAATAACATCAAAATCAATTATTTCTAACTCTACAATATTGACTAAGGTGACTTTTTGGAATACTGTGACTGGATAATTTTTGTATACCTATTTGGGCATGAGAGTTCTATAAGTATTTTGGGGATGACATCAAAATCTACTACTATATAGGGAGCCAGGAAGGAAAGTATGTCTCCGGGGTCGAACAACACATTCATAAGAATATGAAACACTTATAACATACCAGTAACTACATTAGGAGAAACCTCTTGATCCTATCGAGTCTGAAGGGAATAAATTCAATTTTGATGTTGTACACTGGTTTCTCTAGAAGTGGCACCCTACTGAGTTAAGTGACCTACTAAAACTAATGATGAATTAGTTTAACTCTACTAACGATCATTCCTGCCTCTCAACACAACTACTGGGCACACCCTTACTCTGTGTCCTGACTTACCACACCTAAAACAAACATCACTACCAACCATGAACTCACTCTTGTGGTTCCTACCGTATCTCTTGGAAACTGGGTTTACCAGCTACTATTCATGCTACCCTGGGTCTTAGGCCTAGAATTTTATCACGAGTATCCTGTGTTAACTTGGGTACCATATCACTGGCATATGACAGGGGCAGGGATGAATATTTGTTGCGTAACTAAAAATAATTTCCACCATCAGACCTCTGCTCAGAGAAATTGAGTCTATAAGTCCTAGCCCTCTTATTCTCCTTTCCCTTTTCCTTGATATTCTCCTTATCAATCTAGTGATCATGAACTATCAATATTGAGAGGTCTATCTCCTTAACCAGCGTAGTTGTCCTACACTCCTTAACCATATCCTCAAAAACACCAAAAAAAAACTTGCTCATTCAGTCCCTAGAATTAGCCACCACAGTCAGAGCATACCTTGCTAACTACATAAAATTGAGTGAATACTCCTTCACACATATATTGCCCTGCTTCACGTCTATGAACTTTTACACTTTGGATTTCCTCAACTCAAGTGGAAAGAACTTATCTAGAAAGGTAGCAACAAGCTCACCCCACTCTACTAGCCCTGCATCTGCACCTCTGTCCTTCTTCCACTGCTTAGTGCAGGTGTAAGCCACTCCTTACAATTGGTAAGTAGCCAAATTGGAAATTTCACTCAAAGAGATGCCCATGATTTTAATCACCTTCTAGACACTATCCAAAAACTTCTATGGATCCTCATCAGGCTTGGACCCAAAAAACACTAAGCAATTCATCCGAGTGAAATCCCATATTTTAGTCACTACCGTATTCATTACTGGGTTGGCTAGCCTACTAATTATTCTGTGAAGTCATAGATTAGGCTAGTGCTATAAAAGCAACCCTGTATTCAGTATGACAGACCTACTCAGTCAAAGGGTCTGCAAGAGCTAGCGGTGGGACTTGTTGATTCCCATTTCCCCCTCTATTAGTTCTCCTGAAGGGCATCATCTATAAACGGATAGAGGATAAGTTAGAGGAATAAGTTTAATAGAGTTCATGCTTTATTACATGACATGAATCATGAAAGAGATGAGACCTTCCTAAAATTTTTTGAAGCCTCTCACTAATAAGTATGGCACACATCACACCCATGAATAAGACTATACTTAACATAGTTTTCAGAAACCCTAGGAAACTTTTAACCTACTACTCTAATACCAAATTTATCATGACCCAATACTACACCCTAGTTGTAACATGGTGCATAGAGTCACAAGAGACCCCAAGAAAAACTATGACCTGGCATACACTAGGAATACGGGAGAAAATATCACAATACTGGGAGGAAGCTAAATTGAAAGCAACTAACAATAAATTGTAAGGTAATCAATGCTAATATGATCTGAAATATTCAACAAACTAAAAATATGTCTAATTGTCTGAAAGCCTCTAAATCGTAATAATTTGTTGGGATAAACCCCCAACTAACTCCAACTAACTAAAATAAATAACTAAATACTAGTTTTCGAATGATGAGGACTCACCGAGCGCAATAGTTTGGTGGTATGCAAACATGCTAAGTGAGATCCGAGTACTAAGCGTCCAAACCTCTATTATGAGAAAATATAGTGCTAAGAAGTATGTGATCTATACTTTGAATGTACTGAGTATTGAGATGAAAAACTAACCAATATAATCTAAACATGTATGCATGAAGCATGATGAATTATATGCAAAACCAAGTATAACATGTACGAAATAAAACTTAATAGCTGAATAAATGAATAAAAGGTCATGCATAATCTAATCTGAAGAATAAACTGGAACATATTCTAGAGAAGATTAGATGATTCTTGTAGTATGTGAATACCGATAATTTCAAGCTTGCCTCTAGCTTACTGATTTGGTATTCAAGTTTTTCGTTTCCGTATTTGAGGTTAGTATAGAGTTCTTAGTCTTTTGTGAGCTCATGAATGAGGAACACTTTCTTCGAAGTTGTGGCATTGTAAAATGCCTTTAGAAGGCTTCAAGAACACTTTCTTAAGAAGCCTTAAATGGTACATGGTGGGTTGCTATGTTTGTTTTATGTCAACATAAAATGAGAAATATAGAAGCAAACAATAACTGACATACTCCAATCTGAGAAAAATTGGGGTCCAAATTGTAAACCCAGTTGGAAGGGTGTCAATACCTTGCCAAGGGTACCAACACTGGCTGGCGTGGATCCACTAAGTTGATGTCCTGAAGGACTAGGGTGTCAATCCTAAACTGTTGGGTGATCCCTTATAACCTACAGTGGAACCAAAGATATGGAACATAGGGATTTCTACTAAAGATCTCAAGCCTAAACTGACGAGTGAGCATTCATCCCTACATTCTCTCGGTGCTAAGTACTACCCCCAAGTGAACTGACACTTATAACTGATTTATGGTTCATGAAATCTTTTTCTGAAAGCAACAACTCATGCACAATCTAAAATACTCATAACATATAAACTAATATATGCATGGATTACTAGGTATCTAGTGTTCATAACCCACAAACTCTAAACATGATAATATTAATTGAACATTATGAGGGAAATCACAATTCAAGTAAAAAAAACTCAACATCTTGTCATGCTTAGGGAATTCATTATTTCAAAATAAAACATAGGAAGATGCTTTGTATATTGGAAGCATTTACTCAAGGTTTTCTTAGAAGAATAAATAGTAGATTTTAAGGGAAACTCATATTTGACTTAGAACCCAAAATTAAAAGGAATTCAAACTTGAAGATTGGAGGGTTATTGGGACTTAATGGGCAGAAGAGAACCACTGATGAAATACCACATATCTAGAGTTTGAATCCGTGGAGAACTCCTTAAAATTTGAACTTGTTCTCCATGTGCTACAGAGTGTCACATGTTCTCTTCCACTTTTTCATTCACATGTTATTTCTCAAAAATATTATCTTTACATTTCCTATAATATTTTAGTCACAATTACTCTTTCTTGATGTGCCAGTACACTGAATTCTCGTGGATTGTTAAAATAAAGTTACTATGCTACTATTACTCTTTAAAATATTGAGAAGTAAAACAATGATGTTTGTGTATAGGTAACCAAGGCTTTGCTATATATTTTCAATTATTTTAAGGAACCCTAACTTAGCTTTGGAGAAGAAAAAATTTCCCCATTTTGCTAAGTGTTGATTGATTTTGAGTTAATGAGGTGTTAGGGTAAATTTAATCCCCCAATAACTGATGTTGAAGTTCCCAAATAACGTGGGTTTAGTATTACAAGAATGGGAAAAGAATTAAAGGCCCTTTTTAAATCGCGCCGGAATTTGCGGAAACAGTCATCACGATTCAGGTAACAACTGGTCACGAGTCATGGTCTGAGTCATGACCTAAGGACCAGAGTTCTGAGTCCTTTCTGTTATGATGAATAATCCCTCCTAATGACTCATTAGGTATGATAATGATTCATTATGAAGGGTCATTTCCAAGGGCTGAATTCTTGATTCCTCACTGTTGTGACAAGGGCTCATAAACGATGACTCATTACGAATGACAACGAGTTGTGTATTGGAGTATTTGCCACTGGAATGAATTCCTTGGTCCCTTACTTCCATGGAAATAAGTTTAGGCTATAAATAATTATGTATGACAATGAGTCGTTGCCTAAGACATTGCCATTGGCAGTTTGAAACTACCTTAGGAAATTTTCCAGAACTTTTTACTACGATCTCGGATTAAGGTGAGACTGGTGGCTTTGGAAAGCTAATTCAATGGACAATCTTTTCGTAGTCTAGAGCTAAAAAATTTTGGGTTATTACATTCATCTTTTGTGCAGTTTTACTCCACAACCACCTGTAGACATCAACCACCATCAAACGTATACTACAAACTAAAAATTAAATACGAAACAATAACAAAATTCCAGGATTGCCTCCTAAGTAGTGATTTAATGTTGCAGCATGATGCGGATAATTTGGATACTCAAATTTCACCAATCTAACCCATAGGTTTCCTCTCATGTAAAGCTTTATTTAACATCATGGCATAACTCTAGTAACTAGATTACTTATACTTCACCAAGAATCACATCACACACCACATTATTCTCAAGCTCAATGTCACCATAAGGAAAAACCTTCACCACTTGATATTGTCCTATCCATCTTGACTTCTGCTTGCCAAGAAACAAGTGAAGCTTAGAATCTAATAATATAATCATATTGCCAATAGTAAACTCTATCTCTTCTTGATCTTTAGGGCATGATATAGTTCCATTTTTTTTGTATAAGGTTGAATTCCCATATTCTTTATGATGGAACATATCTATATCATTTAATTTCTTAAGTCCAACTTCATCGTATAACTCCATGACAGATTCAACCTTTTGAGTGCCACAATACCTTCTGCTAATGTTCAACAAGCAAGTGACATGCTTTGCCAAACATGAGCTGATATAGAGAAGCAACAATAGGAGTTTTAAATATTGTTTGATAACCTTTTAATGCATCATCCAACTTTCTAGCACAATCTATCCTATAGGCATTTAAAGCTTTTGCCATAATAGACTCCATCTCTAGATTGGAGACCTCACCTTTCCCATTTGATTGAGTATGATAAGGTATTGCCACCTTATTCTTCATATCAGATTTTTCAAGAAAGTACTTAGACCGATGATTACAAAGGTTATAACCCCGTCTCTAATGATGGATCTTATCTTGCTAGACCTAGAAAGTATATTCCTCATCATAAAAGATGTAACAGTCTTTCCATCATTGTTTGAAAGCTCAACTGCCTTCACCCATTTTAAGACATAATCAGTAGCCACCAAGATGTACTTCACAACATATGAGCTCATAAATGGACCTATAAAATCAATACCCCACATATCAAATAATTCAATCTCTAGATTCTGAGTCAATGCTACCTCATGTATTCGTGAGATGTTCTGTTGTCTTTGGTATTGGTCACACGATCTTGCATAATCATGAGCATCTTAATAAATAGTGGAATAGTAGTATGAGCTACCCAAAAAACACTATGATGATCCCTAACCGTGATGAGTGACATGGCATTAAAATACTTATCATTTCAACCTCAGGGACACATCTATGAACTATTCAATATGCACAAATCTAGAACTAGTATGGCTAATCCCTAATAAATTTACACACATCAAACATGAACTTCTTTCAAAGTTGAAAAGATAAATCATAAGGCACGACCTCATTTACCAAAATAATTGTCAAAAAAGTGCGAACTCTTGTTGTGCAACTAATACTTGCAAATCTTGAAAAATATATTGATCTCAAGATCATCTTTCAACTTCAGCATTGTCTCTTCTGCATGTCATGACAAGTGCTCATCTACTTGATTTCAGACCCTTTTTGGTCTTTCACCTCAAAGTAAAATTCTTGCAATAGTTGTACCCAAGGAAATGATCTATAATTTACATCCCTTTAACCATAATATACCTAAGAGTTGTATGGTCAGTATGCACAACCTCTTTCGTGACAAGAATATAAGATCAAAATTTCTCAAAATCAATGATGATAGCAAACAAATCTTGTTCCATCACAGTGTAATTTTTCTAAGTTGGGTTGTGTTCCTTACTGGCCTAATAGATCGTATGAAATATCTTCCCACGTCTTTATCCTAGGACTACTACCACCACTCCACAAATATCACATATAACCTAAAAAGGTATGGAACAATCAGGTGACATAATGATAGGGGTCGATGTCAACTTATCCTTAATGTACTCAAATTCCTTTAGACACACATCATGAAAAATGAACTTCGCCCTCTCCTTAAGTAATTTAAACAAAGGATGTGCAATTTTAGAAAAATCCTTGATGAACCTATAATAAAATCCAGCAAGCCCTAAAAAACTTTGAATACTATTCACAAAAATTGGTGGAGGCAACTTTTAATCACCTCAATAGTCACCTTATCAACATCAATCCCTTTCTTTGATATCCTATGACCAAGCATTGTCCTTTTTTTTATTATAAAGAGAGACATTTCCTAATTTAGCACCAAATTGCTATCTTTGCACCTTCTCTAAATGCTAGCCAGATTGACCAGAAAAGCTTCAAGAGAGTCACCAATAATTGAAAAATTATCCTGAATACCTCAATAGAGTCCTCCACTATGTTTGAGAAGATAGACATCATGCAAAAATGAAAGGTTATGGTGTAGTACATAATTTGAAAGAAAACATCCCATTTGGACAAGCAAAAATGGTCTTCTCTTGATTTTTGAAAGCAATTAAAATATGATTGTATATCAAATAACTATCAAGAAAATAATACCATCCTCTACTAGTAAGTCGGTTTAACACATGATTTGTAAAAGACATCGGAAATGATCATTTTCAGTCCACACATTAATCTTCTACATTCTATGAACGCTCTCCAACTATTGATCGGTCTCAGCAGAATAAGCTCACTTTTATATTTGGAACCACAGTGATTCCACCATTCTTTGGCACACATTATAAGTCTCACCCCTTTGCTGTCTACAAGATGGTAAAACACAGTTGCATCTAACCACCTGATGATCTCTTTTATAACTACATCTAGCATAGACTAATTGACCCTATGTTGATGCTCAATACTAGGAATACAATATGTCTCAAGTTGGATTTTAGTAGTGCAAATTCTTGGAAGAATACTAATAATGTCAGGAATGGACCATTCATTGGCCCTCTTGAAATTTTGCAGAATCGATACTATAGTCTCAACTTGTCATTCAACCAAATTTGTTGTTATAATGACCCTCAAAGTATTTTTCGATCCCAAGAAATCATAGTGGAGGTGGTACGGGAAAGCTTTGAGATTCAAAATACGAAGCTTCATAATAGAAGGTTAGTCGAGTAGAGTAGCCCCATTCTTCAAATCCAAATCTAACTTTTTTGGTGCAAAAGTGTAGGAACCCATACCAACAAGTGCGCTCACTATCTCATAATACTCATAAATATCACCAACTTCAAATTTCATGATTACTTCTGATAGTACCTTAAAGCTAATTCCCTCTTTAATAGAGTTACCAAGGGATCCTCATAAACTATATCAATAATAGAGACTGCATGCATATCCTTTGGTTACTTCTTACATTGGCAAACATTAAAAGTCACTTCCTCATGATTCAATCAAAATATCAACTAACTAGTTTCTAAATCAACAAATGCTTTTTTGGTCGCAAGTAATGGTCTCTCTAAGATGATGTGAACTTCAAAATCAACTTTTAAGTTAACGATAATAAAATCATTTGGAAAGATGAAGGAGTTAACCCTTTGTTAAAACATCATACAAAACTCCTATATGTTTTTTCACAATATAGTCCACTATAAAAAAGTTTCACTGATGTTGGTTTGGGAAACCCTAACCCCAACTATATAATCATTGTAAGTAGAATGAGATTGATGCTAGCACCCAACTGACACAATGCCATTGCAAAATTGAATGCCTCAATGGTACATGGAATTGTTAATGCTTCTGAATCTTTTTTTACCCATACGAGAATGTAAAGTTGTTACACTATAGTGGTGCAAATTATTAATAAGCTCATAAATCATGGTATACTTTTCCATCATAAGACCCAAAAGATAGATGAGATTGTAGAATGGTAGTCAAGATTTGTGGGATCTCCTTTTCCTTTCCTTTTTAGCCATAATCTCTATTTCAACAAATGAAGATGGCTTTTCAAACGTATTCTTACAACTATCACAAGCTCGACCGCATCATCAACAACTACAAGCATAGATGGATCGACAATCATCTTCTTACTTTTAGTAGTCACAATCATGTCGTGACTATCATTTTTTAGATTTAGTATAGTGTTTCTTGGAAGAGTACCTTTTTGACATTAATTCAATGTCGCAGACATTTGGCCAACCTGTAGCTCAAATTGCTTAATAGCGCTAGAGTGTGACTCTACCTAATATCTTCTTGAAGCTTCTTAAGGCTTTCATTAGCTTTCTTCACCTAGTTTAACACTTTAGAGAGCAATTTTTCTACCCTAGTATTATTTGATTCAACATCATGACTTCCAGGTAGAATTTATAAGCATTTATGTCATTCTTGTAATCATTTTTGTTCTTCCAGTAACTATCTATACCTCTACTCCTATCTCTATAACAAGACCAACTTTAATTGTTTTCCTTATGATAGTTTTGACCTTGATTTCCTTGAGCAGAGCACAAATTGTCTTGATTAGCCCCTTGGTTATTGGATTGGAAACTTTCCACTTGATCATCGATGTATTTTGCCTCCTCCTCCTAATCAGAATCATCATGTATAGGAAATTTACCTTGGACCTAATATACCTTTATGTATTTAATTCTATGAACTATTTTGTAAGTAAGATAAAATTATTCCTCAACTATGCTACTTCGTGACTAGTGATCCAATCACATAAGTGTCACTGAGAATGTTTGAGTTACATGTGTGCTAACCCTGTTGGTTTTAGTGATCCTATTAAGTATTACTAAAGCCAGATTCCAAGTTAGACTTACAAATGTACCTTCTTTTATAGTGTCTACTACAACCTTGTTGTTAGCATCCAAAGCTCTTTAGAAAATTTAAAGAAAGTTGTGAATCGGTATTCTATGATTTAGAACTTGTTGCAGCTTCTTCTTAAACCTTAACCATGTCTTATACAATGCCTTCAAACATAGTAGCGTGAATTTATAAATCTTTTTTTTTCAACTGAAACATTATAGAAGGTGGAAAAAATCTCTCCAAGGATTCTGTCTTCAACTCTTAACAAGTAGTTATTAGTCCTTTTGGCAGCTCTGTTAACCATAGACTAGAATCACCAATTAGAGAGAAGGGAAGAAATAGTAGTGCAATAGCATCTTGTATTACCTAGGTAACATTCAGGAATTGCAAATATCTATGAAGTTCATTATATACAAGTACACATTAGCAGTAGCAAGGTCTGTGCATACTTCTTTCATGTTCAACAATTGTATCATAACCCTGGAGATATCAAACTTAGCTCCTGGAGGCAGTATGGTTGGAACAATAGCAACTGTTTTACCTGCATCATCCTAATCCACTTCTTTTTTTGCATTATCAAACTGGGGAACCTAGTGATGGGGACGCTCATAGCCCCTATTCCCTTTTTATATCTCTTATTCCTCAATTGCAGCAAGAAGATTTCCTTTTACTTGTCCAGCCTATATATTAATTGCTACCTGCATTGGGGACTCCTAGTGGATCCATTCTCCTTAAATTTCTGAGTGTTCTCTTAAGTTCAAGTTGAATTAGGGGATTGCCTTGACTCCTATTTTTGGGCATGCATCGGTGTGCACCCCCAAAACAACTGAAAAAGTAAAATCAAGAAACAAATACTAATAGTTAGATAAACACAATTGATTTAATCCTAAATCGTATTCTTCCACCACAGTTAAAGAATTTGAATTTGACCAAATTACACGTCTCTATAAAGTATAAAGTGATCACTAAACTTAATATAGAACATAACTAGGTTGGGGGAATAGGTTATAAGCTCGGGTGATGAAATTATCTAAGTTGTTAGTCAAGTATTTCCGTAAATTAAGGGGTTATTTATATTGGCATTTGAATAAGTAGCAATTGCGAATTTCTTCAAATTTGTAATCAATAGAGGAGAGACACTAGGACTGTGATCCACATAACTTCTGAACTTCATATGTTCTTTGTACTAGTGATCTCACACAGTGCTTAGCATGAAGAATTGTTAAGTTAAGTTCATCTTAACGATCATCCAACCCATATTTTGACTATCCTCAATCACAAGTCTCTCATGAGTTTTTTCATCTAACTGCTGTATCCAAATACACACACAAGTGCACATGGTCGTACAAGTAATATAGGATTTTTAAGTCCGACTATCAAACTCATGGGGGTTTATTGATTAACTACTTTACATAATTAGAATAATGCTAATTATTAATCTAAATTATGGATTTCAAGATATATGTATAAATTAACTAAACTATAAATAAAAATAAAATAACTAACGAACAGTTAACCAAGAAAGGGGAGGATTCTTACCCAATGAATGGATTAATCAATTTAGGATTATGGTCGTGCTAACAATCCTTTTTAGTATCTCTTTTCATGAACTTATTTGATTATCTAGTTGTTGATTTTATGATTTGGAAATGGGCATCCCCTAATCATCTATTCCAAGTAGTTCACAACTACAGCTCTGAGTGCGGGGATGTGAGAAACTAATTCAAATGCCTTTGTTATCTTCCTATTTAGTAACCAAGGAAGGTGATCTAGATATGTTTCAATCCAAGCCAACAAATTAATTCTTTATTATACTAAAGAAGAGATCTTATTCCCTATATTCTTATTTCTTACCCTCCAGTTCCTTTGTCAGTTCACTTCAAGCTCAAGAATTTATTTTAAAGGACACAAATTTTTAAAATTGTAAAAGTAAGTATATAAGAACAACTATTAAAATCAAGAGGTACTAAACAATCATTTAATTAGATACCATAATCCTAAAAGAGAATTTTAACTGCACATAGACATGGAATAATTACAAAAAACCATCCAAAGAAAAGCATAAAAATAAATAAATTAAGGAGAATAATAGATGTAACCATTATTCTCCGGCCTCCACGGTGGATCCTAGCTCTTTCTAGGTCAAAAATTGAGTAAAAGCTGATTTTATAGAATATTTAGAGATGTAGAAAAAAGTCCAAATTAAATAACTGAGTTTAAAATGAACTGGGAAAGATCAACTCCAGAAAAATTCTCCTCCGCACCACACCTTTCAATGAAGAGGTCTACTAAAATGGTTGTTCACTTTACAATTCAACTATAGGTCATTTTAGAATATTTTAATCAATTTAATCCATTAAGTTGCCTGCTTGATTTTCTTCTATTATCTTCCACCTTTAATTTATTTATGTTACAAATTTCTTGATTTTCATACTATTTTAATTCTACACTTAAAAATATAATATTAAGCATAATCCATAAAATTAATGCTTAAAAAGAACAAATAAAATTACCAAATGTGAGACAAATAATGACTAAAATATATATTTTTGGCCAAACATCACCAACCCTCACTTAGAATCTTGCTCTTCCTCGACAATGCATTAAAGTTCATCTCAATAAATCAAGCTAGAAACACCACCACTTTAGCTTATACAAGTAATTAGGTCATGTAGTAATTCAAAACATCAAGTACACTTCCGGTCATTATGCAAGATATACAAACAGGCAACAAATCTCTAATCTTCTAACCTAAAGGTCAGACTCCAACTAATCAAATTTAACCTCACTCACTTACTCTATCAGAGAAAGCTAACAACATCACATATCTATCATAAAACAACTGTCTTCACAAGAAAAAAATAGTCCACACACTCAATTCAAAAAATTAAATATAAATTAAGGACTTGGCATTAAAGAACAACTCTCACACTAACAAAAAAGTTCACATGTATGCACGAAGAACTATAAGGTTGTCCATTAGGTAGATCTCCACTAATTAATTATGATCGAATAGAATCAAAATTGGACTTTAACAAGTTGTATTATTGTCTAGAGGTTGGGTTGAAAAATTTATAATCATGACTTGCACTTCCATAAGCACTTTGCGCTTTTAGATTTTATCACCAATTATTTTTTTCTTTTTATTTTCAGCGCTCTCTCCAACAATTATTTCTAATATTCTCATCTTAATAAGAACGTTTCACTTTTTTCAATTTTTTTCTTTTTGTTTATGTCACATTTTCTCAAAGAGAGTCTTTCATCACTTTTAGCTATCATTGATCACTTTTACCGCCCAATCATCCATTTTCATCAAATTTAACAATTATAACACGTCTATGCTATAGTGCTTAAGGAAGCAAGGTGCAAAAACTAGGAATTCAACAAAATGATCAAAGTAAAAATACATCTACCATATAAAAGGCTACAGACTAAAAGGGGTTAACTAATGATATAGTTTCTAAAAAGGATAAAATTCAACAAGTCAAATCAAAGAAAGCCTACACCATCTTTTAAACAGAGCAACACTTTTATTTACATTCCAAAACATACATTGCAAGTTCTAGACTAAGACTCAAAATGAAATATGCAAGGAATCTTCACCACACATGGCACAATTATCAATTAATAAGGATCAATTTCATTTCTAATACAGACAGGATCATAGAAAACTATAAAATAAGAAAAATCTATATAAAGAGCCACAACCAGAACCTAGGTGTCAACAGATTGACTATTTTATTTACAGTAAAGCACTCACTAAAAAGTACTACCTAAGATCATATCTAAATTGCTAGTATCAAACAAATCAAAAAGATCTTTTCTTTTCTCTCCTAAAAAAATTACACCAAAAATAATTATTCTAAAAGATAAAAAATAACTCGGATCAAAGGATCCCTCCTCAGAATAGAACTAAAAAGAAAAATGAAGGGGTGGACAAAGTGTGCACATCTAAAAGTAAAATACCTAAAAGAAAAAAATCCTCTTTTACTTTGAAGGATAAAATATAAATCCTTTTGTAGTTTTGGACCTTTTCAATTTATTTTTTTAACCCTAACGCAAGCAACAAATAAATAGCAATAATAATAATAATAAAATAAAATCCTACAACATACTTCACCCTAAAAGAAAATTGAAAGACATTCCACCCCACACTTAAAATTATGCATTGTCCCAAAGCTATAAACAAAGTAAAATAAGGGTTAACAATACTCTTTGAGTCCCTCTAGGGCCTAGCTAGAAGCATGTCTTTTCACATTTCATCGAGTTTCGTATGCATCCCACATTTTAGCTCAAACGTACTCTGTAGCATCAAAATTGGATACTTAAACTTTTCCTAAATCAACAAAAATAAAAACAACAAAAACAAGTGACACTAAATTAAAAATTAAAATTAAAAATAAAAGCTACTTACTACATATTAGGATGCCTCCCAACAAACGCCTAATTTAATGACGCGGCATAGTTCATAAATTTTTTCCTCCACCTTGAGGGTATGAATTTCACCCCAGCATTTCCTTCATTTTTTTTCTTCAATCATTGGGAGGTGGTACAAAAATGAAGGAATCAAGTAATAGATAGTGCATGTTAAACTGTTTGACTCTGAAGTGAGGCATCATTTTGAGTTGCTTGTCTAGTGTAAATTTATGAATGTAGGATTCTTGTACCTTATCTTCACACTTATTCATCATTTCTGATAACTTCAAAGGCATGTCATTATCTAAACATAATATAGAAATGTGCTTTGAATGAGACCCAACACATTTCACTTTCAAACTTACACATTTCATGACATACTCACTTTTACACACCTTCTCAATGTCAAACTCAAGCAAAAGATGGTAGTTGATTGGTTGGAGTTCTTCTTCTCTGTCCAAAGACTGGCTAGTATTCATAACTATAGGTTATTGGACATCAGACATCATAATCTTTTTAGTCAATTGATCATTCATGTCTCGGATAACTAGGCCAAATTGCCCTATCTCTTGTATGAGCACATCTCTCCCCTTTCTTATTTTGGTTTTCATGAGTGTGAGACTATTCCGAAGACACTTTTTAAATTTTTGTTCCATTTTAATTATATTTGCCAATCTTCATCTGCTTTTCTACGAACATAACAAACAATAGATTTATCATAATAGGGTCTCAGGGGAGGTGTATAAATGTTGGGACAACTTTTTAATGGCCATCCTGAAAACCAGATATATTGCATACATTCAATTCAACAAATTGAGTAGGTGAACACAACTCGCTCCACTGAATTTTTTTTAAATACACTTCCAATGGAATCCTCCATAAAAATAATAAGAATCATCACCATTCGATCACCATCTATCCCAGAATGACATATTAAGAAGAGTGATAGAGAAGTAAAATAAACTAAAAAGATAACTATGTACAATAAAATAAACTATATACAAGTCAACAAAAAAAACTAATCTAGATAAACAATTAACCGAAGTCCCAAGCAACGATGCCAAAAACTTGTCGCATCCAAATGCACACGTAAGTCTACGCGGTCAAACAAGTAATATACAATTTTTAAATACAAACATCATACCCACATGGGCTTGTCGATTGCCTATTTTACTAAATTAGACTAATTCTAATTATTTATTCAAATGCTTAATTTGAAGATATATTTATAGATTAAAAAACCTAAAAACAAAAATAAAATAACTAAAGAATAATTAACTAAGAAAATAGAGGATTCTCACTCAATCAATAGATGAATTGATTTAGGATATGGTTTTGCTAACAATCATGTTTAGTATCTATTTTCATCAATTTATTCAATTATCTAGTCATTGATTTACGAGGTTAATTTTATGATTTCAAAATGGTCATCCTCTAATTGTCTATTCATAATAGTCTCACAACTACATCGTTGAGCGCTGGGTTGTAAGAAGTTAATTCAAATGTATTTATTATCTTCCTACTTTGTAACCATATAAGGTGATCTAGATATGTTTCTATCCTAGCCACAAATTAATTTCTTATTATACTAAAGAAGAGATATTACTCCCTATATTTTTCGTTTTAACCCTCCATCCCCTTGATCAGTTCACTTTGAGCTCATAAATTTATTTTAAAGGACGCAAATCTTTAAATTAATAAAAGCAAATATATAAGAACAACTATTAAAATCAAGAGGTACTAAAAAATCATCTAATTAGCTACCATAATCCTAGAAAGAGAAATTTAACTCCACATAGACATGAAGAGTGAGATTGGAATTTGTCGGTTGTAGTTATCTCCAACAATCCTCATTCTCAAAACAACACCAAAATTACTCGATAAAAAATTGATTTTCTCTTATCCAAAGAAATAAATTGGAGGTTTTCATCTTCAAGTCCAAATCCCCAAAAACTTTATTTCAAGAATCAAAAGTAATCAGGTATATAGGTATTTAATGAGGATCTCCTTTCATCCTCATGCCCAAATTATAATTTTATTCATGAATTCTATGAATTCCATAAACTAGGGTTTTATCCAATTGTTACTCTAAGCATAAATTCAATCTCCCATGAGATATTTTTCACTCATCAGCTTGTTTTAATGATTATTCATGACATCAACAACCCATAATATATCATTCATTCTATATCAAGTCCATGCATGGTTTGCATGTTATTATTCCAAATTTAAAGAATGTGATCAAGTTATGAATGATATACTTTTGTTTTTAAGATTTCTCAATCCTCAAGCTTAATTCCCTTCAAGTTTTGGGTTCCAGGTTAAATATGAGTTTTCTTTAATTTATTCAGTTTATTTTGTAATTAAACCATGAATACGTATTTTCCTATAAAAATAGCTTTTTCCCATGTTCAGAATCATGAATTTTCATATTATGGTCAGTTGTTGAATTTTTGGGCTTTATTCATGAAATTCTCTTCTTATGATCAGTTTTTAATATTATCATGTTTAGTCGCATTAGTCAGAGATGGTGGGTTATGAACACCCTATACCCAGAAAATTAGAGATACATTAGTTTACATGTTTTTAAATGCTTCAAATTATACAAGCACTGTTATTTTGTTAATACCATGACTTGGGCATATCAATTATCAGTGCATGTACAAATTTATGCTTTTGTGTATTTCAGTTGGGAGTAATACTTAGCACCAAGTGAATGTAATAATGACAATTTCCTCATCAGTTAGGCATGAAACCATTAGTAGCAGTCCCTGAGTTCCAAAACTATGTTGCCATCATAGGTTATAAGGGGTCCTCGTCAGTAGAGGCATGAAACCTAGTACTTTTGGACATCAGTGTAGAGGATACACGCCAGCCAGTATCGGTACCCTTGGTAAGGTATCGACACCCTTTCAACTAGAATTACAAGTTGGACCTCGATTAGCTTAGATTGGGGTTTGTCGGTTGTAGTTATCTCCAACAATCCTTAGTTTAGTAATCAAATTAAGTTCAGTTCAGGTTCGCATGACCAAGTGTTCAATATATAAATTATTCAGTAATTCAGTTTTATACAATACATATTTATACTTGGTCATTGTATCAGTTCACATCCCACAGTTTAAGACCTAACTTTCATACATTCCCTTAGTATAGTTTTATATCATATTTAACATTATCTTGAGATTAAATATAATAGTCATGTTTCTACAGCTTCCAAGATTACAGAAATATTTTAGCTCATGATTTTAAATTTTTACTTTTCCTTACAATTTTTACATACAGTCATAATTTAAGCATATTTCAGCAAATGGCTTATGTCATCAGTTTTAAAGCATGTTTTATGACTTTTCATAACTAGTGCATATCTCACGTACTCAGTACATTCCAAAATACTGACCACATATATGTATCTTTGGCTACTTTATTTTATGATGTAGTTACTATATGTAGCCCACACATCAGGGTCAACTAGTTCAAGCATTCAGCCACCAGGTTATGAGTTCTCTTATTTTAATTACTCTAGTCCGTTGCAGTTCTTGTATTTTTTTTCTTATCCTTATGTACTAATTAGGTATAGTTGGGGGTCATTTTCCGACTATCTATAGTTAGTATTAGTAGAGGCTTCATAGATAGTCAATTAGAGTCATTGTATGTAGTTTCAGTTCTCCATTCTTTCAGATTATAGTATTTTAAACTTTGAACAGTAATGTTTTGAAATAGATTATGCCATGATTATTCTTTCACTCAACGAATTTAGCTTATATATATATATATTAAATTTGTTTCTCAAGCATCGTGCTAGTACATAGGTTAACTTGGGATCACTTGTGGTTCTAAGCATCATGTTATGACTAGGGTAGTTTTGGGTCGTGGCCAATTTGGTAGCAGAGCACAAAGTTCAAGTGTCCTAGGTTGCCTATGAAGCCTTGTCTAGTAGAGTCTTTCATAATGGTATAGATATGTCTCTACTTTTCTTCGAGAGGCTATAAGGCATTTAAGAAATGTTTTCCTTCTTTCATATCTCAAATCATGCAGTACAGATGTTCTTTTAAGAACTTGTACAAATTTTTACATTGCTCCATTCATGCCAATTTTGCCTTAATTTTGAGGTATTAGAAATGGTAAAACTTAAATTCCTATTGATAGATTTTTCTTAGAAAGTCCCCATAGACAGTTATGAGATTATATGCGGGCTTAAAAGGATCCCTTCAATGCCTTTAAGTTCCAATCTTTGAAACCGTTCGTTGTTATTTCTAAAAATCATGAACTAAGACAACGTCATATGTTCCCTCAGATCCTTTCTCAGAATCCTATTGCTGCATAACCTAAATTTAGAAGAATGAACCTAGAAGTTTAACAACAATAAATTGGGTATAATGTTTATCTGAATTTAGTAGATATGTATACATGGGGCTAGAAAGGTGTTGTGTTGATTTTATAATAACACTTTGAGAGAGATTTACCAGTTAAGGGGATGAGATTATGTCAATGCTTAAGTTAGGATAGGGATGAGACAACGACTAGAAAGATGGAGAAGTTTGTTAACGTTGAATCTATTCATAAAGTTTTGTGTGGCCTAGTGTTTCATAATTCCTATGTTGTAGTAGTAAGTTAGTATAGTTCATTAAAAGCTTAGGGATATCCATCTTAAGTGATAGAATCTATGTTTGAACTGTGGATGATTAAGCTAATAGAAAAAAGAATTTTCAATTCTAGAAGGAAAAAGTGTTAACTTCGGGTATTGTGATAATTTAGAAGGTTTAAAAAAATAATCTCTTAAGTTATTATTGAGATTATTGAGGCTATAGAAAGTTAAGAATTATATCTCAGAAAGAAGTACTGGCAATGGGTTTTACACTTTCAGGTATAGTATTTCGAGAAGAGTTTAGTATTTATGTTTATTGTTATATCTCGGACTCTTGATTAAAGTGATTGCAATTCAGTTTAGAGTTTATTAAAGGGGGGCACATACTTAGAAAGATGGCTTAAATCTAAGGGGGAGATGATAGAACAAGAAACCAAGTCCAGCTCTCAGATTCTAGTAGAGATGCCAGTGTGTTGTAGAGAAACACTAGGGAGAAAAATGCCCGACCCACTCGTATTTTTGTACAAAATTTTGTTCTTCAGTCATTACGAAACCTACTCAAGACTTACAAGTCAGCTCTATGATCATAACTCAAATTCATGCATTTTATATAGAATCGTGTACACTCTCAGGTCCTTGTATAAGGAGCGCCTGTTCACTCAGAAGTACGACTCACATTTCATGAATTTATGAATTCTAAAATCAAGTCATGTAGCTCATGATGTACTCATATCTTACAATATGCTCAATTCCCAGAACTCATGGTACACCCTTAATGACCGGTAAAAATTAACATTATGTCATGTATGTCTTCAGTTTGGATCTCTTTAATGATTCCATGCCTTTTATACTTTATTCCTCAGGCCTCAGTTAAGTTTCAGAGTTATGTATTGTATTCTTTCATTCTTCAGGTCCTCATGTTCTAATCTCTCAGTAACCTCTCCTTATGTAATGATAGCGGTGATGAAAATGGATGAAAATGGTTTATATGGGAGAGAGTAAATGTTTCTCCTGAAGGAAAGATTATTGTATGCTTTTTTTATCAAAGGCTATAAGTATGAAGGATGATTGAGGCAAATCTTTTGGTATATGTCATAGTTAGTTGAGAATTTAGGGTGTGTTTTATTGGGGATAGTGCATGAAAGTTGTTATTGATAGAGATATTAGAGCATATGAAAAAAATTCTTAGGCGAGTCGGTTGCCTAGAAGTTCAAATGTGGTTATAATAATAGGCTTGAATGTCATGTTGGTATATAAGTGGACAAATGCATTGTGCGCTAGTGAATTCCTAGTAAAAGGTTGAAATTAGTTGTTGAAGTGGTAAAGAGTACTATTCTTGAGATGAGAGCTATGAAAACACATAGGATATTGAATCCATGGTTTAGACTAGTATTATGGTGTTATGTGTAGTACCTTGTGACTTTGAGTTAGGCTTGAACATGGTGAGAGAATTTAGTTCAACTCAAACTTTTGTAGAAGGAGTTATCAATACCTATGTCAAGAGTTTAAGTGGCGTCAAATGAAGTGTCTTATTTAAGGAGAAAAGTATAGTTGAGGGAGTATTTAACAAGTGTGTCTAAACTTGAAAGTTAGCAGTTGCATTACCTAAGGCATAGTAATTCTATCCTATCTTATATTTTATATGCCTATATTCCATGTTATAGAGTTGTAGCCATATTGTGATTCCTTATTTAGATATCTCACTCAGATCATGCCAAAAATTTTTGCTCCCTAATATTATTAGAAATTCTTACAAAGAGTGTTGAAGGAACACTTCAGTTAAGTTATAAACTTTCAGTATGAGTCAATCCGCATAGCCAACAATCCAGTTTAGCAATTAGACAGATAAGCTCTTATAGTTCTTCAGTTTTTCATCCAGTCTTACTATCTGATGTTTCATGAATATGCCTATTCCAGGAGGTAATTTATTTAGATTCATGCAAATTGTGAATTCAGTTTAGTCCTTACTCCTAGTCTAAATCAATCTCAGCCATAAAGGATATCTAGATTAGAAATCAATATTATCTTAGTTATCAAACTTTAAAATTCAACCAGACAGTACTAGTGAGCTCCCAAATTTTCAAGCTGGTCAAATTTTATTTGAAATTTTTCTCATCATATCCATATTCAGCCTCAAAATTATATGTCAGGGTTTACAACTCTTTTCTATTCTTTTAGCCAAGTCAGTCTTCAGTCAAGGACAAATGACCCAAAGAGGGAGATATTGTGACACCCTGAAAATCCAAGCTAATGTTAGAACCATGCTTTAAGTTCATTAAGAACCAAATCTTATATTTTGGTAGTTTTATTAGTGATTTAGACATATATTAAGACCCCAAATAGCTCCTAGCTTAATGAAAAGTCAAAACATCTCTTAGCAATTGAATTCTTGTGAAGTATAAAACTATAGTCATTTTCAAACGAGCATAGCTTTTGTTATACTAAGAAATTTTTAGCTAAAGAAACACTAACAAATACATAATTGAATTATCTTTCCAACAATATAAATTTCATCTTAATCCAAAATTGGGGTGAAAGGTGATGGCAAAAATACTGAAGCACTGTCAAAGTTGCCCAGAATACAACTCATAATGTCTCATTATGGGTCGTTAGGAGGGAGTAGTAATCTGGGAAGTAGAGTCTGAAATTGGACTTCTAACCATGACTCATCTCCAGACCCTACGAGTCATGACCTAAGTCATTGGGACTGCTTCCAGGCAATTTCCAGACACTTTTGAGGGATTTTTTGGTCTTTTCCCACTCCTTTAACCCCAAACTTGTCGTTTAAACTACTTTAAGGCTAAATAAAAAGACAAAACAACCCCAAATCCTTCATTCTCATCAAAAATCCAAAATTACTTGATAAACATGCGATTTTCTCTTCTCCAAAGCAATAAATTTAAGGTTTTCATTTTCGAGTCAAAATCCCCATAACCTTCAATTCAAGAACCAAAAGTTATCACGTATGTGGATATTCAACGAGGATATCCTTTCATCCTCATGCCTAAATTATGCTTTTATTCATGAATTTTATGAATTCCATAAACTAGGGTTTTATTCAATTGTTACTCTAAGCTTAAATTTAATCTCCCATGATACAATTTTCACTTATAAGAATGTTTTAATGATTACTCATGACTTCTTAGGCCCATAATATATCATTCATGCTATTCTTATGTACATGCATGATTTACATGTTATTATTCTGAATTTAAAGCATAAGATGAAGTTATGAATTATATATCCATGTTTTTATAATTTCTCAATCCTCAAGCATAATTTTCTTCAAGTTTTGAGTTCCAGATCAAATATGAGTTTTCCCTAATTTCTTCAGTTTATTTTGTAATTAAACCATGAATACATGTTTTGACTTAAGAATAACATCTTCCCATGTTCAAAATCATGAATTTTCATATTATGGTCACTTTTTTGAATTTTTAGGCTTTATTTATGAAATTCTCATTTTATGATCAGTTTTCAATATTATCATATTCAGTTACATTAGTCAGATCTGGTGGGTTATGACACCCAATACCTTAGAATTCAGACATACATCAGCTTACGTGCTTTTAAATACTTCATATTATACATGCACTATTATTTTCAGAATACCATGGATTGAGCATATCAGTTATCAGTGCATGTACCAGTTTATGCTTTTGTGTCTTTCAATTGGGAGCAATACTTAGCACCGAGTGAGTGTAGGGATGAAAACTCCCCCATTAGTTAGTCATGACACCATTAGTATCAATTTCTGAGTTTCAAAACTATGTTGCCACCGTAGGTTATAAGGGGTCCCCCGTTAGAAAAGGCATGCCACCCTAGTCCTTGGGGACATCAATTTAGTAGATCCACGCCAGTCAGTATTGGTACCCTTGGCAAGATATCGATACCCTTCCATCTTGGGTTATAGTTTGGACTTCAATTAGCTTAGATTGGGGTATGTCGGTTGTATTTAGCTCCCATAGTCCTCAGTTCAGTATTCAGATTTTGTTCAGTTAAAGTTTGTATGACCAACTGTTGAGTATGCCAGTTATCTAGTTATTCAGTTTTATATAGTAGATTTTTATACTTGGTTATTGCATCAGTTCACATCCCACCAGTATTAATACATGACCCTCAATATAGTTTTACATTATATTCAACATTATCTTGAGATTAAATATAGTAGTCATGTTTCTATAGCCTCCCAGTTTACAGAAATGTTTTAGCTCATGATTTAAAAATTTCACTATGCCTTATAGTTTTTACGTAAAAACATGTTGTGGTTGCATTTTTTAGCAAATGGCTTCTGTCCTCAGTTTTAAAGCTTATTTTACGTATTTTCATAACTAGTGCATATCTCACATACTCAATATATTCTAAAGTACTTATCATATATACGTGTTTGTGGCCACATTTTTTCATGATGTAGGTACCAAATATAGCCCATGTATTAGGGTCAGCCTGTTCGTAAGATTCAGCCAGTAGTTCTCTTATTTTGAGGACTTTAGTCAGTTGCAGTTCTTGTATTTTATTTCTTATCCTTATCAATTGATTAGGGATAAGAGGGGGTCATGTCCTGACTACCTATAGTTAGTATTAGTAGAGGCTTTATAGATAGACAGTTAGTGTCATTGTATGTAGTTTAAATTCCACTTTCTTTCTGATTGTAGTGTTG
Organism: Capsicum pubescens; assembly: GCA_030864215.1. Taxonomy (NCBI): domain Eukaryota; kingdom Viridiplantae; phylum Streptophyta; class Magnoliopsida; order Solanales; family Solanaceae; genus Capsicum; species Capsicum pubescens. The sequence goes on from CM061543.1 coordinate 260,001,434, forward strand.
TAAAATTTGAACGGTAATATTTTGAAATAGATTATGCCATCATTATGCTTCCTCTCAATAAATTTAGCTTTTATGTATGTTTTAAAGTAGTTGTTCAAGCATCATGCCACTACATGGGTTAGTTTGGGATCACTTCTGGTTCTAAGCACCGTGTTATGACTATGAGATAGTCTCGGGTCGTGACACTTACAATTCTCAAGAACAAGTAAATAGAGTCAAAAGTAGTAAGAGAATGTAAACTAAAACATAAAACCTAATAGGAGTACTTATAGATAAAAAATAAATCATGTCTTAAAAATAATAGAAAACTAGGTCGGTAGTGGCAACACTTATGTAAATGGGGTGTATTCCTAGCTATGCCTCATCACCGATGCTCATAGCATGTTGGATTGTTTTCTTACTAATTGTTGGCGAGGGATGGCTCGTAGAGATAATCAACGACTCTTTAGGTCCGTTATTGTCACTAGAGTAACTTTTTCACATATTCAGGACGTTGGAAATGTTTACTGGATGAGTCTTGGTAATGAAACGTCTCCATTCCAGATGTCTCGTAGGGTAAACTCCTAGACACTGACATAGATTTCTACCTCTGTGGTACTTTAGAACAAAATGCCTAGGATGGGTCACCTGACGAACCATTTCATGTCACTACAAGTCGTAGCATGTAGCCATTGGCAACACTTAATCTTCAAACATCAAGGACTTGGGCACTATTAATGGACAATTAAGGACACGACTCGTATCATGACCCAACGAGTCGTGGCTAGGCATCAGACGCCAACACAGCTAATTATGGTTCTTTTTCATCTTTTTACTACCAAGACTTGTTTCCTATAAAACACCAAAAAAAATCATACCAATTATCATACCCAGGTTCTTGCATATTCTCCTAATTTTAAGCGTCGAAAGTGCCATCAAACGATGTCACATCAACATGAAATATAAAAGAAGAACTTTCAAATAAAAAAGGTCAAAAATACCCCTAAACTATCTATAATGGATCAAAAATACCCCTCATTAATTTTTTGGATAAAAAATACTCCTTCATAAAATATTTGTCTAAAAAATACCCCTCCCTCTAATAGACTACCACTAAGTATGCCACCTAGGTAAAAAGGGCCACGTCGCTGTGCCATATCTCCATCCACGTGTAAAATTCCCTCTTTAATTCCACGTTTCCAGTTCTTGAAGTGACATTCATGTCTTTTCAATTGTAATATGGCATGCCTAATGTAGAACATGCCATACATGTAGTCAGTGTAGTTTTTGCTTGAGTGTCTTAGTTTACATAGTGATGATAGAGTCTTCCTTGATTATGATTAATCTAAATTGTGGTTCGAGAGCCTACAAGGCTTTAAGTGTCATTAGCTATGCGCGTTAGCTTAGTTTTGAGGAAAACTTAATATTCCTAATGAAGTATAAAGTGTTCTTTCTGAATTTTTGTGATAAGTTGCATGTGTTTGAGTATTTATGGTGCATCGGAAACAATTCAAGAGTCAAAATGATTAAAATGTGTTTAGACGAGAAAGCTAGTTAGGCTAGCCTAAGCTATGCTTGTTCTAGTGTACTTTGATGAGGTTATTGTGTTGTATGGACTAATGTTTGTAATGAGTTGTTAAAGGAGTCTATTGTAGCAGCTATGAATACTAAATGAAGACTACACAAGCCACAAGTAGTGGGGGAACAAAGAACACATAGACTAGAAGAAGAGAACAAAAATTTGAAACCTCACCTTGTGGAGGTGGCCATGTGCTGCACCCCTAGGGAGATGTAACACCCCGTACTTTTGGGCTAGAATTTAGACCGTCGTTCCTACACGTATAGATCTGAACTAAATGATTACATGTTACTATATGTGTAGTTATCACTCCTATAGTGGGGGAAAACCTTTGATTATGAATTGAGGTCACAAAAATCTTCTAACTCAAAGACGAGTTGAAAACTCTTCTATCGATTAAGTTTTGGTGAATGCCTAAACTTAGGTCAACTTTCATCGATCATAACTTCATGTACATAAATAGTTAGAGGGCCTACTATATATCAAATGAAAGGTCTTTAAGTCTTCTTTCCAATGCCACTGATTTTTCCTTAATCTGATACCCGAGCAAAAAGTTAAGACTTTACAAAGTGGAGTGCATAGCCTAGCAATTGCCTAAGGCTACTAGAAATGTTGTGCCATGGGAAATGCATCGCCCAGTCTAGCTTAGGAAATGGTCAATGTGATGTCCAGCCTATTTTTGGAGATGGTCAATGCAAGACACAACATAGCTTAGGCTATAGGCAATGCCTCACATGCCCTATGGACCAACGACGTAAATACTTCATTTTTAAGTCATTTTAAGGCCAATCAAGTCTTTTTACAATCCAAAACTGTCCCTAATCATCCTTAAACGAAATTAGGGTTATTAGTAACATTTTAACTCTCTTAATATCCCTAATTCATCTTCCAAGAACACCATAAGAGAAAAATAACTTAGGACTAAACATTCAAGCTCAAGGGATCAACTTTTCCGTGAATTCTTCATCGATTAAGGTACGTAGGGATGTCCTAAAAACTCTATGGGCATAAGTTATGATTTTATCAATCTTTTGAAAACATGTTATGATGTTTATAACAAGGGTTTGAACAATTGTTTTTAATATCCAAATCACGAAACCCTTTTCAATGATAGACTTATTGTTTTGGTCTGGACGCCTTCCCTTAAAAATTGATTTTTACTCGTGTATATGTAAGTATGTGTTTTGAGTTTTGCAAAGATTAAATCGAGAGAATGAATGACAAAACCCCTCTTTTGTTATAATACTTCTTGATTTTACATGTGGTGGGTTTTTCAATTGTATGTTTTGAAGCGTGAGCTAAGTGTTTTACAACTGTTTTGAACTTTATATTGATTATGTATTGAATAGAGGGTGTTTTATTGCTTATAAATATTTAAAGTGATAATTGAAAGATATTGCATGGTTTGTTACATGATACTTGACCACTATGTGTTTGTGAATTGAAATTGAGGATCTTTGCCTAAGTTTTCATAAGTTTCACTATACGCATCCTCATATACTATTTGAATAGTTTGGTGGTATGAACACAAAGTTTTGAAAGAGAAGACTGTAACATGATAATGTATGGATTAGAGATAAGACTTTCAAGTCTTGGTAAGATGATACCAAAAAGATGAATGCCATAGCAGATTCAGAACAGACTAAAATATAGATTTTACTCGGATTTTCAAATTTTGAATTCAGAACGATGCATGTTTAGAAATTGTTAAAAATAGGCACCAAGAGATTTAGGTGGTTACCCAAAGTAGGCATGAGTCATACAACTTATTCTCGAAATGTGTTTTATCGATATGGGTTTATTATATCCCCAACGAGTGATTATACGCTGGCCTAGTGCCCTGTGGCATATCAAATTCAGATACTCCAACCCTTTCGGCAAACTTGGGTTGGGGGCTTGGTCACCGAGTTAAGGGAGAATCCCATATATCCCTTGGAATACTTTCAGATATGTAGGGTGTACCACTGTAACTCTCCGAGTCTATACCCTAGACGCTACACAGTGCTTACGATCCCAAAGAACCACAAGATAACCCATGAATGATATCTGTTATGAGAACTAAATAATAATACTGTAAAATATGGAAAAATAGGCTGAAATTCCATAAGGTTCAAAATCTAAAGTATTGATAAATAACAAGATCTGATAAAACGTCTGAATTTGAAATATTGTCTGAAACTAGTCTAGTCTAAAAGCCTCTAACTGAACTGTCTGAGAAGTGGAGTTTATGGGACAATCCCCCAACTAACTCCAATTACCACAATACTGAAACTACTGAAATGCTAAAATAAAAGCCTATCCCCGATAGATGAGTACTCACTACTAAATCTGCGACTGCTGACTGGATCTTTCTAAGTGCGATCAGGAGCCTGAGTGTCCGAACCTATGATATGAGATATCATAGCATAAAGAAAGAGTATGCGTCAGTACATGGAATATACTGATATGCTAGAGGAGGTAAGGTTGAATACAAGGGTTCATATGCATGAACAGTAACTGACTGGATGATATAGAGTAACTGAATATAAGAGTTTGTGTATACTTTAACTAAGCTTTTCTGAAGCTAAGTATTGAGTTCTGATAACTGTATAACTGATATTTGAAGTTACTGATAACTTATTTACTGTTACTAATTGACTGTGTTTGACAGCCCTAATTCTGTAAAACTGAGCTGAGTTCTGAACTAAAAACTGAAACTAAAACTGTGGGAGGTAATTATCTAACCAACATGCCCTAAATAAGATAAAATAACTAAGCTGGGTTCCAATATGTAACCCCAATTGGAAAGGTGTTATCACCATTCCACGAGTACTAACAACTGCTGTGGACCCAGTCCTAACTAACGGGTGACCCCAGAGATCAGTCCTAAACTAGCACGTGATCCCTGAGTATGTCAGTCCTATCTAACGTATGACATCTCATAACCTACGCTGTCTACGTAGTTCTGGAACTTAGGGATTGCTTTTAGGTACCCAATCCTAACTAACGGGTGAGACCCCATCCCTAGGCTCGCTCGGTGCTGAATCCTTCTCCCAACTGAAAGACACTCAACTGAGTATACTGAACTAGACTGGACTGATATAGAGATTACTTAGTTTTCTTGAGTTCTGTAACTGACTGAGTTCTGAAACTGACTGAGAGTACTACTGATCATGATATGACTGATACTATTCTGTAACTGGCACTGGCTCTAGGTAAATAGCTAAATTTCTGGGTATTAAATACCCCCAAGACTCGATAGTATGAAAAGTAAAGCATCACATGATCTTGAATACTATTACAACATTCACTTGGTCATAATTCATTCATAGAGACATTTCATCAAACACTTGTAACGCATTAACTTGTACATGAATGAGGAATACATGTTAGCATGCTATAATGGCATTATGTCATTCTCATAGACAATTAATCAAACACATGGGAAGCATACTTGGTTCATTAAGTCATAAACACTCAGGGTTAACATGGTTACAACAATCAACTTGCAAATTGAAGGGTTTATCATGAATATCATGTAAATCAACACATACTAGGAACAATTCTAGGAACTTGGAATTTAAATCATGGATAACATATAAACATGACAATTACAATGCCCAAACTTGCAACTTCATGGATTATAACATGGGGATTACTCAATTCAATATACATGTTATTCAATTTCATAGAATCCACCATTAATCATGGATTGAAACTCAATTAATGTGAAGAACATTAATACAATCTAATTTCATATATGTAAATCATGAATCATAAATCTTGAAGTTTTAAAAATGGATTCTTGGACATTATGGGTTAATGAGACCCATTTATGAACATCTAACATACCTTGGAAGATTCTTTCTTGAAAGTTCTTGGTGGAAATTCTTAGGCTTGTTCTTGATTTCTTGAACTAGGGTTTTTTTGCCTTTTTGAGAGAGAATGCTTTGTTTCTAGAGAAAAGTGAGTAAATAATAGATAAATAGCTATTTGGGGGTTTAAATTTTGTGTTTAAACTGACTAGGGCTATGGAAAAAAGACCATACTACCCCTGGGAAGCGTATTAAAAATTGTCACTAGAAACCCGATTTTGCATGCCGGCGTGACGTGGTGCTATCGCACTGTTTCACTGGAAAATGGACAACTAGGAATTGGATTGGTGGGGCGATATGACGCCATCACAGTGCTTTGCTGGATGCAATTTTGGTCCTTGGTGCGATGCGGTGGAATCGCGTTACCTCACTGGAAATTAACAATTATGAATTGGGTCTATGGCACGATGAGCCAATATCATGGAGCAACACTGGAATTTGATGATTGATATTTAGCTGGCCTCCATAACGCATTGAGTTGCCAGTTGGCATACTGTTCTTACTAAAATGGCAATAACTCTTCGCCCGTACAATTATTTTAGATTGCTCTGCGTACCGGTACAATTGTATTGACCCCCTATATTTCAGGATTTGAGGCTCAGTCCCGGGGTTCCATTAAGCAGTAGATTGACTTAATAGAAGTTGCAGCTGGTTAACCTCCCTTACTTTGGAAGGCCTGGTTACAAAACTTGTCATGGTTATATTATTTTGACTCATGGTCTGACTGGGGGCCTTGTCCCAGAGTTCAAACAGATGTTATTTTTAGTTAGTAGAGATTTCACAGACCAGAGTCCTATACTTTAAATGTTATGAACTTTATTTCATATTGTCTAGTTGAATTTAAAAGTGACCATGTTTCCGTTTATTAATCTTCCGCATATGTTTACATTGTATGAACATTGTGTATGATTACCAGATAGAATAGGGGCACTCGGGCCTTCACGGTTCGGGATGTCCGTCATGGCCAGGGCCTCGGTTCGGGTCATGACAGGAGAAGGTAAACTCTTTGGGCCATGCTATAGACATGTCCCACACCCTCTTTAGTCATGTTATCTGCCATGCCGCGTAACTACCCCCCCTAAAAAATAACTAAAAGTTCATTAGTTGAGGGCAAAGTGGTCATGCTTATATTTCATATGGGGCACCTTATGGAAGACCTAATGGAATTTATAAAGATTAATCAACCATATTTAATTACATCTTTATACCAATACATATTTAGAGAGAGGAGAAGGCATAAAGAGCTCAATGTTATGGTTTTTCTTCCTGTTAACTTCTAGTTTCTTGTAGTTTTACATACGAATTCATTGATGGTGGTTCCTTGTATGGCTATGTATGGATTAATACCCTATTTCAAGGGTTAAGTCTACAAACATTATTGGTTAACTACATTCAAGTTGGTCAATGTTAATTACCAAAATTGGTTTGTTCTTATGTTCTTGTACTCACAATTTTATTAATTCAAGACTTTTTGAATACATCTATATATCTTTTGGGAGATTAGAAGAAGTAACATTGGAATAGGACATTGAACATAAGTAATGAGTTCTTGTTTTTCAGATGAGTTACAAATAAGATTCACTTCTAGGATAGGGATATAAACAATTTGCATTGGTTGGGTCAAATACGGGATGACACATCAATGCTCTTGAATTAGTTCCCATATTCTTGCTCAATGATGCAGTTCTAAGGGTAATTAAAGTAGAAGATTAGAGGCACGAAAGAGCATACTCTTATATTAACCCTGTGAATCAACAACCAAGATGGATAACCTAACCAAAGAGATTGTATAGTTTTGCATAATTTTTCAAGATGCCTTGACTCTGGAACTCATTGAGTTGTTATTCACAGGACTTTTAATGTAACAACCCGTATTTTAATCTAGAATGTAAATCGTCTTTCCTACACATAATAGTTCCAAAAGCCAACAAATCCTATGCAAATTTAGTGTGTTAATCAATTATGTAGTATGGGAATCTAGTTGAGCATGAATTGAGATCATATGGTTCCCTTAACTCAAAGATGAGTTAAGGTGGAAATCGAGTTGAGAATGAATTGAGATCATATTGTGGGAATCTAGTTGAGCATGATTTATATCTGAATTATGAATTCTTTAAATCCATGGTGATATTTATGTACTTGTATGGTATTGAATTGTACACTATTGAGAGCATGGTTTAAGAACCCTTTTGGAATAATAGACTTATGCTAAATCAATGTTGAAGGCTAATTTTTAAACAAATGATGATTTTCTTAAGTTTTAAGGTTTTGATAATAAATATGTATGTGTTGAATGATTGGTATGCGAAAGGCTATGAAATGGTGGGCTATAAATGACTTGCAAGTTGGGGGTATGATGATACCTCATCGAGAAATTGCCCTTGAAAGAAAAAGAAAAGAAGGTTATGAACATGATGCATGTTTTCTTTTAATGAGCTAAAAATAGACTAATGTGAGCTAGATAGTTACCCGAAGAAAGCACGAGTCAGGAGACTCTATGCTGGAAATCGTAATTTGCAGACATGGGACTTTGGTACCCTGCTATGTGATCTTATGTACCTTGTATTATGTCGTCCCAATTTGGGAGTATGGTTAGGAGCCCTGCTTTGTGATCTTGTGCCCAACCATGGCATATTGAATTGACTGGGGAATTTAACACCCTTCTTTGTGATCTTACGTATTCTCCCCTCACTAGAACTCCAAGCTTGGTGGTAAACTGAGATTTGGTGGTCTGTGTAAACATGAATTTGTAGGCTATACCATCTAGCACAATAATTCTAAAGTAAATTGAGATACAAAGGAAAGAAATGTGTTTGGAAACTCATCCTAATATGCCCATGTGCTTTCAAATTATTTTGTGACACTATTTATATAAAATCTCTCACCTATGTTATGCAAAAGTTGTATTTTATTTTTGAATTACTCTACATACCAGTACATTTGTATTGACCCCCTTTATCTCAGGATCTGAGGCACAGTCAAGAAATAGGCTTGAGTGAGTCAGAAGTTGCAGTTGGTGAGCCTTCTCTATTTTGAAAGGCTTGATTTTCAGATTTTGTTGTTTCCTTCTTTATATGGTCTACTGGGGCCCTTGTCCCAGTTTTAGAAAAGACATTGGTTCAGATGTATTAGAGATTTTGCAGACCGTTGTTAGAAGTTATGGAATTCCATTTTTAATTATTCCTTTGAATTATATTATTTGACCATGATTTCATATCGATATGTATGTCCACATTGCCTTTTATAGTATGTGAACATGTGTATGATGTCCAAAAAGTGAAGGGCGCTCAGGCTTTTATAGTTTGGGATGCTCGTCATGGCTAGGGTCTCGGCTCGGGTCGTGACAAACTTGGTATCCGAGCACGGTTCATGGTCCTAAGGTGTCTGCAAAATTTCATCGTGTAGAGTCATATTTATGGGTATGTAGCACACCATACTTATAAGTAGAAGGCTACAAGGCATTTAGGAATGTTTCTCTTTCATCATGTTCTAGTTCTTGCTATGGAGTCAAAATATTCCTCTTTCATACTTTAGTTCGTGCTATGGTGTCGTCCATACGAAAGTAGAGTTATCCCAATTCTTTTCTTACTCTGATCTTCTCAGATATGTCTCATTGTTAAGGTGATTTAAGTGCAGAAGCTTAGAATCTAAATGGTATGGTGCTTTCTGATTTAGTCATAAATGATTATGAAATTGCACAAGGACTTGAGAGAAGTCAATAAGTGCTTTAAAGAGTAATGATTTGATCTTATACCCCTATCTACATCAATTGTGCATTTGAGCCTGAGATATGCAGTATATTTGGTCCTTTTCAAAATTTTTTATTGTAGATGTCATGCTTAAGGGTAGTGATATATGTCAGAATGTTAGAACAATATTTCCCCTGAATAGTAGTATATGTTAAGGCGTCATACCCTATTGGTAGCAAGATAATCCTAAAGTTAGTGATATGATGTCATAAGCTTAGAAATCAGAATGAGGGTGACTTTTGTGTAAGGGAGCTAGTTTAGTTGTGTAACCGTTGATTGAGGGATGGTTTGCTATTTTATAGTGATAGACTAGTGTGGTAGTAATAATTGCAGATTGTATAATAATTTGTAAAGGAAATGGCTGGGAACGATTATTATTTACTCATAATAGGGAAGGATCTCAGAATGGATAGATATGGTGGTTGTAGAAATAATTTATAGGCTGTGAATGGAAAGGGTAGATTAGTCAATAAGTTATAGGTATAGACTCATTATTGTATATAAAATTTTGAAGGTGGTTGTGATGTATGCATGATTAAGTAAGTCTAATGTAAGAAAGTGGGATATGCTAATAGATGGTAATGGATTATAATATAAGATTAAGATCGATTATCCCTATTATGCGACTTTACCCCCCTTTGATTGTCCCTTCTCTAGTAGTTGCAAACTAGTACGTCCTGTGAGAAAGAAGGTAGTGGATTTCAAGGCATAATAGTAATGTTGTGTAGGTGATGTGATTATAGGTAGTATCTAGATGAAATGGAGTATTTTGAATTGATTTCCCAATTTGATGGACTAGTATAGTATGTGGCATGCTTAGTTGGTAGTACATAATTGACGTTAAAGATAGGCTTCAACTTTAGATGTGAAGTGTGGTGATAAGAATGGTAGTTTAAGACTAATGATGCATGTTTTGTAGGAATAAATTAGTAGGTTTGATGTGATTTGTGAAAGATCCTAGGCTAATAATTTATGAAAAGTTTAAGTGGTAATTATGATATATATATATATATATATTCATGAGACTAGTGTTATAACGATGAATTATGATTGAATCATTAAGTGCACAAGAGTGTGAGTATATAAGATTAAGTTGAACCCTGAGGTATTATGTTGTTAGATAAAGTATAATGTGTACAAATATCACGCATACCTAGATTTAGTTCTTGAATCTTGTAGTATAGAGTAGTCTAGGAGGTTGCTGTATGGTAGAGTTGAATTGAGGAAATATAAGTAGGCAATGTACTCATTTTGTATAGTTTTACGAATGTTGTCAAGTTGGAAAGTTATGTGGTTATAGGTGTAATGCTAGTATTCTAAGGAGTTGAAGAAGAAGTGTTGAGTGTTTAGAAGCATAGATGTTCATTCCATGATAATATTAGTCACAAGTTGATGACTTCTGGGGTTAGAGGAAGTTATGATTAGTATCCCTGAACGGATGTCCTAGAAAGAATTTGGTGTCTTTGTATTATAAATTATTGAGGGGAGTTTGTGTTCATGTGTATATTGATACCCCCCTTTGTGATAAGGAGTGTGGATGTATACTCTCATAAGAGTGGGAGTTGTAGAGTGATGGATATAGAGGCTAGCAAAAGTTAAGAGTAGCAATTTTGAAAAACGAGGGCTTTAGAGTATAGTTTATTGGGGAGATTTTTGTGGTTAGAGTTGTGGATATAGATTTTGATGTGAGGTTATGTCTACTAGTCTAGGAGTGTGGAATTGATGTAAGGGGGAGATGATGTATTAAAGTAGTTCTCGAATTTTCTTGTGGTGTTAAGTTTCAAGTAAGAATCATGATAAATCAATTTCTATTCAAGCAAACTACTCCTACTTTGATCTGAATGGACATCTACTAATGTCTTATGTATTCATGTCTTGATTATGCCTAAGGATTGAGCTCTTTATGTAACTCATATCATGTTCCAACCTCCAAACAAGAAGCAATAATGTCCCTCAGTGATCTAATATTCCAAGTATCCAAGCCATATGTTATGTTGCTCATGATCTAAAACTATGTCTCACGTCATGCTTGGTCCTAAGAAAATATGTTTCTATATGTCGTCGATTCATTTTATGCCGGGATTTTGCCATAGTGATAAAGTTTATGCTAACTCATGGAAAAATTCCAGTTCTTTAAATGAGGACCAATCGCGTCAAGTGGCAATCCATGTCTTAGTTGTTAGCTACATAAATTTTGGATTTATGCCATATACCTTATAATATGTGCACCCATGTTTATCATCGTGGTCTGCCCTAAAGGAACCATGTTGTGTTGTGTTTGAGATGAACGACACTTTACTTATGATCCAGACACTTGATATATGAGGCCCTTCATGTCTATTCAATCGTATCTTCACCTTATGTCCCTCTTTGAGTAGTGCAAAACGTGTAAGTTATGAATTGACAAATGTTACTTCCATTCATGATGTCTATGCTCGGGTCCCTCAATGACCCTCCGTATGTCAGTATGATAGTGGTTGTGGAAGCGTAGTAATAAGTTAGGTAGGGGCGTAGACGTTCTTGAAGGTGAAAATTTGTATGTGATTTCTTAAGTTAAGGCCATAGGAGAAGGAGGAAGAAGGAGACAAACATTTGTTATGTGAAATAGTTAGGAAGGAGATATGTGGCGAAGGTCTATGTAGGATTTATTAAATTTACTGATCTTAGAGGGATGATCCATGATGTGGGGGTAGTAATGATAGGCTTGAATGTCGTGATTGATGGAAACGTAAACCAATGTGCCATGTGATTAGTATTCCTTGAATTAATATTTGAGGTTGTTGGATTATAGTGATGAGGTGAGGTTATTTCTTAATGTGATGGAGAGAATAAGGTCCCGTAGTTTAAGTTAGCACCTCTTTCCTTCGAGTTGGGCTTCAACATAGAAGTATTATACGGCGGGACACAAATTCTTGTGGTTAGATGTGTATTGGCAAAATTGTAAGTTGGAAATGATGAAGTATGTAAATTATTATTTGAGTCATAGATGTGTAGTATATCTAAGTGTAAGTCCATTTGTTGTATCATGTAAAGTAGAGACTGCTTATATTCCTATATCTTCTGCGAAATCTTATTTCATGATTAGTTCCAATGGAAATTAGGCCTATGATCACTAAATAAACACATGCCTTATTTTGTGATAATAATGATTCATAGAACTCATGTGCAAGGTCATCCCTATGTAAAGTTTCATTACCTCATGCTTTGTGCTTACGCGTTTCACTAGGGGTTGTCATAAAGTTCTTTTGATACCTTTGCATATTTTGTCGAGGAAAAAGGTATAATGCGAGGTTACGCTCTTTATTCCATACTTTAGAGCTTCAACAAGTCCCTATCCATCATTCGAGGACAAATGATCCCAAGGGGGAGATAATGTAACAACTCGTATTTCGGGCTAGAATGTAAACCGTCATTCCTACGCATAATAGTTTCAAAAGACAATAAATCTTATGAAAATTTAGTGTGTTAATAAATTATGTAGTGTGGGAATCTAGTTGAACATGGATTGAGATCATAGGGGTCCTTAACTCAAAGATGAGTTGAAAACTTTCCTATCGTTTGGATTTTAGTGAGCATCTAAACTTGGGTCAAATTTCATCAACCATAACTTCTCATATATATATATATATATATATATATATATATGTATATTGAATTAGAGGTCCTACTATATATCAAATTAAAGGTCTTTGATCCCTCTTTTTAACGATACCAATTTCGCCTAAATTCGATAATCGAGTGAAAAGTTATAGCATTTTTTGTGTAAAGCAGTAGGCTGTCGCGATTGCACCGCTCGACGGTGAAATAGCGGTGAAGCCAATACCTCTCAATGGTAAAACTTCAAATCGATGCCTTCCTAAGGCAGTAGGTCACCACCATTAGCCCGCTCAGCGGTGCTATAGCAGTGGTACCAACACAGCTCAGCGGTAAGCCTCAAAATCGGGATTTTTCTGCAACTTTTAAGTGTGAGGGAAGTCTCGTCTTTTCCCTACAATTCTTAATCGTATTAACTGATAATTAAAGCATTTTTAGGGGATAATATGCCCACTTTTGCTCAAATTTATCAAGAACAATTACCCTAACCTCCCTTCCAAAGATAAAAAATTCATACTCTAAGTTCAAGAATTCAAGAAAAGTGTCAAGATTGGAGTTTCAATTTTCAAATTAAACTACTTAAGGTACGTGGGGTTTTCCTAATCTCATGGGCATGTACTTTCTACAAAATTTTAACAAAGTTTTAAATTTTATAAGTATATGTATACATGTGGTGAGTTTGGGAATTTGTTTTAAAAGCATGTATTATGAACATAGTTTGATAAATGTATCTAATGGTCATGAGATTTCTTTTCAGAACCTTGATTTATGATTTCATATATATATGTGTGTGTGTGTGTGTGTGTGTGTGAGGGATTTGAACTTGAAGGATGGTTTTGAATATGAATTGTGAATCCTTTAAATCCATGGTGATATTTGTGTACTTGTATGGTATTGAATTTTACACTATTGAGAGCATAGTTTAAGAACCCCTTTGGAATAATAGACTTATGCTAAATCAATGTTGAAGGCTAATTTTTAAACAAATGATGATTTTCTTAAGTTTTAAGGTTTTGATAATCAATATGTATGTGTTGAATGATTGGTATGCGAAACGCTCTGAAATGGTGGGCTATAAATGACTTGCAAGTTGGGGGTATGATGATACCCCATCGAGAAATTGCCCTTGAAAAAAAAAAGAAAAAAAGGTTGTGAACATGCTGCATGTTTTCTTTTAATGAGCTAAAACTAGACTAATGTGAGCTGGATGGTTACTCGAAGAAAGCACGAGTAAGGAGACTCTATGCTGGAAATCGTGATTTGCCAATACGGTACTTTGGTACCCTGCTATGTGATCTTATGTACCTTATATTATGTTGTCCCAATTCAGGAGTATGGTTAGGAGCCCTACTTTGTGATGTTGTGCCCAACCACGACATATTAAATTGACTGGGGAATTTGACACCCTGTTTGTGATCTTGCGTGTTCTCCCAGCACTAGAAATCCAAGCTTGGCGGCAAACCGAGATTTGATGGTCTGTGTAAACATGAATGTGTAGGGTGTACCATCTAGCGCAATAATGCTAAAGTAAATTGAGATACAAAGGAAATAAATGTGTTTGGAAACTCATCCTAATATGCCCATGTGCTTTCAAATTATTTTGTGACACTATTTATATAAAATCTCTCACCTATGTTGTGCAAAAGTTGTATTTTATTTTTGAATTACTCTGCGTAACAGTACATATGTATTGACCCCCTTTATCTCAGGATCTGAGGCACAGTGTCAAGAAATAGGCTTGAGTGAGTCAGAAGTTGAAGTTGGTGAGCCTTCGCTATTCCGAAAGGCTTGATTTTCAGATTTTGTTGTTTCCTTCTTTTTATGGTCTACTGGGGCCCTTGTCCCAGATTTAGACAAGACATTGGATCATATGTGTTAGAGATTTCGCAGACTGTTGTCAGATGTTGTTAGAAGTTACGGAATTTCATTTTGAATTGTTCCTTTGAATTATATTATTTGACCATGATTTCGTATCGATATGTATGTCCGCATTGTCTTTTATAGTATGTGAACATGTGTACAATGTCCAGAAAATGAATGGCGCTCGGGCCTTCATGATTCAGGATGCTCATCGCGGTTAGGGTCTCGGCTCGAGTCGTGATATTTAATTTCCGTCATTGTTCATCGTTAGTTTTAGCATAATATAACTTAAACTCTCATTGGTTACAAATCAAACTCATTTAACTTCAGTAGTAACACTTGAATTGGATTTTCTATTAAATACCATGTCCCTGTGGCATTGATATTTGACTCGTAAAAGCTACTTTATTACTTGCATGACTACATACACTTGAGTTGTGTAGTTGGACGCAACACTTACGAGAAAACTCAAGTATGAAGTACGAAGTTCGTCCAACCGGAATGTCATGCTGTTGCAGGAGAACATTTCGCATGAATTTTGCTAATTGCTTTTTGTGCTATTGCTCTTAACCTTAACTTCAGACACCCACCTCTCCCTTTAATTTAAGCGTAATTGATGGACTAGAATTATAAAAAGAAGAGGGCTAGGACATGATTGACAATATGAATTTTCCTACCATATTTACCATTCTGTGGAACATCTTTTATAAAATTACATTGAGAAACTCCGAGATGTAAGAATAAAGAATTCAGCAGACAAATAGTTAACGCTACTGGACAAAGTTTGCTGATAACCCACAAAAAGAGGATTAGAACTCGAGGGAAGAAATAAAGCACATAGCTCAAAAAGAACATCGCACATCCCAGTTTCGAAGGCTGCCACCCACAAAATTTTTAAGTGAGACTTGTGAAAGATTTGTATTCAACTACAAACACTGTAACTATTTGACAAACAACCTAGCATGTACTCAACAATTAACAGCTTTAATTTCTCTTTCCAAGCTAAACCGTCTGCATTCATGTCCACTATATCTTTTTTCTGTCTGTTTCTCAAAAAGAAAATACTATTCTAGTTATTATCCCAAAAATAAAAAAAAATAATTCAATTAATAAATTTTATCTTACATCTATATATGAATGAATCAGAATGGGCAGCTTGCAAGGTGACCTCATGAAAGCTAATTCATCAAGAAAATAAGATGAGCACAACAAAAATGTGGACAAACTAAATTGAACTCATTCATTTTTGAATGAATGAATAACCTTCAATAAGGCCTCTTTCTCTTGATGTTCTGACATCATCCGTGATGGAAACAGAAACCTCACCAGAATCATTAGGAGAAGAAATATCTTAGACCCCTTTTGTGGTGTTCTTCTGTTGTTCAAAAATAGCATCAAGAGCACATGGAATTCTTGTTTGTCCATCTTTGACACCACTGATTTGTCGATTTATTTGCTTGTATTTTTACTACTTGCTGGCACCGAGATTTTCGTATTGCTCTACAAATTAAAATTTATATTCAACAATTATTTCTACTGGCTACTTGGGGAAACATTTCTATGTTCCTAAGACATCCAAAAATATAGTGTCGCTTATTGTAAAATAGAACACAGATGATATAAATGAAAGATGTTAAAACTAAACTAAGGTTTAGGTCCTTTCTAAATTTGACATTTGTTGAAGCCAGGAGCCTTCGCCACCTGTTCCAATTATATACTCATGTCTTTAGGTGTTCCAAAAGAGAATATAACTCAGACCAAGTAACCATATTTAGTACTCTGTAGAAGCCATTAAGTGCACTTCCATAAACGAAATCTAGAGTCAACAAGAGTTCATAGAATGAGAAATATATACATTCTTTAAAAGAAAATCTTTAAATTTCATCACACATGTAACGGAGCTTGAAACTGTGGAAGCAGGTCCATCCACTGTGTAACATCTCAGGCCCATTGTTTTGTGAGGTATTTCAAGGGTAATTTTGCCTTTTTGTTTTACAATTAATTTCATGAAATTAAAACCCTCTCAAGTTATCAGTTACAAGCATTATTTCCCTCAATGGAACATTATTTTTTCTCAGCCAGATACGCCTCTCTACTTCCCATCAGTTACATGCTTTAAACCAGTCATTCTATTTTCCACCTGTTCATATGATAAAAAACCTCACTTCTCCATCAGTTTTGAGAAGTTTTCCATTAGAATATATCTCTATTTTTCCTGTCAATCACAACTCCTAAGAAACACAAATTGGCGAGAAATTTCTTCTTCCAATCTCAAAGTTCTTTTCGACGTTTAAGAGGTATGTAGGACCATTCCTTACTCTCGTTTCTGGACGTTGTACTGTTATCCAATTCAAATTGCTCTAAAACTATTTAGGTTTTAAAGGAAATTCTTCAATCTTATCAATGGACTTGAATGGTTTAATAGTTGTTGGATGTGTAAAGATAACTCTCAGTTTCATGTTCTTTCTTTCTGAATTTTGTGAGTTCCAACGACCCTCGTGATTTGATGTACGAATCATAGATATTTTTGGCAATAACTGTGAAAGATTTACGATCTGTGAAGTCAAGAAATTACATCTAGAGGGCACCCCATTATTTAAAAGAAGTGAGAGAGAACTAATTACATAATCTGTTGATCAAAGATGACCTCTCCTAGTTATTTTTGAATTTCCAAACATATCTACTCTTTGACTTTATTGCGAGATTGTTTATCCATCTATAACGTAGTTTCTGTACACGGTTCACTTTCCAGTAGTCCTTATCTGATACACCAGTGTCACAACCTTGTAGCTGCAATATGCTTCATTACTTTCTTTTCCAACTGCATAATTACAAAACAACCACCACCACAGACTACTCGTTCTTCCGCTGTAACGTTTAGACAACAACAAAAAAAAGAACATACTGTCACATCGCTAATTCAAATATATCCTACTCTATTATTAAGTAAATATATTACACAGTATGTAAGAGAAGCATCCTCGATCTTTAAGGTCTTCCCTTTAAGTCGTTCAAGGCAGCCTGCTATTCGGTCACTACTCTATCTCTATAAACACCAATAACAATTTCTCGGTAGACTCTGTCACAATGGAAATGACCAGCCTGTGAATTGATCTTGTTCGTCACCATATGACGACATATGCCACCATCACAAACCCGCAGCTAACTACTGCACCTCTGCTGCAATATCTTAGCCCAATCTTCCATGTCAAAATATCAAAATCTCATCTATGCCATCATGTGAATGTTTCTATTAAAGTTATAAGATATAATTTATGAAACTCTTAAAAGAATAATTCTTGTTCCATAATCCATAAGAAGGTAATCTTCCCGCAACATTCGTAAAAATCTTTGCACTGTGATGTATGCATTATGAATTTGCAAGTCTTAATATAATAATACCTACTTCCCAGAATCCCTCATTGACCTAATAGATAATAATATGAACATGAATATTCTTACAAGAATGCTTCCAATCATGTGCATGAATTATATCATATCAAACCATGAAATTACCTATCATGACTCTCCAATATTGATAGTGTTAACTCATGAATATGAACCTATTACGGTTAACTCTTAGTATGAGTCTAAAGTGGCTATACATAATTATGAGCTTAAAAAGGGTAAACCACGAGCATGAGCCTAAAAAGGCTAAAATATGAACATGAACGTAACAAGACAAACTTTTTGATCAATAACTAATCAGATAAATAAGACAACGTCATGAGCATAAGGGAGTTAGTTAGCTGACCGTGAAGGCATAGGCTGAAATGAAAAATGCTCGAAACAATATTTGCCGACATAGGATAGAGATCATTCTGTAAGTCGAATACTCTTTTTTCTTTCATGTGTCCCAAAAAGGGGCTAGCCAAGGATACTTGCTAGCAAATTATGTCATGTCACGTCCTATGCCAGGCAAGGTATAGGACAACTTAGATGATCGGGCCGAGATCAAACTCCATGCGCTCACATGGTGGTTTATGACGGTTCACTACTTTCTCCCACAAATAATCAAAGGAATTAAACCTACTGTACTTGGTCAATTATAAATTTACCTTATATTCTTGTTCCTTTCCAGTTGTCTTCTTTTACGTTTGAATTTTATTATTATTTCTAACCTCTTGATGTACTACCCTCCTGAAATGGTTTTGCATACCAATACATTCCACGTATTGACCTCCTTTGGTGCTACATCATTCCATGATGTAGGTTCTGTCTCTCCTATCCATGGTCAGGTGCCCCATTAGGACCTCTATCTTCTGCTATTGGTAAGCCTCTTTCCTATCAGGAGGTTGGATGGGATATAATGACTTCATTATATTTTTTTTCCTTTTAGTATTGGTACTTATTAAAGGCTTCATAGACTGATTTAGTTGCCTAACAGATCTTGTAATTTTTAGTATTATTTGTCATGACTATTGTATCTTCAGGCGTTAAGTGATATTAATGAACATTGATGAAAGACTTTATCCTTTAAGAACTCTTATTTCTGTTTCCTCTCTATTCAGTATGTCAGTTGTATGCTTATATGATATGCCAAAATGTTCACTCGTACTAGCAATAGTTTCTAGTGCATGTCACGTCCAGGGCCTCGGCTTGGGGCGTGACAAACTTGGTATCAGAGCCCAGAGTTCAAGTGTCCTAGGGTGTCTGTGAAGCCGTGTCTAGTAGTAACTTTTTTATGGGTGTGAAGTATGCCACACATATAATAAGAGAGGCTACGAGACATTTAGGATACATTTCCCCTTCTTTCATACTCTAGATCGTGTAAAGAGATGTTCATAAAAATCTTACTCAGATTCAGGTGTTGCTTAAATTTCTGTCTATGCCTCATCTTCGAGGTGATTCATATCTTTATGGTGCTCTTAGATATATCTGTCAAAAATCCTCGGGACTTCACCTGGCTAGAGGGTAGCCTACTAGTGTGTTTAAGTTCTTCATTTTGAAAGAATGTACTTTTGTTCATATGAATCATGCGTTTGATCCTACAGTAATATGTTATCTCAGACCCTCTCGTACCTTGTTACTAATGACACTTTTAAATGAGAAAGTATGCATCCCAATTCTTGGGGAGTATTGTCATCCAAGATATAATGTGATTTAGGGTGTTGTGGGTCATAAATAGTAGAATGACTATAGGGCTAGAAATATAAAGTCATAAGTTAAAGGCCAAAAAGTGGGAATAGTGATTGATTGGAGTATGTTGCTAAGGTCATGTATCCAGTAGTCGAGTAATGTGGTGGAATGATATGTCCTTTGATTATTGAGGAAGGTGTAGCAAGAATTGTGAAAATGTTATGGTATTAAATTGAGCAAAAATGGTGGATTAAGATGATTTAGAGTATGTTTGAACTAGGAAAGAAGTTTATGATGGCATGCCATTATGTTAAGAAAGATCAAGAATAAGTTGCTAATGGAAGGATAGAGTGGTTAAGAGTTGACAAACCTAGGCTGAACATTGTGATTTTGAAAAAGAAACTCTCTATTTTATGGAATAATGATAGTAATTTAGGAAAGTAATGGATAAGTAGTTGTAATGTTAAAGGAGAATGCACTTGTAATCTACAATTAGGCTGATGGAGAAATTAAGATCAATTGTTTTGTCACGTACTTTCAGCGGACTAGTATTCATTTTTTTTGTAGCTATGAATTTGTGTAGTATGTTAGAAGTTGTGTTATTGTCCATGACTAGTACTAGACACTATGTTGGAGTTGTGGATGATAGTCGTGCTGGAACAAATGGTAGTTCGGGGGTGATAATGCTAGTTTTATGGAATTGATCTAGTAGTCTTAGCCTTTATGATGATTAGTTTGCAAAAAAGTGTTTATGATGATTAGTTTGACAAAAGTGTGAAGTTTCAATTCTGATATATATGTGACCCCCAGGTGAGACAGTAAATTGTGGCTAAGCCAAAAAAAAAGGGTCCTTAAGGTTTATAAAGAAAATAGTGTGCACAAAGTAGTATGTTATCACATGAGATTCTAAGGATAGGTATGTATTATATGGTGCCCCAGAGAGCTGAATTGAAGGGACTATAGATAGACGATGTTGATGTCCCTTAGCGTAGTTTTAATCCCATTGAGTTGGGTGAACATGAATTTAGAGATGTGATTCTAGTAGACTAATAAGAGAGAGCCAAATTGGTATATGTCGAAGTGATTATATAAATCAATAGGAGAAAGAGTTATAGAATGATGACCGTAGAGGAAAGATAAAGTTAAAGGAAGTAGCTTAAAAAAAGGTTCTAGCATCGGTTTTGTATCTACAAATATAGTCTAACAGGGAAAGTTTAAGCATTCTTGTGTATAGTAATACCCCAACTGTGCAGAGTGTTGTGCTTATATCTCAGTTAAGAAGATAGGTCCGTACCTAGAATATCGATCTTTGAGCTAAGGGGGAGATGACAAGGTGTTGAACCAATCTGGGTCTTGAGCTTCAGGGAGTGATGTCCC
Organism: Capsicum pubescens; assembly: GCA_030864215.1. Lineage (NCBI taxonomy): Eukaryota > Viridiplantae > Streptophyta > Magnoliopsida > Solanales > Solanaceae > Capsicum > Capsicum pubescens. The sequence goes on from CM061543.1 coordinate 260,022,505, forward strand.
CAAAACAGAAAAGATGAGACATTTATCCATTCCTATATCAACATGTTCCTTGTACTTCAACCAAAATGACACTCTGCTCCTGTCTTTCATCATAGCATCATGCCCTTGACTGAGGTTTATGCTCTTCATACTGATTCACATTCATGCTCAGTTCCTAGAACGAAAGTAATAGCTTCACTCAATGATACCAGACTTACTCCATGAATCCATGGATTCCAGTATACCCATCCCTATGAACTCACACTTAATGATAAATTTTGAACTCATGTTGTGTCATTATCTATGTCTTGGATGACTATCCAGTCGTGAGTTATGTAATTAGTATATGAATTATCCGTTCCTAATATGTACCACGAAGTTAGTATTGAATAGAACAGGGAAACAACATGTTAATAGACGCAGACTCTAGTAATATATTAATATGGATATTATAAGTTGACAATGATGGTGTGTGGTATTCAGAGGAGAAAACATAGTGAGAAGTGTTGCTAAGCTTAAGGGTTATCAGTCATATCGTCTAAGGTGGCAATACTCCTCCAACTATGTTCAACACATCCTTCATTCTGGTCATGTAACTTTAGATTGTGTGGAACCTACATTTAAGCCCATGTTCCTATATAGTTCTGCCTGTATATGTGTCTTTCAATTCTATAAACTCGTGCTTCATGTCTTTAGTGTGATAATTCTTGTATTTATAACTCGTGCTTCGGAATTCCCTTGTAGTTGGTAGTCAAACCCTTGTCATTATTACAGCCCAGTCATATTGACGAGTACAGTCCAGCAGACGATCTTAAATAGTTTCAACTTATGCACTTTCTTCTAGCAAAGACCTTCATTCGAGGATGAATGACCCCAAGAGAGAGATATTCTAACATCTCAGGCTCATTTTTTTCTGAGGTATTTCAAGGGTAATTTTGTCTTTTTATTTTGCAATTTATTTCATGAAATTAAAACCCTCTTAAGTTATCAGTTACAAGCGTTATTTCCCTTAATGGAACATTAATTTTTCTCAGCCAGATATGCCTCTCTACTTCCCATCAGTTACATTCTTTAAACCAGTCACTCTATTTTCCACCTATTCATACGATAAAAAGCCTCACTTCTCCATCAGTTTTGAGAAGTTTTCCATTAGAATATATCTCTATTTTTCCTCTTAATCACAACTCCTAAGAAACAAAAATTGGTGAGAATCACGTTGGAATTTCTTCTTCTAATCTCAAAGTTCTTTTCAACGTTTAAGAGGTATGTAGGACCATTCCTTACTCTCATTTATGGACATTGTACTGTTATCCAATTCAAATTGCTCTAAAACTATATAGGTTTAAAAGGAAATTCTTCAATCTTATCAATGAACTTAAATGGTTTAATAGTTGTTGGATGTGTAAAGATAACTCTCAATTTCATGTTCTTCCTTTCTGAATTTTGGGAGTTCCAACGACCCTCGTGATTTGATGTACGAATCATAGATATTTTTGGCAATAACTGTGAAAGATTTACGATCTGCAAAGTCAAGCAATTACATCTAGAGAGCACCCCATTATTTAAAAGAAGTGAGAGAAAACTAATTACATAATCTGTTGATCAAAGATGACCTCTCCCAGTTATTTTTGAATTTCCAAACATATCTACTCTTTCTTTGACTTCATTGCGAGATTGTATATCCGTCTATGACGTGGTTTCTGTACACGGTTCACTTTCCAGTAGTACTTATATGATACACCAGTGTCATAGCCTTATAGCTGCAATATGCTTCATTACTTTCTTTTCCAACTGCATAATTACAAAACAACCACCACCACAGACTACTCGTTCTTCCGCTGCAACATTCAGACAACAACAAAAAAAAGAACATACTGTTACATCTCTAATTAAAATATATCCTACTCTATTATTAAGTAAATATATTACACAGTATGTAAGAGAAGCATCCTCAATCTTTAAGGTATTCCCTTTAAGCCGTTCAAGGCAGCCTGCTATTCGGCTACTACTCTATCTCTATAAACACCAATAACAATTTCTCGGCAGACTGTCACAATGGAAATGACCAGCCTGTAAATTGATCTTGTTCGTCACCATATGACGACATATGCCACCATCACAAACCCGCAGATAACTACTGCACCTCTGCTGCAATATCTTAGCCCAATCTTCCATGTCAAAATATCAAAATCTCATCCATGCCATCATGTGAATATTTCTATTAAAGTTATAAGATATAATTTATGAAGCTCTTAAAAGAATAATTCCTGTTCCATAATCCATAAGAAGGTAACCTTCTCGCAACATTCGTAAAACTCTTTGCACTGTGATGTATACATTATGAATTTGCAAGTCTTAATATAATAATACCTACTTCCCAGGAATCCATCATTGACCTAATAGATAATAATATGAACATGAATATTCTTACAAGAATGCTTCCAATCATGTGCATGAATTATATCATATCAAACCATGAAATTACCTATCACAACTCTCCAATATTGATAGTGTTAACTCATGAATATGAACCTATTACGGTTAACTCTTAGTATGAGTCTAAAGTGGCTATACATAATTATGAGCTTAAAAAGGGTAAACCACGAGCATGAGCCTAAAAAGGCTAAAATATGAACATGAACGTAACAAGACAAACTTTTTGATCAATAACTAATCAGATAAATAAGACAACGTAATGAGCATTAGGGAGTTAGTTAGCTGACCGTGAAGGCATAGATTGAAATGAAAAATTTCCTGAAACTATGTTTGCCGACATAGGATAGAGATCATTCCGCAAGTCGGATACTCTTTTTTTTCATGTGTCCCGAAAAGGGGCTAACCATGGATACTTTCTAGCAAATTATGTCATGTCACGTCCTATGCCCAACAAGGTATAGAACGACTTAGCTGATCGGGCTGAGATCAGACTCCATGCGCTCACATGGTGGTTTATGACGGTTCACTACTTTCTCCCTCAAATAATCAAAGGAATTAAACCTACTGTACTTGGTCAATTATAAATTTACCTTATATTTTTGTTCCTTTCCAGTTGTCTTCTTTTACGTTTGAATTTTATTGTCATTTCTAACCTCTTGATGTACTACCCTCCTGAAATGGTTTTGCATACAAATACATTCGACGTATTGAACACCTTTGGCGCTACATCATTTCATGATGTAAGTTCTGGCTCTCATGTCCGCGGTCAGGTGCCCCATTAGGACCTCTATCTTCTGCTATTGGTGAGCCTCTTTCCTATCAGGAGGTTGGACAGGATATGATGACTTCATTATATTTTATTTCCTTTTAGTATTGGTACTTATTAAAGGCTTCACAGACTGATTTAGTTGCCTAACAGATCTTGTAATTTTTAGTATTATTTGTTATGACTATTGTATATTCAGACATTAAGTGCTATTAATGAACATTGATGAAAGACTTTATCTTTTAAGAACTCTTATTTCTGTTTCCTCTCTATTCATTATGTCAGTTGTATGCTTATGTGATATTCCAAAACATTCGCTCGTACTAGCAATAGTATCGGGTGCATGTCACGTCCAGGGCCTCGGCTTGGGGCATGACACACTTCTTATATGTTGTATTGGCCTATAAGTTCTATATTCATAGATGATGTGAAATTTTAAAGTACAACAACAACAATAACAACATATCTAGTGAAACCCCATAATTGGGGGTTGGGGAGGATAGAGTGCACAAAGATCTTACCCTGCCTCGAGGAAGTATAGAGGTTGTTTCCATAGGACCTTCAGCTCAAGTGCAGCAAATCAAAGTAGTTATGAAAAGAAAAATGACAATACAAAAAACATTGCAACTAATAAGAAAAGAAGTTGAGAGAACTTAGACAAGGAATAGCAAGAACAACAAATAGTATACTAATAACCAAAACACAGTAATGCTAATGTGAAATCTTGAAGTAATGGAAACAAACAACCAGAACTATTAGTTACCAAAAAAACTGTCATTTAAGGCAGTGTTAGCATATATAAAATTGTAGCGGTGATAACGTCTTAAAAATAAAACATAAACAGTTGTTTTATACAGATTGCAAAAAGAGTTGTTTTAAAAAGATTACAATTATAGAGGTTATTTAAAAAATGACACAATATCTTTGTGGAAAACGTTGTTATGATGCTTTCTAAGCCACTACTAATGTATGTAATAGCGGTTGAAACCACTGCAATACCCTTAGAAAAATGTTGTTATTGCTTGAACTTTTCTAGTGATATAACAAAACATCAAAGTTAATTGCATACATACTGAAGTACGGAAGTTTGCAAAGATGCATGTCTATTCAGAGAGAAGCTTAAATCTTTTTTTATTTTTAATGAAGCATAAATTAGTAGATCTAATTCTTGTTGAGAATAAAAAATATGAGATTATTTACTTATTGTCTAATTTAAATTATTGAGTCCTATCAAATCGGGGTCAATCATTTTCCCACCTAAACTCCCCTTGACATGGTAGTTTTCTTCACCCTCGTGACCATTGCTGCATTATTTCTTAAATCTAAACTCTCAGTTAGACTATTTGTACTGTCATCACAATGTTTGTTAGAGTGGAGCACGATTCAACCATTAACTCACAAAACAAAAGATTGTCAAAAAAAATATGTTTTTTTAAGACTAGGTTATTACTAAGTTGCATCTTTGTTTACTAAATTTCATGCTCTCATTAAAATTGTGCCTTTTAAGACTCTGTTCAAGGCAACATTGAACATTCTCTAGCTTGAACTTTGAAAAACAATATAATACAACCTAAGTAACAACTTTTGTTTCGTGTAAGGAAGAATTCTTATATGGCCCCACACAGTACAAGCGCATTGAAAATAAACAACAATTTTATATTGATATGTAACTCTCATAAAACACATAGTTAAACAACGTTTGAGTTATATTATCTATAACAATTATCGTAACTATGAAAAAATGGCTCCAAAGAAATTTGGCTGTCATAGTGAAATGTTGATATAGAGGATAAGGTTGTATTACGGTATCATCTAGCAGAACAAACCTGTGTAGAGTTCAATGTATGTGTGTGTGAATGAAAAATTGAGGGAAAAATAGTGGAGGAAAATAGAGTAACCAAAATGGAAAGTGTACTCTTATATTGGAAAGTTCACTAATTCTCCAACATTTGTGGGAGAAGGGAACTTTGGAGTGTTTATAACAAGGAACACTTACTCAGCATGGATAGTGAGGCAAAAACAAGGTGGTGCCTCACTCTGTCATCGTCATCGCTTGCTAGTCTTCGGATTTGGATTTGGATTTGGAAAATGATTGATTGATTAGATCAATCTTTTTAGATGAATTTTATTTGAAACTTGTTCTACAAGTGAAATTTTAATCCAAAAATTTGATAGAATTGTTTTTCTCCAAGTGCGGGCGCATTTCGGACGCCATGCAAACGCATATGCAATGCATTTCAAAGGGATGTGAACCTTAAAGGTAAAAGACACATTGTTTCGCACTGTAGGGTGACCTGTGGGCGCAGATGTAGCGTAGAAGATACTGGAATTTGCAAAACATCACCTGCGTCCACAGATCAGGCGTAGGTCCAACACAGACTGCACGCATGGGATGTGACTGAATAGGTGCCTTTCTGCTGCTGAACCAATACATCCTTTCTGAAAGGACACATTAAAGGCTATAAATACCTGATACATTCCTCAGTTATAAACATGATTTTTGACAGCAAAAACACTCTTCTTCTATAAAAATACTCTTATGATCATTAAGATGTTGAGTGAGTTTGACGAATCCAATAATTTGAGGTACCACTATTATTTGGATTAAAAGCCATTTTATCCTGGGAGGAAGATTCCACAACGTCGGGTACAGTGAGAAGAATTATTCCTTAAGGACACTCCATGAAGTCGGGGGACTTGTCTTTACATTTCTGTTTCATCTCATTTCTTAAAAATAACACAATTCTTGGATAGATTACTTTTAATCTTGTATTGAAGGTATTAAGGAACTTCATAAGTGTTCTTGTCTTATACTTGAACTTGTGTTGAAGTTTTTGTTGCCTATATACAAATTCTTGTACCCAAAAATATTGATCTTTACAATCTTAAGGAATAATCTTTCAAAATCTGTATTGCTTGTTTTCTGGAGATTAAAGCTTTAGGCTTTCTACTCCGTTTGAACTTAACTAGTGATTTGAAGACATTAAATCTTCATTACAAGTTAAAGATCACTCAGTTGACGATTGGAAGTCATACAAACTTCATCGTTAAACTAGAAACATGAGGTGTTTAAAGTTGCTGCAACTTTTTAATAAGTATTTTGATATACTAAAGGTACCGTCATGTGGTGACAGGAAAATGATGACTGATAGTCAAGTGTATGAGCTGGAATGACTATGTCGGCAACTAGTATTGTCACAATGAGTCATAATAATGCTCCGCAAGCTATAGCACCGGCAGAGAAACCTAGAATGTTTGCAGGTATTGACTTCAAGAGATGGTAACAGAAAATGTTTTTCTACATCACAACTTTTTGTCTTCAAAGGTTCACATTTGAGGAAACTCTGGAGGTGCCCGAGGGGACCTCTAAACAAGAGCGCTTCGTGATTATGGAGGCTTGGAAACACTCAGATTTCCTTTGCAGGAATTATATCTTGAGTGGTCTCTAAGATGACCTTTACAATGTTTATAGTGGAACAAAGACAACAAAAGAGTTATGGGGAGCGCTAGAACGAAAGTACAAGACAGAGGACGGCGGAACTAAAAATTTCTTCATTGCAAGATTCCTAGAGTATAAAATAATAGACAACAAGTCTATTATTTCCCAAGTACATAAACTACAAGTGATCATCCATGATGTCCCTGCGGAAGGTATGATTTTAACAAATACCTTTGTTGAACAGTTTAAACATGTTCTTAGTATTCACATAACCTTTATTGTAGGTTTGATCGTGAATGAAGCGTTTCAAGTAGCAGAAATAATAGAAAAGCTACCACTTATATGGAACGACTCCAAGAACTATTTGAAACACAAACGTAAGGAGATGTCCGTCAAATATTTGATTGTACGACTATGCATTGAAGAAGATAATAAGGTTGCGAAAAGAAGGTCAAGAGGAAATTTTGCAATAAATGGAGCAAACATTGTAGAAGATGACCAAAACAACTATAAAAAGCGAAAGAAAGCTGGAAATGAAAGAAATCAACCCAAGAAGAAATTCAAGGGAAAGTTCTTAAACTATGGAAACATTAGTCTCAATTCTATGGATTGTCGTGCCCCAAAGAAAGGGAAGAAGAAGGACCAATCAAATCTAGTTGAGTCTAAGAAAGAAACGGATGATCTATGTGCTATGCTTTTCAAATGTAACTTGGTGGGAAATCCTCTCGAATGGTGGATGGATTTTGGTGCCACCCGCCATGTTTTTGTTAATAAGGAGTTGTTTTCAATGTTCGCTCTGGCTCAAGTAGAAGAAAAGATCTACATGGCAAACTCTGCTACTTCAAAAGTAGAAGGAACTGAAAAAATATGCTTGAAGATGACTTCTGGCAAAATGTTGACACTTAACAATGTCTTGTATGTTCCGAAATTATGGAATAACTTGATTTCTGTTTCACTTCTAGACAAAAATGGATTCAAATATGTATTTATTTCTAGAAAAATTGTACTTAGTAAAGGAGAAATGTATGTAGGAAAAGGTTACCTCAATGAGGGCCTATTCAAAATGAATGTAATGAATGCTGAAATCAATAAAAGTTTAAATTCTTCTTACTTACTTGAGTCTTACGATTTGTGGCGTAAACGATTAGGCCATGTTAATTACAAAACATTACAAAAACTAATTAACTTAGAAGTTTTGGCAAACTTTGAGTGCAATAAATCAAAATGTCAAATGTTTGTGGAATGAAAGTATGCTAAGCATCTGTATAATTCCGTTGAAAGGAATTCCAATCCCTTAGACTTAATCCACACTGATATTTTTGATATGAAGTCAACACCATCTCGTGGTGAAAAAAAGTATTTTATAACTTTTATTAATGATTGCGCTAAATATTGTTATGTCTACTTGCTAAATAGTAAGGATGAAGAAATAGATGTGTTTAGGCAATACAAAACTGAAGTTGAAAATCAGTTAGCTAAAAAGATCAAAACTATAAGAAGTGATAGGGGCAGAGAATATGATTCTCCCTTAGCCAAAATATGTGTAAAGAATGGAATTATCCATCAAACTACGGCCCCGTATTCACCTCAATCTAATGGAATTGTGAAAAGGTAAAACCAAACTTTGAAAGAAATGATAAATGCCTTACTTATAAGTTGAGGTTTACCGCAAAGCTTGTGGGGGAGGCGATTCTTACAGCCAACCGAATGCTCAATAGAGTTTTTGATAGTAAAACACAATTAATTCCTTATGAAAAATAGAAAGGAAGGAAATTCAACTTGAAATATTTCAAAGTGTAGGGGTGTCTAGCAAAGGTCTAAGTTCCTATGCCTAAAAGGGTTAAGATAGGACCTAAGTTGGTGGACTGCATATTCATAGGATATGCTAAAAGTAGTAAAGCATGTTGATTTTTGGTTCATAAATTTGAACATCCAGATATTAATAAAAATACGGTATTTAAATCAAATAATGCTGAATTCTTTGAAAACATTTATCCGTATAAAACTAGACATGATCAGTCTAGTGGGGGATCTCAATGACCTCGATATGAACCAAGTAAGAATATTCATAATTATGAGAATCCAATACATAGTACACATCAAAGAACATCAACTTCGTTTGGATCAGATTTTGTAATATTTCTCTTAGAAAATGAGGCTCAAACATTTAAGGAAGCGATGGTGTCTTCGGACTCATCCTTTTGGAAAGAGGCATCGATTGTAAGATTGATTCAATCTTAAGAAACCACACATGGGAGTTGGTTGATCTTCCTCCAGGAAACAAACCTTTAGGATCTAAATGGATCTTCGAAAGGAAAATGAAAACGGATGGTACTATTGATAAATACAGGGTGAGACTTGTAGTATAAGGCTTCAAACATAAAGAAGGCATTGATTACTTTGATACATACTCACCAGTAACAAGGATTACATCTATTCGAATATTAATTGACTTGGCGGTAGTATATGGTATTGAAATCCATAAAATAGATGTGAAAACCACATTACTTAATGGAGAATTGGAGAAAGAAATTTACATGGAACAACCTAAGGGTTTTGTGGTTCCAGGAAAAGAAAATAAGCTGTGTAAACTTGTTAAGTCACTTTATGGACTAAAACAAGCACCAAAATAATGGCATGCAAGGTTTGACCAAACCATGTTGGTAAACAGGTTCAAGATTAGTGAATGTGATAAATGTTATTATATTAAAGACACTAAAAATCACCAAGTCATTGTGTGTTATATGTAGATGATATGTTGATCATCAGTAGAGACATTTCAGACATAAATGCAACAAAACGAATGCTCAAGAGCAAGTTCGATATGAAAGACCTTGGAGTTGTAGATGTGATCTTAGGAATAAGAATCCATAGAACTCCACAAGGGTTGGAATTGTCTCAGTCTCATTATATCAAAAAAGGTACTTGACATATTCAAGTATATGGAATTTGGTATTGCCAAGACTCCATTGGACGTGAGCTTTGCACTTCAAAAGAATGAAGGTAAAAGTGACTCACAATGGGAGTACGCAAGAGTATTGGGATTTTTAATGTATATAATGAACTATACACGACCAGACATAGCATGCGATATAAGTAAGTTGAGTCGGTACATGAGTAATCCTAATGCTTGACAGGTTCAACATTGTCAATTATCCAACCCATTCTCATGATATAGACAATGTTTGGTAAACAAAGATAATACTTAAGGAGAAAAGTCTTTTAATGATTAATTAAATTTGGCAGATTTGACCAAATAGTTCAATCTACAGGATTAATTTTTTGAAATCACCTATGTGAGGGTGAAGTGGAAGCCGCTTCAAGGAGAATGTTAGTAAAGGCCTATTCTCTAAGCTCTCATGAAATTGGGACATGTTCATGGATAAAAAGAACAAAACCATGAGAACCATATATAGTAAAAGGCTGATTATGTGACATGTGTTGTCTAGGTGTACATTAAATCTCGAAGGTTAAAAGATATCAAATCTTTCGATTGATCGATGCATCCGATGCATGTTCATTATGGAAAGTTCAAAGGGAAACCTACTTATCCAGATGCAATTAGTCTTTGCTAAATGATCACATGCTTGTCCATAAATTCTTCAAAAGATAATCATTCCCCTTTTATGTAGGGGATTATTGAGTTCAATGTATGTGTGTGAATGGAAAATAGAGGAAAAAATAATGGAGGGAAATAGAGTAACCAAAATGAAAAGTGTACTCTTATATTGGAAAGTTTACTAATTCTCCCACATTGGTGGGAGAAGGGAACTTTGGAGTTTTTATAATAAGTAACACTTGCTCCACATGGATAGTGAGGCAAGAACAAGGTGGTGCCTCGCACCATTGTCGTTGTCACTCGCTCGGCTTGGCTCGGCTTGTCTTGGCTCCGCTTTGGCTTCGGCTTCGGCTTCAGCTTTGGAATGGGATTTGGATTTGGAAAATGATCAACCGATGAGATCTATCTTATTAGATAAATTTTATTTGAAACTTGTTCTACAAGTGAAATTTTATTTCGAAAATCTGATAGAATTGTTTTTCTCCAAGTGTAGGCATATTTCGAAAGCCATGCAAACACATACGCAACACGTCTCAAAGGGATGCGACCTTTTGAGGTAAAAGGCACACTGTTTCGCACTGTAGGGTGACTTGCAGGCATAGATACATTACAGGTACGTGACATGTGGGCATAGATGTAGCGCATAAGCTACTGGAGTTTGCAAAACATCACTTGCGGCTGTATATTAGGCGCAGTCTAGCACAGGCTGGGCGCAGGGGACGTGACTGTACTGAATAGGTGCCTTTCTACTGAACAAATGCATTCTTTCTGGAAGGACACATTAAAGGCTATAAATTGTTGATATATTCCTCAGGTATAGACATGATTTTTAACAGCAAAAACACTCTTCTTTTATACAAAAACTCTGTGTGATCATTAAGTTGTTGAGTGAGCTCGACGAATCCAACAATTTGAGGTACCACTATTGTTCGGATTGAAAGCCATTTTATCCTGGGAGGAAGATTCCACAACCTCAGGTACAGTGAGAGTAATTATTCCTTAAGGACACTCTGTGAAGTTGGGGGACTTGGTTTTACATTTCTGTTTCATCTGATTTCTAAAACATAACACACTTCTTAGATGGATTACTTTTAATCTTGTATTGAAGGTGTTAATGAACTTCAGAAGTGTTCTTGTCTTAGATTTGAACTTGTGTTGAAGTTTTTGTTGCCTATTTACAGATTCTTGTACCCTGAAATATTGACCATAACAACCTGAGCATTCCAACCTTTTAACTTGCTGAATCTTCAGCATGTTCCACCAAGTTCCAGAGAGTAGAGCATCACCTTAAAACAACCCTACTGGGGATAGAAATAAAAGCATTTGCGCACAATTAAAAAAACTAGCCTCTTAAATCCCTGGTTGGTCTAGTTCTGCAACTCGCAAAATGGATCTGGAAAACTAGAAAGTTTTTGGTCCTGCAGGCGCATATGTTCACATCATCATCTTCACCTAGGATGTACGTCAATGGAATCCTTTAGCGATCATCTTTGTTGTACCTTATATCAATAAAGTCTTGTGAAACCTTGTTAGATATATAATATCCAGTGGTATTTGATGTGGCAACTGTCACTTGGATATGAAGAGCCAAATGGTGGTTTTAGATTTATTTCGGAATTTAACTTTATTTGATTGATTGAATTTCTTAATGGGGTTTCAATTGAATTCCTTTTATATTAAAATATATTATACAAATAAGACAAGAATAATTTTTTGTATATATAAATAAACTAATGAATCGCTGCAACTACCTCTGCTAGTTAATAGAATGGTTTGGCACAACAAGAACTAGCAAAAGATTTCTTCTTTTCCTATGGTGGCAGTGGATCTAAATCTTACCAGATTCAAAGTCTAGCTCCATTCTAGATATTGTTGTTTCTGGACTTATAAGTAGGAAATATGGAAAACTTGTTCACAATAGACCGATAGCAGTTTGAGGTTGTTGATGATGAATTGTTGGATCTATAATGGAACTAATACAGTTCAGAATTTGTTGCTTCAGATTCTACCTAGCGTTATCATTTGGCAGATATGGAAGGCTAGTAGCAAACATAGATTCGAAGACATCCATATGAATAGAAAGAACATTATTGTACACATCAACATGCAAATAGTGATGATTTCTAATCAACAATTCAAGGACATAAATCCATTTATGCATTGGGAGCAATTCTACAATAACTCAAAGAATACCAAAGAAAAGACCATCTCTATTCCTATAGCATTGACTAGATCAATATATGGTTTTTACAAACTTAATACAAATGGTTGTTCCAAAGGAAATCGAGGTCTAAGTGGAGGAGGTGGCATAGTTAGAGATAAGTATGGCCATATGAAAATAGCTTCTGGAGATGCTTTAGACATTCTCACCAATAACATGGCGGAAATACAATATAAATTATTTACAGTAGTGTGTCACCAATGGCTTCAAGAACTTAGAAGTAGAGGTTGATTCCAAAATTTTGATGGATTGGTAATAATATTGACGTACCATAGAACCTGTGGAATAATATTACCATCATATAAAGGATATGTGAAACACCTCAAGTGTTATAGGGTCTAAAACAACCTAAAATGAGCCTACATAACAATTATCTTCAGCATAAAACACTTTGGGGAGAGTTCGGGTACATTGGGGGAGGGGTTTGGGACCTAAATCGAAGTCGTGCATCATGAAAGGGGTGGTGTACAGTGGCTTTGCGCAGTGAGGGGGTCCACGAAGGCTCACTGCCTCACCACCACACTGAGCCTCATGCCACAAAGCTGCTACTTTATGTTGGGCTTCACACCACGAAGCTGGGGGTTAGCCCTGGGCTTCGCACTGTGAACCCCTTCCTTCATCGATGAGACTTCATTTTATAAATGTATTAAGATTATTTTGGTCCTTTTACATCTTATAAACCATCATATATTCACATAACCCATTTCTAAGCCTTAAAACTTTCGTATTCTCTAAAAAATGGTCATTTTTTATTCCAAAACTAAGGTTGAGAAGTGGTAAGGTTAGGTTTGAATCTTGGGGAACCTTTTCTTGCTATTTCTAGGGAAATTCTCTACAAATAAGGCATGTCTCTCCCTTACTAACATGTATTTTATGTTGTGGAATTTATTTATTCAATATTCATGTGTTTTGAATGATTGGTTTGAAATTGGGTTGAGAATTTTTGGTTGTTAACACTTAGATTACTTTTTCATGTTTTTAATAGGTTTTTCATGATTTCAATTGATGGCTTTTTGAGTTGAATTGGTTCATTGTTATAATGGATGAAATGGGTGATATGGATTTCACCAAATTGATGAAATTTTGGCATGTGATGGCATTAACCTCAACCCACATTATAAACTTGACTTTGAATAAGGATTCTACATATTTTAACTATTCTTTTGAAAATATTGCATTGCATTTAAGTATGAAAGGATAAAAAGGGATTTGGATGCCCTTGGTGGCTATGGTTTTGATTTTAAACTGGAAATTGGAGTCTAAATGGTTAAATTGATTATGGTTATGGTTTTCCATAAATGGCATAGCTTGAAAGTCTATTGGTATGATGATACCAATTTGGAAACGCCTTAATAAAAGACTCCATTGTTAATGGTTGGTTTATGTGCAAATTGTTTTAATTTTGGCTTAATGAAAATTGTGTAGCCACTAAAAAGGTGTAATCCAGGGGGGACCAACACTGGATACCACATTTTTTGACATTGGAAGGTCTTGTCCTGATATACAGATAACTGTTGTGTTTTCTAGTACATATGATTAACATAGGTTGGGGCCTTGCTAAACCCATATAACTCGTAGTTGCTTGGAATGTTGGTACGAGCTACATAATTCAGGTTAGTGTTTAAAACTATCATGTTTCATGACCCTTTTCCCTATCCTAGTATCCTATATATATGTATAAATATTGTGCATGTGGTTTATGACTGGATTTTTGGTATACATTATTTAATCCATTCCCTTGTGTTGTATTCCAGTTCTCTCCCTACTTATCATCCCCGGATGGTACATTATTTCATGATGTAGGTTTTGAGGACTTTATTGTTGATCCTGTACAACATTAGGTGATTTCCTACTTCTATCGATCAGTTGAGAAGTGGTGAGATTCTATCCATCGAAAGTCTCTGTCATTTCATTAGGTTCCCTTTATTATTCTAGTATGGATGGATTTCTTTTATCATAGTTGATGGTATGTCTTGGCTTAGTTTGGTATCCTAATCCTATTGTGGACAGGACTGGATGTCATTGATGTCTTGTTTAGAATCTTTGAATTTTCTTCTTACTTCATATATCCTTATTGACTGGAATGGTTTCTAATATTTTATTTTATTGCTTTGTTGAGGTAAGTCTAGGGGGGTGTCTAGACCATGGAGGGCTTGAGATGCCTGTCATGGACAAACCCAGGTTTTGACTATGGCAAGCTTAGTATCAGATCATGGTTCAAGGTCGTTGGGCTACTACAAATTTGTGTCGAGTAAAGTCCTTTTTTATGGGTGTGTAGCACACCACACTTATAAGGGGGAGGCTATGATGTATTTATTAATGTTTCCCTTTCTTTCGTTCTATTTTGGGCTATAGAGTCTAGTTGCCATGAAACTTCTCTAAATCTTGGTTTACTCACATTTTAAATCATGCCTCCTTGAAGATCTAAAGCTCGTAGAAACTTAGTTGGAACCTCCATCTCAACAAGGGAAAATGTGAAGTAAGTTTTCCCTACGCATAGAATATGGACCAGGTATAGGGCTCGTATTACAGACTGCACTACTCTACTCGGGCTTCCACCAGTCCCTACCAGTCTTCCTCATGCTTCCCATACTAGCAATTCTTATATTCAGTACTCTCAAAGATATATTTAGAATGTAGACTTCCTTCGGTCTATCCACATGCTTGCTTAACTTGTGGCATCACAGTCTCATCAGACTGACCATTTTGGTCCTGTTGCTAATTCATCTGATGTCACCCGAGTATTCCAATTTATGTGATTAAATCCCCTAATACTTATAGGCTCTAAGTTTAAGGAGGTTTCTCAGGGGTTTATTGATGAGATGAAGAAGATCTTTAACGTAATGTAATCTTACGGATGGATTTGCTCCATTAGTGCTATGCTTCTTTGGAATATAGGATCCAAAAAGGTCAATTTTTTTTTGATGAACTGGTAATTGAATAGGGGGGGAGGAGGATTCCTTAGTACCCAAAGTAAAGTTTATTTCTTATCTTAGAGCTCAAAAAATGATATCAAAAGGGCTTGTGTATCATCAAATATGAGTTAAGGATGCTAACTCTAAGAGTTCCTTTTTGAAATTTGTCCCTGTGGTTAATGTATTTCATGAAGTTTTTTCTCAATGATCTTTCTAGAATTCTGCTTCATATGGAAATAAGTTTAGGGATTGGTCTCCTACTAAAGACTCGTTGTAATGCCCCGCAAAATCCTCTTCCAGTCTGAGCCTTAGAGCGTATTTGGTAAAGCGAAAAATCTGAGTCTAAATGTTTCAAAAATATCTTCCCAAGTATGAAATGATTTGAATTGTGTGAAAATCTATTTGAGCATGAATTAAGATCATAGAGGTCCCCTAACTCAAGGACGAGTTGAAAGCTTTCCTATCGTTCAATTTTAGTGAGCGTCAAAACTTTAATCAACTTAAATCGACTATAAATCTTTGTATATATCGAATTCTAAAACCTACTATATATCAAATGAAAGATCATTGAGTTATCTTTCCAACGATATAAATTTCGTCAAAAACTGATATCGGAGCAAAGAGTTATGCTTATTTTACTCCAGCATGTCAGGCTGGGAAACTGAGTGACGACATTCGTGATAAGCTGTCACGAGCGTGATGACCTATCACCAATGTCGTCATCCCTAGGCAGATTTCTACCCCTGGTGACAACATATTTTGAAAAGCCATCACGCCCGTGATGACCTATCACCAATGTCGTCAACCTTAACCAGAAACTGAAAATTTCACCCTTTTGTGACGACATTTCGTGACGATTTATCACCAACTTGACGGTTTGTCATGGATGTCGTCAGTTATTTTTTTACCATTAATTTAAGAACATTTTTGCAAGGGTATTTTGGTCTTTTCTCATCTTTTGGAGGTCTCTATAAATATGAGGAACCCCATTCAAACCCTAATTCCTTCATCTACTCTTCCAATTCTCTTAAGAGAAAATATTTAGGGTTTCAATTCAAGAACCCTAATCTTCCAAAAATTCATCCATAATTCTTCAAAAATCAAGTTCCTCATAGTGTGGGCTTCGAGAATTATTCATTACAAGTGCGGATAGAGTCTCAAGCATTAGAATTCATCCAATTTCAAAGATTAAGGTATGTAGATGTTGATTCTTGGGTTCCTTTCATCCAAGAGGCTCAAGAACCCTTCTCAAAACTCAAAGATTTTTATGTTTATTAGTTGTTAATGATTTTTATGAGTTTAAATTGATGTTCAATGTGTTGTTGAGTTTTGATTCATGTTTGTTTACAAGATTCATGAGCCTTGACCCTAGTAGGTGAAATCCATGTGATATTTGTGATGAATCTTGCTTATGTTACTTTCTATGTGATGTGTTCATGTCAAATGGGTGTAGAAATAGTTGAATAAGTGAATCATGTTCCCCCTAGGTTTGATAAAGAGATTAGGTGAAGCATAACGACCATTGTAGCATGTTGAAGATGAAACCCCAAATTGTGAGTTAGTTTATGCATGCCTAGTGTTTGATAAAATGCCCAAGTGAATGAAGTTTTCCATGGTAGTAAGAAATCCCCAAATAAGTGTGAACTCGTGCATGTATTGTGTTTATTGAAGGACCTCAGTGAATAAGTAGTGATGTGATAGTAGTAAATTCCCCAATTATGTGCTCTTGATATATGCTAAGATTTTGATACATGCCAAGTGGTTAGCAAGTATGTTATGAGACGATAGTATGAAGTTTCCCCAAGCCATGTGATATCCAAACGCATGTCAAGACTGATTTAGGTATGAAATAATTGAGGTAAAACCTTGTTTAATGGAGTACGATCTAGTAACATGTTTCCCCTACGTTATTATATGATTTTGATTCAGAGATGCTTAAAGCGACCCCTTGGCGATTGTGATGATGAATAGATGTTCGTGATCCTTAAATGCTTGGGGTGATGTATTAATGACTATGAGATTCTTTAATGATTCTGATGATGAACGGATGCTTGTGATGATGAATGAATGATTGTGGTGATGACTAGTGAAGAATGATTATGCTTTACTTTTATGGTATCGAGTCCTGGGGGTATTTATACCCGACAATAGAGCTGTTGTCTAGAGCCCGTGTTAGTTTCTCCATAATTCCAGTCGAGCCATGAATCCCAGAAATTAGTGAACTATAGAACTCTGCATCCTCAGATAAGTGAAGAACTTAAGAAAGTTTAGTAATCTCAGTTATTTCTGTAATCTCTGTATAGCTAGTAATTTAGCCTTAGTCCTGTAATCATCTCAGATTGAATAGTATTCAAGTGATTCAATTATACTCTCAGAAGAGATTCGGGTAATCTATTCAAGCTCTGTATCGTCAGTCAGATACTATGATTCGATACCTTTTCCATCAGATATGAAACTAAGTAATCTCAGCGTAACTCAGTCAGATCTTTTGAAAAACATGATCAGTATCAAATTCAGCTCAGTTGTGTTTAGTTAAGATTTCAATTCAGAGTCTTTCAGTTGGGAGTAGAAACTAGCACCGAGCGACGAATGGGATGATGGCTCCCCATCAGAGAGGCCTAGTCGTTAGGAGAAATCCCTGAACTCCAGAACTACGTAGCCAGCACAGGATGCAGGAGTCCTCATTAGTAGAGGCTGTCACCGTTAGAGAGGTTTGACTATTATATTGCCACAAGCCGACTTCCTGCGATGGTCATATTGTCAGAGAGGCTTGACCAGAGAGGTGTTTACCCATGGCACGGTATTGACACCCTTCCAGATGGGGTTACATGTTGAACCCCACCTGCGGTAGGTTGGGACATATTGGTTAAGTAACTACTTCCCACAATTCCAATTTCAGTATCAATCTTTATAAATTAGAACTGTGTGGTACAGTCATCTATCTTAGTGAGGAACTCAAAGTGTTCCATTGATTCATAGACCATCCCATCAGATAGGCTTGGTCTCATATATAGATACATATTATCATATCTTGAGATCTCCCGTCAGATAGGCTCTATCTCTATTTCATATTCTGTTGAGTATTTTTATTATCATATCTAGTGATCTCCCGTCAGATAGGCTTGATCTCCATCTCAGATTTTGTTGAGTATTCTTATTATCAAATCTAGATATCTCCCATCAGATAGGCTTGATCTCCATCTCATATTCTATTTAGTATTCTTATTATCATACCTAGAGATCTCCCGTTAAATAGGCTTGATCTCTATCTCAGATTCTGTTGAGTATTCTTATTGTCAGATTCGGATATGATCATACTTCTTATCATTAATAATCGCTTACGGAATAATATGTTAGAAAAGTTGATCTCTAATTTTGTCAGTCGAAAGCAGTAAGCTCAGAATACTGTCCTTGATGTAAGTACATCTAGACTCTTAGTTATCAGTATCAAATGAGTCAGTGATTCAATATCTCAGTGTCCATAGTGAGTTCAGTCTGTAGTAAAGTGGTATCCGAGTTTCAGTATCTAGAATTGCAGTGATTGTGTTCATGGTCTGTGCATTCATGTATGTGTTCTTATGCGGCATCTTCATGATTATTCGGTTTAGATATTGTGCATGCATGAGCCCTTGTATTAGCCTACCTCGTCTACATACTCGGTATATTCCTATACTAACGTATTTACGCTATGGTGTTTTATTTGACACACCATAGGTTCAGAGGCACAGGATCCAGAGTATCCTCAGCAGTTCAGTCCCAGTCAGCAGCAGTGAGTCATTTTCTTTTGAGGACAAATTTTAGTTTACTATTATTGCTTCAGTCTTTGTTTATTTTCAGTTGATGGAGTTAGTTAGGGACCTGTCCCATCAACTCCGCAGTTTAGATAGTTTAGAGGCTTTTCTGACGGATGTATTTGTATTCAGTTTTATGTATTATGAGTATTCATAGATGTGTTGAACTTTATGGCTAGTTTCCGCATTTATTTCAGATATTATGAAGTATACGGGTACAAATATTAGTAAAGGGTTAGCTTGTGGTCCTTCGGGGTCATAAGCACCATGTGACATCTCGGGATGGGATCTCAGGGCATTACAAACTTGGTATCATAGCCAAAGGTTCAAGAGTATCCTAGGGAGTCTGAAAAGCCGCATCTAGTAGAGTCTTGTGCATGGGTGTCTTGTATTCCACATTTATGTACAAGAGGCTACAGGATGTTCTTAGGAGCAGTTTCTCTTCTTTTAGTGATTATTTTATGCGGGTGAGCATGAGCTCAAGTTTGTTCTTAGTCTAGTCCACTTGTTTCTTCCAATTACAGAGTATGCTTCCTCGCAGAGATTTTATCCGTGGGGTTGATGATCAGCCTCCACAGCCTGTAGATCCTGAGAATGAGAGTGTGTTACTTGCATAATTTCAGGCGGCTTTTTAGGTGCTAGCCCAAGCTGTGACTAGGGTTCAGGGCAATCGTCAGGCCGCAGCCCCACTTCAGCAAGATGGGAACTCATCCGCAGCCAGAATCAGAAGTTTCATGAAAACAAACCTTCCCTAATCTTTGGGTCAGTAGTAGGTGAGTACCCGCCACTTTATTTAGAGGAGGAAAATGTTTAGTTAGTATCTTATGGGCTGAGAAATACTGCTCATGATTGGGTAGTGATATGGGAAAGGAGTAGAGGGGAAAATACAACTCCTGTGACTTGGCTAGAGTTTCAGATACCTTTCTAGATAGGCTTTTCCCGCTAGAGATGAGAAAATCTAAGGTAGAAGAGTTCATGAACCTAAGGCAAGGTTCCATGACCGTGAAAAAGTATTGTCTTAAGTTTAGCCAATTAGCTAAGTATGCTCCTGATTTGATAGCTGACCATAGAGAAAGTATGAGTAAGTTTGTGATTGGTGTATCCGGGTTAGTGTTGAAAGAGTGTAGGAATGTTATGCTTCATAGAGATATGGACCTTTCTAGACTGATGATGCATGCGTAACAAATTGAGGTAGATAAGATGAAAGAGAGAGAGAGAGTGAGTAAGAGAGCCAAGATAGGTAGTCTTGGTTTCACGCAGTCAGGGTCTCAAGGTGGTAGTAGTTCTCAGTATGGTCGTATATTTTTAGTTCCATCTCTATCTTAAGCTAGTATACCCACACCTGTGTTCGGGGGTATTAGATCTGAGGAGCACCAAGCTCCAAAGCCCAGAGTAGTACTAGTGGTGTTCGTACCCATCCACGTTGTGGAGAGTGTGGCAAGTTCCACCAAGGTGTGTATAAAGCCGTTAGCGATGTGTGTTTTGGTTTTTGTGAGCCAGGCCATAGACTGCGAGAATGAAGAGTGCTGACTCAAAGGGGTAGACTTCATGCATTTCAGGCTTGCCTTGATTCGGGAAGATACCCTAAAATAGACCCGGGTATGTCATGAACCCTTCCTCTTTATGACGTGCATTAATATATCCTTTGCTCCCATTTTGATCTTATATGTTAGAATGAGTTATGCATGAGTTTAAGATCTTGATCGGTCCATCATGACCCATTCTGTAGGTGCCCTACGCACCTCCCCAGTACTTTAGCAAAGTGTGTTTACAGGGACAAAGAGTCCTAAGGGGGAGATTCCCCATAGTATTATGATGTTGCATGTATTAGATATGCGCATTTAGTAGAAATGAGTTCAGCTTGTCAGTGTGTGATCAGTCATGCATTCTTGAGATCAGCCCAGTTATGAGTCCATGCATCAGATATGCATGAGTGTTATGAGAATTCAGCTATAAGTAGATTCAGTCGAGTATTTCATGCATCAGATATGCATGCCCAGTGTGAGAACTCTATATGTCAGTGGTTCTATTCATCCATATTTTCAGTCTATCAAGTGGCATTCGAGGACGCATGTTCCCAAGGGGGAGATAATGTAATGCCCAACAAAATCCTCTTCCAGTCTGAGCCTTAGAGCGTATTTGGTAAAGCAAAAATTCTGAGTCTAAATTTTTCAGAAATATCTTCCCAAGTATGAAATACTTTGAATCATTTGGGAATCTATTTGATCATGAATTAAGATCATAGAGTTCCCCTAACTCAAGGACGAGTTGAAAGCTTTCCTATAGTTCAAGTTTTAGTGAGTGTCAAAACTTTGGTCAACTTGAATTGACTATAACACTTTGTATATATCGAATTATAGGACCTACTTTATATAAAATGAAAGCTCTTTGAATTATCTTTCCAATTATACAAATTTCATCAAAAACTAATATCGGAGCAAAAAGTTATGCCCATTTTACACCAGCATGTCTAGCTGATAAACTGAGTGACGACATTCATGATAAGCTGTCACGAGTGTGATGACCTATCACCAATGTCGTCATTCCCGGGCAGATTTCTACCCCTGGAGATGAAATTTTGTGACAAGCTATCACGACTGTGACGGCCTATCACCAATGTCGTCAACCTTAACCAGAAACTGAAAATTTCACCCTTTTGTGACGGTATTTCGTGATGACTTATCACCAACTTGACGGCTTGTCACGAATGTCGTCAACTATTTTTTTTGCAGCAATTTAAGGACATTTTTGCAAGGGTATTTTGGTCTTTTCCCATCTTTTGGAGGTCTCTATAAATATGAGGAACCCCATTCAAACCCTAATTCCTTCATCTACTCTTCCAATTCTCTTAAGAGAAAATATCTAGGGTTTCAATTCAAGAACCCGAATCTTCAAAAAATTCATCCATAATTCTTCAAGATTTCTTTAAGTATCAAGTTCCTCATAGTGTGGTCTTCGAGAATTATTTATTACAAGTACGGATAGTGTCTCAAGCATTAGAATTCATCCAATTTCAAAGATTAAGGTATGTAGATGTTGATTCTTAGGTTCCTTTCATCCAAGAAGCTCAAGAACCCTTCCCAAAACTCAAAGATTTTTATGTTTATTAGTTGTTAATGATTTGTATGAGTTTAAATTGATGTTCAATGTGTTGTTGAGTTTTGATTCATGTTTGTTTACAAGATTCATGAGCCTTGACCCTAGTAGGTGGAATCCATGTGATATTTGTTATGAATCTTCCTTATGTTGCTTACTATGTGATGTGTTCATGTCAAATGGGTGTAGAAATGGTTGAATAAGCAAAGCATGTTCCCCCTAGGTTTGATAAAGAGCTTTGGTGATGCATAAGGGCCATTGTAGCATGTTGAAGATGAAACCCCAAATTGTGAGTTAGTTTATGCATGCCTAGTGTTTGATAAAATGCCCAAGTGAATGAAGTATTCCATGGTAGTAGGAAATACCCAAATAAGTGTGAACCCGTGCATGTCTAGTGTTTGTTGAAGGACCTTAGTGAATACGTGGATATGTGATAGTAGTAAATTCCCCAATTATGTGCTCTTGATATATGCTAAGTTTTTGATACATGCCAAGTGGTTAGCAAGTATGTTATGACATGATAGTATGAAGTTTCACCAAGCCATGTGATATCCAAACACATGTCAAGACTGATTTAGGTATGAAATAGTTGAGGTTAAACCTTGTTGAATGGAGTATGATCTAGTAGTATATTTTCCCTACATTATTATATGATTGTGATTCAGAGATGCTTAAAGTGACCCCTTAGCGATCCTTAAATGCTTGAGGTGATGTCTTAATGACTGTGAGATGCTTTAATGATTATATTGATAAATGACTTCTTGTGATGATGAATAAATGCTTGTGATGATGAATGAATGAATGTGGTGATGACTAGTCAAGAATGACTATGCTTTATTTTTATGTTATCGAGTCCTGGGGGTATTTATACCTAACAATAGAGTTGTTGTCTAGAGCTCGTGTCAGTTTCTCGATAATTCCAGTCGAGCCATGATTCTCAGAACTTAGTGAACTATAGAACTTTGTCTCCTCAGACAAGTGCAGAACATAAGAAATCTCAGTAATCTCAATTATTTCTGTTATCTCTGTATCGCTTGTAATTTAGCCTCAGACCTGTAATTATCTCAAATCTAATAGTATTCAAGTTATTCAATTCTAATCTCAGAAATAATTCAGGTAATCAATTCAAGCTTTGTATTATCAGTCAGATACTATAATTCGATACCTTTTCCGTCAGATACGAAACTAAGTAATCTCAGCGTAACTCAGTCAGGTCTTTTGAGAAACATGATCAATATTAGATTCAGCTTAGTTGTGTTCAGTTAAGATTTTAGTTCAGAGTCTTTCATTTGGGAGTAGAAACTAGCACCGAGCGAGGGAAGGGATGACGGATCCCCGTCAGAGAGGCCGAGTCATTAGGAGAAATTCCTGAACTCAAGAACTGCGTAGCCAGCGTAGGACGCAGGAGTCCCCATCAGTAGAAGCTGTCACCATTAGAGAGATTTGACTATTATTTTACCTCAGACTGAATTTCTGTGAGGTTCATCCCGTCAGAGAGGCTTGAACAGAGAGGTCTTTACCCGTGGAATGGTATTGACACCCTTCTAGCGGGATTACAGGTTGGACCTCACCTGTGGCAGGTTGGGCCATGTCGGTTAAGTAACCACTTCCCATAGTTGCAGTTTCAATATCAATCTTTAGAAATTAGAACTGTGTGGTACAGTCGTCTATCTCAGTGAGAAACTCAGATAGTTCCATTGATTCATGGACTATCCCATCATATAGGCTTGGTCTCATATACAGATACTTATTATCATATCTAGAGATCTCCCGTCAGATAGGCTTGATCTCCATCTTAGATTCTGTTGAGTATTCTTGTTGTCAGATTCGTACATGATCATACTTTTTATCATTGATAATCGCTTCTGAAATAATATGTTAGAAAATTAGATCTCTAATTCTGTCAGTCGAAAGAAGTAAGATCAAAATTTAGTCCTTGATGTAAGAACATCCAGACTCTCAGTTATCAGTATCAGATGAGTCAGTGATTCAGTATGTCAGTGTCAGTAGTGACTTCAGTCTGCTGTAAGTGGTATCCGAGTTTCAGTATCTAGAGTTGCGGTGATTGTGTTCATGGTCTGTGCATTCATGTATATGCTCTCATGCGGCATCTTCATGATTATTCGGTTTAGATATTTTGCATGCATGAGCCCTTGCATTAGCCTACCTCGTCTACATACTCGGTACATTCTTGTACTTCCGTATTTGTGCTTTGGTGTTTTATTTGACACCATAGGTTCAGAGGCACAGGATCCATATTATCCTCAGCTGTTCAGTTCCAGTCAGCAGCAGTAGCAGTGAGTCCTTTTCTTTTGAGGACGTATTTCAGTTTACTATTATTACTTCAGTCTTTGTTTATTTTCAGTTGATGGAGTTAGTTGGGGACCTGTCCCGTCAACTCTGCAGTTTAGATAGTTTAGAGGCTTTTCAGACGGATGTATTAGTATTCAGTTTTTTGTATTATGAGTATTCATAGATGTGTTGAACCTTATGGTTATTTTTCGTATTTATTTCAGATATTATGCAGTGTACAGGTACAGATATCAGTAAAGGATTAGCTTATGGTCCTTTGGGGTCATAAGCACCATGTGTAGTCTCGGGATGGGATCTCAGGGCGTTACAAACTTGGTATCAGATCCTAAGGTTCAAAAGTGTCCTAGGGAGTCTGAAAAACCATATCTAGTAGAGTCTTGTACATGGGTATGTAGCGTGCCACATTTATGTACAAGAGGTTACAAGATGTTCTTAGGAGCAATTTCCCTTCTTTCAGTGATCATTTCATGCGAGTGAGCATGAGCTAAAGTTGGTTCTCAGTCTAATCGACTTGTTTCTTCTAATTACAGAGTATGCCTTCTCGCAGAGATTTTGTCCATGGGGTTGATGATCAGCCCCTACAGCCAGTAGATCCTGAGAATGAGAGTGTGTCACATGCAGAGTTTTGGGCAGCTTTTCAGGCGCTAGCCCAAGCTGTGACTAGTGTTCAGGGCAATCGTCAGGCTGTAGCCCCACTTCAGCAAGATGGGGACTTAGCCGCAGCCAGAATCTGAAGTTTCATGAAAATGAACCCGCCCTAGTTCTTTTGGTCAGTAGTAGGTGAGGACCCGCCACTTTAATTAGAGAAGGAGAATATTGAGTTAGCATCTTATAGGCTGAGAGATATTGCTCATGATTAGGAAGTGATATGGGAGAAGAGTAGAGGGGAGAATGCAACTCTTGTGACTTGGCTAAAGTTTTAGAGTGCCTTTTTAGATAAGTTTTTCCCGCTAGAGATGAGAGAAGATAAGGTAGAAGAGTTCATAAACCTAAGGCAAGGTTCCATGAACATGAAAGAGTACTGTCTTAAGTTTAGCGAATTAGCTATGTATGCTCCTGACTTGATAGCTGACCCTAGAGCTAGTATGAGTAAGTTTGTGACTGGTGTATCCGGGTTAGTATTGAAAGAGTGTAGGAATGCTATGCTTCATAGAGATATGGACCTTGATAGACTGATGATGCATGTATAACAGATTGAGAAAGATAAGATGAAGGAGAGAGAAAGAGTGAATAAGAGAGCCAAGATAGGTAGTCGTGGTTTCTCGCAGTCAGGGTCTCATGGTGGTAGTAGTTCTCAGTATGGTCGGAGATTTTTTAGTTCCAGCTCCATCTTCAGCTAGTGTACCCGCACCTGTGTTCGGGGGTGTCAGATCTGAGAGAGCGCCAAGATCCAAAGCCCAGAGTAGTGCTAGTGGTGTTCGTACCCATCCGCATTGTGGAGAGTGTGGAAGGTGCCACCAAGGTATGTGTAGAGCCAGTAGTGATGTGTGTTTTAGTTGTGGTGAGCCAGGCCATAGTCTGCGAGAATATAGAGTAATGACTCAGAGGGGTAGACTTCATGTGTTTCAGGCTTGCCTTGATTGGGAAAGATCCACTAAAATAGACCCGGGTATGTTATGAGCCCTTCCCCTTTATGACCTGCATTGATAGATCCTTTTATCCCATTTTGAGCTTATACATTAGCACGAGTCATGCATGAGTTTCAGATCTTGATCGGTCAATAATGACCTAGTCTGTAGGTGCCCCACACACTGGACCAGTATTTTAGCGAAGTGTGTTTAGAGGGACATAGAGTCCCAAGGGGGAGATACCCCATAGTATTATGATGTTGCACGCCATTAGATTCATCCCAATGCATGTTCAGATTTTCTTTATGAAGTTAGCATCAGTCGTTCTTGCATTGTCAAGTCGTGCTTTCGAAAGTCAGCTTAGCCGGACATTCATGCATTAGATATGCGCATTTAGTAGAAATGAGTTCAGCTTGTCAGTGTGTGATCAGTCATGCATTCTTGATATCAGCCTAGTTATGAGTCCATGCATTAGATATGCATGAGTGTTATGAGAATTCAGCTATGAGTAGATTCAATCGAGTATTCCATGCATCAGATATGCATACCCAGTGTGAGAACTCTATATGTCAGTGGTTCCAGTTGCGCAAGCATGCCTTGAAATATTTTGATTTCTTGAGTAGGTTCTATTGATCCATATTTTTAGTCTATCAAGCGATATTTGAGGACGTATGTTCCCAAGGGGGAGATAATGTAATGACCCGCAAAATCCTCTTCCAGTCTGAGCCTTAGAGCATATTTGGTAAAGCGAAAAATCTGAGTCTATATGTTTCAGAAATATCTTCCCAAGTATGAAATACTTTGAATCGCGTGGGAATCTATTTAAGCATGAATTAAGATCATAGAGGTCCCCTAACTCAAGGACGAGTTAAAATCTTTCCTATCATTCAAGTTTTATTGAGCGTCAAAACTTTGATTAACTTCAATCAACCATAACTCTTAGTATTTATCGAATTAGAGGACCTACTATATATCAAATGAAATCTCTTTTAATTATCTTTCCAACTATACCAATTTCGTCAAAAATTGATATTTGAGTAAAGAGTTATGTCCATTTTACTCTAGCATGTCTGGCTGGGAAACTGAGTGATGACATTCGTGATAAGCTGTCACGAGCGTGATGACCTATCACCAATGTTGTCATCCTTGGGAAGATTTCTCCCCCTGGTGACGACATTTCTTGACAAGCCGTCATGCCCATGATGGCTTATCATCAATGTCGTCAACCTTAAGCAAAAACTCAAAATTTTACCCTTTTCTGATGATATTTCATGACGACTCATCACCAACGTGATGGCTTGTCACAGATGTCATCAGCTATTGTTTTTCCATCAATTTAAGGATGTTTTGGCAAGGGTATTTTGGTTTTTTCTCATCTTTTGGAGGTCTCTATAAAGCCAAGGAACCCCATTTAAACCCTAATTCCTTCATCTACTCTTCTAATTCTCTTAAGAGAAAATATCTAGGGTTTCAATTCAAGAACCCTAATCTTCCAAAAATTCATTCATAATTCTTCAAGATTTCTTCAAGAATCAAGTTTCTCATAGTGTGGGCTTCGAGAATTATTTATAACAAGTGCGGATAGAGTCTCAAGCATTAGAATTCATCCAATTTCAAAGATTAAGGTATGTAAATGTTGATTCTTGGGTTCCTTTCATCCAAGAAACTCAAGAACCCTTCTCAAAACTCAAAGATTTTTATGTTTATGAGTTGTTAATGATTTGTATGATTTGAAATTAATGTTCAATGTGTTGTTGAGTTTTGATTAATGTTTTTTTAAAAGATTCATGAGCCTTGACCCTAATAGGTGGAATCCATATGATATTTGTGATGTATCTTCCTTATGTTGCTTTGTATGTGATGTGTTCATGTCAAATGGGTGTAGAAATGGTTGAATAAGCGAAGCATGTTCCCCCTAGGTTTGATAAAAAGCTTAGGTGAAGCATAAGGGCCATTGTAGTATATTGAAGATAAAACCCCAAATTGTGAGTTAGTTTATGCATGCCTAGTGTTTGATAAAATGCCCAAGTGAATGAAGTATTCCATGGTAGTAGGAAATCCCGAAATAAGTGTGAACCTGTACATGTCTAGTGTTTTTTTAAGGACCTTAGTGAATAAGTGGAGATGTGATAGTAGTAAATTCCCTAATTATGTGCTCTTGATAGATGTTAAGTTTTTGATACATGCCAAGTGGCTAGCAAGTAAGTTATGACATAATAATATGAAGTTTCCCCAAGCCATGTGAGATCTAAACACATGTCAAGACTGATTTAGGTATGAAATAGTTGAGGTAAAACCTTGTTGAATGGAGTACGATCTAGTAGCATGTTTCCCCTACGTTATTATATGATTGTGATTCAGACATGCTTAAAGTGACCCCTTAGCGATTGTGATGATGAATAGATATTTGTGATCCTTAAATACTTGAGGTGATGTCTTAATTACTATTTGATGCTTTAATAATGTTGATGATAAACGAATGCTTGTGATGATGATAAAATTCCTATGATGATGAATGAATGATTGTGGTGATGACTAGTCACGAATGATTATGCTTTACTTTTATGTTATCGAGTCCTAGGGGTATTTATACCCAATAATAGAGCTGTTGTCTAGAGCCCGTGTCAGTTTCTCGATAATTCTAGTCAAGCCATGATTCTCAGATCTTAGTGAACTATAGAACTCTGTATCCTCAGACATGTGCAGAACTTAAGAAAGCTCAGTAATCTCAGTTATTTTTGTAATCTCTGTATCGCTAGTAATCTAACCTCAATCCTGTAATCATCTCAGATCTAATAGTATTCAAGTGATTCAATTCTAATCTCAGAAGTGATTCGGGTAATCTATTCAAGCTCTGTATCGTCGGTCAGATACTATGATTCGATACCTTTATCGTCAGATACAAAACTAAGTAATCTCAGCATAACTCAGTCAGATCTTTTGAGAAACATGATCAGTATCAGATTCAGTTCAGTTGTGTTCAGTTAAGATTTTAGTTCAGAGTCTTTCAGTTGGGAGTAGAAACTAGCACCGAGTGAGGGAAGAGATGGCAACTCCCCGTCAGAGAGGTCGAGCTGTTAGGAGCAATCCCTGAACTCCAAAAATGCATAGCCAGCACAGAATATAGGAGTCCCCGTCAGTAGAGGCAATCACTGTCAGAGAGGTTTGACTATTATATTGCCTTAGGCCGACTTCTTGCGAGGGTCATCCCGTCAGAGACGCTTGACTAGAGAGGTCTTTACCAATGGCATGGTATTGACAACCCTTCAGCTGGGGTTACAGGTTGAACCCCAACTGTGGTAAGTTGGGGTATGTCGGTTAAGTTACTAGTTCCCACAGTTGTAGTTTTAGTATCAATCTTTAGAAATTAGGACTGTGTGGTATAGTCGTCTATCTCAGTGAGAAACTCAGATAGTTCCATTGATTCATAGACTATCCCGTCAGATAGGCTTGTTCTTGTATACGGATACTTATTATCATATCTAGAGATCTCTCATTAGATAGGGTTGATTTCCATCTCAGATTCTATTGAGTATTCTTATTATTATATCTAGAGATCTCCCGTCAGATAGGCTTGATCTCTATCTCAGATTCTGTTGAGTATTCTTATTATCATATCTAGAGATCTCCCGTCAGATAGGCTTGATCTCCATCTCAGATTCTATTGAGTATTCTTATTATCATATCTAGAGATCTCCCGTCAGATAGTCTTGATCTCCATCTCAGATTCTATTGAGTATTCTTGTTGTCAGATTCGGACATGATCATAATTCTTATCATTGATAATAGCTTATGGAATAATATGTTAGAAAAGTTGATCTCTAATTCTGTTAGTCGAAAGCAGTAAGCTCAGAATTCAGTCCTTGATGTAAGTACATCTAGCCTCTCAGTTATCATTATTAGATGAGTTAGTGATTTAGTATCTTAGTGTTAGTAGTCAGTTCATTCTTCAGTAAAGTGGTATCCGAGTTTCAGTATCTAGAGTTGCGGTGATTATGTTCATGGTCTATGCATTCATGTATGTGTTCTCATGCGGCATCTTCATGATTATTCAGTTTAGATATTGTGCATGCATGAGCTCTTGCATTATTCTACCTCGTCTACATACTCGGTATATTCCTGTACTGACATATTTGCGCTATGGTGTTTTACTTGACACCATAGGTTCAGAGGCACAGGATCCAGAGTATCCTCAGCAGTTCAGTCCCAGTCAACAGTAGTAGCAGTGAGTCCTCTTCTTTTGAGGAAGAATTTTAGTTTACTACTATTGCTTCAGTCTTTATTTATTTTCTGTTGATGGAGTTAGTTGGGGACCTATCCCATCAACTCCACAATTCAAATAGTTTAGAGGCTTTTCAGATGGATGAATTAGTATTCAGTTTTTTGTATTATGAGTATTCATTGATATGTTGAACCATATGGCTAGTTTCTGCATTTATTTCAGATATTATAAAGTATACAGTTACAGATATCAGTAAAAGGGTTAGCTTGTGGTCCTTCGGGGTCATAAGAACCGTGTGATGTCTCGGGATGGGATCTCAGGGCGTTACACTCATCCTATTTTTAATCCTCCTTATAGGATGGCTCCGACCGAACTAAAGGAACTAAAGGAGAAATTGAAGGAACTTCTTGATAAGGGCAACATCCATCCTAGTATTTCTCTGTGGGGTGCTCCTGTTCTTTTCATGCAAAAGAAGGATGTGACTTTTTGTATGTGTATAGACTATTGTCAGTTGAATAAGGCTATAATAAAAAATAAGCTCCCTCTCTCTAGGTTTGATCACCTCTTTGATCAGCTTCAGCATGCCAAGTATTTCTCTAAGATTGATCTCCATTAGTGATATCACCGGTTAATAATTAGAGAGTTTGACATTCCTAAGACTGCTTTGCCGACTTGGTATGGATATTATGAGTTTCTGGTTTTGTCATTTGGGTTGACTAATGCTCCTGCTGCTTTCATGGATGTTATGAATTGAGTATTCATAGAATCTCTTATTTTGTTGTTATAGTCTTTATTAATGACATCTTAGTGTACTCCAAAAGTGAGGTGGATCATGAAAATCACATCCGGATTGTACTGCAGGCTCTTAAGGACCAGAAATTGTATGCCAAATTTTCTATGTATAAATTTTGTCTAAGTGTTGTTCCTTTATCGGGCATGTCTTTTCTAGTGAAGGGATCAAAGTGGATCCCCAAAAGGTTGAGGCAGTTAAGAAGTGGCCTAGACCCATGAATCCAACTGATATTATGAGCGTTATTGGCTTGACTAAGTACTGTATCAGGTTTATGGAGAGTTTCTTATTTATTGCTGCTCCATTGATGAAGTTAACTCAGAAATAGGTTAAGATTTTTTGGGCCGATGCTTGTGAAGGTAGTTTTGAGAAGTTAAAGAATAAGTTGACTACTTCTCTCATTTTTACCCTACCTGAGGGTATTGATGGATTCATTGTGTATTGTGATGCGTCCTGCGTGGAACTAGGTTTTATTTTGATGCAGCATAGTAAGGTTGTAGTCTATTCTTCTAGGAAACTCAAGGTTCATGAGAGAAATTATCTGACGCATGATCAAGAGTTGAAAGTTGTGGTCTTTGCTTTGAAAATTTTGTGCCATTATTTGAATGGGGTACATGTGGACATTTATTCTGCCATAAGATCTTACAGTATGTGTTTAAGCAGAAGTAATTGAATATCAGGCAAAGACGGTGGCTCGAACTACTTAAGGATTACAACATGATTTTGTACTACTATTTAGGCAAAGTTAATGTTGTTGCTGATCTATTAGCCGATTGTCCATGGGGAGATTATCTCATGTTGGTGAGGAGAAAAGAGGATTGGTTAAGGATATTCATCGACTGGCTAATTTGGGAGTTCTCCTCTTAGACTCCGAGGATGGATGCGTGATTGTTTAGAAAGTGGTTAAATCACCTTTTGGTGATAAGTTCAATAAGAAATAGATTTTGGATCCAATACTTATGCAAATCAAAGATGAAGTGGGTCAACAAAAGTTTATGGCTTTTGAGATTAGGGGAGATGGATCTTGAGATACTGTAGAAGGTTGTGCAATTATGATGTAGATGGGCTACGGGAAAGGATTTTGATTGAAGCTCATGAGTCCAGATATATAGTTCATTTGGGTTCAACCGAGATGTATGATGACCTGAAGGAAATTTATTGGTGGAATAATATGAAAAGGGATATGGCGACTTTCATTGTTAAGTGTATGGTTTGTCAGCAAGTCAAGGTAAAGCATTTGAGGCCTGGTGTCATAATCTAAGAAATTGAATTACCTATGTAAAAGTGGGAGGTGATCAATATAGATTTCATTATAGGTCTTCTACAGTATCAAAATTAGTAAGATTCTATTTGGGTTATCGTAAATAGAATGACTTAAATCTTCTCATATCTTGCCTATGAAAACTAACTACTTAGGAGAGGATTATACCAAGTTATTCATTCAAGAGATAGTTAAGTTGCATAGGGCTTCATTATCCAGCATTTCAGACTGAGGTATGCAATTTTCTTTTCAGTTTTGGCATTCTTTTCAGAAAGGTCTAGGTACTTAGATGAACCTTAACACTGTTTTCCACCCTCAAATGGATGGACAAGGGAAGAGTATTATTTAGACTTTGGAGGATATTCTAAGGTCCTGTGTGATCAATTTTAAAGGTAGTTAGTTTGACCATTTACCTCTTATTCAATTTTCTTACAACAATAGTTACCATTCTAGCATCTAAATAGCCCTTTTAAGACACTCTATTGTAGAAGATGTATGTCTCCTATTAGATAGTTTGAGGTGGGTGAGACTAGGTTGTTTGGATCAGACTTGCTTCACCAAGATATGGAGAAGGTAAAGGTGATTCGAGAAAGACTTAAGACTGTCCAAAGTCATTAAATGCAGATTTAAGGTAGAGGTAGTTGAAGTTTGAAGTAAGCGGTTGGATATTCTTGAAGGTTACTCCTATGAAAGGAACCATGATATTTGGGAAAAATCATTAGATTAGTTCTCATTACATTTATCCATACCAAATTGTGAGAAGTATTAAAAATATCACTTACAAATTGGAGGTTCCGGTGAATTTGGCCTTTTTCGTCCAGTTTTCCATGTATCCATACATAAAAAGTGTGTAGGTGACCCTTCCGTGATAGTGCCCTTTATGGATGTGCGTTTTAAGGATTCATTTTCCTATGAGGAAGTCCCAATTGAAATATTGATAGGAAAGTTTTGAAATTGAGTACTAAAGAAATAGTTTTAGTGAAGGTTTGTTGGAGGAATCAAAAGGTAGAAGAGGCTACCTGGGAGTTAGAAGAGGATATGAAGTCTAAGTATCCATTTTTTTTCCTCTAATGGATAAATGTGCTTAAGGTACGAAAATTACTTCTCCGCATGTTGTATTTCCAGTTGTTCTTGACTCCCTTGTGTTCTTCCATATATTGTGTTATGGGTATCCTAATTGCTCATTCGGGGATGAATGATCCTGAGGTGGGATAATGTAATACCTCGAGTGTTATGATGGCTAAAAAATGCTAAAATATTCCTATATAACCCTTATCTTGAGCATAAAACACTTTGGGAAGAGTTTGGGTACGTTAGGGAAGGTTTGGTACCTAAAATAAGGTCGTTCATCATGAAAGGGGAGGTGCGTGATGGCTTTCTGATGTGAGGGTTCCGCAAAGGCCTACTGCCTCACCCCCACACTAAGCCTCGCATCGTGAAGTTGTTGCTTTGTGTTGGGCTTTGGGCCACGGAGCTGGGGTTTTGCCTAATGCTTTGCACCGCAACCCCCCATCCCCCTCTTTCTTTGTTGATGAGACTTCGTTTTAAAAGTTTTTTAAGATTCTTTTGGTCCTTTTATGTCTTATAAACCATCCTATCTTTCCATAAATAGTTTCTTTCCCTTAAATTATCTGTATTTCTCTCAAAAAGGGTAATTCTTTATTCTGAAACTAAGGTTGAAAAGCAGTGAGGTTAGAGTTCAAGCTTGGGGCTTCTTTTCTTGCTAGTTCTTTGGAATTTATCTTCAAATAAGGCATGTTTCTCACTCCCTAACTTGTATTTCACATTGTGGCATTAATTTATTCAATATTTATGTTCTTTGAATGACGTTGATGGTTTTTGGTTGTTAACACTTACATTACTTTTTCATGTTTTTAAGGGATTGTTCATTGATAAGAGGTGATTTTACCACTCATTCACCTCAACATCCGTGCACATTACCTTGTTTTGAATGAATAAATGAGACATAAATGTGATTAAATGCACTAATATCCACACTTTGCAGGCATAGAGTTGATGATATGGAAAGATGTGTGGTCGCGTAGCCACAGTCACGGCCAGACCCGCGC
This sequence comes from Capsicum pubescens, assembly GCA_030864215.1. Taxonomy (NCBI): domain Eukaryota; kingdom Viridiplantae; phylum Streptophyta; class Magnoliopsida; order Solanales; family Solanaceae; genus Capsicum; species Capsicum pubescens. The sequence goes on from CM061543.1 coordinate 260,056,930, forward strand.
GATCGTGGCTTAGCGGAAGATTTCAGCCCACGGGCAAATATGGAAATGCACGTGGCTGATCCCAATTTTTACCAAAAAAACAACAAAATCTAGAATTCATTCATCATATTCCATATTTCCCAATTTTTAGGTTTTAGCTCATGAGTTCATAGCCTTCATACTTGAAGAAGAAAATATTGTATAAATTTTGGATGAAGAATACATTGGAGACTTTCTAAGAGGAGGAATAGCTTAATTCCATTATTGATTTATGGGAGTGAAAAATTTGAAGTAACATTCACTTAAGCTTTAATAAATCATTTCAATAGAGATTATGGGTATATCTTTACTTATTTATATTATGTGTAGCTAGATCTCCCTTGTGGGGTTATATGTGAATAGGGGTTAAAGTGTGTGTGGGTTATTATTGTTAGCCTCTATTTGGTATTTCATGCTTATGGGTTTTATTATTGCTATGCTATCTTGGTTGGGATTTGTGGGTGAAAGACTCAAATACCCACATGGGTTTGATGAGTGAAAGCTTCAAACTTTAGAAAGATCAAGGCCATCTTCGAAAGAAGGATTTTGGGTGAACTTTAAGAATCCATATCATCATTGAAAGAGGGATGTGGAGACCAAAGCAATGATAGATAATTATGTGTATAGCTTGCTAAATTTTCACTATCTTAGACATAAGGGTGATTGTGAAGTTAACTATATCATAGGTATTATCCTAGAAATAGCGATACCTAGATTGAGGTCGTGGTTACCAATTGTTGAACACACCCATCAGGTATTCGAAAGAATCAATGGGTGAAAGTTTGGTGTTTTATTCAAAGATTAGCATCAAAACTTATAACCAAACCTACCCATATTTGATTTTCTAAATTGATGTTGATTATTAACACTCACATTTCATTCCCTTAGTAATGCATAATCCCAAGATCCGTGCCTAATTGTTAAACTCTAATTATTATTAGCCCCGAATTTATACTAGAAAAACCCTAAAAGAAACATTTGTGTTGATACTTGTACCTCCCATTTTTATCTTTGTGCACCATTGGTTTGAATTTAACTTGTATCTATTATTTTGAATTAACTTGATAGCCACTCATATTATTCCTTGTGGATTCGACCCCGACTCCAAAGTTGGGTAAATATATTGACGATGACCGCCTTGCACTTAAATTGACGTGTAAGTTGAGCGTTATCAAAAATGGCGCCGCTGTCGGGGAATAATTTGGCGTATTAATTTATTTTGGAATTTTAGCGTACTTGCTTGAATTCAAGCTTGTAAATATTTGTTTGTGATTTTCCTTTATAGGTAGATTTTTATTTTATTTTACTTTTGTCTATGGTATCTTCCAACGAGTATGATGTCGATTGTTGGGAATCCTATATTAATGACCTATGTCCACTTTATGGCGGACCAGACTTCAAGACAGATTGTAACTATGCTTCTCGGAGAGAGATGGACTCACCATCACGATCCTATTAGGAGTATAGGTGCTCTTTATGTAGTGGTTGAGAAGGATATTGGGATGGCTATACAAATGATCCTCCCCCTATCATGCTAACCGGGTTGCTATTTCTTCTTATAAGCTTGATAGGGTCCTATGATGAGAAGAAGGAAGAGCAACATACCAAATCCAATAGCTTTGACACAAGGCAACAATCTATTTTGGATCGGGTAGATGCAATGGAGGAGAATCTAGAATACATGTATCAAGAGGAATTAAGATCGAGAAGTGTCAAGGTGAGGGAAATGAGCAAAGAAGAAAAGCTTGAAACTATCACTACCTTGCCCATTTCCAAAGAGAAGGTTCATCAAGAAGAGAAACCAAGCTATGATGATGATCTTGATAGCGAAGACTCCTCGGTGACTTGAGCTTATCTGTGTAATCTAGCATGTTCTTGGTATAAAAATACTAATGTAGATTTGAGTTGTATTACTTACAGGTTCTCATCCTCAAAGATGGGAGATTTCGACGACACCAGTCTCATGGATACACAATGCCAACACCTCTACTATGAGGATTTCCATAGGACAAAGCTACTCCCTGAAAGGGGTGTTAGCTCAGACAAGGTGGAGGAGAAGCTCCAAGAATTCCATGCTAGACTCACTATGACCTGGTGGATATGCTTTGCCCCAGAACCCTGATATACTAATGAGCAGTGGGTATGCGAGTTCTAATCAAACCTCAGTGTAGTTTCTCTCACAAACCTAGTAATGGTAATTCAGGGTAAGCAAGTGAACTTCGAAGCGGAGCAGATTAATGCGGTGTATGGTCTCCCAGATACTGATATGGGGTAGTCCAGGCAAGAACATGTAAGCCAGGGACCTGGATGGCTAATATTTTATGTCCTAGAAAATCAGTTTCCTGGTCTATCACCAAGAGAGATATTTTAATGAAGGACTTCACAGTAGAGGCCAGGCTTTGGATGAACATCATATGCACCCGATTATCTCCATGCACCTATATGACCATTGTCACAGATTTTCAAGATCGGATGGTGGCTTGCATCTTATCTGGCATCCCTTTCAATATGGGCAAGATTATTCTTTTAGAGTGAAGGTATTTCCAAAATCATGGAGGTATGCATCTTCTTTTCCCTTCCATTATCACTGAGCTTTGCAAGAGAGTACAATTAGAGGAGTATATTGCAGATACTTTGGTGTACCCAGGCCCCCATATCTTTCCACACAAATTCAGGGGTGAGGGTGCCCTAGGTTAGAGCAAAATAAGGAAAATAGACTCCGACAATTAAGCCCAATAGGACATGGATTCTTGTAGACTTTCGTTAACTAACCTCCTCAATGACATCTCAGATCAAATAAGGGAGGTTAGGGAGCTAGTGTCCAGATTTCCTCAGGGATCGAGAGAGCCCTCTACTTCCCGTCATTCATATGTAGCACAGTCAGATTATGAGAAGTAGGGAGCTACTATTGCCAGTTTGGAGAGAGCCTACTCAGCCTTAGCGGGATCACACAGGGACCTCAAAGAGTCACCTAAGAAGATGGTGAAGTGAGAGAATAAAAGAGATAAATTCTTCAATAATCTATGGAAGGGGGTAAAGGTTATCTTTATGGTTCTCAAACCCAATGAGCAACTTTCTAAACCAAGGTTGGACAGTGAAGATGAGGCCCCTGCTTATTGGTCGACTGATGATGCTAATGGTGATGGTGCAGAGTCAGCATGAGAGAGCAACACTTAATTCAAATACAGGAAGACCGCTCTTACTCTTTCTATATTGCATATGCAGTGAGGACATTGCATTTGTTTTAGTTGGGGGCGCCCCCAGATTTGTATTATTTTGATTGATGCTGGATGTTTTATGCTATTTTGGTTGACACTCTAGATACTTTTTTTATTTGGTTTTGAGATACTACATTTTTGGGTACCCTGATGGTGCCCACGTTTTATGGATTATCATATTTTTCTCTTAGTTTTAGTTTTTCTTTGTACTTAGCTTTTATTTTAATTTTGATGTTGAATGACAAGCTTTGCCCTATGATAGAATGAGTGACGACATTCTTAAGGATAAAGCATCGTGTTTGGGTTTTGAGACATATGTGCATGGGGAATTTTGAGTACCCAAAGCATAAATGCCATGAATACAAGGGAAGTCCGAGTACCTGTTGATAACGCTCAATCTACAGCTCTCGTTTGAGTGTAAAGCGGTCGTTAGCAAATATAGAACCCAACCTGGGTTGGGTGTCGATCCCACAGGGAATAGCTTGGCCAACAAGTAAGTAAAATTACTAAACTTTTGGTGCAAGTCTCGTAAGAAGGGGGGATTCTTGTCTGGCAAGTAATGTAAACAAAAGCTGAAAATAATAAAGTAAAAAGATAGAGATTGTTACGTTGGTTGTAAACAATGAGAATTGAAGCGTTGGGGTTATGTCCACCTTCTGAGGTATACGTCTCTATTGGCTATGAGTGTGTAGAATTCTGACATGCAATTGCTTATAGAGAATTGTAGTCGATGGTAAATCCAAGCGTCTCTCGACCTAAACAAGGACTATTTCACTTTAACTCTCTCGAGCTTAAAGCGTATCTAACGGTACGAATTCTCCAAGAGGTTAGTCCAGTTACGGCACTAGCTTTTTAATAGGAAAGGGTGTCCTACTACCTTGACATTATCTCTTTTCCAGACAAATAACTTTTCTCTCGAACAAGTTAAATGTTAGACTGGCGTATTCTTGCGTTTGCAACCGCAAAGAATGTAGATTGAGATGAAGAGAATAATGATATAAGCAATATACGTGCCTCGAACTCACAAACTCACAGCAATAGATAGTAACTCATTCGGCTTCCATAACCCCAACAGAGAAGTTTAGTTACCCATGAATGCGAAGGAGATCACGATTGACATTGTTGTTATACCACAAGATTGAGTAATTTTGTGTAGCTTTGGTGGTAGGCGTGAGGCGTGAATTCCTAGGCAAAGTAACGATTCTCTTGTTGTGGAATTTAAGAATGGAAGAGTAGAAGAAGAAAAATAGAATTGAATTGTAAGATGAGAAGTTAAGAAGATGTTAGAAGATGTAAAAAGATGATAGAAGATGAGAGGGATGGAAGGAAGTATTGTGTTCTCCCTCCTTCCTCCCTCCTTGTTTAAAATCTCTAGCATGATAGGGTATTTATAATACCCATATCCTACTCCTACTAGATAAATAAAATATCTAACCAAATCCTACTAGGTTAATGTAATACTTAACCCAATTGTACTAGGTTAATGTAACATTATCATAATCCAAATAAAATAATGAAATACATAACCTAATTGTACTAGGTTAATGTATCATTATCAAAATCCAGCTTTGTGTCTGTAAGTCCCCAAAGTCTTCAGAATTGCTGTTTTAGCCCGGGACAGATTTTTCATGCAGCAGTTTTGGTCCCCCAAAGTCTTCAGAAATGCTGTTTTAGCCCGGGACAGATTTTCCATGCAGCAGTTTTGGTCCTTAGACGTGTAAAATCCCTTCCCTTCCTTCGTGAGCTTTCTTTAGCGTCAAGTAAGCCATAAAATGCTGAATTATGCATCATTTATACCTGAAACTTTATTAATCATGTTCGTTAGCTCACTTACAGGAAAAAGGACTAAAAGTGCATGAAATATATAATTTGTTCTCAAAACTAGGCTAAAATATGGGCAAAATATATTGATATAGGTGCGTAAATTCGCCTATCATCAACACCCCACACTTAGAGCTTTGTTCGTCCTCGAACAAACTATCATGTCCTTTTAAACATCAACTTAGGGTTTTACAGCAACAACACAAAATATTCGTCAAGACAAGCACAACAATTATCAACCAAGAGTAGCTTTCCGATTATAAGTAGAAACAATTTAACCTCAAGTATAGACTCGTGATGGTGATCAACTCGCATGCAAACGTTAAAGTGCATAGAATCATATACAACTATCCAAAACTCATCAACCATGTGTGTCTCACCATATAGTACCCATAATCACTCACAAATATAGCATATTTTTCAAACATGGGTATCAAAATGTCCTTGCTCTCACTCTCACAAAGAGTTCATATGTAGCAACTGATGACCATAGGCTTGCCCTTAATGTAGTACTCCACTAAATGTCGGAATGTTAAGATTAGGATCAAGTAGGTCTTTTGACGGTTGTAATGTAGGCTAAGGGACGGGTAGGACTATTTTGGCCAAGAATAGTGACTATGTTCCTAAGCGCTTTAATACATCACATTGTATCATTGACACTTTTTTCTTTCAACCTTTCTTCTTTCTTTTGTTATACCACCCTTGTTCTCCTTTTTTTTTTAATTTTAAGCACAACTCACTTTTCAGCTTTCTTTTCCTTTTTCTTTTCACAACATACCTCTTATGATAGCATTTTTTTTTCTTTTTCATAACACATTCAAGAACCATTCCAATTTATAGCATTATACTCACCCAATTTCCTTTTATGTTGTCACATGACTTTTTCACTTTAAAGCACTTAGGGATTTTGGGATCAAATTACGGTCTTGAAAGAAATGGATTAGGCTTACAAACAAGGTTGTCAAAGAAATAGGCTAAAGGCTCAAAAGGGTTAACTAGGATGATGTCCATGGGTAGGTAAAACTGAAGGTAAACATGTATAGGTTGCCAAAGAAATGCCTAAATCATATCCTAAACTTACACTCCTTATTTTCGCTTTGCATACATACCAGGCAAGTTCTAGCATCAGCCACATACATAGAATATACTATTATCTCACATACACAAGGCACATGGTCGACTTGATTGGAAGTAATGTAGACTCTCGACCCAACAGGTGAAGGAATTGAATCACACAATATCACATATTGAGTCACAACTAGAGCCTAAACGTCTCAATAGTCACAATTGTAGCACATACTCTTGTTATAATCTCATGCTGCCTATCAAAATAATTTCATGCGAAGCTAAAAAAAAAATTTTAACTACTAAAAAAACAAAACGAAACAAAAATGAAACAAAAGCAAACAAACATAGATGCGAATAGAGAAGTATAGCATGCAATACCACCACCCCACACTTAGTCGGGACACTGTCCTCAGTGGAAAATAAATACGAGGAACCTGGTTGGTCGGACTTATCCTCTATGTCTGGGCCATACCCCTTGCATTGGAATCATCATCAGAGTCATCATCCTTAGAAGTTCCTCATAAGTATCCCACTTAATTCCAAGCGTGAGTCGAGGTATTTGCAGCGAGGAGGGTTCTCCTTGCTCCTTGCGGCCTCTTTTCTTGCTCTTTTGGGAAGTGGTAGCCTTTTCTTTGCCTTGTCTTGCTTTGGGTGCCATAGTACCTGAGACTTGAAATAGTGTTAGTGGTAGCACAATATCAATGGATATAATCTATGCACAAGCAGTAGGGGTACCACCCCACACTTAGTTTGTTGCTACAAATTAGTGAAGTGAAAGTGGTCGATTACTTAGACTTCATCGACATGCGTTTTAGGAGCTATATTCCAACGAGAAAATCAGAGATATATCACTTCTTGCAACCTTTGCAATACTTTCATGTTAGGTATAACAAGACTACTACATAGGGATTACATCATGGTATCGTTTCTATCAATAAATTCAACCTCTTATGTCGGTAGGCAGTTATAAGTCTTATTCCGATGAACGGGATATTCTAACATGTAAGTATTCAAGTGAAAAGATTATGCAATGTTCATTACTATAGCAATTCTGCAAGTAGTATAACAATGCATCAAAATCAAATTCAAGTCGGACATAAGTTAAGAGCATCCTAACGTACATGTTCACTCACTTGGTTTTGTATCAACAATTCAAACACGTTCACATCACCAATACTTTTTCAAGATTTATCAATTCATAATAGGTGTAGTAAAGTAGTACTTACAAAATATAAATGAAGAACAAAGTAGTACTTACTTGGTTGAAGCCTTTGGATGATGCTCTTGTGATGAAAAAGAGCAAAAGGAAACTTTTTGATAGGTTTTGGAGACTATAGGTGGTGCATAACCTAGGTTTCCAATGTGTTTTTGGTTCAAGACTAAGTCTCATATTTATAAGAAAAGGTTGGGTCGAGTTTTGGCCCATTAAACTCGGATTTGGAGACCAAAAGTGACCATAGGTGGTGCCTAATGCTTTGCCTAGTTGAGCAGAATGCCATAGCATATGCCAAGCATTTATTTAAGAATGCCATAGCATATGCCATGCATTTATTTAAGAATGCCATACACTATGCGGCGCATTGTCTATGGCATAATGGGACATATGCGCCGCATAATCTATGGCATATGAGATACTGAGACCAAATGCCATAGCATAGGCGGCGCATAGTCAAAAGCATACCTAGGAATAGGCGGCGCATAGTGTATAGCACACTAGATTTCGAGACCTTAGGCTATAGGATAGGTTGTGCATCGTTCTTGGCCTAGTTTTACCAAGGCCTAGCCTTCCCCGAAGCCTATTTTGGCGTGAGAAAGGCTCAATCCATAGCCTTATGCATCACCCTTCCTAACTTACCAACTTTACCATACAATGCGTCCAAATCGTCAATTGAAATCAATCTCCTCGTTGACTACTTCTTGCACCTATATTCACTCAAACAAATGAAAACGATTAGTACGATGGGTTGCCTCCCACCAAGCGCCTTAGTTTTGGTCGTGGCACGACTCTTATTTTTGGATTTTCATTATCAAAATCAAATCAAGTACTAGAATGAAAGAAAACGATAAACTATAAATGAAAAACGATAAACGATGGGTTGCCTCCCATCTAGCGCCTTATTTATTGTCGTGGCTCGACATAGTTACCTCGAGTACTCAGACTTCGTCGAGGTAAATGGTGGATCGTTTTCTGAAAGGATTTAGACGACAATGAGGCTTACCTGTGGGCATGCGATCTTCTTCACCAATTATATCATCAATAGTCCAACCCATAGCTCTCTTGTATCTCTTCAGAGCAGAGATGAGAGCTTCTACGTGCTGTTCACTTAAATCATTTGCACTCTCCGGAAGTATATTTCTACTTTCCAAGAACACATACCTTAGATAATCGGAGAGCTCTTGCGATTCTAGCATTGGTGTCTCGTCAATGGGAGTCTTCGCTGTTGGTTGATTCTTGAGATCACAATCCAGTTGCTTAGGAGTATAAGACTCTATTTCTGTTAGAGCACCCATAAGTTCTTCATAATCTTCATTATCCTCATGCTCAACTTTCAGTGGCGCAACAGACAATGGCTCAACAGTAGGCTGTTTCTCTATAGATAATGCTTTCATATCCTCATGATGAACATCAGCTACAGATAACTCATTCATATCGCTGGGCTGTTTCATGGCTTTGCATATATCAAAGCGGACCACTTCGTCATTAATTCGAAACAAAAGCTCATTATCTTTCATGTCAATAAGCACACTTCCAGTTGCGAGGAAGGGGCGTCCCAAGATTATGGGAACCTCTGAATCTGCTTCACAATCCAATATGACAAAGTCTGCTGGAAAGATAAATGAAGAAACCTTTACCAAGACATCGCATAGAATACCAACCGGTCGTTTTACCGACCTATCCACCATAACAAGCCTCATGTTAGTTGGTGTAGGATCTCCTAACCCCAACTTCTTGTAGATCGATAATGGCATCAAGTTGATGCTGGCTCCTACGTCACATAATGCTTTGTCAAAGTTCAAAGATCCGACGGTGCAAGGAATAGTGAAAGCACCAGGGTCTGCCTTCTTCTGTACTAAGGACCTTGTGGCAATTGCACTGCAATGATGAATATTATCTGCCGGCTCATAGCTTACTGCCCGCTTCTTTGTCAACAGGTCCTTCATGAATTTAGCGTACCCAGGCATCTTTTCTAGCACCTCTACCAACGGAACATTAATGGTCAGCTGCTTCAACATGGTCATGAATTTGCTGAACTTTGTATCATCCGCCACCTTCTTCAATCTTTGAGGAAAAGGTGGTGGTGGGTATGGAATTGTTCTCTCCATGGCTTTCTTCTCCTCTTGCTTCCGTTTTTCAGCTTTTCCAGGCTGCACGTCACTGGGCGTGACGTCCTTGACGTCAGAACTGGTTGTTGCGGCATCTTCTCCTTTTGCGTTATCATCCATATCCGCAACTTCTTCAACCACTTGCTTACCTTTTGCTGAAGGTTCCAGCACCTTACCACTTCTGGTAGTGATGGCCATGCATGACCCATCATTCCTTGGGTTTTGCACAGTATCGCTAGGTAAAGTGCCAGCCTTTCTTTGATTGAGTGCTGCTGAAAGTTGGCTCAGTTGCTGCTCTATTTGCTTGATTGAAGTGGAATGAGAATCAACTAGTTGTTTCATGGAAGACAAATCATTGATTACCTCAGTAACTCCCGCGCTCGTTGTTTCCACTCCTTTCAATAATTTAGCCATCATGTCTTCCATACTTCCAGAATTAGATGTGGTGGTATCACGTCTACCAGGGGGAACATAAACACCACTCTTTTCATTTTTTTTTCTCCAACTACCTTGGTCCTTGTTTCCAGAATTATCATAATAGTTCCGACCTTGGTTTCCTTGGGCATTCCCTCGAAAACCCCCCTGATTGTTCAAGTAGTTGGCTTCTTCTTCCGAATCAGATTCGTCTCTTCCTTTTAGCGCCACAACTTTCACTTTTTCGGTCTTCCCTGATAATAAATGCTTTGTAAGAAGATCCATTTGTGTTTTCATGTGCGCCATATCTTGATCACGTTCTTCTTCTCTTCTCCTTTGGTCTGCAGTCATGCCTATAGATAAAGTGGGGCTTGCTACCTCGGAATCCCTGGTATGCCAAGCTCTACTTTGTTTCGTCATGGGATCTAGCATATTGCTTGCTTGACCAAAGGTGAGGTCCATAAATGATCCTCCAGCTGCGTTATCCACCACTGGCTTAGTTATTGAATTCAAGGCTCTATACAATATCTCCATGAGGTGAACATTAGTCATGTGATGGTTTGGGCATCTCGCTAGCTTTGTCTTGAACCTCTCCCATGTTTCATGAAGAGCTTCAGTTGGAAGCTGACGAAAGTTGCTGATTTCATCTCTCAATTGTGCCCTTTTAGAAGACGGAAAGAATCTTTCTAGGAAAGCGTCTCTCAATTGCCTCCAATTTGTAATTGAATCAGGAGTCAGCCCATTCAACCATAGTGTTGCCTCCCCAGACAGAGACAATGGGAATAGACGTAATCGAATTGCATTCTGACCAACACCAGGATTGTCAAAAGACTTGCATGTAGAAATAAAGTTGATGAGATGCATATTCGGATCATCGCCTGCTAGTCCACCAAATAATCCCTTGAGTTGCAATAACTGAATCATGGTGCTTGTGATGTTGAACTTGGCTCCGGGCGCTAATGGTGGTGGAATTATAGCTCCAGTGGCTCCGGCTCCATCAAGATCATCATCATCATCATCGAATGGTATTTCACGTTGTGCATCCATTGATGCACTTGAACAAAAACCTGCAGTAAACAAAAACAAAAACTAAAAGTAAAAGTACGAGAGTCTTTGACCAAAGGGTCTAGTAATTATTACGAACTTAATTGACACTTGTATTCCCCGGCAACGGCGCCAATTTTTGATAACGCTCAATCTACAGCTCTCGTTTGAGTGTAAAGCGGTCGTTAGCAAATATAGAACCCAACCTGGGTTGGGTGTCGATCCCACAGGGAATAGCTTGGCCAACAAGTAAGTAAAATTACTAAACTTTTGGTGCAAGTCTCGTAAGAAGGGGGGATTCTTGTCTGGCAAGTAATGTAAACAAAAGCTGAAAATAATAAAGTAAAAACAGAGAGATTGTTACGTTGGTTGTAAACAATGAGAATTGAAGCGTTGGGGTTATGTCCACCTTCTGAGGTATACGTCTCTATTGGCTATGAGTGTGTAGAATTCTGACATGCAATTGCTTATAGAGAATTGTAGTCGATGGTAAATCCAAGCGTCTCTCGACCTAAACAAGGACTATTTCACTTTAACTCTCTCGAGCTTAAAGCGTATCTAACGGTACGAATTCTCCAAGAGGTTAGTCCAGTTACGGCACTAGCTTTTTAATAGGAAAGGGTGTCCTACTACCTTGACATTATCTCTTTTCCAGACAAATAACTTTTCTCTCGAACAAGTTAAATGTTAGACTGGCGTATTCTTGCGTTTGCAACCGCAAAGAATGTAGATTGAGATGAAGAGAATAATGATATAAGCAATATACGTGCCTCGAACTCACAAACTCACAGCAATAGATAGTAACTCATTCGGCTTCCATAACCCCAACAGAGAAGTTTAGTTACCCATGAATGCGAAGGAGATCACGATTGACATTGTTGTTATACCACAAGATTGAGTAATTTTGTGTAGCTTTGGTGGTAGGCGTGAGGCGTGAATTCCTAGGCAAAGTAACGATTCTCTTGTTGTGGAATTTAAGAATGGAAGAGTAGAAGAAGAAAAATAGAATTGAATTGTAAGATGAGAAGTTAAGAAGATGTTAGAAGATGTAAAAAGATGATAGAAGATGAGAGGGATGAAAGGAAGTATTGTGTTCTCCCTCCTTCCTCCCTCCTTGTTTAAAATCTCTAGCATGATAGGGTATTTATAATACCCATATCCTACTCCTACTAGATAAATAAAATATCTAACCAAATCCTACTAGGTTAATGTAATACTTAACCCAATTGTACTAGGTTAATGTAACATTATCATAATCCAAATAAAATAATGAAATACATAACCTAATTGTACTAGGTTAATGTATCATTATCAAAATCCAGCTTTGTGTCTGTAAGTCCCCAAAGTCTTCAGAATTGCTGTTTTAGCCCGGGACAGATTTTTCATGCAGCAGTTTTGGTCCCCCAAAGTCTTCAGAAATGCTGTTTTAGCCCGGGACAGATTTTCCATGCAGCAGTTTTGGTCCTTAGACGTGTAAACTCCCTTCCCTTCCTTCGTGAGCTTTCTTTAGCGTCAAGTAAGCCATAAAATGCTGAATTATGCATCATTTATACCTGAAACTTTATTAATCATGTTCGTTAGCTCACTTACAGGAAAAAGGACTAAAAGTGCATGAAATATATAATTTGTTCTCAAAACTAGGCTAAAATATGGGCAAAATATATTGATATAGGTGCGTAAATTCGCCTATCATCACCTGTGGCATTGAAAAGTGCAAATTTAGGATCATATTTTACACCATTAGCGAAGTCTGAGTAGCATTATGGTTAGTTTTCTCGTTTTGAGACAAAATATGAGACTAGGGTGTTGGTGGTATCCATAGTTTAGCAAATTTTTCATGGTTCTAATGCACAATGAACAATCCACTCTATCCGAAATTTTTGAAAAATCAAGGGAATAGACGTGAGCAACTTTGTAAAAAAATTTCTTCTCTTTTTATGACTCCATTAGTTGTTGACTTGTAAATAATTATGGATACTTGATGTGTGAGATAATGCTAACACATTTGAGGCTTTTAATTAGAGATAATTGTAAAATCTTAAGCAAATTTTGTTATTTTTAATTGCTTTCTATTTTATAATGAAGGAAAGCCAAGATGCAAGAAAACCAAAGACAATAAGAGCAAACAAAGTGAATTTTGAACATGTGGCAATGAAAGTGCAGTTGACGACTTATCTGATAAGTCATCAAATTTGTGATAAGTTATCAGAGTCATCGTCAGCTGTAGATAGTCTGAAGAAGTTGGAGCAGAAGTGTGACGACATCCCCTGATAAGCCGTCAGGTGTCTAATAAGCCGTAAAGAATGTCGTCACTCAGAAGAAGAATATTTTCGAATGACATGTCCTGATAAGCTATCAGATCTCAGATAAGCCGTCAGGCATGTCGTCACTCAAAAGCAAAAGGAAAAAATTTGAAGCATGACTGACGACATATTCTGATAAGCTATCAGAACTCGGATAAGCCATCAGGCATATCGTCACTCAGAAGCAGAAGGAAAAAAATGGGAATCATATCTGACGACATGTTCTAATAAGCTATCAGATCTCTGGTAAGCCATTAGACATGTCATCAGCTAAGGAGAAAAATCTGAATTTTTAATTTCAATTTTTTCTTAAGTTACGAATATAAATAGCATCTTTTAGGGTTTCATTGAAAAAGGCTTAACATCTTGAACTTCACGAATTTAATCTATTTTCTCTCTAGTTTTTGAGGACTGAACAACGGGAACTTATTCCAAAGGCTAGTTTACTTCTTTTCTGGGTCTCTTAACTTAGAATTCAATTTTCAATTCTTTGATTGAGCTGAGGGATATTCTTCTTGAACTTGGAAGAGAATCAACCTCAGACTTCATCTTTTGTAAGTTTAATTTCTTTGAATGATAAATACAATTGTTGCTATCTCTTTCTATATCATGTGGAACTAAAACCCAGTTGTGGGATCTATGATTATTCCTCCATGGATTTAATAGTTTGTTATGGTTTGAGTGATTGTGGGGACATCTTGATAATTCCTTTGTAATGATAGTTATCTATTGGTTGTAAACAATATATCCTTCCTTATGTTAATTTTCTCAAACTGAGAAATAAACTAAAGGTAGCGAATTATCAATGAGGATTTGGGAAGGTTAAGTTCTCATCGAATGATTAATGTTGTAATAATATTGATCAACTTGAGATAAAATCAGTATGAATAGAATGTTTTCCTAAGTTCGAGAGAATTAGGGAGTTTAATATCTAGGTAGGTTGAGAAACACTTAGATGGACTATCGAAACTGATAATTTGGTATTTCCCACAAGTCTTGAGAATCTAGTACTACAACTATTATTCAATGAGGGGTTAATAATCATAGTGATCATAACCCTAGTTTCTCTCTATCATTGATTTGAACTATTAAAATTTTAGCTTTGAGTTCTGAAGCAAGTCGAAACTTGTATCAACCATTAAAAACCCCCATTTTATCTTTTGGTATCATTTGTTTGACGTTAACTTGTAGCTATAGTTTCAAATTAGTTTAATCGCCACTCACATTGTTCCTCGTGGATTCGACCCCGACTCTAAAGTTGGGTAATTATATTGACGACGACTGCCTTTCTCTAAATTGACGTGTAAGTTAAGCGTTATTAAAAATGGCGCCGTTGCCGGGGAACAATTTGGTGTATTGATTTGGTTTGGAATTTTAGCTTACTTGCTTGAATTCAAATATGTAAATATTTGTTTGTAATTTTCTTTTATTTCTTGTGTTAGGTAGATTTTTATTTTAGTTTATTTATTATTATGTCATCTTGGAATGAATGTGAGTTTTATGGTTTTAAATTCTACCTTGATGATCCATGTCCATATTGTGATGGACCTCAGTTTTGGAAAGATTGTAGATATGCTCCCCGGAGAGAGATGTGTGCACCATCTCCATCCTACTGGGAGGATGATTGTTCTTTATATGGTGGTCAAGATAGACATTGGAGTGATTGTTCAAATGCCCCCTCCCCCCATTGTGCTAACCCAAATTCTAGTTCTTCTTATGATTTTGATAGGTCTTATGGTCAAGAACAGGAAGAACAAAACACTAGAACGAGTTGCATTAAAGCTATGTTTCAACAAATTTTGGATGGCCAAGAAGAAATGGTTCAAGACATTAGGGAATGTAAAGAGGAAAGAAAAAGGATATAGGATATGGATATAGAGGTCAATCATTCAAAGAACTTTTCTACATTATGTTTAGATGATATCTTGTCTGTGGAATCATTTAAAATAATGAAAGAGTATTAAGATGAGGAGCAAGAATCCTATATTGATGTTGAGCTTGATGAGGAGCAACCCTCGGTGATTTCCCGACAAACCAAACCAACCATAAGAGATGATGCCAAGATTGAGGAAATAGCACTAGAGGCAAAAAAATAAACCAACCCAATCTCTTTTAAAGATTCTAGAACAATTCTTGGTGAAGAGGGTGAGAAGGATGCAACTCTGAAATTAGGGAGAAGAACTCACTCGAATAACTTTTCAACATTATGCTTGGTGGATGTGATGAAAGTTAAATCACCCAAGCAAATGATGAATTTTGGAAATGAGGAGAAAAATTCCTACATTTTGGAGTTTTTCTTTCCGAAAGGTATAATACAACCCCAATCTTGAATGCCAAGAAGTTTAAAGATCGATGTCCATTTAGAGGTGTGTTAAGATTCTCACCGTTGCCAAATAAGCCCACACGAAAGTTCGATGCAAAATTGGGCAAGTGGTTCAAGTCTTCAAAATGGCGTGATAGAACTTTCCTTATCATGCTATCATATTTTCCCAACGCACCTAAAAAAATATAAAGATCAAAAGATGGGCCGACGATTCAAATCGTCTAAGTGGAGGGATAAAGTATGAAGTACTTTCAAAGTATCTTGATGAATTATGAGTAGTCAAGATAACCTAGTCGTTCCACAATATTAAATCAGGCGCTGCTTGGGAGGCAACCTAAACCATTTTGTTGTTTGTATTTGTATTATGTGATTGACATCAGATCTCTGCACCTATGGTGCCACATGTATGTTTCTAACTCTCTTGTTTTAGTTTGATGCATTGGGGACAATGCGTGATTTTAAGTTGAGGGTGAGACTGCTTGTGGGTGTTGATGTCCTTTTGGGGATTTTTGTTATCGTGCCTCTTTTCCTCGAAGTCTTGTTCCTAGTAGAGCCGGTATATTTAGGCATATTGTGTTTGTTTTGTGATGTGTTATGGTTAACTGGGGAAAAAATAAGTATCTAGGATAGTTGACATATTTTTGGTTGATTTATCTTGGAATGATAAATACCTCTCATATTGTCTATATGGTAACTGTGTGATGTGCATCTATATATGACTATTGTGAACCTTTTTATGGCATTAGTACTAGGGACATGATAATCACTGCAAATAATTGCATGAACCGAATGGGTAGTAGCTTGTGATGTACCTTTGTGCCATGTGTGTGTGAGATACTACCAAGTTCCCATTGTGTGTTAAATCCAAAAATTACCCGGTTGGTCTTGCCTTAGTTATAGGATAGCGGTTAGGAAAGGATTATAGGTCGTTGTTGATATTAGTCTACTTTTATCCTAAATGACCTTCCATGTGTGAATAATATCCTTTGATCCTGATTTTGAGCCTGAATGCCTATTCTTTTTATTATACCTATCACCTTCCCATTTGTATCACAATGAACCTGTTTTGGCCCTGGTCCTTCTTGGACATTATGCACTTTGACTTAGGCAAATAGCCTAAGTTAAGAGTGTCTATCATTGGGGGGTGTGATGTAAAGTGAGTATGAAGAAGGGTAAAAAAATATGCAAGGCTGGGTGTGGTAGAAAAAGAATGGGAAAAGAAAAGTTTTGAAAAGGAGAAAATGAATGAATAAAAATTGCACCCTGCTTAAATGTGCTTTAATCAAGAAAGGGAGAAATAAGGTAATGTTTGATAAGTCAGACCCCAAAAATAGTGTAGTGCCAAGGAGGCTTAGTTACTTTAAATATCCTTGTGTATCATACCAGCCCCAAGCCTACTTTACAAGCTGAACAAAAGTCATAGAGTGATCCTAACTTAACTGTCTGAAAGCTTCGGTAATGAAAATAAGGGTAAGCTTATGGTATTTGGCATACATTGATTGGAACTTCTTTCTGAGAATAAGTGTCTCTTGACCATCCCCGCATTGATATGCTTGAGGAGGGAATTTTTTATTGTAAGGGCACATTGGTTGTTGCCTACTTGTTTGGGAAGTGTAATTTGTATATAGGCATGGTTATTGTTGCAAATTTGAAGTCGTATCTTGATTCCCTTGTGTCGCATTGTTGATATTCATTGGTACACACAATTGGGTTTAGAGTTATTGAACTTGGAGAGTGTAATCCGTTTTGAGCTAAAATGGATGATTGGTTGCCGAATGTGCTTTGTATCCTCTTAGTTATGTTTAAGTTGCTTGAAGACAAGCAATTGTTTTAAGTTAAGGGTGTTGATGTGTGAGCTAATGCTAACACATTTGACGATTTTAAGTAGAAATAATTGTAAAGTCTTAAGCAATTTTTGTCATTTTTGATTGCTTTCTCTTTGACAATGCAGGAAAGTCAAGATACAAGAAAAAAAAAGACAATAAGAGCAAAAGAGGTGAATTTGGAACAAGTGGCCATGAAAGTGTAGTTGACGACTTGTCTAATAAGTCGTCAAATTTGTAATAAGTTATTAGAGTCATCGTTAGCTGTATACAGTGTGAGGAAGTTAAAGCAAAAGTGTGATAACATCCCCTAATAAGCCGTCAAGTATCTGATAAGCCATCAAGAATGCCGTCACTCAGAAGAAGAAGATTTTTTGACGACATATCCTGATAAGCCATCAGGCATGTCGTCACTCAGAAGCAGAAGGCAAAAATTTGAAGCATGACTGAAGACATGTTCTGATAAGCTGTCAGGCATGTCGTCACTCAGAAGCATAAGGGAAAAATGGGAATCATGCCTGACGACATGGTCTGATAATCTATCAGATCTCTAATAAGCCATCTGACATGTCATCAGCTAAGGAGAAAAATCTGAATTTTGAATTTTGAATTTTTCTTAAGTTACGAATATAAATAGCAGCTTTTTGGGTTTCATTGAAGAGGCTTAACATCTTGAACTTCACAGCATTAATCCGTTTTCTCTCTAGTTTTTGATGGATGAACATCGGGAAATTATTCCAAAGGCTAGTTTACTTCTTTTCTGGGTCTCTTAACTGAGAATTCAATTTTCAATTCTTTGATTGAGTTGTGGGATATTTTTCTTGAAATTGGAAGATCATCAACCTCATACTTCATCTTTTGTAAGTTTAATTTCTTTGAATGATGAATACAATTATTGCTATCTCTTTCTATATCATATGGAACTAAAACCCACAATTGGGGTTGTGGGATCTATGATTTTTCCTCCATGGATTTAATAGTTTTTTTTACGGTTTGAGTGATTGTGGGGACATCTTGATAATTCCTTTATAATGATAGTTATCTATTGGTTGCAAACAATAGATCCCGCCTTATGTTGATTTTCTCGAACTAAGAAATAAACTAAAGGTAGCGAATTATCAACGAGGATTTAGTAAGGTTAAGTTCTCATCTTATGATTAATGTTGTAACAAGATTGATCAACTCAAGATAAAATCAGTATAAATAGAATGTTTTCCTAAGTTCGAGAGCATAAGGGAGTTCAACATCTAGGAAGGTTGAGAAATACTTAGATGGACTGTCGAAACTAATAATTTGGTGTTTCTCACAAGTGATGAGAATCCAGTACTACAACTATTATTCAATGAGGGGCTAATAATCATAGTAATCATAAACCTAGTTTCTCTCTATCATTGATTTGAACCATTGAAATTTTAGCTTTGAATTCTAAAGCAAGTAGAAACTTGTATCAACCATTAAAAAACCCCATTTTATCTTTTCGTATAATTTGTTTGAAGTTAACTTGTAGCTATAGTTTCAAATTAGTTTAATCGCCACTCACATTGTTCCTCGAGGATTTGACGCCGACTCTAAAGTTGGGTAATTATATTAACAATGACTGTCTTGCACTAAATTGACGTGTAAGTTGAGCGTTATCAATACTCCAATTTTGTCTCTCATGGGAGGGACAATTGAGCCTCATTGGCGACTTTTTGCATGCCATATTTGGTGAGCTTTTTGCATTCATCTCTTGTATACTTGTGTTATCTATAACTTGCCCCATTAGTCTTTTAAAGCTAATTTTGATTCTATTTGGGTGGAGAAATAATCTTAGGCTATCTTTGTGATTTTAGAAGCCACTTTATCCTAAAAAGCCTACCCAAACATGAATATAATCCCTAGTTACCCACTTTGAGCCTTTGGACCTTTTTTTGGCGAACACATTACAATCTGTGAACTATTCCTTTTATCCCTCTTTTGAACCATACCCTCTTTGAACTTGAAAATTCAACTTGAGTCTAAAATCCTAAGTTATGGTGGTAAAGATTGAAGGAAGTAAGCTTGGGGCTAAAAAGTTGTAACTGAAATGCCTAACGTGCCTAAGCTTGGAAAACGAATGAATAGAAAAAGAAAGAGTTCAAAAAAGGAAAGACATGCATGAAAGCTGCAAGAAAAAGAAATCAATGAAAAGTGGTGAACAAAGGAAGCAAAAAGGAGACATGTGAAAAGAGAGTAAACAAAGAAGAGTTGACCATAGTAAAAAAGGAGGATTGAAAAGTGTGATGTAGTTGTTCAAGGAAGGGCGTATCCATGTTGTTCCCAAATGATATCCTACCCTAACCCGAACCTATGTCACAAGATTAGAAAGTCCATTGAGATCTCCAACCATTTACTTTCTTTATAGTGGCAATTGAAAATAAAGAAAAGTCTATGGTATGATACTTTTTGCATAGAGATTTCTTTTGTGAGGGAGAAAGAGTTTTGCAGTTAATATTCCTTGTTGCATAATTGTTAGTATGATGCGCGGAATTCTCATTCTTACGAGGTTGGCATACGAACAAGTTAAGGTGGGTGATTTTGTCACTTTTCGAGCAATGAAGCAAATGGAGTATAATTTAATTTTGGTCAAAAAGTGAGTCACTTCTAGAGCATTAGTCGTTGTTGATTGATTACCCTTTGAAGCTATGTGTATCTTTTCATAGTGTATCTTATGATAAGGGGAGTAGTGAAAAATAGCTTAGCCCATGTGCAATGAGCTACTTATGGCGATGACTAAAGTTGAGGTCAATATGATCTTTAAGGCATAAAGTTTGGGCATAGATGATTGTGGCTCATGGTAATAGGTAGTGATACTTGAGGACAAGCAATAGCTTTATGTTGGGGGTGTTGATGAGTGGTGATTTTACCACTCATTCTCACTTAACATTCATGCACATTACCTTGATTTGGATGAATAAAGGATACATAGTTGGAGACTTTCTAAGACAAGGAATAGCTCACTTTAATTGTTGATTTGTGCGAGTGAAAAGTTTGAAGTAACATTCACTTAAGCTTCAATAAATCATTTCAATGGAGATTATGGGTATATCTTTACTTATTTATCTTATTTGTAGCTAGATCTCCCTCTTGGGGTTATGTGTGAATAGGGGTTAAAGTTTGTGTGGGTTGTTATTGTTAGTCTCTATTTGGTATTTCATGGTTATGGGTTTGATGAATGAAATATCCAAAATCTAGAAAGCTCAAGTCCATCTTCGAAAGAAGGGTTTTGAGTGAACTTTTGGAATCCATATCATCCTTGAAAGAGGGATGTGGAGACCAAAGGAATGATAGACAATTATGTGTGTAGTTTGCTAAATTTTTACTATCTTAAATATAAGGGTGATTATGAAGTTAACACCATGGGTATTATCCTATAAATATGGATACCTAGATTTAGGTTGTGGTAACCAATTGTTGAACACACCCATTAGGTATTCGAAAGAATCAATGGGTGAAAGTTTGGTGTTTTTTTGAAAGACTAGCATCAAAACTTTTAACCAAACCTATCATATTTGATTTACTAAATTGATGTTGATTATTAACACCTATATTTCATTCCCTTAGTAATGCATAATCCCAAGATCCATTCCTAATTGTTTAAACTCTAATTATTCTTAGCCCAAATTTATACTAGAAAACCCCAAAAAAAACCTTAGTGTTGATACTTGTACCCCCCCTATTTGTATCTTTGTGTATCATTGGTTTGAATTTAACTTTTATCTATTATTTTGAATTAACTTGATTGTCACTTATATTGTTCCTCGTGGATTCGATTTCGACTCCAAAGTTGTGTAAATATATTGATGATGACCGTCTTTCACTTAAATGGACGTGTAAGTTATGTGTTATCATTCATGATTTAAATTGATGGTTTTTGGTGTTTAATTGTTACTTTGTTATACTGGTTTAAATGGGTGACATGATTTCACCAAATAGATGAAATTTTGGCTTGGTAATTGAATTAACCTCAACCCATATTATAAACATGACTTTTAATAAGTATTCTACATACTTTAACTAATCTTTTGAAAACATTGCATTTTATTAAAGAATAAATGGATAAAAAGGGATTTGGATACCCTTGGTGGCTATGGTTTAGATTTTAAACTGTAAATAAGAGTCTAAATGGTAAATGGATTATGGTTATGGTTTGGGATAAATGGCATAGCCTGTAACTCTATTAGTATGACGATACCAAGTTTGAAATGCCTGAATAAATGATTTCATGGTTAATGGTTGGTTTACGTGCAAATTGTTTTTATATAGGCTTAATAGGAATTGTGTAGCTCACTAAAAAAGTGTAGTCCCGGGGGAACCAACACTTGAAACCATATTTGGCAACATTGGGAGGTCTTATCCTTATATATGATTGACCGTTGTGTTTGCTTTACACAATTTAATTTGGATGGCTAATTGACTATTAGTGGCTTTAGCCTATTTCTCTGGTACATGCGTCTAACATGGACTAGGGCCCTTTCGGCAGGGGGAGCCAAACCCATATATCCCGTGGTTTCCTAGAATGTCATTATGAGCTATATAGTTCAAGTTAATGTTTTAAACTATCATGTTTCATGACCCTTGCCCCTATCCTCACATCCTTTATATATATTTGTACAAATGTTGTGAATGTGGTTTATGACTGGATTTTTGGTAATTGCAAAATTTTATCCCTTTCCTTGTGTTGCATGCCAGTGCTCGCCTGATGTTAGGCGTATTTACACGCCTAAGGCACCTTAATTTACCCATATTTTAGCTAAGTTTTAAAGGACAAAGTATATAATTCCTGCACTTTTAGTCCTTTTCCTGTAAGTGAGCTAACCAACGTGATTATCAAGTTTTCAGGAATAAATGATGAAGATTTCAGCATTTTATGGACTGTTGGACGCCAAAGGAAACTTCACGTAAGAAGGAAAGCAGCTTCTGGAATCTTGTGGACTGAAAGTGATGCATGGAGAACTTGTCCCGGGGAAAAACAACATTTCTAAAGACTTGGGGGATCAGCAGTAACTTAGTAGGATTAGGACAAGTATGCAGTAACCCAGTAGGACTAAAGGATAAAAACCCTATTTCAGTAGGACTAGGACAAGGATGTTATAAAAACCCTATTTGTTGAATTTTTCAGCAAGCTTTTTATTATTCTCACTCATTCTCTTTCAATTCATTCTTACTCTCTTCTATTCTTATACTCGTTGTTGACATTATTCTTCATCTATTCGACTTTTAATTTTCACGACAAGAGAAACGCTACTAGCAAGGAATTCACGCCACAAGTGACGCCAATACTTCCTTATCGTGATATTGTTATTGCTTTGGTATGATGATATCCTCGTGGTTTTCCTTCACAATTATGAGTAGCTAAACTTCTGTGTTAGGGTTATGGAAGCCTTATGAGATACTATCTATTGCTATGAGTTTGTGAATTCTTGATACGTATGCTGCTTATATCATTACTCTCTTCATCTTAATTGAATTCTTGTGGTTGCAAACATATAGAATACTCCAGTATAGCATTAACTTGTTCGAAAAAAAAGTTACATGTCTGGAAAAAAGAGAATGACAAGGAAATAGGGCTACCAACCCCTGTTTAAAAGTTAGTTCCGTAACTGGATTAACTTCTTGGAGAATTCGTACCATTAGTATACGCTTTAAGCTCGAAAGAGTTAAAGTGATATAATCCTTGATGGTCGAAAGACACTAGGATTTACCATAGAATACGAATCTCTATAAGTGCATGCATGTCTGAATTCCGCATAACTCACAGCTAATAGATACGTAAAACTCATAAGGTGGACATAACCCTAACTTACAATTCTCATTGATTAACTCCTACTACATTACTCGTTTCATTCTTTATTTTGGTAAACATTATTATACGCACAAAATCCCCCCTTTGTCCGCAGAACTTTCGACCAAAAGTCTACTAATAGTTGCAACACTTAGTGACCGAGTATTCCCTGTGGGATTCGACACCCAACCCAGTTAGGTTCTATATTTGACAGCGACCGCTTACACTCTTACGAGAGCTGTAGTTTGAGCGTTATCAAATTTTGGCTCCGTTGCCGGGGAATACGATTGTCAACTAAGTTTGTGATAGTTACTAGACCCTTTGGTCAAAAATTCTCAGTTTTTACTTTTAGTTGTTGTTTTTGTTTTATTCAGGTTTGTTTGAGTGCATGCCAAACACTAGAAGTTCAGGTCAACCGTTATTACCCATAAATCCTGAACCACAACTTATTGGCAGAATGGATGCACAACGCGACATTGAAAGAAATGCGGCTCAACAGGAGCAGGCTAGATTAGCCGCGTTGGCAGCTGCTCAAGTGCATCAACATAATATTGTTAACCTAGGTCGGGAAACAAATCCTGATGATGAGGACCTGGGTGATGATGAGTTACTTAATCCACGACGTGCAGATGAGGTGGCAGCGCCTATGAACAGGAGAGATCGTCAAGCTAGAATGAGACCTGAACGCCTAGCTGTGCAGGCTCCTTTTGATGATGATGATGACGATCTGGATGGAGCTGGTGCCACAGGGGCTATTATTCCTCCACCCTTGGCACCCGGAGCTAAGTTCAATATCACTAGCACCATGATTCAGTTATTGCAGCTCAAAGGGTTATTTGGTGGACTCGCAGGAGATGATCCGAATATGTATCTGATCAACTTTATTTCAACGTGCAAGTCGTTTGACAATCCAGGAGTTGGGCAGAATGCAATTCGGCTGCGCTTATTTCCATTGTCTCTGTCTGGAGAGGCAACTCTATGGTTGAATGGGCTAACTCCTGATTCTATTACTAATTGGAGAAAACTGAAATACGCTTTCCTAGAAAGATTCTTTCCACCATCCAAGAGAGCACAGTTGAGAGATGAGATCAGCAATTTCCGACAGCTTCCAACTGAAGCTCTCCACGAAACATGGGAGAGGTTCAAGAAGAAGCTTATGCGGTGCCCAAATCATCAGATGACCAACATCCACTTGATGGAGATATTATACAGGGCTTTGAACTCAGTGACAAAGCCAGTGGTTGATAATGCTGCAGGTGGGTCATTCATGGACCTTACTTTCATTGAGGCAAGTAATATGTTGGATCGTATGACAAAGCAGAGTAGAGCCTGGCATACCAGGGATGCTGAGGTAGCAAGCTCTACTTTATCTGTTGGCATGACTGCAGAGAAGAGGCATATACAAGAGGAACATGACCAAGATATGGCTCACATGAAAACACAGATGGATCTTCTTACCAAGCATTTATTATCATGGAAGACCGAAAAGGCTAAAGCCGTTGTATCACAGGGAAGATATGATTCCGATTCTGAGGGGGAAGAAAATTACTTGAATAATCAGGGGGTTTCCGAGGCAATGCCCAAGGAAACCAAGGTCGGAACTATTATGATAAATCTAGATACAAGGACCGCGATCAAGGTGGTTGCAAGAATAAGACTGACAGGAGTGGTTTGTATGTTTCTCCTGGAAACCGTGAGGCTGTAGCGTCTGGCTCTGGAAAGATGTCCATGGATGATATGATGGCTAAGCTGTTGAAAGGGGTGGAGGCAACTAATATGGGCGTTACTGAGGTAAAAAAGGATTTGTCATCCATAAATCAATTGGTTGACTCACATTCTACTTCAATAAAACAACTGGAGCAACAATTGAGTCAATTATCAGCGGCATTCAACCAAAGAAAGGATGGCACACTACCCAGTGACACTGTGCAAAACCCAAGGAATGATGGATCGTGCATGGCTATTACTACTCGGAGTGGTAAAGTATTGGAAAATCCATCCAAAGGCAAGCAGGTGGTTGATGATATAACAGAGAATATTGATGAAGCAGAGTTTGAAGATGCCGTAGAAGCTGAAGTGAGTGCTCATGATGTTACACCTAGACGTCACCAGCCTGAAAAGAGTGATAATCGGAAGCTAGATAAAAAGGAAGTGGTGGAGAAAACGATTCTTCTTCCACCACCACCTTTTCCGCAGAGACTGAAGAAGAAAGCTGATGACACCAGGTTCAGTAAATTCATGACCATGTTGAAGCAGCTGACTATTAATGTTCCTTTGGTGGAAGCGCTAGAGCAGATGCCCGGATACGCTAAATTCATGAAGGACCTTTTGACAAAGAAGCGGGCAGTAAGCTATGAGCTGGCAGATAATGTTCATCATTGCAGTGCAATCACTACAAGATCGCTAGTTCAGAAAAAGGCAGATCCTGGTGCTTTCACTATTCTTTGCACGATTGGATCGTTGGATTTTGCTAAGGCGTTGTGCGATTTGGGAGCTAGCATAAATTTGATGCCGTTATCCGTGTACAGAAAGTTGGGGTTGGGTGACCCTACACCAACCAATATGCGGCTCGTGATGGTAGATAGGTCGATAAAACAACCTTTGGGTATCTTGAATGATGTGTTGGTGAAGGTTTCCACCTTCATCTTTCCTGTAGACTTTGTTATTTTGGATTGCGAGGTGGATTCTGAAGTTCCCATAATCTTGGGGATTCCTTTCCTCGCAACTGGAAGTGTGCTTATTGATTTAAGAGCTAATGAGCTTTTATTTCGGCTGAATGACGAAGTGGTCCGTTTTGTTGTATGCAAATCGATGAAGCAGCCTAGAGATATGGATGTGTTCTCTGTTGCTGATGTTTACTATGAGGATAAGAAAGGATTATCTGTAGAGAAGCAGCTTACTATTGAGCCATTGTCTGCTGTGCTGTTGAATTTTGAGCGTGAGGAGGTTGAAGAATATGAAGAAACTATTTGTGCTCTAACAGGAATAAGGTCCTATTCTCATGCTCCTAAGAAGATGGACCTTGATCTTAAGAATCGACCGTCACCAACAGCGAAGACTTCCATTGAAGAGCCACCAGTGCTCGAATCGAAAGAGCTCCCCAGTCACCTAAGGTATGCATTTTTGGGAAGTGGAAATACACTTCCGGTGAGTGTTGCGGCTGATTTAGGTGAACAGGACGTAGAGGCTCTCATCTCTGCTCTGAAGAGGTACAAGAGAGCCATTGGTTGGTCTATTGATGATATAATTGGTATCCCACCTGGGATATGTATGCACAAGATGCATCTCAAAGAAGATTGCATGCCCACAATTAAGCATCAACGTCATCTGAATCCATTCAGAAAATGATGCACCAAATATCTCGATGAAGTCTAAGTAATCGAGATAACAATGTCGTGCCGCGACAATAAATCAAGCGCTTGGTGGGAGGCAACCCATCATTTTTAATTGTTTCTGTTGTTTTTGTTTTCCTAGGATTTTGTCGAGCCATGACCAAAACTAAGGCGCTTGATGGGAGGCAACCCATCTTTCTAATCATTTTTGTTATTTTTGAGTAATTGTAGGTGCAAGACGTATAAAGGAGGAACTTGGTATCAAATTTTGATTTGAAAGTGAGCAATGTTAAAGGTGATCATCTTCCGAGGCCATCACCAAGTAGAATTGCCCCAAAAGGATGACAAGGAAAAGAAAAAGCGACCACCTCACAGAAGGGACAGAAAAGGTCAAGAAAGGAGCAAGCTGAGTCCTCCTCTCTACAAATACCTCGACGCACTTTTGGGATCACGTGGGGTACATTTTGAGGAAACTCTGAGGATGACGACTCTGATGATGATTCCGACGCAGGGGGTATGAACCCAGACATAGAAGAGGAGTCCGACTAATCAGGTTTTCCTTATTTATTTTCCACTGAGGGTAGTGTGTCCCGTCTAAGTGTGGGGTGCTGGTATTTGTATGCTTCTTGTACTCCTTTGCCTACATTTATTCTAGTTCTTGTTTGTTTTAATTATTCATAATTAGTTAGTTTAATTTTAGATTTTTTTAGATTTTGCATGAAATTGTTCTGATAGGCGGCATGGTATTATGACAAGAGTTTGTTCCAAAATCATCATTACTATTGAGACGTTTAGGCTCTAAGTGTGACTCACTGTGTGATAAGTGTGTGGTTTAATTCATTCATCTGTTAGGTCAAGAGTCTATACTGCTCCCAATAAAGTTAACCATGTGCCTTGTGTGTGTGAGATAATAGTATATTCTATGTTTGTGGTTGATGCTAGAACTTGCCCGGTGTGTGTGTAAAGCGAAATAAAGAGTGTGAGTTTAGGAGATGATTTAGGCATTTCTTTGACAACCTGTGATTGTTTACCTTCTTTTTACCTACCCGTGGACATTATCCTAGTCAACCCTTTTGAGCCTTTAAGCCATTTTCTTTGACAACCTCATATGTAGCCTAATCCATTTTTTTAAGACCATAATTTGATCCAAATTCCTAAGCGCTTTAAATTGTAAAGTCATGTGACAAAATAAAAGGAAATTGGGTGAGAGTGATGCCTTAAAGTGAATTGGTACTTGAATTTGTTATGAAAAAGAATGGCTATTATAGAGGTGTGTTATAAAAAAAATGAAAAATGAAATGAAAAAGAAAAATACAAAGTTGATTCTATTTAAAATTGAATAACAAAAGAGGTGAGAAGGGGTGGTAGATTAAAAGAAAGTAGAAAGGTCGTTTGAAAGAAAGTGTAAATGGCATAATGTGATGTATTAAAGCGCTTAGGCAACTTAGTCACTATTTCTGGCCAAAATAGTCCTACCCATCCCTTAGCCTACATTACAACCTGTAAAGACCTATTTGATCCTAAGCTTAACATTCTGATATTAGTAGAGCATTACACTAAGGGCAAGCCTATGGTCATCAGTTGCAACATATGAATTCTTTGTGAGAGTGAGAGCAAGGATAATCTTATACCCATGTTTTGAAAAATGAAATACTTGTGAGTAATTATGGGTGATCTATTGTGAGACACATATGGTTGATGAGTTTTGGGTAGTCTTGTATGATTCTTTGTGCCTTAACTTTTGAATACGAATTAACCATCATCACGAGTCTATGTTGGAGGTTGAATTGTTTCTAGAAGTGATTAGAAAACTACTCTTTGTTAATAATTGTTGTTCCTGTCTTGATGAATATTTTGTGCTGTTACTATGAAACCCTAAGTAGATGTTTATATGGACATGATATATTGTCCGAGGACGAACAAAGCTTTAAGTGTGGGGTGTTGATGTTAGGCGTATTTACACGCCTAAAGCACCTTAATTTACCCATATTTTAACTAAGTTTTAAAGGACAAAGTATATAATTCCTGCACTTTTAGTCCTTTTCCTGTAAGTGAGCTAACCAACGTGATTAGCAAGTTTTCAGGAATAAATGATGAAGATTTCAGCATTTTATGGACTGTTGGACGCCAAAGGAAACTTCACGTAAGAAGGAAGGCAGCTTTTGGAAGCTTGTGGACTGAAAGTGATGAATGGAGAACTTGTCCCGGGGAAAAACAACATTTCTAAAGACTTGGGGGATCAGCAGTAACTTAGTAGGATTAGGACAAGTATGCAGTAACCCAGTAGGACTAGGACAAGGATAAAAACCCTATTTCAGTAGGACTAGGACAAGGATGTTATAAAAACCCTATTTGCTGAATTTTTCAGCAAGCTTTTTATTATTCTCACTCATTCTCTTACAATTCATTCGTACTCTCTTTTATTCTTAAATTCGTTGTTGACATTATTATTTATCTATTCAACTTTTAATTTTCACGACAAGAGAAACGCTACTAGCAAGGAATTCACGCCACAAGTGACGCCAATACTTCCTTATCGTGATATTGTTATTGCTTTGGTATGATGATATCCTCGTGGTTTTCCTTCACAATTATGAGTATCTAAACTTCTCTGTTAGGGTTATGGAAGCCTTATGAGATACTATCTATTGCTATGAGTCTGTGAATTCTTGATACGTATGCTGCTTATATCATTACTCTCTTCATCTTAATTGAATTCTTGTGGTTGCAAACATATAGAATATGCCAGTATAGCATTAACTTGTTCGAAAGAAAAGTTACATGTCTGGAAAAGAGATAATGACAAGGAAATAGGGCTACCAACCCCTGTTTAAAACTTAGTGCCGTAACTGGATTAACCTCTTGGAGAATTCGTACCATTAGTATACGCTTTAAGCTCGAAAGAGTTAAAGTGATATAATCCTTGATGGTCGAAAGACTCTAGGATTTACCATAGAATACGAATCTCTATAAGTGCATGCATGTCTGAATTCCGCATAACTCACAGCCAATAGATACGTAAAACTCATAAGGTGGACATAACCCTAACTTACAATTCTCATTGATTAACTCCTACTACATTACTCGTTTCATTCTTTATTTTGGTAAACATTATTATATGCATAAAATCCCCACTATGCGGCACTATTATAGTGAGAAGCTGGAATCATGATCCAAACGTGACCCAATCCAAGTCTAAAAAATTTGAAACTTCCCCGAAACATGCTCCTTACACCCCTGAATATGAATTATGAACATTGTCATTCAGTCAGTTATTATAAATAGTTGTTTGTTCAGTTAAGATTAGTTCAGTCCAGTAATCAGTGTCAGTTCAGTTGGGCGTAGGATTTTGTAATGCCCCAAGACTACAACTTGGGCATCACACGGTGCTTATGACAAAGGATCGCAAGCTAACCCATGACTGGTACCTTCTGTGAGCACTAAATAATAATCATGAAATATATGCAAAAATAAAACTGAAAATGCCCCTAAGTTCATAAAACTGAATCAATACTGAGTACATCCATAGAATAACTGCTAACTAATAGTGTTTGAAAGCCTCTAACATCTGAAATAAATGAGTTGATGGGACAGGCCCCAACTAACTCCAACAACTGTCTGTAGGTAACTGAAAAATTAAAATACTGTAAATAATAAAATAACTAATAAAGTGTCATGTCCTCGATGGAAGAGGACTCACTATTATAGGTGCGGCTGACCAACTAATCTGACTAAGTACGGTTTGGAACACGAGCGTCCAAACCTATAATATGAGACATCATAAAACAAAGAAAGTATGTGTCAGTACTTTGAATGTACTAGTATGCTAGGTGAGGTTAGGATAATATGCATGGTTCACGTGCATGAGTAATAATAACTAATTATCATGAAGTAACTGGATGAGAGTATATGCAAGACTGGGACTACTGTAAGTACTGAACATGCAATACCCAGCGTATATAATTAGTCTGAAGCTGATGTACTAAGTTTCTTATAACTAATTACTGCTACCTGAAAGTTATGATCGTGTAGAATTGAACTGAGTTATATAGTGAATATTGAATAAAGAATACTGAATATCGAATACTGAAACTAAGACTGTGGGAGTTATCATCTAACCGACATAACCCGATTATAGATTGATTTGGGGTCCAACCTGTAACCCCAATTGGAAGGGTGTTAGCACCATACCACGGGTTACTAACATTAGCTAGGTCAACCTTAATCTGGCAGGAAGACTCATGAGATGTATATGGTTATGTCAACCCTAGTCTGGCAGGAAGACGATTTACCCTATGCTTGCTATGCAGTTCTGTAACTCAGGGACTGCTACTAAGTGTCTAACCCTCTATTGGCAGAAATGGCCCCATCCCTGGGTTTTCTTGGTGCTGAATCCTACTCCCAACTGCATATATATTGAACTTATCACTAGACTGTACTAGTCTTGACTGAACTCACACTGATTCTGTTAACTGACCGAATGCTACTATTTAGGATACTATGAAATCCTTCTATTTCAACTGAAGACTAGACAACAGCTAATTTCAGGCATTCAATACCCCCAGGACTCGATAGCACAGATAATAAAACAATATCCCAACTTTAAAAGCATCTCACATAGGTTACCATGAACAACTCATTCATGTAGACATTTTGTCAAACACCTAGGATGCATAATTCTTGTACATGAGAATGAGCAATATATGAATATCATGACTACCACATTTATCATCACAATTCAAGGGTTTAACGTGAGGCTTACATAAATCAACACACATTCTAGTTTATTAATATGACATTCAAAATATTCTTGACTTGAAACCCACATAACAACATATACATGAACACAATTCCATTCAAGAATGTAAATCATAATCGAAGTTTTAAAAAAGATTCTTGAACTCCAAGGGTGGAAGGAACCTAAGGATGAACACCTAAACATACCTTGTTTATTGAATTTGTGAGAATTGTTGGTGAATTCTTGGGACCTGATCATAGACTTGATGAACTAGGATTTTTCTCTTGAGAGAATTTGTGAAATAATGAGTGAATTTTGCACCTTGAGATGCTTAATTTTGTGTTATGGCGGATAATGTAAGGTGAAAATGACCCAATTACCCCCACAAACCTGTAACTTAATACATAAAATATGCCTAGTGATGAGATAGGTGATTCACCGCATCAATAGAATCGACGTAATTATTGACGCATCGCGTCGATGGTGATGATACGATAGCCAACACGAGGCATCCTGATCGTGTTGACTTACTATTTTGGTCATTCAAACGTGCCTCAAATGTTGTTTGAAAATTTTGAAACTCACCCAAGATGACCTATATATATCCCTGATCATGAATCAATTTAAAAATTGACAATCTATGGACGGAAAGATAAAAAATAAAACCAATGAAATATCGAGGCCATAACTGATACTAAGTGTCAACTCTTGGCTGAATTTTTGTTTTAAGTCTGGGACCTCTTTTGGCATGCTTAAAGGACTGAAATAGGCTAGGACCTTATGGGGTCTTACAAATTTAGCACCGAGCAATTGTAGGGATGGCGGCATCCCTGTCAATTAGGCAGAGTCGTTAGTACTAGTCCCTATATTCCAAAACTACGTAGTCAGCGCAGGTTATGAAGAGTCACCCGCCAGTTCGTCTTGGCTTCCTCTCAGGGACACCCGTAAATTTAGGCTTGACACCTTAGTCCTTTGAGACTAGTTTAGTGGATCCACATAGCTAGTGTTAGCATCCGCGACATGTACTAATACCTTTCCAACTGTGGGTTACAGGTTTAACCCTGATTAGCTCATATTAGGGCATGTCGGTTAGATGATATCTCACATAGTCTCACTGTAATATTCAGTTCAAAATTCAGTCCAGGTTTACTTGACCAAAGAATACAGATTACCAGTCATTTGGTTATCAAATTTTAGTGATTTAGTTTACAGATTATTTCAAAAATATTATATGTTTGGTCTTACATTCTTAGTATTTCAGTTTTCATGCATGCTTACTCAGTTATCTCATACTATTCAGTTAGTCATTATTTCATGCATAATTAAACCATGTATATCAGTCTAACCTTATCTCATATACCAGTACATTCAAAGTATTGACCACATACTCTTCTTTGTGCTATGATGTCTTAGATCATAGGTTAGGATGCTTAGTTTCCCGATCGTGCTTAGACAGTTCAGTTTATAAGTAGCAGCAGTTGTGGTAAGTCCTCATCTATCGAGTACATAATTGTTTTATTTCAGTACATCTCAGTTGTTCTGTAATTTCAGTCAGTCAAAGTTAGTTAGGGGCTTTTCCCATCAACTCCCTAGTCAGTTAGAGGCTTTTCAGACATTCAAACAGTCAATTAGTTTTATCAGTTTTATTAGTCTTGACAGTTATTTTCAGAATTCTGACTTCAGTTGTATTTTTAGTATTTAAAAACCTTATGGCCTTATCAGTTATTTTTGCATATGTCTATTATCATTATATTATTTAGTGCTCACAGCAGGTACCAGTTCATGGGTCAACTTGTGTTCACTTATGATCGTAAGCACTATTGTTGCGACTAGGGTGTATTCTCGGATTGTGATAAAACTTGGTATCATAGCCTATGGTTTTACAGTGTCTTGGGAAGTCTGAAAGCTGCATTAAGTAAAGTCTTGTGCATGACTGTGAAGCGTGCCACACTTATAGACTAGAGGCTACAAGACGTTTTGGAAAAAAAATCCTTTTTTTAGTATTTATGTCATGTGAATGAGCATAAGCTATACTTAAAACTCTCTTTATGACTCATTCTTTCTTATATTTACAAATAATGACTCCCAAAAGAAACAATGGAAGAAGAAATGAAATCAGCCCGCACCTTCGCCTGTTCAGGAAGATCCCCTAACTGAGCACGTTTGTCATGCTGAATTTAGAGCTGCCTTCACTACCTTATCTCACTTAGTAGCTTCTCATAACAATCAGTAGGTTTCTATCCTAGCCAACCCAATGGCAAATACAATTGTAGCTAGGATTTGGGATTTCACCCGAATAAACCCTCCGTTGTTTTCGGGATCCAAGTCTGAGTATGATCTACAGGGGTTTCTTGATATGGTTTAGAAGATTACTGACATTATGGATGTCACTTCAAGTAAGAGTGCTAATTTACCTGCTTACCAGTTATAGGATATAGCTCATACGTGGTATAAGCAGTGAAAGGAAGATAAGGGTGTTGAAGCAGGGCTTGTTAAGAGGGAGGAGTTTTCCATGGCCTTCTTAGGCATGTTCTTTTCATTAGAGTTAAGGAAAGGTAAGGTGATAGATTTAATTAATTTGAAGCAGGGTAATATGAGTGTGAAGGAATACTCTCTTAAGTTTACTCAGTTGGCGAGGTATGCTCCTTCGATGATGGCTGATAATAGGTCTAGAATGAGTAAGTTTGTTTTTGGTGTAACTGATAGTGTGGTCAAGGAGAGTAGGACCGCAATATTGATTAAGTATATATACTTATCTAAGCTTATGGTTCATGCTCAGTAGATTGAGAAAGAGAAACTTAAGGAGAAAGAGAGAGAATAAGAGGGCCATAATAGGTATCTTTAATTTTTCTCAACCTAGGTTAGAGGGTGGTAACCGTTCTCAGTTTTTTTAGAAATTTTCAGCTCCATCCCCGTCTTCAGCTCTGCTCCAGTGCCAAAGTTCAGGAATGACAGTTGGGATAGGGCATCAGGCTCCAAGTTCTAGGGTAGTGTAAATAGTGGTCGTACTAATCCACTTTGCTAGAAATGTGGTAGGAATCATCAGGACGTATGTAAGGCTGGTAGTGATGTTTGTTTTAGATGTGGAAAGACAGGCCACCGGATCCGAGAGTGTATGGTGGTGGCGTAGAAAGGATGAAATGATTTCCAATAGGGCCAGTCCAATATGTTATCGGCTCCAATAGGTCGCCCGACTCAGTAGGGAACCACTACCAGTGCAACCAGTGGTCTGGACCAGAATAGATTGTATGCACTCCAGTACCATCATGATCAGAAGAGTTCTCCTGATGTAGTTACGGGTACATTACAGGTCTTTTATCTTTATGTGTATGTTTTACTAGATACCGGAGCCTCACTTTATTTTGTAACCCCCTATATAGCTGTTAATTTTAGTGTCAGCCCAGAAACAATAGTAGGGCCCCTCTTAGTATCTACCCCAGTAGGTAAATCTCTTATAGCCAGACGGGTATACAAAAATTGCCTGATTACAATATCCCAAAAAATCCAGTTAGAGATGACTGATTTTGATGTTATTCTCGACATGGATTGGCTCCACTTATGTAACACCCCGGGAGTACACCCTGGATGCCAAACAGTGCATATAGTCCCAAAAGACCACAAGCCAACCCATGAGTTGGTACCTACTGTGAGCACTGAATAATACACTGATAATGAACATCTGTGGAAACAACTAAGTATACCATAAGGTTTCAATACTAGAATCAATACAACTAAAATCCACAAGTCTAAAACATAAGCGAAAATACTGAAAACTAACTAATAAAAACACACAACTAACTGATTGTCTGAAATCTCGAAAAGCCTCCAAAACTTACTGAATGAGAGTTGATGGTACATGACCCAACTAACTCCAACTGATAGTTGAACTGATATAATATAATCGTTCCTCAAAATATGAGGACTCACCACTACTACTGTTGCTAATGCACTGGGAGGTCTAGGTGCGGTTGGGAACCTAAGTGTTCGAAGCTATGATATGATACATCATAGCATAAGAAATGAATATGTGGTCAGTAATTTGAATGTACTGGTATGCTAGATGGGGTTAGACTAAAATGCATGGGCTCATGTACATGAATAATAACTAACTGAATGAATAGCATGAGATAACTGATACATGGTATGCATAAAAACTGTAAAATCTGAGGATACATGACCAAGTATATAGCATGATATTGGAATAGTCTATATACTGAAATACTAAAATCTGAGTACTAATTTAATTGATAAGATGTATGCTATGATCAAGCAAACCTGTGCAGACTTTTTAATTGACACTGGACTGAAACTGTGGGAGCTATCATCTAACCAACATACCCCAATATAAGCTAATTGGGGTCTAACCTATGACCCCAATTGGAAGTATGTCAGTACCGTACCACTGGTACTAACATTGGCTGTGTGGATCCACTGAAGTGAAGTCCCGAAGGACTAAAGAGTCACCCTCTACTAGCAGGTGCTCTAGTGAGTTATATGTCAACCCTTAACTAGAAGATTAACATCTCAACCTACGCTGGATACGTAGTTCTGGAATTCAGGGACTGCTACTAAAGGTCACACCCTCAACTGGTAGGTGAGCCCCCATCCCTGGGTTCACTCAGTGCTAAATCCTACTCCCAGCTAGATTGACTCTAATTACTAGATTGAACTGAGCTTACTGACATGATATACTGACTGAACTAATTAATAATCTAATATATCTGAAACCATTCTGAACATACTAAAACTAAGTAAACAACTAATTTTTTGGGTATGCATAACCCCCAGGATTCGATAACATTACCTGTGGAAACGTACTAAAGCTTCAAAAGCATGATAAGTAGTTATTGTTCAAAATTCATCTCTTAGGCATTTTATAAAACACATGGGGGCCATAAAGTTAAAGCACGAGAATTGTTAAATCATGGCATAATAACATAATTTGAAATAAAAAAATCATGGTTTAAGGATTTAACATTCAAATATCATCCTTCAAATGGATAAAAGGATAATTCTAACAAGAAATCATTCAAACATGATATAAAAATTGAAATAATGGAAGTTCATAGATAAAACTCATGAAAACATATAAAGGTTATGATTTTAAACTTTAAATGGATTCCTTGTACTCCATGGGTGGAAAGGACCCATGGATGACCATCACACATATCTTAACTGGTGAATTTTCGTGAGTTCTTGGTGATTTCTTGTAGCTTGAACTTGGATTTGAAGAAGCTAGGGTTTTGTTCTTGAGAGAGTTTGTGAAAAAATGATTGATTTTGCCCTTTTAGGATATTAATCTCGTGTTATGGGTGAGTCAAAGTAAGGGGAAAATGACTCAAACACCCCCACATACCCGAAATTAATTAAACTGAACGTGGTCAGTGATGCGGTAAGTGACACATTGCATCGCTCAGTCGATACATTAGGCGACGCGCTGCGTTGCACCCCACTAATGTGATAAGCGACACTCCGCGGATATATCATGCTGACTCGCTGGTTTGAACATCCAAACAAGCCTCAAATATCATTCAAAAAATCCATAACTTACCCGAGACATGATATTGACCACCCCGATCATGAATCAACTTAAAAATCAATATTTTTAGGTCGGGAAGGTCGTAATTAAAATCATCGAAGTTTAAGAGGATTTGGAAATGACTCAGTCTTAGCACTTAGTGAAATTTTCTAAGTCTTGGACCCCAATCATGCAAGAGTAAGATGAAATGAGCTATGATCTTACGGGGTCTTACAATATCTCCCCCTTGGGAACATTCATACTCGAATGAGACTAGTTAAGCTGAGAATTACTGAGGTACTGAGATTATATACTGAATATGCACAACTAAAACATGACTGAGTCCGAACATAGTGACTGACTGAACTGATTCATAAATGCATGCAATGACATGAATATGGTCATATGGCTGGAACTGAGAATGGGAAAGAGATAATCTAAGCGAAAACTGTTAACTTGAACTGAATCAAAGTTTGCAGAGAAAAGGTGAGTTTTTTTGGTTCTTATATCTACTTATGCTTCCCAAGTTCCCCCTCAATGGACTGATTCTGCCAAACAACTTTGACCAAGGGAACTTCTTTGTTCCTTGGTCTGCAAATCTGGCGATCTAAGATTTTGACTGGGACTTCTTCATAAGAAAGGCTATCCTGAACATCTAGGCTTTCTAAAGGAACAACGAAAGATGGATCACCAATACACTTTTTCAATAAAGAAACGTAAAGCACTGGGTGAAACTGATGCCAAATATTCAGGCAACTCAAGCTCGAAAGCTACTTTTCCAAACTGGCTCAAGATCCTGTAAGGGCCAACATATTGGGGACTAAGCTTCCCCTTCTTGACAAACCTCTTCACTCTTTCATGGGAGAGATTTTCAAATAAACCAAATCTCTATCTGCGAACTCGAAATCCCTCCTACGCACATTTTCATAAGATTTTTGTTGGCTTTGGGTTGTCTTAAGACTTTATCTAATTACCTGAACTTTCTTAAATGCATCAAATACTGAATCTGTCCCTATCAACGTGGTCTCACCTACCTCAAACCAACCAATAGAAGATCTACATCTCTTTCCATACAAAACCTAAAATGGAGCCTTCTGAATACTGGAATGATAACTTTTATTGTAGGCAAACTCAATCATTGGAAAGTGATCATTCCAACTGCCCTTAAACTCGATAACACAAGCTCTTACTATGTCCTTTAGGGTTTGAATAATCCTTTCTTCCTGACCATCTATCTGAGGGTGAAAGGCTGTATTGAGATAAACTTGAGTACCAATACCCTTCTGAAAAGCTTTTCAAAAGTTAGAGGTAAACTGAGTACCTCTATCTTAAATGATGGACAATAAGACTCCATACAACCTAACCAACTCTCTAATATATATCTTGGCATAATCCTCGGCTGAATAAAAAGTATGGACTTGCAAGAAATGAGTTGGTTTGGTCATTCTGTCTACGATAACCCAAAATAAGTCATGTTGACGATGCGAATAAGGAAAACCTATCACAAAGTCCATGTTCACCTCTTCCAACTTACAAGTGGGGATTTTGAATTCCTACATCGTACCACTAGGTCTTTGGTGCTCAACCTTAAGGTGCTAGAAATTAGCACACTTGGCTGCAAACTCTGTAATATCCCTTTTTATACCACTCCACCAATAAATTTCCCGCAAATCATGATACATCTTAGTGGCTCCTGGGTGAATATAGTAACGCGCACCATGCAATTCTACAAGAATTCTTTGCCTCAAACCGTTGACACACAGCCCACACAGTCTACCCTGGCAATGCAACACACTATCTCTCCCTTGGGAGAAAACCTCTACTTTCTGATCTTTGACTGACTCCTTCAACTCCACTAGACTGGGGTCCCTATCTTGCTTTTCTTTCACTTCGGCAACCAAAGAAGATTCCAAACTATCCTGAATCCAATCACAACCCTCAACTGAGTCATCCAATTGAACGTATAATCTAGACAACTGATGAACCTCCTGAACCAGCTTTCTCTTATCATTCTCATAATGTGCCACACTACCCATAGACAATCTACTAAGGGTATCTGCCACTATATTGGCCTTGCTGGAATGATACAAAACACTCCTATACATAGTCCTTCAACAATTCTAACCACCTTCTCAGATAGAGATTTAACTCTCTCTATGAAAACATATACTACAAACTTTTATGGATTGTGAATACAACAACATGCCCCCTATAAAAATAATGCCTCCAAATTTTAAGGCAAACACAACAGCTTCTAACTCAAGATCATAGGTAGGATAATTCTTTTCATAAGGCTTAAGTTGTCTAGAGGCATAGGTTATGACCTTACCTCTCTGCATCAAATGCAACCTAAACCAACTCTTAAAGCATCACAGTAAACAACAAACCCATCTGCACCATCTGGCAAGGTCAAAACTGGGGCTGAGGTGAGTCGAGTCTTCAATTCCTGAAAACTCTTCTCATATGAATCTGACCACTGAAACTTGACTTTTTTCTGAGTCAATCTAGATATGGTGGATGCAAAAGATGAAAACCCTTCAAAAAACCATCGATAATAGCCATCCAAACTAAAGAAGCTCCTGATATATAATGGAGAAATAGGTCTCGGCTAGTTTTTCACTTCTTTGGCCTTTTGAGGGTCAACTCTAATGACATCACAGGAAATAATATGGCCAAGGAATGATGTTGATATTAGCCAAAATTCACACTTATTAAATTTGGTGAACAAATGATTGGCTCTAAGAGTCTGCAACACTATTCTGAGGTGATCGGCATGATCATTTTCATTATGAGAATAGACAAGGATGCCATCTATGAAAACTATGATCAACATGTCCAAGTATTGCTTGAACACTCTGTTCATCAATTCTATGAAAGATGCTGGGGCCTTTCTTAGAACAAAGGACATGACTAGAAATTCAAAGTGACCATACCAAGTTCTGATAGCTGCTTTTGGATTATCACATTCTTTGACTCTGAGCTGATGATAGTTGGATCTGAGGACTATCTTAGAGAAATAATTGGCATCCTGAAGTTGATCGA
This sequence comes from Capsicum pubescens, assembly GCA_030864215.1. Taxonomy (NCBI): domain Eukaryota; kingdom Viridiplantae; phylum Streptophyta; class Magnoliopsida; order Solanales; family Solanaceae; genus Capsicum; species Capsicum pubescens. The sequence continues at coordinate 260,096,719 of CM061543.1, forward strand.
ACAAGTCATCAATCTTAGGGAGTGGATACTTATTCTTGATTGTGACTTTGTTCAACTGACGGTAATTGATTCACATTTTAAGAGAACTGTCAATCTTACGCACGAAAAATATTAGAGCACCTCCTAGGGAAACATTGGGCTTGATGAATCCTTTATCTAAGAGATCTTTTAACTCCCTAAGCTCCGTGGGATCCATTCTGTAGGGAAGAATAGAGATGGCTGGGTAACTAGAAGAAGGTCTATTCCAAAGTCAATTTCTCTTTCGAGAGAAACTCTGGGAAGATCTCTTGGAAAAACATCTTGAAATTCCCTCACCACTGAAACTAACTCGAGATTGGGAATCTCTAAACTAGAGTCTTTAACTCAAACAAGATGGTAAACACACCCCTTGGATATCATTTTTCTCCTCTAAGGTACGAAACAAGATGACCCCAAAGTATTGAAGTACTACCCCTCAATTCAAGGATCGGTTCATTTGGTAACTAAAAATAGAAAACTCAATTTCTACAGTCAACTAAAGCATAGCATAAGTGGAGCCAATCTATACCAAAAATGACAGCAAAATCAGTAATCTCTAACTCTATAAGATCAACTAAGGTGGCTTTATAGGATATTGTCACCAAATAATTCCTGTCTACCTACTGGCTACAATAGAGACACCTATAGGGGTGGACACTAAGAAGGGTTCCGCGAAAGTCTCAGGACTGACACCAAAATTCACAGCTATATATGGGGTTACAAAAGAAAGCAAAGATCAGAGATCTAACAAAGCATAAACATGTAGAAAAAAAACCTATAACGTAACTATAGCCACATCAGGAGAACTTTCCTAATTTTGTTAGGATTGAAGTGCATACAATTTGTTTGGGCGTTGACTACTGGTTGCGTTAGAAGTGGCACCCTGCTTAATTGGGCGACTGGATGGAACTAGGGGATGAATGGACTGACCCTGCTGACCACTATTTAGGCAATCCCTGACTCTATGGCCTGGTTTTCCACACCTAAAGCATACATCATTGCCAACTCTACACACCCCCTAATGGTTTCTACTGCATTTCTGGCAAAGTAGATTTATACAACTACTGTTCATACTGCCCGGGGACCTAGAGCCCAGCGTTTTATCACGATTATCATTTCTGAACTTTGGCACTGGCACACTAGATGAAGACGGAGTTGGGGATAAAGATTTCTGACGAGATTGAGGACGGTTACCACCCTCTAACCTCAACTGAGAAAAACTAAAGCTACTTGTTTTTGTTCTCTTATTCTCCCTCTCTCTTTTCTTAAATTTTTTCTCCTACATTTGTTGATCATGGACTATTAACCTTGATAAGTCCATCTCCTTAATAAAGATCGTAGTCCTACACTCCTTTACTATGCTATCAGCTACCCTAAAGACAAACTTACTCATCCTAGACCTGTCATTTGATACCACACTAGGACATACCTGGCTAGCCTAGTAAACTTAGAGAATACTCTTTCATGCTCATGTTCCCCTGCTTCTAATTTAAAAACTCCTTCACCTTAGCTTCCTTTAAATTCAAGGGAAAGAACCTATCTAAAAAGGTTATAACAAACTTCTCAAATTCAATAGGTCCTACATCTACGCCTATATCTCCTTTCTACTACTCATACGAGGTATGAGTAACATCCTACAACTGGTAAGCACCCAACTCTGCACTCTCACTAGAAGTCACACCTATGATGTCAGTTACCTTCTAAACCATGTCAAAAAACTCCTACGGATCCTCATAAGACTTAGACCTCAAAAACAAAGAAGGGTTCATTCGAGTGAAGTCCTGAATCCTAGCTGCAGCAGTATTAGCCACTAGAATAGCTGGGATAGTAGCCTGCTGATTATTTTGAGCTACTACCGAGTGAGATAAAGTAGTGAATGAATCTCTGAATTTGTCATAAAAGACATGCTTGTTCAAGGGTTCTTTCTGAATAGGCAGAGGTGCAGGCTAGTTGTTATTTCTCCTTATGTTTTTCTTTCTGGAAGGCATGTTCTGTAAACGAAAAGAAGATTGAATTATAAAGAGAGTCTAAATTGAGCTATTTCTCATTCGCACAACATGAATATTGAAAGAAGGGGAACTTTTCCTAAAATGACTTATAGCCTCTTGTCCATAAGTGTGGCGCACTTCACACCCATGCAAAAGACTCTACTCAATGTAGCTTTCAGACTCCCTAGGACATTTGTTGAAATCTTCAGCTCTGATACCAAGTTTGTAATGCCCAAAGAGTACACCCTAGATACCAAATAATGCTTACAGTACTGAGTGACCACAAGCTAACCCACGAGCTGGTACCTGTTGTGAGCATTGAATAATATACTTATAATTAACATGTACAGAAACAACTAAGTATTCCATAAGGTTTCACTACTGGAAATAATACAACTGAAATCCACAAGTCTGAAACATAAACAAAAATACTAAAAATTGACTGATAAAAATTGACAACTAACTGATTGTCTAAAATGTCGAAAAGTCTCTAAATCTTACTAAATAAGAGTTTATGGAACAGGACCCAACTAAATCCTACTGTAAACTGAACTGAAATACTAAAATAACATAATTTGTCCTCAGAATATAAGGACTCACCATTGCTACTGCTATTGATGCACTGGGAGGTCTAGGTGCGGTCGGGAACCTGAGCATTCGAACCTATGATATGATACATCATATAGACAGAAATGAGTATAGGGTAAGTACTTTAAATGTACCAATATTCTAAATGGGGTTAGGCTAAAATGCATAGGCTTATGTACATAAATAATAACTGACTGACTAAATAGCATGAGATAAATGATACATGGTATGTATGAAAGATATAAAATCTAAGGATGCATGACCAAGCATATAACATGATACTTTAATAGTCTATAAACTAAAATACTGAAATCTGAGTACTGATTTAACTGATAAACTGTATGCTATGATCAAGCAAACCTGTGCTAACTTTCAAACTGAGACTAGACTGAGACTGTGGGAGCTATCATCTAATCGGCATGCCCCAATATAAGCTAATAGAGGTCCAACCTATGACCTCGGTTGGAAGAGTTTCACTATCGTGCCACGAGTACTAACACTGGCTGTGAGAATCCACTGAATTAAAGTCTAGAAAGACAAAAGAGTCATTCTCTACTAGAAGGTGCTCTAGTAAGATATATGTCAACCCTCAACTGGAAGTTTAACATCTCAACCTATGGTGGCTCTATAGTTTAAGAACAAAGATATTGTTACTAAAGGTCACAACCTTAACTGGTAGGTAAGCCCATATCCCTGGGTTTGGTCGGTGCTACATCCTGCTCCCAACTAGACTGACTCTGATAAGTAGACTGAACTGAGCTTACTGACATGATATACTGACTGAACTGATAATAATCCAATATATCTGAAAATATTTTGAAAATACTGAAACTAAGTAAACAACTAATTTTTGGGTATGAATAACCCCCAAGACTTGATAACATTACTAGTGGAAACATACTAAGGCTTCAAAAGAATGATAAGTAGTCATTGTTCGAAATTCATCTCTTAGGCATTTCATCAAACATGTGGGGGTCATAAAGTTAAAGCATGGGAATAGTTAAATCATGGCATAATAACATAATTTGAATACAAAAATCATGGGTTAAGAATTTAACATGCAAATATAATCCTTTAAATGGATCAAAGTATAATTCCAACTAGAACACATGTAAACATGATATAAAAATTAAAATTCATGGAAGTTCATGGATAAAATTTATGAAAACATGCAAAGGTCATAATTTTAAACTTTAAATGGGTTTCTTCTACTCCATGGGTGGAAAGGACCCATGGATGAACATCACACATACCTTAACTGATAAATTTTCATGAGTTCTTAGTAATTTCTTGAAGTTTGAACTTATATTTGAAGAATCTAGGGTTTTGTTCTTGAGAGAGTTTGTGAAAAGATAAGTGATTTTGCCCTTTTAGGACCTTAATCTCGTTTAAAGGGTGAGGCAAAGTAAGGGGAAAATGACTCAAATACCCCCACATAATCGAAATTAATTCAACTAAATGTGGCCAGTGACACATCGCATCACTCAGTCGATGCGTTAGGCGACGTGCCGCATTGCACCGCATCAATGCAATAAGCGGCACACCGCAGCCATATCGCACTAACTCGCTAGTTTGAACATCTAAAAAATCCACAAATATCATTCAAGAGATCCAAAACTTACCTGAGATATACTATTGACCATCTCGATCATAAATCAACTTAAAAATTAATGTTCTCAGTCTAGGAAGGTCGAAATTAAAATCATCAAAGTTTAAGAGTTTGGAAATGACTATGTCTTGACACTTAGTGAAATTTTCTAAGTCTTGGACCCCTTTAGCATGAAAGAGTAAGCTCAAACGATCTAGGATCTTACGGGGTCTTATAATTCATGCTATGCTTCAATTGATTGTAGAAGTATAGTCATTCAGATTAAGTTTCCTAATGTTCCAGTTATTGAATGAAGGGGTTGTAAGGGTCAAATTATTTCATATCTTAGAACAAAAAAGGTGATATCTAACGGGTGTTTTTACCATCTTGTATGAACCAAATACTCTAGTTATAAGACTCCAAGCCTCGATTCAGTTTTAATAGTAAGGGATTTCCAGACATTTTCCCTAAAGATCTTCTCAGTGTTCCTCCTAAAAGGGAAATTGACTTCGAAGTAGATCTCCTTCCCGATACCCAGCCTATCTCTATTTTTCCCTATAGAATGGCTCTAGATAAGCTAAAAGAGTTAAAAGAACAGTTGAAATATCTCTTAGATAAGGGATTCATCTAACCTAGTATTTACCCATGGGGCAGTCTTGTCCTGTTCTTGAGTAAGAAAGATGGTTCTATCAGAATGTACATCAATTACCGTCAGTTGAACAAAGTCACAATAAAGAATAAATATTCATTATCTAGATTGATGACTTGTTTAACCAACTTCACGGTGCTATTTATCTCCCTAAGGTAGACCTCAGATCCATCTATCATTACCTCAGAGTCAAAGAATATCACATTTTAAAGTTAAAGAAAAGAAATATTGGGATCCCAGTTTTGTTAATTTAAAGAAACCAATTAAAATCACAAGATAGAGCTTTTCACTAATGAAGGAGATAGTGTGTTGCAATGTCAGGGTAGGTTGTGTGTGTTGTGTTGATGATTTGAGATAGTGGATTTTAGTAGAGGTTCATGATACGTGTTACTCCATTCACCTAGGAGACACTAAGATGTATCATGATTTGTGGGATATCTATTGATAGAGTGGTATGAAGAGGGATATTACAGAGTTTGTAGCTAAGTATTCTAATTGTCAACAAGTCAAGGTTGAACACCAGAGTCCTAGTGGGATATTGTAGGAGCTTAGTATTCCCACTTAGAGTGGGAAGAGGTGAACATGGATTTTGTGACAGGTTTGCCTCGTACGTGTCGCCAACATGATTCGATATGGGTGATTTTAGACAGAAAGACCAAATTAACTTATTTCTTGCTAGTTCATACTTCTTATTTAGTCGAGGACTATGCCAAGATCTATATTAGAGTTTTTTAGGTTGTATGGAGTCCCTTTGTCTATCATTTTAGATAGAGGTACTCAGTTTACCTCTCACTTTTGGAAGACATTTCATATCCAAGTTCTTCTCAGTACCACTTTTCATCCTCAAAATAATGGTTAGGCAGAGAGGATATGTTGAGGGCATGTGTTAATGACATTAAAGTTAGTTGGTATGATCACTTGACTTTGCTCAAGTTTGCCTATAATAATAGTTATCACTCCACTATTCAAATGGCTCTATTTGAGGCAATCTATGAGAGGAGATATAGATCTCCTATTGGTTGGTTTGAAGTAGGTGAGGCTACTGTGATAGGTCCAGATTCAGTATTTGAGGCGATGGATAATGTTTAAGTAATCAGGGAGAGGCTTAGGATATCCCAAAGTCATTAGAAATCTACATATTCGAAGAAGAGAGATCTTGAGTTTGAAGTTAGGGAATTAGTTTACTTGAAGATCTCACCCATGAAGGGAGTGAAGATATTTGACAAAAAAGGGGAAGACTAGTCCCCGATAAGTTGGCACTTATAAGATTTTGAGTCATTTTGGGAAGGTAGCTTATGAGCTAGAGTTGCCTACAGATTTGGAATTAATGCATCCAGTGTTTCATGCTTCCTTATTAAAGAAGTGTATTGGCGATCTAACTGTTGTAGTTCCTTTAGAAAGAATAGTTATTAAGGATAGCCTATCTTATGAAAAAGTCTCAGTCGATATCCTTGATCAATAGATTTATAAACTAAGGAATAAAGAAGTTCCCTTGGTTAAAGTTCTTTGGCAGAGCTAGTCCGTTGAGGGAGCCAATTGGGAAGAAGAAGAAGCAGAGATGCGTACCAAGTACCCTCATCTTTTCTCCGTAAAATCAGACTCAACTTAAGGTAACGGTTTTCCTTTGTTTCTTTTCCATTCTTAGTTCCAGCTATATAAACATTTTCATGTCATTACACTGCATTCACGAAATTGGTTCAGCTCATGTATCATGTTTCAAACTCAGTCATGTAATAATATTTTCAGTCATGTATGTTCAGTATGTGATTCAACTGCTTTAGTTCAGAACTCTCAGCCTAATCAGTCTCATTCGAGGATGAATATTCCTAAGGAGGAGATATTGAAATACCCCATATTATTCTTAGCTAAGTTCATCTCCTAGTTGACATCCTAAGAGGCTTAAAACCTAAAAATTTCACTAAGTGTAGGAGACTTAATCATTTTTAAGGACTCTTAATTACAAAGATTTTTAAATTGGTCTTCCCGACCCCGAGGTGTTGGTTTTTGAGTTAATTCATATTCAGGGGTGTAAGGAGGATGTCTCGGGGAAGTTTCAAATTTTTTGGATGAGGATTGGGTCATGTTTGGATCACGATTCTAGCAGGTCACCACGATAGTACTGCTTTCAGATGGCAATAGCGATGGTAACCTCATCGCGTTGCGGTAACCGGGTAAAATGCATTCCAATTATGAATTTAAATTTTGGAGGGGTAATTATGTATTTTTCCCCTTAACCCAACTCATAAATTCACGACTAAAAGCTTCAGTTAGGGAATTATTTGCCTATCTTCTCCAATTTTCTCTCAAAAATAAACCCTACTCATCCCCCAAAATCATCAATTTCATTACTTCCTCTCCAAAGAAACCAAGAATTCAAGTTCCCCAATCCAAGAACATTCAAGAAAGCATCAAGATTAGTGTTTCTCTTTCAAGATTAAGGGTTTAAGGTATGGGTGATGTTCATCCATGGTCCCTTTCCACCCATGGAGTCCAAGAATCCCTTTTTATCATTAAATTATGAGTTTCTACATGTTCAAGTTGTATTATCTCCATGAAGCTATTATTGAATTTGATTATGAGTAATGTTTACAAGCATTTTTTCTGTGGAATAAGCCCTTACACTTTTGAACGTTTAAATCTTCATGTGAAATCCACAATTTATGATTTTTTCATGTCTCATGATATCTCCTAAGCATTCCCATGTTAAATTCTTGATCTCTGTGTGTTTGATGAAATTCCAAAGTGATGGATTTTGACTAGTGATTCCCTATTATGGTTTTCTGAGCTTGTATGTGCCATTATTATTATTTCTTTTCAGTGCTAGTGGATTATGAATACCCGATACCTAATTATTTACATAAATTCAGTATCTTCCCAATGATTTCAGATAAACCATGAGTGTTGTCATTCATTTAGCTATTATAAACAATTGTTTGTTCAGTTAAGTTTAGTTTAGTCCAGTAATTAGTGTCAGTTCAGTTGGGAGTAAGATTTAGCACCAAGTGAATACAGGGATGGCAGCTTCCCCATCAATTAGGCAAAGTCATTAGTGATAGTCCCTATATTCCAGAACTACATAGCCAGTGCAGGATATGAGGAGTCACCCATCAGTTAGGCTTGGCTTCCTCTAAGGGGTCACCTGTCAGTTTAGGCTTGACACCCTAGTCCTTTGGGACACCAGGTTAATGAATTTATACAACCAGTGTTATCACCAATTGCGTGGTACTGACACCCTTCAAAATTATGTTACAGGTTTGACCCCGATTAGCTCAGATTGGGGCATGTCGATTAGATGATACCTCTCATAATCTTATTGCAGTATTAAGTTCAGAATTCAATCTAGATTTGCTTGACCAAAGAATACAAATTACCAGTCATTCAGTTATCGAATTTTAGTGATTCAGTTTAAAGATTATTTTACAAATATTATATGCTTGGTCTTTTATTCTTAGTATTTCAGTTTTTATGCATGTTTATTCAGTTATGGCATTCTATTTAGTTAGTCATTATTTGATGCACAGGTAACCTATGTATATCAGTCTAAGATCATCTAATATACCAGTACATTCAAAGTACTGACCGCATACTATTCTTTGTGCTATGATGTCTTATATCATAGGTTTAGATGCTCAGTTTCTCGATCGTGCTTAGACAGTTCACCTTATCATTAGCAGTAGTTACAGTGAGTCCTCATCTATCAAGGACATGTGTAACACTTTGAGACTACACCCTGGGCGTCACACGATGCATATAATCTCGAAGGACCACAAACTAACCCGTGACTGGTACCTACTGTGAGTATTGAATAATAATCAAGAAAACATATGCGGAAGTAAAATTGAAAATGCCATAAGGTTCATAAAAACTACATCATTACTGAGTACATCTGTAGAATAACTACTAAATAAAAGTCTAAAAGCCATCATATGAAATAGGATAGGACTCAACTAACTTGCAACTGTTGTCTGAAATAGATGAAATATTGTAAATAACATAATGACTAAATAAGTGTCACATTCTCGATAGATGAGGACTCACTACTGTAAATGCGGTTGATAGACTGATCTGGCTAAGTACGTCCAAAAACTATAGTGTCTGAACCCATGAAATGAGACATCATAGTGCAAAGAAAGTATGCGTCAATACTTTGAATATATTGGTATGCTAGGTGAGGTTAGGCTGATATGCATGGTTTACATACATAAGTATGACAATTAATTATCATGGAGTAAATGTATGAAAATATATGCAAGACTGGGACTACTGTAAGTACTGAACATGCAATATCAAACATATATTGTATATCTAAATTATTCTGAAGCTGTAGTACTAAGTTTGTGATAATTGATTACTGATAACTTAAAGTTATGTTCGTGTAGAACTGAACTGAGTTCTGTACTGAATACTGAATGTTGAATAGTGAATACTAAAAAAATAACTGGGGAAGTTATCATCTAGCCGATATACCCCGATTATAGACTAATTTGGGGTTCAACCTATAACCCAGTTGGAAGGGTGTAAGCACCGTGCCATGGGTTACTATCAGGAACTGGGTCAACCCTAATCTGGCAGGAAGATTCATGAGATATATATGGTTATGTCAACTCTAGTCTGGAAGGAATATGATTTACCCTACGCTGGTTATGTAGTTCTGTAATACAGGTACTGATACAAAGGGTCAAACCCTCTGCTGACAGGAGCACCCCCATCCCTGGGTTTGCTCGGTGCTAAATCCTACTCCCAACTGAATTGACAGTGAATTGATCTCTAGACTATACTAGGTTTGACTAAACTGACACTTAACTATATTACCTGACTGAGTGATATCGCTCGAGGTATAACTAAATTCATTTTGTAGACTCTGGAAAACTAGACAACAACTAAATTTTTGGTATTCGATAGCATAAATAATGGAACCATATCTCAACCTTAAAGCATCATACATAAGTTATCATGCACAATTCCTTCGCATTGACATTTTGTCAAATACTTAGGATACATAAATCTTATACATGAAAATGAGCAATATAAGAATTTCATGGCTACCATATTCAACACTTCAAAGATTAAGCATGGGGTTACATAAATCAGCATGCATTCTATTTAATTCACATGAAACTTAATTCTATTTGAAATCCACACAACATCACATACTTGAACATAATTTCATTCAAGAATGTAAATCATAATCTAAGTGGTTGAAAAGGGATTCTTGAACTCCAAGGGTGGAAGAAACCAAAGGATGAACGCCTAAACATACCTTGATTGATGAATTCCTAGAAGTTATTGAGCGATTTCTTGTAAATTGAACTTGAATGTTAAAGGGGCTAGGGTTTGTTCTTGAAAAGGAATGCTTTTGATTTTGAGATAATTGTGATAAATGAGGAAAAAATGTTGTTTTCGGACCTAAATCCCATGTTAAAGTGAGGGGAAAAGACTGAAATACCCCTCTAGACTCGGGATTAAGTGAGCTAAAAAATGCCTAGTGATGCAATAGGTGATGAGATTACTGATGTGTCGCATCGCGTCGATGGTGATGACGCGATAGCCAATGCGGCCCATCCTGATTACATTGTCTTGATGTTTTGGTCATCCAACATGACTCAAATGATTTTCAAAAATTCCAAAACTCACTCGAGATGACCTATAGATAACCCTGATCATGAATCAATTTAAAAATTGACAATCTAAGGCCGGAAAGATCAAAAATAAAATAATTGAAATATCAAGGCCAAAAATGAGACTAAGTGTCAACACTTAGCTGGAATTTTTCTAAGTTTGGGACCTCTTTTGGCATGCTATAAAGGACTGAATGGGCTAGGACTTTATGGGGTCTTACAATATCTTCCCCTTAGGAACATTCGTCCTCGAATGAGACTGATTAAGCTGAAAGGAATTGAGGTACTATGACTATACTGACATATATAGTGGAAATATGACTGAATCATAAGACATGACACATGGCTAAACTGATCCATGAATTCATGAATGATATGAGAATGATATGAAACTAAAACTAAGCATGGGACAAAGTAAATCTAAGGAAGACAGTTACCTTAGGCTGAGTCTGAGTTTGCAGAAAAGAGATGAGGGTACTTTGTTCGCATGTCTGCTTCTGCTTCCCAAGTTGATCTCTCAACGAACTAGTTCCACGAAAGAAGTTTGACCAACGGAACTTCTTTGTTCCTTAGTATGCGAGTCTGATGATCAAGGATTTCGACTGGAACTTCTTTATAAGAGACACTATTCTGAACATCTATTCTCTCTATGGGGACTACAACTCTGGGTCACCTATGCACTTCTTTAGCAAGGAGACATGAAACATTGGGTGCACTGATGCTAAGTCTGCAGGCAACTCAAGTTCATAGGCTACCTTTCTAAAACTACTCAGAATACTTTAAGGACCAACTTATCAGGGACTAAGCTTCCCCTTCTTACCAAATCTCTTCACTTCCTTCATGGGAGAATTTTTAAATAGATGAAGTCATCAATCTCAAACTCGAGATCTTTTATCCTCACATCCACATAAGATTTTTGTCGGCTTTGGGCTATCTTAAGTCTCTCCCTGATCAACTGTAATTTCTCTAAGGCATCAAACACCATCAACTATACTTTCTCTAAGGCATCAAACACTAAGTCATGCCCTACTACCACATCCTCACCTACTTCAAACCAACCAATAGGAGATCTATAGCTCCTCCCATAAAGAGCTTTAAATGGATCCATCTGAATACTAAAATAATAGTTGTTATTATACGCAAACTAAATCAAAGGTAAGTGGTCATCCCAAATGCCCTTAAAGTCAATGGCACAAGATCTCAACATACCCTCTAGAGTCTTAATGGACCTTTCTGCTTGACTATCTATTTGAGGGTGGAAGGCTGTACTAAGATGGACTTGGTTACCAAGACCCTTTTGGAAAGCTTTCCAAAAGTGAAAGGTGAACTGCATACCTCTATCTAAAATAATAGACAACGGGATGATATGTAGCCTAACCAACTCTCTGATATAGATCCTAGCATAGTCCTCGGTTGAATAAGAAATATGGACTGGTAAGAAATGGGCAGATTCAGTCATCCTGTCTACAAAGACCCAGATCGAATCATGTTGGCGATGAGTATGAGGCAAACTAATCATGAAATCCATGTCCAATTTTTCCCACTTCTATGTAGGATTACTGAACTCCTGCATGGAACCACTAGGCTTTTGGTGCTCAATCTTCACCTACTGATAAGAAGATCACTTATCCATAACTCTACAAAGTCTTTCTTCATCCCACTCCACCAATAGACTTCCCGCAAGTTGCGGTACATTATAGTGGCCCTGGATGAATAGATTAATGCACACCATGCACTTCATCAAGAATTTTTTGTTTCACGCCATCTACATATGGCAAACATAGACTACCCTGGCAATGCAACACACAATCTCCCCTTGGGAGAAACCTCTACCTTCTGGTCTCTGACTGACTTTTTCAATTTCACTAAATTAAGATCCTTATCCTACTTTTCTTTCACCTCAAAAACTAAATAAGATTCTGAACTATTCTGTACCCATTCACTACTCTCAGCCGAATGAACCAAATGGACACTTAGTATGGAAAGCCGATGAACTTCTTGAACTAACTACTTCTTACCATTTTCAATGTGAGAAACACTACCCATAGACAACCTACTAAGGCCATCTACCACTATATTGTCCTTGCCTGGATGATACAAAATACTTATGTCATAGTCTTTCAATAACCCTAATCACTTTCTCTGATGCTAGTTCAGGTCTTTCTGCGAAAACACATACTGCAAGCTTTTGTGGTCTGTGAATACATCAACATACACCCCATACAAATAATGCCTCCAAAAATTTAAGGCAAACACAACAGTTACTAATTCAAGATCATGGGTGGTATAAATCTTTTCATGGGTCTTAAGATGTCTAGAGGCATAGGCCACAACCTTAACCTTTTGCATAAAAACACACCCCAAGCCAACTCTAGAAGCATCACAATATATAACAAATCAGTCTAAACTGTCGGGCAAAGTCAATATTAGGGTTGTAGTGAGTCGATTCTTCAACTCCTGAAAACTCTTCTCACAAGAATCTGACAACTGGAACTTAACTTTCTTCTGAGTCAATATGGACATGGGGATGAAATAGATGATAATCCTTCAACAAACCATCAGTAATAGACAGCCAAAATAAGAAACTCCTAATATCTAATGGAGAGATAGTTCTGGGCCAGTTTCTCACTGCTTTGGTCTTTTGGGTATCAACTCTAATGCCATCACTGGAAACTATATAACCATGGAAAGCATCTAATCTTAGCCAAAATTCACATTTACTGAATTTAGCGAACAACTGATGGGCTATGAGAGTCTGTAATACTATTCTAAGATAGTCTGCGTGATTATTTTCATTGTAGGAGTAGACAAGAATTTCATCAATAAATACTATGACGAACATGTCCAATGCTTGAACACACGGTTCATCAAGTCCATAAAGGTTGCTGGGGCATTTGTGAGACCAAAGGACATGACTAGAAACTTGAAGTGACCATAGCAAGTTCTGAAAGCTATTTTTGGAATGTCACATTCTCTGACTCTGAGCTAATGATAGCCGGATCTGAGGTCTATCTTAGAAAAGTAAATGGCACCCGGAAGTTGGTTAAACAATTCATCAATTCTAGAAAGTGGATACTTATTTTTATGGTGACTTTGTTCAACTGACGATAGTCTATACACATTCTAAGAGAACCGCCTTTCTTATGCACGAACAGAACTGGTGCACCTCATGGGGAGACACTGGGCCTGATGAATCCCTTATTTAGGAGATCATTTAACTATTCCTTCAACTTTTTAAGTTTGGTTGGAGCCATTCTATATGGAGAAATTGAAATAAGCTGAGTACCAGGAAGAAGGTCTATTTCAAAGTCAATTTCCCATTTGGGAGGAACTATGGGGGAGAGCTTTGGGAAAAATATCTTAAAATTAACTTGCAACTGGAACTGACTCAAGTTAGGAGTTTCAAAACTAGAGTCTTTAACTCAAACAAGATGATAGACACGCCCCTTAGATATCATTTTTCTCGCTCTACTATATGAAATAAGTTGACCCCTAAATGTTGAAGTACTACCCCTCCATTCTAGGATAGGTTCATTTGGGAACTGAAAATAGACAACTCTATTTCTACAATCAGCTAAAGCATAGCATGAATAGAGCCAATCCATTCCTAAAATGACGTCAAAATCCATCATCTCTAGCTCTACAAGGTCTACTGAAGTAACTTTCAGAGACACCATAACCAGACAGTTCCTGTATGCACGTCGGGATATGATAGACTTACCCATTGGAGTAGAGACTGAGAAAGACCCTACTAAGATTTTGGGACTGACTCTAAAGTTGACGGCTATATAAGGGGTTACAAAAGAAAGAGAAGCTCCAGGGTCTAACAAAGCATAAACATATAAATAAAATACTTGCAATGTACTAATAACCATATCAGGAGAACTCTCCTAATCCTGTCAGGATTGAAGTGCATAGAGCCTATTTGGGCACTGTCTACTGGTGGCAATTGAAGCAATAACCTGCTGAGATGTGGGACTGGACTGAATTGGGGGGCGATTATACTGACTATGGAAACCCACATGAGGACACTCTCTGATCTTATAGCCTAGCTTACCACACTCAAAACACATATTGCTGCCAGCCCTGCAAATACCTTGATGATTTCTGCCATATTTCTGGCAAAGGGGATTTGTTCGAGCACTGTTCACACTACCTTGAGATTTAGATCCTGGCGCCCTATCCTTATTATCATTCATAAATTTGGGTATCGATGCACTAGCTGAAAATAGAGCTGGGACTTAAGATTTTGGCTAGAATTGAGGACGGTTACCACCTTCTGACTTTGGCTGAGCAAAACTAAAGCTACCTAGTCTATCCCTCTTGTTCTCCCTCTCTTTCTCCTTAGTCTTTTATTCCTCAATCTATTGAGCATGGACCATCAACCTAGCTAAGTCCTTCTCCTTAATTAGAATTATGGTCCTATATTCCTTACTATACTATCAGATATACCAGACACGAACTTGCTTATCTTAGACGTGCTATCAGCTACCACATTAGAAACATACCTGGTCAACTGACTAAACTTGAGGGAATACTCTTCCACACTCATTTTTCCCTACTTCAGGTTGATAAAATCTAACACCTTAGACTCCTTTAACTCCAATGGAAATAACCTATCTAACAAGGAAGTAGCAAACTTCTCTTATTCTATAGGCCCTGCATCTGCGCCCCTATCTACCTTTTACTACTTAAACTATATATGAACTATATCTTACAGTTGATAGGCAGCTAAATCATCACTCTCACTAGCAGTTACCCCCATAATGTCTGTTACCTTATGCATCATGTCAAGGAATTCATATCGATCCTCTTTAGAATTAAACCCTAAAAATGAAGGAGGGTTCATTCGGGTGAAGTCCCAAATTCTAGCTGCAGCAGTATTAGGAACTGGGTTAGCCTGATCAAATACTCTAAGCTGCCACAAAATAGGCTAGAGTGGTAAAAGATTCTCTAAATTTTGTGTGTAAAAGGTGCTCATTCAGAGGATTTTCTTGAAGGGGCAGAGGTGTTGGCTGGTTCCCAGTTCTCCTTTTGTTGGTCTTTCTAGGAGGTATGTTTTGTGAATAGAAGGAAAAGTTGGATTAAATAGAGAGTTTAACTTGAGATCATGCTCACTTGCACGATATAAAAACTGAAAGAAGGGAACTTTTCCTAAAAATATCTCATAGCCTTTTGTCCATAAGTGTGGCACACTACACACCCATGCACAAGACTCTACTTGACGTGGATTTCAGACTCCCTAGGACACTTTAGAACCTTAGTCTCTGATACCAAGTTTGTAACACCTAGAGACTACACCCTGAGAATCACACGGTTCCTACGATACCAAAGGACCACAAGCTAACCCATGACTGATACCTACTGTGAGCAATGAATAATAATCATGAAAATATATGCGGAAGTAAAACTAAAAATTCTATAAGGTTCATAAAAACTAAATCAGTACTGAGTACACCTGTAGAATAACTGCTAACTAAAAGTGTCTAAAAGCCTCTAATCATTTGAAATAAAAGAGTTAATGGGAAAGGCCCTAACTAACTCATAATTGCTATCTAAAATAACTGAAATACTGAAATACAATAAATATAAAAGGCCTAAATAAGTGTAACATCCTCGATGGATGAGGACTCACTACTGTAACTGCAGCAGATAGACTGATTTGGCTATGTATGGTTAGGAACGAGTGTCCGAACCTATGATATGAGACATCATAGCGCAAAGAAAGTATGTGTCAGTACTTTGAATGTACTTGTATGCTAGGTGAGGTTAGGCAGATATGCATGGTTTACATACATGGGTATGAAAACTAATTATCATGAAGTAAATATATGAGAATATATGCAAGACTGGGACTACTGTAAGTACTGAACATGCAATACCAAGAATATATTGTCTATCTAAATTAGTCTAAAGTTGTAGTACTAAGTTTATGATAACTAATTACTGATAACTGAAAGTAATGTTCTTGTAGAACTGAACTGAGTTTTGTACTGAATACTGAATGCTGAATACTAAATACTAAAATTGTAACTGAGGGAGTTATTATCTAACCGACATACCCTGATTATAGACTGATTTGGAGTCCAACCTATAACCCCAGTTGGAAGGGTATTAGCACCGTGCCACGGGTTACTAACAAGAGCTGGGTCAACTAATCTGGCAGAAAGACTCATGAGATATATATGGTTACGTCAATCCAAGTCTTAAAGGAAGATAATTTACCCTATGCTAGCTACATAGTTCTGTAATGCAAGTACTCCTACTAAGGGTCAAACCCTCTACTGACAGGAGTGCCCCCATCCCTGGGTTTGCTCGATGCTAAATCCTACTCCCAACTGAATCAACAGTGAACTGATCTCTAGACTATACTAGGTTTGACTGAACTGACACTTGACTATATTAATTGATTGAGTGATCTCGATCATGGTATAACTAAATTCATTTTATAGACTCTGGAAAACTAGACAACAACTAAATTTTGGGTATTTGATACCCCCAGGACTCGATTGCATAGATAATAGAACCATATCTCAACCTTAAAGCATCACACATAAGTTATCATGCACAATTCCTTCACATAGATATTTTGTCAAACACCTAGGATACATAATTATTATACATGAGAATGAGCAATATATGAATATCATGGCTACCACATTCAACACCAAAATTCAAAGATTAACCATGGGGTTACATAAATCAACATGCATTCTAGTTAATTCACATGAAACTCAAATTATTCTTGACTTGAAATCCAAACAACATCACATACATGAACATAATTTCATTTAAGAATGTAAATCATAATCTAAGTGTTTGAGAAAGGATTCTTGAACTCCAAAGGTGTAATAAAACCAAGGATGAACACCTAAACATACCTTGATAAAAGAATTCTTGGAAGTTACTGAGGAATTTCTTGTAAATCAAACTTGAATGTTAAAGGGGCTAGGGTTTGTTCTGGAAAGGGAATGCTTTTGATTCTGAGAGAATTATGATAAATGAGGCAAAAACATTGTTTTTGGACCAAAATCCCGTGTTAAAGTAAGGGGAAAAGACTGAAATACCCCTCTAGAATTGGGATTAAGATAGTTGAAAATGCCCAGTGACGCGATAGGCGACGCGATGCGTCTTGATCGCGATGGGTTCCTGTTTTGGTCATCCAAACGTGATCAAAAAATGTTTAAAAATTTTGAAACTCACCCGAGATGAACTATAGATAACCCTGATCATGAATCAATTTAAAAATTAAAAATCTAAGGCCAAAATGATCAAAAATAAAATTATTAAAATATCGAGGCAAAAAAATGAGACTAAGTTCCAACACTTTGCTAAAACTTTTCTAAGTCTGGGGCCTCTTTTGGCATGTTATAAATGACTGAAATGTGTTAGGACTTTACGGGGTCTTGCAACATGATTGTTTTATTTTAGTTCATCTCAGTTGTTTCATAATTTAGTCAGTCGAATTTAGTTGGGGGCTTGTCCCAGCAACACCCCAATTAGTCAAAGGCTTGTCAGACATTCAGACAGTCAGTTAGTTTTATCAGCTTTAGAAGTCTTAATAGTTGTTTTTAGACTTGGGACTTCATTTGTATTTTTAGTATTTAAAAACCATATGGCCTTATCAATTATTTTTGCGCATGTCTACTATCATTATATTGTTCAGTGCTCACAGCAGGAACTAGTTCATGAGTATGCTTGTGGTCACTTATGACCGTAAGTTCTGTTGTCATAACTAGGGGTAGTCTAGGGCCGTGACACTCTTGTGGACATGATTGGGATGCCAATGATGTCTTTTTTTGACTCTTTGAATTTTTTTCTATTTTTATGTATATTTATTGACTGGAACGGCTTTCACTGTTTACTTTTATAGTAATCTTGAGGTATAGCTAGGGGGGTTTTCTTTGGCCCATGGTGGGCTTGAGATGCCTATCACAGCCAGGCCTGAGTTCAGGTCATGAAAATATGTTTCTTCAATTGGATTATTCTTGGTGCATACAATATTGTTATATAGAAAGGAATATGCCTATCAAAATAGGACCTGCAATATGATAATATTATGTGGATGCCACACCACCATAATTTTCCGACCAAAGATAGACGAGATGTTAATACGAAAAGGATGGGTGTTCCATCCCTTAGTATGGTTACCAAAAAGAATTCCTTTTTTATGGAAAGAATATTTAAAGATTTTATACTTTTGGTGTCTCCTGAGGGCTATGTATAGTAGAGGTCTTCTACTTCATAAAGTTTTTGTGAGCTAATTATAAATACTACTTTACTATAGAATTAGGTTCTCCTATTCTTATGGTGCAAGGAGGCCTTTCTCCTTCATTTATAATTTTTTGATTTCAATCAAAGACATCCACTCTCAATATATTTGGATGGAAAATTTAACCAAAAAATCTCCTTCACTTGAAAAATGATTTTAGGGAACAAAGTGATGAGGGGTCCTACCCCGCCTACCCAACCCTATATGTTACACATCTAAAAGATTTGTAGGTGTACATACTATAATTCAAAGAATTAACACACGTAGGTGACTTATCAGGTAATTATATGTAGTTGTTTTAAGTTTGAGTAATTGGTAATTCTTGAATAAATTCTAAATAAATATCTTCACATATTAATCTACATTGATAGTGTAAAAAATATTTACATTGGTAGTTTATATAATTTAAACCGGTTTCAAAATCAACAAGAATGTTAAGTGCGGAAGGATCATTTTTTGACTCCCGCAGAGAGGAGTTGGGGTAGCTAGATGTTTTTTATGAATCAAAAAGAGATAATTCATGTATATTGAAGAAAGAAAAATATTTAGTGAAGCTTAATATCACTTTGATACAAAATATAAGAAATGTAATGAGTAAAACACAACATTATTCTGTTAGAGCATACAATTCATATAGCAAAGCATTGATATGGATCACAAAACTTTCACTTTCACTAAATAACATAGTCTAAATGAATTGAGAAAGCACTTAAAAGTTGCAACTTTCACAAAACTTTCTTAACGCCAAGAAATCAAGGATTGTAGTCTTCTACTATTTCCTGAATAACCCTTTCAATCAAAACTTTTGTGGGCAAGTAAATTTGTTTTCTGAAAAGGATGTTTTCTATATTAAATAACTAACTCTATTTATTTCAAATTTTCTACTAAATAAGAGAAGGAAATAGGCAAAACATTTTCTACCTTTAATAGCAAAACCTTTTCCGCCTTTAAGAGCACTTTTAATTGCAAAACATTTTCAGCTCTTTAAAACAATGTTTAGTAAGCAAACAATGCCTTTAAGACAAGGATTTTTTTCTATTTTAATTCAAAAGCTTTTATTCCTCATAGAAGACTAGTAAACAATATTATTTCTTCTTGAATACTCCTTTTCTATTCCAAATATGATTAATTAATTAGGCATAGAAGGACTTGCAAATTTATTAATTGAGACTTTCAATTATGCTATTAGTTCACAAATATATGAATTAATCATATCATAATAAATTAAAAATTATTTCACTTAAAATATGTTTTAATTTTGAAGTCTACCATTATACCATATTTAACTCCCCATGTTAGAATTACCATCACCAATCAATTAAATCAAATTTATGAAATATTTAATTAATTGACTAATATAATCCTTTATTTTTGTCCTTAACTTATTTCATGTGATGGAGATAAAATCCACCTGAAAAGTTTTCACATGAAAACTTAGATAGAGACTTAAGTGGTCGAGCATTGATTGGACCCACTTAGCCCATGGTGTATAATGAAGGTCGTTGATACCTTCTAGTTCAGAACTAAAAAATAGATTTCTTATCATATTTCCTTGACTTATACTTGATGATTATTTTCTTTATAAACTCTATCTTGTCTTTTATTTGTTCTGTATGCAAATACATTCCATATAATGATCGTCTCCAGTCAGCTACATCATTTTATGATGTAGGTTTGGAAGCACATTCTCATGGCACTGTGAAGTAGTAGGTTCATCTAGAGAGAAAGTAATAAGTTTTGAGCCCTCCGTTATTTGAAAAGAATATGTTTCTTTCATTAAACTCTAGTCATTTGTTTTATGGTGTCATTGGATCTGTGTTTTGATACAGGATTTCTATTCGTAATATTAGAGGCTTCGTAAACTAATGTCGATAGATACTACATTTTTTTATGACTTCTTTTACTTGAGGTGAACATCCAAATTGATGGATCTATTTTCCATACTTTATTAATGATCACACTTACAATGTAATGCTAAGGGGTCTTCTCGATCCTTGATTGGCCAGGGGCAAGGATCATAATGTGACAATACCCTCTATAACATCTATCAAAGCTCCACTAGTAAACAATAATTGATATTCCATTATGATTAGTACTCTGTCATATACCTCATAATGAAGAACAACAAAGTCAGAAGGAATAGTGAAGTTACCTAGAACATCCTCAATAATTCCTTCAGGGACCACTTTCATTTTGTATGCCTTCTTTAATACAAAAACACTACCTTGGTTTCCCTAAACCCAATGGTTCAAACACAAAAGGGGCATCAAGTTGATGATTGCCCCGAAATCACTCAAAGCTTGAACAGTATCACCTTCACCAATTTGTATGGGACTTCCAAGATCCTTGATCATTTTGGGCATCTTGCTCATAACCAAATAACTACATTCTTTTGTAAGTTCTACAGTATTAATACCACCAAGCCTCCTTTGTTTGTCACTACATCCTTCAGTACTTAGCATATTTGGGGATTCCCTATAAAACATCTAACAAAAGGAAGGTTAATGTGAAGTTCGTTGAATGTATCAAAGAACTTTTTAAAAAAAAAATCCTCTTTGGCTTTTTTATGTTTTGAGGAAATGGTGGTAGTAGTCTATTTTGACATTGTTTAATCGGTTTTTTATTTGGGTACTCAAACTTTCATCTTTTTAAGCTTCTTTGCATTCAACTTTCTTTTTCGTTTACTTAGATATGATCAACTTTGCTTGTACCTAATGATTTTTCTTTGGAGTTGTGTCAATCAAATATCTACCACTCTTCAAGGTGGTTTTCGTAACTTTCTTTAGATTTTACTCTATATTGATAGACATACCCCCTTGAGGTCTTGCGTTTTGCACCTGGGCTTACTGACCCATCTGCGTCGCTAAATTCTTTGAAGCCAATTGCTGATTTTTGATATCTACAGCCATTTGTTCCTGGTTGGCAAGAATCGTTTCCCAGTCTCTTCTATATTATTGGTCTAAGTGTTGTTCTACCTTTTTGTTGTTGAAACTACAGAGGTTGATCCTGATTAACTTCCCAATAGTAGTTGGGCTAACTTTGCCAATTATGATTGTAGGCATTACCATAATTTTGATCTCTTTGTGCATAGCCCACAAAATTCACCAATTTCGAATATGATCCACATAAGCCTGCAAAGTGACAAAGACTACCATAAATTTCACGCCAAGTATATGTTTGTTTAACTACATTAACTTAGGATTAAGATTGAGCTACACTCAACTTCTTGAACTAAGTCATCATCTAGTTATGAAAAGATGCCAACTATGCGGCCAATATTGTGATACTATCTACCATGATCATAGCAATTGTGATACTATCTACCATGATCATACCTGCATGCTTTGGATTACCTTATGCGATATAGTTGAGGAGAGTATACATCTCATCATAGGTTTTCTCCAAACCCTAACTACCCGTTGCTGCTGCTGAATCTATAAAAATCTTTGTATTATGGTCATGACTTTTAATAAAAGTATGAGCTAATACCTCATTGTTCTGTTTGTGATGCGGGCAATCTCTGAAAAAATACTTGAATCTCTACCATGCATAATAGATATTTTAATATGGCTTTTGCATGAAACTTAAGATCTCACTCCACAACCTTGCAGTTTTCCTAGGAAATAATCAAATGAGGAACTATTTTTCCAAGTCGTCCCAAGTTTTGATGCCTTCAACCACTTCTTTTCTTCTCCCAAGAGTGAGAATGGGTAAAGAGTGAGCCTCGCGTAATCCGTGTAGACTCTTGCTGGAATGAATGTTTCACTGATCGCTAGAAAATTCTAGAAAAGAACTCGTGGGTCCTCATATGGCAAGACTGTGAACAACCCACTAGTATGCAACAATTGCACTATGTTCTGTTTAAGCTCAAATCTGTGTCCTACTGCTGGTCTTCAGATATTGGAGGTTATATTGATTGTGAGTGGGATTGACACTTCGGGATGGTTGTTGAATAACCATTGTTGTATGAATGGTCTCACATTATTGAACTTACAAGATTAGATAGAGAATTGTTGCTTCTCTCATCAATTGGTGCAAGAATCACTTAGGTTCAGGATGTGTTCAACTAATTCCATCTCCCTTGCCAACTTCTTATGATTCAGAGATGTACCTATAAATTTAGTATCTAAGATCAAGCTGCCAGAATTTATCAAACAAAATAGTAAAACCAAAAACTAAAGGGTTCCTAATTTTTCAAGTCCTTGACAACAGTGCCAAAAACTTGTTGCATCTAATCACATACACAAGTGTATGTGGTTGTGCATGTAATAAAGTGTCTCTTGCAGGTCGAATATTAATCTCATAGGACAGGACATTTAGTAGAAAATTCAATTTAACTATTACTATTAAATTTAAATAAGTGTGATTTGTAAAAAATGAGAGATTAAGTTTTATTATGCTAAAATTATCAATGAACAATAACAACAATTAAAAGTGTTGTAAACAATAATTCATAGAATTCTAGGTTCAAGGCATCTTGAACAACCATGCTAAGTGTTTCTCCCAAGATCACATGCAAGTGTGCGTGGTCACACGTGTAATAAAGTGGTCTTCAAAAGACAATTATTGATCCCACAGGGATTTGTGCTCAAAAACTATCTAATTCTAGTCCTACTAAGAAGATTAAACAGGTTCAACAGTAGCCAACAACATTTGAGAATTGAAAATTAAAAGTAATTGTTAACAATTCGATAATATAAAGCGTTGGATAATAATAAGGAGAAACTTAGGGTTAAGACACTACAAACAATCCTACTTGGATATTTAATCTTGTTGGTTTAGTTAATTATCATGATTGTTGGTTCTCGACGTTAATAACATGACTATGGTCTTCTGATCCTCTGGTCATCTATCTAACTTAGCCATACAACTACATCATTGAGAGGGGATGCGAGTACTAAGTTAAATGCATTTATATTTCATCCTGTATATGAACCAAATAGGGAGAATTACGTAAATTCCTATCCTAAAGTAAAATCGTAAAGTCAATCCTTTGAATGATTAAAATCCTACTCCATACATCCAACATCCTAATCTATCATTCCTCCTTTCGGGATCAAAATAGAAATATTCATTTACTTTAGTGGCCGTGAATCCATAAAATAGAAAATACAAATATATATATATGAACAACCAATAAACATAAACCAACTAAAAAATATGCTTAAGTATTCATTTTCTTGTCCTTAACCCTAGATGAGGGTGTTTAGCCACTCATCGATTTACAACTAATCACAACTACGAAATTCATGAATAAAAACCAAAAGTAAACTAAAGGAAAGAGTAATAACTCTAATATAAGCCTCCTCTAATTTATTTCAAGCACCAAAAGTCATCCAAGGTGTATACATTACAATAGGAGTATCCTATTTATAATGGGAAGCCATAGCCTGATTTTGACACACCAACATGCCACGCCGTTATCGCGGAGGATAAGGAGCGTGGCCCACCCCTATCACTGAAGCTCACTGGAAATAGAATTTTGTCTTGTGACCAAGGGCATGGCATGCCCTTATCTCAGAGCTTGGAGGGTGTGGAACGCCCTAGTGCTCAAATATTCCATCTTTTTCCATTGATTGCTCCTTGCATTTGGCTTTACGTTCCTCACTTTGTGGTTGCTTTTCCTCTTCCAAATCAGCTTGTATATCATACCATACTTGAGTTTAACATATTTACAATATTCCTAGATCATCAAACACCATGAATTTTTACTTAACCACACACTAGAATATAACAAGATCAACTAGAACTCATATAGCTCAAGCAAAGAACACTTGTTTCCCCATTAAAACTCTAAGTGCACATTTTGGTTTTGAACTAGTTTTAAACACACATTAAAAATTATAAACATGTACTCTAATACTTATATGCTCGATTGTATGAATACTAACAAATTATACATACGAGAAATCCTCAAAACTAGGCTAATTACGGCTAGATAACAACACTTAGGTCCATAAATACACCTAAGATCATCACCCCGCACATAAAGCCGTGTTTGTCCTAAAAAAATTCTTCATATTATCACATAAGGAAGATTCCAAATTACCTCTACAAGAAAGACACTCAAGATTGAACTACAATGACTACAAAGATAGCAAGTTCCACGAACAAGCATGTCCGATTTTGAAAACTCATGAATAATACTTTGAAACACTTTAACCTCAAGAATTGACTCCACCAAGTTGGAGAACTTATGAATATTACTCAATCAAAGAAATCACACATGTCATAAAACTATCATCAAATATGCACCCTCTCCATAAAAGAGTTACCTATATCAACTCACAGAGATGAAATTTATCACAAGAATGGGTATAAGAATAAAATTACGCTCAACTCACAAAGAATTCTTATGTCACACAAGTTGAACCATAGGTTTTCCCTTAGTGTAGTACTCTACTAGTATCAGAATTTTAAGGCTCAAGATCAATTAGGACTTTAAGGGTTGTAATGTAGGCTAAGAGACAGTAGGAACTATACTAGCAGGTAATAGTGACTATCTTCCCTATGTGTTTTAATACATCATACATTAACATTGACCTCTTCTCTAAATAACCAAACTTTCACCACCTTTACCTTCACACATCTCTTTTGTTTTGCCTCATCTCATTAAGCTAGTTTACATATACAAAGTAGGGAGTATTTTCTATCTCACATGATTCAATTTCACATAATTTTCTTTCTTTTACATTACATTAATCCCAACCATGACACGTCAACTTTTTAAACACCAATATCTACTACTTTGGGGCTTCACTTTCAGTACTTCCCTTCTTAAAATTTACACTTCTTAACCTTATTCATTTTTCACTAAAGCGCTTAGGAGCTTTGGATCAAATTATGGTCAATAAAAAAAAGGGAAAAGATTTCATATGAGGCTACCAATGAATATTGTCTAAAAGCTTAATAGGGATAACTAAGGTTATGCACAAGGGTAATAAAAAGGGGTATAAAACATCATTATCAAATAAATGCCTATATCATCTCCTAAACCCACATTCTTTATTCGTTTTGCACACACACCAGGCATGTTCTAGATATCAATATTCAACAAGAGATATAATAAAGACCTCACTCACACCTGACACATGCTCAAATCAAGTTGGATCATTATAGGCTCCAATCATGCAATAGCACAAATTCAGAATTAAGCGAACAATGCACAAGAGTCAAAAATATGAGCCTAA
The DNA here is from genome assembly GCA_030864215.1 of Capsicum pubescens. Classification (NCBI taxonomy): domain Eukaryota; kingdom Viridiplantae; phylum Streptophyta; class Magnoliopsida; order Solanales; family Solanaceae; genus Capsicum; species Capsicum pubescens. The sequence goes on from CM061543.1 coordinate 260,122,630, forward strand.
ATGTGTCTAAAGTAGTCATTCAGCACAACCAATCTTCTTTTTAGAAGTAAAACCACTTGCATCATATAATCATACAAAGGACATAACAAGAACATCTCACTTATTCCTAACACAATATTTTAAAATTTACTCCTAAAAATAAAAATGGGATACTGGATTCAAAGTGTGCTCCCTTGAAAGAAAAAATATTGAAGGGGTGGGTGAAGTGTGTCCCTACTAGACTAACACCAACAACTAAAAATAATAAACAAAGAGAAAATCTTCTGTGATTTTTTTAGTTATTTAATGCAAAAACTAGAAAATAACTATCGTGGTACTTCAACCTAAACCGTGGGAAGATTCCCTACCCCACACTTAAATTCACACTTTGTCACCAAATAATAATTCAAAAGCAAGGAAAGAAATACTCCTTGAGGCCTCTAGGCCTAGCTAGTAGAATCTTTAATCATTAATGAGATCTGGGGACCCCATACCCAATCTTTTGCATGCTACTTAGCTCAAATTTTTTATACTCATGCTTCTTATCAACCTGTCACAACAAAAACAAAAACTACGTGAAATAAAACAAATACAAAAATAAAATAACTACTTTAACTTGGGTTGCCTCCTAGGCAGTGCCTGATTTAGTATCGTAGCACAACCCACATCACTAGATTTTAACTGTATTATTTTATCCTCTTTGTCCTACTCGGTCTCCATGTTCTCACTCTTTTCTGACCTCTTGAGTGTGTACTCTCAAGGTAAGCATCTTTTTCAACATTCGCCTTTTCAGTCTCCTTCTTAATTTTCACAACTTTAGGCTTAAGTGGAGTCTTGAGTAACTCTATGAGACAGTTTAAAGATGTCCTTAGTGGTTTTTACTTCACCACCCCACACTCAACCACTTTCATGCCTATGATTATGCATAAATATTTATAGTGTGAGGGTAGATTAAGTGGTTTGTATACTTTAAAGACCAACTCTTAATTATCCAATCTCATTTTAAAAGTGCCCTTTCTAACATCAATCATTTCTTCTCCCGTTGCCAAGAATGGATGACACAATATGATTAGTACCCTATCATATGCATCATAATAAAGAATACAAACTCAGCAGGGATAATAAATTTACCAAACTTAATGAGTACATCCTCAATGATTCCTTTGGGGTGAACTTTGGTTCTATCCGCTATTTGAAGCACCACAGAGTAAGGCCTAGGCTTTCCCAAACCAAGAGTATTGAACACCATAGGGGCATCAAGTTTATAGTTCCCCCAAATCACTCAAATCATGGACCACTTCATTATCATCAATTTATATAAAACTCCCTGGATATTTTAGCTTTTTACGCATCTTCCTAATCACCACTGAATTGCACTCCTTAGTATGTACCACCATCTCAATGTCCTATAGATTCATCTTATTAGTCAACCACATCCTTCAAGTACTTAGCATACTTAGGCATACACTGCAAAACATCTAACAAAGGACGATTAATATGTTCTATGAACATGTCAAAGAACTTCTTAAAACAGGCATTCTCCATAGCCTTTTTAAGTCTTTGAGGAAATGGTGGTGGTGGTCTTTCGTTATATCTTTAGCTACTTTTATTTTTGGGTACTCAGACTTCATCGAGTTTTCAGCATCTGTGCTTCAAACTTGTTCCTCCTCAATCTGCTAAGGGTCAACTCTGCTTGAACCTTCTTATTTTTATTGGGAGGCCTATCAATGAGACCTTTACCACTCCTTAAGATGATTTCCATAACATGCTTTGGATTCTCTACGTCACTTTGCAATCCACCTTGGGGACCAGTACTCTGCACCTGAGCTAGCTACTGCAACCACATCTCTAAATTCTTTTGAGCAAGTTGTTGATTTTTAATTTTAGCAATCATTTGCTCTTGATTGGATAGGATCTTCTTTAATGTCTCTTCAATATTATTGGCCAACATGATTTGCTGCTGCTGAAACTGCTGAGTCTAATTTGTGTCTAATTCTTAGTTGGGCTGACTCTACCACTTGTGGTTGTAGTCATTATCATAAGTTCTCTTCTGTTCATTGCCCACAAAAATTACCGATTCTAGATTTGATCCACACAAGTATATAGAGTGACAATTGATCCCACAAATCTCACACCAAGACAGGACCTATTTAGCAGCATTTACTTGCACCTAGGATTGATTCACACTTAATTTTTTAAACAATGCCATTATTGATTCTGAAGAGCTGACAATTGTGTGGCTAAGGTTATGACACTATCAACTTTAATCATACCCACATGCTTTTTCACTACACTTTTAAAGATGTAACCATGCCATTCAGGATTACCTTGAATAATTCAGTTCAGCAAGGTATACAACTCATTATAAGTTTCCTCCAATGGTTGACCACCTGCAACTGAATCCAGTAAAATCTTTATATTACAGTCAAGAGCTTCAACAAAAGTGTAAGCCAATACATCATTAGACTATTGGTGATGTGGGCAGTCCCTAAGAAGAGATTTAAACATCTCCCAAGGTTGATATAAATTCTCATCCGACTTCTGCTTGAAGCTCAAAATTTCACTATGCAACCTTGAAGTCTTACCAGATGGGAAGAAATGGATTAGGAACTTCCTTGCTAGATTATCCCATGTAGTGATAGAACTTATCGATTTTGTGTTTAACTATTTCTTTTCTTCACCCAAAAGTTATAAGGGGAAGATCCCGAGCCTCACATAATTTTTGAAGTCTCCCGTAGGGATGAATATGTCATTGATCTCAAAAAGTTTCTGCAAATGGACCTGAGCATCCTCATGTGATAGGACTGTGAATTGCCCACTATTGTGTAATAGTTGCACCATATTCTGTTTAATCTTAAATATACCTCCAGGTGCTGGTCTACGAATGAAGGAGGTAATATTTATTGCGAGTGGGATTTCCACTTTGCATACTGTCATGTATGATGGTGGATCATCAGCCATGGGTGCAGGAATATCTTCTCGTCTGGCTGAATTTGAGGTATCCAATAGAGAAGAATTGTTTCTCTCCTTAACTAGTGTAAGTGTTGCTCTGTTTCAGGATATGGGTCAATCAAATCCCTTTCCCTTGCAAACTTACTTTCTTTTCAAACCTTAACATTCAAATTCAGAAGCTAGTATCAATTTATTAGCACCTGTAAAGGAAACTAGCAAAACTAAAAATAAAATAATTGTCTGTTTACAAGTCCCCGGCAACGGCATCAAAAACTTGTTGCACCCAAGAGCACACGCAAGTGTACGTTATCACCCTAGAGTAAAGTGGCCTTCAAAAGGCAACTATCAATCTCACAGGGATTTGTTCTCAACAACAATCTAATTCTAGTCATACTATGAAGATTAATTAACATTTGAGAATTGAAAACTATAAGTAACCATAAATATTTCGATAATATAAAGTGTTGGACATTAATTGGGAGAAACCCAGGGTTAAGGCAATACAAAAAATCCTACTTATCTACATAATCTCGTTGGTTCATTTAATTATCTTGGATTTTGGTTTCCAAGGCTGATAACATGATTATGATCTTTCGATCCTGTAATCGTCTATCTAACTTACCTCCCCCAACTACATCATTGAGCAGGGATGCAAGTACTAAGTTAAACGCATTTATATTTCATATTGTATATGAACTAAATAGGGAGAATTAGGTATATTCCTATCCTAAAAATAAATCTTAACTTCAAAGTTCAATTCCTTGAATGATTAAGATCCTACTCCTTACATTCTATGTGTTTATCGATCATTCCTCCTTCCTATCTCACAATAGAAATATATGTTTATTCTAAGGGTCGCAAATCCATAAAATAGTAAATACAAAGATATATGAACAACCAATAATGATAATAAACATAAACCAAATAAAAAATAAGCTTAATTATCATGTTCTTGGCTTCAATCCTAGATGAGGGTGTTTATCCACTCATGGATTTAAAACAAATCGCAACTAAGAAATTCATGTATAAAAACCAAAAGTAAACTAAAAGAAAGATTAATAACCCTAATTGAAACCTTCTCCAATGTATTTCAATCCCCAAAAGTCGTCTATGGTGTATACATTACAATAGTAGTGTCCTATTTACAATTGGAAGCAATAGTCCGATTTTGACACACTAACATGCCACACCTTTATCCCGGAGGATAGGGAGAGTGTCATGACCCTATCGCGGAAGCTTACTGGAAATTGCATTTTGGTTTGTGATCAAGGGCGTGGCACACCTTTATCTCGGAGCTTTGAGGGTGTTTCATGCCCTTGTGCTAGAATTTTCCAGCTTTTGCCATTGATTGCTCCATGCATTTGTCTTTACGTTCCTCACTTCATAGTTGTTTTTCCTCTTCCAAATCAGCTTGTATATAATACTGTCCTTGATTTTAATATCTCTCCAAGTTTTCTAGATCATTAAAAACCATGAATTAGCATTTAACTACATACTAGAATTTAACACGAACAACTAGAACACACATAGCTCAAGCTAAGAACACTAGTTTCTCCGTTAAGATTCTAAGTGCACATTTTGGTGCCAAACTAGTTTTGAACACACCTTAAACATCATAAATATTTACTTTAACAAATTGATTCTTTATTGTATGAATATTAACTCATTATATACACAAGAAGTCCTCAAAACTAGACTAATTAAGGCAAGATTACAACACTTGGGTGCATAAATACACGTAAGATTACAAAGACATACAATCTAGTCGGTTAAGGTATCTACCTTGGTTGTTGATTCACGGGGTTAATATTATGAATATGGTCTTATGACCCTCAATTTTATACTTAAATTAATCTCACAACTACATTATTGAGTGGAGATGTGGGAACTAATTCAAGTTCTTTCATATGTCATTCCGTATTCGAGCTAAATGGGAAAATTAGATATATTTCTATCCTAACCGTGAATCTTATCTTTAACTTATCTTAAAGACAAGAACCCATTCCTTATTTTCCATGTTCTAATCTGATATTACTCCTTTTGGTCTCACAAAAGAGATATAGATTTATTCTATAGGTCGCAAATGAGTGGAATAGTAAATACAAGAGCATATGAACAACCAATTCTGATAATTAATGTTAACCAACATGGATGTACAATAAGAAATCACGTATGAATCCTTAACATTAGAAAGAGGGTGTTTAGCCATTCAATCATACAAAAAATCACCATCAATGAATTCATAAGTAAAACTAGAAGTTAAAGGAAGAAAAAAACTAATGTAGTGCCCTTGATGCCTTCTCCTCTATTAAAACGTGAGGTTTTCCAAAGGTGTCATGTAAATGTCGCTAATTACTCTTTATATAGTCATTTAGGTCGTCCATAAGATTCCCGATTTGAAATTTAAGCATTGACCACTTTGCCCTCAACTTAAACCAAGCAAAAGACCAATTTTTAGTCTTTTTTTTTGGAGGGTGGGGGAGGGGAGGTGGGAGGAGTAGGATTAGCACCACATGGTCAAGGGTGGTGAAGTGTATGGTTATAGCATGGTCCAAACAGTGTGACGTCTACCTAGGGGGTGGAGCGCATGGCAACCTCCACAAGATGAGGTTTCATCCAATCTTTGTTCTCTTCTTCTCGTGTTCTTGTTCCTTGCTTCCCCACTCCTTGTGGCTTGTGTGTAGTCTTCATTTAGATTCCATAGCTTCTCCAATGGTCTCCTATAACAACTCATACCATACAACACAGTAAATCTCATCGAAGTACAACAAGCATAGCTTATGCTAGCCTAACTAGTTTTCTCGTCTAAATTCTTTTTGATCATTTTGACTCTTGACTTCTTTTCAATGCACTACAAGCTCTTTGAAATGTTTTTTGGGGATTCTGGCTTAAATGTTACCTAAGGGAAGAGTAATGTTTATTTTTGAAGGGTATCTCAGGAAGTTCAATAGGTGATGGTTCAATTACGGTGGTTGTCGGTTGGTACTTTACCTTTTAGGCACTTAGGAGTTGCTCTGAGCTCCAAAATGCCATCTATGGGTCAGTGAAAACCACTCCCCAGAAAAGATTCTTGGTAGAATAACAACTTCGACTATAAATTTTTTGTCATTTGTAGGTAAACTCCAGCTTATCAAAAGTGTATTGATTGCACTTCGGAACTTTTGGTTACAAATTTTCTTCCGACCAAAGAATATAAATCAACAGGCAGTATCAGTCTACAGAACAACCTTATGGATTGGGATTACCGAGCACACTAAGGTGGAACTTATGGAAAGATGAGTTAACTATATTGAACGGCTTTCTCTGGATGCAACTACCGTAACTCGCTGGAGAGGAATTTGAAAATCTTTCAAAACAGTAAAAGAACTGGTGCAGTGTTTACAATGATGATTATACATGAGGTCCACTGCAGTGTTGCAAAGATAGGAAAACTAGGAAGCCTTCTCCAGACATTAAATCTCTATCTTGAGCTAATATCGGTTAAGTGTACTTGAATTATTGTTTGATACTTTATTTTGATAAACTAGATCTTGGGGCTAATGTCCAACACTAGTGAGTTCTGCACTGAATTGGGGCTCATGACTATTGCAGCATTATTTCCTAAATCTTGGCTCTCATTATTATTTGCACCTTCATCACAGTGTTTGTTGGTGTGGAGCACGATTCAACCATTAATTCACATAAGAAAAGATTGTCAAGAAAAAGAAAATATGTCTTTTAAGACTGGGTTATTACTAAGTTGCAGCTTTGTTTCCTAATCTCATGTTCCCATTAAAATTGTGCCTTTTAAGACTTTGTTCAAGGAAAAAATAAGCATCCTCTAGCTTGAAATTTGAAAAACAATATAGTACTACCTTAGTAACAACTTTTGTTACGTGTAAAGAGCACTTCTTATAAAGCTCCACACAGTACAAGCGCATTAAAAACAACAATTTTAATTTGATATGTTACTCTCATCAAACACATACTCAAACCATGTTTGAGTTATGTTCTCAGTAACAATATATCACATAGCTATGAGAAAGAGGCTCCAAAAAACATTTGGTTGTCATAGTGAAATGCTGATATAGAGGATGATATTGTATTACGGTATCATCTGGCAGAACAAACCCGAGCACTCCAGCCTTGTAACTTGTGGAATCTTCAGTATGTTGTACTAAGTCCCAGTGAGTAGAGAACCACAACTAGAAAGTTTCTTGTCCTGTAGGCGCACATGTTCACATCATCATCTTCACCAAGGATGTCCATCAATGGAATCCTTTTGCGATTCTTTTTGATGTACCTTATACCAACATGGTCTTGTGAAGGTCCTATAGATATATTATTGTCACGTTCCAAAATAATCCTTAGACGTGACTGGCTCCCGCTAACACCACCTGTCGGGAGAACCAATCTTTCTTACACTTTACCAGTTAATAAGCACTAAAATTGGGTATGTGCAACTACAATGCATCAATAAATAACGAATAATCATTCAACAAAAATTCATAACCAAACTGTAAATTCAACAATCACTCACGAACTAATTCTTTGTTTCAAATCTCACACTAAGACATGGAGCATCTAAAATAGAGTTACATAACTTCAAACTTCGGACACGCAAACCCAAGGAAAAGAAATATAAACTAGATAGACAAAGATGAAAGAAAAGCCTCCACGAATAATGCGAAAGCTTACCTTGACAATAGAATCCTTACGAAGGAACCGTTACCCACTAGTTTCACCTTGTGCGTTAGTATTTGTAGACATGGAAGTAAGGAGTGAGCTATATATAAATATAAAGCAGTAATATCAACGGCTCGCTACTTTAAGTACTCCTGGGACAAGTATTAGAAAATACAACAACACCAAGAACGTAAAGTTATTTCACGCAGGAATTATATCATAATAAGATGACCAACGAGGACCAACAATCCTTCATCAAGAACCATACACCTCAATACAATTCATACAAAGAACTTATCATAATTTGTAATTAAAGTAATTAGCCAACACCAGAAGTTTTGGACAACATACAGCCAACACCAGAAGTTTCGGGCAACACACACAATGCGCCAACTACATCAAGAGTATACACAATACTCAGAAGCATACACAATGCCCCATATCAAATCAACAAGCATACACAATGTCCCATATCAAATAAACAAGCATACACAATGCCCCAATTGAATTAAGAAGCATGCACAATGCCCCAATCTCACAATACACAATCATATCAAATCAAAAAATATTTTATAACAAGAGAATTGATATTCCTAAACATAAAGTACATACGGTTGGCCTTGGAGGCCACCGATTCTGCCAAGCACACGCTTGTCCCAACATATGGACTGGGCAGACAAAAACACAATTTTAAAACAATATTTGAAAAGCAAGCACTCAAAGATTAAAGTCTCACTTACCTAGGTAATGACAAATTTCCCAACTTTGTAATACGTAGAACACCAATCAAATAACCTCTAATGGCTTCAATCTATAACTCGATAGCCGTGACAATGGTTCAAGGGCTTATTTTTGTCTACCAACGCTCCCAAATTTCACAAAGTTTTCTTGTTTTTCTTTCCAGTAATAAGGGGATTGAAAAATCCTAATAGTCTACTCCTTTTATAACTGAAATTTTGAAAAACAGAATAAGGGAGAGGGTTTTGGCTTGCCCACTTTAATTTTATTAATTAATAATAATAATAATGGATAAATTACCCACTTACCCCTCATTAAAAATCTAGATAATTACATTCTCCCCCACTTAAAATAACGTTCGGCCTCGGACGTGACAAGTCATACAAGAAATGTTAAATGAGTGGGAATAGCTAACTCGCACGGGCAATTGAAAAATAAGATAATCTATGAATAACCTAGGTAGCTCGTGCAAATTATCTAAAAACACGCCAACAAATTCTCAAATAATAGGAACACTGCCAATAGTATCATTCTCAGCCCGTGATCATGATTAGTAGCAATAAAATTCAAACACCCATGATTAATCATTTGTCATGCCTTTACATAAAATATTATCTTTTCTTGGGTCACATGAGTCATAACTTTTCACATTAAGGTCGCTCTCCAGAAGAAAATCAAATCGTATAAGCTTAGTATAATCAACCAAATCATAACTTAATGCCAACCATTCCATACCCATAATCAAAACAAAGTCAAACATAGGCAACAGAAGTAGATCAACTATGGTGTCCCTGTGCTAACCAATTATCATACAATCTCCATAAACACTATCCACTGATAAAGTGTCCCCCACTAAGGTCATAACCATATAGGACACAATAAGAGTCTCAACCCTTCTTTCTAAAAAAATAAAGTAATATATGGAAATACAAATAAATTCATAGAAAAAATATCAATAAAGAAATATCCCTCAAGAGAATTAACATTATAATACCTGTAACTACCGCATCAGGTGCTTCGTTATCCTGTCTAGCCATAGCAAAGAATCTTGGTGGTCCACCCCCTGTTTGATCAACCTGTGCACCCTGTCGATTTTGTCCATAAGCACCCTGTGGAGCAGCCCTAGCCGGTTGAGCTTGAGCTTGTGCTCCTGCAACATTCCTTTGTACCTGAGTAGTAGCATGACTAGACCCAGAATCTCCCTTAGGACAAAACTTAGCAATATGTCCCTGCTCACCACAAGTATAACAAGCCCTATTTATTCCGTAACAACGACCACTGTGATTTCTACCAAAATTGTAACACCATGGATGCTGACTTGACTGATAAAAATTGTCACCCTTCCTTTGCATCTGTTGTTCACCCCGTCTAGCTGAATAACTGTTCCTCAAAGACTGTCCCACAGACTCTGACTGTGTAGGCTTGGACTGTCTATAACAAAAACTACCATTACCCCCAGATTGAGCACCACTAAACACACCTGAGTTACGTGTCTTTTTATTTCTCAATTAATTATTTTTATCTCATAATAGGTCTCAGAACGGAGAGCGGTGTCAACCACCTCAGCATAGGATCCATTATGCACATCTCGTATTATTGGACCATCATAACAAGCCTCAAGTCCATCCACGAAGCGTCTTACTTTCTCCCTCTGATCTGCAACCAAAGATAGAGCATACCTGGACAACTGAATAAACTTATATTCATACTTAGTAACTGTCATAGATCCCTATCGTAGCTCATTAAACTGGCGTCTCATATCATCTTATTTGCTCAATGGAATAAATCTATCTATAAACATGGAAAAAAAATTTGACCAAGTGATCGATGGTAGCCCTGCTTGTCTAGCCCTCAAAATGGAAGTCCACCATGCCTCGGGAGACCCTGAGAACAGAAAAATGGTAAATTCTACACCACGAGTCTCCTTCAATCCCAAGGTAGTCGATATCTTTTCACAACGATCGATAAACTTTTGAGGCTTAATAGAAGATGGTGTAGCATCAAACTTCGATGGCTTAAGATCCATGAAATTCTTAAGATCCTTGGGTTTCCCTACGGCTGCAATCAAATGATCAACTGGTTGAGGTGCCAGAGAAGTTGCAACATTCAACTGAATATGTTCTTGTATTTGCGAAGTAGCTTGAGGAGCTGGAGTTTGACCCTGATTAGGCACCAATGCCTCAAGTACATTCAACATTCTTACCACTACATCTGCAAGAAATGTAACAATAGGTACAACAACTGGCACTGTAGATGGAGTACCCTGATCAACCTGGTCCTATACTCGCTTAGAAGCCACAACTTGGGGTTGGCCCCCACTCCTAACGCCATGTTGAGGACTGGTCTGTGCCCTAGTTTGAGGCCTGGTTAGATGAGACCCAACTCGACCACCACCACGGGTAGGATCTTGTCCAGCACCATGTCCAACGGGTGCATTAGATCGACTAGTGGATGAAGCACCACGTCTCTTAACCATCTTTGCAATATTTAAAGGTTAGACTGAATTCAACTTAACGCATGATAATGAACGAAAAAGGGAAAACTTCCTAGATGTTCCGTAGCCTCAAGTTCATAAGTAGAGGCGCCTACATACCAATAAATGAGAATCTACTAAACACTGCTCCATGACCCGATACCTAAAGCCTAGGCTCTGATACCAACTTTGTCACGTCCCAAAATAATCCCTAAACGTGACTGGCTCCCGCTAACACCACCTGTCAGGATAACCAATCTTCCTTATACTTTACCAGTTAATAAGCACTAAAATTGGGTATGTACAACTCCAACGCATCAATAAATAATGAATAATCATTCAACAAAAAGTCATAACCAAACGGTAAATTCAACAATAACTCACGAACTAATTCTTTATTTCAAATCCCACACTAAGACATGGAGCATCTAAAATAGAGTTACATAATTTCAAACTTCGGGCACGCAAACCCAAGGAAAAGAAACATAAACTAGATAGACAAAGATGGAAGGAATGCTAATGTTGTCAAATTGTGGATTCGAGAAAATACAACAACCAAATTGGAAGATAAATGTTTTATGAGATCAAAGCTAAGAAATAATTATGTCACAGTACTACACCAGTCTGAAAGAAATGATCCCTAAATTGAATCTTAAGCACTGTCAAATATATAAATTTAAGAAGATCTGTTATTTGAAAATTTCTTAGATTTCCAACTAACAGATTGTGGGAACCTTTATCTAATTTACAATAAGATACCAAAAGAATGAATAGAGAGATAATAAAAAAAATTGGATTATATTGATATCAAGAGGGTCATAAGTTTCAGCATCAATCAAAAATTGACTTCAGTAGAAGCAAATGTCAACACACCCCAATCAATGCATCTTTGCCTCATCATCTTGCCTAACCCATTCAAATTTTATAAATTAATATTGGATCCGAGAAGTGACAGTCACCTATTATCGCTTGAGCATCAACAGAATATAACTGAGAATGCTAGTTTTTTAGCATCAGCACAAAGTGAACAAGTATCTTCTATAAGAGGTTCTAGAAGCATGTCAATTCTACACTCTACAAGATATATAGAAGTGTCTCTTTGTAAAGCTTCATCATCAGGTAGAGTTTGAGGATGAACAAAAGTAGTAAAACTCCCAGTTCAATATTTCCTTTTGAAAGAGGCATACAATGCAATGCATTATCAATATCCTTACATCCAGGAGGGTCCATACTACATACACGCAAATGATACAAATCCTATCTAATGAGATTTGTCAAATCCTAAGAAAAAATAGACCAAGGTAATGGTATTGGACACGAGGCATATAAGAAAAGATGAAAACTTTATTTCCTATATTTGGTAGGCAATATTTTTATAATATTTTGTATCCTAGAATAGAATATATTTTGTATGTAGAATAGACTTAGGGGTTGGAATAAAATATGTATAAATAAGGCCTCTACTCTGTGAATACAAACAAGGTTTTTGCGCGACTATTTTCTTATCATGGTATCGGAGCAAAACGATCCCTAATATACAACTCCGTTCTTTCTCTTTTTTCCCCTCTCTCTACAAAATCACTATTCTTTTCATCATCATGACGAATATAGGTGAAAGTTTATCATCCAAACCCCTACTTCAACATGACCCATCATCAATCTACTATTTGAGTTCCACAGATGGTCCGGGTATGTCAATTACCAAATATACTTTGACGAGTGAAAATTATGATGTTTGGGTAAAAGAGGGATATCAATGGTCTTGAACTAAAAGGGAAACTTGGATTTGATAATGGAGAATATTCTGAACCAGAAGCAGAAAAGGGAGTCGAATTTCAAGTGTGGCGAGTGAATAATTCAGCCATATGTTTTTGGTTGTTTAATTATATCGATGATACTATTAAACCAAGTATTTTTGGATACAAGGTTGTTAGATAGATGTGGAATGATCTTAAGGAACATTACTCCGTTGTCAATGGCCCTTGGATTAACCAGTTAAAATTTGAACTTCTTTTCCTTAAACAACAGGGAACTAACGTTGTTTTGTACTACACGAAACTTAAATCTTTATGAGAAGAGTTGACAGGTTATGAAGATGTAACATGTGGATGTTCTTGTGCTGCTGCACTCAAACTAATAAGTCGCGCTGACACTGAACTAACCCATCAATTTTTAATGGGTCTAGATGACTCACATTTTGGAACTTTGTGGTCCAGATCTTGAGCATGGATCCCTTTTTGACTCTCAATAAAGATTACGCATTGGTAAACCAAGAAGAAAGGTGTAAGACTATTGTTCGAGGACCCAAGGAGTAGGAGGAGATTAGTTTTGCAACGTAGGTGCTTGGAGGAGAAGAAAAAGAATGACCAGATTTCCCTCCCTGCTCCTATTGTGGAAGAAATAATCATGATTATGAACATTTTTATCAATGACTCGGGTGGCTTGGGTCAGGATTTAGTCAAGGGCGTGGAAATAGGCATGGAACAGGAAAACAAAATAACAACTCGACTCGCAGTGGTGGACGTCAGCAACCACAACAGTAGCAACAACAAGGCATACAACAACAACAACATCAAGGAATACATCAACACCCACCTGCATCCATGGCAGTGCACACTACAAACAATCCTGGAGAGTCGATCAATGATTTATTTACAAAATTGACACCTGACCAAGTGCAGCGATTCTATTCTTTGATTAAAATTTTCCCGTCTGGCAGCGAAAAATTGTCTGGTAAGGCATATATAAGTATGTTATAGGCACGCATCAATACACTAGACACACATATCAATAGACTAGATTATTGGTTGCTCGATAGTGGTGCATCTCATCATGTCATAGGAAATTTGAATTTGTTTTTTGATATTACTGATATAAATCCGCTACTGGTATGCCTTCCTGATGGTACAGAAAAACCAGCCACCAAATAAGGACGTGCCAAATTGACAACCAACCTTATATTAAAAGATGTTTTATTTGTGCCAAAATTATCTTGTAACCTTATTTCTATTGGGGAAATAATTACAGATCACAAATGCCATGAGACATTTTCTGACAAGTTATGTGTGATATAGGACCCCACTTCGAGGATTTTCATTGGTCTGGGTGAGCAACGAGACAGGTTGTACTATTTTTGATGAGTGACACATGAGACACACCAAGTCATGAATTCTGCGGAAACATATGGACTGTGGCACCGACGACATTATTATGGACACCATAACTAAAAGCTCTCATGATAATATTGTGGACATGGGGAGTGCATCTCAATCTACAGGGATTCCTTCATTGGATACTGAATCTTTAGGTCGTGGTCATAGGAAAAAATGACCTCCTTCTCTCTTGTAGGATTATGTTTGCACCTCTAGTAGAAGAACACACCTTATCTCGCCTCAATCTTGCCAAACGATATCCTTAGGTACTCCTTATCCTCTTGCTAACTTTGTCACTTGTGATAATATTTCTAATGCCCACAAGACTTTTGTTGTTTCTTTTACATCGGGAATGAGCCTCGCTCTTTTTGGGAAGCAATGAAAGATCCTTATTGGCGGGTTGCTATGCAAAAAGAGATTGATGCATTGGAGAAAAATAAAACATGGTCTCTTATACCTCTTCCCTATGGTAAAAAGGTTATTCGAAGTAAGTGGGTCTATAAAATAAAGTATAATTCTAAAGGAACAGTAGAGCGATACAAGGCTTGATTGGTAATTCAAGGTAATGAACAAGAAGAGGGCATCGATTTCACAAAGACTTTTTCTCCAGAAGCTAAAATGGATTCTGTTCGCACTTTTCTCGTTGTTGCTGTCTTTAAAAAATGGGAGATTCACCAGATTGATATCAATAATGCTTTTTACATGGAGATTTACATGAATACTATATAAAACTTCCTAAAAGTTATGTCTCATCTCAGTTGAATGTGGTTTGCAAGTTGCATAAATCCCTTTATGGACTTCGACATTCTCCGCGCAACTGGTTCACTAAATTAATAGCAGATCTCCATAAGTATGGATTTGTTCAGTCTCACACAGATCATACCTTGTTCACCCTCAAAAGGGAAAACAATCTCTTAGATTCTAGTGTATGTTGATGACTTGCTGGTTTCTGGAAATAATTCAGAAGCTTGCTCAATATTCAAGAAGTATTTGGCAGATTGTTTTTACCTTAAAGATCTCGGACCCTTGATATATTTTTTAGGAGTCGAGTTTGCTTGTCGTAAGAAGGGCCTTTCTCTGTGTCAATAAAAATACACCCAAGATATTTTATCTGAAGCATGATTTTTGGGAGCTAAAACTGTCTCCACTCCGATGGTTCAAAACCATCGACTTGGCCTTGCTACGGGCGAGTTATGTGTTGATTCCAATAGTTATCGTCGCTTAGTGGGATGCCTTATTTACCTCACAATTACTAAACTGGAAATTTGTTATTATGTTCATGTCTTATCTCAGTTCCTTCAGGTTCCAAGAGTTGAATACTATGATGTTGCCTTCCAAGTTTTGAAATATTTAAAGAGCATCCCCGGCCGACTTTTCTTCTCGGCAGATAGCAATCTACAGTTATATGCATTTTGTGACCCTGTTTAGGCTAGTTGTCCTTTGACATGCCGGTATTTAACCGGATATTTTATTCTCTTAGGCAACTTGCCGATCTCTCAGAAAACAAAAAAACAAACTACTGTATTACCTTCCTCTACATATGCTGAGTATAGGTCTATGGAAACCACCATATCTGAGCTCGTTTGGCTCAAGTCCTTCGTAGCATCATTGGGGGTGTTTCATCAACAACCTATACGGTTGTATTATGACAACCAGGCTACTCTTCACATTGTGGCCAATCAAGTTTTCCACGAATGTACCAAGCATATTGAAATTTATTGTCACTATGTTCGTGAACAGCTTATTAAGAAAATGTCATGACCCAATTTTCGAGTCATGATGGCACCTACCACATTCCACCAGTAGGTAAGCAAATACCATAACCTAGAGTTATTGCAATGGATTTTCTTGGTAAGAATGTACAACTTAGACCCTATATGTGAATACAATCTATAACAACATTTCACAACTAAGGACAACCAATATTCAAACACAAATCCCACGACCTGATAGTATTAATACAAGAACTTCTAATCTTGACAAGAGGAGTTTACAATATCAGAATCTAAAATGTCTTGAATAATCTCATACATTTGTCTCGAAAGAAAAAGACAAATAAGGATAGAGGGGAAAGAGGAAAACTCGATCTCCAGATCTCACCCTATCTCCGAATAGTCAACTCGCACAAACGAGCTCAACGGTGGCAACTAGAACCTGGGTTTGCACCAAAAGGGTGCAGAAGTGTAGTATGAGTACCAAAACACAGGTAATCAATAGGCATCATCTGCCGACTGAGCTCAAATATAATGTAAATACGATATAAATTAAGACAATGATCTTTAGTCAAGGGATAGGATCGAACCTGAATCTGTTTTGATACCACTGTAATAACATCTATATTACTAAAGCAAAAACATAACATACTATCTTAATATACCCCATAATCTCCATAATAACAGAGTATCATTTCGAAAATGTAAATCCACATACACAATCGCAAAGCATCTAATTCCCATAATCATCATCAACCATCTTTAGAACATAAGCACAAGAACTTACCATGAAGTCCCATACCATCAGGAGGTACACGAAAGAGAGCACAACAAAGAACTCGTCACGGTGTCCAATACCACGGGAGAGCATACAAAAGAATATCAAACAAGAACTTATCACAACATCACATACCACCAGAGAGTACACAAAAGAATACAACCAATAATACAATAAAGCACAACTACTTTATCAATTTATCAAAAACCGCGGGTAGCACAATCCCGCCATGGCTCATTACCTAAATCAATTTCCAAATACCCATACCATAACTCAACATAAAGAAAGAAACATTGTCATAGCATAGGCATGTAATCATTAATTTTATATTTCATTGATTAATACCGCGAAGTCCATACTAATTAACCTTATTTTTTCAAAAGTCAAAAGATTACAAGTCTTAAAATCACTAGTCATCAAGTTGGGGAAAAACAACAAGCCACCCGTAGTATAGGTTATTCAACTATCATAAGGCCATTCTTTAACTAGCATCATCATGACATGAGTTACAACTAAGCCATCTCAACTTCACATGTTAGGAGATAATTTAACTAACCATCGTGCAATACTAGATCCATCATCACTAAGCATGTCACAATCTTAAGGACTAGTTTCCATATTTTAATCTAGTAAAGTATACCAACTAGTTTACTAGGTTTCTAGGTTCCAAATAATAATCACATATGTTAGAAGTAGCTAGTTATTACATAAGCCATCTTACTAGGAAAGATTTCATAATATAACCTCTTATTCAAGTCAAGTATATATATATTAGGTTAGCCCATGAATTTTTATGCAAGTTTATACATAACACTAAGTCTTAACTCAATATTAGGCATAAATTTCCTCTAGTAGCCAATTTAGCATCAACAAGGATCACACCTCTTATATAGTGATTTGGAACAAGAAACAAATAACAATTTACCAAGAGAAACCTCATAATTAAAGCACATAGGAGGTTGTCCCCACACGGCCTAACCTTACAAATATCAATGCATATAAGTAAATTTGCCCCACACAACATCATAATTTTCTTACCTCTTTCGGATTCACCAGGCATCATCTTAATATCAACATATGCCTCCAAATACATTGGGCATCATCATAATATCACACATTCGTTTGGACTGGAACTGGGCATCATCATAATATCATGTATTCCTCTAGATTTATCGAGCATCATCATAATATCACACATTCCTCCGGACTCAAACCGAGCATCATCATAATATCACATATTCCTCCGAACTCGAACTGGGCATCACCATAATATCATATATTTCTTCAAATTCACCGAGCATCATCATAATATCATATATTTCTCCTGACTCGAACAGGGCATCATCATAATATCACATATTTCTCCGAATTCATAGAGCATCATCATAATATCACATATTCCTCTGGACTTGAACTGGGCATCATTATAATATCACAAATTTCTCTAGATACACAACATATATCCACATGCATAGCCAAACTAATAAGCACACACAAAAGCTCATAATATATAAAGAAGTAGGGATGTGGGATAACACTTGCCTTTTAACCTTACTAATAAGCTTCACACGTAATATGAGCATCAATAAGAGCATGAGTATTCACAAGGCATGGACAATAGTCACTTGACAAGATTATTTAAGTCATGATCACAAGATAATCTAATAATCAAGTTCAACCATCACAACTCCTATGTAAAAATAGTTTAAACAATCACCACGTATCTAGGTCGCTAAGAATTTACTTAGCCTAAGCTTAAAGTGGGTCAAGTCCCACTTCTAAATCCCGAGAATGCCAAGCTTACTAACACAAGTCTATCTTCTACTCAGAATTAAGCTAGGTCATTCATAACTCACCATAAGGTCTTACCAATCCTTTCTAGGTCCATAGGGAAAGTCTCTTCAAAAATCCATCCTAAGTCAACCCAACACCAAGGTCATTGTAACACCCTGCACTTTTGGGCCAAAGTTTGAACCGTCTTATGTACATGAATAGACCCAAACCCAATGATTCTTCATTAATATATGTGTGATGATCAATCCTATACTGTGTGCATACCTTTTACTGTGAATTGAGGTCATAAAATCCCCTAACTCAAACACGAGTTTAAAACTCTTCTATCGATTAAGTTTTGGTGAACGTCTAAACTTGGGTCAAATTCCATTGATCATAACTTCTTGTATATAATGAGTTAGAGGGCCTACTATATATAAAATGAAAGTTCTTTGAATCTTCTTTCCAACGTAACTAGTTTCACTTTAATCTTATATCGGAGTAGAAAGTTATGCTCATTTTATTTTGAAATGCATGTCTGCCAAAATATGACGATGAAGCTGGCGACCTATCAGCTAGGTGACGGCCTATCAGCCCTAGTCGTCAGCCTAGGGAAGAAAGTGGTAAAATCCATCCCAAAAGTGACAACCTAGGTGACGGCCTATCACCTGAGTGACGGCCCGTCAACCTTGGTCATCAACTGATGAAGTTTTGCAACTTTTTTGGTTTCCTTAGGGGTATTTTGGTCTTTTCCTCACTCCTGAAACCTCCCCAACGAATTTAAATCATACCCTAAGCGTTATAATCCATCTTTGGTTAGTTTTTAACATCCCAAATCCTCTCCACTCTCAATAATAGGGTGAAATTAGTGTTTTCTTCCAAGAACAAGAAATCAAGAATCTAATCCTTTCAATCCAAGATTTTCAAGAAAAGTGTCAAGATTAGGGTTCCAATCTTCAAACTAAGTGACCTAAGGTATGTGGGACTCTCCTTAAACTCCATGGGCATGGATTTTAACATTTTACCAATTTTAAAGATATAAAATCATGTTTATGAAAGAGGTTTTGATAACATTTGAATGATATCCATCATGAATTCATTTTGATAAAAGTATATGTTGGCTTTGAACTCCCTTATATAGAATTAATTTACAACTATGTATACATGTGTTTCGATTATCTTTCTGAAAGGGTTAACTGAGTGCATGATTCATGAGACCTTCCTCTTAATATGAATTTTACTTGATTTATAGGATATGTGGCATACACTTGCATGTTTAGGTTGTCGATGTCAAATGGTTGTTACCCAAACTTAGGTTGTTGTTGATGGTGAATTGATGAGGGGGAGTTTTTTATCTTACCATAACTATACTCATTTTGTTTAAAAGATGAATTGCATGAAATTGAATAGTTGGCATGGCCACCACATGTTTAAGTCTTGTGAAAAGAGAGCAATTGCTTACAGATTTCATGAGATTTGAAAATGATGACTCTCTTATAATGTTATAAATCGTGGGTGGTCATTTGCATGTTTTGAATAAGATGGGCTATGAAATTGATACGATATGAATGACTTTCAAGTAAGGGTATGACGATACCCGGTGATTACATGCCCTAAACAGAATATGTATTGATTGTTTTGAATGTATGAAGCATGATTTTGAAGAACTAAAAATGGGGCTTAAGAGAGCTAATTGGTTACCCGAAGAAGGAGTTTGAGTCTAAGGGCTCATCATTGGAAAGTGTAGTTGTCGATACGAGTATTATCTTGTAAAGAGGATAATGTGGACGTCATGTAAGGGTGATGCCACGGTATACTTGTAAGGGGTGTAACAACTTATTAAAACTCCAATCCTTGCGGCACACTTGAATTGGAGGTTTGGCCGCCGAGTCAAGGGCGGATTCCGTATATCCCATGGAATTACAGATTGTAGGGTGTACCAATTAGCTCAAAAGAATAACAAGGTGTCGAGTCATGATTGTAAGAAAGCATTTGAAATTCTAAATTATGCCCATGTGTTTTACTTATCTTAGATGTAATTTTTTACAAAATTCTCTCATCCATATTGTGTAATAAAAAAATGTTATTTTGGATTATTTCACATACCAATACATTTGTATTGACCCTCTTATATTTCAGGATCTGAGACACAATCCCGGGGTCCAGCTAAGCCGTAGATTGATTGGTCAGAGATCGTCTGTTGGTGAGCCTCCCTTATTCCGGAAGGCCTAATGTATAAGTCATTGTTATTTTATTTTGATTTATGGTTCGATTGGGAGCCTTGTCCCAGTCTTCAGATAGAGGTTATTTTCAGTTAGTAGAGATTTCACAGACTAGTGTTAGGTTTTTTTGGTCTTTTTGAACTCATTTCAGTATTGAGTAGTTTGAAATAAAAGTTGACCATGATTCCATTTTGTTATGTATTCCATATTTTCCTTATAGTATATGAAATGTGTATATGATTGCTAGTTAGAGAAGGGCTCATGGGCCTTTTCGGTTCACGATGCCCGTCTCGTCTATGTCCTCGGCTCGGGTCGTGATAGTCATCTCCTAACTAGGCATTATATAGGTCAATACACTCCTAAGGATAGAGAAGTATACCATTCATGTCAACTTAGAACAATTATAGTGTTCTCACACTAGTCATGAGACCATAATTAAGCTAACTAAGGTCCTAGACTAAGGGTCAATATCATACCTTACAAATCCATGGCCTATAGCAATAAATAAATCCCAAGTTCACCATTTGATCAACTATCATCTAAATTCTCCACCCAATTTCGCAAGATATCAATGATTACATTACAAACAAGCTCAATCTAGACTACAGGTAAGCCTAACCTACCTTTAATCTAAGCAACTCACGAACCAACGAGTTTTTTCTTTCCTTTTCGAGAATCTTCCTCTTCCACAAGTAATGCTATCAACAATATGATCTAAGCATTACAACAAGAATGACAATACCCATTATAGCACCATTGTTCGATGGGTTTCAAATGGATACCAAAACCCAAATTGGTTTCACCCTTGGAAAGGAGTTTCCAAGACCAACCCATAGCCTAATTATCTTTACGGAGTTAAAACTATCAAGTAATTTGAGTCAATCACTCAATTTTGGGGCTACAATTGACCCACAATGATTTAGGGGTTTTGATTCAAGAAATTATGAAATCAATATCAAATTAGAGGAATTCTTACCTTAGATTTGTAGAAAAAATTTGGATTACACGAGTTGCTAAGCTTCTAATCAACCCATAAGACTCATTTTTTGTCAATAAATATTTATGGCTTCTAGGGTTTTGCTAAAGGATGTATGTAAAATTGGCCAAAAAGACCCTTTTATACGAGTTTAGATGGTTCCGCAAGGTCAAAACTTGTTTTTGACCTCCCGGACTCATTCAGAGTCCGTTTTTCACAAACGAACAATGTAACCCCACTAAATTCGACATTTTGAACGCATTCGTGAAGTTGGATTTTCCATACAAGGTCATTTAGGCCACTTTTGGGTCCCACACCCATATATTCTAATTTTTGACTTTTCAACTTTTCAACTAATGGGTCGAAATGAGCTCGGGTGTTGTGGGATCCAAACCAAGGGTCTACCTATCCTAAAATAAATATTACATAGTTGTTGGCGCAGTCGAATTTTGCATCCAAAATTATTTTACTGAAGTTTTTGCTCAGCGTCCATTTGGAATCGACGAAGACTTCTAAATGGAAAATTGGTTCTAAAAACCAACGAACTACCTGGTAACCGAACTATCAGTTCCAACAAGTCATAAATGACTTTGGGTAGCTATAGAAATACTCTAATGGTGAAAATTCGCAGGAATATGGAAAATTACCTGCAGGGTCATTACAACTTCCACTACTAAGGAACTTTCATCCCCGAAAGTTAAAGATGAGGAAATACCTGAGTCTCGAACAGTTGAGGATACTGGGGTGGCATCCCGCTCTCTAAATCCTAAGTGGCCTCCTTCACTAGGTGGTGCCTCCACTAAACCTTAAATACAGGAATCTCTCTAGTACGCAACTGGCTTACATTACTAGCCAAAATAAGCACAGACTTCTCTACAAAAGCTTACTGCCCATCTAACTGGACCGAGTCCCACCTAAGCACATGAGATGGTTCAGGAATATACTTCCGCAGCATGGAGACATGGAAAACTGGATGAATAGCTACAAAATCTAGAGGTAAATCTAACTCATAGGACACCTCGCCCACTGAGAACCTCAAAAGGACCAAAGCAGATATACACAGTATATAAATAGAATGAAAACTACGCCCAAGAGTCCAGAAATCATATAAAAGGTCAATGAGAATAATAAGGGAAAACTATCCTATTCATATCCAAGAGTCTAACATAATAAGACTAAGGAAGTATCAAGGTGAACTATCTTATTCCAACTATATTCAATATTTGTCAATGTTATACCATATATCACAGGTATATATACAAATAAGGATTGAAAGAAAGATATATAGTAATATACAAGGCAAAGTAACGACTATACAAAATGAACAACGAAAGAAGGGATATACGACAGTACCATATCTTTATATAGCTAGATATATCTATAAATATTTATACATATAAACATGATGTCATCTCAAAGCATAACCTATATCATCATATTCTC
Organism: Capsicum pubescens; assembly: GCA_030864215.1. Taxonomy (NCBI): domain Eukaryota; kingdom Viridiplantae; phylum Streptophyta; class Magnoliopsida; order Solanales; family Solanaceae; genus Capsicum; species Capsicum pubescens. The sequence continues at coordinate 260,145,493 of CM061543.1, forward strand.
ATTTAAGACCTCATTATAGCACTTATCAGGATTTAAATACTATCATACTTGGGATTTCTAATCCACATGGATAAACATGAAATAATCGTGCATAATAATGCAATCATAAGATAAGAGAGGCCGAAAACGTACCTTAAATCCCAATACCGAATCAATGAACAATCTGTCATAAGCTAACCATAATAATGATCATAACAATGATAACAACAATATCAATAACGACGTGAATAACCAGCTACTCCGGGAAACCAAATGCCTAGCCGCGCCTATGTGTACCTCCACCGCCCCAGACTCGGAAGGTTCAATCAACACACAACAACATAAAACATATACTTCACCCATATCCATGCAACCGTCTCATGCCGACTGATAGACATAGGTGCATACTGGTGATAGGCGATGCACATGCAGGGATGAATGCAAGGTACACAATCAATATCACAACTGATCATAACAATCATCACCATGATCATTATTATCGCAATCAACCTCTATCCTTGCTTCTTATCAACGTATCATCATAATATCCTCTGGCCCTACCGTGTATAAATATAATCACAATAGCATTCTTCGTCCTTGTCGGGTATCAATATCACCACAATAGTATCCTCCAACCTTACCGGGTATCAATATCATCACAATAGTCTCCTCCAGCCTTGTCGGGTATTAATATTATCACAATAGTATCCTCCGGCCTTGTCGGGTATCAATATCATCACAATAGTATCCTCGGGCCTTGTCGGGTATCAATATCATCACAATAGTATCCTCCGGCTTTGCCGGGTATCAATATCATCACAATAGTATCCTCCGGCTTTGCCGAGTATAAATATCATCACAACAACCAATTATGAAATAACATATACTAATATAATCATGAAACCACTAGTTCGTTCGTCATCACGTGACCTCTATTTATTTGTCTAAACATTATCTTTATTCAGGGGATAGAAACTAACCATTATTTATTAAATAGTCAACATCTAACATCTAGCCAAGGTGCATCACTAGACCATAATCGCCATTTATCCACCATTCATTATTATCAACTACTCATTATATATTCGTTAATCATTACTAGACAACACATTACTACTTATCACCTAACCATCTTTTATTAAATGACATCATTCATTAACTAACCATCGTTAACCAACTAATCCTCGTTTAACTATTTATTAATCAACCATTTAGCAAATATTCTACGTTATTAACTAAACACCTCTTTATTACCGACATCAGTTATTATCTAGCCTCATTAATGTATAACCCCTCATTTGACAACTAATTGACATTATAAACTTAGTCATCAATACCACTAATCTTTATCTATGCTAAACCCAACATCATCATTAGTCACACATCAACCATCGATAGCTACCATATTTCAACTAAGCAAGACTCATTAACTAATACATTTTATTCGTAGCCACCAAGTGCTATAGTCTCCTAAAAGACAACTAACTACCACATAGTGTAACCCTCAATTAATCAGAACAATCATAAGATCATATTTCATCTAGCATCACATAAGTTGCCGATATAATAATCATGAATATACCAAATCTATGCATGTCATCACCAATACTCAATCAATAAAGTCATAAGCAATATACTGCATCTTCCTCTGTCCCATATCGGAGAGATGAATATACAAATATATACATATTTATATTCATAAACTGTAATCACATCATTTATAATGATAAACATTTCTCGACTATTCAATCAATATCATAACATAGCCCTTGGCCCATTAATTTATCTGAAATAATCACAAAATCATAATCATGTTCTTAGGCCCATACACGTATTCGAAACTCATATCAACAATTAAATTTATAAGCCGTAGAATATCCCTAATCATCTCACATATAGGAGGCATAATATTTATAGCATGTCATCATCTCTTACACAAGAGGCATCTCACATCTAAGAGGAATAATATAGATAGACATTTAATTGTCTATAGGATATTATATATCAATAGGTCATACAACATGACAATGAGGAATATCACTTCGCTAGGCCAAATTACATATCCAAGAGGAACATCATTTCTATAGGACCAACAATCATGACTAAAGGAAATAGTAACTCAATAGGCCAATCATCAAGTCTAAGAGGAAACAACATCTCTATAGTTCAATCATCAAGTCTATGAGAAAATAACAACTTTATAGGACAATCATCAGGTCTAAGAGAAAATAGTATTTCTATAGGCCACAAAACGTATCTAGGAGGAATATCATCTCTAAATGTCCAATATCACATCCACAAGGAGTATCATAACCATAACTCAAAAGTCACAATTCGGGAACATCAATAGAAGTTACCAAGTTATGAAGTAACTTTATTCTAAGGTTTACTAGCCTCATCTATGTCTAATATCCACAACTAAGTCCACAGGACATAACACAAGCTTAGGCCTAAGTTGGCCGAATGATCCCACTTAGAATAAAAAAAATTCATAATTAGGCATACTATACCCCAAACTAGGCTAAGGTATCTAGTTCATCTTCTAGGTGTCAAGTAAGTCATATTCAAGCCTAAGATAGCAACTTGACTAGAAACAAGGGCACTCAAGTGAACTCTACACAACTTACGATTTCAAGACTACCACACTAGCCCAATAAAGCTAAATTACAAATCATGCTTCAAATGCTAAAACCATATTCCAAACATAGCATTATATCATATCCATGCTATAACTAATCTAAACTAAAGAGGGAAGGCAATAGGATACAAAAGGGACATACACATGCCATCTTATGGGTCCAAAACCCTCATCTATTCCATAAACATCAACAATCAAGTTCAAGTTATCCTACTCATAATCAAGACTAACATCTATATTCACACGCAATGTATATCACACATCATCTATGAAGAAAAGTAGACAAAAGCCCACCTCAAGGCCAAATCGCAAAACCTCACTTCATGCACCAGATGCTCGTCTTCACTTTACAATTCTCAAAATTCCATCACACTATCAAAACCATAATCTACTCATTAATACGAGTCTAATGATACCCATACTGCACTATTGTGCTTCGGGTCCAAAAGTGATAATAAAATCTCAAGTGGGTCCCACATACGAAAAACAAATTTTTGAGGCCACCCAATGTTCACATGTGAACAAGGAATCATAACCCTCAAAGAATGGATAAATACTAAGCATACTTTGGGCTAAAATCAAGCCCTAAGCTAAATTGGATTTTTGGGTCCAAACAAAGAAATTCAGGCATGAATTCAAGAAATTCTTACCTTAATCTTGAAGATAATCGCGATACAAGATGATAATTAAGCTCCCAATCAACCCCCATGACCAATTTTGAGTTATTGAAAATATACTATAAACTAACTCAAACTCTTGGCACGATATGAATAAAAAATATGGACTCCTAAGAATGTCACATAGCCTCCCAAAGATAGAAAATAGATGTCAACATTCCGATCCGCAGGACTCTATTAGACACTTTCTATTGTATCAATAATATCGGTGAAACTTAGGCTTTGATACCAATGTGTCATGACCCGATTTTCGAGTCAAGATGGCACCTACCACATTCCACTGGTAGGTAAGCCAACACCGTAACCCGAAGCTATTGCAATGGGTTATCTTGGTAAGAACATCCTACTTGGACCCTATATGTGAACACAATATATAACAACAATATTTCACAACTAAGGACAACTTATATTCAAACACAAATCCCACAACCTAATAGTATTAATACAAGAGCTTCTAAAATTAACAAAAGAAATTTACAATCTCAGAATCTAAAATGTCTTAAATAATCTCATACATTTGTCTTAAAAACAAAGACAAATAAGGATAGAGGTGAAAGAGGGCAACTCGATCTCCAAGAGCCCACCCTATCTCCAAATAATCAACTCGCACAAACTAGCTCAATAGCGGCAACTAGAACCTGGGTCTGCACCAAAAAAGTACAGAAGTGTAGTATAAGTACCAAAATATGAGTACTCGGTAGGCATCATCTGCCGACTGAGCTCGAGTATAATGTAAAGACGATATAAAGTAAGGCAATGATCTTTAATTCAAGGGAAAGGATCGAACCTGAATCTGCTTTAATACCACTGTAACAACATCTATACTACTAAAGCAATAACATAACATACTGTCTCAATAGACCCCATAATCTCCATAACAACTGAGTATTATTTCGAAAATGTAAAGCCATATACACAATCGCAAAACATCTACTTGCCATAATCATCATCAACCATCTTTAGAACATAAACATAAAAACTTACCACGATGTCTTATACCACTGGGAAGTACATAAAAAAGAGCACAACAAAGAACTCATCACGGTATCCCATACCATCGGAGAGCACACAATAGAATATCAAATAAGAACTCATCACGGTGTCCCATACCACCGGAGAGTACACCAAAGAATATAACTAATAATACAATAAAGCACAACTACTCTATCAATTTAGCAAAAATCGCGGGTAGCCATGGCTCATTACCGAAATCCACTTCCAATACCCATACCCTAATTCAACATAAAGAAAGCAACATTGTCACAGCATAGGCATGTAATCATTAATTCAATAATTCATTGATAAATACCGCGAAGTCCATACTAATTAACCTTATTTTTTCAAAAGTCAAAAGATTACAAGTCTTAAAATCACTAGTCATCAAGTTGGGGGAAAACTACAAGTCACCCATAGTGTAGGTTATTCAACTATCATAAGGCCATTCTATAACAAGCCGCATCATGACACGAGTTATCAACTAAGCCATCTCAACTTCACATGTTAGGAGATAATTTAACTAACTATCACGCAATACTAGATCCATCATCACTAAGCATGTCACAATCTTAAGGACTAGTTTCCATAGTTTAATCAAGTAAAGTTCACCAACTAGTTTACTAGGTTTTTAGGTTCCAAATAATAATCATATATTTTAGAAGTAGCTAGTTATCACATAAGCCATCTTACTAGGCAAGATTTCATAATATAATCTCTTATTCAAGTCAAGTATATATATATATTAGGATAGCCCTTGAATTCTTATGCAAGTTTACACATAACGCTAAGTCTTAACTCAATATTAGGCATAAATTTCCTCTAGTAGCTAATTTAGCATCAACAAGGGTCACACCTCTTATATAGTGATTTGGAACAAGAAATGAATAACAATTTACCATGAGAGACCTCATAATTCAAGCATATAGGCGGTTGGCTCCACACGGCCTAACCTTACATATCAATGCATATAAGTAAATTTTCCCCACACGGCATCATAATGTTCTTACCTATTTCGGATTCACCAGGCATCATCATAATAGCAACATATTCCTCTGGATTCATCGGACATCATCATATTATCACACATTTATCCAAACTCAAATCGGGCATCATCATAATATCACGTATTCCTCCGAATTCATTGGGCATCATCATAATATCACGCATTCCTCTGAACTCGAACCGGGCATCATCATAATATCACGTATTCCTCCGAATTCATTGGGCATCATCATAATATCACGCATTCCTCTGAACTCGAACCGGGCATCATCATAATATCACATATTCCTTCGGACTCGAACCGGGCATCATTATAATCTCACATATTTCTCAAAATTCACCAAGCATCATCATAATATTACATATTCCTCTGGACTCGAACCGGGCATCATCATAATATCACATATTTCTCCGGATACAAAACATATATGCACATGCATAGTCAAACCAATAAGGATACACAAAAGCTCACAATATATAAAGAAGTGGGGATGTGGGATAACACTTGCCACCTTACTAATAAGCTTCACACAAAATATGAGCATCAACAAGAGCATGAGTATTTACAAGGCATGCACAATAGTCACTTGACAAGATTATTCAAGTCATGATCACAAGATAATCCGATAATCGAGTTCAACCATCACTACTCCTATGTACAAATAGTTTAGAGAATCACCACGTATCTATGTCACTAAGCATTTACTTAGTCTAATCTTAATGTGGGTCAAGTCCCACTTCTAAATCCCGAGAATGCCAAGCTTACTAACACAAGTCTAGATTCTACCCGGAATTAAGCTACGTCATCCATACCTCACTGTAAGGGCTTACCAATCATTTCTAGGTCTATAGGAAAAGTCTCTTCAAGAATCCTTCCTAAGTCAATCCACTACCAAGGTCATCTCCTAGCTAGGCATTATATAGGCCAATACACTCCTAAGGATAAAGAAGTATACTATTCATGTAAATGTAGAACAATTATAGTGTTCTCACACTAGTCATAAGACCACAATTAAGCTAACTAAGGTCCTAGACTAAGGGTCAAATATCATACCTTACAAATCCATGGCCTATAGCAATTAATAAATCCCAAGTTCACCATTTAATCGACTATCGTCTAAAATCCCCATCCAAACTCACAAGATATCAATGATTACATTACAAACAAGCTCAATCTAGACTACGGGTATGCCTAACCTATCTTGAATCCAAGCAACTCACGAACCAACGAGTTTTTCCTTTCCTTTCCGAGAAGTTTCCTCTTCCACAAGCAATGCTATCAAAAATACGATCTAAGCATTACAACAAGAATGACAATACTTATTATAGCACCATTGTTCCATGGGTTTCAAATGGACACCAAACCCGCAATTGGGTTTCACCCTTGGAAAGGAGTTTCCAAGACGAACCCATAGTCTAATTATTTTTGGGAGTTAAAACCCTCAAGTAATTTTAGTCTACCACTCAATTTTGGGGCTACAATTGACCCATAATGATTTAGGGGTTTTGAGTCAAGAAAACATAAAATCAATATCAAATTAGAGGAATTCTTACCTTAGATTTGTAGAAAAAAATTGGATTACACAAGTTGCTAAACTTCTAATCAGCCCACAAGACTCATGTTTTTGTCAACAAATATTTATGGCTACTAGAGTTTTCAAAATGCTGAAGGATGTCTCAAAAATAGGCCAAAAGGACCCTTTTCTACTAGTTTAGATGGGCCCACAAGATCAAAACTTGTTTTTGACCTCCCGAACTCATTCAGACTCCGTTTTTCGCAAACGAACTATGTAACCCCACTAAATTCGACATTTTGAATGCATTGGTGAATTTAAATTTTTCATCCAAGGTCATTTAGGCCACTTGTGGATCCCACACTCATATATTCTAATTTTTGACTTTTCGACTAACGGGGTCGAAATGAGCTCGGGTGCTGTGGGCTATGAACCAAGGGTCTACCTATCCTAAAATTTATATTACATAGTTGGTGGCACAGTCAAAATTTGTATCCAAAATTATTTCACTGAAGTTTTTGCTCAGCGGCCATTTGGAATCGACAAAGACTTCTAAATGGGAAATTGATTCTAAAAACTAACGAACTACCCGATAATCGAACTATCAATTTCAACAAGTCATAAATGACTTTGGGCAGCTATAGAAAAGCTCTAATGGTGAAAATAAGTGGGAATATGGAAAGTGACCTGCAGGGTCATTACAAAAAAATATTGCTACAGCTTATGTGGGTACACGTTATCAACTCGTTGTCATATTCACTAAAGTTTTAGGTCACCCACAACTTTCTTTTCTTCTTTGCAAGTCGGGCATTTGTCAACTGCATGCTCCAACTTGAGGGGAGTATTGGACATGAGGCATATAAGAAAAGATGGAAACTTTATTTTCTATATTTAGTAGGCAATATTTTTATAATATTTTGTATCCTAGAATAGAATATATTTTATATGTAGAATAGACTTAGGGTTGGAACAAACTTTGTATAAATAAGGCCGCTACTCTGTGAATACAAACAAGGTTTTTGCGCGACTGTTTTCTTAGCAAATGTTGGCAAGCATGCAACACTATGGTAGAAAATGGTATGGTATCTATATCATTCTCTATTAATACCACTTCTATTTTACTGGAAAGAATAAGAAGAGGGTGACTTACTATTTTTCAATTTCTTAGTTGATTTGCTATAGCAGTCAATCAACCATCGGAACAGTATTGAGAAAGCAAAGTAATACTGTAATGAAAATGCTGAAAAATAACTTTGACCTGAGATATTTTTATATTGATTGGGAAATAGGTCATACTCCAATCCTCTTGGGTTGCGAGAGATTCTACTAGCTCTCTTTGTTGAATAAAAGTAACACGAGATTTGAGTATGGATTTTAGGCTTATACTCACAGTTTTAATTCTTTTTTCTTTAATGTAACGCCTCACCAACTATATTGTTTTCTCTCCTTTCTTTCTTTATACACAAAAATCTTATGAAGAATACAATATTTAATAGAAGTATAGTAAAGAGCTAGAGTGTTGTACATCTCTTACTTAATCTTCCATCCATTAAATAGTAGAGATTAGGCTACTAGCCGTTTGGAAGATTTGAAATGAAAGGAAACCCAAGAGGTCTGATCCTTGGAAATGGAATGTCAAATATCCTATATCTAAGAATAAGGTTGGACCATAATTATGATCCTTCTTTATTCAAGCTCTCAATCTTCTTCCTTGGTTAAAGGACTTTTGATATATGAACGGGTCTCTTTTTTTCTCAGTATGAGATTTGATTCTTCTTTCCTTTGGTACAAGATCCTACTTTTAATTCTTGAAGGAGTTTATTGATAACTTTCCTTTTGGAAAGCCTTGGATTGATACTCCTTCCTTTTGAGTCTTTTACCAAGCCGTCTTGATTTACTCTTTGACCTAAACCTTGTGAAGTTTCCATACATTGAAATCAGAAATTATCAACCTCCTTTATTTTAATGGATGACTAATTGAAATAATAATGTAATAGGCTTCCCTGTTAAGCTCTTCCTGACTGGCTAATTGAGTGAGACTTGGCTCCCTTGAATTTTATATCATTATGTAGTCGGTCTGTACATGAAAATTCTTCCTTATATCCTAAGTTGACAATAATCAGAAAGGAAGAGTAGCAAATAAAAACCAAGGCAACAAAATATAGCAAATTCGATCCATGTACGATAAAACAGAGCCAAGAATTCATGAACTTGCTCAAATACACACCAAAAACACAGTCTAAAGAAAAACATAAAACAATATTAAGCAGTTGCGGGAGGAGGGGGAGGATCAAAAAGATGAAGGAAGTACTCCAAAGTGTTAGCAATGGCATCCTCCAGATTTTTGAACTGATTGACTATAGTGGTGGAAAGAGCATCAGTAGAATTCTAAATTTTGGCAGCAATCTTCATAGCTTCTTTAATTACTTGATCCAGCTTCAATCGAATGTGAGCAACATTAGCACTAGTTTCTTTGTCGACATCCTTTGATCTTGCCAATCTAAAAATGAGTCAGCAGTTGAAGGTCCTTGATAGCATCAAGCTTTGAATCCAAATTAATCATTCAATGAATGGCATCAAAGGAAATAAAGGAAAAAAATGGGGTCAGGAGGAGATTTGGAAGGAGAGGGATTTCCAACAGAGCAACCATCAGAATTAGGGATCCAAACATCATCAAAGAGGACATGGCCCACACTACCACAAGCCTTAAGAGTTGTAAATTGCTTCACAATAATAGAAGGGACATCATCAAGTGTGATATTGCTTGCTTCCAAAATATGAATTATGATTAACCCATAAGAAAGACTTGAACGGTCAAGAGAGGCATCGATCATGTAGTTGGTTAAAAAAGATGAGAGTTTAACCTTACATTGAGAAACAAGGCAATAGGTGAGCAGAGTTTCATCTGAGATAGGGTAGAAAGGGAACCATCATGAGGAAGAATGTTAGCAGCCACAATGTGAGCAATAACACGTATTTCAAATGACAGATTTTTTGAACCAAGAGAAGAGGAAAAATATTCAGAGGACTACAGAGAAATTGAGCATTTTTCTTGTTCGAAATGAATATAAGAACCAGAAGGCCAAGATTCATAGAGGAAGTAGAGTAACTTGAATAATATATACCAAAAATTGCATCGAACATAGAGCAGTCAAGAAAAAATTTTACCCATCGCCGGGGTTTCTAATTTCATCAAACCAAAAGAAATAAAATTTTCATAAAAGAGAAAAAATAAGAGATTCATAAGCCTATTTAGGAAGGGAAGAGAAAATGTATGACCACCTTTAGACTTCAAACAAAGATTTAATAGGAGAATGAAGGAATTCGCAAAGATCTATATCTACAATTCTTTCATAAAAATAGATAATTCCTTCATTGAGTAAAATAAAAAATCATTTGAGGGTCTACAAAAATCAGTCTTGATATTCAAAGAACTACCAAAATCAAACTTCACTTTTTTAGAGCACTCAGAGTCATCTAGAATTAATGTGCGTCTACCTAGCAAAGAACGAGAAGAATCGTGGACGCTCAAGGAAGATTTTGGCCATAAATATTAGAGTCATGAGGAACTACAGATGAAGCTTTTCCTTTTCCTTTAGAGTGGAAACTTTTCCTGTTGCCCATTAAAGAGGGTTTAGGGTTTTCTGCCATAAAGGAGGGTAAAGGAGAGAAGGTGAGTACAGAAGGGACAAGAGTGGAGATATAAAAGAAAAGAAGTTGAAAAGATGAAAAGGAGTACACCTAGAGACGGAGGAGTTGTCATAATTACTTCTTATTCACTAAACTTGTGTCAGGCGGCAAAGAGAAAATGCAATTAATTAAGCCTCGTACCTTACTTGAAATCAAACATTTATTATAACCACTTCAACACACTATCACACACACACAATATGGAAGGAAATAATTTTAAAAAGGTTTTGGAATAATATCAAGATATTTTAAAGGAAGCAAAATCCCTCTTCCAACTAAGGTTTTGTCAATATGTTTGTTAACTGAAAATTAGTGCTAAAAAATGATAGTCCAATATCACATTTTAAAACATGATTCCGAATAAAAATGATTCTTAATATCAATATGTAACACCCCGAATCTGGTATCCGAAATACTACACGGTGCTCATGACTCCGAAGGACCACTGCATAATATACTGTATAAATGCGAAATAAAAGGCTGAAAGACCATAAGGTTCAAATATCTGATAAAACATAACATCTAAAAAATACGGTATATCAATACCAAAACGACTGAAATAACTGTCTGAACATGCTATAGTCTGGAAGCCTCTAAAATTGACTGAATAAAGAGTTGATGGGACATGTCCCCAACTAACTCCAACTATTGAAATAAACGAAGTACTGAAAGAATGAAATAATCAAATAATAACATCCTCGAATAATGAGGACTCACTGCTAGTCTGACTGCTGAAACTGGAATGTTACTGATGCTCTGGAGCTCCTGCTTCTGAACCTATGGTATAAAACACCATAGCGCAAATGCGTCAGTACGATTGAATGTACTGGTATGCAAGTGAGGTAGGCTGAATGCAACGGTTCATATGCATGAACAATACTAACTGATTGAGTAACATGAACGTGAGAATACATGCAAGAATACGTGAATTGTAACTGAGATCATGACATCACTGAATCTGAATACTGATAACATAAGTTTTTGTATATCTGATATACTATTATCTGAATGACTGTGTCTGACAGTCCTGTTTCTGATGGAACTAGTTGAGTTTCGTACTGGCTGGGTGACTATATCTGATAGTCCTGAATTCTGTAGAACTATCTGAATTCTATTACTGAGACTGAGACTGTGGGAAGTAGTCATTTAACTGACATACCCCTAATAAGCTATTATAGCTGAGTTGGGTCAAATCTGTAACCCCAATTAAAAGGCTGTCAATACCACGCCACTGGTAAGGACAAGCTTTGAGTGACCCTCATATAACAGGTACTCCAATGAGAACGGTGGGACCCTCATCTAACAGGTTAAGCCACCTCATCTACCCTCATCTAGCAGGTTTGATGTCTCAATCTACGCTAGCAACGTAGTTATGGAGCGCAAGGATTGCTTCTAAGAATCACACCCTGTAATAACAGGTGAATTCCCATCATTGGGCTCACTCGGTGCTGAATCCTACTCCCATCTGAATAGACACTGAACAAGATTAATTGAACTGAACTGAACTGGACTGCATTTATTGAGTTTCGTTAACTGACGGAACACTACTGAGACTACTGAATTTCTGATATTTCTGAGATTACTGAGTTTTTCTGAGTCACATGACTGACTGAGTTCTATGAATCATGGCTTAATTGAGAGTATCTGGAAAACATGACACTGGCTCTAGGCACACAGCTAAATTATCGGGTACAAGTACCCCTAGGACTTGATAACATGAAACTGACAACACATGACACTTCTTGACCCATGACCATAGTCAACAATTCATAGTACAATTATTAGGGATTTTCATGAAGTATCCGCATGCTATAAGCTTACACATGAATAGGAATGCATGTAAACATATCATAATTTCATAAGCCTAATCTCATGAGAATTAAGTCAATCCATTACAAAGCATAACAATAATGTGTGAGTTATATCAAACATAAGGGAGAAACATGGAGTCATCAATTTTGGTCACAAATGAGTCATAAGGCATAATTCCTATTCTCTTAGGCATTTTATCAAATACCTTGCATGCATATATTTAGGCTTAGGCGTGAATATTGAAATAATACATCATGGTAATATTTTACACTTTCAATGCAAGAATTTCAACCACATACTAACATATTTTCATGATAGTCATTAAAGTCTTCAACTTGGAAATCAAACAACAACATAAACATGGATATAATTAAATTTATACCATGGAATCCAAAGTTTATATTTCAAATAAGGTTTCTTGAGCTTCTTAGGTGAAAGGAATCCATGAATCAATACTTGACATACCTGGGTAGATGATTTCTTAAAAATTGGTGGAGCAAAGCTTGAATTCTTGACTTGGAATTAAACGCCTAGGGTTTCTTATTCTTGGAGATTGATCTTTGAGAGAAACCCTAATTTGATGTTATAGATAAATCGTGAAGTTATAAGCTCTGGTCTGGTTTAATTAGGGGTTAAAACGGGAGGAAAAAGTCTCAATTACCCTTTTAAAAATATCTTAAAATCAATGATTGGAAGTAGAGACGGTTTGGGTGACGATCCATCGTTGGCTCGACGGTCCGTCGGTCCTGACCGTCGCACTTAGCCAGAACCTGAACTTTCTGCCTCATCTGCGATGGTTTAGGTGACGTTCCATCGCTAGCTTGACGGTCTGTTGGTCCTAACCGTAGCACTTGGCTAGAAGATAGGTTCACTGCATTAGTCGCGAAGGCTTGGGCGACGGTCTATTGGCCTGGCCATCGCTTCTGGGCAGTTCCGATAGTTTGCTGTAAAATGTCCATAACTTCTTAATCCGATACCGGATTTGGATGAAATTGATATCGTTGGAAAGCTAATTCAATTTTCCACATGATAAAAAGTTGAAATTGGTAAAATTCTATCTGGTTTAAACATTAATCATTTAGGAAGTCATCACTAACTCTTCTGGAGACTAGATTTGACTTAAAGAAAGTTAGGGATATTACAATATCTCCCCCTTGGGAACATTCGTCCTCGAATGGGACTGACTAAATTGGGAAAGCTGATAGACTGATATTACTTAAGGGACGTGAAAATTTGAACATATCTATATGACTGGACCTTCTGATATACTAAAATCTCATACTGAATATATATGTCTGATGCATGGATATGTGACGGATAGTCTTCATGAATGCATGACTGAAATTACTGAGAAGCTGATTTTCTCATGATGAGAATGCATATCTAATGCATGAATGCATGACTGACATGATACATGAACATATGACTAGATATGCAAGGGTATTTGATACCAAGTTTATAACTGAAATTTGAACATGAAACTGAATAAGCTTAAGAAAGTTATTACCTTGGGTTGAATCTGAGTTTGCGGAGAAGAGGTAAGGATACCTGGTCCGCATGTCTGCTTCTGCTTCCCATGTAGCTCCCTCAACGGACTAATTCCGCTAAAGAACTTTGACTAGAGGGACTTCTTTGTTCCTCAGTTTACGAGTCTCATAGTCAAGAATTTTGACTGGGATCTTTTCGAAAGAAAGATTGTTCTGAAGGTCTAAACCCTTTACTGGGACTACAACTGTTGGGTCACCTATGCACTTATTTAGCAAGAAGACACGGAATACTGGATGAACTGAGGCTAGATCTGAAGGAAATTCAAGCTCATAAGCTACCTTGCTGAAACGACTGAGAATTTTAAAGGGACCGACATATCGGGGACTAATCTTTCTCTTATTTTCGAATCGCTTCACTCCCTTCATAGGAGAGATTTTCAAGTACACATAATCACTAATCTCAAACTTGATATCCTTTCTGTGCACATCTGCGTATGATTTTTGTCAGCTCTGAGCTGTCTTGAGCCATTCTCTAATCAGCTGAACATTCTCTAAGGCATTGAATACTAAGTCAGGCCCTATAACTGAGGCCTCACTAACTTTGAACCAACCGATTAGAGATCTGTATCTCCTAACATAGAGAGTTTCACATGGATCCATCTTAATACTAGAATAATAGTTGTTGTTGTATGCAAATTCAATCAAAGGCAAGTGGTAATCCCAACTACCCTTGAAATCAATTGCACATGCCCTTAGCATATCTTCCAAGGTCTGAATGGTCCTTTTGGCTTGACCATCTGTTTGGGGATTAAAGATTATACTGAGATGAATTCAGGTACCAAGACCCTTTTGGAACGTTTTCCAGAAATGAGAGGTGAACTGGGTACCTCTATCTGAGATAATAGACAACGGAACACCGTGCAATTTGACCAACTCTTTGATATAGAGTTTGGCGTAATCCTCGGCTGAATAAGAGGTATGGACTAGAAGGAAATGAGCTAATTTGGTCATTCTATCTACAATGACACACACTGAATCATGCTGACGATGAGTACAAGGAAAACCTATCACAAAGTCTGTGTTCACTTCTTCCCACTTACAAGTAGAACTACTAAACTCCTGCATGGACCCAATAGGCTTCTGATGCTCTATCTTGACTTGATGACATATAGATCATTTAGCCACAAACTATGCCACATCTCTCTTCATTCTACTCCACCAATAGATCTCCCGCAAGTAGTGGTACATCTTAGTGGACCCTAGATAAATAGAGTAATGTGCACCATGCGCTTCTGTAAGAATTCGTAGCCTCAAGTCATCTACACTTGGAACACACAGATGATCCTGACAACGGATAACACCATCTCCCCCTTGGGAGAAAACCTCTACCTTCTGATCTCTGACCAACTCTTTCAACTTAACAAGACTGGGATATCTATCTTGCTTTTCTTTCACCCCGGATACTAGAGATAATTCTGAACTGTTCTGAACCCATATACTACCTTCTCTTGAATCGACTAAGCGAACACCTAGTCGGGTAAGCTGATGGACTTCCTGAGATAACTTCTTCTTACTGTCCTCAACATGAGCAACACTACCCATAGACAGTCTACTGAGAGCGTCGGCCACTATATTGGCCTTGCCCAGATGATAAAAGACAGTCATGTCATAATCTTTCAAGAGCTCTAACCACCTTCTCTGATAGTGGTTAAGATTTTTCTGAGAAAATACACACTGAAGGCTCTTATGATCTGTGAATACATCTATATGAACACCGTACAAGTAATGCCTCCAAATTTTTAAGGTAAAAACTATGGTTGCTAACTCAAGATCATGAGTTGGATAATTCTTCTCATTGGGTTTAAGCTGTCTGGAGGCGTAGGCTATGACCTTACCATACTGCATCAAGACACAACCCAAACCTACTCTAGATGGATCACAGTACACTACAAATCCATCTGAACCATCTAGAAGAGTCAAAACTGAAGCTGAGGTGAGTCGAGTCTTCAAATCGTGAAAACTCTTTTCGTATAAATCTAACCACTAAAATTGAACCTTTTTCTGAGTTAATATGGACATAAGGGATGTAATAGATGAAAATCCTTCAACAAACCAACGGTAATAGCCAGCCAAACCCAAGAAACTCCTGATATCTGATGGAGAGATGGGTCTGGGCTAATTTTTCACTTCTTCAATCTTTTGAGGATCAACTATAATGCCATCAATGGAGATGATATGACCAAGGAATGCTACTGACCTTAGCCAAAATTTGAACTTACTAAATTTGGCGAATAACTGATGAGTTTTAAGAGTCTGTAATACTATTTTGAGATGGTCTGCATGATCATGCTCACTTCGGGAATAGACAAGAATGTTATCTATGAAGACTACGATGAACGTGTCCAAGTATTGCTTGAACACACGATTCATCAAGTTCATGAAGGTTACTTCGGCATTGTTAAGACCAAAGGACATGACTAAGAATTTGAAGTGACCATATCGAGTACGGTAAGCTATTTTTAGAATATCACATTCTCTGACTCTGAGCTGATAATAGCCTGATCTGAGGTCTATCTTAGAAAAATAGCTGGCACCCTAAAGTTAATCGAATAAGTCATCGATTCTGGGAAGTGGATACTTGTTCTTGATGCTAACTTTATTGAGCTGATGGTAGTCTATACATATTCTGACAGAACCATCTTTCTTGCGCACGAATAAAACTGGTGCGCCCTACGAGGACACACTGGGTCTGACGAATTCCTTATCTAGGATATCCTTCAACTGTTATTTCAACTCTCTGAGTTCTGCTGGTACCATTCTATATGGCGGAATAGATATAGGCTGAGTATCTGGAAGGAGAGCAATGCTAAAGTCTATTTTCCTTTCGAGAGAAATTCTTGGAAGATCTTCGGGAAGGACATCTGAATATTCATTCACTACTAGGACTTATTCGAGACTGGAAGTTTCGGAACTAGTGTCCTTAACTCGAACAAGATGATAGACACATCCCTTAGATATTATTTTTCGTGCCCGAAGGTAGGAAGCAAGCTGATCTCTGAAAATTAAAGTACTACCCTTCCACTCTAGGATGGATTCATTTGGGAACTGAAACTGGATAACTTTATTTCTACAGTCGACTGTGGCATAGCAGGAATAAAGCCAATCCATGTCGAGAGTGACATCAAAATCAGTCATCTCTAATTCGACTAAGTCTGCTGAAGTGACTTTCTGAGATACCATAACCAGATAGTTCCTATATACCCATCGGGTTATGATAGTTTTACCCATTGGGGTAGAGACTGAGAAGGGTTCTGCTAGAATTTTGAGACTGAATCCAAAATCAACTGCTATATAGAGAGTAACAAAATACAAAGAAGCTCTTGGATCTAGCAAGGCGTAAACATATACATAAAATATCTATAATGAACCAGTAACCACATCAGGAGAATTTTCCTGATCCTGTCAGGACTGAAGAGCATAGAGTCTATTTGGGCGTTGCCCACTAGTAGCATTGGAAGAGGCAACCTGCTGATTCGGGCGATCAGACTGAGTTGGAGGGCGATTACGCTGAGACTGAGGACCTGGCTGGGGACAATCTCTGAATCTGTGGCCTGGCTTTCCACATCTGAAACAAACATCAACGCCAACTCTGCAAGTACCTTGATGGTGCTTGCCACATGTCTGACAAAGATGATAGGTTTGGTCACTGCTAACAATACCTTGAGACTTAGAGCCTGGCGCCCTATCTCTGTTGCCGTCTTTGAATTTCGGCACTGAAGAAATGGCTAGGGAAGGAGCTGGAATTGATGACTTTGGGAGGAATTGAGAACGACTTCCACCCTCTGACTTAGGCTAAGCAAGGTTGAAACTACCTATCCTTGCTCTCTTATTTTACTTCTCTCATATTAATCTTCTGTTCTTCTATCTGTTGAGCATGGATCATAATCCTGGCTATGTCCATCTCACTAATTAATATTGCATATCTGCACTCATTGCCCACACTATCATTCACCCCAGAAACAAACTTACTCATCTTAGCCCTGCTGTCTCCTAATACATACGGAGCATATCTAGCTAGTTGAGTAAACTTAAGAGAATACCCTTTCACTATCATGCTGCCTTGCATAAGGTTAATAAATTCTAACACCTTAGCTTCCATCAGCTCTAGGGGAAAGAATCTATCTAGAAGAGCAGTGGCAAACTCCTTCCACTCTTGGGCCCTGTATCACCAGCCCTCTCTACTTTTCACTATTTGAACCACGTGTGAGCCACATCCTACAACTGAAATACAACTAGCTCAACACTCTCACTAGCGGTAGCCCCCATGATATTCGTAACCTTCTACACCTGATTAAGGAATTCCTGAGCGTCCTCGTTTGACTTAGACCTAAAAAAGGATGGAGAATTCATTCAGGTGCAGTCTTGAATCCTGGATGCAGCTGTATTGTCCACTGGGTTAGCCGGAACGACAGTTGGTCGTTCATTCTAGGCAGCAACTGAATTAGCAAGAGTAGTGAATGCAACTATAAACTCTGCATGAGAAACTTATTCTTCCGAAGGATCTTCTTGGACAAACTGAGGGGCTGACTGATTTCTATTTCTTCTCTTGGGAGGCATATTCTATAGAAAAAAGGGAGAAAGGAATTAGACTGAGAGTTAAATTTGAGCTCATGCTCACTGGAATGACATAAATACTAAAAGAAGGGAAACTATTCCTAAAACATATTATAGCCTCCTGTACATAAATATGGCGCGCAACACACTTGTGCACAAGACTCTACTAGATATAGCTTTTAGACTTCCTAGGATACTATTGAACCTGTCTCTAATACCAAGCTTGTAACGCCCCAAATCTGGTACCCGAAATGCTACACGGTGCTCATGACCCCAAAGAACCACAAGCTAACCCATGACTGATATTTGTACCTGAGCACTGCATAATATACTGTATAAATATGGAAGAAAAGGCTGAAAGGCCATAAGGCTCAAATATCTGATAAAACATAACATCTAAAAAATACGGTATATCAATACCAAAACGACTGAAATAACTGTCTAAATATGCTATAGTCTGGAAGCCTCTAAAATTGACTGAATAAGGAGTTGATGGGATATGTACCCAACTAACTCTAGCTACTGAAAGAATAAAATAATCAAATAATAACATCCTCGAATAATAAGGACTCACTGCTAGTCTGACTGCTGAAACTAGAATGCTACTGATGCTCTGGAGCTCGTGCTTCTGAAGCTATGGTATAAAACATCATAGCGCAAATACGTCAGTACGATTGAATGTACTGGTATGCAAGTGAGATAGGATGAATGCAAGGTTTCATATGCATGAACAATATTGACTGACTTAGTAATATGAACGTGAGAATAATACATGAATACGTGAACTATAACTGAGATCATGACATCACTGAATCTGAATACTGCTAATATAAGTTTTCGTATAACTGATATACTATTATCTGAATGACTGTGTCTGACAGTCCTATTTGTGATGGAACTAGTTGAGCTTCGTACTGAGATGGTTGACTGTATCTGACAGTCCTGAATTTTGTAGAACTATTTGAGTTCTATTACGAGACTGAGACTGAAACTGTGGGAAGTAGTCATATAACTGACATGCCCCTAATAAGCCATTATAGCTGATTTGGGGTCCAATCTGTAACCCTAATTTGAAGGGTGTCAATACCGCACCACTGGTAAGGATAAGTTGTGAGTGACCCTCATCTACCAGGTACTCTAATGAGAACAGTGGGACCCTCATCTAACAGGTTAAGCCACCTCATCTACCCTCTTCTAGCAGGTTTGATATCTCAACTTACACTGGCTACGTAGTTTTGGAGCGCAAAGATTTCTTCTAAGAATCACACCCTCTATTAACAGGTGAGTTTCCATCCTTGGGCTCACTCAGTGCTGAATCCTACTCCCATCTGAATAGATACTGAACATGATAAACTGAACTGAACTGGACTACATTTATTAAGTTTCGTTAACTGACGAAACACTACTGAGACTACTAAATTTCTAAGATTTTTGAGATTACTAAGTTTACTGAGTTTTCCTGAGTCCCATGACTGACTGAGTTCTATGAATCATGGCTTGACTGTGAGTATCTGAAAAATATGACACTAGCTCTAGGCACACAACTAAATTGCCAGGTACAAGTACCCCCAGGACTTGATAGCATGAAATTGACAAGACATGACACTTATTGACATATGCCCATAATCAATAATTCAAAGTACAATCATTGGGGATTTTTATGAAGTATTTGCATGCTATAAGCTTACACATAAATAGGAATGCATGTAAACATATCATAATTTCATAATCCTAATCTCATGAGCATTATGTCAATCCATTACAAAGAATTGCAATAATGTGGGAGTCATATCAAACATAAGGGAGAAACATGGATTCATCAATTTTGGTCACAAATGTGTCATAAGGCATAATTCCTATTCTCTTAGGCATTTTATCAAATACCTTGCATGCATATCTTTAGGATTAGGCATAAATATTGAAATAATACATCATGGCAACATTTTAAACTTTCAATGCAAGAAATTCAACCACATACTAATATATTTTCATGATAGTCATTAAAGTCTTCAACTTGGAAATCAAACAACAACATAAACATGGATATAATTCAATTCATACCATGGAATCTAAAGTTTATATTTCAAATAGGGTTTCTTGAGCTTCATGGGTAAAAGAAACCCATGAATCAACACTTGACATATCTGGGTGGATGATTTCTTGAAGATTGGTAGAGGAAAGCTTAAATTATTGACTTGGAATTAAACACCTAGGGTTTCTTATTCTTGGGGATTGATCTTTGAAAGAAACCTTAATTTAGTGTTATAGATGAATAATAAAGTTATGAGCTCTGGTATTATTTAATTAGGGGTTAAAATGGGTGGAAAAAGATCCAATTATACTTTTTAAAATGGCTTCAAATCACTGATCAGAAGAGGCGATGGTTTGGGAGATGGTCCGTCGCTGGCTCGATGGTCCGTTAATCCTGACCATCGCACTTGGCTAGAACCTAAACTTTTTGCCTCGTCTGCGATGGTTTAGGCGACGGTCCATCGCTAGCTCGATGGTCAATCGGTCCTGACCGTCGGACTTGGCCAGAAGATGGTTTCAGTGCCTTAGTCGCGATGACTTGGGTGACGGTCCATCGCTAGCTCGACGGTCCGTCATCTTGGCCGTCATTTTTGGGCAGTTCTGACAGTTCTTTGTAAAACATCCATAACTTTTTACTCCGATACCAGATTTGGACAAAATTGATATCGTTGGAAAGCTAATTCAATTTCTCACATGATAAAAAGTCAAAATTGGGGAAATTCTATCTGACATAAACATTTATAATTTAAGAAGTCATCACTAACTCTTCTGGAGACTAGCTTTGACTTAAAGAAAGTTAGGGGTATTTCACAATACTCTTTGCTATGGAGTGATGCACATTATTTTTAGATAAACAGATAGCACTGGAATTATTACTATAAATTTTCAATGGTTTGAAAGATAAATCATAATCACTAACATGATGAGTCATCTAAAGAATTTGAGCATAACATAACCTAATGGATATGAATTTAGACTCTATGGTAGAAAGAGAAACATAATTTTGTTTCTTTTTATTCCATGAATTGATATATTTTTGCATGAATTAACAAGTGTTATTGATGCTTTTTCTATCACTTTTGTTAGATGCAAAATCTGCATCTGAAAAATCTTTTAGCTCAAAATCATTAGATTTTGGATAGCACTCATAATAAATAGTCTCAATGATATATCTAAAAATTTGTTTGACGGTATTCAGATGAGGCTCCTTAGGGGTTGACTTAAATCTAGTACATTTATAGATACTAAACAATATGTTTTGTGACTGTCTATGAGATGTAGGAGTGAACAAATCATACCACAGTATCTAGTTTCATTAACATACTTACTTTCATCATTAGTTACTAGGTTACATGTGGAGCTCAAATGAGTGATGGTAGTTTTAGCATCATTCTACGAAATTTTTTAATGAGTTCTTTGGTATACTTTGACAAATAAAGGTTCCTTCAGTAGGCTGGTGAATTTGTAGTCCTAAGAAGAATGTTAACACTCCCATCATACTTGTTTTGAATCTACTTTGTATTAACTCAGAGAATTCCTTGCATAAATCAATATTAGTAGTTTCAAAAATAATATCATCAACATGAATTTGAATAAGAAAATATCCAGAGGAAATTCTCTTCATAAATAGAGTAGTGTCAATTTTTTCTTGAGTAAAAAGTTACTCAATCTATCGTACCAAGATCAAGGTGCTTGTTTTAAATCATAAAAAGCTTTTGATAACTTAAAGAAATGATAAGAAAAATTAGGATTTTCAAAATTAGGAGGTTGTTTTACAAAAATTTATTCTTCAATAAAACCTTTTAAGAAATCACTTTTGATATCTATTTGAAATAATTTAAAATCTTTATGAGAAGCATATTCAAGTAATATTTGAACTCACTCTAACCTTACTACTAGTGCAAATGTCGGATGGTAGCCAACTACTTCTTATTGTGAGTAAACTTGAATGACTAGATGAGCTTTATATTGAACCATCTTACCTGATTAATTCATCTTATTCCTGAAAACTCATTTAGTTCTAATTGTAGAATTTTTTTTTTGGTTTTACAACCAATATCCACCCATTATTTTTATAAAATTGCTTAAGCTCTTTTTTTCATTGTTTTGACACACTTTTTTGCTAAGGACTCATTTACCTTCTTTGGTTCAAGTTGAGATATAAGTGCAACATTTACACTACTTTTTCTAGACGCTCTTGTCTTTATTTCTTCCCTGGAATTTTCAATGATAAACTTCTTTAGATATTTAGGCTTGCTTCTCCATTTATTTGGTATAATTTCTTTGCAAACTGATCATCAATAGTAGTAGTAGTCAATTTTATTATAGAGTCAACTTCAATGGGAGTAAATTTTGCTACTTCAGCCTATCCATTCTCATCATTCTCACTACTAGGATTTGCAACAATATGATTAGAGTCATCAAAAATAACATCAACAGATTCTTTAATGCAAAGAATATTTTTATTGAATACTCTATAAGATATACTAGATTTAGAGTAATCCATGAATATATTTTCATCACTTCGAGAATCAAACTTATCAATGTTGTCCTTACCATTATTATGGATGAAATATTTGCACCAAAAGGGATGAAACCATCCAATGTTGGGTTTCCTATCGTTTAGCAATTCATAAGGATGTTTCCTCAGAATTGGTCATGTAAGACACATGTTTAAAATATGAAAAGCAATACCTGCACCTTATGCCTATTATTTATGGGGTAGGGAGTGTTCACAGATCATGGTTCATGTCATGTCTTGAAGAATTTCATAACTCCATTTTACTGAGGAGATCTTGGAGCAGAGAAACTGTGATGTAGCCTTGACTATTGCAAAATGCTTCAAAGATTTTTATCTCAAATTCTCCTCCATGGTTACTTCTTATAGAAGTAATATATTGATTTTTGTCCCTCTGAATCTTTTCAAAAAAAACTTCAAAACTCTATCAGGTATCATTTATGTTACTCCCTTCGTTTAAAAAAAAATGACCTAGTTTGACTTGGCATGGAGTTTAAGAAAATAAAGAAGACTTTTGAATCTTGTGGTCTTGAATTAAAGATATGTCAAATGTACGAAAATATCCTTCAATCTTGTGGTCTCAAACATACAACGTGGAAAGTTAAAATTTAAAAGTTGCTAAAAATGAAAGGGGTCATTCTTTTTAAAACAGACGAAAAAGAAAAGTAGGTCATTCTTTTTTAAACGGAGGGAGTAGATTAAAACATAATCCAAGTTAAACAAGAATAATCTTTAATAATATAAAAAC
Source organism: Capsicum pubescens (assembly GCA_030864215.1). NCBI lineage: Eukaryota > Viridiplantae > Streptophyta > Magnoliopsida > Solanales > Solanaceae > Capsicum > Capsicum pubescens. The sequence goes on from CM061543.1 coordinate 260,169,199, forward strand.
GCATACCTTTTACCTCCAATACTAGCAGTTCTAGTGGGACTAAAAAGGTCCATGTGGAATAGCTACAACGGTTTAATAGTATAGACAATATCTTTGACATGAAAAGAGTTTTTAATTTGCTTACCTAGTTGACATGCATCACAGATGAGTGTCTTTTTGCAGTTCAACTTAGGAAGACTAGTGACAAGTTCATGTTTGGATAATTTCTTAATGAGTCTCATGCTTGTATGACAAAGCTTCTAATGCCAAATCCACTAGTCTTCTAATATGAAAGTCGAGCTGATTTGCTCTTTGGTTATGTTGATATAGTCCAGAAAATATACATTTATGTGTCAAATTCTAGGGAGAATAGGTTTTCCAATATTTTTAATCACATATTTATCCTTTTTAAACCTTACCTCCGATCTAAATCAATATCACATGGCTGACTTATACTCAACAAATAATACTTTAAGCTTTTGACAAGATAAACGTTAGAGATATTACATTATTCATTAAAAGATATAGTATCAATACCTATTACTCTACCTTTGGAATTGTCTCAAAAGCTTATATCTCCTTCATCATAGTCAGCATATATTTACAAAAAATTATTCCCTGTCACATAATTTGAATATGTACTATCAAGATACCATTTCTTTTTAGGCTTTGAGCGATGTTCCTACAAAACAAATATATCACTTACTCTTTGGTATCTAAGTATTCTTGCGACCTTAAATATTAGTACCTGGATTGGAAGACTTAGTTTTGGGCCTCCAAAAATATTTGTTAGGATTTCTAAAATAAAATCTACAATTGTAATGCATATGAACAGATTTGCCACTATAGAAGCATGAAATATATGAGTATTTTCAGTGGTTGAATTACTATGAAGTGAATTATGATTATGATTAGTTGTTGTACAACTTGGAAGTTCTCAAATTCAGTTCCATGATCAGATCTGAATTTAGCAATCTTACAATTCAGCTTCATTTGAATTTTCTTGGAAAAAGTAACCATAACCTCATAGGTTTCATCCTTGGTTCTTAAGAACATTATCCAGGTTCACCTGGAGTAGTCATCCATAATGACAAACACATGTTTCTTTTCTCCTCTACTTTAGACTTTAACTGGTTCACACATATCCATGTGTAGCAACTCAAGAGGTCTAGACGTACTCACCTATTTCTTCAGCTTAAACAAAGACCTAGTTTGTTTACCCTTAATGCAAGCATCACAAACCTTTTTGTCTAGAAATTTCAACTTTGGCATGCCACAAACCAGGTCCTTTGAAATCAACTTGTTCAGCAATGAGGAGCTTACATGTCCCAACCTTCTATTTCATAGATCAACATCTTCACTTTGAAAACTTAAGCAAGTTAATTCCACATTATCTACAGACTCTAAATCAGCCACATACATACGTTTGAACCTTTTGGCGATAAAAATAACTCTTCCAGACTTCAAGCTTGACACAGTATACCCATCAGATAAGAACTTTACTTCATTACCTTTGTCACAGATTCGGGAAACACTTAGAATACTATACTTCAGGTCATTCACATAGTACACATCTTTTATTGCATGATCATGTGATTTTCTAATCTTTCTAAGACCATAATATAGCCTTTTTTACCATTTCCAAAAGAGACACCTCCAACATAAAGTGTCGTGTAAGAGAGAAAGCAATCAGTCCTTCAAATCATATTCTTTGAGCATTCACTATACATGAACCAGTTCTTACTGCAATCCCTTTCTCCCATGTGCAAACAAAGTCATTTATAGATTTGGGAACTCACTTGAGTTTGAGTTCCCAAAGAAAAATAAAGGTGTGACCAAATATTTCTTGGCCCATATAGGTATAGAGCTCTTCTTCATATTTTCAAGGGTATGAATCCCTTGGGATAAGAATTCTCTGACTGAATGTGTCTAGTAGTGCACATCCTAGCTCTAACCCAACTTTGACAGTTTTCCTTCAAGTGCCTATCTCTTCTATAATGAGTACATAGAGGTTTGTGGACCTTGTTTCTAACACCATGAAAAACCTTCCTTTAAGAACCAAGTCAATGGAATTTATATTGATATCCAAGGCGTTTACCACTATTGGCACCTTGACTAGTTAAATTAGAAAGAATTTGCAAGGATGTAGTCGATTTTAATAATTTGTTAAGTTCTTCTCTTATACGGACCCGGTCCCTTTCTAATTCTTCATTCTTATAGAGAGAAGTCCTAAGAAGATTTTGAGAATCCTTAAACTTTTATTCCATCTCAACTTGAAGCCTTAAGTCTTCTTTCATCCCTTTATCATCAGCATTATCCACTTTCTTCAGTTGATTTATTAGACTCAAATTTTTAGATTTCAACTTAGTGAATTGTTCTTCTGTTTCAGATAACTGGAGAGTTAAGGCAATTAGTTCAAGCTCTTGGTTTTCTAATTTCTATTCTAAGGCTTTTTTCAGCAGTCAGTTCATACACAGAATCAATCAATACATTTGTAAGCTTCTTAATCTTTCTAGTAGAGTAGTTATCTAAATTCTCCTTAATGTCATAGAGAGTTATCTCTTCTTATTCTTCTTTAGTATTTTCCAAAAAATCATACAAGAATTCAAAAGTTACTTTTTTATCCTTCACTGCCTACATGGAAATATCTTTATGTTTTCCATCTTTCTCAGATTCACTGGAGGAATCTGCCTCGACAGCTAAGGCCTGCTTCACTACATAATCAGCTGCAATGTTTCTTCCTGATTTTACTGGGACCTGGTCCCTGTTCTTCCCTTTATCACCACCCATCTTGAGATATTCTTGTAATGTATTTCGTGCATTAGACAATCCTTGATGAAATGCTCAGGACTTTCATATTTGTGGCAAACTTCAATAGTGCCTCCCTTTTTGCTACTACTTCCTCTTATTTGAAACTGACATCTTTTCTTTATAACTCTAACAATCCTTTTTGCCAAATAGGCAACATCAGTGTCTTACTCACTTGAATCTAACTTTGAAGACTTGAATACTAGAGAGTTTTCTCTTTTAGCTTTCTTCTTCATTTGCCTTTGCTGCTTCTTGGGTTTATGTGTCTTCAGATTACTAATAAGATCCTCCATTTTAGTGATAGCATCCACTTTGCTTTCCCTGGATTTAGGAAGAACCCCAAAAATTTTCTCACCTATTTGTAGAAAGGAATCACTTCTCCTAAGCAGTGCAACTCATTGGCGATTAAAGTGAATCTGGTATACATCTCTTGGATAGTTTCTCCTTCTTTCATGGTGAAGGTTTCATACTAAGTAGTCAGCATATAAACTTTTGAATCCTTCATATCAGTATTTCCTTCATGTCCCAGATTTCCTTAGCAATTTCACAAGATGAAATCTTGTTATATTTATCTGGTCATATGCCACAAACAAGCAATTTCTTAGCCTTGTAATTTTTTTCAACTTTTTTTCGATCATTATCATCAAACTCTCTCTTAGATTTGACAACTATATTTGTCATGTATCCTTACTTGAGCTCATTAATATGTACATGAGGACCATCAAGTATTATATCCATTAGCGCACTGTCCTCAGCCATAATGAAATCGAATATCCTAGTTTTCCATCATCCATAGTATTGACCATTAAAGCGAGGTGGTCTAGTAGTAGATTTGCCTTCTTCTAGATTAGGTGGAGCGGCTATGATAAATAAATCACTCTAGGTGTGAACCTTTTAGAGTGTTCTGACTCAGATATCAATTGTTGAAACGTAAAGGGAGGGGTTGCACCACACTATTGGGACCAGTTCCCTTAGATTCAAACACGGGAAATAAAGCAGTAAAGTAGTATGAGACTAAAACTTTACTGTAAAGTAAAGAACACAATGGTTTAACGTGGAAATCTTCTTACTTAAGGGAGAAGAAACTACAGCTTGCCCTCACAAGCTCTCAAAACTCCACTATAATCAAGCTCGTAATTACAGACTCCATGGCAACTTAACTCTAAGCTCCACTTATTTGTAACAACTCTATTACAAGCCCTCCTTAACAACTCTATCAAGATCTCTTCACAATATTGATTAACTCTAACTAATATCAACTCAAGTAACTCTACCTAACACTCTCAAGAACACTAAAAAATCATTACTCTTATAACACAAGTAATTCAATTACTGACCAAGACTTGACACAAGTACACTCATTCTTTCAGCACATACAGAAACTTAGAACTTGAGCAATATGAGTTTTTGCCATTTTTTTCTTTCAATAATCAAATTGCAAAAATCATGCAATTGAGAAGCATTCTTTTTTATTTATAGTAGGATATTGATTAGGGTAGAATTTCAATTGGGCCAGGTGTCCTAACTGGTACACATATCACCTGCATAGTTTGTTAGACTAACAAATGAAACTGTGCAGGACATGTGGCAGTTGTACTAAATTCATGAAGACTCAGGGACCAGGTCCTTTGTTGTCATCTGATCATCATCAAAACAAGATATAGCAGTTATCATAAGTAGATCTACCATTGCTAGATTTTTTGTCAGATGGTTAAGAGAATCAATTTATTGATTTGACCAAACAATACTATGACTGGGAAATTATTGAAACTTGATGCTTTAGTTGTTAACTTATCTTTTTCTTCTTAAAGAAATACTTTTTTTTAATTTCACAGACTTCAACCTTTTATTTTCAAGTCTCTTCTTTCTCTAAACAAAGTTGTACTTTCATCACAAGCTTTATTTAATTCTTATATGGCATAATTTAATAAATTTTGCATAGTAAAGCATTCATTGAAGGGGTTCAGTTCTTATTTGACCACTATATTCAATATTCATGATGCAGACATCTCTAATACTATCATTTTCATCTTCAGAGTTTCCTTTATCCTTCCAACTATTGAAGGCCTTTTAATTTTCTTTGGAGAATCTTCACTTTGCTTCTAGACAATCATTTACAATGTGGTCATATCTTCCACAATAATAGCATCTTTATTCATTATTCTTGTAATCAGTGATTTGCCTCCCTCTTGAGTAATTTGGTTTCCCTCTTCTATGATTCCTAGATCTTATGTAGTTGTTAACCACTATTCTAGTAAGATGAGTAATTTCATCTTCACATAAGGAGCTATCATCTTTTTTATCATTTTCAGCTTTTAAACCTATATTTTTCTTTTTATCATCCTGCACTTGATCCTTTTTTTATGTGCTCTTTCAAAAGAAATGAGATCTCTCATTACTTCATCTTAGGTCATTTTTCTTGAATTCATTCTTTCAAGAGCCATCACTTAAAAATCTATTAAGGTGGCAGACCTCTAAGACTCCTAGTGATCTGATCTATTATAGGATAGTTTTACTATAGCTTTGAGTTCACCAATAATTTTACCAAATTGGGCAAATATTTATTCAATATATTCTAGATGCTTCATCTTGAAAAATTTCATATTCATAAACCAAAGAACTTATAAGAGACCTTCTCAATTCCATCATATGTAACTTTCAGTTTGCCCCACATTTTTTTTGACAGTTTCACGATGATAGAATTGTATAACACATTTTTTGCGTTTGAATTGACTAGAATGATATCCCTTTGTTCATCAATGTAATCCTTCAAGTTGTAATCTCTTCAGTTAATGTTTCACCATCATCAGATTTCTTTCCATCTTTGTTGGCAACAATACGTGAAAGATCACCAGGCTTGATAACTCTCCACATTGTTACATCATAAGGTTTTTTTGAAGCCTTCCATCTTTATTTTCCAATAGGAGAAATATTTTCCATTGAAGTTAGGGGGTCTAGTTTGAGATGTACCTTCAGAGAACTATGCTCCAGCAACAGTTTGAGTCATGATATTTTCTCACTTTGTTGTTAGGAAAATATATGTGAGCCTTTCTCTGATACTAATCAGACGTGTTAGAGGGAATGAATTACTATTGTTTTATTTATAAGTTGAATTATTGTAGAAGTCAATCAACTATCAGAATAATATTAAGAAAGAAAAGTAAATACTATAATGAAAACATTCAAAAAAAAACTTTGATGTTAGATAATTTATATAGTTAACCCATAATAGATCTTACTCCAGCTCCCTTAGATTGAAAGGTATTTTACTAGCTTTCATTGGTGAATAAAAGCAATACAGGATTTGAATATATCTTTTTAACTTATACTCACACTTTTGATACAATGGCTCACAACTATATTATTTTCTCTCCTTTCTTTCTTGATACACAACAATCTTACAAGGAATACAATATTTAATAAAAGTAGAGCAAAGAGTTGGAGAAAGTTGAGACAAGTTGTATATATATTTTTTTCTTAATATTCCATCCTTTAAATAGTAGAGGTTAGACTACTAGCTTTTTTTATAATTTGGATGAAAGGCAACACAATAGATTTGATTCTTGAAAATGAGATGTTAAATATCCTATTTCCATAATAAGGTTGGACCATAATTATGATCCTTCTTTAATCAATCTTGCAATTTTCTTTATTTAATAAAGGATTCTTGATAAATGGAAGGGGTCTCTCATTCCTTGGAACAAGATTTGATTCTTCTTTCCTTTGGTACAAGATCCTTCTTTTACTTCTTGAAGTAGAGTATTGAAATATTTTTTTCGATCAGCCTTAAATTGATACTCCTTCCTTGTGAATCTTTTACCATGCACTCTTGACTTATTCTTTAACTTAAACCTTGCAAAGTTGCCATACATTAAAATTTGACATTATCATAAATGTCTTTATCACCTATTGCTTTAATTTTCCTAACATAGTGATCATTTAGAAATTAGGTCAAATGATCCCATGAATCACATTGGCAAATTTCCCAATTGATGAGTTTATATCTATATCTTAGCGATTCTGAGATCTTTGTATAAAAATAAATCATGGGACAACCACCATCACCAGATGTCATAGGTGTTGGCTCCAAAGATCCACAGTAAGACTATCAGTTCCACTTTATGATACAAACAACACATCCAGTTGGTCAGAAGATTTCATTTCAAGGTGAAGTGTTCCTTGAGTCATGAATCTAGGAGAATCAGTGTTGTTTTGGAGATAAATGAACATCTTTTTCTTTGTTATCTTCATTAGCTAATGCTAAAGACTTCTCCTCATGCCACTGTTCTTGAGGCAAAAGCTCAACTTCCATTAAATTACCATTAAAAAATCTATTCATTATTGTACGCCCATATATAATTATCTCATCAATAATTCTTTCACTTCCAAATTCCAACATATGATTCAAATGGATTAAAATGGCTAAGACGAAGTTTCCACTGGTGAAAAAGTCCCCGTAGCAAGCCAGACTGTTGAGTCCTTAGTTTTGATAATTAACAAATTCATAGTTTGGGAGTTGTGCCCTGGAGGTTTTATTTATGACAAAATCTTATACGCATTAGGGAATAGGTTGGGCTCACCTGTCGCTGTCACAGTCAATAGTCCAACTGACACAAAGTACAAAAGTTAGTGAAAAGTTGTTGCCACTTTTTTGCCTCAACTAATAAGATCTCTTCTAAGTTGCTTGTATCGATTATCTTCCTCAATAAGAAAACCAACACTTCCATATACTTACAACTAAATATCCTTCTTAAGTGGTGAATCAAAGGCTACATATTTTAGCAGGAATTATTCTTCATCAAGTTGTATTTTTTACTTTCTTATTGTAGTTGAGTCTTTGCATTTTGTACCTAAACTTTTGCCTATTCTTGCTTATGATTATTGTAGATGTTGTGGAGTAACCTTTTTGTATAATTATCTAGAGTTAGGTGATTGTGTCAAGCTAGATTTAGCTTGGTAAGTCCAGTTAGAATTATCTAGAGGTTGGAAGTAGTAGAGTTACTGCTTGGGTTTCCTTGTAATAGAGTTGTTGCTAGGAAGCAAAAGATTAAGAGGTTAATTCTTGGAGTCTGTATTCAAGAAGTTACTTTAATACAGTGGAGATTAGAAATCCTAGATGCAGGTCATAGTTTTTATCCCTTGAGCAAGGAGTTTCCACGTAAAAATCTTATGTCCTTTATTTTAATGTATTCCTATACTTATAAATTTGTAGATCTCCTAGTTCTGTTGCATGAGTTTATATGGGAACATTTCTCTGAGTTGAGGAGCAAACCCACTTCAAACCTTCATTTGGTATCTGGGGAGGTTCTTCCATAATAAGGCTAACAACTTGGAAGGATCTTAAGAAGAGAAATGACAGTTCCTCTAAATCTAGATAAAGGCCAATCTACCACAAGACCCCCAAGATTTTAACATTTCTTAGGGACTAAGTCCCTAATCAGGTTAGTACCATTTGTTATTCCTAAATAATGACTTCTTAAAATGTTTAATAAATGTGCCACGTCATTCTCCCACCCTTTGAAAAGGTTGCCAATCGTATAGGTTCAAAAATCATATAAAATTCATTCTCACCTTGAAAACTCTCTCACTCCAATATCTCATCGGATCCCTAACTGTTCAAAGATCCTGCTTTTTTCGTCTTTCTCAGACTTTCCTACTTAAAAAGAGGCATTTATCATTTGATTCAACCATGAGTAAGAAGATGGGAGCTCTAAGACTCCCAACCTCAAGCACTAAACCTCCCAAATGGGAACCTCCCTCACCAAACCTGTCCACCAGAAGGTAAAATAACTCCCTTGAAAGCACTGATGATGATGATATGGCACTTCCACCTATTCTTAATCTATCAGGAAACCATAGAGGTAGTGTGAAGAGCACTAGAAGAAGACGGCTACAAAAGATTTGATATACTTCCAGAACTAAATTAGTTGCTAAAGGGAAAATAGTCATAGAAAAGTCAAACAGTGATACTAAGAGCATGTTCAAAGACAGTGATGATAGTGAGATAGAACAAATATTTAAAGGAATAAGTGACTATAAGGCTGAGTCACCTGAGTCTAATCATGCGAAATACTATATTGGTATTAAAGTGATGAGATAAGAAAAGGGGATGCATTTTTGAAGAAAAGAAAGATGGTTCTAGTTATGAAACTAAAACCATTGTCCTCCTTCACTGGTAAAAGAAAAAGATCAAACCAATTTGTTGTGAAGGAATTAGACTCGGGTTTAAGCTTTTCTAGAGAGGAAATTATTGATTTTATTAAGAACCAAGAAGTCCTAGGTGGAAGAGTGTTTGACCCTATTGTGGCTAATACGCCAGAAATAAGAGAGTTGCTTGAGATGGTAAAATTTTGGAATTGGGAACACCCATTTGATCTTGGTGTGTCTCATATCTATTAGTAGAAAGTAAAAGTGTTTTATTATAATTTGGAAATCTTTGTCGATGGCCTATATCTGACGTCTTGGGTTAATGGTGTGGATATGGCATTGGATGAAGAGACACTCTCTAAAATCCTTGGTGTTCTAACTGTGGGAATCAGGTCCATCAAGTCGAAAAAAGAATCTGCTAAATTTTTAAAATTATGTGGTGCTAAAGAGTTCAACAATAAGGCTCTCGAGGGGAGGGGGAATTTCAGTTATTGCTTGAACTTGTGAAAGAAGAACTACTCTCTAGGTCTGATAAGGAGATCACTGTTTTACCTCTTTGATAATGCCAAAAGGGGGAATTAATATGTATCTGTATGTGTAGAGATGTATGTATATGTGGATATATATGGGTTGTCTGATAGATATGAGGTTGTGTTGATAATACTCTCATTCAGGGGGAACTTAATACTTATTGATAGGGGGAATAAGGTGGAGGGTGCTTGTATTCTTATAGGCATCATTGATAGGGGGAATTTATTGGGCAAACTAGTTTGGCATGTGGTATATGGATTATGTGTGTTGTTGAGGTGTAGGCTATGTTGTGTAGAAGTTGACTGAAGATGCTGAGTATGCTGATCTGATTGTATGGATTTGTCATCATTAAAAAGGAAAAAATCGTTGAATCCTTAGTTTTGATGATTGATAAATTCATAGTTTGGGACCTTTTTCCTGGAGGTTTTGTGATGAAAAAAGCATCTACACATTAGGGAACATGTTTGGCTCACTTGTCACTGCCTAAATTAACAGTCCAGCTGACACAAAGTATAAAAGTTGGTGAAAAATTGTTGCCACCTTTTTGCCTCAACCAATGATATCTCTCCAGGTTTTCTTGTATAATAATATATATTGCTCATCTTCCTCAACAATAAAACCAAAACTTCCATATACTTCAACTAAGTATCCTTCTGAAGTGGTGAATCAAAGGCTACATACTGCAGCAAGAAATTATTCTTCATCAAGTTGCATTTTTTATTTCCTTGTTGTAGTTGAGTCTTTGTATTTTGTACTTAAACTTCCGCCTATGTTTTCTTATGATTATTGTAGGTGTTGTGGTATAACCTTTCTATATAATTATCTAGAGTTAGGTGATTGTGACAAGCTAGAGTTAGCTTGTGAAGTCTAGTTAGAGTTAGATGGAGGGGAGAAGCTGTAGAGTTACTCTTTGGTTTCCTTATAATAGAGTTATTGATAGGAAACAAAGGATTGAAGTCTGTATTCAAGAAGATGCTTGAGTATAGTGGAGCTTAGAAATCCTGGAGGTAGGTTGTGGTTTTTCTCCCTTGAGCCAGGAGTTTCCACATTAAAAATCTTGTGTCCTTTATTTTATTATATTGCTACACTTCTAACTTTGTAGATCTCCTAGTTCTTGTTGCGTGAGTATATCTAAGAACAGTTCCCTGAGTTAAGGAGCAAACCCATCCCAACCCTTCACAGACGTAATTTCTGGCATGGGCTTATGCTCATTATAAATGACTTTTCGCTTTGAAGGCCTTAAATCATAGAATCACCCATATTAACATCCGCAAAAGGAAGCTGGACTTTTAGGTCAAGCAATTACGACTGATCAAGTGACTTTACATAACAATCAATTATCTCTGCAGAAATTCCCTCCTCAATTGCCTACTTATTGTTCTTTCTATCATTCGTAATTAGCAAGACACTTATTACGCTGCCAAGTTGATCCTGATACCATTTTGCTGCGGCCCTAATAACTCTATCATTCTGATCACTTGCACTTTTACCAACCATGAACTTCACATTATTATTCGTATGACATTCATTAGAAAAGACAAAGAACTTCCTTAAAGAATTGCTGCATATAGCCCTGAGTCTACTATCAACCGCAATATTGTTGATCTTGAATTCCAGGGATAGCTCAATTGGTAGAGTAGAGGACTGAAAATCCTCGTGTCACCAGTTCAAATCTGGTTTCTGGCACATGATTAATTTGTATGGGTCTCTCTCCACTAAAATTAATTTCTAATTAATTGATTTGAATCATACATATTCTTTTAGAGTCTATATTAGAATAATAGCTTTATCCAGTGTGGCGATCCGACTTAGATGATCGAATCGATTCTTTCACTTTATCGAACTCAAAATGGAGGCTCTCTTTACCAAGAGGAGAAGATAAACTCTTTAGCGATAGAAGGTATATTACTAATTGATTCTTTGGCCATTTTATGTTCGAACTTTAAACCGATGAGGCGCTGCTGGATGCTTTTGATTAATAGAACACGAAGAAGATTTAAAAAAAAAAAAGTTATAATGAGCTGGATCAAAGGAAAGATTATGATAAGCATCTATTTGAGAACTTCCTTAAAGAATTGCTACATATATCCCTGAGTCTATTATCAACCGCAATATTGTTGATCTTGAACTCCTCCAACACCACGGATATCACTACCTTAAGTTTCCGAATAAAGTTTTTAAGAAAAGATCTTCATCTATAGTAGTATTTCTTATTACGACATGTCTTGAGATTCTCAAAGTTCTCAACTAATTAACCAACTCAGACTTTTTAAAAAATTTAAAATACTTCAAGTATCATTGTCTTCTATAAATTTGAATATGTACCACCTCCATTTCAAAATAATCTCACAATCTTCATTTTATAATCAAACATATAAACTTTGACCAACATCTTAAGATGTATATTTTTTTTTATAATAATTTTGGTATAATTTTTGAATATCCAAATTTTAATTTCACTTATCGAATTAACCTAATGTAGTTTAGCTTTGAAAATCAATCAAATTGACTCTAGAAGAAAACATGTGACAACTATTTTGAATGGAGGTAGTAACATATTTCTACGTTGAATTCCTTTTATTTAATAACTCCTTTGCTTATCTAGTAAATAAAAATGTCAAGATTGTTGGGTTTGAAATCGAGAGGGCGTCATGCGGAAGCTATTAGTTGCAAACTATGAGACGATAAATAAGATGACAATGAAAAATAATACTAAAAACATAATTTTATTATATGATTTGGCCAATTGGCCTACATATAAAACCTAATATTAAAAACATAAAACTAATAAGAGAGAAAATCTCCCCCTAAACGAAAATCTTAAAAGACTACATCGTGGATGTTATTGTGTTATGGTATGAGAAGGGGGTCTTCTACTTATAGATGTCCAAAACCTTTCCTCCAAGAAAGAGGTTAGCCAAATATGGGAAAAAATTATATTTTTTCCTTCAGGAAAAGTAAAAGTAATTATGGTAACTTTTATTTTCCTTTTAAGAAAAAATAAAACTTAAATATAGTAAGAAAATCAGGGCAAAAATCCTAACAAATCTCCCCTTTTTGGCTTGATTTTCTTCACTTGATCCGTTTTCTCTTCATAACACATGCATGAACTTCGTTCTTGATATAATCTTCATAACTGCTGCTTGTCATGGTTAAAAATAAGGTTTAAAATATCATGGTTAAAAATTGGTTTAAAAGTAATATTTTATTTTCATTTTTAAAGATGTTGCAGCAGGCGTGTTGGAAATATGGTTGAAACGTGTTCTCCACATGTAGTTCGACAAAAATCTTCATTATCATCCAAATTATTGCAGCTTGATTTTGAAACCGCTTTGAACTTGTTTAATCTCGTCACACCATTGGACCATTGAACCATAAGCTTTGATACCACTTCTTGGGTTCGAGATCGAGAGGGCGTCATGCGGAAACTATTAGTTGCAAACTATCGTAGTGATAATTCAGACGACAAATAAAAACATACTAAAAAATATATTATTTATGTAATTTGGTCAAGTGACCTACATATTGAAAACTAATATACAAAAAAATTAAAAATTATTGGGAGAAAATCTCCCTCTAAATGAGACTCTTTAAATGATTACATTGTGAATGCTACCATGTTATGATATGAGAAGAGGGTCATCTCTTTATAGAGTTCCAAAATCTTTCCTCTAAGAAAGAGGTTTGTCAAATATGAAAAAAAAATATATTTTACTTTCAGAAAAAAGTAAAGTAATTAAGGTATTACTTTTATTTTCCTTATAAGAAAAGTAAAACTTAATTTTGATAAGAAAATCAGGGTAAAAATACTAACAAAGATTTTGTTTACTTTGTGGATAAAGAATTACCAAAATTACAATTTCTAGATGAAAATAGAAAATTTATATATATAGTAGAAGCAGATGCCAGTGAATATGGTGCGTAGATACCATTTGTAGGGGGGTGCGGATTAGGTGCGTAGATTCAACTAGATAATAAATACGTATTTCATCTGTTTTTCTAGTAGTTGTATGTTTCTCATATCTTTTTCTAAAAATTCTATGTAATTTATCATGCTAAGTATTTGTAAGAGTAGTTACGTATGTGTGGTATATAATTTACTCTAGTCATGTAATATTTACCAAATGCTTTTTCTAATATGATTTTTCTTATATCTACTACAGTTATATCTTTAAGTGCATATAAAATAAGTATTTTAAATTTATCTACCATCACATCAGATAAATAATTATTCATTTTCATAAAATTGCTTTTTTCAAAATATTTCCTTCAACCATATACATAACAAAATATAGTCATCTTAGATTATTATATACTAGATTATTCTTAAATAACATGTTCTTCGGTCACTATTAGCATGGTAATCTGGATACTTTTCCCTTAAACAGCGCCTCTACTCTGGTTACTCCCCACCACGGCTTCTTGCCTTATTGGTTTCACCTTTAGGATGGCATAGTTCTTAGGGATCTTTCTCCGTTTCCACTTTGCTAATAAACTTCTTAACATATTATTCCTCGAATAATTCTACTATAAAGTAACTAACATGAATTTATTTTATCATATCATGATTGTTGGGAATTATGAATTTAGCTATTCATAATCATAAATAAATATACCCGTTCTGATAGGTTTGATATTTCTGTGCTTTGTTCCTCCATAGATTTTTCCATTGATATATACCTGTTTTTTAATAACTAAGCAAAATATTTATTGTGGACTTTGAGAGAATGTTTGCTTCAACGCATGAAGGCTTGCTTTGCAATGCCTTCTGCTTTCTCTATTTATAGAATGAAAAATGTACAAAAGTTTTTACATCCGTATTCAATAAAAATATTAAAAAACTAAAAAGCTAAAAAAAAAACTAAAAAAGACTTAAAAGTCTTTCTTTTCACCTAACCTATAAGACTTTCTACTTTACATTAACTTCTCAATAAATGCTACTAACTAATGTTACTAACTAATGTTAACTTTTACGTAACAACTTTGTACAAATAAGTCTTCTGTCTATTTTGTCATATCTGTTGTATCTCCATTATTGCTCTGGTCTTATCTTTCCAGCTGGCGTTCTTATCTTTTATTCTAGCTGAACTGCTGGGACATCATTATCTCCTCCATTACATTTTGAACATCTATGATCTGGATATTTGTGTCCAATAGTTTTGCAGTATCTGGTCAATAATTCTTCCGAAATAAATTTTTCCCTGATAGCTCTGGCAATAGGTTCTGTTTCTGGTTTAAGCAACGTGATAATCCATTGCCTAATAGTTTCCATATCTGCTTCTCGTAACTCTTTTGAATTCGAATATATTAATACATGATCTCTTGAATAGTAGTTCCATATGGGATTTTGTTTGCAATATGTATTTGCTAGCTCTTATAAAATTGTAGATAATCCGATAATCCTCTTGTTTGCATAAAATTTTGGTATCTCGATTCTGGGTATCTCTGGTTGTGAAATAATATCTTGTGGTATAATCATATCTCGTGTCATTCCTATCTTCACAACTTGTATAGGTTTTTTAACTTCATCAAATAATATCTCTGCTGGTGCCGCGTAAATTTTTATAAAGAACAAGGTACCTTTAGTTATTCTTTTAAAAATGATAAATGCTTCATATATCTCTGGTATAGTGGATATCTCAGTTCCGTCCGTGGTATATACAGTACTAAGTAGTCCATATTCGTAGCAAGTTTTAACTATGTTTGGTTTGGTTTTAGGTAAGGCAATTAGTTTATTATATCCGGTCAATCTCTGGGTTATATAATTTGTATCTGGTTCTTGGACATTTGTAGCTTTTGGGTTGCTATTTAAAAAGGTTTGTATATTGTAGATATTTTCTATGTATTTTTGGGATGTGTAGTTATAAACTTTTTTATCTTGGTTCAGACAATCTCGATATGTGGTAATTTGTGGGGGTATAAACATGGGATCTTTTGGTGTATTTGGGGTATATGGTTTTTCAAATATTTTATTCATATTCATGTTCTGGTATCTTGGTCGACTAGCTCCTTTGCTTGTACCTGCGGAAGTAGATAGATAAACGTTATGGGTTTTATGGAGTATCCCAACGTCTCCTTCTAGCTCTGGAATTTTAATGTCTTCCGATCGACATAGCTCTGCACACTGCTGAGTTAGCTGATTTGTAGCTATAGACTTCAGTTTACCTTCATTAGTCTTTAGCTTTTCTATCTCATTACCCATACTGTCCACTTTTATTGAAAGCGTAGTTAGGGTGTTGAGTATCTTTTCTAGAGTATCTTCTTCTATAATATCAGTCTGTGTAGCTTTGTCTTGATATGTAATCTGCAATAACATTTTTGTTAGTACTGATTACTTCTATTGTAAATGTAAAATTTAATATATTCAATACTAGTCTCCGAATTTCTTTTGTTGTAACTGAATTTTGTATTTTCTTTGTTAGCCACCAGCGTACTTGTGTATTATCTGTTCGCACAATAAATTTGTTATATACAATATATGGCTCAAATGCTAACAAACATTTATATAATGAACATAATTCTTTTCTATTTATTTCCCATTTTATTTCTGTCTCGTTGAACGTACCTGAGTAATATCTACAATGGTGTTCTATTTTTTCTGCTTCATATTTATATTTGAGTACTCCTCCGTAACTATATTCACTGGCATCTGCTTCTACTATATATATAAATTTTCTATTTTCATCTGGAAATTGTAATTTTGGTAATTCTTTACAAAGTATTTTTATTTTTTGAACTTGTTTTTTATCTTCTTCATTATAGTTATATTCTATATCCTTTTTTAATTTTTTTCTGTAGTGGTTTTAAGTTTTCTGCTAATTTTGGAATATATTCTCTTACTTGGTTTACTAATCCTAAAAATGATTGTAATTTCTTTTTCGTATCTAATTCTTCTTTCGAATTTATTATTTTTTGTACTATATGTTGTTGCATTTTTACTCCACTTTTATCTATTTGTATTCCTAAAAATTCTATTTGATTTTTCATAATTTCAGCTTTCTTTTTACTTAAACTTATTCCCGAATTTTCTATTATATCCGTAAATTGTTCTAATAATTTTAAATGTTCTTCTTTGATCTTTGTATATAATAGTATATCGTCTATATATACTATACAATTAGGTAGTTGTTTAAAATAACTATCCATAAAATATTGATATCTACCTGGTGCATTTTTATATCCAAATGGTAGTACATTCCATTCATAAAATCCTTGTGGTACCGTAAATGCGGTTAATTCCTTAGATTCTTCTTCTAACTTTAGATGGTAAAATCCTGATTTGCAATCAAATTTACTAAAATAATTATATCCTTGTATTTGTCTTATTTTTAATATCTTATTCGGTATTGGGTAATTATAAGTTATTGTTTTTGCATTTAAATTTCTATAATCAATAACCATTCTACTTTTTCCTCTTTTTTGTTCACTATGTTTATTTACTATAAATGCTGGGCTATTATGTTTGTTATTACTTTTTTGTATATATTGTTTTTCTAATAATTCATCTATATGCATTTTAAATTCTTTTAAATCATCAAAATTATATGTTAATGGTTTCTGGGTTATTATGCTATTTTTATCTATTAATTCAATTTTTATAGTAGTTTTATGTTTTTCCCATCCTTTTAATGGATCTTCACTATATAATTGTTCTAATTTTTTCTTAATTATTTCTATCTTATTTATTGAAAATATAGTTATTTCTGTTTTATTTATCGAAAATACAACTAATTCTATTGTATCTTCAGTATTTTTTATATTTTCTAACTTTTGTGTAATTTTTTCACTTCCCTTTATCCAATCAGTTTTCTTTCTTATTTTATTATTAACTCTTTTTGCTCTTACTTTTTGTTTACATGGTGTTGTAAACCACCAGTCTGTTCTAGTTATTATATGTGGGTATAATTTATCTAGAAACGGCATTCCTAAAAGTATATCTTTTGATGTTAGTTCATAATTATAAATTTCTTCTATTGTTAATATTTTATCCCATACTTGTGTTTTTACATTCTTAGCTTTATAAGTAATTAAGCTTCCTTCGTTATTAAATCCGTTAACTATTATTGGTGTTTTCAATTTATCCCATTTACTTTCTGGTAAACAATTATATCTACATAAATTAGCTTCTGCTCCTGTATCTATCATAGGCGTATAATATCTACTGTAATATCCTTCTACTACTATCTTCATTAATACATATATTTTCATTTTATGTTAATGCTCTTCTTAAGAATAATTTCTCTCTGTTATATGTTATAGTTAATTGTGTATGTTCTATATTATATGGTTTTACTTGTTCTAGCCATTTTATTCCTAATATTATGTCTGTTTTTTGCATTTCTTCTTTTACTTCAAATTCTATTTTTATTTTTCTTATTCCCATTATTATTTCTTTTTCTGCTATATTTTTAGTATTTATTAAGCTTCTTGGTAGATCTGGGCATATATTATTGTCGGTTTTTATTTCCTCATTTTTTACTAGATATTTTGCTATATAATTTTCTTCTTGTCCTGTATTTAATAGTATTAAATATTCTTTTTCATTTACCTTTCCTGTTATGTAATAATGGTTTGAATTATCCATTGAACTTGTTTCATAACTTATTCTTTTTGATGAGCTTGATGATTCCGGTTTATCATAAGCTGTTCTTTTTGTTGTACTTATTCTATCATTTATTATTTCTAGATTTTCTTCTACATCTATGTCTCTATAGCTATAATCATTATAGTCTATCGTTTTTACAAATTGTTCAAATGGGCTATCTATTTGTATCTTATTAATCTTATTTTTTCCCGTTATTTTATGTTTTGTTGTTAATACATATAAATTTTTGCATCTTGCTGTAAATATTTTACTTCCTGGAGTTAATTCTATTCCTGATATCTTCCAATATAATACTAGTGATTTATCTATATTTCTATCCGTTACTGCTACTGAATAGTTCGCACTTATTATGAATTTAAATTTTTGGTATATTAAATTTCCTTTTATGGCAGTTATTATGCTTTTTTCTATAGGTTTTATAATTCTATCATCTGCTAAATATAATTCTATTGGTGTATCTATTCCTTCTCTAAAACATGCTTTAATTAATATTTCTGTACCTCCAAGGTGTACATATTTTATTGGGTCTCTACTTTTTATATCGTTTATTTCTTTATTAATTATTCTTTTTGTTACTAGTGGTATACTGGCTTTACCTTTTGCATATCTACAGTCTATTACGTGCTCTTTTTGACTTACTACATAATATTCTTCCTTTTTTCTAGTAAATATATTTTTTATTGTTGGTATTTTAAATATTTTTTCTACACTTAAGTCTAACTCTTTTCCTTTTATTTCATCGAATACATTGTTATCAAATATTATTTTTTGATCTGTTCCTTCTTCATTTAAATATTCTTCTTTTGTTAATATTTTTATATCTTTTTCAGTCATTTAATTCATCTAATTCACTATCTATTTCATTATCTGTTTCATTCTCTGAAATTTCATATATACTGTCTTCGCTTTCTAATTCGTAATCTATATAATCTATTTGCATATATTCTGTATTTTCTATTTTTATTTCTGATATTTGTTTATTTTTTGGGTTTTTAGGTAATTTACAATCTCTAGCTAAGTGTCCTAACTTTCCACAATTATAACAAGTACATTCTTTTATAGATTTTTTCTTTCTATATGGTCTCTTGTTTTTGTAATTTTTTACATAATATCTTTTTCTTGGTTTTTTGTATTTATATTTTGATCTTTTGTATTTCTTATATTTCTTATGCCTTTTTCTTTTCTTATAATATCTTTCTTCACATCCAAATTGAGGTGTTATTTTATCTTTGCAATATGTTAAATTTTTTATTAATGTTTTTTCCATTTTTATTTCTTCTCTGTATTTTTCACATAGGTTTCTATACCATTGTTGTAAAAATTTTATTCTTGCTCCTAAAGTATCTACTATTTTTGTTTCATCCCAACTTTTTATTATTTTTGAACTAAATGGTTCAGGTAATTTATTAAAATATAATTTTCTTATTTCTTTACTTTCTTCTATATTATATGCTCCTTTA
Organism: Capsicum pubescens; assembly: GCA_030864215.1. Classification (NCBI taxonomy): domain Eukaryota; kingdom Viridiplantae; phylum Streptophyta; class Magnoliopsida; order Solanales; family Solanaceae; genus Capsicum; species Capsicum pubescens. Next base: position 260,188,729 of record CM061543.1, read on the forward strand.
TAATAACATTCTTTAAATGCGCAAGTATATTCATCTATGTAACACATATTACATATTGCTAATTTTAACATTAAATTTCTATTTATGTCTTTCTCTTCATTTTGTTCTTCTTCTGTTGTTGTCATGCTACTGAATTCGTCTTTTATAGCTGTTTCATATTTTTTTAATAATTCTATAGGTGTTAATTTCATTATTCCTTCTGTGGGTTTGTCAGTTCTTAATATTTTTTTACTATTTTCAGTTAGATTTAAAAACCATAATTTTACTGTTCCTATTAGTGTTCTTTCTATATATTCTGGTGCATCTGTTACACTTATATTATTATCTAATAATTGTTTTGTCATATATCTTATCCATAATTGTATTGTTTTTTCTGTATCTATTACACAATCTAAGTCTAGAAAGTTATAATTTTTATTAACTATTTGTTTTGGTGTCCATTTGTCATATTCATTCTTTAGATTATATCTTTTAAACTTATTTTTATAATATGTAGGTTTCCTTATTTCTGATGTACTGGGTATTATATTTTGATCTTCTTTTTTATCAAGAGTATTTATTTCTGTATTGATGTTTTCTAAATTTTCTTCATTAATTGCTTCTTGTTTTTCATTGATTTCTAAATTTTTTGTATTTGTTAATATTTCTGTATATGTTTCACTATCTTCTGAATCATAATTGTCTGTTTCTTCAACATCTATATTATTTATTTCTAATTCCTTATTTTTTATTTCTTTATTGTCTATTTCTAATTTTTCTTTAAATTGATTTATCTCGTTTAATAATTTTTGTTCTTTATCTTTTTCTTCTTTTTCTTTCTGTCTTTTTTCATACAGATCTTTTAACATTTGTAATTCTTTTTCTAATTCAGCAATCCTACTATTTTTAGTTTCTTCTATTTTTCGTATTTCTTCTGTAGTTTGTTGTTTTATTTTTTCTATTTCCTTTTTTCTATCTATTTCTTCGTTTTCTCTTTCTATTCTAACCATAGCTGTCAATTTATCTTCTAATTTTAATTCTTCTTTTTCTAACATTAAATATAAATGTTCGCCTATTTTCTTATATCTTCTTCCTAAATTAGAAAATACTATTCTTATTTTTAATCCTTCGTGATTTTCATATATTTTTTCGTCTATTATAAATTCTTCTTTGTTCATTTTATTGTAAATAGTTCATGTTGATATATATATTCTAAACTATCTATTTGTGATTCTAAATTTGATATTTCATCTTTTTGTGCATTTATTGAGTTTTTACTAACTCCGGCAAATATATTATAATTTAATCTTTTTGTTCTTATTTTTAATTCTTTACGTTTTTCAGATATAGTCTGTTTTAGTTCTTTGTATTTTTGTATTTTATTCATCCAAACAGTATTTATAGTATTTTGGTGGATATCTAAATCTAATTTTATCATAATTAGATGGTATATGTCTCATTCTTCTAGATTTTAAATGGATTATTAATTTTGCTTCAATACTAGATATTAAGGTAATTAGGTAAGCTAATCTTTGTGGGTTTTCTTTTGTTTTATTTAGTCTTATATATTCTGAATAATTACTAATTAAAGATTCTTTAATTTTTCTAAAAGCTTCTCTGTTTTTAAATGGTCTTCTCATAATTAATTAATTAATTGATTGATTATTGTAATTTTTTCATAAACTCTAAATCCAAACATATATATTACTTCTGTATTTTTTAAATAGCTGTGCTCTGATACCATTTGTAGGGGGTATCTAATAGGAACAGTAAAATTATGGTTTTTAAATCTAACTGAAAATAGTAAAAAAATATTAAGAACTGACAAACCCACAGAAGGAATAATGAAATTAACACCTATAGAATTATTAAAAAAATATGAAACAGCTATAAAAGACGAATTCAGTAGCATGACAACAACAGAAGAAGAACAAAATGAAGAGAAAGACATAAATAGAAATTTAATGTTAAAATTAGCAATATGTAATATGTGTTACATAGATGAATATACTTGCGCATTTAAAGAATATTATTATAAAGGAGCATATAATATAGAAGAAAGTAAAGAAATAAGAAAATTATATTTTAATAAATTACCTGAACCATTTAGTTCAAAAATAATAAAAAGTTGGGATGAAACAAAAATAGTAGATACTTTAGGAGCAAGAATAAAATTTTTACAACAATGATATAGAAACTTATGTGAAAAATACAGAGAAGAAATAAAAATGGGAAAAACATTAATAAAAAATAAGGAATTAGAAATAAATAATATAGATGTTGAAGAAACAGACAATTATGATTCAGAAGATAGTGAAACATATACAGAAATATTAACAAATACAAAAAATTTAGAAATCAATGAAAAACAAGAAGCAATTAATGAAGAAAATTTAGAAAACATCAATACAGAAATAAATACTCTTGATAAAAAAGAAGATCAAAATATAATACCCAGTACATCAGAAATAAGGAAACCTACATATTATAAAAATAAGTTTAAAAGATATAATCTAAAGAATGAATATGACAAATGGTGAATAAACTATCAATTATAAATTATAAACAGCGGGAATAAAGAAAAAGAAACAAAGTATTAGTTGATTGAAGTGGAACGAAGGAGGAAAAAAGAGACGAATTGGAGGTGAGACGATGTATTGTGTGGAGTGAATTTGACTAATATACGAAGCTACTAAATTATATTACGTTAATTCAATTTTTTAAATTTTAAAATTATATATTTGAAAATTACATGAAAAATATAATAAATTACAATCTTTCTCATATTAATATGATTAAAAAATATATCTTATAATATTGATTAAAATTTATACAATTTAACTCACGTTTAAAAGTGAACAAAATGAGTAGTGATTAAAAATTTATTACTCAAATCTCCCAACAAAAGATACACTAATTAGCATAAAAGGTATAATTGTGAGATTAATGTTGGTAATCAAATAATCTCACCTATTCAGAATAAGCCAAAACAGGCAATAGGCATCAGTCTTTTCGCCTTCCCATCACACCCCCACCCACCGGAAAATTTTTATTTTGTGTGAGACTCACATATGACATGGCAGATAATAATTGTGTGAGATCCTTTCGTAATTTGTCAAATGGAATTTGGACCCCACTTATAAAAAATGACCTATCTTACTCTCTTCCTTCTCTTTCCTATTTCAAATTATTTTTAGGGGAAAGGACAAAAATGTTCACTCGCTAAAACTTATTCCAACTAAATAGCCACTACAATTCAATTCCTCTTAATTAGCCACTAAACTAATTTCATTTTATAGCCATTGATTATTTACATGCTAGTTACTTCTCATTTTTTTTCCATTTTTTTTTAAAGAAAACGTTAGTTCATTTTATTTTTTTTAATCTTGCTGCTTTTTTTTATATTTTATTTTTTTAATTTGATGTTTCGTTCTATTATAAAAAAATCGCAGCTCTTTTGTGTTTTCACTGTTTTTATACTCTCTTTTTTGCAGTTTTTTTTTTTAAAAAAAATCTATTCCTTTTTTGAAAGTATAACTACAATTGTAGTACGTTGGAACATGCATTATGTATATTTATGGAATGATGACATTGACTATCAAAAAAGTTATGTGAAATTACTATAAGAAACTTTATTTGATCAAAACAAATACATAGGATTTTGAGGAGCAGATAATGCAACTCAAACACAAAATGGAAAAACTAACTCCAACTTTTTTCAACAGTTCAACTGCAATTTTCTAAATCCAAAACCTAACCCCCGACTTTATTGCAAGTCCAAAAGAGGAACTATAAATAAAACAAGTCAAACATAAAAAAATATAGATATACACATTCTATATAATTTTTAACTACAATTATTATTTAGATACATATTTTATACGAATCTATATAGTTTCTACATACATTTTAAAAATGTATCAATCTAGTATAAGAGAGTATCAACTGAGTATATGAACACTGCAAGTGTATCAATGTAGTATAAAAGTATATTAATGTGGTATAAAAGAGTATCAATTGGGTATAAGGACTGCATGTGCTTGCATAGAGTTTCCTTACTCTTTTATAAAAAGTGTATCAATATAGTATAAAAGTGTATCAATATGATATAAAAGTGTATCAATTGGGTATAGAGACTGCATGTGCCCAATTAGGCCAAATGGCTAAAAAAGAGAATTAAATTTAGTCGATTGGCTACAGTTGTCCACCTTTTTAAATTGTGACCATTTTTTTTAAAAAAATGGCCACCCCATGTCCTTTTCCCTTAATTAAAAGACCACATATAGAGTTGTGGCAATCATGTTGTATTATTAACAAAGTATGGTTCGAAGTACAAGATGGCTCTTGTTGGGTGTTTTTGGATGTGTTGTTGTTCTCTTTGCTAAAATTCCTTTTAGCAGCTGCAGGTGATAGAACTCGCTTTATTCTTACTTTGTTTGGATGAAGGGGTAACTGATGGGAAAAAATAACAAACAATAAAATTTTGAGCTATCAACCTTCAGCTACTAGCTTGAGTCGTGGATGCGGATAAGATAATTAATCTAATTTGGGATCCATGATAAGGATTAGATTGCAAAACTCATGAGATTTGAATGTGTGACTGAGGATATTCATCTAATAGGGGTTGGACAGTTGTTTAGATTAACTCAACTTATCAATTTTGCATGCTAAGCACTGGGAGAGATCACCAATTTGAAGAACTACAGAGTTATGAAGTTATGGAAAACACAGTCCTAGTGTCTCTCCTCAATTGATTAAATGCTTGAAGTTATTCGTAATAGCTATGTCTCAATTTATGAAAATACTTTACCAAAAGCTTAGAGTACTCCATCGACCGAGCTTCTAGCAAATTCCCTGTGGGATCGACTCAACATAGTTTGGTTCTATATTTGATTCAGGACCACTTTATACTTCGTAGCAAGTTGTAATTTGGGCAAAATCACATGTTCAAGCACATTAACCTTGTCTTTTAGTTTAATTGGAAATCAATGAGTTGCATCTTTAAAATGACATTAGAGAAAGTTGTGATAAAAATAATTGTAATGAATATGCAATCCTCATCTAAAAAATTTAGACGTTTGAATATGCCTATCCCATTATGACTAAGGGAACAAATCATATCAAATCTGCTAGGCAGGTGCCAAGGGCTAGATTTTTATTAACAAACTATCATATTATAACTGTTAAAATTTGTTTTTAGTTATTGCAGTGATTTTTAGATTAATAAGTTGTTTTGGTTTAGAAAGAATTTGAAATTAAAGTTTTTATTAGCTTGTTTAGTTGTTAAAGAATTTTAGGTAGTTTGATGTTTAAATTATGCTACTTTTCTACTATAAGTTGGCTATTTAAAGGTCTCGTATGCTAAAAAAAATATTGAAAAGATATTTTCAATCAATTGAGATACATTTCCAGCCCTTTTTTTCTACCCCGTCTAGAAAAAAGACCAACAAAAACAATAGCACTACTGATGATGGTAGTTCATGAGGTCCTGAAAATTGATGCTATTGCGACTACTGGTGGTGGTGGGTGAATGGAAGTTGCCCCCACTGGTGCTACATCTTTGAGGGCATCTGTTGGTACCAACGTTGATTTGAGTGCTTCAGCCACTATCAAGGCCTTGAAAGAGAGACTAGGGTGAGTTTAGCGACCCCAACGGCTGATGATGATGAGACCACACCAGGTGCGTACAACACCACATGATTGTCCTTACCCATTGTGATTTTATTTTCTGACTATAGTCATGTAGTGAGGACACTGCATGTTCTCAAAGTTTGGGTTAAGGGTGCACCACCACTTGGGGGATTTTGTTTCCGTATTCCCCCCCCCCCCCCGGTAGTGCTATCATATTAGAACCTGCATGTTTAGGATTTTATTTTTGTCTTACATGTGTCTATGTTGTGATTTTTTATGTTTGATTAGGAGAAATGTTGGAGAACCTTAGTATAGTCAGGGTTTCGAAAGTTTGAATGTTTTGATTTGATGTTAAAGGATACCTTTCCAAAAAATTGTTTTAGACAATTATTTTCTATGTTTATCTGTGACAATTGTGGATCTTGTTATGGAATTATAATTATAGGCATAATAGTTATAGCTTAGCAGTACATGAATTGGATAGGAAGTAGTTGAAGGTGTAACCCTGTGTTACATGTGTGTGAGGTACTTAGTTCAGCTGTGTGTGCGATTTAGAACTTACCCAGTCAGTCTTGCCTTGGTTGTAGGATAGTTTCTTGAATAGTCCATTTTAAGCCTAAATGCCTTACCAAATGTGATGAATATCCCTTGAATCCAGATTTGAACAAAAGTTGACCTATTTCTTTCATTAGCCGATTCACCTTCCATTTCTAATTATAACGAACCTATTTTTGGCCTTGGATCCTCCTTGGATACAATGGACCTCAATTTAGGCAAATTACCTATGTTGAGGGTGGCTATCATTGGGCTGTGTAGTGCGAATTGGGTATGAAGAAGAAGTTAGAAAAATAAAAGAAAAAGGATTTGGGTGTGGTATGAAGAAGATGAATAAATAAATAAAGTTTGAAAATGAAGAAAATAAAACAGAGTGCAAAAAAAATACCACACTCGAAATCAGATGAAAAATAAAAGAGAATAAGGCAGAAGAAAATTACTGAGGTTGAAAAATAGAGTATAAAATAATGTAGTGCCACGAAGGGTTGAATCACTGTATACTTATCTAACATACTCATCCCCAAGCGCACATTACAAGCCAATATAAATCCTTCAGTTATCCTAGTCCAACCTTCAGAAAACTTAAGGCTTAGAAATAAGGGCATGCATATGATATTTTTCGCATGCATTTGAACTTCGTTGTGAGACTGAGTCTCTTGATTCAGTCACTATTTATATTTGCATATTTAAATACTGAGCGTATGGAACTTCTTCATCGTGAGGGTGTAGAGGTTGTATTATTGGTTGGTATCTTCGGGTAATGTCACTTGTGTATATGCTCGATTGTGTTTTCATAATGTGATGCCTTCTCTTGATCCCTTTGTGTCATGATAATAAGTTGCATGCATAATGTTGGTTTTTTATTCTGGTATAGGAGGTGCTTGAAAAAATTGTGCTTAAAGAAACTATTGACTGAGCGGAGAATCTAACAGAGACATTACTGTGGATATTCTGACCTAAGGATCATAGTGTAGCTCTTAGTTAAGCATCGTAGTAGTTTTTTTTCTTGTTTTGTTTTTCTGAGGACATGCAAACATTCTAAGTTGAGGATGTTGATGTGTCGTGGTTTTATGGTGATTTCAGTGCTTAAAATGGAGATAACATGCAAGAAACTGGGTGTAATTGTTAGTAGGATCGATTTTTTTTGGTGTTTTGGAGGAAAACAGGTCTTGGTAGTAATATAGACGAAAAAGAACAAAAATTGGATAAGTGTTTCCATTTGATACTTGGTGACGATTCATTGGGTCACACTAAGAGTCGCGGCTTGAATCATTGCGTTAAACAGTGCATAAGGTCTTTAAGTTTGAATATTTAGTGTTACAAACGACTATATGCTACAAGCCGTTGGGATAGGTGATGGGTTGCCAGGTGACCTATCCTGAGATTATTGTCCAAAAGTCCCGTAGAGGTACAAATCTATGCCACTGGCTACAAGTCTCCCCGATAAGACGTCAGGAGTGTAGATGAGTCATTTCCAGGACTCGTCCTAAGCAAACATTCCCAAAGTCCAGAAAGTGTGCAAAAGACTTCAGAGGCAACAACTGACCCAATGAGCCATTGGGTATCTCTATGAGCTATCACCAACCATTGTCACCAGTTAGCAAGAGAACAAGCCAACAGGCTTTGGGAGTATGCGATGAGGCGTAACTAGGCCATACGACCCATTGCCATGAGCTTTGCTACTGCCAACCTAATTTTCCTATTATGTTTAAGATAGGATTTATTTTTTATCTAAGAATACACCTATTAGGTTTTATATTTTAGTTTACTTTATTTTACTACTTTTGAGTCCATATATTTGTTCAGGAGAGTTTTAAACACATTCTTTGAGAGATTATTTAATAGTTGAGATTTGTGGAGTTCTATTCATATTCTTGTTAGTGCATTATTATGATTTCTTCCAAGAATTATTATTGTGTTTGTTATAATCAAACAGAATAAGCAAACCACAAGTAAAAAAAAATAAGAACAACACACACAAGATTTACGTGGAAACCCTTGCGGGAAAAACCATGGGCAGAGGCAGAGGAGGGTTTCACTATAATGGAGAAAGAGTACAATGTGGAGAAGGCTGAATTTTCTAAATGCACGAAATAACCCACTAAATGCACTTATATAATACGTGCATACAAATAAGTTCTAGGCCCAAAAACATAAAGGTCCATTCAGGGCCCACTCAACATAATTCGGGTCACAACTCTAACAATCTCTACCTTGACACGAATTCTAATTCAGAACTCAAATTTATTTCAATACAAACTCTCCACCTCTTCCATAAAAGCCCCTAAGGGCACATCTCAACAGCTAACACTAACCAAGTCCAAGCAATGCTCAAACTTGGCACTTGGTAGAGCCTTGGTCATCATATCAATAGGATTATCATGAGTACTAATCTTATTCACCACAATATCACCACGAGAAATAATTTCACGCACAAAATGATACCGAACATCGATGTACTTTTTCCTCTCATGAAATATCAATGATATCGAACATCGATGTGCTTTGTCCTCTCATGAAACATCTGATCTTTCGTAAAGAAGATATCACTCTGACTGTCGCAAAAGACCCTAGTAATCTGTAAGTCTTTACTAAGTTCACCAAACAGACCCTTCAACCAAATAACTTTCTTGAAAGCCTCTATAATAGCTATATACTGTGCCCCAGTAGTTGACAAAGCAACCGTAGTCTGTAAGGTAGATTTTCAACTAATAGCACAACCACCAATGGTGAAAACATAGCCTGTAAGGGATCTCCTTTTATCATAATCTCCTGCAAAATCAGAATCAACATACCCGATTACTCCATCTCTATTTTGCCCAAACTGCAAACAAACATCAGCAGATCCATACAAGTAGCTGAAATTCCACTGAACTGCTTTTCAATGTTCTTTGCCAGAATTTGCCATATATCTGCTAACTGCACTGATGGCATAAGATAAATTTGTCAGAAATACACCATCGGATACATAAGAGACCCGACAACACTAGAGTATGGAACTCGAGACATATAGTCATGATCATCATCTTTCTTTGAAGATAAAGAGGCCGAGAGTTTGAAGTGAGCTGTCAATGGAGTACTTACAGGTTTGGCATTTTGCATATTAAACCAGTGAAGCACTTTCTCAATATACCTTTTCTGACTCAAGTATAACTTACACTTCTCACTATCCCTCATAATTTCTATGCCAAGAATCTTCTTTGTTGCTCCTAAATCCTTCATCTCAAACTCCTTGCTGAGCTGAGATTTGAATTTTATTATCTCTCTCATATCCTTTGCTGCATTCAACATATCATCAATATACAAGAAAAGATACATGAACGAACCATCACTTACCTCCTTGAAGTAGACATAACTATCATAACTACTCATCTAAAACATATGAGAGGTCATAAAAGAGTCAAACCTCTTATACCACTGCCTGGGAGACTATTTTAAGCCATAAAGAGTCTTTTTTAGCAAACATACATAGTCCTCATTTCCTGAGACTACAAAACCCTCTGATTGCGCTGCATATAGATATCCTATTCAAGTTATCCATGTAAGAATGTAGCTTTGATATCCAACTTCTCAAGCTCAAGATCATGCATGGCCACAATACCAAGCAAGGCTCGAATCAAACTATGTTTTACAACTGGAGAAAACACATCTGTGAAGTCAACACCTGGAACCTGACTGTAACCTTTAGCAACTAGTCTTTCTTTGTACCTAGCATCTTTAACTCCCGATGTTCCTTCTTTCTTTTTGAATACCAACTTGCAACGGACAACTTTCTTATCTTTAGGCAATCTCACCAAATCCCATATGCCATTCTTATGAAGTGACTCCATCTCCTCCTGCATAACAATCATCTATCGGCCAAAATTATCATAACTAACTGCCTCTGAGTAAGAAGAAGGTTCTTCACCGAAATCAATACCATCTGCTACATTCAATGAATAAGCAACCAAATCAGCTTCAGCATACTTATGAGGAGGTCTAATATCTCTTCTAGGACTGTCTTTAGCAATAGAATATTATGGCGTCACTGGTGGTGAAGAAGAAATAGTACCACTTTGTATCTCTGGGCTAGGCTGAGAAGTAGGCATTGGTGTAAAATCTGAACCAATTTACAATTCAACGTGGGTGCTTGATTGTTGCTGATTCATGTCACTAAGCTCATCCGGAGGCGAAGCACTACATTCGGAGGGAGCCCGAAGCATGGAAGTTTTATCAAACACAACATCCCTACTAATTATAACCTTTCTGCTTTCTAGACACCAAAGCTTATAACCTTTAACACTAGGCTTATAACCCATAAATAAGCACTTGACAGATCTAGGTTCCAACTTTCCATTATCAACATGAGCATGCGCAGGAAATTTAAATATCCTCAAATCAGAATAACTAGCAGGAGTACCAGACCATACCTCTTGTGGGGTCTTTTTATCAATCGCGACTGAGGGAGAGCGGTTAATAAGAAGACAAACTGTGGAAGCAGCTCCGGCCCAAAAAGACTTGGGTAAACCAGTATTAGAGAGCATACAACACACCTTCTCCATTATAGTCTTATTCATTCATTTAGCCACACCATTCTGCTGCGGAGTATGATGAACTGTCAAGTGCCTCACAATTCCTTCTGACTTGCACAGAGTATTAAATTTATTAGAGCAGAACTCTAAACCATTATCAGTTTGAAAGGCATTTTACCTGCTTCTCTATTTGCTTTTCAATCATAATCTTCCACTCCTTCAAAGTAGGCAACACATCATTCTTTTGCTTCAGGAAGAACGCCCAAACTTTTTTGGAATAGTCATCAATAATAGTCAGCAAATAATTCACACCTCCTTTAGAAGGTACTCTAGAAGGACCCCAAAGATTAGAATGAATGTAATCAAGTGTGCCTTTAGTTAAGTGGATGCCTTTAGTGAATCTGACTCTCTTCTACTTCCCAAAAATGCAATGCTCACAGAACTCCAGTTTGGTAATACTCTGCCCATGAAGAAGTCCTCTCCTGATTAGTTCAGCCATACTGTTTTCACTCATATGCCCCAGGCGCATATGCCAAAGTTTAGCAACATCACTTTCTGATAGAGATGAGGTAGAAATAGTTGCTTCACCTGTAACAGTAGAGTCTTATAGGACATACAAATTAGCAGACTTTCTCTGTCCCTTCATCACAACAAGAGAACCTTTAGTAACCTTCAGGAATTCACCTTCACTAGTGTACCTATAACCATTCGAATCAATGGTACTAAGGAAATAAGATTTCTCTTCAGGTCTGAGACATACCGCACATCACCAAGTTTCCTCACAACCCCATCAAACATCTTGATCCTGATTGTTCTAATACCAGCTATTTTACAAGGTGTGTTTTTTCCCATCAACACAACACCTTTAGAGAATGTTTTATATGTTGTAAACCAATCCCGATTACGACACATATAAAATGTGCAAGCTGAATCAAGAATCCAATCCTCACAGGGTTTGGAGTTACCATCAGAAACTACTAAGATTTCTCCATCACTACCACCATCTTCCATAAAACTAGATTCACCAGACTTCTCTGGTTGGTTTCCCTTCAGTTTTGGAGCTTCTCTTTTCTCTCTATTCTGTAGCTTCTAATACTCGGATTTAATATGACCTTTCTTCTTGCAGTAATTATAGGTTTTATTTCTGTTTATGGATTTTGACTTATTCTTGTCATCACCCCTAGAATTCCTTTCACGAGCCCTTCCTCCTCGAAAAATGAGACCATCTCCTTGAGTCTCTGACCCATTCACAAGATGTTTCATCTTCTCATCTTAATTAACCTTTAGAGTCTCAAAATCAGAGATGATTTCTTTAAATACAGATAGGTGATCCTCCAAGGACGCACCCTCAGACAAACGATGGGAATAAAGTCATTGCTTGATATGCAACTTACTTGTTAGGCTCTTCATCAAACACAGAGATTCCAGTTTCAACCACAACACAACGATTGTGGTCTCCTTCAAAACATCCTGTAAAATCTAATTGGATAAATGAAGGTGGATCTGAGATAGAGCCTTTTAATCCTTATGTTGTTTGTCCTTGTCCATCTACGATAGGGGCATATTCTCAAACCCTAATAAAGCATCGTCCAAATCCATCTGTGCAAGCACAACCCGCATCTTAACCTGCCATAATGAAAATCTGGTGTTGCGATCTAACAACGAAATATCATACTTCATGGTTGTCATCCCCGAGAAAATAATTGAACAGGCTCTGATACCAGTTTTTTATAGACGGATAGAATAAGCAAACTACAAGTAAAAGAAAAATAAGAACAACACACATAAGATTTATATGGAAACCCTTGCGGAAAAAACCATGGGTAGAGTCAGATGAGGGTTTTACTATAATGGAGAAAGAGTACAATGTAGAAAAGACTGAATTTTTAAATGCACAAAATAACCCACTAAATGCACTTACATAATACATGCATACAAATAAGTCCTATGCCCAAAAACATAAAGGTCCGTTCAGGGCCTACTCAATATAATTCGGGTCATAACTCTAACAGTGTTCTTGCAATTATGAGTATTTAAAACTAAAAAACAAGGGTTGTGGGAATCCTGATAAATTATTAACAAAGTAGGGTTCGAAGTACTCGGTAGTTCTTGAAGAGTGTTTCTACATATATTGTCCTTCTCTTTGCTTTGATTGTTTTTTAGAAGCCGCAGGTGTTAGAACTCGCCTTATTCTTACTTACATTGGACGAAGAGGTAAGGAAAATGGAACATACAATGAAAACTTAGAGCTATCAATGTTCACTAAATAGCTTTAGTCGTGGACTCAAAAAAATAATTTGGGATCCATGATAAGGGTTACATTGCAAAACTGATGAGATGTGGATGCGTGATTGGAGATAGTCTTCTAATAGGGGTTGGACGGTCATTTTGATAAACTTAACTTATCAATTTGAACCGGGAGAGATCAGCAATATCAAGACCCTATAGTGTTATGATGTCGGGAACACAACCCTAGTGTCTCTCCTCAATTGATTGCAAACTTGAAGTAATTCGCAATTTCTACTTGTGCAAAAGTCAACCTTCAAAATCCCCCAATTTACGGAAGCACTTTACCCATAGCTTAGACAACTCCATTGACCGAGCTTCTAGTTTATTCCCTCTGGGATCAACCCAACCTAGTTGGGTTCTATTTTTTATTCAGCGGCCACTTCATACTTCATAACAAGGTGTAATTTGGGAGACAACACATGTTCACGACCATTAACCTTGTCTTTTCATTCCCAGTCAAATTGTTATAAATGGAGATCAATGAGCTGCATCTTTAAAATGACATTAGAGTAAGTTTTAATAAAAATAATTATAATGAACATGTATTCCTCATCAGAAAGATTTTGATGTTTGAAATATGTCTATCCCATTACTTTGAAATAGTAGATGAATAGGGGAAGATATCATAGCAAATCTGTTAGGAGGGTGCCTCGGGATGTTTTTTACCAATAAACTGTCATAGTACAACTGTTGAAATTTGTTTCTTGTTGCTGCAGTGTTTTTTAGATTAATAAGTTATTTAAATTAGGATGAAATTGAAATTTGAATTTTATTAGTTTGGTTAGTTGTTAAGATATTTTAGGTAGTTTGAACTTTTAGTTATTCTACTTTTTAATTATAAATTGGTTATTTAAACGTCGTTTGTGCTAAACAAAAATATTGAAAGATATTTTCAATCGAAACATTTCCAACACTTTTTTGTTGTCCCGTCTTTTAAAAGAACCAACAATAACAATAACACTTCTACCATAGTAACAGAAATTTTAGTGGTGGTCAAAAGAGTCATGCCAAAATCAAAGTGATCAAGAAAACAAACTAATGGAATCCAAGAAGATAAGAGGAGAATTCAACAAATAATGGGACATATATTACCCTGGTCGAAAATGCAAGAATATATATATAGCTAAATCCCTCAATAAAACCATTGACCAAGAAGAAGAGGGCTTGAACTTAAATTTAGACGGAGAGGTATAAGTTATAATAGTCCCGAGATAAAATGTAAGATAATTTTATCCCATGTTTTGTTAGAGGTATTAGTTAGTGAAGGGATTATTTATCCCACCATTTATATCTTAGTGATGGAATACGTTATCCCATATATATGAAGAGATTACTAATCCCAGGATAACTTGTGCCTAACCAAACAACATAGATGCAACAAGAAGTCATGGATTTGCTTTCATTCCTTCACAAACTTTCACTTCAAATGTATGGCAAGAAGGAGCTGATAAATTATGTAGAACACAAGAAATACTATATCTTTACCTTGAATGACTTCCTTTGAAAAAAGAATGATGCTAGAACACAAATTATCAAATTATGGCTAACTGTCACCACATAGAGCATCATCTGTGGTGGCAACTAAAATGTGAAAGCTCTAATTTTTGGGCTGAAAATTGGACAAAGCTAGATACTAAATAGGCGGAACCCATTGGAAGCCCCTTAAAGTTGACACCAATTTTTCACTTAGATACCTCAACTAAGTCGTATTCATTATAAATACCTCTTGTAGGGCCCTACTGTATCATTATAGAAGAGTAAATTTAAGAGAGGGAGTTTGTTAGTGAAGGAAAAGAAATAGGGACATTGTTGATTAATTACCTCAGCTACTGCAGTAAAAGTTGGAGTAGTTGCTAGAAATTATACAACTTTTTTTAGCCATGTTCTGTTAACTTAGTTTAGTTGCTATTTTTTTAGATGTTAGTTGTTCAGTTTTCTAGGATGTTGCTAATCATGGAATCATGTGAAAATTAGTTGCTTAATTATAGGCTTTGGTTGTTGCATTTTTTTCCTATTTAAGGACAATTTAAGTTTAATGAAAAATACATCTTTCTAGCAACAAATATTCTTCTCTCTTTCTTGCCTTTGTTATTTTTCTAAGAGTTGAAGTTAACTTAAAATTCTAACAAATTGGTATCAAGATCTCTCTTCTTGAGGGACCTATATCTGAGAGAAATATTTTTTTGTTCCTTCTATGGATTCAAAAACTACTTTCACTGCACTAGCACCACCTTTCTTCAAAGGTGAAGGCTATCATGTCTGGGCAGTAGGAATGGAGACACATATGGAGGGCAAACGATCTATGGGAAGCTGTTGAGGAGGACTACGAAGTTCCTCCCTTGCCCGCAAATCCAACCATGGCACAGATGAAGAATCACAAGGAAAGGAAAATAATAAAATCAAAGGCTAGAGCAACTTTATTCGCTACAGTCTCATCTGAAATCATTGTAAAGATTATGACATTGAAATCAGCTTTTGAGGTCTAGAATTTCCTTAAGAAAGAATATGAAGGAGATGAACGAATCAAAGGTATGCGTCCTCTTAACCTGATCCGAGAATTTAAACTTCAGAAGATGAACGATTCAGAGGCAATCAAAGAGTATTCTGACAGATTACTCAACTTTGCCAACAATGTAAGATTACTTGGCTCTGAATTTCCTGATTCCATAGTGGTTCGAAAAATTTCCGTAATAGTTCCCAGAAGGTTTGAAACAACTATTTCCTCGCTGGAAAATTCTAAAGATATATCACAAATTAGTTTGGTGAAATAATTGAATTCCTTGATGGCACAAGAACAGAGAAGACTTATAATGTAAGAAGGTTCTATTGAGGGTGAACTACCTGTAAAAGTCCAATCAAACCAAGGACACAAAGGAAAGAAGAAGTGGAACAAGAAGAAAAATCAGGTTCTCATTCTCCTTGATCAACAGGGGAGCGAAACATGATTTTCCTCCTTGCAAGCATTGTGGAAAGAAGGGACATCAACCATTCAAATGCTGGAGAAGACAAGACCAACAGTGTGAGAAATGTCAGCAGATGGGACATCAACAAAAGGTTTACAAAAACAAGACTCAACAAACTAATGTTGTACAGGTAGCTAATCAGGAAGATAAAGAGCAAATTTTTGTAGTGACATGTTTAGCAACTAGTTGATCGAGTGACAAGTGTCTTTGATAATGGTTTCACAAACCACATGACATTTGATCGTGATCTCTTGAAGGAGTTGGATAATTCAGTAATTTTCAAAGTACAAGGTGGTAATGGAGACTATATTTTTGCTGAAGGCAAAGGTACTGTAGAAATAAAATGCCCTTCAGGTATAAAACTAATCAAAGATGTATTTTTTGTACCTAATATTAGTCATAGTCTATTATGTGTCAGCCAGATGCTTGAGAATGGTTTCAAACTTCTCTTTGAAAACAATTACTGTCAAATCAAGGATGAAGATGGCAAAAACATATTCAAGGTAATTATGAAGGGAAATAACTTTACATTGGATCTTTTAGATCATAAGCAAGAAGAATATTCTATAACTAAGATCAATGCACAAGTTTGGCATAAAAGACTCAGACATTTCAACCATGTTGCTTTAATTAACTCACAAAATAAAGATCTGGTTCGAGGATTGCCTAATCTTGAAACTAAAATAAAAGATTGTGGAACTTGTCAATTTGACAAGCAAGCAAGGCTTCATTTAAAGAAAGTAGCCTGGAGAGCCACCGAAATGCTGAAATTAGTCCACACAGATCTAGCTGGTCCTCACCGAACTCCTTCACTCAAAGGGAGTAAGTATTACATTTTTTTCATCGATGACTAACGAGAATGTTTAGGATTTATTTTCTCAGGTTTAAGTTAGAGGTTGCCACTATTTTTTGGAAATTCAAGCAGTGGATTGAAACTCAAAGTGGCTGTAAGATTCAATCATTAAGGTCTGCCAATAGCAAGGAGTACACATCTGATTAATTCAATACATTTTGTGAATAAGCCGAAATTGACACTAACTCACTACTCCATATACTCCACAAAAAATAGATTTAGTGAGAGGAAGAATCGTACCATAATGGTGATGGCTAGATTCTTATTGTACGAGAAGTGTTTGAAAAAAGAGTATTGGGCAGAAGTTACTCATATCTCATTCTTTCTACTCAACAGGCTTCCAACAAAAGCATTAGAAGGAAAGACACCATTTGAAATTTGGTATGGTTATTCACCTTCTTTAAAAAATCTCAAAGTGTTTGGATGCTTATGCTTTACTTATGTGCCACAGAGTAAAAGAGATAAGCTTGATAAAAAAAGGAAAGCTGGAATATTTGTGGGTTATAGCACTATTTCTAAGGCTTATGGAGTTTTCCAACCTAATATAAGGAAAATTCGGATAAGTAGAGATGTGCATTTCATGGAGAATGAAAAATGGAACTGGGAAGAAGTAGAACTAGATCAAAGTAAAATACCCTAGTTGAAAAAAAAATGAATTGGTGGATGATGTTCCGGTGAGAGGCACAATCTCACTCTCTGATATCTATCAGAGATACAACATGGTTATTCTCGAGCCAACATATTTTTGCGAAGCAGAGAGCTGCAATGAAGGAAGAACTCACCATGATTGAGAAGAACCAAAACTTGTAAAGGAAAGTCATAGGAGTGAAGTGGATTTTTAGAACCAAGCTGAATGGAAGTGGCTCTATCAAAAAGCACAAAGCCTGATTTATTGTAAAGGGGTATGATCAAATTTTTGGTCTTGTTTTTTCTGATACATTTTCTCCTGTTGGTAGATTAGAAACCATCAGATTATTGTTGGTTATAGCTGCACAAAAAGGTTGGAAAAATTTTCAGTTAGATATTAAATCTGCATTCTTGAATGGCTATGTTGAGGAGGAAATTTATGTCGAGCAGCCTGATTTGCAGTCAAAGGTCATGAAGATGAAGTGTATCAGCTGAAAAAAGCTTTGAATGGACTAAAGTAGGCGCCCAGAGCTTGGTACAACAAGATTGATGAACATTTGGTGCAATTGGGTATTAGAAAAAGTCTTAGTAAAGCTACTCTCTACATTAAAGGTGATGGAACAAATCTTATTGTTATTTCACTATATGTAGATGACCTGTTGGTTATAGGAAGAAATCATAAGCTTGTTCAGAAACTTAAAGAAGATATGCAACATACTTTTGAGATGACGGACTTGGGAGAAATGGTTTATTTTCTAGGAATAGAAATAAAGCAAGAGCGAAATGAAGTTTCCCTCTATCAAAAGAAGTATGCAAAAGACATTTTGAAGAATTTTAGAATGGAAAATTGCAAAGAGACAACTACTCTGAGGTGCCAAAAAGGAGAGGTTGAGCAAAAATGATGGAGTTGAAAAAGTGGATGAGACTCTTTACAGAAGTATGGTTGGATGTCTCATGTTTCTTGCAACAACTAGACCTGACATTTTATATGTTGTAAGTCTTCTATCTAAATTCACTAATTATGCAACTAACACTCATTTTAGAGTAGTGAAAAGGGTGATAAGATATGTTAAGGGAAAACTGAATTTTGGAATCAAGTTCAATGCAAATCAGAAGCACATGTTGCAGGGGTATTCTGATAGTGATTGGGGTGGTTCTTCTGAAGACATGAAGAGCACTTCTCGTTATTGTTTTTGTATTGGTTCAGGTGTATTTTCTTGGTGCTCTAAAAAGCAAGAAATTGTTGCACAGTCGACGGCTTAAGATGAGTTCATTGCAACAACATCTGCTGCAAATCAAGCCTTAAGGCTTAGAAAAGTGCTACTTGATCTGAATTTAAAACAAGAGTAGTGTTTAAAGGTGTTTGTGGATAATCAAGCAGCAATTGTTATCTCAAATAATCCTTTTTTTCATACAAAAATCAAACATTTCAATATCAAATTATTCATGTAGAAAGAAGGATCAATTGGGTTAAAGTACTGCAAGACGGATCTTCAACTGGCAGATATGTTCACCAAAGCCTTGCCAAAGAGCAGATTTGAATTTCTCAGAGAAAGATATGGAATTTGCAGCAACTAAAGGAAGGAGGAGTGTTGATTCATTGCCTCAGCTACTGCAGTAAAAGTCAGAGCAATTGTTGGACATTATCTAGCTTTTTTTAGCCATGTTCTGTTAACTTAGTTTAGTTGTTGTCTCATGAAATCATGTGCAAAGTATTGCTTAATTGTAGGCTTTGGTTGTTGCATTTTTTAATCTATTTAAGCACAATTTCAGTTTGATGAAAAATACATCTTTCCAGCAACAAATATTCTTCTCCCTTTCTTGCCTTTGTTTTGTTTCTAAGAGTTGAAGTTAACTTAAAACTCTAACAGACATGCTAAAAGAAATCCTTCCAAATGAAATAATACAATACATCACGTGTCACATTAATCCTCCCAAGGAGATAGAAGAAAATGACAAAGCTTGGTGTCAACTTGAGAGGAATGGAGAAATTGTAATGGTGGACAACAGCTGCAAACTCAAAGTTGCAACCCAAAGCAAGCACACATCGATAGAGAAAACTTATTCTCACGTGGCGTTTAAACTAAATCAAGGATAACACTAAATCAGGACTATATAGGAGCCTACATTTAAATGTTTCAATTTAAGACACATATACCATCATAAACAAGAAGTAAAAGATTAGCTAACTCTTCTTATCTTGACACCTACTAAAGATGATCAACAGAATTATTTCTAGAACAAATAATAAGTTTGGTATAATATATCATTCAAAATCGAAAACCAATTCTAGGTTCCATTCAATGCTTGAAGTGCACATTTGCTTTTGCTATTCCATAGACAACTTTGGACTCTCTAAAGCAAGTGCTTTGGATTCCTTTCTTTTGAAGGAGCCTACTTCAAATGGTTCGATTTGTTTTGATATAACATATACCACCATAGTAAAAAGTCTAAAAGATTAAAAACCATGACATATGTTGAACTGGTTTTCTAAAACAGATTCTTATTTCTTTGAAAGGTATAATACGCAAACTCAAAATTGTAAACTATAACCATGAAAACACTAGTTACCAAATCGAACCAAGACGCTTTTTCGCTTTACTAGCCTTCAACTTCTGGAGAAGATATGATATTCCTTCATTGAGGGTAGCTTTCCTTCCTAAGTTATTGTTCCACAACACTGTTGTTATGCATCTACTACTGGGACCTTCATTCATCTCCATCAACGCACAAGTTACCAAGTCATTAGCCGCTTCTCCAAACTCATGATTTAACCTGTTCAGCCTTTCGTCGTTACCATCAATTATGATTTCCTATCAAGATAAAGGAAACAATAAAGTTCTATATATTTTGATTTAAGGGGACAAAGGGATAGAAAACAACTATACGTCTAGTGCATTACCTTGGAACCGTTTTCACTAGTTACATGTTTAAAAGGATACGAAGTAGGATCTCTAAGCTGATGCTCCCAGGTTGAGAACAATTGAGCAGCCTTCAGATCTGAATCTATTCCAAGGAACTTTCCCTTGGTTATCTCCTGAAATCTTGTAACATCAAGATCTCCCATTTTGTTGACACCAATCAAAGATCGAGAAGAGTTTTCCTTCATTACCTAGATGCCATGTTTCATTTTTCAAAATTTTCACCATGTAAGAATGATGTTATGGAATGGATTTCCCACGAAACCAGACATTGAAAGATGAAACCTCAAGAGAAAGAATTTCAATAGTTTGCGAGGTATTTTGATGGACCATCATGAATGCATAAATCTTCTTTGTTTGAAGCCTGCTTTCTAAATATTTACAATTTAAAGTAATGCATAAATATATCATTCCGAACTTTGCAAAAGGAGGCTAGAACAAGGAAGAAAAAAGAGTTAGGCTTCAGCTGATACCCCCATTTACCGACATGTTTGGTGGACGATTCAGGGCATTTAAGTATTTAATCTCGCTCGATTCCAAAAACATAAAAAGAAAGAGAGATGCAGTTTTTGATAATCTAGTTCTATATGGGAAACGAGCAGTTGATCCCATGAAAGCAACACTGGATTTGCTGTGGGTTTAACAACGAAGGATACAGTAGATGCTCAGTTGATGGTGTAGATTTTAGGTAATCAGTAATAGGTCGAGACCAAAAACAGAACATGTACGTACAACTCTCTCAGTTGAAAACGAATTGAATGTGCTCCTAATCATCCTGATGTTTTTACTCCATTGTAGGAAAATAAGAAATTGAGTATTAAACACAAAATAGCTAAGCCTATCACAGAACTTTAAAGAGTTTACTTACATCGATCATCGCCTTCCTGGCATCACTTAACTCAACATTTGTCTTCTGGTCTTCGACAACTAGAGCTTGATTCAAAGTTTCAAGATGTTTTAGTTCTTCTTTTTTCTCATTTAGGCTCTCTTCAATCTCGTCTAATTTTTTCTTCAAATGTTGGCCTTTTCCCAAGTGTTCCGTTACTTGCATAATAGCCCCTGTGAGATGTTCTATCTCCAACTCTAGAGCTTGATTTAAGTAGCGTATCTTTTGCTGCTCCATGTTCCTCTGATGGAAAGTTTCTTTCTCCTTCTGCAAGTAAAACTCTCTAGATATCAGAGACTAATCACGCAAGTTGAGTAAGAGCACAGAATGAGAATGAAACCTTCTGTTTTTCTGCCAACATCAAGACAGTTTCATCTAACCTCTTTTGATCCTTTGCAGCTTTATCATTCTTAAACACATAAAAGATAAACTTTATAGTCAAACAATACCAATGGAGCAGGCCAAGCCAATATCTGATATATCCATAGAGTACGCAATTACAGACAGTATCAACAAGCTTGATCGAGAACAAAGATAAAAGTTAAAATCGCAAAGTACTAGATTCTTGTAGATTCATTTTCAAATACTCTTTTCATGGAAGAAGATTTCAGATTCATGTAACTTAAATACAGAAAATGGAAGAGATGGAGGAAAGAGGAGAGGAACAAATTGATAAATCAATAACAGTTTCCCAATTGTTTGAGTTGACAACATTAAAATCCAGAAATTGTTTATTCGGTTGAAGGTCCTCAAGTCTATCCGCAATCTTTGTTCTACAAACTACAACAGCCTATTCTAGAACATCTTGTTGGTAAAATGGTAGTAGTCTCTTCCTTTATATTTTTATAAGTTATATCTCCATTTAGCTTTTTTTCTAACCAGTTAAGTCAATCAATTAACCTACAAATCACATTCCAACTAGTACATGCTAAGACTAAGTCCAATGATTAGTCCTAAGGATATCTAAGGTATATACTCCTTAACTTCATATGCATTTTAGTGGCCATACTCCACCTTCTTCTATTAACACTATGTTAAATTTTTCTTAGAAAACTTATCAAGTTGTCAAATGCATTGACGCAGTTACGGCACAAGGGACAAAGGTAAAACTCTTATCTTTCATGTCATCTCCCATAAAATACATGGAGAAGCAAAACTCTATTACACAAGTAAGACATTTTACCATTTGCTTCCTCAAATGAAGCACTTTTCTCTTACTGTCATTGAAAGCTTCCCTTTTCATCAACTCCTTTTCACGCACCTCAAGATCTTTGCGTCGTTCTTCAAAGTAGAATTCACTGTAATACTGATTTATGGATACCTTTTCAATTTGTTCATTTACATCGTTCGCCATCCTTTCTAGGTCTGTAGTATAAGAGGGGACGTAGAAATTCAAATTGTGATATTAAACTATCTAATATCTGTAGGAGAAAATATATATCTTCATTATACTTTTGGATCATTGCATCTCTTTCGCCCATCACGTTGCTTAGGGACATGGAAGTTTCATTGCATTTGATCTCCATCTCCTTGAGGCTCCTACTTTTGGCCTCGATTGTATTAGACAGATTAGAGACAAGCAAATCAAGTTTGTGCTTCTCTTCTGCCTGAACCTCGTATATGGATTCCATTGGAAAGGAATCTTTGAAAGTCCTAAATCCAGAAGAATTCGAAACTAATCTACAAATATAAGTTAACATGAAAACTGAAATCTACAAAAGATATAAGCACAAGATATTTGTAGTCTATCCTCACTGATAGTTTCAATAGTGATGAAATGTTATTCGACCATTTGGTTACATTCTAAATGACTAAGGATTCATAATTAATATGGTTGCGGTCTCAATTTTTCATATAAATCCTATCGATAGACAAGAAAATCCGTATTCACACAAGAAAGGAAATACATTGACATGGAAGCAAGTAAAGGAACTTGATATAAACATCTTAATTAAAGAAACCTATGTTGCTCGAACTTTTCAGAAATGTCAATATGCGCAAGTTGAATTCTCCAAAAATAGTATATTTTTGAAGAATCCGATAAGTTTGTGCCAACAAAAACGAAGAGTCTCTGCAACTTTGAAAGAAACATCTATGAAAATTGAACAACATGGTCGGCTGCAAGTTAAAGCCTCTGAGGCCTTTGCATTAGGCCCCCATGTTCTGCCATCCCGTACCCCCTCCCCCCCCCCCCCCCATTTTCTGATAATAGTATGCGCATATGTTATTTTTATTTTTTTAAAAAAGTATAGTGTAGTAACTACAAAAATATTTACTTCCTCCATTCAAAATAATTGACACTTTTCAGTTTTCAAAAGTCAATTCGATTAATTTTTTAAGCTAAATTAGATTAGCTCTATTCAATGTACAAAAATTAAATGTTAGACATTCATAAATTATACAAAAAGCACAAAAAATTACCCTTTTTCATGTATAGATAATTTTGACTCGCTAAAAGGGAACATGACAAGTATTTTGTATGAAGCCAGTATAATAAGAAAAGGACTTTTTAAATTATGAATGATAGCAAGTTGAATATTTTTTTTTTAGGTAATATGAATAATTCATTTACATCTTTACGTTCTTTCAATATATATATGCTAGTTAAATCGTGCGTGCCTCGCACGTGTAACATTTGATTATTTAAAATTAGATGATTTTATCTATTGCAAAAATTTTAATAAAGTGCAAAAAATTCAAATCACTTCTCAAAGATCCTTCACATTTTAATAAAATAGTGCAAACATAACATATATTTTATTAAAATATTTAATAAATTTTCAATTCTTAAATATTGAAAAAATAATTTTGTCTAAAACAGATATTTTTAACGAAGGACAAAAAGTTTAAATATTTCTAAACACCGAATCAAATAGAAACGAAGTTGAAAGAAAATGAACCAAACTGAAATAGTTCGATTCGGTGTTCGATGTCTACTTTTTAAAATTATAAATCAAAGAGTTGAATTGAAATTTGATAAAATCGAATCAAAGAGCAGCTCCCTAGCAAAGTGACCATCTGCACTATTTTTCTCTTACAAAAACAACAGATGGATTTTTCATTATCGAACACAATTTCATATTTGCACTTGATACAAATTTCTCATGTTTTAAGATAATTTCATTGGCCAGATTCGCTAGAAGTTATTTCTACCCTATGTATCCTCTTCAATTATCTCTCAGATGATATAGTCTTTTATCAACCACCCATTTTCCCTCAAATGCATTCTCCTACCGTACCTTCTGGCGTATAATCATCACCTCAAAAAACCCAACCATATAAATTTGGGCTAGGGCAATAACTATATTGATTTTCCATTCTTGTTAGATGCAGTGCTAGGCTTCAAAGGACTTCTCAGAGTCCAATGCACCCTAAAAGTTAGTCCAATCACTATTGAATCTCTTTACAATGACACTAAAACTAGGTCCCTACACAATGCTTAACACATAAACATGAGCAACAACCGACATTAAATTTTAACAGGGTATCAAAACCATATTCATGGTCCCTCAGCCTTATCAGTTTGGACCTACCAAACTTAACTATAAAATTGCAGATATCTTGTTTGAATAATCTATGACTATTCGGTAAAAACAACATTCACAAAATTTATGTACTCTAGGTGTATTTCCACGATAACATTATCAGTAATACATACCTCCCACATATAAAGTGGTTACATCTGCATGCAACTTATTCCTCCGAACCTATCTTTACTGCATTCTTTTATGATGGTCGAACAAAAGTTGATCAACTTTTAGTTTCTTATATCTACAAAGAAAAAGGAAAAAATTAATGTCACAGAAAGAATATTATCCATCTGTTGCAACAGATGTAGAGTCTGTTGCATCAGATGTGGAGTCTGTTGCATCGAATGTGGAGTCTTTTGTAACATATATGGAGTCTGATGCAACAGATGTGGAGTCTGTTGCAACAGATATAGATTCTGTTTGAATACATCAAACCAGCCTTGCTGGTGGTTTGATTTGTTCCAACAGTTGCTCCATCTGTTGCAACATCAACAATAGCATAAACTACAATGAAACAACAAATAAAAAATATCAACAATAAAGAAACAACAACATTTGTTCCAACATCATCAACAACAAAGAAGCAACATCCTTTGTTCCAACTCCATCAACAACAACACACCACAAGTTCCAACAATGACAACCCTACCAACAACATCAATAACAGCATCAACAACAAAGAAATAAATAAAATACATACAAAAAAAATGATACTACCAACAAGGCTTTTAAACTCCCAACAGATGACTTTTTTTGCATATTGTAATAAAAATTCTCGGTTCGTTTATTCAACACTTAAAAGTTTTTTTCAAAATTTTTAAATAAATATGATATGGGTAGATGGTAATTAAATGAAAAAAAGATGTAAATAACTTGCAAAGAAGAAAACGAGAATGAACTGCAATAGTGAACCATACTTTAATATCAAACGAGGATCAAAACAATAATTTCAGTCGAGGAAAGATATGTATCGGTTTAGATCTAAAAGTATCTTTATGAGAAAAAGAAAAGAAAAGAAAAGAGAGAAAAAAGGTTGTGATAACCCTAAAGAGGAGAGAAAGAAAACCAAGAGAGATGAATAATAAATTTAAGGTTGAAGCTGAAGGAGAGATGAGATAATTTTAGATGTAGTGTGTACATAAACGTGGGTTTCAATATTCATTAATTAATATAATTAATATTTATTAATAATTTGAGGGGCACTAGGAAGGATAGTGACACTGAAAATACAAGATAAGACTACTCAATGAACTCCTGTTTGAGTTATCCAAGAAATATTTTTTACGCATTTTGTAGTACTACTTTATCTACTCGGCCAAAAGTTTTCTTTAAAATTAAAAGAAAAAGATGATTTTTAAAAAGATATGTCATCCATTGTAACAAATAGCAATATCTATTTAAAAATCCCAACAGCACAGTCATCTGTTACAACAGATACAAATATCTATTTAAAAACCCCAATATCTCACAGATGCAAATGTCCATTTGATAATAAAATCAGATATGTCATCTATTATAATAGATATTAATATTTTTTTAAATATTAAATATCCCAATAGTTCAGTAATCTGTGACAACAGATGCAAAATATCCATTTAATAATTAAATCGAATATGTCATCAATTACAATAGATATCAATATCTGTTTGAAAATTTTCAATAGCTCAGTCATCTGTCACAATAGATATGAATGTCTATTTGTTAATTAAATCAAATATGTCATCTGTTGCAATAGATATGAATATCTGTTAGAAATTTTCAGCAGCTTAATCGTTTGTTCCAATAGATTTTATTACAATTGATTTAGGTAGAACTAGGGATGAAGGAATGAGTTCATACAACTTCATTTGAGTCTTTTCAATTGCATGGTGTTGGTATTGCGTTCATATCGACCCAAGTCATTGATCGATCACTCTAAGTTGAAAAGATTCTCATTAACTTAATATTAAGTTAGTACCTAAATTGATTTATGTGGAACTAGGGATGAATGAGTTCTCATTAACTTAATGTTAGGATAGAACCTTAATTTATTTAGGTGGAACTAGGGTGAATGAGTTCATAGTGATAACAACAACTTCAATTGAGTCTTTTCAATTGCATGTAATTGGTATTGCATTCATCTCGATCTGAGTCATCGATCGATCACTCTGAGTTGAAATGAGTTCTCATTAACTTCGTGTTAAGATAGTACCTAAATTGATTTAGGTGGAACTAGGTATGAATGAGCTCATAGGGTCAACAACAACTTTAATTAAGTCATTGCAATTAAATGGTGTTGGTATTGCGTTCATCCTAATCTGAGTCGTCGATCGATCACTCTGAGTAGAAATGAGTTCTCATTAACTTAGTTAAGATTAATATTATGTAAATTGATTTAGGTGGAGCTAGTGATGAATGAGCTCATAGGGTCAACTACTACTTCAATTGAGTCATTGCAATTGCATGGTGTTGGTATTGCATTCATCCTAACTCGAGTCGTCGATCGATCACTCTGATTTTAAATGAGTTCTCATTAACTTAATGTTAATATAGAAACTTAGTTGATTTAGGTGGAAATAGGGATGAATGATTTATAGGGTCAACAACAATTTTAATTGAGTCGTTGCAATTGCATGGTGTTGGTATTGTGTTCATCCCGACCCAAGTCGTCAATCGATCAATCTAAGTTGAAATGAGTTCTCATTAACTTAATGTTAAGATTAATAGTACCTAAATTGATTTAGGTGGAACTAGGTATGAATGATTTCATAGGATCAACAACAACTTCAATTGAGT
The DNA here is from genome assembly GCA_030864215.1 of Capsicum pubescens. NCBI lineage: Eukaryota > Viridiplantae > Streptophyta > Magnoliopsida > Solanales > Solanaceae > Capsicum > Capsicum pubescens. The sequence continues at coordinate 260,216,249 of CM061543.1, forward strand.
CGTTGCAATTGCATGGTGTTGGTATTGCGTTTATCCCGACCCGAGTCGTCGAGCGATCACTCTGAGTTGAAATGAGTTCTCATTAACTTAATGTTAAGATTAATAGTACCTAAATTGATTTAGGAGTAACTAGGGATGAATGGGCTCATAGGGTCAACAACAACTTCAATTGAGTCATTGTAATTGCATGGTGTTGGTATTACATTTATTCTGACCCAAGTCGTCGATCGATCAGTCTGAGTTGAAATGAGTTCTCATTAACTTAATGTTAAGATTAATAGTACCTTAAATTAATTTAGGTGGAACTATGGACAGATGAGCTCATAGGGTCAACTACAACTTCAATTGATTCATTGCAATTGTATGGTGTTGGTATTGTGTTCATCCCGACTCGAGTCATCGATCAATCACTCTGAGTTGAAATGAGTTCTTATTAACTTAATATTTAAAAAACTGTATCTTTTGAAATTTTAAAAATTAATTAAGATCAATTTGGACCAAATTAACAATTTCAAAACTTGTAATTCTTTTCCAAATTAACAAATCAACCCATACAAATCATTCATTTGTGGGAAATTTTTTCCTCATTTCAAATCTCAAGTTCTCACTCTTCTCTCTCTCTCTCAACAATACAAACAACTACTCAACATATTGCTCAATCCTTCAAAACAGATCAGTTTTTTCCCATTTCCAACCACATAGTTGTTATTTTCGACTTCATTTTCATTTGTATCCATTGTTTTCTCTGTCTTCACAGGTAACAGAGTTTGAGAAGAGTTCTACATTTATTCTTTATTCTAAAAATTAGGGATTTTTAGTTACTGATGAAAAAGAAGACTTTTAGTTGTATTATCTTCGAGAATGGGTTAATAATTTTGTGTTTTGATGCTACAAAAGTAGGAAGCACCTGAGAAAACCCTAGTTTTTTTTTATCTCAGTGTTTTATTGATTGTCGTGGTATTATTGGATGGTGTTTGTGGTATTTTTGGTGAATGTTGGTGGTGGTGTCAGTATTTGTATTTTTTGTGGTAGTATCGGTGGTCTTGGTTTTGATATTGGTCGCATTGATGGTGGTCTTGGTGGCATTGGTGTTGGCATTATTTGTGGTGTTGGTGGTCCTTCTATTGCAACAGGTGAAAGATCTGTTAGGAGATATTATCTTCAAACAGATTCCCCATCTGTTCCAATACATGGGTTATCCATTAGAGAATTTTTTTGTAATGTGGCGTAGAATAATTTATTGAAATTTGTCTTACCTTTTTTTAAAAAAATATACCGACATCAAATGCAATGTATTTTTTGTTTTTCTATTGTTTATAGTTAAAAGATGTCTCCCAAAAGAAAAGAAACTAAAAGTGGATCAACTGCTGACCACCCAACAAAAAAGGCTAGAGTACAGATAGATTCGAAGGAACTTCCTGAATAATCTCAGTCAGGAAAAAATAAAGCTGAGGAAAGTGATAACACCTTCTCACTAATAGGGCGTGAATTAATATCGAAATCCCAACATTATCCTATCCAAACCATTAGTATTGACAAGTTTTGAGTTGCGATGTCGATGGATAACCCTAACAAAGTAACTGGTGATTTTATACTTAAATGTCAGTTGGGGAAATGTTTTGATGAATTTAGGAGTATTATGAAGAATGAAAACATAGACAAACTTTTTAACAAAAGCTATTTTGCATACTTTCTTGAGCTGCCCACGGACTGCACTCTCTGTTTCTCAGTGAGCATGGTATATGGTCTTCTCAAGTGCAGGATCAAGTACACGGGGGATGATAAAGTTTTGGAGGAGGGAGGCAAAAAGATGAATAAAAGCTGGATCAACTACTGTGGCATGTCAGTTTGTTTTGGATTGAAAGAGTTTGCCATAGCGACGGGCTTGAAATGCGATTGTTTAGAAGAACCTCTCATCAAGGAAACACCATACGAAGGGTACAAGAAATGCAAAGAAAAAAATGGGTTGTTGGGCATTATTGGACGTAGTACCTACAAAGTGGATGATTTAAAGGCAGATCTCGAGGATAAAAACATACCAAAGCACTACAGGGAGAAATTGTGCTTAATTTGGTTTGTCCATTCCATTTTATTGGCAAGAGACATCAGAAAAAGTCATAAAAGATGATTTTTTGGCGCTTGCAAATGATTTTGACAAATTTAACGATTATCCCTAGGGATATGACAGCTACTACTTGACTGTCGAATATTTACTGACAAAGCTATCCCCAAAGACGACCACATTATACGTCTTTTCTTGGGATTTCATGGTAAAATTGATCTCTATTTTTACTCATCCATTAATTTATATTGAATATAGTTATTATGACTTTTTTTTCTTGCTTCTTGTTTACATTTTTTAGGCTTGGTTATGTGAAGCCATTCCTTCCCTCCGAAAGCAGTTCACGGTTTACTCGGATAAGGTTTCTTATCCAAGGATCCTTAGGTGGTTGGCTGCAAATGGTAGTAAAAATATTAAGGAGTCCGCAATCTCTTTAACCCTCCGGATAATGCAGCACTTCTTCTTTCGACTAAAATAATTTGCCTCAAATAAAGATATTGAAACAGATATGCCATCTGTTGCGACAGATGGGTCATCCGTTACAACAGATTACCCATCAACTGCAACTGGTGCAACAGATGGGTAACCTGTTGTGACATATGATTCATATTTCACAATAGATTAACCATATGTTGCTTTGGTTCTCTGAACCCGACTCAACCGATTACCCATATACTATAAATTATTCAACAAATGGGCAATCCGATGCAACATATAATCAATTTGTTAAAACATACAAATCAGTTGTTGCGACATCTAGATCATCTGTTGCATAAGTTGGCTATGTTAACATGTAACCCAACCCGGGTCATCACGATCACTCAACTTGTCTTTTCCTTTTTTGGGTATGTGGGGTGCTTTTTTGGGTTAGAGTAGGTATAACTTGAGAAGGACAAGGAGGATAACACTTTAGTCAAGTAACTATGGCAAACTCCTTCCAACCAAAACAAACAGGCATGCCATAGTAATTTATCCACACCTTATCCATCTTATCTTTGTTTTCATACCTAAACCTACGCTTGAGAAGATCGTATACCATTTTCATCTGGAAATGAGCATTGTTGTCCTCCGGCAAATCAAGATATTACCCAAAGTAGCTTTCCGTAAAATAAGCATTCAATTTTTGTTCTCGAAGTATTTTTCTGAAGGCGTCAAAAGATTTTTCCATGACTGACTTAACCACAAAATCACCCGTTAAATCCGTGGCACCATCACACTGCATTCTCATAAGATAGCGATCAATGCTGAAGGTTTTGACCAACTCTTCGGCGGAAGGGCTATTAGCATTTGGATTATCTCTTTTAAAATATTTCTCTTCCCCATGTTCATTATCTTCTACTCCTGATTGAGATAACGCTTGTAAACAAGCTCATAGAGTCGTGGATATAGCCGAGCTACTGCACTTGCTCCTTTACTTGGACTTGATTCGATTTATTTTCTTTTAGGATCCATATTATCTTAAATTAACAGGAACATAAAATACATTATAATTAATTAATACATCGTTAAAAAGGATAAAAGTAAATCTGACATGCATAACGATAAAATAACAGTTCCAACATACCACACATCTGTTGCACCAGGTATGTTATCTGTTGTAACATATAACCGACCTGCTGCAATGGATGAGTAGACCATTGGAAACAATAAAAATAGATCACTAATCTGTTGTACCAAGTATTTTATCTGATGCAACATATAACCAACCATTGCAATGGATGAGTTAATCGTTGGAAACCATAAAAATAGATCACTAATCTATTGCATCGGGTAGTTTATCTATTGCAACATATAACCAACCTATTGCAACGGATGAGTAATGGAAACAGTAAAAACAAACACTAGAAAGGTTATCTGTTGCAACATATAACCAACCTATTACAAGGAAGAGTAATCCATTAGAAACAGTAAAAATAGATCACTAATTTGTTGTACCAGGTAGTTTATCTGTTGCAATATATAACCAAACTATTGCAACGAATGAGTAATCTGTTGGAAATCATAAAACAAGTCACAAATTTGTTGCACCAGGTTGTTTATCTGTTGCAACATACAACCAACCTATTGCAACAAATGAGTAATCTGTTGGAAATCATAAAAGCAAATCACTAATTTGTTGCACCAGATATTTTATCCAATGCAACATATAACCAACCATTGCAACGAATGAGTAAATAGTTGGAAACTATAAAAATATATCACTAATCTATTGCACCAGGTAGTTTATCTGTTGCAACATATAACCAACCTATTGCAACAGATGAGTGATCCATTAGAAATAGTAAAAATAGATCACTCATCTGTTACACCAGAAAGATTATCTATTGCAATATATAACTAACCTGTTGCAACAGATGAGTAATTCGTTAGAAATAATAAAATAGATCACTGATCTGTTGAAACATATCACTCATTTGTTGCAAGATGAGTTATCTGTTGGATCACTATTGTTTAGATTTTTTCCAAACAGAAGAGTCATTTGTCACAACAGATGAATGATCTGTTAGATTATTTATCTATTGCATCAGATATTTTCATATGTCGCATCAGATGTTTCATCTGTTGTAACACTATTTTTACCAAGTCAAACAACAAATCAACTCAGCAACACCAACACATCACACACACACTAAGAACATCAACTTTGATAAAAAAATCACCAACAAATTCGAATCAACAGTTCAAAAACAAGAAGAAAAAATGCCAAAAATTAAGGTTTTATTCAATCCACACTTCAAATTTAAGCTAAAAATATTGAAATTATTAACCAATACTAGAAGAGTAGTTGGCTCAAGTTCCTCTATCTCTTCATAATTTTTTACCTGTGAAAAAAGAAATGGGACGATGAAGAACTCGAAGTTGTTGTCGCCAGAGAAGTCTTCGCGTCAATTGACGGTTGAAAGTCGAAAGGAACCTCGTCCAACCATTTGTCGCTGGAGGTTGAAGTCGCCAGGAATTGAAGGGAGAATTTTGCAGAACTATTGGTTCGGAGAGAGTTGAGAGAAGTTGTGAGCGAGAGTGGAGAGAGATGGTTGATTTAGATTGAAGGAGTTATGGGTTGATTTGTATTTTTAAAAAGATTAGAAAGTTTTAAAAATATTATTCAAGTCCACAATTAACTTAATCAAGTTTCCTAATGATGTTTGACCCTTTAAGTTGGTCAATGTCACCAATCATTTATTCAAGACTTAAAAAATATCTTTCCTTCAATTTTCTCAACTAACTTAGGGTCGTAGTGATATGCCTCTCCTATGAAGAAATTTCTTTCTTGCCTTTAATCCCGATTCTTCAACGTAGAATTTTTTTTTTGGGTGCGAATTAAGAAATAGAGGAGTTGTTTCTGGAAATATTCCACTTATGTGGAGTGATAATGCTCCCTCCCCTTATTAACATTTTATATTATTTATAAAAAAATATATAATTGATCCACTATTTCTAATTTTAGCACTTAAGGAGCACACTTTAATTTCCCTTTTTTTCCCGAGTTGTATAGAGCAATAGGTTTGAATCAGACCGACGCACTGTAGACTACTGGGAACTATAGAAAGTAATTAGCTTATGGATTGATGAACATTGGATATCATAATACTCTCTCTGTTTAAAAAAGAATGACCTACTTTGACTTGGCACAAAGTTTAAGAAATTAGAAAAGACTTTTGAATCTTGTTGTCTTAAATTAAAGTTATGTCAAATGTACCAAAATGCCCTTTAATCTTGTTGTCCTAAACATGTTATGTGAAAAGTTGAAATTAAAGTATTGCCAAAAAAGAAAAGGAATCATTTTTTTTAAATGGACTAAAAAGAAAAGTAAGTCATTTTTTTTTTTAAACGGAGGGAGTAATAGATTTTTGCAAATGCATCCATTTAGGCTTATTGGGTTTCCCTTCAGATTGTTCTTACGTTTCAACCATTTTTCATTTCGTGCTTGTAATGTTCTACTTCAAACAGATGTTCATGAAAGGATTAGTGTTAATGTTCATCATAAATGCAAAAGCAAGTACAATAAATAGAATTAGATGCAGAATCAATAATTTGTACAAAATACTTCGCTTGAAATTATGGAGGCCAGAGTTATCACATGAAAACAACACTGGTAGGCTAACAAAGTCTCAAAAAGAGCTACTAACAGTTTCATCAAAAATTTAGCTACAAATGTAGAGGTCTAAAACAATGAAAAATTTTATTTTGAGTGAGACTCAACCAACAATACATGTTATTTTACCTATTCATTTGTAGAGATGGGTCCCACAATTCATGTGTCAAGAAGATAGTGAAGCCTTCTAATTTTATTTTGAGTGAGACTCAACCAACAATACTTGTATAAGGATGGATCTCACAATCCACGTGTCAAGAAAGTAGTGGGGCGTCATACAATTATCGTTGGTTGAGTCTCACTCAAAATAAACCATTTATGGTGAGTGAGATATGACATGTAATAGTTGTACGAGGATATTTTTAATTAATAAAACTCATATTGGTGGGTCCCACTCTATGATAAATTTTCCTTTTCTCTTCTCACACGTAAGTGTAAATAACGCAACAATAAGAAAAATAAGGTGAAAAATAGTAGTTCCCTAAAATGTATTCCGTTCTATCTTTTTCTCTTTCTTTCTAACATCACTTTTCCAATTTTCCTCTTGTGTATTTTATTTTCCTTCTCTTTTTATAGTCTTGATTTTCATTTGTCAATAATCAAATAAAAGAATAATAGATTAATAATAAGTTAAACTTTACTTTCTTCATTTTTTTTATATCTTCTTTTCTTGTTTATATTTTCTTAATTAAATTTTTACACTTCATAACTTTAAGAATCTTAACAATTTGTATAACATTGATGTAAAAATTAAATTTCTATAAAGACAAACACATATAAGGGCAAAGATCAGTATGTACCATAATTTTTATTTTTTAAATCATTCTTTGATTGGTTCGATATTTAGACTTTTAATAAATATATTTAAATGCAAATAAAAAATTATGTAAATTCTTTATTCAAGATTTAATTTTTTGAGACTCCCACAGAGTTAGATTCAATATTTTGAGATGTAAAATGAATTTTATTTTTTTTGTTTTGGGGTAAAAGGGTTAACTTTTTTTTTTAAAATTGATTTAATTGAAATTACAAAAAATTCTAAATGATAGGAATAGGAGTGTTCAGGGGTCGATTTGAGTTAATTATTGATCAAAATAAAAATCAAATCAATATAATTAATTTTTAATTTATTAAAATCAGACCAAATATATTTATTTTTCAAATTTTGTTCGGCTGCTTTAAAAAATAGGAAAAAAAATAACAATACATTGAAAATAATAATAATAAACCTTCATATTACCACATAAAATAGTAACATGACGTACATGTAATATAAGATATTTAAATAATAAATAAATTTTGATAAAAATATATATAAGATATTTAAAATTACTCATAATAAATAAAATATTATGTATATATAATTAGAATATAGTTTTCGGTTTGGATCATATATTTCTTTGATTTTCTTGAAAAAAATTAAAAACTAAATCAAATACTATCGGTTTTTAAAAATGTAAAACTAAAAAAAATTAATCAAATAAAAATTAATTTGTTTAATTGGTTTAATTAATTTTTTTTATTTAAATTAGTTTTTACCCATGAATACCTAGGGAGGAGTATAAATGGAGATGAAAAATATATGTGAGAGAAAAATAAAGATATAATAAGCGTTTGGTAAATTTTTTTACTTTTTTTGAAAAATTATTTATTTATAGTTAAATTATTAGTGTTTGGCCATTAAAATTATTTCACTTTAGTGAAAATCATTTTTGAAAAAGTGAAAACAAGTAAAATTTATTTTCACTTTTTTCACTCCTATTTCTTTCACAAAATTTTTAAAATAACTTCAATTTATATTCATAATCAACATAACACCAACTCCAAACTCTGAAAAAATTAATATTTTTATGATAAAAATGCCATAAAAATAGAGAAGCAATTGGAAAAAGAAAAAAAAAAGTGGGCTGCAAATTTGGAACGAAAGTGTAGGAAATGAGGGAAGAGATTGTGTTGACAAAAGAGGGCCCACAATAACACTTGTCAAAATATAAAAGGTGTCTCATACAACTATTGTAAGTTGTGTCTCATCCAAATTAAAAAATTTCAAGTTCTATTGGTTGTACAATTTATATTTGATGTTGGTATTAGAGTCTGTCTAATTCTAATTCTAATTCTTTCCGCCTAAAGTTTATTCGGATTTTGTCAATTTTTGAATCCTCATGCAAGTTCTGTTGGTTGTACGAAGACGGACATGCAATTAGCACTTTCCTCTTTCTCAATAGCCTAATCTATTGAGAAATTGATATTCTTCATTATATAATCCATAAGGAAAATCGGGTTGAGCACATATAAAATGGATCAAGATATGTGTAACATATTATATTATCTTAAATTAAAATTAAGAGCTAATTAAGTGTAACGCCCCGATTTTCTGAACCGAAATGCTACACGGTGCTCATGACCCCGAAGGACCACAAGCTAACCCATGATTGATATTTGTACCTGTATACTGCATAAAAGACTGAAAAATGTGAAAACATGAACTGAAAGGCCATAAGGTTCAATACTAATACATAACTAAAAATATGGTATAACAATACCAAAACAAATCTGAAATAACTGTCTGAACATACTATAGTTTGAAAGCCTCTAAATTGTCTGAATAAGGAGTTGATGAGACAAGTCTCCCAACTAAATACATCTACTGAAATAAACTGAAAATTTAAAATAGTAATAAAATCATCATGTCCTCGAAATATGAGGACTCACTTCTAACTCTGACTGCTGAGACTGGAATCTGCTGCTGATCTGGAGCTCGTGCCTCTAAACCTATGGTGTAACATAAGAGAAAGCATCATAGCGCAAATGCATCAATATGTTGGAATGTACTGAGTATGCAAGTGAGGTAGACTAAATACAAAGGGTTATATGCATGAACAATACTGACTGATATGAACGTGAGAATACATACACGCATACGTAACGATAACTGAACTCATGGAGATACTGACTACTGAGTCTGAATACTGATAACATGAGCTTACTGATATTGAGATACCGAATGATCGAGTTTACTGATATCGATATGTGAATCAATAATAAGTGAGGAACTGATACTGTATTACTGAATAAATGAATGAATACTTCTGACAGTTTGAATTATGAAGAACTAGTCTGATTGACTGTATCTGACAGTCCTGAATCTGAATACTGATAACATGAGTTATTGATAACTGACATAACTGATATGACTGATATAACTGATAACATGAGTGACCGTATCTAACAGTTCTGAATCTGATAGAACTATCTGAGTTTCGTACTGTATTTGAGTTGACTGTATCTGACAGACCTGAAATTTGAAGAACTATCTGAGTTCTTTTACTGAGACTAATACTGAAACTGTGGAAAGTAGTTGTCTAACCGACATGCCCCATATATGCTATTATAGCTTGATAACGCTCAATCTACAGCTCTCGTAGGAGTGTAAAGCGGTCGTTAGAAAATATAGAACCCAACCTGGGTTGGGTATCGATCCCACAGGGAATAGCTTGGTCAACAAGTAAGCAACGATTACTAGACTTTTAGTGCAAGTCTCGTAAAAAGGGGGGAATTATATTGTGAAAGTAATGTAACCAAAATAAGAGAGTAAAGCAGAAAATAGCAAAGTAAAAAGAAAGAATGTTTAGTAGGTTGTGAAACAATGAGAATTGAGGAGTTGGGATTATGTCCACCTTCTGAGTTATACGTCTCTATTGACTATGAGTGTGTTGAATTCAGACATGCATGTGCTTATAGAGAATTGTATTCGATGGTAAATCCAGGCGTCTTTCGACCTATTCGAGGATTATTTCACTTTAACTCTTTCGAGCTTAAAGCGTGTCTAACGGTACGAATTCTCCAAGAGGTTAATCCAGTTACGGCACTAACTTTTTAATAGGGGATGGGACCCTACTACCTTGACATTATCTCTTTTCCAGACAGATAACCTTTCTTTCGAACAAGTTAAATATTAAACTGGCGTATTCTTGCGTTTGCAACCACAAAGAATTTAGATTAAGATGAAGAGAATAATGATATAAGCAGCATACGTGTCACGAACTCACAAACTCACAACAATAGATAGTATCTCATTCGGCTTTCATAACCCCAACAGAGAAGTTTAGTTACCCATGAGTGCGAAGGAAATCACAATTGATATTGTTGTTATACCACAATAAAGATTTCACGTTTGTAATGGTGTGGTAGGCGTTAGGCGTGAATCCCTTAGCAAAGTAACGTTTCTCTTGTTGTGGAATTTAAGAATAGATGAATAGAAGAAGAAAAATAGAATTAATGGAAGAATGATTGTTTAGAACTAGAATGTCTTAGAATTGAATGTAAGAAGATGTAAGAAGATGTCAGAAGATGTAAGAAGATGTAAGAAGATGTTAGAAGATCTCTAGCAAGATAGGGTATTTATAATACCCATATCCTATTCCTACTAAGCTAATGAAATACTTAACCAAATTCTACTAAGCTAATAAAATACTTAACCCAATTGTACTAGGTTAATGTATCATTATCCTAATCCTAATAAGCTAATGAAATACTTAACCCAGTTGTACTAGGTTAATGTATCATTATCCTAATCCTAATAAATTACTGCTAGTCCTCAAAGTCTTCAGAAATGTTGTTTTAGCCCGGGACAGAATTTCCATGCGCCATCTTAAGTCCTTGGCGTCCAAGATTGGCTTTTCTCCTTTCGTGAAGCTTTCTTTGGCGTCAAGTTATCAATGAAATGCTGAATTCTGCATCATTTATACCTGAAACTTTGCTAATCATGTTCGTTAGCTCACTTACAGGAAAAAAGGACTAAAAGTGCATGAAATATATAATTTGTTCTCAAAACTAGGCTAAAATATGGGCAAAATATAGTGCTATAGGCGTGTAAATTCGCCTATCATCAACACCCCACACTTAAAGCTTTGTTCGTCCTCGAACAAAATATCATGTCCCTCTAAACATCAACTTAGGGTTTCACAGCAACAACATAAAATATTCGTCAAGACAAGCACAACAATTATCAACAAAGAGTAGTTTTTCGATCATTAGTAGAGACCATTTAGCCTCCAACATAGACTCGTGATGGTGGTCAACTCATATTCAAAAGTTAAGGAACAAAGAATCATACACAACTACCCAAAACTCATCAACCATGTGTGTCTCACAATATATTACCCATAATCACTCACAAGTATAGCATATTTTTCAAACATGGGTATCAAAATATCCTTGCTCTCACTCTCACAAAGAATTCATATGCAGCAACTGATGACCATAGGCTTGCCCTTAGTGTAATGCTCCACTAAATGTCAGAATGCTAAACTTAGAATCAAATAGGTCTTTTGATGGTTGTAATGTAGGCTAAGGGACGGGTAGGACTATTTTGGCCAGAAATAGTGACTATGTTCCTAAGCGCTTTAATACATCACAATGTGTCATTAACACTTTTCTTTCTAACAACCTTTCTTTCATTTATTCTACCACTCTTTTTTTCCTCTTTTGTTTTTCAATTTTAAACATAACTAACTTTTCAGTTTTCCTTTCCTTTTTCTTTTGATAACATACCTCTTATGATAGCACTTTCTTTTTCATAACTCATTCAAGCACCAATGCATTCTAAAGCATCATACTCACCCAATTTCCTCTTATTTTGTCACATGACTTTTTCACTTTAAAGCACTTAGGAATTTGGATCAAATTATGGTCTTGAAAAAAAATGGATTAGGCTTACATACGAGGTTTGTCAAAGAAAATAGGCTAAAGGCTCAAAAGGGTTTAACTAGGATGATGTCCATGGGTAGGTACAAAGAAGGTAAATAATCATAGGTTGCCAAAGAAATGCCTAAATCATCTCCTAGACTTGCACTCTTTATTTTCGCTTTATATACATACCAGGCAAGTTCTAGCATCAGCCACAAGCACAGAATATACTATTATCTCACACACACAAGGCACATGGTCGACTTTATTGGGAGTAGTATAGACTCTTGACCCAATAGATGAAGGAATTAAACCAAACAATATCACATAGTGAGTCACAATTAGAGCCTAAATGTCTGAATAGTCATGATTTTAGCACAAACTCTTGTCATAATCTCATGCTGCCTATTAGAATAATTTCATGCGAAGCTAAGCTAAAAAAAACAATTAACTACAAACAAAAAAAATAAATGCAAATGTGGATAGAGAAGTATAGCATGCAAATACCAGCACCCCATACTTAGACGGGACACACTGTCCTCAGTAGAAAATAAATAAGAAGAACCTGGTTAGTCGGACTCATCCTCTATGTCTGGGGTCATACCCCTTGCATCGGAATCATCATCAGAGTCGTCATCCTCAGAAGTTCCTCATAAGTATCCCACTTAATTCCAAGAGTGAGTCGAGGTATTTGCAGCGAGGAGGGTTCTCCTTGCTCTTTTCGTCCTCTTTTCTTGCCTTTTTGTGAAGTGGTAGCCTTATCTTTGCCTTGTCTTGCTTTGGGTGCCATTGTACCTGAGACTTAAAACAATGTTCATGTTAGCATCATCTCGATGGATACAATCTATAAACAAGCAGTAGTGGCACCACCCCACACTTAGTTTGTTGGTACAGAGTAGTGAAGTAAAAGTGGTTGATTACTCAGACTTCATCGACATACGTTTTAGGGGCTATATTCCAACAAGAAATTCAGATATGTAACACTTCTTGCAATCTTTGCAATACTTTCATGTTAGGTATATCAAGACTTCTACATAGGGATTACATCATGGTATAGTTTCTATCAATAATCACAATCTCCTATGTCGGTAGGCAACTATAAGTCTTATTCCGATGAGCGAGACATCCCAACATGTAAGTATTCAAGTGACAAGAGTATGCAATGTTCATGACTATAGAAATTCCGCAAGTAGTATGACAATGCATCAAAATCGAATTGAAGTCGGAAACAAGTTAAGATCATCCTAACGTATATGTTCACTCACTTGGTTGTGTATCAACAATTCAAACACATTCACATCTCCAATACTTCTTCAAGATTTAGCAATTCATAATAGAGATAGTAACGTAGTACTTACGAAAAATAGATGAAGAACACAAGAGTACTTACGTGATTGAAGCCTTTGGAGATGTTCTTGTGAAGTGGAAGAGCAAAAGTTTTGGGAAGATTTGGATGCTATGTGCGGCGCCTATGTTAGGTTTTCAATGTGTTTGTGCCTCAAGACTAAGTCTCCTTTATATAGGAAAAGAATGGGTCGGGTTTTGACCCATTTAAAATCGGTTTTGGAGACAAAAAGTGACCATAGGCGGCGCCTTTAGCTTTGCCTATGCTTGGCATAGGCGGCGCCTAATGCAAAGCCTATGGTGAGCATAGGCGGCGCCTAGTGCAATGCCTTTAGTGACCATAGGTGGCGCCTTTAGCATGGCCTATGAGATTCAGAGACAAAATGCTTTGGCATAGGCGGAGCCTATGCTATGGCATACTTGAGCATGGGCGGCGCCTATGCTATAGCACACTAGATTCCGAGACCTTGGGCTATAGTATAGGCCATGCCTTGTTCGTGGCCTAGTTTTACCTAGGCCTAGCCTTGCTCGATGCCTATTTTTTCATGAGCAATGCTCAATCCATAGACTTATGCATCTTCATTCCTAACTTACCACCTTTAACATGCAATACGTCCAAATCGAAATTTGAAACCAATCTCCTCATTTTATACCTCTTGCACCTACATTTGCTCAAAAACAATAAAAACGATTAGAACGATGGGTTGCCTCCCATCAAGCGCCTTAGTTTTGGTCGTGGCACGACTCTTATTTTTGGATTTTTATTTATCAAAAGCAAACACGTAATAGAACGAAAGAAAAATGAAAAACGATAAACGATGGATTGCCTCCCATCTAGCGCTTGATTTATTGTCGCGGCACGACATAGTTACCTCGAGTACTTAGACTTCGTCGAGATAGATGGTGGATCATTTTCTGAATGGATTCAGACGATAATGAGGCTTACTTGTAGGCATGCAGTCTTCTTCAAGATGACCCTTGTGCATGCCTATCCCAGGAGGGATACCAATTATATCATCAATAGTCCAACCCATAGCTCTCATGTATCTCTTCAGAGCAGAGATGAGAGCCTCTACGTGTTGTTTACTTAAATCATCCGCACTCATCGGAAGTATATTTATACTTTCCAAGAACACATACCTTAGATAATCGGGGAGCTCTTTTGATTCTAGCATTGGTGGCTCTTCAAGGGAAGTCTTCGCTGTTGGTGACGGTTGATTCTTAAGATCACGGTCCGGTTGCTTAGGAGTATGGGAATAGGACTCTATTTCTGTTAGAGCACCCATAAGTTCTTCATAATCTTCATCGTCCTCATGCTCAACATTCAGTGGCGCAGCAGACAATGGCTCAACAGTAAGCTGTTTCTCTACAGATAATGCTTTCTTATCCTCATGATGAACATCAGCTACAGAGAAGACATTCATATCGCTGGGCTGCTTCATTGCTTTGCATATATCAAAGCGGATCACTTCGTCATTCAACCGAAATAAAAGCTCATTAGCTCTCATGTCAATAAGCACACTTTCTGTTGCAAGGAAAGGACGTCCCAAGATTATGGGAACTTCAGAATCCACCTCGCAATCCAAAATCACAAAGTCTGCAGGAAAAATGAAGGTAGACACCTTCACCAACACATCATTCATGATACCCACAGGTCGTTTTACCGACATATCTGCCATTACGAGCCGCATATTGGTTGGTGTAGGGTCGCCCAACCCCAACTTTCTGTAGACGGATAGTGGCATCAAATTGATGCTAGCTCCCAAATCGCACAATGCCTTAGCAAAATTCATAGATCCAACCGTGCAAGGAATAGTGAAAGCACCAGGGTCTGCCTTCTTCTGTACTAAGGACCTTGTGGCAATTGCACTGCAATGATGAATATTATCTGCCGGCTCATAGCTTACTGCCCGCTTCTTTGTTAAAAGGTCCTTCATAAATTTCGCATACCCAGGCATTTGTTCAAGTGCTTCCACCAATGGAACATTAATGGTCAGCTGTTTTAACATAGTCATGAATTTGCTGAACTTCTTATCATCCACCACCTTCTTCAATCTTTGGGGAAAAGATGGTGGTGGGTATGGAATTGTTCTCTCCACGGCTTTCTTCTCCTCTTGCTTCGGTTTTTCAGGTTTTCCAGGCTGCACGTCGTGAGGAGTGACATTAAGGACGTTAGGATCGGCTGCTGCGGCATCTTCCCCTTTCACCTTATCATTAATTTCCGCTTCTTCGTCAACCACTTGCTTGCCTTTTTCTGAATTTTCCAGCACCTTACCACTTCGGGTAGTGATGGCCATGCATGACCCATCATTCCTTGAGTTTTGCACAGTATCGCTAGGTAAAGTACCAGCCTTTCTTTGATTGAGTGCTGCTGAAAGTTGGCTCAATTGCTGCTCTATTTACTTGATTAAAGTGGAATGAGAATCAACTAATTGCTTCATAGAGGACAAATCATTTATTACCTCCGTTACTCCTGTGCTCGTTGCTTCCACTCCTTTCAGTAGTTTAGCCATCATGTCTTCCATACTTCCAGAACTAGATGTGGTGGTGTCACGTCTTCCAGGGGGTACGTATAAACCACTACTGTTATTCTTGTTCTTCCAACTACCTTGGTCCATGTTTCCAGATTTACCATGATAGTTCCGACCTTGGTTTCCTTGGGCATTGCCTCGAAAACCCTCCTGATTGTTCAAGTAGTTGGCTTCTTCTTCCGAATCAGATTCGTTTCTTCCTTTTGACGGAACAACTTTGACTTTTTCGGTCTTCCCTGATAATAGATGCTTTGTAAGAAGATCCACTTGTGTTTTCATGTGCGCCATATCTTGATCACGTTCTTCTTCTCTTCTCCTTTGGTCTGCGGTCATGCCAATAGATAAAGTGGAGCTTGCTACCTCAGAATCCCTGGTATGCCAAGCTCTACTTTGCTTCGTCATACGATCTAGCATATTGCTTGCTTGACCAAAGGTGAGGTCCATGAATGATCCTCCAGCCGCATTATCCACCACTGGTTTAGTTATTGAATTCAAAGCTCTGTATAGTGTCTCCATTAGGTGAACATTAGTCATATGATGGTTTGGGCATCTCGCTAGCTTTGTCTTGAACCTCTCTCATATTTTATGAAGAGCTTCAGTGGGAAGCTGACGAAAGTTTCTGATTTCGTCTCTCAATTGTGCTCTTTTGGATGACGGAAAGAATCTTTCTAGGAAAGCGTCTCTCAATTGCCTCCAATTTGTAATAGAATCAGGAGTCAGCCCATTCAACCATAGAGTTGCCTCCCCAGACAGAGACAATGGAAATAGACGTAATCGAATTGCATTCTGACCAACTCCAGGATTGTCAAACGACTTGCATGTAGAAATAAAGTTGATGAGATGCATATTCGGATCATCGCCTGCTAGTCCACCAAATAATCCCTTGAGTTGCAATAACTGAATCATGGTGCTTGTGATGTTGAACTTGGATCCGGGAGCTAATGGTGGGGGAATAATAGCTCCTGTGGCTCCGGCTCCATCAAGATCATCATCATCATCGTCGAAAGCTGGTTGCATGGGTTGGCGATCATACCTAAACCGAGCTTGTCGACCTCTTCTGTTGGCAGGTGTTATGATTTCAGCATCATGCCTTGGGTTTAGTAACTCTTCATCGCCCAGGTCCTCATCATCAGGATTTGTTGCACGCCCTGGGTTATCAATATTCTGCTGATGCGCTTGATAAGCCATCCTTTTAATTTCACGTTGTGCATCCATTGATGCACTGAACAAACCTGAATAAAATAAAAACAACAACTAAAAGTAAAATTACGAGAATATTTGAACAAAGGGTCTAGTAACTATCACAAACTTAGTTGACAACTGTATTCCCCGGCAGCGGCGCCAATTCTTGATAACGCTCAATCTACAGCTCTCGTAGGAGTGTAAAACGGTCGTTAGCAAATATAGAACCCAACCTGGGTTGGGTATCAATCCCACAGGGAATAGCTTGGTCAACAAGTAAGCAACGATTACTAGACTTTTAGTGCAAGTCTCGTAAAAAGGGGGGAATTGTATTGTGAAAGTAATGTAACCAAAATAAGAGAGTAAAGCAGAAAATAGCAAAGTAAAAATAAAGAATGTTTAGTAGGTTGTGAAACAATGAGAATTGAGGAGTTGGGGTTATGTCCACCTTCTGAGTTATACGTCTCTATTGACTATGAGTGTGTTGAATTCAGACATGCATGTGCTTATAGAGAATTGTATTCGATGGTAAATCCAGGCGTCTTTCGACCCATTCGAGGATTATTTCACTTTAACTCTTTCGAGCTTAAAGCGTGTCTAACGGTACGAATTCTCCAAGAGGTTAATCCAGTTACGGCACTAACTTTTTAATAGGGGATGGGACCCTACTACCTTGACATTATCTCTTTTCCAGACAGATAACCTTTCTTTTGAACAAGTTAAATGTTATACTGGCGTATTCTTGCGTTTGCAACCACAAAGAATTTAGATTAAGATGAAGAGAATAATGATATAAGCAGCATACGTGTCACGAACTCACAAACTCACAGCAATAGATAGTATCTCATTCGGCTTCCATAACCCCAACAGAGAAGTTTAGTTACCCATGAGTGCGAAGGAAATCACAATTGACATTGTTGTTATAACACAATAAAGATTTCACATTTGTAATGGTGTGGTAGGCGTTAGGCGTGAATCCCTTAGCAAAGTAACGTTTCTCTTGTTGTGGAATTTAAGAATAGATGAATAGAAGAAGAAAAATAGAATTAATGGAAGAATGATTGTTTAGAACTAGAATGTCTTAGAATTGAATGTAAGAAGATGTCAGAAGATGTAAGAAGATGTAAGAAGATGTTAGAAGATCTCTAGCAAGATAGGGTATTTATAATACCCATATCCTATTCCTACTAAGCTAATGAAATACTTAACCAAATTCTACTAAGCTAATGAAATACTTAACCCAATTGTACTAGGTTAATGTATCATTATCCTAATCCTAATAAGCTAATGAAATACTTAACCCAGTTGTACTAGGTTAATGCATCATTATCCTAATCCTAATAAATTACTGCTAGTCCCCAAAGTCTTCAGAAATATTGTTTTAGCCCGGGACAGAATTTCCATGCGCCATCTTTAGTCCTTAGCGTCCAAGATTGGCTTTTCTCCTTTCGTGAAGCTTTCTTTGGCGTCAAGTTATCCATGAAATGCTGAATTCTGCATCATTTATACCTGAAACTTTGCTAGTCATGTTCGTTAGCTCACTTACAGGAAAAAGGACTAAAAGTGCATGAAATATATAATTTGTTCTCAAAACTAGGCTAAAATATGGGCAAAATATAGTGCTATAGGCGTGTAAATTCGCCTATCATCAGCTGAGCTTGGGTCCAATCTCTACCCTGACTAGAAGGGTGTCTATACCGCGCCACTGGTAAGGACAAGCTGTAAGTGACCCTTATCTGACAGGTACTCAAAATGAGAACGGTGGGAATTCTAAACTAAAAGGTTAAGCCACCTCATCAACCCTAATCTGACAGGTTAAGATGTCTCAACCTACGTTGTCTACGTAGTTCTGGAACACAAGAATGACTGCTAAGAATCACACCTTAAACTGACAGGTGAGTTCCAATCTTTGGATTCGTTCGGTGCTAATTGCTACTCCCATCTGAAGAGACATTGAACATGATTAATTGAATTGTACATGGACTGAACTTACTGAATTCCGTTGACTGATGGAATACTATTGATATATGATAACTGGTTGAGTTCATGAGATTACTGATCTTACTGAGTACTGAGTTATGAGATTTCTGAGAATACTGAATTGCTGAGATTACTGAAATTACTGAGTACTGAGTAGAACTGAGCTGATACTGAATTTACATGAGTTTTCCTGAGTCATGAGGCTGATTGAAGTCTACTGAACATGGCTTGATTGAGAGTAGCGTGAAAACATGACATGACTCTAGGCACACAACTATATTTTTTGGGTACAAGTACCCCCAGGACTCGATGGAAGAAAACTGACACAACATGATTTTCTCGAATACATGACCATCAATAATAATCCATAATACATGAGTGAGGGATTTCATGAAGTACATGGTCATCATAATATCTAACATGAATGGGAATGCTTGAAATCAAGTCATAAACCTTATGTTCTAATATCATGGGCATTCCGACAACATATATTTTTCATAACGATAGCATGGAAACCGTTTAAACATAAGGGAATAGCAAGCATGTAACATTTAGTTCATATTGTAATAATTGGGGGATAACTTATGTGGTACTTCATAATCATGATCTTGTTCATAACATGGAATGCGTATAGACACACTATGAATCCATTGTCCAATCATCATGTACATTCCATTAACACATATATTGCACAACAACAACATGTGAGCCCTTTTAACATAATAAACTAGCATGAATTTATCATATAATTCATCCCTAAGCTATAATACATGATTTCTATCATTCTAGACATTTTATCAAACACCTTACATGCACAACTTTGGGCATAGGTATACTTATCAATTTAACAATCTTAAGCCACCCAAATGCATGAATTTCAACTAACATGCTCACTTACTTCATGAAAATATACCGAGATACTAAATAACAACCATCAACATGAACATAATCATACCACAACAAGATAATCACAATTCATAATTTTAAAACTTGATTCTTGAGCTCCATGAATAAAAGGGATCCATGGATGAACACTACGCATACCTTAGATGGAAGATTCTTGAAGATTAACGGTGGAACTTTCTTGAAATTGAATCCCCAATCAACTAGTTTTCTTAGAGCTTGAGATAAATCATGGAGTAATAAAAACCCAAATCTTGAAGGAGGTTAACTTTTCTTGAGGGTTCTTGAATGGTTACACTTTGATTCTTGTGTTTTCTTAGAGAAGGGTTTGAATCTTTTTCTTGGGTTTTGATCTTGAAAGAAACCCTAATTTTGATGTTATAGATGAATGAGAAGTTATGTGCTTGGTTTGATGTGATTGGATGTTAAATAGGGTGGGAAAAGACCCCCCAAAACCCTTTACAACGGTGTTTCAGCGCTGTTTTGGATAAAACTGACGGTCTGAGTGACGGACCGTCACTCCAACCGTTATTTTTTGTCCAGAAAACGGCCTTACTGGTTCAGTTGTGACGGCCAAAGTGACGGTCCGTCACTGACTTGACGGTCCGTCATTTTGTCCATCACTCTTTGACAGCTCGGGCAACTCTCAGTAAAACGGACATAACTTTTTACTTCGATGCCAAATTTTGGCGAAATTGGTATTGTTGGAAAGCTAATTCAATTATCTATCTTTTGGTGGGTCATGAGCTCAAAAATTCTCTATATAATGGGAGATATGCTTGTTTGAAGTTGACTATGGCAATGCCCTTCTCAAAAATTCAATTGGTAAGGAATATTTTGATTCTTCCAATAGTTAGGACGTATTTGAGGCCTTAATATACATCTAACTTTATCATAAAACTACCAAATCACTATAATTTATTTCTCATGAGCTTGAAGCATGATTCTACTATCGGTTGGGATTCTCGGGGTATTACATTAAGATTGACACATTATTTTTTCGGTGGAATTATTGTAAAATTCGGTCATAATGACTTTTGTGATGGCCGGAGTAAAGTGAAGTGACTTTTATATAATGGATAAGAGAAAAGTGACTTTTATAGACACAAAGTTAAATTACGATGAATGAAATGAATAAAAAAAATAACTTTTACATAATAAATATAAAGTTAACTTACCATAATGAAATTTACCTCGAAATAGGGGAAATATTCTTCATTATTATAATTTGAAAACTAAACTCAAAAGATTGCCAACTAAAATGGAAAAGGACAAAACTAAAAGAAAGCCTGAAAAAGTATTCATCATAACTAGTCAACATGCACTCACGTCAAATAGATTCTTAGGGCGGTTTGGTCATAATTTTTTTTTCCTTTTTTTTTCACTTTTCCAGAAATTATAATATTTGGTCATAAAACTTCAAAAAATTATTTCGGAGTTGAATTTTAAAAAGTGAAAATAACTTTTTTTTTTGTTTTCATAATTTTTCATTCCTATTTTCAATTTTTATTATTATCATATATAACCCCAATCTTTAAATTTTTACACAAACACCTCTTATAACTGCAACCAACCACAAAAAAAAATTATTATTTATTTTCTATGCTACAACATCATTTTTAATTGTTACAAATATTCTAATCTCTTTTTCTTCTTTTAATCAAAATTTACTAACGTGAAGTAAAAAATAATAAATGGTAATTTATGACGGAAATATATCAACTTTATTTTGAATGAACTATATTATAGAAATATAAGACCTAGTATATTATGTTGTTTAAAAGTGAGAAATTTAATATTT
Organism: Capsicum pubescens; assembly: GCA_030864215.1. Lineage (NCBI taxonomy): Eukaryota > Viridiplantae > Streptophyta > Magnoliopsida > Solanales > Solanaceae > Capsicum > Capsicum pubescens. The sequence goes on from CM061543.1 coordinate 260,237,833, forward strand.
TTTTCTTGCCATTCTAATTTTCTATATATTTCATATAATGACTATTATGATTTTAATAAATTATTAAAAAGTGGTCAATAAAGTCACATATCAAACATAACGTAAGGATCCATATTTACGATACAATAATATTCAAGGAAAATCAATATCATCAATAAAGAAAAAGCAAAAAAAATAGAACTAATCTATTCAAAAATAATTCATCCGTAAATTTTTTTAAAAAGATCAAATTCAATAAAATAATTAATTCAAGTGAAAGTAATTAAGAATTTTCATCAACAAATTTAAGAATAAATAAAATATATTTATATCCATCAATCGTATTTATCAAAATATATTTTCTCTATTCAATCGATTATGGTTAGATCATTTCACTCGATTAAGACACTGCTTTTGTTATTAATTTAAAACACTATTTTTCTAAATTTAAAATTGTTTAACTTATTTTTATTCATTCTATCTCTAATGATAAATTCTCACAAACATTGTAATAATTGATAAATTTTAAAATTTTTACGAGCACATAAATAATATTTTATATTAAAGACTATAAATTCTAAAGTTCTTTTTTACTTTTATAAATTTCATAATTTTTATTCATATTATCTCCAATGATAAATTCTCACAAACATTATAGTGATATATTTAATTATAAATTTAAAAAATTTACAAGCACATAAATAATATAATATATTAAAGATTATAAATTTCAAAGTTATTTCTTTTTATATAAATTTTATATTCATCGAACTGCATAAAACTGAAATATACACAGATGGAGACATTAGCCAAGAGTAGCATTTAATATGTTGTAACACGACAATACTTCCAGCTATGAAGTCCAACTCATTGCCAACATTTTTCTTTGCCTTTAGCTGGATATTGAGTCAGTTCACAATTGTTAGACAAAAGAAATTAATAGAAAAAATAAAATAGAGAGAAGAAAAACACAAGGGAGAGGAAAGTAATGCAAGTTGGCTCCATCAACATGAGTTATGATGGGATAATCGAAAAATGACAAAATTAATACATGAATAATTAAGCCTTGCATGATTAATACTTGCCCAATTCATACATGTATAATTAATTTCTGCATTAGTAATATAATTGCATGATTCTTATCAACCAAACGGCACCTTAGAAAGGTTTTTTAAAGTCTTAATTTGTGAGTATGTGTTTGTCTAAGTTATTCCTTAAGCCTCTCAATTGATTGACACTTCACAAATTTAAATAAATAATAAATTTGAGAAAAAAAAAGTACTTCGAATAACTGAGTATTATATTTTAACGCACAAAATACTTTGAAATAGATTTAATCATGTAATGATAAAGTAATATTTTCAACTTAAATGTAGCAAATCATAAAAGAATGGGCAAAATTCAGAAATAGCATACTTAAAAGTCTAATTATTAATTTTATAGCAACAGTTTCATAATTACATTTTATAGCAACTTATATTTTGTATTTTTTAACAATGTTGTTGTAAAAATACATATACAATAAATTTACTGCCCTTAATTAACTGAAATTAGCTGAGCTATATATGGTATAATTACCAATCAAGTAAATTTATAGATTTCTTTTCCATTTAAAATTCTTAAAAAACGTAACTTCCGTTATATCTTCACATAACGTTTACAATTCTGTCGATCCAATTTCTTTCTTTGTGTTACTTCTGAGCTAAGTGGTACTCCCTACATATCTGAAAGTATCCCACGGGAAATATGGGATCAACTCTTAACTCGGTGGCCAAGCCCCCAACACAAGTATGCAGCAAGGGCTGGAGTATCTAAATCTGATACGCCCTAGGGCACTAGGCCATCGTATAATTCCTCTTTGGGGATAATATAAACCCATATCTGTAACGCACTGAGTCTGTACTCCGGATTCTACATGGTGCTTATAATCTCGAAAGACCATAAGCTAACCCATGTCTGGTACCTACTGTAATAGCTGTATAATAATACTGATTTATGCAAAAATTAGGCGAAAAACATGCCATAAGTTTCAAATCTAAATGATAAATCTGAGTACAGTATCAAAGTACCAAAACATGAACAAAATACTGAAATCTGAACAACTGTCTAAAAATACTATAGTCTGGAAAACCTCTAAACTGTCTGAACTGTGGAGTTGATGCGATAGGCCCCCAACTAACTCAGACTACTGAAAGTAATACTAAAATATCGAGATAAAATATGTCCCCAAACTATGAGGACTTATCACTGACCCTGACTGCTGGAAATCTGATCTGCTAGGGGTGCTCTGGAGCTCGTGCATCTAAACCTATGATATAAGACATCATATCGCAAAAAACATGTGTCAGTACTTTGAATGTACTGGTATTCTCAGTGAGGTAGGCTGAATGCATGGGTTCATATGCATGAACAATACTAACTGAATAACATGAGTATGACTGAATGATGGTACATGGATGAATACATAAACTGTAATCTGAAAACATGATAGTACTGAATACTGATTTAACTGAGGTCTGAGTTTACTGATACTGTATTACTATTAACTGGATGACTGTATCTGATAGTCTTGATTCTGAGAAAATATACAGAGTTCTGTACTAAACTGAGTGACTATGTCTGATAGTCCTGAATCTGTAGAACTGAACTGAATCTGAAACCAAACTGTGGGAGGTAATCATCTAACCGACATGCCCCTTTTTCTGAATAGATTTCTGGTCCAACCTGTAACCCCAGTTGGAAGGGTGTCTGTACTGTGCCACGAGTAAAGACACTAAAAAGGTACCCTCATCTGGCAGGTACTCTAATGAGAATGGTGGAACCCTCAACTGACAGGTTAAAACACCTCATCAACCCTCAACTAGTAGGTTTGATGTCTCAACCTACGTTGTCTACGTAGTTCTGGAATACAAGGATTGGTTCTAAGAATCACACCCTCTCCTGGTAGGTGAGTCCCTATCATTGGGTTCACTTGGTGCTGAATTCTACTCCCAACTGAATAGACACTGGACTAATTTCTAAACTGTACTAGGTTGGACTAAACTATTACAGATCATACTGTCTAACTGAACTGAATTGAGTTTACTGAGTTTCGTTGACTGACGAAATACTACTGAGCTTTGAAACTTACTGAGGTTATTGAGGCCTGAACTGAATACTGAATTGGACTGAATCGATAATGAGTTTATTGAGTTTTCCTGAGTTCTGAAACTGACTAAGAGTACTGCTGATCATGACCTAACTGAGACAATTCTATAACTGACACTGGCTCTAGGTATACAACTATGTTGTTGGGTAATAAATACCCCCAGGACTCAATAACGCAAAGAGCAAAGCATAATATAAATCTTCTAAGCACAACAATGGTCACATGTTCATATTTCACTTGTTACGATATTTCATCAAACACTTGTAAATCTTGATCTTGCACATGTATAGGAATGCATACAAACATGTCATAAGCACACTAACAATTCATTTAGGCATTTTGATGAACACATAAGAATCATAACCTTAGGCTTGAGCATGAATAAATAAACCAATCCATCATGGTATCATTAATCAATTCAATTTCAAGGATTTCAACCCACATTCTAACATATTTTTCATGAAATTCATTAAAAATATCATATTGCAAATCATACCATAAGACTAACATGAGTACAAAACAACCCACAACTTGGAAATCATGATTCACGATTTTTGAAAAGGGATTCTTGAACTTCAAGGGTGAAAAAGGCCCTTGGATGAACACTTCACATACCTTATTGCCTGAATTTCTGAAAGTTAATGGTGGAACCTTGAGTCCTTGATTTGAAATTGAAGCTTCTAGGATTTTGTTCTTGAGCAAATTTGAGAAAGAATGAGTTTATTTGCTCCCTAAGATGATTAATTTCGTGTTTTTGGGGCTAAAGGTTGAGGTAAAAATACCTAAATACCCCCAAGGACGCGGTCTTTTAACGACTAAAAAATTATACCATCGATGCACAAACCGACGCGCCGCGTCATTGGCATCAATGCGATAGCCAACGCATCGCGTCGAGTCCGCGTCGACTCACTAAATATTGACACTGGGAGCTGGGGAAAATATCTATCAACGCGATAGTTGATGCGGCGCATAAGCTTCAAACGAAGTTCAAAAAATTAGAAACTTTTCTGAAAATACCTACGGATATTCTTGATCATGAATCAACCTAGATATCAACATTTAAGGGATGCAGAGGCCATGAAATAAGATCACCAACTTTCAAAGGCTAGAATGACTCTAAGTCTGAATACTTAGCTAGAATATTCTAAGTCTGGGACCCCCTTGGCAAGCTTAAAGGACTGAATTAAGCTAGAAATTTTGCGGGGTCTTACAGTATCATCAAAACATGATTTTGAAAAATGAATCATATAACTCATGCCTCCTTTGGGTAACCGCCAACTCTCTTATCGCCCATTTTTAACCTGTTCTAAACATGCATTTTTTGAATTCAAAATCTAAAATTTGAAATATAATCTGTATTCTGTTTTGAGTTTAACATGGCCTTATCTGATGTGGTATCATCATACCAAGAGCTGAAAGTTGTATATCCGAGCCATAAAATATCGTGTATGATTCTTTCATTTAAAACAATATTCAGACCACCAAAGCATTCAGACAGTATAAGAGAATTCATGTTTCAAAACGTAAGTCAAAACTATACAAAGATTCTCATCTTTTCAACAATTCCAACGGTCAATTTCACAAAACATTCCTGAAATTCCTTCAATTATCACATTTAGTATTTAAGTCATGATAATATTTCCCTCACCAATTATCAAACATCATAAAATTCATATAAGATAATAAGACTCTTGACTCATTCTTTAAATCATGCAATTTAGGAATCCATAACTTGTAAATCAAGTAGTATCACAATGGAAGAAGGGAAGATTCAATAATTCATGCTCTCAATTTATATTTCAAAACTTCAAACACATACATACATACTCCCTCCGTTTAAAAAAGAATGACCTACTTTGACTTGACACAAAGTTTAAGAAAATAAAAAAAACTTTTGAATCTTGTGGCCTTACATTAAAGTTTTGTCAGATGTACCCAAATGTCCTTTAATCCTGTGGTCCTAAACATGTCATGTGGAAAGTTGAAATTAAAGTATTGCCAAAAAAGAAAAGGGGACATCCTTTTTGAAATGGACTAAAAAGGAAGATAGGTCTTTAATTTTTTTGAAATGGAGGGAGTATATACTAACCAAATCAATATCAAGGGAAGGCCTCAAGACCAAAACAATATTATCAAAAGGTTTCAAAATGCATAATTACAATTCTAAATCCAAATTCTTTTGTAAAGTCATGTTTTCTAAACCTTTAACATAATTAAGAAGAGTGTACTATGCCCATGTAGTTTTAAAAAAATACCATGTACCTTAGATTATTTAGTATGGAGAGTGAAATCCAAATCTTGATTAAATTCTTGATATTAAGGATGAACTCTTGATCTTTGGAGAGAGGATTAGGGTTTTGATTTGAGAGGATATGAGTAGTTTCTAATGTATTTAGGCCTAATCACAAGTTAATTTCATGTTATGACTGAATCAAGATGAGGAAAATAGACTAAAATACCCTCCTGGACCCGAGAGCAAGTAAATAAAACAAACTGGGCACCCAACGCGTTACTCGACGCGATGCGTTGATATCGTATCAAGCAAATGTTCCGTCGACGCAATCATCAATGCAGCGTGACGACATCGCGTCTAGCTACTTGGTTTAGCCAACGCAATTATCAAACGCGGCTCGTCAACATTGCGTTGAGCCACTTTCTTGCTCACCCAAATGCATCTCAAATATTGTCCAAAAAATCCGAAACTTCCCCGGAACAAACCCTTTACATTCCTAAACATGGATCAATTTTGAAATCCAAGTCTCTAGATCGGAAAAATCAATTTAGGGAGCATCAAATTTTAGAAGCAAGAAAATGAAGCTAAGACATTATTTTTGACACTTAGAGAGATTTCAAGTTGCTAGTTTCTCAAGCATGCTCCTAGGTGCGGTACTACGCCAAAAATTTACGGGGTGTTACAGTTGTACACTCATGATGCATCATCATCATATCACTGCCACATCATATATTACGTGGAATTTTTAAATAAATAATTTCATGTCATCCATATTGCTTTTTGTTTACTACACATCATCAAACTCACCATAACACAACCATAATTAAAGTCATTATCACTTCACTTCACTTCACATCTCTACCACAAAAATTATCACCACCCACCATCAAATTTGAAATTAAACCATAATACTATTACTACAAAAAATTGCAACAACGTTTTTATTGAATTTATTAGCTTGCCAAATTTTTTTCCTGTATTGACCATATTTATAGATCTTCCATGGAAGACAATTTGTTTATATTTATTTTTCTCCCTTTTTTAATAAATCATTCATTTTTATTTTATTGCTAACAAAATTACATCAATTTATTAAAAACCTCTCATTTCTATCATAATAATGCTAAAAAAAGTTCAGAGCTTTTCAAGAAAATTTCAAGACGACTCATGAAAAATTGACACTAAAAGTCACATATCAAGTCCCTTTTAAAGATCCACCACCAAATTTATACTACTACCATTATTATTATCAAAATTCACAACAACAAACACCACAAATTCTTATATTCAAAATGAAAATCACAACATTGCCATTGCATTCATCAAAAATAAAAATATACCCATCCTTAATTTTTTCACCAATCCCCAATCACCAATTCCACCATAAAATAGTGAAGAATAAGTACTTAACAAGTGTTTTTTCAGTAATAACTTCTAAGACATTTTCAAACTAACATATGAACAATCAAATGAAGTTGTAAATCTATATTCGCAACTTTGAAATTCAACAATAAGTTCAACCCAACTTATGAACATCAACAAAATGAAATTCAAACTATTTTTTTGAAAATAGCAAAACGAATGTTTAGAAAAAAATGAAGATTAGAAGATTCAAGTCTACCGAATTCACGATATGTCCTTAAGGAAATTATTCTCCTCAACTACCGGAGGTTATGAAATATATCCTCCTAGGATAAAATAAATCACTTCAACAAATAGAGGTGTCTCAAACTTGTCGAACTACGAATGCACTCAACGCTACCAAATCAAACAAAAGTTTTTCAAGACAGAGGAGTGCTTTTACTTCAAAATTTTCAGGTCTATACCTGAGAAAAAATTAAGGTATTTATAACCATCAAGATGTTGCTTCATAAAGAGAAGCAATGGTTCAGAAAGGTGCTCTACTTCATAAAGGTTCAACTCTTCGAAAAAGGTACAACTCTTTGATAGTGTCAACCCATTGAAAAGGTCATAACCATCCAAACTGAAAAGGTTTCTATTCAAATCACATCCACTCTATAGGTGTCTTATAAAAAAAATACCTATTCATTTTCCATTCACACCACTTAAAAATCTAACAGCTAATAAAAGAAAATAAATCTAAAGAAGTAAAGTCCCGGTTACAAGAAAAATGGAGAAGAGGAGTCCAAACATAAAAAATGAAGAAGAAGAAGAACATGAAGAAGAGGAGGAGGAAGAGGAGCAGTAAAGGCAATCAATGGAGGAGAGGGGACTATAGATTTTCCTTTTTTTCCCTTTTCATTTTTATTTTATTCAAATAGGTATAAAGGTCATATTATCCAACAACATCTATCAAACATGCATTAAAGAGATGAAATTTTAAGGATTGTGCTTAAATTGATTTTCTTTTTTTTTTAGAAAATGAACTTTCCTTTGAATCTTCGCCATAAAAAAATCCATGTGACTACATATTTAAAAGAGAAAAAATAAAAAACGCGGCTTTTTTCTTTTTCTTTTATAACTTTTTCTCACATCAATTTCTAGAGTGTAAATAAATTAACTTTTGAGTAATACATGTGTTAATAGATTCTACTAATGGTTTGAGCGTGTAATCGACTTTTCAAAATATAAGTTCAGGGTATATTTGATGTGTTTTTCCTTATGAAGTTCTAGCACTAAATAAAAGCTCCAACGGTGATATCATGAAACAAGAAGAGGAGAAGAGTGGAAAGAGAGATAGTAGCTTTAGTGTGCAATAAATTGGATGATAATTTTATTAGTTTATTTTTTAAATATAATAAATTAATATTTTAAAAAATCATATTGATAAACTGTTGGGACAATAGACTGCAAAAACTTAAAGAACAAAGGCTAAAAGTAAGAGGACTCAATATATGCTGAAACTCAGCTTTTCTGTATATTAAAAATAACTGAAGGCAAGCCTTTATATAGAATTACAAAACAAATAAACCACTAAGTCACTAAGTTAACAACTATCCACTAACTAAGCATACTGCAACATGACTGATAACAATCCAAGAAAATAGGAAACTACTAACAAATTAAATTTGACTCGGTCACACATAGAATTAGTCTTCAATATTCCCTGTTAATTCAAAGTTACAGATACCAAGCAAGGCCCTCAAATAAATAAACTTGTCTGCTGCCAAAGACTTCGTTAGTATATCAGCTAATTGCTTGAGTGTTGCAATGTTTTACTATTATTTTCTCTTTTGCTACCAAATCGCGAATGAAATGAAAGTACTTAGTTCTGCTGTGAAAACTTGGATTCTTTGTCATGGTGATCGATGCTTTGTTGTTATAGTATATATTTATTACACTTTCTTGCTTATGTTGAAGTTCTGCTAACATTCTTCTAAGCCAGATAGCTTGACAAGCTGCTGAAGTTGCTGCAATGTACTCAGCTTTTGAGGTTGACAACGTTATTATAGCTTGCTTCTTTGAACTCCAAGTTGCCACACTTGAACCTAGAGTGAAAACATGAGATAAAATAACCTGTATATCATCCAACGAACCAACATAGTCACAATCAGTAAACCCACATAATCTAAAATTGGAAACTTATGAATACCAAATACCATAGTCCATAGTTCCAGTGATATAACGTAGAACCCTTTTTACTGCTCCAAAATAAACCTTTGAAGATTGTTGCATGAACCTGGAAATGACCAACAGAGAATGCAATAATCGGGCGAGTGTGGGTTAGGTAAATTGAACCTCCAACCAGGCTTCTAAAACTTCTAGCATCATCCATCTTTGCTCCATCATTAAGTTGTAATTTTTCACCAATATTCATAGGTGTAGCTGTAGGCTTGTAGTTAAGCAAACCAAATTTAATGATAAGGTCCCTGGAATATTTCCTTTGTGATATACATATTCCATCTTCAGCATGATGGACTTCAAGGCCAAGAAAGTAATGTAATAAACCAATATCTGACATATCAAACTCATTTATCATTTGCGACTTGAATTCATCCACAAGAGAAATAAAAGAGCTAGTATAAATGATATCATCAACGTAAAGGCAAACAATGATGAAATAAATACCTTTATTCTTTACATACAACGTGGGTTCATTCTCACTTCTCATATATCCCTTTGTCTGAAAATACCCATCGATTTTGCTATACTATGCTCGAGGGGCTTGCTTCAAACCATATAATGCCCTTTTTAGCTTGTAGACCTTTGTTTCATCCTTCTTCTTTATGAAACCTCCTGGTTGTGCTACGTGAACCTTTTCTTGTAAGTCTCCATTGAGAAATGCCGACTTGATATCAAATTGATAAACTAGCCACTGTGACTGTGCAACCAATGCTAGAACAAGTCTAACAGTTTTAAATCGAGCAACTGGAGAAACTATTTTTTCAAAATCAATACCATATTGTTGCGCATATTCTTTTGCCACAAGACGAGATTTATGCTTCTGTAGGCTCCTATCTACTGCAAACTTTGTCTTGAAGACCCACTTCAAGCCGATTGCATTTTTATCTTCCGGTAATTCCACCATCTCCCATGTGCCATTCTTTTCAATAGAATTTATCTCTTCTACCATCGCACTCCTCCACTCTTCCTTTTTAGCTGCTTTTCCATAATGTATAGGATCTGAAATAATAAAAGAAAATTGACAAGATTTATACATGCTATTAGCATACTTGGGATTCAGCTTTGTAGGCCTTGTTGATCTTGTTAATGGAATTGGCTCATCTGGAGACTCTTCAAGAGTTGTAGATGAAGAGTTTTTGCTCGGTGAAGCTGAAGAAGATGAATCCGAGGAAGTTGTAGAAGAAACCACTGTTGTATCTGTACCATTTGGCTGTTGAATTCCATCAAAAGTGATTCCAGTTGGCATAGGAATCTTCTCTTGCATCTTACCATTGCTTCCAATCCAATTCCAACTTGCCGTTTCATCAAATACTACATCCCTTCTGATTAAAATCTTTCTACTAAGGGGGTTATACAATCTATATGCTTTGGATTTTGTATAATATCCAATAAAAATGCATTTTTTAGATTTCTAATCCAACTTATAACGGAATTGAGAATTTATCAAAGCATAAGCAATACAACAAAAAATTCTTCAATAGCTTACAAATGGTTTTCTACCCCGCCAAACTTCAAATGGAGTTTGATTTAGAATGGCCTTTGTGGGAGATAGGTTCAATAAATGGACTGATGTCGCCACAGCTTCATCCCAAAAATGATTCGAAAGTCCCTTTGCTTGTAACATGCTTCTTTCCATCTCCACAACAGTGCGATTTTTCCACTCAGTGACACCATTTTACTTCGGTTTATAAGGTGTTGTTAGCTCCTTGTGGATGACATTTTCTTCACAAAAGAAATTAAATTTCTTAGACAAGAACTCACTGCCTCTATCAGTGCGAAAGGTTTTGATGGACAGACTACATTGTTTCTCAACCATGGCTTTGAATTGCTTGAATTTTTAAAATATTTCTGATTTTTTTTCCGAAAAATAGACCCAACTCATGAGACTATAATCATCAGTAAAAAGTAGAAAATAACGACTACCACCAAAAGATATAGTTTGCATAGGTCCACATTAATTAGCATGTATTAATTCAAGACATTCCCCCCCCCCCCAAGCCTTTCCAACAGGAAAATATTTTCTAGTTTGTTTTTTATAAATGCATGCTTCACACAATTCAATAGAACCAATTTTTGCTAGTCTAGGAACTATACCTTTGTCAACGACCAATTTCAAGACTTTTATGTTAAGGTGACCGTACCTCAGATGCCACAAATTTGAGTAATCCTTTGCACTTGCAGCAAGGGAAATTTTTTTCATATTGGAAACATCTAGCGGAAACATATTATGTGGCGTCATGGTGATGCGAACCTTTTTGCCTGACTTCTTATTTGTAATGGCACACGCATCGTCATCAAACCAAAGAGAATATCCATCAGTCATCAGTTATCCAACACTTATCAAATTGTATCATAGATCAAGTACAAAGTAAACATTATCCAACACTTTTACTTTGTCATGGCTAGTGTCGACAATCACCTTGCCTTTTCCTTCAACCTGTATCTCTTTTGTGTTTCCAACTTGCACTTTCTTCATTTGCTTCTCATCAAGCTCTTGGAACATAGATTTGGTGCCCGTTATATGATTTGAACAACCACTATCTACAAATCATAAATCACTTGGCTTATGGTCTGTATCAACGCAAGCAAAGAGATAATTCTCTTCCTCATTTTCTCCTACTGCAAAGTTTATTTTTTGGTTTTTATACCAGCAGTCAACCTTTATATGCCTTTCGCGCTGACAGTGATGACATTGAATGCTATTTTTCATGTTACCTTGCTCATTGGACTGTTTGTGCCCATCATTCCTTTCTCTGCCTCTTGCATAACCACGACCTCGACCACCACAAAATCCTCTTCTTCCTCGGCCTCTGCTTGATAGACCATTATTTTCTCCATAATTAGTTGTTTCATCCTTCACCTGGAATGCCTTCTCTTCATTCTTTTCGGTAGATCGATTGAGTCTCGCCTCATGATCTTGAAGAGATCCCATCAATTCATCAAAGAAAAATACTGAAAGATCCTTAGACTCTTCTATCACAGCAACTACATGATCAAATTTTGGAGTCAAGCTTCGTAGTATCTTTTTCACAATGGTCTGGTCGGTAACTTTCTCGCCATAGGATCACATTTTGCTGATAATTGCCACTGTTTTTGACAAAAAATCAGCAATAGATTCTCCACTTTTCATCATCAAGGTTTCAAAGACACGCTGAAGTAATTGGAGTCTCACCATAATGACCTTTGAATCACCTTGAAACTCCTTCTGTAGAATGGACCAAGCATGCTTTGATGTGGTTGCTGCCGCAATCCATGAAAAAATACTATCATGGACAGCTTGCTGGATAAACACTAGCGCCTTAGCAACATTTTTCTTGTTGTTTCGCAGTCTATCTCCTTCGCCGGGATCTGAAAACCCACTTAGTCCCAAAGATTTTGGGATTTGAGTATAGTTTTCATACGAATACTCCAAAATTCGTAACTTTCTCCCATGAAGATGGGAATGAGTGGTTGTGTCATATCCGAGGAATTGCTACTACTAGTCATGGCTCTGATACCAAAGATGTTGGGACAATAGACTGCAAAAATTTAAAGAACAAAGGCTGAAAGTAAGAGGACTCAATATATGCTGAAACTCAGCTTTTCTGTATATTAAAAATAACTGAAGACAAGCCTTTATATAGACTTATAAAACAACTAAACGACTAAGTCACTAAGTTAATAACTATCCACTAACTAAGCATACTACAGCATGACTGCTAACAGTCCAAGAAAATAGGAAACTACTAACAAATTAAATTTGACTAGGGCACACATTGAATTAGTCTTCAATAAAACGACTATAGTTACTCAAAACTAATAATAAGGGATAAATTAAGAATTTAGTGCTTAATCATTGCATAATTTTCTTCACTAAATAAATAACAACGGACATTTTTTTAGAATAGATGACAAGTAAAAGTAGATAAAGAAAATATCTTTAAGGTGATAGTGACTAAGAATTTGATTTACTCTCCACACAAAAGATATACTCGATCAGTTTACTTTTCGTTGTTCACTTTGATTTTTGCATATTCCTTAAAATAACGGTTGTATGAATATTTTATCACAATGCTCAAAAAATTGATGTACGATATTTTGGAAATAATTTGAAGCATTAGTAATTATCATTGAGTATAAAATGTGAAAAATATGTTTCTCTTTTGATATGCTAAAAGTTCAAACTAACAAGTACAAATAAAATAACATTTTTAATAAAGTAAAAACAAGTAGAAGTGATGGGAGGTAATATTTTAAAAATTTATGGATAATATGACGAAAATTATGATTCACTCTCCTCACAAAAAGATATAAGATTAACTATCTCCATTCATTTTTATTTATGACATATTTATTACTTACTTCCTAATTTGTTTATATTATTAATTACAGTCCTTTTTCGAAAGTATTAAATGTTTATATAAAAGAGTAAGATATTAAAATTTTCATTTTATTTATTATTCGTTATTGAAGAGTGAATCTAAGTGTGAACTAGTTAAAATGAACGCAGAAATAATAACTACATAATTGACTCACTCTCTTCACAAAAGATACTGTATGTAATAATTAGAATAAAAAGGTAATAATGGTAACATTAACGTTGATGACCAAATAATGCCAAAACAAGCAAATAATAACAGATGTAATATGCAGAAAATGCCAAAACACACAAAGCAAGGCAGCAAATGGTTTTTGCGTTCTCCAGCTAGGCGTTACTTGCATTCCTCTCTTCATCGAATTCTCAACAACAACAACAATAACAACAAATCCAGTGTATTCCCACCTAGTGGGGTCTGGGGGGTAAGATGTACGCAGTCCACACCTCTACCTCTAAAGAAGTAGAAAGGCTGTTTCCGATAGATCCCCGGCTCAAGACACGAGATACCACACAAATACATAGTAAATCACAGAACAAGATTTCATAACATAAATACGGAACCCACAAGTAATAAAAACAGAGAAAAGCACACAGATTCGTAATACAACATGGAACAAGGTATCATAACAAGAATAATACCCCCACCAAGTAATTCCCTACACTAGCGACCCAAACTGGCCCTAGCCTTCTGCCCTAATTCGCGTCCTCCAGATCTTCCTATCTAGGGTCATGTCCTCGGTGAGCTGTAACTGCTCCATGTCCCGCCTAATCACCTCACCCCAGTACTTCTTCGGCCTACCCCTACCCCACCTAAAACCATCCAACGCTAGCCTCTCGCACCTACGAACCGGGGCATCCATGCCTCTCCTCATCACGTGTTCGAACCATCCCAATCGGACTTCCCGCATCTTATACTCCACTGGAGTCACACCAACCTTCTCCCTGATAGTCTCATTCCGAACTCTATCCCCTCTAGTCAGCCCACACATCCAACGCAACATCCGCATTTCTGCCAACTTCATTTTTTGGATGTGGGAGTTCTTAACTGGCCAACACTCCGTTCCATACAACATGACCGGACGGACTACCACCCTGTAGAATTTGCCTTTAAGCTTGGGCGGCACCTTCTTATCACACAACACCCCCAACGCGATCTTCCACTTCGTCCATCCCGCCCCAATACGGTGCGAGACATCCTCGTCAATCTCACCGTTACCCTGGATCACGGACCCGAGATACTTGAAACTATCCCTCTTACATACCTCCTGTGATTCCAACTTCACTACCACCTAATTCTCCAGCCTCACGTCATTAAACTTGCATTCCAAATACTCTGTCTTGCTTCTGCTCAACCTGAACCCTTTAGACTCAAGAGTTTGTCTCCACACCTCTAATTTGTCATTCACACCCCCTCGCGTCTCATCAATCAAAACTACATCATCTGCAAAAACCATAAACCAAGGCACCTCCCCTTAAATACGCCGCATCAACACATCCAACACCAAAGCAAACAAAAAGGGACTAAGAGTAGATCCCTGATGCAATCCTGTCAAGACATTATCGAATTTTCAATTTCTGAAATTCTCTTCAGTCACTTTTTATTATCTTTGGGAATCTGAGACTCATTTTCTTTGCTTTCATACATACCTTCACTGGTAATGTAACACCCCGTAAATTTTTTTCGTACACTTATCGCGATTATATGGAGTCCTAAAGTCTTGCGTATGGGTTAAATTAAGTTTATGGTGTTCGGAAGTATCCCGTATATAGTTGTATGTGTAGGTATTGGAATAATATTTCCAACGATATAAAGTTTGCCCAAAACAGAGGAGTATTTCATATAAGCGAGCACATTCGAAATTTCAAAACGGTGGCCGGGAAGCCTGTGAACAGTAAATCTGCAGGAAAATTACTGCAGCTAGGCAATTTTTTTTTGGATCAAATTTAGACGATCATAACTCCTTGTACAAAAAGAACTGTGTGAGATGCTATATATCGAAGAAAATCTCCGAGAGTCTTGTTTCCGATGAAATTGGTTTCATCCAAATCCAATGTCTGAGTAAGGAGCTATACCCGTTTTACTACAGCCTATTAAAAAAAAAACAGAATTTTGGGACAGATTTTTGGATCAACTTTAAACGACCATAACTACTTGTAAAGGAAGAACTGGGTTGTATAATTTATATGAAAATGAAATACCTTTGAATTATCTTTCCAATGCAATTGGTTTCACCCAAATCCGATACCGGAGCAAAGAGTTATGATCGATTTACTTCAGCCTGTCAAAACTGTCCACTGGGGACAGATTCGAATTTTATTTAAATTTTTAGGGCAAAATGGTCATTTTCTATTACCTCTTGGACGAAAATTGGTCTTTATAAACATACACGTAGCCTCATATATATCATATATCATCCAATTATTAAGAGAAGGTGAAACCCTAGCCTAATTTCAACTTCAAATATTTTGTGATTCAACCGTAGAAAATTCGAATTGGTTCCGTAGTTGTGTTCACCATCTCAAAAGCTTCGAGAAGCACCCCATGGTTATGTAATGAGGATTCTAAATACAAGAGTTCATTGTTAAGGTATGAATATTGTTTATTCTTGATTCTTATCCGTGAATAAGTATTGATAAAGGATTATGAGTATTGTCTTGATGTTGGAAGATAACTAGAAACATAGTTATGAGTTGTTTTGTATAAATTGTTAGTAGTAAATTATGGACGTTGCTGTATTAGATTATGGAGGATGAATTGTGGTGATATATCATTATATTAGTGGTTATGTATGCCTAGTGATCATGTTGGTATTGGATGGTGATTAAGAAGGGAAATAAAGGCTAAGAGTGATGTTGAGGGATATTGCATGAAAATGCATGATATGTGAATGTAATAAGAGTATAAGAGGATGTATGTAGCACTCTTATTGATGAGTTAAAGGATTACTTCCTAGACATTATTTGGTGAAGTTAATACCTAAATGGTAAGGTTTGGTTGCTAATACTAGTTTGCCACAAATGACTTATTGTAGATAAGTGTTCGAAGAGTACGGGAAGTCAAGTTGGACTTGTATTGAAGTGGTTATATCAAGGTATGTAAGACATACTCTATCTAATCTTTGGCATGAATAATGACCCATGGCACTCTCAAGTTAGCTTCCAACATTGTCCTACGACACATGACACATAATAACATCATATGATCTTCGACACTACCAATTGAACTTGTTTTCACTTTTAAGATGTCCGGCTAGTCAAAAAAATGTCCATATACTATTGTTGACTCCGAAATGGGTTAATGAGGTATCCATGATTCTCTACTTCATTTTCATGATATTGATTACCTATTTACATGTTTTTCCTATTGAGGTATCATGGTTTCATGTTCCATAAGGTGTGACCACAAAGTAACCAATCTCAAAGATTAATTGAATTAAGAAATGAAATGTCTTTATTTTAAATTGATGATATGATGTATTGTATTGTATTAGTACCACTGATCAGTTGGCCATTGTATTACAAAGATTATGTATATATGCTATTCCAGGGGTGGTCCCTGATGTATTGTATTAGTACCACTGATCAGTTGGCCATTGTATGACATATGTTATGTATTGATAAGGAATACGGGAAGTAATGATATGAAAGTAATGTGCAGGTATCCCATCAGCTCTTTTAAGTGTGGTCTACTCATACTGTTTATTCACTGGTATCTGGGTTCTGTTGATCTTTTGTATCTCATCTTGATACTCACTGCCTTACATACTCAGTACATATTTCCGTACTGACGTCCCTCACGGGGGACCTGTATTCATGCCTGCAGGAATAGGTACTTCAGGTCGTACACCTCCGCAGTAAGAGCCAGGACATTCTGTTGATAGTGGTGAGCTCCAGTTTTTTCGGGGCATCCCAAGTCGTTTCTATATGTATTTTTGGTATTTGTATAAAAGTCTTTTGTGGGAGGGAGTTTGTCCCGACCCTAACTCAGTTGTGTATCTATGTATAGGCTTTTGTAGACATATTGTACAGCCATAGGAGTGTTTGGTTGATAGACGTGATGACTCTGACGGCCAATTACTGTTTATATATATATATGCGTGTCTGCTGGGCTGATACAGGTACAGTTTTCTTCTATTTACAACGAAGTGCTGCCCAAATTTCTAATTTTCATAAGTAATGTAAATGTGAAAGTATAGGTTATGAACGGGTTCTCCCGGGCCTCCTCGGCTACGGGTGCCAGTCCGCTCCAATGGGATTTGGGGTATGACAGAAGTGGTATCAGAGAAGTTCGTCCTAGTGAGTCTACAAATCCGTGTCTACGTAGAATCTCGTTTATCGGTGTGTTGTGCACCACATCTATAAACAGGAGGCTATTGGACATTTAGGGATTGTTTCCATTCTCCATTTCTTAGATCGTGCAATAGAGCCCATATTAGAGATAAAGTTATAATCGATCGCTTAATCCAATTGTTTTTTTTTTATTATAGTAACGATGCCGGTTACAAGGAGAAATAATAAGTGGAAGCGAGTAGATGTAGTGGCCGGAGAAGGTACTAGTAAGTCACCACCGGCACAAGCTGAACAAAGTGAGTCTCAATCTGAGCATATATCAGGAGCTTCTTCTCCTCCGAAAGGGCCATCTATTAATGCCGTTGATCGAGATTTGAGGGATGCAGTACAACTTCTGACACATATAGTTGTCGGTCAAGTTCAA
This sequence comes from Capsicum pubescens, assembly GCA_030864215.1. Taxonomy (NCBI): domain Eukaryota; kingdom Viridiplantae; phylum Streptophyta; class Magnoliopsida; order Solanales; family Solanaceae; genus Capsicum; species Capsicum pubescens. Next base: position 260,255,849 of record CM061543.1, read on the forward strand.
GGGCAAGCTATTCCTACCACGGGTTCTAGTGGTACGGATAGAGCAGCTAGCCTTCGGACACAGGATTTTCTGAAACTGGATCCTCCTACTTTTACCGGATCAGATATTAACGAAGACCCGCAGGACTTTGTCGATCAAACCCAAAGGGCTCTAGATGTTATGCACATATCCGGTAAAGAGATGGTTGAACTAGCAGCATATAGACTGAAAAGAGAGGCTATATTGTGGTACGAGGATTGGAAATGATCTAGGGGTATTGATGCACCTCCAACTACGTGGGGAGAGTTCAAAGATGCATTTATTGATCATTATCTTCCATTTGAGACTTGTCAGGCCCGTGCAGATCAATTCTTAAATCTTCTTTAGGGTAATATGAGTGTAAGAGAGTATAGTCTTTGATTTAACTCCTTGTCTCGATATGCTTCTAATGTGGTAGCTACTATGGATGACAGAGTTGATCACTATGTGGATAGATTGGAACCATACTTGGTTAGAGATTGTACCATTGCTTCTTTGAAAAAGGACATGGATATAGCGAGGATACAAGCTTTCTCTCAGAAAATGGAAGATCAGAGGCAAAGAAGAAGAACCCAGGAATCAGAAAAAGGATATTCTAAGCGGGCCAGAGCTATAGGGCAGTTTATGGCATCTCAGGGAGGTTTTAGGCCTTCGTTCTCTCATAGATTGCCTAGCTTGTTATCTTCTTATCCTGCAATTAGTGCTCCACCACAATTTCAAAGGTTCAGAGGTAATCAGTTCGGACAAAGCAGTGAAAATCAGAGTTCGCGAACAGTGGGGTATCAAGGGCAAGGGAGTATGAGTCAATTGAGACCTCCACGACACCCGTGCCCCATATGTAGAAGATTTCACTTTGGCGAATGTCGGCTTGGAACGAACAATTGCTTTTGGTGCGGTAAGCCGAGGCATATGGCTAGAGATTGCCCACGCAGGACCACAGGTGGTATAACACGACCTACCGGATCAGCTGTTGCGTCATCATCGGTGCCTCCTTTGAGTAGGGGTGCACAACCTATGGGTCACGGTAGAGGTGATAGAGGAGCAGCTAGTTCTAGTGGAGCTCAGAACCGTGTGTATGCCCTAGCAGATCGGTAGAATTTAGAGGCTTCTCCAGACGTGGTTACAGGTACGTTGTCCATCTTTGCATTTGATGTGTATGCCTTAATTGATCCTGGTTCTACATTATCGTATTCTACTCCTTTGGTTGCGGAAAGGTTCGGAAGAACACCCGAATTATTAGCCAAGCCATTTGAAGTATCAACGCAGTGGGGGAATCTCTTATAGCTAGGAATGTTTATCGAAATTGTGTTGTGAATATTTGTGGTCGTGATACGATGGCCGATCTTGTTGAGTTAGAAATGGTAGATTTTGATGTTATTATGGGCATGGATTGGTTAGCGTCTTGTTATGCTACAGTAAATTGCCATTCTAAGAAGGTATATTTCCATTTCCCAAATGAGGCAGTCCTTGAATGGAAGGGTAATGTTGGCGCGTCGAGAGGTAGATTTATTTCTTACTTTAAGGAAAGAAAAATGATTTCCAAGGGGTACATATACCATTTGGTTAGAGTAAGGGATACAGAGGCAGAGCCGCTAACTTTTCAGACCGTTCCGGTTGTGAATGAATTTCCTGATGTATTTTCTGAAGAACTACCAAGTTTACCTCCTGAACGAGAAGTGGAGTTTGGTATTGATATGTTGCCAGAAACACAGCCAATCTTAATTCCTCCTTATAGAATGGCACCAGCAGAGTTGCGAGAATTGAAAGAGCAACTGAAAGACTTGCTAGAGAAGGGATTCATCAGGCCTAGTATGTCCCCTTGGGGAGCACCAGTATTTTTTGTGCGTAAGAAAGATGGTTCGCTGAGCATGTGTATTGACTATCGGCAATTGAATAAGGTGACTATCAGGAATAAATACCCTCTTCCCCGAATTGATGATTTATTTGACCAGTTGCAGGGTGCCCAGTGTTTTTCCAAGATTGACTTGAGATCAGTCTATCATCAAGTGAGAGTCAAGGATAAAGATATACCCAAGACAGCTTTCCGAACATGGTATGGTCATTATGAATTCCTGGTTATGTCATTCGGGCTGACAAATGCGCCTGCAGTTTTTATGGATCTGATGAATAGGCTGTTTAAGCCGTTTCTAGATGTGTTCGTGATAGTTTTCATAGATGATATTCTGGTATACTCTAGATCAGAAGAGGATCATGTTAATCACTTAAGGCAGGTGTTGCAGATTCTTCGTGATCGTAAGCTGTATGCGAAGTTTTCTAAATGTGAGTTTTGGCTTAAGTCAGTGGCATTTTTGGGCCATATTGTATCCAGTGAAGGCATAAAAGTTGACACTCAGAAGATTGACGCTGTGAAGAATTGGCCAAGACCCACGATGCCTACGGAGATTCGTAGTTTCCTCGGGTCGGCAGGTTATTATAGAAGGTTTGTTGAAGGTTTTTCTTCTATTTCTGCACCCTTGACTAAGTTGACACATAAAGCCTCCAAGTTTCAATGGAATGATGCCTGTGAAAAGAGTTTCCAAGATCTGAAGAGCAAGTTGACTTCTACACCGGTATTGGTACTTCCTGAAGGCACAGAAGGGTATGCAGTGTACTGTGATGCTTCGAGAATTGGCTTAGGATGCGTATTAATGAAACATGGTAGAGTAATAGCCTATGGCTCTAGACAGTTGCGACCACATGAGAGGAATTATCCCACGCATGATCTTGAGCTAGCTGCAGTTGTATTTGCTTTGAAGATATGGCTCCACTACTTATATGGGGTTCATGTTGACATATATACCGATCATAAGAGCCTGCAATATATCTTCAGTCAGAAAGATCTAAACTTGAGGTAGCAGAGATGGCTTGAATTGTTGAAAGATTACGATGTTGATATCTTGTATCATCCAGGGAAAGCGAATGTGGTAGCGGATGCACTGAGTCGTATGTCTAAAATGGCATCTATAGAAAAGTAGGGGATGATTAAGGATCTTCACCAACTAGCTAATTTGGGAGTTCGACTTCTCAAAACTCCAGATGAAGAGGTTATTGTACGTAATGCAGCGGAATCTTCATTGATAGTTGAAGTGAAAGAGAAGCAGTATGCAGATCAAATTTTATTGCAGCTTAAGGAGGATGTGCAGAGTGGCACGACAAAGGCATTTGAGCTTACGCGAGAAGGAGTGCTTCAGTGTCAGAATCGTTTATGTGTACCTGATGTAGTTGAGCTAAGAAAGAGAATTATGACAGAAGCACACTGTTCAAGGTATTCCATCCATCCAGGGTCGACTAAGATGTATCATGATTTGAAAGCAATATATTGGTGGAATGACATGAAGAAGAATATTGCCGAATTTGTAGCTGAATGTCCGAATTGTCAAAGAGTCAAAGTAGAACACCAGAAACCCGGTGGTTACATGCAATGTATAGATCTTCCAGTCTGGAAGTGGGACAAGATCAATATGGATTTCATCACGGGTTTGCCTCGTATATTTCGAAAGTTTGATTCCATATGGGTGATCATTGATAGGCTTACCAAATCCGCGCACTTCTTACCAGTTAAGACAACTTATACAGCGGAAGAGTATGCGAAGTTGTATATTAAGGAGATCGTTCGGTTACATGGAGTTCCAATTTCCATTATATCCGATCGAGGAGCCCAATTTACCGCGAATTTCTGGAAGTCTTTTCAAAGGAGTTTGGGGACACAAGTAAATCTAAGTACGACTTTTCATCCTCAAACGGATGGACAAGCGGAACGTACCATCCAGACACTTGAAGATATGCTACGAGCATGTGTATTAGATTTCAAAGGCAACTGGGATGATCACCTACCTCTTATCGAGTTTGCCTACAATAATAGCTATCATTCAAGTATCAAAATGGCACCATATGAAGCATTGTATGGAAGAAAGTGTAGATCACCAATAGGATGGTTTGAAGCAGGTGATGCGGTCTTGTTTGGACCGGATCTTGTTTATAAAGCAATGGAGAAGGTTAAAGTGATCCAACAACGGCTTGAAACAGCTCAAAGTTGACATAAATCTTATGCGGATGTTAGAATAAGAGGACTTGAGTTTTCTATCGACGATTGGGTATTCTTGAAAGTATCACCAATGAAAGGAGTGATGAGGTTTGGCAAGAAACGAAAGTTAAGTCCAAGATACATAGGTCCGTACAATATCATTCAAAGATTTGGACAAGTTGCTTATGAGTTAGAGCTACCTCAAGAGCTCTCAGCAGTTCATCCCATATTTCATGTTTCGATGCTTCGCAAGTACATTGGAGATCCATCGCACATCACTACTACGAAAGATGTACAAGTTACAGAAGATCTCACTTTTGAAGAAATGCCTATTGCTATTCTTGATCGCCAAATTAAAAAGATAAGGAATAAAGAGATAGCATCGGTAAAAGTACTATGGAGGAATCAACAAGTTGAGGAGATCACATGGGAAAACGAGGAAGAAATGAAGATTAAGTACCCTTACCTATTCAACGATGAGGAGGAAGTTTATGAGACGGAAGAAGAACAATAACAAGTAAGTGTTTATTTTTATGCAAGTATGTTATGATGATGAATATGTTAATTGTAAGCTTGGACATGTCATAATTGAGTAACTATGCTAACATTCGAGGACGAATGTTCTTAAGGGGGGAGAATGTAACACCCCGTAAATTTTTTTCGTACACTTATCGCGATTATATGGAGTCCTAAAGGCTTGTATATGGGTTAAATTAAGTTTATGGTGTTCGGAAGTATACCGTATATAGTTGTATGTGTAGGTATTGGAATAATATTTCCAACGATATAAAGTTTGCCCAAAATAGAGGAGTATTTCATATAAGCGAGCACATTCGAAATTTCAAAACGGTGGCCGGGAAGCCTGTGAACAGTAAATCTGCAGGAAAATTACTGCAGCTAGGCAATTTTTTTTTGGATCAAATTTAGACGATCATAACTCCTTGTACAAAAAGAACTGTGTGAGATGCTATATATCGAAGAAAATCTCCGAGAGTCTTGTTTCCGATGAAATTGGTTTCATCCAAATCCAATGTCTGAGTAAGGAGCTATACCCGTTTTACTACAGCCTATTAAAAAAAAACAGAATTTTGGGACAGATTTTTGGATCAACTTTAAACGACCATAACTACTTGTAAAGGAAGAACTGGGTTGTATAATTTATATGAAAATGAAATACCTTTGAATTATCTTTCCAATGCAATTGGTTTCACCCAAATCCGATACCGGAGCAAAGAGTTATGATCGATTTACTTCAGCCTGTCAAAACTGTCCACTGGGGACAGATTCGAATTTTATTTAAATTTTTAGGGCAAAATGGTCATTTTCTATTACCTCTTGGACGAAAATTGGTCTTTATAAACATACACGTAGCCTCATATATATCATATATCATCCAATTATTAAGAGAAGGTGAAACCCTAGCCTAATTTCAACTTCAAATATTTTGTGATTCAACCGTAGAAAATTCGAATTGGTTCCGTAGTTGTGTTCACCATCTCAAAAGCTTCGAGAAGCACCCCATGGTTATGTAATGAGGATTCTAAATACAAGAGTTCATTGTTAAGGTATGAATATTGTTTATTCTTGATTCTTATGCGTGAATAAGTATTGATAAAGGATTATGAGTATTGTCTTGATGTTGGAAGATAACTAGAAACATAGTTATGAATTGTTTTGTATAAATTGTTAGTAGTAAATTATGGACGTTGTTGTATTGGATTATGGAGGATGAATTGTGGTGATATATCATTATATTAGTGGTTATGTATGCCTAGTGATCATGTTGGTATTGGATGGTGATTAAGAAGGGAAATAAAGGCTAAGAGTGATGTTGAGGGATATTGCATGAAAATGCATGATATGTGAATGTAATAAGAGTATAAGAGGATGTATGTAGCACTCTTATTGATGATTTAAAGGATTACTTCCTAGACATTATTTGGTGAAGTTAATACCTAAATGGTAAGGTTTGGTTGCTAATACTAGTTTGCCACAAATGACTTATTGTAGATAAGTGTTCGAAGAGTACGGGAAGTCAAGTTGGACTTGTATTGAAGTGGTTATATCAAGGTATGTAAGACATACTCTATCTAATCTTTGGCATGAATAATGACCCATGGCACTCTCAAGTAAGCTTCAACATTGTCCTACGACACATGACACATAATAACATCATATGATCTTCGACACTACCAATTGAACTTGTTTCAACTTTTAAGATGTCCGGCTAGTCAAAAAAATGTCCATATACTATTGTTGACTCCGAAATGGTTTAATGAGGTATCCATGATTCTCTACTTCATTTTCATGATATTGATTACCTATTTACATGTTTTTCCTATTGAGGTATCATGGTTTCATGTTCCATAAGGTGTGACCACAAAGTAACCAATCTCAAAGATTAATTGAATTAAGAAATGGAATGTCTTTATTTTAAATTTGATGATATGATGTATTGTATTAGTACCACTGATCAGTTGACCATTGTATTATAAAGATTATGTATATATGCTATTCCAGGGGTGGTCCCTGATGTATTGTATTAGTACCACTGATCAGTTGGCCATTGTATGACATATGTTATGTATTGATAAGGAATACGGGAAGTAATGATATGAAAGTAATGTGCAGGTATCCCATCAGCTCTTTTAAGTCTGGTCTACTCATACTGTTTATTCACTGGTATCTGTGTTCTGTTGATCTTTTGTATCTCATCTTGATACTCACTGCCTTACATACTCAGTACATATTTCCGTACTGACGTCCCTCACGGGGGACCTGTATTCATGCCTGCAGGAACAGGTACTTCAGGTCGTACACCTCCGCAGTAAGAGCCAGGACATTCTGTTGATAGTGGTGAGCTCCAGTTATTTCGGGGCATCCCAAGTCGTTTCTATATGTATTTTTGGTATTTGTATAAAAGTCTTTTGTGGGCGGGAGTTTGTCCCGACCCTAACTCAGTTGTGTATCTATGTAGAGGCTTTTGTAGACATATTGTACAGCCATAAGAGTGTTTGGTTGATAGACGTGATGGCTCTGACGGCCAATTACTGTTTATATATATATATATGCGTGTCTGCTGGGCTGATACATGTACTGTTTTCTTCTATTTAAAACGAAGTGCTGCCCAAATTTCTAATTTTCATAAGTAATGTAAATGTGAAAGTATAGGTTATGAACGGGTTCTCCCGGGCCTCCTCGGCTACGGGTGCCAGTCCGCTCCAATGGGATTTGGGATATGACAGGTAAGCATTACGTGTTTTTTCATTTTTGTTTTATGTATATTGTTCTGCATCTCGAACCTGTACATTTTTTTTCTAGTCGGTACATGGGTCTCATTCTGCTGTTTTTTTTGTGCTATTGTTTATTTGTGTTTATTTCAACAACCCTTTTTTAACCGTAGAAAAAGAAAGACTATTTGATTCTCCATTTTTATTTGTATTTTTGCTTGATTTTTGTTGTTGTAAGTAGTTGTTTTTCCCAGGCCAAAAATGGCATTTATGTTACACAGCATTTATAACTTCATGTATAGAGGCGGATTCTGCCTTGTAGCTCTAGGTACACATATGCAGAGTACAATTTAAGTGTAAAATTCTCTAAGATTGCAATAGTAGTTGGTCTGAACCCATTAAAAAAATTCTAACGAAGCTCAGACACATAACAACTTCGGAATTTCAACCCAGGCAGCAACCTAAGACTTACTCCTCTCTTTCGGCGGCATGGTTGTAATTTAGTAATCTACATGGCTGCCACCATCTCTCCCCAGCCTTTGGCTGTGGGAGAGCCTTCTCAAAATCTAAGGAACACATTTCTAATCATAATCCTCAAGTTTCATATGCCACAAGTCTAAATCCTAAACCATTTGAGACATTTTTTTCCAAAACAAACCTAAAACCTATTGAAGTTATCCATGGAGTTTCCACGCTTATGTTTACAACAAATGAACGAAAAGAACTTGCTAAGAAGCAACGACTTCATCAAGCAGCAGTGGTGATGCTCTCCTCATGTGTGCCGGATTTGCCAACGTTGAGTACATTGCAACCGAAAGTTTTTGGCATCAAGGAACAGTGTTAGATCGGATTACTTACTCCTAGACTATTACTTATTAGGGTTGATTAATATGACAACTTTGTAAATGCTCTATTACGATCTGTCACCTACTATACGCAGAAGAGAAAAGAGCATCAAATTAGGGTTTTTAATAGATTAGTTTTAACCCTAAGGAGGAAACTACCAAGGCAGTGGTTTGGATTTCTCTTCCAAAATTGTCTCCAGAGCTGTTTGCAAAGAAGTATTTATTATCCATAACTTCGGCTGTTTGAAAACCCATTTCCATCGATAAAGTCACCGTAGACACATAATTTTGTCTGCCCCAAAACTTAATTTCTACTAATTTACCTCTCCCTACCTCTCCCTACCCCTACCCACCCCAACCCTACCCCACCTAATCCTACCCACTAAACAGACGAACCCATGTGCACATTCCATTGGGTCAACAGAAAAACAATACAATATACACAATACTCCATGGAAATTGAAGAGGTATCAGCAACAAATGATTCTCTCCACTAAAAATTTCACACTCCATTCTTTCCCTTTTCTCCCTCTCTGGCACACACACCATTACTCATTTTCTTCGATTCTTTAACAACAACACCACAGCAGCCATTTACAAGGATCTTCTCCACAAAAACAAAACAATACACACTCCAAAAACTCACACACATCATGGATCCTCACCACCGAAAAACTCTCACGCACACACATACGCACATCAGGACACAGAGAAAATCGGGGAGTGAACAAAAGGAGGAAACACAGTGAAATAGAGCAGTTTTAGAGTGAATATCGAGAGAAAGAAAAGATTGATCGGAGAGAGAGACATGAAAGGAAGAGAGATCTAGAGAGAAGGGGGAAAGGACGGACGACGCGTGACTATTTTCGGCGAGTTCTCGCCAGACTAGCCACTGGAACGCACCTCTGTTGCTGTTGTTACTGTTCCAGGGAAACCTGCCGGAATATGACGACAGCCGCGCCATTCTTCCCAAGAATTGACTCCGAACCATATTCCGGGAATTTCCGTGGTTGATATCGAGTTGGTTTTGTTTGAAGTCGGGTTAATCCGAGGTTCCGAATCTGCCAAGCTCTTCCGTTTAATCAAAATAAAAGCGCCATAAAGGTCTATTCTTCATCTCATTCTCGATTAATTTCTAATTATTTGATATTTTACGTGTTAAATTCATAACGTGTGGATTTTGTTTTGTTGATTTTGATATATTTTGGATCACTGTGAATGATCGTTGATATCGATTGGTTGATTCTTTATCGAAAATGGTTAATCATGTGGTTGAAAATGGATTTGGGGGTGAGAATTGAAAATTTGATAAAATTGGTGAATTTTGGTTAGTTTGATTCAATGGTTGTTTGACTTGAAATGAATGTTAATCGGATTCAACAATATCATGTTTAGGACGACAATGGATTGGCAAATGGTAGGCTCGGGTAGGTAAATTTAGAATTTGGGGATTGTGAAATGTCTGAATATTTGTTGAATGGTTTTGTTTACCGTATTTCTATCAAATGTATTTATTTGCCGCGGAATGCCCCGAAGTCATGTGTATATATTCATTATCGGGGAATGCCCCACGATACTTTGTATTTGAAAGACCGTTCGTGATCAAGGCCCGAGGCTTCGGGTGGAGCGTAGTTTAGGATTAGTGTAGGTTAACGTAGGTTTACATTTCAGTACATTTTTATTTTGGGTCTGTAATAATTGGACTGAACACTATATTTTTGAACTTATTTTGTTTTGTTTATTTGATTGATTGTTTTATGTATTTTATGTGGTTTATACATTTGTAGTGTCAAATTAGCCGATATGCTCCACCAAGCGACCATGATCGAACCACAAGATCAAGAGGTGCCTAACACCTTCCCCTCGGTCGACAAAATTCCTTAATCGGAATTTCTGTTCACAGGTCAGTTTATAGAGTCAAATCATTTTGAGAAAGGATTTTCAAAGGTGACTTGGTACACCCAATTTATGCAAAGTGGAAACTCTGAGTTTAATTGTAAAAGAAATCCTTTTCGAAATAACTTAACTTTTTGTCACTTAATAATAAAATCCCTTTGCAAACTTAAAATTATCTTTTGGGTAAAAGGGGGTGTGACAGTTTGGTGACTCTGCTGGGGATTTTTCAAAATTCTATCTTATTATTTGGATTTGTATCGGCTTAGTTTGACATTATGGGTGTATAAACATTGTTGGTGTTGTCATTTGTGTTTGTTTTATCATTTTTGAGTGTCTACGTGCTCTTTGTTTACAGTTTTATCATATGTGTTACCGCTTTATATCTGACATCATGTGCATAACCTGAGTAATTCTTTCTGTAACAAGTCCGTAGTACACGTATGTACACGACCTCTAGTCGAGTCATCCTTTTATTAGAAAGGGGAGCCGTTCGGTTGTATGGAGTAGGTGAAAGCCATCACAGCTACTATCGACCATACGCTCCTCCGAACAGCCTTGTTAGTGAACCCCAGCCAAGGTGAGTCTTTAGGTCATGCTTGTTTGTATTATATTGAGACCTAACGGGACCCACCTGGTCCTTTGTAGGAAACTCACCTCTAAAGCATCCCTATGTGCTAAATGTTGTATCTCTAAGGGTAACATGGTCATTTGGCGGACTGATTTGAGAAAATCATGTGTTAGAAGTAAGGTGTGTAGGCGATGAAAAATAAAAAAGTGAGTCGAAAGAAAAAAAAGAGTGTTTCGTAGTTTATTTTTAGAGTTCTTTATTGATTTTGTTCTTCACAACCCAAAAAATCAAAATGATTTTTACTTTTTGCACTCATTTTCTCCAAAAAAAAAACATTAAAAAGATTTTCCTTTTGTTTCTTTAGTAATCATTTACAATTCAAAAACTCCAAAAATATTTTTTTTAATAGGAGTTATTTTTTATAAAAGAAAATTCAAAAAACGATAGTAGTTGTGTCCATTTCATAAAATAAAAATACCAAAAAGATTTTCCTTTCATAGTTGTTGGTGTCTTTTTTATATGAAGTGTCTAATTAAAAATCCCAAAAAATTTCTTGACGTTTTTCTTTGTCTGTCTTGGTCATGTCTCTCAAGTTGTGGTTCAGTCGGTTATTTAACCTTTAATTATCTAATCTGGACAAACTACGCACCCCTGATCCTCCTCTCTTGGGAGTGAGAGACGTAGGAAGCCTATTGTGGGTTCGGAGATCTTATTTAAAAGAAAAATCCAGAAAGATTTTCTTCGCTCTTTACTTAGAGTAGATGTTTTAAAACAAAACCACAAAAAAAATTTCTTTAATAGCTTCAAGTTTCATTATCGTATGAAATTAAAAATCAAAAACCCAAAAAAAATATTCTTTGGTAATCATAGGTTTCATTTTTTATAAAAAGTTGAAAAATTTCAAAAGATTTTCGTCAATTCTTTTGACAATTTGTTATTTTCTTTCTTCTTAAAGTTTCAAGAAAAAGAAAAAGAAAGAGAGTTGATTGGTCGTTTTGTGGAAAAACTTCACGAACTACGCATACTTAATTCTTCTCTCTTGGGAGTGAGATACGTAAGGGCTCTTCTTGGGTTCAGTGATCTTTTAAAAAAAAGGAAAAAAAAGTTTTAAAAAAGTGTAGAACTCTAACGCATTTGTTATGTTTTGTTCAGTTAGTTTAAGGTGGTTGGTTTGTGGCATCCTAGATGGTCCTCCATATCACACCAAATCTAAGGAAATGTTAGTTGTGTCCAACAAGGCTATAGAGAGTGACATCATGGATCAAACAAAAAGTCAGGAAAATGAGAGTTTAGAGCAAGAAATTATGAGTTTGAGGCAACAAATGATGGAAATATATCGAGCGTGGGCTAGTTGGTTGCCTTCTCCTCCATTCCCCACTACTGACCCTGCAAATACCTTGAGTTTTCTATCACAATTGCAAAACCAGTTTCCTACTATTGTTGATGCACCACAACATGCCTCAAATCTATTCCAAGCCAAAAGCGTCCCAATGCTTCCGTCACTCATTCTCTAGCCCTTCAGTATAAATCTACCACATTGACAACACCATATATTGTCTGTGATTTTGTTGCTCAACTTTCTATTGAGGCTTCTACTTTGGCTGTCAATCCAATGGTTGTGCTTCTCCAGGCCACTAGTGAATACATGTTCGATACTCTTGATGATCATTGCTATATTCTTGAGCCTACATCAATGTTAATTAGACCACCAAAATTTCTTAACAAGAAGCCTAGGGATAATTTTACACCAATTGAGAAGTCATATGCCAGTTTATTCCAGAAATGAAGAGAGTTGGCCATGATCACTCCTCTCCTTTAGTATGCTCCTAACCCGCATTCAAGAAATTTTGATCCTCATGTACGATGTACATATTATTCTGATGTTCAGGGTCACAATATTGAGGATTGTCGTTCTTTGAAAAGAGAAATAGAAAGGATGATTCAAGAAGAATTGATCGTAGTGCAAAACATTAGCTCTAAGAGTGTCACACAGAGTACTAATCAAAACCCTTCTAAGGCCAATGTTTTATACAAGTCAAACAATGAAAAGAGAAAAGAGTCTAAGGATAATTTCACGCCAATTGGAGAATTGTATGCCAGTTTATTTCAGAGATTAGTACAGTGGGGCATGATCACTCCTCTTCTTGGGAATACTCTTAATTATCATTCAATAAATTTTGATCCTAATGTACGATGTGCGTATCATTTTGATGCTCAGGGTCATAGTATTGAAGATTGTCGAGATTTGAAAAGAGAAATTAAAAAAATAATTCAAAATAGATCAATTATGGTGTAGAACATTGGCAGTGAGGAAAACTCTAGTCATGCTGATATGTAAACCAGTGGCTAAGATGTCAAGCTCAACAATTGAAAATTCAATCCTCTAGTTGCTAGGATGGATTTTTGGTAGTTTGTTTTGTCTTCTTTTCTATTTTCTGAATTATTTCAGGGTTGTAGTTCGGGATCTATCTTGTTTTGTCCTTTTGTCGGTTATGTTCAAACCCTTCTATCTTTCATTTCAACTAAATGGAGTATCCCTTTTTCTGTTGTATTTTAAATGTGTTGTTTGTTTGTTTTCTTTACGCAATACATTTTATGTTGGTTCTAATGATATGACATGCCTGCGGAATTTCAGCTAGATTTTAAAGTCCAGTTTTAAGCATGGACGTTGAATCAGAGGGCTAAAGTTGAAAAAAAAACTGAGAAAATAGGTATAGTGCTGAGACATTTGGTGATAAGTTGGAGTTTTTTCTGATAATTAAGGTAATTATTTTGAGAATCACAAGAATAACTTGGTCATCAACTTAAAGGCATAACTCAATTAGGTCAAATAGGGGATGCGTTATCCTATATCAAGAGGAACAGAAAGAAAATTAGCTTCATGAAATCAGGAGTCATTCAATGTGAGGAATGTACAACAAAAGTGGAGTTGTATGCTGAACAAGCGCAGAAGAAGCAGTGAAGCACAGGCTCAGTTAAAGTTATTGCTGTAAAAAATATCACAAATGATCTTTATCTTTCGTTTTCATAGTGTATGCTTTATACTTGCATTTTTAAGGATTGATATGACAAAGGCATTTCATTCTTCTATCCAAACATCGTGTCATCCTTTGTTCACCCAGTTTGATCTTTAGTTCTATTTTCTTTCATACCCCTCTTTTGGAATCAAGATGAAACCAAAAAAGCTCAAAAGAATAGTGTCGTGGAAAATAATAGAGTCAGAAAAATTTCAAAAAAAAAAAGAAAATAGGTCCAAAAAAAAGAAAAAGAAAAGAGATAGAGTGTCACGAAAAATAGAGTCAGAAAAGGTCTCAAAGAGAAAAAGAGTCAACAAAAGAAAAAAGAAATCAGAATTAAGCAGAATCGTCAGAACTACGTATGACATGATTCTCCTCTCTTGGGGGTGAGATACGTAGGATTCCCTACTCCGGGCTCGGTCCAACCAAATAAATAATTTAGAAGTGCCCAGTCAAAAAAATTGGGGCATGAGTTAATCCTCATCGTTTGAGTCAATTCCAAAAGTTGTAAGTCCTATCCCACATCAAGTGTTCGTTTGGACCTCATGCCATCCTTTCTTTCTAACCATATCCAAAAGACAAGTTATAACCAAAGAAAGACCTTCAGATAAATATTTGAAAATGTTAAGGCTAAGCATGGAATGGATGTGATGATGCATTTAGGTACACTTATCTTCTGCAGCATAAAGAACCAGGAGAGAAATGAAAATGAGAGAGTCTTATTGGTGAAAACCCTCAAGGGCATCATAAGGCGATGGTACGTTGAGAGAAATAAAATGAGAAAGTCTTATTGGTGAAAACACTTACGGGCACCATAAGACGATGGTAAGCTAAGAGAAATGAAAATAAAGGTCTCATTGGTGAAAATCCCCACAGACGCTCGGATGGAGAGAAATGAAAATAAGGGAATCTTATTAACTTAGGGCAATGATGAGCTGAGAGAAACAAAATGAGAGAGGTTTGTTGGCGAAAACCCTTCAAGGTGTCACGAGCCAAATGAGGTCTATAAGTGAAATTGACCTAAGGAAGCAACTCAATTTTAGAATCATTAATTCAACAATAATTGGTGGAAAGTTCAGATTAAAAGATCAGGCAACTTAATCCAAAATGCATGGCATAATCATTAGAATTAATTGTCATTTTTAGATAATTTTTTATTTTCTTTATTTTAAAAAAGGATCAAACATTGTCTTTTTTTCATTCTTTATATCTCTATTTTTGTTCTTTTGAGTTTTCCTTTATAACATAAAATTATTTTTTCTCATGTCTTTGAGTCAAGTCCATGTCGAAACAAGTAAGGATTTCAAAACTTGTTACCAACTTCTTTAATTGCACCAAACAAGACGAAAAAGGCCAGTACATGAAAGAAACATGATCGTAAACCTAAACAAGGCATGCAGAAAGTATTGTCAACAAGAAAGTTTGGGGGATTTGTGGAAATACCAAGGTTCAAGGAATTTTTCTGAAACATAGTAGAACCGAGATATGGTGTTTGTTACAGAATCACTCATAATAACCTGAGTTTTGATCAATGGTGCAGCAAGGTAGTAATGTACCATTAGTTGGAAGCATGATTAAAATTCAGAAGTGTAAGAGAAATCGCCTTAAAAGCCAAAGCCGCAAGCCAATCACCATGTTTAAACTCACAAGTTTTCTTTGTATGAAACAGGAACAGTTGCTACCTTCTAATCAGAGGCTTCAAAGTGTAAATATCCATAGGTGAAATTTCTTATTTATACAAATGCAATAGTAGTGTTTTTGTATAGGTTTGGTAATAACGATCATGGTAAAACTCCTCATCTTGTAGCCCTAAGAGGCACATTCTCTAATTTGGGTCTTTCTTGTCTCATGGCTAGGAGGTGAACTTCCTAATTTGAACTTGTAATTCTAAAAGATGCACTTTAGTATGAACCTTTCACTTTGACTCTTAAGAGAGGGGCTTGTTGGTCACAGACATTCAACTATACCCTGAAAAGGTTCATTTGTTGATCATAATCTTGATTCACTTTTGCATTATGCATTGTTGCAAATAGTTGTGATTGGGTTTGACACTCGCAAAAGCTTTTGATGATAAACTGGGGCAAAAAGTAAAGTTAATTCCTATTATTAGGAACTTCACTTCAGGACCTTCCTGGAAAATGAGAATTTACTTTATGTTCAGAACCCTCCTGGAAAATGAGAATTTATTTTATGATCAGGACCTTACTGAAAAATGGAAATTTACTTTATGTTCAGGACCCTCCTGAAAAATAGGAATTTACTTTATATTCAATACCAACATGGAAAATGGGAATTTATTTTATGTTCAGGCCTCCTGGAAAATGGGAATCTACTATGTTCAGGACCCTCCTAAAAAATGGAAATCTACTATTTTCAGGACCCTCCTGGAAAATAAAAATTTACAATATATTCAGGACCCTTCTGGAAAATAGGAATTTACATTATGTTCAAGACCCTCCTTGAAAATAGGAATTTACTTTATGTTTAGGACCCTCCTGGAAAATGGAAATTTACTTTATGTTCAGGACCCTCCTAAGAAATGGGAATTTACTTTATGTTCAGGACCCTCCCGGAAAATGGGAATTTACTTTGTGTTCAAGACCCTTCTGAAAAATAGAAATTTACTTTATGTTTAGGAACAACCTGAAAAATGGAAATTTACTTTATGCTCAGGAACCTCATGGAAAATGAGAATCTACCATGTTCAGGACCTTCCTGGATAATGGAAATTTACTTTATGTTCAGGACCCTCCTGGAAAATGAGAATTTACTTTATGTTCAGGACCCTCCTGGAAAATAGAAATTTACTTTATGTTCAGGGCCCTCTTGGAAAATGGAAATTTACTTTATGTTCAGGACTCTCCTGAAAATGAGAATTTACTTTATGTTCAGGACCCTCCTGAAAAATGAAAATATACAATGTTCAGGATCCTCTTGGTAAATGGGAATTTACTTTATGTTCAGGACTCTCCTGGAAAATGAGAATTTACTTTATGTTCAGGACCCTCCTAGAAAATGGGAATATACTATGTTCAGGATCCTCCTGGTAAATGGGAATTTAATTTATGTTCAGGACCCTCCTAGAAAATAAAAATTTACTCTATGTTCAGGATCCTCCTGGAAAATGGAAATCTACTATGTTTAGGACCCTCCTGGAAAATGGGAATTTACTTTATGTTCAGAACTCTCCTGGAAAATAGGAATTTACTTTATATTCAGGTCCCTCCCGAAAAATGATAATTTACTTTATGTTCAGGACCCTCCCGAAAAATGGAAATTTACTTTATGTCCAGGACCCTCCTGAAAAATGAGAATTTACTTTATGTTCAGGACCCTCCTGGAAAAGGGGACATTACTTTCAGAAAAATGAAATCTTTCTTTATCATAATACTTGTTAGGGATAATTTTTGTTCTAGTTTCGATTTTAATTTCAGGAATTCGCAGTAAGAACAGGGTGAGGAAATTGAAAGTCAGGAGCCCGCCTGAAGAATAGGGTGATGAAATTAAAAGTTAGGAGCCCGCCTTAAGAACAGGGGGATGACATGTCAAGTCAGGAGCCCGCCTGAAGAATAGGGTGATGAAATAGAAAGTCAGGAGCCCGTCTGAAGAACAGGGTGAAGAAATCAAAAGTCAAGCAACAAGGTTAACAGATTGAAAGTCAAGAAACAAGGTGATGAAACTGAAAGTCGGGAGCCCGCCTGGAGAATAGGGTAAGAATTTTAAATTCAAGTTCAAGTTCAAAAATACAACCTGCAGAATATGGTCAATTTTGAGTTCATCTCCAACACCAAATTTTGTATGGAGAAAGAATTTATTTTCAAGTTCAGTCCAAAGAATCACTTTTGAAAGCATCGGAAACCCAAGACAAGAATCAATAGATATTGCATAGAAAGAATTTTTGTAATGTTATTTATCTTTTAACTTGTAATTTTTATCTTTGATGTAATAGAAGAGCCGCGGACTGAAACCTCGACAGGACCTCGCTCGACTTTCCAACTCGGTATAGTCCTCCTCTTTCCAATCCTTTGAGATACCTATGACCTGACTCTCACATAACTTGAGACAGGTAGATTGCCAAAAATCAAAACTCGATTGCCTTTCTCCCTTTTGTCTCTTTCTTTTGAGTAATGCTCGGGGAAAAATTCTGTCTTGTAGTCTACTTCTTTATCTAAAAACACTTTGTGTTTACATTCAAACGGGGCACGGTGTAGACACATAATTTTGTTTGCCCTAAAAATTAATTTCTACTAATTTATCTCTCCCTACCTATACCCTACCCCTACCTACCCTACCTCTTACCTACCCCTACCCCCACCTACTCCTACCCCCACCTAATCCTAACCACTAAACAGACAAACCCACATGTACACTTCATTGGGGTCAACACAAAAACAATACAATATACATAATACTCTATGGAAATTGAAGATATATCATCAACAAATGATTCTCTTTACTAAAATTTACACACTCCATTCTTTCCCTTTTCTCCCTCACTGGCACACATACCATTACTCATCCTTTTCCCCTTCATTAACAATCACACCAAAGAATCCATTTACAAGGATCTTCTCCACAAAATCAACAAAATACACACTCTAAAAACTCACACACATCACGAATCCTCACCACTAAAAAACTCTCACGCACACACATACGCATATCAGGACACAGAGAAAATCAGGGAATGAACAATGGGAGGAAAAATAATGAAACAAAGAGGTTTGAGAGTGAATATCGATAAAAAAAAGAGTGATCAGAGAGAGAGACGAGAAAGAAAGAGAGTTCGAGAGAGAAGGGGGAAAGGACGGACGACGCATGACTATTTTCGGCGAGTTCTCGCCGACCTAGCCACTGGAATGTACCTCTGTTACTGTTGTTACTATTCTGGTAAAACCCGCCGAAATACGACGACAGCCGCACCATTCTTCCCAAGAATTGATTCCGAACCATATTTTGGGGATTTTCGTGGTTGATATCTAGTTGGTTTTGTTCGAAGTTGGGTTAATCCTAGGTTATGAATCCGCTAAGCTCTTCCATTTAATCGAAATAAAAGTACCATTAAGGTCTATTATTCATCTCATTCTCGATTAATTTCTATTTTTTGATATTTTGCGAGATAAATTCATAACGTGTGGATTTTTATTTGTTGATTTTGATATATTTTGGATCACTGTGAATGATCTTTGATATCGATTGGTTATTTATTTGTCAAAAAATGGTTAATCATGTGGCTGAAAATAGATTTGGGGGTGAAAATTGAAAATTTGATAAAATTGGTGAATTTTGGTTAGTTTGATTCTTTGGTTGTTTGACTTGAAATGAACGTTAATCGGATTCGACAATATCATGTTTTGACCGACAATTGATAGGCAAATGGTAGGCTTGGGTAGGCAAATTTAGAATTTGGGGATTCTGAAATGTCTGAATATTTGTTGAATGGTTTTGTTTACCGTATTTCTATCAAATGTATTTATTCGTCGGGAAATGCCCCGAAGTCTTATGTATATATTCATTACCGTGGAATGTCCCGCGATACTTTTTATTCGTAATACCGTTCATGATCAAGGCTCGAGGCTTTGGGTGAAGTGTAGTTTAAGGTTAGTGTAGGTTAGCTTAGGTTTACATTTCAGTACCTTTTTATTTTGGATCTGTAATAATTAAACTAAACACTATATTTTTGGACTTGTTTTGTTTTGTTTGTCTGTTTGATTGTTTTATGTGGTTTATACTTTTGTAGTGTCAAATCACTCGATATGCTCCACCAAGAGACCATGATCAAGCCACGGGATCGAGAGGTGCCTAACACATTCCCCTCGGTGAACAGAATTCCATAACCGGAATCTCTGTTCGCGGGTCAGTTTATAGAGTCAAACTATTTTGAGAAAGGATTTTCAAAGGTGACTTGGTACACCTGATTTATGCCAAGTGGAGACTCTGAGTTTAATTATAAAAAAATCCTTTTTGAAACAACTTTACTTATTGTCACTTAATAATAAAATCCCTTTGCAAACTTAAAATTATCTTTTTGGTAAAACGGGGTGGGACAGCCACACAAACATGACATAGTACAATAAGGGTGATGGTGGTTCTTGATTTATGGACATATTTCCTGATAGGTTGAGGCTTCAAATTGTGAGGACATAAAGTCTAGTAAAATAGTGGAGGAATTTCAAGAGTTTGTCTATGATTAACTTACAATCATATTGCAGCCAATGCAAACATGTAGGACATGATGACAATAAGTGTCGCTTTCCACAAAGAAAATATGGACAAGATTTAAGAAAATCCATAGGTAGTTGATGGAATTTCGGTTGAAAAACTTCAAGGTGATGCCAGAGATTATTTGAATATGTCACGACTCGAGCCGAGGCCCTGGTCGCGAAGGGCATCCCAAACCATAAAGGCCCGAGCGCCCTTCTCTATCTGGCAATCATACACACCTTCATATAATATGAAGGAAAAATGGGAAATGAAAAACAATACGGAATCATGGTCAACTTTTAGTTCAAACTGCTCAACACTGAAATGAGTTCATAAAGATCAACAACATCTAATACTAGTCTGACAAATCTCTACTGACTGAAAATAACCTCTTTCTGAAGACTGAAACAAGGCCCCCAGTCGAACCATTAATCAGAAGAAAATTAAAATGACTTATACATTAGGCCTTCCGGAATAAGGGAGTCTCACCAACTGCCAATCTCTGATCAATCAATCTATGGCTTAGCGGGACCCCAATATTGTGTCTCAGATCCTAAAATATAGGGGGTTAATACAGATGTATTGGTATGTGAGACAACTCAAAATAACATATTTTAAATACAAAATAGATGAGTGCATTTCATAAAACAATGATCATAATATGTAAGTAAAGCACATCGGCATACTTTAATGAACCCCAAAACAATTCCTTGAAACCATGACTCACTCTCTGTTATTCTTCTAATTTTGTCAGTCCACCCTACAAATTCAAAATTCCATGGTCTATGTGCAACACGCCCTTGACTCGGCGACCAAGCCTCCAATCCAAATAACCGCTAGTATTGGAGTGGTGATACCCACCATGTGAGCACACCGCAGGAAATCCCCCCATGTGAGACATCCTAAAAATGTCCTTTCATGTAGGATCATATATCATAAGTCCCATATCGGCAACTACAATTTTCGGCGATGAGCCCTTGCACTCAAACGCCTTCTTCGGGTAACCTACTAGCTCTCTTAAGCCAAGCTTTTAGTTCTTTAAAGAAAACACATTCATACTTTCCAAACATTCAACACTATCTTGTTAAGGGCATGGAATCATCCGGTATTGTCATACACTGACTTGCAAGTCGATCAAAACACATCATATCAATCTGTAGCCCTTTTCACGTGTCATCATGCTAATAACCACACAAAATTTTAAACATCCAGCAGGTTTTCATATTGAGCTTACATCCACACATTCCCCTTGACCATAATGTGGTCATGTTATGTTTATATTTATCAAAACCCATAGAGTTTTAAATTTTAACACAATACACGTTTTTTATTCAAAAAACCCCACTCAACATGTAACAAACCATATCATACCATAATCATTGATAAAGGATTCACTCACAAACTTTCTTTGAGAAAAATCATACATTTAACTGATCCACAAGACTTAAAAATCAGAGACATCATAAAAGAGAGGGAGTTAGATCATTCATGCTTTCAATAAACTTTACAAAATAGACAAAATCATACATTTATAGTTATAGTTCTATTCCCATAGAAAGTGGTTCAAGAAAACATGGATTTTCTTCAAAAAAATCCCATGATGCTTACTTTTCGAAACGATATCAAACACTTCATTACAAAACATAATTGTGATTTTTAAATTTTGATTAGTCATTAAAACTTACACCCATGGTTTTTTTAGATTAGTCCCACATACCTTAGGTTATAAGATTAGAAATATGGAACCTGAATCTTGATCCGTTTTCTTGAAATCTTGAACTTAAGGATTGGTTCTTGATTTTCTTGTTCTTGGAGGAAACTCTAGTTTGATCTTGTTTTGAGAGTGAAGAGAGTATTTTTAATGTTGTATAAATGATAATGAATTATTATTAACGATTAAGGTGTTATTTAATCCGTATGAAAATTTATTTTTTTGAGTGAGGGAAAGATCAAAATGCCCCTAAGGAAATAAAAAAAGTCACAGAATTACATCAGTTAAAGACCAAGGTTGATGGGCCGTCATTCAGGTGATAGGCCGTCACCTAGGTCGTCACTTTGGGGCTGATTTTTACCACTCACTGCCTTAGGATGATGACTAGGGATGATGGGCCATCACCTAGCTGATAGATCATCAGCTTCGTAGTCACATTTTTGCAAACAAATACTTCGAAGTAAAATGAGCATAACTTTCTACTTCGATATCGGATTAAGGTAAAAATAGTTGTGTTTGAAACAAGACTCAATGAACTTTCATTTGACATATGGTAGGCCCTCTAATTCATTAAATGCAAGAAGTTATGGTTTATTAAATTTGACGCAAGTTTAGACGTTCACCAAAACTTAATCGATAGAAGAGTTTCCAACTCGTCTTTGAGTTCAGGGATTTTTGTGACATCAATCCCTATTCAACAGTATTAACACACTATATAATTGATCATTACACATATATTAACAAAGAATCATTGGGTTCAGGTCTATACACGTAGAAAGGAAGATTCAAACTTTAGCCTGAAAGTGCGGGGTGTTACATTATCTCCCATTTGAAATCATTCATCCCCGAATGATGGGTAGGGATTTTTTAAAGCTCTAAAAGTGTAGAATAAAAAACGTAATAATGTATTGAAAATTTTTCCTCAACAAAATATGTGAAGGCATCCAACGAGCTTTATGATAACCCCTAGGGAAACGTGTAAGTACGAAACATGAGATAACAAAACTTGATGTCGACATAATCTTGGCATGTGTTTTATGGCACATGATCAAAACATTGTAAGACATGAATTTTTCTAAAAATCCTCCGCTTGATTAATATTGGTACAAGACATAAGATGAGATTCTTGCGGGACATAAGAATAGAAACATTTTTCATCTTATAAGATACAACTAAAAGACTTAAACTTAGAGACACTACTTGTCTACACCCTTAACAATAAATTAAATGCCTCATAATTTCAAACTTACAACTCTCCCAATACATATGTAACGATACGCGTTTGAGTCCCACCGAATAATACTCCTATATTGAAGCCTAACTCGGAGAAAAGAGGTGCGAGTTTAAGCTATGAGACTCCGTTTTCTACATCCACTTAAAAAGATTTATTTCACCTTATCACTATGTCAAACGCACACAAGTTTTAAATCAAGGAGTACTAACCCTACAATGCATTGGTTTGTAATTTCAACAATCACAACATTCAACCCTAATCATTACTACACCCACTACATGGATCTCTCCACAAAGACCAACCAACTCAATCATTCTCACTAAGGTTTTCGCCACATAACCCCTTCTTAACAATCTCACGTAATGAAAGTTCATCTTTTCTTCCCCCTTCTCCTATAGCCTTAGCTTAAGAAATCACATCAAAATTTTCATCTTCAAGAAAATCTACTCTCCCACCTAACACACTACTATGCTTCCACAACCACCATCATACTAACATACGGAGGGTCATTAAGGTACCCGAGCATAAGCATAATGAATGGAAGTAACACTTGTCAAACCACAACTTATACTTATTGTACTACTCAAGGAGCGACATGAAGTAAAGATACGATAGAATAGACACGAAGTGCTTCATATATCAAGTGTCAGGATTATATGTAAGGAGTTATTTGGCATAAACACAACACTATGTGATTTCATTAGACAGACCACAGTGAGAAACATGGGTGCACATATCATGAGGTATATGGCATAAAGCCAAAATTTATGTAGTTAACAATTAATACAAGGATTGCCACTTGACGCAATTGATCCTCATTTAAAGAACTAAAATTTTCCATGATTTAGTATAAACTTTAGCACTTTGGCTAATCCCGACATAAAATGATTCAGTGACATATAGAAACATAGTTATTCTTAGAACCAGGCATGCTGCCAGACATAGATCTGGATCATGAGCAACATTATATAGACTTAGATATTTGGAATAATGGAGCACCGAGGGACATTATTGCTTCTTTTTTAGAGGTGGAAACATGACATGAGTTACGTAGAGATCTCAAACCTTAGGCATAGGCAAGACATGAATACATAAGAATTTGGTAAATGTCCATTCAAATCGAAGTACGAGGAGGTTGCTTGAATAAGAATTGATTTATCATGATTCTTACTAAAAACTTGACACCACAAGAAAATTCAGGAACTTCTTTAATCCATCATCTCCCCCTTAGACTAAAGCCACACCCCTATACTTGCAAACATAACCTCACATCAAAATAGGTAGCCACAACTCTCAATGAAATGAGACAAACCATAAACTTAAACTCTAAACTCTCCCTGATGAACTATACTCTGAAGGCCTTCTTTTCTGAAAAATGCTACTCTTAACTTTAGCTAACCTCTATAGCCATCACTCTATAACTCCCACTCTCATGAGCATACGCATCCTCACTCCTTATCACAAAGAGGTATCAATATACACATGAACACAAACTCCCCTTAATAATTGTATAAAGATACTAAATTCTTTCTAGAACCTCCCCTTTTCAGGGAGACTAAATCGTAATTTCCATAAACCCCCAAGGTCATTAACTTACGACTACCATCCTCATAGGCATAGACACCAGTGCTGCTAATCACTTAACACTCCATCTTCAATTCCTTAGAATGCTAGCTTTACACCTCTAATCACACAACTTACAACTTAACAAAGTTTGCGAAACTAGACAAAAGACACATATTTTCTACCTATATTTTCTCAATTCCGCTATGATGAACACCATACAACAAATCCTTAGTATTCCCCAGATGTCTCCATACTTAAAATTTTAATAACACAGACTAGGTACACCAAACACTTATACAAATAAAACTTTATCTGACAACCTGTTACCTGGGGTTCAACTTATTCCTTTATACTCACGTTCTTATCCACTTAACAACTCAACCACAATTCATTGTTCTAACACTAATCCCATGTATATAAATATATCATAATTTTCCACTCCTTTTTCTACCAATTTTCAACCTAGGGTATTGCATACCTTCCATCAAGCCTATAAGTTCGTTCCCTCAAAATATACATTATTAGTCTTAAGCTACTATTCTTATCCCCACATTTCACTTCTAAGTTCAAGCCTATTTTCTAATGAAACCAATCATATGAAGCATGACATATACTATACTAACCAATCGAATAGAAATATCAACCTAAATCTCATATTTAATTTAACTATGGCTCATAAGTTTATCCTCTCCATGAAATCATTTCTACCCCTCAAAATCTTCTACATACCTCCTCCCATGTAGTACTAATTTAAAACTACTAGAGAAAAGACAATTAAGGGACTAAAGTCACATAATAGGGATAGTCGATCTAAATCTTATATTATAACCCATTACGATCTTATCTACTTATTCCACTCTCTCACATCATATTTACTTACCATGCATACATCACCTCTACCTTTAAAATTCCATGTACAACTATGAATTTCTACCCATAAATTATTGACTAATCTACCCCTTTCCATTCACAGCCTATGAATAATTTCTACAACCACCATAACTATTTATTCTGAGACCCTTCCCTATTTTGAATAAATAATAATCATATCTTGTCACTTCCTTCACAGACTACCATAAGATCTATAAATATTGCAACCACAGTAGTCTATCACTATAAAATGGTAAACCACCTCTTAATTAATGTTTATACAACTAAAACTATTTGTTTACACAAAAGTCACCCCCACTCTAACTTCTAACCTTGTGACTTCATATCACCAACTTCTTGGCCAATCTCACTACCAATAGGTCATGACACTTCAACATATACTACTACTTGGGTGGAAATATAGTTCCAACATTCTACTATATATCATTACCCTTATACATGACATATACAATAAGAATTTTATAAAAGAAGACTGAATATACTTTGTACCTCAGGCTGAAAAGCACATATTCATCAAGATAAAGGTATACACTCGAATCAATGCACCTTGAAGAACTAATGGACTCCTCTCAAGTCGTTGTGCTATATAATAACTTTTATGGATAATTCAATCGAAAAGAACCACCACGCTGTGGGAGCTAGACTCTTAGACTTGTATTGCCTCAACAATGAGGCATGACCCATGAAATTAAAACAAGGAAAGAATTTTGGATAACTTTCTTATGGATGACACTATAGCTCAAACTAGAGTATGAAAGAATAAGAAACAACTCCTAAATTCCCGATAGCCTCCTAATTATAAGTGTGGTGCAAAACACACCCATAAGAAAGAATCTACTAGACATGATTCTGCAGGCACCCTGGGACCATGAATCGTGCTCCTATACCAAGTTTGTCATGACCCAAGCTGAGGCTCTAGCTGCGACGAGCATCCTAAACTGTGAAGGCCTGAGCGCCCTCCTCTATCTGGCAATCATACACACATTCATATAATATGAAGGAAAATGCTTAATGAAAACAATACAAAATTATGGTCAACTTTTATTTCAAACTGCTTAACACAGAAATGAGTTCATAAAGATCAACAACATCTAACACTAGTCTGCGAAATATCTACTAACTAAAAATAACCTCTATTTGAAGACTGGGACAAGGCCCTCAGTCGGACCATAAATCAAAATAAAATAACAATGACTTATACATTAGGCCTTTCAGAATAAGGGAGGCTCACCAACTGCCAATCTCTAACCAATCAATCTACGGCTTAGTGGGACCCCAAATTGTGTCTTAGATCTTGATATATAGGGGGACAATACTGATGTACTGGTATGTGAAACAACTCAAAATAACATGTTTTTAATAAACAATAGATGAGAGCATTTCAAAAAATAATGTTCATAATACGTAAGTAAAGCACATGGGCATACTTTAATGAACCCGAAAACAATTCCTTGAAACCATGACTCACTCGCTGTTATTCTTCTGAGATAGTCGGTACACCCTAAAAATTTAAAATTCTATGGGCTATGGGAACCCGCCCTTGACTCGGCGTCCAAGCCTCCAATCTAAGTAGCCTCAAGAATTGGAGTGATGATACCCCCCATGTGAGAAAACCGCAGGAAATTCCACCATGTGAGATGTCCTAAAAATTTCCTTTCATGTAGGATCGTATATCATAAGTCCCGCATCGGCAACTATGGTTTCCGGCAATGAGCCCTTGCAGTCAAACACCTTCTTTGGGTAACCTACTAGCTCTCTTAAGCCCAACTTTTAGTTCTTTAAAGAAAACATATTCATACTTTCCAAACATTAAACACTATCTCTTAAGGGAATGGAATTATCGAGTATCATCATACCCTGACTTGCAAGTCAGTCAAAACACATCATATCAATCTGTAGCCCCTTTTACATGTCATCATGCTAATGACCACCCAAAGTTTTAAACATCTAGCGAGGGAAAATCATGCAACAGGTTTTCATATTGAGCTTACATCAAAACATTCCCCTCTCAAGGGTACAACCATAATGTGGTCATGTTATGTTTATATTTATCAAAACCCATAGAGTTGTAATTTTTTACACAATACACGCTTTTTATTCAAAAAAGCCCTCTCAACATATACCAAACCATATCATACCATAATCATTAATAAAGGATTCACTCACAAAATTTCTTTGAGAAAAATCATACATTTAACTGATCCACAAGAGTTGAAAATCAGAGACTTCATAAAGGAGAGGGAGTTAGGTCATTCATGCTCTCATTAAACTTTACAAAACACACAAAATCATACATATATGGTTATAGTTTAATTCCCATGGAAAGTTTTTCATGAAAACATGTATTTTCATCAAAAAGATCCCATGATGCTTTCTTTTCAAAACAATATCAAACACTTCATTACAAAATTGGAATTTTTAAATCTTGATAAGACATTAAAACTTACGCCCATGGTTTTTTAGAGTAGTCGCAAATATCTTAGGTTATAAGATTTGAAAGATGGAACCCGGATCTTTGAAATCTTGAACTTAAGGATTGATTCTTGATCTTCTTGTTCTTGGAGAAAACCCTAGTTTGATCTTGTTTTGAGAGTGAAAAGAGTATTTTTGATGTTGTATAACTGATAATGAATGATTAATAAGGCTTAAGGTGTGATTTAATCAGTGTGAAAGGTTTTTTTTTGGTGAGGGAAAGACCAAAATGCCGCTAAGGAAGCCAAAAAGTTGCAGAATTACATTAGTTGACTGCCATGGTTGATGGGTCGTCACTCAGGTGATAGGCCATCACCTAGGTCATCACTTTTGAGATGGTTTTTACCACTCACTGCCTTAGGATGAAGACTAGGGCTGATGGGCCGTCACCTAGCTGATAGGTCGTCAGCTTCGTCATCACATTTTGGCAAACAGATACTTCAAAGTAAAATGAGCATAACTTTCAACTCTGATATCGGATTAAGGCAAAACTAGTTGCGTTGGAAACAATACTCGAAAACATTTCATTTGGTATATGGTAGGCCTTCTAGTTCATTAAAGACAAGAAGTTATACTCGATGGAAGTTGACCCAAGTTTAGACATTCACCAAAACTTAATCAATAGAAGAGTTTCCAACTCGTATTTGAGTTCGGGGATTTTTGTGACCTTAATTCCTATTAAAATGTATTAACACACTATATAATTGATCATTACTTATATATTAAAAAAGAATGATTGGGTTTGGGTCTATACGCATAGAAAGAACGGTTCAAACTTTAGCCCGAAAGTGAAGGGTGTTACATAATGCTAGGAAGAAACTTACAGAAGACAATGATGAGGCGCAATATGAACAATGGCTAAATATTCAAATCCTCACACTCTTTGTACAATAAGTGAGCAACTAAATTCTGGTGTCAACTTAAAAATTCATAACGAAGCAAGAAAACCTGATGGTTTACAACCATTCATGAATCTGAAGCAATTTGAGATTTTCCATATTACTAATGGGAATAATGTGGTGGTTGATGATGAACATAAAAAATATGGACAACATGTTAAAGAGATAGAAGCCGTAGCTAAAGTTGATTCGGGAATAGTCATAGATGATTTTGGGGTTTCCATGCAAGCCAAGGAGTTAAATAGAGGTAAAGATATGATCAATGATGAGAATTAGACCATGGTAACATGAAATCAAGGCGTAGGCACCGTAGTTGACACAAATTCCTAAAATGACTTTATTTGTCCTAACTCTTCTGATGTGCTTTCGGTTAGAGAAGAACAACAGCCTAGTATGAGTAGTACTAAACTTCCTGGTGCATATTTGGAATTAGCTAAAATGTTAATACAATAACATGTTGCAAGATAGTTTGCTCCATCCCCATTTTGATGTCCTTAATAGATTTTTGAACATTTCAATGTATCATTAAGTGAAAACATAATCTTTGGAGCCATTTGATGAGCTACACGATGGCTCAAAACAACTAATACCCACAGAGAATGACAAAAATATCGATACAATGGTGGTATGAACTCCAGTGCACTCAACCAATAACTTTGACTATAAGAGTGACAAAATAGGTGGGATGAGCACGAAAAGTTACGAAGATATATTGGAGGAGGAGGTGCAGGTTACATACCCAATGGTAGGCAGCAAGTTGAGTAAAATAGCTCCAACATTTGTGCCTAGTTGTACCATGATAATTTCACCACTAGTAGCAGGACAACTTATGGTTCGTACAAGTGCTCCAAACAATAAAATTGGGAATAAAGATATTCTACAAGATGCATATTTTTTTGAGGAAAGTGATGAGGATAAAATGTTGGATATCTATTTCCCAAATGATGCTAGGGATGCTGACATCTCTCCTTGGCAATAGAAAAGAGAAAACTTCAGAGTAAAAACAAAACTCATGGTAGACTATTAGGATCTATGAAGTTTTGATGATTGCCAAATGAATGAAATAGATTGCTCAAGCCTGTCCACCCACATGGTCCACTGAATTAAAGATCAAAGTCATTAGTACTTAAAGACAAGGTTTCTAGAATTCAGGAATAGATTAGCATGCATACTTTTGATAGATAAACATCGTTTGTGTTAAGAAAGAAGTTTAGTTTGATTGCAAGACGTGAAGATAAGATGAGTTTGAGTTGAAGAAAAATTTCAACCTTAACAAGGAGATCAACTTCAAGAAGGACTTCTACTTCAAAACTAACACTGAAGAATGGAGAGTTTCACTGGAGATAGTAGTCGTATCTTATGAAGGAATCTTTAGTGAGTCATGTTTAAAAAGAGGGAGTGACTTGCATAGTCACTTACGCACTTAGAAAGAAAAAGCTTACTGACAAATTGACTGAGCAGTTCACATCTTGAAGAAACACATAGTTGAACGTAGTTCTTATACTTTGACTATAAGATGTCTTAGTTATTGAGTATTAGGTTGGTCTTGAGTTGTAATATTAATGTAATTCTAGTTTCAGTGAAGTGTAAATTGAAGTAGGATTATTGTCTTCAAGTTTGTGAACTCGAAGACTTGAGAACACTTACCTTGGGTGGTTGAACTGAAGTAGGATTATTGTCTTCATGTTTGGAAACTCGAAGACTTGAGATCACTTACCTTGGGAGTTTGGTGAGTTTTGAAGAAGTAGGAATTAGAGTTTATAATTCTTAGATTACATAGTCTTGTAATTTGTTGTTTGTTGAGGATCAAAGATGTTTAGTGAAGATTGGTACAAAATTCTGTAGAGGTACAGGTCATGGTTTTTTATCCCTTTTTAAGCCGAGTGTTTTCCACGAGAAAATCTTTGTCTCATTTACTTTATGTTTAAGCTTTGTAGAAACACGTTAGGAAACTTATTTCATTGATAAAAAACTACTAATCTAAAATAATTGAATTAGTAGGTTTAGTACTCTATCATAGACATCATAGTTGGAATAATAAAGTGTCTGGAGAATTTGTACTGAGGCAACTACCAATGAGAGAGTTAAAGAAAAAGTAAACAAAGTTCAACCTCCTCAATAAGGTCCAACAAACATAAGAAGAATTAACGTATATTCAAGAGCTGTTAAACAAGTTTCAGGAAGGAGACAAGGAGAAGAATCATATTAATGTAGGAATACAAATTTTGGAATTTGTCAATATTACAAAGATGAAGGGGTTACTCGATTGTAACAACCCCCTTCTGATTTATAGAGTATTCTATGTTTTGACCATTTTGGCCTTTCTCGTTGTTGCTTTACATTATTTATGAGTTTTGGGAATTTATGCAGCATCTCAAATCATTCGGGAGTGATTTATATGAGTTTGTGATTTTGAGTAGCCTTTAAGTGATATCGTTGACTTGGGCCTTTATTATGTGATCCAAGGATCGGATGTCCATTCCATTAGATTTGGAATATTTAATTTAGCCTTGTAGCATAATTGTGTTGTGTTCAGGAGGGCTTGGATGAGTTTTGGATACCTGTTCAATATTGGAGTTACTTTTATGCAGTTGAGTTTTAGTAGTATCTCCAAAATTTAATTAATTATTTTGGATATGTGTATAGTTTCATTAAAACCGTATTGAAACTTTAGAATCAATACAAAAAGGATCAAAGATTTTAGAGTCTGTATGAGGGACATATGACCATTTTAGTACTAATAAAAGTTGCTGGTTTTCTTCTGCGGAGCTTTGTAACACCCAGTATTTTTGAGCTAGAAATCCAATTGTCCTTCTCATGTGTGAAAAATCTAATCCCATTATTTATATTTAAATTCATGTTTCGTGATCTTTCTTCTAGTATAATAAGTCATTATGGGGTGAGAAACGTTCATAGGGACCATTTAGAGTGAAGTTGAGCTGGCAATAGGCTATGCGTTTTTCTACTGTTTTGAAATCCAAACGTAGCCTTATGCATTCTGAAAAATTCCAAAACTTATCCGAGATGTACTATGAGATTTCCCGATCGTAACGCAACTTGAAAATCTAAAAATGAAGGTCGGGAAGGTCAAAAAGTTGTATCCCGAAGGTTGCCAGCTAAGAATGAGTAAGTCATTTCAACACTTAGAAATTTTTTTAAAACTTAAGTCTAAAGCTCAGAAATTATAGTCTAATACATGCATGACTTTTACGGGGCGTTATATTTGTGGCTTTAGCTATCGCGGCGATCGCTTTTGCCCTTGTCACATTTAACCTTGCTTCCAACCATTAGGATATGTCATTGGCTTGCTGCATCATTTATTCAAACTCAGGTTATTAAGAGTGACAGAAATGAACATAGTATCTCTGCTTTGCCATGCTTCTCAGATAGACCTTTGAACCTTGGTATTTTCATGAGTTCCCCGACTTATTTGTTGACAAAACTTTTGGCATGCCCTTTTTTCGGCTCACAATCATGTCTCTTTCATGTGCTAGTTTTTGTCTTGATTTGTGCAATTAAAGAAGCTGGTAGTCAGTTTTGAAATCTTTTCTCACTTGTTTTGACAAGGACTTGACTCAAAGACAAGAAAAGAAAAAGAATGATAACAATTTTTTTTATTTGGATAACTGACTCAAGAAAGATAAAACAAACATAAAGAGAAGAAATAAAAGACAATGAATGTCCCTATTTGAAACAAAGAAATGTAAAATTCATCTAAAAATGACAGTCAACTCTAATGATTATGCCATGCACTTTGGATTAAGCAGCTTGATCTTTTCATCTAAACTTTCTACCAATTGTTGTTGAGTTAATGGCCTTGAAACTGAGTTACTTCCTCGAGTCCATTGCATTCGGAGACCTTATTCGGCTAGTCGCATCTTTAAGGGTTTTTGACAGCAAGCCTCTCTCATTTTCTTTTTCCGAGCTTACTATTGCCCTATGGTGTCCGTGAGGGTTTTTCACCAATGAAACTCTCTTATTTTCATTTGTCTCAACTCACCATCATCTTACAGTACCCGTGAGGGTTTTCACTGATTAAACTCTCTCATTGTTATCTCCCTCAGTTTACCATCGTGTTACGGTGCCCGTGAGGATTTTCACCGATAAGACTCTCATTTAAGTTTCATTATAAGATTGTGAGATTTTACATTTCTTATCATGTATTTTTTTTTTGTGAAGATAATAAAATTTTTCCAATCTTCAATTGGATCAAAGATGAGTAATGGAAATATGTGCCTCCTTGATAGTGCTACAACTTACACTATATTAAGAGAATAGAAATATTTCTTTAATTTAATTATGAAAATGACCGATCTTAATACAATATCCGGTAGTAAAAAGTTAATTGAGGACTCTAAAATAGTGACCTTATTACTATCTGGGGGAACAATATTGGCTATTGATAATGCATTATATTGTAGTAAGTCTCAAAGAAACTTGTTAAGTTTCAAAGTTATCCGCCAAAATGGATATCACATTAAGACTGCAAATGAAGGAAATGTTGAATATCTTTATATTACTACAATAAAGGATGAAAAAAAAATTGTGCATGAAAAACTTGTTGGGTTCATAGTATATGAAAGAAGTGTGAATGGAAAAATGGAGAATAAAATGGTGGAGGGGAAGGAGACACTTAAATGAAAAGTGTACTCCCAAATTAGAAAGTTTACTCTGTCTCCCACATTGGTGGAAGAAGAGAACTTGAAAGTGTTTATAATCAAGAACACTTACTCCACATGGCAAGTGAGGCAAGAAATAATAGATGCCTCGCGCCGTCGTCGTCGCTCGCTCGACTCGGCTTCGAATTTGGCAGATGATTGATCAATGAGATCTATCTTTTTGGACAAACTTTATTTAAATTTTGAAGAATGGTAAGAAAAAATGCAGTAAAATTTTTTCTGCAGTTTCGGACCTCCATTTATATATACATGCAGTAACAGTTGCCCTTTTTCAAGTGAACTGATGTATTGTTTTTGAACTAGTTCTTTAAAAATGATACATTATTCTGAACTGAGGCTACAGAAGGTTGCAATGGTTCGAAATGATGCTTCAGAAAAATGTAATCTTTCAATGAAGTAAAACACTGATTCATGAAATGAGATGACTGTTCAGGAAAAAAAGCAATCTTTGATGAACAGACATGAACTTATAGCAAAGGTGTAACCTTTGGAGTGAACCAATTCCTCTTTTCAGAAGAGGCACGTTGTGGATATGTAAACCTGGTTTCTTCCACAGGTTTAATATGAAATTTTCAGATTAAAAACTCTCTTCTTGTCTCAAAAATATTCTGTGTGATCACTCAAACCGTTCTGTGAGTTCAAAGATATTCCAACGGTTTGAGGTACTTCTACTGTTGGTCTGTTAGCCATTTTATCCTGGGATGAAAAATTACACAACCTCGGGTACAGTGAGGGGGATTATTTCCTTAAGAAAAATCCGTGAATTCGGACGACTTGGCTATTTTCTGTTTCATCTTAATTTCTGCAAAATAAAATACACCTCTTGGAAAGGTCATTTTGTTCTTGTGTTGAGGGTATTTGATATACTTCATTGTGTTCTTGTTTATACTTGAACTCAAGTTGAAGGTTGTGTTGTAATATACATATTCTGTGTACCCAATGTACAAATGAAATAACAATCTTAAGGAAATAATTACTATTACAGAATCTGTATTGCTTGTTTTTGGAGATTAAAGTTTTAACTTTCTAGTCCGCCTAAACTTAACTAGTGATTTGAAGTCATAAAAACTTCATTGTTAATTAGAAACAAGAAGAAAAGTTAAAAAGTTATTTAACTTTATAAGTAGTATTCTGAAAATACTAAATTTTTTTGTCTTGTGTTGACAGGAAAGATGACTAACGAAAGTCAAATGATGGATGCGACAACGTCTGTGGGGTAAACTAATATTGCCGAATCAAGTAACACAAATGATCCACCAACAATGGCACCGGCGGAGAAGCCCAAAAAATTTTTGGGCATTGACTTCAAGCGGTGGCAGCAAAAGATTTTCTTTTACCTCACCACTTTATGTATGCAATGGTTCACTAGCGAAGACGCTCCTGAGGTACTCGAGGGAACCTCAGACGAAGACCGCTTCGTTATTGTAGAAGCTTGGAAATATTCGAATTTCCTTTGCAGGAATTATATTCTAAGTGGTCTCCAAGATGACCTCTATAATGTTTATAGTGGAACCAAGAAATCAAAGGAACTGTGGGGGGAACTTCAACGAAAATATAAAATGGCGGATGCGGGAATTAAGAAATTCCTTGTTGCACGGTTCCTGGACTTCAAAATGATAGATAACAAATCTGTTGTCTCTCAAGTACAGGAGTTGCAAGTCATCATACATGATCTCCTAGCAGAAGGTTTAATTGTGAATAATGCTTTCCAATTAGCAACAATAGTTGAGAAGCTACCACCTTTGTGGAATGACCTCAAAAACTACTTAAAGCATAAACGCAAGGAGATGATTGTTGAAGATCTTATTGTCCGACTTCATATTGGAGAGGATAATAAAGCTGCCGAAAGAAGGTCAAAGGGGAATTCTACAATTAATGGAGCACATATTGTAGAAGATGAACAAAATAATTCCAAGAAAAAAAAAAGCTGAACAAGGAAGCAATCAATCCAAGAAAACGTTCAAGGGAAAATGCTTCAACTGTGGTAAGATTGGCCATAAGTCCACAGATTTTCGTACCCCAAAGAAAGGCAAGAAGAAGGATCAAGCAAATATGATTGAATCCAACAAAGAATGCGATGATCTGTGTGCTATGTTCTCAGAATGGAACTTGACGGGGAATCCTCACGAATGGTGGATGGATTTTGGTGCCACCCTCCATGTATGTACCAACAAGGAGTTGTTTCCGTTATTCGCTCCGACTCAAGTAGAAGAAATGATCTACATGGCTAACTATGCTATGGCTAAGGTAGAAGGAACAGTAAATATTTGCTTAAAGATGACTTCCGGAAAGGTCTTGACACTTAACAATGTCTTGTATGTTCCGGAGTTACGTAGGAATTTAATTTCTGTTTCACTTCTAGACAAAAACGGATTCAAATATGTAACCGTTTCTGAAAAAATTATAATTAGCAAAGGATAAATGTATGTAGGAAAAGGCTATCTGACCGAAGGCCTTTATAAAATGAATGTAATGACTGTTGAAATAAATAAAATTTTAAATTCTTCTTATTTGCTTGAGTCTTATGATTTATGGCATGAACGTTTAGGCCATGTTAATTACAAAACGTTACGAAAACTGATTAACTTAGAAGTTTTGCCAAAATTTGAGTGCAATAAAGCTAAGCTCTCTAGTAAGAAAGGAAGGGCTTGATTAATTTGATACATACTCGCCAGTAACAAGGATAACCTCGATTCAAATGTTAATTGCCTTGGCGGCGGGATATGATCTTCAAATCCATAAAATGGATGTGAAGACCGCATTCCTAAATGGAGATTTGGAGGAAGAAATATAAATGGAACAACCGGAGGGTTTTGTGGTTCCAGGAAAAGAAAATAAGGTGTGTAAACTTGTTAAGTCATTTTATGGACTAAAACAAGCACCTAAGCAATGACTTGCAAAGTTTGACCAAACCATGTTGGTAAACGAATTCAAGATAAATGAATGTGACAAATGTGTATATATTAAAGACACACCAAATCACCAAGTCATTGTTTGTTTATATGTGGATGATATGTTGATCATCAACAGAGATATTTGTGACATAAATGCAACCAAATGAATGCTCGAGAGAAAGTTTGATATGAAAAACCTTAGAGTTGAAGATGTGATCTTAGGTATAAGAATCCATCGAACTCCACAAGGGTTAGCATTGTCACAGTCTCATTATATCGAAAAAGTACTTGACTAGTTCAAGGATATGGAATTCAGTATTGCCAAGACTCCATTGGATGTGAACTTTGCACTTCAAAAGAATGAAGGCGAAAGTGACTCATAATTGGAGTACGCAAGAGTATTGGGATGTTTAATGTATATAATGAACTATACACGACCAGAAATAACATGTGCAATTAGTAAATTGAGTCGGTACACGAGTAATCCCAACAAAACTTATTGGATGGCAATGAAAAGAGTTTTGGGGTATCTTAAATACACTCAAAACTATGCTTTGCATTATAATAAATATCTTGCAGTACTTGAAGGATATAGTGATGAAAATTGGATCACCGAATCGAACGAAGTAAAATCCACAAACGGATATGTATTTACTATCGGTGGAGAAGCAGTTTCTTAGAAATCATCCAAACAGACTTGTATCGCTCGCTCTACAATGGAATCTGAATTATCACACTAAATAAAGCCGGTGAAGAAGTAGAATGGCTCCGAAATTTCTTAAAAGATATTTCGTATTGGCCCAAGCCAGTGGCACCAGTATGTATACAGTGTGATAGCCAAGCGGCAATAGGTAGGGCAGGGAGCATGATGTACAACGGTAAATCTCGTCACATACAACGGAGACATAATACCATTAGGTAATTTCTCTCTAGTGGAATTATCACTATTAATTATGTAAAGTCAAAGGATAATGTGTTGGATCCACTTACAAAAGGCCTATCTAGAGAAGGAGTGGAAAGAACATCCAATGGAATGGGTTTAAGTCCTAGGACGAGTCAGCATGGCGGTAACTCTACCTAGAAGACTGGAGGTCCCAAGATCTAGGTTCAAGGAGATCAAACAAAGTTATGTCTGATAGGTTGAACATTGTCAATTACCCAACCCATTCTCATGATGTAGACAATGTATAGTAAACAAGGATAAGACTTAAGGTGAAAAGTCTTTTTATGATTATCTAAATTTGGTAGATTTGACCAAATAGTTTAATCTACAGTATTGAACGTTTAAAAATCACCTATACGAGGGTGAAGTGGAAGCCACTTCAAAGAGAATGTTAGTAAAGGCCTATTCTTTAAGCTCTCATGAAACCAGGACATGTTCATGGCTGAAAAGAACAAAACCATGAGAACCATAAACGTTAAAAGGCTGGTTGTGTGACATGTATTATCTAGGTGTACATTAAAGCTCGATGGTTCAAAGATATCCAATCTACCGATTGACCGATTGCATCCGATGCATGTTCACTATGTAAAGTTCAAAGGGAAACCACTTATCCCGATGCAATCAGTCTTTTCTTGATGATCACATACTTGTCCGTAAAAAATTTATGAAAAATAGACATTCCCCATTCATGTGGGGGATTGTTGGGTTCACAGTATATGAAAGAAGTATGAATGGAAAAATGGAGAATAAAATGGTAGAGGGGAAGGAGACACTAAAATGGAAAGTGTACTCCCAAATTAGAAAGTTTACTCTTTCTCCCTCATTGGTGGAAGAAGAGAACTTGAAAGTGTTTATAATCAAGAACACTTACTCCACATGGAAAGTGATGAAAGAAATAATAGATGCCTCGCGTCGTCGTCTTCGTCACTTGCTCGCCTCGGCTTCGGCTTCAGATTTGGATTTGGCAAATAATCGATCGATGAGATCTATATTTTTGGACAAACTTTATTTGAATTCTGAAGAATGCCAAGGAAAAATGCAGTAAATTTTTTTCTGAAGTTTTGGAACTCTATTTATATATACATGCAGTAACAATTGCACTGTTTCAAGAGAACTGATGTATTGTTTTCGAACTAGTACTTCAGAAATGATACATTATTCTGAACTGAGGCTATAGAAGGTTGCAATGGTTCAAAATGATTCTTCAGAAGGATGTAATTCTTCAATGAAGTGACACACTGATTCATGAAATGAGATGACTGTTCAGGAAAAGATGCAATCTTTGATGAACAGACATGAACTTATAGCAAAGGTGTAACCTTTGGAGTAAACCATTACCTCTTTTAAAAAGAGGCATGTTGTGGCTATATAAACCTGGTTTCTTCCACAGGTTTAGTACAAAATTTTAGATAAAAAACTCTCTTCTTGTCTCAAAAATATTCTGTGTGATCGCTCAAAACGTTCTGTGAGTTCGAAGAGATACCAACCATTTGAGGTACCGCTACGGTTGGTATGTTAGACATTTTATCCTGGGAGGAAAAATTCCACAACCTCGGGTACAGTGAGGGGGATTATTTCCTTAAGGAAAATCCATGAATTTGGATGACTTGGCTATTTTCTGTTTCATCTTAATTTTTGCAAAATAAAATACACCTCTTGGAAAGGTCATTTTGATCTTGTGTTGAGGGTATTTGATATACTTCATTGTGTTCTTGTTTATACTTGAACTCAAGTTGAAGTTGGTGTTGTAATATACAAATTCTGTGTACCCGAAGTACAAACAAAATAACAAAACTACCTGCACTTTCTTCTGTATTGTATTATACAAGTATTTCTATGGTCGAATCACATGCCATAGTAAGCAAAAGATTTTTGGATTCTAATGATTTTATTATTTGGCATGACCGGTTGGCTATCCCCATTTTAATATGATGCACAAAATTATTGAAAATTCACTTGGGCATACTTTGGAGAATCAAAATATTCTTCGATCAAAGGAATTCTCTTGTGTTGCTTATTCTCAAAGAAAGTTGATTATTAAACCATCAACAGCTAAGGTTGGGATTGGATTCCCTATATTTCTGGAACATATACAAGGTGATATATGTGGACCAATTCACCCTCTATGTGAACCTTTCAAATATTATATGGTCTTGATAGATGCATCTACAAGATGGTCACATGTGTGCTTATTATCAACTCGCAATATGGCATTTGCGAGATTGTTGGCTTAAATAATAAGGTTAAGAGCACAATTTCTAAATTATGCAATAAAAACTATTTGTCTTGATAATGCCGATTAGTTTACATCTTAGTCCTTTAATGATTATTTTATGTCAACTGAAATAAAAGTTAAACATCCGGTTGCTCATGTTTACACTCAAAATGGTCTAGCAGAATCATTGATCAAATGTTTTTAATTGATAGCTAGGACGATATTATTGAGGAAAAAACTTTTTGTTTCAACATGGGGCATGCTGTTTTGCATACAGCAACACTTGTGCGCATAAGGCCAATCAGTTATTATAAATTCTCCCCATTAGAGTTGTCTTTTGGTCAAGAACCAAACATTTCCCATCTTAGAACTTTTGGGTGTGCAGTATATGTGCCAATTGCTCCACCACAACGCACAAAAATAGGACCCCAAAGAAGATTGGGTATATATGTTGAGTATGAATCTTCTTCCATTATAAAATATTTAAAATCTGTGACAAGTGTAACACCCCTACTAAGGATAAGGAGTCCCACATCGGCAAAACACTAGAGAGATGCTGAGTATATAAATAAGCTAGTCTTACTCCCTAGTGATGCATTTTAAAGCCGTAAGGTCCTAGGCCCAGAAAGCAAAATATCACTAGTGGGCTGGGCTAAGGAGGTCTCTCGGGCCTTCGTGGTTTAGGATGCCTGTCATGGCCAAGGCCTTGGATTGGATCGTGACACTTCTAAATTATATCCCACAAAGGAACCTCGAGAGGAATGCACATGTGTCAAGGATCAACCTAAGAAAAGTTGCAGGGTTGCTAGAAGTTAATCATTTGAAAGCTATTGTAGCACAGGTTGCTTCGTCGCAGAATTAAATGAACAATTAATTCAGTAACTTGAATTGGAGGCATTATCAAACTTCTATTAATGCTCTACAGCAGACTAAGACTTGGTGTGAGGTATGTGGAAATGATGACCATTGAGTAGATGCCATGCAACTAATTTGAAATCAGTAAACTTTGTAGGTAATGCACAATGTCAAGGAAGCCAAAATTTCAAAAACACATATAATGCAAACTGGCGGAATTACCCTAATTTCTCATAGGGTGGAAACCAAGGGAAGAATGAAAATCAGTATAGAGGCCAAGGAAGTTAGAATCTTCAGCAATAGTCATAGGGTAATCAGGCTAATGCTCAACTAGTAATATCGAGGAAATGCTGAAATAAATTATGGAAAATCAAGCAAAGATGGAAGTAGATATAAAGAAACAATAGCTAACTACTAAGACCTTAGAGGTTTAGTTGGTGCCACATGTTGGAGCAGAGAACATTGACCTCAGTAAAGTCTACCTACTGACACAAATCTGAATATAAGAAAGTAAATGCGGTGTCTACTGTAGTGGTCTGCAATTGGAGGAATTAGACCCCAAAATGGTAACTCACAGAGTTGTGGCCAAGGATGAGAAACAACATGACAATGACAAAGTTGAGAGCGATGAGAATAATGTGGCAAGTATGAAGTCACCTCCCCCATTCTCAGAAGGCTGAAAAAGCAAAAAGAGGAAACATGTTACCAAAAGTTTATTGACTTATTGAAACAGGTTCACATTAACCTTTCTCTTGTTGATGTTTTGTAGGAAGTTCCTAAATTTTCCAAGTACATCAAATAAGAACGGATTTATAGGATATGCCACTATTGCACTTACTGAAAAGTGCACCTCACAGATTCAGAACAGATTGCCTACAAAGCTCAAGGACCCAGGGAGCTTTACTATTTAGGTCATAATTAAGTAATCTATTAATGCTCGAGGCTTGTCTGTTCTTGGAGCGAGCATAAATTTCATGCCCACCTCTTTGTTCAAGAAGATGGGGTTGGGTAGTTCGAGGCCCACCACAGTGGTATTGCAATTGGTTGACCTCTCACTTACCAAACCTGATGAAATAGTGAAAGACATGTTAGTGAAAGTATGTTCACTTATATTTTCTATGGATTTCTTTATCTTGGATTTTGATACAGATCCGACAGTCCCATTTATTTTGGGATGCCCCTTCTTAGCTACTGTACATGCATTGATAGATGTAGCTGCAACTATGCGAGCTCATGATAAGGTCAAGGTATTTGATGTATTCAAGCAATGAAGCTACCATCTGTCTATGAGGAGTTGTTTGCCATCACAGTTATAGACCTTGAATTAGAGCTACCACTTATTACTTCCAAGGATCCCTTGGAGACAGCTTTGGTGGGACATGACATATTTAGTGATGTGGAAGCAAATGAGATGGTTCAAATTTTAGATGTTGCAAGTGTTTTTATTCATAAGAGTGGCTTTGATCCCTTGAATAGGCCCCTCGGTCCTTCTCGCAAGCCATCCATTAAGGAAGCTTTGAAATTGGAGCTAAAGGCTCTGCCCTCACACCTCAAATATGTTTTTCTTGGGGATGATTGACACTTTACTTGTGATTCTCTCAGCAAGATTATCTGATGTACAGGTTAAATAGGCATTGACAGTGCTGAAAAGGAGAAAGAAGGTTATTGGGTAGCAAATGTTAGATATCATGGGATAAACTCCACCTTTTGCATCCATAAGATATTCATGGAAGAAGGTCACAAACCTAGTGTGTAGCACCAGAGGAAGTTGAACCGAGTCATGAAGGAGGTGGTAACAAAAGAAGTGATCCGGTGTCTTGATGCATGCATAGACTATCTTATCTCTAACAGCAAATGGATTAGTCTTGTTCAGAGGGTATGACAGTGGTGCATACACCCTAAGGAAATTCAACACTAAATGCCTGAAAAATATATTCATTTTAGCTGTGACGTTGTGAATTTTTGGTTTATGCTTTATAAATGTTTGAAAGCAATCTTAAAAGACTAATTTGTTGCTATAGTTTTTGTACGCAACACATTTTTTCTTTAATATTCTCCAATTTACACGTGACACTAATAATGAAATTTTTATTTGACTAATCAATTTTAAAAGGCAGAAAATGAGAAAAGAAAAATTTATTCATTGAATAAAATGCAGTTGTATCATGCATGCATAGCTTAGAACATATAGCACATATATAGAGCAAGATGTAGTGTAATGATATCGGGTTCATTTAAATTCGTTACTTTAGACGTACAGTATACATGAAAAAAAATCACTAAAATTACAACAAAATAATAATTATGAATTCATAATTTTAAGTTACAATGAATTCAAAGCTAAAACTTTTAAAAGGTGAACACATTAAAATTAAATCTTAAATTACCCCTAGATTATGGCATATATGTTGTATGTGGGCTTCTTAATTTATGTTTGAACATGTGTTTGATTATTTTATGTCTTATTTGACTATATCATAAATTTCACATCTAAGATTAATACTTAATACTTCATGGATTCTTCAATTGTAATTTTTTATAGTTGTAATAAATATTTTTTACATTTATCTATTGGATATGTGTGTCATAAATTTAGTCAAAGTAGCTACTTCTATGGACTTTCAAGGATAGTTATGACAAACATATCCACTTAGATAAATGTTACAAAATAATTATCACAAATATATAAACTTATGATTTAATAGTCACACTTATTGTATTTCATCATTCCCTAAACAAGCTATGTTTGTTATTAAGCGTCAGTTAGCTACTTACCTGGCCTATTAAGATGCATTTATGTGTTTGAGTATTTGCGCATTCTTATTTTGAGCATTATAAATTAACTCGAAATGTGAAGAGAATTTTATATTAGTCCCACATGCCTTTGCCCAAGATTTTACTAAATTAGTGATTTTCTAACACATGTGGGTTTAGGTAGACAATGTGAAGAAAATTTTATATGTATTGTGAGTAATTTATTTGTTATTTCCTAAAATTATAGGCTATGATTGGCATCCGTCGTCGATGCCACATATTTTGTTCATAAAAGTAGCCTGGATTCTATGGAATTTTTTTAAGAACGCTTTTGGGAAATCAGTGAGCTTCAAGTGTAGCACTATATCGCTTAATTGGAAGGCTTATCTTCTTTACATTTTCACTACATTTATGGACGAGTGGTGAAATAATATCCCTAAGCTCTTCCAATGGTCGAGCATTATTGTCAATATAATGGAACTTGCTAAGAGAAACCCATTTTTGTTCCAAATCAGCAGTAAATTTGGACTAACTACATAGAGTGTGTTGTACAACTCTTTGATGTTATTCTGGAACAGCGTTCCGGAGTAATGTATGTGCTTCTCAGTCTCAACTTTTTTCAATGCTTTCCACACAAGGCGCTTTGCTTATTCTGAGCAGTGTTCCCTTGTTCAAGGACCAGAAGACCAGGTATTTTAGAAGGATTTCTCGCATTTCTTTGGCATAACCATCTCTATCATTGCATATGAGAATCTTGAACAAGTCATAGCTGGTTCCCAAAATGCTCTTACTTATAAGATGTCGAACTTTTTCTGGAATACACAACTTAATACATATGGTGAAGCTGAGATCCTGGGCTAAAAGTAAGATTGTGTTGGGAATCAGCCATGACTTGATCAGGATTCTCATGGGAGAAGATGGAGACGGTTATGCCAAAGAGATTAGAGAAATACTCCTGAAGTTACCTGGAAGGGCACACTGCTCGGAATGAGCAAAGCCTTC
Organism: Capsicum pubescens; assembly: GCA_030864215.1. NCBI lineage: Eukaryota > Viridiplantae > Streptophyta > Magnoliopsida > Solanales > Solanaceae > Capsicum > Capsicum pubescens. The sequence goes on from CM061543.1 coordinate 260,299,766, forward strand.
TGTGGAAAGCTTTGAAAAAGGTTGAGACAGAGACGCAAATACTTTTGCCTGGAACTCCATTTCGGAATAACATCAAAGAGTTGTACCACACTCTCTGTGTAGTTAGTTCAAAATTTGCTTCAGATTTGGAAAAGAAATGGGCTTCTCTTAGAAGTTTCATTGACAAGAATATAATGTTCGAGCATTGGAACAACTAAGGGATATTATTTCACCACTTGGCCATAAATGTAGTGAAAATGTAAAGAAAATAAGCCTTCCGGGCATAAGGGATACTGTGATACACTTGAAGCCCAAAGATTTTTAAAGAACACCACTAAAAACTACCAGAAAACAGTGGCCAAAGCCAACAATGTCAGGATCAGTGTAGTGACCAACACCAATGCCAAACGGATGCACTCAGAAATGTCGATTTATGGCTCGCGGTTTCAAAGAACCAACGGACGTGTTCGATTTATATCGAGTCATGTCTGTCAGTTTCAAAGAACTGATGGGGTCGGTTTATATCGAGGGACATCGGTCGGTTATTTTAATTCCACTACGTCGGATTTTTTATTACACATCCGACGGTCAGTCATGGTTTTATATTTTGTTTATTTTTTCTATTCATTTTCAGTAAATTAAAAATCAATAAACCGAAACTGTCTGTAGACTATGGAGAGGATGTAAAAAAAAAGATAAAAATGTATCCTTCCAGAGGAGAAGCTTGTCATGTGCAATGTATCCTTCCAGCAGACTCGACAATCTACTGTTGGTTCTTCGTCAGTGTTTGATACACTTCGTGCATCTAAATATAAATTGAAGGATGTTGCACCTGTGAATGGCGAAGCAACATACCATACCTCAACGTCTCAAGCATTTAGGATTGGTTCTTCTTCAGAAATAACAATGCAGGAAAGTTCAAAAGATAAATTGAAGCATGCTATCAAGGATCTTAAACAGGATTCTATGTCAACTCCCTGGTCTCAGATGTGAAACAGAGAGTACCTGTGTTAATTTCATCAGGGGAGAATCATTCAGAACATTTGTCCGGAGAAATTATTTTGATAGATCAAAAAGAAAGGTAGATTCCCCAAAAAAAGGTGGAGATGTAACAATCAATCATGAGGCGTGTATGCTGATTCTAATATGCTGAAGAAGGATTCCTTACGTTGTTTAGTAAAATTGATCATTTGATTATATGCTTAGCCTCTCTTTCTGTAAACATACACTTAGAATGTTATTAGAAATAACCTGCTCACATGTCTCGGAGGGAACACACTTTCTTGCATCCTTCACTTATTGGAAGAGAAAGTCGGAGTCTATTAGAAAACTCTTTACAGTTCTCCGTTACTATAACTTTAATTTTACTCAGAAACATTTTACCTTGCCACACATTATTCAAGATTGAGTTTTATTTATCTTATCTAGATATATTCTTCCAGGTGAATACATGCACAGTTGGATCATCCGTTATTTTTATTGTACAAGTAATAGAAAGCTGAGTTACCCAAACATTATTATCAGAGTGCTGTGACAAATATGTTTGTCTCCTATTGTGCTATTAGGTTCTCCCCATTGTGTGGGAAGGTGTTGTATAGCTCTTTGATGTTATTCTGGAAGGGAGTTCCAGACAACAATATGTGCTTCTCTTTTTCAACCTAATTCAATGCTTTCCACACAAGGCTTTGCTCATTCTGTGTAATGATCCAAAGTAAATGGGTCACGTGGGAGGCACACGTTTAATGAGCAGAACTATCAAGGGCCAAGATTAGTAGTTCGGTATTCATATCAATGCATCATATTCGTTCAGCTAGAAACCAGCTGTCAAAATCCTGCTTCATGTTATTAAATACCTAGAGATCCACCTTACAAAGACAGTTATTGATTTACCGGTATATTTCACCCGAAAATTCTCTCTCTAGATTCTTCTTCCTCTCCTTCCTTCCTTCTTCTTATTCTTTATCCATCCTAAACTTCATGACGTGTATTCAAAAAGCTTGAAGTCATCTATGGAGCTGTAGTGTAGCTAAATTCTTAGTTGATTGATTGTAACTGTTGACTCATCTATCAATAAAATTTCTTCTGCAATTTATTAATTCGTTGCGTTTGTGTTGAGTACATTACAAGTGGTATCAGAGCAGCGAACCTGTCTCGATTGTGGGTAGTAATTCGAAGAAGATGTTTGCGGTATCATTGACTTTGTCTGAATTGGTTGAACGGAACAATGCTAATAGGAGTGCCCACATGAATGGAATTTCAGGAATAGTTGTGGATTTAAAACAATTTCAAAGGTGGTGTGAGGGTTGCATATGCAGTGTTGACTGCCAATGTAACTCTTGCATCTATGAGTGTTTACGTAGTGTTGACTGCCAATGCTATTTTTGTCTTAATGTCTGTTCGGGGGAATTGTATAAAGGGGACAACCAAGCTGAGGTGGGTTCTTGCAACTATGCTATTGAAAATAACGGTGAGATCAATTTAGGATTCAATGAGGACCAGGTGTTTGATGGATGTCCTCAGTGGGTAGAGTATGAAATTCTAGTTGAACTTCAATCCATCAACAATATAGACACCACAGAGATTGAGATTACGGACTTACGTCTGTATTCATGACTTACTGTTCTTGATGATGTTGAGGATACAATACCAAAATTGATGGGTCTCGATGATCTGCCATGCAAGGGACGTAAGCTTGAAACAGAGCTTGGTGAAAAGCTATTCGATATAAAGCTGGAACAGCATAGTTTGACAGCATGTTGTGGCCCTTTTACAACTACTGGTTTGCTTCCACATGCTTTGGATTTCAGTAATTATAATTGGGTTGATACGGGGCAAGTTTTCTAGGAATTCCTCGATTGGATAAAGTCGGGTGTGCATTCATTCAGTCGAGTTTTGATTTTCAGTTATTCCAATGGCATTCCATTTCTGCATGTTGTAGACGCTGAAGCAAAGCTACCAACAATTGCTATGAAATTAGCGGATTGGTGTCTTGATTCCTTGTTCATGGAAAAAGAAGTTGATGAAGATGCTTTAGGTGGTGCACAACTATTCTTTGTTGCATATATGAGTAAGATGCTTTATCAATTTGATTTCACGAATTGGCGCTAATTGGCCAAACATCCGATTTTGAAAGCAAAGATATCTATAGTTGATATTCTTGATAATTCCAAGTTTCTGGCTAAAAATGAAGTGTTTGAAATTCCAACCTACTAGGGTGACCTCTTACTCATGGACGGAAACAGATTGCTGCACATTATTAAATTCTTTAAACTTAGATATACCTTAGGCGTACACATTTGCAATTGGTTTGATATTACACAGGTTTTATGGACTTTCTTTGATGGGGTAGAGTTGGTTCTTGAAAGTAGGGGTGTTGAGTTTGAAGGACTGCCAAGTTGGGGCAACTCTGAACAGTTAAGGATAAATGTGGCGACAATGAATGAGCAACAGATTGTTCCAGTACTCCATGACAACTTTGTTTTAATCTCCCGACCTTTTGCAATATACAGAGAAGTCGGACGGTATCAATTCTTAGTTTTCTTTAAGCGGAATGGATTGGAAGGTAGTTCTGGTCACTTCTACGGGGAAAATGGTTGCTTAAGGGGATTTGGTAGACTCGAAGCTACGAAATATACTAGTAATCTTGGTGAAGTTAGCTTTGAAGACTCCAACCTTGAATTTGTTCCGGAGGAAAATCTTACGTGTTCCATTTGACCCTGGGGGAAAGTACCTTAGAGCCACTGATTATCCTTACTACTACATGACTTGTATGAAGAGCGACAGATATCTCACTACATTGAGGAGGGAGCTCGTATCACAAATCTATGGCGGTGCTTCACTGAAGTGGCTATTTGCATCTTGGTTAGTCAATGAGAAAATTGGGTTATGGAACATGTTCAAAAATATCTTTTACAGCAGCCACAAAGGAATATGAGGATGGTATAAAAGTGTATAGGCAACTTACTAGAACTTTATTGGGATAACTCTTCCAATTGTATTACTATCATTGGCATTGGCACTTTTGTGGACGTTCAATTTCACCTGCCAAGAGCTAGGACAACTGCTAATGTCAACTCATTGCTTTGTCGTTACCTTGAGGAAAAGGTCCATTTCAAGTGGGAAGGATTGTAATGATCCAAAGCAAATGGGTCACGTGGGAGGCACGTGTTTAATGAGCAGAACTATCAAGGGCCAAGATTAGTAGTTCGCTATTCATATCAATGCATCATATTCCTCTATGTAGGAGCCATCTTTCAAAATCCTACTTCATGTTAATAAATACCTAGAGATCCACCTTGCAATGAAGTTATTGATTTACCGGTATACTTTACCCGAAAATTCTCTCTCTAGATTCTTTTTCCTCTCCTTCCTTCATTCTTCTTATTCTTTATCCATCCTAAACTTTATTACGTGTATTCAAAAAGCTTGAAGTCATCTATGGAGACGTAGTGTAGCTAAATTCTTAGTTGAATGATTGCAACTGTTGACTCATCTATCAATAAAATTTCTTCTGCAATTTATTAATTCATTGTGTTTGTGTTGAGTACATTACATTCTGAGCTGTGTGCCCTTCTCCAACCACCAGACAACCAGGAAATTTTAGAAGTATTTCTCTAGTCTCTCTGGCAAATCTCTGGCAAACCGTTCCATCTTCTCCCGTGATAAGCCTAAAAAAGTCATAGCTCATTCCCAAACCACTCATTTTTTTCCCAGGATCTCAGCTTCACTATGTGTATAAGCTGTGGATTATTTTTCCCGACACGGGATAAACCGTGAAAGACACCAACAGTACTTTCGTCTTCCTGGAAAGAGAGAACTTTGTTGTTCAAGTTGTTGAAGGGAATGTCCACCTCCCATTTCTGGAACTCGGCTTCCCAGTTAAGAAGCAAACTCGATGGAGCTATGATTGCAAGCCGATACTTCGGAAACAGCTTCAGAAATGAATGAAGAAATAATATGGTGAGTCGTGTTTTTCTGATGCCAGGTGGATGTGAGATTATGCATCCTCCCTTGCTATCAGATAGGGGCTCTTGCAGCTTCTTGAGATTTATATCTCCAGAGATAAACTCAAATCCTCCATGTTGACGAGGATACATTGTTACTTTGGCACTTAGGGGAACTAAATCCCACATGGTTCTTGAAAGAGTTGGTTTGGTTTATTTTGTGGGGTCAAGCCTATGTGGAAGAAAATTTTATGTGCCAATTTACTTGGCTAGGAAATGAACTTGGAGATCGAGCAAAAATATGTGGAGGACAAGTTTTGAATTTATTTTTCCTTTTTCTTATTTTGTGCTTGGAGCCTAAATTTAACCATCTATAAAAGGATGGCGTTATTCATTGTTGAAACCATCCAAAAATTTATAGTTAAATACATTGTAAGAATAGAGAGTAGATAGAGAAATTCTCTTAGGAGTATGGGGGATCTCTCCCCTTTCCTTTTAATAATATAAAGGCGGTTGTTCTCTGGTGGATGTAGGATCATTTTGATACAAACCACGTTAAAACTTGTATTTTTCTCTTATTCTTTATTTCACGTTTCCGCTAACTGTTCCTTCTCCAGAAATAGGAGAATCCTGGACTGCAGAAGAATAAAAAATCTGAAGTTGTTAACATCTCAACAGTTAAGGAGACTCTCCAGAATATTTTCTTTTATACGTCCCTTGAGTTCTCTGAGCCTACAGATGATAGAAGTTCAAGAATATAAGATTGAACAAAACAAAAATATTAATTTATGCACTAAGAAACCTCACAAACTAATTTCATTAACTCTAGAAATTTTTTAGCATGTTATGCACAAGAAAACTAATTTCTAGGCCGCAACAAACTGGAATAAGTTTCACATTCAAGAACTTATTATATATCTCTGAGGCATGAAGCCAACTGCATTGCCCCAATTCTTATCATACACTATGTCAAGCACACTTCAGCAATCAATGAACCTAGCCTCTAAAAAATATTAGAACCTCAAACTATAGAAAAAACTGCCAGGAACTTCGATGTTACAAGAACATGTGTGGTAGAACAAAATAAAAATTTAGTAAAAGCTTCTATACACAGTCATTAAGACAAAAGACGGATGCACATGGGAACAAATTGTGCAGATGAATCCCATGTGCATCCGTACAAAAGGAGGGAGGATATATTTGATCTTCAAATGCACATGGGAACAAACTGTGCAGATGAGCCCGATTTCATTATCTAGCACAAGATGGTGGTTCCCTATCTGACAACCACTTATTGTCCACTCTGCATCATCAAAACAGACGAATTTGTAGAGACAATATTTGATTCCAAGGTACACGTCCATTTGGTCAAAAAGCTCTTCAATTTCCTTTTCCCAATCTTCTTTCTCTGGGGGTATAGGTTCCTCGTCTTAGAACCATGATACAATCCAAAATACAAAAGACAAAGTAAACACGAAAACTAGAGGAAATGATAAAATTGAAAATGCAAAAAATAAAGGATAGAGATAGAGATAGATAAATAGACACAAGAAGATAAAGAAAAGGACAACCAAAGGATTTATCAAATTCAATGACCTCCCTTTAGATTACCTACAATCACCTAACTCTTACGATGACCAAAAGAGAATGAAGGCCCTTACAACCACCATTTCTAAACAAGAATCAACATAAACTTTTACAAGCTCTCGTACTCTCTCAAGAGTTTTCAATATCAAATGTCATCAAAATCTACCCAGGGAAAATGAAAGACAAGTTAATTATAGTCTAAACCTAGGTTTATTACAAATGGGCCCAAAAGTGACCCAACCAGGGGGCTTCCTACTTCCACTATGGGGTGTGCCAATTTGGTGATACCCTTGTGATTGACGATTCCCCTTGTATCGCCAAAGGGACAAAATGTCCTTTGGCTATTCCTTCACTTGGTTGGTCCTTCCATGCTCCAAGATACCTTCCAAACACAATGTTGCTCCTTTAGGATATCCTTCCAAGAGTACATGAGCTTCAAATATCTACTCCAAGCATCCATCAAGCCTCTAAGGTTGTAAATCAAGACCTTTGACAATACGTCCTCCCACTTCTTATAGCTTGGCTTTGAATGTAAGTCTTTGAGAAGGCTCGGATGGCATCAATGACTCCTAAGACTATATCATTTTGGGAGCTCAAAAGGGATCTCCAAACACTCCCTTGCATCCTTAAGATGATCATGGATTGAATGCCATTTTGTCATCCTTGAGTTATAACTCTTAAAAGGGTGATGCTGATTTGGCTTGTATCATCATCCCCTTCTTGAATCATAGGGAGAGAAAGTAACAAAAATCTCTTCATGACATCAGGGTTAGTGTTAGAAATAACGATTCTATCACCATGACAAGGATGCACACACTTAACACATAACAAGCATCAAAACAATCAATAAAGGATTTGTAACCCCACAAAGTAAAAACTACTTGGCTACTCAAGGGACTTTGACAAAAGGATAAACCAAAAGAATCATGGTAATTAGCCAACCACATCAGTGAACTCACATTGGTTCTATATTTCAACCAGGATAATACCCTTTTAAAGTCTAGACTCACATAATAATTCCCATAGCTAAGTGCTAGATCATAAATAAGGTTATCCCAAGTTAAGACTCCTCCTAATGCACTAGCTAACTTCAAGTAATAACACTAAGAAATTACTATATGAATGAAAGAACGTGTTAATACTATTCTTACCAAACAAAGATGTGACCTCTATGGCTTTAGAAAGCCCAAGAATAAGCATGAACCACAATTACATATCTTCTTTAAAGGGAATATTAGAAGTGACTTCATACCAAGTTGACGTTTCATGAGATCTCCTCCATTGGTAATTCTCCTCAAGACTCCTTCCTCAGTACAACATCACAAACAAGTCAACTAAATAATTAAGTTCATCAAGAGAGAGAGAGAGAGAGAGTTCTACCTTTAAGATCAATAGCATTTTCTATCCTTTAGGTTAGAAGCTTTGGCATAGTGCACATCAAGTGAATGCTCTTTTACCTTCCCAGTGTTCCCTTCTTTAATGAGCATTCTTCTTTGTTAGAAAGCTCTCCCATACATAACTTGGGTCTGTCAAATGGATTATAAATCCCATCGTGGTCAAATTGAATAAGTATCCATGAACATGGGTTAATTCAATATCCATTTTCCCCAAGGGTGTCACTATTACAAAAAGACATACTCTCTATATAACCATAGGCAATATCATACGTAGTAGAGAGTAGAAAAAGGTTCACACAAATTATCTTCAACTTAGGTTTCCTCATGCATATACTCACTATCTGATTCAATATCTTCACAATGAGTATTCTCAATAGGGAAGCATACAAAGAAGAAGTAGAAATTTCTAAAAACTAACACCTTCATTCTCGAGAGAAGAATCCTCAAGTTTAAACAAACCACTTCTAGTATCAAGGAGATGATAACTCAAGTCACCACGAGAATCAACTAAATCATGCTCCTCTTCATCAAATAAAGGTGGGGTCATATGGACGATCAAATTCAAAGGCATCAACACAAAAATAATTACAAATTGGGCTTCTCATATAGTAAAGCAAATCAACATTATCCTCACCCAAATGATTATCCTTTTTTCCAAAGTAAAAAATATCAATAATTTGATAGTCAGCACAATCTTCACTACTAGATGCCAAACTAGAAGTGATCTCATATATGTCAATCAAAACATTTTTATTTGAGAGAGGATCACCAACCAAATGTGAGAAATTAAAGCATGTAAGTTCACTCTCAAAAAGATACACGTCTTCTTTCACATAATTTTCATCCACACAATATCTATGAGAAAATCTAATAATAGGGTCATTTTCATATGATATGCTCAAAGAATCACTTCTAGTCACATAGTCAACTCTATTAACATCATCATTAACTTCAGGTTCACCAAGCACTCCATAAACATGTTCAAGTAGTATATTAGATTCACAAACAAGTTGATCAACAAAATTTTCTTTACTCATGTCATCATCTAATAAAGGTTTTCCTTAAGGACCACATTCCATCTAAAGATTCTCATGATAAGAATAAGAAATAGATTAAACATCAAAGGAATTACCACCTCTAAGTAAGAATCCTACATGACTATCAACAAGATCCACTTCATGTTCATCATAACTAAGTTGAGGTTCATTAAAAGAATCATATAATTCCTCATGAAGCAAATTAATGGCTCACATAAGTCGATTAATGCACATACTGTAACACTCCGTATATTTTAATGCTTAAATAATGCATAAAATGAGCCTTTAGGACCCCAATATCAATGTTTAATCATGCCAAGTTGAGCTTAATGGGTTGGGGTGGTTTAGACTTAAAAAAATGTGTTTGCATCACAAAACGAGCACACCCATGATGGATCTATGCCGCAGAGGGGCCTGAAAACGATCACTACCTTGATACCGCACAAGGGTCTGCGTTGCGGACCCCCCATATATTGCTAGGGGTCGCACTGCAAACCTCCTGGTCCTTGATGGGGGCCGCACTGTGAACCCCCTCCTATGCATAAAAAATTGCTCAGTTTTGAAATATTTTAAGGGCATCGGGGTCTTTTCACATCCTTAAATTATTCCCTATTCATTATGGATGAAATATAGGTCCTTAAAAATGTTTTACACCTTAGTAAATCCCTAATTATAACCCCAATAGAAAGAGAGCAAGAAACTACCTAGGGTTTGAGAAATTCTAAGATCCAAGGGTCAAATTACTCTATGTTCTTATCATTCTCAAGCTATGTAGAACTACACTAACTCTCATGGGCATAAGTTTACTGATTTAACAAGCTTTGAAAATGTATATGTATGTATATGTAATGAGTTTTGAAAAATCATTTGAAAATCATGAATCATGAACCCATTTTGATGAAAGTATGTATTTATCATTGGGTTTTTTCATAAAATTGAGTTATATTCATGTTTATATATGCTATGAGTTTTCAAGAATTTACTTGAGAGAATGATTTATGATATTTTCTCTCTTTCATGATGAATCTTCTTGCATTAAAATGTTATGGGTTGTTCAAGTGTGTTTAAAGTCTAGAGTTAAATGTTTTTTCTATCAATGTTGAATTGACAAGGTTTTATGTTCCAAGAGAGGTTATTTTCCTTACTTTCTAAATGCTCACTCATGCTAAATAAAAGATTTTATGTGATTTATGCAAGAGATGACCACTATTTGTTAGATTCTTGAAAAGAGAATATTTTTGCATGAATTATTATATGCTATTTTGAATTAAGAACTCTCATGTGATGTTTACCTCTTTTGGTGATCATTAACATATTTTTGAATGAGAAAGGCTATGGATATGTTATGATATGATATGTCTTGCAAGTGTAGGTATGATGATACCTATTATGGAATGCCCTTCACATGAAAGAAAAGAATGTTCCAGGCATGAAGTATGGTTTTAAAAGACTAAAAATGGTCTTAAAAAGAGCTAGATGGTTACCTGAAGAAGGTATGAGTTCAAATAACTTATTTTTGAAAATCGCATTTTGCCGATGCGGATTTTATAATATGTTATTCAACAAGTAGGATAACATGGTATGTCAGTAAGGAGACATACTTTTTCATAACATGGTATATCAGTAAGGAGGCATACTTTATTTTTACTACGTACCCCAATCCTTGCAGCAAACTTGGATTGGGGTCTTGCCGCCAAGTTAAAGGCGGATTCTATATAACCTGTGGGATTGTTTTGTATGTAGGGTGTACCATCTAGTTCAGAAGTAAATAAAGGGTATTGTCTATATTTCACATGAATGATTTTGTCAATGTTTTCACATGAATGATTTGAAACTCTTGAATTATGCCCGTGTATTTTTGTATGTACTAATTAAATGTACGTGCTTTGCACATGTATATCATGTTAATATATTATATTTATTTTTATCTTAGTGTACGTGATTTTCACGTGTGTCTATCATCGAGCAATAAAATTATATACAAAAAAATTTAGCAAAAAAATAAAAATTGATGTTCAAATAAATAATATAATCAATTTGAATGCCAATATATTTGGTCTTTGCCAAAATTTATAACTAAACTTGTTTATCTAAAATTGGTCTTATAAATAATTGATGTCCGCCTCAATAGCCTAAATTTTCTTACCTGAACGTCAAGATCTCAAGCAAGTAATTCTTTTACATAAAAAGGTAAGAAATTCAAGACTAAAAAAGAGAGAAAGTGCTTTCATTAGAAAATATACCTAATAAAACGTTTCTTCATCTCAGTCTTTATCATATGTAAAACACTCAAATGCTTTCCAGATTTGACATTGAATCTCCGGATCATATTGGCAATTTCATAAATCACAAATCAATATAGGTTGTGGAGGAATGATTGAAGTCCATCAATCCTTAATCAGTTGTGTCAGATTCTTAAACTTCAATGTACATAGCACTGATTAAACAAAAGAAGACCTCTAAAATTAATATTCCTTCAAAATTTTGTTCATCAATAATGTCAATGTTATGATCGTTCAACCATTTTCAATATACCTACAAAATTAGTGTAAAACAACTCAAATATTAATCAATGTAGTTTTTTGATATAAAAAAAAACTAACAACTATTAGATTAAAACAACCTATTAATAAATATACATGGACCTTGCAACAATGAAAGTTGCTTACTAGACGCGCGTGCATGGTTGCACGACTCCCAGCAGTTGCTAGGTCCATGACCGTGCACTAATCGAGTATGCTATAACAAATCTAATCCTATGTCAACCCTTAAGCATAAATCTTTTAGGTATGAATTTTTGTAAGCTTTTGTAGGTAACATTACCCATACGAAAGCCATCCAACAAACACCAATATCAAAAAAACATTAAGAATAGATCTGCTCCCAAAAGAAACTTATTTTAAACCAATTCTAATTCATAAAATATGAAAGAAAATACTATGAAAGGAAAATTAAGAGTTATACTATGTAAAAATATAGAACATGGCCTTATTTAAAGAATATCACTCAAATTCTAAACCTAAAAAAATTCTGATCCTTAATATATGAAAGAAAATTAAATTATATTAACCTAATAAAATTAAATAATTCTGCACCTCTTACATAGTTTGATTAGAAGTCGTCCGGGATACTTCCGATATTTATTGTTATTTACGTAGTTTGATTAGAAGTCATCCGGGACACTTCCGATATTTATTGTTATTTCAATGTGAAGTCTTTATGTTCTATTCATATTGGTTTCCTTCATAACTTCAGTTTTACCTATTTTTAGTAAGTCACATACGTAGCCTATTTTTTTGGGTCAAACCTATTTTATTTGGAAAAGGATTTCATGCCCTTTTTTTAATTTGTAATAAATTCATTATAGTTAATATTTGATATTAGGAAAAAGGTAAAAAGATAATTTTATCTATTACAAAGACTTTTAATGAAGGTAAAAAGTTCAAATCATATTTCTAAGGGTGTTCACGCTTATAATATATTATATTTATTATAGATTATAGATATATTATGCTAAATTTATTTCACGATGCTCTCTATTGTTTTACATGAAATCTACAATATTTTTGGTTAGTTCTGCATACCAAGTATTGACCACCAATAATACAGGTTTTGAGGCACAATCTCGTGGTGAAGCTCAACAGAAAATTACTCCTAGGTATTTAGAGTTGGTGAGCCTCCCTTACTCCGAAAGGAATTCTATCTTTATGTTAGTTTCAATTATTTTTATGGTTCGGCCGGGGGCCTTGTCCCAGCCTAGACAGATTAGTAATTTAGTAGAGGCTCGGTAGATTGGTTTAGACTGAATTTGAGTTTCATAGATTGATGTTATGATGTAATTGAATTTGATAAGAGCCTTCCATGTTTTCAGTTTATTTCTCGTTCTTTTACTTCGTATGGACTATGCTTGTGATAGTATTTTTGAAGATATTTTTGAACCCTTCTCTGTCTCTACCCATGTTGGTGACTCCATTATTGCTAGAATAGTTTGTAGAAATTTTGTGGTGTCTGTTTTCCATCGGGATACTATGGCTGATCTTGTAGAACCTGATATGGTTGATTTTGATACTATTCTGTAAATGGATTGGCTCCATTAATGTTATGCTACATTAGATTGTAGAACTAGAAATGGCACTTTCTATTTTCCTAATGATCCAGTTATAGAGTGGGAGGGGAATTCTTTTGCACCTAAAGGGATGTTCATTTTTTTTTTTATCTTTGAGCTCATAAACTCATATCTAAGGGCTGTTTATATCATCTTGTTCAAGTCAAAGATTCTAGTGCTACAAATAGTTCTCTTCAGTCAGGTCTAGCAGAGAATGAGTTCCTGGAAGTCTTTCCTAACGACCTCTCTGGGATACCTACAGATAGAGAGATAGACTTCGGTATTGACCTCTTAACAGACACTCAACCTATTTTGATTCCACCATATAGAATGGATCCTGCAGAATTCAAAGTGTTGAAAGAGCATTTAAAAAATATTCTGGATGAAGTCTTTATTCTTTTTAGTATCTCTCTCCGGGGTGTTCCTGTGCTCTCCATGCTTAATAAAGATGGCTCCCTCTGTATGTACATTGATTACCATTAGCTAAATAAAGTCACGGTTAAGAATAAGTACCCTCTTCACAGAATCAATGATCTTTTTAACAAACTTTAAGGTGCTAGATGTTTTCTAAAATAACTTTCGTTTGGGTTATCATCAATTGAAGGTTAAGTAGGCTGACATCCCCAAAATAGATTTTCAAACCCAGTATAATCATTATGAATTCCTAGTCATGTCTTTTGGACAGGCTAATACCCCCTCAACATTTATGGACCTCATGATAGGGTTCTCTATAAGTTTTTTGATCATTTTTTAATAGTTTTTAATGATGATATATTGATTTACTCTATGAGTGAGGAAGATCATGCCAATCTCCCCTAAATCATCCTTATACACTAATGGACTATGAGTTATAAGCCATGTTTTGTAAGTTTGAGTTTTGGCTTAGTACAATAGCTTTTCTGGGGCATATTATATCTAGTGAAGGAAATAAGGTTGATCCCAAAAAAGGTTAGTTCGGTAAGGAAATGTCTCAGACCCATGACTTCAACCGACATCCAGAGCTTCTTGGGTTTGAAAGGATACTATAGGAGGTTTGTAGAGAGTTTTTCATTCATAGTTGCTCCACTTAATAGGTTGACTCAGAAGAAGGTAATGTTTTTCTGGTCTGAAACTTGTGAGAATAGTTTTAAGAGATTGAATGACAAGTTGACTATTGTTCCAGTGTTGACCCTTCCTGAGTGTACAAAGGGTTGTTTTGTGTATTGTGATGCATCCCGAGTGGGACTTGGGTGTGTACTTATGAAATATTATAAGGTGGTAGCCTATGCATCTAGGCATTTGAAAGCCCATGAGAAAAATTATCCTACCCATTACCTAGAGTTGGGGGCTATGTTTTTTTCTCTGGAAATTTGGCATCATTATATTTATGGGGTACATTTTGACATCTTTACTAATCATAAGAGTTTGCAGTATGTATTCACCCAAAAGGAGCTAAATCTCAGGCAAAGACGGTGGTTGGAACTATTGAAGGATTACAACATGAGCCTCCACTATTATCTTGGTAAAGCTAATGTGGTTGTTGATGATTTTAGCAGGTTTTCCATGGTAGTATTTATCATGTGGAGGAAAGAAAGAGGAATTTGTTTAAGGATATTCATCGGCTTGCTAATCTCGGAGTTCGACTCCTAGACTCTGAGGATGGTGGTTTGTTCGTCCAAGGTAGCTAAATTCTCCTTGTGTGCCAAAGTTAAGGAGAAATAAGTCAGGGATTCAATATAAATATAGATCAAGGAAGATGTTGGGCAATAAAAATGAAATTAAAGGATATGGTATTTTGAGATACCAAGGTAGGTTGTGTGTTCCAAATATGGATGGTTTGTGAGAAAAGATTCTTGATGAAGCTCATACTTCCAGGTACGTTGTTCATCCCATCTCTACTAAAATGTATCATGACCTTAAGGAGATCTATTGATGGAATAACATGAAAAGAGATGTCGCTAACTTTGTAGCCAAGTGTTTAAATTGTCAACAAGTTAAGGTGTAGCATTTGAGGATAGGTGGAAGTTCCCAAGACATATCTTTGCCTTTATGGAAATAGGAGATGATCAACATGGACTTTATGCAATCCTGAAACCAATATGATTCTATTTGGGTAATTGTTGATAGTATGATCAATTATGCTAACTTTTTTCCTATGAGGACTAATTATTTAGGGGATGATTATTCGAAGCTGTACATTCAGGAAATCATCCGATTACATGGGGCTTCAGTATCCATTATATCCTATCGAGGTACGCAGTTCTCATCTTAGTTTTGGCTGTCTCTTCAGAAACGTTTGGGTACACAAGTGAACCTTAGTACCTCTTTCCACCCTCAAATGGATGTGCAGGTGAAACGTACTAGTTAGACCTTAAAAGACATGATAAGGGCTTGCATGATTGACTTTAAGGGTAGATGGGTAGATCACTTGCCTCTAATACAATTTTCCTGTAATAATAGCTACCACTCTAGCATCCAAATGGCTCCTTTTGTGGTTTTCTATAGAAGGAGGTGTAGATCACCGATTGGTTGGTATGAGGTGGATGAAACTCATTTGTTTGGACCTGACCTTGTTCATCAAGTGATGAAGAAAGTAAAAGTCATTAGAGAAAGACTTAAAACTACCCAAAGTCGACAAAAGACCTATGATTATGTGAGAAGAATGGAGTTAGAATTTGAGTTTGGTGATTGGGTGTTTCATAAAAACTTTCCTATGAAGGGATTCATGAGATTTGGGAAGAAAGAAAAACTCAGTCCTCATTACATAGGTCCTTACCAGATTATGAGGAGAGTTGGTGAAGTTTCTATGAGTTAGATTTTCCTACAAGTTTAGCTTCAGTTCACCCCGTCTTTCATGTATCGATGCTTAAGAAATTTGTATGGGATCACTCATTGGTGTTTCCTATTAAGGATATTGGTGTAACAGACTCTTTGTCATATGAAGAAGTACCCATATCTATATTGGATCGTCAAGTTCAGAAGTTAAGAAGTAAGGAGATAACTTTGGTAAAAGTACTATGGAGGAACCAAAAGTTGAGGAAGCTACTTGGGAGTCGGATGAGGATATGCATGGAAGATACCAGTTACTCTTTGAATCCATGGATGATAGTATGGTAGGTATTAATCCTATCTTGATCATTTTATCCCTTATAACTCCTTAAATCTTGCTTAATGTGTTCCGTATCATCATTTGGCGATGAATGATCGGGGGGGTGGATTATGTAACACCCCATACTTTTTAATGCTCAAATAATCCATAAAATGAGCCTTTAGGATCCCAATATAAATTTTTAATCAGGTCAAGTTGAATTGAATGGGTTGGGGGTGGTTTAGACATAAAATAATATGCTTACATCATGAAACAGGCACTCTGCAATGGCTCCATGCCACGGAGGGCCCCATAAATGATCATTTCCTCGATATCACGCCAGGGTCCGCTTCGCGAACCTCACAAATCATGCTGTAAGCCCCTTACCATGTGTCCAAAATTGCTCCATTTTAAAATATTGTAAGGGCATAGGGGTCTTATCACATCCTTAAACCTTTCCCAATTCATTATGGACGAATATAGGGCCTTAAAACATTTTACACCTTAGTAAATCCTTAATTATCACCCTAATAGCAAGAGAGAAGGAAACTACCTAGGATTTGAGGAACTCTAAGCTCCAAGGGTCAAATTATTCTATGTTCTCATCATTCTTAAGGTATGTAGAATTATACTAACTCTCATAGGTGTAAGTTTACTAATTTAACAAGTTTTAAAAATGTATATGTATTTATATGTAATGGGTTTGGGAAAACTATTTGAAAATCATACATCATGAACCCATTGATGAAAGTATGTAACTATCTTGGGATTTTTCCATAAATATGAGTTATATTCATATGTATATATGCTATGAGTTTTCTAGAATCAATTTGAGTTCATGATTTATGATATCCCCTCTCTTTCATGATGAAAATTCTTGCATTAAAATGTTATGGGTTGTTCAAGTATGTGATTAAAGTCTTGAGTTAAATATTTTTCTATCAACGTTAATTAGACATGGTTTTATGTTCCAAGAAAAGGTATTTTCCTTACTTTCTAAATGCTCATTCATGCTAAATGAAAGATTTGATGTGATTTATGCAAGATATGGCCACCATTTGTTAGAGTCTTGAAAAGGGAATGTTTTTGCATGAATTTTTATATGCTATTTTGAATTAAGAACTCTCATGTGATGTTTAACTCTTTTGGTGGTCATTAATATATTTTTGAATGGGAAGAGCTATGGATATGTTATGATATGATACTGCTTGTAAATCTTGGTATAACGATACCTGTTATGGAATGCCCTTAACATGAAATAAAAGAATGTTTCAAGAACGAAGTATAATTTTAAAATACTAAAAATGG
This sequence comes from Capsicum pubescens, assembly GCA_030864215.1. Lineage (NCBI taxonomy): Eukaryota > Viridiplantae > Streptophyta > Magnoliopsida > Solanales > Solanaceae > Capsicum > Capsicum pubescens. The sequence goes on from CM061543.1 coordinate 260,317,189, forward strand.
GCTCAAAGAGAGCTAGATGGTTACCCGAAGAAGGCACGAGTTTAGATAACTCATTGTCGAAAATGATATTTTACATATACTGGTTTTATGATATGTTATTTTATAAGTGGGATAACATGGTATTTTAGTAAGGATACATACTTTTTTATAACATGGTATGTCAGTAAGGAGGCATACTTTGTGTTTATTACGTACCCTAATCCTTGCAGCAAACTCGGATTGGGGGCTTGCCACTGAATTAAGGGTGGATTTCATATAGCACGTGGGATTGTATGTATGTAGGGTGTACCATCTAGTGAGGGTGTATCCTAGAGGGATGAGTCACACTCCCTTGAGATTGAGTACCCTGCATCCTCGATCCAATGCTATGATGTAATTGAATTTTATAAGATCCCGCAATGTTTTCAGTTTATTTTTTGCGCTTTTACTTTGTACATACTATGCTTATGATAGTATACTAAGGGGACTCTCATGCCTTTATGGATGGGGATGTCGTTGTGGACAGGGTCTCGGATCATCTAATTACACATACTTTCACAAGTTGTAGGCAATTTATGACAATATTGACTCACCTTAATTTCCACAAGGATCAACTAGTGTGTGAATGCTCTTATCACTTGGTAATAGATCTTCATTCAATATAAGTGCCAATACTACGTGGAAAGAAATTGATCTTTCAAGAAGAGTCAATTTGATCATCTATAGGATCAACTATCATTTACAAACTCAGAAAAAGAACATGATCATTATGCAACATAGTGCTATCAAGAGTTTGACAAATGGAAGGCTCATTATGCTCAACATTAAACAAGCCATCATTTTCCACTTACTTGGCTACTAGCTACATCAAGACTTTTAAAGTTTAATGAAGTGCAAAAGTTAGCATTGTGACCTAGTAGCTAATAAGAAGTATGATCTTCACCTTGGTGTTCTTCATGGAAGCACATTTGCTCTTTTGGGACATTTTCAACACATGGGAGTTTATCAATTCTACCCCATTGAATCAAATCCTCATTCTTTTTGAAGTTGGAATTCTTAGATAAGAACTCAGTTAGGACTTCAATCATATGTTCATTAAGAAATCTTCTTGGGTTCTTGTTTGGAAGTTCAAGAATATGCACAAGAGATAGGTTGGTACTAGGTAAAATTCTAGTGTTATGGTTAGTAGGTAACAAGTGATTGGTGTTGACAAGTCCCACAATTAAGTGTTTCTTGTCCACTTATTTCAAACAATTCCTTGGCTTATTACTCTTAGTCAACTCTCTTATTTGAGACAATTCTTTTTTTCCTTACTCAAACGATGATTCCTTCTTCTTCTTCTTAACTTCTTCCTTCTTCGATACTTTCTAAAATCATTTCATGATCTCATTGTCCCAACTCACTTATCGGTTTTTAAGGGTTCAATGATATGCTTTTTTTGTCCAAATAAAAATATGTATTTATTGGAATTCTCTTGATATTTAACTAACCTACCATTTTTCCATGGCCTACCAAGCAACATATGATATGCTCTCAAGGGTATTACATCACATTGTACTTCATCTTTATAATTTCTCACTTTACAACTAAGGTCCACTTACCTGGTCACCACTATTGAACCACTCTCATCGTACCATTAGATCTTTTAAGGCTTGGGTTGTGTTTGTGTGTGAAGTTTCATTAAATCAACAAGTTTATAAGACACGACATTAATACTCTCTCCCATCAATGACCAAGTAACATATATTCCCCATTATCTCAAACCTTCTATGGAGTAAGTTTTTGCGTTGGTCAAGTTCCCCTTTTAAAGGTCCTAAATGAAATGCCATAAGACATGAGATAAATTCTGATGACGTCCAATTGCTCATCATCCTCTTCCACGATTACCAGATTGTGTCTATGGTTGGGAGCATTTTGGACTTGCTTACTTGGTAAGACTTGGAGATTGGTTGGGAAGTAGAATTCAAGGAGTCAAAGGATTCCCTAATGTTTGTCATGCTACCATCCATGCATGACATATTACTATCATCCATGCATGACATATTACCACCATCCATTCTACCATCCATGCATGACGTATTACCATAATCCACATTCATAAACCTACTATCCAAGCCCAAAATTTGACCCTTCACTTCTTTTATAACTTGTCTCATTCCCATGATCTCCGCTAATAAGGTTTCCATATTACCATTTTCCATGGTATTTTGACTTTTAATTCCCACCACCACTATACCTAGCAAGAAAACACTCAACAAAAATAACACATTAGCATTAAAAAAATTAAACCTCGCAATCATTCGTGTTTACACACCTTTGATTGCCTCATGATTGGGTCAGCTAATGTTGAAGATTTCCTATCCTTCACTGATATAAAAGTTGTCGATTGCTACTCTTAGCAGGAGTGGATTCTTATTTAAAGAAAGATGAATGACTTGATTATAAACTAATGAACTCGAAACAAGAAATAACTATGAAGTACAACTAGAAAAGCACAAAAAAAAGACTATGAAAGAAAAGGGCTCAAGAACTAATCAAGAACTCAAGACCTAATTAACAACTAAGTCAGGTAATTACTAGTTCGAAATTTGTTTTAAGAATAAAACAAGATGAATTATAATCGAGAAATGAAACTACGAATTTGAATTCGAGAATGGGTGTATAAGAAATGGCCTTAGTGTTTGAAACCATGTTCCATCACCAAATTGGAATTATCATCTCCAATCTAGACCATAGAATCACAAAAGTAGGTAGTAACAAGGGGTGGGTTTGGCGATGGAGTGAATACTATCACCAAATTGCATTTTGTGTCGCCTAATTGTTCCCTAGCATTACCAAACTTGGCAGTTTGCGAGGGAGGACTTTGGCGATATTCCTTTTTTTTGTAAGCCTTCTATACACTTAAGAAACATATTTGCATCACAAAAATTCTAAATACCATTATCAAATAGGCCCTAGCATTGCCTAACTAAGCAACATCACGTAAATTGACAGTTTATTGGACTAGTCAACAATTTTGTAAATCTCCAAGAAGTTTGGCGATTTCCCTTGCACTTTTGTGCATATTTTCCATTTCCAAATTGGTATATGGAATTGAAAATATGATAAGTATCATAACCCAAATGTTCAAATAAAGGCCACTTGAAAGAAGATTCTATGAATTGTACCTTGTGGTCCCCTTGTACTTACTTCTTCGTCTTTTCCCTCTTTTGGAATATATTCTTTGTACCAACACCCGAACACTTTTATTTTACCTTAATTTTAGATGTAGAACAACTTTTTGAATGTTATTCTCCTTCAAGACATGATGATTATGAAGAACACTCAAGAACACGAACTTCAAAATTCACAACTTCTTCATTTAAATTCAGAATTTGATGAAATTCAAAATCTAAGCTCCCAAAGTCATGGGAAACAACCTCCAACACATCTTAACCTTTGATTAAATGATAAAAGATTCAGGTTTAGAAATCCATTTATAATTTTCTTCATGTCATGAAGAACTCCATAAACGAACACCCAAATCAAAACCCCAATGGATTTCTACCCCTTTTAAGCTCAAATTCCAAACTTGAACTCCAAATGTTAAGGAGAAAAAACCTCAATACCAAGATCTTCCAATTTCTCCTAGATCTACAAACCCACTAGATGATTTTTCAATTTCATCACCTCCAACAATGGTGGATCCTCTAAATTCAAACCCAATAAAGCTAGTTTCTCTGAGCTAGAATCAAATACTACTAGAGAATACGATTCTAGTATTAGAAAATCAAGAAGACACAAAAATCAAAACTCAAAATATTCAAAAATATCAGAAATATTTTTATTGTGATAAAAAATTCAAAGACTAGAATCGTTGGAATGATCCTATGCTTGGCTGTGATACCTAAGGATATAATCCAAAATACAAAAGATGATGTAACCTAGAAAACAGAAGAAACAATAGAATTGAAAATGAAAAAAAATAAAGGATAGAGATATATAGAAAAACACAAGAAGATAATGAAAAGGACAACCAAAGGATGTATCAAATCCAATGACCTCCCTTTAGATTACCTACAAGCACCTAACAACTACGATGAATGAAAGAGAACTGTAACACCTTTAAAACCATATTTTAAACAAGAACCAACACAAGTTTTCCAAGCTCTCATGCTCTCTCAAGAGACTTCAATATCAAATGTCATCAAAATGTACCTAAGAAAAATGGAAAACATGCTATTTATAGTCTAGGCTTGGATTATTACAACTGGGCTTAAAAGTGACTCAACAAGAAGGCTTCCCACTTTGGTGATGGGGTATGCCAATTTGGCGATGCACCCTTGTGATTGGTGATGACCCTTGTAAGGCTAAAAGGGAAAAAATGTCCTTTGGATTTTCCTTCACATGATTGGTACTTCCATGCACAAAGCCACCTTCAGAACATGATGTTTGTCCATTAGGTGATCCTTCCCAGAGTTTATGAGCTTCAAATCTACTCCAACTATTCATCAAGCCTCTAAAATTTTAAATTAAGCCCTTTGACAGCACGTCCTCCACCTTCTTAGCTTTTCTTTGAATGTAAGACTTTGAGAAGGCTCGTATGGCATCAATGGATCCTAGGTCTATATCATTTTGGGAGATCAAAAGAGACCCTCAAACACGCCATTGCATCCCTATCATTATGTCTTGAATCCTTTTTGTCAGCCTTGAATTATAGGTCTTAAAAGGTTGACGTTGATTTTGCTTGTACCAAACCAAAATATTAAAGAAAGTGTTTATGGAAGAAACTTATTCCTTCTTGTCTGGAGGAGTTAGTTTATCATTATCATTAATATTTATTAGAGAATCAACAATAAACTTTATAAATTTTGATTCAAGAGTGTTCTTTTGATTTTTTTTAATATCAACATTTTTCATTCAGTCATCAACTTGACAATCATTTTCAGAAGGGGACTCAAACTCCTCCTCATCAGTAAAAATAATAGGGATACTATAATTTTTTGGGTGTAACTTCTTCTTTTTAGACTTGGAAATTGGGCATGGTCGAAGAAGATATGCTCAGCCTTTGTTGTGCTTTTCACCCTCAACAACAAGTTGAGGTAACACTAGCCTCTGATTTAACTCCTTTTTCCTTCTTTATTGTTGTAGGACACTTCACATCATCATGTTCTGATTCCTCATCATCAGAAGTTGATGACTCAATCACTTGTTATGATAATCTGTTATGTCTTATCATTGGGGGCATCATTATGTTCATCATTTGATGTTTCAGATTCCGACTCAGAAGCGGAGGTTGTATTAGGGGTGGTTTAATGAATTTGGTGGCCTAAAGATAAATCTTAATAATAGCTTTCAAGTATAATCAATAAAATTAACTTTTGTGTTCATCACACATGTATCTCATGTGACTCACGACATCTTGTGGCATGTATGTTCATCTCGTGCAGCGTACGTGCATTTCATGCAAATCACGCATGTTTTATGTGTATTTCATGTGCTATACGTAAATCTCCTTACAATTTTAAAAAAGTATTAAGAAAAATGGGTTCCCAAAAGAGTTGAGGCTCCAACTCATTACTTTAGTGATTTTATGGTCGAGCAGGCTTTGGATTGTATGAGTAAACTCTTCCAGTATCTGTGCTGTCCTAGACGTGCTTGAGGTAGATGCAACAACTATTGAAAAATAATTTTATATCTCAAAATGAATATTTTTATTTCCTAAAGTCAATTATTTTACCATTCAATGGTCTAGAAAAGCTCTTATAATGTGATGTTATTAGCTGCTACAATTATTTATTTTGTCAATTGGAACAGACTGTTTATTCTTCATTGACGTCCATCATTAGGATCTTTATGACTATTATTCCCCTTTATTGTCTTTATTGGAGTCTTTATTTGGCTTAAAACGTCATTCTTAAAAGCTGATTTTCTTTCTAACTATCATAGAGTAAAATTCTTTCATTTGGTAGTGTAGAAAGAAAAAGAGAAATTCTTCCTTCTCTCATGAAGATTCTTTTGTGCCGGATTTTCCATTCTACTTTAATCTTTGTTAGATTCTGGCTACTAGTTTAATACTAAAAAATCTTATTGAATCCCGGGGATACACCTATACAGGGTGAAATATCCTTAAAGACAGTCCCAATATGCATGCCTCAAGCTATGATGAATTCCCTACATGTTTGTGACGGAGTATTTTCCATAAGAATTTACAACAATCTTATACAACTCTTTCTGAAAAACTAAAAATAAAAATTGAAGAGGTATTTCATAAAATATTTTGTTGGAAAACAAAAACAAAAATTAGTGGTTGGAAAATTAAGGAGTTTTAATGTGGAAAGAGTTAATTCCATTATGGATACAAGATTGGTGACAGAGAGACTTGAATTGGTTGCTGAAGTCAAACAAATAGAGAAATTGGGGCAACAATTAAGTCAACGATTATGAGTGCTCAAGACATCTTCGTACAAGTACTAAACATAAGGTAATTATAGTCTATGATGACATAAGGAAGAGGATTGAACCTTAGAGTTCATACTAAAATAGGGTATATGTCTATGCAATTGTTCTGTAAGTCTATATCTTGTTTTATCTAAGTTTGGTTCATAGTCTACAAACATCATATTCAATGCATAATACTTATATGTGAAAACCCAACAAAACTTCCTTCTTCATTCTATTCCTTAATATAATTCTTTTTGAGATGTGTAGGGGATTGTTGGAAAATTATTTTATATCTCAAAATTAATATTGCTATTCCTTAATTTTAACTATCTCACAATTCAGTGGTCTTGAAAAGCTCTCATTATGTGATGTTATTGGTTGTTACAATTATTTATTTTGTCAATTGCAATAGACCATTTATTTTTCATTGACCTTCCATCATTAGGTTCTTTATGATCATTATTTCCCTTCATTGTCATTATTGGAGCCTTTACTTAGCTAAAAACCTCATTCGTAGATGATTTTCTTTTTAATTATTTTAAGAAAAAGAGAATTTCTTCCTTATCTTTTCAAGATTCTTTTATATTGGATTTTTCTTTCTAGTTTAATCTTTATTAGATTCTATATCTTAGATAATAATAGAAGAGCTTATTGAATCTTGGGATACATCCATATCGAGTAAAATATCCTTAAGGACAATGTCAATATGCATGCCTCAAGCTATGATGAATTCCCTACATGTTTGTGATGAAATATTTTCCATAAGAATTAGCAACATGTTAGATCAATGATGTTATTGTTATTTTATGGTGTTTCGGGTACCAGAATCTGTATAAATGCAGCACCAACTTCAACACAAGTTCCTGTATAAACAAGAACACCTATGAAGTTCTTTAACACCTTCAACACAAGATTACTCATAATCTATCCAAAAGTATGTAAATTTTCAGAAATAAGATGAAATAAAATTTGTAAGGCCAAGTCCCCCGACTTCACGGAATTTCCTGAAGGAATAATTCCCCCCACTGTACCCGAGGTTATGAAATCTTCCTCCCAGGATAAAATGACCTTCAATCCAAATAATAGTGGTACCTCAAATTATTGGATTCAATGGACTCACTCAACAACTTAATGATCACACAGAGTCTTTATTAATAACAAGAGAGTTTTTGCAACCAAAATTGATTGCAATACTTGAGGAAAATATCAGTTATTTATAGCCTTAAGTGTATTCTTTCAGAAAGAATGCATTGGTTCAGCTGAAAGGCACCTTTTCTGCAACAGTCGCGTCCCTGCGTTAGGACTGCGTTAGACCTGCGCCCGAAGTGTGGCCACAGGTGATGTTTTGCAGTTTCCAGTGAGCAAATGTAGTACGTCTGCACTACAGGTCATGTATATGCACTGTGTATGCGGTTGTATGTCACCTTATCATGCGAAACAATGTACCTCTTCTCAAAGGGTTGCATCCCTTCGTGATGTGCATTGCGTCCAAAATACGCCCTCACTTGAAGAAAATTAATACTATCATATTTTGGATTAAAATTTCACTTGTAAACAAATTCCAAATAAATTTTGTTTAAAAAATTAGATCTCATCAATTGATCATTTGCCAAATCCAAATCCGAAGCCGAAGTCGAAGCCGAAGCCGAGCAGAGCGAGCGATGAAAAGGACGGCGCGAGGCATCACCTAGTTCTTGCCTAACTATCCATGTGGAGTTAGTGTTTTTCATTATAAATACTTTCAAGTTCTCTTCTCCCACCAATGTGGGAGGAATGAGTGAACTTTCTAATTTGGGAGTACACTTTCTAAATTAGTGTCTCCCTTCTCCCCACTATTTTTTTTATCCATTTTACATTCACATACACCTTTAACCCAACAATCCCCCACATGAATGGGGAATGTCAATATTTTGAAGAATTTACGGACAAGAATGTGATCATTTAGCAAATAATGATTGCATCTGGATATGTAGGTTTCCCTTTGAACTTTCCATAGTAAACATGCATTGGATGCACTCGATCAATCGGTAGATTTGATATCTTTGAACCGTCGAGCTTTAATGTACACCTAGACAACAATGTCACACAACCAGACTTTTACTATTTATGGTTCTAATAGTTTTGTTCTTTTCAGCCATGCACACGTTCCGGTTTTATGAGAGCTTAGAGAATAGGCCTTTACTAACATTCTCTTTGAAAGAACTTTCACTTCGCCCTCACATAGGTGATTTCTAAACATTCAATCCTATAGATTAAACTATTTGGTAAAATCTACCAAATTTAGATAATCATTAAAAGACTTTTCACTTTAAGTCTTAACCTTGTTTACTACATATTTTCTACATCATGAGAATGGGTTGGGTAATTGACAATGTTGAACCTGTCAGACACAACTTTTTTTGATCTCTTTGAACCTAGCTCTTGGGATCTCCAGTCTGCTAGGTAGAGTTACCGCCATGAAGACTTGTCCTAGGTCTTAAACCTATTCCCTTGGATGTGTTTTCGACTCCTTCTCTAGATAGGCCTTTTGTAAGTGGATCCGACACATTATCCTTTGACTTCACATAGTCAATAGTAATAATTATATTAGAGAGAAATTCTCTGATAATATTATGTCTCCGTCTTATGTGACAGGATTTACCGTTATACATCATGCTCCCTACCCTACCTATTGCTTCTTGGATATCACAGTGTATACATACTGGTGCCACTGGTTTGGGCTAATAAGGAATATCTTTCAAGAAATTCCGAAGCCATTCTGCTTCTTTCTAGCATTATCCAATACGATAAATTCAGATTCCATTGTAGAGCGAGCAATACATGTCTGTTTGGATGATTTCTAAGAGATTGCTCCTCCACAGATAGTAAATACATATCCACTTGTGGATTTTACTTCGTTCGACCCGGTGATCCAATTTGCATCACTATATCCTTTAAGTACCATGGGATATTTATTATAATGCAAAGCATAGTATTGAGTGTATTTAATATACCCCAAAACTCTTTTCATTGCCATCCAATGAGTTTTGTTAGGATTACTCGTGTACCGATTCTACTTGATAATAGCGCATGCTATATCTGGTCGTGTACAGTTCATTATATACATTAAATATCCCAATACTCTTGCGTACTCCAATTGTGAGTCACTTTCACCTTTATTCTTTTGAAGTGCAAAGCTTACATCCAAAGGAGTCTTGGCAATATCGAATTCCATGTACTTGAATTTGTCAAGTACATTTTTGATATAATGAGACTGTGACAATGCTAAACCTTGTGGAGTTCTATGGATTCTTATACCTAAGATCAAATCTAAAGTCCAAGGTCTTTCATACCAAACTTTCTCTCGAGCATTTATTTCATTGCATTTATGTCAGAAATGTCTCTACTGATGATAATATACCATCTATATATAAACAAACAATGACTTGGTGATTCGGAGAGTATTTAATATGAACACATTTATCACATTCATTAATCTTGAACCAATATCACTATTGACTTCTTCTTTCCAAAAGGATGAGTCTAACCATGACATCACTTCTTTAAACGTTTGAGGCTCATTTTCTAAGAGAAATATTACAAAATCTGATCCAAATGAAGTTGATGTTCTTTAATGTGTACTACGTCTTGTATTCTCTTCATTATGTACATTCTCACTTGGTTCATCTCGAGGTCGTTTAGACCATCCACTAGACTGTTCATAGCTAGTTCTATACGGATAAACGTTTTTAAAGAATTCAACATTATCTGATTTAATTATCGTATTATCATTTATATCCGGATATTTGGATTTATGAATCAAAAACCAATATGATTTAATACTTTTAGCATATCCTATGAACATGCAGTCCATAGTCTTAGGTCCTATCTTAACTCTTTTAAGCATAGGAACTTGTACCTTTGCTAGACACCCCCACACTTTTAAATATCTCAAGTTGAGTTTCCTTCCTTTCCATTTTTATAAGGAATCGATTGTGTCTTACTATGGGAAAATCTATCGAGTATACGGTTGGCTGTAAGGATAGCCTCCCCCCACAAGTTTTGCGGTAAACTGGGACTTATAAGTAAGGCATTTATTATTTCCTTCAACGTTCATTTTTTCCTTTCAGCAATTCCGTTAGATTGAGGTGAATACGGGGCCATAGTTTGATGGAAGATTCCATTCTCTATACATATTTGCACAAAGGGATATTCATATTCTCCGCCCCTATCACTTCTTATCATTTTTATCTTTTTTTCTAACTGATTTTCTATTTAGCAAGTAGATGTAACAGTATCTAGTGCAATCGTCAATAAAAAATATGAAATACTTTTTCCCACCATGTGATGGTGTTGACTTCATATCACAAATGTCAATGTGTATTAAGTCTAAAGGATTTGAATTCCTTTTAACGGAGTTATAAGGATGCTTTGCATACTTTGATTCCATACACGTTTGACACTTAGATTTATTACACTCAAAATTTGGCAAAACTTCTAAGTTAATCAGTTTTCATAATGTTTTGTAATTAAGATGGCCTAAACGTTAATGCCACAAATCATAAGACTCAAGCAAGTAAGAAGGATTTGAATTTTTATTGATTTCAACATTTATTACATTCATCTTATAAAGGCCCTCGGTGAGATAGCCTTTTCCTACATACACTTCTCCTTTGCTAATTACAATTTTTCCAGAAATGGTTACACATTTGAATCCGTTCTTCTCTAGAAGTGAAATAGAAATTAAGTTTCTACGTAACTCTGGAACATACAAGACATTGTTAAGTGTCAAGACCTTTCCAGAAGTCATTTTCAAGTACACTTTTCCTGTTCCTTCTACCTTAGCAGTAGTGGAGTTAGCCATGTAGATCATTTTTTCTACTTGAGATGGAGCGAATGATGAAAACAACTTGAGTTATCTTGGAGAGTTAATAGAAGAATTTTGAATTCCTTGGGGAGGAAGTTGACGAACTAGGGTTTTTGCTTTGAGAGGGAATGATGAATAATGCATAATGTGCTCTCAAATATGAGTGATCTTGTGTTTTTGGATGGATTTGGGGGTTGGGGATTTATTAAAATACCCCTTTAAAGATTTTAAATGGGACTGGAAAATAATCAAAATCCTGATTTTTGTCCTTGGCGCGACGCGCCAAGTCACTGGAAAATATCAACTAGGACAATGCATAGTGGCGCGATGCGGTGGTATTGCGTTGCCACCTTGGATGAGACCTGGAAACTTGGTGCGACGCGCTAATATCGTGATCCTTCACTGGAATTGGACAATTGGAAATTTGGCTCTCTCCGCGATGCGCCAATATTGCTGAGGGCCACTGGATATTGACAATTAGGAATTAACACTGCTCCGCGTCGCGCTAAGGGTCCAAATAATGGTGTTTTGAAACTGAAACTTAAAATAGCCTTAACTTCTTACCCTGTTATCGAATTTTGGGGAATCTTATGTCGTTGGAATACTTATTTGATTTCCTACGCCATGGAAAGTTCAAATCTAAGGAATTCCACACAAATTAAATAATATTCATCTTGGAAGATATCCCTTAACATCCTAGGGATGGATTCTAGATAGAAAAGGTATGGGGTATTACAGTATCTCCCCCTTGGAAACATTCATCCTCGAATGTGACTAGTTAAGCTAAAATTTCTAAGGAATCTGAGAATATAAGATAGCATGCACAACTGAAATGATCTAAGAAACTGAATCTAAATCATTCTGGGCTTCTGAGTAACTCGATGAGTGCATGAACTTACATGAGGACATCAATATTGCTGAATATCTTATTAGAAAGAAACTGAATTAATGAAGAGTATTACCTTCAGATAGATCTGAGTTTGCGGAAAAAAGGTGAGGGTACTTGGCTCGCATATCTACTTCTGGTTCCCAAGTAGTGCCCTCAACTGACTGATTTTTCCAAAGAACATTGACCAAGGAAACTTCTTTGTTCCTTTGTCTAGGGATCTGATGATTTAAAATCTTAACTGGAATCTCTTCATATGAAAGATTGTTCTGAATTTCTGAGTTTTCTAAAGGAATTACAACGGTGGAGTCACCGATGCACTTCTTAAGCATAGAAACATGGAATACTGGATGAACTGCTTACAAGTCTGCGGGCAACGTAATCTCATAAGCTACTTTCCCAACACGGATCAAAATGCTAAAAGGGACAACATAACGGGGACTGAGCTTCCCCTTCTTTCCAAATCTCTTCACCCCTTTCATGGGTGAAATATTTATATACACTAAATCACCAACTTCAAACTCAAGATCTCTCCTTCTCACATCCGCATACGATTTCTAAGAACTCTGGGCTGTTTTCATTCTTCCTCTAATCAAATTGACTTTCTCCATAGCTTCAAACACTGCATCAGGCCCAAGGAAAGTGGCCTCACCCACTTCAAACCAACCTATGGGTGGCCTATATCTTCTTCCATAAAGTGCCTCAAATGAGGCCATCTGAATGCTAGAATGGTAACTGTTATTATAAGCAAACTCAATCAATGAAAAATGCTCATCAATGAAAAATGCTCATCCCAACTACCTTTGAAATCAAGAGCTCACGTCCTCAACATATCCTCTAGAATTGGATGGTCCTATCTACATGACCATCTGTCTAAGGGTGGAAATCTAAACTAAGATGTATTTGGGTACCATGACCCTTTTGAAAGGCTCTCCAAAACTAGGAAGTAAACTGAGTACCCCTATCTGAGATAATAGACAAGGGAACTCCATGCAATCTGACTAGCTCTCGGATGTACAACTTAGCATAGTCTTCAGCTGTATAAGATGTGTGAACTGGCAAGAAATGCGCTGACTTATTCAATCTGTCCACAATAACCCATATCGAATCATGATGATGACGCGATTGGGGTAAACCAGTCATAAAATCCATATTCTCCTCTTCCCACTTCTAAGTGGGGATACTGAACTCTTGCAATATACCACCAGGTCATTGGGGCTCTACCTTATCCTGTTCACAAGTTGCACACTTTTCTACAAACTCTTCTATTTCTTTCTTCATACCATTCCACAAATAAATTTACCACAAATTGCGATACATCTTGGTGGTAGCGAGATGAATAGAATAACGTGCTCTGTGCGCTTCTGCCATAATTCTCTGCCTCAAATCATCAACACAAGGCATACACAATCTACTTTGGTATCTCAACACACCATATCCCCGTTGGGATAAAATCTCTACCTTATGGTCTTTAACTGACTCCTTTAGTTTGACCAAACTAGAATCCATATCATGCTTTTCCTTCACATCCGAAACTAGGAAAGATTCGGAGCTACTCTGAATCCAAATATTCCCTTTATCTGAATTACCTAACCTAATACCCAATCTAGCCAAATGATGTAATTCTCGAGCTAATTCCTTCTTATCATTCTCCACATGAGTAACACTGCACATAGAAAATCTACTTAGGGTGCCGCCACTACATTGGCCTTGCCCGGATGATACAACACACTCATATCATAATCCTTCAATAACTCTAGCCATCTCCTCTGAAAAAGATTCAACTCCCTTTTAATAAACACATATTGCAAGATTTTGTGATCCATGAACAAATCAATATGCACCCCATACATATATTGTCTCCAAATTTTCAAAGCAAACGCCACAGCAACTAATTCAAGATCATGGGTTGGGTAATTCTTTTCATGAGGCTTCAACTGTACAGAGGCATAGGATATGAACTTACTTCTCTGCATCAACAAATAACCCAAACCAACTATAGGGGAATTACAATACACCACAGAACGTATGTACCATCAAGAAATGCTAATATGAGGTTGAAGTGAGTCGAGTCTTCAACTCCTGAAAACTCTTCTCGCAGGAATCTGACCACAGAAACTTAACTTTATTTTGAGTCAATCTAGACATAGGAGATGTAATAGACGAGAAACCTTCAAAAAAACGGCAGTAATAGAAAGCTAGACCCAAAAAACTCCTAATATCTGATGGAGAGATAGGTATAGGCCAATTTCTTACAACTTCTTTCTTTTCAGGATTAACTCTAATTCCATATGCAAAAATAATATAACCGAGAAAGGCTACTGACCTTAGCGAAAATTCACACTTGCTAAACTTGGAAAATAATTGATGATCTCTAAGATTTTGTAAGATAATTTTAAGATGGTCTGCATAGTCATCCTCACTATGGGAGTACACAAGGATATCGTCTATGAACACTATGACAAACATATCTAGGTACTTCTTGAGCACTCGATTCATGAGGTCCATGAAAGCTGTTGGAGCATTGATTAGCCCAAAAGACATGACTAGAAACTCAAAATGACCATAACGGGTTCTAAAGGCAGTCTTCGGATTATCACATTCCCTAACTTTAAGATGATGATAGCTAGATCTATGGTCTATCTTTGAGAAATAATTTGCACCTTGCAATTGATCAAACAGGTCATCAATTCTAGGAAGAGGATATTTGTTCTTGACTGTGACCTTATTTAGTTGACGATAGTCAATGCACATGTGCAAAGAACCATCTTTCTTTCACACGAATAGAATGGGAGAGCCTCAAGGAGAAACAATAGTCCTTATGAAACCTTTATCTAAAAGATCTTTGAGTAGAGCCTTCAAATCCTTAAGATCTGCGGGAGCCATATGATAAGGAGGGATAGAAATAGGCTGAGTATTTGGGAGAATGCCAATAACAAATTCTATCTCTTTATCGGGAGGTACATGTAATGACCTAATTTTCAAGAAACGGAACGTCATACAGTGCTCATGATCCCGAAGGACCACAAGATAACCCACTATTGATATCTGTACCCGAACACTGCATAATATAGATAATAAATACAAAAACTAGCCATAAGGTTCAAAACATCTACAAATACTCAAAATTGAAAATTGAATACTGATACATCTATCCAAAAAACCTCTAAACTGTTTGAACTGTGGAGTTGATGGGACATGTCCCCAACTAACTCTGTCTTCTGAAAATAAACCAAGTCTGATATGATAATAATAAAAATAAGGATCATCCTCAACTGAAGAGGACTCACTGCTATGTCTACTGCTGCTGATTGTGAATGAGATATTAAGGGTACTCTGGATCTCGTGCCTCCAAACCTATGGTGTCAAATAAAACACCATAGCGCAAATATGTCAGTATGGGAATATACCGAGTATGAAGATGAGGTAAGGCTAAATGCCAGGGCTCATGTATGAACAATTACTTAACTGAATAATCATGAGAGTACTGAATGAGAACACATGCATGAATGCATGAACCATAACTGAAATCATCGTGACTCGAAATACTAAAACTCAGATACTTCTTTACTTCCATCTGAACTCACTACTAATGCCTGAGATACTGAATACTGAATTATCTGATACTGATAACTGAGTACTGGAGTTGAGATCAGTCTTATCTAGCGAGTAATCTTGAAAACTGATGATACTGAAACTGATTAACTGAATCTACTCATATCAATGACTGAATTCTGAGCTTTCTACTCTCTACTAACTGTCTCGGAGATCAAACCTCTCTAACAGATGATTTAGGAATCTACTATCAATGATAAGAAAAGATTATATCTGAGATCAAATCTATCGATCGAAAGATATCTGAATCTGATAATAAGAATACTCAACTGAATCTAAGAATGAGATCAAGCCTATCTAGCGGGTGATCTCTGGATCTAATAATGAGATTACTCAACTGAATCTGAGACTGAGATCAAGGCTATCTAGCGGGTGATCTCTTGACCTGAAAAATGAGATTACTCAACTGAATCTGAGACTGAAATCAAGCCTATTTAGTAGGTAATCTTTGGATCTGATAATGAGATTACTCAACTAAATCTATAAATGAGATCAAGACTATATATAGGGTGATCTCTGGATCTGATAATAAGATTACTCAACTGAATCTGAGACTCAGATTAAGCCTATCTAGCGGTTGATCTCTGGAACTAATAATGAGATTACTCAATAACTTTATATGAGACCATGCCTATCTAGTGAGTGGTCCTTGAGTCAATGTAACTATCTAAGTTCCTCAATGAGATAGATAACTATATCTGATAGTCCTGATTTCTGAGTTGTTCCCTGAAGACTGATACTGAAACTGTAACTGTGGGAGTTCTTACTTAACCGACATTCCCCGAATATGAACTGGTGGGGTCCAACCTATAACCCTAGTTGGAAAGGTTTCAATACCATGCC
Organism: Capsicum pubescens; assembly: GCA_030864215.1. Lineage (NCBI taxonomy): Eukaryota > Viridiplantae > Streptophyta > Magnoliopsida > Solanales > Solanaceae > Capsicum > Capsicum pubescens. The sequence goes on from CM061543.1 coordinate 260,333,781, forward strand.
ACGAGTAAAGACCTCTCTGGTCAAGACTCTTTAATGGGTGACTCTCGCAGGAAGTCAAGCCTAAGGTAGTATAATAGTCAAGCTTTATTCTAATGGGTGACTCCTGCTTCCTGTGCTGGCTACGCAGTTCTGGAGTTCAGGGATTGCTCCTAACAACTCTGCCTCTCTAACGGAGAGCTGCCATCCCTGCACTCACTCGGTGCTAGCTTCTACTCCTAAATGAAAGACTCTAAACTGATTCTTAACTGAACTTAAACTAAGTTGAATCTATTACTGATCATATTTCTCGAATGACCTGACTGAGTTACGCTGAATTCACTTGGTTTTGTATATGATGGAATACTACCAAATCTCATTATCTGACTGCATGATACTGAGTTCTGAACTGAACACTTGAATTCTACTAGATCTGAGCTAAGTACTGAACTAAGTCTAGAATACTAGTGATGCTGAGATTACTGAGATTTCTGAGATTTCGTAAGTTCTATATCTGTCTGAGAGCATAGAGTTCTTTAACTCACTGAGTTCTGAGAATCGTGGCTTAACCGAGATTATCGAGGAAAATGACATGGGCTATAGACTGAAGCTAATTTGTCAGGTATAAATACCCCCAGGACTAGATAACATAAAAGTAAAACATAACCATTCTTGAATAATCAAGACCATGGACATTTATTCATCATCACAATCACTAAAGCATCTCTTCAAGTCTTAGAAATCACAAACATGTGATAGTATAGGGAGACATGCTATTGGCTCGTACTCTATTCAACAAGGTCTTGCATCAAACACTTCGCATGTATTAAAGAGCACATAATTGGGGTATTTCATGCTATCATGTCATAATTCATTCACTAAGGCTTTTCAACAGACACTTGGAATGCATGGGCTTACACACAATTGGGGATTTCTAGTCAACATGCTATAATGGCTCTAATTCTTTAACATAAGAATTTTATCAAACATATGGGGAACATGCTTTTCTTATTCAACAATTTCTACACTTAATTGAGATGAACACATCACTTAACAAGCAACTTGAAGAGGTTTTATCATAAACATCACATGAATATCACATACTAGGGTCAAAGCTTGAAAACCTTGTAAACAAACATGAATTAAAACTCAATAATAGCATGAACTTCAATTTCAATTCATATGAATCATGAAAACTTATAAACATAAGATCTTTGAAATTTAGAAAAGGGTTCTTGAGCTTCTTGGATGAAAGGGACCCAAGAATCAACATCTGCATACCTTAGAAGACTCTTTCTTGAAGATTCTTGAAGAAATCCTTAGCCTCGTTCTTGATTTCTTGGCTAGGGTTCTTGACTTCTTGAGAGAGAAAATACTTGGATTTAGGAAAAAAATTGATGAATAATGAAGTATTTTCATCATTTAGGGTATAGATCCCTTATATAGACTGGTTTGGGGCTTTGGAAAATTACCAATTGGTCTTTGAAATTAAAAAACGGAATCTGAATATCCCAATTTCACATGCTGGCACGACGCGGTGGAATCGCACCAGTTCATTGGAAACTGGACAATTGGGAAACTAGTTGGTGGCGCGATACAGCGGAAATCACGTTGCCACCTTGGTTGCGATCTGGAAAGGCACCACGATGCGGTGTGCCATAATCGCGGAGGATCAATGGATTTTGATGATTGCCATTTTGGCTGGCTCCGTGATGAGCTAAAGTACCAGGTGGCATACTGTCTCACTAAAATGGCTCCAACTCTTCGCCCGAGAGTAGGATTTGGGCAAATTTTGTATCAACGGAAAGCTTATTCAATTCTCTTGATGAAAAAAGTCGATATTACGAAAATTATACATGGTTCAAAATACTTCCCACTTGGGAAGACACTTCTCACCCTTTTAGGACCAGATTAACACTTCACTGAACACGCTCTAAGGCTCAGACTATGAGAGAATTTTGCGGGGTCTTACAGTACCCCTAGGAGATCTTTTGGAAACACATCTGGAAACTCATTTACTATATTGACTGACTAAACTATTGGGGCCTCGGACTTCATCTCTTTAACTCAAACTAGATGATAAATGCAACCTTTGGATATCAACCTTCTGGACTTAAGATAAGATATGAAATGACTCTTGGGAGACACTGAATTACTGGACCACTCAAAGATTGGCTCATCTGGAAACTTAAACTTCACCACTTGGATGCGACAATCTATAGAAGCAAAACAGAAATTGAGCCAATCCATACCAAGAATTAGATCAAAATCAACCATGCCTAAATCTATCAAGTATGCTAACATGACTCTATGAAGAATAGTGATAGGACACTTTTTGTAAATCCGTTTGGAAACAACTGACTCACTTACTAGAGTAGAAACTAAGAAAGGCTCAGGAATCTTTTTGGAACTTACCTCAAAATTTACTGCAACTAACGAGGTCACATAAGAGAAACTCAACCCCGGGTATAACAACACATTAACATCAAAATGAAAGACACGAAGCATACCAGCAATAACATCAGGTGAATCTTCCTACTCCTGGCATGAGGGTAAAGCATAAAATCAATTCTGGCTCTGACTACCAGCAGTGCTGGATGATGCTCCCTGAGGAGGAGCTGGGCGACCTAAAGAAGCTGGTGCACTATTAGCTTGAGTCTGAGGACGTGCATCCCTATTTCTCTGCTTAGCATACAGGCTCTCTCTAATTCTATGTCCCAACTTGCCATAACCAAAACAACCCTTCTGTTCAGCCAAGCACTCACCGGGATGTGTTCTACCATACTTAGCATATAGAGGATAATGGTGCTTACCACTCATACTATTCTAGGATCTAGACATAGAAGACTTACCCCACTATTCTTGCCTATTTCTAGGTGTAGGAGAACTAGCTGAAGACGATGCTGACATAGACAAACGGTTCTAAAACTGTGGGCGATTCCCCCCATGTGATATAGTCTGACCATATTCAAACTTCCTTATTCTAGACCTCTTATTTACTCTTTCTCTTTCTTTTATTTTCTCTGTCTCAATCTGTTGAGCATGTATCATCAATCAAGAAAGATCCATGTCTCTATTGAGCATAGAAATTCTACACTCCTTAACTACCAATCCAGACACAACGGTCACAAACTTACTCATGCTTGACCTAGGGTCAGCCATCTGATCAGGGGCATACTTAGACAACTGGTTGAATGGGAGGCAATACTCCTTCACTATCACGAAGACCTGCCTTAGGTTAATGAGATCTTCTATCATGAATTTGTCTAAGAACGTATCCTGAAATGTCTGCCAAGTTATGAGAGATAAATTGTCCCCTCTACTCTTCTTCCACATCACTACAAATCATAAGCAACATCCTTCAGCCTATAGGATGCCAATTCTACACTCTCCTATTTAGAAACATACATCACTTGGGTGATATTCTTAACCTCATCAAGATATAGTTATGTGTCCTCACCTGCTTTCGACCCATAGAATTCTAGCTGGTTCATTCTTATAAAGTCTTGAATTCTAACTGCGGCTAAATCCCCATCCTTTTGAGGTAGGACTGAAGCCTGATAATAACCTTGAACATTAGCAGTCACAGCTTCGGCTAATGCCTAAAAATCTACCCAAAACTCTGCATGTGACACGTTCTCACTCAAAGGATCTGTGGGATGAGGTGGTTGTTTATCATTTCTATGAGCATTAGCTCAACGAGGAGGCATATTCTGTCATAAAAGAGCAAGAGTTAATAGAAGATAGACACAACTGTAAGCATGATAGATTATGAAAGAAAGAGAGGATTTTCCTAAAATACTTCATAGCATCTTGCTCATAGATGTGGCACGCTTTACACCCATGATCAAGACTCTACGTAATGCGGCTTATCTCTAGGAGTCTTTAAACCTTAGGCTCTGATACTAAGTTTGTAACACCCAAAAATCAGATCTTGGGATGTCACACGGTGCTCAAGGCTATGAGTAGCCTCAAGTTAACCCTTTGAGCCTACTACTAAGTCTGAACCTTACTTCAAGATCATCTAATCAAGAAATAATACTATGTTATACCAAAACTGAACTGAATAACTATAGATAATGTCTTAACCATAAATGCTGAAAGTCTGTAAATAAACTCGTAGTTCAACAAACCTCTACTACTAATAACGAACTAGAGAGACATTAGGACAGACCCCTAACTGACTCGGTCTAAACTTAAAATGATAACTCAAATACTATAAAAGTTAGAAATCTGCAGAAGTAGGCCCTCAGATCATGAGGACTCACCAACTGTGGGAGCGTAGATAAAGTTTCTCGAACTACTCACGCTGTTGATACTGAGCACCTGAACCTACATTATAAGAAAATATAGTACATAAGTATATATGTGGATGTCACGACGCGAACTAGGGCCTGGACGTGACGGATATCCCAAACCATGAAGTCCTAGACGTCCTACTCTATCTGATTTGGTAATCATGTACAACATTCATATAATAAAAGAAAATGTGGAATTATAATCTAATAAGAAACATGGTCATACTCTGGATTCAGTTTAACCAAACAAAATGAAATCCAAAATCAACTAAACAACTTCTGGAACAGTCTGCAAAATCTCTACTACATGATCTAAAGATAACTATCTGAAAAGGTGGGACAAGGCCTCCAGTAGACCAAAACAAAGGAATAACATAATCTAAAATTATAGGCCTTCTGGAACCACGAAGGCTCACCACTGCACGGATCACTTCTCCCTAGATACTCTACTGATTAGCCGGACCCCTAGACTGAGCCTTAAAACCTAGGAGATAGGGGGTCAATACAATTGTACTGGTATGTAGAGCAAATCCAAAATAATAATTTATATTAAACATATATGAGAGAAATTTAAAGTATTTCATAAACATATCATATAGTAAGAAATCACAAGGGAATTTTTGAAAGACTCTGTAAAATCATCTGAACTCTGTGACACTCTTTGTTTTACTTTTACGCTAGGTGCTATACCCTACAACTCTGAAATTCCATGGAATATATGGAATCCGCCATTGACTCATTTGGGAAGCCTCCAACCCAAGCATACCGTAAGGGTTGGCGTCTCTGACTCTGCTATGCCACACAGCCGTCGCCAGCGTAAAAATAATATACTCGGATCGACAAATATTGATTTTAGGCTAAGTGTTGCTTGAACTCTAGCCCTCTTCAGGAAATCACCTAACTCTCTTTATGCCCATTTTTAACTCTTTAAGACATGCATTCTCTGAAAAACATACTCAAAAACTCTAACTCTGTTATGGTATACATTTATATGGTATCGTCATACCATTGACTTGCAAGTCACATTATCTGAGACATTTAGAAAATTATATCTCTGTTGTCAAAACATGGAATTTAGGACCACCATATCAACAATTATTTTCAAGAAACTCATTCTTTAAAATTCATGTAAACATATGCAAGGAAACTCTCTTTGTCAAAATTTCAAGAATTCAAGGTGGTCTTGTCAAAGTTCTCAATTACATGCATTTCTTTCTCTTTATCACAAGAACATCATAGTAACATCAAGAAACACCCTCTCATTATTTCTAAATCATATTTTGATTGCTATGACATTGAGAAAACTACTTTCAAATCACAAGGCATGCATTTCAACTTTTTTTCGAAAAAACCATAATCTTTAATTCAACATACGAGAGGGGTTTCATAACATGTGCTCTCAAACAATCTTCAATATTAGTTTTCATATATATACATATACTTATAAATAAATTCAAGGGGAAAGACGTAAAATCCAAATAAAAAATATCATAAAAACATTTATAATGCATAATTAGAACATAGATTCCAAAAACCCATTTAAAATTCATGCTTGATAATCTTTAAATCATGATCTAGTGATTACAAGCCCATGTAGTTTTTAGGATAAACCCCACATACCTCAATTTAGAAATTTGATGGATGGTTCTTGAAGCCTACGGTTTGGGGATTCGAGATCTTCACTTAGTTTCAAAAACCCACGGTTGAATTATGAGTTAATTGGGTTTTTTTTGTTTGAAACCCTAGAGAGTGTTCTTGTGAACTTTTGAAGAGAATATGAATAATGTGGTCACTTCAGAGTATAATACCGTGTTAAAACTGATAGGGGGTGGAAAATACGTAATATACGCTTAATAAGATGGAAAAAAATATAACTGGGTGCCCAATTTTATGGGCCATCGCGATGCGCCAAAATCGCGGTGGCTCATTGGAGTTTGATGAATGGGATTCTTAGGGTCACCGTGATGTAGAGCCATCGCGTTATCCCACTAGTTGGGACCTGGAACTTTAGCGCGATGCGCCACAATCGCGCTGGGCTACTGGAATTTGACAATTGTTAAATAAACCCCCTCCGCGACACACCAAGTACAAAAATAATGGTGTTTTGAACTAGGACTGAAATTAGCTATAATTTCTAACCCGGGTATCGGATTTGTACGAATCTTAAATCGGCGAAAAACTTATCAAATTTCCCATGTGAAGAAATGTCAAAATTAGTAAAAAATAATTTTCTAGTCTTTAACTCTAAGAGCATATTACCACGAGCTAGCTCATGGACAATGCGAGGTGTTACATTATCCCCCTTGGGATCATTTATCCTTGAATGATGATGCAGAACACAGACAAGTACTATTTCAAACATACTAAGGCCATAAAAGAATAATACAAGGATTGTACCTTCTATTTTGTCATTCATCAGATCAAATAAGTCTGGGTATCTATCTCTCATGTCATCTTCTGAATCCCAAGTTGCTTCCTCAACTTTTTGTTTTTTTCACAACACTTTAACCGATGTTATCTCTTTGCTCCTCAACTTTCTGACTTAACGATCTAATATTGCAATAGGTTCCTCTTCATATGGTAAGGAGTCTGTCACTTTGACCTCCTTTACAGGCAACACTAATGAATGGTCTCCAATACATTTCTTTAACATGGATATGTGAAATATCGGATGAACAGAACCCAAACTTGCAGGCAACTCTAACTCATACGCAACCCCACCTATCCTTCTCAAAATCTTATATGGACCAATATAGCGAGGACTCAACTTACCTTTCTTCTCGAATCTCATAACTCCCTTCATAGGGGAGATTTTGAGAAATACCCAATCACCAACTTCAAACTCTAACTCCCTTCTCCGAACATCGGCGTAGGATTTTTGTCTACTCTGGGCTGTTTTATGTCATTCTCTAATAATTTTCACATCCTCCATCGCTTAATGAACAATATTAGGCCCATATAACTGAGTCATACCCACTTTATACCACCCTATCGGTGATCTACATCTTCTCCCATACAAAGCTTCAAACGGAGCCATCTTAATACTAGCATGGTAGCTGCTATTATAAGCGAACTCTATCAATGGCATGTGATCTACCCAACTAACTTTGAAGTCAATCACGCAAGCTCTCAACATATCTTCAAGGGTCTTAATAGTATGTTCGGCTTGCCTATCCGTCTGAGGGTGGAAAGCCGTACTCAGGTTCACTTGGGTACCTAAACCCCTCTGAAAAAATCTCCAAAAATATGAAGAGATTTTCATACCTTAGTCAGATATGATGGATACAGGTGCTCCATGTAAATGGACTATCTCCTGAAATATAAATTGGCATAGTTATCTCCCGAATAGTTGGTTCTCACAGGCAGAAAGTGGGCTGACTTGTTCAGCCGGTCTATAATTACCCAAATAGAATCATACTGGTTTCGGGACCTCAGAAGTCTCGTGATAAAGTCCATATTGACCATCTCCCACTTCCACAAGGGAAAACCTATCTCTTGGGAGGTACCACCTGGCCTCATATGCTCTATTATCACTTGTTGACAATTCAAACACTTGGCAACAAAGTTAGCCACATCACGCTTCATATTATTACACCAGTATATGGTTTTCATATCATACCTTTCGGAAGAGTTTGAACAGGTGTAGTGGTCAACTTGTCTTTCAATTTCTCAAAACTATTCTCACAGGAGTCAGACCACACAAACTTCACCTTTTTCTGCATCAACTTAGTGAGTGGTGCAGCTATGGAAGAGAAACTCTCTATGAACCTTTTGTAATACCCCACAAAACCTAAGAAACTCTGAATGTTGGTTGGAGTTATGGGTCTGGACCATTTTCTCACTGCCTCAACCTTTTGGGGATCAACCTTAATCCCGTCACTAGACACAATATTCCCTAAGAAAATAATAGCATTAAGCCAGAATTCACACTTAGAAAACTTTGCATACAACCTATGATCTTTGAGAGTCTGAAGGTTGATTCGGAGGTGATTGGCATGATCCTCCTCAGTCTTAGAATAAATAAAGATATCATCAATAAAAACAATGAAAAACAAATCCAGAAACTGATGGAACACCCTATTCATAAGATCTATGAAGGCTGCGGGGGCGTTTGTCAACCCGAAGGACTTGACTGAGAATTCATAATGACAATATCTGGTTTGGAAAACTGTTTTGGGAATGTATGACTCTCTAACTTTCAACTGATGGTATCCCGAACGAAGGTCTATCTTTGAAAAACATCAAGCACCTTGAAGCTGTCAAAAAGATCATCAATTCTAGGAAGAGGATATTTATTTTTAACAGTGACCTTGTTCAACTGGCGATAATCTATACACATACGGAGGGAACCATTTTTCTTTCACACGAAGAGTACAGGTGCACCCTAGGGAGAAATACTAGGATGGCTAAAACCTTTGTCTAGAAGATCTGCTAGCTGTTCTTTCAACTCTTTCAATTCTACAGGAGCCATTTTATATGGTGGAATAGAGATGGGATGGGTATTGGGGAACAAATTAATACCAAAATCTATCTCCCTATCAGGTGGTATATTTTGGAGATCATTAGGAAAAACTTTTGTGAACTCATTCACTACAGGTGGTAAGCTGCTAACTCAACCCCCTCTACCTCATCTACATGCATCACCTTAAAGATCTTCTCTATCTCATCCACAAACTTCTATAGATCCTCTTCTACCTTGATACCAGTAAAAGTGGGTGGGTTCATTATCATGAACTGGCCCACTCTTGTAGACTCAGACATAACAGATGCAGACCCAATATCTTTTGATCGTTGAGTCTGTGTGTCTACCAACTGTGCAAGAATGTGAATGGACTTCCTATATTCTGCATTAGATACCTCTCTCTCACGTGACTAAGTGTGGTTAGTCCCCGTCTGGGTTGCTCTGGGTTCCCTATGTGGGCTGGTCTAATTATGTGGGACTTCAAAAGTAGCATCATTCTACGAAGTCTGAGCTCTATTTTGGGTACTCATCCCATGAGTGGGACGAACCTCATCTATTTGTGCATTCTGATCGATAGTATGATGGGGAGGCATGATTTTTTTCTGAAACACAAGAGACCATTGATTAGGGGACAATTCAGACTCTGAACCATGAACTAAACCACAAAAAAGAGAAATATTCCTAAACTCTTAGTAGCCTCCTACGTATAAGTGTGGCACGCAACACACCCATAAAAAAGATTCTACCCAACGCGATTTTGCAGACACCCTCAGACCATGAACCATGCTTTGATACCAAGTTTGTCACGACCCAAACTACGGCCTGGCCGTGACGGACATCCTGAACCATGAAGGCCCGGATTTCCTACTTTATCTGATCTGGTAATCATGCACAACATTCATATTATAAAAGAAAATGCGGAATATAATCTAATACGGAAACATGGTCATACTCTGGATTCAGTTTAACCATACGAAATGAAATCCAAAATCAACTAAACAACTTCTGGAACAGTTAGTGAAATATATACTACATGATCTAAAGATAAATATTTGAAAAGCTGGAACAAGGCCCCCAGTTGATCAAATCAAAGGAACAACATAATCTGAAATGACAGGCCTTCTGGAACAAAGAAGGCTCACCACTGCACGGATCACTTCTCCCTGGATACTCTACTGATTAGCCGGACTCGTAGACTGAGCCTCCGAACCTGGTAGGTAGGGGGTCAATGATAACTCCCAAATTACAGCTCTCGTTAGAAAGTGTAAGTGGTCGCTGTCAAATATAGAACCCAACTGGGTTGGGTGTCGAATCCCACAGAGAATACTTGGTCACTAAGTGTTGCAATTGTTAGTAGACTGTTGGTCGAAAATTCCATGGAAAAGGGGGGTTTTGATTTAGGCGTGAATTAATAATATCAAAGTAACGAATGAATGATTTTTTTAGTAAAGGTTAATCACAGAGAATAATAAGTTATGGTTATGTCCACCTTGTCGTTTCTACTTCTCTATTAACTATGAGTAACGCGGAATTTAGACATGCATGCACTTATAGAGAATCGTATTCTAATTCTAAATCCAAGTGTTTTCCAACCATCAAGGATTTATTTCACTTTATCTCTCCCGAGCCTAAAGTGTATAACAAATGGTACAAATTCTCCAAGAACTTAATCTGGTTAAGGCATTAACGTGTAAATAGAGGTTAGATGCCCTATTTCCTTATCACACTCTCTTTTACAAACATGTAACTTTTCTCCCGAACAAGTTAATGCTATAATGTCATGTTCTCTATGTTTGCAACCATGAGAATTTAATTAAAACGAAGAGAGTAATGATATAAGTAGCATACACATCAAGAATTCACAAACTCATAGTATCTTACAAGGTTTTCATAACCCTAACAGAGAAGTTTAGCTACTCATGGATACGACGGAAATCAAAATAGACATAATCATCATACCACAACCTAGAACAATCTTGGCGATGGAAGTGATCTTAGCGTCACAAAGAGAATAACGTTTTTTCTCTAGCCGTTTCCAAGTGTGAGCCGTGTTTCTCTGTCCAAAACTTACAAAATCTGTAAACTGAATAATGACTAATGATAATTGATCAATGCTGCTGAAAAATTCAGCAATAGGGTTTTTATAATATCCTTGTCTACTAAGTTACTGCTGCATCCCTAAGTATTTAGAAATACTAATTTTGCCCGGGACAAATTCTCCATGCGTCACATTCAGTCCATCAACTTCCAAAAGTTGCCTTCCCTCTTATATGAAGTTTCCCTTTGCTGCCCAAAGGTCCACAAAGTGCTGAAATCTTCATCATTAATACCTGAAAACATGCTAATCACATAGGTTAGCTCACTTAAAGGAAAATAGACTAAAAGTGCAGGAATTATATATTTTATCCTCCAAACTTATCTAAAATATGGGTAAATTATGGTTCTTAGGGGTATAAATACGCACAACATCAGTCAATACAATTATACTGGTACGCAGAGCAAATTCAAAATAATAATTTATATTCAACATATATGAGTGAAATTTAAAAGATTTCATAAACATATCATATAGTAAGAAATCTCATGGGCATTTTTGAAAGACTTTGTAAAAGCATCAGAAATCTGTGACACACTTTGTTTTACTTCTGCGCTAGGTGGTATACCCTACAACTCTAAAATTCCATGGGCTATATGGAATACGCAATTGACTCGGTGGGGATGTTTCCAACCCAAGTGTGCCACATGGGTTGGAGTGTTTGACTCTGCTACGCCATACGACCGTCGCCAGCGTAAAAATAATATACCCGGATAGACAAATCATAGTTTTAGGATAAGATTTACTTGAACTCTAGCCCTCTTCAGGAAACCACCTAACTCTCTTTATGCCCATTTTTAACTCTTTAAGATATGCATTCTCTAAAAACATACTCTAAAAACTCTAACTCTGTTACGAAATATATTTATATGGTATTATCATACCATTGACTTACAAGTCACATTCTCTGAGCCATTTAGCAAATTATATCTCTGTTCCCAAAAAATGTAATTTTGGACCACCATATCAACAATTCTTTTCAAGAAACTCATTCTTTAAAACTCATGTAAACATAAGCAAGGAAACTCTCTTTGTCAACATTTCAAGAATTCAAGGTGGTCATGTCAAAGTTCTCAATTACATGCATTTCTTTCTCTTTATCACAAGAACATCATAGTAACATCAATAAACAACCTCTCATTATTTATAAATCCTATTTCAATTGCTATGACATTGAGAAAACTAGTTTCAAATCACAAGGCATGCATTTCAACTATTTTCCGACAAAACCATAATCTTTAATTCAACATACGAGAGGGGTTTCATAACATGTTCTCTCAAACAATCTTCAATATCAATTTTCATACATATACATATACTTGTAAATCAATTCAAGGGGGAAAGACCTAAAGGACAAATCCACAATAACATAAAAATATTTATAATGCATAATTAAAACATAGATTCCAAAAACCCCTTTAAAATTCATGCTTAATAATCTTTAAATCATGATCTAGTGTTTACAATCCATGTAGTTTTTAGGATAAACCCCACGCACCTCAATTTAGAAATTTGATGGATGATTCTTGAAGCCTACGGTTTGGGGATTCGAGATCTTCACTTAGTTTCAAAAACCCACGGTTGAATTATGAGTTTATTGGGTTTTTTTTTGTTTGAAACCCTAGAGAGTGTTCTTGTGAACTTTTGAAGAGAATATGAATAATGTGGTCACTTCAGAGTATAATACCGTGTTAAAACTGATAGGGGTGGAAAATACGTAATATACGCTTAATAAGATGGAAAAAAATATAACTGGGTGCCCAATTTTATGGGCCATCGCGATGCGCCAAAATCGCGGTGGCTCACTGGAATTTGATGAATGGGATTCTTAGGGTCACCGCGATGTGGAGACATCACGTTTTCTGACTGGTTGGGACCTGGAACTTCAGCGCGACGCGCCACAATCGCGCTAGGCTACTGGAATTTGATAATTGTTAAATAGACCCCCTTCGCGACGTGCCAAGCACAAAAATGATGGTGTTTTCGACTAGGACTCAAATTACCCATAATTTCTTGCCGGGTATCAAATTTGGGCAAATCTTAAATAGACGGAAAGCTTATCAAATTTCCATGTGAAGAAAAGTTGAAATTAGGAAAAATTAATTTTCTAGTCTTTAACTCCAAGAGCATATTACCATGAGCTAGCTCATAGACAATGCAGGGTGTTACAGTGGATCAACACTTTGAGGATGTACTGAGTATATGGTGGTGTAATGCATAAGTAAACATCATCATAATTAGAAAGTAAATGCATGTGGATGTATATGACTCACATAAGCTTGATTATCCAAAATATCAAAATATAAAATCATGTATAACCAATCATACTTGTAAATCTAGTGAGTCATAACACTTAGTCTATTAAAACCCTTTTTATCATTCTTGTATTTTGAAACTTAGAAGCTTTGGGACTTAAAGACTTTGGGCTTGGAAGTTTCTTCTAATTGACATAAACCATGTGAGCTGACATGGAGTCCAACGTCTTACCCACGTTGGGGAGTGCTGGTCTACCCTTGCCATTGGAATAAAAACTTAACTTGAGTGATCACTATCTTAGCACACTATGGGAAAATCAGAGACCTATGGCGGCACATAGTTCTGGGGCAGGACACCTTGGAATCATACCTAACTCGATTCTAAATACTACTCCCATACTTAAAGCTCAGAACTTTTAGGAAATCCACCTTAAAACAGCACAAGGGTTATAATGAAAACCAATTAAACTTCTCTTTGCTTTAAATCATAAACTGTATGAATAATGTGGATTCCTATCTTTGCTTGGACCAATAGATCAACTTTCTTTATCAAAATCTGAAAATAGATAATTATGGGATGCTTAAAACATAGTCATTCTTGAAATGTCAACATACAAACAAGGGTTTAATGACCCATGCTTCAATTTCATGTCAAACACCATAAGATTCATGATTGATAATACAAATATTCAAAATTCATCTTAAAATCTAGAAAATTTGACCATACACATTAATTTTTTAAAAGTAGACATGTAATTCAATGTCCAAATAACTTAAAATCTCAAAATCATGCAATTAACAACATTGGGTATAAACGCTAACTTAAACTTTACGGGAAATCATACAAAACTCCACAATTTGTAATTTAAAGTAAGTTTTTGGGCACAAGGACTAAAGAATTGTCCTTGTTCAAACTCCATATACCTTAATTTATGATCTTTGATAAAAGTCTTGAATCTTTGATTCATATTGATGCTTTGGAGATGACTTCTTAGTGTTCTTGTATTGGGAAATCTCAATCGTGAGTTATCTTGGAGAGTTAATGGAAGAATCTTGGATTTCTTAGGGAGGAAGTTGATAAACTAGGGTTTTTGATATGAGAGGGAATAATGAATAATGCATAATGTACTCTCAACTATGAGTGATCTTCTGTTTTTGGACGGATTTGGGGGTTGTAGATTTACAAAAATACCCCTTTTAAGCTTTTAAACGGGACTGGAAAATGATCAAAATCCTGATTTTTGGCCTTGGCACGACCACCACAATCGCGCCAAGCCACTGGAAAATACCAACTAGGACAATGCATAGTGGCGCGATGTGGTGGTATCATGTTGCCACCTTGGATGAGACCTGGACACTTGGCGCGATGCACCAATATCGCGGTCCTTCACTTGAATTGGACAATTGAGCATTTGGCTCTCTCTGCGATGCACCATTATCCTAAAAGGCCACTGGAAATTGACACTTAGGAATTAACACTGCTCTGCGATGCCCTAATGGTCCAAATGACGGTGTTTTGCAATTGGAACTTAAAATAGCTATAACTTCTTACTCGGTTATCGGATTTAGGCAAATCTTATATCATTGGAAAACTTATTTGATTTCCTACGCCATGGAAAGTTCAAATCTGCAGAATTTAACACAAATTAAATAATATTCATCTTGGAAGCTATCCCTTAACATCCTAGGGATGGATTCTAGCTCAAAAACGTATGGGGTATTACATAAAATCTCAGGACTGACACCAAAATCAATAGCTATATAAGGGGTTACAAAAGAAAACGAAGCTTTAGGATATAACAAGGCATAAATATTTAAATAAAATACCTACAACATACCAGTAACCACATTAGGAAAATATTTCTGATCTTATCGGGACTGAAGTGCATACAATCTAGTTGGGCGCTGACCAATGATGGCACTGGAAGCTGTATGCTGTTGAGTCAGCCGATCAAATGGAATAGGTGGACGATTAGACTGACCTAGCTAACCAATCTTTGGGCAATCCCTAATTCTGTGGCCTTACTGGCCACACCCATAACATACATCACTACCGGCTTTACAAACACCCTGATGGTTTCTACCACATTTTTGACAAAATGGATTTGTACGACCACTATTTACACGACCTTGGGACTTAGAACCGGGTGCCCTATCTCGATTATCATTTCTAAATTTGGATACTAGGGCACTAGATGAAGATGGAGCTGAGACTTAAAATTTTTGATGGAACTGAGGATGATTACCACCTTCTGATTTTGGCTTAGTGAAATTAAAACTACTTGTACTAGCTCTCTTATTTTCTATCTCCTTCTCATTAAGCTTCTGCTTATCAATCTGTTGAGCATGGACCATAAGCCTAAATATGTCCATCTTCTTAATTAACATCGCAGTCCTATACTCTTTGACCACACTGTGAGATACCTCAAACATGATCTTACTCATCCTAGATCTATTATCAGCCACCACATGAGGAGTATACCTAGCTTGCTAAGTAAACTTAAGGGAATAGTCCTTCACACTCATATATCCCTATTTAAAATTAATAACTCTAACACCTTGTCTTCCCTCATCTCCAACTAGAAAAATCTATCTAAGAAGGTTGTGGCAAACTCCTCTCATTCTATAGGCCCTATGTTTGTGCCTGTATCCCCTTTTCACTGCTTAAACAAGGTATGGTCTACATCGTGCAGCTGGTAAGTAGCCAATTTAACACTCTCACTAGAAGTCACCACCATAAAGTCTATTACCTTCTTTACCATAACAAGGAACTCTTGCGGATCCTCTTCAATTTTGGATCTAAAAAATAGAAGAAGATTCATTCGGGTAAAGTACTGAATCCTAGCTATGATAGTATTGGCCGGAACGGTGGTTGGCCAAATATTATAAGTCAATATAGAGTTAGGTAGAGTAGTGAATGCTTCTTTAAACTCTGCATACGAAACGTGCTCATTCAGAGGATCTTCCTGAACGGGTGGAGGTACTGGCTGGTTTACATTTCTTCTTCTATTTGTCTTTCTAGGAGGTATGTTCTGTAAATGAAAGGAAGAATAGATTATGCAGAGAGTTTAACATGAGCATCATGCTCAGTCGCATGAAATGAACACTAAAAAAAGGGAAAATTTTCTTAAAATTCCTCGTAGCCTCTTGTCTATATGTGTGGCATGCTTTACACCCATTTACAAGACTTTACTAGATACGAATTTCAGACTCCCTAAGAAACTTTAAAACCTTAGGCTCTGATACCAATTTTGTAACATCCCGAGAGTACACCCTGGGCTCCACACGGTGCTTACAGTTCTAAGGGACCACAAGCTAACCCATGAGTTGGTACCTGTTGTGAGAACTGAACAAAACTGATAATAATAGATTATATGCGGAATTTAATTGAGGAATGCCATAAGATTTTAAATCATAGGTTTTTTAAAGTCTGTAAAACAAAACTGATAATACTGATAAAATATCTGACAATGACAACTGAAAATTGAAGACTGACTAACTGTCTGTACTAGTCTTAAAACCCTTTACTCACTAATTGTGGAGCTACTGGGACAAACCCCCAACTAACTTGGACTGAGTGGAAAAAATATTAAAACTGATGAAATAACTAAGATAGATAAACCATGTCCTCAAAGTATGATGACTTACTTCTTCTACGACTAATAATCTTGAATGTCTATACGTGATCTAGGAACTGGGTATCAGAACCTATGATATGATACATCATAGCGCAATAAATGAGTATGCTGTCCTTACTTTGAATGTACTGGTATGCTAAATGATGGTTCATGTGTATGAGTAATAAGTGACTGAAAGTATAGCATGAAGTACTGAATAAAATGCATGAAATCTGTAAAGACATAGAATGCATGACCAAACATAGAACATGTTCTAAAGATAATTTTTAAATTGAGATACTCAATACTGATAAGTGAATAACTTATATCTGTATGATATGGTCAAGAAAACTAAAACCGAATTACTGAGCTGATGACCGGAGTGAGACTGTGGGAGCTACTATCTAACCGACATGCCCTAATGAGCAA
Organism: Capsicum pubescens; assembly: GCA_030864215.1. NCBI lineage: Eukaryota > Viridiplantae > Streptophyta > Magnoliopsida > Solanales > Solanaceae > Capsicum > Capsicum pubescens. The sequence goes on from CM061543.1 coordinate 260,350,913, forward strand.
ATTAGGGTCAAAACCTTGACCCTAGTTGGAAGGGTGTCAATACTGTTCCATGGATACTAATAGTGGCTGTGTGGATCCACTGAAGTGTTTTCCCAAATGACTAAGGGTTACCCTCAACTGGAAGGTACCCGTATGAGATCAACCCTCAGCTGGCAGGTTAATATCTCAACCTATGCTAGCTACATAGTTATGGAACGTGGGGTCTGCTTCTAAAGGTTACACCCTTAACTTGTAGGTGAGCCCCCATACCTGAGTTCGCTCAGTGCTAAATCCTACTCCTAACTGAACTGACTCTAATCACTGGACTGAACTTAGCTTACTGACATGATGTACTGACTAAACAAATAATGCTTTACTGTATTTGAATCCCTTTTGAAAGTATTTAAACTAAGTAAACAACTAAGTTTTTGAATATTCATAACCCCCAGGACTCAATAGCAATAATAGCAAAATAGTGCTAAAACTTTGAGGATATATTGCGAAGGCATTTATTCAAAATTCATTCTTGTAGGCATTTCATCAAACACTTGATATTCATAGTTTAAGCTAATCACGAGAATATTTTAAATATTGTAGTAATAGCATGAGTTCAACATCAACATTACTAAATCATGATTTAAATCAGCAGAGAATATTATTCAAACGTATGGGGTTTAATAACAACAACAATTTCATGTAAACATGGTAAAGAATCAAAATTCATGGCGGTTCATGGTTAAAAATCATAATAACTTGTAAAGATCATAACTTTTAATTTTTAAATTAGATTCTTGGACTCCATGGGTGAAATGGAATCATGGATGAACATTTAACATACCTTGACTAAGGAATTCATGAAAGTTCTTGATGGTTTTCTTGAAAGTTGATCTTGAATCTTGAAGGCTAGGGTTTGTTCTTGAGAGAGAGGATTAATTTGTTAAAGAGAAATTGTGAGTAATGGGGCACATAATGCACTCTTAGGGTTGTAATTACATGTTTTGGACGGATTTGAGGCAATGAGAAAAGACCAAATGATCCCTGGAAAATTAAATCGTGAAATTAGAAATCCCAATTTTGCACTCCAGTGCGACGCGGTGCTATCACGCTGTACCATTAAAAAAGGACAATCCCCATTTTACCTAACGACGCGATGCGGTGCTATTGCATTATGCCACTGGAAATGAATAACTCCGAACTGGCACCTTGGGGTGATGCGGCGCCATCGTGGTGCCCCACTAGAAAGGAAGAACATTAAATTTTACCTTGGTGAGATGCGGCGCCATTGCAGTGCTCTTCTAGAAAAAGGAAGAACGTGATTTTGGCCATCACCACGACGCAACCTAATTGCGTTGGGCTACTACTTCTTACTAAAAGTGCCATAACTTCTCACCCGTGTATCGGATTTAGGCAAAATTGGTGTCATTGGAAATATAATTCAATTTCCTACGATTTGATGGGTTTTGATCTTGAAAATACTCTATAGAATGAAACATATGCTCTTTTAAAGTTGAGTATAGCAACATTCTTCTCAAAAACTCAATCGGTAAGGAATATTTTGATTTGTCTAATAGATGGGAGTTATTTGACGCCTTAATACACATCAAACTTGCTCATAAAACTATCAAGCACTATAATTTATTTTGCATGAGCTTGAAACATGGCTATAACATTGGTTTGGATTTTTGGGGCATTACATAAACTACAAAGAAGTGTGTTATTTTAAAGAAACAAGATGAATTAGAAAAAGAGAGAAGTCCTTCAATTTCATAGAGTGTCCTTGAGGAATTAATTCCCCTCAAGTACCCGAGGTTGCAAAACTTTTCATCCCAATATATAATGGCTTACAATCAATACATAGAGGCACCTTAAATGTACTGATTATTCTAACTCACTCAATGGGAGATGATCACACAATGTTTTTGGAATCAAGAGAAATGTGTTTTTCTATGCAGAAATTTCTTGTACTACCAGTGGAAAAAATGCAGGTTTTTATAGCCATAAAGTGTCCCTTTGAAAAGGAAGCAATGATTCATTGGAAAGGTGTATCAATTTGGAATAGTCATGTCTTTCCAGTCAAAACAATATGTCTTTTTTTAACAGTCACAACAAACCAAAAAGTCTTCCTTTTTCCCAAAAAAGTTTCTTTTACTCGAAGGGTTGTGTCCCTTTCAGCATTTCTGCATGTATGCATGCACCTTCATCGAGGAAAAAATATTGAATTTTTCTTTGGATTTAGACTTATTTTTCCCAAGTTTCAATTAAACTTTGTCTAAAAAATTAATATCATCGATTATTTTCCAAATCCAATTTCAAAGCCGAAGCCGAAGTTGAGCGAGCGACAACGACGACGATGTGAGGCACATCTTGGTTCTTACCTCACTATCCACTTGAAGAAGTGTTACTCTATAAATACATACTAAAGGTTCTTTCTCCCACCAATGTGTGAGAAGTATGCTTTCTTAAATGAGTACATATTCCCTCCATTTTTTATTCACACCAATTGAACAAACACTTTACCGTAGACCTTTGTGAACATGAAGGGGACATTTTTCTAAGTGGGTCAGATTCATGCAAGGAATTTATTAGGACCAGTGGGTCTCAGAGCTCAAATAAATAACAAATTCTACTAGAGCTCAAAAATGAAAGAAACCAATAGTGAACCAGTGGAAGTTTCAACCATAGTCTGTAAGCATTCTTCATTTCAATATCCAATATCGATCTTGTTTTTTATTAGAGATTCATTTTGAGGACAGATATAGAAAGCTCAAAACTCAATTCTCAGACTTGCATCTTCGGTTTCTTTCCTATCATTATGAGAAATAGTTCTCTCATAGTTGGAATATATTATAATTCAGTTAATTCCTTTTCATGTATTACGTCTGTATTATTTTTCAGTGTTGAAGCATATTGTATAATTGTGAAGTGGAGATGGTGGTAGGAATCATAAAAGGAGTTAATTTTCACATATCTAGGTAGATGGGGCCATATATATGTTATTTTTATGTTAGTTTATTTTCTTTCTAGAGAGGAATCAAGGCCCCCTAATTCTTGGGGCAAGGGATTGATTTATTTGAACATAAAGAGCACGTAAATCAACTTTCTACTAAATTATGGAGCCCTTGCTGGCTATGTTATTGTCTCATTATGGCATTTCTTATGTTTCCTCCTTTTTTTGCCACGGTAGGTACTTAAAGCATGGCTTTTAAATGTTTGTAAAGGGAAAGAAATAGGACTATGACTAAACTAATTTTTTTCTGATTTTTATCATGATTCTCTTCCTTAGGTTCTGCAGTATGAGCAAATTGAATTGCTCAAGATGTTCAAGATTCTGTTAGAATGCATCGTGATTTTCTTGCGGCCCAACAAGCATGATATTCAAGTTATAAGGAATCTATTTTCAGTTGAGAGACATGTAAGTTTCTTTTTTGGTTCCAATATATTGCACAAGCCTTCTTCTTCTCTACTGCAGGGGAAACTTCCTCAGTCTTCCATGCAGCTTTAGCAACCACATTCTCTTGAAGATCAAACTAATTTATCGATGCAACCTGTACAGGGTTCCATAATAGAATTGAAATATAATAATCTCACCAACTTGCAACATAATTCCTTATTAGGCTTATTCACATTTTGTAAGTCTTAGCAACACGTGATAAGTACAGTACTACCTAGTTCTAGATAATGTGATAAAGTCAGGAATATCTTCTTCTCAACTCTATCAGGTACTATCTCAAGTATGTCATTAACATTTTTGTAACGCCCCAAAACTACACCCTGGCATCACACGGTGTCTACGACCCCAAAGAATAACAAGATAACCCATAACTTGTACCTGGTATGAGCACTGACTAATAATACTGAAAATTTATGCAGAAGTTAAGCTAAAAATGTCACAAGGTTCATAATCTAAAAAAATACTGAATACTGGTAATAATACTTAAAATACTAAAAATCTATCTGAAGTAATCTAGTCCGAAAGCCTCTAAATGTCTGAATATAGAGCTAATGAGACAAGCCCCCAAATAACTCTGACTATTGAACATACTCAATCTGCTGAAATGCTGAAATAAACAATATCCTCTATGGATGAGGGCTCACTATTGAATCTGCCACTGATATCCTAAGCTACTAAATATGATCAGGAACATGTGCATCTGAACCTATGATATGAGATTTCATAGTGCAAAGAGAGTATGCATCAGTACGTGGTATGTACTAGTATACAAAGTGAGCTAAGGCTAATATATATGGGTTCATATGCATGAGATGATAACTGACTGAATGAACATCACGAAGTAACTGGATGAGTGAACATACAAAACTGTAATAGTTGAACATATTGTACATGTAATACTGTTCATGTAGATATACATCATAAATATGAGATTATACTAAAACTGAGTAATAAATTCTGATGGATGAGTAACTTATAACTAATAGCCATGGTTCTTAAGAACTAACTGAGTTCTTTACTGAATACTGAGACTGGAAATGCAACTGTGGGAGTTATCATCTAACCGACATACCTCGATATAGACTGATTTGGGGTCCAACTTATGACCGCAGTTGGAAGGGTGTTAACACCTTGCCACGGGATACTAACAATGCTGGGTCAATCCTAATTTGGCAGGAAGACTCATGAAATATATTTATATGATGGAGTCAACCCTAGTTTGGTAGGTAGATGACTTACCCTATGCTGTCTACATAATTCTATAATGCAGGGACTGCTGCTAAGGGTCAAACTCTCTGCTGGCAGGAATGCCCCATACCTGGGTTCACTCAATGCTGAATCCTACTCCCAACTTAATTGATACTGAACTGATCACTAGACTTTACTACTCTTGACTGAACTAACACTGATCGTGTTGACTGACTGAAGTAGACTGAGTTCACTAAGTTCTATCACTGACTGAGTACTACTATTCTTGACCTTTACTAGGACTATTGTATAACTACTGCAACTAAGTAAACAACTAGATTTCGGGTAATAAATACCCTCAGGACTCGATAGCATCAATAATAAAACATAACAAATCTTGAAAGCATAACAATAGTTAATTTTTCACAATTCATTCACTGAGACATTTTGTCACACACTTGGAGGTCATGAACTTGTACATGAATGAGAACACATGATAACATGTCATGATTTAACTATTCAATTCACATGGATATTCTATCAAAGACTTGGGGAGCATAATTAATGCACATGGTAATGAACAACACATAAGCATCATGACTACAACTTAAACTTACAATTTCAAGGGTTTTAACAAGGAAATTACATCAATTAACATACATTCTATCCTATGTTCATTAAAATTATAATTAAATCTTGAATTGAAACCCATACAACAACACAAACATGAATACAACACAATTTATTCATGTAAATCATGAATCTAAAAACTTGTAGTTTTAAAAAGGGGTACTTGAACCCCAAGGGTGAATGGAAACCCAAGGATGAACACCTAACATACCTTGATTTTTGATGTTATGGTAATTGTTGGTGATTTCTTGGAACATAATCTTGTGTTTGATGAACTAGGGTTTATTTCTTAAGAGGATTTTGTGAATGAGTGAGTGTATTTTGCCTATTGAGGCATTGAATTTCGTGTTATGGGGGTTTAATGTGGGAGAAAAATGACATAATTACCCCTATAAAACAATAACTTAATACAAAATTTATGCCCAATGATGCAATGATCGATGCATCGCGTCGATGGTGTCAATGTGATAGACAATGCGACACATCAAGATCACATTGGGTTGCTGTTCTGGCCATCCAAACACGACTCAAATGATGTCAAGAAATTTCAAAACTCACCCAAGATGACCTATTAACATCCCTGATTATGAATCAATTTAAAAATTGACAATCTAAGGCAGGAAAGATTGTAATAGATGCCATTGAAATATCAAGGCCAAAATGAGACTAAGTGTCAATACTTTGATGAAATTTTCTAAGTCTTGGACCTTTTTTTGGATGCTATATAGGACTGAAATGACCAGGACTTTGTGGGGTCTTACAATCTCTCCCTCTTAGAAACATTCATCCTCGAATGAGACTAACTGAACTGAGAGAAACCGAGAATATTTACTTACATTGACATGCATAACTGAACCATGACTGAATTCTGGAGACATGACACATGACTCAACTATTTCAGGAATGCATGAATGATATGAGATTGTTATACAACTGTAACTGAGTATAGAATAGAGTAAAATCTAAGGAAGGCTATTACCTTAGGTTGAATCTATGTTTGTGTAGATGAGGTGAGGATAATTGGTTTTCATGTATGCTTCTTCTTCCTAAGTAGCTCCCTCAACGGACTGATTCTGCCATAGAACTTTGACAAAAGGAAATTCTTTGTTCCTTAGTCTGCGAATCTGGCGATCAAGGATTTCGACTAGGACTTACTCATAAGAGAGACTATTCTTAACATCTACACTCTCAATAGGGACTTCAACTGTTGGGTCACATATGTACTTCTTTAGGAAGGAGACATGAAAAACTGGTTGTATTGATGCTAAGTCTGCAGGTAATTGAAGCTCATAAGCTACCTTGTCGAAAAGACTCTTGATTCTTTAAAGACCAACATATCGGGGACTAAGCTTCCCCTTCTTACATAATCTCTTCACTCCCTTCATGGAGAGATTTTCAAATACATAAAGACGCTAATCTCAAACTTGAGATATTTCCTTCTCACATCTGCATATGATTTTTGTCGGCTCTGGGATGCCCTAAGCCTTTCTCTTATCAACTGCACTTTTTCTAAAGCATCAAACACCAAGTCAGGCCCCACTATCGCAGCCTTACCCACTTCAAACAACAAATGGGAGATCTATATCTTCTCATATAAAGAGCCTCAAACGGATCCATTTGAATTCTAGAATGATAGTTGTTATTATATGCGAACTCAATCAAAGGTAAGTTTTCATCCCAACTACCATTAAAATCAACAACACAGGCTTTCAATATATATTTTAAAGTTTGAATTGTCTTTTCTGCTTGACCATCTATCTGAGGGTGCAAGGCTGTACTAAGGTGAACTTGGATACGAAGATCCTTCTGGAAAGCTTTCCAAAAGTGAATGGTAAACTGCGTACCTCTATCTAAAATAATGGATAAAGGGACACCGTGCAACCTGAATAACTCTCTAACATAGAACTTGACATAATCCTCGGTTGAGTGCGAGGTATGGACTGGCAAGAAAAGGGTGGATTTGGTCATCCTGTCTACAATGACCCAAATCAAATCATACTAATGACGAGTACAAGGTACGCCCATTAGGAAATCCATGTTAACTTCTTCCCACTTCTATGTGGGAATACTGAACTCCTACATGGAAATACTAGGCTTTTGGTGCTCATCTTCACCTTCTGACATGTAGAGCATTTATCCACAAACTCTGCAATGTGTCTCTTGATTCTACTCCACCAATAGAATTCTCGCAAGTCGCGGTACATCTTAGTGGACCCTAGATGAATGGAGTAACACACACCATGCACCTCATCAAGGATTCATTAACTCACATAATTAACACATGGCACAAATAATCTACCATAAAAATGCTAAACACCATCTCCTCCTTGGGAGAAAACATCTACTTTCTGATCTCTGACTGACTCTTTCAGCTTAACTAAATTGGGATCTCTATCCTGCTTTTCTTTTAACTTAGAAACTAAAGATAATTCCAAACTATTCTACACCTAAACACTTCCCTCAGCCAAATAAACCAAATGGACACCTAGTCTGGCAAGATGATGAACTTCATGAACTAAATTTTTCTTACAATCCTCAACGTGAACAACACTTCCTATGGACAACCTACTGAGGGTATTTTCCACTACATTGTCCTTGCAGGGATGATACAAAATACTCATATGATAATTTTTCAACCACCCTAACCACCTTCTCTGACACAAGTTTTAGTCTTTCTACGAGAACACATACTGCAAGCTTTTGTGGTCTGTGAATACATTAAAATGCACACCATACAAATAGTGCCTCCAAATCTTTAAGGAAAACACAACAGCTACTAATTCAAGATCATGTGTGGGGTAATTCTTTTCGTGGGGATTAAGCTGTCTAGAGGCCTAGGCCACAAACTTACCCCTTTGCATCAAAACGCACCCCAAGCCAACTCTAGAAGAATCAAAATATACAAAAAATTCATCTGAACTGTCGTGTAAAGTGAAAATTGGGGTTGTAATGAGTCAAATATTCAACTCCTGAAAAACTCTTATCACAGGAATCTGGCCACTACAACTTGACTTTCTTCTGAGTCAATTTTGATATGGGGGATACAATTGAAGAAAATCCCAAAATAATCCATCGGTAATAGCCAACCAAATCCAAGAAACTCCTGATATTTGATGGAGAGATGGGTTTGGTCCAGTTTTTCACTACTTCAGTCTTTTGAGGATCCACTCTAATGCCATCACCAAAAATTATGTGACCAAGGAAAGCTACAGACCTTATCCAAAATTTGTGTTTATTGAACTTAGAGAACAAATGATGGGCTATGAGAGTCTGTAATACTATTTTGAGATGGTTTGCATGATCACTTTTATTACGGGAGTAGACAAGAATGTCATCAATAAAGACTATGATGAACATGTCAATGTTATGCTTGAACACTCGGTTCATCAAGTTCACGAAAGCTACTAGGGCATTGGTAATACCAAATGACATGACTAGAAATTAGAAGTGACCATACCAAGTTCTAAAAGTTATTTTTGGAATGTCACATTCTCTGACTCTGAGTTGATAATAGACTAATCTGAGGTATATCTTAGTGAAGTAACTAGCACCCTGAAGTTGGTCAAATAATTCATTGATTATAGGAAGTGGGCATTTATTCTTGACAAAGACTTTGTTTAACTGATGGTAGTCAATACAGAGAGAAATATCTTTCTTATGGATGAATAGAACTGGTGCGCCCCACGGGGAGACACTGGACCTGATGAATCCCTTATCTAGGAGATACTTCAACTACTCTTTTAGCTCTTTACGTTCAGCTGGAGCCATTCTGTATGGAAGAATAAAGATGGGCTGAGTGTCTGGAAGAAGGTCTATTCCTAAATCCATTTCCCTTTTGAGAGAAACTCCGGGGAGATCTTTGGGATACCCATATGGAAATTCACTTGCGACTGGAACTAACTTAAGGTTAGGAGTCTCAGAACTAAAGTCTTTGACTCACACAAAATGATAGGCACACTCCTTGGAAATCATTTTTCTCATTCTAAGGTATGAAACAAGTTGATCCTTAAATGTAGAAGTACTACACCTCCATTAAAGGACAGGTTCATTCGGGAACTAAAAACAGAAAATTCTTCTCCTACAATCAACTGAGGCATAGTATGAATGGAGCCAATCCATGTCGAGAATGACTTCAAAATCCATCATCTATTAATCTACTAAGTCTATGAAAGTAAATTTCTAAGATACCATAACTGAAGATTTCCTGTATACCCGCTGGGAAATGATAGACTTAGCCACTGGGGTAGAGACTGGGAAGGGCTCTATTAGGATTTTGGGACTAACTCCGAAGTTGACAACTATATAAGGAGTTACAAAGGACAAAGAAGCTCCAAGATCTAACAAAGCATAAACATGTATGTGAAAGACTTGCAATGTACTAGTAACTACATCAGGAGAACTCTCTTAATCCTATTGGGACTAAATTGCATAAAGCCTATTAGGGAGCTGCCCACAGGTAGCACTGGAAGTGACACCCTATTGAGATGGGTGACCTGACTGAACTGGGGGTCGATTATGTTGACTCTGTGAACTAACTTGGGGATACTCTCTTATTCTATGACCTAGATTACCACACCCAAAACATACATCGTTTCCATCCCGACAGATACCTTGATGGTTTCTACCGTACTTTTGGCAAAAAAGATTTGTTTGAGAACTTCTAACACTACCCTGAGATTTAGAGCTTGGCGCCCTATCCTTGTTACCATTTTTGAATTTAGGCACCGAAGCACTAGCTGAGGATAGATCTAGGATAGAATATTTCAGGCAGAACTAAGGATTATTGCAACCTTCTGACTTGGGCTGGGTGAAATTAAAGCTACATGTTCTAGCCCTCTTGTTTTCCCTCTCTTTATTCTTATTCTTTTGATCCTAAATCTGTTGAGCATGGACTATCAACCTAGACAAGTCTATCTCCTTAATTAGCATTGTGGTCCTACACTTTTTCACCACACTATCGTACACACCAGACATGAACTTACTCATCTTACATCTGCTATCAGCTACCACATGAGGAGCATACTTGGCCAACTGAGTAAACTTAAGGGAATACTCTTTCACACTTATGTTGACCTGCTTCAGGTTGATAAACTCTAACAAGTTAACTTTTCTCAATTCCAATAAAAAAACTTATCTAGAAAGGCAGTAGAGAACATATTCCTATTCTATAGGCCTTGCATTTGGGCCTCTATCTACCTTCCACTGCTTAAACCATGAATGAGCTACATCTTGAAGTTAATAGGCAACTAACATAGCACTCTCACTAGCATTTACCTCCATAATGTTTGTTACCTTCTGCACCATGTCAAGAAATTCTTGTGGGTTATCTTCATACTTAGACCTTAAAAATAAAGGAGGGCTCATCCGGGTGAAGTCACAAATTCTAGCTGCAGCAGTATTGGCCACTAGGTCAGCCTAAATAGAAGCTGGGCGTTCATTCTGGGCTGCTACAAAATAAGCTTGGGTGGTTAAAGATACTTTAAATTCTGCGTAAGAAATATGCTGATTCAAGGGATCTTTCTGAATGAGCGGAGTTGTTGGCTGGTTCCCAGTCCTTTTTCCATTGGACTTTCTAGGAGGCATGTTCTGTAACGAAAGGAAAAGTTGGATTAGATAGAGAGTTTAACTTGAGCTCATGCTCACTCTCATGATATAAACACTGAGAGAAGGGAATTTTTTACTAAAAATGCCTCAGAGCCTTTTGTCCATAAGTGTGGCGCGCTATACTCCCCTTCACAAGACCCTATTTGATCCGACTTTCATACTCCCTAGGACTTTTTAGAACCTTAGCCTCTGATGCTAAGTTTTTAACGCCCCAAGACTACACTCTGGATGCCACATGATTCTTTCGACCCCGAAGGATCATAAGTTAACCCTTGACTAGTACCTGATGTGAGCACAGAATAATAATACTAAAAATATATGCAAAATTTAGGGTGAAAATGCCATAAGGTTCATAAACTGAACACAAATACTGAATACTGGTAGTAATACTTAAAATACTAAACATCTATCAGAAGTAATCTAGTCCAAAAGCCTCTAACTATCTGAATATGGAGTTGATGGGACAAGTTCCCAACTAACTCTGACTACTCAACATACTAAATTTGCTGAAATGCTGAAATAAACAATATCCTCAATGGATGAGGATACACTACTGAATCTACAACTGATATCCTAAGATGCTAAGTATGTTTAGGAACCCATGCGTCTGAGCCTATGATATGATACATTATAGTGCAAAGAGAGTACGCGTCAGTACGTGGAGTGTACTGGTATGCTAAGTGATATAAGGCTAATATACATGGGTTCATATGCATGAGATGATAACTGACTGAATGAACATCATGAAGTAACTGTATGAGTGTACATGTAAAACTGTAACTGCTGAACATACTGTACATGTAATATTACGCATGTAGATATACATCATGTATTTGATATTATACGGAAACAAAGTACTGAATTTTGTTGGCTAAATAACTGATAACTGATAGCCATTATTCTATAGAATTGATTGAGTTTTTTACTGAATACTAAGACTGAAACTATAATTGTGGGAGTTATCTTCTAACCGACAAACCGCGATATAGACTAATTTGGGGTCCAACCTATGACCCTAGTTGGAAGGGTATTAGCATCTTGCCATGGGATACTAATAATACTGGGTCAACTCTAATCTAGCAGGAAGACTCATGAAATATATTTATATGATGGCATCAACCCTGGTCTGGCAGGAGAACGACTTACCCTACATTGGCAACGTAGTTCTGTAATGTAGGGACATCTATTAAGGGTCAAACCCTCTACTAGCAGAAATGCCCCCATCCCTATATTTGCTCGGTGCTAAATCCTACTCCCAACTGAATCAACACTAACCTGATGACTAGACTTTACTAGATTGACTGAGCTGACACTGATCATGTCGACTGATGATACACCCAAATTACACCTCTCTTACGAGAGAGTAAGCGGTCGTTGTCAAATATATAACCCAACTAGGTTGGGGTCGAATCCCACAGGGAATATGGTGTTAATTAAGTTGTATGCAGATTAGTTGACTTTTAATCGTTCATTTCCATAAAATAAATAGGTGGGATTTGATTCAGTTCATAAATTAATGGTTTTGGTTTAACAAGATGAAATACGTGTAGTAGTATTAAAATTCAGAGAAATAGCAAGCTAGGGTTATGTTCACCTTGTAGTTTTCAATACTTTCTAACTATGGGATTTACGAATTCATACATGCATTGTGCTTATAGAGAAACGTATTGTATTTAATAACATAATCCTAGTGTTTCTCAACTATCAAGGACTAATTAACTTTAGTTCTCTCGAATCAAAAGCGTTTACCAAAAATAATACGAAATCTCCAAGTAGTGAATCCTGCTAAGGCATTAACTTGTGAAATAGGGGTTGGTAATCCTATTTTCTTGTCACTACTCTCTTTTACAAACATCAACCTTTCTTTCGAATAAGTTGCATTTTAAGGTATATCCTCTATGTTTGCAACCACGAGAATTCAAGATAAGCGAAGAAAGTATGATATAAACAACTCAATGCATAATGAATTCAAAACCCAAAGTGATAGATTGTATGCTACAAGTCTTCCATAACCCTAACTAATAAACTTAGCTATTCATGAATAAAACAGAAATCACAATAGAAATATTCATCATACAAAAAACTAGAAGACGATCTTGGTGTGCGAATTGTGAGAACAAGAGAAAAATATTTTTCTCTCCCTCTCCCCAAGCTAAGCCGCCACTCTCCTTTCAAAAACTAATACAGAATAATTCAATAATGAATAAAAATTCAACATTAAGACTTTTAATAATCTTTTCTCTTATAATTACCTTCTAAGTCCCTGAACTAATTATAAATGACAAACTTGTCTTGGACATAATTTCTAGGCGCCACATTAGGTCCAGACTGCTACTCTCTCATGTGTCTTATGCCATCCGTATTCCATAGTCCCATTATGTCTTCATCTACCTCATTATTACCTAAAATCATGCTAATCACATCAGTTATCTTAATTACATAGAAGTAGAATAAAAACATAATAAACTAGGCATTTTGTTCTCTAAACATAGCTAAAACATGGATAAGTTATGGTGCTTAGGCGTATAAATACACCCAAGATCAACTGAGTGAACTGAACTAAGTTAACTGAGTACTACTGTTCTTGACCTTTATTGGGACTATTCTATAAATACTGCAGCTTTGTAAACAACTAGATTTTAGGTAATAAATACCCCTAGGTATCGATAGCATCAAAGATAAAACATAACAAATCTTGAAAGCATAACAATAGTCAATTTTTCACAATTCATTCACTGAGACATTTTGTCAAACACTTGGAGGTTATAAACTTGTACATGAATAAGAACACATGATAACTTGTCATGATTTCACTATTTAATTCACATGGACATTCTATCAAATACTTGGGGAGAATAATTAATTCACATGGTAATGGACAACACATAAGCATCATGACAACAACTTAAACTTTCAATTTTAAGGGTTTTAACATAGGAGTTACATCAATCAACATACATGCTATCTTATTTCATGAAACATATAATTAAATCTTGAATTGAAATCAATACAACAACACAAACATGAATACAACCCAATTTGTGCATATAAATCATAAGTCTAAAAACTTGTAGTTTTAAAAAAAGTGTTCTAGAACCCTAAGGGTGGAAGGAAACCCAAGAATGAACACCTAACATACCTTGATTATTGATTTCATGGGAATTATTGGTGATTTATTGGAACTTGATCTTGAGCTTAATGAACTAGGTCTGAACAAAATCATATGGGTGAAAATACCCAAAACAACTCAAACTGAAAGCTAGGTCTGAACGGAAATCTGAACATAAATCTGAAAGTCTCTAACCTATCTAAATAGGGAGTTGAAGGAACATGTTTCCAACTAACTCTGTAAAACTAAAATGAAGAAATAAATAAATGTATCAAATCATATTATCCTCCAATCAATAAGGACTCACTATGTCTATGCGACTGGAATGCTACCGCTACTGCTGGGATGGAGCTCGTGTCTCAGAACCTATGGTGTAATATGAAAAGAAAACACCATAGCACAAATGCGTCAATACAAATGGAGTAATAAGTATACGAGGAAGGTAGGCTGAACATAAAGGGTTTCATGCATGAACAACACTGACTGACTAATATGAACGTGGGAGTGCAAACATACATATATAGAAACTGGGATCATGAATACGTGATAGCATGACCTTTAATCTAATACATGGTTTACAGATAACTTTCATGACTGATACTGCAACTGATAACATGGACGACTGTATCTGACAGTCCTGTATATATGAAAATCGGAAGAACGCCCTGAGTTCTTTTTCAGAGACTGATACTGAAACTGTGGGAGGTAGTGTTTAACCGACATGCCCTATGTATGATGTTATGGCTAAGATGGGGTCCAATCTCTTCCCCAACTGGAGGGGTGTCAATACCGTGCCACGGGTAAGGACAGCCTATGAGTGACCCTTATCTGACAGGTACTTAATAAGAACGGTGGGAACCCTAAACTGACTGGTTAAGCCACCTCATCAACCCTAATCTGACGGATTAAGATGTCTCAACCTATGCTAGCTACGTAGTTCTAGAACACAAGGGTGACTACTAAGAATCACACCCTGAACTGGAGGGTAAGTTCCTATCCTTGGGTTCACTCGGTGCTAACTTGTAGTCCCATCTGGAGGGACTGGAAATGAATAACTGATTATACATGACTTAATTTTACTGAATTCCAACTGGCGGAATGTTACTGATATCTGATAACTGACTAAGATCATGAGGTTTTCAAGAGTCACATGACTGACTGAAGTCTATGGAATCATAGCTTGAGTTCAGATATCGTGAAACATGACATGGCTCTAGGAACACAACTATAGTTTTTGGATACAAGTACCCCTAGGACTCGATAGGAGAAAACTGACACACATGACATGACATGATCAAAAGATTTGAGTCCACAATTCACAATATCATAAGTAAGGATTTCATAATAAGAATGATTCTCCACTAACTATCACATAATCGAGAATGCACACAATATGTATATACCTGCATGGGTTCAATAATATGGTCATTCCATATCACAACAATATCATGAGCATCTCATACAACATCTTCAATTCAAGACAATAGCATGTGGATCACGTTGAACATAAACTTTGAACATGAAATAGTCATTTAGGACTTATTATGTCATAAAAGCATGATTTCTATTCCCTTAGGTATTTTCACAAACACCTTACATGCACATCTTAGGCATAGGTGGATTCATCAAGATTTCAAACATTCAACCACCAATTTCACATGTTTATACGTTAAATACCACCATATCCTTACACAAAACATACAAAGATCCCATCTTAGGCATCATTAAACTCCAACCACATGAACATCAACCAACAACAACATAAAAATCATAATACATAATTTAGAAGATGGTTCTTGAGCTTCATGGACGAAAGGAGTCCACAACTCACGCATCCCTTAGAAGGAAGATTCTTGATGATTGACGAAGGAATTTCCTTGAAATCAGATCTTCAAGCTTACTTATGCAACCCTAGTTGTTTTTCTCTTTTAACGCTCTTGGATGATTAGCTTTGAGATAATAATAGGGTTGTAATATGTATAAAAGCTATATATTTATTATGGTTAAGTTTAGGGACGTGTAAGGAGTGTTAAAATACTTAATTACCCTTAAAATAACTCAAAACGGAGTGTTTTTGCCACTTGGAACTAACTTAGGCGGCCCCCAAGTAATTGGCCAAGCTAGGTTGGGCGGCGCCTAACCAATCGCCTATCCTTAATGTCTCTCACAAAAATTGGCATAACTTTTCACTCGGGTAATGGATTAAGGAAAAATTGGTATCGTTGGAAAGCTAATTCGATTCTTTAAAATTTGGTGGGTCTAAATAAGCCAAAATACCACATTAACATAGAGTTTTACGAGTTCAAAGATGACCCTTGCAAAATCAAACACTCAAACTTGATGGATTCAAAAACTTTTAGCTTGTATTACCTTAAGTGACTCATATGAGCATGCTTACGACATCGCAAACTATCTTATCGCTAGGATATTCATTGTAAGACATGTACTAAAATGCTACTCACAAGATAGAAGGTTTCATACGTAGGAATACTTATTCACTTCCTAGCTTAGAAACATGCGTGGTATTACAATATCTCCCCCTTGGGAACATTCGTCCTCGAATGAGAATTTACTGAAAAGGGATACAAGACAATAGAACCTGAACTGAACATAAAGAACTGAAACTTGATCTCATGACTGACATGCTAAACATAGTGAAATCGTGCATATCTGATGCACGAACAACTGAGACATGAATGGATGACTGGGTATGAAACGGTTAATAGGTACCAAGTTTATACTGGAAACATGAACATGTAACTGAATAAGCTTAAGGAGAACTATTACCTTGATCTTGATCTAAATTGGCCGGGAAGAGGTGAGGATACTTGGTACGCATATCTGCTTCTTCTTCCTATGCAGCTCCCTCATGAGACTGATTTTGCCAAAGAACCTTGACTAGAGAGACTTCTTTGTTCCTTAATCTACGAGTCTGATAATCTAATATTTCGACTGGAATCTCTTCATAAGAGAGGCTGTTATGAATATCGATACTCTGAATAGGGAAAACAACTGCTGGGTCACCTATGCACTTCTTGAGTAGAGAGACATGGAAGACTGGATGGACTGAGGCTAGATCTGAAGGCAACTCAAGCTCATAAGATACCTTGCCTAAGCAACAGAGAATTCTGAAGGGACCGATATATCCGGGACTGAGTTTCCCTTTCTTGCCGAACCTCTTCACTCCCTTCATAGGATAGATCTTAAGATAGACATAGTCATTGACCTCGAACTCGAGATCTTTTCTACAAACATCTGCATAGGACTTCTGTCGGCTCTGAGAAGCCCGGAGTCTCTCTCTGATCAACTGAAATTTCTCTAAGGCATCGAATACTAAGTCAGGACCTATGATTGAGGCCTCACTAGCTTCAAACTAACCAATCGGAGATCAACATCTCCTACCATAGAGAGCTTCGAATGGAGCCATCTGAATACTAGAATAATAGCTATTATTGTATGCAAACTCAACTAAAGGAAAGTGGTCATCCCAACTTCACTTGAAGTCAATTTCAAACTCCCTTTGCATATCATCAAGAGTTTGAATGGTCCTCTCTGCTTGACCATCTGTCTGAGGATGAAATGCTATGCTGAGATGGACTTGGGTACTGAGACCCTTTTAGAATGCTTTTCGAAAGTGAGAGGTGAACTGGGTACCTTTGTCTGAGATGATAGATAGTGGAACACCGTGTAACCTGAGTAACTCTATGATATAGTGTTTGGCATAAACCTCGGCGGAATAAGAAGTACGAACAAGAAGGAAATGAGATGACTTTGTCATTCTATTTATAATGACCCAGACTGAATCATGATGATGACGTGTTCTAGGCAAACCCATCACGAAGTCTATGTTCAATTTTTCCCACTTCCAAGTAGGAATGGTGAACTCTTGTATGGAACAACTAGGTTTCTGATGCTCTATCTTAACCTGCTGACATGTAGAGCACTTAGCCACAAACTCTGGAATATCTCTCTTCATCCCACTCCACCAATAGATCTCCCGCATGTCGCGGTACATCTTAGTTGTCCCTGGATGAATAGAGTATCGCACACCATGTGCTTCTATAAGAATTCGCTGCCTCAATTCATCTACACCTGGAACACATAGAAGACCCTGACAACGAAGAACACCATCTCCCCCTTGGGAGAAAACCTCAAATTTCTGATTCTGAACTGACTCTTTGAGCTTGACAAGGCTAGGATCCCTGTCTTATTTCTCTTTCACCTCAGAAACTAGAGATGACTCTGAACTACTATGAACACTTACACGACCCTCTGAAAAATTGACTAAGCAAATGCCTAGTCTGGTAAGCTGATGGATCTCCTGAGCCATCTTTTTCTTACTATCCTCAATATGAGAAATACTACCCATGGAGAGTCTACTGAGAGCGTCATCCACAACATTGGCCTTGCCCGAATGATAAAGAACTCTCATGTAGTAATCCTTCAAGAGCTCTAACCACCTTCTCTAGCAAAGATTGAGATCTTTCTGGGAAAAGACATACTGGAGGCTTTTATGGTTGGTGAAGACATCTACATGAACTCCATAGAGATAATGCCTCCAAATCTTCAAGGTAAAAACTACCACTGCTAACTCAAGATCATGAGTAGTATAATTCTTCTCATGTGGCTTTAACTGTCTGGAGGTGTAGGCTATGACCTTACCATGCTGCATGAGTACACAACCTAAATCCACTCTGGATGCATCACAATAGACTAGAAAACCATCTGAACCATCTGGAATAGCTAGAACTAGAGCTGAGGTGAGTCGAGTCTTTAACTCTTGAAAGCTCTTCTCGCATGAATCTGACCACTGAAACTTAATCTTCTTCTGAGTCAATCTGGACATGGGAGATGAAATAGAAGAAAATCACTCAAAAAACCATCTGTAATAGCCATCCAAATCCAAGAAACTCCTGATATCTGATGAAGATACGGGTCTGGGCCAATTTCTTACTGCCTCAGTTTTCTGAGGATCTACTCTAATGCCATCACCGGAAACAATATGGCCAAGGAATGCTACTGATCTTAGCCAAAATTCGCACTTGCTGAACTTAGCGAATAACTGGTGATCCCTGAGAGTCTGAAGAACAATCCTGAGATGGTCTGCATGATCACGCTCTGTGTGAGAATAGACCAGAATATCATCTATAAAGACTATGAAAAATATGTCCAAGTACTGCTTGAACACACGGTTCATCAAATCCATGAAATCTGCAGGGGCATTGGTAAGACCAAATGACATGACTAAAAATTTGAAGTGACCATACCGAGTACGGAAAGCTATTTTTGGAATGTCACATTCTCTAACTCTGAGCTGATGATAGCCTGATCTGAGGTCTATCTTGGAGAAATAATTTGCACCCTAAAGTTGGTCGAATAGGTCATCAATCCTGGGAAGAGGATATCTGTTCTTGATCGTGACCTTGTTGAGTTGATGGTAATAAATACACATCCTGAGAGACCCATCTTTCTTGCACACGAATAGTACTGATGCACCCTATGGGGAAACGCTGGGTCTGATGAATCCCTTATCTAAGAGATCCTTCAACTGATCTTTCAGTTCCTTGAGTTTTATCGGTGCCATTCTGTATGGTGGAATAGAAATGGGTTCACGATCCGGAAGAAGGTCTATGCCGAAGTCTATTTCCCTTTTGGGAGGAATGCCTGGAAGATCTTTGGGAAAGACATCTGAGTATTCATTAACAACAGGGACTGTTTTGAGGCTAGGATATTTATAACTGAAATCTTTAACATGCATGAGATGATACACACACCCCTTAGAAATCATTTTTCTTGCCCGATGGTAGGAAACAAGTTGACCCTTAAACGCTGAAATGCTACCCTTCCACTCTAGGATGGGCTCATTCGGGAACTGAAACTGAACTATCCTATTTCTACAGTCAACTGTGGCATAGCAGGAATAAAGCCAATTCATACTAAGAATGACATCAAAATCAGTCATCTCTAACTCCACTAAATCTGCTGACATGGATTTCTGAGACATCATAATCAGACAGTTCCTGTATACCCACTGAGCTATGATGGTTTTACCTACTGTGTTAGAGATTGAAAAGGGCTCTGCTACAATTTTAGGGCTGATTCCAAAATCGCCTGCTATGTATGGAGTAACAAAAGACAAGTATGCACCTGGGTCTAGCAAATAATAATCATGAACATGGAAAGAAAGACAAGTCCCGAACCCTATATGCTTTGGGATTGGACACTGGATTGGCAAGAATGACTGGTGTCTGTTCATTCTGTGCAGCTAAGGACTGAGAAAGTGTGGTAAATGCGGCTCTAAACTCCGCATGGGAAACATGTTCGCCCAAAGGATCTTTGGGATGAGGAGCTGGCTGGTTTCTTCTCTTTGGGGCCATGGTCTTGAATAAGAGAAAAATGGATTAGACGGAGAGTTTAACTTGTGATTATGCTCACTAGCACGACATGAATACTGAAGAAAGGGGACGTTGCTAAAACATCTTATAGCCTCCTATACATAAATGTGGAACGCAACACACCCATGTACAAGACTCTACTAGATGCGGGTTTTAGACTTCCTAGGACTCTATTGAACCTTAGTCTCATATACCAAGTTTGTAACACCCCGATTCGCTAAACCAGAATGCTACACGGCGCTCATGACCTCGAGGGACCACAAGCTAACCCATGTCTGATATTTGTACCTGTATACTTCAAATCATGATATAATAATGAGGAATACATAAAATTGTAAGGCTATAAGGTTCAACTGAATAAAATCATATGGGTGAAAATACCCAAAACAACTCAAACTGAAAGCTAAGTCTGAACGTAAATCTGAACATAAATCTGAAAGCCTCTAAACTCTCTGAATAGGGAGTTGAAGGAACATGTCTCCAACTAACTCTGTAAAACTGAACTGAAGAAATAAATAAATGTATCAAATAATATTGTCCTTGAATCAATGAGGATTCACTGTGTCTTTGCGACTAGAATGCTACCGCTACTGCTAGGCTGGAGCTCGTGTCTCGGAACCTATGGTGTAACATGAAAAGAAAGCACCATAGTGAAAATACGTCAGTACAACCGGAGTACTGAGTATACGAGGAAGGTAGGCTGAACATAAAGGGTTTCATGCATGAACAACATTGACTGACTAATATGAACGTGGGAGTGCAAACACATATATATAGAACCTGGGACCATGAATACGTGATAGCATGACCTGTAAGCTAATACATGGTTTACTGATAACTTTCATGACCAATACTTCAACTGATAACATGGACGACTATATCTGACAGTCCTGTATATACTGAAATCTGAAGAACGCCCTGAGTTCTTTTTCTGAGACTGAGACTAAAATAGTGGGAGGTAGTGTTTAACCGACATGCCCCATGTATGCTGTTATGGGTAGGATGGGGTCCAATCTCTGCACCCACTGAAGGGGTGTCAATACCGTGCCACGGGTAAGGACAGCCTGTGAGTGACCCTTATCTGGCAGGTACTAAATGAGAACGGTGGGAAACCTAAACTGACGGGTTAACCCACCTCATCAAACCTAATTTGATGGTTTAAGATGTCTCAACCTATGCTGGCTACGTATTTCTGGTGTTCACATACCATAAAAGTTTACAGTATGTATTTTCTCAGAAATACTTGAACTTGCATTATAGAAGGTGGTTAGAATTGTTGAAAGACTATGACATGAGTGTTATTTAGTGATGCCTCAGAAAAAATTTTCCGTGAAGATCTCAGATGAAAATGTGTTGTATTCTGTTCTTTATCATGATTAATAATTTTTCTGTGCGGAATTTCTGGATATCCGACCCGTTATCGCGTAGAGCATCGAATAATCTTTCCAATCTAACCGTGAATAGTGGTGAACAGTTATCCGACCCGTCATCGCGTAAAGTCCTTTTTCCAATGAAATTGGTTTCATCCAATTTGTCCATCGGAGAAAAAAGTTATGGTCGATCTACTTCAACCTATCAAAACAGTCAACCAAAGGACAGATTTGGCATTATTTGATTTTTAAGGGTATTTTGGTCATTACCACTCCAATCCATCTGGGTAAACCATGGATTTAGGTCTATTAAGAACATTCAATAGCGCATTTCTCTCCAAAATTTCCTAAGGCTCAAACCCCAACCCTACTACTCCAAATTTCATCCTTCTATGTCTCTTGATTGAACCGTAGAAATTTTAAATTGATTTAGGATTTGAGTTGATCATGTTAAAGGCTTCAAGAAGCACCCTTTATTTTCGTGAATAAATTTTCGGAGTCAGAAGTTCATATTCATCTTTCATTTTTAGGAATGTGGGGCTTTGAGCAAGATTATCCTTTTGATCTTGTGCCCGGTATTTTTGTTGAATTACATTGACATGAGATTTTACATGTTTTATCATGAATTGGAAATATGGTTTTATATCTTATATTATTGTCCATGAGCTATGGGATTATGTCATCCGATATGTATATGATGTTGAGATGGGATTATGTCAAAAAAGTATTTGATTATGAGAGTATGATGATTTAATTTGTTAAGCCTTGATTTATACAATCATTCCACAGTTTCCTTATTATGAATTTATAATTGATATTGGAAATTCTATATCCCTACTATGGGTTGATGTCTCAAGTACCTTTAGAGTTGGATGGTAAATTGAGAAATGTTGATATTGAAGTTGCAATGAGTCTTGGTATTTTCTAGATGGTTTTGATGAGTTAAATTGTTGAAAATATTATGTATTGAGTCTTCATATCCTTGTCTAAATGTCGAGTCAGTTATGTTTCAATGCATTGATACCTTGTCTATGTTGAGGAAGATTAAAATATTTTGAGCTCAAATATGTTGAGTTAGGAATCCACAAATTGATATGATTTGATAAATGAGAAGGAGATTTGATTTGGTCTTTATGATAGACCCTTGTGATGTTGTGGTAGATTTCCTAACGCGTTCTGAGCTTGTCGGGGAGTAGTACTTAGCACCGATAGGGAAATTTGGTATTTCCCCAAACCTATGTACCACCGTAGGGTTGTTTGATGATGATATTATTGTCCAGAGAGCCCGATTGTGATTATTGCATTTTTAAGGTCGTACTCCCTGGCAAAGAGTATGACGCTCCCGCCAACGGGGGTTTCATATATTGGTATTCCACGTAGCTCACATGGGGTTGTCGGTTATAGGAAACTCCCCTGTCCATAAGAGTCATGTTTATTGAAATACCAAGTCACTCCGAGTTTTGATGTGGTAAGTCATGTTGCCTATGATAATCTTTAATGATTTATGTGGTTTTTCTCCTACATTTCCTATCTAAGATGTTATGAGTTGCATTATTCAATGTTACTCAAGCTAGGTGTGTCATTATGGTCCATATGTACGTTTTTTTATGAAATTTATGATATTATTTATATTTTGCATGCGCCCCCACATACTTAGTACGTTTCTTGTGTTGACCCGCATATTTCTCTATGGGCTACATTCTTACCATGATGTAGGTTCAAGTACTCAGCCTCTGCCACGACAGTGATATCTGAGTGTCGCATCTACGTTCCTTCAGTGGTGAGTCCTCATGGTTCGAGGACCAAGTTGCTAGTTTTGGTGCTGTTATTTTGTGATCTCTTTGGTCTGTTAAGTCAGTTGGGGATTTGTCCCAATGGCTCGTTGATTTTGCTGTATAGAGGTTATTTCAGACTAGTGTATTGTTTGGTTGGTTTGTGTATATACATTCCATATATGTACAGTCTAACGATATTCCGTGCCATGTGCGATGTGATATGATATGTACTTATTTATATATCCTTAGCATAGCGTGTATGTTGGTGTGTTAGAACCTAAGGATAGTGTTTTGGCTTAAAGGGTTAGCTTGAGGCTACGTGTAGCCTTGGGCACCGTGTGGCATCTCGGGATGATATTTGGGGCATTATAAATTTGGTATCAGAGCCCAAGGTTGTGAAGAGTCCTAGGGAGTCTGACAAGCCGCGTTACGTAGAGTCTTGAGCATCGGTGTGTAGCGCGCCACACCTATGATCAAGAGGCTGCGGGGCATTCTAGGAAATGTCGTTTTTTTCTTTCTACAAGAGTCTATCATGCTTACAGTTGTTTTCTTATGCTGTTAATTCATGAGTTCTAACGACAGAAAATACCTCCACGTCGAGCTCACAGAAACAACAACAAACTTTAACTTGTTGATACGTTACATGAGACGGTATCCCATGCCAAATTTTGGGTAGATTTTCAGACGCTAGCCCAGGCAGTTACCACCAATACTCAGGCCAACACTCTACCTCCGCAGGAAAATAATTCGGCAGCAGCACAAATTCGTGATTTTATGCGAATGAATCCGCCTGAGTTTCATGGGTCGAGAGTAGGTGAGGACCCACAGATGTATGTTGATGAAATGAAGAAAATTACACAGATTATGCACGTGACCAAGGAAAAAAGTGTAGATCTAGCTTCTTATCCGTTGAAGAATGTTGCCTATGACTGGGCGCAGATATGGAATAAGGGTAGAGAGAAAGATACCACTCCGGTGACTTGGCAATTATTCCAAGATGATTTCTTGGATAGATTCTTTCCTCTTGAGTTATGGGAAGCTAAGATAGAGGATTTTATGAATTTGAGACAAGGCTCTATGTCGGTTAAGGAGTATTGTCTTAAGTTTAATCAGTTATCGAAGTACGCTCCTAATATGATGGCTGACTCGAGGACTAGTATGAGCAAGTTTCTAACTGGGGTGTCGAGTTATATGGTGAAAGAATGTATATCTTCTATGATCAATAGTGAGATTGATCTTCCTAGGTTAATGATTCATGCCCAACAGATTAAGTCAGACAAGATAAAGGAAAGAGAAAGAGTAAGAGGGATTAAGAGAGTTAGATTGGAGCAACAGGGGTCTGGTTAGACTAGATTCTCCGGAGGGAGTCGCCCTCAGTTTCAGAGACGTCCATTTATACCTGCGCCTTCCTCAGCTAGTGCTCCCGTATATCGGGGAAGGTAGGAGTTAGGGAATAGGTCGGTACCTTCTAGGTCTCAAGATAGTATAAGCAACCGGCCTCATCCTCCTTTATGTGCTAAGTGTGGTAAAGACCATTTTGGGGAGTGTTATGGGGCAGCGGGGCTGTTTTGATTGTGGCAAGTTGGGCCACATACTTAGAGACTTCTCGTATGCCAGACAGCAGAGTCGTGATGCCCGTCTCCAGAGTAAAGCTACCAGTGCCCCACCTCCCGCAGCCCATCCAGTTCCTCCTCAGGGTGCTTCATCTAGTACTGTTGGCGGTCAACGCTAGAATCGTTTCTATGCTATACCACCTCATCAGGAGTAGGAGGACTCTCCCAATGTTGTCACTGGTATGCTCCGTGTTTTCTATTTTGATGTCTATGTGTTGATGGACCCAAGTTCGAGTTTTTCTTATGTGACACCTCTGGTTGTTGTAAATTTTGAAACGGATCCTGAACTAATTTCTGAGCCTATTTTGATTTCTACTCCGGTAGGAGAGTCTATCATTGCTAAGCAGGTGTATAAGAAATGTCCCATTACTGTCTTTCATCGGGTTATGTATGCTGATTTGATTGATCTAGATATGGTTGACTTTGATATCATTCTGGGTATGGATTGGCTTCACTCATGCTATGCGTCTATTGATTGTCGTGCCCGTGTGGTCAAGTTTCAGTTTCCTGATGAACCTATCCTCGAATGGTGCAGGAGTTCTGTGATTCCTAAGGTTCGTTTCATATCTTATCTCAAAGCTAGGAAGTTGATTTCCAAGGGTTGCATCCACCATTTGGTTCGGGTTAAAGACACTAAGTATGAAACCCCGACCATTCAGTCAATTAATGTTGTTAATGAGTTTCTTGATATCTTTTCGGAAAATCTCCCTGGAATACCTCTTGATAGAGAGATAGAGTTCAGGATTGACCTTCTTCCCGATACTCAGCCTATTTCCATTAGTTCGTATCGCATGGCTCCCACGGAACTTAAAGAGTTGAAAGAGAAATTGAAAGATCTTTTAGACAAAAGCTTTATCAGACCTAGTATGTCCCCGTGGGGTGCACCTGTCCTATTTGTGCATAAGAAAGATAGTTTTTTGCGGATGTGTATTGATTACCGATAGCTTAATAGGGTTACTATCAAGAATAAATATCTGCTTCCTCGAATTGATGATTTATTTGATCAATTGCAAGGTGCGAGCTACTTTTCGAAGAGAGACCCCAAATCCGGTTATCACCAACTTAAGGTTAGGGAATGTGATATCCCCAAGACAGCCTTCCGAACCCGTTACGGTTATTTTGAATTTCTAGTGATGTCTTTCGGGTTAACTAATGCTTCAGCGGCTTTCATGGATCTTATGAACCGTGTATTCCATCCATATCTGGATTTATTTGTAATAGTGTTCCTTGAGGATATTCTTATTTACTCCCGAAGTGAGGGTGATCATGCGGATCATCTTCGAATCGTGTTGGAAACTCATCGAACTCATTGGTTGTATGCTAAGTTCAGTAAGTGTGAGTTCTGGCTGAACTCTGTAGCCTTCTTGGGTCATGTTGTTTCTTCCGAAGGTATTAGAGTTGATCCTCAAAAGATAGAGGCTATAAAGAGTTGTCCTAGACCTCTTTCTCCATCTGATATCCAAAGTTTCTTAGGTCTAGCTGGTTATTATCGTTGTTTTGTTGAAGGGTTTTCATCTATTACATCTCCTATGACCCGTTTGACCCAAAAGAAAGTGAAGTTCATATGGGCCGAATCTTGCGAGAAGAGTTTTCAGAAGTTGAAGACTCGACTCACTTCAGCCCCTGTGTTGACTTTGCCTGACGGTGTTGATGGTTTTGTGGTGTATTGCGATGCTTCCAGAGTCGGTTTAGGTTGTGTATAGATGCAAAAGGGCAAGGTTATAGCTAATGCTTCCAGGCAGCTAAAGCCTCACGAGAAGAATTATCCTACCCATGACCTTGAATTAGCTGCCGTGGTTTTTGCTTTGAAAATCTGGAGACATTATTTATATGGTGTCCATGTCACGTCTTCACGGACCATAAGAGCTTGCAGTATGTATTCACCCAAAAGGAGTTGAATCTTAGGCAGAGACGATGGTTAGAACTGTTGAAAGATTATGATATGAGCGTGCTATATCATTCGGGCAAGGACAATGTAGTAGCAGAAACCCTTAGTCGGAAGTCCATGGGTAGCATAGAACATATGGATATTAGTAAGAAGGAGTTGGCCCGTGAGGTACATCGTTTGGCTAGATTGGGGGTTAGGTTGTTTGGTGATGCTGAGGGTAGTATAGGAGTGCAAAGCGGTTCCGAATCCTCTTTAGTTTTGAAAGTGAAGGAGAAGCAAGACAGGGATCCTACCTTGATCAGCTTAAAATAGTCAGTTAAAGACCAAAAGGTGGAGGTTTTCTCCTAAGGGGGAGATGGCATTTTGAAACTCCAAGAAAGATTATGTGTTCCTGATGTTGATAACTTGAAGAAGAGGATCATGGCGGAAGCGCATGGTACGCGATACTCCATCCATCCTGGTGCCACCAAGATGTACTATGATTTGCGGGAAATCTATTGGTGGAACGGTATGAAGAGGAACATAGCAGAATTTGTGGCGAAGTGTTCCACGTGTCAACAAGTTAAAATAGAGCATCAAAGGCCCAGTGGCGTGATGCAAGAGTTTAGCATTCCTACTTGGAAGTGGGAAGAAGTGAATATGGACTTCATAGTTGGTTTTCCTCCTTCTCGTCGCCATCATGATTCGATTTGGGTTGTCGTAGATCGGCTGACAAAATCAGCTCATTTCTTGCCTGTGCATTCATCATATACAGCTGAAGATTATACTAGAATATATATTTGGGAACTCATCAGAATTCATGGAATCCCTTTGGCTATTATTTCTGACAGAGGTACTCAGTTTACCTCTCAATTTTGGAAATCTTTCCAGAAGGGTCTCGGTACCCAAATTCGTTTAAGTTCTGCTTTCCATCCGCAAACAGATGGTCAGGCCGAGCAGACCATTCAGACTTTAGAAGATATGTTGAGGGCTTGTGTTCTAGATTTTAAAGGTAGTTGGGCTGAGCACTTAGCATTAATGGAGTTTTCTTACAATAACAGTTTTCATGCTACTGTTGGAATGGCCCCATTTGAAGCTTTGTATGGTAGAAGGTGTAGATCACCCATTGGTTGGTTTGAAGTTGGTGAGTCTGCCGTGAATGGATCGGATGCAGTGTTCGAGTCCATGGAGAAGGTTAAGTTAATTCGGGAAAGGTTGAAAACCGCCCAAAGTCATCAAAAATCATACGCAGATGTAAGGAGGAAAGACCTTGAATTTGATGTTGGTGATTTAGTGTACTTGAAATTTTCACCCATGAAAGGGGTGAAGAGATTTGGGAAGAAAGGGAAACTAAGTCCCCGTTACATTGATCCCTATAAGATTGTGGATTGCATTGGGAAGGTAGCGTATAAGGTTGAATTGCCCGCGGAGTTATCTAACGTCCATCTGGTTTTCCATGTTTCTATGCTTAAGAAGTCTATTGGTGATTCTGTTGTGATTGATCCTTCTGAAAGCTCGGGTATTCAAGATAGTCTTTTATATGAAGAGATTCTGGTTGAGGTTTTTGACTTTCCAGTTTGTAGGCTAAGAAACAAGGAAGTTCCTTTGGTTAAAGTGCTTTAGCGAAATCAATCCGTGGAGAGTGCTACTTGAGAAGCCGAAGCGGATATGCGCGCCAGATATCCCCACCTCTTTTCTATGATATCCATAAAAAATCTAGAATGGAGTATATGGTTGGACAAGATGATTTTTCTCTATATACTCATTTTCATAGTATTCTTGACCTACCTATCAACATTTGAGGACGAATGTTTCCAAGGGAGAGATGATGTGATGCCCCGGAAAAATTTTCCGTTAAAATCTCTGACGAAAATGTGTAGAATTTTGTTCTTTATCGTGATTAATAATTTTTCTGTGTGGAATTTATGGATATGCGACCCGTCATCATGTAGAGAATTGAATAAGCTTTCCAACAATATGTGGATCATCCAAAACGGACACTCGAGCGATAAGTTATGATCATTCCGATCTAACCGTGAATAGTGGTGAACAGTAAATGTGCAGGAAAAAAATACTGAGGCCAGACAAATTTTAGTGTCAAATTCAAACGATCATAACTCCTTGTACATAATGATCTGGGTGATCTACTATATATCAACAGAAATATCTGAAAGTCCTCTTTCCAATGAAATTGGTTTCATCCAATTTGTCCATCGGAGAAAAAAGTTATGGTCGATCTACTTCAGCCTATCAAAACAGTCCACCAAAGGACAGATTTGACATTATTTGATTTTTAAGGGTATTTTGGTCATTCCCACTCCAATCCATCCGGGTAAACCATGGATTTAAGTCCATTAAGAGCATTCAATAGCTCATTTCTCTCCAAAATTTCCTAAGGCTCAAACCACAACCCTACTACTCCAAGTTTCATCCTTCTATGTCTCTTGATTGAACCGTAGAAATTTCAAATTGATTTGGGATTCGAGTTTATCATGTTAAGGGCTTCAAGAAGCACCCTTTATTTTCGTGAATAAAGTTCCGGAGTCGAAAGTTCATATTCATCTTTTATTTTTAGGTATGTGAGGCTTTGAGCAAGATTATCCTTTCGATCTTGTGCCCGGTATTTTTGTTGAATTACATTGATATGAGATTTTACATGTTTTACCATGAATTGGAAATATGGTTTTATATCTTATATTATTGTCCATGAGCTATGGGATTATGTCATCCGATATGTGTATGATGTTGAGATGGGATTATGTCCAAAACGTATTTGATTATGAGAGTATGATGATTTAATTTGTTAAGCCTTGATTTATACTATCATTCCACTATTTCCTTATTATGAATTTATAATTGATATTGGAAATTATATATTCCTACTATGGGTTGATGTCTCAAGTACCTTTAAATGAGAGTTGGACGGAAAATTGAGAAATGTTGATATTGAAGTTGCAATGTGTTTTGGTATTTTCCGGATGATTTTGATGAGTTAAATTGTTGAAAATATTATGTATTGATTCTTCATATCATTGTCCAAATGTCGAGCTGGTTATGGTTCAATGCATTGATATATTGTCGATGTTGAGGAAGATTAAAATGTTTTGAGCTAAAATGTGTTGAGTTTGGAATCCACAAATTGATATGATTTGATAAATGAGAAGGAGATTTGATTTGGTCTTTATGATAGACCCTTGTGGTGTTGTGGTGGATTTCCTAACGCGTTCTGAGCTTGTCGGGGAGTAGTACTTAGCACCGAGAGGGAAATTTGGTGTTTTCCCAAACCTATGTACCACCGTAGGGTTGTTTGATGATGATATTATTGGACAGAGAACCCGATTGTGATTATTGCAGTTTTAAGGTCGTACTCCCTGGCAAAGAGTATGACACTCCTGCCAACGTGGATTTCAAACATTGGTATTCCACGTAGCTCAAGTGGGGTTGTCGGTTATAGGAAACTCCCCTGTCTATAAGAGTCATGTTTATTGGTATACCGAGTCACTCCGAGTTTTGATGTGGTAAGTCATGTTGCCTATGATAATCTTTAATGATTTATGTGGTTTTTCTCCTACATTTCCTATCTAAGATGTTATGAGTTGCATTATTCAATGTTACTCAAGCTAGGTGTGTCATTATGGTCCATATGTACGTTTTTTTATGAAATTTATGATATTATTTATATTTTGCATGCGCCCCCACATACTTAGTACGTTTCTTGTATTGACCCGCATATTTCTCTATGGGCTACATTCTTACCATGATGTAGGTTCAAGTACTCAGCCTCTGCCACGACAGTGATATCTGAGTGTCGCATCTACGTTCCTTCAGTGGTGAGTCCTCATGGTTCGAGGACCAAGTTGCTAGTTTTGGTGCTGTTATTTTGTGATCTCTTTGGTCTGTTAAGTCAGTTGGGGATTTGTCCTAATGGCTCGTTGATTTTGCTGTATAGAGGTTATTTCAGACTAGTGTATTGTTGGGTTGGTTTGTGTATAGACATTCCATATATGTACAGTCTAATGATATTCCGTGCCATGTACGATGTGATATGATATGTACTTATATATTTATCCTTAGCGTAGCATGTATGTTGTTGTGTTGGAACCCAATGGTAGTGTTTTGGTTTAAAGGGTTAGCTTGAGGCTACATGTAGCCTTGGGCACCGAGTGGCATCTCGGGATGATATTTCGCGGTGTTACATCATTATCATTCGGGCAAGGCTAATATATTGATTGATTCTCTCAATAGATTGTCCATGGGTAGTGTTACTCACGTTAAGGATGGTAAGAAGAATTTAGTTTAGTAAGTTCATCAGCTTTCCAGGTTGGGTGTACGTTTGGTTGATTCAGTTGAGGGTAGTGTTTGGGTGCAGAAAAGTTTGAAATCATCTTTGGTAACTGAAGTAAAAGAAAAGTAGGACAGAGATCCCAGTTTAGTTAAGCAGAAGGTGTCAGTAAGAGTTCAGAAAGTAGAGGTTTTCTCCCAAGAGGAGATGGTGTGTTGCGTTGCTAGGGTATACTATGTGTGTCGTATATGGATGGCATGAGGCAGTGGATTCTTGTATAAGTGCATGGTACACGTTACTCAATTCACCCAGGGCCACTAAGATGTACCGTAATTTGTGGGAAGTCTATTGGTGGAGTGGGATAAAGAGAGACATTGCAGAGTTTGTGGCTAAGTTCTCTACGTGTCAGTAGGTTAATATTTAGCATCAGAGTCCAAGTGAGTATATGTAGTAGTTCCACTATTCCCACTTGGAAGTGGGAGGAAGTGAACATATACTTTGTGATGGGTTTGCCTCATACTCGTCATCAGCATAATTTGATTTGGGTCATTGTAGACAAGATGACAAAATCAGCACATTTCTTGTAAGTCCCAACCTCTTACTCAAATGAGGATTATGCCAAGATCTATGTTAGACAGTTGGTTAGATTGCATGGTGTCCCTTTGTCAATCATTTCAGATAGAGGTATGCAGTTCACCTCTCAATTTTGGAATGCCTTCCAAAAGGGTCTTGGTACCCAAGTTCTCCTCAGTACAGCCTTCTACCCTTAGATAGACGGTCAAGAAGAAAGGACCATTCAAACTCTAGAAGATATTTTAAGAGCAGTTGTCATTGACTTTAAGGGTAGTAGGGATGACCACTTGCCTTTGATTGAGTTCGCGTATAAAAACATCTATTATTCTAGTTTCCAGATGGCTCTGTTTAAGTCTCTTTATGGGAGGATATCCCATTGGTTAGTTTGAAGTGGGTGAGGCCGCCGTAGTAGGTCCTGACTTTGTGTATGATGCCTTGGAGAAAGTTCAGTTGATCAGGGAGAGGCTTAAGATAGCTCAGAGCTGACAGAAGTCATATGTTGATGTGAGAAGAAAAGATCTCGAGTTTGAGATTGGCGATTTTGTGTATTGAAAATTTCTCCCATGAAGGGAGTGAAGATTTTTGGCAAGAAGGGGAAGCCTAGTTCCAAATATGTCAGTCCTTACAGAATTCTTAGCCATTTCAGAAAGGTAGCTTATGAACTTGAGTTTTCTTCATACTTAGCTTCAGTACACCCAGTGTTTCACGTCTCCTTGCAAAAGAAATCCATTGGTGACCTAGCAGTTGTAGTCCCTATAGAGGGCATAGATGTTCAGAACAGTCTCTCTTATAAGGAAGTCCCTGTCAAAATCCTTAATCATCGGATTTCCAGACTGAGGAATAAAGAAATTCCTTTGATCAAAGTTCTTTGGTGGAATCAGTCCGTTGAAGGAGCTACATTCAAAGCAGAGGCAGATATACGAACCAAGTATCCTCATCTCTTCTCCACAAACTCAGACTCAGCTCAAGGAAATAGCCTTCTTTAGATTTACTCAATTCCATGCTCAAATTTCATTTACAAACTTGGTATCAATTATCATTGAGTATCATCCTCATGACAGTCATGCATCCATAAATCATTAGTTTTAGTCATGTAATCATTCTTCGGTTATGCATGGTCAGTATGTAAACTCAGTCTATTAGTATTTTTAGCTTAGTAAGTTTCATTCGAGGACAAATGTTCCCAAGGGGGAGATATTGTAAGACCCCGCAAAATCCCAAACATTTCATTCATATATAAGGTGCCAAAAGAGGTCCCAAACTTGTAAAATTTCAGATAAGTATTTACACTTAGTCTCATTTTTGGCCTTGATATTTCAATGAATTTATTTTTGATCTTTTCGGCCTTGGATTATCAATTTTTAAGTCAATTAATGATCATGGATGTCAATAAGTGTTCTCGGATGAGTTTTGGATTTTTTGGACATCGTTAGAAGCACATTTGGATGACCCAATCTGTGGGTTGATGCAATCTCGCCGCGACGCATTGACAATCACATCTCTGAAATAGTGAATAGACATGATCTCGATGCAGCGCGTCGACCATCACGTCAACACCATCGACGTGATGCGTTGGGTTTTGCATCACTGGGCATTTTCATCTCTATTAACCCTGAGTTTAGAGGGTTATTTCAGACTTTTTCCCTTACTCTAACATGGGATTTAGGTCACAAAATAGCTTTTTTTTTTTCCTCATTTATCATAATTCACTCAAATTCAAAGGCATTCCCTTTCAAGAACAAACCCTAGCCCCTTTAGCATTCAAGTCCAAATTTCAAGAATTCACCAACAACCTTCACAAAATTAATAATCAAGGTATGTTAGGTGTTTCTCCTTGGGTTTCCTTCCACCCTTAGAGTTCAAGAACCTTTTTATAATTATAATTTATTGATTTCATGATTTACATGTTTGAATTGGATTATGTCCATGTATGTATTGATGTTTGGTTTTCAAATCAATATTCATTACAAGTTTCAAGTGGATTAATTGGCATGTATGTAGAATTATGTGATTCTCATGGTAAACCCTTGAATTGCAACTTGAATGTTGTAACCATGATGTTTATATCTTGATGAATTCAATGTGCATTAATTATGCTCCTCAGGTGTTTGATAGAATGCCTAAGTAAATTGAGTAGTGAATTCATGGCATGTTATCATGTGGTCCCATTCATCTACAAGTCCATCCCTCTCAAGTGTTTGACCAAATGTCTAAATGAATGCATGGTGAATAAGTAATTAATGCAATGCTTTCAAGATTATGCCATGCTTTACTATTGATGTTATCGAATCCTGGGGGAATTGAATACCTGACAATCTAGATGTTTACCTAGAATTACAGTATCTACAAAATAGTCTCACTAACATCACGAACAATAGTACTCAATCAGTTACAGAACTCATTAAACTCAGTCCAGTTCTGTCAATCAATATGATTGCAACACCCCAACTTAGGAAGGAGTCCCACATCGGCAAAACATAGGAGGGATACTGGGTATATAAGTAAGAAATCCTTACTTTCTAGTGATGCATTTTAAAGCCCTGTGGGCCTAGGCTCAAATAGGACAATATCACTAGTGGGTTGGGCAGAGACAGGGGTCTCTCGGGCCTTCGTAGTTTGGGTTGCCCGTTGCAGCCAGGGCCTTGGCTTGGGTTGTGAAAGAATGGTATCAGAGTCGATCCTGTGTCATCCTTGTCGATGTGGGATAGTGTTTAAACTGAGTGTAGGCAAATCCCGATAACGCGGGGAAAACCTCGATCCTGAGTGTAGGTAAATCCCATTCGGTGGGGCAAGCCTCAGCAAGGACGTTGAGTCCATAAGGGGGGGTGTATGTAACACCCCAACTTAGAAAAGAGTCTCACATTGGCAAAATATAGGAGGGATGTTGGGTATATAAGTAAGAAAGCCTTACTCTCTAGTGACGCGTTTGAAAGCCGTGCGGGCTTGGGCCCAAAGCAGACAATATCACTAGTGGGTTGGGCAGAGACAGGGGTCTCTCAGGACTTCATGGTTCAGGATGCCCGTCGCGGCCAGGGCCTCGGTAATGATCAGTAACAGTTTAGTCAAGCCTTGCATAGTTTAGTATCAGTTCAGTGTCTATTAAGTTGGAAGTAGGATTCAGCACCGAGCGAACCCAGGGATAGGGGCATTCCTTTCAATAGAGGGTTTGACCCTTAGTAGTAGTCCTGCATTATAGAACTATGTAGCCAACGTAGGGTAATATGTCCTCCTATCAGAATAGGGTTGATGCAACCATATATATAATTCATGAGGCTTCCTGCCAGATTAGGGTTGACCCAGCATTGTTACTATCCTCTGACAAGGTGCTAACACCCTTCCAACTGGGGTCATAGGTTGGACCCTAACTCATTTTATAATTGGGGTATGTGTGTTAGTTGAACACTTCCACAGTTAAAGTTTCAGTCTCAGTATTCATTAAAGCACTTAGATAGTTCTACTAAACCATGGCTATCAGTTATCAGTTATTTAGCCATTAGAATTCAGTACTACAATATCAGTCTAAAATATCATTATTTAGTTATCAGAACTCCGAACTTCAGTTTCAGTTTAATTCAGATAGACGATATACGCATAAGCATTGTATATTCAGCATGTTCAGTAGTTACAGTTTTGCATGTACTCTCATTTAGTTACTTCATGATGTTCATTCAGTCAGTTATCATCTCATGCATATGAATCCATGTATATCATCCTACCTCACTTAGCATATCTTTGCATGATGATGTCTGATATCATAAGTTTGGATGTTGAGGGTCCTGACCGTACTTAGCAGCTCAGACTATCTACAGCAGATACAGTGGTGAGTCCTCATATTGCAAGGACAGAATTTATTTATCTAAGTATTCTAGTTAGTTCAGTAGTCGTAGTTAGTTGGGGACTTGTCCCATCAACTCCCTATTCAAACAATTAAAGGCTTTCAGACTAGACTATTTCAGACAGATGTTTAGTTTTTCAGTATTATTATTAGTATTCAGTATTTTTTTCAGTATTCAGATTAAGAACCATATGGAATTTTAGCTTAACTTCCGCATTATTTCAGTATTATTATTCAGTTCTCACAGCAGGTACGAATCATGGGTTAGATTGTGGTCCTTCGGGATTGTAAGCACCGTGTGACATCCAGGGTGTAGACTCAGGGCATTACATTAATAGGTAAGTTATTAGAAATTGGTACTACCGGAACTACACGGCAATGCCAAGCAAGTTGAGGTTGTCTATATGAATCCTCACTGTCGATGTCGATGGCGCCCTGTTTAAGTCTGTCTTGGTCCAATATTGTTAGCAATAAAACATTAGTTTCACAAACACCGGCATAATTGAGAAGTGATGTATTTTTTGATAAATTGATTGATTATAGAACATTAGTTGGGTTGGTTTTTGTATTTGAAATTAAAGAAGTAATAGAGAAAGACATGAAGAGAAAAAATACTGCAGTAATATTGTCAAAGGGAATTATTTTATTAATAACTCAAAACATATATTTATAGCTAAATTTCTAACTACACTTTAATTTAAACGGGGATAAACTAATTCCTATTCAAATAACAAAGGGATAACTATTTCCTAAGTCTAAGCCACATATATTTCTAATAATTTAAAACTACTAAAATTATCTATTCCTACTTTATTTCTGAAACATATTTTCAACACTCATCCTTGGATCAGAAATTTTAGATTGCAATTTCAGCTTTGACTGAAGTTGACCTCTTGAATAAATCTGCCAACTTATCTTTGCTCTTGCATGGCTTGTGCACATCTTCTGTTGGATTAAATAAAAAACTTTTGTCTATCATATCAATTTTTAAAATCTCAGGATTAGAGAAATCAAAGATTCGACAATATTTATCCTCAAATAATAATTTAAATCCAACTTTCATTAGTTGGCCAACACTTAACAAACTTTTGTCATTATTAGGCACGTAAAGAACATTTGAAATTATTTGTGTACCTAAAATTGTTTTGATTGCAACATCCCTTTTTCCTTCTACAGGAATAAAGTCACCATTCTCAATTTGGACTTTCTTATTTTCCAAAGGCAGAAACTCTTTAAAAACAGTTTTGTCATATGTAATGCGGTTTGTACAACCATTGTCAATCATCCAAAAATCAGATTTCTTGGTTATAGAATATGTTGCCATAAATAAGTGATCTTTTTCGTCTTTTTTGGTGACTTGGGAATCTGCTTCATACTTTTGAAATTTGTTTTTTCAAATCACAACTTCATGGCCAAGTTGATTGTAGATCATGCATTGTGCATTTGGTCTTTTCCAATATTTAAATGGAGGATGACCTATTTTTCCATAGTGTTGGCAAGGTAGGTAATTTTTTTTTGAATTATTATCCTTTCTTTGAGTCTTGTGGTTTGTTGTCACAGCTCCTTCAACCAAACCATCCTGCTTCATAAGTCTTCTTTGCTCTTGCGCCTGCAATGTATTTAACAATTCTTCAAAGTTAATCTTTGATAGGTCTTTTGTGTTTTACAAGGTAGTAATTGATACTTCATATCTTTCCAACATAGTAACAAGGATTTTTTCAACAATTCTTGAATCTTTTAATTTTGTGCCAAGCAATCTTACCTTGTTAACAATGCTACAAAGTCGGTCTGAGTACTCTTTGATGATCTCAGATTCCTTCATCTTTTGCAATTCGAATTCCCTTATTAGATTCAATACCTTCATTCCTCATGCTTTTTCATTTCTAGTATATTCTTCCTTCAGATAATCCCAAATTTTTTTTGCTGATTTAAAGACCATAATTCTCGTGAAAATTGTTGGAGAAACACTAGCAAACAAAATTGCTTTTGCTTTTGATTTTCTGATTTTCTTTTCCATTTGGCTTTAGATCTGGGCCACCATGGGATTATCAGGCAGTGGAAGAACATCACAATTCTTCTCCATGTCCTCCCAAAGATCTAAAGCCTCAATATAAGTCTCCATTCTTACTACCCAAAGATGGTAATTCTCACCATCAAAGACAGGAGGAGATATTTGGAAAAAGTTATTTTTCGAATTCATCTCTCTCACAGATCCTTCAAGAAATTGGCACTGATATCAATTGTTGATTTTTGGCTTTGAAATTAAAGAAACAACAGAGAGAGACTTGGAGAGAAAAAAATACTGCAATAGTATTGTCAAAGGGAATTATTTTATTAATAACTCAAAACATATATTTATAGACTATTACACTTCAATTTAAATTAGGATAAACTAATTTCTACCCAAATAATAAAGGGATAACTATTTTCTAAGTCTAATCCACATAGAATTCTAATAATTTAAAACTACTAAAATTATCTACTCCTACTATATTTCTGAGACATATTTTCAATAAGTTGTTGAATGTTGTGATCATATTATCTAAATTCATGGGTCAAAGTCTCCATGGCATTTAACCAATTTATTTTAATTTCGGAAACTAAAATATTTAATTTCTAGTTTGAAGGATAAATATATTTGTACGGGAAGTATATACCTAAATATATGGCGATAAGAAGATGTTCTCTGTGAAAAGACTTCCAATACAATTACACCATATCTTTTTTCAATTTTTCCAACACTAATTGATACTCATAAATGTTTTTAAAATTGATTAGCTAAACAAATACTTTCTCAACTAAAGAACTCTTTTGAATAATAGTTCTCAAAATAAGCATCTTTTAAAAGCTTGACTTAACATGCTAGTAGTCTTCCACTTCTACTTCTATTTTAACCTTTTATTTGGAAGGTTCTTTCGTTAAGATTCTCTAGTTTGTTCTCTACTGCATCTTACAGTTTATCTAATTAATAATATCCTTGTAGAAATATAGTCTTGGCATTTGTGAAGTTGAACGATAGAAAATTTGAAATGCAGATCAAGTCTTTGGGTGAGATGCATTTATTGGAGCTCATTTATCTATTACAGAAAGTAGCTTCTTTAATACAATAGGTTTGTTTTTTAGCTAAATGTTCAATGATGCTAAGAGGTCATAAGACCTTGATATTACTATTGTTTAATGAATTAAGAATTAACTCATCACTTTTACTATCTATCGATGCTTTTGAATGTCTTCTTAGGATATGTCGATACCTTCTTCGGTTAGAGCCATCTTAGAGGATATCTCATTTTATTATTAGTTACTTTAGGACTGCAGTACTTATTTTTTTTATTTCATGTATATTTTTTTAAGTTATTTAGGAGGTAGTTACCATGGTTAGCACCATGACTTTAAAGTAGGGTCATTATCTATTTCAATTTTTTTAAGAACACTTTTTTGTAACTTATTTTCTACATATTTAACAACTCTCTGCACAAGTTTTTTCTCTCACTTGTCTTCTTTCTTTTTCCTGATTCTTTTTTGTTGCAAACTAGAAATCATTTTCATTATGTTTTGTGCAAGTTTTCTACTTAAAACAAACTTTCGGTATCAAAGCTTTCATTTTAAGGGATCTGTGATTGAGTCGGAGTAGTAATAGATGCAGAAGCCAATTTCTCACCAATCGCTTTGCTATAAAGTATGGATATTATGAATGGTGACGTACTTAGATTCATTAGATCTATGAGATGTTTTGGAAGAGTATTACGATATTCCAAACCTACCGAATAATCCTATCATGGTTCAGATTAAAGAACACAAGGAAAAGAAAACAAGAAAATCGAAGGTCAAGGCATGTCGATTTGTTGTTGTGTCATCAACTGTTTTCACACAGATAATGTCCTTGAAAACTGCTAATGAAGTATGGGATTACCTTAAGTAAGAATATACTGGAGATGATAGAATAAAATCTATGCAAGTTCTGAACTTAATTAGGGAGTTTGTAGAGCAAAAGATGAAGGATTTTGAAATAGTGGAGTATTCAGATAGACTTCTTAATATTGCAAATAAGGTGAAACTACTAGGCTCTACACTTGACGACTCAAGAATTATTGAGAAGATTCTGGAAAACTCTCATGAAAAGTATGAAGCAACAATTATGACCTCAGAAAATACTAAGGATTTGTCAAAAATTAGTTTGATGGATTTTCCAATACCCTAAAAGCTCAAGAGACAAGAAGACTCATGGGACAGGATGTTACAATAGAAGGGGATCTTGTTAGTAAGCACCAAGTTAACAAATTTCTAAGAGAAAAAAGAATCAAGCATTGAGTGAAGGAGAACCATCAGCCAACAGTAAAAGTTAAAGCGAGAGTGTGAAAAATAACACTCCCCCTTGCCATCACTGTGGAAGAAAAGGACATCCACCATTCAAGTGTTGGAGGATACCTGATGCTAAATACAAGAAATGCAATCAACTTGGACATGAAGCAGTGATTTGCAAAGGTAAAACTTCATAATAGGAAGAAAATGCTTGTTGATAATTATGAAGAGGATCTTTTTTTTATTGCAACATGCTTCTCCAGTAAGAGCTCAATAGATTCTTGGTTAATTGATGGTGGGTGCACTAATCACATGAATCATGAAAATAGCCTATTAGGATTTAAATCCCACTAAGATTTCCAAGGTTAGGATAGGAAATAGGTATCATCTTACTATCAAATAAATTTGATCCATAGCTATCAAGACTGACATAGGCATAAAGAAAATTTAAGAAGTTCTTTATGTTCCTAAAATTGATCAAAATTTGCTAAGTGTAGGACGTTTGATGGAAAAAGGCTTCATACTTTAATTTGGGGATGATCACTGCTAAATCAGAGACAATGTTGGTAATGAAATTTTCACGATGAGGATGAGAGGAAGGAGTTTCTCCTTTGATAAAAGGGAGAAGAAGCAACTTGCCTATTTCATGAAGGCAGCTATAACTGAAATCTGGCACAAGATACATGGTCATTGTCATCTACAAGCATTATTTATGTTGAAGAAGGAGGATATGACAAGAGGATTGCCAACTCTAGTTGATCACTTTCCAAGTTGTCAAGCTTGTCATATTGGTAATCAGAATAGAAAGCCATTTCCTAAAGAATCATGGGGAACTTCCCAAAAGTTGAAACTGATTCACACAGATGTTGCTAGACCTAAAAACACATCGTCCTTTAATAATAGCCATTAAAATGTTATATTCATTGATGACTATACAATATTTTGCTAGATTTTTTTCATGAAATACAAATCAGAAGTGGCTAGAATTTTCTGGAAGTTCAAGAAGATGGTGGAAAATCAAAATGGTTGTAGAATCCAATCCCTACGATTTTACAATAGAAAAGACTGCAATTTCAAAGAATTTAACAAATTTTGTGAAGAAGAGAGTATTACTCAGCAGATTACTACTCCATACACTCCGCAATAAAATGGAGTTAGTTAAAGCAGGAACAAATATATAATGGAAATGATGCGGTGTATGTTGTATGAAAAGATATTTTTGTGTTGAGGCAGCTAATATAACAGTATTTATCCAAAATGGTCTCCCACTAAAGCATTGGGGAGTAAACCCCTATTTAAGGCTTGGAATGGATTCAAACCATCACTAAGCTTTATTAAAGTATTTGGTTGTGTTTGTTTCTTTAATGTGTCACAGGTTAAAAGAGACAAACTTGATAAAAAAAAGTCATCCCTGGAATATTTGTGGGTTATAGCTCATCCTCCAAAGCCTATAATGTCTATGATCCACAAATAGGGAAGATGATTGTTAATAGAGATGTGCACTTTAATGAGGAAGAGAAATGGGATTGGAAGAGCAATCAACTTTTGGTCAAAGATTTGGAGAAGCAGACATCCGATCAATGGCAAAACAAGATAGTAGATGATCCTCCAGTTAGAGGTACAAGATTACATTCTGGCATCTACAAAAAAAGTAATGTGGCAGTTTATGAGCCTGCAAGGCATGAGGAAGCACTTCAAATAAAAATTTGAGAAATGCTCTGGAGTAGGAGATGTTAATGATTAAGAATAACAACACTTGGGAGTTAGCTGACAGACCGAAAGAGAAAGGTCATTGGAGTAAAATGGGTATTTAGAACCAAGCTTAATTTTGATGGTTTTATCAACAAACATGAGGATAGGCTTGTTGTCAAGGGATATGCCCAAATACTCTGTGTTAATTACTCGAATACCTTTGCTCCAAAATCCTGATTGGATACTATTGGACTGATGTTAGCAATACCATCAAAAAAGGGATGGAAAGTGTTCCGACTAGATGTGTATCTGCTATTTTGAATTGGTGTACGGCTGGAAGAAATCTATGTAGAGAATCCCAAGGGTTTTATTGAGAAAGGAAAAGAAGAAAAATTACGTATTCTTATAAAGACTCTATATGGCTTAAAACAAGCCCCAAGAGCTTGGTATAGTAGGATTGATGATCACTTGTTGAGTTTGGGGTTTGTTCAAAGAATGCCTGAAGTTACTCTTTATGTCAAACATAAGGGAATTGATCTTCTCATTGTTTCCCTTTATGTCGATGTTCTCTTGGTGATAGGAAATAATGTGTGGCTGGTTGAGATGTTTCAGAAGAAAATAATACAAGTCATTGAGATTACAAACCTAAGACTAATGACATACTTTCTGGGAATGAAAATCAAGCAAGTCTGTGATGAAATTTTTATATGCAAAAAGAAGTATGCAGAGGAGATACTTAAGAAATTACATCTGGAAAATTGCAAGGAAACAAGAACACCAATGAATCCAAAGGATAAGTTGACCAAATAGGATGGAACTAAAAAAATTTATGAAAGAAATTTTAGAAGCTTAATTGGATGCTTGATTCATCTCACTGCTATACGACTGAATGATCGAATATTCTATTTGTTGTAAGTCTTTTATCTAGGCTTATTTTCATGAATCAAGACTACCCCCTAGTTGTAACCCAGTGCTTAAAACCACAAGTGATCCTAAGCTAATCCATAAACTTGCATAATACTTGAGCATTTGAATTAATTTAAATATATAACCTAAATTTGCTGAACGGAAAAATACTCATGAGAAAACATGAATACATGTGATACTATAAAGTTTACAACATGATAAATTTGAAGCAAGAACTTGAAATACATGAGTAACTATAACAGACCATCAGTGAAGCCTCTGCTATACTGATTATAGATACATGTGACATACCTCAAGCTACCACAAATCAATACATAAGGAATATATAAATACAAGACATGAACTGCAATAAAGTGGAGTCCCCAAAAACCTCACCTTCTATATGAATGCTAAGAACTGCCAAACCTTGGAAGGTGGACTACATCCGGTACCTACATTACGAAGGAATGTAGCCACAAATGTATATATATGGTCAGTACTTTCGAATGTACTAAGTATATAGGAACATGCACTAAATCACAGAAATACTGAATGTATGCTTTAAATTTGAGGACTTATGTTATTTGCTGAAACATACATTTAACACATGGTTGTACGTGAAAACAGTAAGTCATAGTGAGATTTGTAAATCATGAGCTGAAAAAAACTCGATAAGTTGGGAAGCAGTAGAAACATCAATATTGTATGTAAATCACATGTAAGGTTGAACATGTTGTAAAACTAAATTGAGGATCATGTATGGATAATGAGCAAGAAAACATGAACATGTAAGAGAAAAGAAAGACCAAGTAAAATATGTACGAAAGTGATTTAAATAACTGAATAATTGATATCTAAATAACTGAATAACTGAAAATCTAATTACTTGGTCAAGAAACCTAAACTGGTATAGATAGAGTACTGACTGAAACTGTGGGAGCTATCATGCAACCAACATAAACCATGTGATCTATCATGGAGTCTATTGCCTGCCCATGTGGAGGATGGTTTTTCTATCCTTTCCATTGGAATAAAACCTAAACTAGAGTGATTTCTAAACTAAGCCCATATTAAGCAAAGGGAAACTCTCTTTAGCGAGTCCCCTAAACCTATGATGGCAAGTAGTTTTTGGGAAGTAAGATGCGCTGAACCCACACTTCTCTCTTGGTACTAAATACTACTCCCAACTGAAAGACACTAAAATAATAACCGATGCATACACTGATGACTGATTTGCTCACATAAGGTATTTTAAAACTGACACTACATGCCTAATATGAAGAAATCATGAACATGTAAAATTGATAATTGGACATGAAATAATACTGGGTATAACAATAAAATCATGAGTTCATTGACTCATTACTTGAAAGGTCTGAACGTAAGTAAACATGTTGTTATAGGGTGTTCATAACCTGCTAGACTAAATGATTATAGAATACGATAACAACACTTAAAATAGTAACATAAAGTCATGAGTCAAAAACCCAAAATAACATGAGATATTCCAATAACCTGATAAATTACATGAATTTGAACATAAGATGAGTCAACCTTGTGAAGATATCATGATTATACAAGTTAAAGCATAAATTTGACATGATATTGACTTAACATGGCATGGGGTTTTGGAATTTCAAGCATGTTGGGGCATGATTCCCAAGGAGTAAAACTATTAGCATAACTTGAATGTAAAACAATGAGGAAACATTGATGAATTATATAATTTACATCGAAACTTATCATAAATTAGAGAATAAATCATACTTGAACCAAAAAGAGGATTTTTGGATTCAATGGCGAAAGGAACCCATTGTTGAATTTTCACGACCCAAACTGAGGCCCTGGTCACTACAGGTATCCCGAACCACGAAGGCCCGAG
This sequence comes from Capsicum pubescens, assembly GCA_030864215.1. Lineage (NCBI taxonomy): Eukaryota > Viridiplantae > Streptophyta > Magnoliopsida > Solanales > Solanaceae > Capsicum > Capsicum pubescens. The sequence goes on from CM061543.1 coordinate 260,395,363, forward strand.
AGACCCCTTCGCATACTATCATAAGTATAATCCATACATAAATCAAAGTGCAGAAGATATAATGATATTCAATAGAAACTTATAATCCAAAATGATTCAATGAATTATGACAATACAATACTCAAATTTCGTTCTACACCAGTCTATGAAGCCTCTACTAAACTGAAAACACTAATCATATTGAACCGGGAAAAAGCCCTAGCCGGACCATAAAACTGACTGAGATTACATATAGATAGAATGTCTTCCATTGTAAGGGAGGCTCATCAAATTCAGGAAGTCTTGGAGCAATCTACTACTAAGTTGGACCCTGGAATGGAGCCTTTGAACTTGTAGATAAGGGGCCAATACTTGAAAGTACTGGTATGTAGAACTATCCAAAATTAACATATACTTCGTATAATATAATTGAGAGCCTTTTGGGAAACAATTTAGCATAATGCAAATAAAAAAATATGCATAATTTAAAAAGCTTCAATATGTGCTTGTAAAAAATTTCTTGTAAATCATGAACTCAACGTTTCTCTTTAGTTCTGAGCTAGATGGTACACCCTACAAGTCTTTTATCCTATGAGCTATATGGGATCCGCATTAATTTGCCGGCTAAGCCCCCTATCTGAGTTTTCCGCAAGGATATGAGTGTATGGTCTGAGTATACAACAGCGCGAAGCAAGCATACTATGATCATCCGTGTTTCAAGGAAAGATCAATCACGCACTGTCAAAACATGGTTTTGGGCAATAAGTTATCTGAACTCATTCCTTCTTTCTGTAACCATCTACCTCTCTCAGATCCTATTTTTAGCCTTTTAAAAGAAATATCTTCTAAAATCATGATTTGAAATCTGCAAAGTCTGTAGTCTATTCTATTCTGAATCTGTCATGGCATTTAGCTGATTTGGTTTCACTATAGAAGACTTGCAAGTCATATCAGCCATATCATACCATGTCTTAGTCCTTTGATACTAAAACATGTTAATGGACCACCAAAACATTCAATAATTATATGATAGTTCTTATTTCAGAAAATGTAAAACTCATGCAAAATACTCCTTTGTTCAGTACCTTAAGATAGGGTGGTCATCTCATTTACCAAACATATGCAATTTCTCCATTTGGACACAAAAGCATTTACAAATTAATAAAACACCCACTCATTGGATTATAAAGAAATGCAAATACATAATTGATAGTGAGACATTTAAACAGGATCTATTAAACATTCGTATAAAAAAACAAAACACATTAAGGAAATGAATTTCATAACAAGAGAGGAATTTCGTAAATCCTGTTCTCATATATCTTCTCAAACTCATAATATCCTTAAACATGAACATAATTCAAGTTTAGGAAACACCCTATAGATTAAACAAGATTTCATCATAAAACTGGGTTCCTAAAATCTTCAAACCCTAGGTGGTTTCTCATCTCTTATTGAAGGGAAGGCATTTGGGAATTTAAGAAGTGCAATAACATTTTTAAATACCTAAATTTCATCCATATATTATTAGTAACAGTTATAGGATGGTAAAAAGACTTATTGCCCTTAATATGACTCATAACGGAGAACTTTTTTATGCTCGAAAAAGGCTTGGCGACGCATGGAAAAAGCCAACCTCAGGATTGGAAGCGCTCAGCCAAAGCCAACCCATTCCAATGGCATTTGGAAATTTCTCATAGAGCGGTCCCAATGTGGATCCTTGACAGGGTCCCATTCAAACACTCATAACTTTTTACTCCAAACTCGGATTGACAAATGGTCAGTGGAGTTGGAAAGAAGAATCTAAGGGATTTAATTTGATTTATTATGGGTCATATAACTCCTAATATTCTAGGATTAATGGTTGTTGTAGGCTTAACCCAAGTAAATTCATCAACTAAAACTCAGCTGATAAGAAAGTGCTCAACTTATCTTTGAGCTGGGAGACTTTTATGACGTATACTCATCTTTAAAGATGTTCTCACACTAAATCATTGTCATTCTCACTTATTTACAACTAGAAATCATTGGATTTAGATCTATATACATTGGAAATACGGTTCAACTTTAGCTCAAAAAATTAGGGTGTTACATTATTTCTCTCTTGGAATCATTCATCCTCGAATGATGGGTGGGAACTTGTTGAAGCTCCAAATGTATGGAATAAGGAACGTAACCTCACATTGGACATTTTTCCTCAAAAAAATAATCAAAGTCATCTAAAGAGTTTCATGAGAACCTTTAGTGAATCGTGTAAGCACGAAGCGTGAGATATTAAGAATTGACATAGAGATAACCTTTGTACATGAGATCTAGGCATCATGATCATCACAACATAAGGAATGTAATTTATTTAGTGATCATAGGTCTTGATTTACATTGATACTCAATAGGGAATAAAGTTTCGCGGGAGATAGGAATAGAAGCATTCTCCACCTTACAAGATACAACAAATAGACATTAAACTTAGAGACACTACTCGCCTATGCCCCAAACAATAAATAACCTACTTCATCATTTCCAACTTACAATTCTCCCATGACATACCTAACCACAAGAGTTTGAGTCCCGTTGTATGGTACTTCCATATTCAAGACTTAATGGGAGTTAGAATGTGCTAACTGAAGCTACGAGGCCCTTTACTCTACATCCCATTAAGAATATTACTTCACCTTAGCACTATAATCAACATCCTTAGGTCTTAAATGAATAATTACTAACCACATAGCACATTGGTTTATGTATTCATCAATAACAATATTCAACCCTACCTTTACTAAACCCACCTATCTCCTCACTAAAAAACAGCAACTTCAAACACTCTCACAAAGAATTTTGCCACATATCTCTTTTCTATCTATTTCACAGAACAAAAGTTCATCTCCTTCTCCCTTCTTCAACTATAACCTTAGGTCGAGTAGTGACACCAAACACTTAACAAAATAAGAAACATCTACTCCCTTATCTACGACATTACTACGCTTCCATAACTACCATCATACTAACATACGGAGGGTCATTGAGGAACCCAAGCATAAGCATTATGAATGGGAGTAACACTATTTGATTATAATTTATACTTATTGCACTATTCATGGTGGGACATGAGATAAAGATATGATACAATAGATACGAAGAGCTCCATGCATTAAGTTTTTGGATCATAAGTAGTGAGTCGTTCGGGGATAAACACAACATGACATAATTTCTTAGGACTGGCCATAGTAAGAAACATAAGCGCATACATCATGAGTTGCATTACATAAACCTGGATTTCATGAAATCAATGATTGAGACAAGGATTGATACTTGAAGCTATTGCTTCTTATTTTCAGAGCTAAGAAATTCATGAGTTTGCATGGACCTTACCACTTTGGCTAATCCCGACATAAAATGATTCAAATAACATATAGAAATCATAGTTTCTTAGAACTAACCATGATGTGACACATGGATTTATGGATCATGAACATCATAACATAGAGATTGAATACTTGAAAGATTGTATTATTGAGACATTATTGCTTCAAGTTTGGAGGCCGGAACATGAAATAAGTTGCGTAGATAACTCAGATCTTAGGCATAGGCATGACTTGAATGTAGAAAGCATTAGTAGAATGACCTCCTAAATTGAAGTAGGAGGAGTTATTTTGAATAGGAATATATATATCATGACTCTTCCCTGAAACTTGATACCACAAGAAAATTCAGGAACTACCTTAATTCACCATTTTCCCCATAGATCAAAGTCACAATCCTAGCCTTGGGGGCATATCTTATCATTAAATCTAACACACAACACTCAACACAATGGGGTATCACCATATGCATAAACTCTAAACTCCCACGATAAACTATACTCTGAAGGCATTTCTTTCGGGGATGCTACTCTTAACTTTCGCTAGCCTCTATAGCCATCACCCTATAACTCACACTCTGATGAGCATCCATATCCACAGTCCTTATCACATAACATCCATTCTTCACTACTTAACATACTTGCATTAAACCTCAAATTGCATACCCTTTCAACTTAACATAGTTTTTAAAACAAAAATAAAAGCTCGCCTCATCTATCTATATTTCCACCAATTTATCTATAAAGAACACTATATAGTAGCTCTCTAGGATTATCCATACTAAGAAATTCAAGAACATGAACTAGGTAAACATGGCATTTATACACATGAAATCTTATCTAACCACATGCCACCTAGGGTTCAACTTATTCTTATAAACCTAGTGCTTCTATCCACCTAATGACTCAGTCGTAAATCATCATTTTAACACTAGTCCTCATGTACACATATACATCACAATATACCATTTAAACTTTTCACAAGTTATCAACTTAGGCTCTTTCACACATTATATCAAGTCTAGTAATTAATTTTCACAAAACATGCCTCGTTAATCTTAAGCTACTATTCTTATCACCACAATCCACATCTTGAGTTTAAACCTATAATTTAGCATCAATTATGTACCACCAATGAAACATCCTGTAGAATATACTAATCCGTTGAATAGAGAAATAAACCTAATTCTCTTATTTCACTTAACTACTGTAAGACCCTGCACAATCCTAAGCTTAACTCAGACCTTTAAAGCATGATAAGGGGTCCCAGACTTAGAAAATTTTAGCTAAGTATTCAGACTTAGTGTTATTTTAGCCTTCATAGATTGAAGACTCAATTTCACGACTCTCATGACCTTAAAGTAATGATTTTTAGGTTGAATAATGATTAGGATTGTCAGTGGGTGTTCTCGGACAAGTTTCATATTTTTCAGACTTCATTTGGATTGCAATTTAAAGCTCAAACTAGTGGATTGATGCAATCTTAATGCACCATGTCGCCCATTATGTCTATGAATATTTTCCTTCCATCTCCCAGTACAAATTCTAGTGAACCAATGCGGACTCGATGCGGCGTGTTGTCCATCGCATCGATGAGAACGACACAGTGTGTCGGTCTGCGCGTCGATAGGTCAGTTTTTAGTCATTAAAAAGCTGTGTTCTTAGGGGTAATTGGGTCTTTTTCCCACGTCTATCAGCCCCAAAACACAAAATTAAACCCTCGTAAGAGCAAAAACTATTCATTCTTCACAAGTTGCACTCATGAACAACCCCTAGGAGATTTCAAATTCAATTCAAGGCTCAAGAACTTACCATCAATATTTCAGAATTTAATTGTTAAGGTATGTCAAGTGTTGATGTGTGAGCCCATGCTAACATATTTACAGCTTTTTACTCTAAATAATTGCAAAGTCTTGAGCAACATTAGTCGTTGTTTATTAGTTTACTTTGATTTTGTAGTATAAGTAGAGAAGAAGGGGAACCATAAATAAAGGAAGAAAAAATCATGAAATCGGAAGAAAATAAAGAATAAAGTATGGTTGATGACATCCATGACACGTCGTCAGCCTGGTGATAGGCTGTCAAAGATGTCGTCAACCTTAAACAGAAGATGGAAGTTGCAGGAAGTTTTGTGGCGACATTCATGACACGCCGTCAAGATGATGATAAGGCGTCAACATCATCATCAACCTTAGGCATCAGAAGCTAAACTTGCAGAGAAGCTGACGACATCCGTGATAGTTTGTCAAACTCCTGATAGGCCATCACGAGCGTCGTCATCTATTCCGAAGAAAATCTGAACTTTAATTTTATTTTCTTATTTAGGGTTAACTATTTAAAGCCTTGTTTTAGTTTTTTTATTCGATCATTAAGGATTGGACATATCCTACAAGATACAATATATGATATTTCTCTCTGTCTCTCAAAAACTAATAATTTGGAGTTGTCTTGTGATTTAATTCAAAGTATACTGTTGATTTTATTAATCATTGTAAGTTAATCCTTTCAGTTATGAATTCAATTTGCATACTTATTTCTTGCATCATGAGTGGCTAAATACCTTTAATTTGGATTATAGGATCTAGGGTTAGGTCATGATAAGGTGTTAAATACTCAAGATTTAAGAGGTTTTAGGATTTCTTGGTAATTCTGAGATTATAATTAAAGTATGTTGGTTGTAAATAGTAGGCGTACCTACTTTGATTTGATTGAGAAAGAAATAACAAATAGTAGGAAGTGAATTATCAATAGGAACTCGGAAAGACTTCATTTAATAATCAGCGTTGTAACAAGATTGATTAACCTAAGGTAAAATCTAGACAGTGAGTAGCGATTCCTTAAGTCCGATAGGATTAGGAAATTAGATGCTTGAATAGGTCGAGAGATATTCGAGCATATCATCGATAAATATAGCTTGTCATCCTAACCACCATGAGAATCTTGAGTCACGTTTAGCATCTGTCATGTACCGTAAGCCCTAGTGATCATAATTCTGGTTATTTCATAAACTCTTGATTGACAAACACTGAAATTAAAGTGACCAAAAATTATTTTCTAATCTCCAAAACCCCCATTTTATCTTTTTATATCGTTTGTTTGAATTAACTTGTAGCTTTACTTTCAAACTAGTTTAATCGCCACTCACATTATTCTCTATGGTATTCGACCCCAACCTAGTTGGGTTTTATATTGACAACGATCGCTTACACCTATTCAAGAGTGTAATTTTAGCGTAATGAAAAATGGCGCCGTTGCCAGGGAACAATTTTGCGTATTGAGTTGGTTTGGAATTTTAGCCTACTAGCTTGAATTTAAACTTGTAAATATTTGTTTTTAGTTTTCTTTTATTTCTTGTGTTAGTTAGATTTTTATTTTAGTTTACTTATTACTATGGCATCGTAGAATGAACATGAGCTTGGTGGTTGGAAATATTATCTTGATGATCCATGTCCATATTTTGATGGACCTCACTTTTGGCAAGATTGTAGATATGCTCTCCGAAGAGAGATGTGTGCACCATCTCCATCCTACCGGGAGTATGATTTTTCTTTATGTGGTGGTCGAGATGGACATTGGAGTGATTTCCCAAATGCCCCCTTGCCCTATTGCGCTAACCCAAATTCTAGTTCTTATTATGAGTTTGATAGGTCTTATGGTCAAGAAAAGGAAGAACGAAGCACCGGTAAGAGTGGCATTGAAGCTATGTTTCAACGAATGTTGGATCTCCAGAAAGAAATATATAATATTATATGTCATATGCATCAAGACATGAAGCCGATCATTCATGAAGAGATGGATATAGAGGTCAATTATTCAAAGCATTCTTCTATATTATATTTAGATGATATCTTTTCTGTGGAATCATTTAACATAATGGAAGAGTGTGAAGATGAGGAGCAAGAATCCTATACTGATGATGAGATTTATGTTGATCTACCACTAGAGATATCCCAACCAACCGAACTATTCATGAACAAAGATGCCAAAGATGAGAAAATGGTACTAGAATTAAAAGAAGAAATCAAGAACAATCCTTGTGAGGACTCTAGTCCATTTCGGGGTAAAGATACTAATAGAGATGCTACTCCAGAATTGAGAGTCATTCCTCATTCAAACCACTTTTCAACATTATGCTTTGTGGATGCGATGAAAGTTGAACCACCCAAGCAAAGGATGAATTTTGAAAATGAGAAGGAAAGTTCTTACATTTTGGAGCTTATCTTTCCAAAAAGGTATACTACAACCCCAGTCTTGAAGGCCAAGAAGCCTAAATATCGATATCTATTTAGTGGCTTTTTAAGATCCTCATCATTTCCCAATAATCCCACGCGAAAGCTCGATGCGAAATTGGGCAAACGATTTAAGTCTTCGAAGTGGTGTGATAGGACATTCCTTATCATGCCTTCATATTTGCCCAATGGACCTAAAAGATGTAAAGATCAAAAGATGGGCCAACAATTTAAATCGTCAAAGTGGAGGGATAAAGAATGACTGAATGTTGTCGTGCCGCGACACTAAATTAGGCGCTTCTTAGGAGGCAACCCAAGGTATTTTGTTTTTTGTATTCGTATTATGTGATTGACATCAGATCTTCGCACCCATGGAGCCACAGGTATGTTTCTAACTCTCTTATTTTTCTTTGATGCATTAGGGACATTGCATGATTTTAAGTTGAGGGTGTTGGGGCTACTTGTGGGTGTTGATGTCCTCCTGGGGTTTTTGTTGTTGTGCCTCTTTTCCCCAAAGTCTTATTCCTAGTAGAGCCGGCATGTTTAGGCGTATTGCGCTTGTTTTGTGATGTGTTGTAGTTGACTAGGAGAAATACAAGTAACTAAGGCAGTTAACTTGTTTTTGTGATTTTTGAGCACCTCTCCATTGGTATGATATATTACTATGTGAATTGCATCCATTTGTGACCACGGTGTATCTTTTTGTGGTATTAGTCTGGCAACTGAATAACCTTTATTAAACAAGTGCATGAACTGGATAAAAAGTGATATGCGAGATACTTGTGTTCCTTGTGTGTGTAAGGTCTTACTCAGTTCCCATTGTGTGTTGAATATAGAACTTGACCTGTTAGTCTTGCCATGGTCATAGGATAAGATTTAGGAAAGGATCATAGGTCATTTTTCATTTTAGCCCACTTTAACCAAAATGATCTTCCCTATGTGAATAATATCTCTTGATCCCTATTTTGAGCCTAATTAGCCTATTTCTTTCTATGACACCTCTCACCTTCCCGTTTACATCACAATGAACCTGTTTTGGCCCTGGTCCTCCTTGGATACTATGCACCTTGAATTAGGCAAACATCCTAAGTTGAGGGTGGCAATCATAGGAGTGCGTGATACAAAATGAGTATAAAGAGAGGAAGAATAAAAGAAAACAATAAAAAGTTGGGTGCGGTAAAAAAGGAATAAGAAATGAGAAAGTTGTGTAAAAGATGATAAAAAGATAATGTCATAATTGAAAAGACCATATTCATCTTGAGTAGGTGTGATCAATAAAAGAGAGGAAGAAAATAAAGTTGGGAGTTGAAACCCCAAGATCTTAGTGTAGTGTCAAGGAGGCATAGTCACTCTGAAATATCCATGAATATCATAACAACCTCTAGCCTACGTTACAAGCTTAAGAAAATCCCTATAGTGATCCTAACTGACCTGTCTGACGACTTGGGTACTGACTATAAGGGTAAGCCTATGGCATTTGATGCGCAATATTGGAACTTTTTCTGAGAGTGAGTTTTGTGTTTATCACTGTGTTTATGTATGTAAATTCTGACATGAGAGAAAAAGGGATTTTTTTAATATGAGGGCACACTAGGTATGCTGCTAATCACTGCCTTATTCAGATAGTGTGATTTGGGTATGTGTTGGGTTGTTATTGCTAAAATTCTTGCCATATCTTGATCCTCGTGAGTTGCATGGGTGTTTTCAATAATAGACACAGTTGCTCTTAATTTGACTGACCTTGGAGATGGTGCATGTATTCTGAACTGATATGAGTAGTCATCTTCCAACTTGTACTTTGTATACTCTTGTTTATGTTCTGGTTGCTTGAGGAAAAACAATTGTTTAAGTTGAGGGTGTTGATGTGTGAGCCTATTCTAACACATTTACAGCTTTTAACTCTAAATAACTGCAAAGTCTTGAGCAACTTTAGTCGTTTTTGATTAGTTTACTTTGATTTTGCAGTATAAGTAGAGAAGAATGGGAACCACAAATAAAGGAAGGAAAAATCAAAAAACCGGAAACAAATAAAGAACAAAGTGTGGCTGACGACATCCATGACACGTCGTCAGCCTGGTGATAGGCTGTCAAGGATGCCATCAACCTTAAATAGAAGATGGAAGTTGCAGGAAGTTTTGTGAAGACATTTATACACGCCGTCAAGATGATGATAATCCTTCACTGTCGTCGTCAACCTTAGGCAGCAGAAGATAAACTTGTAGAGAAGCTAATGACGTTTGTGATAGGCTGTCAAACTCCTGATAGGCCATCACGAGCGCCGTCATCCATTTCGAAGAAAATATTAACTTTAATTTTATTTCCTTATTTAGGGTTAACTATTTCAAGCCTTGTTTTAGATATTTTTTTTCATTCGATCATTAAGGATTGGACATATCCTACAAGATACAATATACGATATTTCTCTCTCTCTCTCTCAAAAACCAATATTCTGGAGTTTTGTCTTGTGATTCAATTCAAAGTATACTTTTAATTTTCTTCTTCATTGTAAGTTAATCCTTTCAGTTATGAATTCAATTTGCATACTTGTTTCGTGCATCATGAGTGGCTAAACACCTTTATCTGGATTATGGGATCTAGGGTTAGGACATGATAAGGTGTTAAATGCTCAAGATTTAAGAGGTGTTAGGATTTCTTGGTAATTCTGAGATTATAATTAAAGTCTGCTGGTTGCAAACAGTAGGCGTACCTACTTTGATTTTCTTGAGAAAGAAATCATAAACAGTAGGAAGTGAATTATCAACAGGGACTCAGAAAGACTTCATTTAATAATCAGCGTTGTAACAAAGTTGATTAACCTGAGGTAAAATCTAGACAGTGGTAGTGATTCCCTAAGTCCGAGAGGATTAGGAAATTAGACGCTTGAATAGGTCGAGAGACATTTGAGTATATCATCGATAAAGATAGCTTGTCATCCTAACCACCGTGAGAATCTTGAGTCACCTTTAGCATCTGTCATGTACCGTAAGCCCTAGTGAACATAATTTTTGTTATTTCATAAACTCTTGATTGACAAACACTGAAATTAAAGTGGCCAAAAATTATTTGCTAATCTCCGAAACCCCCATTTTATCTTTTTATATTGTTTGTTTGAATTTAACTTGTAGCTTTAGTTTCAAACTAGTTTAATTGCCACTCACATTGTCCATTGTGGGATTCGACCCCAACCTAGTTGGGTTTTATATTGACAACGATCGTTTACACCCATCCAAGAGTGTAATTTGAGCGTTATCAAGTGTTCATTAGGGGTCCTTTCCTCCCTTGGATTTCAAGAATCTATTTTTAAAACCTCAAGTGTATTGATTGCATGAATTTTATGTTGGGTTTGATTATATTAATGATTATAATGATTAATTGGGTTTCTAATACATGTTTTTTTATAAGTTTCATATGGATTTATTTGATATATGTATAGAATCATGTAAATCTATGCTAAACTCTTGAAATTGTAAATGGGGATTTGAATTATAGTGCCCATATGTGGTTAGTATCATGTGCATGGATTGTGTCCTCCAAGTGTTTGATAAATTGCTCATATAAACAAAGAAAAAGGAAAAACAATCATGTCATGTTAGCTTATGTGCAACTTATATCTTGCAAGTGTTTGATGGAATGTCTCTATGAATGAGTTATGATCAAGTGCATATGGTTATGCCTTTCAAGTTTATGTTATGGTTTATTTTTAATGTTATCGAGTCCTGGGGGTATCCAATCTCAAAACCTTAGCTGTTTACCTAGAGCTATGGTAGTTACAGAACAGTCTCAGTAGTGTCCCAAATAGTAGCCTCGATAATCAGTCACAGTTATAGTTCAGTATTCAGTTCAGACCTCAGTAAATCAAGCTAGTCAAAATAACTCTGTAGTATTCCATCAGTTAATAGAATTCAGTAGTACTCCATCAGTTAAAAATACTCAGTGAACTCAGTTTAGATAGTACAATCAGTAATAGCTCAGTCAAGCTAGTACAGACTAGAAATCAGTTCAGTGTCTATTCATTTGGGAGTAGGATTCAGCACCGAGCGAACCTAGGGATGGGGGCCTTCCTGTCAGTATAGGATTTGACCCTTAGTAGAAATCCCTACATTACAGAACTATGTATCCAGCATAGGTTGAGATATCTTCCTGCCAAACTAGGGTTGATACATCTCGTATGAATTTTCCAGCCAGCGAAGGTTGACGAAAGAGCTTTCTGTCGGAGAGGGTTAACTCATAGCTTGTCTTTACCTGTGGCATGGTACTAACACCCTTCCAACTGGGGTTACAGGTTGGACCCCAATCTATCTATGAAAGGGCATGTAGATTACATGATTACCCCCACAGTCTTAGTTTCAGTTTCAGTCTCGGTATAGAACTCAGTTCAGTTCTACAAAATCATGACTGTGAGATACAGTCACTCAATTCAGTACGGAACTCAACATAGTTCCACAGAATCAGTATTGTCAGCTACAGTCAACAAGCTATACGTTATATAGTATCATTAAACTCAGATATTAGTAAATCAGTAATTCAGAACTTAGTATCCAGTTCATCGTGACCTCACTTATAGTTTACATATTTTATGCATGTACTCTCATTCAATTATACTCATGTTATTCAGTCAGTATTGTTCATGCATATGAACCATGCATCTCATCCTACTTTATTTAGCATACCAGTATATTCAAAGTACTGATCCATACCTTTCTTTGCGCTATTATGTCTTATATCATAGGTTCCGACGCACGGGCTCCCGATCATACTTAGCTTCCCGATCCATCAGCAGCAGACTAGTGGTGAGTCCTTATTATTTGAGGATAGATTTATTATCATAGTATTTCAGTACTCAGTTTATTTCAGTAGTCGGAGTTAGTTGGGGACTTATCCCATCAACTCCTTGTTCAGACAGTAAAGGCATTTTAGACTAGAATATTTTATAGATACATGTTCAGTTTTGGTATGGATGTACCGTACTCAGTATGTACTTACAGTTTTGAACCTTATGTTATATTTTTGCCTAATTTCTACATAATTACAATATTACTATTCAGTTATTGCAGCAGGTACCAGTCATAGGTTAGCTTGTGGTCCTTTGGGATTATGAGCACTATGTAGCGTCTGGGGTACAGACTCGAGGCATTACAACTATGACCAACAAGATCATCCTCTCCACAATAGTACCACCTTACCTTAGTCTCTACTATACACCTTCTCAGATGTTGTACTAGTTTACCACTACTAGAGAGAGGAGAATCAAGGGGGTAAAGTCACATAAAGATGATAGTCGATCTTAATCTTATAATATAACCCATTAAGATATTATTAGCTTATTCTACTTTCTCACATTATATATACTTTCCTATGCATACATCCTAACTACTTTCACGACCTTATAAACATTTGTGAGCCTCTACTTACAACTTATTGGCTAAACTACCCCTTTTCATTCACAACCTATAAATGATTTATACAACCACCATAACTATCAATTCTAAGCTCCTTCTATATTTAAATAAATAATAATCATAGCTAATCACTCCCTTCACGGGCTACCACATAGTCTACTAACCTATTATCTAATCACCATGAAAGGGCACACCACCCTCTACTTAAAGGTCACACAACTATATCTACCTTCTTCACTCAAGAGTTACCCTCACTTCTAACTTCTAAACTTATAGATTCATAGCACTAATTGTTGAACCATCTTACTTCTCATAGGTTATGACACCTTATCACTTACTACTACTCGGGTGGAAATAATGTTCCAATATTCTAACACATACCATTACCCTTAAGCATGACATCTGCAACAATAATTCCGAAAGAGATTGAATAAACTTCATACCTTGGGCTGAAAAGTACGGTTTCATTGAGATAGAGGTATACACTTAAATCAATACACTTGATGAACTAATGGACTCTTCTCAAGTCCTTGTGCATTTTTATAACTTTTGATGACTCTATTGAGAAGGACCGCATCATTTAGACTCGAAGATTTTGCACTTGAATCGCCTCGATAGTAAGACAGCTAATAAAATCATAGTAAAGAAGGAATTTTGGTAACTTCCATATGGACAACAAAATGGCACGATCTAGAGTATGGAGGAATAGTAAGCATCTCCTAAATGCCTCGTAGCTTTCTCTATATAAGTGTGGAACTCTATACACCCATAAAATGGACTCTACTCAACACGACTTCACAAACCCCCAAGGACCATGAACCATGCTCTGATACCAAGGTTGTCACAACTTCAATTGGGGTCCTGGCTGCGACGGACATGCTAAACGACAAAGGCCCGAGAGACCCCATAGCATAACATCATAAGCATAATCCATACATAAACCAAAGTGCGGAAGATATAATAATATTCAATGAAAACTTGTAATCCAAAAAGTACCAGTGAAATTATGACAATACAATACTCAAATTCTGTTCTACACTAGTCTACGAAGCCCCTACTGAACTGAAAACACTAGTCTGATGAATTGAAATAAAGTCCATGGTCGGACCATAAAAAAGACTTAGATTACATATAGATAGAATGCCTTCTGGTGTAATGGAAGCTCACCAAATTCTAGAAGTCTTGGAACAATCTATTATTGAGATGGACCCAGGAACCGATCCTCTGAACCTGTAGATAGAGGCCAATACTCAAAAGTACTAGCATGTAGAGCTAGCCAAAAATAACATATACTTCGTATAACATAATTGATAGACTTATTGGAAATAATTTAGCATAATGCAAATAAAAAAGCACTGTGGCATAATTTAAAATTCTATAATTCATGCTTGTAAAACATTTCTTGTAAATCATGAACTCAACTCTTCTCTTTATTTCTGAGCTAGATGGCACCCTACATGTCTATTATCCCACGAGATATAGGGGATCCACAATAACTCGTCGGCCAATCTCCCTATCCGAGTTTACCGCAAGGATATGAGTGTACTTTCTGAGTATACAACTTTATAAAGTAAGCAAACTATGATCATCCATGTTTAAAGACAAGATCAATCCCACATTGGGAAAACACAATTTTGGGAAATGAGTTATCTGAACTCGTTCCTTCTTTTGGTAACCATCTACCTCTTTTAGAGCCCATTTTTAGCCTTTTAAAACATGCATCTTCTAAAATCATGATTTGAAATTTGCAAAGTCTAAAGTTTGTTCTATTCTTAATCTGTAATGGCATTTATCTGATTTGGATTCATCATCCCAAGACTTGCAAGTCATTCAGTCATATCACATCATCTCTTAGTCCTTTCATACGAAAATATGCTATTGGATCACCAAAACATTCAATCAATATAAGAGAGTTCTTATTTTAAAATATGCAAAACTCATGCCAAATACTCCATTTTTCAGTACCTTAACATAGGGAGGTCATCTCTTTTATAAAACACATGCAGTTTCTCCATTAGGCCACCAAAGCATTTAAAAATTAATAAAACACCCTCTCATTGGATTATAAATCAATACAAATCCATAATTGATAGTGAAACATTTAAACTTAAGCTTTTAACCATTCGTATAAACAACCGCAACACAGTAAGACAAGAGAGGAAATTCTGTAAATCATGCTCTCATATAACTTCTCAAACTCATAACATCCATACATATGATCATAATTCTAGTATAGGAAAACCCCATAGTTTAAACAAGATTTTATCATAAAATAGGTTCCCAATGCATGCTTTTTAACAATTTCCAAAACTCATAATACGTACACATATATACTCTAAATCTTGTAAAAACGCTAAATCTTACTCTCATGATATTTAGGATAGTAACACATACCTTTTGACGGAGAAAAATCAAAGAGGGCATAGAGAGATTTGCCCTAGGAGATCAAAATCTTCAAATTCTAGGTTGTTTCTCCTATCTTGTTGAAGGAAAGGTCATTTGGGGATTTGAGAAGTCAAATAACATATTTAAAGACATAAATTTTGACCATATATGATTAGGAATGGTTATAGGATGGTAAAAGAACTTATTGCCCTTAAAATAACTCAAAAATAAAACACTTTTAGATGCTCGAGAAAGGCTTAGCGGCGCATGGTCAAAGACTACCTCAGGGTTGGTGGTGCATAGCCAAAACCAACCCATTCCAGTGGCATTTGGCAATTCCCTCATGGCGCAAGCCAATGAAGACCCTGTAGACCCATTCAAACACTCATAACTTTTGATTCCGAACTTGAATTGGCGAACGGTGGGTAGCATTGGAAAGATGACTCAAAGGACTTAAATTTGATATATTACAGGTCATATAAATCCTCATATTTTAGGAGTAATAGTCACTTGAAGTTGACCTAAGAAAAATCATCAACTAAAACTCAACTGATAAGAAAGTGCTTAACTTAACTTTGATCTGAGAGACTTTTCAAATGTATACTCATCTTCAAAGATGTTATCACACTAAAGCATTTTCATTCACACTTATTTCCAACTAGAAATCATTGGATTCGGGTCTATATACATCATAAAGACAGTTTAACTTTAGATCAAAAGAGCGGTGTGTTACATGAATACCCCACATACCTGAATGTAGAAGTATTCGATAAATTTCTTGGGGTTGAACTTGAACATGAAAAACCCTAGTTTTCTTTGGGGATAAATAAATCACCTTTTTTTGTTTTGTGATAAATGATTTTTTTGGGTTATGATAGGTTAGGGTAATATTTACACTTGATAACTGTTGTTTGGAGGGTAAAACAACGTAGTTTTAGGGTTAAAAGAGTAGGAAAAGGCCAAAAAATCTCTTAGGAATTGTTTGGAAAACGTTTAGAAGTCGTCCCGATGAGTTTGTCCAGGACTCGTAAGGTCTGGCTATGAGTCGTAGCTTGAGCCATCATTAAAACCCATATTTTGACCCCTACTGCCGTGATGACAACTCTTCTTGGCTACTCGTAGGGTCTGACTATAAGTCGTCATCAGGAGTCATAGTCAGTGGCAGCTTTTACAGTGCTTCAGTTAATTTTTCATAACTTTTCACCCAGATATCGGATTAAGGGAAAATTGGTATAGTTTGAAAAATAATTCAATTATCTATGTGGGTCATAAACTCAAACATTCTTAGTAGAACAAATGTTATGCTCGTTTGAATTTGACTATAGTTATAAACATCACAAGAATTTAATCGCTAAGGGATGTTTTGAGTTTTTTATAAGCTAGGACCAATTTGAGGACCTAATATATATCTAAGTCACTAATAAAACCACAAAAACATGAGTCTTGGTTCTTGTATCCTTTACTGGTCAGGCTATGGGTCCACACAATAATTCATAATGTCTGACTATGAGTCGGGACTCATAACCAATGAAATGGATTCTTGGCTAATCTCTGTTGTGACAACAATTAATCATAATGACTCATAAGGTCTGATTTTAGGTCGTCACATGAGTCATAACCACTGGTAGCTGATTGACAATTAAAGGGAAAATTGCATAACTTCTTGCCATGATATTAGATCGAGGCGAGACTTACGACGTTTGAAAGCTAACTTCGTGGAATATATTTGGAGAGATTTAGAACATGAAATCTTAGGGTATTACATTTATAAATTGTGTTGCTGAAATGCATTTACAAGAAGCAAAAATAATTATAAGATACATCAAAAGTATTGTCGAATATGGTGTCAAATTAAAGAAGTTTGAGAATTTTAAGTTGTATGGATTCTCAAATGGTAATTTGGTTGGATCCACTGTTGACATGAGAAGTACATCAAGATATTGCTTCAGTCTATTTTCTCAAATTTTCTCTTGGTGTTCAAAGAAGCAGGAAATTATGGCACAGTCCATGAAGAAGCTGAATTCATTGCAGTAATAGCTGCAGCAAATCAAACCTTATGGCTTAGAATTTTTTGTTCTAATTTGCATATGGAATAAAAGGTTAATAAAGTTAGTAGAAAGAGTTCCTCACCACTCACTCACATCAAGTTTCCCTCTTTTTATCACTCACACTTGCGTATCACTCTAAGGCCAAAGGCTTTAAAGGCCACCCTCAAATGAACTTACCTCACTCTTGCTTGTTCGAACTCTTGAATAAACAATGGTTAACAGTCAACACCATCCAATAATTCACAAGTAGTACAGAGTGGAGTTTATGTAATCAAGAACGGGCTATTAAAACTAATGGACAAGAAACTAAATAAGCATACAATGAAATAAAAGAAAAGAGGCACGAAAAAATTTGACATGAATAAATTAAAAAGACATAAACTAGTTTAACATTAATTATGAATTAATACTCAAACAAAACTAGCTTACAAATAACAAGAAAAGAAGAGAAAACAAGCTTGATAGATTTGGACTATTTTGTAATTCTCAAATTTATCTTCTTCAATACCCAAGTAAATGATCTCAAATTTAAGATATAACTTCCCCACAACTCTATCAACAACTTCTAACCAACAATTTCTTCAACCACATACCAAATCAACACAACCCATTTTCATGTTTCTTCTTCAACATGACATTTAATTTTTTTTGTAGCCATGTATTCTTTGATTTTTTTAAACTAGGAAACAACAACACGCAACTCAAGGAATAATATCAAACAACATTCAATCAAATTCAATTTTTTTTATTTCTATTTCTTTTGTGAAAAAAAATCTTATCCAAGCTCTACTACCAATTTGATGTGAAACAAGAAAATTACGCAATATAAAAGTTAAAGATAAAAATTAAAGAAAGATAGACACAATTAGATTCAAACAATTAATGGATGTAATGGTGAAACTAACCAAAACACCCCTGGGTATATGTTCCTTTCATTCATTTGGGTTGCTCTTCCATACTCAGCAATCCAGTTGTTGACTCGGAAATCCCTCTAATAGTGCAACATATAGCTGTCCATGTGAGAATACATGCCGCGGAAAATATAGTCCAACATTTGGAATTATTTGTCCCTGATCTTTATTTATGGTCATTTCAAAACATAGTCTTATTGAAAATTATTTGCGAAAAAATTTGAAAGGATATAGTTCATATCTGGCAGTGAAAGTTGAATTCTAGGAGTGCAGACGTGCTTGGTTATCCTTCTTGGGAATTTCAGAAAATGAAAATTTCAGAAAGTCTTATTCATATGTTAGTATTATACATGCTCTGTACTTTCCACTAGGATTGTAGTTCTAGCATCTTTGTCAAGGTTAAGGCCAATATTATATTGTGGGATGAACTCTTCAGGTATCATCATTCTTGTTTTTGTTCATTTTTCTTCTGTTAAAGTAGGTACTTCTTCTCTTATAACTTGGAATTCAAATATATAAAATTTGTTTGTGTTTGCATATACGATTACTATATTATGTCATTATTAATTATCCAATAGTCAATCCATTAAAAATATTGAAATTAGAGGTCATGCAATTTTAGTGAATGGAGTTTGTTTTGTAGTTTGTGGTGTTACAACGTCAAACTAATTATATGATTTTCTTCTTCCGTGGAAGAATTTTAAATTCAAACCAAAATCATCCTACTTTTGAATGTTTTGGTTTAAGATAAATGTATATTGTATAGTAGTCATTGCTATATTTGTATATTCCGATTGTCACACCCCTTTTTTTTACGTACTCGAAAATATTATATATGTATTAAGGTTCGAAAGGGTTTTTATTATTAAGTGACAAAAGATGAAAAATTTATTTTCGAAAAGGATTCATTTTATTCAAAACTCAGAGTCGCCACTTGGCATAGTCCGGTGTGCCAAGTCACCTTTGGAAAACCCTTTTCAAAACGATTTTGACTCTGTAAAACTGATCCGCGAACAGAGAATCCGACTAAGAAATTCTGTTGATCGAGGGGAAGGTGTTAGGCACCCCTCGGTCCCGTGGTTTGACCACGGTCGCTTGGTTGAGTGTATCGGCTATTTTGGCATTACGAATGTATAAACCACACAAAAAAACATAGAACAATCAATCAAAACACAAAGACAAAACAGTCCAAAGTTTAGTATTCAGTCCAATTATACAGTCCCGAAATAGAAAAATGCAAAAATGTAAACCTACGCTAACCTATATTAATCCTAAACTATGCTCCAAAGCTTTACCCGATGCCTCGGGCCTTGATCACGAGCGTCCTCCGAGTACAAGATACCTCGGGGCATTCCCCGGATAAAATAATACAAGTGCTTCGGGGCATTCCCCGGTCAAACGGTACAATTGAGTCAAGCACGATAAATTAGAAAATATTCAACACATATACATTCAAACATTCATCAAAACACCATTCCTAAACTTTGCCTACCCGAACCTAAACTTTGCCTATGAATTTCGATCTAAAACGTGATATTATCAAAGTTAGAAAATTCGAGGCATATTTTGCATCACACAAACATCAATTAATCAATACGAACTAATCACATTCATTTTTTTTATCCGCTTTTAATTCTCACCCCCCAAATCCATTCTCAACATGATTAAACCAATTCAATTACGCAATCCACCAATCAAGTAAATCAATCACGCATCCACACAAATAATTATTCATCATCAACAGAGATCAACCAACACACGATATTCAATCAAACACATCAAATATGATAAACAATGAAATGAACAGAAGAAAGATTAGAATTGAACCTCGATTAAAGCTTTTAAAATGTCGAAACGATCGAATGAAACTTCGTGAATCCGATACCTCGAACGTGACCTCGAATCAGCCTCAAACGAGTCAAGAAGCGAATTCGTAGCTCGAAGAAAAATTAAAACCAGTAGAGAAACCTCGATGGTTCACCAAAATCGGGGCCGGGTTGTCATTACCTATCACACCGAAGCCCCGATAGACTAGGAAGCAATGACACCACATTTCCCGATCAAATATCGCCGGGAAGAAACAGAAATAGTAACAGGTTTGGATTTTGTGGGTTGTGATCTGGCAGCCTTCACCGGAACAACACCCGAATTGAGGCTCTGATGAAGATTATGACACTATTCTGGTGGAAATTCTCCCTCTACCTCTTGATTTTCATCTATTTCTCCCCGATAGCGTGTATGTGCGCAACTCCGATGGCTTTGAGCACCGGTGACTGGATTATGTCGTGTGTATGTGTTAATCTTGGTAGCTGGGTATATGTATTGACGTGATTTTTGTGAGAGTGATTGGGGGATCTGTGTTCAACCCCTCCGTCCGGATCTTTAGAGTATTCTGTGTGTATATATATTTTTTTTGGAGATGATTCCGAGCCCCCCCCCCAATTGTCATTGTGAGAGTATGTGTCTGTGTTTTTTATTGTGAGGGTCACGTGGATGGGTATTGGGGTAGGGTAGGTGGGGTAGAGTTTGTTAGGATAGGGTAGGTAGGTGTTGTTTTTTAATTGGGTGGGTTGTTAGAATGTGTTGTCAATTTTTGGTTGGGTGGGTTGTTAGAATATTGGGATAAGACAATTAGTTAGGGGGTTGTTATTTTGTCATTTTGTGGAGGGATTATCACACGGGTGAGGGTACACGGTAGGATAAGGTAAACAATAGGTAAAAACGATATCGAGGAGGGACAAAATTAGGTGTCTACATCATGCCCCCTTTGAATGTAAACACGCAGTGTTTTCAGATAAAGAAGTAGACAACGAGATAGAATTTTGTCCCGACCATTATTCAAAGAAAGAAACAGGAGAAAGAAGGACTAACGGGTCTTGAATTAGGACAGCCTACCCACCCAAGTTATGAAGGGATCAAGTGATATTATCTCCAAGGATTAGACGGAGATGAACTATACCGAGTTGGAGAGTCGAGTGAGGTTTCGTCGAGGTTCCGGTCTGCGGCTCTGTTATTACATCAAAATGAAAATTACAAGCTAAAACATAAATGAAATTACAAAAATCCTATCTATACAGCTTCTGTTGATTCTTGACTCGACTTTTCATCACCCTATTCTTCAGGCGGGCTCCTGACTTGCAATTTCTTTCGACTTGTTGCTTGGATTTCAATTACTTCGCTTTGTTGCATGACTTTTCATTTCTTCATCCTATTCCCCAGGCAGGCTCCGGACTTGCTATTTCATCACCCTGTTCTTCAGGCGGGCTCCTGACTTGCTATTTCATCACCCTGTTCTTCAGGAGGGCTCCTGACTTGCTATTTCATCACCCTGTTCTTCAGTCGGGCTCCTGAAACCCAACATTAAAACTAGAACAAAAATTATCCCAAATAAAAATTATAGTAAAATAACATTTCACTTTTGAAAGCGTTGTCCCATTTTCCAGGAGGGTCCTGAGCAGAAAGTAAAAAAATCCCATTTTTTAGGAGGGTCCTGAATTGAAAGTAAATTCCCATTGTCCAGGAGGGTCCTGAACTGAAAGTAAAATCCCATTTTTCAGGAGGGTCCTGAACAAAAGTAAAATCCCATTTTTCAGGAGGGTCCTGAACATAAAGTAAAATCCCATTTTTCAGGAGGGTCCTGAACATAAAGTAAAATCACTGAACAGAAAGTAAAATCCCATTTTTTATGAGGGTCCTGAACAAAAGTAAAATCCCATTTTTCAGGAGGGTCCTGAACTGAAAGTAAATTCCCATTTTTCATGAGGGTCCTGAATTGAAAGTAAATTCCCATTTTTCAGGAGGGTCCTGAATTGAAAGTAAATTCCCATTTTTCAGGAGGGTCCAGAATTGAAAGTAAATTACCATTTTCCAGGAGGGTCCTGAACAGAAAGTAAAATCCCATTTTTCAGGAGGGTCCTGAACATCAAGTAAAATCCCATTTTTCAGGAGGGTCCTGAACAGAAAGTAAAATCCCATTTTTCAGGAGGGTCCTGAACATAAAGTAATTTCCCATTTTCAGGAGGGTCCTAAATTGAAAGTAAATTCCCATTTTTCAGGAGGGTCCTGAATTGAAAGTAAATTCCCATTTTTCCGGAGGGTCCTAAACATAAAGTAAAATCCCATTTTTCAGGAGGGTCCTGAGCTGAAAGTAAATTCCCATTTTTCAGGAGGGTCCTGAACATAAAGTAAAATCCCATTTTTCAGGAGGGTCCTGAACTAAAAGTAAATTCCCATTTTCCAAGAGGGTCCTGAATTGAAAGTAAATTCCCATTTTCCAGGAGGGTCCTGAACATGAAGTAAAATCCCATTTTTTAGGAGGGTCCTGAACATAAAGTAAAATCCCATTTTTCAGGAGGGTCCTGAACATAAAGTAAAATCACTGAACAGAAAGTAAAATCCCATTTTTCAGGAGGGTCCTGAACAAAAGTAAAATCCCATTTTTCAGGAGGGTCCTGAACAGAAAGTAAAGTCCCATTTTTCAGGAGGGTCCTGAACAAAAAGTAAAATACCATTTTTCAGGAGGGTCCTGAACAGAAAGTAAAGTCCCATTTTTTAAGGAGGGTCCAGAACATAAAGTAAAATCCCATTTTTCAGGAGGGTCCTGAACATAAAGTAAAATCTCACGGATGTGCATTTCCAATGGTAGCTGAATCAAGTGAAATGAATTTTCCCCTATTTCAACAAAAAATAAATAAAAATTATCAGTTAAAAACTTAGTGGTGGCTTGCAGATCTTTGCTTCTCAGGTATCTGCCCAGCACTCATTCCTTTCATCTTTGTTCCAAATTGCTAACATTTGCCCTGTGTTACCACTTCATTGACCAAGATCCAGATTGAGGGAAATGAGTTCTGACTCAAACAATGTGTTTTCATTTTACCATGCCCCTGAGGTGCACTCTTTTCCCAAATCTGAATGATTTCACGAATCCAATAGCCTGTCGGTTGATAGACTTCCTTTTTTTCGTGTTGAATTACGATCATATATCATTCCTGTGCTGTTCCTTGGCTTTTCCTCATATAATTGGAAAGACTGGTAGTAAATTTTGAAATCCTTTCTCGCTTGTGTTGACACAAACTTGACTTAAAAATGTAAAGAAATGATGATGACTTTTGTTTTGACAAATAACATAAGAAAAGACAAAAACATGAATATGTAAATGAAAGAAAAGGGCAATGTCCCATATTCAAAAAGAAAACTTATCTGAATACGACGACCAACTCCAATGAGTATGACATGCATTTTGGATTGAGCTGCCTAATCTTCCTATCCAAACTCCCCATTTGTTGTTGAGTTCGTGCCTTTTGTCGCTGAGCCGCTTCTTCAAATCCATTGGACTCGTACATCACATTCGACTGACGACATCTAAAAAGACATTCGCCAACAAATCTCTTTCTTTTCACTTTTCACTTTTCTCTTGAACTGTCCATCGCCTTACGGTGCCCGTGAGGGTTTTCACCAATAAGACTCTCTCATTTTTGTATTTCTCTCAACTCACCATCGCCTTACGGTGCCCGCAAAGGTTTTCACCAATAAGACTCTCATTTTTGTATTTTTTTCCCGATTTCTTATGCTGAGGGAGACAAGCGGTACTTCGCAATGTATCATCATATGCATTGCATGCTTAGTATTAACACTATCAAAAATTGATCTGAAGAACTTTCTTTTGTTGTAACTTGGATTTTGGGTTAAGGTTAGAAAAGATGGTAAGGGGCTCAAACGATGCTTGAAGTGGGAGTGGGACTTACAACTTTTGGAATCGACTCAAACAATGCATTAACTCATGCCCCAGTTTTGTTGACTGGGTGAATCTTAAATGTTTATTTGGTTGGACCGAGCCCGAAATAGGGCAGCCTACGTATCTCACTCTCGAGAGAGGAGAATCAGGTCGCACGTAGTTCCATCAGCTTGTTCTTTGTTTTGATTTGATTTTTTTTCTTTTATTTTCGAACTCTTTCTTTTATTCTTATTTTCTTGACATTTATCTTTGACTCTATTTTGATTCCAAAAGAGGGATATGAAAGAAAAATAAACGAGGCTCAAACGGGTAAACAAAGGATGACACAATGTTTGGATAGAAGAATAAAATGTCTTCATCATATCAATCTTCAAAAATGCAAGTACTAAACATGCAATAAAATCAAACAAAGGACCAAATATCATACATAGTATCTTTTGACCGCATCAGCATTGATAGCCATTTCTGCCATTTTGCCTTCAATATCTGTCAAATATAAGGCTCCATTGGGTAACACTTTCTTCGCAACGAAGGGACCTTGCCAGTTAGGTGAGAACTTGCCTTTCGCTTCAACCTGGTGAGGAAGGATACGTCTCAATACCAACTGACCAACTTCAAAATTCCTGGGATGGACCTTTTTGTTATACGCACGAGCCATCCTCTTCTGATACAACTGGCCATAACACACGGACGTTAGCCTTTTTTCCTCGATCAAACTCAAATATTCCAGTCGGGTTTTTACCCATTCGTCATCATCAATCTCTGCTTCTACAATGACTCGAAGAGAAGGAATTTCAACTTCTGCAGGGATGACCGCTTCTGTCCCATACACTAATAAATATGGAGTTTCCCCTGTTGAAGTGAGAACAGTGGTGCGATAACCTAGCAATGCAAACGGAAACTTTTCATGCCACTGTCTAGAACCTTGTACCATTTTTCGCAGTATCTTTTTTATATTTTTATTGGCGGCTTCTACAACACCATTGTCCTTTGGACGATATGGAGTAGAATTTCGATATGCGATCTTAAACTGTTGACACACTTCTTGCATCAAATGACTATTGAGATTGGCAGCATTGTCTATAATAATCATCTTAGGAATTCCAAATCTACAAATGATATTGGCATGAACAAAATCTACCACAACCTTCTTTGTCACTGACTTGAAAGTTACTACTTCCACCCACTTTGTGAAGTAGTCAATGGCTACCAAAATGAATCTATGTCCATTTGATGCCTTCGGCTCAATCGGTCCAATAACATCCATTCCCCAAGCCATGAACGGCCATGGAGCGGCCATTGCAAGTAACTCAACAGGAGGAGAACGTATCAGATCGTTGTGCACCTGACATTGATGACACTTTCGAACAAATTGAATAGAATCCCTCTCCATAGTAAGACAGTAATAACCTGCTCGAAGAATCTTCTTTGACAAGACATGACCGTTCATATGCGACCCGCATACTCCAGAGTGTATTTCAACAATGATTGCCGAGGCTTGTTTTGCATCTACACACCTTAAAAGTACCAGATCTGGGGTCCTTTTATACAAGATTCCCCCACTTAAGAAAAATCCACTAGCCAAACGCCTAATAGTCCTCTTTTGATCGTTGGTGGCATATGCTGGGTATTCTCCTGACTGAATGTACCGCTTGATATCCAAAAACCAAGGTTCTCCATCGAGCTCTTCTTCAACCACATTACAGTAAACATGCTGATCACGACTCTGTATATGCACTGGATCGATATAGGCTTTGTCAGGATGTTGGAGCATTGAAGACAGATTGGCTAAAGCATCTGCAATTTCATTATGAATCCTTGGAATATGCCTAAATTTTACTAACACAAATCGTCGACATAGCTCCTGCAAGCATTGTCGATACGGGATGAGTTTCAAATCTCGCGTCTCCCAATCGCCTTGAATTTGATGGATGAGTAAATCCGAATCTCCCAACACCAATAATTCTTGGACTTCCATATCAATAGCTAACCTCAAACCATTGATACAGGCTTCATACTCTGCCATATTGTTAGTACAGTAGAATCGAAGTTGTGCTGTTACCGAGAAATGTTGTCCCGATTCAGAGATAAGAATCACACCTATTCTGACTCCTTTCATATTGACAGCTCCATCGAAGAATAACCTCCAACCTGGATCAGCATCTATAACGACTTCATCGACACACGACACTTCTTCGTCAGGAAAATATGTCTTTAATGGCTCGTATTCTTCATCGATGGGATTCTCAGCAAGATGATCTGCCAAGGCTTGGGCTTTCATGGCGGTTCGAGTCACATATACGATGTCAAACTCGGTAGGCAATATTTACCACTTTGCCAATCGACTTGTCGGCATAGGCTTCTGAAAGATATACTTCAAAGGATCTATGCGGGAGATGAGATAAGTAGTATAGGATGAGAGATAGTGCTTCAAATTATGTGCTATCCAAGTTAGGGAACAACACGTCCTTTCAAGAAGAGTATACCTGGCCTCATATGCGGTGAACTTCTTGCTAAGATAATAAATAGCCTGCTCCTTTTTTCCTGTGACATCATGTTGACCCAGGACACAACCAAAAGAATTGTCCATGACTAATAAATATAAGATCAAAGGCCTACTAGGATCCGGGGGTACCATCACGGGCGGATTTGACAAATATCTTTTGATTCGATCGAACGCTTCCTGACATTCTTCAGTCCATTTTACTGCAGCACTCTTTTTCAGCAACTTGAATATGGGCTCACAAGTGGTTGTGAGTTGAGCAATAAACCTGCTAATGTAGTTCAGTCTACCAAGCAAATTCATCACCTCCGTTCTATTCTTGGGTGGGGGAAAATCCTGAATGGCTTTGATTTTTGAGGGATCCAATTCAATTCCCAGACGGCTGACTACAAACCCCAACAGCTTTCCAGATGGAACTCCAAATACATATTTTTCCGGGTTGAGTTTGAGATTATACCTGCGAAGCCTTTCAAAGAACTTTCTTAAATCTATAACATGGTCGGCCTGACTTTTTGACTTAATAATCACGTCATCCACGTAGACCTCAATCTCTTTATGCATCATGTCATGAAACATAGTGTTCATGGCTCTCATGTATGTTGCTCCAGCATTCTTCAAACCAAACGGCATCACTCGATAACAATAAGTTCCCCATGGTGTGATAAAAGATGTCTTCTCCGCGTCTTCATCATCCATAATAATCTGGTGATATCCGGCATAGCAATCCACAAAACAGGTAACCTCATGTTTAGCACAGTTGTCTAACAAAATGTGGATGTTGGGCAGTGGAAAATCATCTTTCGGACTTATTCTGCTCAAATCACGGTAATCAACACATACTCGAATTTTGCCATCTTTCTTTGGTACGGGAACAACATTGGATAACCACATGGGATAACGAGACACTCGAATTACTTTGGCTTCAAGTTGTTTCATGATTTCCTCTTTGATTTTAATACTTACATTGGTTTTAAACTTCCTCAACTTCTGTTTGACAGGGGGAACGCAGGATCAGTTGGCAATTTGTGAGCCACTAATTTGGTGCATAAACCGGGCATATCATCATAACACCATGCAAAAACATCCTTATAATCAATTAATGCTTGAATCATTCCCTCTTTTAGTTGTGGCAAAGCATGTACACTGATTTTAGTTTCCCTAACATCTTCTTGATCCCCTAGATTTATTGGCTCAGTTTCATTCAAATTAGGATTTGGTTTGTCTTCAAACTGTTCCAACTCTTTGCTTATTTCTTCTAGTGCTTGTTCTTCATCATATTCCCCATCCTGCTTCATTACATCTTGATTAGTTTGGATTTTAAAATCAGGCTGAAAATTTCGCATGCACGTCATGTCATTAGAATCAGCATAAAGAGAACTGTGTAAGAAAGGAAAAACAAAATATATTAGACACAAAACAAAAGGGACATTGCATTTCATTAAATAAAAGATAGAAGGGTTTAAAAATAGATGCCAACATAACATAAACAAACTAAAATCCGAATTACAACCCTGAAATAACTCGGCTAAACAGAAAGAAAAACAAAACCAAAACTCCCTCCTGATGGGGAGAGGAGTGATTTCCTAATTATTGAGTTGGACAGCTGGACCTATGAATTGCACGTCTGCCATACTGGTACCTTCTCCTTCTTCGACCATATCAACTTTGATACAAAGGTTCTGGAAGTCATCAACCAATTCAAACTCAAATTCTACATGCTTTGTGACACCGCTCTTAACAAACGATTCACTGAGTAGTGGCATTGGGCGAGGGAGTGACCATATTTCCTTTTTCCTTCCCTTAGGTTTTTCAGATCTTCAGCTGTAGGCTCAAATCCCAGATCAAACATACCCACGTTCTCACTCGGACATATGGGATGAACTATATCGTGCAGAGACGCTCCCAAACCCTTCCCTGGCTCAAATCCATATTTCCAAAGTTCACTCACCATCATGATAGAAGCAGAAGACAATTGTGGTCCCGGTATAGCCTGCCATTCAAGGATACGATTCACTGGCACTGTATCAAAAATTTGATAGACGAATATCTCCTCTATGTTATTTGCTTCAATAAGAGACAAGGGAGAATCGTCGTAGGCTGACAAATCTCCTTCACCATGAATAACTACTTCTTGCCTATCATGCTCAAACATAATCATTTAGTGCAGTGTAGATGCAACCGCCTTGGCCTTGTGGATCCATGGCCTTCCCAACAACAGATTGTAAGAGGAGTCTACATTCAATACTTGAAACTCTATGGCAAACTCAACAGGCCCTATGGTCAACATTAGTTCTATTTCGCCAATGGAATTTGATTTTGCACCATCGAAAGCCCTGACACATACATTGTTGGGCCTGATCCTCTCCGCACCAATATTCAGCTTTTGCAAAGTAGAAATAGGGCAAATGTTTGCTCCTGAACCTCCATCAATCATAACATGAGTGACATAGAAATCTTCACACTTCACTGTAATGTAAAGGCCCCGATTATGCCCTGTACCTTAAACAGGCAATTCATCATCAGAAAAGCTGATCCGATTGACCTCAAAGATTTTTCCAACCATTTTCTCAAGATGGTTGATTGTAATCTCCCTTGGAACATATGCTTCATTTAATACCTTCAGTAAAACATCACGATGCTCCTTGGAGTGCAACAATAAAGATAAAAAGGAAATTTGAGCAGGGGTTTTCTTCAGCTGGTCTAATATTGAATACTCTGGCAATTTCATCTTTTTCAAAAATTCTTTGGCTTGTTTTTCGGTGATAGGCTTTTTGATAGATGACGGTCCACTCACCTTGGCTTGGACTTGCTTAAGATTTCAGGCATGAAACATCTTCCTGACCTAGTCAAACCCCCTACCTCATCTACATCTTCCACTACTTCTTTCCCATGATAGGTTATCACGGTCAGCCCATAATTCCAGGGAATCCTTTTCGTATCAACTATCGGAGGTTGGGTCACCGGTTTGAGGACAATAGGTGCTGCCAGTGCTCCTTTCACCGTCAAGATAGGCTGACTCAGAGCTCCCACCACTGTCAACTTAGGTTTATCCTGACTCGAATCACCATACCTTCTGGCGCCTTGTACTGTGATCGGGGTCTTCTTTGTGCTTCCTTGAGCTTTATATTCTCTCGTTCCTTCCTGGCTCAATGACATTGCTTTCAAAGACTCCGCTACATTAACCAATTTCTCCTCAATGGTATGTATCTTGACAATAGGCTTATAACCCCTCGAAGACTCTTTCCCATCATATATCAATTCTAATATATTGGCTTCAACATGGGTTGGCAGCAGATTCTGGTTAATGTTTGGACCCTCCGGGGCCTGGACCAGCATCTGATTTATGTCAATTAAATCTTGGACAGCTCTCTTTAAATGCCATCATTTCTCGATATCATGGCTGGGCATATCAGAACAGTACGCACACCTTAAAGAATAATCGAGATTCCTCGGCGGTGGATTTGAAAGCCTTCCTTGAATTGGGCTTAAAACCTTCAACTTTCTCAACCTATCAAACAAGCTAGCATATGACTCCCCAAGAGGTGTGAATTGATTTTTGACCGCCTTCTCCTTCTTATACTCGGGCCTAGGTTGAAAAGTGGGTCTGGATGGGTTTTGGTAATTTGGTGGAGCGAACGGGCGATTTTGTGGAGTTTGCGCGCGCCACTGCGGGTAAGAAGGGGTTTGGGCATATGGTTGCACGCTATATACTGGGTAAGGGGGTGGTGGAATAGAATATAAAGGGTTTTGTGGAGGGTAGTAATGGTTGGGAGGAATATATGGAGCTTGGGCGTAGACTTGGGCTTGGGATTGGGGATAGGGACGAGGTGGTCTTTTGGGATAGGAATGGGTTCCGGCTATGACAGTCGCAACATCCTCTTTCTTCTTTTTACCTGCAAATGCTCCCGATCCACCTTGAATCGCTTGTGTGGTAGCTTTTAATACAGCAAAACTCACTATTCGACCGGTCTTAATCCCGTCCTCCATCATCTCCCCCATTTTGAGGACTTCCATAAAAGATTTTCCCATTACCGGAAGTAAATGTTGAAAATAGGTCTCATCCTGCGCCTGAATGAAAACTTCTACCAACTTACTTACTTTCATTGGAGGCTTTACCCTAGCGGCCTGTTCACGCCACCTTATTGCGTATTCCCTAAAACCTTCAGTGCTCTTTTTCTTCATGTTGACCAAAGATTTTTCTTCCGGAATCAAGTCGATGTTGTACTGAAAATGTTGAACAAATTCAGAAGCCAAATCATCCAAACTGTTCCATTTATCGATATCCCGATCGATGAAGCATTCTGAAGCCAGATCTGAAAGACTCTCGCCAAAGAAGGCCATGAGTAGTTCTTCCTTTCCTCCTGCAGCCCTCAACTGGTTGCAATAACGTCTCAAGTATGCAACAGGATCACCGTGTCTTGCGTACTTCTCGAACTTAGGCATCTTAAAACCGGGGGGCAGGTTGATGTCTGGGAACATGCACAGGTCTTTATAGGAAACACTTCTATAATCTCCGATTCCTTGTAAATTCCTCATAGCTTGCTCTAAACTCTTCAGTTTTCGGGTTATGACATCCTGTTCCTCCGTTGCGACAGGTTTCTCTGTATCAAATGGAAATGCAGGCGGCTAAGTGTACCCATACGGTTCATTCAATTGAAAAGTAGGCTCCGTAGCATAATACTGACCATCTGAAACCTTCAGTACTGGCTCACTGGAAGACCGAGGAAGCCTCATTGTGGGACATATAGCATATATGGGAGTTTCATGTGGTGGTGGGGCCACGAATACCGGTGTGATCGGTGGCGCTGGATTAGCAGTTGGTCTTGATTAGGGAGCTTCCAAGGGCACACCAGAATTGCCAGGATAATAATGTCGCAGAGCGAATCCTGGCGCGTGTTCAGGTGACTCAGTAGGAGCAGAGAATTATTCCTGAGAGAGCGGTGGGCAATTAGAGATATTCCCAAGACCTTCAGGGAGCGGAGGAGGAGGCATTCCGCTGGCCCATGCCCGGTGCAAATCTATCAATTGTTGCCTGAGCCTTACTACCTCATCATTGTGTTCTGAACTTTCTTCCCTGTGATCCTTATCCGGGTCAATGAGCGAATTTTCAATCTCCCTGCTAGCCATGGCGATCTTTGCTTTGGATCTAGTGAAGTATGGGTGACTAGCCAGAGTGCTGCAAACCTACCACTGTTATCTGAAAGAACATGCTCATCAAAGACGACATCCGTTAGGATTAGGGTATTCCAAAAGCATGGGAATCACATTGGTAAAATTGCCCTAAGTTCATGTTCATTTCTACCAGCTTTCAAGGGTAGCGAAGTCATTTTAACATCATCCCGATTTTATCTACACTTATTTTTATCTACACCTGTTATTATTTTTTATTTTTCTCTTTTTTTTTTCGTATCAATATCTGTTCTTTTACTCACGTTATCTACCTTTATTTTATTATTCTTTATGGCTTTTATTTTTTTTTCTTTAAAAGATGAAAAATAATGAAAAACAACGAAACAAAATGATTAGATCGAACCCAAAAGTAGGTTGCCTATGTATCATATTGTACATGAATCAGATCTTGCATAGTTCAGGCAGCTTGTGCATAAACATTACACAATTGAAGGGTTTTTTTTTTCACGAAACACGAAAACAAGTAAACAAAAGAAAGACGTAACATCCTAACATTTCGATGAAATACAACAAAACATACAATGAATTTAGGACCACTTTAAAACTAAACAACAAATACAAAACAACACTTTAAAACCCTAACGATATGCGTGCAATAAAGACCCGAATATAAAAAACAACTTGACTCCGACTTAACACAGACACCAACCTACAATGACAGAAACATAAAATACTCAAAACTACATAAAGATAAGACATGCTCTTTCAAACTGGTGTTCTGTGTGATGTCCCCGGTTGAGATGAACCCATCTGTGAAGTCCCCACTTTTCCACTTAGACTTTGCAACATGTCCTGCAACGACGTTTTGATACTCGGAAACAAATTTCTTGCCCGTATCCCCACTTCTTGGAGAGTACACTCGTAAAGGTTTCTATGACACCCATCCACAGTTGTGATCAAGCGCGACAACTGAACTCTCAAAAACTCCACCTTGGCACCCGGATCTTCCTGCTCATCATCTTCTACCATGGTTGCTTCCCGCATTTGCCCTCTAAGTTGGGCTGGTAAGGGTCTACTAATGCCACGGGGCAGAGATTGTAGCCAGATTTCATAGTTTTGAGTGCATCCTGGATTTTCCTCGAAAGTATCGACACCTAACTTTATCGCGTTATTCCAGAATTGCTCATATTTGCTTTCCCCCACGGCTTGGTCTTTAAAGTACTCTACATCCTTTAGAAGGTCCATTATTGGGGGGATGTCTTGCATCCAACCCAACTGACGCATCACCCTTCTTGGACTGTAAGGCCTAGTGCAGTTAAGTCCTATCAAAACTAGAAAGAGTTGTATTTGAGATCCAATCAAGATTTTCTTAGGACAAAACCACATATAACACCAAAGAATGTTCTTTGGAGTTCTTGATTCGAGAAACTCGATCCAAGAATTGACTCCAATAGGAAAAGAAAATTTGTCAAAACGCATTCTTTCTTGCATGGCTTGCACTCGATCATTCAGACAACGGTCGATCACATCTGCTCTAATCAAAGAAGGCGTATGCAAGTGCTCCATCATCCACAACTGCAATATCATATTACTCCCCTCAAAAAATCGTACCCCTCCTTTTACTTAAGTTAAAGCCTTATATATTTCTGTTAAGATCATTGGTACAATGGTGACCTCATCTTTTTTCTTGAATAAAGCTATCACCACTGATTGTAGACAAGTATTGATACACCTCTCATCTAACGGGAACACTAAGATACCCAACAAAGCCAGACAGAAAACCTCAAGACGACGTTGTTCCCAGATTTTTTTGGTAGTGCAGAATTCATCCCAAAAGCAGTCGAAACCCTCTAAAGACCCAAATCTAGCAAACAAATAGTCCAAGGAAATCCAAGATTGTTTGAGACATCCCAGATGCTTGTTATATTTTAATCCACAGAGTCGAAGGAATTTCTTACGAGTATGATTGCGGGCTAAAATCATCTGTTGGACCATGTAAGTCAACCGAAACAAACAAGATATTTCTGCCAGGGTAGGAGTCAATTCACAACTTCCGAACCTAAACACCAAATTATTTGGATCCCAGAAAGTCAACGCAGTTTCTATTAAATCCGGATGAGGCGTGAGATCCATAAGTGTTACAAGATTGCCTAACACTTTCCTCACTCCGTGCTTTTCGGAGTAATTGAACGTGCCCCACCACTTGATCAACTTTTTGGGTACCTTGAAACCATAAGGACTCTAGACTTTGTGGACAGATCCATCCTGTAGTAGCAGATAAGAAATTGTCTCAAAATTTGATAAGAGCAAAAGGTTCCCAACCAATGGGAATTTGATGCGGAAATACGTCAATGAGACAGAACGCTTCATGACTCCAAATCGCCGAACAGTAACGCTGAATAAAATCAGCCTACTTGGCTAACAACTCTACGTTACGGAATAAAAGACCTAGCCTAAGACTAAGACGAAGACCAAAATAAAGGTTACCGGACCCACCGAGGGTTGTCTACGTATCCCGCCCTGAGGGACGGAAATCAGGTATGCGTAGTTCGTCCAGTTTGGACAACTAACGATTAACTAATAAATTGACCCTAACTTAAGAGACAAAACCAAAACAAACGAATAAATTGTTTTTTGGATTTTTCAATTAGACACTTCAACTAAGACTGACACCATCAATTATAAAAAAAATCTTTTTGGTATTTCGTTTTTTGACAAATACGTAGAAAAAACTTTTTTTTTCTTTTTGAATTTATGGTACTTTGAGAAGACAAAAATGCAAAAAAAATGTAAAAAAATCTTTTTTGAGTTTTTGGATCGTGAAGAACAAAAGTCATAAAGAATTCTAAAATGAACTACGACATTCCTTTTGATTCATTCTTTTCGACTCGCTTTCTATATATATATATATATATATTTTTTAAATCAGTCTGTCAAATGACCACGTTACCCTCAAATATGCAACAGTTAGCACGTAGGGATGCTTTAAAGGTGAGTCTCCTATAAAGGACCGTGTAGGCCCCTCTAGGTCTCAATATGATGCACGTAAGGATGACCTAAAGGCTGACCTACGTTGTGGTTTACTAACAAGGCCGTTCGGGGGAGCATATGGTCGATAGTGGCTGCTTTGTTTTCCACCTACTCCATACATCCAACGGCTCCCCCCCTAAAATAATGGTGACTCAACTAGATTTCGTGAGCACGACGTGCGCTCCGAGACTTATTGCAGAAAGAAGGCCGGGGGGATGGACTCATGATGACAGATATAAAGCGGTAACACATAGGGTAAATATTATAAACAAAGAGCACGAAAACGCACAAAGGTGAAAAAAATAACAAAACAATAATCACAAACAATGCTTATACACTCGTAATGCCAAACAAAGCTGATACGACTCAAAAATAAGCACGAATTCTGAAAAGGTCCCCCGCAGAGTCGCCAGAGCTGTCACACCCCTTTTTTTTACGTACTCAAAAATATTATATATGTATTAAGGTTCGAAAGGGTTTTTATTATTAAGTGACAAAAGATGAAAAATTTGTTTTCGAAAAGGATTCATTTTATTCAAAACTCAGAGTCGCCACTTGGCATAGTGCGGTGTGCCAAGTCACCTTTGGAAAACCCTTTTCAAAATGATTTTGACTCTGTAAAACTGATCCGCGAATAGAGAATTCGACTAAGGAATTTTGTTGATCGAGGGGAAGGTGTTAGGCACCCCTCGGTCCCGTGGTTTGACCACGGTCGCTTGGTGGAGTGTATCGGCTATTTTGGCATTACGAATGTATAAACCACACAAAAAAACATAGAACAATCAATCAAAACACACAAAGACAAAACAGTCCAAAGTTCTAATTCAGTCCAATTATATAGTTCCAAAATAGAAAAATGCAAAAATGTAAACCTATGCTAACCTATATTAATCCTAAACTATGCTCCAAAGCTTTAACCGATGCCTCGGTCCTTGATCACGAGCGTCCTCCGAGTACAAGATACCTCGGGGCATTCCCCGGATAAAATAATACAAGTGCTTCGGGGCATTCCCCAGTCAAATGGTACAATTGAGTCAAGCACGATAAATTAGAAAATATTCAACACATATACATTCAAACATTCATCAAAACACCATTCCTAAACTTTGCCTACCCGAACCTAAACTTGTTCCTATGAATTTCGATCTAAAACGTGATATTATCAAAGTTAGCAAATTCGAGGCATATTTTGCATCACACAAACATCAATTAATCAATACGAACTAATCACATTCATTTTTTTTATCCTCTTTTAATTCTCACCCCCCAAATCCATTCTCAACATGATTAAACCAATTCAATTACGCAATCCACCAATCAAGTAAATCAATCACGCATCCACACAAATAATTATTCATCATCAACAGAGATCAACCAACACACGATATTCAATCAAACACATCAAATATGATAAACAATGAAATGAACAGAAGAAAGATTAGAATTGAACCTCGATTAAAGCTTTTAAAATGTCGAAATAATCGAATAAAACTTCATGAATCCGGAACCTTGAACGTGACCTCGAATCAGCCTCAAACGAGTCAAGAAGCGAATTCGTAGCTCGAAGAAAAATTAAAACTAGCAGAGAAACCTCGATGGTTCGCCGAAATCGGGGCCGGGTTGTCGTTACCTATCACACCGAAGCCCCGATAGACTAGGAAGCAACAACACCACATTTCTCGATCAAATATCACCGGGAAGAAACAGAAATAGTAACAGGTTTGGATTTTGTGGGTTGTGATCTGGCAGCCTTCACCGGAACAACACCCGAATTTAGGCTCCGATGAAGATTATGACACTATTCTGGTGGAAATTCTCCCTCTACCCCTCGATTTTCATCTATTTCTCCCCGATAGCATGTATGTGCGCAGCTCCAGTGGCTGTGAGCAATGGTGACTGGATTATGTCGTGTGTATATGTTAATCTTGGTAGCTGGTTATATGTATTGACGTGATTTTTGTAAGAGTGATGGGGGGATCTGTGTTCAACCCCTCCGTCCGGATCTTTAGAGTATTCTGTGTGCATATATATTTTTTTTGGAGATGATTCCGACCCCCCCCCCCAATTGTCATTGTGAGAGTATGTGTCTATTTTTTTTATTGTGAGGGTCATGTGGATGGGTATTGAGGTAGGGTAGGTGGTGTAGAGTTTGTTAGGATAGGGTAGGTAGGTGTTGTTTTTTAATTGGGTGGGTTGTTAGAATGTGTTGTCAATTTTTGGTTGGGTGGGTTGTTAGAATATTGGTATAAGACAAAATTAGTTAGGGGATTGTTATTTTGTCATTTTGTGGAGGGATTATCACACGGGTGAGGGTACATGGTAGGATAAGGTAAACAATAGGTAAAACCGATATTGAGGAGGGACGAAATTAGGTGTCTACACCGATGAATTTAGTAATTTTGTTAGTTTATTTACATGCATTTATTAATTTTAGAGTTGGAATCCATCAATATATTCATACCCTTAAAGGTTATGTTTATCTTATTTTGCTTTAGATACTTCTTTCTAGATAGAAAGTACACCATTCCATTGTTAGAAATTTTTTTAATGAACAAAATTTAAATGCTAAAATCAAGATTTTAGATTGTAGCATAATGATAGAAGACAAACACCCAACACACGTTCCTGTAATGAACCTTCAGGTCATTTGTCGTGTTCTTTCTTATTTTCACATAGAGCTCCTCCATAGCCTTCCCAAGTCATTAGTGACTTGCAAGAACCGATAGTTCGGTTACCTAACGGTTCATTTGGTTTTTAGATCTACTTTTCCAATTTGAACTACCTACTAACCCCTACATTTCAGGGTCTGAGGCTCAGTCCAAATTTTCTGCTAAACCGTAGAATCTGTCAGACAGAAGTGAGCAGTTGGTGAGCCTTCTTTATTTTGGAAGGCCTTGTCTTTAGAAAATTATTATGTTATTTTGGTATTGGGTCCAATGGGGGCCTTGTCCCAGTTTTGTTCTAGACTTATGATTGATCTTGTAATGTTAGAGATTTTGTGGACCTGTGTCAGATATTGTTAGATGTTTATGGGTTTCATTTTGTACTGTTCAGTTGAAGCTAGAAATGACCATGATTCCGTTATTTTCTGCATTTTTCTTATTGTATATGAATATTGTGCATGATTATCAGGTATAGAAGGGTCCCCGAGCCTTCATGATTTGGGATGCTCGTCACGGCGAGGGCCTCGGTTCAGGTCGTGACAATTATAGATCTATAGGGTGTATTGATGACTAGCTCAAAAGAATAACAAAGAGTGAGTCAGAGTAGTCAAGAATTGTTTTGAAGTGTACTAAAATATGCCCATGTATTTATACTAGCATTGTGTTCACTGTTATTATAAAATGCTCTCACCTATTTTGTATAAAAAAAGACTATTTTGGGTCGTTTCACATACCAGTACATTTTACATTGACCCCCTATATTTCAGGATCTGAGGCTCAGTCCGGGGGTCCCACTAAGCCGTCGATCATTGACAAATATTCAGAGTTGGTGAGCCTCCCTTATTTTGGAAGGCATCTTGCTTTCATGTGATGTTTACATTTGTTTCTAGTTTATGGTCCGACCGGGGGCCTTGTCCTAGTTTCAAACAGATGTTGTTTTCTTTCACTTAGTAGAGATTTCGCTGACAGGTGTTAGGTGCATTTGGGTCTTGTTGAAATTATATTCGTACGGTTTTGTTGAAATAATGAAATGACTATGTTTTCAGTTTGCTTCCGCATTTTTATAATTAGATGAATTAGGCATATGATTACAAGTTGAGAGGGCTTTTGGGGCTTCATGGTTTGGGATTTCCGTCGCGGCCATGGCCTCGGTTCGGATAGTGACAGCAACCCAAATGAATGAAAGGGACATCTACCCGCAATATAATCTATAAAGAAGTATTACATGAGAATTGTTTCATTTACATTATCATACAACATCAGTGGTTTAAATATTTTCAATTCTAGCTACACTATAAATGTTCGTCGGTATAGGTATAAACGGTATGGACTCGTATAGACAGAGGAAGACATGACAACACTCAATGATTAACATGGAAAAAGGAAAATATTTTTTAATAAATTCATTCATGTATACTTTTTCACATTTATTAAATAAATCACAATGATATTAATTACAATAAAGGTTCTAACTATAATGTTAAAATCACTATAATTTCATAAGACTCACGTGCGACTCACGTGTCGCGACATTAGTTTATAATTTAAAGCACGTACGGAATAAAAAATTTATATAAAAATCATTTGACTCTTAAAATAGAATTGTATCATATAAGTAAATCAAAAATAGTACATACTTTATGTTAATAGAAATGATACTTTATGTTAATAGAAATGATTCATATTCATGTTTGTGCATGAAAATTTTTCTTGTTTAATCACTCAAAGGATAGGTTTTCTCGTATTAAAAAGGTATATTATATAAGAGAAATAAATACATTGATTAGATACCTATCATGAGAAAATCAGATGTAGAAACAATTTTAAGGATGGTTTTGTTCATATTTAAAGTACTTCTCCTAGGATAATTTACTATTTTTTTCTATTTTTATCGTCTAGGATAATTTACTATTTTTTCTATTTTTATCGTCTAGGATAATTTTGAAAAACTATTCATTCCACAATAATAGAAAAATATTTTTGTTCATATTCAAAGTACTTCTCCTATTGTTCATATTCAAAGTACTTCTCCTATTATTCATATTCAAACTACTTCTCCTATTTTTTTCTATTTTTATCATCTAGGATAATTTGGAAAAACTATTCATTCCACAATAATAGAAAAATATTTTTGTTCATATTCAAAGTACTTCTCCTATTATAAATATAGTTGTATGTTTTCTTACATTTTTAAACTATAACCTAGTGAATTCACTTATCTTTCTTTACATTAGCCAAAAAAAAAAGCTTTCTTTTCTCTCAACAAAAACTCATCCTTGTAGAAATCTACCGTACATTTACCTATGAATAACTTCAAGCCAGATTCGTCTCTGCCACTAATAGCTTCTTCAGAGCTTCCATCTGAGGTAGCTTTCGAAATATTAACTCGAACATCCTTAGAAACACTAGATACCTGCAAAGTAGTAAGCAAAACATGGAAACTGATGACGTATGAATCAAGCTTCATGCAAAGTTATTGTCGTAGAACCAACAATATTTCAGGTTATTGTTTTATTTGTTTTAATTAATGTGACTGAACTTAGAATATAACTCTGATATATATTCGTAATATGATATTTCAGGTTACTTTATTCAAGGTATAGATGACTCCAGGTACATTTCGGAGTTTGTTTCAATGGACGATTGTTCAGGAAAAAATCCACTGTCACGCCTACCAGTTGAAGCCTTGAAACCAAAAGATAGATTTTTCAGCATTTACTTTAGCAACATAAAAATTGAGGCATCTTCGAAGCAAGGGATTTTGTGTTGTGTGAGATCAATAAGGTACAACGATCATAGGTACTACATTTGCAAACCTAGTACTCAAGAATGGAAAGTGTTGCCGAATCCAAAACTGAGGTATTCGACAGTAAAAGTTTCTTTAGTGGTACTTAAATCAAATCCCTTTCATTTCAAGATTATTCGTTTGTCAAAAGACCCACCATTTGGTTCTAGGTACGTCTAATTATCTACACATTGATTTTCATTACTTTGTAGTTATTAGAACAGATTCCTTCATTCAAAACTTTGTTTATATATAGGCATTTGGGACTTGGCAATTATTGTTGTGAAATCTTCGACTCTGAGACTAATGCATGGCGACAAGCAAAT
Organism: Capsicum pubescens; assembly: GCA_030864215.1. Taxonomy (NCBI): domain Eukaryota; kingdom Viridiplantae; phylum Streptophyta; class Magnoliopsida; order Solanales; family Solanaceae; genus Capsicum; species Capsicum pubescens. Next base: position 260,435,843 of record CM061543.1, read on the forward strand.
ATGATCTCGCTTTCTGAAGATGCGTCTTTCAAGCATCATTTTATACCTATTAATGCAAGTGGTTTAATTTATGTTTTGACAACTGATGATCAAGTAATAGTCCTAAACTATGATGGAGAAGAAGCGTATCCCAGATTTTATCTTCCTGAACAAGTGGCTCGAAATGAAGATTATACACTCAAAAAACTAATTTCATATGAAGGCAAGTTGGGATTTATTTGTTTGTCTCCCAGTGGAATTTTAGAGCTTTGGTGCATTGACAATAGAATAAATCACTTTTGGAGGAAGGAACAAGAAGTTGAGACTGAAAACATCAAGAGGGTGATGAATTACCCAAGTCCGATTGATTTCTACAATAGTGATGTTATTTTGCTGATGGGTTTCAACGTATTTGCATTTTACAAGAAACAAAATGCAAGCTTGCGTGTAGTTAAATTGGATAGGTTAAATTGTCCTACTGAAATATTTCCTTTTTGCTCGGATGTAGAGCCAATTAATTAGCCGTTCGATCGCAAAAGACAAAAACGGGGGCAGTGAATTTCCTGAAGAAATATAATGTAAAAAATAATTCTAACAAAAATTTCTTTATAGACGATGTTGCGGGTATATGTTCCTTTCATTCATTTGGGTTTCTCTTCCATACTCAGCAATCCAGTTGTTGACTCGGAAATCCCTCTAATAGTGCAACATATAGCTGGCCATGTGAGAATGCATGCCGCGGAAAATATAGTCCAACATTTGGAATTATTTGTCCCTGATTTTTATTTATGGTCATTTCAAAACATAGTCTTATTGAAAATTATTTGCGAAAAAATTTGAAAGGATATAGTTCATATCTGGCAGTGAAAGTTGAATTCTAGGAGTGCAGACGTGCTTGGTTATCCTTCTTGGGAATTTCAGAAAATGAAAATTTCAGAAAGTCTTATTCATATGTTAGTATTATACATGCTCTGTACTTTCTACTAGGATTGTAGTTCTAGCATCTTTGTCAAGGTTAAGGCCAATATTATATTGTGGGATGAACTCTTCAGGTATCATCATTCTTGTTTTTGTTCATTTTTTTCTGTTAAAGTAGGTACTTCTTCTCTTATAACTTGGAATTCAAATATATAAAATTTGTTTGTGTTTGTAGACACCTAATTTTGTCCCTCCCCGATATCGTTTTAACCTATTGTTTACCCTATCCTACCGTGTACCCTTACCCGTGTGATAATCCCTCCATAAAATGACAAAAATAACTAACCCTATCTTATCCTAACCACCTACCCAATAAAAATATAACACCTCACCACTACCCCCTACCCCACGTTACCCCACCCCCCTCTCTTTTTCTTGTCCAAAAAGAAAGAGCACAATATATACCCACACATACACACAAAATAAGAGGAGGAAACCAAAAAAAAAAGGGAAAGGGAGTAGATCTAATTTTTTTTTTCCATCATCATCACCGAATTCACGTCGCCTCTCCGTCCGACCAACTACGGCGGCAATAATGCCGTCACCACTGTCTTCCTCTCTTCTCTAGCGTCGCCGCCTCACCCACCGGAGAAAGCTTCTGTCGCCGGTGAACCAATAACGATCAGCAACACCAGTGCCGCGCCGCGTCGGTCAGCTCCGGCCACAGCTCGTCCACCGGTGACAACACCAGCGCCGCTCCGCGTCGGTCAGCTCCGGCCACAGCTCGTCCACCGGTGACAACACTGTTCGTTGGTCAAGAATCCGACTAGCTCCGCTACTCCGATCTCCTTCTCCGTCGGCGGCAGTCACCGGAAACAGTGACTCCGACGACAGGCGTCAACATCCGACCCATTTCTCGTCACTCTGTCACTGATTTCGTGTACGGGTCTTCTCGATTTTTACAAATTCAGTCTCGTTTATTCGGATTTGTGGATTATTCATCGTGAGTGTTTTGTCGTGGTTTTCCGATCTGTTCGGGTGAATTCAATATCGAGTTTTTTTCGCTCGTTGTGAGGTTCTCCGGTCGAGTATTTTGGTCTTCGGATTTCTTTATTATCGACAAGGATCAATTTCATCGAGGTCCATTTCTTCTAACCGAATTTTTAATTTATTTTTCGGGATGTTATGGGTGTGGATAATTTATTTGTTGTGTGTTTGGTTTGAATCTTCATTATTTGTGTTGTGTTTGATGTTGGTTGCGGATTTTGAGACGTGATTTAATATTCGAAGCATGTTGTAATTATTGTGGTTAAAAATGAGTTTGTGGGTGAGAATTGAAAAATTGACATAATTGGCGATTTAGGTTAGTTTGAGTTCATTGTTCGTATAACTTGAAAGGAACGTTAATTTGATTTTGGTAGCAACATGATACATCGATCGGAATAGGCAAAACGTAGGTCGGGTAGGCAAATCTAGAGATTGTGGGTTGATTGAATGGTTGAAATTTGATTGAATGGTTGAAATTTGATTGAATGATTTGATTTTATCACTTTTTGAATCAATTGTATAATTTATCCGGGGAATGCCCCGAAGAATTTGTATTGATTTCACCGGGGAATGCCCCGACATATCATGTTGGCGGAAAATAATCGTGATGAAGGCCCGCGGCGTCGGGTAAGGCATTGGAGCTTAGTCTAGATTTAGTTTAGACTAGGATTTATATTTTTGTATTTTTTCTATTTTTCGGACTGTATAATTGGACTGGACTTTGACGTTTTTGGACTGTTTTGTTTTGTTTATTGTTTGATTATTTTGTGCTCTTTTGTGTGGTTTATACATTTCATAATGCCAAAATAGTCGATACACTCCACCAAGTGACCGTGGTCGAACCACGGGATCGAGGGGTGCCTAACACCTTCCCCTCGGTCAACAGAATTCCTTAGTTGGAATCTTTGTTCGCAAACCGGTTTAAGAGTCAAATGGTTTCGAATAGGATTTTTCAAAGGTGACTTGGCACACCGGATTATGCCAAGTGGCGACTCTGAATAAAAAATGCAAATAATCCTTTTCCGAAACAAATTTTCATTTCTTGTCACTTAAATAATAAAACCATCTCGCGCTAAATCATAATATTTTGGAGTACGTTAAAAAGGGGGTGTGACAGCTCTGGCGACTCTGCTGGGGACATTTCAGAATTCGAGCTTACTTTTGAGTCGTATCGACTTTGTTTGGCATTATGAGTGTATAAACGTTGTTTGTTTTTGTTTTCACTTTTGTGTATTTTCGTGCTCTTTGTTTATAGTATTTATCCTATGTGTTACCGCTTTATATCTGTCATCATGAGTCCACCCCTCGGCCTTCTTTCTGCAACAAGTCTCGGAGCGTACGTCGTGCGCACGAACTCTAGTTGAGTCACCTTTATTTTAGGGGGGGAGCCGTTGGATGTATGGAGTAGGTGGAAAGCAAAGCAGCCGCTATCGACTATATGCTCCCCCGAACGGCCTTGTTAGTAAACCACAATGTAGGTCAGCCTTTAGGTCATTCTTATGTGCATCATATTGAGACCTAGCGGGGCCTACACGGTCCTTTGTAGGAGACTCACCTCTAAAGCATCCCTACGTGCTAACTGTTAAATATTTGAGGGTAACGTGGTCATTTGACGGACTGATTTGAAAAAAAAAATTAAAAAAAAAGAGTTTCGTAGTTTTTAGAGTTTTTGTGGCTTTTGTTTTTCACAATACAAATATCCAAAAAATCTTTTTTTACCTTTCACACTCATTTTTCTCAAAAACATCAAAAAAAATTTCCTTTTGTTCCTTTACCATGCATTCATAATTCAAAAATTTCAAAAATATTTTTTAAATTGGAGCTTTTTATAAAAGAAAATGCAAAAAAAGATGGTAGTGTGTACATTTTATATAACTAAATATCCAAAAAGATTTTTTTTCTTTCATAATTGTTGGTGTCAGTTTTATGTAAAGCATAAAAAAAAAAGATTTTATTGACATCTTTTATCGTCTGTTTGTAATCGCATCTCTCAAGTCAGGGTTCAGTCGGTTATTTAATCATTAATTGTCCTATCTGGACGAACTACGCATACCTGATTCTCGTCCCTCGGGGCGAGATACGTAGGCAACCCTCGGTGGTTCCGGTAACCTTTATTTTGTACTTCGTCTTAGTATTAGGCTAGGTCTTTTACCCCATAACCTAAGGTTGTTAGCCAAGTAGGCTGATTTTATTCAGCGTTACTGTTCGACGATTAAGAGTCATGAAGCGGTCTGTCCCATCGACGTATGTCCGCATCAAATTTCTTTTGGTTGTGAACCTTTTGCTCTTATCAAATTTTTTAGATAATTTCTCATTTGCTACTACAGGATGGATCTGTCCACAAAGTCTAGAGTCCTTATGGTAGTCAAGGTACCCAAAATGTTGATCAAGTGGTGGGGCACATTTAATTACTCTGAAAAGCACGAAGCGAGGAAAGTGTTAGGCAATCTTGTAACACTCATGGATCTCACGCCTCGTCCGGATTTAATAGAATCTGCGTTAACTTTCTGGGATCCAAATAATTTGGTGTTTAGGTTCGGAAGTTGTGAATTAACTCCTACCCTGGCAGAAATATCTCGTTTGTTTCTGTTGACTTACATGGGTCAGCAGATGATTTTAGCCCACAATCATACTCGTAAGAAATTCCTTTGACTCTGTGGATTAAAAGATAACAAGCATCTGGGATGTCTCAAACAATCTTGGATTTCCTTGGACTATTTGTTTGCTAGATTTGGGTCCTTAGAGGGTTTCGACTGCTTTTGGGATGAATTTTGTACTACCAAAAAAATCTGGGAACAACTTCGTCTTGAGGTTTTCTGTCTGGTTTTGTTGGGTATCTTAGTGTTCCCGTTAGATGAGAAGTGTATCAATACTCGTCTACAATCAGTGGTGATAGCTTTATTCAAGAAAAAATATGAGGTCACCATTGTACCAATGATCTTAACAGAAATATATAAGGCTTTAACTGAAGTAAAAGGAGGGGTACGATTTTTTGAGGGGAGTAATCTGATATCGCAGTTGTGGATGATGGAGCACTTGCATACGCCTTCTTTTATTAGAGCAGATGTGATCGACCATTGTCTGAATGATCGAGTGCAATCCATGCAATAAAGAATGCGTTTTTACAAATTTTCTTTTCCTATTGGAGTCAATTCTTGGATCAAATTTCTCGAATCAAGAACTCCGAACAACATTCTTTGGTTCTATATGTGGTTTCGTCCTAAGAAAATCTTGATTGGATCTCAAATGCAACTCTTTCTAGTTTTCATAGGACTTAACTGCACTAGGACGTACATTCCAAGAAGGGTGATGCGTCAGTTGGGTAGGATGCAAGACGTCCCCCCAATAATGGACCTTCTAAAGGATGTAGAGTACTTTAAAGACCAAGCCGTGGGGGAAAGCAAATATGAGCAATTCTGGAATAACGCGATAAAGTTAGGTGTCGATACTCTCGAGGAAAATCCAGGATGCTCTCAAAACTATAAAATCTGGCTACCTGGTGACCAATTTCTATACCAATTTGCTGGAATTCAACAAAATGACCAAGGAAACATCTTTCGTGGTATTTTTTCTCTATATGTGTTTGTTCTGGTCTCTTTTCACCTAGTTATTGATACCTTTGGTTCGATTTAAATTTTAATTATATAGTTATCATACGTATAAGATTTTTTTCTTTAATAAGTGACAAGAATTTTGCATTGTTTGATCAGCATTCCTGCGTGTGTTGTTTGATCTGCATTCCTGCATGTTTCAGTAGTTGTATATCTTGATTTAAACACTTAGAGGCCTTACCTATACGATATAATACCCAAATTTAGCTCTAGAATGATTGACACTCGAAATATGTTTGCATCCTCATAACATTCTTAGGATCTGGACATTATACTTTGAACTTTTAGTTGGATATATCTCAACATATTAAGTAGTTTTTACTGAAGTTATATTTTCAATAATACTGCATCTACAAATTATGGCTCTTCATCGGTTGATTCCTAATGTTTCTAACTCTTTTAATTAACCACTCTTTTGATTAATTATTAGTCTTTCACGTAATCGATTGTTTGTTTAGTGTGTGTGTGCAGACAATTGGCCAACATTGGTGCAAGATAATTGTGTGCATGATCATATTTTTATTTATTATTATCGAATAAAACGTAACTCCGTGTGATCTTTGCAAATATTGCTAAAGTGTTTTCAGAATTAAAAACTAAAACTCTGTGGATTCCTTGCAAATATTTTTCAACACATCCTAAGAAATTCTCTTCCCATCGATTCTGTATAGCATAGTACTGATATCACAATGCATGTTATCAAGAAAAGGTTCCTGTTCTGGTCAGCAGAAATAAGTTTTTCTTTGTTATTTTAACCAGCTTAACATTACATGTTTGCTCTTGATCTTACAGAGACTTAAAGAATCATGAATCAAAAAGCGTGTTCGAGAAATCATCAGAAACTTAAAAACTTTCTTTCAGCTGGATCACTAGCAGCTCTACGAATCAAACAAATACTCGAATAAAAGAAGAAGAATAAGAATAAGAACGTAGGCTACATAAATGCAAAGGAAAAGAATCAAAAGCAGAAGGAGAAGTCAAACAACGTTCCACCTATATCTCAAGTACCAGAACAAGTGCAACATGTGCCAGCTATATCTCAAGTATCAGAACAAGTGGAACAGGTGTCTCCGGATTCCACCTCTCTTGCAGCACTAGTAGAGGAGCAAGTGAGACAAGAATTTCTAGACTCCACCATTCGTGCATCACTACCCACAGTTGAAAGAGTGCATCAAGATCAGTCACAACTTCCTAATTTACAAGCAAATGAACAATCTAGAGCAGGAAAGAATATATATATTTTTGTTCATATTAGTTCAAAAACTTTCTGCATTTTAGTAATTTTGGTGTTGATATTATTGTAGGCCCTTCAACTAATAAAAGAAAAAGAGGCGCTACATAAATGCAAGCAGTGCATGGACGGACTGACCGTCAACTGATAGTGCTAAATGAGTTGAACCAGCCTATTGGTCCAACTAAAGCAGTGGTCACTAAATTTTCCAGCTTTCTTGGCACATTCGCAAGGAATAGGACATTTTTTCCTCTTAATCTCACTTGGACAAAGTTGAAGACACACGATGAAATGTGGAGCTATATTCAGGTTCTAAGTTATCAATATTTTGATTTCTACTTGAATGCTTTTCACAGTTTTTACACTAACCCAATTCAACCAAATTATAGGAGAAATATGACATTCCCAACAACGGGAAAGATTGGGCTATGAGATCAATTGATGCTGCGTTTAGAGGGTGTAAGTCTAGACTCAAGAAAGATCACTTTTATGCCTACCCCAATGATGAAATTCGAAGGGCAAAAAGGCCTACCTCTGTTCCAAAACCTATATTTGAGGATCTCCTTGTGTATTGGAATTCATAAGAAGTTGAGGTATGATATCAATATGGAGAACTGTTATATTATTGTTAGCAGGCATTTATTATTGAATTCATCACGCCTGACCTTCCTTTTTACGTTGTTCTTTCTTTCAATAAAAGGCATCAAATTTTGTGTGTTTAAACCTTCACTGCCTCGATCTTTTTATTAAAAACTTATTCATAAATATTTATTTGCAGAATACTTCCAAGACTAACAAAGAAAACAGAAAAAAGTTTAAGTATCCGCACACTATGGGCAAAATAAGTTTTGCTTTAATTCGCGAGGTTTGGTGTTTTCTCATATTGTTACTATGAACTTGTTGAGTTTACTTGATAATATTTTAATGCTGACTTGCATGTAACTAGGAAAAAAAGATAGAAAATTCTGGTTCTTTGTCGAATAAAGAGTTCTTTGTGGCTACTAGAACAAGGAAACCTGATTGAATATATAAGGACACATCTGAAGAGATCACAAACAAAATAGTATAAAATTTTCTATTTCAAAGTTGATCAAAATCATTGTTTTCTTAAATATTGAATCAACTAAATTTACTTGCTCTTGAATATGATGTGTAGGTTGAAATAGAGAGAGTAGAGACTCAAGAAAGTGAAGATGGTACTCAATCAACTGATGCATTCACAAAAGTTATGGGGCCTGATCATCATGGTCGAGTAAGACTACTCGGACGCGGTGTTACCAAGACTCTTTTGAAACAGAAAGCAAGTGATTCTGGATCCTCTTCAAAATCTGATGAACTGGTGGAGAAGAGATTGGATGATCTAGAAGAGAGGATGAAACAAAGAATGAATGCTTAAAGAGATGTCATTGAGCGAGAAGTTACAATGAACATCGTTGCACAACTTCAGCGTCTAAATCCAGGATTAACACTTGATCCTAATATGTTAGGATTCAATGTTCATTCGTCAGGAGAAGCATTTTCTAATCAACAAGGAAACCGTCCATCTGTTGGTAGTAACAATCAAGGTCAGTTTCCATTTCTTGATTTGTTGATAGTAACAATTTGTTGGTAGAACTTCTCTTGCTTTTGGTGTATATCTGTTGGTGAAAGTTTGGTATTAGTAGTTTGATATTGTGGCGTGGCATTATTAGTTTGGTATTGTGTCCTGAAAGAATATAAAGATGATTCTGTTTCAAAAGGGTAGATGCTATGTTGTACATATCAAATTTTGATTCTGAGGTTGACTACCTCAAAAAGTGATTTGAAACTCTGGAGGTAATTATTTGAACTGTAGGACTGCGTGCTAACTGGATCAGATGTGAAGCTGTAGTTTTTTATTATTTATTGATATGGTAGAATTAGATGTCTTCACCAGAAAGATTGTTCTTCAAGAAAGAGATCCAGAAAACACTAAGCTTATCGATCAATATAACCAAATGATCCCAGGATTGGACCTTTAGGCTGTTATTAGCTAACCAACATAGTGAAAGCTAGTTTCTCGAAAGATCTAGTAATTTTTCGGTGACCCTTTAACTTCCCAGCTCTGTACCAGCAAGAGAACATGAAGACGTATAAAAAAATGGGATAATTTTCCTGGTTTATAGTTTGTGTTTTTTAGTAAGTTTGGGAAATAAATGTTGTGACTTTTAAACGTAGACTTGATGTTTGAGCTTACTGTTTTGTTCAGTTTTAATGAAATGTTGTTGGATGCTGAGAGTGCAGCAATATGGTAATTGGAAATGACAATGGTTGACTATATTATTCTTGTTGGTTTTTATTTGTGGATGTGTTATTTGCGTTTAATAGTACATTATAATTGGATCAGGTTAGCTTAGTTTGTGTGGCGAGTATGATGTTTGTGCTCAGACTTGTTAAATATGTGTGATTGAGTTCAATTAATCAACTGCGCTGATTGGATGCCTGTTGTCCTGCTATTTTTTGTGGCAAAAAAAATTTACAGAATGAACTAGGCAATAGAACTACTTTGAGAGGGATGAATCATGCTTGCTTAAGGTTCATTCTACAGATATAACTTAAAAAGGACTAATTTCCGAATTTAGAAACTACATTCTTCTCGGAATAGACTAAAAAGGATATGTTGTCACATCAACTGGAATGGATCTAGTAATATTTAATTGGAATATTACATACTTACTAGTGTTATATTTGTTAGGGGACCCAAAGCTACAACAGTAACCTTTCCTGGGTATAGACTGGCTTGTTGAACGATAAAGTCATCAGCATTCTGTTCAATAGGCTTTCCATCCACGCCATGAACAAAATCAGCAATTCGAAGTTTTGTACCTTTCTTCACATTAAATTAAACAAAGTTAAGAAGAAACACTCATAAGGAAAAAATATTTCTAAGTTTGCTGCCAATTGTTATTAAATTAAAATGATTTATATAAAGTCATATTAATGTAAGTTTTTATTTATATACATAATAAATTATAACACAGTATATACACATCACACAACAAAATCATTAATTAATAATCTCATAATTCAAAATATGCAACAAACTAATAATTTAAACCCAAAAGTAAAATGTAATCAAGTCCAAATGATTTGTTAAGTTTTTACATGCTAGCAAGTTCAAGTCACGATATCTTGAATAAAAAAAACAGCCCCTATTTATTCCCAATCTTTAATGAAGAAGGGAAGATAAAGGGGGCAAAACATTTTTGCCCTTATTCCTGCCATTATGCCATTAAACGTTTTTTCCTTTTATATGGGTTTAATACCCAAAACATTTTTGGCCTTAATGCAGTCATTAAACCTGATTTTTTAATCCATTCTTTCCTTATTAATAGAAGACCAACAATTAAAACAAAATCACTTTTCTATAAAGTTTTTCCTTACTTTTCCAAAATGATTAATTAATCCGGCATGGTAGGGACCACAAATTTATTAAGTGAGGCTCTCAATTATGATATTAATTCGGTGATGAAAGAATTATCATATAATAGTAAATTATAAATTATTCTACTAAAAATTTGTAATTGCACTCCTCGATTCAAAATCTATCATTACATCTTATTTAACTCCCCATGTTAGAATTACCGACACCAATCAATTAAATTAAATTCTCTGAAAAATTTAATTCATTGATTAATTTAATCCTTTATTTATAATGCTTAACTTATTTCACATGACGGATACAAAATCCACCTGAAGGGTTTTCACGTGAAAACTTATAAGCAACCATAAAGGGGTGTCTTCTATCCCAAGTCCAAGACATAGTTCTATCAACTAATTAATATTCCACTAAGCGATTCGTCATCAACCAACCTATCCTGAATATGTTGACTCACAAAAGAGTCTCAGCTTTTAATAGATTAAAATGATAAGACAAACCGCATAGATCATAATAATTATATCAAGATTATGAGTATAAGTACATGTAATGGTCTAGAGAAATAGTTTATTAATATTCAGACCATAAACGAATATCTCTAATTGGTTCGTTCAATACATACGAAATGTACTAGCACAAGAAGTCGGGATACTACCACTCCCATAATTAAGACCAAATTATATTTAATCTCGTGCTACAATCATCAAGATGTTTGTCCTACCTCATCTTTGATTGCGAACGTTAATTTATTACTTATAAGAACCGACAATTTTAATCTTTCGTGCATGAGTTAGAATACTCCATACACAAAATTGTCTACTATATAAGCAAAGGACACACATGTTAACACAATGATCTATTCAAACAAAAATTTTATTAATATAATAAATAGTCTTTACATGAGATGAAAATATAATACTATAACACATATTACATGGTTAATAGTATATCCTAACAGGTGGGACATAAGATGAAGATACGATACAATCATGAAGTACATCATATATCAAGTGTCTGGATCATAAGTAGAGATACTCTCTGGCATAAACACAACATAGCATGAGTCCTTAGGATAGACCATAGTGAGAAACATGAGTGCTTACATCACAAGTCGTATAACATAAGTTTGGAATTCATGAAGTCTAGGATTGAGACAGGGACTTCTACTTGAAGCTATCACTTCTTATTTCAGAGTTGATATAGTCATGAGTTCGCACAACTTTATCATTTTGGATAATCCCTACCTAAAATGAACTAGTAACATACGAAGGCATAGTTCCATAGAACCAAGCATAATTTGGGACACAAATTTATGGTTCACGAGCAACATAACATAGAGCTTGGATACTTGGAATATTGGATCACCGAAGGACATTATTGCTTCTAGTTTAGGGGTCGGGACATGACATGAGTTACATAGAGAGCTCAAACCTTAGACATAGGCAGGACTTGAATACATAAGACATTGGTAGATGTCCATTCTAATTGAAGTAGGAGGATCTTGCTTGAATAAGAGTTGATTTATCATGATTCTTACTTGAATTTGAAACCACAAGAAAATTTGGGAACTACTTTAATCCGCCATCTCTCCCTTAGATCAAAGTCACACTCCTAAACTTGAGAATATAACCCCTTATCAAATCTATACCCACCACTCTCAACACAAAGGGGTATCACTATGCACATAAATGCTAGATTCCCCTTAATGATTTTAATGTAAAGACACTAGATTCTTTCTAGGACATTCCCTTTCGAGACACTAATCATAGCTTTGTCTAACCCCCAAAGTCATTGACTTATGACTAACATTATCATGGGTATGGGCCTCCATGCTTCTAAACACCTAACACTCCATCTTCAACTCCTTAAAATAGCATAACACCTCTAATCACATAACTCAAAAAATAACAACATTTGTAAAACTATACCAAAGACGCATATTGTCTTCTTATTTTTCCTCAATTCAACTATAATGAGCACCATGCAACATCTCCCCAAACTTCTCCATACTACAAAACTCAAGAATGTGAACTAGGTATACAATAATCTTATACATATATAAACCTTATCTAACAACATGCTTGTAACGCCCCGAAATATCATCCCGAGATGCCACACGCTGCCCAAGGCTACACGTAGCCTCAAGCTAACCCTTTAAGCCAAAACACTACCCTTGGGTTCCATCACAACAACATACACGCTACGCTAAGGATATATATATAAGTACATATCATATCACCTCGCACATGGCACGGAATATCGTTAGACTGTACATAAATGGAATGTCTATACACAAACCAACCCAACAATACACTAGTCTGACATAGCTTTTATAAAGCAAAATCAACGAGCCATTGGGAAAAACCCCCAACTGACTCAACAGACCAAAGGGATCACAAAAAAACAACACCAAAACTAGCAACTTGGTCCTCGAACCATAAGGACTCGCCACTGAAGAAACGTAGATGCGACACTCGGATATAACTATCGCGGCTGCGGCTGAGTACCTAAACCTACATCATGGTAAGAATGTAGTCCATAGAGAAATATGTGGGTCAGCACAAAATACATACTGAGTATGTGGGGGCGCATGCAAAATATAAATAATATCATAAATTTCGTAAAAACGTACATACGGACCATAATGACACACCTGGCTTAAGTGACATTGAATCATGCAACTCATAACATCTTAGATAGGAAATGTAGGAGAAAAACCTCATAAATCATTATAGATCATCATAGGCAACTTGACTTACCACATCAAAACTCGGAGTGACTCGGTATTTCAATAAACATGACTCTTATGGATAGGGGAGTTTCCTATAATCGACAACCCCACGTGAGCTATGTGGAATACCAACATTTGAAACCCCCATTGGAGGGAGCATCATACTCTTTGCCAGGGAGTACGACCTTAAAACTGCAATAATCACAATCGGGCTCTCTGGCCAATAATATCATCATCAAACAACCCTACGGTGGCACATAGGTTTTGGAAAATACCAAATTTCCCTCTCGGTGCTAAGTACTATTCCCCGACAAGCTCAGAACGCGTTAAAAAATCCACCACAACATCCCAAGGGTCTATCATAAAGACCAAATCAAATCTCTTTCTCATTTATCAAATCATATCAATTTGTGGATTCCTAACTCAACACATTTTAGCTCAAAATATTTTAATCTTTCTCAACATCAACATGGTATCAATGCATTGAACCATAACCAATTCAACATTTGGATAAGGATATGAAGACTCAATACATAATATTTTCAACAATTTAACTCATCAAAACTATCCGATAAATACCAAGACTCATTGCAACTTCAATATCAACATTTCTCAATTTGCCATCCAACTCTCATTTAATGGTACTTGAGGCATCAACCCATAGTAGGGATATAGAATTTCCAATATCAATTATAAATTCATAATAAGGAAATAGTGGAATGATAGTATAAATCAAGGCTTAACAAATTAAATCATCATACTCTCATAATCAAATACTTTTTGGACATAATTCCATCTCAACATCATACACATATCGGATGACATAATCACTAGCTCATGGACAATAATATAAGATATAAAACCATATTTTCAATTCATGGTAAAAATGTAAAATCTCATGTCAATGTAATTCAACAAAAATACCAGGCACAAGATCGAAAGGATAAGCTTGTTCAAAGCCCCACATACCTAAAAATGGTAGATGAATATGAATTTCCAACTCCAGAACTTTATTCACGAAAATAAAGGGTGATTCTCGAAGCCCTTAACATGATCAACTCGAATCCCAAATCAATTTGAAATTTCTACGTTCAATCAAGAGACATAGAAGGATGAAATTTAGAGTAGTAGGGTTGGGGTTTGAGCCTTAGGAAATTTTAGAGAAAAATGAGCTATTGAATGCTCTTAATGGACTTAAATTCATGGATTACCCGGATGGATTGGAGTGAAAATGACCAAATACCCTTAAAAAATCAAATAATGTCGAATCTGTCCTTTGGTGGAATGTTTTGATAGGCTGAAGTAGATCGACCATAACTTTTTTCTCCGATGGCCAAATTGGATGAAACCAATTTCATTGGAAAGAGGATTTTCAGATCTTTCTATTTATATATAGTAGCTCACCCAGATAATTATGTACAAGGATTTATGATCGTTTGAAGTTGACCCTAAAATTCCCCTGGCCTCAGTATTTTTTTTCCTGCATATTTACTATTCACCACTATTCACGGTTAGATCGAAATGATCATAACTCATCGCTCGAGTGTCCGTTTTGGATGATCCACATATCGTTGGAAATCTTATTCGATGCTCTACGCGATGACGGGTCGCCTATCCAAAAATTCCACACAAAAAAATTATTAATCATGATACAAAACAGAATTCAACACATTTTCGTCCGAGATCTTAACTGAATTTTTTTTTTCGGGGCATCACATCATCTCCCCGTTGGAAACATTCGTCCTCAAATGTTGATAGGTAGGTCAAGAATACTATGAAAATGAGTATATAGAGAAAAATCATCTTGACCAAGCATATACTCCATTCTAGATTTTTTTTGAATATCATAGAAAACACACAAACCAAGATAAACAAAGCAATAAGGATTAAATCAAAAGAGAACGATACCTTTGACATGATCAGGATTCGTAGGAAAGAGGTGGGGATATTTGGCGCGGATATCCACTTCGGCTTCCCAAGTGGCACTCTCCATAGATTGATTTTGCCAAAGCACATTAACCAAAGGAACTTCCTTGTTTCTTAGCCTACGAACTTGAAAGGAAAAAACCTCAACCGGAATCTCTTCATATGAAAGACTATCTTGAATACCCAAGCTTTCGTAAGGATCAATCACAAAAGAATTACCAATATACTTCTTAAGAATAGAAACATGGAAAACCGGATGGACGTTAGATAACTCCGCGGGCAATTCAACCGTATACGCTACCCTCCCAATGCGATCCACAATCTTATAGGGGCTAATATAACGGGGACTTAGTTTCCCTTTCTTCCCAAATCTCTTCACCCCTTTCATGGGTGAAACTTTAAAGTACACTAAATCACCAACATCAAATTCAAGGTCTTTCCTCCTTACATCTGTGTATGATTTTTGACGACTTTGGGCGGTTTTCAACCTTTCCCGAATTAACTTAACCTTCTTCATGGCCTCGAACACCGCATCCGGTCCAGTCGCGGCAGCCTCACCAACTTCAAACCAACCAATGGGTGATCTACACCTTCTACCATCTGTTTGCGGATGGAAAGCAGAACTTAAATGAATTTGGGTACCGAGACCCTTCTGGAAAGATTTCCAAAACTTAAAGGTAAACTGAGTACCTCTGTCAGAAATAATAGCCAAAGAGATTCCATGAAGTCTGACGAGTTCCCTAATATATATTCGAGCATAATCTTCAGATGTATACGATGAATGCACAGGCAAGAAATGAGCTGATTTCGTCAGCCGATCTACGACAACCCAAATTGAATCATATGACGACGAGAAGGAGGCTAACAAACTATGAAGTCCATATTCACTTCTTCCCACTTCTAAGTAGGAATGCTAAACTCTTACATCACGCCACTGGGTTTTTGATTCTCTATTTTAACCTGTTGACATGTGGAACACTTTGCCACAAATTCTTCTATGTTCCTTTTCATACCGTTCCACCAATTAATTTTCCACAAATCATGGTACATCTTGGTAGCACCAGGATGGATGGAGTATCATGTACCATGCGCTTCCTCCATAATCCTCTGCTTCAAGTTATCAACATCAGGAACACATAGTCTTTCTCGGAGTCTCAAATTGCCATCTCCCCCTTGGGAGAAAACCTCCACCTTTTGGTCTTTAACTGACTCTTTTAACCTGACCAAGGTAGGATCCCTGTCTTGCTTTTCCTTCACTTCCGAAACTAAAGAGGATTCGGAACCACTTTGCACTTCTATACTACCCTCAGCATCACCAAACAACCTAACCCCCAATCTAGCCAAACGATGTACCTCACAGGCCAACTCCTTCTTACCAATCTCCACATGAGCTATGCTACCCATGGACTTCCGACTAAGGGCATCTACTACTACATTGGCCTTGCCCGGATGATATAGCATGCTTATATCATAATCTTTCAATAGTTCTAACCATCGTCTCTGCCTAAGATTCAACTTCTTTTGGGTGAATACATACTGCAAGCTCTTATGGTCCGTGAAGACGTCGACATGGACACCATACAAATAATGTCTCCCGATTTTCAAAGCAAAAACCACGGCAGCTAATTCAAGGTCATGGGTAGGATAATTCTTCTGGTGAGGCTTTAGCTGCCTGGAAGAATAAGCTATAACCATGCCCTTTTGCATCAATACACAACCCAAACCAACTCTGGAAGCATCACAATACACCACAAAACCATCAACACCGTCAGGCAAAGTCAACACAGGGGCTGAAGTGAGACGAGTCTTCAACTCCTGAAAACACTTCTCGCAAGATTTGGACCACGGGAACTTTACTTTCTTTTGGGTCAAACGGGTTATAGGAGACACAATAGATGAAAACCCTTCAAAAAAATGACGATAATAACCAGCTAGACCCAAGAAACTTCGGATATCAAAAGGAGAAATAGGTCTAGGCCAACTCTTTATAGCCTCTATCTTTTGAGGATCAACTCTAATACCTTCGGAAGAAACAACATGACCCAAGAAGGCTACAGAGTTCAGCCAGAACTCACACTTACTGAACCTAACATACAACTGATAAGTTCGAAGAGTTTCCAGCATGATTCGGAGATGATCCACATGATCACCCTCACTTCGGGAGTAAATAAGAATATCATCAAGGAACACTATTACAAGTAAATCCAGATATGGTCGGAATACACGGTTCATAAGATCCATGAAAGCCGCTGGAGCATTAGTTAACCCAAAAGACATCACTAGAAATTCAAAATAATTGTAACGGGTTCGGAAGACTATCTTGGGGATAGCACATTGCCTAACCTTAAGTTGGTGATAATCGAATCTGAGGTGTATCTTTGAAAAGTAGCTCGCACCTTGCAATTGATCAAATAAATCATCAATTCGAGGAAGCGAATATTTATTCTTGATAGTAATCCTATTAAGCTACCGGTAATCAATACACATCCGTAAAGAACCATCTTTCTTACGCACAAATAGTACAGGTGCACCCCACGGGGACACACTAGGTCTAATAAAGCTTTTTTCTAAAAGATCTTTCAATTTCTCTTTGAACTCATTAAGTTCCGCGGGAGCCATGCGATACGGAGGAATGAAAATAGGTTGAGTATCGGGAAGAAGGTCAATCCCGAACTCTATCTCTCTATCAAGAGGTACTCCAGGGAGATCTTATGGAAAGATATCAAGAAACTCATTAACAACATTAATTGACTGAATGGTCGGGGTTTCAGACTTAGTGTCTTTAACCTGAACCAAATGGTGGTTGCAATCCTTGGAAATCAACTTCCTAGCTTTGAGATAGGATATGAAACGACCCTTAGGAATCACAAAACTCCTGGACCATTCGAGGATAGGTTCATTAGGAAACTAAATCTTACCACACGGGCACGACAATCAATAGACGCATAGCATGAGTGAAGCTAATCCATACCCATAATGATATCAAAGTTAACCATATCTAGCTTAATCAAATCAGCATACATAACCTGATGAAAGACAGTAATGGGACATTTCTTATATACTCTCTTAACAATGACAGACTCTCCTACCGAAGTAGAAACAAAAATAGGCTCAAAAATTAGTTCAGGATCCATTTCAAAATTTACAGCAACCAGAGGTGTCAAATAAGAACAACTCAAACCGGGGTCCATCAACACATAGACGTCAAAATAAAAAACACGGAGCATACCAGTGACAATATCAGGAGAGTCCTCCTGCTCCTAACGAGGTGGTATAGCATAGAAAAAATTCTGGCATAAACCGCCAGAAGTACTAGATGAAGCACCTTGAGGAGGAACTGGACGGGTTGCGGGAGGCGGGGCACTGGTAGCCTGACTCTGGGGACGGGCATCACGACTTCGCTGTCTGGCATACGGGGAGTCTCTAAGTATGTGGCCCAACTTTCCAAAACCAAAACAGCCCCGCTTCCCCATATAACACTCCCCAAAATGTTTTTTACCACACTTAGCATACGAAGGAGGATGAGGCCGGTTTCTTACACTGTCCTGAGACCTGGTAGGTACCGACCTATTCTCGAGCTCCTGCCTACCCCGATATACGGGAGCACTATCTGAATAAGGCGCAGGTATACATGTACGTCTCTGAAACTGAGGGCGACTCCCTCCGGAGTATCTAGTCTGACCAGACCCCTGTTGCTCCGATTTGACTCTCTTAATCCCTCTTATTCTTGATCTTTCCTTTATCTTGTCTGACTGAATCTGTTGGGTGTGAATCAATAACCTAGGAAGATCAATCTCCCAGTTGATCATAGCAGATCTACACTCTTTCACCACATAACTCGACACATCAGTTAGCAACTTGCTCATACTAGTCCTCGAGTCATCCATCATATTGGGAGCGTACTTCGATAGCTGATTAAACATAAGACAATACTCCTTAACCGACATGGAGCCTTGACTCAAATTCATAAACTCCTCTATCTTAGATTCCCATAACTCAAGAGGAAAGAATCTATCCAAGAAAGTATCTTAGAACAATTGCCAAGTCACCGGAGAGGTATCTTCCTCTCTACCCTTATTCCATATCTGCACCCAGTCATAGGAAACATACTTCAATCGATAAGAATCCAGCTCCACACTTTCTTCCTCGATCACGTGCATAATCTGTGTAATTTCTACATTTTATCAACATACATCTGCGGGTCCTCACCTGCTCTCGACCCATGAAACTCTGGCAGATTCATCCGCATAAAGTCACGACTTCGTGCTGCTGCTGAATTATTTTATTGCGGAGGTGAAGCGTTGGCTTGATTATTGGCGGTAACTACCTGGGCTAGCGTCTGAAAAGATACCCAAAATTCGGCATGGGATACCGTCTCATGTAACGGATCAACGGGTTGAGGTTGGTTGTTGTTTCCGCGAGCTCGACGTGGAGGCATTTTCTATCATAAGAACGCACGAATCAATAGCAGAAGGAAACAGTTGTAAGCATGATAGAATCTTATAGAAAGAAAGAAACGACTTTTCCTAGAAAGCCCCGCAGCCTCTTGATCATAGGTGTGGCGCGCTACACACCGATGCTCAAGACTCTACGTAACACGGCTTGTCAGACTCCCTAGGACTCTTCACAACCTTAGGCTCTGATACCAAGTTTGTAATACCTCGAAATATCATCCCGAGATGCCACACGGTGCCCAAGGCTACACGTAGCCTCAAGCTAACCCTTTAAGCCAAAACACTACCCTTGGGTTCAAACACAACAACATACACGCTACGCTAAGGATATATATATAAGTACATATCATATCACCTCGCACATGGCACGGAATATCGTTAGACTATACATATATGGAATGTCTATACATAAAACAACCCAATAATACACTAGTCTGACATAGCCTCTATATAGCCAAATCAACGAGCCAATAGGAAAAAACCCCAACAGACTCAATAGACCAAAGGGATCACAAAACAACAACACTAAAACAAGCATCTTGGTCCTCGAACCATGAGGACTCACCACTGAAGAAACGTAGATATGACACTCGGATATAACTGTCACGGCTTCAGCTGAGTACCTAAACCTACATCATGGTAAGAATGTAACCCATAGAGAAAAATATTGGTTAGGACAAGATACGTACTGAGTATGTGGGGGCACATGCAAAATATAAATAATATCATAAATTTCGTAAAAACGTACATACGGACCATAATGACACACCTGGCTTGAGTGACATTGAATCATGCAACTCATAACATCTTAGATACGAAATGTAGGAGAAAAACCTCATAAATCATTATAGATCATCATAGGAAACTTGACTTACCACATCAAAACTCAGAGTTACTCGGTATTTCAATAAACATGACTCTTATGGACATGGGAGTTTCCTATAACCGACAACCCCACGTGAGCTACGTGGAATACCAATATTTGAAACCCTCATTGGTGGGAGCGTCATACTCTTTGCCAGGGAGTACGACCTTAAAACTACAATAATCACAATCGGGCTCTCTGGCCAATAATATCATCATCAAACAACCCTACGGTGGCACATAGGTTTGGGGAAATACCAAATTTCCTTCTCGGTGCTAAGTACTACTCCCCGACAAGCTCAGAACGTGTTAGGAAATCCACCACAACATCACAAGGGTCTATCATAAAGACCAAATCAAATCTCTTTCTCATTTATCAAATCATATCAATTTTTGTATTCCTAACTCAACACATTTTAGCTCAAAACATTTTAATCTTCCTCAACATCAACAAGGTATCAATGCATTGAACAACTGACTCGAAATTTGGAAAAGGATATGAAGACTCAATACATAATATTTTCAACAATTTAACTCATCAAAACCATCCGGAAAATACCAAGACTCATTGCAACTTCTATATCAACATTTCTCAATTTGCCATGCAACTCTCATTTAAAGGTACTTGAGACATCAACCCATAGTAGGGATATAGAATTTCTAATATCAATTATAAATTCATAATAAGGAAATAGTGGAATGATAGTATAAATCAAGGCTTAACAAATTAAATCATCATACTCTCATAATCAAAAACTTTTTTGACATAATTCCATCTCAACATCATACACATATCGGATGACATAATCCCATAGCTCATGGACAATAATATAAAATATAAAGCCATATTTCCAATTCATGGTAAAACATGTAAAATCTCACGTCAATGTAATTCAACAAAATACCGGGCACAAGATTGAAAGGATAATCTTGTTCAAAGACCCACATACCTAAAAATGGAAGATGAATATGAACTTCCGTCTCCGAAACTTTATTCACGAAAATCAAGGGTGCTTCTCGAAGCCCTTAACATGATCAACTCGAATCCCAAATCAATTTGAAATTTCTATGGTTCAATCAAGAGACATAGAAGGATGAAATTTGGAGTAGTAGGGTTGGGGTTTGAGACTTAGGAAATTTTGGAGAAAAATGAGCTATTGAATGCTTTTAATGGACATAAATTTATGGTTTACCCGGATGGATTGGAGTGGGAATGACTAAAATACCCTTAAAAAATCAAATAATGTCGAATTTGTCCTTTGGTGGACTGTTTTGACAGGCTGAAGTACATCGACCATAACCTTTTGCTCCGATGGCCAAATTGGATGAAACCAATTTCATTGGAAAGAGGACTATCAGAGATTTCTGTTTATCTATAGTATCTCACCCATATCATTATGTACAAGGAGTTATGATTATTTGAAGTTGACCCTAAAATTCGCCTGGCCTCAGTATTTTTTTCTTGTTCACCACTATTCACGGTTAGATCGGAATGATCATAACTCATCGCTCGAGTGTCCGTTTTGGATGATCCACATATCGTCGAAAATATTAGTCAATGTTCTACGTGATGAAGGGTTGCCTATCTAGAAATTCCGCACTGAAAATTATTAATCACGATTAAGAATATAATTCAACACATTTTCGTCCGAGATCTTAACGAATTTTTTTTCTCAGGGTATCACAATGCTACCTGGGGGTTCAACTAATTCTGATATACCCACACTCTTACCTATTTAATGATTCAACCACAGTTCATTATTTTAACACTAGTCCTCATGCACACATATACCTCACAATTACCACTTAAACTTTTCATAAATTATCAACCTAGGCTCTTTCACAAATCATATCAAACCTATTAATTCTTTCCCACAAAACATACATCATTAATCTTAAGCTACTATCCTTTTCATCACAAACTACAATAAAAGTTAAAGCGTATAGTCTACAATCAATCATGTACCACCGATAAAACATGCCTCATACTATACTAGTCCATCACATTGGGGAATTTCAGTTAACTACTACCTACAATCACATCTTCTCTATAACATTACTACCACACCTCAAAATCCACTACATACCTTATCATATTAAGTCTACTTGCCCATGCATACATTCTCACTATCACTAAATTCCATAAACACCAATCAGTCTCTACCTATAATATATTGACTAGTCTACTCCTTTCCATTCACAACCTATAACTAATTTCTGTAACCACCATAACTATCCATTCTAGGCTTCTTTCCTAATTTGAATCAATAATAATCATAGCCAAATACTTCCTTCACAAACTATCATTCAATCTATAAATTTTCCTATAACATTAGCCAACCACTATAAAAAGAAATACTACCCCTCAATCAGAGGGTTATACAACTAAAACTACTTATTTACAAAAAAGTCACCCTCACTCTAACCACTAACCTTATGACTTCATGTCACCAACTTATGGACGATCTCACTACTAATAGGTCATGACACTTTAACATACACTACTACTTGGGTGGAAATACAGTTCCAACATTCTTCCACTCATCATTACCCTTATGCATGACATCTGCAATAAGAAATTTGAAAAGGAGACTGGATACACTTCGTACCTTAGGCTGAAAAGCACAATTTCATCAAGATAAATGTATACACTCGAATTAATAGACCTTGAAGCACTAATGGACTCCTCTCAAGTCCCTGTGCTATATAATAACTTTTTAGGTAACTCAATCAGAGAGAACCACATCACTGGGGGAGCTAGATTCTTAGACTTATATCACCTCGATAATGAGGCATGGCCCATGAAATTATAACAAGAAAGGAATTTGGATAACTTTCTTATAGGCGATGCTATAGGATGAACTAGAGTATGAAATAATAAGAAACAACTCCTAAATGCCCGGTAGCTTCCTGATTATAAGTGTGGTGCACAACACACCTATAAGTAAGACTCTACTAGACACGACTTCACAGACACCCTAGGACCATAAACCATGCTCTGATACCAAGTTTGTCATGACTCAAGCCGAGGCCCTGGACGAGACGATCATCCCAAACCATGATGGACTAAGCGCCCTTTAACATCTGGCAATCATGCACAGCATTCATATTCTATAAAAAATTCGGAAAAGTTAATAAAATAGAAACATGGTCAATCTCTTAATTCAACTGATCAATACGAAATTAAATTCATACAATTCAAATAATATGACACAAGTCTTCAAAATCTCTAACAATGTGAAAACCAACATCTATCTAAAAACTGGGACAAGACCCCCAGTCGGACCTTGAGACAAAATAAAAAAACAATATCCCATAAACTAGGCTTCCTGAAATAAGGAAGGCTCACCAGCTACAAACTTCTGAAAAAACAACTCTACTGCTTAGTGGGACCCGAGGAATGTGCCTCAGATCCTGAAATATAGGGGGTTAATACATATATACTGGTGCGTAGAGCAATCCAAAATAATGTGATTTTATATAATATAAGTGATAGCATTTCATAAAACGTTATACATGAAATAATTTAAAAATACATGGGCAGTTTCAAATGACTTTAAAACAATTTTGTAGTTGTAACTTCTTTCTTAGTTTTACTTCTGAGTTAGGTGGTATACCTTACAAGTCTGATATTCCACAGGATATATGGAATCCGCCCTTGACTCGGCGTCCAAGCCTCTAACCCAAGTTTTTCATAAAGGTTGGAGTTACTGATTCTAATATGCCACAGGGCACTAGGCCAATGTATAATCCCTTTTTGGGGACAAAATAACCCATATCGGCAAAACACAGTTTCTAGCAATGAACCCTTACACTCAAACGCCTTCTTTGGGTAACCACCTAACATCTCTTAAGCCCATTTTTAATATTTTAAAACATGCATCTTTCTGAAATCAAATTCAGAAAATCTGAGTGAAAGCTGACTTCTATTCTATTCTGAGTCTGTTATGGCATTACCTATTTTGGTATCATCATACCAAGACTTGCAAGTCATATGTCTAAGACATCTAGTATCATGTTACAGTCCTTTCATTTAACCAAATTGTTTGGACCACCAAATTATTCAAATTGTACAAGAGAATTTGTTTATCGAAGTACATGAAAACTTATGCAAAGATTGTCTCTATAAATTCTTAAACATGTGATGGTCATTTACTTCGTAGGAAACCATGCAATTATTTCACTAATTATTGTTAATATTTATAAAAAATATAACACCCCCGCTTCATTTTATAACCAATATCAAGCCTTAAATAATAGTAAAAAACATTTATGCCATGCTTCTAAATATGAATTTCAATAATTCATAATGCATGAAAATCAAGTGATGTCATAACAAGAGAGGGAGTTTAGATATTCATGCTTTCAATTAAAATTTCAAACTGAAAACACATATATAAATATATACGAGCAAATTCAATTTTAGGAGTAGGTATCAAGACCAAAACATTATCATCAAAAGGGTTCACAATGCATATTTGTTAATGTAAATTCAAAACCATTAATAATATATGATTTCGTACTTTAAACCTTACTTAGAACGATTTCAACATTCCCATGTAGTTTAGGAAAACCCCACGTACCTTATGCTCCCTAGTTAAACAATATAACCCTAATCCTTACACTTTTCTTGGGAAATCTTGGATTGAAAGGCTTAAATTCTTGCCTTGAAGGAAATCTTAATTTCTCCTTGTTCTTGAGAGTGGAGAGGGTTTTGAGATGTTAAAAACTGATAGAATATTGATTATAACGCTTAGTGTATGATTTAAACTCGCGGGGGAGGTTTTTGGATTGAGTAAAAGACCAAAATACCCCTAAAGAAACCAAAGAAAATTGCAGAAATTCTTCAGCTGACGACCAAGGTTGATGCCCCATCACTTAGGGGACGACTCTTCACCTAAGTCGTCACTTTCAGGCTGGAATTTTCCCCTTACTGTCCTAGGCTGATGACTATAGCTGATGGGTAGTCACTTAGTTGATGGACCGTTAGCTTAGTCGTCACCTAAGTGGTGGCTTATCAGCATAGTCGTCACTTAGTTGACAGACAGATACTTTGAAGTAAAATGAGCATAACTTTCTACTCCGATATCGGATTAAGGTGAAAGTAGTTGCGTTGGAAAGAGTACTCAAAGATATTTCTTTTGGTATACAGTAGGCCACATCTCATTATGTACATGGAATAATGTTCATTTAAATTTGAAACAAGGTGAAGCATTAACTAAAACTTAATCGATAGAAACGTTCTCAACTCGTCTTTGAGTTAGGAGTTATTTGTGACCTCGATTCATATTCAAAGTTATTAACACACTATAGAATTATTGGGTTTGGGTCTATACGCATAGGAACGACAGTTTGCATTCTATCTCGAAAAATGCGGGGTGTTGAATTTTTTTTTCTTTTTTCAAAAAACTCAACTGTGATTTACAAATCATTGAGTGAGTTCGTAGTTTGATAAATTTGAGTTACCATTATTTGATGAAGAATCATTTTATCCTAGAAGGATATTTTTCATTAACCTCAGGTACTAGAGGAGAATAAATTCCTTAAGGTCAGTGGACTTGATTCTTTCATTTCTTCATCTTTTTCTTGACTGTTTTGTTATTTACCAGAACATAGTTTGAACTTCATTTTAATAGTTCATAAATTGTTTGAACTTGTTTTTGAAGTTCTTGAAACTTCATTTTGGTAGTTCATAAGTTGTTGGAACTTGTGTTTTTAGTTCTTATTGTTAATATAGGTTTTGTACCCGGATTACAACACTAATTTATTGCTCTTTTTTTAATTCTCTGCTTCTATGTAGCTCTATAGGCACTTGTGTCCATGCATACAGGTTACGTTAGCATACTTTGGATTCTTTAGGTGTGGAACAGAGGTAAACTATATATGCTACTAGGCTAATTTCGATATTTCATACTTGATGAGAACGTTAGATTTTTAAAAAATAATTGTTTTCAATAAATTGAACTTCGATACCCTATTTCACTATTTTTCAAATCAAGGATCAAAATGAGATATAAAAGCTCCGAACTCGAACCAACCATGCTACTAATCTAAAATCGATACTCTAGATCTGTTGGTGCAGTTCAAATTGTCATCTGGCACTCGAATCATGAAATGTTGACCAAACTCAACCATTGGCTCTTAAGGACTCAAAATAATCTCAAACATAACCAATTATTTCCGATCGCGTTGAAAACCATGCCAACCATTCCCAAACCCCCAAATCATCATGCAATAGCCACAGAGAAGCGTAAAATGATCAAAACACACAAAAATAGAAAATCATGGAAATCAAGTTATTACATTAAATTACTGGAACAATATAAGTACAACTATCATTCACACACAGGATTAATTTAGAACCTTGAGACATTGAATTTAAGTTGTCATAGCAGTTGGACGTTGTTACCTATAGTAAACCATATACTATTCTAGTACTCATGGATTTGGAAGTTTCTTTTGCGTGAAAAATTGTAATGCATTTTAAATTACCTAAAAAGAGATTTTTACAGGCTATCGTTTCATTTAACGAGCCATGAAATTTAAAAGGTTTAACACCCCACATTTTTGGGCTAAAATTTGAACCGTCCTTCCTATCTGTATAGGCCCGAACCCAATGATTTTTATTTAAATATAAGTGTGAATATCAATTTCTTGAACAATTATTTTGGGGGGAAACATCTTTGAAGATGGATTGAGGCCGTAGAAATCTCCTATCTCAAAGTTGATTTGAGAACTTTCCTACCGATTCAGTTTTAGTACACGTTCTTACTTAGGTCAACTTCCAACGACCTTTACTCCTAGAATAGAATGTGTTAGGTGGATTGATATATATTCCGAATTAAAGTTCTTTGAGTCTTCTTTCTAATGCATCTCACCACTCATCAATCTGAGTTCAGAGTAAAAAGTTATGGACGTTTTAGTGAAATGTTGTTTAGGGTGCGTGATTGGCCTTGTGATACGAAACCCCCCTCACCCCCGCACCCTTAAATTCATCCTAACTGGTAGAAATCTCCCAAATCCCTCATTCTATTCCTCGCAAGAACTTCAAGAAGAATTTTCCAATTCCAAGGCTTGTATAGATCCATTAAAGGTTATATGGAGGAAACAAAGGGTCGAGAAAGCTACTTGGGAATCGGAGGACATGAAAGCTAGATATCCCTTCCTATTTCTATATTCGAACGAGGTTGCTTGAGATATAAATCCTATATTTTCTCTATATCTATTTGATTTCATTCATTAGTTCCTTCAATGTTCTTTATTGCATCGTTCTAAAAGTGGCCTAAGTCTCATTTGGGGACGAATGATCCCAAGGTGGGGATGATGTAACACCCCAAAAACTTTAGAACCTCTATGAACATAACATTGTATAGAATGCAAGTACACTTGAAAACAAATTCCATGCCTTTGTAGCATTGGAAGTGACTTATACATGTATTAAGTGCTCAAGTAACTCAAAACTCTTGGCGAAGTCAAAACCTCCCTTACCAAAACCTATGTTTTACCGACATAGGGATGTTCTACCTTAATTGGATGATGAATAGTGTCCTTAACATGAGGATAATATGGTGGCTCTAGTATATTTTTTATTTTTGCCTAGTCTCAGTACGAGCAGCAAACATTGACTGAGGCCCCACGGTTTGGAGATTACCTACCCATATAGATTGTGGATTACTAGATGACGGTGAAAAGCTACATAGTTTAGGATTAAATTTTAATGGTTATGTCTTTATGCCCCATGTCCCCGATCCCCTACTTTATTATTATTATGGATGTTTAAATGAGTTATGACTTGATTTATAAGATATTTATTTCCCTTTCCCTGAGTTGCATGTTAGTGCTCGTCGTATTGACCGTCCCCAGATGCTTCATTGAATCATTATGTAGGTTTGGAGGCACTTTCCCGTGGTTCTTTGGAAACAAGTCCATATAAAAAGGGGGTTCAACATTTAAATAAAGTAACATCCATGTATTAAAAACAAAATCGAATCAATTACCCAAAACCTGTCTACGAAGCCTCTAACTTTAAGAATAACTCCTAAGTCGATACATGGCCCACAACTATTCCATGAAACTATAAAATACTGGAACATAAATAAAAATGAAAAGTAACGCTGCCTTCCGTATGACGAAAGGATCTTCACTTCTCAACTACTGTCCAAATGAGAATACAAAAAACCTAGTGTTGTCCTTGTTCTTCAACTTCTAAACACATATTTCAAGAATTTTGGTAGGAACTTCTTGATATGATAAATAATACTCCACCCCATTATCTTCTATAGGCACCACAAAGGAAGGGTCACTCATACATTTATTTAGCATGAACACATGAAACACAGGATGGACTGATGCTAAGCTCACTGGTAAGCCCAATTTGTAAGAAACATTCCCGACTCATTTAATAAATTGATATGGACCAATATAGGGAGGATTGAGCTTCCCCTTTTTTCAAACCTCATAACTCCCTTCATTGGAGAGACTTGAAGGAACACCCAATTACCAACCTCAAATTCTGGTTCTAGTCATCTCAAATCCGCACAAGACTTTTGGCAACCTTTAGAAGTCCTCAGTATTTCTCAAATAACCTTGAATTTCTCCATTGCTTGATGCACAAGATCAGGACTAAAAAACCTTATCTCACCCACCTCATACCATCTAACTGGAAAACTACACCTTTTACCATAAAGGGCCTTAAAAAGAACTATTTGAATGTTGGAACGATAACTATTGTTGTAGGTGAACTCAATAAGTGCCAAGTGATCCATCCAACTACCATTAAAGTCAATCAAACAGGTCCTTTGTATATCTTTCAAAGACTGAATAGTATGCTTTTCTCTCCCATCCATTTGAGGGTGCAAGGTGTTGCTACCTGAATCCCTAACTTTTTTTGAAAAGACATCTAAAACTGAGAAGAAAACTACGTACCTTAGTAGGATATGATAGACACCGAGGGCCTATGCAACCAGACTATCTCCCAAATGAATAACTTCACATAATCCTCTCCCAAATCATTAATACTCACCTACAAAAATTTGGTTGACTTGTCCATCCTATCAATAATGACCTAAATGGATTTATACTGATTTCGGGACCATGAAAGACTGGTACCAAAATCCATGTTAATCATCTCCCACTTCTACATGGGTAAGGCTATCTTATAGAAGGTGTCATCCAGTCTCAAATGTTCAATCATGACGTGTTGATAATTTAATCACTTGGCAACAAAATTAGAAATATCTCTTATCTTGTTATTTCACCAATACATCTTCTTTAAATCACGATACATTTTTGTTAAATGGGGATAAACCGTATATCTAGACACATGAGCTTCGGTCAAAATCCTCTCTCGTAGCCCATATACATCGAGAACACACAATCTCCTTTGATACCTTAGGACACTATGTCCCACAATTTCAAAATCCATAATTCATTATTGAATCACATCTTTCTTGATTTTCATAAGTATCGAATCGCAGACCTATTTCTCCTTAACTTCGGCCCCAAAAGATGACTTAGCTACTTCATAGAATACTACACCTCGTTCCTTGGAGTTCGAAAGTTAGATATCCCATTCGGTGAATATCCTTCACCAGCCTTCTATTTATCTCTCAACATGGGTAGACTCCCCATGGACAACCTGATAAAAACATCAAAAACAATATTAGCTTTTCGTTGGTGTTAGTGCATACTCATGACGTAATCCTTTAGCAATTCAAGCTACCTCATTTGCCTGAGGTTAAATTCTTTTTGGGTGAATACATATTGCAAGCTCTTGTGATCCGAGTAGATGTCCACATGCACTTTATTCAAATATTGAGCCAAAGTTTCAACGTGAATAGCATAATTGCTAATTCTAAATCATGAGTTTTATAATTTCTGTCATGAAGCTTAAGTTGCCTGGAAGCATAAGCTAAACCTTTCCATGCTATGTTGGGAAAGAACCAAGTTCCACCTGGGATGTATCACAATATAAACCAAATCTCTCAATACCTTCAGGAAGTGTCAAGACAAGGCAATAGTCAAGCTATTTTTGAATTTCACTAACATCCCTCACAAGTGTCAGACTATAGAAACCTTACCTTCTTCTGGGTTAATCTCGTTAGTGGAACAACTATAGATGAAAAACTTTCCACAAATCTTCTATAATAACTTTCCAGATCCAAAAAGCTCTTAATGTCAGTTGGAGTCACGGGTTTAGGGCATTTCTTTACCCTCTCAATCTTTTGGGGATCCACTTTAATCCCTTTACTAGAAGCAACATGCCCAAGTAAAGGCACAACACTCAACAAAAATTCACACTTAGAAAATTCTACATAAAACCCCTGATCCTTAAGGGCCTGCAACAAAATTTTGAGGTAATTAGAGTGATCCTCCTCACTTTTAGAGTGCACTAAAATATCATCGATAAATACTATGAGAAACAAATCTAGAAATTATCTAAACACCCTATTCATAAGATCCATGAAAGAAGTAGGAGCATTAGTCAATCCAAATAACATGACCAAGAATACATAGTGGCCATAACGGGTCAGAAAGAAAGTCTTGGGAATATCAGCTTACCTAATATTTAGCTTAAGGTAACACGAACAAAGATCTATTTTAGAGAAATACTTATCACCCTGAAGCTGGTCGAAGAGATTGTTTACTCTAGGAAGAGGGCACTTATTTTTCACGGTGGCTTTATTAAGTTAGTTATAGTCTATGCACATATGAAGGGACCCATTTTTATTTCATATGAAAAGTACACGAACGAAGATCTATTTTAGAGAAATACTTATCACCCTAAAGCTGGTCAAAGAGTTTGTTAACTCTAGAAATAAGTTACTTATTTTTCACGGTAACTTTATTCAGTTGGTTGTAGTCTATGAACATATGAAGGGACCTATTTTTTTCATATGAAAAGTACTGAAGTAACTAGGATGGATAAAACCCTTATCAATGAGGTCTTTTATCTAGTCCTTTAACTCTTTTAGATCTGCAGGAGACATTTTATATGAAGAAATGGATATAGGATGGGTATTGGTCAATAGACCAATCCTAAATTCTATCTCTTATCAAGAGGAATTCGAGAAAGGTCATCGAGAATGACATTGGGAAACTTATTAAAAACAGGAACAAACTGCAAGGAGGGACTTTCTGATTTAGAATCTTTGACTTAGACCAAATAGTGTAGACACCCTTTAGATATCAACTTTTGGGCTATATGATAAGAAATGAACTTTCCCTTAGGTGCTTTGGAACTCCCTTCCACTCTATCGCTAGTTCATTAGGAAAATGAAAGGAAACCATTCTAGTTCCACAGTGTAGGGTAGCATAAAATGAGTGAAGCCAATCTATTCCTATGATTACATCAAAATCCACCATATCAAACTTATTAGATCTTCCATAGTGGCTTGGTGAAAGATAGACACAACACATTTCCTATAGACTCTCCTAGCAATAGTGGACTCACCATCAGGGTACAAACTGAGAAGAGATCAAAAATATTTTTGGGACCAAAACCAAAGTGTGCATCCACATAAGGTGTCTCATGGTAGATGGTGGAATCAAGAACAAGAAGTACATAAACATCACGGGAGAAAAGATATAACATACAGGTAATAACATCGAGAGATTCCCCAGAATCCTGATGAGTAGACAACACATATAGATAAATGAACATTCCTTATCCCTGAAGTAGTACCCTTTGAG
This sequence comes from Capsicum pubescens, assembly GCA_030864215.1. Classification (NCBI taxonomy): domain Eukaryota; kingdom Viridiplantae; phylum Streptophyta; class Magnoliopsida; order Solanales; family Solanaceae; genus Capsicum; species Capsicum pubescens. The sequence continues at coordinate 260,467,692 of CM061543.1, forward strand.
CTGGAGTTGAAGATGTAGAAGCCGGGGTATTATTATCCCCAAGAGCACTCTTAACTACGGGACACTCCCACTGCCTATGACATGGATTCACACAACCAAACCATAAATTACTTTCTAAGAAATGAAACCCATGATAAATCTTCCCATTACTGTGACAAGTAGGGTAAGATGGTGCCGACTAAGCTACATTGGCCTGAGACTGGTCACCCTGCACTCTAGAGACATTACTTTCCTGAAATCATCGATCACCCGATGGTTTAGGGACTGGATCACTAGATTCTATATATAAATTACCCCAGAATTTTGTCTTGAACCACTGTCTTCCCCCTTTCCCTCTATGTTGTTAATACACATCCGGATTTATATGTTTAGCCCTTTTATTCTGTCTTTTTTCTACCCCTGCTTGCTTTTTTTCTCATCCTCTACTTTTTTCATATAAACCAACAACCTGGATATGTCCTTGACACTGTTCAGCTTGGCACCTTTACACTCTAGTACCAAGTAGCTTGAAAGGCTTGCAACAAACTTTTTCATTTTGGACCTCATATTAGACACCAACTAAGGAGCATAGTGGGACAACTAAGTAAATTTCATAGTATACTTCTTAACACTCATCTTGCCCTGTTTCAATTTTACACACTCCTCAGCCTTGACTTCTCTTGATTCCCAAGAAAAGAAGTGATCAAGGAAGGCATCAAGAAATTTCTCCCTAATAGCAAATTAAACATATTCACTCTTAATAAACTTTGATTCATCATACCACTCATAAACTAGTAAAAGGTAGGGGGATTCAGCTGCATAAACTAGCCAACTTGAGTTGCATCAGAAGAACCATTACCATTGCCAATATTATTTGACCACCGAAACTAAGATGATACAATCTAAGATAACATTTGAATCGCCTATATGACCTAAACATTTGAAACCTCTACTTATAGGTATTGTGGGTATAGTTGGTATCGGTCCTAGAAGCTTAGTGAGGACTGGTTAGGGACGGGGGAACCCTAGGAGGAGTAGTGAAATTAAAAGGACGGTCTCCATAGTGTTCTTGCATCCCATAGGTAGGGTGGACCTCCTCGGCATTTGGCCTATTAGGGATAGAGGTTCACACTGAATTCCTATAGATATTAGATCTTCGAGGAGGAATAATCTGAAAAGTGCAAAAGTAAGGTTTATGTAAAAGTCAGGGAGGCCTTAGAAAATATGTAATTTTCCCATTAAGTAACTGTTACAAAACATAGGCATGTGGGTGCAGGTTTATGCGAGGTGGGACGAACTTAAAATGAAAAACATTACTACATGGACTGAGATAGGATATGTTATGTTCAACCCTCCTGCAGTATTGCCACCCTTATAGGAAGAGCGGTTATAAGAAAATTTGTACTTTATTTAGTGAATATTTTCAATATCACAACCCCAATTTTTGGACATTATAAAGAACAAAGCCTTAATAATCATACGATACACCAATTAAAAAGGGGTTAATCTAAGATATATCAATATCAAGTTTATCTAAATTCAATATTTTCTATGTAGAGCATGAGTGTATATGTAAGGTATATGAGTCATTTTTTTCTAATTGTTCCTCAACATTGACTTAGACATGTATTTAGGAATTCAAAAGGATGGACACTATCAAGATATGAATCAGGGCCCTAGTCATGACAGGCATCCCAAATCCATGAAGGCTTGAGAAGAACCCTTAATATTTTATCATAAGCATAACCATATATAATGTTGAAGAAACAAGACCATAAGAAAAAGTTCAACATTTAAGTAAAGAAAGATTCATGTCTTAAAAACAAAATTCAAACAATTACCCAGCACTTGTCTACAAAACATCTGCTATTAAGAATAACTCCTAAGTGTCTCATGTTCCCCGACAATACAAAAAAATAAAATAAAATATTGGAACAAAAAAATAAATGAAAACTAACACTTTTTATCAGATGAGGGAGGGATCACAATTCTCAATAGTTGTCCAAGAGAGAATTCAAACACCCAAGTGCAACACAGAACCACGAGAAAGTGCCTCCAACCCTACATCAGGAAATGATGTAGCGTTTAAGAATGGTCAGTCAATAAGTACTGACATGTAACACAAGAAAAGGAAAATAAATATTTTACAAGGCAAGTCATAACTCATTTATGAAACCATAATAATAATAAAGTAGGGGATAAGGGACATGGGACATTAAGATATGACCATTTAAAACTTACTCTTGTACTATGTAGATTTTTAACGTCATTTAGTAACCCAGGGGCAATATAGGTCCAGTACTATCAAACCGGTGGGGAGTGACAGGCATCCCTAACAAATGAAGGCCTAGGATGACCCCTTAGCATTATATCATAAGTATAGTCATATTTAAAGTTACGAAAACAAGACCATAAAAAATCTTAATATTTATGTAAAGAAAAATTCATGTCTTAAAAATCAAATTCAAACAATTACACAACACATGCCTACTAAGCCTCTAAGAATAACTCCTAAGTCGAGACATGACCCTCGACTATACAAAAATAATAAAATAAATACTGGAACATAAATATAAATAAAATGTAACACTGTCTTCTAGATGATGGAGGACTTACCACTTCTCAACAGTTGTCCAAGAAAGAATACAAACACCCTTGCGCTATATAGAATCATGAAAAAGTGCCTCCGACCCTACATAGGAAATGATGTAGTATCTGGGGAAGGTCAATATGGAGGGTACTGGCATGCAATCCAGGGAAAGGGAAATAAATATTTTATAAGGAAAGTCATAACTTATTTAAGCAGTCATAAAAATAATAAAGTCGGGGATTGGGGAGATGGGACATAAAGACAACCATTTAGCGTCCATAAAAATATTAAAGTATAGGATCTGGGACATGGTACATAAAGACATAACCATTTAAAACTTACTCTTGAACTATGTAGCTTTTCACCGACATCCAGTAACCCATGGGCTATATGGGTCCGATACTCCTCCACCGGCTGGGAGCGACGGACATCCCAAACCAATGAAGGTCTGAGATGATCCCTTAAAATTATATCATAAGCATAGTCATAATTAAAGTTGTGAAAAAAGACCATAAAAAAATTCAACATTGAAGTAAAGAAACATCCATGTTTTAAAAACCAAATTCAAACAATAACTCAACACCTGTCTATAAAGCCTCCAAGTTTAAGAATTACTCCTCAGTCGGGACATGGACCCCGATTATACCAAGAAAATAAAATAAAATATTGGAATAGAAATATAAATGAAAAGTAACACTAATTTCCAAACGATGAAGGGCTCACCACTTCTCAACAGTTGTCCAAACGAGAATAAAAACACCCTAGTTGTTGTACATCAAAGAACGCCTTTCACGAGAAGTCAAGCTAAGGACCTTCAAGAATTTCAAGCTTTATGGATGAAGATGAAATTTTTGGAAGGCTTCAATATAGATGACTTGAAGATATTTAATATACTAAGTTCCTACCATTTAAATTAGCTTGTAATTTAAATCAAGGGAAATTTGGTCTTTCCTTTCTTCTTTTAACCATTAGTATAAATAGTTAGCTATTAGGGTGAAACACTAATTTTTGAAGATTGAATATTTTTTCCTTCTTTGATAGCTTGAGAACCCCTTGTAGATTTTCAACAATTGTCATAGGATTTGCAAGTAAGGATACTACCTTCTTGTGGATTCTAATAGATTAGGTGCTTTTAGTTGGCGACTCTGAATAAAAATGCAAATAATCCTTCTTTTGAAACAAATTTTCATTTCTTGTCACTAAAATAATAAAAACCTTTCCAACTTTAAAAATATTCCATTTTTGGAGAGCGAAAAAGGGGTGTGACAATAGAAAAATATTTTTGTTCGTATTCAAAGTACTTCTCCTATTATAAATATAGTTGTATGTTTTCTAACATTTTTAAACTATAACCTGGTGAATTCACTTATCTTTATTTACATTAGCCAAAAAAAAAACTTTCTTTTCTGTCAACAAAAACTCATCCTTGTAGAAATCTACCGTACATTTACCTATGAATAACTTCAAGTCAGATTCGTCTCTGCCACTAATAGCTTCTTCAGAGCTTCCATCTGATGTAGCTTTCGAGATATTAACTCGAACATCCTTAGAAACACTAGATACCTGCAAAGTAGTAAGCAAAACATGGAAACTGATGACGTATGAATCAAGCTTCATGCAAAGTTATTGTCGTAGAACCAACAATATTTCAGGTTATTGTTTTATTTGTTTTAATTAATGTGACTGAACTTAGAATATAACTCTGAACTATATTCATAATATGATATTTCAGGTTACTTCATTCAAGGTATAGATGACTCCAGGTACATTTCGGAGTTTGTTCAGGAAAAAATCCACTGTCACGCCTACCAGTTGAAGACTTGAAACCAAAAGATAGATTTTTCAGCATTTACTTTAGCAACATAAAAATTGAGGCATCTTCGAAGCAAGGGATTTTGTGTTGTGTGAGATCAATAAGGTACAACGATCATAGGTACTACATTTGCAAACCTAGTACTCAAGAATGGAAAGTGTTGCCGAATCCAAAACTGAGGTATTCGACAGTCAAAGTTGCTTTAGTGGTACTTAAATCAAATCCCTTGCATTTCAAGATTATTCGTTTGTCAAAAGACCCACCATTTGGTTCTAGGTACGTCTAATTATCTACACATTGATTTTCTTTACTTTGTAGTTATTAGAACAGATTCCTTCATTCAAAACTTTGTTTATATATAGGCATTTGGGACCTGGCAATTATTGTTTTGAAATCTTCGACTCTCAGACTAATGCATGGCAACAAGCAAATATGATCTCGCTTTCTGAAGATGCGTCTTTCAAGCATCATTTTATACCTATTAATGCAAGTGGTTTAATTTATCTTTTGACAACTGATTATCAAGTAATAGTCCTAAACTACGATGGAGAAGAAGTGTATCCCAGATTTTATCTTCCTGAACAAGTGGCTCGAAATGAAGATTATACACTCAAAAAACTAATTTCATATGAAGGCAAGTTGGGATTTATTTGTTTGTCTCCCAGTGGAATTTTAGAGCTTTGGCGCATTGACAATAGAATAAATCACCTTTGGAGGAAGGAACAAGAAGTTGAGACTGAAAACATCAAGAGGGTGACGAATTACCCAAGTCCGATTGATTTCTACAATAGTGATGTTATTTTGCTGATGGGTTTCAACGTATTTGCATTTTACAAGAAACAAAATGCAAGCTTGCGTGTAGTTGAATTGGATAGGTTAAATTGTCCTACTGAAATATTTCCTTTTTGCTCGAATGTAGAGCCAATTAATTGGCCGTTCGATCGCAAAAGACAAAAATGGGGGAAGTGAATTGCCTGAAGAAATATAATGTAAAAAATAATTCTAACAAAAATTTCTTTATAGACGATATTGCGGGTATATGTTTCTTTCATTCATTTGGGTTGCTCTTCCATACTCAGCAATCCAGTTGTGGAAGAGCAACCCAAATGAATGAAAGGAACATATACCCGCAATATCGTCTATAAAGAAATTTTTGTTAGGATTATTTTTTACATTATATTTCTTCAGGCAATTCACTGCCCCCGTTTTTGTCTTTTGCGATCGAACGGCCAATTAATTGGCTCTACATCCGACCAAAAAGGAAATATTTCAGTAGGACAATTTAACCTATCCAATTCAACTAAACGCAAGCTTGCATTTTGTTTCTTGTAAAATGCAAATACGTTGAAACCCATCAGCAAAATAACATCACTATTGTAGAAATCAATCGGACTTGGGTAATTCGTCACCCTCTTGATGTTTTCAGTCTCAACTTGTTGTTCCTTCCTCCAAAAGTGATTTATTCTATTGTCAATGCGCCAAAGCTCTAAAATTCCACTGGGAGACAAACAAATAAATCCCAACTTGTCTTCATATGAAATTAGTTTTTTGAGTGTATAATCTTCATTTCGAGCCACTTGTTCAGGAAGATAAAATCTGGGATACGCTTCTTCTCCATCGTAGTTTAGGACTATTACTTGATCATCAGTTGTCAAAAGATAAATTAAACCACTTGCACTAATAGGTATAAAATGATGCTTGAAAGACGCATCTTCAGAAAGCGAGATCATATTTCCTTGTCGCCATGCATTAGTCTCAGAGTCGAAGATTTCACAACAATAATTGCCAGGTCCCAAATGCCTATATATAAACAATGTTTTGAATGAAGGACTCTGTTCTAACAACTACAAAGTAAAGAAAATCAATGTGTAGATAATTAGACGTACCTAGAACCAAATGGTGGGTCTTTTGACAAACGAATAATCTTGAAATGCAAGGGATTTGATTTAAGTACCACTAAAGCAACTTTGACTGTCGAATACCTCAGTTTTGGATTCGGCAACACTTTCCATTCTTGAGTACTAGGTTTGCAAATGTAGTACCTATGATCGTTGTACCTTATTGATCTCACACAACACAAAATCCCTTGCTTCGAAGATGCCTCAATTTTTATGTTGCTAAAGTAAATGCTGAAAAATCTATCTTTTGGTTTCAAGGCTTCAACTGGTAGGCGTGACAGTGGATTTTTTCCTGAACAATCGTCCATTGAAACAAACTCCGAAATGTACCTGGAGTCATCTATACCTTGAATGAAGTAACCTGAAATATCATATTACGAATATAGTTCGGAGTTATATTCTAAGTTCAGTCACATTAATTAAAACAAATAAAATAATAACCTGAAATATTGTTGGTTCTACGACAATAACTTTGCATGAAGCTTGATTCATACGTCATCAGTTTCCACGTTTTGCTTACTACTTTGCAGGTATCTAGTGTTTCTAAGGATGTTCGAGTTGATATCTCGAAAGCTACATCAGATGGAAGCTCTGAAGAAGCTATTAGTGGCAGAGACGAATCTGACTTGAAGTTATTCATAGGTAAATGTACGGTAGATTTCTACAAGGATGAGTTTTTGTTGACAGAAAAGAAAGTTTTTTTTTTGGCTAATGTAAAGAAAGATAAGTGAATTCACTAGGTTATAGTTTAAAAATGTAAGAAAACATACAACTATATTTATAATAGGAGAAGTACTTTGAATACGAACAAAAATATTTTTCTATTATTGTGGAATGAATAGTTTTTCCAAATTATCCTAGACGATAAAAATAGAAAAAATAGGAGAAGTACTTTGAATATGAACAATAGGAGAAGTACTTTGAATATGAACAATAGGAGAAGTACTTTGAATATGAACAAAAATATTTTTCTATTATTGTGGAATGAATAGTTTTTCCAAATTATCCTAGACGATAAAAATAGAAAACATAGTAAATTATCCTAGACGATAAAAATAGAAAAAAATAGTAAATTATCCTAGGAGAAGTACTTTGAATATGAACAAAACCATTCTTAAAATTGTTTCTACATCAGATTTTCTCATGATAGGTATCTAATCTACGTATTTATTTCTCTTATATAATATACCTTTTTAATACGAGAAAACCTATCCTTTCAGTGATTAAACAAGTAAAATTTTCATGCACAAACATGAATATGAATCATTTCTATTAACATAAAGTATCATTTCTATTAACATAAAGTATGTACTATTTTTGTTTTACTTATATGATACAATTCTATTTTAAGAGTCAAATGATTTTTATATAAATTTTTTATTCCGTACGTGCTTTAAATTATAAAATAATGTCGTGACACGTGAGTCGCACGTGAGTCTTATGAAATTATAGTGATTTTAACATTATAGTTAGAACCTTTATTGTAATTAATATCATTGTGATTTATTTATTAAATGTGAAAAAGTATACATGAATGAATTTATTAAAAAATATTTCCCTTTTTCCATGTTAATCATTGAGTGTTGTCAAGTCTTCCTCTGTCTATACGAGTCCATACCGTTTATACCTATACCGACGAACATTTATAGTGTAGCTAGAATATAAAATATTTAAACCACTGATGTTGTATGATAATTTAAATGAAACAATTCTCATGTAATACTTCTTTATAGATTATATTGCGGGTAGATGTCCCTTTCATTCATTTGGGTTGTTGTCACTACCCGAACCGAGGCCATGGCCGCGACGGAAATCTCGAACCATGAAGGCCCAAAAGCCCTCTCAACTTGTAATCATATGCATAATTCATCTAATTATAAAAATGCGGAAGCAAACTGAAAACATAGTCATTTCATTATTTCAACAAAACCGTACGAATATAATTTCAACAAGACCCAAATGCACCTAACACCTGTCAGTGAAATCTCTACTAACTGAAAGAAAACAACATCTGTTTGAAACTAGGACAAGGCCCCCGGTCGGACCATAAACTAGAACCAAATGTAAACATCACATGAAAGCAAGATGCCTTCCAAAATAAGGGAGGCTCACCAACTCTGAATATTTGTCAACGATCTACGGCTTAGTGGGACCCCGGGACTGAGCCTCAGATCCTGAAATATAGGGGGTCAATGTAAAATGTACTGGTATGTGAAACAACCCCAAATAGTCTTTTTTTCATACAAAATAGGTGAGAGCATTTTATAATAACAGTGAACACAATGCAAGTAAAAATACATGGGCATATTTTAGTACACTTCAAAACAATTCTTGACTACTCTGACTCACTCTTTGTTATTCTTTTGAGCTAGTCAATACACCCTATAGATGTATAATTGTCATGACCCGAATCGAGGCCCTCGCCGTGACGAGCATCCCAAATCATGAAGGCTCGGGGACCCTTCTATACGTGATAATCATGCACAATATTCATATACAATAAGAAAAATGCAGAAAATAACGGAATCATGGTCATTTCTAGCTTCAACTGAACAATACAAAATGAAACCCATAAACATCTAACAATATCTGACACAGGTCCGCAAAATCTCTAACATTACAAGATCAATCATAAGTCTAGAACAAAACTGGGGACAAGGCCCCCATTGGACCCAATACCAAAATAACATAATAATGTTCTAAAGACAAGACCTTCCAAAATAAAGAAGGCTCACCAACTGCTCACTTCTGTCTGACAGATTCTACGATTTAGCAGAAAATTTGGACTGAGCCTCAGACCCTGAAATGTAGGGGTCAGTAGGTAGTTCAAATTGGAAAAGTAGTTCTAAAAATCAAACGAACCGTTAGGTAACCGAACTATCGGTTCTTGCAAGTCACTAATGACTTGGGAAGGCTATGAAGGAGATCTATGTGAAAATAAGCAAGAACACGACAAATGACCTGAAGGTTCATTACAGGAACGTGTGTTGGGTGTTTGTCTTCTATCATTATGCTACAATCTAAAATCTTAATTTTAGCATTTAAATTTTGTTCATTAAAAAAATTCTAATAATGGAATGGTGTACTTTCTATCTAGAAAGAAGTATCTAAAGCAAAATAAGATAAATATAACCTTTAAGTAGGGGTGTCAAACGGGCCGGGCCGACCCGCCCCGACCCGACCCAATTATCTAACCCGGCCCAGTAAGCCCTAGGGCTTTAGGGTTCCGGGTCCCGAGCCGGTTATTTTGTTAAAATGGGCCCGGTTAACCCGTCCCGGTCCAGGCCCGCCGGTTAACCGGCCCGGCCCGGCCAGTCCCGGAAAATTAAAAAAAAAAAAAAATTAGATTTTGGGCCAAACTAGCCGTTGGCCCAACGGCTATATAGCCGTTTTTGGGTCCAAACGGCTAGTTTGGGCTCATTTAGTAAAAAAAAAAAACTTTAAAAAATATTTTTTAATCCCCAAAAAAAATCTATAAATACCCTACAACTTCAAATCATTTTTCACACAATTTTTCACTCTCTCAAATCTCACTCTCTCTCAAATGTCTATTCTCAATTCTCAAATATTCACTATATTTAATTTCTTAAAGTGTTCACTTTAATTTTTTAATTTTTCGTTTACAAAGTACGAGCGGAAGTTTCTAAAGTCGCAATCTTCGGATACTTCCAAAATTTGGTATTGTCGTTCCATCTCTTACGTTTAATTTTTATTTATTGTATTAATTGTTTAATATTTAATTTTATTATATATTTGTGTATTTTGAATATTTTTAGTTTAATTTAATTTATATTATGGATAAATTAAAAAAACTCGCTACTAAAGGTGTTAAAATTTTTTGTCCCGGAAGCGGTAGTGGTAGTAAAAAGCGAATTACTAGCGGTAGAGGTAGTTCAAGTAGTAGATATACCCGTGTACCTTCGCCTCCGGTACTGCTTGGTACACCTTTTGAGGAAGAAATAGATGTAGGTGCTCACGATATGGATTATGTAGAAGCTCAGGAAAATTACGGTATAGAAGAAGAAAGTTAATTTAGACGAAGATAATGAAAATATTGCTGAAACAGCCGCAATAGGAGATGCTAACGTTAGATCTGAATCAGTTAATCTCCCTTTCCGTCCTCCCAGTGCCCCAAAACCTCGTAAAAGAACTAGTATTGCATGGCAATTTTTTGAACGTATATCAGATATTGAGGTGCAGTGCAATATTTTTCAACAAATATATAAGCATAGAAGTGGAGGCAAGCAAGGGGGTACGGGTACGTTAATGAGACATATTACTGAAGATCACAAAAAAGAGTTAAATATTGCAAAAGGTGGTGGGGATGTTGGTGGGTCAACGCAAACTAGAATGGACCCAGCAACCGGTCAAGTAGCGAAAAAGTATAATAAATTGAGGGACAGGGAAGAAATAGCTAAAATGGTAGCTGTGGATTGCTTGCCTTTTAGTTTTCCTTCTTCTGATGTCTTTATTCGTTATATACAAGCAATTTATAATCCTATGTTTAATGGTATTCCTAGAACTACTTGTCGGTATGATATTTATTAGACTCCATTCACAATATTGTTTTAATTTATCAACATTGTTATAAAATATTCAATGTAGATTGTCCCTAACTTCTGATCTTGGTCGTGCTGTAAATAAAAATGATTATTTAACCGTTATTTGTCATTGGATGGATTGTAATTTCGTGATGCAAAAACGTATTCTTGCTTTTTTATATGATGAAGATCGTAAACATACTGGACAATTTATTGTTGATTCTATTATTAAAATTGTCGGATATTATGGTATAGAAAATAAAATTTTATGTATTGCTTTTGATAATGCTTCTAACAACAAGACTGCTATAGCAAAAATAAAATCTACGTTATCTCCGCCCTTGCCTGAAATTTTTCATATTAAGTGTGCATGTCATATATATAATTTAATTGTAAAAGATGGTCTTGAGTTTTTTGAGCTTTATATTGAAAAAATTTGTCTTGTCGTTGGTTTTATTCAAGGAAATAATCGTAGATCGAGAATTAGAGAATTTAAAGTTAAATGTCAAGAAAATGGACTTACACCGATTTTGATGCCTGAGGAAATTGATACTAGATGGAATTCTACGTATGAATTTTTAAAAACTTGTTATAAATATAGAATTCCTATTACACTAACTTTTAACCAACATTGCGGTTCATTTGCTGATTCTGCTGATTGCATGCTACATAATTCTGATTGGGTTGTAATTAATGATCTTGTTAAGTTTTTAGAAAAATTTTATGTAGCTACGGTTGAATTTTCCGATGCTTACTATCCTACTGTTTGTAATATTTTGGCATATATAGACGATATTTCTAGTTTGCTCCAATAATATAAAAATAAAGAAGGTTATAAAGAAGTTGTTGGCGCCATGTTTACGAAATTTAAAAAATATTTTTTCCCGATTCCCCCTATTTACTTGGTTGGTGCTATGCTAAATCCGTGCATGAAATATAATCATATGTGTCACTTTAGTACTCTTATTTATACTAACTTAGAAATAAATACTAACCATTATTCTGAACAAGTACAACCTGATTTGTGGACGGCTACGGCTGATGCAAAGGATTACATAGAAAAATTATATAATCACTATGCTGATTTATTTGATTCAGTCGTACCTAGAAATATCACTCCAACTGTCGTTCCTCATCCTCCCGAGGAGCCATCATCTTCTAAAAGGCCGGCACATAGTGGTTTTTCTGATTCATTTTATGATTTAAATTGTTGGAACAGTGTTGATGAGAGAACTTACACATCAACTTATCGGGAAGAGCTGAAATATTATCTTCGGACGGCACCAGAGGATCGCAGACGACGGATCAACATGTTGGATTGGTGGAGGAATAATGAATCAAAATATCCTGTGCTTTCAAGATTAGCTAGAGATATCTTGAAAGTTCCAATGTCAACCGTTGCATCAGAGAGCGCCTTCAGTCAGGGACGACAGCAGCTTGGAGACAACCGACACTCATTGGGAAGCAATGCAATAAATGTTCTAGTTTGCCTCAGAGATTGGATTAGAGCGGAAAGAATAAACCAAGGAATGGAACCGGAGCCGAGCGACGAGCTGAAACTTGAAGCAATTATGACTTCACGGGAGAACTCAACAGAATCAAGTCCAATGCATGGTTTTGCCCCCGTTGACTTCGACTATCCTATGCAAGTTCCCATTAATATTAACATGAATGAGTTGGAAAAAATGATGCATAATTTATAGATTTTTCATTCATGTAAATTATAAATTTTGGATCATTTTGCAATCAATAAAATTCCCCAAATTCATTCAGTCCTTAGTCGTTGTTTTTTATTTTTTTTTGTTTAACGATTTAAAATTTTAAATTGAATTTCTAGTTTTATACTTTAAATTAAAAACTTACTTCTAATATATTATTAATTTACTACCAAATATTATTAATTTATTATATTAAGTAGCATATGTTTTGTATATTTGTGCATATATCTTCTATAGAAGTGTATATTTAACGTATACATGTGTATATGTTTTATAAATTAGTATATAAGTATATCTATACATATTGTAATGTATATATAATGTAGTATATTTTATAAGTAGTAGTATATATACATTGAATGGTGCGTATACACGTGTATATATCTTCTACAGAAGTGTATATTTAATGTATAAATGTGTATATGTTTTATAAATTAGTATATAACTATACAAATATATATTGTAATGTATATACATTATAGTATATTTCATTTAAAGTATTACATATACATAGAATAGAGTGAATGGATCTTCTATAGACGTGTATATTTAACGTATACATGTGTATATATTTTATAAATTAGTATATAACTATACAAATATATATTGTAATGTATATATATTATATATATCTCATTTAAAGTATTACATATACATAGAATAGAGTGTATATATGTGAATAGATCTTCTATAGACGTGTACATTTAACGTATACATTACTTTATGTTTTATAAATTAGTATATATATTGTAGTATATACTTTTTTTAAAGTAGTACATATATATTGAATGGTGCGTATATATGTGTATATATCTTCTATAGACGTATATCTTTAAAGTATACAAGTGTATATGTTTTATAAATTAGTATGTAACTATATATATATACATATTGTTGTATATATATATATGTATATCACTATATTGTAGTATATATTTTATTTAAAGTAGTACATATATATTGAATGGTGCATATATATGTGTATATATCTTCTAAAGTAGTATATATTTAACGTATACATGTGTATATGTTTTATAAATTAGTATATATATATATTTTAGTGTATATATATATATATTATACTATTATAGCATATGTTTTATTTAAAGTAGTACGTATAGTCATATATAATTATATATTGAATGGTACGTATATATGTGTAATTGTTTATACTTTATATATTTTTTTAAAAATATATATTGTATATTGGAGTGTATATAGTGTATATTGGAGTGTATATAGTGTATATTGGATTTTTTATTTATTTTTTAAATGGGTTTGACCAGTTTTTAACCGGGTTTGACCGAGTTTTGGTGGGTTTGACCGGATTGGGTTAAGTGGGCCGGGTTCGGGTGGATTTTAATTTTTTTACTTTTTGACCCAGCCCGGCCCGGTTAACGCCAAACCCGGCCCGTACCGGCCCGTACCGGCCCGGAACTCGGGTAAAATGGGAGGGCCGGTTCCGGGTTGGCCCTGCCCGGCCCGTTTGACACTCTTAGACAGAAGTGAGCAGTTGATAAGCCTTCTTTATTTTGGAAGGTCTTGTCTTTAGAACATTATTATGTTATTTTGGTATTGGGTCCAATGGGGGCCTTGTCCCAGTTTTGTTCTAGACTTATGATTGATCTTATAATGTTAGAGATTTTGCGGACCTGTGTCAGATATTGTTGGATGTTTATGGGTTTCATTTTGTACTGTTCAGTTGAAGCTAGAAATGACCATGATTCCGTTATTTTCTGCATTTTTCTTATTGTATATGAATATTGTGCATGATTATCAGGTATAGAAGGGTCCTCGAGCCTTCATGATTTGGGATGCTCGTCACGGCGAGGGCCTCGATTCGGGTCGTGACAATTATAGATCTATAGGGTGTATTGACTAGCTAAAAAGAATAACAAAGAGTTAGTCAGAGTAGTCAAGAATTGTTTTGAAGTGTACTAAAATATGCCCATGTATTTTTACTTGCATTGTGTTCACTGTTATTATAAAATGCTCTCACCTATTTTGTATTAAAAAAGACTATTTTGGGTTGTTTCACATACCAGTACATTTTACATTGACCCCCTATATTTTGGGATCTGAGGCTCAGTCCCGGGGTCCCACTAAGCCGTAGATCGTTGACAAATATTCAGAGTTGGTGAGCCTCCCTTATTTTGGAAGGCGTCTTGCTTTCATGTGAGGTTTACATTTGGTTCTAGTTTATGATGTTTGTGCTCAGACTTGTTAAATATGTGTGATTGAGTTCAATTAATCAACTGCGCTGATTGGATGCCTGTTGTCCTGCTGTTTTTTGTGGCAAAAAAAATTACAGAATGAACTAGGCAATAGAACTACTTTGAGAGGGATGAATCATGCTTGCTTAAGGTTCATTCTACAGATATAACTTAAAAAGGACTAATTTCCGAATTTAGAAACTACATTCTTCTCGGAATAGACTAAAAAGGATATGTTGTCACATCAACTGGAATGGATCTAGTAATATTTAATTGGAATATTACATACTTACTAGTGTTATATTTGTTAGGGGACCCAAAGCTACAACAGTAACCTTTCCTGGGTATAGACTGGCTTGTTGAACGATAAAGTCATCAGCATTCTGTTCAATAGGCTTTCCATCCACGCCATGAACAAAATCAGCAATTCGAAGTTTTGTACCTTTCTTCACATTAAATTAAACAAAGTTAAGAAGAAACACTCATAAGGAAAAAATATTTCTAAGTTTGCTGCCAATTGTTATTAAATTAAAATGATTTATATAAAGTCATATTAATGTAAGTTTTTATTTATATACATAATAAATTATAACACAGTATATACACATCACACAACAAAATCATTAATTAATAATCTCATAATTCAAAATATGCAACAAACTAATAATTTAAACCCAAAAATAAAATGTAATCAAGTCCAAATGATTTGTTAAGTTTTTACATGCTAGCAAGTTCAAGTCGCGATATCTTGAATAAAAAAAACAGCCCCTATTTATTCCCAATCTTTAATGAAGAAGGGAAGATAAAGGGGGCAAAACATTTTTGCCCTTATTGCTGCCATTATGCCATTAAACGTTTTTTCCTTTTATATGGGTTTAATACCCAAAACATTTTTGGCCTTAATGCAGTCATTAAACCTGATTTTTTAATCCATTCTTTCCTTATTAATAGAAGACCAACAATTAAAACAAAATCACTTTTCTATAAAGTTTTTCCTTACTTTTCCAAAATGATTAATTAATCCGGCATGGTAGGGACCACAAATTTATTAAGTGAGGCTCTCAATTATGATATTAATTCGGTGATGAAAGAATTATCATATAATAGTAAATTATAAATTATTCTACTAAAAATTTGTAATTGCACTCCTCGATTCAAAATCTATCATTACATCTTATTTAACTCCCCATGTTAGAATTACCGACACCAATCAATTAAATTAAATTCTCTGAAAAATTTAATTCATTGATTAATTTAATCCTTTATTTATAATGCTTAACTTATTTCACATGACGGATACAAAATCCACCTGAAGGGTTTTCACGTGAAAACTTATAAGCAACCATAAAGGGGTGTCTTCTATCCCAAGTCCGAGACATAGTTCTATCAACTAATTAATATTCCACTAAGCGATTCGTCATCAACCAACCTATCCTGAATATGTTGACTCACAAAAGAGTCTCAGCTTTTAATAGATTAAAATGATAAGACAAACCGCATAGATCATAATAATTATATCAAGATTATGAGTATAAGTACATGTAATGGTCTAGAGAAATAGTTTATTAATATTCATAACATAAACGAATATCTCTAATTGGTTCGTTCAATACATACGAAATGTACTAGCACAAGAAGTCGGGATACTACCACTCCCATAATTAAGACCAAATTATATTTAATCTCGTGCTACAATCATCAAGATGTTTGTCCTACCTCATCTTTGATTGCGAACGTTAATTTATTACTTATAAGAACCGACAATTTTAATCTTTCGTGCATGAGTTAGAATACTCCATACACAAAATTGTCTACTATATAAGCAAAGGACACACATGTTAACACAATGATCTATTCAAACAAAAATTTTATTAATATAATAAATAGTCTTTACATGAGATGAAAATATAATACTATAACACATATTACATGGTTAATAGTATATCCTAACAGGTGGGACATAAGATGAAGATACGATACAATCATGAAGTACATCATATATCAAGTGTCTGGATCATAAGTAGAGATACTCTCTGGCATAAACACAACATAGCATGAGTCCTTAGGATAGACCATAGTGAGAAACATGAGTGCTTACATCACAAGTCGTATAACATAAGTTTGGAATTCATGAAGTCTAGGATTGAGACAGGGACTTCTACTTGAAGCTATCACTTCTTATTTCAGAGTTGATATAGTCATGAGTTCGCACAACTTTATCATTTTGGATAATCCCTACCTAAAATGAACTAGTAACATACGAAGGCATAGTTCCATAGAACCAAGCATAATTTGGGACACAAATTTATGGTTCACGAGCAACATAACATAGAGCTTGGATACTTGGAATATTGGATCACTGAAGGACATTATTGCATCTAGTTTAGGGGTCGGGACATGACATGAGTTACATAGAGAGGTCAAACCTTAGACATAGGCAGGACTTGAATACATAAGACATTGGTAGATGTCCATTCTAATTGAAGTAGGAGGATCTTGCTTGAATAATAGTTGATTTATCATGATTCTTACTTGAATTTGAAACCACAAGAAAATTTGGGAACTACTTTAATCCGTCATCTCTCCCTTAGATCAAAGTCACACTCCTAAACTTGAGAATATAACCCCTTATCAAATCTATACCCACCACTCTCAACACAAAGGGGTATCACTATGCACATAAATGCTAGATTCCCCTTAATGATTTTAATGTAAAGACACTAGATTCTTTCTAGGACATTCCCTTTCGAGACACTAATCATAGCTTTGTCTAACCCCCAAAGTCATTGACTTATGACTAACATTATCATGGGTATGGGCCTCCATGCTTCTAAACACCTAACACTCCATCTTCAACTCCTTAAAATAGCATAACACCTCTAATCACATAACTCAAAAAATAACAACATTTGTAAAACTATACCAAAGGCGCATATTGTCTTCTTATTTTTCCTCAATTCAACTATAATGAGCACCATGCAACATCTCCCCAAACTTCTCCATACTACAAAACTCAAGAATGTGAACTAGGTATACAAGAATCTTATACATATATAAATCTTATCTAACAACATGCTTGTAACGCCCCGAAATATCATCCCGAGATGCCACACGCTGCCCAAGGCTACACGTAGCCTCAAGCTAACCCTTTAAGCCAAAACACTACCCTTGGGTTCCATCACAACAACATACACGCTACGCTAAGGATATATATATAAGTACATATCATATCACCTCGCACATGGCACGGAATATCGTTAGACTGTACATAAATGGAATGTCTATACACAAACCAACCCAACAATACACTAGTCTGACATAGCTTTTATAAAGCAAAATCAACGAGCCATTGGGAAAAACCCCCAACTGACTCAACAGACCAAAGGGATCACAAAACAACAACACCAAAACTAGCAACTTGGTCCTCGAACCATGAGGACTCGCCACTGAAGAAACGTAGATGCGACACTCGGATATAACTATCGCGGCTGCGGCTGAGTACCTAAACCTACATCATGGTAAGAATGTAGTCCATAGAGAAATATGTGGGTCAGCACAAAATACATACTGAGTATGTGGGGGCGCATGCAAAATATAAATAATATCATAAATTTCGTAAAAACGTACATACGGACCATAATGACACACCTGGCTTAAGTGACATTGAATCATGCAACTCATAACATCTTAGATAAGAAATGTAGGAGAAAACCTCATAAATCATTATAGATCATCATAGGAAACTTGACTTACCACATCAAAACTCGGAGTGACTCGGTATTTCAATAAACATGACTCTTATGGATAGGGGAGTTTCCTATAATCGACAACCCCACGTGAGCTATGTGGAATACCAATATTTGAAACCCCCATTGGAGGGAGCGTCATACTCTTTGCCAGGGAGTACGACCTTAAAACTGCAATAATCACAATCGGGCTCTCTGGCCAATAATATCATCATCAAACAACCCTACGGTGGCACATAGGTTTGGGGAAATACCAAATTTCCCTCTCGGTGCTAAGTACTACTCCCCGACAAGCTCAGAACGCGTTAAAAAATCCACCACAACATCCCAAGGGTCTATCATAAAGACCAAATCAAATCTCTTTCTCATTTATCAAATCATATCAATTTGTGGATTCCTAACTCAACACATTTTAGCTCAAAATATTTTAATCTTTCTCAACATCAACATGGTATCAATGCATTGAACCATAACCAATTCGACATTTGGATAAGGATATGAAGACTCAATACATAATATTTTCAACAATTTAACTCATCAAAACTATCCGAAAAATACCAAGACTCATTGCAACTTCAATATCAACATTTCTCAATTTGCCATCCAACTCTCATTTAAAGGTACTTGAGGCATCAACCCATAGTAGGGATATAGAATTTCCAATATCAATTATAAATTCATAATAAGGAAATAGTGGAATGATAGTATAAATCAAGGCTTAACAAATTAAATCATCATACTCTCATAATCAAATACTTTTTGGACATAATTCCATCTCAACATCATACACATATCGGATGACATAATCCCTAGCTCATGGACAATAATATAAGATATAAAACCATATTTTCAATTCATGGCAAAACATGTAAAATCTCATGTCAATGTAATTCAATAAAAATACCAGGCACAAGATCGAAAGGATAAGCTTGTTCAAAGCCCCACATACCTAAAAATGGTAGATGAATATGAACTTCCAACCCCAAAACTTTATTCACGAAAATAAAGGGTGCTTCTCGAAGCCCTTAACATGATCAACTCGAATCCCAAATCAATTTAAAATTTCTACGTTCAATCAAGAGACATAGAAGGATGAAATTTAGAGTAGTAGGGTTGGGGTTTGAGCCTTAGGAAATTTTGGAGAAAAATGAGCTATTGAATGCTCTTAATGGACTTAAATTCATGGTTTACCCGGATGGATTGGAGTGGAAATGACCAAATACCCTTAAAAAATCAAATAATGTCGAAACTGTCCTTTGGTGGAATGTTTTGATAGGCTGAAGTAGATCGACCATAACTTTTTTCTCCGATGGCAAAATTGGATGAAACCAATTTCATTGGAAAGAGGATTTTCAGATCTTTCTGTTTATATATAGTAGCTCACCCAGATCATTATTTACAAGGATTTATGATCGTTTGAAGTTGACCCTAAAATTCTCCTGGCCTCAGTATTTTTTTTCCTGCACATTTACTGTTCACCACTATTCAGGTTAGATCGAAATGATCATAACTCATCGCTCGAGTGTCCGTTTTGGATGATCCACATATCGTTGAAAATCTTATTCGATGCTCTACGCGATGACGGGTCGCCTATCCAGAAATTCCACACAAAAAAAAATTATTAATCACGATACAAAATAGAATTCAACACATTTTCGTCCGAGATCTTAACGGAATTTTTTTTTTCGGGGCATCACATCATCTCCCCCTTGGAAACATTCGTCCTCAAATGTTGATAGGTGGGTCAAGAATACTATGAAAATAAGTATATAGAGAAAAATCATCTTGCCTAAGCATATACTCCATTCTAGATTTTTTTGAATATCGTAGAAAACAGACAAACCAAGATAAATAGCAATAAGGATTAAATCAAAATAGAACGATACCTTTGACATGATCAGGATTCGTAGGAAAGAGGTGGGGATATTTGGCGCGGATATCCACTTCGGCTTCCCAAGTAGCACTCTCCATAGATTGATTTTGCCAAAGCACTTTAACCAAAGGAACTTCCTTGTTTCTTAGCCTACAAACTTGAAAGGAAAAAACCTCAACCGGAATCTCTTCATATGAAAGACTATCTTGAATACACGAGCTTTCGTAAGGATCAATCACAAAAGAATCACCAATATACTTCTTAAGCATAGAAACATGGAAAACCGGATGGACGTTAGATAACTCCGCGGGAAATTCAACCTTATACGCTACCCTCCCAATGTGATCCACAATCTAATAGGGGCTAATATAACGGGGACTTAGTTTCCTTTTCTTCCCAAATCTCTTCACCCCTTTCATGGGTGAAACTTTAAAGTACACTAAATCACCAACATCAAATTCAATGTCTTTTCTCCTTACATCTGCGTATGATTTTTGACGACTTTGGGCGGTTTTCAACCTTTCCCGAATTAACTTAACCTTCTTCATGGCCTCGAACACCGCATCCGGTCCAGTCGCGGCAGCCTCACCAACTTCAAACCAACCAATGGGTGATCTACACCTTCTACCATACAAAGCTTCAAACGGGGCCATTCCAATAGTAGCATGAAAACTGTTATTGTAAGCAAACTCCATTAATGCTAAGTGATCATCCCAACTACCTTTAAAATCAAGAACACAAGCCCTCAACATATCTTCTAAAGTATGAATGGTCCGCTCGGCCTAACCATCTGTTTGCGGATGGAAAGCAGAACTTAAATGAATTTGGGTACCGAGACCCTTCTCGAAAGATTTCCAAAACTTAGAGGTAAACTGAGTACCTCTGTCAAAAATAATAGCCAAAGAGATTCCATGAAGTCTGACGAGTTCCTAATATATATTCTAGCATAATCTTCAGATGTATACGATGAATGCACAGGCAAGAAATGAGCTGATTTCGTCAGCCGATCTACGACAACCCAAATTGAATCATATGACGACGAGAAGGAGGCAAACCAACTATGAAGTCCATATTCACTTCTTCCCACTTCTAAGTAGGAATGCTAAACTCTTACATCACGCCACTGGGTTTTTTATTCTCTATTTTAACCTGTTGACATGTGGAACACTTCGCCACAAATTCTTCTATGTTCCTCTTCATACCGTTCCACCAATTAATTTTCCACAAATTATGGTACATCTTGGTAGCACCAGGATGGATGGAGTATCCCGGACCATGCGCTTCCTCCATAATCCTCTACTTCAAGTTATCAACATCAGGAACACATAGTCTTTCTCGGAGTCTCAAAACGCCATCTCCCCCTTGGGAGAAAACCTCCACCTTTTGGTCTTTAACTGACTTTTTTAACCTGACCAAGGTAGGATCCCTGTCTTGCTTTTCCTTCACTTCCGAAACTAAAGAGGATTCGGAACCACTTTGCACTTCTATACTACCCTCAGCATCACCAAACAACCTAACCCCCAATGAACCCCTGGATCATTCGAGGATAGGTTCATTAGGAAACTAAAACTTGACCACACTGGCACGAAAATCAATAGACGCATAGCATGAGTGAAGCCAATCCATACCCATAATGATATCAAAGTCAACCATATCTAGCTCATTCAAATCAGCATACATAACCTGATGAAAGACAGTAATGGGACATTTCTTATATACTCGCTTAACAATGACAGACTCTCCTACCGAAGTAGAAACCAAAATAGGCTCAGAAATTAGTTCAGGATCCATTTCAAAATTTACAGCAACCAGAGGTGTCAAATAAGAAAAACTCAAACCGGGGTCCATCAACACATAGACGTCAAAATAGAAAACACGGAGCATACCAGTGACAACATCAGGAGATTCCTCCTGCTCCTAACAAGGTGGTATAGCATAGAAAAAATTCTGGCATAAACCGCCAGAAGTACTAGATGAAGCACCTTGAGGAGGAACTGGACGGGTTGCGGGAGGCGGGGCACTGGTAGCCTGACTCTGGGGACGGGCATCACGACTCCGCTGTCTGGCATACGGGGAGTCTCTAAGTATGTGGCCCAACTTTCCACAACCAAAACAGCCCCGCTGCCCCATATAACACTCCCCAAAATATTTTTTACCACACTTAGAACACGAAGGAGGATGAGGCCGGTTTCTTACACTGTCCTGAGACCTGGAAGGTACCGACCTATTCCCGAGCTCCTGCCTACCCCGATATACGGGAGCACTAGATGAATAAGGCGCAGGTATACATGGATATCTCTGAAACTGAGGGCGACTCCCTCCGGAGTATCTAGTCTGACCAGACCCCTGTTGCTCCGATTTGACTCTCTTAATCCCTCTTATTCTTGATCTTTCCTTTATCTTGTCTGACTGAATCTGTTGGGTGTGAATCATTAACCTAGGAAGATCAATCTCCCAGTTGATCATAGCAGATCTACACTCTTTCACCACATAACTCGACACATCAGTTAGCAACTTGCTCATACTAGTCCTCGAGTCATCCATCATATTGGGAGCGTACTTCGATAGCTGATTAAACATAAGACAATACTCCTTAACCGACATGGAGACTTGTCTCAAATTCATAAACTCCTCTATCCTAGATTCTCGTAACTCAAGAGGAAAGAATCTATCCAAGAAAGTATCTTGGAACAATTGCCAAGTCACCGGAGAGGTATCTTCCTCTCTACGCTTATTCCATATCTGTACCCAGTCATAGGAAACATACTTCAATCGATAAGAATCCATCTCCACACTTTCTTTCTCGATCACATGCATAATCTGTGTAATTTCTACATTTTATCAACATACATCTGCGGGTCCTCACCTGCTCTTGACCCATGAAACTCTGGCGGATTCATCCGCATAAAGTCACTACTTCGTGCTGCTGCTGAATTATTTTCTTGCGGAGGTGAAGCGTTGGCCTGATTATTGGCGGTAACTGCCTGGGCTAGCGTCTGAAAAGCTACCCGAAATTCGGCATGGGATACCGTCTCATGTAACAGATCAACGGGTTGAGGTTGGTTGTTGTTTCCGCGAGCTCGACGTGGAGGCATTTTCTATCATAAGAACGCATGAATTAATAGCAGAAGGAAACAGTTGTAAGCATGATAGACTCTTATAGAAAGAAAGAAACGACTTTTCCTAGAAAGCCCCGCAGCCTCTTGATCAAAGGTGTGGCGCGCTACACACCGATGCTCAAGACTTTACGTAACGCGGCTTGTCAGACTCCCTAGGACTCTTCACAACCTTAGGCTCTGATACCAAGTTTGTAACACCTCAAAATATCATCCCGAGATGCCACACGGTGCCCAAGGCTACACGTAGCCTCAAGCTAACCCTTTAAGACAAAACACTACCCTTGGGTTCAAACACAACAACATACACGCTACGCTAAGGATATATATATAAGTACATATCATATCACCTCGCACATGGCACGGAATATCGTTAGACTGTACATATATGGAATGTCTATACACAAACCAACCCAATAATACACTAGTCTGACATAGCCTCTATATAGCAAAATCAACGAGCCAATAGGAAAAACCCCCAACTGACTCAATAGACCAAAGGGATCACAAAACAACAGCACTAAAACAAGCATCTTGGTCCTCGAACCATGAGGACTCACCACTGAAGAAACGTAGATGTGACACTCGGATATAACTGTCACGGCTTCAGCTTAGTACCTAAACCTACATCATGGTAAGAATGTAACCCATAGAGAAATATATGGGTTAGGACAAGATACGTACTGAGTATGTGGGGGCGCATGCAAAATATAAATAATATCATAAATTTCGTAAAAACGTACATACGGACCATAATGACACACCTGGCTTGAGTGACATTGAATCATGCAACTCATAACATCTTAGATAGGAAATGTAGGAGAAAAACCTCATAAATCATTATAGATCATCATAGGCAACTTGACTTACCACATCAAAACTCAGAGTGACTCGGTATTTCAATAAACATTAGTCTTATGGACATGGGAGTTTCCTATAACCGACAACCCCACGTGAGCTACGTGGAATACCAATATTTGAAACCCTCGTTGGCGGGAGTGTCATACTCTTTGCCAGGGAGTACGACCTTAAAACTGCAATAATCACAATCGAGCTCTCTGGCCAATAATATCATCATCAAACAACCCTACGGTGGCACATAGATTTGGGGAAATACCAAATTTCCCTCTCGGTGCTAAGTACTACTCCCCGACAAGCTCAGAACGCGTTAGGAAATCCACCACAACATCACAAGGGTCTATCATAAAGACCAAATCAAATCTCTTTCTCATTTATCAAATCATATCAATTTTTGTATTCCTGACTGAACACATTTTAGCTCAAAACATTTTAATCTTCCTCAACATCAACAAGGTATCAATGCATTGAACCATAACCGACTCGACATTTGGACAAGGATATGAAGACTCAATACATAATATTTTCAACAATTTAACTCATCAAAACCATCTGGAAAATACCAAGACTCATTGCAACTTCAATATCAACATTTCTCAATTTGCCATGCAACTCTCATTTAAAGGTACTTGAGACATCAACCCATAGTAGGGATATAGAATTTCTAATATCAATTATAAATTCATAATAAGGAAATAGTGGAATGATAGTATAAATCAAGGCTTAACAAAATAAATCATCATACTCTCATAATCAAAAACTTTTTGGACATAATTCCATCTCAACATCATACACATATCGGATGACATAATCCTATAGCTCATGGACAATAATATAAAATATAAATCCATATTTCCAATTCATGGTAAAACATGTAAAATCTCACGTCAATGTAATTCAACAAAATACCGAGCACAAGATCGAAAGGATAATCTTGTTCAAAGCCCCACATACCTAAAAATGGAAGATGAATATGAACTTCCATCTCCGGAACTTTATTCACGAAAATCAAGGGTGCTTCTCGAAGCCCTTAACATGATCAACTCGAATCTCAAATCAATTTAAAATTTCTATGGTTCAATCAAGAGATATAGAAGGATGAAATTTGGAGTAGTAGGGTTGGGGTTTGAGACATAGGAAATTTTGCAGAAAAATGAGCTATTGAATGCTTTTAATGGACTTAAATTCATGGTTTACCCGGATGGATTGGAGTGGGAATGACTAAAATACCCTTAAAAAGTCAAATAATGTCGAATCTGTCCTTTGGTGGACTGTTTTGATAGGCGGAAGTACATCGACCATAACCGTTTGCTCCGATGGCCAAATTGGATGAAACCAATTTCATTGGAAAGAGGACTTTCAGAGATTTCTGTTTATCTATAGTATCTCACCCAGATCATTATGTACAAGGAGTTATGATTATTTGATGTTGACCCTAAAATTCGCCTGGCCTCAGTATTTTTTTCTTGTTCACCACTATTCACGGTTAGGTCAGAATGATCATAACTCATCGCTCGAGTGTCCGTTTTGGATGATCCACATATCGTTGGAAATCTTTGTTGATGTTCTACGTGATGAAGGGTTGCCTATCTAGAAATTCCGCACTGAAAATTATTAATCACGATAAAGAACAGAATTCAACACATTTTCGTCCGAGATCTTAATGAATTTTTTTTCTCGGGGTATCACAATGCTACCTAGGGGTTCAACTAATTCTGATATACCCACACTCTTACCCATTTAATGATTCAACCACAGTTCATTATTTTAACACTAGTCCTCATGCACACATATACCTCACAATTACCACTTAAACTTTTCATAAATTATCAACCTAGGCTCTTTCACAAATCATATCAAACTTATTAATTCTTTCCCACAAAACATACATCATTAATCTTAAGCTACTATCCTTTTCATCAGAAACTACATCAAAAGTTAAAGCCTATAGTCTACAATCAATCATGTACCACCGATAAAACATGCCTCATACTATACTAGTCCATCACATTAGGGAATTTCAGTTAACTACTACCTACAATCACATCTTCTCTATAACATTACTACCACACCTCAAAATCCACTACATAACTTATCATATTAAGTCTACTTGCCCATGCATACATTCTCACTATCACTAAATTCCATAAACACCAATCAGTCTCTACCTATAATATATTGACTAGTCTACTCCTTTCCATTCACAACCTATAACTAATTTCTGTAACCACCATAACTATCCATTCTAGGCTTCTTTCCTAATTTGAATCAATAATAATCATAGCCAAATACTTCCTTCACAAACTATCATTCAATCTATAAATTTTCCTATAAAATTAGCCAACCACTATAAAAAGAAAAACTACCCCTCAATCAGAGGGTTATACAACTAAAACTACTTATTTACAAAAAAGTCACCCTCACTCTAACCACTAACCTTATGACTTCATGTCACCAACTTATGGACGATCTCACTACTAATAGGTCATGACACTTTAACATACACTACTACTTGGGTGGAAATACAGTTCCAACATTCTTCCACTCATCATTACCCTTATGCATGACATCTGCAATAAGAAATTTGAAAAGGAGACTGGATACACTTCGTACCTTAGGCTAAAAAGCACAATTTCATCAAGATAAAGGTATACACTCAAATTAATAGACCTTGAAGCACTAATGGACTCCTCTCAAGTCCCTGTGCTATATCATAACTTTTTAGGTAACTCAATCAGAGAGAACCACATCACTGGGGGAGCTAGATTCTTAGACTTATATCGCCTCGATAATGAGGCATGGCCCATGAAATTATAACAAGAAAGGAATTTGGATAACTTTCTTATAGGCGATGCTATAGGATGAACTAGAGTATGAAATAATAAGAAACAACTCCTAAATGCCCGGTAGCTTCCTGATTATAAGTGTGGTGCACAACACACCTATAAGTAAGACTCTACAAGACACGACTTCACAGACACCCTAGGACCATAAACCATGCTCTGATACCAAGTTTTTCATGACTCAAGCCGAGGCCCTGGACTAGACGATCATCCCAAACCATGATGGACTAAGCGCCCTTTAACATCTGGCAATCATGCACATCATTCATATTCTATAAAAAATGCGGAAAAGTTAATAAAATAGAAATATGGTCAATCTCTTAATTCAACTAATCAATACGAAATTAAATTCATACAATTCAAATAATATGACACAAGTCTTCAAAATCTCTAACAATGTGAAAACCAACATCTATCTAAAAATTGGGACAAGACCCCCAGTCGGACCTTGAGACAAAATAAAAAAACAATATCCCATAAACTAGGCTTCCTGAAATAAGGAAGGCTCACCAGCTACAAACTTCTGACAAAACAACTCTACTGCTTAGCGGGACCCCAGGAATGTGCCTCAGATCCTGAAATATAGAGGGTTAATACATATATACTGGTGCGTAGAGCAATCCAAAATAATGTGATTTTATATAACATAAGTGATAGCATTTCATAAAACGTTATACATGAAATAATTTAAAAATACATGGGCAGTTTCAAATGACTTTAAAACAATTTTGTAGTTGTAACTTCTTTATTAGTTTTACTTCTGAGTTAGGTGGTATACCTTACAAGTCTGATATTCCACAGGATATATGGAATCCTCCCTTGACTCGGCGTCCAAGCCTCTAACCCAAGTTTTTCATAAAGGTTGGAGTTACTGATTCTAATATGCCACAGGGCACTAGGCCAATGTATAATCCTTTTTGGGGACAAAATAACCCATATCGGCAAAATACAGTTTCTAGCAATGAGCCCTTACACTCAAACGCCTTCTTTGGGTAACCACCTAACATCTCTTAAGCCCATTTTTAATATTTTAAAACATGCATCTTTCTGAAATCAAATTCAGAAAATCTGAGTGAAAGTTAACTTCTATTCTATTCTGAGTCTGTTATGGCATTACCTATTTTGGTATCATCATACCAAGACTTGCAAGTCATATGTCTAAGACATCTAGTATCATGTTACAGTCCTTTCATTTAACCAAATTGTTTGGACCACCAAATTATTCAAATTGTACAAGAGAATTTGTTTATCGAAGTACATGAAAACTTATGCAAAGATTGTCTCTATAAATTCTTAAACATGTGATGGTCATTTACTTCGTAGGAAACCATGCAATTATTTCACTAATTATTGTTAATATTTATAAAAAATATAACACCCCCGCTTCAGTTTATAACCAATATCAAGCCTTAAACAATAGTAAAAAACGTTTATGCCATGCTTCTAAATATGAATTTCAATAATTCATAATGCATGAAAATCAAGTGATGTCATAACAAGAGAGGGAGTTTAGATATTCATGCTTTCAATTAAAATTTCAAACTAAAAACACATATATAAATATATACGAGCAAATTCAATTTTAGGAGTAGGTATCAAGACCAAAACATTATCATCAAAAGGGTTCACAATGCATATTTTTTAATGTAAATTCAAAACCATTAATAAGTATATGATTTCGTACTTTAAACCTTACTTAGAACGATTTCAACATTCCCATGTAGTTTAGGAAAAACCCACGTACCTTATGCTCCCTAGTTAAAGAATATAACCCTAATCCGTACACTTTTCTTGGGAAATCTTGGATTGAAAGGCTTAAATTCTTGCCTTGAAGGAAATCCTAATTTCTCCTTGTTCTTGAGAGTGGAGAGGGTTTTGAGATGTTAAAAACTGATAGAAGATTGATTATAACGCTTAGTGTATGATTTAAACTCGCGGGGGAGGTTTTTGGATTGAGTAAAAGACCAAAATACCCCTAAAGAAACCAAAGAAAATTGCAGAAATTCTTCAGCTGACGACCAAGGTTGATGTCCCATCACTTAGGTGACGACTCTTCACCTAAGTCGTCACTTTCAGGCTGGAATTTTCCCCTTACTGTCCTAGGCTGAAGACTAGAGCTGATTGGTAGTCACTTAGTTGATGGATCGTTAGCTTAGTCGTCACCTAAGTGGTGGCTTTTCAGCATAGTCGTCACTTAGTTGACAGACAGATACTTTGAAGTAAAATGAGAATAACTTTCTACTCCGATATCGGATTAAGGTGAAAGTAGTTGCGTTGGAAAGAGTACTCAAAGATATTTCTTTTGGTATACAGTAGGCCACGTCTCATTATGTACATGGAATAATGTTCATTTAAATTTGAAACAAGGTGAAGCATTAACTAAAACTTAATCGATAGAAACGTTCTCAACTCGTCTTTGAGTTAGGAGTTATTTGTGACCTCGATTCATATTCAAAGTTATTAACACACTATAGAATTATTGGGTTTGGGTCTATACGCATAGGAACGACAGTTTGCATTCTATCTCGAAAAATGCGGGGTGTTGAATTTTTTTTCTTTTTTCAAAAAACTCAACTGTGATTTACAAATCATTGAGTGAGTTCGTAGTTTGATAAGTTTGAGTTACCATTACTTGATGAAGAATCATTTTATCCTAGAAGGATATTTTTCATTAACCTCAGGTACTAGAGGAGAATAAATTCCTTAAGGTCAGTGGACTTGATTCTTTCATTTCTTCATCTTTTTCTTGACTGTTTTGTTATTTACCAGAACATAGTTTGAACTTCATTTTAATAGTTCATAAATTGTTTGAACTTGTTTTTGAAGTTCTTGAAACTTCATTTTGGTAGTTCATAAGTTGTTGGAACTTGTGTTTTTAGTTCTTATTGTTAATATAGGTTTTGTACCCGGATTACAACACTAATTTATTGCTCTTTTTTTAATTCTCTGCTTCTATGTAGCTCTATAGGCACTTGTGTCCATGCATGCAGGTTACGTTAGCATACTTTGGATTCTTTAGGTGTGGAACAGAGGTAAACTATATATGCTACTAGGCTAATTTCGATATTTCATACTTGATGAGAACGTTAGATTTTTAAAAAATAATTGTTTTCAATAAATTGAACTTCGATACCCTATTTCACTATTTTTCAAATCAAGGATCAAAATGAGATATAAAAGCTCCGAACTCGAACCAACCATGCTACTAATCTAAAATCGATACTCTAGATCTGTTGGTGCAGTTCAAATTGTCATCTGGCACTCGAATCATGAAATGTTGACCAAACTCAACCATTGGCTCTTAAGGACTCAAAATAACCTCAAACTTAACCAATTATTTCCGATCGCGTTGAAAACCATGCCAACCATTCCCAAACCCCCAAATCATCATGCAATAGCCACAGAGAAGGGTAAAATGATCAAAACACATAAAAATAGAAAATCATGGAAATCAAGTTATTACATTAAATTACTGGAACAATATAAGTACAACTATCATTCACACACAGGATTAATTTAGAACCTTGAGACATTGAATTTAAGTTGTCATAGCAGTTGGACGTTGTTACCTATAGTAAACCATATACTATTCTAGTACTCATGGATTTGGAAGTTTCTTTTGCGTGAAAAATTGTAATGCATTTTAAATTACCTAAAAAGAGATTTTTACAGGCTATCGTTTCATTTAACGATCCATGAAATTTAAAAGGTTTAACACCCCACATTTTTGGGCTAAAATTTGAACCGCCCTTCCTATCTGTATAGGCCCGAACCCAATTATTTTTATTTAAATATAAGTGTGAATATCAATTTCTTGAACAATTATTTTGGGGGGAAACATCTTTGAAGATGGATTGAGGCCGTAGAAATCTCCTATCTCAAAGTTGATTTGAGAACTTTCCTACCGATTCAGTTTTAGTACACGTTCTTACTTAGGTCAACTTCCAACGACCTTTACTCCTAGAATAGAATGTGTTAGGTGGATTGATATATATTCCAAATTAAAGTTCTTTGAGCCTTCTTTCCAATGCATCTCACCACTCATCAATCTGAGTTCAGAGTAAAAAGTTATGGACGTTTTAGTGAAATGTTGTTTAGGGTGCGTGATTGGCCTTGTGATACGAAACCCCCCTCACCCCCGCACCCTTAAATTCATCCTAACTAGTAGAAATCTCCCAAATCCCTCATTCTATTCCTCCCAAGAACTTCAAGAAGAACTTTCCAATTCCAAGGCTTGTATAGATCCATTAAAGGTTATATGGAGGAAGCAAAGGGTCGAGAAAGCTACATGGGAATCGGAGGACATGAAAGCTAGATATCCCTTCCTACTTTTATCTTCGAACGAGGTTGCTTCAGATATGAATCCTATATTTTCTCTATATCTATTTGATTTC
Source organism: Capsicum pubescens (assembly GCA_030864215.1). NCBI lineage: Eukaryota > Viridiplantae > Streptophyta > Magnoliopsida > Solanales > Solanaceae > Capsicum > Capsicum pubescens. Next base: position 260,499,274 of record CM061543.1, read on the forward strand.
ATTCATTAGTTCCTTCAATGTTCTTTATTGCATCGTTCTAAAAGTGGCCTAAGTCTCATTTGGGGATGAATGATCCCAAGGTGGGGATGAAGTAACACCCCAAAAACTTTAGAACCTCTATGAACCAAACATTGTATAGAATGCAAGTACACTTGAAAACAAATTCCATGCCTTTGTAGCATTGGAAGTGACTTATACATGTATTAAGTGCTCAAGTAACTCAAAACTCTTGGCGAAGTCAAAACCTCCCTTACCAAAACCTATGTTTTACCGACATAGGGATGTTCTACCTTAATTGGATGATGAATAGTGTCCTTAACATGAGGATACTATGGTGGCTCTAGTATATTTTTTATTTTTGCCTAGTCTCAGTACGAGCAGCAAACATTGACTGAGGCCCCACGGTTTGGAGATTACCTACCCATATAGATTGTGGATTACTAGATGACGGTGAAAAGCTACATAGTTTAGGATTAAATTTTAATGGTTATGTCTTTATGCCCCATGTCCCTGATCCCCTACTTTATTATTATTATGGATGTTTAAATGAGTTATGACTTGATTTATAAGATATTTATTTCCCTTTCCCTGAGTTGCATGTTAGTGCTCGTCGTATTGACCGTCCCCAGATGCTTCATTGAATCATTATGTAGGTTTGGAGGAACTTTCCCGTGGTTATTTGGAAACAAGTCCATGTAAAAAGGGGGTTCAACATTTAAATAAAGTAACATCCATGTATTAAAAACAAAATCGAATCAATTACCCAAAACCTGTCTACGAAGCCTCTAACTTTAAGAATAACTCCTAAGTCGGTACATGGCCCACAACTATTCCATGAAACTATAAAATACTGGACCAAAAATAGAAATGAAAAGTAACGCTGCCTTCCGTATGACGGAAGGATCTTTACTTCTCAACTACTGTCCAAATGAGAATACAAAAAACCTAGTGTTGTCCTTGTTCTTCAACTTCTAAACACATATTTCAAGAATTTTGGTAGGAACTTCTTCATATGATAAATAATCCTCCACCCCACTATCTTCTATAGGAACCACAAAGGAAGGGTCACTCACACATTTCTTTAGCATGAACACATGAAACACAGGATGGACTGATGCTAAGCTCACTGGTAAGCCCAATTTGTAAGAAACATTCCCGACTCATTTAATAAATTGATATGGACCAATATAGGGAGTATTGAGCTTCCCCTTTTTTCAAACCTCATAACTCCCTTCATTGGAGAGACATGAAGGAACACCCAATTACCAACCTCAAATTCTGGTTCTAGTCATCTCAAATCCGCACAAGACTTTTGGCAACCTTTAGAAGTCCTCAGTATTTCTCAAATAACCTTGAATTTCTCCATTGCTTGATGCACAAGATCCGGCCTAAAAAACCTTATCTCACCCACCTCATACCATCTAACTAGAAAACTACACCTTTTACCATAAAGGGACTTAAAAAGAACTATATGAATGTTGGAACGATAATTATTGTTGTAGGTGAACTCAATAAGTGCCAAGTGATCCATCCAACTACCATTAAAGACAATCAAACAAGTCCTTTGTATATCTTTCAAAGACTGAATAGTATGCTTTTCTCTCCCATCCATTTGTGGGTGCAAGGTGTTGCTACCTGAATCCCTAACTTTTTTTTTAAAGACCTCTAAAACTGAGAAGAAAACTACGTACCTTAGTAGGATATGATAGACACCGAGGGTCTATGCAACCAGACTATCTCCCAAATGAATAACTTCACATAATCCTCTCCCAAATCATTAATACTCACCTACAAAAATTTGGTTGACTTGGTCATCCTATCAATAATGACCTAAATGGATTTATACTGATTTCGGGACCATGAAAGACTGGTACCAAAATCCATGTTAATCATCTCCCACTTCTACATGGGTAAGGCTATCTTATAGAAGGTGTCATCCAGTCTCAAATGTTCAATCATGACGTGTTGATAATTTAATCACTTGGCAACAAAATTAGAAATATCTCTTTTCTTGTTATTTCACCAATACATCTTCTTTAAATCACGATACATTTTTGTTAAATGGGGATAAACCGTATATCTAGACACATGAGCTTCGGTCAAAATCCTCTCTCGTAGCCCATATACATCGAGAACACACAATATCCCTTGATACCTTAGGACACTATGTCCCACAATTTCAAAAGCCATAATTCATTGTTGAATCACATCTTTCTTGATTTTCATAAGTATCGAATCGCAGACCTATTTCTCCTTAACTTCGGCCCCAAGAGATGACTTAGCTACTTCATAGAATACTACACCTCGTTCCTTGGAGTTCGAAAGTTAGATATCCCATTCGGTTAATATCCTTCACCAGCCTTCTATTTATCTCTCAACACGGGTAGACTCCCCATGGACAACCTGATAAAATCATCAACAACAATATTAGCTTTTCGTTGGTGTTAGTGCATACTCATGACGTAATCCTTTAGCAGTTCAAGCTACCTCCTTTGCCTGAGGTTAAATTCTTTATGGGTGAATACATATTGCAAGCTCTTGTGATCCTAGTAGATGTCCACATGCACTTTATTCAAATATTGAGCCAAAGTTTCAACGTGAATACCATAATTGCTTATTCTAAATCATGAGTTTTATAATTTCTCTCATGAAGCTTAAGTTGCCTGGAAGCATAAGCTAAACCTTTCCATGCTGTGTTGGGAAAGAACCAAGTTCCACCCGGGATGTATCACAATATAAACCAAATCTCTCAATACCTTCAGGAAGTGTCAAGACAAGGCAATAGTCAAGCGATTTTTGAATTTCACTAACATCCCTCACAAGTGTAAGACTATAGAAACCTTACCTTCTTCTGGGTTAATCTCGTTAGTGGAACAACTATAGATGAAAAACTTTCCACAAATCTTCTATAATAACTTTCCAGATCCAAGAAACTCTTAATGTCTGTTGGAGTCACGGGTTTAGGGCATTTCTTTACCCTCTCAATCTTTTGGGGATCCACTTTAATCCCTTCACTAGAAGAAACATGCCCAAGTAAAGGCACAACACTCAACAAAAATTCACACTTAGAAAATTCTACATAAAACCCCTGATCCTTAAGGGCCTGCAACAAAATTTTGAGGTAATTAGAGTGATCCTCCTCACTTTTAGAGTGCACTAAAATATCATCGATAAATACTATGAGAAACAAATCTAGAAATTATCTAAACACCCTAATCATAAGATCCATGAAAGAAGTAGGAGCATTAGTCAATCCAAATAACATGACCAAGAATACATAGTGGCCATAACGGGTCAGAAAGAAAGTCTTGGGAATATCAGCTTACCTAATATTTAGCTTAAGGTAACACGAACAGAGATCTATTTTAGAGAAATACTTATCACCCTGAAGCTGGTCGAAGATATTGTTTACTCTAGGAAGAGGGCACTTATTTTTCACGGTGGCTTTATTCAGTTAGTTGTAGTCTATGCACATATGAAGGGACCCATTTTTATTTCATATGAAAAGTACACGAACGAAGATCTATTTTAGAGAAATACTTATCACCCTAAAGCTGGTCGAAGAGTTTGTTAACTCTAGAAATAAGTTACATATTTTTCACGGTAACTTTATTCAGTTGGTTGTAGTCTATGCACATATGAAGGGACCCATTTTTTTCATATGAAAAGTACTGAAGTAACTAGGATGGATAAAACCCTTATCAAGGAGGTCTTTTATCTGGTCCTTTAACTCTTTTAGATCTGCAGGAGACATTCTATATGAAGAAATGGATATAGGATGGGTATTGGTCAATAGACCAATCCCAAATTCTATCTCTTATCAAGAGGAATTCGAGAAAGGTCATCGAGAATGACTTTGGGAAACTTATTAAAAACAGGAACAAACTGCAAGGAGGGACTTTCAGATTAAGAATCTTTGACTTAGACCAAATAGTGTAGACACCCTTTAGATATCAACTTTTGGGCTATATGATAAGAAATGAACTTTCCCTTAGGTGCTTTGGAACTCCCTTCCACTCTATCGCTAGTTCATTAGGAAAATGAAAGGAAACCATTCTAGTTCCACAGTCTAGGGTAGCATAAAATGAGTGAAGCCAATCTATTCCTAAGATTACATCAAAATCCACCATATCAAACTTATTAGATCTTCCATAGTAGCTTGGTGAAAGATAGACACAACACATTTCCTATAGACTCTCCTAGCAATAGTGGACTCACCATCAGGGTGCAAACTGAGAAGAGATCAAAAATATTTTTGGGACCAAAACCAAAGTATGCATCCACATAAGGTGTCTCATGGTAGATGGTGGAATCAAGAACAAGAAGTACATAAACATCACGGGAGAAAATATGTAACATACAGGTAATAACATCGAGAGATGCCCCAGAATCCTGATGAGTAGACAACGCATATAGATAAATGACCATTCCTTATCCCTGAAGTAGTACCCTTTGAGTTGGAGTTGAAGAAGTAGAAGCCGGGGTATTATTATCCCCAAGACCACTCTTAACTACGGGACAGTCCCACTGCCTATGACATGGTTTCACACAACCAAACCATAAATTACTTTCTAAGAAATGAAACCCATGATAAATCTTCCCATTACTTTGACAAGTAGGGTAAGATGGTGCCAACTAAGCTACATTGGCCTGAGACTGGTCACCCTGCACTCTAGAGACATCACTTTCCTGAAATCATCGATCACCCGATGGTTTAGGGACTGGATCACTAGATTCTAGATATGAATTACCCCAGAATTTTGTCTTGAACCATTGTCTGCCCCGTTTCCCTCTATGTTGCTAATACACATCCTGATTTATATGTTTAGCCCTTTTATTCTGTCTTTTTTCTACCCCTGCTTGCTTTTTTTTCTCATCATCTACTTTTTTCATATAAACCAACAACCTGGATATGTCCTTGACACTGTTCATCTTGGCACCTTTACACTCTAGTACCAAGTAGCTTGAAAGGCTTGCAACAAACTTCTTCATTTTGGACCTCATATTAGACACCAACTAAGGAGCATAGTGGGACAACTAAGTAAATTTCATAGTATACTTCTTAACACTCATCTTGCCCTATTTCAATTTTACACACTCCTCAGCCTTGACTTCTCTTGATTCCCAAGAAAAGAAGTGATCAAGGAAGGCATCAAGAAATTTCTCCCTAATAGCAAATTAAACATATCCACTCTTAATAAACTTTGATTCATCATACCACTCATAAACTAGTGAAAGGTAGGGGGATTCAGTTGCATAAACTAGCCAACTTGAGTTGCATCAGAAGAACCATTACTATTGCCAATATTATTTGACCACCGAAACTAAGATGACACAATCTGAGCTAACATTTGAATTGCCTATATGACCTAAACATTTGAAACCTCTACTTATAGGTATTGTGGGTATGGTTGGTATCGGTCCTAGAAGCTTAGTGAGGACTGGTTAGGGCCGGGGGAACCCTAGGAGGAGTAGTGAAATTAAAAGGACGGTCTCCATAGTGTTCTTGCATCCCATAGGTAGGGTGGACCTCCTCGGCATTTGGCCTATTAGGGATAGAGGTTCACACTGAATTCCTATAGATATTAGATCTTCGAGGAGGAATAATCTGAAAAGTGCAAAAGTAAGGTTTATGTAAAAGTCAGGGAGGCCTTAGAAAATATGTAATTTTCCCATTAAGTAACTGTTACAAAACATAGGCATGTGGGTGCAGGTTTATGCGAGGTGGGACGAACTTAAAATGAAAAACATTACTACATGGACTGAGATAGGATATGTTATGTTCAACCCTCCTGCAGTATTGCCACCCTTATAGGAAGAGCGGTTATAAGAAAATTTGTACTTTATTTAGTGAATATTTTCAATATCACAACCCCAATTTTTGGACATTATAAAGAACAAAGCCTTAATAATCATACGATACACCAATTCAAAAGGGGTTAATCTAAGATATATCAATATCAAGTTTATCTAAATTCAATATTTTCTATGTAGAGCATGAGTGTATATGTAAGGTATATGAGTCAATTTTTTCTAATTGTTCCTCAACATTGACTTAGACATGTATTTAGGAATTCAAAAGGATGGACACTATCAAGATATGAATCAGGGCCCTAGTCATGACAGGCATCCCAAATCCATGAAGGCCTGAGAAGAACCCTTAATATTTTATCATAAGCATAACCATATATAATGTTGAAGAAACAAGACCATAAGAAAAAGTTCAACATTTAAGTAAAGAAAGATTCATGTCTTAAAAACAAAATTCAAACAATTACCCAGCACTTGTCTACAAAACATCTGCTATTAAGAATAACTCCTAAGTGTCTCATGTTCCCCGACAATACAAAAAAATAAAATAAAATATTGGAACAAAAAAATAAATGAAAACTAACACTTTTTATCAGATGAGGGAGGGATCACAATTCTCAATAGTTGTCCAAGAGAGAATTCAAACACCCAAGTGCAACACAGAACCACGAGAAAGTGCCTCCAACCCTACATCAGGAAATGATGTAGCGTTTAAGGATGGTCAGTTCAATAAGTACTGACATGTAACATAAGAAAAGGAAAATAAATATTTTACAAGGCAAGTCATAAGTCATTTAAGAAACCATAGTAATAATAAAGTAGGGGATAAGGGACATGGGACATTAAGATATGACCATTTAAAACTTACTCTTGTACTATGTAGATTTTTAACGTCATTTAGTAACCCAGGGGAAATATAGGTCCAGTACTATCAAACCGGTGGGGAGTGACAGGCATCCCTAACAAATGAAGGCCTAGGATGACCCCTTAGCATTATATCATAAGTATAGTCATATTTAAAGTTACGAAAACAAGACCATAAAAAATCTTAATATTTATGTAAAGAAAAATTCATGTCTTAAAAATCAAATTCAAACAATTACACAACACATGCCTACTAAGCCTCTAAGAATAACTCCTAAGTCAAGACATGACCCTCGACTATACAAAAATAATAAAATAAATACTGGAACATAAATATAAATAAAATGTAACACTGTCTTCTGGATGATGGAGGACTTACCACTTCTCAACAGTTGTCCAAGAAAGAATACAAACACCCTTGCACTATATAGAATCATTAAAAAGTGCCTCCGACCCTACATAGGAAATGATGTAGTATCTGGGGAAGGTCAATATGGAGGGTACTGGCATGCAATCCAGGGAAAGGGAAATAAATATTTTATAAGGAAATTCATAACTTATTTAAGCAGTCATAAAAATAATAAAGTCGGGGATTGGGGAGATGGGACATAAAGACAACCATTTAGCGTCCATAAAAATATTAAAGTATAGGATCCGGGACATGGTACATAAAGACATAACAATTTAAAAATTACTCTTGAACTATGTATCTTTTCACCGACATCCAGTAACCCATGGGCTATATGGGTCCGATACTCCTCCACCGGCTGGGAGCGACGGACATCCCAAACCAATGAAGGTCTGAGATGATCCCTTAGAATTATATCATAAGCATAGTCATATTTAAAGTTGTGAAAAAAGACCATAAAAAAATTCAACATTGAAGTAAAGAAACATCCATGTTTTAAAAACCAAATTCAAACAATAACTCAACACCTGTCTATAAAGCCTCCAAGTTTAAGAATTACTCCTCAGTCGGGACATGGACCCCGATTATACCAAGAAAATAAAATAAATTATTGGAATAGAAATATAAATGAAAAGTAACACTACTTTCTAAACGATGAAGGGCTCACCACTTCTCAACAGTTGTCCAAACGAGAATAAAAACACCATAGTTGTTGTACATCAAAGAACGCCTTTCACGAGAAGTCAAGCTAAGGACCTTCAAACATTTCAAGATTTATGGATGAAAATGAAATTTTTGGAAGGCTTCAATATAGATGACTTGAAGATATTTAATATAGTAAGTTCCTACCATTTAAATTAGCTTGTAATTTAAATCAAGGGAAATTTGGTCTTTCCATTCTTCTTTTAACCATTAGTATAAATAGTTAGCTATTAGGGTGAAACACTAATTTTTGAAGATTAAATATTTTTTCCTTCTTTGATAGCTTGAGAACCCCTTGTCGATTTTCAACACTTGTAATAGGATTTGCAAGTAAGGTTACTACCTTCTTGTGGATTCTAATAGATTAGGTGCTTTTAGTTAGCGACTCTGAATAAAAATGCAAATAATCCTTTTTTTGAAATAAATTTTCATTTCTTGTCACTAAAATAATAAAACCCTTTCGAACTTTAAAAATATTCCATTTTTGGAGTGCGAAAAAGGGGTGTGACAATAGAAAAATATTTTTGTTCGTATTCAAAGTACTTCTCCTATTATAAATATAGTTGTATGTTTTCTTACATTTTTAAACTATAACCTAGTGAATTCACTTATCTTTATTTACATTAGCCAAAAAAAAAACTTTCTTTTCTGTCAACAAAAGCTCATCCTTGTAGAAATCTACCGTACATTTACCTATGAATAACTTCAAGTCAGATTCGTCTCTGCCACTAATAGCTTCTTCAGAGCTTCTATCTGATGTAGCTTTCGAGATATTAACTCGAACATCCTTAGAAACACTAGATACCTGCAAAGTAGTAAGCAAAACATGGAAACTGATGACGTATGAATCAAGCTTCATGCAAAGTTGTTGTCGTAGAACCAACAATATTTCAGGTTATTGTTTTATTTGTTTTAATTAATGTGACTGAACTTAGAATATAACTCTGAACTATATTCATAATATGATATTTCAGGTTACTTCATTCAAGGTATAGATGACTCCAGGTACATTTCGGAGTTTGTTTCAATGGATGATTGTTCAGGAAAAAATCCACTGTCACGCCTACCAGTTGAAGCCTTGAAACCAAAAGATAGATTTTTCAGCATTTACTTTAGCAACATAAAAATTGAGGCATCTTCGAAGCAAGGGATTTTGTGTTGTGTGAGATCAATAAGGTACAACGATCATAGGTACTACATTTGCAAACCTAGTACTCAAGAATGGAAAGTGTTGCCGAATCCAAAACTGAGGTATTCGACAGTCAAAGTTGCTTTAGTGGTACTTAAATCAAATCCCTTGCATTTCAAGATTATTCGTTTGTCAAAAGACCCACCATTTGGTTCTAGGTACGTCTAATTATCTACACATTGATTTTCTTTACTTTGTAGTTATTAGAACAGATTCCTTCATTCAAAACTTTGTTTATATATAGGCATTTAGGACCTGGCAATTATTGTTGTGAAATCTTCGACTCTGAGACTAATGCATGGCAACAAGCAAATATGATCTCGCTTTCTGAAGATGCGTCTTTCAAGCATCATTTTATACCTATTAATGCAAGTGGTTTAATTTATCTTTTGACAACTGATGATCAAGTAATAGTCCTAAACTACGATGGAGAAGAAGCGTATCCCAGATTTTATCTTCCTGAACAAGTGGCTCGAAATGAAGATTATACACTCAAAAAACTAATTTCATATGAAGGCAAGTTAGGATTTATTTGTTTGTCTCCCACTGGAATTTTAGAGCTTTGGCGCATTGACAATAGAATAAATCACCTTTGGAGGAAGGAACAAGAAGTTGAGACTGAAAACATCAAGAGGGTGACGAATTACCCAAGTCCGATTGATTTCTACAATAGTGATGTTATTTTGCTGATGGGTTTCAACGTATTTGCATTTTACAAGAAACAAAATGCAAGTTTGCGTGTAGTTGAATTGGATAGGTTAAATTGTCCTACTGAAATATTTCCTTTTTGCTCGGATATAGAGCCAATTAATTGGCCGTTCGATCGCAAAAGACAAAAACGGGGGCAGTGAATTTCCTGAAGAAATATAATGTAAAAAAATAATTCTAACAAAAATTTCTTTATAGACGATATTGCGGGTATATGTTCCTTTCATTCATTTGGGTTGCTCTTCCACAACTGGATTACTGAGTATGGAAGAGCAACCCAAATGAATGAAAGGAACATATACCCGCAATATCGTCTATAAAGAAATTTTTGTTAGAATTATTTTTTACATTATATTTCTTCAGGCAATTCACTGCCCCCATTTTTGTCTTTTGCGATCGAACGGCCAATTAATTGGCTCTACATCCGAGCAAAAAGGAAATATTTCAGTAGGACAATTTAACCTATCCAATTCAACTACACGCAAGCTTGCATTTTGTTTTTTGTAAAATGCAAATACGTTGAAACCCATCAGCAAAATAACATCACTATTGTAGAAATCAATCGGACTTGGGTAATTCGTCACCCTCTTGATGTTTTCAGTCTCAACTTCTTGTTCCTTCCTCCAAAAGTGATTTATTCTATTGTCAATGCGAAAGCTCTAAAATTCCACTGGGAGACAAACAAATAAATCCCAACTTGTCTTCATATGAAATTAGTTTTTTGAGTGTATAATCTTCATTTCGAGCCACTTGTTCAGGAAGATAAAATTTGGGATACGCTTCTTCTCCATCGTAGTTTAGGACTATTACTTGATCATCAGTTGTCAAAAGATAAATTAAACCACTTGCATTAATAGGTATAAAATGATGCTTGAAAGACGCATCTTCAGAAAGCGAGATCATATTTCCTTGTCGCCATGCATTAGTCTCAGAGTCGAAGATTTCACAACAATAATTGCCAGGTCCTAAATGCCTATATATAAATAAAGTTTTCAATGAAGGAATCCGTTCTAATAACTACAAAGTAAAGAAAATCAATGTGTAGATAATTAGACGTACCTAGAACCAAATGGTGGGTCTTTTGACAAACGAATAATCTTGAAATGCAAGGGATTTGATTTAAGTACCACTAAAGCAACTTTGACTGTCGAATACCTCAGTTTTGGATTCGGCAACACTTTCCATTCTTGAGTACTACGTTTGCAAATGTAGTACCTATGATCGTTGTACCTTATTGATCTCACACAACACAAAATCCCTAGCTTCGAAGATGCCTCAATTTTTATGTTGCTAAAGTAAATGCTGAAAAATCTATCTTTTGGTTACAAGGCTTCAACTGGTAGGCGTGACAGTGGATTTTTTCCTGAACAATCGTCCATTGAAACAAAATCCGAAATGTACCTGGAGTCATCTATACCTTGAATGAAGTAACCTGAAATATCATATTACGATTATAGTTCAGAGTTATATTCTAAGTTCAGTCACATTAATTAAAACAAATAAAACAATAACCTGAAATATTGTTGGTTCTACGACAATAACTTTGCATGAAGCTTGATTCATACGTCATCAGTTTCCTTGTTTTGCTTACTACTTTGCAGGTATCTAGTGTTTCTAAGGATGTTCGAGTTGATATCTCGAAAGCTACATCAGATGGAAGCTTTGAAGAAGCTATTAGTGGCAGAGACGAATCTGACTTGAAGTTATTCATAGGTAAATGTACGGTAGATTTCTACAAGGATGAGTTTTTGTTGACAGAAAAGAAAGTTTTTTTTTTGGCTAATGTAAAGAAAGATAAGTGAATTCACTAGGTTATAGTTTAAAAATGTAAGAAAACATACAACTATATTTATAATAGGAGAAGTACTTTGAATACGAACAAAAATATTTTTCTATTATTGTGGAATGAATAGTTTTTCCAAATTATCCTAGACGATAAAAATAGAAAAAATAGGAGAAGTACTTTGAATATGAACAATAGGAGACGTACTTTGAATATGAACAATAGGAGAAGTACTTTGAATATGAACAAAAATATTTTTCTATTATTGTGGAATGAATAGTTTTTCCAAATTATCCTAGACGATAAAAATAGAAAAAATAGTAAATTATCCTAGACGATAAAAATAGAAAAAAATAGTAAATTATCCTAGGAGAAGTACTTTGAATATGAACAAAACCATTCTTAAAATTGTTTCTACATCAGATTTTCTCATGATAGGTATCTAATCTATGTATTTATTTCTCTTATATAATATACCTTTTTAATACGAGAAAACCTATCCTTTGAGTGATTAAACAAGTAAAATTTGCATGCACAAACATGAATATGAATCATTTCTATTAACATAAAGTATCATTTCTATTAACATAAAGTATGTACTATTTTTGTTTTACTTATATGATACAATTCTATTTTAAGAGTCAAATGATTTTTATATAAATTTTTTATTCCGTACGTGCTTTAAATTATAAACTAATGTCGTGACACGTGAGTCGCACGTGAGTCTTATGAAATTATAGTGATTTTAACATTATAGTTAGAACCTTTATTGTAATTAATATCATTGTGATTTATTTAATAAATGTGAAAAAGTATACATGAATGAATTTATTAAAAAATATTTCCCTTTTTCCATGTTAATCATTGAGTGTTGTCATGTCTTACTCTGTCTATACGAGTCCATACCGTTTATACCTATACCGACGAACATTTATAGTGTAGCTAGAATTGAAAATATTTAAACCACTGATGTTGTATGATAATGTAAATGAAACAATTCTCATGTAATACTTCTTTATAGATTATATTGCGGGTAGATGTCCCTTTCATTCATTTGGGTTGTTGTCACTACCCGAACCGAGTCCATGGCCGCGATGGAAATCCCGAACCATGAAGGCCCAAAAGCCCTCTCAACTTGTAATCATATGCATAATTCATCTAATTATAAAAATGCGGAAGCAAACTGAAAACATAGTCGTTTCATTATTTCAACAAAACCGTACGAATATAATTTCAACAAGACCCAAATGCACCTAACACCTGTCAGCGAAATCTCTACTAACTGAAAGAAAACAACATCTGTTTGAAACTAGGACAAGGCCCCCGGTCGGACCATAAACTAGAACCAAATGTAAACATCACATGAAAGCAAGATGCCTTCCAAAATAAGGGAGGCTCACCAACTCTGAATATTTGTCAACGATCTACGGCTTAGTGGGACCCCGGGACTGAGCCTCAGATCCTGAAATATAGGGGGTCAATGTAAAATGTACTGGTATGTGAAACAACCCAAAATAGTTTTTTTTTTATACAAAATAGGTGAGAGCATTTTATAATAACAGTGAACACAATGCAAGTAAAAATACATGGGCATATTTTAGTACACTTCAAAACAATTCTTGACTACTCTGACTCACTCTTTGTTATTCTTTTGAGCTAGTCAATACACCCTATAGATCTATAATTGTCACGACCCGAATTGAGGCCCTCGCCGTGACGAGCATCCCAAATCATGAAGGCTCGGGGACCCTTCTATACGTGATAATCATGCACAATATTCATATACAATAAGAAAAATGCAGAAAATAACGGAATCATGGTCATTTCTAGCTTCAACTGAACAATAAAAAATGAAACCCATAAACATCTAACAATATCTGACACAGGTCCGCAAAATCTCTAACATTACAAGATCAATCATAAGTCTAGAACAAAACTGGGACAAGGCCCCCATTGGACCCAATACCAAAATAACATAATAATGTTCTAAAGACAAGGACTTCCAAAATAAAGAAGGCTCACCAACTGCTCACTTTTGTCAGACAGATTCTACGGTTTAGCAGAAAATTTGGACTGAGCCTCAGACCCTGAAATGTAGGGGTCAGTAGGTAGTTCAAATTGGAAAAGTAGTTCTAAAAAACAAACGAACCATTAGGTAACCGAACTATCGGTTCTTGCAAGTCACTAATGACTTGGGAAGGCTATGAAGGAGCTCTATGTGAAAATAAGCAAGAACACGACAAATGACCTGAAGGTTCATTACAGGAACGTGTGTTGGGTGTTTGTCTTCTATCATTATGCTACAATCTAAAATCTTGATTTTAGCATTTAAATTTTGTTCATTAAAAAAATTTCTAATAATGGAATGGTGTACTTTCTATCTAGCAAGAAGTATCTAAAGCAAAATAAGATAAATATAACCTTTAAGTAGGGGTGTCAAACGGGTCGGGCCGACCCGCCCCGACCCGACCCGATTATCTAACCCGGCCCAGTAAGCCCTAGGGCTTTAGGGTTCTGGGTCTCGGGCCGGTTATTTTGTTAAAATGGGCCCAGTTAACCCGGCCCGGCCCGGAAAATTAAAAAAAAAAAAAAATTGGATTTTGGGCCAAACTAGTCGTTGGACCAACGGCTATATAGCCGTTTTTGGGTCCAAACGGCTAGTTTGGGCCCATTTAGTAAAAAAAAAAAAAAACTTTAAAAAATATTTTTTAATCCCCCAAAAAAATCTATAAATACCCTACAACTTCAAATCATTTTTCACACAATTTTTCACTCTCTCAAATCTCATTCTCTCTCAAATGTCAATTCTCAATTCTCAAATATTCAATATATTTAATTTCTTAAAGTGTTCACTTTAATTTTTTAATTTTTCGTTTACAAAGTACGAGCGGAAGTTTCTAAAGTCGCAATCTTCGGATACTTCCAAAATTTGGTATTGTCGTTCCATCTCTTACGTTTAATTTTTATTTATTGTATTAATTGTTTAATATTTAATTTTATTATATTTGTGTATTTTGAATATTTTTAGTTTAATTTAATTTATATTATGGATAAATTAAAAAAACTCGCTACTAAAGGTGTTAAATTTTTTTGTCCCGGAAGCGGTAGTGGTAGTAAAAAGCGAATTACTAGCGGTAGAGGTAGTTCAAGTAGTAGATATACCCGTGTGTCTTCGCCTCCGGTACCGCTTGGTACACCTTTTGAGGAAGAAATAGATGTAGGTGCTCACGATATGGATTATGTAGAAGCTCAGGAAAATTACGGTATAGAAGAAGAAAGTTAATTTAGACGAAGATAATGAAAATATTGCTGAAACACCCGCAGTAGGAGATGCTAACGTTAGATCTGAATCAGTTAATCTCCCTTTCCGTCCTCCCAGTGCCCCCAAACCTCGTAAAAGAACTAGTATTGCATGGCAATTTTTTGAACGTATATCAGATATTGAGGTGCAGTGCAATATTTTTCAACAAATATATAAGCATAGAAGTGGAGGCAAGCAAGGGGGTACGGGTACGTTAATGAGACATATTGCTGAAGATCACAAAAAAGAGTTAAATATTGCAAAAGGTGGTGGGGATGTTGGTGGGTCAACGCAAACTAGAATGGACCCAGCAACCGGTCAAGTAGCGAAAAAGTATAATAAATTGAGGGACAGGGAAGAAATAGCTAAAATGGTAGCTGTGGGTTGCTTGCCTTTTAGTTTTCCTTCTTCTGATGCCTTTATTCGTTATATACAAGCAATTTATAATCCTATGTTTAATGGTATTCCTAGAACTACTTGTCGGTATGATATTTATTAGACTCCATTCACAATATTGTTTTTATTTATCAACATTGTTAAAAAATATTCAATGTAGATTGTCCCTAACTTCTGATCTTGGTCGTGCTGTAAATAAAAATGATTATTTAACCGTTACTTGTCATTGGATGGATAGTAATTTCGTGATGCAAAAACGTATTCTTGCTTTTTTATATGATGAAGATCGTAAACATACTGGACAATTTATTGTTGATTCTATTGTTAAAATTGCCGGATATTATGGTATAGAAAATAAAATTTTATTTATTGCTTTTGATAATGCTTCTAACAACAAGACTGCTATAACAAAAATAAAATCTACGCTATCTCCGCCCTTGCCTGAAATTTTTCATATTAAGTGTGCATGTCATATATATAATTTAATTGTAAAAGATGGTCTTGAGTTTTTTGAGCTTTATATTGAAAAAATTTGTCTTGTCGTTGGTTTTATTCAAGGAAATAATCGTAGATCGAGAATTAGAGAATTTAAAGTTAAATGTCAAGAAAATGGACTTACACCGATTTTGATGCCTGAGGAAATTGATACTAGATGGAATTCTACGTATGAATTTTTAAAAACTTGTTATAAATATAGAATTCCTATTACACTAGCGTTTAACCAACATTGCGGTTCATTTGCTGATTCTGCTGATTGCATGCTACATAATTCTGATTGGGTTGTAATTAATGATCTTGTTAAGTTTTTAGAAAAATTTTATATAGCTACGGTTGAATTTTTTGGTGCTTACTATCCTACTGTTTGTAATATTTTGGCATATATAGCCGATATTTCTAGTTTGCTCCAACAATATAAAAATAAAGAAGGTTATAAAGAAGCTGTTGGCGCTATGTTTACGAAATTTAAAAAATATTTTTTCCCGATTCCCCCTATTTACTTGGTTGGTGCTATGCTAAATCCGTGCATGAAATATAATCATATGTGTCACTTTAGTACTCTTATTTATACTAACTTAGAAATAAATACTAACCATGATTCTGAACAAGTACAACCTGATTTGTGGACGGCTACGGCTGATGCAAAGGATTACATAGAAAAATTATATAATCACTATGCTGATTTATTTGATTCCGCCGTACCTACAAATATCACTCCAACTATCGCTTTTCATCCTCCCGAGGAGCCATCATCTTCTAAAAGGCCGGCACATAGTGGTTTTTCTGATTCGTTTTATGATTTAAATTGTTGGAACAGTGTTGATGAGAGAACTTACACATCAACTTATCGGGAAGAGCTGAAATATTATCTTCGGACGGCACCAGAGGATCGCAGACGACGGATCAACATGTTGGATTGTTGGAGGAATAATGAATCACAATATCATGTGCTTTCAAGATTAGCTAGAGATATCTTAAATATTCCAATGTCAACCGTTGCATCAGAGAGCGCCTTCAGTCAGGGACGACAACAGCTTGGAGACAACCGACACTCATTGGGAAGCAATGCAATGAATGTTCTAGTTTGCCTCAGAGATTGTATTAGAGAGGAAAGAAGAAACGAAGGAATGGAACCGGAGCCGAGCGACGAGATGAAACTTGAAGAAATTATGACTTCACGGGAGAACTCAACAGAATCAAGTCCAATGCATGGTTTTGCCCCCGTTGACTTCGATTATCCTATGCAAGTTCCCATTAATATTAACATGAATGAGTTGGAAAAAATGATGCATAATTTATAGATTTTTCATTCATGTAAATTATAAATTTTGGATCAATTTGCAATCAATAAAATTCCCCAAATTCATTCAGTCCTTAGTCGTTGTTTTTTATTTTTTTTTATTTAACGATTTAAAATTTTAAATTGAATTTCTAGTTTTCTACTTTAAATTAAAAACTTACTTCTAATATATTATTAATTTACTACCAAATATTATTAATTTATTATATTAAGTAGCATTTGTTTGGTATATTTGTGCATATATCTTCTATAGAAGTGTATATTTAACGTATACATGTGTATATGTTTTATAAATTAGTATATAAGTATATCTATACATATTGCAATGTATATATAATGTAGTATATTTTATAAGTGGTAGTATATATACATTGAATGGTGCGTATACACGTGTATATATCTTCTATAGAAGTGTATATTTAATGTATACATGTGTATATGTTTTATAAATTAGTATATAACTATACAAATATATATTGTAATGTATATACATTATAGTATATTTCATTTAAAGTATTACATATACATAGAATAGAGTGAATGGATCTTCTATAGACGTGTATATTTAACGTATACATGTGTATATATTTTATAAATTAGTATATAACTATACAAATATATATTGTAATGTATATATATTGTATATATCTCATTTAAAGTATTACATATACATAGAATAGAGTGTATATATGTGAATAGATCTTCTATAGACGTGTATATTTAACGTATACATTACTTTATGTTTTATAAATTAGTATATATATTGTAGTATATACTTTTTTTAAAGTAGTACATATATATTGAATGGTGCGTATATATGTGTATATATCTTCTATAGACGTATATCTTTAAAGTATACAAGTGTATATGTTTTATAAATTAGTATGTAACTATATATATATATACATATTGTTGTATATATATATATGTATATCACTATATTGTAGTATATAATTTATTTAAAGTAGTACATATATATTGAATGGTGCATATATATGTGTATATATCTTCTAAAGTAGTATATATTTAACGTATACATGTGTATATGTTTTATAAATTAGTATATATATATTGTAGTGTATATATATATATATTATACTATTATAGCATATGTTTTATGTAAAGTAGTACGTATAGTCATATATAATTATATATTGAATGGTACGTATATATGTGTAATTGTTTATACTTTATATATTTTTTTAAAAACATATATTGTATATTGGAGTGTATATAGTGTATATTGGAGTGTATATAGTGTATATTGGATTATTTATTTATTTTTTAAACGGGTTTGACCAGTTTTTAACCGGGTTTGACCGAGTTTTGGTGGGTTTGACCGGATTGGGTTAAGTGGGCCGGGTTCGGGTGGGTTTTAATTTTTTTACTTTTTGACCCGGCCCGGTTAATGCCAAACCCGGCCCGTAACCGTCCCGGAACTCGGGTAAAATGGGAGGGCCGGTTCCGGGTTGGCCCTGCCCGGCCCGTTTGACACTCTTAGACAGAAGTGAGCAGTTGGTGAGCCTTCTTTATTTTGGAAGGTCTTGTCTTTAGAACATTATTATGTTATTTTGGTATTGGGTCCAATGGGGGCCTTGTCCCAGTTTTGTTCTAGACTTATGATTGATCTTGTAATGTTAGAGATTTTGCGGACCTGTGTCAGATATTGTTAGATGTTTATGGGTTTCATTTTGTACTGTTCAGTTGAAGCTAGAAATGACCATGATTCCGTTATTTTCTGCATTTTTCTTATTGTATATGAATATTGTGCATGATTATCTGGTATAGAAGGGTCCCCGAGCCTTCATGATTTGGGATGCTCGTCACGGCGAGGGCCTCGATTCGGGTCGTGACAATTATAGATCTATAGGGTGTATTGACTAGCTCAAAAGAATAACAAAGAGTGAGTCAGAGTAGTCAATAATTGTTTTGAAGTGTACTAAAATATGCCCATGTATTTTTACTTGCATTGTGTTCACTGTTATTATAAAATGCTCTCACCTATTTTGTATAAAAAAAGACTATTTTGGGTTGTTTCACATACCAGTACATTTTACATTGACCCCCTATATTTCAGGATCTGAGGCTCAGTCCCGAGGTCCCACTAAGCCGTAGATCGTTGACAAATATTCAGAGTTGGTGAGCCTCCCTTATTTTGGAAGGCGTCTTGCTTTCATGTGATGTTTACATTTGGTTCTAGTTTATGATGTTTGTGCTCAGACTTGTTAAATATGTGTGATTGAGTTCAATTAATCAATTGCGCTGATTGGATGCCTGTTGTCCTGCTGTTTTTTGTGGCAAAAAAAAAAATTACAGAATGAACTAGGCAATAGAACTACTTTGAGAGGGATGAATCATGCTTGCTTAAGGTTCATTCTACAGATATAACTTAAAAAGGACTAATTTCCGAATTTAGAAACTACATTCTTCTCGGAATAGACTAAAAAGGATATGTTGTCAGATCAACTGGAATGGATCTAGTAATATTTAATTGGAATATTACATACTTACTAGTGTTATATTTGTTAGGGGACCCAAAGCTACAACAGTAACCTTTCCTGGGTATAGACTGGCTTGTTGAACGATAAAGTCATCAGCATTCTGTTCAATAGGCTTTCCATCCACGCCATGAACAAAATCAGCAATTCGAAGTTTTGTACCTTTCTTCACATTAAATTAAACAAAGTTAAGAAGAAACACTCATAAGGAAAAAATATTTCTAAGTTTGCTGCCAATTGTTATTAAATTAAAATGATTTATATAAAGTCATATTAATGTAAGTTTTTATTTATATACATAATAAATTATAACACAGTATATACACATCACACAACAAAATCATTAATTAATAATCTCATAATTCAAAATATGCAACAAACTAATAATTTAAAACCAAAAGTAAAATGTAATCAAGTCCAAATGATTTGTTAAGTTTTTACATGCTAGCAAGTTCAAGTCGCGATATCTTGAATAAAAAAAACAGCCCCTATTTATTCCCAATCTTTAATGAAGAAGGGAAGATAAAGGGGGCAAAACATTTTTGCCCTTATTGCTGCCATTATGCCATTAAACGTTTTTTCCTTTTATATGGGTTTAATACCCAAAACATTTTTGGCCTTAATGCAGTCATTAAACCTGATTTTTTAATCCATTCTTTCCTTATTAATAGAAGACCAACAATTAAAACAAAATCACTTTTCTATAAAGTTTTTCCTTACTTTTTCAAAATGATTAATTAATCCGGCATGGTAGGGACCACAAATTTATTATGTGAGGCTCTCAATTATGATATTAATTCGGTGATGAAAGAATTATCATATAATAGTAAATTATAATTTATTCTACTAAAAATTTGTAATTGCACTCCTCGATTCAAAATCTATCATTACATCTTATTTAACTCCCCATGTTAGAATTACCGACACCAATCAATTAAATTAAATTCTCTGAAAAATTTAATTCATTGACTAATTTAATCCTTTATTTATAATGCTTAACTTATTTCACATGACGGATACAAAATCCACCTGAAGGGTTTTCACGTGAAAACTTATAAGCAACCATAAATGGGTGTCTTCTATCCCAAGTCCGAGACATAGTTCTATCAACTAATTAATATTCCACTAAGCGATTCGTCATCAACCAACCTATCCTGAATATGTTGACTCACAAAAGAGTCTCACCTTTTAATAGATTAAAATGATAAGACAAACCGCATAGATCATAATAATTATATCAAGATTATGAGTATAAGTACATGTAATGGTCTAGAGAAATAGTTTATTAATATTCAGAACATAAACGAATATCTCTAATTGGTTCGTTCAATACATACGAAATGTACTAGCACAAGAAGTCGGGATACTACCACTCCCATAATTAAGACCAAATTATATTTAATCTCGTGCTACAATCATCAAGATGTTTGTCCTACCTCATCTTTGATTGTGAACGTTAATTTATTACTTATAAGAACCGACAATTTTAATCTTTCGTGCATGAGTTAGAATACTCCATACACAAAATTGTCTACTATATAAGCAAAGGACACACATGTTAACACAATGATCTATTCAAACAAAATTTTTATTAATATAATAAATAGTCTTTACATGAGATGAAAATATAATACTATAACACATATTACATGGTTAATAGTATATCCTAACAGGTGGGACATAAGATGAAGATACGATACAATCATGAAGTACATCATATATCAAGTGTCTGGATCATAAGTAGAGAGACTCTCTGGCATAAACACAACATAGCATGAGTCCTTAGGATAGACCATAGTGAGAAACATGAGTGCTTACATCACAAGTCGTATAACATAAGTTTGGAATTCATGAAGTCTAGGATTGATACAGGGACTTCTACTTGAAGCTATCACTTCTTATTTCAGAGTTGATATAGTCATGAGATCGCACAACTTTATCATTTTGGCTAATCCCTACCTAAAATGAACTAGTAACATACGAAGGCATAGTTCCATAGAACCAAGCATAATTTGGGATACAAATTTATGGTCACGAGCAACATAACATAGAGCTTGGATACTTGGAATATTGGATCACTGAAGGACATTATTGCTTCTAGTTTAGGGGTCGGGACATGACATGAGTTACATAGAGAGCTCAAACCTTAGACATAGGCAGGACTTGAATACATAAGACATTGGTAGATATCCATTCTAATTGAAGTAGGAGGAGCTTGCTTGAATAAGAGTTGATTTATCATGATTCTTACTTGAATTTGAAACCACAAGAAAATTTGGGAACTACTTTAATCCGTCATCTCTCCCTTAGATCAAAGTCACACTCCTAAACTTGAGAATATAACCCCTTATCAAATCTATACCCACCACTCTCAACACAAAGGGGTATCACTATGCACATAAACGCTAGATTCCCCTTAATGATTTTAATGTAAAGAAACTAGATTCTTTCTAGGACATTCTCTTTCGAGACACTAATCATAGCTTTGTCTAACCCCCAAAGTCATTGACTTATGACTAACATTATCATGGGTATGGGCCTCCATGCTTCTAAACACCTAACACTCCATCTTCAACTCCTTAAAATAGCATAACACCTCTAATCACATAACTCAAAAAATAACAACATTTGTAAAACTATACCAAAGGCGCATATTGTCTTCTTATTTTTCCTCAATTCAACTATAATGAGCACCATGCAACATCTCCCCAAAATTCTCCATACTACAAAACTCAAGAATGTGAACTAGGTATACAAGAATCTTATACATATATAAACCTTATCTAACAACATTCTTGTAACGCCCCGAAATATCATCCCGAGATGCCACACGGTGCCCAAGGCTACACGTAGCCTCAAGCTAACCCTTTAAGCCAAAACACTACCCTTGGGTTCCATCACAACAACATACACGCTACGCTAAGGATATATATATAAGTACATATCATATCACCTCGCACATGGCACGGAATATCGTTAGACTGTACATAAATGGAATGTCTATACACAAACCAACCCAACAATACACTAGTCTGACATAGCTTTTATAAAGCAAAATCAACGAGCCATTGGGAAAAACCCCCAACTGACTCAACAGACCAAAGGGATCACAAAACAACAACACCAAAACTAGCAACATGGTCCTCGAACCACGAGGACTCGCCACTGAAGAAACGTAGATGCGACACTCGGATATAACTATCACGGCTGCGGCTGAGTACCTAAACCTACATCATGGTAAGAATGTACTCATAGAGAAATATGTGGGTTAGCACAAGATACATACTGAGTATGTGGGGGCGCATGCAAAATATAAATAATATCATAAATTTCGTAAAAACGTACATACGAACCATAATGACACACCTGGCTTAAGTGACATTGAATCATGCAACTCATAACATCTTAGATAGGAAATGTAGGAGAAAAACCTCATAAATCATTATAGATCATCATAGGCAACTTGACTTACCACATCAAAACTCGGAGTGACTCGGTATTTCAATAAACATGACTCTTATGGATAGGGGAGTTTGCTATAATCGACAACCCCACGTGAGCTATGTAGAATACCAACATTTGAAACCCCCATTGGAGGGAGCGTCATACTCTTTGCCAGGGAGTACGACCTTAAAACTGCAATAATCACAATCGGGCTCTCTGGCCAATAATATCATCATCAAACAACCCTACGGTGGCACATAGGTTTGGGGAAATACCAAATTTCCTTCTCGGTGCTAAGTACTACTCCCCGACAAGCTCAGAACGCGTTAAAAAATCAACCACAACATCACAAGGGTCTATCATAAAGACCAAATCAAATCTCTTTCTTATTTATCAAATCATATCAATTTGTGGATTCCTAACTCAACACATTTTAGCTCAAAATATTTTAATCTTTCTCAACATCAACATGGTATCAATGCATTGAACCATAACCAATTCGACATTTGGATAAGGATATGAAGACTCAATACATAATATTTTCAACAATTTAACTCATCAAAACTATCCGAAAAATACCAAGACTCATTGCAACTTCAATATCAACATTTCTCAATTTGCCATCCAACTCTCATTTAAAGGTACTTGAGGCATCAACCCATAGTAGGGATATAGAATTTCCAATATCAATTATAAATTCATAATAAGGAAATAGTGGAATGATAGTATAAATCAAGGCTTAACAAATTAAATCATCATACTCTCATAATCAAATACTTTTTGGACATAATTCTATCTCAACATCATACACATATCGGATGACATAATCCCTAGCTCATGGACAATAATATAAGATATAAAACCATATTTTCAATTCATGGTAAAACATGTAAAATCTCATGTCAATGTAATTCAACAAAAATACCAGGCACAAGATCGAAAGGATAAGCTTGTTCAAAGCCCCACATACCTAAAAATGGTAGATAAATATGAACTTCCAACTCCAGAACTTTATTCACAAAAATAAAGGGTGCTTCTCGAAGCAACTTAACATGATCAACTTGAATCCCAAATCAATTTGAAATTTCTACATTCAATCAAGAGACATAGAAGGATGAAATTTAGAGTAGTAGGGTTGGGGTTTGAGCCTTAGGAAATTTTGGAGAAAAATGAGTTATTGAATGCTCTTAATGGACTTAAATTCATGGTTTACCCGGATGGATTGGAGTGGAAATGACCAAATACCCTTAAAAAATCAAATAATGTCGAATCTGTCCTTTGGTGGAATGTTTTGATTGGCTGAAGTAGATCGACCATAACTTTTTTCTCCGATGGCCAAATTGGATGAAACCAATTTCATTGGAAAGAGGATTTTCAGATCTTTCTGTTTATATATAGTAGCTCACCCAGATCATTATGTACAAGGATTTATGATCGTTTGAAGTTGACCCTAAAATTCCCCTGGCCTCAGTATTTTTTTTCCTGCACATTTACTATTCACCACTATTCACGGTTAGATTGGAATGATCATAACTCATCGCTCGAGTGTCCGTTTTGGATGATCCACATATCGTTGGAAATCTTATTCGATGCTCTACGCGATGACGGGTCGCCTATCCAGAAATTCCACATCAAAAATATTATTAATCACGATACAGAACAGAATTCAACACATTTTCGTCCGAGATCTTAACGGAATTTTTTTTTTCGGGGCATCACATCATCTCCCCCTTGGAAACATTCGTCCTCAAATGTTGATAGGTAGGTCAAGAATACTATGAAAATGAGTATATAGAGAAAAATCATCTTGCCCAAGCATATACTCCATTCTAGATTTTTTTGAATATCGTAGAAAACACACAAACCAAGATAAACATAGAAATAAGGATTAAATCAAAAGAGAACGATACCTTTGACATGATCAGGATTCGTAGGAAAGAGGTGGGGATATTTGGCGCGGATATCCACTTCGGCTTCCCAAGTAGCACTCTCCATAGATTGATTTTGCCAAAGCACTTTAACCAAAGGAACTTCCTTGTTTCTTAGCCTACGAACTTGAAAGGAAAAAACCTCAACCGGAATCTCTTCATATGAAAGACTATCTTGAATACCCGAGCTTTAGGAAGGATCAATCACAAAAGAATCACCAATATACTTCTTAAGCATAGAAACATGGAAAACCGGATGGACGTTAGATAACTCCGCGGGCAATTCAACCTTATACGTTACCCTCCCAATGCGATCCACAATCTTATAGGGGCTAATATAACGGGGACTTAGTTTCCCTTTCTTCCCAAATCTCTTCACCCCTTTCATGGGAGAAACTTTAAAGTACACTAAATCACCAACATCAAATTCAAGGTCTTTCCTCCTTACATCTGCGTATGATTTTTGACGACTTTGGGCGGTTTTCAACCTTTCCCGAATTAACTTAACCTTCTTCATGGCCTCGAACACCGCATCCGGTCTAGTCGCGGCAGCCTCACCAACTTCAAACCAACCAATGGGTGATCTACACCTTCTACCATACAAAGCTTCAAACGGGGCCATTCTAATAGTAGCATGAAAACTGTTATTGTAAGCAAACTCCATTAAATCTAAGTGATCATCCCAACTACCTTTAAAATCAAGCACACAAGCCCTCAACATATCTTCTAAAGTATGAATGGTCCGCTCGGCCTGACCATCTGTTTGCGGATGGAAATCAGAACTTAAATGAATTTAGGTACCGAGACCCTTCTGGAAAGATTTCCAAAACTTAGAGGTAAACTGAGTACCTCTGTCAGAAATAATAGCCAAAGAGATTCCATGAAGTCTGACAAGTTCCCTAATATATATTCTAGCATAATCTTCAGATGTATACGATGAATGCACAGGCAAGAAATGAGCTGATTTCGTCAGCCGATCTACGACAACCTAAATTGAATCATATGATGACGAGAAGGAGGCAAACCAACTATGAAGTCCATATTCACTTCTTCCCACTTCTAAGTAGGAATGCTAAACACTTACATCACGCCACTGGGTTTTTGATGCTCTATTTTAACCTGTTAACATTGGAACACTTCGCCACAAATTCTTCTATGTTCCTCTTCATACCGTTCCACCAATTAATTTTCCACAAATCATGGTACATCTTGGTAGCACCAGGATGGATGGAGTATCGCGTACCATGCGCTTCCTCCATAATCCTCTACTTCAAGTTATCAACATCAGGAACACATAGTCTTTCTCGGAGTCTCAAAACGCCATCTCCCCCTTGGGAGAAAACCTCCACCTTTTGGTATTTAACTGACTCACCAAACATCACCAAACAACCTAACCCCCAATGAACCCCTGGACCATTCGAGGATAGGTTCATTAGGAAACTAAAACTTGACCACACGGGCACGACAATCAATAGACGCATAGCATGAGTGAAGCCAATCCATACCCATAATGATATCAAAGTCAACCATATCTAGCTCAATCAAATCAGCATACATAACTTGATGAAAGACGGTAATGGGACATTTCTTATATACTCGCTTAACAATGACAGACTCTCCTACCGAAGTAGAAACCAAAATAGGCTCAGAAATTAGTTCAGGATCCATTTCAAAATTTACAGCAACCAGAGGTGTCAAATAAGAAAAACTCAAACCGGGGTCCATCAACACATAGACGTCAAAATAGAAAACACGGAGCATACCAGTGATAACATTAGGAGAGTCCTCCTGGTCCTAACGAGGTGGTATAGCATAGAAACAATTCTGGCATAAACCGCCAGAAGTACTAGATGAAGCACCTTGAGGAGGAACTGGACGGGTTGCGGGAGGCGGGGCACTGGTAGCCTGACTCTGGGGACGTGCATCACGACTCCGCTGTCTGGCATACGGGGAGTCTCTAAGTATGTGGCCCAACTTTCCACAACCAAAACAGCCCCGCTGCCCCATATAACACTCCCCAAAATGTTTTTTACCTCACTTAGTACACGAAGGAGGATGAGGCCGGTTTCTTACACTGTCCTGAGACCTGGAAGGTACCGACCTATTCCCGAGCTCCTGCCTACCCCAATATACGGGAGCACTAGCTGAATAAGGCGCATGTATACATGGACGTCTCTGAAACTGAGGGCGATTCCCTCCGGAGTATCTAGTCTGACCAGACCCCTGTTGCTCTGATTTGACTCTCTTTATCCCTCTTATTCTTGATCTTTCATTTATCTTGTCTGACTGAATCTGTTGGGTGTGAATCATTAACCTAGGAAGATCAATCTCCCAGTTGATCATAGCAGATCTACACTCTTTCACCACATAACTCGACACATCAGTTAGCAACTTGCTCATACTAGTCCTCGAGTCATCCATCATATTGGGAGCGTACTTTGATAGCTGATTAAACATAAAACAATACTCCTTAACCGACATGGAGCCTTGTCTCAAATTCATAAACTCCTCTATCTTAGATTCCCGCAACTCAAGAGGAAAGAATCTATCCAAGAAAGTATCTTGGATCAATTGCCAAGTCACCGGAGAGGTATCTTCCTCTCTACCCTTATTCCATATCTGCACCCAGTCATAGGAAACATACTTCAATCGATAAGAATCCAGCTCCACACTTTCTTCCTCGATCACGTGTATAATCTGTGTAATTTCTACATTTTATCAACATAAATCTGCGGGTCCTCACCTGCTCTCGACCCATGAAACTCTGGCAGATTCATCCGCATTAAGTCACGACTTCGTGCTGCTGCTGAATTATTTTCTTGCGGAGGTGAAACGTTGGCCTGATTATTGGCGGTAACTGCCTGGGCTAGCGTCTGAAAAGCTGCCCGAAATTCGGCATGGGATACCGTCTCATGTAATGGATCAACAGGTTGAGGTTGGTTGTTGTTTCTGCGAGCTCAACGTGGAGGCTTTTTCTATCATAAGAACGTACGAATTAATAGTATAAGGAAACAGTTGTAAGCATGATAGACTCTTATAGAAAGAAAGAAACGACTTTTACTAGAAAGCCCCGCAGCCTCTTGATCATAGGTGTGGCGCGCTACACACCGATGCTCAAGACTCTACGTAACGCGGCTTGTCAGACTCCCTAGGACTCTTCACAACCTTAGGCTCTGATACCAAGTTTGTAATACCTCGAAATATCATCCCGAGATGCCACACGGTGCCCAAGGCTACACGTAGCCTCAAGCTAACCCTTTAAGCCAAAACACTACCCTTGGGTTCAAACACAATAACATACACGCTACGCTAAGGATATATATATAAGTACATATCATATCACCTCACACATGGCATAGAATATCGTTAGACTGTACATATATGGAATGTCTATACACAAACCAACCCAATAATACACTAGTCTGACATAGCCTCTATATAGCAAAATCAACGAGCCAATAGGAAAAACCCCCAACTGACTCAATAGACCAAAGGGATCACAAAACAACAGCACTAAAACAAGCATCTTGGTCCTCGAACCATGAGGACTCACCACTGAAGAAATGTAGATGTGATACTCGGATATATCTATCACGGCTTCAGCTGAGTACCTAAACCTACATCAGGTAAGAATGTAACCCATAGAGAAATATGTGGGTTAGGACAAGATACGTACTGAGTATGTGGGGGCGCATGCAAAATATAAATAATATCATAAATTTCTTTAAAACGTACATACGGACCATAATGACACACCTGGCTTGAGTGACATTGAATCATGCAACTCATAACATCTTAGATAGGAAATGTAGGAGAAAAACCTCATAAATCATTATAGATATCATAGGCAACTTGACTTACCACATCAAAACTCAGAGTGACTCGGTATTTCAAAAAACATGACTCTTATGGACATGGGAGTTTCCTATAACCGACAACCCCACGTGAGCTACGTGGAATACCAATATTTGAAACCCTCGTTGGCGGGAGCGTCATACTCTTTGCCAGGGAGTACGACCTTAAAACTGCAATAATCACAATCGGGCTCTCTGGCCAATAATATCATCATCAAACACCCCTATGGTGGCACATAGGTTTAGGGAAATACCAAATTTCCCTCTCGGTGCTAAGTACTACTCCCCGACAAGCTCAGAACACGTTAGGAAATCCACCACAACATCACAAGGGTCTATCATAAAGACCAAATCAAATCTCTTTCTTATTTATCAAATCATATCAATTTTTGTATTCCTAACTCAACACATTTTAGCTCAAAACATTTTAATCTTCCTCAACATCAACAAGGTATCAATGCATTGAACCATAACCGACTCGACATTTGGACAAGGATATGATGACTCAATACATAATATTTTCAACAATTTAACTCATCAAAACCATCCGGAAAATACCAAGACTCATTGCAACTTCAATATCAACATTTCTCAATTTGCCATGCAACTCTCATTTAAAGGTACTTGAGACATCAACCCATAGTAGGGATATAGAATTTCTAATATCAATTATAAATTCATAATAAGGAAATAGTGGAATGATAGTATAAATCAAGTCTTAACAAATTAAATCATCATACTATCATAATCAAAAACTTTTTGGACATAATTCCATCTCAACATCATACACATATCGGATGACATAATCCCATAGCTCATGGACAATAATATAAAATATAAATCCATATTTCCAATTCATGGTAAAACATGTAAAATCTCACGTCAATGTAATTCAACAAAATACCGGGCACAAGATCGAAAGGATAATCTTGTTCAAAGCCCCACATACCTAAAAATGGAAGATGAATATGAACTTCCGTCTCCGGAACTTTATTCACGAAAATCAAGGGTGCTTCTCGAAGCCCTTAACATGATCAACTCGAATCCCAAATCAATTTGAAATTTCTACGGTTCAATCAAGAGACATAGAAGGATGAAATTTGGAGTAGTACGGTTGTGGTTTGAGACTTAGGAAATTTTGGAGAAAAATGAGCTATTGAATGCTTTTAATGGACTTAAATTCATGGTTTACCCGGATGGATTGGAGTGGGAATGACTAAAATACCCTTAAAAAATCAAATAATGTCGAATCTGTCCTTTGGTGGACTATTTTGATAGGCTAAAGTACATCGACCATAACCTTTTGCTCCGATGGCCAAATTGGATGAAACCAATTTCATTGGAAAGAGGACTTTCAGAGATTTCTGTTTATCTATAGTATCTCACCCAGATCATTATGTACAAGGAGTTATGATTATTTGAAGTTGACCCTAAAATTCGCCTGGCCTCTGTATTTTTTTCTTGTTCACCACTATTCACGGTTAGATCGGAATGATCATAACTTATCGCTCGAGTGTCCATTTTGGATGATCCACATATCGTTGGAAATATTAGTCGATGTTCTACGTGATGAAGGGTTGCCTATCTAGAAATTCCACACTAAAAATTATTAATCAAGATAAAGAACAGAATTCAACACATTTTCGTTCGAGATCTTAACGAATATTTTTTCTCGGGGTATCACAATGCTACCTGGGGGTTCAACTAATTCCGATATACCCACACTCTTACCCATTTAATGATTCAACCACAGTTCATTATTTTAACACTAGTCCTCATGCACACATATACCTCACAATTACCACTTAAACTTTTCATAAATTATCAACCTAGGCTTTTTCACAAATCATATCAAACCTATTAATTCTTTCCCACAAAACATACATCATTAATCTTAAGCTACTATCCTTTTCATCACAAACTACATCAAAAGTTAAAGCCTATAGTCTACAATCAATCATGTACCACCGATAAAACATGCCTCATACTATGCTAGTCCATCACATTGGGGAATTTCAGTTAACTACTACCTACAATCACATCTTCTCTATAACATTACTACCACACCTCAAAATCCACTACATACCTTATCATATTAAGTCTACTTGCCCATGCATACATTCTCACTATCACTAAATTCCATAAACACCAATCAGTCTCTACCTATAATATATTGACTAGTCTACTCCTTTCCATTCACAAGCTATAACTAATTTCTGTAACCACCATAACTATCCATTCTAGGCTTCTTTCCTAATTTGAATCAATAATAATCATAGCCAAATACTTCATTCATAAACTATCATTCAATCTATAAATTTTCCTATAACATTAGCCAACCACTATAAAAAGAAAAACTACCCCTCAATCAGAGGGTTATACAACTAAAACTATTTATTTACAAAAAAGTCACCCTCACTCTAACCACTAACCTTATGACTTCATGTCACCAACTTATGGACGATCTCACTACTAATAGGTCATAACACTTTAACATACACTACTACTTGGGTGGAAATACAGTTCCTATATTTTTCCACTCATCATTACCCTTATGCATGACATCTGCAATAAGAAATTTGAAAAGGAGACTGGATACACTTCGTACCTTAGGCTGAAAAGCATAATTTCATCAAGATAAAGGAATACACTCGAATTAATAGACCTTGAAGCACTAATGGACTCCTCTCAAGTCCCTGTGCTATATCATAACTTTTTAGGTAACTCAATCAGAGAGAACCACATCACTGGGGGAGCTAGATTCTTAGACTTATATCGCCTCGATAATGAGGCATGGCCCATGAAATTATAACAAGAAAGGAATTTGGATAACTTTCTTATAGGAGATGCTATAGGATGAACTAGAGTATGAAATAATAAGAAACAACTCCTAAATGCCCGGTAGCTTCCTGATTATAAGTGTGGTGCACAACACACCTATAAGTAAGACTCTACTAGACACGACTTCACAGACACCCTAGGACCATAAACCATGCTCTGATACCAAGTTTTTCATGACTCAAGCCGAGGCCCTGGACGAGACGATCATCCCAAACCATGATGGACTAAGCGCCCTTTAACATCTGGCAATCATGCACACCATTCATATTGTATAAAAAATGCGGAAAAGTTAATAAAATTGAAACATGGTCAATCTCTTAATTCAACTGATCAATACGAAATTAAATTCATACAATTCAAATAATATGACACAAGTCTTCAAAATCTCTAACAATGTGAAAACCAACATCTATCTAAAAACTATGACAAGAACCCCAGTCGGACCTTGAGACAAAATGAAAAAACAATATCCCATAAACTAGGCTTCCTGAAATAAGGAAGGCTCACCAGCTACAAACTTCTGACAAAACAACTCTACTGCTTAGCGGGACCCCAGGAATGTGCCTTAGATCCTGAAATATAGGGGGTTAATACATATATACTGGTGCGTAGAGCAATCCAAAATAATGTGATTTTATATAACATAAGTGATAGCATTTCATAAAACGTTATACATGAAATAATTTAAAAATACATGGGCAGCTTCAAATGACTTTAAAACAATTTGTAGTTGTAACTTCTTTCTTAGTTTTACTTCTGAGTTAGGTGGTATACCTTACAAGTCTGATATTCCACAGGATATATGGAATCCGCCCTTGACTCGGCGTCCAAGCCTCTAACCCAAGTTTTTCATAAAGGTTGGAGTTACTGATTCTAATATGCCACAGGGCACTAGGCCAATGTATAATCCCTTTTTGGGGACAAAATAACCCATATCGGCAAAACACAGTTTCTAGCAATGAGCCCTTACACTCAAACGCCTTCTTTGGGTAACCACCTAACATCTCTTAAGCCCATTTTTAATATTTTAAAACATGCATCTTTCTGAAATAAAATTCAAAAAATCTGAGTGAAAGCTGACTTCTATTCTATTCTGAGTCTGTTATGGCATTACCTATTTTGGTATCATCATACCAAGACTTGAAAGTCATATGTCTAAGACATCTAGTATCATGTTACAGTCCTTTCATTTAACCAAATTGTTTGGACCACCAAATTATTCAAATTGTACAAGAGAATTTGTTTATCGAAGTACATGAAAACTTATGCAAAGATTGTCTCTATAAATTCTTAAACATGTGATGGTCATTTACTTCGTAGGAAACCATGCAATTATTTCACTAATTATTGTTAATATTTATAAAAAATATAACACCCCCGCTTCAGTTTATAACCAATATCAAGCCTTAAACAATAGTAAAAAACGTTTATGCCATGCTTCTAAATATGAATTTCAATAATTCATAATGCATGAAAATCAAGTGATGTCATAACAAGAGAGGGAGTTTAGATATTCATGCTTTCAATTAAAATTTCAAAATGAAAACACATATATAAATATATACGAGCAAATTCAATTTTAGGAGTAGGTATCAAGACCAAAACATTATCATCAAAAGGGTTCACAATGCATATTTGTTAATGTAAATTCAAAACCATTAATAAGTATATGATTTCGTACTTTAAACCTTACTTAGAACGATTTCAACATTCCCATGTAGTTTAGGAAAACCCCACGTACCTTATGCTCCCTAGTTAAAGAATATAACCCTAATCCTTACACTTTTCTTGGGAAATCTTGGATTGAAAGGCTTAAATTCTTGCCTTGAAGGAAATCCTAATTTCTCCTTGTTCTTGAGAGTGAAGAGGGTTTTGAGATGTTTAAAACTGATAGAAGATTGATTATAACGCTTAGTGTATGATTTAAACTCGCGGGGGAGGTTTTTGGATTGAGTAAAAGACCAAAATACCCCTAAAGAAACCAAAGAAAATTGCAGAAATTCTTCAGCTGATGACCAAGGTTGATGTCCCATCACTTAGGTGACGACTCTTCACCTAAGTCGTCACTTTCAGGCTGGAATTTTCCCCTTACTGTCCTAGGCTGATGACTAGAGCTGATGGGTAGTCACTTAGTTGATGGATCGTTAGCTTAGTCTTCATCTAAGTGGTGGCTTATCAGCATAGTCGTCACTTAGTTGACAGACAGATACTTTGAAGTAAAATGAGCACAACTTTCTAATACGATATCGGATTAAGGTGAAAGTAGTTGCGTTGGAAAGAGTACTCAAAGATATTTATTTTGGTATACAGTAGGCCACGTCTCATTATGTACATGGAATAATGTTCATTTAAATTTGAAACATGGTGAAGCATTAACTAAAACTTAATCGATAGAAACGTTCTCAACTCGTCTTTGAGTTTGGAGTTATTTGTGACCTCGATTCATATTCAAAGTTATTAACACACTATAGAATTATTGGGTTTGGGTCTATACGGATAGGAATGACAGTTTGCATTCTATCTCGAAAAATGCAGGGTGTTGAATTTTTTGTTCTTTTTTCAAAAAACTCAACTGTGATTTACAAATCATTGAGTGAGTTCGTAGTTTGATAAGTTTGAGTTACCATTATTTGATGAAGAATCATTTTATCCTAGAAGGATATTTTTCATTAACCTCAGGTACTAGAGGAGAATAAATTCCTTAAGGTCAGTGGACTTGATTCTTTCATTTCTTCATCTTTTTCTTGACTATTTTGTTATTTACCAGAACATAGTTTGAACTTCATTTTAATAGTTCATAAATTGTTTGAACTTGTTTTTGAAGTTCTTGAAACTTCATTTTGGTAGTTCATAAGTTGTTGGAACTTGTGTTTTTAGTTCTTATTGTTAATATAGGTTTTGTACCCGGATTACAACACTAATTTATTGCTCTTTTTTTAATTCTTTGCTTCTATGTAGCTCTATAGGCACTTGTGTCCATGCATGCAGGTTACGTTAGCATACTTTGGATTCTTTAGGTGTGGAACAGAGGTAAACTATGTATGCTACTAGGCTAATTTCGATATTTCATACTTGATGAGAACGTTAGATTTTTAAAAAATAATTGTTTTCAATAAATTGAACTTCGATACCCTATTTCACTATTTTTCAAATCAAGGATCAAAATGAGATATAAAAGCTCCGAACTCGAACCAACCATGCTACTAATCTAAAATCGATACTCTAGATCTGTTGGTGCAGTTCAAATTGTCATCTGGCTCTCGAATCATGAAATGTTGACCAAACTCAACCATTGGCTCTTAAGGACTCAAAATAACCTCAAACTTAACCAATTATTTCCGATCACGTTGAAAACCATGCCAACCATTCCCAAACCCCCAAATCATCATGCAATAGCCACAGAGAAGGGTAAAATGATCAAAACACATAAAAATAGAAAATCATGGAAATCAAGTTATTACATTAAATTACTGGAACAATATAAGTACACCTATCATTCACACACAAGATTAATTTAGAACCTTGAGACATTGAATTTAAGTTGTCATAGAAGTTGGACGTTGTTACCTATAGTAAACCATATACTATTCTAGTACTCATGGATTTGGAAGTTTCGTTTGCGTGAAAAATTGTAATGCATTTTAAATTACCTAAAAAGAGATTTTTACAGGCTATCGTTTCATTTAACAAGCCATGAAATTTAAAAGGTTTAACACCCCACATTTTTGGGCTAAAATTTGAACCGTCCTTCCTCTCTGTATAGGCCCGAACCCAATGATTTTTATTTAAATATAAGTGTGAATATCAATTTCTTGAACAATTATTTTGGGGGGAAACATCTTTGAAGATGGATTGAGGCCGTAGAAATCTCCTATCTCAAAGTTGATTTGAGAACTTTCCTACCGATTGAGTTTTAGTACACGTTGTTACATAGGTCAACTTCCAACGACCTTTACTCCTAGAATAGAATGTGTTAGGTGGATTAATATACATTCCAAATTAAAGTTCTTTGAGTCTTCTTTCCAATGCATCTCACCACTCATCAATCTGAGTTCAGAGTAAAAAGTTATGGACGTTTTAGTGAAATGTTGTTTAGGGTGCGTGGTTGGCCTTGTGATACGAAACCCCCCTCACCCCCGCACCCTTAAATTCATCCTAACTAGAAGAAATCTCCCAAATACCTTATTCTATTCCTCCCAAGAACTTCAAGAAGAATTTTCCAATTCCAAGGCTTGTATAGATCCATTAAAGGTTATATGGAGGAACCAAAGGGTCGAGAAAGCTACTTGGGAATCGGAGGACATGAAAGCTAGATATCCCTTCCTATTTCTATCTTCAAACGAGTTTGCTTGAGATATGAATCCTATATTTTCTCTATATCTATTTGATTTCATTCATTAGTTCTTTCAATGTTCTTTATTGCATCGTTCTAAAAATGGCCTAAGTCTCATTTGGGGACGAATGATCCCAAGGTGGGGATGATGTAACACCCCGAAAACTTTAGAACCTCTAAGAACCAAACATTGTATAGAATGCAAGTACACTTGAAAACAAATTCCATGCCTTTGTAGCATTGGAAGTGACTTATACATGTATTAAGTGCTCAAGTAACTCAAAACTCTTGGCGAAGTCAAAACCTCCCTTACCAAAACCTATGTTTTACCGACATAGGGATGTTCTACCTTAATTGGACGATGAATAGTGTCCTTAACATGAGGATACTATGGTGGCTCTAGTATATTTTTTATTTTTTCCTAGTCTCAGTACGAGCAGCAAACATTGACTGAGGCCCCACGGTTTGGAGATTACCTACCCATATAGATTGTGGATTACTAGATGACGGTGAAAAGCTACATAGTTTAGGATTAAATTTTAATGGTTATGTCTTTATGACCCATGTCCCCGATCCCCTACTTTATTATTATTATGGATGTTTAAATGAGTTATGACTTGATTTATAAGATATTTATTTCCCTTTCCCTGAGTTGCATGTTAGTGCTCATCGTATTGACTGTCCCCAGATGTTTCATTGAATCATTATGTAGGTTTGGAGGCACTTTCCCGTGGTTCTTTGGAAACAAGTCCATATAAAAAGGGGGTTCAACATTTAAATAAAGTAACATCCATGTATTAAAAACAAAATCGAATCAATTACCCAAAACCTGTCTACGAAGCCTCTAACTTTAAGAATAACTCCTAAGTTGGTACATGGCCCACAACTATTCCATGAAACTATAAAATACTGGAAAAAAAATAGAAATGAAAAGTAACGCTGCCTTCCGTATGACGGAGGGATCTTCACTTCTCAACTACTGTCCAAATGAGAATACAAAAAACCTAGTGTTGTCTTTGTTCTTCAACTTCTAAACACATATTTCAAGAATTTTGGTAGGAACTTCTTCATATGATAAATAATCCTCCACCCTACTATCTTCTACAGGCACCACAAAGGAAGGTTCACTCACACATTTCTTTAGCATGAACACATGAAACACAGGATGGACAGATGCTAAGCTCACTGGTAAGCCCAATTTGTAAGAAACATTCCCGAATCATTTAATAAATTGATATGGACCAATATAGGGAGGATTGAGCTTCCCCTTTTTTCAAACCTCATAACTCCCTTCATGGGAGAGACTTGAAGGAACACCCAATTACCAACCTCAAATTCTGTTTCTAGTCATCTCAAATCCGCACAAGACTTTTGGCAACCTTTAGAAGTCCTCAGTATTTCTCAAATACCTTGAATTTCTCCATTGCTTGATGCACAAGATCAGGCCTAAAAAACCTTATCTCACCCACCTCATACCATCTAACTGGAAAACTACACCTTTTACCATAAAGGGCCTTAAAAGAACTATTTGAATGTTGGAACGATAACTATTGTTATAGGTGAACTCAATAAGTGCCAAGTGATCTATCCAACTACCATTAAAGTCAATCAAACAGGTCCTTTCTATATCTTTCAAAGACTGAATAGTATGCTTTTCTCACCCATCCATTTGAGGGTGCAAGGTGTTGCTACCTGAATCCCTAACTTTTTTTGAAAAGACCTCTAAAACTGAGAAGAAAACTACGTACCTTAGTAGGATATGATAGACACCGAGGGCCTATGCAACCAGACTATCTCCTAAATGAATAACATCACATAATCCTCTCCCAAATCATTAATACTCACCTACAAAAATTTGGTTGACTTGGCCATCCTATCAATAATGACCTAAATGGATTTATACTGATTTCGGGACCATGAAAGACTGGTACCAAAATCCATGTTAATCATCTCCCACTTCTACATGGGTAAGTCTATCTTATAGAAGGTGCCATCCAGTCTCAAATGTTCAATCATGACGTGTTGATAATTTAATCACTTGGCAATAAAATTAGAAATATCTCTTTTCTTGTTATTTCACCAATACATCTTCTTTAAAGCACGATACATTTTTGTTAAATAGGGATAAACCGTATATCTAGACACATGAGCTTCGGTCAAAATCCTCTCTCGTAGCCCATATACATCGAGAACACACAATCTCCCTTGATACCTTAGGACACTATGTCCCACAATTTCAAAAGCCATAATTCATTGTTGAATCACATCTTTCTTGATTTTCATAAGTATCGAATCGCAGACGTATTTCTCCTTAACTTCGGCCCCAAGAGATGACTTAGCTACTTCATAGAATACTACACCTCGTTCCTTGGAGTTCGAAAGTTAGATATCCCATTCGGTGAATATCCTTCACCAACCTTCTATTTATCTTTCAACACGGGTAGACTCCCCATGGACAACCTGATAAAAGCATCAACAACAATATTAGCTTTTCGTTGGTGTTAGTGCATACTCATGACGTAATCCTTTAGCAATTCAAGTTACCTCCTTTTCCTGAGGTTAAATTCTTTTTGGGTGAATACATATTGCAAGCTCTTGTGATCCGAGTAGATGTCCACATGCACTTTATTCAAATATTGAGCCAAAGTTTCAACGTGAATACCATAATTGCTAATTCTAAATCATGAGTTTTATAATTTCTCTCATGAAGCTTAAGTTGCCTGGAAGCATAAGCTAAACCTTTCCATGCTGTGTTGGGAAAGAACCAAGTTCCACCCAGGATGTATCACAATATAAACCAAATCTCTCAATACCTTCAGGAAGTTTCAAGACAAGGCAATAGTCAAGCGATTTTTGAATTTCACTAACATCCCTCACAAGTGTCAGACTATAGAAACCTTACCTTCTTCTGGGTTAATCTCGTTAGTGGAACAACTATAGATGAAAACCTTTCCACAAATCTTCTATAATAACTTTCCAGATCCAAGAAGCTCTTAATGTCAGTTGGAGTCACGGGTTTAGGGCATTTCTTTACCCTCTCAATCTTTTGGGGATCCACTTTAATCCCTTTACTAGAAGCAGCATGCCCAAGTAAAGGCACAACACTCAACAAAAATTCACACTTAGAAAATTCTACATAAAACCCCTGATCCTTAAGGGCCTGCAACAAAATTTTGAGGTAATTAGAGTGATCCTCCTCACTTTTAGAGAGCACTAAAATATCATCGATAAATACTATGAGAAACAAATCTAGAAATTATCTAAACACCCTATTCATAAGATCCATGAAAGAAGTAGGAGCATTAGTCAATCCAAATAACATGACCAAGAATACATAGTGGCCATAACAGGTCAGAAAGAAAGTCTTGGGAATATCAGCTTACCTAATATTTAGCATAAGGTAACACGAACAGAGATCTATTTTAGAGAAATACTTATCACCCTGAAGCTGGTCGAAGAGATTGTTTACTCTAGGAAGAGGGTACTTATTTTTCACGGTGGCTTTATTCAGTTAGTTGTAGTCTATGCACATATGAAGGGACCCATTTTTATTTCATATGAAAAGTACACGAACGAAGATCTATTTTAGAGAAATACTTATCACGCTAAAGCTGGTCGAAGAGTTTGTTAACTCTAGAAATAAGTTACTTATTTTTCATGGTAACTTTATTCAGTTGGTTGTAGTCTATGCACATATGAAGGGACCCATTTTTTTCATATGAAAAGTACTGAAGTAACTAGGATGGATAAAACCCTTATCAAGGAGGTTTTTTATCTGGTCCTTTAACTCTTTTAGATATGCAGGAGACATTCTATATGAAGAAATGGATATAGGATGGGTATTGGTCAATAGACCAATCCCAAATTCTATCTCTTATCAAGAGGAATTCGAGAAAGGTCATCGAGAATGACTTTGGGAAACTTATTAAAAACAGGAAAAAACTGCAAGGAGGGACTTTCAGATTTAGAATCTTTGACTTAGACCAAATAGTGTAGACACCCTTTAGATATCAACTTTTGGGCTATATGATAAGAAATGAACTTTCCCTTAGGTGCTTCGGAACTCCCTTCCACTCTATCGCTAGTTCATTAGGAAAATGAAAGGAAACCATTCTAGTTCCACAGTCTAGGGTAGCATAAAATGAGTGAAGCAAATCTATTCCTAAGATTACATCAAAATCCACCATATCAAACTTATTAGATCTTCCATAGTGGCTTGGTGAAAGATAGACACAACACATTTCCTATAGACTCTCCTAGCAATAGTGGACTCACCATCAGGGTACAAACTGAGAAGAGATCAAAAATATTTTTGGGACCAAAACCAAAGTGTGCATCCACATAAGGTGTCTCATGGTAGATGGTGGAATCAAGAACAAGAAGTACATAAACATTACGGGAGAAAAGATGTAACATACAGGTAATAACATCGAGAGATGCCCCAGAATCCTGATGAGTAGACAACGCATATAGATAAATGACCATTCCTTATCCCTGAAGTAGTACCCTTTGAGCTGGAGTTGAAGATGTAGAAGCCGGGGTATTATTATCCCCAAGAGCACTCTTAACTACGGGACAGTCCCACTGCCTATGACATGGATTCACACAACCAAACCATAAATTACTTTCTAAGAAATAAAACCCATGATAAATCTTCCCATTCCTGTGACAAGTAGGGTAAGATGGTGCCGACTAAGCTACATTGGCCTGAGACTGGTCACCCTACACTCTAGAGACATCACTTTCCTGAAATCATCGATCACCCGATGGTTTAGGGACTGGATCACTAGATTCTAGATATGAATTACCCCAGAATTTTGTCTTGAACCACTGTCTGCCCCCTTTCCCTCTATGTTGCTAATACACATCCTGATTTATATGTTTAGCCCTTTTATTTTGTCTTTTTTCTACCCCTGCTTGCTTTTTTCCTCATCCTCTACTTTTTTCATATAAACCAACAACCTGGATATGTCCATGACACTGTTCAGCTTGGCACCTTTACACTCTAGTACCAAGTAGCTTGAAAGGCTTACAACAAACTTCTTCATTTTGGACCTCATATTAGACACCAACTAAGGAGCATAGTGGGACAACTAAGTAAATTTCATAGTATACTTCTTAACACTCATCTTGCCCTGTTTCAATTTTACACACTCCTCAGCCTTGACTTCTCTTGATTCCCAAGAAAAGAAGTGATCAAGGAAGGCATCAAGAAATTTCTCCCTAATAGAAAATTAAACATATTCACTCTTAATAAACTTTGATTCATCATACCACTCATAAACTAGTGAAAGGTAGGGGGATTCAGCTGCATAAACTAGCCAACTTGAGTTGCATCAGAAGAACCATTACCATTGCCAATATTATTTGACCACCGAAACTATGATGATACAATCTGATCTAACATTTGAATCGCCTATATGACCTAAACATTTGAAACCTCTACTTATAGGTATTGTGGGTATGGTTGGTATCGGTCCTAGAAGCTTAGTGAGGACTGGTTAGGGCCGGGGGAACCCTAGGAGGAGTAGTGAAATTAAAAGGACGGTCTCCATAGTGTTCTTGCATCCCATAGGTAGGGTGGACCTCCTCGGCATTTGGCCCATTAGGGATAGAGGTTCACACTGAATTCCTATAGATATTAGATCTTCGAGGAGGAATAATCTGAAAAGTGCAAAAGTAAGGTTTATGTAAAGGTCAGGGAGGCCTTAGAAAATATGTAATTTTCCCATTAAGTAACTGTTACAAAACATAGGCATGTGGGTGCAGGTTTATGCGAGGTGGGACGAACTTAAAATGAAAAACATTACTACATGGACTGAGATAGGATATGTTATGTTCAACCCTCCTGCAGTATTGCCACCCTTATAGGAAGAGCGGTTATAAGAAAATTTGTACTTTATTTAGTGAATATTTTCAATATCACAACCCCAATTTTTGGACATTATAAAGAACAAAGCCTTAATAATCATACGATAAACCAATTCAAAAGGTGTTAATCTATGATATATCAATATCAAGTTTATCTAAATTCAATATTTTCTATGTAGAGCATGAGTGTATATGTAAGGTATATGAGTCAATTTTTTCTAATTGTTCCTCAACATTGACTTAGACATGTATTTAGGAATTCAAAAGGATGGACACTATCAAGATATGAATCAGGGCTCTAGTCATGACAGGCATACCAAATCCATGAAGGCCTGAGAAGAACCCTTAATATTTTATCATAAGCATAACCATATATAATGTTGAAGAAACAAGACCATAAGAAAAAGTTCAACATTTAAGTAAAGAAAGATTCATGTCTTAAAAACAAAATTCAAACAATTACCCACCACTTGTCTACAAAACATCTGCTATTAAGAATAACTCCTAAGTGTCTCATATTCCCCGACAATACAAAAAAATAAAATAAAATATTGGAACAAAAAAATAAATAAAAACTAACACTTTTTATCAGATGAGGGAGGGATCACAATTCTCAATAGTTGTCCAAGAGAGAATTCAAACACCCAAGTGCAACACAGAACCACGAGAAAGTTCCTCCAACCCTACATCAGCAAATGATGTAGCGTTTAAGGATGGTCAGTTCAATAAGTACTGACATGTAACACAAGAAAAGGAAAATAAATATTTTACAAGGCAAGTCATAACTCATTTAAGAAACCATAATAATAATAAAGTAGGGGATAAGGGACATGGGACATTAAGATATGACCATTTAAAACATACTCTTGTACTATGTAGATTTTTAACGTCATTTAGTAGCCCAGGGGCAATATAGGTCCAGTACTATCAAACCGGTGGGGAGTGACAGGCATCCCTAACAAATGAAGGCCTAGGATGACCCCTTAGCATTATATCATAAGTATATTCATATTTAAAGATACGAAAACAAGACCATAAAAAATCTTAATATTTATGTAAAGAAAAATTCATGTCTTAAAAATCAAATTCAAACAATTACACAACACATGCCTACTAAGCCTCTAAGAATAACTCCTAAGTCGAGACATGACCCTCGACTATACAAAAATAATAAAATAAATACTGGAACATAAATATAAATAAAATGTAACACTGTCTTCTGGATGATGGAGGACTTACCACTTCTCAACAGTTGTCCAAGAAAGAATACAAACACCCTTGCGCTATATAGAATCATGAAAAA
This sequence comes from Capsicum pubescens, assembly GCA_030864215.1. Taxonomy (NCBI): domain Eukaryota; kingdom Viridiplantae; phylum Streptophyta; class Magnoliopsida; order Solanales; family Solanaceae; genus Capsicum; species Capsicum pubescens. Next base: position 260,542,307 of record CM061543.1, read on the forward strand.
GTGCCTCCGACCCTACATAGGAAATGATGTAGTATCTGGGGAAGGTCAATATGGAGGGTACTGGCATGCAATCCAGGGAAAGGGAAATAAATATTTTATAAGGAAAGTCATAACTTATTTAAGCAGTCATAAAAATAATAAAGTCGGGGATTGGGGAGATGGGACATAAAGACAACCATTTAGCGTCCATAAAAATATTAAAGTATAGGATCTGGGACATGGTACATAAAGACATAACCATTTAAAACTTACTCTTGAACTATGTAGCTTTTCACCGACATCCAGTAACCCATGGGCTATATGGGTCCGATACTCCTCCACCGGCTGGGAGCGACGGACATCCCAAACCAATGAAGGTCTGAGATGATCCCTTAGAATTATATCATAAGCATAGTCATATAAATGAAAAGTAACACTACTTTCTAAACGATGAAGGGCTCACCACTTCTTAACAGTTGTCCAAACGAGAATAAAAACACCCTAGTTGTTGTACATCAAAGAACGCCTTTCACGAGAAGTCAAGCTAAGGACCTTCAAGCATTTCAAGCTTTATGGATGAAGATGAAATTTTTGGAAGGCTTCAATATAGATGACTTGAAGATATTTAATATACTAAGTTCCTACCATTTAAATTAGCTTGTAATTTAAATCAAGGGAAATTTGGTCTTTCCATTCTTCTTTTAACCATTAGTATAAATAGTTAGCTATTAGGGTGAAACACTAATTTTTGAAGATTGAATATTTTTTCCTTCTTTGATAGCTTGAGAACCCCTTGTCGATTTTCAACACTTGTCATAGGATTTGCAAGTAAGGTTACTACCTTCTTGTGGATTATAATAGATTAGGTGCTTTTAGTTGGCGACTCTGAATAAAAATGCAAATAATCCTTTTTTTGAAACAAATTTTCATTTCTTGTCACTAAAATAATAAAACCCTTTCGAACTTTAAAAATATTCCATTTTTGGAGTGCGAAAAAGGGGTGTGACAATAGAAAAATATTTTTGTTTGTATTCAAAGTACTTCTCCTATTATAAATATAGTTGTATGTTTTATTACATTTTTAAACTATAACCTAGTGAATTCACTTATCTTTATTTACATTAGCCAAAAAAAAAACTTTCTTTTCTGTCAACAAAAACTCATCCTTGTAGAAATCTACCGTACATTTACCTATGAGTAACTTCAAGTCAGATTCTTCTCTGCCACTAATAGCTTCTTCAGAGCTTCCATCTGATGTAGCTTTCGAGATATTAACTCGAACATCCTTAGAAACACTAGATACCTGCAAAGTAGTAAGCAAAACATGGAAACTGATTACGTATGAATCAAGCTTCATGCAAAGTTATTGTCGTAGAACCAACAATATTTCAGGTTATTGTTTTATTTGTTTTAATTAATGTGACTGAACTTAGAATATAACTCTGAACTATATTCACAATATGATATTTCAGGTTACTTCATTCAAGGTATAGATGACTCCAGGTACATTTCGGAGTTTGTTTCAATGGACGATTGTTCAGGAAAAAATCCACTGTCACGCCTACCAGTTGAAGCCTTGAAACCAAAAGATAGATTTTTCAGCATTTACTTTAGCAACATAAAAATTGAGGCATCTTCGAAGCAAGGGATTTTGTGTTGTGTGAGATCAATAAGGTACAACGATCATAGGTACTACATTTGCAAACCTAGTACTCAAGAATGGAAAGTGTTGCCGAATCCAAAACTGAGGTATTCGACAGTCAAAGTTGCTTTAGTGGTACTTAAATCAAATCCCTTGCATTTCAAGATTATTCGTTTGTCAAAAGACCCACTATTTGGTTCTAGGTACGTCTAATTATCTACACATTGATTTTCTTTACTTTGTAGTTATTAGAACAGATTCCTTCATTCAAAACTTTGTTTATATATAGGCATTTGGGACCTGGCAATTATTGTTGTGAAATCTTCGACTCTGAGACTAATGCGTGGCAACAAGAAAATATGATCTCGCTTTCTGAAGATGCGTCTTTCAAGAATCATTTTATACCTATTAATGCAAGTGGTTTAATTTATCTTTTGACAACTGATGATCAAGTAATAGTCCTAAACTACGATGGAGAAGAAGCGTATCCCAGATTTTATCTTCCTGAACAAGTGGCTCGAAATGAAGATTATACACTCAAAAAACTAATTTCATATGAAGGCAAGTTGGGATTTATTTGTTTGTCTCACAGTGGAATTTTAGAGCTTTGGCGCATTGACAATAGAATAAATCACCTTTGGAGGAAGGAACAAGAAGTTGAGACTGAAAACATCAAGAGGGTGACGAATTACCCAAGTCCGATTGATTTCTACAATAGTGATGTTATTTTGCTGATGGGTTTCAACGTATTTGCATTTTACAAGAAACAAAATGCAAGCTTGTGTGTAGTTGAATTGGATAGGTTAAATTGTCCTACTGAAATATTTCCTTTTTGCTCAGATGTAGAGCCCATTAATTGGCCGTTCGATCGCAAAAGACAAAAACGGGGGCAGTGAATTGCCTGAAGAAATATAATGTAAAAAATAATTCTAACAAAAATTTCTTTATAGACGATATTGCGGGTATATGTTCCTTTCATTCATTTGGGTTGCTCTTCCATACTCAGCAATCTAGTTGTGGAAGAGCAACCCAAATGAATGAAAGGAACATATACCCGCAATATCGTCTATAAAGAAATTTTTGTTAGAATTATTTTTTAAATTATATTTCTTCAGGCAATTCACTGCCCCCATTTTTGTCTTTTGCGATCGAACGGCCAATTAATTGGCTCTACATCCGAGCAAAAAGGAAATATTTCAGTAGGACAATTTAACCTATCCAATTCAACTACACGCAAGCTTGCATTTTGTTTCTTGTAAAATGCAAATACGTTGAAACCCATCAGCAAAATAACATCACTATTGTAGAAATCAATCGGACTTGGGTAATTCGTCACCCTCATGATGTTTTCAGTCTCAACTTCTTGTTCCTTCCTCCAAATGTGATTTATTCTATTGTCAATGCGCCAAAGCTCTAAAATTCCACTGGGAGACAAACAAATAAATCCCAACTTGTCTTCATATGAAATTAGTTTTTTGAGTGTATAATCTTCATTTTGAGCCACTTGTTCAGGAAGATAAAATCTGGGATACGCTTCTTCTCCATCGTAGTTTAGGACTATTACTTGATCATCAGTTGTCAAAAGATAAATTAAACCACTTTCATTAATAGGTATAAAATGATGCTTGAAAGACGCATCTTCAGAAAGACAGATCATTTTTCCTTGTCGCCATGCATTAGTCTCAGAGTCGAAGATTTCACAACAATAATTGCCAGGTCCCAAATGCCTATATATAAACAAAGTTTTGAATGAAGGAATCTGTTCTAATAACTACAAAGTAAAGAAAATCAATGTGTAGATAATTAGACGTACCTAGAACCAAATAGTGGGTCTTTTGACAAACGAATAATCTTGAAATGCAAGGGATTTGATTTAAGTACCACTAAAGCAACTTTGACTGTCGAATACCTCAGTTTTGGATTCGGCAACACTTTCCATTCTTGAGTACTAGGTTTGCAAATGTAGTACCAATGATCGTTGTACCTTATTGATCTCACACAACACAAAATCCCTTGCTTCGAAGATGCCTCAATTTTTATGTTGCTAAAGTAAATGCTGAAAAATCTATCTTTTGGTTTCAAGGCTTCAACTGGTAGGTGTGACAGTGGATTTTTTCCTGAACAATCGTCCATTGAAACAATCTCCGAAATGTACCTGGAGTCATCTATACCTTGAATGAAGTAACCTGAAATATCATATTATGAATATAGTTCAGAGTTATATTCTAAGTTCAGTCACATTAATTAAAACAAATAAAACAATAACCTGAAATATTGTTGGTTCTACGACAATAACTTTGCATGAAGCTTGATTCATACGTCATCAGTTTCCATGTTTTGCTTACTACTTTGCAGGTATCTAGTGTTTCTAAGGATGTTCGAGTTGATATCTCGAAAGCTACATCAGATGGAAGCTCTGAAGAAGCTATTAGTGGCAGAGACGAATCTGACTTGAAGTTATTCATAGGTAAATGTACGGTAGATTTCTACAAGGATGAGTTTTTGTTGACAGAAAAGAAAGTTTTTTTTTTGGCTAATGTAAAGAAAGATAAGTGAATTCACTAGGTTATAGTTTAAAAAAGTAAGAAAACATACAACTATATTTATAATAGGAGAAGTACTTTGAATACGAACAAAAATATTTTTCTATTATTGTGGAATGAATAGTTTTTCCAAATTATCCTAGACGATAAAAATAGAAAAAATAGGAGAAGTACTTTGAATATGAACAATAGGAGAAGTACTTTGAATATGAACAATAGGAGAAGTACTTTGAATATGAACAAAAATATTTTTCTATTATTGTGGAATGAATAGTTTTTCCAAATTATCCTAGACGATAAAAATAGAAAAAAATAGTAAATTATCCTAGACGATAAAAATAGAAAAAAATAGTAAATGATCCTAGGAGAAGTACTTTGAATATGAACAAAACCATTCTTAAAATTGTTTCTACATCAGATTTTCTCATGATAGGTATCTAATCTACGAATTTATTTCTCTTATATAATATACCTTTTTAATACGAGAAAACCTATCCTTTGAGTGATTAAACAAGTAAAATTTTCATGCACAAACATGAATATGAATCATTTCTATTAACATAAAGTATTATTTCTATTAACATAAAGTATGTACTTTTTTTGTTTTACTTATATGATACAATTCTATTTTAAGAGTCAAATGATTTTTATATAAATTTTTTATTCCGTACGTGCTTTAAATTATAAACTAATGTCGTGACACGTGAGTCGCACGTGAGTCTTATGAAATTATAGTGATTTTAACATTATAGTTAGAACCTTTATTGTAATTAATATCATTGTGATTTATTTAATAAATGTGAAAAAGTATACATGAATGAATTTATTAAAAAATATTTCCCTTTTTCCATGTTAATCATTGAGTGTTGTCATGTCTTCCTCTGTCTATACGAGTCCATACCGTTTATACCTATACCGACGAACATTTATAGTGTAGCTAGAATTGAAAATATTTAAACCACTGATGTTGTATGATAATGTAAATGAAACAATTCTCATGTAATACTTCTTTATAGATTATATTGCGGGTAGATGTCCCTTTCATTCATTTGGGTTGCTGTCACTACCCGAACCGAGGCCATGGCCGCGACGGAAATCCCGAACCACGAAGGCCCAAAAGCCCTCTCAACTTGTAATCATATGCATAATTCATCTAATTATAAAAATGCGGAAGCAAACTGAAAACATAGTCATTTCATTATTTCAACAAAATCGTATGAATATAATTTCAACAAGACCCAAATGCACCTAACACCTGTCATCGAAATCTCTACTAACTGAAAGAAAACAACATCTGTTTGAAACTAGGACAAGGCCCCCGGTCGGACCATAAACTAGAACCAAATGTAAACATCACATGAAAGCAAGATGCCTTCCAAAATAAGGGAGGCTCACCAACTCTGAATATTTGTCAATGATCTACGGCTTAGTGGGACCCCGGGACTGAGCCTCAGATCCTGAAATATAGGGGGTCAATGTAAAATGTACTGGTATGTGAAACAACCCAAAATAGTCTTTTTTTATATAAAATAGGTGAGAGCATTTTATAATAACAGTGAACACAATGCAAGTAAAAATACATGGGCATATTTTAGTACACTTCAAAACAATTCTTGACTACTCTGACTCACTCTTTGTTATTCTTTTGAGCTAGTCAATACACCCTATAGATCTATAATTGTCACGACCCGAATCGAGGCCCTCGCCGTGACGAGCATCCCAAATCATGAAGGCTCGGGGACCCTTCTATACCTGATAATCATGCACAATATTCATATACAATAAGAAAAATGCAGAAAATAACGGAATCATGGTCATTTCTAGCTTCAACTGAACAATACAAAATGAAACCCATAAACATCTAACAATATCTGACACAGGTCCGCAAAATCTCTAACATTACAAGATCAATCATAAGTCTAGAACAAAACTGGGACAAGGCCCCCATTGGACCCAATACCAAAATAACATAATAATGTTCTAAAGACAAGGCCTTCCAAAATAAAGAAGGCTCACCAACTGCTCACTTCTGTCTGACAGATTCTACGGTTTAGCATAAAATTTGGACTGAGCCTCAGACCCTGAAATGTAGGGGTCAGTAGGTAGTTCAAATTGGAAAAGTAATTCTAAATAACAAACGAACCGTTAGGTAACCGAACTATCGGTTCTTGCAAGTCACTAATGACTTGGGAAGGCTATGAAGGAGCTCTATGTGAAAATAAGCAAGAACACGACAAATGACCTGAAGGTTCATTACAGGAACGTGTGTTGGGTGCTTGTCTTCTATCATTATGCTACAATCTAAAATCTTGATTTTAGCATTTAAATTTTGTTCATTAAAAAAAATTCTAACAATGTAATGGTGTACTTTCTATCTAGCAAGAAGTATCTAAAGCAAAATAAGATAAATATAACCTTTAAGTAGGGGTGTCAAACGGGCCGGGCCGACCTGCCCCGACCCGACCCAATTATCTAACCCGACCCAGTAAGCCCTAGGGCTTTAGGGTTTCGGGTCCCGGGCCGGTTATTTTGTTAAAATGGGCCCGGTTAACCCGGCCCGGTCCAGGCCCGCCGGTTAACCGGCCCGGCCCGGCCCGGAAAATTAAAAAAAAAATTTGGATTTTGGGCCAAACTAGCAGTTGGCCCAATGGCTATATAGCCGTTTTTGGGTCCAAACGGCTAGTTTGGGCCCATTTAGTATAAAAAAAAAAAACTTTAAAAAATATTTTTTAATCCCCAAAAAGAATCTATAAATACCCTACAACTTCAAATCATTTTTCACACAATTTTTCACTCTCTCAAATCTCGTTCTCTCTCAAATCTCAATTCTCAATTCTCAAATATTCAATATATTTAATTTCTTAAAGTGTTCACTTTAATTTTTTAATTTTTCGTTTACAAAGTACGAGCGGAAGTTTCTAAAGTCGCAATCTTCGGATACTTCCAAAATTTGGTATTGTCGTTCCATCTCTTACGTTTAATTTTTATTTATTGTATTAATTGTTTAATATTTAATTTTATTATATTTGTGTATTTTGAATATTTTTAGTTTAATTTAATTTATATTATGGATAAATTAAAAAACCTCGCTACTAAAGGAGTTAAAATTTTTTGTCCCGGAAGCGGTAGTAGTAGTAAAAAGCGAATTACTAGCGGTAGAGGTAGTTCAAGTAGTAGATATACCCGTGTGCCTTCGCCTCCGGTACCGCTTGGTACACCTTTTGAGGAAGAAATAAATGTAGGTGCTCACGATATGGATTATGTAGAAGCTCAGGAAAATTACGGTATAGAAGAAGAAAGTTAATTTAGACGAAGATAATGAAAATATTGCTGAAACAACCGCAGTAGGAGATGCTAACGTTAGATCTGAATCAGTTAATCTCCCTTTCCGTCCTCCCAGTGCCCCAAAACCTCGTAAAAGAACTAGTATTGCATGGCAATTTTTTGAACGTATATCAGATATTGAGGTGCAGTGCAATATTTTTCAACAAATATATAAGCATAGAAGTGGAGGCAAGCAAGGGGGTACAGGTACGTTAATGAGACATATTGCTGAAGATCACAAAAAAGAGTTAAATATTGCAAAAGGTGGTGGGGATGTTGGTGGGTCAACGCAAACTAGAATGGACCCAGCAACCGGTCAAGTAGCAAAAAAGTATAATAAATTGAGGGACAGGGAAGAAATAGCTAAAATGGTAGCTGTGGGTTGCTTGCCTTTTAGTTTTCCTTCTTCTGATGCCTTTATTCGTTATATACAAGCAATTTATAATCCTATGTTTAATGGTATTCCTAGAACTACTTGTCGGTCTGATATTTATTAGACTCCATTCACAATATTGTTTTTATTTATCAACATTGTTAAAAAATATTCAATGTAGATTGTCCCTAACTTCTGATCTTGGTCGTGCTGTAAATAAAAATGATTATTTAACCGTTACTTGTCATTGGATGGATAGTAATTTCGTGATGCAAAAACGTATTCTTGCTTTTTTATATGATGAAGATCGTAAACATACTGGACAATTTATTGCTGATTCTATTGTTAAAATTGCCGGATATTATGGTATAGAAAATAAAATTTTATGTATTGCTTTTGATAATGCTTCTAACAACAAGACTGCTATAACAAAAATAAAATCTACGCTATCTCCGCCCTTGCCTGAAATTTTTCATATTAAGTGTGCATGTCATATATATAATTTAATTGTAAAAGATTGTTTTGAGTTTTTTGAGCTTTATATTGAAAAAATTTGTCTTGTCATTGGTTTTATTCAAGGAAATAATCGTAGATCGAGAATTAGAGAATTTAAAGTTAAATGTCAAGAAAATGGACTTACACCGATTTTGATGCCTGAGGAAATTGATACTAGATGGAATTCTACGTATGAATTTTTAAAAACTTGTTATAAATATAGAATTCCTATTACACTAGCGTTTAACCAATATTCTAGTTTGCTCCAACAATATAAAAATAAAGAAGGTTATAAAGAAGTTGTTGGCGCCATGTTTACGAAATTTAAAAAATATTTTTTCCCGATTCCCCCTATTTACTTGGTTGGTGCTATGCTAAATCCGTGCATGAAATATAATCATATGTGTCACTTTAGTACTCTTATTTATACTAACTTAGAAATAAATACTAACCATGATTCTGAACAAGTACAACCTGATTTGTGGACGGCTACGGCTGATGCAAAGGATTACATAGAAAAATTATATAATCACTATGCTGATTTATTTGATTCAGCCGTACCTACAAATATCACTCCAACTGTCGCTCCTTATCCTCCCGAGGAGCCATCATCTTCTAAAAGGCCGGCACATAGTGGTTTTTCTGATTCGTTTTATGATTTAAATTGTTGGAATAGTATTGATGAGAGAACTTACACATCAACTTATCGGGAAGAGCTGAAATATTATCTTCGGACGGCACCAGAGGATCGCAGACGACGGATCAACATGTTGGATTGGTGGAGGAATAATGAATCACAATATCCTGTGCTTTCAAGATTAGCTAGAGATATTTTGAATGTTCCAATGTCAACCGTTGCATTAGAGAGCGCCTTCAGTCATGGACGACAGCAGCTTGGAGACAATCGGCACTCATTGGGAAGCAATGCAATGAATGTTCTAGTTTGCCTCAGAAATTGGATTAGAGCGGAAAGAAGAAACCAAGGAATGGAACCGGAGTCGAGCGACGAGCTGAAACTTGAAGAAATTATGACTTCACGGGAGAACTCAACAGAATCAAGTCCAATGCATGGTTTTGCCCCCGTTGACTTCGACTATCCTATGCAAGTTCCCATTAATATTAACATGAATGAGTTGGAAAAAATGATGCATAATTTATAGATTTTTCATTCATGTAAATTATAAATTTTGGATCATTTTGCAATCAATAAAATTCCCCAAATTCATTCAGTCCTTAGTCGTTGTTTTTTATTTTTTTTTATTTAACGATTTAAAATTTTAAATTGAATTTCTAGTTTTCTACTTTAAATTAAAAACTTACTTCTAATATATTATTAATTTACTACCAAATATTATTACTTTATTATATTAAGTAGCATATGTTTTGTATATTTGTGCATATATCTTCTATAGAAGTGTATATTTAACGTATACATGTGTATATGTTTTTTAAATTAGTATATAAGTATATCTATACATATTGTAATGTATATATAATGTAGTATATTTTATAAGTAGTAGTATATATACATTGAATGGTGTGTATACACGTGTATATATCTTCTATAGAAGTGTATATTTAATGTATACATGTGTATATGTTTTATAAATTAGTATATAACTATACAAATATATATTGTAATGTATATACATTATAGTAAATTTCATTTAAAGTATTACATATACATAGAATAGAGTGAATGGATCTTCTATAGACGTGTATATTTAACGTATACATGTGTATATATTTTATAAATTAGTATATAACTATACAAATATATATTGTAATGTATATATATTATATATATCTCATTTAAAGTATTACATATACATAGAATAGAGTGTATATATGTGAATAGATCTTCTATAGACGTGTATATTTAACGTATACATTACTTTATGTTTTATAAATTAGTATATATATTGTAGTATATACTTTTTTTAAAGTAGTACATATATATTGAATGGTGCGTATATATGTGTATATATCTTCTATAGACGTATATCTTTAAAGTATACAAGTGTATATGTTTTATAAATTAGTATGTAACTATAAATATATACATATTGTTGTATATATATATATGTATATCACTATATTGTAGTATATATTTAATTTAAAGTAGTACATATATATTGAATGGTGCATATATATGTGTATATATCTTCTAAAGTAGTATATATTTAACGTATACATGTGTATATGTTTTATAAATTAATATATATATATATATATTGTAGTGTATATATATATATATTATACTATTATAGCATATGTTTTATTTAAAGTAGTACGTATAGTCATATATAATTATATATTGAATGGTACGTATATATGTGTAATTGTTTATACTTTATATATTTTTAAAAAAATATATATTGTATATTGGAGTGTATATAGTGTATATTGGAGTGTATATAGTGTATATTGGATTATTTATTTATTTTTTAAACAGGTTTGACCGGTTTTTAACCGGATTTGACCGGGTTTTGGTGGGTTTGACCGGATTGGGTTAAGTGGGCCGGGTTCGGGTGGGTTTTAATTTTTTTACTTTTTGACCCGGCTCGGCCCGGCCCGGTTAACGTCAAACCCGGCCCGTAACCGGCCCGAAACTCGGGTAAAATGGGAGGGTCGGTTCCGGGTTGGCCCTGCCCGGCCCGTTTGACACTCTTAGACAGAACTGAGCAGTTGGTGAGCCTTCTTTATTTTGGAAGTTCTTGTCTTTAGAACATTATTATGTTATTTTGGTATTGGGTCCAATGGGGGCCTTGTCCCAGTTTTGTTCTAGACTTATGATTGATCTTGTAATGTTAGAGATTTTGCGGACCTGTGTCAGATATTGTTAGATATTTATGGGTTTCATTTTGTACTGTTCAGTTGAAGCTAGAAATGACCATGATTCCGTTATTTTCTGCATTTTTCTTATTGTATATGAATATTGTGCATGATTATCAGGTATAGAAGGGTCCCCGAGCCTTCATGATTTTGGATGCTCGTCACGGCGAGGGCCTCGATTCGGGTCGTGACAATTATAGATCTATAGGGTGTATTGACTAGCTCAAAAGAATAACAAAGAGTGAGTCAGAGTAGTCAAGAATTGTTTTGAAGTGTACTAAAATGTGCCCATGTATTTTTACTTGCATTGTGTTCACTGTTATTATAAAATTCTCTCACCTATTTTGTATAAAAAAAGACTATTTTGGGTTGTTTCACATACCAGTACATTTTACATTGACCCCCTATATTTCAGGATCTGAGGCTCAGTCCCGGGGTCCCACTAAGCCATAGATCGTTGACAAATATTCCGAGTTGGTGAGCCTCCCTTATTTTGGAAGGCGTCTTGCTTTCATGTGATGTTTACATTTGGTTCTAGTTTATGATGTTTGTGCTCAGACTTGTTAAATATGTGTGATTGAGTTCAATTAATCAACTGCGCTGATTGGATGCCTGTTATCCTGCTGTTTTTTGTGGCAAAAAAAAAATTACAGAATGAACTAGGCAATAGAACTACTTTGAGAGGGATGAATCATGCTTGCTTAAGGTTCATTCTACAGATATAACTTAAAAAGGACTAATTTCCGAATTTAGAAACTACATTCTTCTCGGAATAGACTAAAAAGGATATGTTGTCACATCAACTGGAATGGATCTAGTAATATTTAATTGGAATATTACATACTTACTAGTGTTATATTTGTTAGGGGACCCAAAGCTACAACAGTAACCTTTCCTGGGTATAGACTGGCTTGTTGAACGATAAAGTCATCAGCATTCTGTTCAATAGGCTTTCCATCCACGCCATGAACAAAATCAACAATTCGAAGTTTTGTACCTTTCTTCACATTAAATTAAACAAAGTTAAGAAGAAACACTCATAAGGAAAAAATATTTCTAAGTTTGCTGCCAATTGTTATAAAATTAAAATGATTTATATAAAGTCATATTAATGTAAGTTTTTATTTATATACATAATAAATTATAACACAGTATATACACATCACACAACAAAATCATTAATTAATAATCTCTTAATTCAAAATATGCAACAAACTAATAATTTAAACCCAAAAGTAAAATGTAATCAAGTCCAAATGATTTGTTAAGTTTTTACATGCTAGCAAGTTCAAGTCGCGATATCTTGAATAAAAAAAACAGCCCCTATTTAGTCCCAATCTTTAATGAAGAAGGGAAGATAAAGGGGGCAAAACATTTTTGCCCTTATTGCTGCCATTATGCCATTAAACGTTTTTTCCTTTTATATGGGTTTAATACCCAAAACATTTTTGGCCTTAATGCAGACATTAAACCTGATTTTTTAATCCATTCTTTCCTTATTAATAGAAGACCAACAATTAAACCAAAATCACTTTTCTATAAAGTTTTTCCTTACTTTTCCAAAATGATTAATTAATCCGGCATGGTAGGGACCACAAATTTATTAAGTGAGGCTCTCAATTATGATATTAATTCGGTGATGAAAGAATTATCATACAATAGTAAATTATAAATTATTCTACTAAAAATTTGTAATTGCACTCCTCGATTCAAAATCTATCATTACATCTTATTTAACTCCCCATGTTAGAATTACCGACACCAATCAATTAAATTAAATTCTCTGAAAAATTTAATTCATTGATTAATTTAATCCTTTATTTATAATGCTTAACTTATTTTACATGAAGGATACAAAATCCACCTGAAGGGTTTTCACGTGAAAACTTATAAGCAACCATAAAGGGGTGTCTTCTATCCCAAGTCCGAGACATAGTTCTATCAACTAATTAATATTCCACTAAGCGATTCGTCATCAACCAACCTATCCTGAATATGTTGACTCACAAAAGAGTCTCAGCTTTTAATAGATTAAAATGATAAGACAAACCACATAGATCATAATAATTATATCAAGATTATGAGTATAAGTACATGTAATGGTCTAGAGAAATAGTTTATTAATATTCAGAACATAAACGAATATCTCTAATTGGTTCGTTCAATACATACGAAATGTACTAGCACAAGAAGTCGGGATACTACCACTCTCATAATTAAGACCAAATTATATTTTATCTCGTGCTACAATCATCAAGATGTTTTTCCTACCTCATCTTTGATTGTGAACGTTAATTTATTACTTATAAGAACCGACAATTTTAATCTTTCGTGCATGAGTTAGAATACTCCATTCACAAAATTGTCTACTATATAAGCAAAGGACACACATGTTAACACAATGATCTATTCAAACAAAAATTTTATTAATATAATAAATAGTCTTTACATGAGATGAAAATATAATACTATAACACATATTACATGGTTAATAGTATATCCTAACAGGTGGGACATAAGATGAAGATACGATACAATCATGAATTACATCATATATCAAGTATCTGGATCATAAGTAGAGAGACTCTCTGGCATAAACACAACATAGCATGAGTCCTTAGGATATACCATAGTGAGAAACATGAGTGCTTACATCACAAGTCGTATAACATAAGTTTGGAATTCATGAAGTCTAGGATTGAGACATGGACTTCTACTTGAAGCTATCACTTCTTATTTCAGAGTTGATATAGTCATGAGTTCGCACAACTTTATCATTTTGGCTAATCCCTACCTAAAATGAACTAGTAACATACGAAGGCATAGTTCCATAGAACCAAGCATAATTTGGGACACAAATTTATGGTTCACGAGCAACATAACATAGAGCTTGGATACTTGGAATATTGGATCACCGAAGGACATTATTGCTTCTAGTTTAGGGGTCAGGACATGACATGAGTTACATAGAGAGCTCAAACCTTAGACATAGGCAGGACTTGAATACATAAGACATTGGTAGATGTCCATTCTAATTGAAGTAGGAGGAGCTTGCTTGAATAAGAGTTGATTTATCATGATTCTTACTTGAATTTGAAACCACAAGAAAATTTGGGAACTACTTTAATCCGCCATCTCTCCCTTAGATCAAAGTCACACTCCTAAACTTGAGAATATAACCCCTTATCAAATCTATACCCACCTTTCTCAACACAAAGGGGTATCACTATGCACATAAACGCTAGATTCCCCTTAATGATTTTAATGTAAAGACACTAGATTCTTTCTAGGACATTCCCTTTCGAGACACTAATCATAGCTTTGTCTAACCCCCAAAGTCATTGACTTATGACTAACATTATCATGGGTATGGGCCTCCATGCTTCTAAACACCTAACACTCCATCTTCAACTCCTTAAAATAGAATAACACCTCTAATCACATAACTCAAAAAATAACAACATTTGTAAAACTATACCAAAGGCGCATATTGTCTTCTTATTTTTCCTCAATCAACTATAATGAGCACCATGCAACATCTCCCCAAAATTCTCCATACTACAAAACTCAAGAATGTGAACTAGGTATACAAGAATCTTATACATATATAAACCTTATCTAACAACATGCTTGTAACGCCCCGAAATATCATCCCGAGATGCCACACGATGCCCAAGGCTACACGTAGCCTCAAGCTAACCCTTTAAGCCAAAACACTACCCTTGTGTTCCATCACAACAACATACACGCTACGCTAAGGATATATATATAAGTACATATCATATCACCTCGCACATGGCACGGAATATCGTTAGACTGTACATAAATGGAATGTTTATACACAAACCAACCCAACAATACACTAGTCTGACATAGCTTTTATAAAGCAAAATCAACGAGCCATTGGGAAAAACCCCCAACTGGCTCAACAGACCAAAGGGATTACAAAACAACAACACCAAAACTAGCAACTTGGTCCTCGAACCATGAGGACTCGCCACTGAAGAAACGTAGATGCGACACTCGGATATAACTATCGCGGTTGCGGCTGAGTACCTAAAACTACATCATGGTAAGAATGTAGCCCATAGAGAAATATGTGGGTCAGCACAAGATACATACTGAGTATGTGGGGGCGCATGCAAAATATAAATAATATCATAAATTTCGTAAAAACGTACATACGGACCATAATGACACACCTGGATTAAGTGACATTGAATCATGCAACTCATAACATCATAGATAGGAAATGTAGGAGAAAAACCTCATAAATCATTATAGATCATCATAGGCAACTTGACTTACCACATCAAAAATCAGAGTGACTCGGTATTTCAATAAACATGACTCTTATGGATAGGGGAGTTTCCTATAATCGACAACCCCACGTGAGCTATGTGGAATACCAACATTTGAAACCCCCATTGGAGGGAGCGTAATACTCTTTGCCAGGGAGTACGACCTTAAAACTGCAATAATCACAATCGGGCTCTCTGGCCAATAATATCATCATCAAACAACCCTACGGTGGCACATAGGTTTGGGGAAATACCAAATTTCCCTCTCGGTGCTAAGTACTACTCCCCGACAAGCTCAGAACGCGTTAAAAAATCAACCACAGCATCACAAGGGTCTATCATAAATACCAAATCAAATCTCTTTCTCATTTATCAAATCATATCAATTTGTGGATTCCTAACTCAACACATTTTAGCTCAAAATATTTTAATCTTTCTCAACATCAACATGCTATCAATGCATCGACATTTGGATAAGGATATGAAGACTCAATACATAATATTTTCAACAATTTAACTCATCAAAACTATCCGAAAAATACCAAGACTCATTGCAACTTCAATATCAACATTTCTCAATTTGCCATCCAACTCTCATTTAAAGGTACTTGAGGCATCAACCCATAGTAGGGATATAGAATTTCCAATATCAATTATAAATTAATAATAAGGAAATAGTGAAATGATAGTATAAATCAAGGCTTAACAAATTAAATCATCATACTCTCATAATCAAATACTTTTTGGACATAATTCCATCTCAACATCATACACATATCGGATGACATAATCCCTAGCTCATGGACAATAATATAAGATATAAAATCATATTTTCAATTCATGGTAAAACATGTAAAATCTCATGTCAATGTAATTCAACAAAAATACCAGGCACAAGATCGAAAGGATAATCTTGTTCAAAGCCCAACATACCTAAAAATGGTAGATGAATATGAACTTCCAACTCCAGAACTTTATTCACGAAAATAAAGGGTGTTTCTCGAAGCCCTTAACATGATCAACTCGAATCGCAAATCAATTCGAAATTTCTACGTTCAATCAAGAGACATAGAAGGATGAAATTTAGAGTAGTAGGGTTGGGGTTTGAGCCTTAGGAAATTTTGGAGAAAAATGAGCTATTGAATGCTCTTAATGGACTTAAATTCATGGTTTACCCGGATGGATTGGAGTGAAAATGACCAAATACCCTTAAAAATCAAATAATGTCGAATCTGTCCTTTGGTGGAATGTTTTGATAGGCTGAAGTAGATCGACCATAACTTTTTTCTCCGATGGCCAAATTAGATGAAACCAATTTCATTGGAAAGAGGATTTTCAGATCTTTCTGTTTATATATAGTAGCTCACCCAGATCATTATGTACAAGGATTTATGATCGTTTGAAGTTGACCCTAAAATTCCCCTGGCCTCAGTATTTTTTTTCCTGCACATTTACTGTTCACCACTATTCACGATTAGATCGAAATGATCATAACTCATCTCTCGAGTGTCCGTTTTGGATGATCCACATATCGTTGGAAATCTTATTCGATGCTCTACGCGATGACGGGTCTCCTATCCAGAAATTCCACATAAAAAAAATTATTAATCACGATACAAAACAGAATTCAACACATTTTCGTCTGAGATTTTAACGGATTTTTTTTTCGGGGCATCACATCATCTCTCCCTTGGAAACATTCGTCCTCAAATGTTGATAGGTAGGTCAAGAATACTATGAAAATGAGTATATAGAGAAAAATCATCTTGCCCAAGCATTTACTCCATTCTAGATTTTTTTGAATATCGTAGAAAACACACAAACCAAGATAAACATAGCAATAAGGATTAAATCAAAAGAGAACGATACCTTTGACATGATCAGGATTCGTAGGAAAGAGGTGGGGATATTTGGCGCGGATATCCACTTCGGCTTCCCAAGTAGCACTCTCCATAGATTGATTTTACCAAAGCACTTTAACCAAAGGAACTTCCTTGTTTCTTAGCCTACGAACTTGAAAGGAAAAAACCTCAACCGGAATCTCTTCATATGAAAGACTATCTTGAATACCCGAGCTTTCGTACGGATCAATCACAAAAGAATCACCAATATACTTCTTAAGCATAGAAACATGGAAAACCGGATGGACGTTAGATAACTCCGCGGGCAATTCAACCTTATACGCTACCCTCCCAATGTGATCCACAATCTTATAGGGGCTAATATAACGGGGACTTAGTTTCCCTTTCTTCCCAAATCTCTTCACCCCTTTCATGGGTGAATCTTTAAAGTACACTAAATCACCAACATCAAATTCAAGGTCTTTCCTCCTTACATCTGTGTATGATTTTTGATGACTTTGGGCGGTTTTCAACCTTTCCCGAATTAACTTAACCTTCTTCATGGCCTCGAACACCGCATCCGGTCCAGTCGCGGCAGCCTCACCAACTTCAAACCAACCAATGGGTGATCTACACCTTCTACCATACAAAGCTTCAAACGGGGCCATTCCAATAGTAGCATGAAAACTGTTATTGTAAGCAAACTCCATTAATGCTAAGTGATCATCCCAACTACCTTTAAAATCAAGCACACAAGCCCTCAACATATCTTCTAAAGTATGAATGGTCCGCTCGGCTTGACCATCTGTTTGCGGATGGAAAGCAGAACTTAAATGAATTTGGGTAACGAGACCCTTCTGGAAAGATTTCCAAAACTTAGAGGTAAACTGAGTACCTCTGTCAGAAATAATAGCCAAAGAGATTCCATGAAGTCTGACGAGTTCCCTAATATATATTCAAGCATAATCTTCAGATGTATACGATGAATGCACAGGCAAGAAATGAGCTAATTTCGTCAGCCGATCTACGACAACCCAAATTGAATCATATGACGACGAGAAGGAGGCAAACCAACTATGAAGTCTATATTCACTTCTTCCCACTTCTAACTAGGAATGCTAAACTCTTACATCACGCCACTGGGTTTTTGATTCTCTATTTTAACCTGTTGACATGTGGAACACTTCGCCACAAATTCTTCTATGTTCCTTTTCATACCGTTCCACCAATTAATTTTCCACAAATCATGGTACATCTTGGTAGCACCAGGATGGATGGAGTATCGCGTACCATGCGCTTCCTCCATAATCCTCTGCTTCAAGTTATCAACATCAGGAACACATAGTCTTTCTCGGAGTCTCAAAACGCCATCTCCCCCTTGGGAGAAAACCTCCACCTTTTGGTCTTTAACTGACTCTTTTAACCTGACCAAGGTAGGATCCCTGTCTTGCTTTTCCTTCACTTCCGAAACTAAAGAGGATTCGGAACCACTTTGCACTTCTATACTACCCTCAGCATCACCAAACAACCTAACCCCCAATCTAGCCAAACGATGTACCTCACGGTCCAGCTCCTTCTTACCAATCTCCACATGTGCTATGCTACCCATGGACTTCCGACTAAGGGAATCTACAACTACATTGGCCTTGCCCGGATGATATAGCATGCTTATATCATAATCTTTCAATAGTTTTAACCATCGTCTCTGCCTAAGATTCAACTTCTTTTGGGTGAATACATACTGCAAGATCTTATGGTCCGTGAAGACGTCGACATGGACACCATACAAATAATGTCTCCAGATTTTCAAAGCAAAAACCACGGCAGCTAATTCAAGGTCATGGGTAGGATAATTCTTCTTGTGAGGCTTTAGCTGCCTGGAAGCATAAGCTATAACCATGCCCTTTTGCATCAATACACAACCCAAACCAACTCTGGAAGCATCACAATACACCACAAAACCATCAACACCGTCAGGCAAAGTCAACACAGGGGCTGAAGTGAGACGAGTCTTCAACTCCTGAAAACACTTCTCGCAAGATTCGGACCACAGGAACTTTACTTTCTTTTGGGTCAAACGGGTTATAGGAGACACAATAGATGAAAACCCTTCAAAAAAATGACGATAATAACCAGCTAGACCCAAGAAACTTCGGATATCAGAAGGAGAAATAGGTCTAGGCCAACTCTTTATAGCCTCTATCTTTTGAGGATCAACTCTAATACCTTCGGAAGAAACAACATGACCCAAGAAGGCTACAGAGTTCATTCAGAACTCACACTTACTGAACCTAGCATACAACCGATAAGTTCGAAGAGTTTCCAGCATGATTCGGAGATGATCCACATGATCACCCTCACTTCGGGAGTAAATAAGAATATCATCAAGGAACACTATTACAAGTAAATCCAGATATGGTCGGAATACACGGTTCATAAGATCCATGAAAGCCGCTGGAGCATTAGTTAACCCAAAAGACATCACTAGAAATTCAAAATGATTGTAACGGGTTCGGAAGACTATCTTGGGGATAGCACATTTCCTAACCTTAAGTTGGTGATAATCGAATCTGAGGTGTATCTTTGAAAAGTAGCTCGCACCTTGCAATTGATCAAATAAATCATCAATTAGAGGAAGCGAATATTTATTCTTGATAGTAATCCTATTAAGCTGCCGGTAATCAATACACATCCGTAAAGAACCATCTTTCTTACGCACAAATAGTACAGGTGCACCCCACGGGGACACACTAGGTCTAATAAAGATTTTTTCTAAAAGATCTTTCAATTGCTCTTGCAACTCTTTAAGTTCCGCGGGAGCCATGCGATACGGAGGAATGGAAATAGGTTGAGTATCGGGAAGAAGGTCAATCCCGAACTCTATCTCTCTATCAAGAGGTACTCCAGGGAGATCTTCTGGAAAGATATCAAGAAACTCATTAACAACATTAATTGACTGAATGGTCGGGGTTTCAGACTTAGTGTCTTTAACCTAAACCAAATGGTGGTTGCAATCCTTGGAAATCAACTTCCTAGCTTTGAGATAGGATATGAAACGACCCTTAGGAATCACAAAACTCCTGGACCATTCGAGGATAGGTTCATTAGGAAACAAAAACTTACCACACGGGCACAACAATCAATAGACGCATAGCATGAGTGAAGCCAATCCATACCCATAATGATATCAAAGTTAACCATATCTAGCTTAATCAAATCAGCATACATAACCTAATGAAAGACAGTAATGGGACATTTCTTATATACTCGCTTAACAATGACAGACTCTCCTACCGAAGTAGAAACAAAAATAGGCTCAGAAATTAGTTCAGGATCCATTTCAAAATTTACAGCAACCAGAGGTGTCAAATAAGAAAAACTCAAACCGGGGTCCATCAACACATAGACGTCAAAATAGAAAACACGGAGCATACCAGTGACAACTTCAGGAGAGTCCTCCTTCTCCTAACGAGGTGGTATAGCATAGAAACAATTCTGGCATAAACCACCAGAAATACTAGATGAAGCACCTTGAGGAGGAACTGGACGGGTTGCGGGAGGCGGGGCACTGGTAGCCTGACTCTGGGGACGGGCATCACGACTTTGTTGTCTGGCATACGGGGAGTCTCTAAGTATGTGGCCCTACTTTCCACAACCAAAAAAGCCCCGCTGCCCCATATAACACTCCCCAAAATATTTTTTACCACACTTATCACACGAAGGAGGATGAGGCCGGTTTCTTACACTGTCCTGAGACCTGGAAGGTACCGACCTATTCTTGAGCTCCTGCCTACCCCGATATACGGGAGCACTAGCTGAATAAGGCGCAGGTATACATGGACGTCTCTAAAACTGAGGGCGACTCCCTCCGGAGTATCTAGTCTGACCAGACCCCTGTTGCTCCGATTTGACTCTCTTAATCCCTCTTATTCTTGATCTTTCCTTTATCTTGTCTGACTGAATCTGTTGGGTGTGAATCATTAACCTAGGAAGATCAATCTCCCAGTTGATCATAGCAGATCAACACTCTTTCACCACATAACTCGACACATCAGTTAGCAACTTGCTCATACTAGTCCTCGAGTCATCCATCATATTGGGAGCGTACTTCGATAGCTGATTAAACATAAGACAATACTCCTTAACCGACATGGAGCCTTGACTCTATTTCATAAACTCCTCTATCTTAGATTCCCATAACTCAAGAGGAAAGAATCTATCCAAGAAAGTATCTTGGAACAATTGCCAAGTCACCGGAGAGGTATCTTCCTCTCTACCCTTATTCCATATCTGCACCCAGTCATAGGAAACATACTTCAATCGATAAGAATCCAGCTCCACACTTTCTTCCTCGATCACGTGCATAATCTGTGTAATTTCTACATTTTATCAACATACATCTGCGGGTCCTCACCTTCTCTCGACCCATGAAACTCTGGCGGATTCATCCGCATAAAGTCACGACTTCGTGCTGCTGCTGAATTATTTTCTTGCGGAGGTGAAGCGTTGGCTTGATTATTAGCGGTAACTGCCTAGGCTAGCGTCTGAAAAGATGCCCAAAATTCGACATGGGATACCGTCTCATGTAATGGATCAACGGGTTGAGGTTGGTTGTTGTTTCCGCTAGCTCGACGTGGATGCATTTTCTATCATAAGAATGCACGAATCAATAGCAGAAGGAAATAGTTGTAAGCATGATAGAATCTTATAGAAAGAAAGAAACGACTTTTCCTAGAAAGCCCCGCAGCCTCTTGATCATAGGTGTGGCGCGCTACACACCGATGCTCAAGACTCTACGTAACGCGGCTTGTCAGACTCCCTAGGACTCTTCACAACCTTAGGCTCTGATACCAAGTTTGTAACACCTCGAAATATCATCCCGAGATGCCACACGGTGCCCAAGGCTACACGTAGCCTCAAGCTAACCCTTTAAGCCAAAACACTACCCTTGGGTTCAATCACAACAACATACACGCTACGCTAAGGATATATATATAAGTACATATCATATCACCTCGCACATGGCACGGAATATCGTTAGACTATACATATATGGAATGTCTATACACAAACCAACCCAATAATACACTAGTCTGACATAGCCTCTATATAGCAAAATCAATGAGCCAATAGGAAAAAACCCCAACAGACTCAATAGACCAAAGGGATCACAAAACAACATCACTAAAACAAGCATCTTGGTCCTCGAACCATGAGGACTCACCACTGAAGAAACGTAGATATGACACTCGGATATAAGTGTCACGGCTTCAGCTGAGTACCTAAACCTACATCATGGTAAGAATGTAACCCATAAAGAAATATGTGGGTTAGGACAAGATACGTACTGAGTATGTGGGGGCGCATGCAAAATATAAATAATATCATAAATTTCGTAAAAACGTACATACGGACAATAATGACACACCTGGCTTGAGTGACATTGAATCATGCAACTCATAACATCTTAGATAGGAAATGTAGGAGAAAAACCTCATAAATCATTATAGATCATCATAGGCAACTTGACTTACCACATCAAAACTCAGAGTGACTCGGTATTTCAAAAAACATGACTCTTATGGACATGGGAGTTTCCTATAACCGACAACCCCACGTGAGCTACGTGGAATACCAATATTTGAAACCCTCGTTGGTGGGAGCGTCATACTATTTGCCAGGGAGTACGACCTTAAAACTACAATAATCACAATCGGGCTCTCTGGCCAATAATATCATCATCAAACAACCCTACGGTGGCACATAGGTTTGGGGAAATACCAAATTTCCCTCTCGGTGCTAAGTACTACTCCCCGACAAGCTCAGAACGTGTTAGGAAATCCACCACAACATCACAAGGGTCTATCATAAAGACCAAATCAAATCTCTTTCTCATTTATCAAATCATATCAATTTTTGTATTCCTAACTCAACACATTTTAGCTCAAAACATTTTAATCTTCCTCAACATCAACAAGGTATCAATGCATTGAACCATAACCGAATCGAAATTTGGACAAGGATATGAAGACTCAATACATAATATTTTCAACAATTTAACTCATCAAAACCATCCGGAAAATACGAAGACTCATTGCAACTTCAATATCAACATTTCTCAATTTGCCATGCAACTCTCATTTAAAGGTACTTGAGACATCAACCCATAGTAGGGATATAGAATTTCTAATATCAATTATAAATTCATAATAAGGAAATAGTGGAATGATAGTATAAATCAAGGCTTAACAAATTAAATCATCATACTCTCATAATCAAAAACTTTTTGGACATAATTCCATCTCAACATCATACACATATCGGATGACATAATCCCATAGCTCATGGACAATAATATAAAATATAAAGCCATATTTCCAATTCATGGTAAAACATGTAAAATCTCACGTCAATGTAATTCAACAAAATACCGGGCACAAGATCGAAAGGATAATCTTGTTCAAAGCCCCACATACCTAAAAATGGAAGAGGAATATGAACTTCCGTCTCCGGAACTTTATTCACGAAAATCAAGGGTGCTTCTCGAAGCCCTTAACATGATCAACTCGAATCCCAAATCAATTTGAAATTTCTACGGTTCAATCAAGAGACATAGAAGGATGAAATTTGGAGTAGTAGGGTTGGGGTTTGAGACTTAGGAAATTTTGGAGAAAAATGAGCAATTGAATGCTTTTAATGGACTTAAATTTATGGTTTACCCGGATGGATTGGAGTGGGAATGACTAAAATACCCTTAAAAAATCAAATAATGTCGAATCTGTCCTTTGGTGGACTGTTTTGATAGGTTGAAGTACATCGACCATAACCTTTTGCTCCGATGGCCAAATTGGATGAATCCAATTTCATTGGAAAGAGGACTTTCAGAGATTTATGTTTATCTATAGTATCTCACCCAGATCATTATGTACAAGGAGTTATGATTATTTGAAGTTGACCCTAAAATTCGCCTGGCCTCAGTATTTTTTTCTTGTTCACCACTATTCAAGGTTAGATCGGAATAATCATAACTCATCGCTCGAGTGTCCATTTTGGATGATCCACATATCGTTGGAAATCTTAGTCGATGTTCTACGTGATGAAGGGTTGCCTATCTAGAAATTCCGCACTGAAAATTATTAATCACGATAAAGAACAGAATTCAACACATTTTCTTCCGAGATCTTAACGAATTTTTTTTCTCGGGGTATCACAATGCTACCTGGGGGTTCAACTAATTCTGATATACCTACACTCTTACCTATTTAATTATTCAACCACAGTTCATTATTTTAACACTAGTCCTCATGCACACATATACCTCACAATTACCACTTAAACTTTTCATAAATTATCAACCTAGGCTCTTTCACAAATCATATCAAACCTATTAATTCTTTCCCACAAAACATACATCATTAATCTTAAGCTACTATCCTTTTCATCACAAACTACATCAAAAGTTAAAGCCTATAGTCTACAATCAATCATGTACCACCGATAAAACATGCCTCATACTATACTAGTCCATCACATTGGGGAATTTCAGTTAACTACTACCTACAATCACATCTTCTCTATAACATTACTACCACACCTCAAAATCTACTACATACCTTATCATATTAAGTCTACTTGCCCATGCATACATTCTCACTATCACTAAATTCCATAAACACCAATCAGTCTCTACCTATAATATATTGACTAGTCTACTCCTTTCCATTCACAACCTATAACTAATTTCTGTAACCACCATAACTATCCATTCTAGGCTTCTTTCCTAATTTGAATCAATAATAATCATAGCCAAATACTTCCTTCACAAACTATCATTCAATCTATAAATTTTCCTATAACATTAGCCAACCACTATAAAAAGAAAAACTACCCCTCAATCAGAGGGTTATACAACTAAAACTACTTATTTACAATAAAGTCTCCCTCACTCTAACCACTAACCTTATGACTTCATGTCACCAACTTATGGACGATCTCACTACTAATAGGTCATGACACTTTAACATACACTACTACTTGGGTGGAAATACAGTTCCAACATTCTTCCACTCATCATTACCCTTATGCATGACATCTGCAATAAGAAATTTGAAAAGGAGACTGGATACACTTCGTACCTTAGGCTGAAAAGCACAATTTCATCAAGATAAATGTATACACTCGAATTAATGGACCTTGAAGCACTAATGGACTCCTCTCAAGTCCCTGTTCTATATCATAACTTTTTAGGTAACTCAATCAGAGAGAACCACATCACTGGGGGATCTAGATTCTTAGACTTATATCGCCTCGATAATGAGGCATGGCCCATGAAATTATAACAAGAAAGGAATTTGGATAACTTTCTTATAGGCGATGCTATAGGATGAACTAGAGTATGAAATAATAAGAAACAACTCCTAAATGCCCGGTAGCTTCCTGATTATAAGTGTGGTGCACAACACACCTATAAGTAAGACTCTACTAGACACGACTTCACAGACACCCTAGGACCATAAACCATGCTCTGATACCAAGTTTGTCATGACTCAAGCCGAGGCCCTGGACGAGACGATCATCCCAAACCATGATGGACTAAGCGCCCTTTAACATCTGGCAATCATGCACAACATTCATATTCTATAAAAAATGCGGAAAAGTTAATAAAATTGAAACATGGTCAATCTCTTAATTCAACTGATCAATACAAAATTAAATTCATACAATTCAAATAATATGACACAAGTCTTCAAAATCTCTAACAATGTGAAAACCAACATCTATCTAAAAACTGGGACAAGACCCCCAGTCGGACCTTGAGACAAAATAAAAAAACAATATCCCATAAACTAAGCTTCCTGAAATAAGGAAGGCTCACCAGCTACAAACTTCTGATAAAACAACTCTACTGCTTAGCGGGACCCCAGGAATGTGCCTCAGATCCTGAAATATAGGGGGTTAATACATATATACTGGTGCGTAGAGCAATCCAAAATAATGTGATTTTATATAACATAAGTGATAATATTTCATAAAACGTTATACATGAAATAATTTAAAAATACATGGGCAGTTTCAAATGACTTTAAAACAATTTGTAGTTGTAACTTCTTTCTTAGTTTTACTTCTGAGTTAGGTGGTATACCTTACAAGTCTGATATTCCACAGGATATATGGAATCCGCCCTTGACTCGGCGTCCAAGCCTCTAACCCAAGTTTTTCATAAATGTTGGAGTTACTGATTCTAATATGCCACAGGGCACTAGGCCAATGTATAATCCCTTTTTGGGGACAAAATAACCCATATCGGCAAAACACAGTTTCTAGCAATGAACCCTTACACTCAAACGCCTTCTTTGGGTAATTACCTAACATCTCTTAAGCCCATTTTTAATATTTTAAAACATGCATCTTTCTGAAATCAAATTCAGAAAATCTGAGTGAAAGCTGACTTCTATTCTATTCTGAGTCTGTTATGGCATTACCTATTTTGGTATCATCATACTAAGACTTGCAAGTCATATGTCTAAGATATCTAGTATCATGTTACAGTCCTTTCATTTAACCCAATTGTTTGGACCACCGAATTATTCAAATTGTACAAGAGAATTTGTTTATCGAAGTACATGAAAACTTATGCAAAGATTGTCTCTATAAATTCTTAAACATGTGATGGTCATTTACTTCGTAGGAAACCATGCAATTATTTCACTAATTATTGTTAATATTTATAAAAAATATAACACCCCCGCTTCAGTTTATAACCAATATCAATCCTTAAACAATAGTAAAAAACGTTTATGCCATGCTTCTAAATATGAATTTCAATAATTCATAATGCATGAAAATCAACTGATGTCATAACAAGAGAGGGAGTTTAGATATTCATGCTTTCAATTAAAATTTCAAACTGAAAACACATATATAAATATATACGAGCAAATTCAATTTTAGGAGTAGGTATCAAGACCAAAACATTATCATCAAAAGGGTTCACAATGCATATTTGTTAATGTAAATTCAAAACCATTAATAAGTATATGATTTCGTACTTTAAACCTTACTTAGAACGATTTCAACATTCCCATGTAGTTTAGGAAAACCCCACGTACCTTATGCTCCCTAGTTAAAGAATATAACCCTAATCCTTACACTTTTCTTGGGAAATCTTGGATTGAAAGGCTTAAATTCTTGCCTTGAAGGAAATCTTAATTTCTCCTTGTTCTTGAGAGTGGAGAGGGTTTTGAGATGTTAAAAAGTGATAGAAGATTGATTATAATGCTTAGTGTATGATTTAAACTCGCGGGGGAGGTTTTTGGATTGAGTAAAAGACCAAAATACCCCTAAAGAAACCAAAGAAAATTGCAGAAATTCTTCAGCTGACGACCAAGGTTGATGTCCCATCACTTAGGGGACGACTCTTCACCTAAGTCGTCACTTTCAGGCTGGAATTTTCCCCTTACAGTCCTAGGCTGATGACTAGAGCTGATGGGTAGTCTCTTAGTTGATGGATCGTTAGCTTAGTCGTCACCTAAGTGGTGGCTTATCAGCATAGTCGTCACTTAGTTGACAGACAGATACTTTGAAGTAAAATGAGCATAACTTTCTACTCCGATATCGTATTAAGGTGAAAGTAGTTGCGCTGGAAAGAGTACTCAAAGATATTTCTTTTGGTATACAGTAGGCCACATCTCATTATGTACATGGAATAATGTTCATTTAAATTTGAAACAAGGTGAAGCATTAACTAAAACTTAATCGATAGAAACGTTCTCAACTCGTCTTTGAGTTTGGAGTTATTTGTGACCTCGATTCATATTCAAAGTTATTAACACACTATAGAATTATTGGGTTTGGGTCTATACGGATAGGAATGACAGTTTGCATTCTATCTCGAAAAATGCAGGGTGTTGAATTTTTTGTTCTTTTTTCAAAAAACTCAACTGTGATTTACAAATCATTGAGTGAGTTCGTAGTTTGATAAGTTTGAGTTACCATCATTGGGCTAAAATTTGAACCGTCCTTCCTATCTGTATAGGCCCGAACCCAATGATTTTTATTTAAATATAAGTGTGAATATCAATTTCTTGAACAATTATTTTGGGGGGAAACATCTTTGAAGATGGATTGAGGCCGTAGAAATCTCCTATCTCAAAGTTGATTTGAGAACTTTCCTACCGATTGAGTTTTAGTACACGTTCTTACTTAGGTCAACTTCCAACGACCTTTACTCCTAGAATAGAATGTGTTAGGTGGATTGATATATATTCCGAATTAAAGTTCCTTGAGTCTTCTTTCCAATGCATCTCACCTCTCATCAATCTGAGTTCAGAGTAAAAAGTTATGGACGTTTTAGTGAAATGTTGTTTAGGGTGCGTGATTGGCCTTGTGATACGAAACCCCCCTCACCCCCGCACCCTTAAATTCATCCTAACTAGTAGAAATCTCCCAAATCCTTCATTCTATTCCTCGCAAGAACTTCAAGAAGAATTTTCCAATTCCAAGGCTTGTATAGATCCATTAAAGGTTATATGGAGGAACCAAAGGGTCGAGAAAGCTACTTGGGAATCGGAGGACATGAAAGCTAGATATCCCTTCCTATTTCTATCTTAGAACGAGGTTACTTGAGATATGAATCCTATATTTTCTCTATATCTATTTGATTTCATTCATTAGTTCCTTCAATGTTCTTTATTGCATCGTTCTAAAAGTGGCCTATGTCTCATTTGGGGACGAATGATCCCAAGGTGGGGATGATGTAACACCCCAAAAACTTTAGAACCTCTATGAACCAAACATTGTATAGAATGCAAGTACACTTGAAAACAAATTCCATGCCTTTGTAGCATTGGAAGTGACTTATACATGTATTAAGTGCTCAAGTAACTCAAAACTCTTGGCGAAGTCAAAACCTCTCTTACCAAAACCTATGTTTTACCGACATAGGGATGTTCTACCTTATTTGGATGATGAATAGTGTCCTTAACATGAGGATAATATGGTGGCTCTAGTATATTTTTTATTTTTGCCTAGTCTCAGTACGAGCAGCAAACATTGACTGAGGCCCCACGGTTTGGAGATTACCTACCCATATAGATTGTGGATTACTAGATGACGGTGAAAAGCTACATAGTTTAGGATTAAATTTTAATGGTTATGTCTTTATGCCCCATGTCCCCGATCCCCTACTTTATTATTATTATGGATGTTTAAATGAGTTATGACTTGATTTATAAGATATTTATTTCCCTTTCCCTGAGTTGCATGTTAGTGCTCGTCGTATTGACCGTCCCCAGATGCTTCATTGAATCATTATGTAGGTTTGGAGGAACTTTCCTGTGGTTCTTTGGAAACAAGTCCATATAAAAAGGGGGTTCAACATTTAAATAAAGTAACATCCATGTATTAAAAACAAAATCGAATCAATTACCCAAAACCTGTCTACGAAGCCTCTAACTTTAAGAATAACTCCTAAGTCGGTACATGGCCCACAACTATTCCATGAAACTATAAAATACTGGAACAAAAATAGAAATGAATAGTAACGTTGCCTTCCGTATGACGGAAGGATCTTCACTTCTCAACTACTGTCCAAATGAGAATACAAAAAACCTAGTGTTGTCCTTGTTCTTCAACTTCTAAACACATATTTCAAGAATTTTGGTAGGAACTTCTTCATATGATAAATAATCCTCCACCCCACTATCTTCTATAGGCACCACAAAGGAAGGGTCACTCATACATTTCTTTAGCATGAACACATGAAACACAGGATGGACTGATGCTAAGCTCACTGGTAAGCCCAATTTGTAAGAAACATTCCCGACTCATTTAATAAATTGATATGGACCAATATAGGGAGGATTGAGCTTCCCCTTTTTTCAAACCTCATAACTCCCTTCATTGGAGAGACTTGAAGGAACACCCAATTACCAACCTCAAATTCTGGTTCTAGTCATCTCAAATCCACACAAGACTTTTGGCAACCTTTAGAAGTCCTCAGTATTTCTCAAATAACCTTGAATTTCTCCATTGCTTGATGCACAAGATCAGGCCTAAAAAACCTTATCTCACCCACCTCATACCATCTAACTGGAAAACTACACCTTTTACCATAAAGGGCCTTAAAAAGAACTATTTGAATGTTGGAACGATAACTATTGTTATAGGTGAACTCAATAAGTGCCAAGTGATCCATCCAACCACCATTAAAGTCAATCAAACAGGTCCTTTGTATATCTTTCAAAGACTGAATAGTATGCTTTTCTCTCCCATCCATTTGAGGGTGCAAGGTGTTGCTACCTGAATCCCTAACTTTTTTTTAAAAGACCTCTAAAACTGAGAAGAAAACTACGTACCTTAGTAGGATATGATAGACACCGAGGGCCTATGCAACCAGACTATCTCCCAAATGAATAACTTCACATAATCCTCTCCCAAATCATTAATACTCACCTACAAAAATTTGGTTGACTTGGCCATCCTATTAATAATGACCTAAATGGATTTATACTGATTTCGGGACCATGAAAGACTGGTACCAAAATCCATGTTAATCATCTCCCACTTCTACATGGGTAAGGCTATCTTATAGAAGGTGTCATCCAGTCTCAAATGTTCAATCATGACGTGTTGATAATTTAATCACTTGGCAACAAAATTAGAAATATCTCTTTTCTTGTTATTTCACCAATACATCTTCTTTAAATCATGATACATTTTTGTTAAATGGGGATAAACCGTATATCTAGACACATGAGCTTCGGTCAAAATCCTCTCTCGTAGCCCATATACATCGAGAACACACAATCTCCCTTGATACCTTAGGACACTATGTCCCACAATTTCAAAAGCCATAATTCATTATTGAATCACATCTTTCTTGATTTTCATAAGTATCGAATCGCAGACCTATTTCTCCTTAACTTCGGCCCCAAGAGATGACTTAGCTACTTCATAGAATACTACACCTCATTCCTTGGAGTTCGAAAGTTAGATATCCCATTCAGTGAATATCCTTCACCAGTCTTCTATTTATCTCTCAACACGGGTAGACTCCCCATGGACAACCTGATAAAAGCATCAATAACAATATTAGCTTTTCGTTGGTGTTAGTGCATACTCATGACGTAATCCTTTAGAAATTCAAGCTACCTCCTTTGCCTGAGGTTAAATTCTTTTTGGGTGAATACATATTGCAAGCTCTTGTGATCCGAGTAGATGTCCACATGCACTTTATTCAAATATTGAGCCAAAGTTTCAACGTGAATACCATAATTGCTAATTCTAAATCATGAGTTTTATAATTTCTGTCATGAAGCTTAAGTTGCCTGGAAGCATAAGCTAAACCTTTCCATGTTGTGTTGGGAAAGAACCAAGTTCCACCCGGGATGTATCACAATATAAACCAAATCTCTCAATACCTTCAGGAAGTGTCAAGACAAGGCAATAGTCAAGCGATTTTTGAATTTCACTAACATCCCTCACAAGTGTCAGACTATAGAAACCTTACCTTCTTCTGGGTTAATCTTGTTAGTGGAACAACTATAGATGAAAAACTTTCCACAAATCTTCTATAATAACTTTCCAGATCCAAAAAGCTCTTAATGTCAGTTGGAGTCACGGGTTTAGGGCATTTCTGTACCCTCTCAATCTTTTGGGGATCCACTTTAATCCCTTTACTAGAAGCAACATGCCCAAGTAAAGGCACAACACTCAATCCAAACACCCTATTCATAAGATCCATCGATAAATACTATGAGAAACAAATCTAGAAATTATCTAAACACCCTATTCATAAGATCCATGAAAGAAGTAGGAGCATTAGTCAATCCAAATAACATGACCAAGAATACATAGTGGCCATAACGGGTCAGAAAGAAAGTCTTGGGAATATCAGCTTACCTAATATTTAGCTTAAGGTAACACGAACAGAGATCTATTTTAGAGAAATACTTATCACCCTGAAGCTGGTCGAAGAGATTGTTTACTCTAGGAAGAGGGCACTTATTTTTCACGGTGGCTTTATTCAGTTAGTTGTAGTCTATGCACATAAGAAGGGACCCATTTTTATTTCATATGAAAAGTACACGAACGAAGATCTATTTTAGAGAAATACTTATCACCCTAAAGCTGGTCGAAGAGTTTGTTAACTCTAGAAATAAGTTACTTATTTTTCACGGTAACTTTATTCAGTTGGTTGTAGTCTATGCACATATGAAGGGACCCATTTTTTTCATATGAAAAGTACTGAAGTAACTAGGATGGATAAAACCCTTATCAAGGAGGTCTTTTATCTGGTCCTTTAACTCTTTTAGATCTGCAGGAGACATTCTATATGAAGAAATGGATATAGGATGGGTATTGGTCAATAGACCAATCCCAAATTCTATCTCTTATCAAGAGGAATTCGAGAAAGGTCATCGAGAATGACTTTGGGAAACTTATTAAAAACAGGAACAAACTGCAAGGAGGGACTTTAAGATTTAGAATCTTTGACTTAGACCAAATAGTGTAGACACCCTTTAGATATCAACTTTTGGGCTATATGATAAGAAATGGACTTTCCCTTAGGTGCTTTGGAACTCCCTTCCACTCTATCGCTAGTTCATTAGGAAAATGAAAGGAAACCATTCTAGTTCCACAGTCTAGGGTAGCATAAAATGAGTGAAGCCAATCTATTCCTAAGATTACATCAAAATCCACCATATCAAGCTTATTAGATCTTCCATAGTGGCTTGGTGAAAGATAGACACAACACATTTCCTATAGACTCTCCTAGCAATAGTGGACTCACCATCAGGGTACAAACTGAGAAGAGATCAAAAATATTTTTGGGACCAAAACCAAAGTGTGCATCCACATAAGGTGTCTCATGGTAGATGGTGGAATCAAGAACATGAAGTACATAAACATCACGGGAGAAAAGATGTAACATACAGGTAATAACATCGAGAGATGCCCCAGAATCCTGTTGAGTAGACAACGGATATAGATAAATGACCATTCCTTATCCCTGAAGTAGTACCCTTTGAGCTGGAGTTGAAGATGTAGAAGTCGGGGTATTATTATCCCCAAGAGCACTCTTAACTACGGGACAGTCCCACTGCCTATGACATGGATTCACACAACCAAACCATAAATTACTTTCTAAGAAATGAAACCCATGATAAATCTTCACATTACTGTGACAAGTAGGGTAAGATGGTGCCGACAAAGCTACATTGGCCTGAGACTGGTCACCCTGCACTCTAAAGACATCACTTTCCTGAAATCATTGATCACCCGATGGTTTAGGGACTGGATCACTAGATTCTAGATATGAATTACCCCAGAATTTTGTCTTGAACCACTGTCTGCCCCCTTTCCCTCTATGTTGCTAATACATATCCTGATTTATATGTTTAGCCCTTTTATTCTGTCTTTTTTCTACCCCTTCTTGCTTTTTTTCTCATCCTCTACTTTTTTCATATAAACCAACAACCTGGATATGTCCTTGGCACTGTTCAGCTTGGCACCTTTACACTCTAGTACCAAGTAGCTTGAAAGACTTGCAACAAACTTCTTCATTTTGGACCTCATATTAGACACCAACTAAGGAGCATAGTGGGACAACTAAGTAAATTTCATAGTATACTTCTTAACACTCATCTTGCCCTGTTTCAATTTTACACACTCCTCATCCTTAACTTCTCTTGATTCCCAAGAAAAGAAGTGATCAAGGAAGGCATCAAGAAATTTCTCCCTAATAGCAAATTAAACATATTCACTCTTAATAAACTTTGATTCATCATACCACTCATAAACTAGTGAAAGGTAGGGGGATTCAGCTGCATAAACTAGCCAACTTGAGTTGCATCAGAAGAACCATTACCATTGCCAATATTATTTGACCACCGAAACTAAGATGATACAATCTAAGCTAACATTTGAATCACCTATATGACCTAAACATTTGAAACCTCTACTTATAGGTATTGTGGGTATGGTTGGTATCGGTCCTAGAAGCTTAGTGAGGACTGGTTAGGGCCGGGGGAACCCTAGGAGGAGGAGTGAAATTAAAAGGACGGTCTCCATAGTGTTCTTGCATCCCATAGGTAGGGTGGACCTCCTCGGCATTTGGCCCAATAGGGATAGAGGTTCACACTGAATTCCTATAGATATTAGATCTTCGAGGAGGAATAATCTGAAAAGTGCAAAAGTAAGGTTTATGTAAAAGTCAGGGAGGCCTTAGAAAATATGTAATTTTCCCATTAAGTAACTGTTACAAAACATAGGCATGTAGGTGCAGGTTTATGCGAGGTGGGACGAACTTAAAATGAAAAACATTACTACATGGACTGAGTTAGGATATGTTATGTTCAACCCTCCTGCAGTATTGCCACCCTTATAGGAAGAGCGGTTATAAGAAAATTTGTACTTTATTTAGTGAATATTTTCAATATCACAACCCTAATTTTTGGACATTATAAAGAACAAAGCCTTAATAATCATACGATACACCAATTCAAAAGGGGTTAATCTAAGATATATCAATATCAAGTTTATCTAAATTCAATATTTTCTATGTAGAGCATGAGTGTATATGTAAGGTATATGAGTCATTTTTTTCTAATTGTTCCTCAACATTGACTTAGACATGTATTTAGGAATTCAAAAGGATGGACACTATCAAGATATGAATCAGGGCCCTAGTCATGACAGGCATCCCAAATCCATGAAGGCCTGAGAAGAACCCTTAATATTTTATCATAAGCATAACCATATATAATGTTGAAGAAACAAGACCATAAGAAAAAGTTCAACATTTAAGTAAAGAAAGATTCATGTCTTAAAAACAAAATTCAAACAATTACCCAGCACTTGTTTACAAAACATCTACTATTAAGAATAACTCCTAAGTGTCTCATGTTCCCCGACAATACAAAAAAATAAAATAAAATATTGGAACAAAAAAATAAATGAAAACTAACACTTTTTATCAGATGAGGGAGGGATCACAATTCTCAATAGTTGTCCAAGAGAGAATTCAAACACCCAAGTGCAACACAGAACCACGAGAAAGTGCCTCCAACCCAACATCAGGAAATGATGTAGAGTTTAAGGATGGTCAGTCAATAAGTACTAACATGTAACACAAGAAAAGGAAAATAAATATTTTACAAGGCAAGTCATAACTCATTTAAGAAACCATAATAATAATAAAGTAAGGGATAAGGGACATGGGACATTAAGATATGACCATTTAAAACTTACTCTTGTACTATGTAGATTTTTAACGTCATTTAGTAACCCAGGGGAAATATAGGTCCAGTACTATCAAACCGGTGGGGAGTGACAGGCATCCCTAACAAATGAAGGCCTAGGATGACCCCTTAGCATTATATCATAAGTATAGTCATATTTAAAGTTATGAAAACAAGACCATAAAAAATCTTAATATTTATGTAAAGAAAAATTCATGTCTTAAAAATCTAATTCAAACAATTACACAACACATGCCTACTAAGCCTCTAAGAATAACTCCTAAGTCGAGACATGACCCTCGACTATACAAAAATAATAAAATAAATACTGGAACATAAATATAAATAAAATGTAACACTGTCTTCTGGATGATGGAGGACTTACCACTTCTCAACAGTTGTCCAAGAAAGAATACAAACACCCTTGCGCTATATAGAATCATGAAAAAGTGCCTCCGACCCTACATAGGAAATGATGTAGTATCTGGGGAAGATCAATATGGAGGGTACTGGCATGCAATCCAGGGAAAGGGAAATAAATATTTTATAAGGAAAGTCATAACTTATTTAAGCAGTCATAAAAATAATAAAGTCGGGGATTGGGGAGATGGGACATAAAGACAACCATTTAGCGTCCATAAAAATATTAAAGTATAGGATCTGGGACATGGTACATAAAGACATAACCATTTAAAACATACTCTTGAACTATGTAGCTTTTCACCGACATCCAGTAACCCATGGGCTATATGGGTCCGATACTCCTCCACCGGCTGGGAGCGACGGACATCCCAAGCCAATGAAGGTCTGAGATAATCCCTTAGAATTATATCATAGCATAGTCATAATTAAAGTTGAGAAAAAAGACCATAAAAAAATTCAACATTGAAGTAAAGAAACATCCATGTTTTAAAAACCAAATTCAAACAATAACTCAACACCTGTCTATAAAGCCTCCAAGTTTAAGAATTACTCCTCAGTCGGGACATGGACCACGATTATACCAAGAAAATAAAATAAAATATTGGAATAGAAATATAAATGAAAAGTAACACTACTTTCCAAATGATGAAGGGCTCACCACTTCTCAATAGTTGTCCAAACGAGAATAAAAACACCCTAGTTGTTGTACATCAAAGAACGCCTTTCACGAGAAGTCAAGCTAAGGACCTTCAAGAATTTCAAGCTTTATGGATGAAGATGAAATTTTTGGAAGGCTTCAATATAGATGACTTGAAGATATTTAATATACTAAGTTCCTACCATTTAAATTAGCTTGTAATTTAAATCAAGGGAAATTTGGTCTTTTCATTCTTCTTTTAACCATTAGTATAAATAGTTAGCTATTAGGGTGAAACACTAATTTTTGAAGATTGAATATTTTTTCCTTCTTTGATAGCTTGAGAACCCCTTGTCGATTTTCAACACTTGTCATAGGATTTGCAAGTAAGGTTACTACCTTCTTGTGGATTCTAATAGATTAGGTGCTTTTAGTTGGCGACTCTGAATAAAAATGCAAATAATCCTTCTTTTGAAACAAATTTTCATTTCTTGTCACTAAAATAATAAAACCCTTTCGAACTTTAAAAATATTCCATTTTTGGAGTGCGAAAAAGGGGTGTGACAATAGAAAAATATTTTTGTTCGTATTCAAAGTACTTCTCCTATTATAAATATAGTTGTATGTTTTCTAACATTTTTAAACTATAACCTAGTGAATTCACTTATCTTTATTTACATTAGCCAAAAAAAAAACTTTCTTTTCTGTCAACAAAAACTCATCCTTGTAGAAATCTACCGTACATTTACCTATGAATAACTTCAAGTCAGATTCGTCTCTACCACTAATAGCTTCTTCAGAGCTTCCATCTGATGTAGCTTTCGAGATATTAACTCGAACATCCTTAGAAACACTAGATACCTGCAAAGTAGTAAGCAAAACATGGAAACTGATGACGTATGAATCAAGCTTCATGCAAAGTTATTGTCGTAGAACCAACAATATTTCAGGTTATTGTTTTATTTGTTTTAATTAATGTGACTGAACTTAGAATATAACTCTGAACTATATTCATAATATGATATTTCAGGTTACTTCATTCAAGGTATAGATGACTCCAGGTACATTTCGGAGTTTGTTTCAA
The DNA here is from genome assembly GCA_030864215.1 of Capsicum pubescens. Classification (NCBI taxonomy): domain Eukaryota; kingdom Viridiplantae; phylum Streptophyta; class Magnoliopsida; order Solanales; family Solanaceae; genus Capsicum; species Capsicum pubescens. Next base: position 260,580,026 of record CM061543.1, read on the forward strand.
TGGACGATTGTTCAGGAAAAAATCCACTGTCACGCCTACCAGTTGAAGCCTTGAAACCAAAAGATAGATTTTTCAGCATTTACTTTAGCAACATAAAAATTGAGGCATCTTCGAAGCAAGGGATTTTGTGTTGTGTGAGATCAATAAGGTACAACGATCATAGGTACTACATTTGCAAACCTAGTACTCAAGAATGGAAAGTGTTGCCGAATCCAAAACTGAGGTATTCGACAGTCAAAGTTGATTTAGTGGTACTTAAATCAAATCCCTTGCATTTCAAGATTATTCGTTTGTCAAAAGACCCACCATTTGGTTCTAGGTACGTCTAATTATCTACACATTGATTTTCTTTACTTTGTAGTTATTTGAACAGATTCCTTCATTCAAAACTTTGTTTATATATAGGCATTTGGGACCTGACAATTATTGTTGTGAAATCTTCGACTCTGAGACTAATGCATGGCAACAAGCAAATATGATCTCGCTTTCTGAAGATGCGTCTTTCAAGCATCATTTTATACCTATTAATGAAGGTGGTTTAATTTATCTTTTGACAACTGATGATCAAGTAATAGTCCTAAACTTCGATGGAGAAGAAGCGTATCCCAGATTTTATCTTCCTGAACAAGTGGCTCGAAATGAAGATTATACACTCAAAAAACTAATTTCATATGAAGGCAAGTTGGGATTTATTTGTTTGTCTCCCAGTGGAATTTTAGAGCTTTGGCGCATTGACAATAGAATAAATCACCTTTGGAGGAAGGAACAAGAAGTTGAGACTGAAAACATCAAGAGGGTGACGAATTACCCAAGTCCGATTGATTTCTACAATAGTGATGTTATTTTGCTGATGGGTTTCAACGTATTTGCATTTTACAAGAAACAAAATGCAAGCTTGCGTGTAGTTGAATTGGATAGGTTAAATTGTCCTACTGAAATATTTCCTTTTTGCTCGGATGTAGAGCCAATTAATTGGCCGTTCGATCGCAAAAGACAAAAACGGGGGCAGTGAATTGCCTGAAGAAATATAATGTAAAAAATAATTCTAACAAAAATTTCTTTATAGACGATATTGCGGGTATATGTTCCTTTCATTCATTTGGGTTGATCTTCCATACTCAGCAATCCAGTTGTGGAAGAGCAACCCAAATGAATGAAAGGAACATATACCCGCAATATCGTCTATAAAGAAATTTTTGTTAGAATTATTTTTTACATTATATTTCTTCAGGCAATTCACTGCCCCCGTTTTTGTCTTTTGTGATCGAATGGCCAATTAATTGGCTCTCCATTCGAGCAAAAAAGAAATATTTCAGTAGGACAATTTAACCTATCCAATTGAACTACACGCAAGCTTGCATTTTGTTTCTTGTAAAATGCAAATACGTTGAAACCCATCAGCAAAATAACATCACTATTGTAGAAATCAATCGGACTTGGGTAATTCGTCACCCTCATGATGTTTTCAGTCTCAACTTCTTGTTCCTTCCTCCAAAAGTGATTTATTCTATTGTCAATGCGCCAAAGCTCTAAAATTCCACTGAGAGACAAACAAATAAATCCCAACTTGTCTTCATATGAAATTAGTTTTTTGAGTGTATAATCTTCATTTCGAGCCACTTGTTCAGGAAGATAAAATCTGGGATACGCTTCTTCTCCATCGTAGTTTAGGACTATTACTTGATCATCAGTTGTCAAAAGATAAATTAAACCACTTGCATTAATAGGTATAAAATGATGCTTGAAAGACGCATCTTCAGAAAACGAGATCATATTTCCTTGTCGCCATGCATTAGTCTCAGAGTCTAAGATTTCACAACAATAATTGCCAGGTCCCAAATGCCAATATATAAACAAAGTTTTGAATGAAGGAATCTGTTATAATAACTACAAAGTAAAGAAAATCAATGTGTAGATAATTAGACATACCTAGAACCAAATGGTGGGTCTTTTGACAAACGAATAATCTTGAAATGCAAGGGATTTGATTTAAGTACCACTAAAGCAACTTTGACTGTCGAATACCTCAGTTTTGGATTCGGCAACACTTTCCATTCTTGAGTACTAGGTTTGCAAATGTAGTACCTATGATCGTTGTACCTTATTGATCTCACACAAAACAAAATCCCTTGCTTCGAAGATGCCTCAATTTTTATGTTGCTAAAGTAAATGCTGAAAAATCTATCTTTTGGTTTCAAGGCTTCAACTAGTAGGCGTGACAGTGGATTTTTTCCTGAACAATCGTCCATTGAAACAAACTCCGAAATATACCTGGAGTCATCTATACCTTGAATGAAGTAACCTGAAATATCATATTACGAATATAGTTCAGAGTTATATTCTAAGTTCAGTCACATTAATTAAAACAAATAAAACAATAACCTGAAATATTGTTGGTTCTACGACAATAACTTTGCATGAAGCTTGATTCATACGTCATCAGTTTCCATGTTTTGCTTACTACTTTGCAGGTATCTAGTGTTTCTAAGGATGTTCGAGTTGATATCTCGAAAGCTACATCAGATGGAAGCTCTGAAGAAGCTATTAGTGGCAGAGACGAATCTGACTTGAAGTTATTCATAGGTAAATGTACGGTAGATTTCTACAAGGATGAGTTTTTGTTGACAGAAAAGAAAGTTTTTTTTTTTGGCTAATGTAAAGAAAGATAAGTGAATTCACTAGGTTATAGTTTAAAAATGTAAGAAAACATACAACTATATTTATAATAGGAGAAGTACTTTGAATACGAACAAAAATATTTTTCTATTATTGTGGAATGAATAGTTTTTCCAAATTATCCTAGACGATAAAAATAGAAAAAATAGGAGAAGTACTTTGAATATGAACAATAGGAGAAGTACTTTGAATATGAACAATAGGAGAAGTACTTTGAATATGAACAAAAATATTTTTCTATTATTGTGGAATGAATAGCTTTTCCAAATTATCCTAGACGATAAAAATAGAAAAAATAGTAAATTATCCTAGACGATAAAAATAGAAAAAAATAGTAAATTATCCTAGGAGAAGTACTTTGAATATGAACAAAACCATTCTTAAAATTGTTTCTACATCAGATTTTCTCATGATAGGTATCTAATCTACGTATTTATTTCTCTTATATAATATACCTTTTTAATACGAGAAAACCTATCCTTTGAGTGATTAAACAAGTAAAATTTTCATGCACAAACATGAATATGAAACATTTCTATTAACATAAAGTATCATTTCTATTAACATAAAGTATGTACTATTTTTGTTTTCCTTATATGATACAATTCTATTTAAAGAGTCAAATGATTTTTATATAAATTTTTTATTCCGTACGTGCTTTAAATTATAAACTAATGTCGTGACACGTGAGTCGCACGTGAGTCTTATGAAATTATAGTGATTTTAACATTATAGTTAGAACCTTTATTGTAATTAATATCATTGTGATTTATTTATTAAATGTGAAAAAGTATACATGAATGAATTTATTAAAAAATATTTCCCTTTTTCCATGTTAATCATTGAGTGTTGTCAAGTCTTCCTCTGTCTATACGAGTCCATACCATTTATACCTATACCGACGAACATTTATAGTGTAGCTAGAATTGAAAATATTTAAACCACTGATGTTGTATGATAATGTAAATGAAACAATTCTCATGTAATACTTCTTTATAGATTATATTGCGGGTAGATGTCCCTTTCATTCATTTGGGTTGCTGTCACTACCCGAACCGAGGCCATGGCCGCGACGGAAATCTCGAACCATCAAGGCCCAAAAGCCCTCTCAACTTGTAATCATATGCATAATTCATCTAATTATAAAAATGCGGAAGAAAACTGAAAACATAGTCATTTCATTATTTCAACAAAACCGTACGAATATAATTTCAACAAGACCCAAATGCACCTAACACCTGTCAGCGAAATCTCTACTAACTGAAAGAAAACAACATCTGTTTGAAACTAGGACAAGGCCCCCGGTCGGACCATAAACTAGAACCAAATGTAAACATCACATGAAAGCAAGATGCCTTCCAAAATAAGGGAGGCTCACCAACTCTGAATATTTGTCAACGATCTAAGGCTTAGTGGGACCCCGGGACTGAGCCTCAGATCCTGAAATATAGGGGGTCAATGTAAAATGTACTGGTATGTGAAACAACCCCAAATAGTCTTTTTTTTATACAAAATAGGTGAGGGCATTTTATAATAACAGTGAACACAATGCAAGTAAAAATACATGGGCATATTTTAGTACACTTCAAAACAATTCTTGACTACTCTAACTCACTCTTTGTTATTTTTTTGAGCTAGTCAATACACCCTATAGATCTATAATTGTCCTGACCCGAATCGAGGCCCTCGCCGTGATGAGCATCCCAAATCATGAAGGCTCGGGGACCCTTCTATACGTGATAATCATGCACAATATTCAGATACAATAAGAAAAATGCAGAAAATAACGGAATCATGGTCATTTCTAGCTTCAACTGAACAATACAAAATGAAACCCATAAACATCTAACAATATCTGACACAGGTCCGCAAAATCTCTAACATTACAAGATCAATCATAAGTCTAGAACAAAACTGGGACAAGGCCCCCATTGGACCCAATACCAAAATAACATAATAATGTTCTAAAGACAAGGCCTTCCAAAATAAAGAAGGCTCACCAACTGCTCACTTCTGTCTGACAGATTCTACGATTTAGCAGAAAATTTGGACTGAGCCTCAGACCCTGAAATGTAGGGGTCAGTAGGTAGTTCAAATTGGAAAAGTAGTTCTAAAAAACAAACGAACCGTTAGGTAACCGAACTATCGGTTCTTGCAAGTCACTAATGACTTGGGAAGGCTATGAAGGAGCTCTATGTGAAAATAAGCAAGAACACGACAAATGACCTGAAGGTTCATTACAGGAACGTGTGTTGGGTGTTTGTCTTCTATCATTATGCTACAATCTAAAATCTTGATTTTAGCATTTAAATTTTGTTCAATAAAAAAAATTCTAATAATGGAATGGTGTACTTTCTATCTAGCAAGAAGTATCTAAAGCAAAATAAGATAAATATAACCTTTAAGTAGGGGTGTCAAACGGGTCGGGCCGACCCGCCCCGCCCCGACCCGATTATCTAACCCGGCCCAGTAAGCCCTAGGGCTTTAGGGTTCCGGGTCTCGGGCCGGTTATTTTGTTAAAATGGGCCCGGTTAACCCGTCCCGGTCCAGGCCCGCCGGTTAACCGGCCCGGAAAATTAAACAAAAAATAAAAAAATTGGATTTTGGGCCAAACTAGCCGTTGGCCCAACGGCTATATAGCCATTTTTGGGTCCAAACGGCTAGTTTGGGCCCATTTAGTAAAAAAAAAAAAACTTTAAAAAATATTTTTTAATCCCCAAAAAAAATCTATAAATACCCTACAACTTCAAATCATTTTTCACACAATTTTTCACTCTCTCAAATCTCACTCTCTCTCAAATGTCAATTCTCAATTCTCAAATATTCAATATATTTAATTTCTTAAAGTGTTCACTTTAATTTTTTAATTTTTCGTTTACAAAGTACGAGCGGAAGTTTCTAAAGTCGCAATCTTCGGATACTTCCAAAATTTGGTATTGTCGTTCCATCTCTTACGTTTAATTTTTATTTATTGTATTAATTGTTTAATATTTAATTTTATTATATTTGTGTATTTTGAATATTTTTAGTTTAATTTAATTTATATTATGGATAAATTAAAAAAACTCGCTACTAAAGGTGTTATATTTTTTTGTCCCGGAAGCGGTAGTGGTAGTAAAAAGCGAATTACTAGCGGTAGAGGTAGTTCAAGTAGTAGATATACCCGCGTGTCTTCGCCTCCGGTACCGCTTGGTACACCTTTTGAGGAAGAAATAGATGTAGGTGCTCACGATATGGATTATGTAGAAGCTCAGGAAAATTACGGTATAGAAGAAGAAAGTTAATTTAGACGAAGATAATGAAAATATTGCTGAAACACCCGCTGTAGGAGATGCTAACGTTAGATCTGAATCAGTTAATCTCCCTTTCCGTCCTCCCAGTGCCCTAAAACCTCGTAAAAGAACTAGTATTGCATGACAATTTTTTGAACGTATATCAGATATTGAGGTGCAGTGCAATATTTTTCAACAAATATATAAGCATAGAAGTGGAGGCAAGCAAGGGGGTACGGGTACGTTAATGAGACATATTGCTGAAGATCACAAAAAAGAGTTAAATATTGAAAAAGGTGGTGGGGATGTTGGTGGGTCAACGCAAACTAGAATGGACCCAGCAACCGGTCAAGTAGCGAAAAAATATAATAAATTGAGGGACAGGGAAGAAATAGCTAAAATGGTAGCTGTGGGTTGCTTGCCTTTCAGTTTTCCTTCTTCTGATGTCTTTATTCGTTATATACAAGCAATTTATAATCCTATGTTTAATGGTATTCCTAGAACTACTTGTCGGTCTGATATTTATTAGACTCCATTCAAAATATTGTTTTTATTTATCAACATTGTTATAAAATATTCAATGTAGATTGTCCCTAACTTCTGATCTTGGTCGTGCTGTAAATAAAAATGATTATTTAACCGTTACTTGTCATTGGATGGATAGTAATTTCGTGATGCAAAAACGTATTCTTGCTTTTTTATATGATGAAGATCATAAACATACTAGACAATTTATTGCTGATTCTATTGTTAAAATTGCCGAATATTATGGTATAGAAAATAAAATTTTATGTATTGCTTTTGATAATGCTTCTAACAACAAGACTGCTATAACAAAAATAAAATCTACGCTATCTCCGCCCTTGCCTGAAATTTTTCATATTAAGTGTGCATGTCATATATATAATTTAATTGTAAAAGATGGTCTTGAGTTTTTTGAGCTTTATATTGAAAAAATTTGTCTTGTCGTTGGTTTTATTCAAGGAAATAATCGTAGATCGAGAATTAGAGAATTTAAAGTTAAATGTCAAGAAAATGGACTTACACCGATTTTGATGCCTGAGGAAATTGATACTAGATGGAATTCTACGTATGAATTTTTAAAAACTTGTTATAAATATAAAATTCCTATTACACTAGCTTTTAACCAACATTGCGGTTCATTTGCTGATTCTGCTTATTGCATGCTACATAATTCTGATTGGGTTGTAATTAATGATCTTGTTAAGTTTTTAGAAAAAAATTATGTAGCTACGGTTGAATTTTCCGGTGCTTACTATCCTACTGTTTGTAATATTTTGGCATATATAGCCGATATTTCTAGTTTGCTCCAACAATATAAAAATAAAGAAGGTTATAAAGAAGCTGTTGGCGCCATGTTTACGAAATTTTAAAAATATTTTTTCCCGATTCCCCCTATTTACTTGGTTGGTGCTATGCTAAATCCGTGCATGAAATATAATCATATGTGTCACTTTAGTACTCTTATTTATACTAACTTAGAAATAAATACTAACCATGATTCTGAACAAGTACAACCTGATTTGTGGACGGCTACGGCTGATGCAAAGGATTACATAGAAAAATTATATAATCACTATGCTGATTTATTTGATTCAACCGTACCTAGAAATATCACTCCAACTGTCGCTCCTCATCCTCCCGAGGAGCCATCATCTTCTAAAAGGCCGGCACATAGTTTTTTTTCTGATTCGTTTTATGATTTAATTTGTTGGAACAGTGTTGATGAGAGAACTTACACATCAACTTATCGGGAAGAGCTGAAATATTATCTTCGGACGGCACCAGAGGATCGCAGACGACGGATCAACATGTTGGATTGGTGGAGGAATAATGAATCACAATATCCTGTGCTTTCAAGATTAGCTAGAGATATCTTGAATGTTCCAATGTCAACCGTTGCATCAGAGAGCGCCTTCAGTCAGGGACGACAGCAGCTTGGAGACAACCGACACTCATTGGGAAGCAATGCAATGAATGTTCTAGTTTGCCTCAGAGATTGGATTAGAGCGGAAAGAATAAACCAAGGAATGGAACCGGAGCCGAGCAACGAGCTGAAACTTGAAGAAATTATGACTTCACGGGAGAACTCAACAGAATCAAGTCCAATGCATGGTTTTGCCCCCGTTGACTTCGACTATCCTATGCAAGTTCCCATTAATATTAACATGAATGAGTTGGAAAAAATGATGCATAATTTATAGATTTTTCATTCATGTAAATTATAAATTTTGGATCATTTTGCAATCAATAAAATTCCCCAAATTCATTCAGTCCTTAGTCGTTGTTTTTTATTTTTTTTTATTTAACGATTTAAAATTTTAAATTGAATTTCTAGTTTTCTACTTTAAATTAAAAACTTACTTCTAATATATTATTAATTTACTACCAAATATTATTAATTTATTATATTAAGTAGCATATGTTTTGTATATTTGTGCATATATCTTCTATAGAAGTGTATATTTAACGTATACATGTGTATATGTTTTATAAATTAGTATATAAGTATATCTATACATATTGTAATGTATATATAATGTAGTATATTTTATAAGTAGTAGTATATATACATTGAATGGTGCGTATACACGTGTATATATCTTCTATAGAAGTGTATATTTAATGTATAAATGTGTATATATTTTATAAATTAGTATATAACTATACAAATATATATTGTAATGTATATACATTATAGTATATTTCATTTAAAGTATTACATATACATAGAATAGAGTGAATGGATCTTCTATAGACGTGTATATTTAACGTATACATGTGTATATATTTTATAAATTAGTATATATCTATACAAATATATATTGTAATGTATATATATTGTATATATCTCATTTAAAGTATTACATATACATAGAATAGAGTGTATATATGTGAATAGATCTTCTATAGACGTGTATATTTAACGTATACATTACTTTATGTTTTATAAATTAGTATATATATTGTAGTATATACTTTTTTTAAAGTAGTACATAGATATTGAATGGTGCGTATATATGTGTATATATCTTCTATAGACGTATATCTTTAAAGTATACAAGTGTATATGTTTTATAAATTAGTATGTAACTATATATATATACATATTGTTGTATATATATATATGTATATCACTATATTGTAGTATTTATTTTATTTAAAGTAGTACATATATATTGAATGGTGCATATATATGTGTATATATCTTCTAAAGTAGTATATATTTAATGTATACATGTGTATATGTTTTATAAATTAGTATATATATATATTTTAGTGTATATATATATATATATATTATACTATTATAGCATATGTTTTATTTAAAGTAGTACGTATAGTCATATATAATTATATATTGAATGGTACGTATATATGTGTAATTGTTTATACTTTATATATTTTTTAAAAAATATATATTGTATATTGGAGTGTATATAGTGTATATTGGAGTGTATATAGTGTATATTGGATTTTTTATTTATTTTTTAAATGGGTTTGACCGGTTTTTAACCGGGTTTGACCGGGTTTTGGTGGGTTTGACCGGATTGGGTTAAGTGGGCTGGGTTCGGGTGGGTTTTAATTTTTTTACTTTTTGACCCGTCCCGGCCCGTCCCGGTTAACGCCAAACCCGGTCCGTAACCGGCCCGGAACTCGGGTAAAATGGGAGGGCCGGTTCCGGGTTGGCCCTGCCCGGCCCGTTTGACACTCTTAGACAGAAGTGAGCAGTTGGTGAGCCTTCTTTATATTGGAAGGTCTTGTCTTTAGAACATTATTATGTTATTTTGGTATTGGGTCCAATGAGGGCCTTGTCCCAGTTTTGTTCTAGACTTATGATTGATCTTGTAATGTTAGAGATTTTGCGGACCTGTGTCAGATATTGTTAGATGTTTATGGGTTTCATTTTGTACTGTTCAGTTGAAGCTATAAATGACCATGATTCCGTTATTTTCTGCATTTTTCTTATTGTATATGAATATTGTGCATGATTATCAGGTATAGAAGGGTCCTCGAGCCTTCATGATTTGGGATGCTCGTCACGGCGAGGGCCTCGATTCGGGTCGTGACAATTATAGATCTATAGGGTGTATTGACTAGCTCAAAAGAATAACAAAGAGTGAGTCAGAGTAGTCAAGAATTGTTTTGAAGTGTACTAAAATATGCCCATGTATTTTTACTTGCATTTGTTCACTGTTATTATAAAATGCTCTCACCTATTTTGTATAAAAAAAGACTATTTTGGGTTGTTTCACATACCAGTACATTTTACATTGACCCCCTATATTTCAGGATCTGAGGCTCAGTCCCGGGGTCCCACTAAGCCGTAGATCGTTGACAAATATTCAGAGTTGGTGAGCCTCCCTTATTTTGGAAGGCGTCTTGCTTTCATGTGATATTTACATTTGGTTCTAGTTTATGATGTTTGTGCTCAGACTTGTTAAATATGTGTGATTGAGTTCAATTAATCAACTGCGCTGATTGGATGCCTGTTGTCCTGCTGTTTTTTGTGGCAAAAAAAAAATTACAGAATGAACTAGGCAATAGAACTACTTTGAGAGGGATGAATCATGCTTGCTTAAGGTTCATTCTACAGATATAACTTAAAAAGGACTAATTTCTGAATTTAGAAACTACATTCTTCTCGGAATAGACTAAAAAGGATATGTTGTCACATCAACTGGAATGGATCTAGTAATATTTCATTGGAATATTACATACTTACTAGTGTTATATTTGTTAGGGGACCCAAAGCTAACACAGTAACCTTTCCTGGGTATAGACTGGCTTGTTTATCGATAAAGTCATCAGCATTATGTTCAATAGGCTTTCCATCCACGCCATGAACAAAATCAGCAATTCGAAGTTTTGTACCTTTCTTCACATTAAATTAAACAAAGTTAAGAAGAAACACTCATAAGGAAAAAATATTTCTAAGTTTGCTGCCAATTGTTATTAAATTAAAATGATTTATATAAAGTCATATTAATGTAAGTTTTTATTTATATACATAATAAATTATAACACAGTATATACACATCACACAACAAAATCATTAATTAATAATCTCATAATTCAAAATATGCAACAAACTAATAATTTAAACCCAAAAGTAAAATGTAATCAAGTCCAAATGATTTCTTAAGTTTTTACATGCTAGCAAGTTCAAGTCGCGATATCTTGAATAAAAAAAACAGCCCCTATTTATTCCCAATCTTTAATGAAGAAGGGAAGATAAAGGGGGCAAAACATTTTTGCCCTTATTGCTGCCATTATGCCATTAAACGTTTTTTCCTTTTATATGGGTTTAATACCCAAAACATTTTTGGCCTTAATGCAGTCATTAAACCTGATTTTTTAATCCATTCTTTCCTTATTAATAGAAGACCAACAATTAAAACAAAATCACTTTTCTATAAAGTTTTTCCTTACTTTTCCAAAATGATTAATTAATCCGGCATGGTAGGGACCACAAATTTATTAAGTGAGGCTCTCAATTATGATATTAATTCGGTGATGAAAGAATTATCATATAATAGTAAATTATAAATTATTCTACTAAAAATTTGTAATTGCACTCCTCGATTCAAAATCTATCATTACATCTTATTTAACTCCCCATGTTAGAATTACCGACACCAATCAATTAAATTAAATTCTCTGAAAAATTTAATTCATTGATTAATTTAATCCTTTATTTATAAAGCTTAACTTATTTTACATGACGGATACAAAATCCACCTGAAGGGTTTTCACGTGAAAACTTATAAGCAACCATAAAGGGGTGTCTTCTATCCCAAGTCCGAGACATAGTTCTATCAACTAATTAATATTCCACTAAGCGATTCGTCATCAACCAACCTATCCTGAATATGTTGACTCACAAAAGAGTCTCAGCTTTTAATAGATTAAAATGATAAGACAAACCGCATAGATCATAATAATTATATCAAGATTATGAGTATAAGTACATGTAATGGTCTAGAGAAATAGTTTATTAATATTCAGAACATAAATGAATATCTCTAATTGGTTCGTTCAATACATACGAAATGTACTAGCACAAGAAGTCGGGATACTACCACTCCCATAATTAAGACCAAATTATATTTAATCTCGTGCTACAATCATCAAGATGTTTGTCCTACCTCATCTTTGATTGCGAACGTTAATTTATTACTTATAAGAACCGACAATTTTAATCTTTCGTGCATGAGTTAGAATACTCCATACACAAAATTGTCTACTATATAAGCAAAGGACACACATGTTAACACAATGATCTATTCAAACAAAAATTTTATTAATATAATAAATAGTCTTTACATGAGATGAAAATATAATACTATAACACATATTACATGGTTAATAGTATATCCTAACAGGTGGGACATAAGATGAAGATACGATACAATCATGAAGTACATCATATATCAAGTGTCTGGATCATAAGTAGAGAGACTCTCTGGCATAAACACAACATAGCATGAGTCCTTAGGATAGAACATAGTGAGAAACATAAGTGCTTACATCACAAGTCGTATAACATAAGTTTGGAATTCATGAAGTCTAGGATTGAGACAGGGACTTCTACTTGAAGCTATCACTTCTTATTTCAGGGTTGATATAGTCATGAGTTCGCACAACTTTATCATTTTGGATAATCCCTACCTAAAATGAACTAGTAACATAAGAAGGCATAGTTCCATAGAACCAAGCATAATTTGGGACACAAATTTATGGTTCACGAGCAACATAACATAGAGCTTGGATACTTGGAATATTGGATCACCGAAGGACATTATTGCTTCTAGTTTAGGGGTCGGGACATGACATGAGTTACATAGAGAGATCAAACCTTAGACATAGGCAGGACTTGAATACATAAGACATTGGTAGATGTCCATTCTAATTGAAGTAGGAGGATCTTGCTTGAATAAGAGTTGATTTATCATGATTCTTACTTGAATTTGAAACAACAAGAAAATTTGGGAACTACTTTAATCCGTCATCTCTCCCTTAGATCAAAGTCACACTCCTAAACTTGAGAATATAACCCCTTATCAAATCTATACCCACCACTCTCAACACAAAGGGGTATCACTATGCACATAAATGCTAGATTCCCCTTAATGATTTTAATGTAAAGACACTAGATTCTTTCTAGGACATTCCCTTTCGAGACACTAATCATAGCTTTGTCTAACCCCCAAAGTCATTGACTTATGACTAACATTATCATGGGTATGGGCCTCCATGCTTCTAAACACCTAACACTCCATCTTCAACTCCTTAAAATAGCATAACACCTCTAATCACATAACTCAAAAAATAACAACATTTGTAAAACTATACCAAAGGCGCATATTGTCTTCTTATTTTTCCTCAATTCAACTATAATGAGCACCATGCAACATCTCCCCAAACTTCTCCATACTACAAAACTCAAGAATGTGAACTAGGTATACAAGAATCTAATACATATATAAACCTTATCTAACAACATGCTTGTAACGCCCCAAAATATCATCCCGAGATGCCACACGCTGCCCAAAGCTACACGTAGCCTCAAGCTAACCCTTTAAGCCAAAACACTACCCTTGGGTTCCATCACAACAACATACACGCTACGCTAAGGATATATATATATAAGTACATATCATATCACCTCGCACATGGCATGGAATATCGTTAGACTGTACATAAATGGAATGTCTATACACAAACCAACCCAACAATACACTAGTCTGACATAGCTTTTATAAAGCAAAATCAACGAGCCATTGGGAAAACCCCCAACTGCCTCAACAGACCAAAGGGATCACAAAACAACAACACCAAAACTAGCAACTTGGTCCTCGAACCATGAGGACTCGCCACTGAAGAAATGTAGATGCGACACTCGGATATAACTATCGCGGCTGCGGCTGAGTACCTAAACCTACATCATGGTAAGAATGTAGCCCATAGAGAAATATGTGGGTCAGGACAAGATACATACTGAGTATGTGGGGGCGCATGCAAAATATAAATAATATCATAAATTTCGTAAAAACGTACATACGGACCATAATGACACACCTGGCTTAAGTGACATTGAATCATGCAACTCATAACATCTTAGATAAGAAATGTAGGAGAAAAAACTCATAAATCATTATAGATCATCATAGACAACTTGACTTACCACATCAAAACTCGGAGTGACTCGGTATTTCAATAAACATGACTGTTATGGATAGGGGAGTTTCCTATAATCGACAACCCCACGTGAGCTATGTGGAATACCAATATTTGAAACCCCCATTGGAGGGAGCGTCATACTCTTTGCCAGGGAGTACGACCTTAAAACTGCAATAATCACAATCGGGCTCTCTGGCCAATAATATCATCATCAAACAACCCTACGGTGGCACATAGGTTTGGGGAAATACCAAATTTCCCTCTCGGTGCTAAGTACTACTCCCCGACAAACTCAGAACGCGTTAAAAAATCCACCACAACATCGCAAGGGTCTATCATAAAGACCAAATCAAATCTCTTTCTCATTTATCAAATCATATCAATTTGTGGATTCCTAACTCAACACATTTTAGCTCAAAATATTTTAATCTTTCTCAACATCAACATGGTATCAATGCATTGAACCATAACCAATTCGACATTTGGATAAGGATATGAAGACTCAATACATAATATTTTCAACAATTTAACTCATCAAAACTATCCGAAAAATACCAAGACTCATTGCAACTTCAATATCAACATTTCTCAATTTGCCATCCAACTCTCATTTAAAGGTACTTGAGGCATCAACCTATAGTAGGGATATAGAATTTCCAATATCAATTATAAATTCATAATAAGGAAATAGTGGAATGATAGTATAAATCAAGGCTTAATAAATTAAATCATCATACTCTCATAATCAAATACTTTTTGGACATAATTCCATCTCAACATCATACACATATCGGATGACATAATCCCTAGATCATGGACAATAATATAAGATATAAAACCATATTTTCAATTCATGGAAAAACATGTAAAATCTCATGTCAATGTAATTCAACAAAAATACCAGGCACAAGATCGAAAGGATAAGCTTGTTCAAAGCCCCACATACCTAAAAATGGTAGATGAATATGAACTTCCAACTCCAGAACTTTATTCACGAAAATAAAGGGTACTTCTCGAAGCCCTTAACATGATCAACTCGAATCCCAAATCAATTCGAAATTTCTACGTTCAATCAAGAGACATAGAAGGATGAAATTTAGAGTAGTAGGGTTGGGGTTTGAGCCTTAGGAAATTTTGGAGAAAAATGAGCTATTGAATTCTCTTAATGGACTTAAATTCATGGTTTACCCGGATGGATTGGAGTGGAAATGACCAAATACCCTTAAAAAATCAAATAATGTCGAATCTGTCCTTTGGTGGAATGCTTTGATAGGCTGAAGTAGATCGACCATAACTTTTTTCTCCGATGGCCAAATTGGATGAAACCAATTTCATTGGAAAGAGGATTTTCAGATCTTTCTGTTTATATATAGTAGCTCACCCAGATCATTATGTACAAGGATTTATGATCGTTTGAAGTTGACCCTAAAATTCTCCTGGCCGCAGTATTTTTTTTCCTGCACATTTACTGTTCACCACTATTCACGGTTAGATCGGAATGATCATAACTCATCGCTCGAGTGTCCGTTTTGGATGATCCACATATCGTTGGAAATATTATTCGATGCTCTACGCGATGACGGGTTGCCTATCCAGAAATTCCACACAAATAAAATTATTCATCACGATACAAAACAGAATTCAACACATTTTCGTCCGAGATCTTAACGGAATTTTTTTTTCCGGGGCATCACATCATCTCCCCCTTGGAAAAAATCGTCCTCAAATGTTGATAGGTAGGTCAAGAATACTATGAAAATGAGTATATAGAGAAAAATCATCTTGCCCAAGCATATACTCCATTCTAGATTTTTTTGAATATCGTAGAAAACACACAAACCAAGATAAACATAGCAATAAGGATTAAATCAAAAGAGAACGATACCTTTGACATGATCAGGATTCGTAGGAAAGAGGTGGGGATATTTGGCGCGGATATCCACTTCGGCTTCCCAAGTAGCACTCTCCATAGATTGATTTTTCCAAAGAACTTTAACCAAAGGAACTTCCTTGTTTCTTAGCCTACAAACTTGAAAGGAAAAAACCTCAACCGAAATCTCTTCATATGAAAGACTATCTTGAATACACGAGCTTTCGTAAGGTTCAATCACAAAAGAATCACCAATATACTTCTTAAGCATAGAAACATGGAAAACCGGATGGACGTTAGAAAACTTCGCGGGCAATTCAACCTTATACGCTACCCTCCCAATGCGATCCACAATCTTATAGGGGCTAATATAACGGGGACTTAGTTTCCCTTTCTTCCCAAATCTCTTCACCCCTTTCATGGGTGAAACTTTAAAGTACACTAAATCGCCAACATCAAATTCAAGGTCTTTCCTCCTTACATCTGCGTATGATTTTTGACGACTTTGGGCGGTTTTCAACCTTTCCCGAATTAACTTAACCTTCTTCATGGCCTCGAACACCGCATCCGGTCCAGTCGCGGCAGCCTCACCAACTTCAAACCAACCAATGGGTGATCTACACCTTCTACCATACAAAGCTTCAAACGGGGCCATTCCAATAGTAGCATGAAAACTGTTAGTGTAAGCAAACTCCATTAATGCTAAGTGATCATCCCAACTACTTTTAAAATCAAGAACACAAACCCTCAACATATCTTCTAAAGTATGAATGGTCCGCTCGGCCTGACCATCTGTTTGCGGATGGAAAGCAAAACTTAAATGAATTTGGGTACCGAGACCCTTCTGGAAAGATTTCCAAAACTTAGAGATAAACTGAGTACCTCTGTCATAAATAATAGCCAAAGAGATTCCATGAAGTCTGACGAGTTCCCTAATATATATTCTAGCATAATCTTCAGATGTATACGATGAATGCACAGGCAAGAAATGAGCTGATTTCGTCAGCCGATCTACGACAACCCAAATTGAATCATATGACGACGAGAAGGAGGAAAACCAACTATGAAGTCCATATTCACTTCTTCCCACTTCTAAGTAGGAATTCTAAACTCTTACATCACGCCACTGGGTTTTTGATTCTCTATTTTAACCTGTTGACATGTGGAACACTTCGCCACAAATTCTTCTATGTTCCTCTTCATACCGTTCCACCAATTAATTTTCCACAAATTATGATACATCTTGGTAGCACCAGGATGGATGGAGTATCGCGTACCATGCGCTTCCTCCATAATCCTCTACTTCAAGTTATCAACATCAGGAACACATAGTCTTTCTCGGGGTCTCAAAATGCCATCTCCCCCTTGGGAGAAAACCTCCACCTTTTGGTATTTAACTGACTCTTTTAACTTGACCAAGGTATGATCCCTGTCTTGCTTTTCCTTCACTTCCGAAACTAAAGAGGATTCAGAACCACTTTGCAATTCTATACTACCCTCAGCATCACCAAACAACCTAACCCCCAATGAACCCCTGGATCATTCGAGGATAGGTTCATTAGGAAACTAAAACTTGACCACACGGGCATGACAATCAATAGACGCATAGCATGAGTGAAGCCAATCCATACCCATAATGATATCAAAGTCAACCATATCTAGCTCAATCAAATCAGCATACATAACCTGATGAAAGACAGTAATGGGACATTTCTTATATACTCGCTTAACAATGACAGACTCTCCTACCGAAGTAGAAACCAAAATAGGCTCAAAAACTAGTTCAGGATCCATTTCAAAATTTACAGCAACCAGAGGTGTCAAATAAGAAAAACTCAAACCGGGGTCCATCAACACATAGACGTAAATAGAAAACACGGAGCATACCAGTGACAACATCAGGAGAGTCCTCCTGCTCCTAACGAGGTGGTATAGCATAGAAACAATTCTGGCATAAACTGCCAGAAGTACTAGATGAAGCACCTTGAGGAGGAACTGGACGGGTTGCGGGAGGCGGGGCACTGGTAGCCTGACTCTGGGGACGGGCATCACGACTCCGCTGTCTGGCATACGGGGAGTCTCTAAGTATGTGGCCCAACTTTCCACAACCAAAACATCCCCTCTTCCCCATATAACACTCCCCAAAATATTTTTTACCACACTTAGCACACGAAGGAGGATGAGGCCGATTTCTTACACTGTCCTGAGACCTGGAAGGTACCGACCTATTCCCGAGCTCCTACCTACCCCGATATACGGGAGCACTAGCTCAATAAGGCGCAGGTATACATGGACATCTCTGAAACTGAGGGAGACTCCCTCCGGAGTATCTAGTCTGACTAGACCCCTGTTGCTCCGATTTGACTCTCTTAATCCCTCTTATTCTTGATCTTTCCTTTATCTTGTCTGACTGAATCTGTTGGGTGTGAATCATTAACCTAGGAAGATCAATCTCCCAGTTAATCATAGCAGATCTACACTCTTTCACCACATAACTCGACACATCAGTTAGCAACTTGCTCATACTAGTCCTCGAGTCATCCATCATATTGGGAGCGTACTTCGATAGCTGATTAAACATAAGACAATACTCCTTAACCGACATGGAGCCTTGTCTCAAATTCATAAACTCCTCTATCCTAGATTCCCGTAACTCGAGAGGAAAGAATCTATCCAAGAAAGTATCTTGGAACAATTGCCAAGTCACCGGAGAGGTATCTTCCTCTCTACCCTTATTCCATATCTGTACCCAGTCATAGGAAACATACTTCAATCGATAAGAATCTAGCTCCACACTTTCTTCCTCGATCACGTGCATAATCTGTGTAATTTCTACATTTTATCAACATACATCTGCGGGTCCTCACCTGCTCTCGACCCATGAAACTCTGGCGGATTCATCCGCATAAAGTCACTACTTCGTGCTGCTGCTAAATTATTTTCTTGAGGAGGTGAAGCGTTGGCCTGATTATTGGCGGTAACTGCCTAGGCTAGCGTCTGAAAAGTTACCCGAAATTCGGCATGGGATACCGTCTCATGTAACGAATCAACGGGTTGAGGTTGGTTGTTGTTTCCGCGAGCTCGACGTGGAGGCATTTTCTATCATAAGAACGCACGAATTAATAGTAGAAGGAAACAGTTGTAAGCATGATAGACTCTTATTGAAAGAAAGAAATGACTTTTCCTAGAAAGCCCCGCAGCCTCTTAATCAAAGGTGTGGCGCGCTACACACCAATGCTCAAGACTCTACGTAACGCGGCTTGTCAGACTCCCTAGGACTCTTCACAACCTTAGGCTCTGATACCAAGTTTGTAACACCTCGAAATATCATCCCGAGATGCCACACGGTGCCCAAGGCTACACGTAGCCTCAAGCTAACCCTTTAAGCCAAAACACTACCCTTGGGTTCAAACACAACAACATACACGCTACGCTAAGGATATATATATAAGTACATATCATATCACCTCGCACATGGCATGGAATATCGTTAGACTGTACATATATGGAATGTCTATACACAAACCAACCCAATAATACACTAGTCTGACATACCCTCTATATAGCAAAATCAACGAGCCAATAGGAAAAACCCCCAACTGACTCAATAGACCAAAGGGATCACAAAACAACATCACTAAAACAAGCATCTTGGTCCTCGAACCATGAGGACTCACCACTGAAGAAACGTAGATGTGACACTCGGATATAAATATCACGGCTTCAGCTGAGTACCTAAACCTACATCATGGTAAGAATGTAACCCATAGAGAAATATGTGGGTTAGGACAAGATACATACTGAGTATGTGGGGGCGCATGCAAAATATAAATAATATCATAAATTTCGTAAAAACGTACATACGGACCATAATGACACACCTGGCTTGAGTGACATTGAATCATGCAACTCATAACATCTTAGATAGGAAATGTAGGAGAAAAACCTCATAAATCATTATAGATCATCATAGGCAACTTGACTTACCACATCAAAACTCAGAGTGACTCGGTATTTCAATAAACATGACTCTTATGGACATGGGAGTTTCCTATAACCGACAACCCCACGTGAGCTACGTGGAATACCAATATTTGAAACCCTCGTTGGCGGGAGCGTCATACTCTTTGCCAGGGAGTACGACCTTAAAACTGCAATAATCACAATCGGGCTCTCTGGCCAATAATATCATCATCAAACAACCCTACAGTGGCACATAGGTTTGGGAAAATACCAAATTTCCCTCTCGGTGCTAAGTACTACTCCCCGACAAGCTCAGAATGCGTTAGGAAATCCACCACAACATCACAAGGGTCTATCATAAAGACCAAATCAAATCTCTTTCTCATTTATCAAATCATATCAATTTTTGTATTCCTAACTCCACACATTTTAGCTCAAAATATTTTAATCTTCCTGAACATCAACAAGGTATCAATGCATTGAACCATAACCGACTCTACATTTGGACAAGGATATGAAGACTAAATACATAATATTTTCAACAATTTAACTCATCAAAACCGTCTGGAAAATACAAAGACTCATTGCAACTTCAATATCAACATTTCTCAATTTGCCAGGCAACTCTCATTTAAAGGTACTTGAGACATCAACCCATAGTAGGGATATAGAATTTCTAATATCAATTATAAATTCATAATAAGGAAATAGTGGAATGATAGTATAAATCAAGGCTTAACAAAATAAATCATCATACTCTCATAATCAAAAACTTTTTGGACATAATTCCATCTCAACACCATACACATATCGGATGACATAATCCTATAGCTCATGGAAAATAATATAAAATATAAATCCATATTTCCAATTCATGGTAAAACATGTAAAATCTCACTTCAATGTAATTCAATAAAATACCGGGCACAAGATCGAAAGGATAATCTTGTTCAAAGCCCCACATGGGTGCTTCTCGAAGCCCTTAACATGATCAACTAGAATCCCAAATCAATTTAAAATTTCTACGGTTCAATCAAGAGATATAGAAGGATGAAATTTGGAGTAGTAGGATTGGGGTTTGAGACTTAGGAAATTTTGGAGAAAAATGAGCTATTGAATGCTTTTAATGGACTTAAATTCATGGTTTACCCGGATGGATTGGAGTGGGAATGACTAAAATACCCTTAAAAAATCAAATAATATCGAATCTGTCCTTTGGTGGACTGTTTTGATAGGCTGAAATACATCGACCATAACCTTTTGCTCCGATGGCCAAATTGGATGAAACCAATTTCATTGGAAAGAGGACTTTCAGAGATTTCTGTTTATCTATAGTATCTCACCCAGATCATTATGTACAAGGAGTTATGATTATTTGAAGTTGACCCTAAAATTCACCTGGCCTCAGTATTTTTTTCTTGTTCACCACTATTCACGGTTAGATCGGAATGATCATAACTCATCGCTCGAGTGTCCGTTTTGGATGATCCACATATCGTTGGAAATCTTAGTCGATGTTCTACGTTATGAAGGGTTGCCTATCTAGAAATTCCGCACTGAAAATTATTAATCACGATAAAGAACAGAATTCAACACATTTTCGTCCTAGATCTTAATGAATTTTTTTTCTCGGGGTATCACAATGCTACCTGGGGGTTCAACTAATTCTGATATACCACACTCTTACCCATTTAATGATTCAACCACAGTTCATTATTTTAACACTAGTCCTCATGCACACATATACCTCACAATTACCACTTAAACTTTACATAAATTATCAACCTAGGCTCTTTCACAAATCATATCAAACCTATTAATTCTTTCCCACAAAACATACATCATTAATCTTAAGCTACTATCCTTTTCATTACAAACTACATCAAAAGTTAAAGCCTATAGTCTACAATCAATCATGTACCACCAATAAAACATGCCTCATACTATACTAGTCCATCACATTGGGGAATTTCAGTTAACTACTACCTACAATCACATCTTCTCTATAACATTACTACCACACCTCAAAATCCACTACATACCTTATCATATTAAGTCTACTTGCCCATGCATACATTCTCACTATCACTAAATTCCATAAACACCAATCAGTCTCTACCTATAATATATTGACTAGTCTACTCCTTTCCATTCACAACCTATAACTAATTTCTGTAACCACCATAACTATCCATTCTAGGCTTCTTTCCTAATTTGAATCAATAATAATCATAGCCAAATACTTCCTTCACAAACTATCATTCAATCTATAAATTTTCCTATAACATTAGCCAACCACTATAAAAAGAAAAACTACCCCTCAATCAGAGGGTTATACAACTAAAACTACTTATTTACAAAAAAAGTCACCCTCACTCTAACCACTAACCTTATGACTTCATGTCACCAACTTATGGACGATCTCACTACTAATAGGTCATAACACTTTAACATACACTACTACTTGGGTGGAAATACAGTTCCAACATTCTTCCACTCATCATTACCCTTATGCATGACATCTACAATAAGAAATTTGAAAAGGAGACTGGATACACTTCGTACCTTAGGCTGAAAAGCACAATTTCATCAAGATAAAGGTATACACTCGAATTAATAGACCTTGAAGCACTAATGGACTCCTCTCAAGTCCCTGTGCTATATCATAACTTTTTAGGTAACTCAATCAGAGAGAACCACATCACTGGGGGAGCTAGATTCTTAGACTTATATCGCCTCGATAATGAGGCATGGCCCATGAAATTATAACAAGAAAGGGATTTGGATAACTTTCTTATAGGCGATGCTATAGGATGAACTAGAGTATGAAATAATAAGAAACAACTCCTAAATGCCCGGTAGCTTCCTGATTATAAGTGTGGTGCACAACACACCTATAAGTAAGACTCTACTAGACACGACTTCACAGACACCCTAGGACCATAAATCATGCTCTGATACCAAGTTTGTCATGACTCAAGCCGAGGCCTTGGACGAGACGATCATCCCAAACCATGATGGACTATGCGCCCTTTAACATCTGGCAATCATGCACACCATTCATATTCTATAAACAATGCAGAAAAGTTAATAAAATAGAAACATGGTCAATATCTTAATTCAACTGATCAATACGAAATTAAATTCATACAATTCAAATAATATGACACAAGTCTTCAAAATCTCTAACAATGTGAAAACCAACATCTATCTAAAAACTGGGACAAGACCCCCAGTCGGACCTTGAGACAAAATAAAAAAACAATATCCCATAAACTAGGCTTCCTGAAATAAGGAAGGCTCACCAGCTACAAACTTCTGACAAAACAACTCTACTGCTTAGCGGGACCCAGGAATGTGCCTCAGATCCTGAAATATAGAGGGTTAATACATATATACTGGTGCGTAGAGCAATCCAAAATAATGTGATTTTATATAACATAAGTGATAGCATTTCATAAAACGTTATACATGAAATAATTTAAAAATACATGGGCAGTTTCAAATGACTTTAAAACAATTTTGTAGTTGTAACTTCTTTCTTAGTTTTACTTCTGAGTTAGGTGGTATACCTTACAAGTCTGATATTCCACAGGATATATGGAATCCTCCCTTGACTCGGCGTCCAAGCCTCTAACCCAAGTTTTTCATAAAGGTTGGAGTTACTGATTCTAATATGCCACAGGGCACTAGGCCAATGTATAATCCCTTTTTGGGGACAAAATAACCCATATCGGCAAAATACAGTTTCTAGCAATGAGCCCTTACACTCAAACGCCTTCTTTGGGTAACCACCTAACATCTCTTAAGCCCATTTTTAATATTTTAAAACATGCATCTTTCTGAAATCAAATTCAGAAAATCTGAGTGAAAGCTGACTTCTATTCTATTCTGAGTCTGTTATGGCATTACCTATTTTGGTATCATCATACCAAGACTTGCAAGTCATATGTCTAAGAAATCTAGTATCATGTTACAGTCCTTTCATTTAACCAAATTGTTTGGACCACCAAATTATTCAAATTGTACAAGAGAATTTGTTTATCGAAGTACATGAAAACTTATGCAAAGATTGTCTCTATAAATTCTTAAACATGTGATGGTCATTTACTTCGTAGGAAACCATGCAATTATTTCACTAATTATTGTTAATATTTATAAAAAATATAACACCCCCGCTTCAGTTTATAACCAATATCAAGCCTTAAACAATAGTAAAAAATGTTTATGCCATGCTTCTAAATATGAATTTCAATAATTCATAATGCATGAAAATCAACTGATGTCATAACAAGAGAGGGAGTTTAGATATTCATGCTTTCAATTAAAATTTCAAACTGAAAACACATATATAAATATATACGAGCAAATTCAATTTTAGGAGTAGGTATCAAGACCAAAACATTATCATCAAAAGGGTTCACAATGCATATTTGTTAATGTAAATTCAAAACCATTAATAAGTATATGATTTCGTACTTTAAACCTTACTTAGAACGATTTCAACATTCCCATGTAGTTTAGGAAAACCCCACGTACCTTATGCTCCCTAGTTAAAGAATATAACCCTAATCCTTACACTTTTCTTGGGAAATCTTGGATTGAAAGGCTTAAATTCTTGCCTTGAAGGAAATCCTAATTTCTCCTTGTTCTTGAGAGTGGAGAGGGTTTTGAGATGTTAAAAACTGATAGAAGATTGATTATAACGCTTAGTGTATGATTTAAACTCGCGGGGGAGGTTTTTGGGTTGAGTAAAAGACCAAAATACCCCTAAAGAAACCAAAGAAAATTGCAAAAATTCTTCAGCTGACGACCAAGGTTGATGTCCCATCACTTAGGTGACGACTCTTCACCTAAGTCGTCACTTTCAGGCTGGAATTTTCCCCTTACTGTCCTAGGCTGATGACTAGAGCTTATGGGTAGTCACTTAGTTGATGGATCGTTAGCATAGTCGTCACCTAAGTGGTGGCTTATCAGCATAGTCGTCACTTAGTTGACAGACAGATACTTTGAAGTAAAATGAGCATAACTTTCTACTCCGATATCGGATTAAGGTGAAAGTAGTTGCATTGGAAAGAGTACTCAAAGATATTTCTTTTGGTATACTGTAGGCCACGTCTCATTATGTACATGGAATAATGTTCATTTAAATTTGAAACAAGGTGAAGCATTAACTAAAACTTAATCGATAGAAAAGTTCTCAACTCGTCTTTGAGTTAGGAGTTATTTGTGACCTCGATTCATATTTAAAGTTATTAACACACTATAGAATTATTGGGTTTGGTTCTATATGCATAGGAACAACAGTTTGCATTCTATCTCGAAAAATGCGGGGTGTTGAATTTTTTTTCTTTTTTCAAAAAAACTCAACTGTGATTTACAAATCATTGAGTGAGTTCGTAGTTTGATAAGTTTGAGTTACCATTATTTGATGAAGAATCATTTTATCCTAGAAGGATATTTTTCATTAACCTCAGGTACTAGAGGAGAATAAATTCCTTAAGGTCAGTGGACTTGATTCTTTCATTTCTTCATCTTTTTCTTGACTGTTTTGTTATTTACCAGAACATAGTTTGAACTTCATTTTAATAGTTCATAAATTGTTTGAACTAGTTTTTGAAGTTCTTGAAACTTCATTTTGGTAGTTCATAAGTTGTTGGAACTTGTGTTTTTAGTTCTTATTGTTAATATAGGTTTTGTACCCGGATTACAACACTAATTTATTGCTCTTTTTTTAATTCTCTGCTTCTATGTAGCTCTATAGGCACTTGTGTCCATGCATGCAGGTTACGTTAGCATACTTTGGATTCTTTAGGTATGGAACAGAGGTAAACTATATATGCTACTAGGCTAATTTTGATATTTCATACTTGATGAGAACGTTAGATTTTTAAAAAATAATTGTTTTCAATAAATTGAACTTCGATACCCTATTTCACTATTTTTCAAATCAAGGATCAAAATGAGATATAAAAGCTCCGAACTCGAACCAACCATGCTACTAATCTAAAATCGATACTCTAGATCTGTTGGTGCAGTTCAAATTGTCATCTGGCACTCGAATCATGAAATGTTGACCAAACTCAACCATTGGCTCTTAAGGACTCAAAATAACCTCAAACTTAACCAATTATTTCCGATCGCGTTGAAAACCATGCCAACCATTCCCAAAGCCCCAAATCATCATGCAATAGCCACAGAGAAGGGTAAAATGATCAAAACACATAAAAATAGAAAATCATGGAAATCAAGTTATTACATTAAATTACTGGAACAATATAAGTACAACTATCATTCACACACAGGATTAATTTAGAACCTTGAGACATTGAATTTAAGTTGTCATAGCAGTTGGACGTTGTTACCTATAGTAAACCATATACTATTCTAGTACTCATGGATTTGGAAGTTTCTTTTGCGTGAAAAATTGTAATACATTTTAAATTACCTAAAAAGAGATTTTTACAGGCTATCGTTTCATTTAACGAGCCGTGAAATTTAAAAGGTTTAACACCCCACATTTTTGGGCTAAAATTTGAACCGCCCTTCCTATCTGTATAGGCCCGAACCCAATGATTTTTATTTAAATATAAGTGTGAATATCAATTTCTTGAAAAATTATTTTGGGGGGAAACATCTTTGAAGATGGATTGAGGCCGTAGAAATCTCCTATCTCAAAGTTGATTTGAGAACTTTCCTACCGATTCAGTTTTAGTACACGTTCTTACTTAGGTCAACTTCCAACGACCTTTACTCCTAGAATAGAATGTGTTAGGTGGATTGATATATATTCCAAATTAAAGTTCTTTGAGCCTTCTTTCCAATGCATCTCACCACTCATCAATCTGAGTTCAGAGTAAAAAGTTATGGACGTTTTAGTGAAATGTTGTTTAGGGTGCGTGATTGGCCTTGTGATACGAAACCCCCCTCACCCCCGCACCCTTAAATTCATCCTAACTAGTATAAATCTCCCAAATCCCTCATTCTATTCCTCCCAAGAACTTCAAGAAGAATTTTCCAATTCCAAGGCTTGTATAGATCCATTAAAGGTTATATGGAGGAACCAAAGGGTCGAGAAAGCTACTTGGGAATCGGAGGACATGAAAGCTAGATATCCCTTCCTATTTTTATCTTCGAACGAGGTTGCTTGAGATATGAATCCTATATTTTCTCTATATCTATTTGATTTCATTCATTAGTTCCTTCAATGTTCTTTATTGCATCGTTCTAAAAGTGGCCTAAGTCTCATTTGGGGACGAATGATCCCAAGGTGGGGATGATGTAACACCCCAAAAACTTTAGAACCTCTATGAACCAAACATTGTATAGAATGAAAGTACACTTGAAAACAAATTCCATGCTTTTGTAGCATTGGAAGTGACTTATACATGTATTAAGTGCTAAAGTAACTCAAAACTCTTGGCGAAGTCAAAACCTCCCTTACCTAAACCTATGTTTTACCGACATAGGGATGTTCTACCTTAATTGGATGATGAATAGTGTCCTTAACATGAGCAGCAAACATTGACTGAGGCCCCACGGTTTGGAGATTACCTACCCATATAGATTGTGGATTACTAGATGACGGTGAAAAGCTACATAGTTTAGGATTAAATTTTAATGGTTATGTCTTTATGCCCCATGTCCCTGATCCCCTACTTTATTATTATTATGGATGTTTAAATGAGTTATGACTTGATTTATAAGATATTTATTTCCCTTTCCCTGAGTTGCATGTTAGTGCTCGTCGTATTGACCGTCCCCAGATGCTTCATTGAATCATTATGTAGGTTTGGAGGCACTTTCCCGTGGTTCTTTGGAAACAAGTCCATATAAAAAGGGGGTTCAACATTTAAATAAAGTAACATCCATGTATTAAAAACAAAATCGAATCAATTACCCAAAACCTGTCTACGAAGCCTCTAACTTTAAGAATAACTCCTAAGTCGGTACATGGCCCACAACTATTCCATGAAACTATAAAATACTGGAACAAAAATAGAAATGAAAAGTAATGTTGCCTTCCGTATGACGGAAGGATCTTCACTTCTCAACTACTGTCCAAATGAGAATACAAAAAACCTAGTGTTGTCCTTGTTCTTCAACTTCTAAACACATATTTCAAGAATTTTGGTAGGAACTTATTCATATGATAAATAATCCTCCACCCCACTATCTTCTATAGGCACCACAAAGGAAGGGTCACTCACACATTTCTTTAGCATGAACACATGAAACACAGGATGGACTGATGCTAAGCTCACTGGTAAGCCCAATTTGTAAGAAACATTCCCGACTCATTTAATAAATTGATATGGACCAATATAGGGAGGATTGAGCTTCCCCTTTTTTCAAACCTCATAACTCCCTTCATTGGAGAGACTTGAAGGAACACCCAATTACCAACCTCAAATTCTGGTTCTAGTCATCTCAAATCCGCACAAGACTTTTGGCAACCTTTAGAAGTCCTCAGTATTTCTCAAATAACCTTGAATTTCTCCATTGCTTGATGCACAAGATCAGGCCTGAAAAACCTTATCTCACCCACCTCATACCATCTAACTGGAAAACTACACCTTTTACCATAAAGGGCCTTAAAAAGAACTATATGAATGTTGGAACGATAACTATTGTTGTAGGTGAACTCAATAAGTGCCAAGTGATCCATCCAACTACCATTAAAGTCAATCAAACAGGTCCTTTGTATATCTCTCAAAGACTGAATAGTATGTTTTTCTCTCCCATCCATTTGTGGGTGCAAGGTGTTGCTACCTTAATCCCTAACTTTTTTTTAAAAGACCTCTAAAACTGAGAAGAAAACTACGTACCTTAGTAGGATATGATAGACACCGAGGGCCTATGCAACCAGACTATCTTCCAAATGAATAACTTCACATAATCCTCTCCCAAATCATTAATACTCACCTACAAAAATTTGGTTGACTTGGCCATCCTATCAATAATGACCTAAATGGATTTATACTTATTTCGGGACCATGAAAGACTGGTACCAAAATCCATGTTAATCATCTCCCACTTCTACATGGGTAAGGCTATCTTATAGAAGGTGTCATCCAGTCTCAAATATTCAATCATGACGTGTTGATAATTTAATCACTTGGCAACAAAATTAGAAATATCTCTTTTCTTGTTATTTCACCAATACATCTTCTTTAAATCACGATACATTTTTGTTAAATGGGGATAAACCGTATATCTAGACACATGAGCTTCGGTCAAAATCCTCTCTCGTAGCCCATATACATCGAGAACACACAATCTCCCTTGATACCTTAGGACACTATGTCCCACAATTTCAAAAGCCATAATTCATTGTTGAATCACATCTTTCTTGATTTTCATAAGTATCGAATCGCAGACCTATTTCTCCTTAACTTCGGCCCCAAGAGATGACTTAGCTACTTCATAGAATACTACACCTCGTTCCTTGGAGTTCGAAAGTTAGATATTCCATTCGGTTAATATCCTTCACCAGCCTTCTAATTATCTCTCAACACGGGTAGACTCCCCATGGACAACCTGATAAAAGCATCAACAACAATATTAGCTTTTCGTTGGTGTTAGTGCATACTCATGACGTAATCCTTTAGCAATTCAAGCTACCTTCTTTGCCTGAGGTTAAATTCTTTTTGGGTGAATACATATTGCAAGCTCTTGTGATCCGAGTAGATGTCCACATGCACTTTATTCAAATATTGAGCCAAAGTTTCAACGTGAATACCATAATTGCTAATTCTAAATCATGAGTTTTATAATTTCTCTCATGAAGCTTAAGTTGCCGGGAAGCATAAGCTAAACCTTTCCATGCTGTGTTGGGAAAGAACCAAGTTCCACCCGGGATGTATCACAATATAAACCAAATCTTTCAATACCTTCAGGAAGTGTCAAGACAAGGCAATAGTCAAGCGATTTTTGAATTTCACTAACATCCCTCACAAGTGTCAGACTATAGAAACCTTACCTTCTTCTGGGTTAATCTCGTTAGTGGAACAACTATAGATGAAAAACTTTCCACAAATCTTCTATAATAACTTTCCAGATCCAAGAAGCTCTTAATGTCAGTTGGAGTCACGAGTTTAGGGCATTTCTTTACCCTCTCAATCTTTTGGGGATCCACTTTAATCCCTTTACTAGAAGCAACATGCCCAAGTAAAGGCACAACACTCAACAAAAATTCACACTTAGAAAATTCTACATAATACCCCTGATCCTTAAGGGCCTGCAACAAAATTTTGAGGTAATTAGAGTGATCCTCCTCACTTTTAGAGTGCACTAAAATATCATCGATAAATACTATGAGAAACAAATCTAGAAATTATCTAAACACCCTATTCATAAGATCCATGAAAGAAGTAGGAGCATTAGTTAATCCAAATAACATGACCAAGAATACATAGTGGCCATAACGGGTCAGAAAGAAAGTCTTCCATAGTGGCTTGGTGAAAGATAGACACAACACATTTCCTATAGACTCTCCTAGCAATAGTGGACTCACCATCAGGGTACAAACTGAGAAGAGATCAAAAATATTTTTGGGACCAAAACCAAAGTATGCATCCACATAAGGTGTCTCATGGTAGATGGTGGAATCAAGAACAAGAAGTACATAAACATCACGGGAGAAAAGATGTAACATACAGGTAATAACATCGAGAGATGCCCCAGAATCCTGATGAGTAGACAACGAATATAGATAAATGACCATTCCTTATCCCTGAAGTAGTACCTTTTGAGTTGGAGTTGAAGATGTAGAAGCCGGGGTATTATTATCCCC
Organism: Capsicum pubescens; assembly: GCA_030864215.1. Lineage (NCBI taxonomy): Eukaryota > Viridiplantae > Streptophyta > Magnoliopsida > Solanales > Solanaceae > Capsicum > Capsicum pubescens. The sequence goes on from CM061543.1 coordinate 260,610,807, forward strand.
AAGAGCACTCTTAACTACGGGACAGTCCCACTGCCTATGACATGGATTCACCCAACCAAACCATAAATTACTTTCTAAGAAATGAAACCCATGATAAATCTTCCCATTACTGTGACAAGTAGGGTAAGATGGTGCCGACTAAGCTACATTGGCCTGAGACTGGTCACCCTGCACTCTAGATACATCACTTTCCTGAAATCATCATTCACCCGATGGTTTAGGGACTGGATCACTAGATTCTAGATATGAATTACCCCAGAATTTTGTCTTGAACCACTGTCTGCCCCATTTCCCTCTATGTTTCTAATACACATCCTGATTTATATGTTTAGCCCTTTTATTTTGTCTTTTTTCTACCCCTGCTTGCTTTTTTTCTCATCCTCTACTTTTTTCATATAAACCAACAACCTGGATATGTCCTTGACACTGTTCATCTTGGCACCTTTACACTCTAGTACCAAGTAGCTTGAAAGGCTTGCAACAAACTTCTTCATTTTGGACCTCATATTAGACACCAACTAAGGAGCATAGTGGGACAACTAAGTAAATTTCATAGTATACTTCTTAACACTCATCTTGCCCTATTTCAATTTTACACACTCCTCAGCCTTGACTTCTCTTGATTCCCAAGAAAAGAAGTGATCAAGGAAGGCATCAAGAAATTTCTCCCTAATAGCAAATTAAACATATTCACTCTTAATAAACTTTGATTCATCATACCACTCATAAACTAGTGAAAGGTAGGGGGATTCAGCTGCATAAACTAGCCAACTTGAGTTGCATCAGAAGAACCATTACCATTGCCAATATTATTTGACCACCGAAACTAAGATGATACAATCTGAGCTAACATTTGAATCGCCTATATGACCCAAACATTTGAAACCTCTACTTATAGGTATTGTGGGTATGGTTGGTATCGGTCCTAGAAGCTTAGTGAGGACTGGTTAGGGCCGGGGGAACCCTAGGAGGAGTAGTGAAATTAAAAGGACGGTCTTCATAGTGTTCTTGCATCCCATAGGTAGGGTGGACCTCCTCGTCATTTGGCCCATTAGGGATAGAGGTTCACACTGAATTCCTATAGATATTAGATCTTCAAGGAGGAATAATCTGAAAAGTGCAAAAGTAAGGTTTATGTAAAAGTCAGGGAGGCCTTAGAAAATATGTAATTTTCCCATTAAGTAACTGTTACAAAACATAGGCATGTGGGTGCAGGTTTATGCGAGGTGGGATGAACTTAAAATGAAAAACATTACTACATGGACTGAGATAGGATATGTTATGTTCAACCCTCCTGCAGTATTGCCACCCTTATAGGAAGAGCGGTTATAAGAAAATTTGTACTTTATTTAGTGAATATTTTCAATATCACAACCCCAATTTTTGGACATTATAAAGAACAAAGCCTTAATAATCATACGATACACCAATTCAAAAGGGGTTAATCTAAGATATATCAATATCAAGTTTATCTAAATTCAATATTTTCTATGTAGAGCATGAGTGTATATGTAAGGTATATGAGTCAATTTTTTCTAATTGTTCCTCAACATTGACTTAGACATGTATTTAGGAATTCAAAAGGATGGACACTATCAAGATATGAATCAGGGCCCTAGTCATGACAGGCATCCCAAATCCATGAAGGCCTGAGAAGAACCCTTAATATTTTATCATAAGCATAACCATATATAATGTTGAAGAAACAAGACCATAAGAAAAAGTTCAACATATAAGTAAAGAAAGATTCATGTCTTAAAAAAAAAATTCAAACAATTACCCAGCACTTGTCTACAAAACATCTGCTATTAAGAATAACTCCTAAGTGTCTCATGTTCCCCGACAATACAAAAAAATAAAATAAAATATTGGAACAAAAAAATAAATGAAAACTAACACTTTTTATCAGATGAGGGAGGGATCACAATTCTCAATAGTTGTCCAAGAGAGAATTCAAACACCCAAGTGCAACACAGAACCACGAGAAAGTTCCTCCAACCCTACATCAGGAAATGATGTAGCGTTTAAGGATGGTCAGTTCAATAAGTACTGACATGTAACATAAGAAAAGGAAAATAAATATTTTACAAGGCAAGTCATAACTCATTTAAGAAACCATAATAATAATAAAGTAGGGGATAAGGGACATGGGACATTAAGATATGACCATTTAAAACTTACTCTTGTACTATGTAGATTTTTAACGTCATTTAGTAACCCAGGGGCAATATAGGTCCAGTACTATCAAACCGGTGGGGAGTGACAGGCATCCCTAACAAATGAAGGCCTAGGATGACCCCTTAGCATTATATCATAAGTATAGTCATATTTAAAGTTACGAAAACAAGACCATAAAAAATCTTAATATTTATGTAAAGAAAAGTTCATTTCTTAAAAATCAAATTCAAACAATTACACAACACATGCCTACTAAGCCTCTAAGAATAACTCCTAAGTCGAGACATGACCCTCGACTATACAAAAATAATAAAATAAATACTGGAACATAAATATAAATAAAATGTAACACTGTCTTCTGGATGATGGAGGACTTACCACTTCTCAACAGTTGTCCAAGAAAGAATACAAACACCCTTGCGCTATATAGAATCATGAAAAAGTGCCTCCGACCCTACATAGGAAATGATGTAGTATCTGGGGAAGGTCAATATGGAGGGTACTGGCATGCAATCCAGGGAAAGGGAAATAAATATTTTATAAGGAAAGTCATAACTTATTTAAGCAGTCATAAAAATAATAAAGTCGGGGATTGGGGAGATGGGACATAAAGACAACCATTTAGCGTCCATAAAAATATTAAAGTATAGGATCCGGGACATGGTACATAAAGACATAACCATTTAAAAATTACTCTTGAACTATGTAGCTTTTCACCGACATCCAGTAACCCATGGGCTATATGGGTCCGATACTCCTCCACCGGCTGGGAGCGACGGACATCCCAAACCAATGAAGGTCTGAGATGATCCCTTAGAATTATATCATAAGCATAGTCATATTTAAAGTTGTGAAAAAAGACCATAAAAAAATTCAACATTGAAGTAAAGAAACATCCATGTTTTAAAAACCAAATTCAAACAATAACTCAACACCTATCTATAAAGCCTCCAAGTTTAAGAATTACTCCTCAGTCGGGACATGGACCCCGATTATACCAAGAAAATAAAATAAATTATTGGAATAGAAATATAAATGAAAAGTAACACTACTTTCTAAACGATGAAGGGCTCACCACTTCTCAACAGTTGTCGAAACGAGAATAAAAACACCCTAGTTGTTGTACATCAAAGAACGCCTTTCACGAGAAGTCAAGCTAAGGACCTTCAAGCATTTCAAGCTTTATGGATGAAGATGAAATTTTTGGAAGGCTTCAATATAGATGACTTGAAGATATTTAATATACTAAGTTCCTACCATTTAAATTAGCTTGTAATTTAAATCAAGGGAAATTCGGTCTTTCCATTCTTCTTTTAACCATTAGTATAAATAGTTAGCTATTAGGGTGAAACACTAATTTTTGAAGATTGAATATTTTTTCCTTCTTTGATAGCTTGAGAACCCCTTGTCGATTTTCAACACTTGTCATAGGATTTGCAAGTAAGGTTACTACCTTCTTGTGGATTCTAATAGATTAGGTGCTTTTAGTTGGCGACTCTGAATAAAAATGCAAATAATCCTTTTTTTGAAACAAATTTTCATTTCTTGTCACTAAAATAATAAAACCCTTTCGAACTTTAAAAATATTCCATTTTTGGAGTGCGAAAAAGGGGTGTGACAATAGAAAAATATTTTTGTTCGTATTCAAAGTACTTCTCCTATTATAAATATAGTTGTATGTTTTCTTACATTTTTAAACTATAACCTAGTGAATTCACTTATATTTATTTACATTAGCCAAAAAAAAAACTTTCTTTTCTGTCAACAAAAACTCATCCTTGTAGAAATCTACCGTACATTTACCTATGAATAACTTCAAGTCAGATTCGTCTCTGCCACTAATAGCTTCTTCAGATCTTCCACCTGATGTAGCTTTCGAGATATTAACTCGAACATCCTTAGAAACACTAGATACCTGCAAAGTAGTAAGCAAAACATGGAAACTGATGACGTATGAATCAAGCTTCATGCAAAGTTATTGTCGTAGAACCAACAATATTTCAGGTTATTGTTTTATTTGTTTTAATTAATGTGACTGAACTTAGAATATAACTCTGAACTATATTCATAATATGATATTTTAGGTTACTTCATTCAAGGTATAGATGACTCCAGGTACATTTCGGAGTTTGTTTCAATGGACGATTGTTCAGGAAAAAATCCACTGTCACGCCTACCAGTTGAAGCCTTGAAACCAAAAGATAGATTTTTCAGCATTTACTTTAGCAACATAAAAATTGAGGCATCTTCGAAGCAAGGGATTTTGTGTTGTGTGAGATCAATAAGGTACAACGATCATAGGTACTACATTTGCAAACCTAGTACTCAAGAATGGAAAGTGTTGCCGAATCCAAAACTGAGGTATTCGACAGTCAAAGTTGCATTAGTGGTACTTAAATCAAATCCCTTGCATTTCAAGATTATTCGTTTGTCAAAAGACCCACCATTTGGTTCTAGGTACGTCTAATTATCTACACATTGATTTTCTTTACTTTGTAGTTATTAGAACAGATTCCTTCATTCAAAACTTTGTTTATATATAGGAATTTAGGACCTGGCAATTATTGTTGTGAAATCTTCGACTCTGAGACTAATGCATGGCAACAAGCAAATATGATCTCGCTTTCTGAAGATGCGTCTTTCAAGCATCATTTTATACCTATTAATGCAAGTGGTTTAATTTATCTTTTGACAACTGATGATCAATTAATAGTCCTAAACTACGATGGAGAAGAAGCGTATCCCAGATTTTATCTTCCTGAACAAGTGGCTCGAAATGAAGATTATACACTCAAAAAACTAATTTCATATGAAGGCAAGTTAGGATTTATTTGTTTGTCTACCACTGGAATTTTAGAGCTTTGGCGCATTGACAATAGAATAAATCACCTTTGGAGGAAGGAACAAGAAGTTGAGACTGAAAACATCAAGAGGGTGACGAATTACCCAAGTCCGATTGATTTCTACAATAGTGATGTTATTTTGCTGATGGGTTTCAACGTATTTGCATTTTACAAGAAACAAAATGCAAGCTTGCGTGTAGTTGAATTGGATAGGTTAAATTGTCCTACTGAAATATTTCCTTTTTGCTCGGATGTAGAGCCAATTAATTGGCCGTTCGATCGCAAAAGACAAAAATGGGGGCAGTGAATTGCCTGAAGAAATATAATGTAAAAAATAACTCTAACAAAAATTTCTTTATAGACGATATTGCGGGTATATGTTCCTTTCATTCATTTGGGTTGCTCATCCATACTCAGTAATCCAGTTGTGGAAGAGCAACCCAAATGAATGAAAGCAACATATACCCGCAATATCGTCTATAAAGAAATTTTTGTTAGGATTATTTTTTACATTATATTTCTTCAGGCAATTCACTGCCCCCGTTTTTGTCTTTTGCGATCGAACGGCCAATTAATTGGCTCTACATCCGAGCAAAAAGGAAATATTTCAGTAGGACAATTTAACCTATCCAATTCAACTACACGCAAGCTTGCATTTTGTTTCTTGTAAAATGCAAATACGTTGAAACCCATCAGCAAAATAACATCACTATTGTAGAAATCAATCGGACTTGGGTAATTCGTCACCCTCTTGATGTTTTCAGTCTCAACTTCTTGTTCCTTCCTCCAAAAGTGATTTATTCTATTGTCAATGCGCCAAAGCTCTAAAATTCCACTGGGAGACAAACAAATAAATCCCAACTTGTCTTCATATGAAATTAGTTTTTTGAGTGTATAATCTTCATTTCGAGCCACTTGTTCAGGAAGATAAAATCTGGGATACGCTTCTTCTCCATCGTAGTTTAGGACTATTACTTGATCATCAGTTGTCAAAAGATAAATTAAACCACTTGCATTAATAGGTATAAAATGATGCTTGAAAGACGCATCTTCAGAAAGCGAGATCATATTTCCTTGTCGCCATGCATTAGTCTCAGAGTCGAAGATTTCACAACAATAATTGCCAGGTCCCAAATGCCTATATATAAACAAAGTTTTGAATGAAGGAATCTGTTCTAATAACTACAAAGTAAAGAAAATCAATGTGTAGATAATTAGACGTACCTAGAACCAAATGGTGGGTCTTTTGACAAACGAATAATCTTGAAATGCAAGGGATTTGATTTAAGTACCACTAAAGCAACTTTGACTGTCGAATACCTCAGTTTTGGATTCGGCAACACTTTCCATTCTTGAGTACTAGGTTTGCAAATGTAGTACCTATGATCGTTGTACCTTATTGATCTCACACAACACAAAATCCCTTGCTTCGAAGATGCCTCAATTTTTATGTTGCTAAAGTAAATGCTGAAAAATCTATCTTTTGGTTTCAAGGCTTCAACTGGTAGGCGTGACAGTGGATTTTTTCCTGAACAATCGTCCATTGAAACAAACTCCGAAATGTACCTGGAGTCATCTATACCTTGAATGAAGTAACCTAAAATATCATATTACGAATATAGTTCAGAGTTATATTCTAAGTTCAGTCACATTAATTAAAACAAATAAAACAATAACCTGAAATATTGTTGGTTCTACGACAATAACTTTGCATGAAGCTTGATTCATACGTCATCAGTTTCCATGTTTTGCTTACTACTTTGCAGGTATCTAGTGTTTCTAAGGATGTTCGAGTTGATATCTCGAAAGCTACATCAGATGGAAGCTCTGAAGAAGCTATTAGTGGCAGAGACGAATCTGACTTGAAGTTATTCATAGGTAAATGTACGGTAGATTTCTACAAGGATGAGTTTTTGTTGACAGAAAAGAAAGTTTTTTTTTTGGCTAATGTAAAGAAAGATAAGTGAATTCACTAGGTTATAGTTTAAAAATGTAAGAAAACATACAACTATATTTATAATAGGAGAAGTACTTTGAATACGAACAAAAATATTTTTCTATTATTGTGGAATGAATAGTTTTTCCAAATTATCCTAGACGATAAAAATAGAAAAAATAGGAGAAGTACTTTGAATATGAACAATAGGAGAAGTACTTTGAATATGAACAAAAATATTTTTCTATTATTGTGGAATGAATAGTTTTTCCAAATTATCCTAGACGATAAAAATAGAAAAAATAGTAAATTATCCTAGACGATAAAAATAGAAAAAAAATAGTAAATTATCCTAGGAGATGTACTTTGAATATGAACAAAACCATTCTTAAAATTGTTTCTACATCAGATTTTCTCATGATAGGTATCTAATCTACGTATTTATTTCTCTTATATAATATACCTTTTTAATACGAGAAAACCTATCCTTTGAGTGATTAAACAAGTAAAATTTTCATGCACAAACATGAATATGAATCATTTCTATTAACATAATGTATCATTTCTATTAACATAAAGTATGTACTATTTTTGTTTTACTTATATGATACAATTCTATTTTAAGAGTCAAATGATTTTTATATAAATTTTTTATTCCGTACGTGCTTTAAATTATAAACTAATGTCGTGACACGTGAGTCGCACGTGAGTCTTATGAAATTATAGTGATTTTAACATTATAGTTAGAACCTTTATTGTAATTAATATCATTGTGATTTATTTAATAAATGTGAAAAAGTATACATGAATGAATTTATTAAAAATATTTCCCTTTTTCCATGTTAATCATTGAGTGTTGTCATGTCTTACTCTGTCTATACGAGTCCATACCGTTTATACCTATACCGACGAACATTTATAGTGTAGCTAGAATTGAAAATATTTAAACCACTGATGTTCTATGATAATGTAAATGAAACAATTCTCATGTAATACTTCTTTATAGATTATATTGCGGGTAGATGTCCCTTTCATTCATTTGGGTTGCTGTCACTACCCGAACCGAGGCCATGGCTTCGACGGAAATCCCGAACGATGAAGGCCCAAAAGCCCTCTCAACTTGTAATCATATGCATAATTCATCTAATTATAAAAATGCGGAAGCAAACTGAAAACATAGTCATTTCATTATTTCAACAAAACCGTACGAATATAATTTCAACAAGACCCAAATGCACCTAACACCTGTCAGCGAAATCTCTACTAACTGAAAGAAAACAACATCTGTTTGAAACTAGGAAAAGGACCCCGGTCGGACCATAAACTAGAACCAAATGTAAACATCACATGAAAGCAAGATGCCTTCCAAAATAAGGGAGGCTCACCAACTCTGAATATTTGTCAACGATCTACGGCTTAGTGGGACCCCGGGACTGAGCCTCAGATCCTGAAATATAGGGGGTCAATGTAAAACGTACTGGTATGTGAAACAACCCAAAATAGTCTTTTTTTTATACAAAATAGGTGAGAGCATTTTATAATAACAGTGAACACAATGCAAGTAAAAATACATGGGCATATTTTAGTACACTTCAAAACAATTCTTGACTACTCTGACTCACTCTTTGTTATTCTTATGAGCTAGTCAATACACCCTATAGATCTATAATTGTCACGACCCGAATCGAGGCCCTCGCCGTGACGAGCATCCCAAATCATGAAGGCTCGGGGACCCTTCTATACGTGATAATCATGCACAATATTCATATACAATAAGAAAAATGCAGAAAAAAACGGAATCATGGTCATTTCTAGCTTTAACTGAACAATACAAAATGAAACCCATAAACATCTAACAATATCTGACACAGGTCCGCAAAATCTCTAACATTACAAGATCAATCATAAGTCTAGAACAAAACTGGGACAAGGCCCCCATTGGACCCAATACCAAAATAACATAATAATGTTCTAAAGACAAGGCCTTCCAAAATAAAGAAGGCTCACCAACTGCTCACTTCTGTCTGACAGATTCTACGGTTTAGCAGAAAATTTGGACTGAGCCTCAGACCCTGAAATGTAGGGGTCAGTAGGTAGTTCAAATTGGAAAAGTAGTTCTAAAAAACAAACGAACCGTTAGGTAACCGAACTATCGGTTCTTGCAAGTCACTAATGACTTGGGAAGGCTATGAAGGAGCTCTATGTGAAAATAAGCAAGAACACGACAAATGACCTGAAGGTTCATTACAGGAACGTGTGTTGGGTGTTTGTCTTCTATCATTATGCTACAATCTAAAATCTTGATTTTAGCATTTAAATTTTGTTCATTAAAAAAAATTCTAATAATGGAATGGTGTACTTTCTATCTAGCAAGAAGTATCTAAAGCAAAATAAGATAAATATAACCTTTAAGTAGGGGTGTCAAACAAGCCGGGCCGACCCGCCCCGTCCCGACCCGATTATCTAACCCGGCCCAGTAAGCCCTAGGGCTTTAGGGTTCCGGGTCCCGGGCCGGTTATTTTGTTAAAATGGGCCCAGTTAACCCGGCCCGGTCCAGGCCCGCCGGTTAACCGGCCCGGCCAGGCCCGGAAAATTAAAAAAAAAAAAAAATTGGATTTTGGGCCAAACTAGTCGTTGGCCCAACGGCTATATAGCCGTTTTTGGGTCCAAACGGCTAGTTTGGGCCCATTTAGTAAAAAAAAAAAAACTTTAAAAAATATTTTTTAATCCCCAAAAAAAATCTATAAATACCCTACAACTTCAAATCATTTTTCACACAATTTTTCACTCTCTCAAATCTCATTCTCTCTCAAATGTCAATTCTCAATTCTCAAATATTCAATATATTTAATTTCTTAAAGTGTTCACTTTAATTTTTTAATTTTTCGTTTACAAAGTACGAGCGGAAGTTTCTAAAGTCGCAATATTCGGATACTTCCAAAATTTGGTATTGTCGTTCCATCTCTTACGTTTAATTTTTATTTATTGTACTAATTGTTTAATATTTAATTTTATTATATTTGTGTATTTTAAATATTTTTAGTTTAATTTAATTTATATTATGGATAAATTAAAAAAACTCGCTACTAAAGGTGTTAAAATTTTTTGTCCTGGAAGCGGTAGTGGTAGTAAAAAGCGAATTACTAGCGGTAGAGGTAGTTCAAGTAGTAGATATACCCGTGTGCCTTCGCCTCCGGTACCGCTTGGTACACCTTTTGAGGAAGAAATAGATGTAGGTGCTCACGATATGGATTATGTAGAAGCTCAGGAAAATTACGGTATAGAAGAAGAAAGTTAATTTAGACGAAGATAATGAAAATATTGCTGAAACACCCGCAGTAGGAGATGCTAACGTTAGATCTGAATTAGTTAATCTCCCTTTCCGTCCTCCCAGTGCCCCAAAACCTCGTAAAAGAACTAGTATTGCTTGGCAATTTTTTGAACGTATATTAGATATTGAGGTGCAGTGCAATATTTTTCAACAAATATATAAGCATAGAAGTGGAGGCAAGCAAGGGGGTACGGGTACGTTAATGAGACATATTGCTGAAGATCACAAAAAAGAGTTAAATATTGCAAAAGGTGGTGGGGATGTTGGTGGGTCAACGCAAACTAGAATGGACCCAGCAACCGGTCAAGTAGCGAAAAAGTATAATAAATTGAGGGACAGGGAAGAAATAGCTAAAATGGTAGCTGTGGGTTGCTTGCCTTTTAGTTTTACTTCTTCTGATGCCTTTATTCGTTATATACAAGCAATTTATAATCCTATGTTTAATGGTATTCCTAGAACTACTTGTCGGTCTGATATTTATTAGACTCCATTCAAAATATTGTTTTTATTTATCAACATTGTTAAAAAATATTCAATGTAGATTGTCCCTAACTTCTGATCTTGGTCGTGCTGTAAATAAAAATGATTATTTAACCGTTACTTGTCATTGGATGGATAGTAATTTCGTGATGCAAAAACTTATTCTTGCTTTTTTATATGATGAAGATCGTAAACATACTGGACAATTTATTGCTGATTCTATTGTTAAAATTGCTGGATATTATGGTATAGAAAATAAAATTTATGTATTGCTTTTGATAATGCTTCTAACAACAAGACTGCTATAACAAAAATAAAATCTACGCTATCTCCGCCCTTGCCTGAAATTTTTCATATTAAGTGTGCATGTCATATATATAATTTAATTGTAAAAGATGGTCTTGAGTTTTTTGAGCTTTATATTGAAAAAATTTGTCTTGTCGTTGGTTTTATTCAAGGAAATAATCGTAGATCGAGAATTAGAGAATTTAAAGTTAAATGTCAAGAAAATGGACTTACACCGATTTTGATGCCTGAGGAAATTGATACTAGATGGAATTCTACGTATGAAATTTTAAAAACTTGTTATAAATATAGAATTCCTATTACACTAGATTTTAACCAACATTGCGGTTCATTTGCTGATTCTGCTGATTGCATGCTACATAATTCTGATTGGGTTGTAATTAATGATCTTGTTAAGTTTTTAGAAAAAATTTATATAGCTACGGTTGAATTTTCCGGTTCTTACTATCCTACTGTTTGTAATATTTTGGCATATATAGCTGATATTTCTAGTTTGCTCCAACAATATAAAAATAAAGAAGGTTATAAAGAAGCTGTTGGCGCCATGTTTACGAAATTTAAAAAATATTTTTTCCCGATTCCCCCTATTTACTTGGTTGGTGCTATGTTAAATCCGTGCATGAAATATAATCATATGTGTCACTTTAGTACTCTTATTTATACTAACTTAGAAATAAATACTAACCATGATTCTGAACAAGTACAACCTGATTTGTGGACGGCTACGGCTGATGCAAAGGATTACATAGAAAAATTATATAATCACTATGCTGATTTATTTGATTCAGCCGTACCTACAAATATCACTCCAACTGTCGCTTCTCATCCTCCCGAGGAGCCATCATCTTCTAAAAGGCCGTCACATAGTGGTTTTTCTGATTCGTTTTATGATTTAAATTGTTGGAACGGTGTTGATGAGAGAACTTACACATCAACTTATCGGGAAGAGCTGAAATATTATCTTCGGACGGCACCAAAGGATCACAGACGACGGATCAACATGTTGGATTGGTGGAGGAATAATGAATCACAATATCCTGTGCTTTCAAGATTAGCTAGAGATATCTTGAATGTTCCAATGCCAACCGTTGCATCAGAGAGCGCCTTCAGTCAGGGACGACAGCTGCTTGGAGACAACCGACACTCATTGGGAAGCAATGCAATGAATGTTCTAGTTTGCCTCAGAGATTGGATTAGAGCGGAAAGAAGAAACCAAGGAATGGAACCGGAGCCGAGCGACGAGCTGAAACTTGAAGAAATTATGACTTCACGGGAGAACTCAACAGAATCAAGTCCAATGCATGGTTTTGCCCCCGTTGACTTCGACTATCCTATGCAAGTTCCCATTAATATTAACATGAATGAGTTGGAAAAAATGATGCATAATTTATAGATTTTTCATTCATGTAAATTATAAATTTTGGATCATTTTGCAATCAATAAAATTCCCCAAATTCATTCAGTCCTTAGTCGTTGTTTTTTTTTTTTTTTATTTAACGATTTAAAATTTAAAATTGAATTTCTAGTTTTCTACTTTAAATTAAAAACTTACTTCTAATATATTATTAATTTACTACCAAATATTATTAATTTATTATATTAAGTAGCATATGTTTTGTATATTTGTGCATATATCTTCTATAGAAGTGTATATTTAACATATACATGTGTATATGTTTTATAAATTAGTATATAAGTATATCTATACATATTGTAATGTATATATAATGTAGTATATTTTATAAGTAGTAGTATATATACATTGAATGGTGTGTATACACGTGTATATATCTTCTATAGAAGTGTATATTTAATGTATACATGTGTATATGTTTTATAAATTAGTATATAACTATACAAATATAAATTGTAATGTATATACTTTATAGTATATTTCATTTAAAGTATTACATATACATAGAATAGAGTGAATGGATCTTCTATAGACGTGTATATTTAACGTATACATGTGTATATATTTTATAAATTAGTATATAACTATACAAATATATATTGTAATGTATATATATTGTATATATCTCATTTAAAGTATTACATATACATAGAATAGAGTGTATATATGTGAATAGATCTTCTATAGACGTGTATATTTAACGTATACATTACTTTATGTTTTATAAATTAGTATATATATTGTAGTATATACTTTTTTTTTAAAGTAGTACATATATATTGAATGGTGCGTATATATGTGTATATATCTTCTATAGACGTATATCTTTAAAGTATACAAGTGTATATGTTTTATAAATTAGTATGTAACTATATATATATACATATTGTTGTATATATATATATGTATATCACTATATTGTAGTATATAATTTATTTAAAGTAGTACATATATATTGAATGGTGCATATATATGTGTATATATCTTCTAAAGTAGTATATATTTAACGTATACATGTGTATATGTTTTATAAATTAGTATATATATATATTGTAGTGTATATATATATATATTATACTATTATAGCATATGTTTTATGTAAAGTAGTACGTATAGTCATATATAATTATATATTGAATGGTACGTATATATGTGTAATTGTTTATACTTTATATATTTTTTTAAAAATATATATTGTATATTGGAGTGTATATAGTGTATATTGGAGTGTATATAGTGTATATTGGATTATTTATTTATTTTTTAAACGGGTTTGACCAGTTTTTAACCGGGTTTGACCGGGTTTTGGTGGGTTTGACCGGATTGGGTTAAGTGGGCCGAGTTCGGGTGGGTTTTAATTTTTTTACTTTTTGACCCGACCCGGTTAATGCCAAACCCGGCCCGGAACTCGGGTAAAATGGGAGGGCCGGTTCCGAGTTGGCCCTGCCCGGCCCGTTTGACACTCTTAGACAGAAGTGAGCAGTTGGTGAGCCTTCTTTATTTTGGAAGGTCTTGTCTTTAGAACATTATTATGTTATTTTGGTATTGGGTCCAATGGGGGCCTTGTCCCAGTTTTGTTCTAGACTTATGATTGATCTTGTAATGTTAGAGATTTTGCGGACCTGTGTCAGATATTGTTAGATGTTTATGGGTTTCATTTTGTACTGTTCAGTTGAAGCTAGAAATGACCATGATTCCGTTATTTTCTGCATTTTTCTTATTGTATATGAATATTGTGCATGATTATCAGGTATAGAAGGGTCCCCGAGCCTTCATGATTTGGGATGCTCGTCACGGCGAGGGCCTCGATTCGGGTCGTGACAATTATAGATCTATATGGTGTATTGACTAGCTCAAAAGAATAACAAAGAGTGAGTCAGAGTAGTCAATAATTGTTTTGAAGTGTACTAAAATATGCCCATGTATTTTTACTTGCATTGTGTTCACTGTTATTATAAAATGCTCTCACCTATTTTGTATAAAAAAAGACTATTTTGGGTTGTTTCACATACCAATACATTTTACATTGACCCCCTATATTTCAGGATCTGAGGCTCAGTCCCGGGGTCCCACTAAGCTGTAGATCGTTGACAAATATTCAGAGTTGGTGAGCCTCCCTTATTTTGGAAGGCGACTTGCTTTCATGTGATGTTTACATTTGGTTCTAGTTTATGATGTTTGTGCTCAGACTTGTTAAATATGTGTGATTGAGTTCAATTAATCAACTGCGCTGATTGGATGCCTGTTGTCCTGCTGTTTTTTGTGGCAAAAAAAAAATTACAGAATGAACTAGGCAATAGAACTACTTTGAGAGGGATGAATCATGTTTGCTTAAGGTTCATTCTACAGATATAACTTAAAAAGGACTAATTTCCGAATTTAGAAACTACATTCTTCTCGGAATAGACTAAAAAAGATATGTTGTCAGATCAACTGGAATGGATCTAGTAATATTTAATTGGAATATTACATACTTACTAGTGTTATATTTGTTAGGGGACCCAAAGCTACAACAGTAACCTTTCCTGGGTATAGACTGGCTTGTTGAACGATAAAGTCATCAGCATTCTGTTCAATAGGCTTTCCATCCACGCCATGAACAAAATCAGCAATTCGAAGTTTTGTACCTTTCTTCACATTAAATTAAACAAAGTTAAGAAGAAACACTCATAAGAAAAAAAATATTTCTAAGTTTGCTGCCAATTGTTATTAAATTAAAATGATTTATATAAAGTCATATTAATGTAAGTTTTTATTTATATACGTAATAAATTATAACACAGTATATACACATCACACAACAAAATCATTAATTAATAATCTCATAATTCAAAATATGCAACAAACTAATAATTTAAAACCAAAAGTAAAATGTAATCAAGTCCAAATGATTTGTTAAGTTTTTACATGCTAGCAAGTTCAAGTCGCGATATCTTGAATAAAAAAAACAGCCCCTATTTATTCCCAATCTTTAATGAAGAAGGGAAGATAAAGGGGGCAAAACATTTTTGCCCTTATTGCTGCCATTATGCCATTAAACGTTTTTTCCTTTTATATGGGTTTAATACCCAAAACATTTTTGGCCATAATGCAGTCATTAAACCTGATTTTTTAATCCATTCTTTCCTTATTAATAGAAGACCAACAATTAAAACAAAATCACTTTTCTATAAAGTTTTTCCTTACTTTTCCAAAATGATTAATTAATCCGGCATGGTAGGGACCACAAATTTATTAAGTGAGGCTCTCAATTATGATATTAATTCGGTGATGAAAGAATTATCATATAATAGTAAATTATAAATTATTCTACTAAAAATTTGTAATTGCACTCCTCGATTCAAAATCTATCATTACATCTTATTTAACTCCCCATGTTAGAATTACCGACACCAATCAATTAAATTAAATTCTCTGAAAAATTTAATTCATTGATTAATTTAACCCTTTATTTATAATGCTTAACTTATTTCACATGACGGATACAAAATCCACCTGAAGGGTTTTCACGTGAAAACTTATAAGCAACCATAAATGGGTGTCTTCTATCCCAAGTCCGAGACATAGTTCTATCAACTAATTAATATTCCACTAAGCGATTCGTCATCAACCAACCTATCTTGAATATGTTGACTCACAAAAGAGTCTCAGCTTTTAATAGATTAAAATGATAAGACAAACCACATAGATCATAATAATTATATCAAGATTATGAGTATAGGTACATGTAATGGTCTTGAGAAATAGTTTATTAATATTCAGAACATAAACGAATATCTCTAATTGGTTCGTTCAATACATACGAAATGTACTAGCACAAGAAGTCGGGATACTACCACTCCCATAATTAAGACCAAATTATATTTAATCTCGTGCTACAATCATCAAGATGTTTGTCCTACCTCATCTTTGATTGTGAACGTTAATTTATTACTTATAAGAACCGACAATTTTAATCTTTCGTGCATGAGTTAGAATACTCCATACACAAAATTGTCTACTATATAAGCAAAGGACACACATGTTAACACAATGATCTATTCAAACAAAAATTTTATTAATATAATAAATAGTCTTTACATGAGATGAAAATATAATACTATAACACATATTACATGGTTAATAGTATATCCTAACAGGTGGGACATAAGATGAAGATACGATACAATCATGAAGTACATCATATATCAAGTGTCTGGATCATAAGTAGAGAGACTCTCTGGCATAAACACAACATAGCATGAGTCCTTAGGATAGACCATAGTGAGAAACATGAGTGCTTACATCACAAGTCGTATAACATAAGTTTGGAATTCATGAAGTCTAGGATTGAGACAGGGACTTCTACTTGAAGCTATCACTTCTTATTTCAGAGTTGATATAGTCATGAGTTCGCACAACTTTATCATTTTGGCTAATCCCTACCTAAAATGAACTAGTAACATACGAAGGCATAGTTCCATAGAACCAAGCATAATTTGGGACACAAATTTATGGTTCACGAGCAACATAACATAGAGCTTGGATACTTGGAATATTGGATCACCGAAGGACATTATTGCTTCTAGTTTAGGGGTCAGGACATGACATGAGTTACATAGAGAGCTCAAACCTTAGACATAGCCAGGACTTGAATACATAAGACATTGGTAGATGTCCATTCTAGTTGAAGTAGGAGGAGCTTGCTTGAATAAGAGTTGATTTATCATGATTCTTACTTGAATTTGAAACCACAAGAAAATTTGGGAACTACTTTAATCCGTCATCTCTCCCTTAGATCAAAGTCACACTCCTAAACTTGAGAATATAACCCCTTATCAAATCTATACCCACCACTCTCAACACAAAGGGGTATCACTATGCACATAAATGCTAGATTCCCCTTAATAATTTTAATGTAAAGACACTAGATTCTTTCTAGGAAATTCCCTTTCGAGACACTAATCATAGCTTTGTCTAACCCCCAAAGTCATTGACTTATGACTAACATTATCATGGGTATGGGCCTCCATGCTTCTAAACACCTAACACTCCATCTTCAACTCCTTAAAATAGCATAACACCTCTAATCACATAACTCAAAAAATAACAACATTTGTAAAACTATACCAAAGGCGCATATTGTCTTCTTATTTTTCCTCAATTCAACTATAATGAGCACCATGCAACATCTCCCCAAAATTCTCCATACTACAAAACTCAAGAATGTGAACTAGGTATACAAGAATCTTATACATATATAAACCTTATCTAACAACATGCTTGTAATGCCCCGAAATATCATCCCGAGATGCCACACGGTGCCCAAGGCTACATGTAGCCTCAAGCTAACCCTTTAAGCCAAAACACTACCCTTGGGTTCCATCACAACAACATACACGCTACGCTAAGGATATATATATAAGTACATATCATATCACCTCGCACATGGCACGGAATATCGTTAGACTGTACATAAATGGAATGTCTATACACAAACCAACCCAACAATACACTAGTCTGACATAGCTTTTATAAAGCAAAATCAACGAGCCATTGGGAAAAACCCCCAACTGACTCAACAGACCAAAGGGATCACAAAACAACAACACCAAAACTAGCAACTTGGTCCTCGAACCATGAGGACTCGCCACTGAAGAAACGTAGATGCGACACTCGAATATAACTATCGCGGCTGCGGCTGAGTACCTAAACCTACATCATGGTAAGAATGTAGCCCATAGAGAAATATGTGGGTCAGCACAAGATACATACTGACTATGTGGGGGCGCATGCAAAATATAAATAATATCATAAATTTCGTAAAAACGTACATACGAACCATAATGACACACCTGGCTTAAGTGACATTGAATCATACAACTCATAACATCTTAGATAGGAAATGTAGGAGAAAAACCTCATAAATCATTATAGATCATCATAGGCAACTTGACTTACCACATCAAAACTCGGAGTGACTCGGTATTTCAATAAACATGACTCTTATGGATAGGGGAGTTTCCTATAATCGACAACCCCACGTGAGCTATGTGGAATACCAACATTTGAAACCCCCATTGGAGGGAGCGTCATACTCTTTGCCAGGGAGTACGACCTTAAAACTGCAATAATCACAATCGGGCTCTCTGGCCAATAATATCATCATAAAACAACCCTACGGTGGCACATAGGTTTGGGGAAATACCAAATTTCCTTCTCGGTGCTAAGTACTACTCCCCGACAAGCTCAGAACGCGTTAAAAAATCAACCACAACATCACAAGGGTCTATCATAAAGACCAAATCAAATCTCTTTCTCATTTATCAAATCATATCAATTTGTGGATTCCTAACTCAACACATTTTAGCTCAAAATATTTTAATCTTTCTCAACATCAACATGGTATCAATGCATTGAACCATAACCAATTCGACATTTGGATAAGGATATGAAGACTCAATACATAATATTTTCAACAATTTAACTCATCAAAACTATCCGAAAAATACCAAGACTCATTGCAACTTCAATATCAACATTTCTCAATTTGCCATCCAACTCTCATTTAAAGGTACTTGAGGCATCAAACCATAGTAGGGATATAGAATTTCCAATATCAATTATAAATTCATAATAAGGAAATAGTGGAATGATAGTATAAATCAAGGATTAACAAATTAAATCATCATACTCTCATAATCAAATACTTTTTGGACATAATTCCATCTCAACATCATACACATATCGGATGACATAATCCCTAGCTCATGGACAATAATATAAGATATAAAACCATATTTTCAATTCATGGTAAAACATGTAAAATCTCATGTCAATGTTATTCAACAAAAATACTAGGCACAAGATCGAAAGGATAAGCTTGTTCAAAGCCCCACATACCTAAAAATGGTAGATGAATATGAACTTCCAACTCCAGAACTTTATTCACAAAAATAAAGGGTGCTTCTCGAAGCCCTTAACATGATCAACTCGAATCCCAAATCAATTTGAAATTTCTACGTTCAATCAAGAGACATAGAAGGATGAAATTTAGAGTAGTAGGGTTGGGGTTTGAGCCTTAGGAAATTTTGGAGAAAAATGAGTTATTGAATGCTCTTAATGGACTTAAATTCATGGTTTACCCAGATGGATTGGAGTGGAAATGACCAAATACCCTTAAAAAATCAAATAATGTCAAATCTGTCCTTTGGTGGAATGTTTTGATAGGCTGAATTAGATCGACCATAACTTTTTTCTCCGATGGCCAAATTGGATGAAACCAATTTCATTGGAAAGAGGATTTTCAGATCTTTCTGTTTATATATAGTAGCTCACCCAGATCATTATGTACAAGGATTTATGATCATTTGAAGTTGACCCTAAAATTCCCCTGGCCTCAGTATTTTTTTTCCTGCACATTTACTGTTCACCACTATTCACGGTTAGATCGGAATGATCATAACTCATCGCTCGAGTGTCCGTTTTGGATGATCCACATATCGTTGGAAATCTTATTCGATTCTCTACGCAATGACGGGTCGCCTATCCAGAAATTCCACACCAAAAAAATTATTAATCACGATACAGAACAGAATTCAACACATTTTCGTCCGAGATCTTAACGGAATTTTTTTTTTGGGGCATCACATCAGCTCCCCCTTGGAAACATTCATCCTCAAATGTTGATAGGTAGGTCAAGAATACTATGAAAATGAGTATATAGAGAAAAATCAACTTGCCCAAGCATATACTCCATTCTAGATTTTTTCGAATATCGTAGAAAACACACAAACCAAGATAAACATAGAAATATGGATTAAATCAAAAGAGAACGATACCTTTGACATGATCAGGATTCGTAGGAAAGAGGTGGGGATATTTGGCGCGGATATCCACTTCGGCTTCCCAAGTAGCACTCTCCATAGATTGATTTTGCCAAAGCACTTTAACCAAAGGAACTTCCTTGTTTCTTAGCCTACGAACTTGAAAGGAAAAAACCTCAACCGGAATCTCTTCATATGAATGACTTTCTTGAATACCCGAGCTTTCGGAAGGATCAATCACAAAAGAATCACCAATATACTTCTTAAGCATAGAAACATGGAAAACCGGATGGACGTTAGATAACTCCGCGGGCAATTCAACCTTATACGCTACCCTCCCAATGCGATCCACAATCTTATAGGGGCTAATATAACGGGGACTTAGTTTCCCTTTCTTCCCAAATCTCTTCACCCCTTTCATGGGTGAAACTTTAAAGTACACTAAATCACCAACATCAAATTCAAGGTCTTTCCTCCTTACATCTGCGTATGATTTTTGATGACTTTGGGCGGTTTTCAACCTTTCCCGAATTAACTTAACCTTCTTCATGGCCTCGAACACCGCATCTGGTCCAGTCGCGGCAGCCTCACCAACTTCAAACCAACCAATGGGTGATCTACACCTTCTACCATGCAAAGCTTCAAACGGGGCCATTCCAATAGTAGCATGAAAGCTGTTATTGTAAGTAAACTCCATTAAATCTAAGTGACCATCCCAACTACCTTTAAAATCAAGCACACAAGCCCTCAACATATCTTCTAAAGTATGAATGGTCCGCTCGGCCTGACCATCTGTTTGCGGATGGAAATCAGAACTTAAATTAATTTAGGTACCGAGACCCTTCTGGAAAGATTTCCAAAACTTAGAGGTAAACTGAGTACCTCTGTCAGAAATAATAGCCAAAGAGATTCCATGAAGTCTGACGAGTTCCCTAATATATATTCTAGCATAATCTTCAGATGTATACGATGAATGCACAGGCAAGAAATGAGCTGATTTCGTCAGCCGATCTACGACAACCCAAATTGAATCATATGATGACGAGAAGGAGGCAAACCAACTATGAAGTCCATATTCACTTCTTCCCACTTCTAAGTAGGAATGCTAAACTCTTACATCACGCCACTGGGTTTTTGATGCTCTATTTTAACCTGTTGACATGTGGAACACTTCGCCACAAATTCTTCTATGTTCCTCTTCATACCGTTCCACCAATTAATTTTCCACAAATCATGGTACATCTTGGTAGCACCAGGATGGATGGAGTATCGCGTACCATACGCTTCCTCCATAATCCTCTGCTTCAAGTTATCAACATCAGGAACACAGTCTTTCTCGGAGTCTCAAAACGCCATCTCCCCCTTGGGAGAAAACCTCCACCTTTTGGTATTTAACTGACTCTTTTAACCTAACCAAGGTAGGATCCCTGTCTTGCTTTTCCTTCACTTCCGAAACTAAAGAGGATTCGGAACCACTTTGCACTTTTATACTACCCTCAGCATCACCAAACAACCTAACCCCCAATCTAGCCAAACGATGTACCTCACGGGCCAACTCGTTCTTACCAATCTCCACATGTGCTATGCTACCCATGGACTTCCGACTAAGGGCATCTACTACTATATTGGCCTTGCCCGGATGATATAGCATGCTTATATCATAATATTTCAATAGTTCTAACCATCGTCTCTGCCTAAGATTCAACTTCTTTTGGGTGAATACATACTGCAAGCTCTTATGGTCCGTGAAGACGTCGACATGGACACCATACAAATAATGTCTCCAGATTTTCAAAGCAAAAACCACGGCAGCTAATTCAAGGTCATGGGTAGGATAATTCTTCTTGTGAGGCTTTAGCTGCCTGGAAGCATAAGCTATAACCTTACCCTTTTGCATCAATACACAACCCAAACCAACTCTGGACGCATCACAATACACCACAAAACCATCAACACCGTCAGGCAAAGTCAACACAGGGGCTGAAGTGAGTCGAGTCTTCAACTCCTGAAAACACTTCTCGCAAGATTCGGACCACAGGAACTTTACTTTCTTTTGGGTCAAACGGGTTATAGGAGACGCAATAGATGAAAACCCTTCAAAAAAATATTGATAATAACCAGCTAGACCCAAGAAACTTCGGATATCAGAAGGAGAGATAGGTCTAGGCCAACTCTTTATAGCCTCTATCTTTTGAGGATCAACTCTAATACCTTCGGAAGAAACAACATGACCCAAGAAGGCTACAGAGTTCAGCCAGAACTCACACTTACTGAACCTAGCATACAACCGATAAGTTCAAAGAGTTTCCAGCATGATTCGGAGATGATCCACATGATCACCCTCACTTCGGGAGTAAATAAGAATATCATCAAGGAACACTATTACAAGTAAATCCAGATATGGTTGGAATACACGGTTCATAAGATCCATGAAAGTCGCTAGAGCATTAGTTAACCCAAAAGACATCACTAGAAATTCAAAATGATTGTAACGGGTTCGGAAAACTGTCTTGGGGATAGCACATTGCCTAACCTTAAGTTGGTGATAACCGGATCTAAGGTGTATCTTTGAAAAGTAGCTCGCACCTTGCAATTGATCAAATAAATCATCAATTCGAGGAAGCGAATATTTATTCTTGATAGTAATCCTATTAAGCTGCCGGTAATCAATACACATCCGTAAAGAACCATCTTTCTTACGCACAAATAGTACAGGTGCACCGCACGGGGACACACTAGGTCTAATAAAGCTTTTGTCTAAAAGATCTTTCAATTGCTTTTTCAACTCTTTAAGTTCCGCGGGAGCCATGCGATACGGAGGAATGGAAATAGGTTGAGTATCGGGAAGAAGGTCAATCCCGAACTCTATCTGTCTATCAAGAGGTACTCCAGGGAGATCTTCTGGAAAGATATCAAGAAACTCATTAACAATATTAATTGACTGAATGGTCGGGGTTTCAGACTTAGTTTCTTTAACCTGAACTAAATGGTGGTTGCAATCCTTGGAAATCAACTTCCTAGCTTTGAGATAGGATATGAAACGACCCTTAGGAATCACAGAACTCCTGGACCATTCGAGGATAGGTTCATTAGGAAACTAAAACTTGACCACACGGGCACGACAATCAATAGACGCATAGCATGAGTGAAGCCAATCCATACCCATAATGATATCAAAGTCAACCATATCTAGCTCAATCAAATCATCATACATAACTTGATGAAAGACAGTAATGGGACATTTCTTTTATACTCGCTTAACAATGACAGACTCTCCTACCGAAGTAGAAACCAAAATAGGCTCAGAAATTAGTTCAGGATCCATTTCAAAATTTACAGCAACTAGAGGTGTCAAATAAGAAAAACTCAAATCGGGGTCCATCAACACATAGACGTCGAAATAGAAAACACGGAGCATACCAGTGATAACATTAGGAGAGTCCTCCTGGTTCTAACGAGGTGGTATAGCATAGAAACAATTCTGGCATAAACTGCCAGAAGTACTAGATGAAGCACCTTGAGGAGGAACTGGACGGGTTGCGGGAGGCGGGGCACTGGTAGCCTGACTCTGGGGACGTGCATCACGACTCCGCTGTCTGGCATACGGGGAGTCTCTAAGTATGTGGCCCAACTTTCCACAACCAAAACAGCCCCGCTGCCCCATATAACACTCCCCAAAATGGTTTTTACCACACTTAGTACACAAAGGAGGATGAGGCCGGTTTCTTACACTGTCCTGAGACCTGGAAGGTACCAACCTATTCCCGAGCTCCTGCCTGCCCCGATATACGGGAGCACTAGATGAATAAGGCGCATGTATACATGGACGTCTCTGAAACTGAGGGCGACTCCCTCCGGAGTATCTAGTCTGACGAGACCCCTGTTGCTCCGATTTGACTCTCTTAATCCCTCTTATTCTTGATCTTTCCTTGATCTTGTCTAACTGAATCTGTTGGGTGTGAATCATTAACCTAGGAAGATCAATCTCCCAGTTGATCATAGCAGATCTACACTCTTTCACCACATAACTCGACACATCAGTTAGCAACTTGCTCATACTAGTCCTCGAGTCATCCATCATATTGGGAGCGTACTTCGATAGCTGATTAAACATAAGATAATACTCCTTAACCGACATGGAGCCTTGTCTCAAATTCATAAACTCCTCTATCTTAGATTCCCGTAACTCAAGAGGAAAGAATCTATCCAAAAAAGTATCTTGGAACAATTGCCAAGTCACCGGAGAGGTATCTTCCTCTCTACCTTTATTCCATATCTGCACCCAGTCATAGGAAACATACTTCAATCGATAAGAATCCAGCTCCACACTTTCTTCCTCGATCACGTGCATAATCTGTGTAATTTCTACATTTTATCAACATACATCTACGGGTCCTCACCTGCTCTCGACCCATGAAACTCTGGCGGATTCATCCGCATAAAGTCACGACTTCATGCTGCTGCTGAATTATTTTCTTGCGGAGGTGAAGCGTTGGCCTGATTATTGGCGGTAACTGCCTGGGCTAGCGTCTGAAAAGCTGCCCGAAATTTGGCATGGGATATCGTCTCATGTAATGGATCAACGGGTTGAGGTTGGTTGTTGTTTCCGCGAGCTCGACGTGGAGGCATTTTCTATCATAAGAACGCACGAATTAATAGTAGAAGGAAACAGTTGTAAGCATGATAGACTCTTATAGAAAGAAAGAAACGACTTTTACTAGAAAGCCCCGCAGCCTCTTGATCATAGGTGTGGCGCGCTACACACCGATGCTCAAGACTCTACGTAACGCGGCTTGTCAGACTCCCTAGGACTCTTCACAACCTTAGGCTCTGATACCAAGTTTGTAACACCTCGAAATATCATCCCGAGATGCCACACGGTGCCCAAGGCTACACGTAGCCTCAAGCTAACCCTTTAAGCCAAAACATACCCTTTGGTTCAAACACAATAACATACACGCTACGCTAAGGATATATATATAAGTACATATCATATCACCTCACACATGGCACGGAATATCGTTAGACTATACATATATGGAATGTCTATACACAAACCAACCCAATAATACACTAGTCTGACATAGCCTCTATATAGCAAAATCAACGATCCAATAGGAAAAACCCCCAACTGACTCAATAGACCAAAGGGATCACAAAACAACAGCACTAAAACAAGCATCTTGGTCCTCGAACCATGAGGACTCACCACTGAAGAAATGTAGATGTGATACTCAGATATAACTATCACGGCTTCAGCTGGGTACCTAAACCTACATCATGGTAAGAATGTAACCCATAGAGAAATATGTGGGTTAGGACAAGATACGTACTAAGTATGTGGGGGCGCATGCAAAATATAAATAATATCATAAATTTCTTAAAAACGTACATACGGACCATAATGACACACCTGGCTTGAGTGACATTGAATCATACAACTCATAACATCTTAGATAGGAAATGTAGGAGAAAAACCTCATAAATCATTATAGATCATCATAGGCAACTTGACTTACCACATCAA
Organism: Capsicum pubescens; assembly: GCA_030864215.1. Taxonomy (NCBI): domain Eukaryota; kingdom Viridiplantae; phylum Streptophyta; class Magnoliopsida; order Solanales; family Solanaceae; genus Capsicum; species Capsicum pubescens. The sequence continues at coordinate 260,636,627 of CM061543.1, forward strand.
AACTCTGAGTGACTCGGTATTTCAATAAACATGACTCTTATGGACATGGGAGTTTCCTATAACCGACAACCCCACGTGAGCTACGTGGAATACCAATATTTGAAACCCTTGTTGGCGGGAGTGTCATACTCTTTTCCAGGGAGTACGACCTTAAAACTGCAATAATCACAATCGGGCTCTCTGGCCAATAATATCATCATCAAACAACCCTACGGTGGCACATAGGTTTAGGGAAATACCAAATTTCCCTCTCGGTGCTAAGTACTACTCCCCGACAAGCTCAGAACACGTTAGGAAATCCACCACAACATCACAAGGGTCTATCATAAAGACCAAATCAAATCTCTTTCTCATTTATCAAATCATATCAATTTTTGTATTCCTAACTCAACACATTTTAGCTCAAAACATTTTAATCTTCCTCAACATCAACAAGGTATCAATGCATTGAACCATAACCGACTCGACATTTGGACAAGGATATGAAGACTCAATACATAATATTTTCAACAATTTAACTCATCAAAACCATCCGGAAAATACCAAGACTCATTGCAACTTCAATATCAACATTTCTCAATTTGCCATGCAACTCTCATTTAAAGGTACTTGAGACATCAACCCATAGTAGGGATATAGAATTTCTAATATCAATTATAAATTCATAATAAGGAAATAGTGGAATGATAGTATAAATCAAGGCTTAACAAATTAAATCATCATACTATCATAATCAAAAACTTTTTGGACATAATTCCATCTCAACATCATACACATATCGGATGACATAATCCCATAGCTCATGGACAATAATATAAAATATAAATCCATATTTCTAATTCATGGTAAAACATGTAAAATCTCACGTCAATGTAATTCAACAAAATACCGGGCACAAGATCGAAAGGATAATCTTGTTCAAAGCCCTACATACCTAAAAATGGAAGATGAATATGAACTTCCGTCTCCGGAACTTTATTCACAAAAATCAAGGGTGCTTCTCGAAGCCCTTAACATGATCAACTCGAATCCCAAATCAATTTGAAATTTCTACGGTTCAATCAAGAGACATAGAAGGATGAAATTTGGAGTAGTACGGTTGGGGTTTGAGACTTAGGAAATTTTGGACAAAAATGAGCTATTGAATTCTTTTAATGGACTTAAATTCATGGTTTACCCGGATGGATTGGAGTGGGAATGACTAAAATACCCTTAAAAAATCAAATAATGTCGAATCTGTCCTTTGGTGGACTGTTTTGATAGGCTAAAGTACATCGACCATAACCTTTTTTTCCGATGGCCAAATTGGATGAAATCAATTTCATTGGAAAGAGGACTTTCAGAGATTTCTGTTTATCTATAGTATCTCACCCAGATCATTATGTACAAGGAGTTATGATTATTTGAAGTTGACCCTAAAATTCGCCTGGCCTCAGTATTTTTTTCTTGTTCACCACTATTCACGGTTAGATCGGAATGATCATAACTCATCGCTCGAGTGTCCGTTTTGGATGATCCACATATCGTTGGAAATCTTAGTCGATGTTCTACGTGATGAAGGGTTGCCTATCTAGTAATTCCGCACTAAAATTATTAATCAAGATAAAGAACAGAATTCAACACATTTTCGTTCGAGATCTTAACGAATTTTTTTTCTCGGGGTATCACAATGCTACCTGGGGGTTCAACTAATTTCGATATACCCACACTCTTACCCATTTAATGATTCAACCACAGTTCATTATTTTAACACTAGTCCTCATGCACACATATACCTCACAATTACCACTTAAACTTTTCATAAATTATCAACCTAGGCTCTTTCACAAATCATATCAAACCTATTAATTCTTTCCCACAAAACATACATCATTAATCTTAAGCTACTATCCTTTTCATCACAAACTACATCAAAAGTTAAAGCCAATAGTCTACAATCAATCATGTACCACCGATAAAACATGCCTCATACTATACTAGTCCATCACATTGGGGAATTTCAGTTAACTACTACCTACAATCACATCTTCTCTATAACATTACTACCACACCTCAAAATCCACTACATACCTTATCATATTAAGTCTACTTGCCCATGCATACATTCTCACTATCACTAAATTCCATAAACACCAATCAGCCTCTACCTATAATATATTGACTAGTCTACTCCTTTCCATTCACAACCTATAACTAATTTCTGTAACCACCATAACTATCCATTCTAGGCTTCTTTCCTAATTTGAATCAATAATAATCATAGCCAAATACTTCCTTCACAAACTATCATTCAATCTATAAATTTTCCTATAACATTAGCCAACCACTATAAAAAGAAAAACTACCCCTCAATCAGAGGGTTATACAACTAAAACTACTTATTTACAAAAAAGTCACCCTCACTCTAACCACTAACCTTATGACTTCATGTCACAAACTTATGGACAATCTCACTACTAATAGGTCATAACACTTTAACATACACTACTACTTGGGTGGAAATATAGTTCCAATATTTTTCCACTCATCATTACCCTTATGCATGACATCTGCAATAAGAAATTTGAAAAGGAGACTGGATACACTTCGTACCTTAGGCTGAAAAGCACAATTTCATCAAGATAAAGGTATACACTCGAATTAATAGACCTTGAAGCACTAATGGACTCCTCTCAAGTCCCTGTACTATATCATAACATTTTAGGTAACTCAATCAGAGAGAACCACATCACTGGGGGAGCTAGATTCTTAGACTTATATCGCCTCGATAATGAGGCATGGCCCATGAAATTATAACAAGAAAGGAATTTGGATAACTTTCTTATAGGCGATGCTATAGGATGAACTAGAGTATGAAATAATAAGAAACAACTCCTAAATGCCCGGTAGCTTCCTGATTATAAGTGTGGTGCACAACACACCTATAAGTAAGACTCTACTAGACACGACTTCACAGACACCCTAGGACCATAAACCATGCTCTGATACCAAGTTTTTCATGACTCAAGCCGAGGCCCTGGACGAGACGATAATCCCAAACCATGATGGACTAAGCGCCCTTTAACATCTGGCAATCATGCACACCATTCATATTCTATAAAAAATGCGGAAAAGTTAATAAAATAGAAACATGGTCAATCTCTTAATTCAACTGATCAATACAAAATTAAATTCATACAATTCAAATAATATGACACAAGTCTTTAAAATCTCTAACAATGTGAAAAACCAACATCTATCTAAAAACTAGGACAAGACCCCCAGTCGGACCTTGAGACAAAATAAAAAAACAATATCCCATAAACTAGGCTTCCTAAAATAAGGAAGGCTCACCAGCTACAAACTTCTGACAAAACAACTCTACTGCTTAGCGGGACCCCAGGAATGTGCCTCAGATCCTGAAATATAGGGGGTTAATACATATATACTGGTGCGTAGAGCAATCCAAAATAATGTGATTTTATATAACATAAGTGATAGCATTTCATAAAACGTTATACATGAAATAATTTAAAAATACATGGGCAGCTTCAAATGACTTTATAACAATTTTGTAGTTGTAACTTCTTTCTTAGTTTTACTTCTGAGTTAGGTGGTATACCTTCCAAGTCTGATATTCCACAGGATATATGGAATCCGCCCTTGACTCGGCGTCCAAGCCTCTAACCCAAGTTTTTCATAAAGGTTGGAGTTACTGATTCTAATATGCCACAGGGCACTAGGCCAATGTATAATCCCTTTTTGGGGACAAAATAACCCATATCGGCAAAACACAGTTTCTAGCAATGAGCCCTTACACTCAAACGCCTTCTTTGGGTAACCACCTAACATCTCTTAAGCCCATTTTTAATATTTTAAAACATCCATCTTTCTGAAATCAAATTCAGAAAATCTGAGTGAAAGCTGACTTCTATTCTATTCTGAGTCTGTTATGGCATTACCTATTTTGGTATCATTATACCAAGACTTGCAAGTCATATGTCTAAGACATCTAATATCATGTTACAGTCCTTTCATTTAACCAAATTGTTTGGACCGCCAAATTATTCAAATTGTACAAGAGAATTTGTTTATCGAAGTACATGAAAACTTATGCAAAGATTGTCTCTATAAATTCTTAAACATGTGATGGTCATTTACTTTGTAGGAAACCATGCAATTATTTCACTAATTATTGTTAATATTTATAAAAAATATAACACCCCCGCTTCAGTTTATAACCAATATCAAGCCTTAAACAATAGTAAAAAACGTTTATGCCATGCTTCTAAATATGAATTTCAATAATTCATAATGCATGAAAATCAAGTGATGTCATAACAAGAGAGGGAGTTTAGATATTCATGCTTTCAATTAAAATTTCAAAATGAAAACACATATATAAATATATACGAGCAAATTCAATTTTAGGAGTAGGTATCAAGACCAAAACATTATCATCAAAAGGGTTCACAATGCATATTTGTTAATGTAAATTCAAAACCATTAATAAGTATATGATTCCGTACTTTAAACCTTACTTAGAACGATTTCAACATTCCCATGTAGTTTAGAAAAACCCCACGTACCTTATGCTCCCTAGTTAAAGAATATAACCCTAATCCTTACACTTTTCTTGGGAAATCTTGGATTGAAAGGCTTAAATTCTTGCCTTGAAGGAAACCCTAATTTCTCCTTGTTCTTGAGAGTGGAGAGGGTTTTGAGATGTTAAAAACTGATAGAAGATTGATTATAACGCTTAGTGTATGATTTAAACTCGCGGGGGAGGTTTTTGGATTGAGTAAAAGACCAAAATACCCCTAAAGAAACCAAAGAAAATTGCAGAAATTCTTCAGCTGACGACCAAGGTTGATGTCCCATCACTTAGGTGACGACTCTTCACCTAAGTCGTCACTTTCAGGCTGGAATTTTCCCCTTACTGTCCTAGGCTGATGACTAGAGCTGATGGGTAGTCACTTAGTTGATGGATCGTTAGCTTAGTCGTCACCTAAGTGGTGGCTTATCAGCATAGTCATCACTTAGTTGACAGACAGATACTTTGAAGTAAAATGAGCATAACTTTCTACTCCGATATCGGATTAAGGTGAAAGTAGTTGCGTTGGAAAGAGTACTCAAAGATATTTCTTTTGGTATACAGTAGGCCACGTCTCATTATGTACATGGAATAATGTTCATTTAAATTTGAAACAAGGTGAAGCATTAACTAAAACTTAATCGATAGAAACGTTCTCAACTCGTCTTTGAGTTAGGAGTTATTTGTGACCTCGATTCATATTCAAAGTTATTAACACACTATAGAATTATTGGGTTTGGGTTTATACGCATAGGAATGACAGTTTGCATTCTATCTCGAAAAATGCGGGCTGTTGAATTTTTTTTTCTTTTTTCAAAAAACTCAACTATGATTTACAAATCATTGAGTGAGTTCGTAGTTTGATAAGTTTGAGTTACCATTATTTGATGAAGAATCATTTTATCCTAGAAGGATATTTTTCATTAACCTCAGGTACTAGAGGAGAATAAATTCCTTAAGGTCAGTGGACTCGATTCTTTCATTTCTTCATCTTTTTCTTGACTGTTTTGTTATTTACCAGAACATAGTTTGAACTTCATTTTAATAGTTCATAAATTGTTTGAACTTGTTTTTGAAGTTCTTGAAACTTCATTTTGGTAGTTCATAAGTTGTTGGAACTTGTGTTTTTAGTTCTTATTGTTAATATAGGTTTTGTACCCGGATTACAACACTAATTTATTGCTCTTTTTTTAATTCTCTGCTTCTATGTAGCTCTATAGGCACTTGTGTCCATGCATGCAGGTTACGTTAGCATACTTTGGATTCTTTAGGTGTGGAACAGAGGTAAACTATATATGCTACTAGGCTAATTTCGATATTTCATACTTGATGAGAACGTTAGATTTTTAAAAAATAATTGTTTTCAATAAATTGAACTTTGATACCCTATTTCACTATTTTTCAAATCAAGGATCAAAATGAGATATAAAAGCTCCGAACTCGAACCAACCATGCTACTAATCTAAAATCGATACTCTAGATCTGTTGGTGCAGTTCAAATTGTCATCTGGCACTCGAATCATGAAATGTTGACCAAACTCAACCATTGGCTCTTAAGGACTTAAAATAACCTCAAACTTAACCAATTATTTCCGATCGCGTTGAAAACCATGCCAACCATTCCCAAACCCCCAAATCATCATGCAATAGCCACAGAGAAGGGTAAAATGATCAAAACACATAAAAATAGAAAATCATGGAAATCAAGTTATTACATTAAATTACTGGAACAATATAAGTACAACTATCATTCACACACAGGATTAATTTAGAACCTTGAGACATTGAATTTAAGTTGTCATGGCAGTTGGACGTTGTTACCTATAGTAAACCATATACTATTCTAGTACTCATGGATTTGGAAGTTTCGTTTGCGTGAAAAATTGTAATGCATTTTAAATTACCTAAAAAGAGATTTTTACAGGCTATCGTTTCATTTAACGAGCCATGAAATTTAAAAGGTTTAACACCCCACATTTTTGGGCTAAAATTTGAACCGTCCTTCCTCTCTGTATAGGCCCGAACCCAATGATTTTTATTTAAATATAAGTGTGAATATCAATTTCTTGAACAATTATTTTTGGGGGAAACATCTTTGAAGATGGATTGACGTCGTAGAAATCTCCTATCTCAAAGTTGATTTGTGAACTTTCCTACCGATTGAGTTTTAGTACACGTTGTTACTTAGGTCAACTTCCAACGACCTTTACTCCTAGAATAGAATGTGTTAGGTGGATTGATATACATTCCAAATTAAAGTTCTTTGAGTCTTCTTTCCAATGCATCTCACCACTCATCAATCTGAGTTCAGAGTAAAAAGTTATGGACGTTTTAGTGAAATGTTGTTTAGGGTGCGTGGTTGGCCTTGTGATACGAAACCCCCCTCACCCCCGCACCCTTAAATTCATCCTAACTAGTAGAAATCTCCCAAATCCCTCATTCTATTCCTCCAAAGAACTTCAAGAAGAATTTTCCAATTCCAAAGCTTGTATAGATCCATTAAAGGTTATATGGAGGAACCAAAGGGTCGAGAAAGCTACTTGGGAATCGGAGGACATGAAAGCTAGATATCCCTTACTATTTCTATCTTCAAACGAGTTTGCTTGAGATATGAATCCTATATTTTCTCTATATCTATTTGATTTCATTCATTAGTTCCTTCAATGTTCTTTATTGCATCGTTCTAAAAGTGGCCTAAGTCTCATTTGGGGACGAATGATCCCAAGGTGGGGATGATGTAACACCCCGAAAACTTTAGAACCTCTAAGAACCAAACATTGTATAGAATGCAAGTACACTTGAAAACAAATTCAATGCCTTTGTAGAATTGGAAGTGACTTATACATGTATTAAGTGCTCAAGTAACTCAAAACTCTTGGCGAAGTCAAAACCTCCCTTACCAAAACCTATGTTTTACCGACATAGGGATGTTCTACCTTAATTGGATGATGAATAGTGTCCTTAACATGAGGATACTATGGTGGCTCTAGTATATTTTTTATTTTTTCCTAGTCTCAGTACGAGCAGCAAACATTGACTGAGGCCCCACGGTTTGGAGATTACCTACCCATATAGATTGTGGATTACTAGATGACGGTGAAAAGCTACATAGTTTAGGATTAAATTTTAATGGTTATGTATTTATGCCCCATGTCCCCGATCCCCTACTTTATTATTATTATGGATGTTTAAATGAGTTATGACTTGATTTATAAGATATTTATTTCCCTTTCCCTGAGTTGCATGTTAGTGCTCGTCGTATTGACCGTCCCCAGATGTTTCATTGAATCATTATGTAGTTTTGGAGGCACTTTCCCGTGGTTCTTTGGAAACAAGTCCATATAAAAAGGGGGTTCAACATTTAAATAAAGTAACATCTATGTATTAAAAACAAAATCGAATCAATTACCCAAAACCTGTCTACGAAGCCTCTAACTTTAAGAATAACTCCTAAGTCGGTACATGGCCCACAACTATTCCATGAAACTATAAAATACTGGAACAAAAATAGAAATGAAAAGTAACGCTGCCTTCCGTATGACGGAAGGATCTTCACTTCTCAACTACTGTCCAAATGAGAATACAAAAAAACTAGTGTTGTCTTTGTTCTTCAACTTCTAAACACATATTTCAAGAATTTTGGTAGGAACTTCTTCATATGATAAATAATCCTCCACCCCACTATCTTCTACAGGCACCACAAAGGAAGGGTCACTCACACATTTCTTTAGCATGAACACATGAAACACAGGATGGACTGATGCTAAGCTCACTGGTAAGCCCAATTTGTAAGAAACATTCCCGACTCATTTAATAAATTGATATGGACCAATATAGGGAGGATTGAGCTTCCCCTTTTTTCAAACCTCATAACTCCCTTCATTGGAGAGACTTGAAGGAACACCCAATTACCAACCTCAAATTCTGGTTCTAGTCATCTCAAATCCGCACAAGACTTTTGGCAACCTTTAGAAGTCCTCAGTATTTCTCAAATAACCTTGAATTTCTCCATTGCTTGATGCACAAGATCAGGCCTAAAAAACCTTATCTCACCCACCTCATACCATCTAACTGGAAAACTACACCTTTTACCATAAAGGGCCTTAAAAGAACTATTTGAATGTTGGAACGATAACTATTGTTGTAGGTGAACTCAATAAGTGCCATGTGATCCATCCAACTACCATTAAAGTCAATCAAACAGGTTCTTTGTATATCTTTCAAAGACTGAATAGTATGCTTTTCTCTCCCATCCATTTGAGGGTGCAAGGTGTTGCTACCTGAATCCCTAACTTTTTTTGTAAAGACCTCTAAAACTGAGAAGAAAACTACGTACCTTAGTAGGAAATGATAGACACCGAGGGCCTATGCAACCAGACTATCTCCCAAATGAATAACTTCACATAATCCTCTCCCAAATCATTAATACTCACCTACAAAAATTTGGTTGACTTGGCAATCCTATCAATAATGACCTAAATGGATTTATACTGATTTCGGGACCATGAAAGACTGGTACCAAAATCCATGTTAATCATCTCCCACTTCTACATGGGTAAGTCTATCTTATAGAAGGTGCCATCCAGTCTCAAATGTTCAATCATGACGTGTTAATAATTTAATCACTTGGCAACAAAATTAGAAATATCTCTTTTCTTGTTATTTCACCAATACATCTTCTTTAAATCACGATACATTTTTGTTAAATGGGGATAAACCGTATATCTAGACACATGAGCTTCGGTCAAAATCCTCTCTCGTAGCCCATATACATCGAGAACACACAATCTCCCTTGATACCTTAGGACACTATGTCCCACAATTTCAAAAGCCATAATTCAGTGTTGAATCACATCTTTCTTGATTTTCATAAGTATCGAATCGCAGACCTATTTCTCCTTAACTTCGGCCCCAAGAGATGACTTAGCTACTTCATAGAATACTACACCTCGTTCCTTGGAGTTCGAAAGTTAGATATCCCATTCGGTGAATATCCTTCACCAACCTTCTATTTATATTTCAACACGGGTAGACTCCCCATGGACAACCTGATAAAAGCATCAACAACAATATTAGCTTTTCGTTGGTGTTAGTGCATACTCATGACGTAATCCTTTAGCAATTCAAGCTACCTCCTTTGCCTGAGGTTAAATTCTTTTTGGGTGAATACATATTGCAAGCTCTTGTGATCCGAGTAGATGTCCACATGCACTTTATTCAAATATTAAGCCAAAGTTTCAACGTGAATACCATAATTGCTAATTCTAAATCATGAGTTTTATAATTTCTCTCATGAAGCTTAAGTTGCCTGGAAGCATAAGCTAAACCTTTCCATGCTGTGTTGGGAAAGAACCAAGTTCCACCCGGGATGTATCACAATATAAACCAAATCTCTCAATACCTTCAGGAAGTTTCAAGACAAGGCAATAGTCAAGCGATTTTTGAATTTCACTAACATCCCTCACAAGTGTCAGACTATAGAAACCTTACCTTCTTCTGGGTTAATCTCGTTAGTGGAACAACTATAGATGAAAAACTTTCCACAAATCTTCTATAATAACTTTCCAGATCCAAGAAGCTCTTAATGTCAGTTGGAGTCACGGGTTTAGGGAATTTCTTTACCCTCTCAATCTTTTGGGGATCCACTTTAATCCCTTTACTAGAAGAAACATGCCCAAGTAAAGGCACAACACTCAACAAAAATTCACACTTAGAAAATTCTACATAAAACCCCTGATCCTTAAGGGCCTGCAACAAAATTTTGAGGTAATTAGAGTGATCCTCCTCACTTTTAGAGTGCACTAAAATATCATCGATAAATACTATGAGATACAAATCTAGAAATTATCTAAACACCCTATTCATAAGATCCATGAAAGAAGTAGGAGCATTAGTCAATCCAAATAACATGACCAAGAATACATAGTGGCCATAACGGGTCAGAAAGAAAGTCTTGGGAATATCAACTTACCTAATATTTAGCTTAAGGTAACACAAACAGAGATCTATTTTAGAGAAATACTTATCACCCTGAAGCTGGTCGAAGAGATTGTTTACTCTAGGAAGAGGGTACTTATTTTTCACGGTGGCTTTATTCAGTTAGTTGTAGTCTATGCACATATGAAGGGACCCATTTTTATTTCATATGAAAAGTACACGAACGAAGATCTATTTTAGAGAAATACTTATCACCCTAAAGCTGGTCGAAGAGTTTGTTAACTCTAGAAATAAGTTACTTATTTTTCACGGTAACTTTATTCAGTTGGTTGTAGTCTATGCACATATGAAGGGACCCATTTTTTTCATATGAAAAGTACTGAAGTAACTAGGATGGATAAAACCCTTATCAAGGAGGTTTTTTATCTGGTCCTTTAACTCTTTTAGATCTGCAGGAGACATTCTATATGAAGAAATGGATATAGGATGGGTATTGGTCAATAGAACAATCCCAAATTCTATCTCTTATCAAGAGGAATTTGAGAAAGGTCATCGAGAATGACTTTGGGAAACTTATTAAAAACAGGAACAAACTGCAAGGAGGGACTTTCAGATTTAGAATCTTTGACTTAGACCAAATAGTGTAGACACCCTTTAGATATCAACTTTTGGGCTATATGATAAGAAATGAACTTTCCCTTAGGTGCTTTGGAACTCCCTTCCACTCTATCGCTAGTTCATTAGGAAAATGAAAGGAAACCATTCTAGTTCCACAGTCTAGGGTAGCATAAAATGAGTGAAGCCAATCTATTCCTAAGATTACATCAAAATCCACCATATCAAGCTTATTAGATCTTCCATAGTGGCTTGGTGAAAGATAGACACAACATATTTCCTATAGACTCTCCTAGCAATAGTGGACTCACCATTAGGGTACAAACTGAGAAGAGATCAAAAATATTTTTGGGACCAAAACCAAAGTGTGCATCTACATAACGTGTCTCATGGTAGATGGTGGAATCAAGAACAAGAAGTACATAAACATCACGGGAGAAAAGATGTAACATACAGGTAATAACATCGAGAGATGCCCCAGAATCCTGATGAGTAGACAACACATATAGATAAATGACCATTCCTTATCCCTGAAGTAGTACCCTTTGAGCTGGAGTTGAAGATGTAGAAGCCGGGGTATTATTATCCCCAAGAGCACTCTTAACTACGGGTCAGTCCCACTGCCTATGACATGGATTCACACAACCAAACCATAAATTACTTTCTAAGAAATAAAACCCATGATAAATCTTCCCATTCCTGTGACAAGTAGGGTAAGATGGTGCCGACTAAGCTACATTGGCCTGAGACTGGTCACCCTGCACTCTAGAGACATCACTTTCCTGAAATCATCGATCACCCGATGGTTTAGGGACTGGATCACTAGATTCTAGATATGAATTACCCCAGAATTTCGTCTTGAACCACTGTCTGCCCCCTTTCCCTCTATGTTGCTAATACACATCCTGATTTATATGTTTAGCCCTTTTATTCTGTCTTTTTTCTACCCCTGCTTTCTTTTTTTCTCATTCTCTACTTTTTTCTTATAAACCAACAACCTGGATATGTCCTTGACACTGTTCAGCTTGGCACTTTTACACTCTAGTACCAAGTAGCTTGAAAGGCTTGCAACAAACTTCTTCATTTTGGACCTCATATTAGACACCAACTAAGGAGCATAGTTGGACAACTAAGTAAATTTCATAGTATACTTATTAACACTCATCTTGCCCTGTTTCAATTTTACACACTCCTCAGCCTTGACTTCTCTTGATTCCCAAGAAAAGAAGTGATCAAGGAAGGCATCAAGAAATTTCTCCCTAATAGCAAATTAAACATATTCACTCTTAATAAACTTTGATTCATCATACCACTCATAAACTAGTGAAAGGTAGGGGGATTCAGCTGCATAAACTAGCCAACTTGAGTTGCATCAGAAGAACCATTACCATTGCCAATATTATTTGACCACCGAAACTAAGATGATACAATCTGAGCTAACATTTGAATCGCCTATATGACCTAAACATTTGAAACCTCTACTTATAGGTATTGTGGGTATGGTTGGTATCGGTCCTAGAAGCTTAGTGAGGACTGGTTAGGGCCGGGGGAACCCTAGGAGGAGTAGTGAAATTAAAAGGACGGTCTACATAGTGTTCTTGCATCCCATAGGTAGGGTGGACCTCCTCGGCATTTGGCCCATTAGGGATAGAGGTTCACACTGAATTCCTATAGATATTAGATCTTCGAGGAGGAATAATCTGAAAAGTGCAAAAGTAAGGTTTATGTAAAAGTCAGGGAGGCCTTAGAAAATATGTAATTTTCCCATTAAGTAACTGTTACAAAACATAGGCATGTGGGTGCAGGTTTATGCGAGGTGGGACGAACTTAAAATGAAAAACATTACTACATGGACTGAGATAGGATATGTTATGTTCAACTCTCCTGCAGTATTGCCACCCTTATAGGAAGAGCGGTTATAAGAAAATTTGTACTTTATTTAGTGAATATTTTCAATATCACAACCCCAATTTTTGGACATTATAAAGAACAAAGCCTTAATAATCATACGACACACCAATTCAAAAGGGGTTAATCTAAGATATATCAATATCAAGTTTATCTAAATTCAATATTTTCTATGTAGAGCATGAGTGTATATGTAAGGTATATGAGTCAATTTTTTCTAATTGTTCCTCAACATTGACTTAGACATGTATTTAGGAATTCAAAAGGATGGACACTATCAAGATATGAATCAGGGCCCTAGTCATGAAAGGCATCCCAAATCCATGAAGGCCTGAGAAGAACCCTTAATATTTTATCATAAGAATAACCATATATAATGTTGAAGAAACAAGACCATAAGAAAAAGTTCAACATTTAAGTAAAGAAAGATTCATGTCTTAAAAACAAAATTCAAACAATTACCCAGCACTTGTCTACAAAACATCTGCTATTAAGAATAACTCCTAAGTGTCTCATATTCCCCGACAATACAAAAAAATAAAATAAAATATTGGAACAAAAAAATAAATGAAAACTAACACTTTTTATCAGATGAGGGAGGGATCACAATTCTTAATAGTTGTCCAAGAGAGAATTCAAACACCCAAGTGCAACACAGAACCACGAGAAAGTGCCTCCAACCCTACATCAGGAAATGATGTAGCGTTTAAGGATGGTCAGTTCAATAAGTACTGACATGTAACACAAGAAAAGGAAAATAAATATTTTACAAGGCAAGTCATAACTCATTTAAGAAACCATAATAATAATAAAGTAGGGTATAAGGGACATGGGACATTAAGATATGACCATTTAAAACTTACTCTTGTACTATGTAGATTTTTAACGTCATTTAGTAGCCCAGGGGCAATATAGGTCCAGTACTATCAAACCGGTGGGGAGTGACAGGCATCCCTAACAAATGAAGGCCTAGGATGACCCCTTAGCATTATATCATAAGTATAGTCATATTTAAAGTTACGAAAACAAGACCATAAAAAATCTTAATATTTATGTAAAGAAAAATTCATGTCTTAAAAATCAAATTCAAACAATTACACAACACATGCCTACTAAGCCTCTAAGAATAACTCCTAAGTCGAGACATGACCCTCGACTATACAAAAATAATAAAATAAATACTGGAACATAAATATAAATAAAATGTAACACTGTCTTCTGGATGATGGAGGACTTACCACTTCTCAACAGTTGTCCAAGAAAGAATACAAACACCCTTGCGCTATATAGAATCATGAAAAAGTGCCTCCGACCCTACATAGGAAATGATGTAGTATCTGGGGAAGGTCAATATGGAGGGTACTGGCATGCAATCCAGGGAAAGGGAAATAAATATTTTATAAGGAAAGTCATAACTTATATAAGCAGTCATAAAAATAATAAAGTCGGGGATTGGGGAGATGGGACATAAAGACAACCATTTAGCGTCCATAAAAATATTAAAGTATAGGATCTGGGACATGGTACATAAAGACATAACCATTTAAAACTTACTCTTGAACTATGTAGCTTTTCACCGATATCCAGTAACCCATGGGCTATATGGGTCCGATACTCCTCCACCAACTGGGAGCGACGGACATCCCAAACCAATGAAGGTCTGAGATGATCCCTTAGAATTATATCATAAGCATAGTCATATTTAAAGTTGTGAAAAAAGACCATAAAAAAATTCAACATTGAAGTAAAGAAACATCCATGTTTTAAAAACCAAATTCAAACAATAACTCAACACCTGTCTATAAAGCCTCCAAGTTTAAGAATTACTCCTCAGTCGGGACATGGACCCCGATTATACCAAGAAAATAAAATAAAATATTGGAATAGAAATATAAATGAAAAGTAACACTACTTTCTAAACGATGAAGGGCTCACCACTTCACAACAGTTGTCCAAACGAGAATAAAAACACCCTAGTTGTTGTACATCAAAGAACGCCTTTCACGAGAAGTCAAGCTAAGGACCTTCAACCATTTCAAGCTTAATGGATGAAGATGAAATTTTTGGAAGGCTTCAATATAGATGACTTGAAGATATTTAATATACTAAGTTCCTACCATTTAAATTAGCTTGTAATTTAAATCAAGGGAAATTTGGTCTTTCCATTCTTCTTTTAACCATTAGTATAAATAGTTAGCTATTAGGGTGAAACACTAATTTTTGAAGATTGAATATTTTTTCCTTCTTTGATAGCTTGAGAACCCCTTGTCTATTTTCAACACTTGTCATAGGATTTGCAAGTAAGGTTACTACCTTCTTGTGGATTCTAATAGATTAGGTGCTTTTAGTTGGCGACTCTGAATAAAAATGCAAATAATCCTTTTTTTGAAACAAATTTTCATTTCTTGTCACTAAAATAATAAAACCCTTTCGAACTTTAAAAATATTCCATTTTTGAAGTGCGAAAAAGGGGTGTGACAATAGAAAAATATTTTTGTTCGTATTCAAAGTACTTCTCCTATTATAAATATAGTTGTATGTTTTCTTACATTTTTAAACTATAACCTAGTGAATTCACTTATCTTTATTTACATTAGCCAAAAAAAAAAAATTCTTTTTTGTCAACAAAAACTCATCCTTGTAGAAATCTACCGTACATTTACCTATGAATAACTTCAAGTCAGATTCGTCTCTGCCACTAATAGCTTCTTCAGAGCTTCCATCTGATGTAGCTTTCGAGATATTAACTCGAACATCCTTAGAAACACTAGATACCTGCAAAGTAGTAAGCAAAACATGGAAACTGATGACGTATGAATCAAGCTTCATGCAAAGTTATTGTCGTAGAACCAACAATATTTCAGGTTATTGTTTTATTTGTTTTAATTAATGTGACTGAACTTAGAATATAACTCTGAACTATATTCATAATATGATATTTCAGGTTACTTCATTCAAGGTATAGATGACTCCAGGTACATTTCGGAGTTTGTTTAAATGGACGATTGTTCAGGAAAAAATCCACTGTCACGCCTACCAGTTGAAGCCTTGAAACCAAAAGATAGATTTTTCAGCATTTACTTTAGCAACATAAAAATTGAGGCATCTTCGAAGCAAGGGATTTTGTGTTGTGTGAGATCAATAAGGTACAACGATCATAGGTACTACATTTGCAAACCTAGTACTCAAGAATGGAAAGTGTTTCCGAATCCAAAACTGAGGTATTCGACAGTCAAAGTTGCTTTAGTGGTACTTAAATCAAATCCCTTGCATTTCAAGATTAATCGTTTGTGGAAGAGCAACCCAAATGAATGAAAGGAACATATACCCGCAATATCGTCTATAAAGAAATTTTTGTTAGAATTATTTTTTACATTATATTTCTTTAGGCAATTCACTGCCCCCGTTTTTGTCTTTTGCGATCGAACGGCCAATTAATTGGCTCTACATCTGAGCAAAAAGGAAATATTTCAGTAGGACAATTTAACCTATCCAATTCAACTACACGCAAGCTTGCATTTTGTTTCTTGTAAAATGCAAATACGTTGAAAACCATCAGCAAAATAACATCACTATTGTAGAAATCAATCGGACTTGGGTAATTCGTCACCCTCTTGATGTTTTCAGTCTCAACTTCTTGTTCCTTCCTCCAAAAGTGATTTATTCTATTGTCAATGCGCCAAAGCTCTAAAATTCCACTGGGAGACAAAGAAATAAATCCCAACTTGTCTTCATATGAAATTAGTTTTTTGAGTGTATAATCTTCATTTTGAGCCACTTGTTCAAGAAGATAAAATCTGGGATACGCTTCCTCTCCATCGTAGTTTAGGACTATTACTTGTCATCAGTTGTCAAAAGATAAATTAAACCACTTGAATTAATAGGTATAAAATGATGCTTGAAAGACGCATCTTCAGAAAGCGAGATCATTTTTCCTTGTCGCCATGCATTAGTCTCAGAGTCGAAGATTTCACAACAATAATTGCCAGGTCCCAAATGCCTATATATAAACAAAGTTTTGAATGAAGGAATCTGTTCTAATAACTACAAAGTAATGAAATTCAATGTGTAGATAATTAGACGTACCTAGAACCAAATGGTGGGTCTTTTGACAAACGAATAATCTTGAAATGCAAGGGATTTGATTTAAGTACCACTAAAGCAACTTTGACTGTCGAATACCTCAGTTTTGGATTCGGCAACACTTTCCATTCTTGAGTACTAGGTTTGCAAATGTAGTACCTATGATCGTTGTACCTTATTGATCTCACACAACACAAAATCCCTTGCTTCGAAGATGCCTCAATTTTTATGTTGCTAAAGTAAATGCTGAAAAATCTATCTTTTGGTTTCAAGGCTTCAACTGGTAGGCGTGACAGTGGATTTTTTCCTGAACAATCGTCCATTGAAACAAACTCCGAAATGTACCTGGAGTCATCTATACCTTGAATGAAGTAACCTGAAATATCATATTATGAATATAGTTCAGAGTTATATTCTAAGTTCAGTCACATTAATTAAAACAAATAAAACAATAACCTGAAATATTGTTGGTTCTACGACAATAACTTTGCATGAAGCTTGATTCATACGTCATCAGTTTCCATGTTTTGCTTACTACTTTGCAGGTATCTAGTGTTTCTAAGGATGTTCGAGTTGATATCTCGAAAGCTACATCAGAAGGAAGCTCTGAAGAAGCTATTAGTGGCAGAGACGAATCTGACTTGAAGTTATTCATAGGTAAATGTACGGTAGATTTCTACAAGGATGAGTTTTTGTTGACAGAAAAGAAAGATTTTTTTTTGGCTTATGTAAAGAAAGATAAGTGAATTCACTAGGTTATAGTTTAAAAATGTAAGAAAACATACAACTATATTTATAATAGGAGAAGTACTTTGAATACGAACAAAAATATTTTTCTATTATTGTGGAATGAATAGTTTTTCCAAATTATCCTAGACGATAAAAATAGAAAAAATAGGAGAAGTACTTTGAATATGAACAATAGGAGAAGTACTTTGAATATGAACAATAGGAGAAGTACTTTGAATATGAACAAAAATATTTTTCTATTATTGTGGAATGAATAGTTTTTCCAAATTATCCTAGACGATAAAAATAGAAAAAAATAGTAAATTATCCTAGACGATAAAAATAGAAAAAAATAGTAAATTATCCTAGGAGAAGTACTTTGAATATGAACAAAACCATTCTTAAAATTGTTTCTACATCAGATTTTCTCATGATAGGTATCTAATCTACTTATTTATTTCTCTTATATAATATACCTTTTTAATACGAGAAAACCTATCCTTTGAGTGATTAAACAAGTAAAATTTTCATGCACAAACATGAATATGAATCATTTCTATTAACATAAAGTATTATTTCTATTAACATAAAGTATGTACTATTTTTGTTTTACTTATATGATACAATTCTATTTTAAGAGTCAAATGATTTTTATATAAATTTTTTATTCCGTACGTGCTTTAAATTATAAACTAATGTCGTGACACGTGAGTCGCACGTGAGTCTTATGAAATTATAGTGATTTTAACATTATAGTTAGAACCTTTATTGTAATTAATATCATTGTGATTTATTTAATAAATGTGAAAAAGTATACATGAATGAATTTATTAAAAAATATTTCCCTTTTTCCATGTTAATCATTGAGTGTTGTCATGTCTTTCTCTGTCTATACGAGTCCATACCGTTTATACCTATACCGACGAACATTTATAGTGTAGCTAGAATTGAAAATATTTAAACCACTGATGTTGTATGATAATGTAAATGAAACAATTCTCATGTAATACTTCTTTATAGATTATATTGCAGGTAGATGTCCCTTTCATTCATTTGGGTTGCTGTCACTACCCGAACCGAGGCCATGGCCGCGACGGAAATCCCGAACCACGAAGGCCCAAAAGCCCTCTCAACTTGTAATCATATGCATAATTCATCTAATTATAAAAATGCGGAAGCAAACTGAAAACATAGTCATTTCATTATTTCAACAAAACCGTATGAATATAATTTCAACAAGACCCAAATGCACCTAACACCTGTCAGCGAAATCTCTACTAACTGAAAGAAAACAACATCTGTTTGAAACTAGGACAAGGCCCCCGGTCGGACCATAAACTAGAACCAAATGTAAACATCACATGAAAGCAAGATGCCTTCCAAAATAAGGGAGGCTCACCAACTCTGAATATTTGTCAATGATCTACGGCTTAGTGGGACCCCGGGACTGAGCCTCAGATCCTGAAATATAGGGGGTCAATGTAAAATGTACTGGTATGTGAAACAACCCAAAATAGTCTTTTTTTATATAAAATAGGTGAGAGCATTTTATAATAATAGTGAACACAATGCAAGTAAAAATACATGGGCATATTTTAGTACACTTCAAAACAATTCTTGACTACTCTGACTCACTCTTTGTTATTCTTTTGAGCTAGTCAATACACCCTATAGATCTATAATTGTCACGACCCGAATCGAGGCCCTCGCCGTGACGAGCATCCCAAATCATGAAGGCTCGGGGACCCTTCTATACCTGATAATCATGCACAATATTCATATACAATAAGAAAAATGCAGAAAATAACGGAATCATGGTCATTTCTAGCTTCAACTGAACAATACAAAATGAAACCCATAAACATCTAACAATATCTGACACAGGTCCGCAAAATCTCTAACATTACAAGATCAATCATAAGTCTAGAACAAAACTGGGACAAGGCCCCCATTGGACCCAATACCAAAATAACATAATAATGTTCTAAAGACAAGGCCTTCCAAAATAAAGAAGGCTCACCAACTGCTCACTTCTGTCTGACAGATTCTACGGTTTAGCAGAAAATTTGGACTAAGCCTCAGACCCTGAAATGTAGGGGTCAGTAGGTAGTTCAAATTGGAAAAGTAGTTCTAAATAACAAACGAACCGTTAGGTAACCGAACTATCGGTTCTTGCAAGTCACTAATGACTTGGGAAGGATATGAAGGAGCTCTATGTGAAAATAAGCAAGAACACGACAAATGACCTGAAGGTTCATTACAGGAACGTGTGTTGGGTGCTTGTCTTCTATCATTATGCTACAATCTAAAATCTTGATTTTAGCATTTAAATTTTGTTCATTAAAAAAAATTCTAACAATGTAATGGTGTACTTTCTATCTAGCAAGAAGTATCTAAAGCAAAATAAGATAAATATAACCTTTAAGTAGGGGTGTCAAACGGGTCGGGCCGACCTGCCCCGACCCGACCCAATTATCTAACCCGACCCAGTAAGCCCTAGGGCTTTAGGGTTTCGGGTCCCCGGCTGGTTATTTTGTTAAAATGGGCCCGGTTAACCCGGCCCGGACCGGAAAATTAAAAAAAAAAAAAATTGGATTTTGGGCCAAACTAGCAGTTGGCCCAACGGCTATATAGCCGTTTTTGGGTCCAAACGGCTAGTTTGGGCCCATTTAGTAAAAAAAAAAAAAAAAAACTTCAAAAAATATTTTTTAATCCCCAAAAAGAATCTATAAATACCCTACAACTTCAAATCATTTTTCACACAATTTTTCACTCTCTCAAATCTCATTCTCTCTCAAATCTCAATTCTCAATTCTCAAATATTCAATATATTTAATTTCTTAAAGTGTTCACTTTAATTTTTTAATTTTTCGTTTACAAAGTACGAGCGGAAGTTTCTAAAGTCGCAATCTTCGGATACTTCCAAAATTTGGTATTGTCTTTCCATCTCTTACGTTTAATTTTATTTATTGTATTAATTGTTTAATATTTAATTTTATTATATTTGTATATTTTGAATATTTTTAGTTTAATTTAATTTATATTATGGATAAATTAAAAAACCTCGCTACTAAAGGAGTTAAAAAATTTTGTCCCGGAAGCGGTAGTGGTAGTAAAAAGCGAATTACTAGCGGTAGAGGTAGTTCAAGTAGTAGATATACCCGTGTGCCTTCGCCTCCGGTATCGCTTGGTACACCTTTTGAGGAAGAAATAGATGTAGGTGCTCACGATATGGATTATGTAGAAGCTCAGGAAAATTACGGTATAGAAGAAGAAAGTTAATTTAGACGAAGATAATGAAAATATTGCTGAAACACCCGCAGTAGGAGATGCTAACGTTAGATCTGAATCAGTTAATCTCCCTTTCCGTCCTCCCAGTGCCCCAAAACCTCGTAAAAGAACTAGTATTGCATGGTAATTTTTTGAACGTATATCAGATATTGAGGTGCAGTGCAATATTTTTCAACAAATATATAAGCATAGAAGTGGAGGCAAGCAAGGGGGTACAGGTACGTTAATGAGACATATAGCTGAAGATCACAAAAAAGAGTTAAATATTGCAAAAGGTGGTGGGGATGTTGGTGGGTCAACGCAAACTAGAATGGACCCAGCAACCGGTCAAGTAGCGAAAAAGTATAATAAATTGAGGGACAGGGAAGAAATAGCTAAAATGGTAGTTGTGGGTTGCTTGCCTTTTAGTTTTCCTTCTTCTGATGCCTTTATTCGTTATATACAAGCAATTTATAATCCTATGTTTAATGGTATTCCTAGAACTACTTGTCGGTCTGATATTTATTAGACTCCATTCACAATATTATTTTTATTTATCAACATTGTTAATAAATATTCAATGTAGATTGTCCCTAACTTCTGATCTTGGTCGTGCTGTAAATAAAAATGATTATTTAACCGTTACTTGTCATTGGATGGATAGTAATTTCGTGATGCAAAAACGTATTCTTGCTTTTTTATATGATGAAGATCGTAAACATACTGGACAATTTATTGCTGATTCTATTGTTAAAATTGTCGGATATTATGGTATAGAAAATAAAATTTTATGTATTGCTTTTGATAATGCTTCTAAAAATAAGACTGCTATAACAAAAATAAAATCTACGCTATCTCCGCCCTTGCCTGAAATTTTTCATATTAAGTGTGCATGTCATATATATAATTTAATTGTAAAAGATGGTCTTGAGTTTTTTAAGCTTTATATTGAAAAAATTTGTCTTGTCATTGGTTTTATTCAAGAAAATAATCGTAGATCGAGAATTAGAGAATTTAAAGTTAAATGTCAAGAAAATGGACTTACACCGATTTTGATGCCTGAGGAAATTGATACTAGATGGAATTCTACGTATGAATTTTTAAAAACTTGTTATAAATATAGAATTCCTATTACACTAGCTTTTAACCAACATTGCGGTTCATTTGCTGATTCTGCTGATTGCATGCTACCTAATTCTGATTGGGTTGTAATTAATGATCTTGTTAAGTTTTTAGAAAAATTTTATGTAGCTACGGTTGAATTTTCCGGTGCTTACTATCCTACTGTTTGTAATATTTTGGCATATATAGCTGATATTTCTAGTTTGCTCCAACAATATAAAAATAAAGAAGGTTATAAAGAAGCTGTTGGCGCCATGTTTACGAAATTTAAAAAATATTTTTTCCCGATTCCCCCTATTTACTTGGTTGGTGCTATGCTAAATCCGTGCATGAAATATAATCATATGTGTCACTTTAGTACTCTTATTTATACTAACTTAGAAATAAATACTAACCATGATTCTGAACAAGTACAACCTGATTTGTGGACGACTACGGCTGATGCAAAGGATTACATAGAAAAATTATATAATCACTATGCTGATTTATTTGATTCAGCCGTACCTACAAATATCACTCCAACTGTCGCTCCTCATCCTCCCGAGGATCCATCATCTTCTAAAAGGCCGGCACATAGTGGTTTTTCTGATTCGTTTTATGATTTAAATTGTTGGAATAGTGTTGATGAGAGAACTTACACATCAACTTATCGGGAAGAGCTGAAATATTATCTTCGGACGGCACCAGAGGATCGCAGACGACGGATCAACATATTGGATTGGTGGAGGAATAATGAATCACAATATCCTGTGCTTTCAAGATTAGCTAGAGATATCTTGAATGTTCCAATGTCAACTGTTGCATCAGAGAGCGCCTTCAGTCAGGGACGACAGCAACTTGGAGACAATCGGCACTCATTGGGAAGCAATGCAATGAATGTTCTAGTTTGCCTCAGAGATTGGATTAGAGCGGAAAGAAGAAACCAAGGAATGGAACCGGAGCCGAGCGACGAGCTAAAACTTGAAGAAATTATGACTTCACGGGAGAACTCAACAGAATCAAGTCCAATGCATGGTTTTGCCCCCGTTGACTTCGACTATCCTATGCAAGATCCCATTAATATTAACATGAATGAGTTGGAAAAAATGATGCATAATTTATAGATTTTTCATTCATGTAAATTATAAATTTTGGATCATTTTGCAATCAATAAAATTCCCCAAATTCATTCAGTCCTTAGTCGTTGTTTTTTATTTTTTTTTTATTTAACGATTTAAAATTTTAAATTGAATTTATAGTTTTCTACTTTAAATTAAAAACTTACTTCTAATATATTATTAATTTACTACTAAATATTATTAATTTATTATATTAAGTAGCATATGTTTTGTATATTTGTGCATATATCTTCTATAGAAGTGTATATTTAACGTATACATGTGTATATGTTTTATAAATTAGTATATAAGTATATCTATACATATTGTAATGTATATATAATGTAGTATATTTTATAAGTAGTAGTATATATACATTGAATGGTGCGTATACACGTGTATATATCTTCTATAGAAGTGTATATTTAATGTATACATGTGTATATGTTTTATAAATTAGTATATAACTATACAAATATATATTGTAATGTATATACATTATAGTAAATTTCATTTAAAGTATTACATATACATAGAATAGAGTGAATGGATCTTCTATAGACGTGTATATTTAACGTATACATGTGTATATATTTTATAAATTAGTATATAACTATACAAATATATATTGTAATGTATATATATTGTATATATCTCATTTAAAGTATTACATATACATAGAATAGAGTGTATATATGTGAATAGATCTTCTATAGACGTGTATATTTAACGTATACATTACTTTATGTTTTATAAATTAGTATATATATTGTAGTATATACTTTTTTTAAAGTAGTACATATATATTGAATGGTGCGTATATATGTGTATATATCTTCTATAGACGTATATCTTTAAAGTATACAAGTGTATATGTTTTATAAATTAGTAGGTAACTATATATATATACATATTGTTGTATATATATATATGTATATCACTATATTGTAGTATATATTTTATTTAAAGTAGTACATATATATTGAATGGTGCATATATATGTGTATATATCTTCTAAAGTAGTATATATTTAACGTATACATGTGTATATGTTTTATAAATTAATATATATATATATATTGTATATATTGTAGTGTATATATATATATATATTATACTATTATAGCATATGTTTTATTTAAAGTAGTACGTATAGTCATATATAATTATATATTGAATGGTACGTATATATGTGTAATTGTTTATACTTTATATATTTTTAAAAAAATATATATTGTATATTGGAGTGTATATAGTGTATATTGGAGTGTATATAGTGTATATTGGATTATTTATTTATTTTTTAAACGGGTTTGACCGGTTTTTAACCGGATTTGACCGGGTTTTGGTGGGTTTGACCGGATTGGGTTAAGTGGGCCGGGTTCGGGTGGGTTTTAATTTTTTTACTTTTTGACCCGGCTTGGCCCGGCCCGGTTAACGCCAAACCCGGCCCGTAACCGGCCCGAAACTCGGGTAAAATGGAAGGGTCGGTTCCGGGTTGGCCCTGCCCGGCCCATTTGACACTCTTAGACAGAAGTGAGCAGTTGGTGAGCCTTCTTTATTTTGGAAGGTCTTGTCTTTAGAACATTATTATGTTATTTTGGTATTGGGTCCAATGGGGGCCTTGTCCCAGTTTTGTTCTAGACTTATGATTGATCTTGTAATGTTAGAGATTTTGCGGACCTGTGTCAGATATTGTTAGATGTTTATGGGTTTCATTTTGTACTGTTCAGTTGAAGCTAGAAATGACCATGATTCCGTTATTTTCTGCATTTTTCTTATTGCATATGAATATTGTGCATGATTATCAGGTATAGAAGGGTCCCCGAGCCTTCATGATTTGGGATGCTCATCACGGCGAGGGCCTCGATTCGGGTCGTGACAATTATAGATCTATAGGGTTTATTGACTAGCTCAAAAGAATAACAAAGAGTGAGTCAGAGTAGTCAAGAATTGTTTTGAAGTGTACTAAAATGTGCCCATGTATTTTTACTTGCATTGTGTTCACTGTTATTATAAAATGCTCTCACCTATTTTGTATAAAAAAAGGCTATTTTGGGTTGTTTCCCATACCAGTACATTTTACATTGACCCCCTATATTTCAGGATCTGAGGCTCAGTCCCGGGGTCCCACTAAGCCGTAGATCGTTGACAAATATTCAGAGTTGGTGAGCCTCCCTTATTTTGGAAGGCGTCTTGCTTTCATGTGATGTTTACATTTGGTTCTAGTTTATGATGTTTGTGCTCAGACTTGTTAAATATGTGTGATTGAGTTCAATTAATCAACTGCGCTGATTGGATGCCTGTTGTCCTGCTGTTTTTTGTCGCAAAAAAAAAAATTACAGAATGAACTAGGCAGTAGAACTACTTTGAGAGGGATGAATCATGCTTGCTTAAGGTTCATTCTACAGATATAACTTAAAAAGGACTAATTTCCGAATTTAGAAACTACATTCTTCTCGGAATAGACTAAAAAGGATATGTTGTCACATCAACTGGAATGGATCTAGTAATATTTAATTGGAATATTACATACTTACTAGTGTTATATTTGTTAGGGGACCCAAAGCTACAACAGTAACCTTTCCTGGGTATAGACTGGCTTGTTGAACGATAAAGTCATCAGCATTCTGTTCAATAGGCTTTCCATCCACGCCATGAACAAAATCAGAAATTCGAAGTTTTGTACCTTTCTTCACATTAAATTAAACAAAGTTAAGAAGAAACACTCATAAGGAAAAAATATTTCTAAGTTTGCTGCCAATTGTTATTAAATTAAAATGATTTATATAAAGTCATATTAATGTAAGTTTTTATTTATATACATAATAAATTATAACACAGTATATACACATCACACAACAAAATCATTAATTTATAATCTCTTAATTCAAAATATGCAACAAACTAATAATTTAAACCCAAAAGTAAAATGTAATCAAGTCCAAATGATTTGTTAAGTTTTTACATGCTAGCAAGTTCAAGTCGCGATATCTTGAATAAAAAAAACAGCCCCTATTTATTCCCAATCTTTAATGAAGAAGGGAAGATAAAGGGGGCAAAACATTTTTGCCCTTATTGCTGCCATTATGCCATTAAACGTTTTTTCCTTTTATATGGGTTTAATACCCAAAACATTTTTGGCCTTAATGCAGACATTAAACCTGATTTTTTAATCCATTCTTTCCTTATTAATAGAAGACCAACAATTAAAACAAAATCACTTTTCTATAAAGTTTTTCCTTACTTTTCGAAATGATTAATTAATCCGGCATGGTAGGGACCACAAATTTATTAAGTGAGGATCTCAATTATGATATTAATTCGGTGATGAAAGAATTATCATATAATAGTAAATTATAAATTATTCTACTAAAAATTTGTAATTGCACTCCTCGATTCAAAATCTATCATTGCATCTTATTTAACTCCCCATGTTAGAATTACCGACACCAATCAATTAAATTAAATTCTCTGAAAAATTTAATTCATTGATTAATTTAATCCTTTATTTATAATGCTTAACTTATTTCACATGAAGGATACAAAATCCACCTGAAGGGTTTTCACGTGAAAACTTATAAGCAACCATAAAGGGGTGTCTTCTATCCCAAGTCCGAGACATAGTTCTATCAACTAATTAATATTCCACTAAGCGATTCGTCATCAACCAACCTATCCTGAATATGTTGACTCACAAAAGAGTCTCAGCTTTTAATAGATTAAAATGATAAGACAAACCGCATAGATCATAATAATTATATCAAGATTATGAGTATAAGTACATGTAATGGTCTAGAGAAATAGTTTATTAATATTCAGAACATAAACGAATATCTCTAATTGGTTCGTTCAATACATACGAAATGTACTAGCACAAGAAGTCGGGATACTACCACTCCCATAATTAAGACCAAATTATATTTAATCTCGTGCTACAATCATCAAGATGTTTTTCCTACCTCATCTTTGATTGTGAACGTTAATTTATTACTTATAAGAACCGACAATTTTAATCTTACGTGCATGAGTTAGAATACTCCATACACAAAATTGTCTACTATATAAGCAAAGGACACACATGATAACACAATGATCTATTCAAACAAAAATATTATTATTATAATAAATAGTCTTTATATGAGATGAAAATATAATACTATAACACATATTACATGGTTAATAGTATATCCTAACAGGTGGGACATAAGATGAAGATACGATACAATCATGAAGTACATCATATATCAAGTGTCTGGATCATAAGTAGAGAGACTCTCTGGCATAAACACAACATAGCATGAGTCCTTAGGATATACCATAGTGAGAAACATGAGTGCTTACATCACAAGTCGTATAACATAAGTTTGGAATTCATGAAGTCTAGGATTGAGACAGGGACTTCTACTTGAAGCTATCACTTCTTATTTCAGAGTTGATATAGTCATGAGTTCGCACAACTTTATCATTTTGGCTAATCCCTACCTAAAATGAACTAGTAACATACGAAGGCATAGTTCCATAGAACCAAGCATAATTTGGGACACAAATTTATGGTTCACGAGCAACATAACATAGAGCTTGGATACTTGGAATATTGGATCACCGAAGGACATTATTGCTTCTAGTTTAGGGGTCGGGACATGACATGAGTTACATAGAGAGCTCAAACCTTAGACATAGGCAGGACTTGAATACATAAGACATTGGTAGATGTCCATTCTAATTGAAGTAGGAGGAGCTTGCTTGAATAAGAGTTGATTTATCATGATTCTTACTTGAATTTGAAACCACAAGAAAATTTGGGAACTACTTTAATCCGTCATCTCTCCCTTAGATCAAAGTCACACTCCTAAACTTGAGAATATAACCCCTTATCAAATCTATACCCACCTCTCTCAACACAAAGGGGTATCACTATGCACATAAACGCTAGATTCCCCTTAATGATTTTAATGTAAAGACACTAGATTCTTTCTAGGACATTCCCTTTCGAGACACTAATCATAGCTTTCTCTAACCCCCAAAGTCATTGACTTATGACTAACATTATCATGGGTATGGGCCTCCATGCTTCTAAAACCCTAACACTCCATCTTCAACTCCTTAAAATAGCATAACACCTCTAATCACATAAATGGAATGTCTATACACAAACCAACCCAACAATACACTAGTCTGACATAGCTTTTATAAAGCAAAATCAACGAGCCATTGGGAAAAACCCCCAACTGACTCAACAGACCAAAGGGATCACAAAATAACAACACCAAAACTAGAAACTTGGTCCTCGAACCATGAGGACTCGCCACTGAAGAAACGTAGATGCGACACTCGGATATAACTATCGCGGCTACGGCTGAGTATCTAAACCTACATCATGGTAAGAATGTAGCCCATAGAGAAATATGTGGGTCAACACAAGATACATACTGAGTATGTGGGGGCGCATGCAAAATATAAATAATATCAAAAATTTTGTAAAAACGTACATACGTACCATAATGACACACCTGGCTTAAGTGACATTGACTCATGCAACTCATAACATCTTAGATAGGAAATGTAGGAGAAAAACCTCATAAATCATTATAGATCATCATAGGCAACTTGACTTACCACATCAAAACTCAGAGTGACTCGGTATTTCAATAAACATGACTCTTATGGATAGGGGAGTTTCCTATAATCGACAACCCCACGTGACCTATGTGGAATACCAACATTTGAAACCCCCATTGGAGGGAGCGTAATACTCTTTGCCAGGGAGTACGACCTTAAAACTGTAATAATCACAATCGGGCTATCTGGCCAATAATATAATCATCAAACAACCCTACGGTGGCACATAGGTTTGGGGAAATACCAAATTTCCCTCTCGGTGCTAAGTACTACTCCCCGACAAGCTCAGAACGCGTTAAAAAATCAACCACAACATCACAAAGGTCTATCATAAAGACCAAATCAAATCTCTTTCTCATTTATCAAATCATATCAATTTGTGGATTCCTAACTCAACACATTTTAGCTCAAAATATTTTAATCTTCCTCAACATCAACATGGTATCAATGCATTGAACCATAACTTATTCGACATTTGGATAAGGATATGAAGACTCAATACATAATATTTTCAACAATTTAACTCATCAAAACTATCCGAAAAATACCAAGACTCATTGCAACTTCAATATCAACATTTCTCAATTTGCCATCCAACTCTCATTTAAAGGTACTTGAGGCATCAACCCATAGTAGGGATATAGAATTTCCAATATCAATTATAAATTCATAATAAGGAAATAGTGGAATGATAGTATAAATCAAGGCTTAACAAATTAAATCATCATACTCTCATAATCAAATACTTTTTGGACATAATTCCATCTCAACATCATACACATATCGGATGACATAATCCCTAGCTCATGGACAATAATATAAGATATAAAACCATATTTTCAATTCATGGTAAAACATGTAAAATCTCATGTCAATGTAATTCAACAAAAATACCAGGCACAAGATCGAGAGGATAATCTTGTTCAAAGCCCCACATACCTAAAAATGGTAGATGAATATGAACTTCCAACTCCAGAACTTTATTCACGAAAATAAAGGGTGCTTCTCGAAGCCCTTAACATGATCAACTAGAATCCCAAATCAATTTGAAATTTCTACGTTCAATCAAGAGACATAGAAGGATGAAATTTAGAGTAGTAGGGTTGGGGTTTGAGCCTTAGGAAATTTTGGAGAAAAATGAGCTATTGAATGCTCTTAATGGACTTAAATTCATGGTTTACCCGGATGGATTGGAGTGGAAATGACCAAATACCCTTAAAAAATCAAATAATGTCGAATCTATCCTTTGGTGGATGTTTTGTTAGGCTGAAGTTGATCGACCATAACTTTTTTCTCCGATGGCCAAATTGGATGAAACCAATTTCATTGGAAAGAGGATTTTCAGATCTTTCTGTTTATATATAGTAGCTCACCCAGATCATTATGTACAAGGATTTATGATCATTTGAAGTTGACCCTAAAATTCCCCTGGCCTCAGTATTTTTTTTCCTGCACATTTACTGTTCACCACTTATCACGGTTAGATCGGAATGATCATAACTCATCGCTCGAGTGTCCGTTTTGGATGATCCACATATCGTTGGAAATCTTATTCGATTCTCTACGCAATGAAGGGTCGCCTATCCAGAAATTCCACACCAAAAAAATTATTAATCACGATACAGAACAGAATTCAACACATTTTCGTCCGAGATCTTAACGGAAATTTTTTTTTCGGGGCATCACATCATCTCCCCCTTGGAAACATTCGTCCTCAAATGTTGATAGGTAGGTCAAGAATACTATGAAAATGAGTATATAGAGAAAAATCATCTTGCCCAAGCATATACTCCATTCTAGATTTTTTTGAATATCGTAGAAAACACACAAACCAAGATAAACATAGCAATAAGGATTAAATCAAAAGAGAACGATACCTTTGACATGATTAGGATTCGTAGGAAAGAGGTGGGGATATTTGGCGTAGATATCCACTTCGGCTTCCCAAGTAGCACTCTCCATAGATTGATTTTGCTAAAGCACTTTAACCAAAGGAACTTCCTTGTTTCTTAGCCTACGAACGTGAAAGGAAAAAATCTCAACCGGAATCTCTTCATATGAAAGACTATCTTGAATACCCGAGCTTTCGGAAGGATCAATCACAAAAGAATCACCAATATACTTCTTAAGCATAGAAACATGGAAAACCGGATGGACGTTAGATAACTCCGCAGGCAATTCAACCTTATACGCTACCCTCCCAATGCGATCCACAATCTTATAGGGGCTAATATAACGGGGACTTAGTTTCCCTTTCTTCCCAAATCTCTTCACCCCTTTCATGGGTGAAACTTTAAAGTACACTAAATCACCAACATCAAATTCAAGGTCTTTCCTCCTTACATCTGCGTATGATTTTTGACGACTTTGGGCGGTTTTCAACCTTTCCCGAATTAACTTAACCTTCTTCATGGCCTCGAACACCGCATCCGGTCCAGTCGCGGCAGCCTCACCAACTTCAAACCAACCAATGGGTGATCTACACCTTCTACCATACAAAGCTTCAAACGGGGCCATTCCAATAGTAGCATGAAAACTGTTATTGTAAGCAAACTCCATTAATGCTAAGTGATCATCCCAACTACCTTTAAAATCAAGCACACAAGCCCTCAACATATCTTCTAAAGTATGAATGGTCCACTCGGCCTGACCATCTGTTTGCGGATGGAAAGCAGAACTTAAATGAATTTGGGTACCGAGACCCTTCTGGAAAGATTTCCAAAACTTAGAGGTAAACTGAGTACCTCTGTCAGAAATAATAGCCAAAGAGATTCCATGAAGTCTGACGAGTTCCCTAATATATATTCTAGCATAATCTTCAGATGTATACGATGAATACACAGGCAAGAAATGAGCTGATTTCGTCAGCCGATCTACGATAACCCAAATTGAATCATATGACGACGAGAAGGAGGTAAACCAACTATGAAGTCCATATTCACTTCTTCCCACTTCTAAGTAGGAATGCTAAACTCTTACATCATGCCAATGGGTTTTTGATGCTCTATTTTAACCTGTTGACATGTGGAACACTTTGCCACAAATTCTTCTATGTTCCTCTTCATACCCTTCCACCAATTAATTTTTCACAAATCATGGTACATCTTGGTAGCACCAGGATGGATGGAGTATCGCGTACCATGCGCTTCTTCCATAATCCTCTGCTTCAAGTTATCAACATCAGGAACACATATTCTTTCTCGGAGTCTCAAAACGCCATCTCCCCCTTGGGAGAAAACCTCCACCTTTTGGTCTTTAACTGACTCTTTTAACCTGACCAAGGTAGGATCCCTGTCTTGTTTTTCCTTCACTTTCGAAACTAAAGAGGATTCGGAACAACTTTGCACTTCTATACTACCCTCAGCATCACCAAACAACCTAACCCCCAATCTAGCCAAACGATGTACCTCACGCGCCAACTCCTTCTTACCAATCTCCACATGTGCTATGCTACCCATGGACTTCAGACTAAGGGCATCTACTACTACATTGGCCTTGCCCGGATGATATAGCATGCTTATATCATAATCTTTCAATAGTTCTAACCATCGTCTCTGCCTAAGATTCAACTTTTTTTGGGTGAATACATACTGCAAGCTCTTATGGTCCGTGAAGACGTCGACATGGACACCATACAAATAATGTCTCCAGGTTTTCAAAGCAAAAACCACGGCAGCTAATTCAAGGTCATGGGTAGGATAATTCTTCTTGTGAGGCTTTAGCTGCCTGGAAGCATAAGCTATAACCTTGCCCTTTTGCATCAATACACAAACCAAACCAACGTTGGAAGTATCACAACACACCACAAAACCATCAACACCGTCAGGCAAAGTCAACACAGGGGCTGAAGTGAGTCGAGTCTTCAACTCCTGAAAACACTTCTCGCAAGATTCGGACCACAGGAACTTTACTTTCTTTTGGGTCAAACGGGTTATAGGAGACGCAATAGATGAAAACCCTTCAAAAAAATGACGATAATAACCAGCTAGACCCAAGAAACTTCGGATATCAGATGGAGAAATAGGTCCAGGCCAACTCTTTATAGCCTCTATCTTTTGAGGATCAACTCTAATACCTTCGGAAGAAACAACATGACCCAAGAAGGCTACAGAGTTCATCCAGAACTCACACTTACTGAACCTAGCATACAACCGATAAGTTCGAAGAGTTTCCAGCATGATTCGGAGATGATCCACATGATCACCCTCACTTCGGGAGTAAATAAGAATATCATCAAGGAACACTATTACAAGTAAATCCAGATATGGTCGGAATACACGGTTCATAAGATCCATGAAAGCCGCTGGAGCATTAGTTAACCCAAAAGACATCACTAGAAATTCAAAATGATTGTAACGGGTTCGGAAGACTGTCTTGGGGATAACACATTGCCTAACCTTAAGTTGGTGATAACCGGATCTGAGGTGTATCTTTGAAAAGTAGCTCGCACCTTGCAATTGATCAAATAAATCATCAATTCGAGGAAGCGAATATTTATTCTTGATAGTAATCCTATTAAGTTGCCGGTAATCAATACACATCCGTAAAGAACCATCTTTCTTACGCACAAATAGTACAGGTGCACCGCACGGGGACACACTAGGTCTAATAAAACTTTTGTCTAAAAGATCTTTCAATTTCTCTTTCAACTCTTTAAGTTCCACGGGAGCCATGCGATACAGAGGAATGGAAATAGGTTGAGTATCGGGAAGAAGGTCAATCCCGAACTCTATCTGTCTATCAAGAGGTACTCCAGGGAGATCTTCTGGAAAGATATCAAGAAACTCATTAACAACATTAATTGACTGAATGGTCGGGGTTTCAGACTTAGTGTCTTTAACCTGAACCAAATGGTGGTTGCAATCCTTGGAAATCAACTTCTTAGCTTTGAGATAGGATATGAAACGACCCTTAGGAATCACAAAACTCCTGGACCATTCGAGGATAGGTTCATTAGGAAACTAAAACTTGACCACACGGGCACGACAATCAATAGACGCATAGCATGAGTGAAGCCAATCCATACCCATAAATATATCAAAGTCAACCATATCTAGCTCAATCAAATCAGCATACATAACCTGATGAAAGACAGTAATGGGACATTTCTTATATACTCGCTTAACAATGACAGACTCTCCTACCGAAGTAGAAACCAAAATAGGATCAAAAATTAGTTCAGGATCCATTTCAAAATTTACAGCAACCAGAGGTGTCAAATAAGCACCTTGAGGAGGAACTGGACGGGTTGCGGGAGGCGGGGCACTGGTAGCCTGACTCTGGGGACGGGCATCACGACTCCGCTGTCTAGCATACGGGGAGTCTCTAAGTATGTGGCCCAACTTTCCACAACCAAAACAGCCTCGCTGCCCCATATAACACTCCCCAAAATGTTTTTTACCACACTTAGTACACGAAGGAGGATGAGGCCAGTTTCTTACACTGTTCTGAGACCTTGAAGGTACCGACCTATTCCCGAGCTCCTGCCTACCCCGATATACGGGAGCACTAGCTGAATAAGGAGCAGGTATACATGGACGTCTCTGAAACTAAGGGCGACTCCCTCCGGAGTATCTAGTCTGACCAGACCCCTGTTGCTCCGATTTGACTCTCTTAATCCCTCTTATTCTTGATCTTTCCTTTATCTTGTCTGACTGAATCTGTTGGGTGTGAATCATTAACCTAGGAAGATCAATCTCCCAGTTGATCATAGCAGATCTACACTCTTTCACCACATAACTCGACACATCAGTTAGCAACTTGCTCATACTAGTCCTCGAGTCATCCATCATATTGGGAGCGTACTTCGATAGCTGATTAAACATAAGACAATACTCCTTAACCGACATGGAGTCTTGTCTCAAATTCATAAACTCCTCTATCATAGATTCCCGTAACTCAAGAGGAAAGAATCTATCCAAGAAAGTATCTTGGAACAATTACCAAGTCACCAGAGAGGTATCTTCCTCTCTACCCTTATTCCATATCTGCACCCAGTCATAGGAAACATACTTCAATCGATAAGAATCTAGCCCCACACTTTCTTCCTCAATCACGTGCATAATCTGTGTAATTTCTACATTTTATCAACATACATCTGCGGGTCCTCACCTGCTCTCGACCCATGAAACTCTGGCGGATTCATCCGCATAAAGTCACGACTTCGTGCTGCTGCTGAATTATTTTCTTGCGGAGGTGAAGCGTTGGCCTGATTATTAGAGGTAACTGCCTGGGCTAGTGTCTGAAAAGCTGCCCGAAATTCGGCATGGGATACTGTCTCATGTAACGGATCAATGGGTTGAGGTTGGTTGTTGTTTCCGCGAGCTCGACGTGGAGGCATTTTCTATCATAAGAACGCACGAATTAATAGCAGAAGGAAACAGTTGTAAGCATGATAGACTCTTATAGAAAGAAAGAAACGACTTTTCCTTGAAAGCCCCGCAGCCTCTTGATCATAGGTGTGGCGCGCTACACACCGATGCTCAAGACTCTACGTAACGCGGCTGTCAGACTCCCTAGGACTCTTCACAACCTTAGGCTCTGATACCAAGTTTGCAACACCTCAAAATATCATCCCGAGATGCCACACGGTGCCCAAGGCTACACGTAGCCTCAAGCTAACCCTTTAAGCCAAAACACAACCCTTGGGTTCAAACACAATAACATACACGCTACGCTAAGGATATATATATAAGTACATATCATATCACCTCGCACATGGCACGGAATATCGTTAGACTGTACATATATGGAATGTCTATACACAAACCAACCCAATAATACACTAGTCTGACATAGCCTCTATATAGCAAAATCAATGAGCCAATAGGAAAAACCCCCAACTGACTCAATAGACCAAAGGGATCACAAAACAACAACACTAAAACAAGCATCTTGGTCCTCGAACCATGAGGACTCACCACTGAAGAAACGTAGATGTGACACTCGGATATAACTATCACGGCTTCAGCTGAGTACCTAAACCTACATCATGGTAAGAATGTAACCCATAGAGAAATATGTGGGTTAGGACAAGATACGTACTGAGTATGTGGGGGTGCATGCAAAATATAAATAATATCATAAATTTCGTAAAAACATACATACGGACCATAATGACACACCTGGCTTGAGTGACATTGAATCATGCAACTCATAACATCTTAGATAGGAAATGTAGGAGAAAAACCTCATAAATCATTATAGATCATCATAGGCAACTTGACTTACCACATCAAAACTCAGAGTGACTCGGTATTTCAATAAATATGACTCTTATGGACATGGGAGTTTCCTATAACCGACAACACCACGTGAGCTACGTGGAATACCAATATTTGAAACCCTCGTTGGCGGGAGCGTCATAGTCATTGCCAGGGAGTATGACCTTAAAACTGCAATAATCACAATCGGGCTCTCTGGCCAATAATATCATCATCAAACAACCCTACGGTGGCACATAGGTTTGGGGAAATACCAAATTTCCCTCTCGGTGCTAAGTACTACTCCCCGACAAGCTCAGAACGCGTTAGGAAATCCACCATAACATCACAAGGGTCTATCATAAAGACCAAATCAAATCTCTTTCTCATTTATCAAATCATATCAATTTTTGTATTCCTAACTCAACACATTTTAGCTCAAAACATTTTAATCTTTCTCAACATCAACAAGGCATCAATGCATTGAACCATAACCGACTCGACATTTGGACAAGGATATGAATACTCAATACAAAATATTTTCAACAATTTAACTCATCAAAACCATCCGGAAAATACCAAGACTCATTGCAACTTCAATATCAACATTTCTCAATTTGCCATGCAACTCTCATTTAAAGGTACTTGAGACATCAACCCATAGTAGGGATATAGAATTTCTAATATCAATTATAAATTCATAATAAGGAAATAGTGGAATGATAGTATAAATCAAGGCTTAACAAATTAAATCACCATACTCTCATAATCAAAAACTTTTTGGACATAATTCCATCTCAACATCATACACATATCGGATGACATAATCCCTTAGCTTTTGGACAATAATATAAAATATAAATCCATATTTCCAATTCATGGTAAAACATGTAAAATCTCACGTCAATGTAATTCAACAAAATACCAGGCACAAGATCGAAAGGATAATCTTGTTCAAAGCCCCACATACCTAAAAATGGAAGATGAATATGAACTTCCATCTCCGGAACTTTATTCACGAAAATCAAGGGTGCTTCTCGAAGCCCTTAACATGATCAACTCGAATCCCAAATCAATTTGAAATTTCTACGGTTCAATCAAGAGACATAGAAGGATGAAATTTGGAGTAGTAGGGTTGGGGTTTGAGACTTAGGAAATTTTGGAGAAAAATGAGCTATTGAATGCTTTTAATGGACTTAAATTCATGGTTTACCCGGATGGATTGGAGTGGGAATGACTAAAATACCCTTAAAAATCAAATAATGTCGAATCTGTCCTTTGGTTGACTGTTTTGATAGGCTGAAGTACATCGACCATAACCTTTTGCTCCGATGGCCAAATTGGATGAAACCAATTTCATTGGAAAGAGGACTTTCAGAGATTTCTGTTTATCTATAGTATCTCACCCAGATCATTATGTACAAGGAGTTATGATTATTTGAAGTTGACCCTAAAATTTGCCTGGCCTCAGTATTTTTTTCTTGTTCACCACTATTCACGGTTAGATCGGAATGACCATAACTCATCGCTCGAGTGTCCGTTTTGGATGATCCACATATCGTTGGAAATCTTAGTCGATGTTCTACGTGATGAAGGGTTGCCTATCTAGAAATTCCGCACTGAAAATTATTAATCACGATAAAGAACAGAATTCAACACATTTTCGTCCGAGATCTTAATGAATTTTTTTTCTCAGGGTATCACAATGCTACCTGGGGGTTCAACTAATTCTGATATACCCACACTCTTACCCATTTAATGATTCAACCACAGTTCATTATTTTAACACTAGTCCTCATGCACACATATACCTCACAATTACCACTTAAACTTTTCATAAATTATCAACCTAGGCTCTTTCACAAATCATATCAAACCTATTAATTCTTTCCCACAAAACATACATCATTAATCTTAAGCTAATATCCTTTTCATCACAAACTACATCAAAAGTTAAAGCCTATAGTCTACAATCAATCATGTACCACCGATAAAACATGCCTCATACTATACTAGTCCATCACATTGGGGAATTTCAGTTAACTACTACCTACAATCACATCTTCTCTATAACATTACTACCACACCTCAAAATCCACTACATACCTTATCATATTAAGTCTACTTGCCCATGCATACATTCTCACTATCACTAAATTCCATAAACACCAATCAGTCTCTACCTATAATATATTGACTAGTCTACCCCTTTCCATTCACAACCTATAACTAATTTCTGTAACCACCATAACTATCCATTCTAGGCTTCTTTCCTAATTTGAATCAATAATAATCATAGCCAAATACTTCCTTCACAAACTATCATTCAATCTATAAATTTTCCTATAACATTAGCCAACCACTATAAAAAGAAAAACTACCCCTCAATCAGAGGGTTATACAACTAAAACTACTTATTTACAAAAAAGTCACCCTCACTCTAACCACTAACCTTATGACTTCATGTCACCAACTTATGGACGATCTCACTACTAATAGGTCATAACACTTTAACATACACTACTACTTGGGTGGAAATACAGTTCCAACATTCTTCCACTCATCATTACCCTTATGCATGACATCTGTAATAAGAAATTTGAAAAGGAAACTGGATACACTTCGTACCTTAGGCTGAAAAGCACAATTTCATCAAGATAAAGGTATACACTCGAATTAATATACCTTGAAGCACTAATGGACTCCTCTCAAGTCCCTGTGCTATATCATAACTTTTTAGGTAACTCAATCAGAGAGAACCACATCACTGGGGGAGCTAGATTCTTAGACTTATATCGCCTAGATAATGAGGCATGGCCCATGAAGTTATAACAAGAAAGGAATTTGGATAACTTTCTTATAGGCAATGCTATAGGATGAACTAGAGTATGAAATAATAAGAAACAACTCCTAAATGACCGGTAGCTTCCTGATTATAAGTGTGGTGCACAACACACCTATAAGTAAGACTCTACTAGACACGACTTCACAGACACCCTAGGACCATAAACCATGCTCTGATACCAAGTTTGTCATGACTCAAGCCGAGGCCCTGGACGACACGATCATCCCAAACCATGATGGACTAAGCGCCCTTTAACATCTGGCAATCTTGCACACCATTCATATTCTATAAAAAATGCGGAAAAGTTAATAAAATAGAAACATGGTCAATCTCTTAATTCAACTGATCAATACGAAATTAAATTCATACAATTCAAATAATATGACACAAGTCTTCAAAATCTCTAACAATGTGAAAACCAACATCTATCTAAAAACTGGGACAAGACCCCCAGTCGGACCTTGAGACAAAATGAAAAAACAATATCCCATAAACTAGGATTCCTGAAATAAGGAAGGCTCACCAGCTACAAACTTCTGACAAAACAATTCTACTGCTTAGCGGGACCCCAGGAATGTGCCTCAGATCCTGAAATATAGAGGGTTAATACATATATACTGGTGCGTAGACCAATCCAAAATAATGTGATTTTATATTACATAAGTGATAGCATTTCATAAAACGTTATACATGAAATTATTTTAAAATACATGGGCAGTTTCAAATGACTTTAAAACAATTTTGTAGTTGTAACTTCATTCTTAGTTTTACTTCTGAGTTAGGTGGTATACCTTACAAGTCTGATATTCCACAGGATATATGGAATCCTCCCTTGACTCGGCGTCCAAGCCTCTAACCCAAGTTTTTCATAAAGGTTGGAGTTACTGATTCTAATATGCCATAGGGCACTAGGCCAATGTATAATCCCTTTTTGGGGACAAAATAACCCATATCGGCAAAACACAGTTTCTAGCAATGAGCCCTTACACTCAAACGCCTTCTTTGGGTAACCACCTAACATCTCTTAAGCCCGTTTTTAATATTTTAAAACATGCATCTTTCTTAAATCAAATTAAGAAAATCTGAGTGAAAGCTGACTTCTATTCTATTCTGAGTCTGTTATGGCATTACCTATTTTGGTATCATCATACCAAGACTTGCAAGTCATATGTATAAGACATCTAGTATCATGTTACAGTCCTTTCATTTAACCAAATTGTTTGGACCACCAAATTATTCAAATTGTACAACAGAATTTGTTTATCGAAGTACATGAAAACTTATGCAAAGATTGTCTCTATAAATTCTTAAACATGTGATGGTCATTTACTTCGTAGGAAACCATGCAATTATTTCACTAATTATTGTTAATATTTATAAAAAATATAACACCCCCGCTTCAGTTTATAACCAATATCAAGCCTTAAACAATAGTAAAAAATGTTTATGCCATGCTTCTAAATATGAATTTCAATAATTCATAATGCATGAAAATCAAGTGATGTCATAACAAGAGAGGGAGTTTAGATATTCATTCTTTCAATTAAAATTTCAAACTGAAAACACATATTTAAATATATACGAGCAAATTCAATTTTAGGAGTAGGTATCAAGACCAAAACATTATCATCAAAAGGGTTCACAATGCATATTTGTTAATGTAAATTCAAAACCATTAATAAGTATATGATTTAATACTTTAAACCTTACTTAGAACGATTTCAACATCCCCATGTAGTTTAGGAAAACCCCACGTACCTTATGCTCCCTAGTTAAAGAATATAACCCTAAGCCTTACACTTTTCTTGGGAAATCTTGGATTGAAAGGCTTAAATTCTTGCCTTGAAGAAAATCCTAATTTCTCCTTGTTCTTGAGAGTGGAGAGGGTTTTGAGATGTTAAAAACTGATAGAAGATTGATTATAACGCTTAGTGTATGATTTAAACTCGTGGGGGAGGTTTTTGGATTGAGTAAAAGACCAAAATACCCCTAAAGAAACCAAAGAAAATTGCAGAAATTCTTCAGCTGACGACCAAGGTTGATGTCCCATCACTTAGGTGATGACTCTTCACCTAAGTCGTCACTTTCAGGCTGGAATTTTCCCCTTACTGTCCTAGGCTGATGACTAGAGCTGATGGTTAGTCACTTAGTTGATGGATCGTTAGCTTAGTCGTCACCTAAGTGGTGGCTTATCAGCATAGTCGTCACTTAGTTGACAGACAGATACTTTGAAGTAAAATGAGCATAACTTTCTACTCCGATATCGGATTAAGGTGAAAGTAGTTGCGTTGGAAAGAGTACTCAAAGATATTTCTTTTGGTATACAGTAGGCCACGTCTCATTATGTACATGGAATAATGTTCATTTAAATTTGAAACAAGGTGAAGAATTAACTAAAACTTAATCGGTAGAAACGTTCTCAACTCGTCTTTGAGTTAGGAGTTATTTGTGACCTCGATTCATATTCAAAGTTATTAACACACTATAGAATTATTGGGTTTGGGTCTATACGCATAGGAACGACAATTTGCATTCTATCTCGAAAAATGCGGGGTGTTGAATTTTTTTTTTCTTTTTTCAAAAAACTCAACTGTGATTTACAAATCATTGAGTGAGTTCGTAGTTTGATAAGTTTGAGTTACCATTATTTGATGAAGAATCATTTTATCCTAGAAGGATATTTTTCATTAACCTCAGGTACTAGAGGAGAATAAATTCCTTAAGGTCAGTGGACTTGATTCTTTCATTTCTTCATCTTTTTCTTGACTGTTTTGTTATTTACCAGAACATATTTTGAACTTCATTTTAATAGTTCATAAATTGTTTGAACTTGTTTTTGAAGTTCTTGAAACTTCATTTTGGTAGTTCATAAGTTGTTGGAACTTGTGTTTTTAGTTCTTATTGTTAATATAGGTTTTGTACCCGAATTACAACACTAATTTATTGCTCATTTTTTAATTCTCTGCTTCTATGTAGCTCTATAGGCACTTGTGTCCATGCATGCAGGTTACGTTAGCATACTTTGGATTCTTTAGGTGTGGAACAGAGGTAAACTATATATGCTACTAGGATAATTTCGATATTCCATACTTGATGAGAACGTTAGATTTTTAAAAAATAATTGTTTTCAATAAATTGAACTTCGATACCCTATTTCACTATTTTTCAAATCAAGGATCAAAATGAGATATAAAAGCTCCGAACTCAAACCAACCATGCTACTAATCTAAAATCAATACTCTAAATCTGTTGGTGCAGTTCAAATTGTCATCTGGCACTCGAATCATGAAATGTTGACCAAACTCAACCATTGGCTCTTAAGGACTCAAAATAACCTCAAACTTAACCAATTATTTCCGATCGCGTTGGAAACCATGCCAACCATTCCCAAACCCCCAAATCATCATGCAATAGCCACAGAGAAGGGTAAAATGATCAAAACACATAAAAATAGAAAATCATGGAAATCAAGTTATTACATTAAATTACTGGAACAATATAAGTACAACTATCATTCACACACAGGATTAATTCAGAACCTTGAGACATTGAATTTAAGTTGTCATAGCAGTTGGACGTTGTTACCTATAGTAAACCATATACTATTCTAGTACTCATGGATTTGGAAGTTTCTTTTGCGTGAAAAATTGTAATGCATTTTAAATTACCTAAAAAGAGATTTTTACAGGCTATCGTTTCATTTAACGAGCCATGAAATTTAAAAGGTTTAACACCCCACATTTTTAGGCTAAAATTTGAACCGTCCTTCCTATCTGTATAGGCCCGAACCCAATGATTTTTATTTTAATATAAGTGTGAATATCAATTTCTTGAACAATTATTTTGGGGGGAAACATCTTTGAAGATGGATTGAGGCCGTAGAAATCTCCTATCTCAAAGTTGATTTGAGAACTTTCCTAACGATTCAGTTTTAGTACACGTTCTTACTTAGGTCAACTTCCAACGACCTTTACTCCTAGAATAGAATGTGTTAGGTGGATTGATATATATTCCAAATTAAAGTTCTTTGAGTCTTCTTTCCAATGCATCTCACCACTCATCAATCTGAGTTCAGAGTAAAAAGTTATGGACGTTTTAGTGAAATGTTGTTTAGGGTGCGTGATTGGCCTTGTGATACGAAACCCCCCTCACCCCCGCACCCTTAAATTCGTCCTAACTAGTAGAAATCTCCCAAATCCCTCATTCTATTCCTCCCAAGAACTTCAAGAAGAATTTTCCAATTCCAAGGCTTGTATAGATCCATTAAAGGTTATATGGAGGAACCAAAGGGTCGAGAAAGCTACTTGGGAATCGGAGGACATGAAAGCTAGATATCCCTTCCTATTTCTATCTTCGAACAAGGTTGCTTGAGATATGAACCCTATATTTTCTCTATATCTATTTGATTTCATTCATTAGTTCCTTCAATGTTCTTTATTGCATCTTTCTAAAAGTGGCCTAAGTCTCATTTGGGGACGAATGATCCCAAGGTGGGGATGATGTAACACCCCAAAAACTTTAGAACCTCTATGAACCAAACATTGTATAGAATGCAAGTACACTTGAAAACAAATTCCATGCCTTTGTAGCATTGGAAGTGACTTATACATGTATTAAGTGCTCAAGTAACTCAAAACTCTTGGCGAAGTCAAAACCTCCCTTACCAAAACCTATGTTTTACCGACATAGGGATGTTCTACCTTAATTGGATGATGAATAGTGTCCTTAACATGAGGATACTATGGTGGCTCTAGTATATTTTTTATTTTTGCCTAGTCTCAGTACGAGCAGCAAACATTGACTGAGGCCCCACGGTTTGGAGATTACCTACCCATATAGATTGTGGATTACTAGATGACGGTGAAAAACTACATAGTTTAGGATTAAATTTTAATTGTTATGTCTTTATGCCCCATGTCCCTGATCCCCTACTTTATTATTATTATGGATGTTTAAATGAGTTATGACATGATTTATAAGATATTTATTTCCCCTTCCCTGAGTTGTATGTTAGTGCTCGTCGTATTGACCGTCCCCAGATGCTTCATTGAATCATTATGTAGGTTTGGAGGCACTTTCCCGTGGTTCTTTGGAAACAAGTCCATATAAAAAGGGGGTTCAACATTTAAATAAAGTAACATCCATGTATTAAAAACAAAATCGAATCAATTACCCAAAACCTGTCTACGAAGCCTCTAACTTTAAGAATAACTCCTAAGTCGGTACATGGCCCACAACTATTCCATGAAACTATAAAATACTGGAACAAAAATAGAAATGAAAAGTAACGCTGCCTTCCGTATGACAGAAGGATCTTCACTTCTCAACTACTGTCC
This sequence comes from Capsicum pubescens, assembly GCA_030864215.1. Taxonomy (NCBI): domain Eukaryota; kingdom Viridiplantae; phylum Streptophyta; class Magnoliopsida; order Solanales; family Solanaceae; genus Capsicum; species Capsicum pubescens. The sequence continues at coordinate 260,680,966 of CM061543.1, forward strand.
AAATGAGAATACAAAAAACCTAGTGTTGTCCTTGTTCTTCAACTTCTAAACACATATTTCAAGAATTTTGGTAGGAACTTCTTCATATGATAAATAATCCTCCACCCCACTATCTTCTACAGGCACCACAAAGGAAGGGTCACTCACACATTTCTTTAGCATGAACACATGAAACACAGGATGGACTAATGCTAAGCTCACTGGTAAGCCCAATTTGTAAGAAACATTCCCGACTCATTTAATAAATTGATATGGACCAATATAGGGAGGATTGAGCTTCCCCTTTTTTCAAACCTCATAACTCCCTTCATTGGAGAGACTTGAAGGAACACCCAATTACCAACCTAAAATTCTGGTTCTAGTCATCTCAAATCCGCACAAGACTTTTGGCAACCTTTAGAAGTCCTCAGTATTTCTCAAATAACCTTGAATTTCTCCATTGCTTGATGCACAAGATCAGGCCTAAAAAACCTTATCTCACCAACCTCATACCATCTAACTGGAAAACTACACCTTTTACCATAAAGGGCCTTAAAAAGAACTATTTGAATGTTGGAACGATAACTATTGTTGTAGATAAACTCAGTAAGTGCCAAGTGATCCATCCAACTACCATTAAAGTCAATCAAACAGGTCCTTTGTATATCTTTCAAAGACTGAATAGTATGCTTTTCTCTCCCATCCATTTAAGGGTGCAAGGTGTTGCTACCTGAATCCCTAACTTTTTTTGAAAAGACCTCTAAAACTGAGAAGAAAACTACGTACCTTAGTAGGATATGATAGACACCGAGGGCCTATGCAACCAGACTATCTCCCAAATGGATAACTTCACATAATCCTCTCCCAAATCATTAATACTCACCTACAAAAATATGGTTGACTTGGACATCCTATCAATAATGACCTAAATGGATTTATACTGATTTCGGGACCATGAAAGACTGGTACCAAAATCCATGTTAATCATCTCCCACTTCTACATGGGTAAGGCTATCTTATAGAAGGTGTCATCCAGTATCAAATGTTCAATCATGACGTGTTGATAATTTAATCACTTGGCAACAAAATTAGAAATATCTCTTTTCTTGTTATTTCACCAATACATCTTCTTTAAATCACGATACATTTTTGTTAAATGGGGATAAACCGTATATCTAGACACATGAGCTTCGGTCAAAATCCTCTCTCGTAGCCCATATACATCGAGAACACACAATCTCCCTTGATACCTTAGGACACTATGTCCCACAATTTCAAAAGCCATAATTCATTATTGAATCACATCTTTCTTAATTTTCATAAGTATCGAATCGCAGACCTATTTCTCCTTAACTTCTACCCCAAGAGATGACTTACCTACTTCATAGAATACTATACCTCGTTCCTTGGAGTTCGAAAGTTAGATATCCCATTCGGTGAATATCTTTCACCAGCCTTCTATTTATCTTTCAACACGGGTAGACTCCCCATGGACAACCTGATAAAAGCATCAACAACAATATTAGCTTTTCGTTGGTGTTAGTGCATACTCATGACGTAATCCTTTAGAAATTCAAGCTACCTCCTTTGCCTGAGGTTAAATTCTTTTTGGGTGAATACATATTGCAAGCTCTTGTGATCTGAGTAGATGTCCACATGCATTTTATTCAAATATTGAGCCAAAGTTTCAACGTGAATACCATAATTGCTAATTCTAAATCATGAGTTTTATAATTTCTCTCATGAAGCTTAAGTTGCCTGGAAGCATAAGCTAAACCTTTCCATGCTGTGTTGGGAAATAACCAAGTTCCACCCGGGATGTATCACAATATAAACCAAATCTCTCAATACCTTCAGGAAGTGTCAAGACAAGGCAATAGTCAAGCGATTTTTGAATTTCACTAACATCCCTCACAAGTGTCAGACTATAGAAACCTTACCTTCTTCTGGGTTAATCTCGTTAGTGGAACAACTATAGATGAAAAACTTTCCACAAATCTTCTATAATAACTTTCCAGATCCAAGAAGCTCTTAATGTCAGTTGGAGTCACGGGTTTAGGGCATTTCTTTACCCTCTCAATCTTTTGGGGATCCACTTTAATCCCTTTACTAGAAGCAACATGCCCAAGTAAAGGCACAACACTCAACAAAAATTCACACTTAGAAAATTCTACATAAAACCCCTGATCCTTAAGGGCCTGCAACAAAATTTTGAGGTAATTAGAGTGATCCTCCTCACTTTTAGAGTGCACTAAAATATCATCGATAAATACTATGAGAAACAAATCTAGAAATTATCTAAAAACCCTATTCAAAAGATCCATGAAAGAAGTAGGAGCATTAGTCAATCCAAATAACATGACCAAGAATACATAGTGGCCATAACGGGTCAGAAAGAAAGTCTTGGGAATATCAGCTTACCTAATATTTAGCTTAAGGTAACACGAACAGAGATCTATTTTAGAGAAATACTTATCACCCTGAAGCTGGTCGAAGAGGTAGTTTACTCTAGGAAGAGGGTACTTATTTTTCACGGTGGCTTTATTCAGTTAGTTGTAGTCTATGCACATATGAAGGGACCCATTTTTATTTCATATGAAAAGTACACGAACGAAGATCTATTTTAGAGAAATACTTATCACGCTAAAGCTGGTCGAAGAGTTTGTTAACTCTAGAAATAAGTTACTTATTTTTCACGGTAACTTTATTCAGTTGGTTGTAGTCTATGCACATATAAAGGGACCCATTTTTTCATATGAAAAGTACTGAAGTAACTAGGATGGATAAAACCCTTATCAAGGAGGTTTTTTATCTGGTCCTTTAACTCTTTTAGATCTGCAGGAGACATTCTATATGAAGAAATGGATAAAGGATGGGTATTGTTCAATAGACCAATCCCAAATTCTATCTCTTATCAAGAGGAATTCGAGAAAGGTCATCGAGAATGACTTTGGGAAACTTATTAAAAACAGGAACAAACTACAAGGAGGGACTTTCAGATTTAGAATCTTTGACTTAGACGAAATAGTGTAGACACCCTTTAGATATCAACTTTTGGGCTATATGATAAGAAATGAACTTTCCCTTAGGTGCTTTGGAACTCCCTTCCACTCTATCGCTAGTTCATTATGAAAATGAAAGGAAACCATTCTAGTTCCACAGTCTAGGGTAGCATTAAATGAGTGAAGCCAATCTATTCCTAAGATTACATCAAAATCCACCATATCAAACTTATTAGATCTTCCATAGTGGCTTGGTGAAAGATAGACACAACACATTTCCTATAGACTCTCCTAGCAATAGTGGACTCACCATCAGGGTACAAACTGAGAAGAGATCAAAAATATTTTTGGGACCAAAACCAAAGTGTGCATCCACATAAGGTGTCTCATGGTAGATTGTGGAATCAAGAACAAGAAGTACATAAACATTACGGGAGAAAAGATGTAACGTACAGGTAATAACATCGAGAGATGCCCCAGAATCCTGATGAGTAGACAACGCATATAGATAAATGACCATTCCTTATCCCGGAAGTAGTACCCTTTAAGCGGGAGTTGAAGATGTAGAAGCTGGGGTATTATTATCCCCAAGAGCACTCTTAACTACGGGACAGTCCCACTGCCTATGACATGGATTCACACAACCAAACCATAAATTACTTTCTAAGAAATGAAACCCATGGTAAATCTTCCCATTACTGTGACAAGTAGGGTAAGATGGTGCTGACTAAGCTACATTGGCCTGAGACTGGTCACCCTGCACTCTAGAGACATCACTTTCCTGAAATCATCGATCACCCGATGGTTTAGGGAATGGATCACTAGATTCTAGATATGAATTACCCCAGAATTTCGTCTTGAACCACTGTCTGCCCCCTTTCCCTCTATGTTGCTAATACACATCCTGATTTATATGTTTAGCCCTTTTATTCTGTCTTTTTTCTACCCCTGCTAGCTTTTTTTCTCATCCTCTACTTTTTTCATATAAACCAACAACCTGGATATGTCCTTGACACTGTTCAGCTTGGCACCTTTACACTCTAGTACCAAGTAGCTTGAAAGGCTTGCAACAAACTTCTTCATTTTGGACCTCATATTAGACACCAACTAAGGAGCATAGTGGGACAACTAAGTAAATTTCATAGTATACTTCTTAACACTCATCTTGCCCTGTTTCAATTTTACACACTCCTCAGCCTTGACTTCTCTTGATTCCCAAGAAAAGAAGTGATCAAGGAAGGCATCAAGAAATTTCTCCCTAATAGCAAATAAACATATTCACTCTTAATAAACTTTGATTCATCTACCACTCATAAACTAGTGAAAGGTAGGGGGATTCAGCTGCATAAACTAGCCAACTTGAATTGCATCAGAAGAACCATTACCATTGCCAATATTATTTGACCACCGAAACTAAGATGATACAATCTGAGCTAACATTTGAATCGCCTATATGACCTAAACATTTGAAACCTCTACTTATAGGTATTGTGGGCATGGTTGGTATCGGTCCTAGAAGCTTAGTGAGGACTGGTTAGGGCCGGGGGAACCCTAGGAGGAGTAGTGAAATTAAAAGGATGGTCTCTATAGTGTTCTTGCATCCCATAGGTAGGGTGGACCTCCTCGGCATTTGGCCCATTAGGGATAGAGGTTCACACTGAATTCCTATAGATATTAGATCTTCGAGGAGGAATAATCTGAAAAGTGCAAAAGTAAGGTTTATGTAAAAGTCAGGGAGGCCTTAGAAAATATGTAATTTTCCCATTAAGTAACTGTTACAAAACATAGGCATGTGGGTGCAGGTATATGCGAGGTGGGACGAACTTAAAATGAAAAACATTACTACATGGACTGAGATAGGATATGTTATGTTCAACCCTCCTGCAGTATTGCCACCCTTATAGGAAGAGCGGTTATAAGAAAATTTGTACTTTATTTAGTGAATATTTTCAATATCACAACCCCAATTTTTGGACATTATAAAGAACAAAGCCTTAATAATCATACGATACACCAATTCAAAAGGGGTTAATCTAAGATATATCAATATCAAGTTTATCTAAATTCAATATTTTCTATGTAGAGCATGAATGTATATGTAAGGTATATGAGTCAATTTTTTCTAATTGTTCCTCAACATTGACTTAGACATGTATTTAGGAATTCAAAAGGATGGACACTATCAAGATATGAATCAGGGCCCTAGTCATGACAGGCATCCCAAATCCATGAAGGCCTGAGAAGAACCCTTAATATTTTATCATAAGCATAACCATATATAATGTTGAAGAAACAAGACCATAAGAAAAAGTTCAACATTTAAGTAAAGAAAGATTCATGTCTTAAAAACAAAATTCAAACAATTACCCAGCACTTGTCTACAAAACATCTTCTATTAAGAATAACTCCTAAGTGTCTCATGTTCCCCGACAATACAAAAAAATAAAATAAAATATTGGAACAAAAAAATAAATGAAAACTAACACTTTTTATCAGATGAGGGAGGGATCACAATTCTCAATAGTTGTCCAAGAGAGAATTCAAACACCCAAGTGCAACACAGAACCACGAGAAAGTGCCTCCAACCCTACATCAGGAAATGATGTAGCGTTTAAGGATGGTCAGTTCAATAAGTACTGACATGTAACACAAGAAAAGGAAAATAAATATTTTACAAGGCAAGTCATAACTCATTTAAGAAACCATAATAATAATAAAGTAGGGGATAAGGGACATGGGACATTAAGATATGACCATTTAAAACTTACTCTTGTACTATGTAGATTTTTAACGTCATTTAGTAACCCAGGGGCAATATAGGTCCAGTACTATCAAACCGGTGGGGAGTGACAGGCATCCCTAACAAATGAAGGCCTAGGATGACCCCTTAGCATTATATCATAAGTATAGTCATATTTAAAGTTACGAAAACAAGACCATAAAAAATCTTAATATTTATGTAAAGAAAAATTCATGTCTTAAAAATCAAATTCAAACAATTACACAACACATGCCTACTAAGCCTCTAAGAATAACTCCTAAGTCGAGACATGACCCTCGACTATACAAAAATAATAAAATAAATACTGGAACATAAATATAAATAAAATGTAACACTATCTTCTGGATGATGGAGGACTTACCACTTCTCAACAGTTGTCCAAGAAAGAATACAAACACCCTTGCGCTATATAGAATCATGAAAAAGTGCCTCCGACCCTACATAGGAAATGATGTAGTATCTGGGGAAGGTCAATATGGAGGGTACTGGCATGCAATCCAGGGAAAGGGAAATAAATATTTTATAAGGAAAGTCATAACTTATTTAAGCAGTCATAAAAATAATAAAGTCGGGGATTGGGGAGATGGGACATAAAGACAACCATTTAGCGTCCATAAAAATATTAAAGTATAGGATCTGGGACATGGTACATAAAGACATAACCATTTAAAACTTACTCTTGAACTATGTAGCTTTTCACCGACATCCAGTAACCCATGGGCTATATGGGTCCGATACTCCTCCACCGGCTGGGAGCGACGGACATCCCAAACCAATAAAGGTCTGAGATGATCCCTTAGAATTATATCATAAGCATAGTCATATTTAAAATTGTGAAAAAAGACCATAAAAAAATTCAACATTGAAGTAAAGAAACATCCATGTTTTAAAAACCAAATTCAAACAATAACTCAACACCTGTCTATAAAGCCTCCAAGTTTAAGAATTACTCCTCAGTCGGGACATGGACCCCGATTATACCAAGAAAATAAAATAAAATATTGGAATAGAAATATAAATGAAAAGTAACACTACTTTCTAAACGATGAAGGGCTCACCACTTCTCAACAGTTATCCAAACGAGAATAAAAACACCCTAGTTGTTGTACATCAAAGAACGCCTTTCACGAGAAGTCAAGCTAAGGACCTTCAAGCATTTCAAGCTTTATGGATGAAGATGAAATTTTTGGAAGGCTTCAATATAGATGTCTTGAAGATATTTAATATACTAAGTTCCTACCATTTAAATTAGCTTGTAATTTAAATCAAGGGAAATTTGGTCTTTCCATTCTTCTTTTAACCATTAGTATAAATAGTTAGCTATTAGGGTGAAACACTAATTTTTGAAGATTGAATATTTTTTCCTTCTTTGATAGCTTGAGAACCCCTTGTCGATTTTCAACACTTGTCATAGGATTTGCAAGTAAGGTTACTACCTTCTTGTGGATTCTAATAGATTAGGTGCTTTTAGTTGGCGACTCTGAATAAAAATGCAAATAATCCTTTTTTTGAAACAAATTTTCATTTCTTGTCACTAAAATAATAAAACCCTTTCGCACTTTAAAAATATTCCATTTTTGGAGTGCGAAAAAGGGGTGTGACAATAGAAAAATATTTTTGTTCGTATTCAAAGTACTTCTCCTATTATAAATATAGTTGTATGTTTTCTTACATTTTTAAACTATAACCTAGTGAATTCACTTATCTTTATTTACATTAGCCAAAAAAAAAACTTTCTTTTCTGTCAACAAAAACTCATCCTTGTAGAAATCTACCGTACATTTACCTATGAATAACTTCAAGTCAGATTCGTCTCTGCCACTAATAGCTTCTTCAGAGCTTCCATCTGATGTAGCTTTCGAGATATTAACTCGAACATCCTTAGAAACACTAGATACCTGCAAAGTAGTAAGCAAAACATGGAAACTGATGACGTATGAATCAAGCTTCATGCAAAGTTATTGTCGTAGAACCAACAATATTTCAGGTTATTGTTTTATTTGTTTTAATTAATGTAACTGAACTTAGAATATAACTCTGAACTATATTCATAATATGATATTTCAGGTTACTTCATTCAAGGTATAGATGACTCCAGGTACATTTCGGAGTTTGTTTCAATGGACGATTGTTCAGGAAAAAATCCACTGTCACGCCTACCAGTTGAAGCCTTGAAACCAAAAGATAGATTTTTCAGCATTTACTTTAGCAACATAAAAATTGAGGCATCTTCGAAGCAAGGGATTTTGTGTTGTGTGAGATCAATAAGGTACAACAATCATAGGTACTACATTTGCAAACCTAGTACTCAAGAATGGAAAGTGTTGCCGAATCAAAAACTGAGGTATTCGACAGTCAAAGTTGCTTTAGTGGTACTTAAATCAAATCCCTTGCATTTCAAGATTATTCGTTTGTCAAAAGACCCACCATTTGGTTCTAGGTACGTCTAATTATCTACACATTGATTTTCTTTACTTTGTAGTTATTAGAACAGATTCCTTCATTCAAAACTTTGTTTATATATAGGCATTTGGGACCTGGCAATTATTGTTGTGAAATCTTCGACTCTGAGACTAATGCATGGCAACAAGCAAATATGATCTCGCTTTCTGAAGATGCGTCTTTCAAGCATCATTTTATACCTATTAATGCAAGTGGTTTAATTTATCTTTTGACAACTGATGATCAAGTAATAGTCCTAAACTACGATGGAGAAGAAGCGTATCCCAGATTTTATCTTCCTGAACAAGTGGCTCGAAATGAAGATTATACACTCAAAAAACTAATTTCATATGAAGGCAAGTTGGGATTTATTTGTTTGTCTCCCAGTGGAATTTTAGAGCTTTGGCGCATTGACAATAGAATAAATCACCTTTGGAGGAAGGAACAAGAAGTTGAGACTGAAAACATCAAGAGGGTGACGAATTACCCAAGTCCGATTGATTTCTACAATAGTGATGTTATTTTGCTGATGGGTTTCAACGTATTTGCATTTTACAAGAAACAAAATGCAAGCTTGCGTGTAGTTGAATTGGATAGGTTAAATTGTCCTACTGAAATATTTCCTTTTTGCTCGAATGTAGAGCCAATTAACTGGCCGTTCGATCGCAAAAGACAAAAACGGGGGCAGTGAATTGCCTGAAATTCTAACAAAAATTTCTTTATAGACGATATTGCGGGTATATGTTCCTTTCATTCATTTGGGTTGCTCTTCCATACTCAGCAATCCAGTTGTGGAAGAGCAACCCAAATGAATGAAATGAACATATACCCGCAATATCGTCTATAAAGAAATTTTTGTTAGAATTATTTTTTACATTATATTTCTTCAGGCAATTCACTGCCCCCGTTTTTGTCTTTTGCGATCGAACGGCCAATTAATTGGCTCTACATCCGAGCAAAAAGGAAATATTTCAGTAGGACAATTTAACCTATCCAATTCAACTACACGCAAGCTTGCATTTTGTCTCTTGTAAAATGCAAATACGTTGAAACCCATCAACAAAATAACATCACTATTGTAGAAATCAATCGGACTTGGGTAATTCGTCACCCTCTTGATGTTTTCAGTCTCAACTTCTTGTTCCTTCCTCCAAAAGTGATTTATTCTATTGTCAATGCGCCAAAGCTCTAAAATTCCACTGGGAGACAAACAAATAAATCCCAACTTGTCTTCATATGAAATTAGTTTTTTGAGTGTATAATCTTCATTTCGAGCCACTTGTTCAGGAAGATAAAATCTGGGATACGCTTCTTCTCCATCGTAGTTTAGGACTATTACTTGATCATCAGTTGTCAAAAGATAAATTAAACCACTTGCATTAATAGGTATAAAATGATGCTTGAAAGACGCATCTTCAGAAAGCGAGATCATATTTCCTTGTCGCCATGCATTAGTCTCAGAGTCGAAGATTTCACAACAATAATTGCCAGGTCCCAAATGCCTATATATAAACAAAGTTTTGAATGAAGGAATCTGTTCTAATAACTACAAAGTAAAGAAAATCAATGTGTAGATAATTAGACGTACCTAGAACCAAATGGTGGGTCTTTTGACAAACGAATAATCTTGAAATGCAAGGGATTTGATTTAAGTACCACTAAAGCAACTTTGACTGTCGAATACCTCAGTTTTGGATTCGGCAACACTTTCCATTCTTGAGTACTAGGTTTGCAAATGTAGTACCTATGATTGTTGTACCTTATTGATCTCAGACAACACAAAATCCCTTGCTTCGAAGATGCCTCAATTTTTATGTTGCTAAAGTAAATGCTGAAAAATCTATCTTTTGGTTTCAAGGCTTCAACTGGTAGGCATGACAGTGGATTTTTTCCTGAACAATCGTCCATTGAAACAAACTCCGAAATGTACCTGGAGTCATCTATACCTTGAATGAAGTAACCTGAAATATCATATTACGAATATAGTTCAGAGTTATATTCTAAGTTCAGTCACATTAATTAAAACAAATAAAACAATAACCTGAAATATTGTTGGTTCTACGACAATACCTTTGCATGAAGCTTGATTCATACGTCATCAGTTTCCATGTTTTGCTTACTACTTTGCAGGTATCTAGTGTTTCTAAGGATGTTCGAGTTGATATCTCGAAAGCTACATCAGATGGAAGCTCAGAAGAAGCTATTAGTGGCAGAGACGAATCTGACTTGAAGTTATTCATAGGTAAATGTACGGTAGATTTCTACAAGGATGAGTTTTTGTTGACAGAAAAGAAAGTTTTTTTTTTGGCTAATGTAAAGAAAGATAAGTGAATTCACTAGGTTATAGTTTAAAAATGTAAGAAAACATACAACTATATTTATAATAGGAGAAGTACTTTGAATACGAACAAAAATATTTTTCTATTATTGTGGAATGAATAGTTTTTCCAAATTATCCTAGACGATAAAAATAGAAAAAATAGGAGAAGTACTTTGAATATGAACAATAGGAGAAGTACTTTGAATATGAACAAAAATATTTTTCTATTATTGTGGAATGAATAGTTTTTCCAAATTATCCTAGACGATAAAAATAGAAAAAATAGTAAATTATCCTAGACGATAAAAATAGAAAAAAAATAGTAAATTATCCTAGGAGAAGTACTTTGAATATGAACAAAACCATTCTTAAAATTGTTTCTACATCAGATTTTCTCATGATAGGTATCTAATCTACGTATTTATTTCTCTTATATAATATACCTTTTTAATACGAGAAAACCTATCCTTTGAGTGATTAAACAAGTAAAATTTTCATGCACAAACATGAATATGAATCATTTCTATTAACATAATGTATCATTTCTATTAACATAAAGTATGTACTATTTTTGTTTTACTTATATGATACAATTCTATTTTAAGAGTCAAATGATTTTTATATAAATTTTTTATTCCGTACGTGCTTTAAATTATAAACTAATGTCGTGACACGTGAGTCGCACGTGAGTCTTATGAAATTATAGTGATTTTAACATTATAGTTAGAACCTTTATTGTAATTAATATCATTGTGATTTATTTAATAAATGTGAAAAAGTATACATGAATGAATTTATTAAAAATATTTCCCTTTTTCCATGTTAATCATTGAGTGTTGTCATGTCTTACTCTGTCTATACGAGTCCATACCGTTTATACCTATACCGACGAACATTTATAGTGTAGCTAGAATTGAAAATATTTAAACCACTGATGTTGTATGATAATGTAAATGAAACAATTCTCATGTAATACTTCTTTATAGATTATATTGCGGGTAGATGTCCCTTTCATTCATTTGGGTTGCTGTCACTACCCGAACCGAGGCCATGGCCGCGACGGAAATCCCGAACCATGAAGGCCCAAAAGCCCTCTCAACTTGTAATCATATGCATAATTCATCTAATTATAAAAATGCGGAAGCAAACTAAAAACATAGTCATTTCATTATATCAACAAAACCGTACGAATATAATTTCAACAAGACCCAAATGCACCTAACACCTGTCAGCGAAATCTCTACTAACTGAAAGAAAACAACATCTGTTTGAAACTAGGACAAGGCCCCCGGTCGGACCATAAACTAGAACCAAATGTAAACATCACATGAAAGCAAGATGCCTTCCAAAATAAGGGAGGCTCACCAACTCTGAATATTTGTCAACGATCTACGGCTTAGTGGGACCCCGGGACTGAGCCTCAGATCCTGAAATATAGGGGGTCAATGTAAAATGTACTGGTATGTGAAACAACCCAAAATAGTCTTTTTTTTATACAAAATAGGTGAGAGCATTTTATAATAACAGTGAACACAATGCAAGTAAAAATACATGGGCATATTTTAGTACACTTCAAAACAATTCTTGACTACTCTGACTCACTCTTTGTTATTCTTATGAGCTAGTCAATACACCCTATAGATCTATAATTGTCACGACCCGAATCGAGGCCCTCGCCGTGACGAGCATCCCAAATCATAAAGGCTCGGGGACCCTTCTATACGTGATAATCATGCACAATATTCATATACAATAAGAAAAATGCAGAAAAAAATGGAATCATGGTCATTTCTAGCTTCAACTGAACAATACAAAATGAAACCCATAAACATCTAACAATATCTGACACAGGTCCGCAAAATCTCTAACATTACAAGATCAATCATAAGTCTAGAACAAAACTGGGACAAGGCCCCCATTGGACCCAATACCAAAATAACATAATAATGTTCTAAAGACAAGGCCTTCCAAAATAAAGAAGGCTCACCAACTGCTCACTTCTGTCTGACAGATTCTACGGTTTAGCAGAAATTTTGGACTGAGCCTTAGACCCTGAAATGTAGGGGTCAGTAGGTAGTTCAAATTGGAAAAGTAGTTCTAAAAAACAAACGAACCGTTAGGTAACCGAACTATCGATTCTTGCAAGTCACTAATGACTTGGGAAGGCTATGGAGGAGCTCTATGTGAAAATAAGCAAGAACACGACAAATGACCTGAAGGTTCATTACAAGAACGTGTATTGGGTGTTTGTTTTCTATCATTATGCTACAATCTAAAATCTTGATTTTAGCATTTAAATTTTGTTCATTAAAAAAAATTCTAACAATGGAATGGTGTACTTTCTATCTAGCAAGAAGTATCTAAAGCAAAATAAGATAAATATAACCTTTAAGTAGGGGTGTCAAACGGGCCAGGCCGACCCGCCCCGACCCGACCCGATTATCTAACCCGGCCCAGTAAGCCATAGGGCTTTAGGGTTCCGGGTCCCGGGCCGGTTATTTTGTTAAAATGGGCCCGGTTAACCCGGCCCGGTCCAGGCCCGCCGGTTAACCGGCCCGGTCCAGGCCCGCCGGTTAACCGGCCCGGTCCAGGCCCGCCGGTTAACCGGCCCGGCCCGACCCGAAAAATTAGAAGAAAAAAAAAATGGATTTTGGGCCAAACTAGTCGTTGGCCCAACGGCTAGTTTGGGCCCATTTAGTAAAAAAAAAAAAAAAACTTTAAAAAATATTTTTTAATCCCCAAAAAAAATCTATAAATACCCTACAACTTCAAATCATTTTTCACACAATTTTTCACTCTCTCCAATCTCATTCTCTCTCAATTCTCAAATATTCAATATATTTAATTTCTTAAAGTGTTCACTTTAATTTTTTTAATTTTTCGTTTACAAAGTACGAGCGGAAGTTTCGAAAGTCGCAATCTTCGGATACTTCCAAAATTTGGTATTGTCGTTCCATCTCTTACGTTTAATTTTTATTTATTGTATTAATTGTTTAATATTTAATTTTATTATATTTGTGTATTTTGAATATTTTTAGTTTAATTTAATTTATATTATGGATAAATTAAAAAACCTCGCTACTAAAGGTGTTAAAATTTTTTGTCCCGGAAGCGGTAGTGGTAGTAAAAAGCGAATTACTAGAGGTAGAGGTAGTTCAAGTAGTAGATATACCCGTGTGCCTTCGCCTCTGGTACCGCTTGATACACCTTTTGAGGAAGAAATAGATGTAGGTGCTCACGATATGGATTATGTAGAAGCTCAGAAAAATTACGGTATAGAAGAAGAAAGTTAATTTAGACGAAGATAATGAAAATATTGCTGAAACACCCGCAGTAGGAGATGCTAACGTTAGATCTGAATCAGTTAATCTCCCTTTCCGTCCTCCCAGTGCCCCAAAACCTCGTAAAAGAACTAGTATTGCATGGCAATTTTTTGAACGTATATCAGATATTGAGGTGCAGTGCAATATTTTTCAACAAATATATAAGCATAGAAGTGGAGGCAAGCAAGGGGGTACGGGTACGTTAATGAGACATATAGCTGAAGATCACAAAAAAGAGTTAAATATTGCAAAAGGTGGTGGGGATGTTGGTGGGTCAACGCAAACTAGAATGGACCCAACAACCGGTCAAGTAGCGAAAAAGTATAATAAATTGAGGGACAGGGAAGAAATAGCTAAAATGGTAGCTGTGGGTTGCTTGCCTTTTAGTTTTCCTTCTTCTGATGTCTTTATTCGTTATATACAAGCAATTTATAATCCTATGTTTAATGGTATTCCTAGAACTACTTGTCGGTCTGATATTTATTAGACTCCATTCACAATATTGTTTTTATTTATCAACATTGTTAAAAAATATTCAATGTAGATTGTCCCTAACTTCTGATCTTGGTCGTGCTGTAAATAAAAATGATTATTTAACCGTTACTTGTCATTTGATGGATAGTAATTTCGTGATGCAAAAACGTATTCTTTCTTTTTTATATGATGAAGATCGTAAATATACTGGACAATTTATTGCTGATTCTATTGTTAAAATTGCCGGATATTATGGTATAGAAAATAAAATTTTATGTATTACTTTTGATAATGCTTCTAACAACAAGACTGTTATAACAAAAATAAAATCTACGCTATCTCCGCCCTTGCCTGAAATTTTTCATATTAAGTGTGCATGTCATATATATAATTTAATTGTAAAAGATGGTCTTGAGTTTTTTGAGCTTTATATTGAAAAAATTTGTCTTGTCGTTGGTTTTATTCAAGGAAATAATCGTAGATCGAGAATTAGAGAATTTAAAGTTAAATGTCAAGAAAATGGACTTACACCGATTTTGATGCCTGAGGAAATTGATACTAGATGGAATTCTACGTATGAATTTTTAAAAACTTGTTATAAATATAGAATTCCTATTACACTAGCTTTTAACCAACATTGCTGTTCATTTGCTGATTCTGCTGATTGCATGCTACATAATTCTGATTGGGTTCTAATTAATGATCTTGTTAAATTTTTAGAAAAATTTATGTAGCTACGGTTGAATTTTCCGGTGCTTACTATCCTACTGTTTGTAATATTTTGGCATATATAGCCGATATTTCTAGTTTTCTCCAACAATATAAAAATAAAGAAGGTTATAAAGAAGATGTTGGCGCCATGTTTACGAAATTTAAAAAATATTTTTTCCCGATTCCCCCTATTTACTTGGTTGGTGCTATTCTAAATCCGTGCATGAAATATAATCATATGTGTCACTTTAGTACTCTAATTTATACTAACTTAGAAATAAATACTAACCATGATTCGGAACAAGTACAACCTGATTTGTGGACGGCTACGGCTGATGCAAAGGATTACATAGAAAAATTATATAATCACTATGCTGATTTATTTGATTCAGCCGTACCTACAAATATCACTCCAACTGTCGCTCCTCATCCTCCCGAGGAGCCATCATTTACTAAAAGGCCGGCACATAGTGGTTTTTCTGATTCGTTTTATGATTTAAATTATTGGAACAGTGTTGATGAGAGAACTTACACATCAACTTATCGGGAAGAGCTGAAATATTATCTTCGGATGGCACCAGAGGATCGCAGACGACGGATCAACATGTTGGATTGGTGGAGGAATAATGAATCACAATATCCTGTGCTTTCAAGATTAGATAGAGATATCTTGAATGTTCCAATGTCAACCGTTGCATCAGAGAGCGCCTTCAGTCAGGGACGACAGCAGCTTGGAGACAACCGATAATTATTGGGAAGCAATGCAATGAATGTTCTAGTTTGCCTCAGAGATTGGATTAGAGCGGAAAGAAGAAACCAAGGAATGGAACCGGAGCCGAGCGACGAGCTGAAACTTGAAGAAATTATGACTTCACGGGAGAACTCAACAGAATCAAGTCCAATGCATGGTTTTGCCCCCGTTGACTTCGACTATCCTATGCAAGTTCCCATTAATATTAACATGAATGATTTGGAAAAAATGATGCATAATTTATAGATTTTTCATTAATGTAAATTATAAATTTTGGATCATTTAAAATTTTAAATTGAATTTCTAGTTTTCTACTTTAAATTAAAAACTTACTTCTAATATATTATTAATTTACTACCAAATATTATTAATTTATTATATTAAGTAGCATATGTTTTGTATATTTGTGCATATATCTTCTATAGTAGTGTATATTTAACGTATACATGTGTATATGTTTTATAAATTAGTATATAAGTATATCTATACATATTGTAATGTATATATAATGTAGTATATTTTATAAGTAGTAGTATATATACATTGAATGGTGCGTATACACGTGTATACATCTTCTATAGAAGTGTATATTTAATGTATACATGTGTATATGTTTTATAAATTAGTATATAACTATACAAATATATATTGTAATGTATATACATTATAGTATATTTCATTTAAAGTATTACATATACATAGAATAGAGTGAATGGATCTTCTATAGACGTGTATATTTAACGTATACATGTGTATATATTTTATAAATTAGTATATAACTATACAAATATATATTGTAATGTATATATATTGTATATATCTCATTTAAAGTATTACATATACATAGAATAGAGTGTATATATGTGAATAGATCTTCTATAGACGTGTATATTTAACGTATACATTACTTTATGTTCTATAAATTAGTATATATATTGTAGTATATACTTTTTTTTAAAGTAGTACATATATATTGAATGGTGCGTATATATGTGTATATATCTTCTATTGACGTATATCTTTAAAGTATACAAGTGTATATGTTTTATAAATTAGTATGTAACTATATATATATACATATTGTTGTATATATATATATGTATATCACTATATTGTAGTATATATTTTATTTAAAGTAGTACATATATATTGAATGGTGCATATATATGTGTATATATCTTCTAAAGTAGTATATATTTAACATATACATGTGTATATGTTTTATAAATTAGTATATATATATATATTGTAGTGTATATATATATATATATTATACTATTATAGCATATGTTTTATTTAAAGTAGTACGTATAGTCATATATAATTATATATTGAATGGTACGTATATATGTGTAATTGTTTATACTTTATATATTTTTTAAAAAATATATATTGTATATTGGAGTGTATATTGGAGTGTATATAGTGTATATTGGATTATTTATTTATTTTTTAAACGGGTTTGACCGGTTTTTAACCAAGTTTGACCGGTTTTTAATCGGGTTTGACCGGTTTTTAACCGGGTTTGACCGGGTTTTGGTGGGTTTTACCGGATTGGGTTAAGTGGGCTGGGTTCGGGTGGGTTTTAATTTTTTTTCTTTTTGACCCGGCCCGGTTAACGCCAAACCCGGCCCGTAACCGGCCCGGAACTCGGGTAAAATGGGAGGGCCGGTTCCGGGTTGGCCCTGCCCGGCCCGTTTGACACTCTTAGACAGAACTGAGTAGTTGGTGAGCCTTCTTTATTTTGGAAGGTCTTGTTTTTAGAACATTATTATGTTATTTTGGTATTGGGTCCAATGGGGGCCTTGTCCCAGTTTTGCTCTAGACTTATGATTGATCTTGTAATGTTAGAGATTTTGCGGACCTGTGTCAGATATTGTTAGATGTTTATGGGTTTCATTTTGTACTGTTCAGTTGAAGCTAGAAATGACCATGATTCCGTTATTTTCTGCATTTTTCTTATTGTATATGAATATTGTGCATGATTATCAGGTATAGAAGGGTCCTCGAGCCTTCATGATTTGGGATGCTCGTCACGGCGAGGGCCTCGATTCGGGTTGTGACAATTATAGATCTATAGGGTGTATTGACTAGCTCAAAAGAATAACAAAGAGTGAGTCAGAGTAGTCAAGAATTGTTTTGAAGTGTACTAAAATATGCCCATGTATTTTTACTTGCATTGTGTTCACTGTTATTATAAAATGCTCTCACCTATTTTGTATAAAAAAGACTATTTTGGGTTGTTTCACATACCAGTACATTTTACATTGACCCCCTATATTTCAGGATCTGAGGCTCAGTTCTGGGGTCCCACTAAGCCGTAGATCGTTGACAAATATTCAGAGTTGGTGAGCCTCCCTTATTTTGGAAGGCGTCTTGCTTTCATGTGATGTTTACATTTGGTTCTAGTTTATGATGTTTGTGCTCAGACTTGTTAAATATGTGTGATTGAGTTCAATTAATCAACTGCGCTGATTGGATGCCTGTTGTCCTGCTGTTTTTTGTGGCAAAAAAAAATTTACAGAATGAACTAGGCAATAGAACTACTTTGAGAGGGATGAATCATGCTTGCTTAAGGTTTATTCTACAGATATAACTTAAAAAGGACTAATTTCTGAATTTAGAAACTACATTCTTCTCGGAATAGACTAAAAAGGATATGTTGTCACATCAACTGGAATGGATCTAGTAATATTTAATTGGAATATTACATACTTACTAGTGTTATATTTGTTAGGGGACCCAAAGCTACAATAGTAACCTTTCCTGGGTATAGACTAGCTTGTTGAACGATAAAGTCATCAGCATTCTGTTCAATAGGCTTTCCATCCACGCCATGAACAAAATCAGCAATTCGAAGTTTTTTACCTTTCTTCACATTAAATTAAACAAAGTTAAGAAGAAACACTCATAAGGAAAAAATATTTCTAAGTTTGCTGCCAATTGTTATTAAATTAAAATGATTTATATAAAGTCATATTAATGTAAGTTTTTATTTATATACATAATAAATTATAACACAGTATATACACATCACACAACAAAATCATTAATTAATAATCTCATAATTCAAAATATGCAACAAACTAATAATTTAAACCCAAAAGTAAAATGTAATCAAGTCCAAATGATTTGTTAAGTTTTTACATGCTAGCAAGTTCAAGTCGCGATATCTTGAATAAATAAAGCAGCCCCTATTTATTCCCAATCTTTAATGAAGAAGGGAAGATAAATGGGGCAAAACATTTTTGCCCTTATTGCTGCCATTATGCCATTAAACGTTTTTTCCTTTTATATGGGTTTAATACCCAAAACATTTTTGGCCTTAATGCAGTCATTAAACCTGATTTTTTAATCCATTCTTTCCTTATTAATAGAAGACCAACAATTAAAACAAAATCACTTTTCTATAAAGTTTTTCCTTACTTTTCCAAAATGATTAATTAATCCGGCATGGTAGGGACCACAAATTTATTAAGTGAGGCTCTCAATTATGATATTAATTCGGTGATGAAAGAATTATCATATAATAGTAAATTATAAATTATTCTACTAAAAAATTGTAATTGCACTCCTCGATTCAAAATCTATCATTACATCTTATTTAACTCCCCATGTTAGAATTACCGACACCAATCAATTAAATTAAATTCTCTGAAAAATTTAATTCATTGATTAATTTAATCCTTTATTTATAATGCTTAACTTATTTCACAAGACGGATACAAAATCCACCTGAAGGGTTTTCACGTGAAAACTTATAAGCAACCATAAAGGGGTGTCTTCTATCCCAAGTCCGAGACATAGTTCTATCAACTAATTAATATTCCACTAAGCGATTCGTCATCAACCAACCTATCCTGAATATGTTGACTCACAAAAGAGTCTCAGCTTTTAATAGATTAAAATGATAAGACAAACCGCATAGATCATAATAATTATATCAAGATTATGAGTATAAGTACATGTAATGGTCTAGAGAAATAGTTTATTAATATTCAGAACATAAACGAATATCTCTAATTGGTTCGTTCAATACATACGAAATGTACTAGCACAAGAAGTCGGGATACTACCACTCCCATAATTAAGACCAAATTATATTTAATCTCGTGCTACAATCATCAAGATGTTTGTCCTACCTCATCTTTGATTGTGAACGTTAATTTATTACGTATAAGAACCGACAATTTTAATCTTTCGTGCATGAGTTAGAATACTCCATACACAAAATTGTCTACTATATAAGCAAAGGACACACATGTTAACACAATGATCTATTCAAACAAAAATTTTATTAATATAATAAATAGTCTTTACATGAGATGAAAATATAATACTATAACACATATTACATGGTTAATAGTATATCCTAACAGGTGGGACATAAGATGAAGATACGATACAATCATGAAGTACATCATATATCAAGTGTCTGGATCATAAGTAGAGAGACTCTCTGGCATAAACACAACATAGCATGAGTCCATAGGATAGACCATAGTGAGAAACATGAGTGCTTACATCACAAGTCGTATAACATAAGTTTGGAATTCATGAAGTCTAGGATTGAGACAGGGACTTCTACTTGAAGCTATCACTTCTTATTTCAGAGTTTATATAGTCATGAGTTCGCACAACTTTATCATTTTTGCTAATCCCTACCTAAAATGAACTAGTAACATACGAAGGCATAGTTCCATAGAACCAAGCATAATTTGGGACACAAATTTATGGTTCACGAGCAACATAACATAGAGCTTGGATACTTGGACTATTGGATCACCGAAGGACATTATTGCTTCTAGTTTAGGGGTAGGGACATGACATGAGTTACATAGAGAGATCAAACCTTAGACATAGGCAGGACTTGAATACATAAGACATTGGTAGATGTCCATTCTAATTGAAGTAGGAGGATCTTGCTTGAATAAGAGTTGATTTATCATGATTCTTACTTGAATTTGAAACCACAAGAAAATTTGGGAACTACTTTAATCCGTCATCTCTCCCTTAGATCAAAGTCACACTCCTAAACTTGAGAATATAACCCCTTATCAAATCTATACCCACCACTCTCAACACAAAGGGGTATCACTATGCACATAAACGCTAGATTCCCCTTAATGATTTTAATGTAAAGACACTAGATTCTTTCTAGGACATTCCCTTTCGAGACACTAATCATAGCTTTGTCTAACCCCCAAAGTCATTGACTTATGACTAACATTATCATGGGTATGGGCCTCCATGCTTCTAAACACCTAACACTCCATCTTCAACTCCTTAAAATAGCATAACACCTCTAATCACATAACAAAAAAAATAACAACATTTGTAAAACTATACCAAAGGCGCATATTGACTTCTTATTTTTCCTCAATTCAACTATAATGAGCACCATGAAACATCTCCCCAAACTTCTCCATACTACAAAACTCAAGAATGTGAACTAGGTATATAAGAATCTTATACATATATAAACCTTATCTAACAACATGCTTGTAACGCCCCAAAATATCATCCCGAGATGCCACACGGTGCCCAAGGCTACACGTAGCCTCAAGCTAACCCTTTAAGCCAAAACACTACCCTTGGGTTCCATCACAACAACATACACGCTAGGCTAAGGATATATATATAAGTACATATCATATCACCTCGCACATGGCACGGAATATCGTTAGACTGTACATAAATGGAATGTCTATACACAAACCAACCCAACAATACACTAGTCTGGCATAGCTTTTATAAAGCAAAATCAACGAGCCATTGGGAAAAACCCCCAACTGACTCAACAGACCAAAGGGATCACAAAACAACAACACCAAAACTAGCAACTTGGTCCTCGAACCATGAGGACTCGCCACCTAAGAAACGTAGATGCGACACTCGGATATAACTATTGCGGCTGCGGCTGAGTACCTAAACCTACATCATGGTAAGAATGTAGCCCATAGAGAAATATGTGGGTCAGCACAAGATACATACTGAGTATGTGGGGGCGTATGCAAAATATAAATAATATCATAAATTTCGTAAAAACGTACATACGGACCATAATGACACACCTGGCTTAAGTGACATTGAATCATGCAACTCATAACATCTTAGATAGGCAATGTAGGAGAAAAAACTCATAAACCATTATAGATCATCATAGGCAACTTGACTTACCACATCAAAACTCGGAGTGACTCGGTATTTCAATAAACATGACTCTTATGGATAGGGGAGTTTCCTATAATCGACAACCCCATGTGAGCTATGTGGAATACCAACATTTGAAACCCCAATTGGAGGGAGCGTCATACTCTTTGCCAGGGAGTACGACCTTAAAACTGCAATAATCACAATCGGGCTCTCTGGCCAATAATATCATCATCAAACAACCCTACGGTGGCACATAGGTTTGGGGAAATACCAAATTTCTCTCTCGGTGCTAAGTACTACTCCCCGACAAGCTCAGAACGCGTTAAAAAATCAACCACAACATCACAAGGGTCTATCATAAAGACCAAATCAAATCTCTTTCTCATTTATCAAATCATATCAATTTGTGGATTCCTAACTCAACACATTTTAGCTCAAAATATTTTAATCTTTCTCAACATCAACATGGTATCAATGCATTGAACCATAACCAATTCGACATTTGGATAAGGATATGAAGACTCAATACATAATATTTTCAACAATTTAACTCATCAAAACTATCCGAAAAATACCAAGACTCATTGCAACTTCAATATCAACATTTCTCAATTTGCCATCCAACTCTCATTTAAAGGTACTTGAGGCATCAACCCATAGTAGGGATATAGAATTTCCAATATCAATTATAAATTCATAATAAGGAAATAGTGGAATGATAGTATAAATCAAGGCTTAACAAATTAAATTATCATACTCTCATAATCAAATACTTTTTGGACATAATTCCATCTCAACATCTTACACATATCGGATGACATAATCCCTAGCTCATGGACAATAATATAAGATATAAAACCATATTTTCAATTGATGGTAAAACATGTAAAAGCTCATGTCAATGTAATTCAACAAAAATACCAGGCACAAGATCGAAAGGATAAGCTTGTTCAAAGCCCCACATACCTAAAAATGGTAGATGAATATGAACTTCCAACCCCAGAACTATATTCACGAAAATAAAGGCTGCTTCTCGAAGCCCTTAACATGATCAACTCGAATCCCAAATCAATTTGAAATTTCTACGTTCAATCAAGAGACATAGAAGGATGAAATTTAGAGTAGTAGGGTTGGGGTTTGAGCCTTAGGAAATTTTGGAGAAAAATGAGCTATTGAATGCTCTTAATGGACTTAAATTCATGCTTTACCCGGATGGATTGGAGTGGAAATGACCAAATATCCTTAAAAAATCAAATAATGTTGAATCTGTCCTTTGGTGGAATGTTTTGATAGGCTGAAGTAGATCGACCATAACTTTTTTCTCCAATGGACAAATTGGATGAAACCAATTTCATTGGAAAGAGGATTTTCAGATCTTTCTGTTTATATATAGTAGCTCACCCAGATCATTATGTACAAGGATTTATGATCGTTTGAAGTTGACCCTAAAATTCCCCTGGCCTCAGTATTTTTTTTCCTACACATTTACTGTTCACCACTATTCACGGTTATATCGGAATGATCATAACTCATTGCTCGAGTGTCCGTTTTGGATGATCCACATATCGTTGGAAATCTTATTCGATGCTCTACGCGATGACGGGTCGCCTATCCATAAATTCCACACAAAAAAAATTATTAATCACGATACAGAACAGAATTCAAAACATTTTCGTCTGAGATCTTAACGGAAATTTTTTTTCAGGGCATCACATCATCTCCCCCTTGGAAACATTCGTCCTCAAATATTGATAGGTAGGTCAAGAATACTATGAAAATGAGTATATAGAGAAAAATCATCCTGCCCAAGCATATACTCCATTCTAGATTTTTTTGAATATCGTAGAAAACACACAAACCAAGATAAACATAGCAATAAGGATTAAATCAAAAGAGAACGATACCTTTGACATGATCAGGATTCGTAGGAAAGAGGTGGGGATATTTTGCGCGGATATCCACTTCGGCTTCCCAAGTAGCACTCTCCATAGATTGATTTTGCCAAAGCACTTTAACCAAAGGAACTTCCTTGTTTCTTAGCCTACGAACTTGAAAGGCAAAAACCTCAAACGGAATCTCTTCATATGAAAGACTATCTTGAATACCCGAGCTTTCGGAAGGATCAATCACAAAAGAATCACCAATATACTTCTTAAGCATAGAAACATGGAAAACCGGATGGACGTTAGATAACTCTGCGGGCAATTCAACCTTATACGCTACCCTCCCAATGCGATCCACAATCTTATTGGGGCTAATATAACGGGGACTTAGTTTCCCTTTCTTCCCAAATCTCTTCACCCCTTTCATGGGTGAAACTTTAAAGTACACTAAATCACCAACATCAAATTCAAGGTCTTTCCTCCACACATCTGCGTATGATTTTTGACGACTTTGGGCGGTTTTCAACCTTTCCCGAATTAACTTAACCTTCTTCATGGCCTCGAACACCGTATCCAGTACAGTCGCGGCAGCCTCACCAACTTCAAACCAACCAATGTGTGATCTACACCTTCTACCATACAAAGCTTCAAACGGGGCCATTCCAATAGTAGCATGAAAACTGTTATTGTAAGCAAACTCCATTAATGCTAAGTGATCATCCCAACTACCTTTAAAATCAAGCACACAAGCCCTCAACATATCTTCTAAAGTATGAATGGTCCGCTCGGCCTGACCATCTGTTTGCGGATGGAAAGCAGAACTTAAATGAATTTGGGTACCGAGACCCTTCTGGAAAGATTTCCAAAACTTAGAGGTAAACTGTGTACCTCTGTCAGAAATAATAGCCAAAGAGATTCCATGAAGTCTGACGAGTTCCCTAATATATATTCTAGCATAATCTTCAGATGTATACGATGAATGCACAGGCAAGAAATGAGCTGATTTCGTTAGTCGATCTACGACAACCCAAATTGAATCATATGACGACGAGAAGGAGGCAAACCAACTATGAAGTCCATATTCACTTCTTCCCACTTCTAAGTAGGAATGCTAAATTCTTACATCACGCCACTGGGTTTTTGATGCTCTATTTTAACCTGTTGACATGTGGAACACTTCGCCACAAATTCTTCTATGTTCCTCTTCATACCGTTCCACCAATTAATTTTCCACAAATCATGGTACATCTTGGTAGCACCAGGATGGATGGAGTATCGCGTACCATGCGCTTCCTCCATAATCCTCTGCTTCAAGTTATCAACATCAGGAACACATAGTCTTTCTCGGAGTCTCAAAACGCCATCTCCCCCTTGGGAGAAAACCTCCACCTTTTGGTCTTTAACTGACTCTTTTAACCTGACCAAGGTAGGATCCCTGTCTTGCTTTTCCTTCACTTCCAAAACTAAAGAGGATTCGGAACCACTTTGCACTTTTATACTACCCTCAGCATCACCAAACAACCTAACCCCCAATCTAGCCAAACGATGTACCTCACGGGCCAACTCCTTCTTACCAATCTCCACATGTGCTATGCTACCCATGGACTTCCGACTAAGGGCATCTACTACTACATTGGCCTTGCCCGGATGATATAGCATGCTTATATCATAATCTTTCAATAGTTCTAACCATCGTCTCTGCCTAAGATTCAACTTCTTTTGGGTGAATACATACTACAAGCTCTTATGGTCCGTGAAGACGTCAACATGGACACCATACAAATAATGTCTCCAGATTTGCAAAGCAAAAACCACGGCAGCTAATTCAAGGTCATGGGTAAGATAATTCTTCTTGTGAGGCTTTAGCTGCCTGGAAGCATAAGCTATAAACTTGCCCTTTTGCATCAATACACAACCCAAACCAACTCTGGAAGCATCACAATACACCACAAAACCATCAACACCGTCAGGCAAAGTCAACACAGGGGCTGAAGTGAGTCGAGTCTTCAACTCCTGAAAACACTTCTCGCAAGATTTGGACCACAGGAACTTTACTTTCTTTTGGGTCAAACGGGTTATAGGAGACACAATAGATGAAAACCCTTCAAAAAAATGACGATAATAACCATCTAGACCCAAGAAACTTCGGATATCAGATGGAGAAATAGGTCTAGGCCAACTCTTTATAGCCTCTATCTTTTGAGGATCAACTCTAATACCTTCGGAAGAAACAACATGACCCAAGAAGGCTACAGAGTTCAGCCAGAACTCACACTTACTGAACCTAGCATACAACCGATAAGTTCGAAGAGTTTCCAGCATGATTCGGAGATGATCCACATGATCACCCTCACTTCGGGAGTAAATAAGAATATCATCAAGGAACACTATTACAAGTAAATCCAGATATGGTCGGAATACACGGTTCATAAGATCCATGAAAACCGCTGGAGAATTAGTTAACCCAAAAGACATCACTAGAAATTCAAAATGATTGTAACGGGTTCGAAAGACTGTCTTGGGGATAGCACATTGCCTAACCTTAAGTTGGTGATAACCGGATCTGACGTGTATCTTTGAAAAGTAGCTCGCACCTTGCAATTGATCAAATAAATCATCAATTCGAGGAAGCGAATATTTATTCTTGATAGTAATCCTATTAAGCTGCCGGTAATCAATACACATCCGTAAAGAACCATCTTTCTTACGCACAAATAGTACAGGTACACCCCACGGGGACACACTAGGTCTAATAAAGCTTTTGTCTAATAGATCTTTCAATTGCTCTTTCAACTCTATAAGTTCCGCGGGAGCCATACGATACGGAGGAATGGAAATAGGTTGAGTATCGGGAAGAAGGTCAATCCCGAACTCTATCTCTCTATCAAGAGGTACTCCAGGGAGATCTTCTGGAAAGATATCAAGAAACTCATTAACAAAATTAATTGACTGAATGGTCGGGGTTTCAGACTTAGTGTCTTTAACCTGAACCAAATGGTGGTTGCAATCCTTGGAAATCAACTTCTTAGCATTGAGATAGGATATGAAACGACCCTTAGGAATCACAGAACTCCTGGACCATTCGAGGATAGGTTCATTAGGAAACTAAAACTTGACCACACGGGCACGACAATCAATAGACGCATAGCATGAGTGAAGCCAATCCATACCCATAATGATATCAAAGTCAACCATATCTAGCTCAATCAAATCAGCATACATAACCTGATGAAAGACAGTAATGGGACATTTCTTATATACTCGCTTAACAATGACAGACTTTCCTACCGAAGTAGAAACCAAAATAGTCTCAGAAATTAGTTCAGGATCCATTTCAAAATTTACAGCAACCAGAGGTGTCAAATAAGAAAAACTCAAACCGGGGTCCATCAACACATAGACTTCAAAATGGAAAACACGGAGCATACTAGTGACAACATCAAGAGATTCCTCCTGCTCCTAACGAGGTGGTATAGCATAGAAACAATTCTGGCATAAACCGCCAGAAGTACTAGATGAAGCACCTTGAGGAGGAAATGGACGGGTTGCAGGAGGCGGGGCACTAGTAGCCTGACTCTGAGGACGGGCATCACGACTTCGCTGTCTGGCATACGGGGAGTCTCTAAGTATGTGGCCCAACTTTCCACAACCAAAACAGCCCCGCTGCCCCATATAACACTCCCCAAAATATTTTTTACCACACTTAGCACACGAAGGAGGATAAGGCCGGTTTCTTACACTGTCCTGAGACCTCGAAGGTACCGACCTATTCCCGAGCTCCTGCCTACCCCGATATACGGGAGCACTAGCTGAATAAGGCGCAGGTATACATGGACGTCTCTGAAACTGAGGGCGACTCCCTCCAGAGTATCTAGTCTGACCAAACCCCTGTTGCTCCGATTTGACTCTCTTAATCCCTCTTATTCTTGATTTTTCCTTTATCTTGTCTGAATGAATCTGTTGGGTGTGAATCATTAACCTAGGAAGATCAATCTCCCAGTTGATCATAGCAGATCTACACTCTTTCACCACATAACTCGACACATCAGTTAGCAACTTGCTCATACTAGTCCTCGAGTCATCCATCATATTGGGAGCGTACTTCGATAGCTGATTAAACATAAGACAATACTCCTTAACCGACATGAAGTCTTGTCTCAAATTCATAAACTCCTCTACCTTAGATTCCCGTAACTCAAGAGGAAAGAATCTATCTAAGAAAGTATCTTGGAACAATTGCCAAGTCACCGGAGAGGTATTTTCCTCTCTACCCTTATTCCATATCTGCACCCAGTCATAGAAAACATACTTCAATCGATAAGAATCCATCTCCACACTTTCTTCCTTGATCACGTGCATAATCTGTGTAATTTCTACATTTTATCAACATACATCTGCGGGTCCTCACCTTCTCTCGACCCATGAAACTCTGGCGGATTCATCCGCATAAAGTCACGACTTCGTGCTGCTGCTGAATTATTTTCTTGCGGAGGTGAAGCGTTGTCCTGATTATTGGCGGTAACTACCAGGGCTAGCGTCTGAAAAGCTGCCCGAAATTCGGCATGGGATACCGTCTCATGTAACGGATCAACGGGTTGAGGTTGGTTGTTGTTTCCGCGAGCTCGACGTGGAGGCATTTTCTATCATAAGAACGCACGAATTAATATCAGAAGGAAACAGTTGTAAGCATGATAGACTCTTATAGAAAGAAAGAAACGACTTTTCCTAGAAAGCCCCGCAACCTCTTGATCATAGGTGTGGCGCGCTACACACCGATGCTCAAGACTCTACGTAACGCGGCTTGTCAGACTCCCTAGGACTCTTCACAACCTTAGGCTCTGATAACAAGTTTGTAACACCTCGAAATATCATCCCGAGATGCCACACGGTGCCCAAGGCTACATGTAGCCTCAAGCTAACCCTTTAAGCCAAAACACTACCCTTGGGTTCAAACACAACAACATACACGCTACGCTAAGGATATATATATAAGTACATATCATATCACCTCGCACATGGCACGGAATATCGTTAGACTATACATATATGGAATGTCTATACACAAACCAACCCAATAATACACTAGTCTGACATAGCCTCTATATAGAAAAATCAACGAGCCAATAGGAAAAACCCCCAACTGACTCAATAGACCAAAGGGATCACAAAACAACTGCACTAAAACAAGCATCTTGGTCCTCGAACCATGAGGACTCACCACTGAAGAAACGTAGATGTGACACTCGGATATAACTGTCACGGCTTCAGCTGAGTACCTAAACCTACATCATGGTAAGAATGTAACCCATAGAGAAATATGTGGGTTAGGACAAGATACGTACTGAGTATGTGGGGGCGCATGCAAAATATAATTAATATCATAAATTTTGTAAAAACGTACATACGGACCATAATGACACACCTGGCTTGAGTGACATTGAATCATGCAACTCATAACATCTTAGATAGGAAATGTAGGAGAAAAACCTCATAAATCATTATAGATCATCATAGGCAACTTGACTTACCACATCAAAACTCAGAGTAACTCGGTATTTCAATAAACATGACTCTTATGGACATGGGAGTTTCCTATAACCGACAACCCCACGTGAGCTACGTGGAATACCAATATTTGAAACCCTCATTGGCGGGAGCGTCATACTCTTTTCTAGGGAGTACGACCTTAAAACTGCAATAATCACAATCGGGCTCTCTGGCCAATAATATCATCATCAAACAACCCTACGGTGGCACATAGGTTTGGGGAAATACCAAATTTCCCTCTCGGTGCTAAGTACTACTCTTCGACAAGCTCAGAACGCGTTAGGAAATCCTCCACAACATCACAAGGGTCTATCATAAAGACCAAATCAAATCTCTTTCTCATTTATCAAATTATATCAATTTTTGTATTCCTAACTCAACACATTTTAGCTCAAAAC
The DNA here is from genome assembly GCA_030864215.1 of Capsicum pubescens. Taxonomy (NCBI): domain Eukaryota; kingdom Viridiplantae; phylum Streptophyta; class Magnoliopsida; order Solanales; family Solanaceae; genus Capsicum; species Capsicum pubescens. Next base: position 260,710,734 of record CM061543.1, read on the forward strand.
ATTTTAATCTTCCTCAACATCAACAAGGTATCAATGCATTGAACCATAACCGACTCGACATTTGGACAAGGATATGAAGACTCAATACATAATATTTTCAACAATTTAACTCATCAAAACCATCCGGAAAATACCAAGACTCATTGCAACTTCAATATCAACATTTCTCAATTTGCCATGCAACTCTCATTTAAAGGTACTTGAGACATCAACCCATAGTAGAGATATAGAATTTCTAATATCAATTATAAATTCATAATAAGGAAATAGTGGAATGATAGTATAAATCAAGGCTTAACAAATTAAATCATCATACTCTCATAATCAAAAACTTTTTGGACATAATTCCATCTCAACATCATACACATATCGGATGACATAATCCCATAGCTCATGGACAATAATATAAAATATAAATCCATATTTCCAATTCATGGTAAAACATGTAAAATCTCACGTCAATGTAATTCAACAAAATACCGGGCACAAGATCGAAAGGATAATCTTGTTCAAAGCCCCACATACCTAAAAATGGAAGATGAATATGAACTTCCGTCTCCGGAACTTTATTCACGAAAATCAAGGGTGCTTCTCGAAGCCCTTAACATGATCAACTCGAATCCCAAATCAATTTGAAATTTCTACGGTTCAATCAAGAGACATAGAAGGATGAAATTTGGAGTAGTAGGGTTGGGGTTTGAGACTTAGGAAATTTTGGAGAAAAATGAGCTATTGAATGCTTTTAATGGACTTAAATTCATGGTTTACCCGGATGGATTGGAGTGGGAATGACTAAAATACCCTTAAAAAATCAAATAATGTCGAATCTGTCTTTTGATGGACTGTTTTGATAGGCTGAAGTACATCGACCATAACCTTTTACTCCGATGGCCAAATTAGATGAAACCAATTTCATTGGAAAGAGGAATTTCAGAGATTTCTGTTTATCTATAGTATCTCACCCAGATCATTATGTACAAGGAGTTATGATTATTTGAAGCTGACCCTAAAATTCGCCTGGCCTCAATATTTTTTTCTTGTTCACCACTATTCACGGTTAGATCGGAATGATCATAACTCATCGCTCGAGTGTCCGTTTTGGATGATCCACATATCGTTGGAAATCTTAGTCTATGTTCTACGTGATGAAGGGTTGCCTATCTAGAAATTCCGCACTGAAAATTATTAATTACGATAAAGAACAGAATTCAACACATTTTCGTCCGAGATCTTCACGAAATTTTTTTCTCGGGGTATCACAATGCTACCTGGTGGTTCAACTAATTCCGATATACCCACACTCTTACCCATTTAATGATTCAACCACAATTCATTATTTTAACACTAGTCCTCATGCACACATATACCTCACAATTACCACTTAAACTTTTCATTAATTATCAACCTAGGCTCTTTCACATATCATATCAAACCTATTAATTCTTTCCCACAAAACATACATCATTAATCTTAAGCTACTATCCTTTTCATCACAAACTACATCAAAAGTTAAAGCCTATAGTCTACAATCAATCATGTACCACCGATAAAACATGCCTCATACTATACTAGTCCATCACATTGGGGAATTTCAGTTAACTACTACCTACAATCACATCTTCTCTATAACATTACTACCACACCTCAAAATCCACTACATACCTTATCATATTAAGTCTACTTGCCCATGCACACATTCTCACTATCACTAAATTCCATAAACACCAATCAGTCTCTACCTATAATATATTGACTAGTCTACTCATTTCCATTCACAACCTATAACTAATTTCTGTAACCACCATAACTATCCATTCTAGGCTTCTTTCCTAATTTGAATCAATAATAATCATAGCCAAATACTTCCTTCACAAAATATCATTCAATCTATCAATTTTCCTATAACATTAGCCAACCACTATAAAAAGAAAAACTACCCCTCAATCAGAGGGTTATACAACTAAAACTACTTATTTACAAAAAAGTTACCCTCACTCTAACCACTAACCTTATGACTTCATGTCACCAACTTATGGACGATCTCACAACTAATAGGTCATGACACTTTAACATACACTACTACTTGGGTGGAAATACAGTTCCAACATTCTTCCACTCATCATTACCCTTATGCATGACATCTGCAATAATAAATTTGAAAAGGAGACTGGATACACTTCGTACCTTAGGCTGAAAAGCACAATTTCATCAAAATAAAGGTATACACTCGAATTAATAGACCTTGAAGCACTAATGGACTCCTCTCAAGTCCCTGTGCTATATCATAACTTTTTAGGTAACTCAATCAGAGAGAACCACATCACTGGGGAGCTAGATTCTTAGACTTATATCGCCTCGATAATGAGGCATGGCCCATGAAATTATAACAAGAAAGGAATTTGGATAACTTTCTTATAGGCGATGCTATAGGATGAACTAGAGTATGAAATAATAAGAAACAACTCCTAAATGCCCGGTAGCTTCCTGATTATAAGTGTGGTGCACAACACACCTATAAGTAAGACTCTACTAGACACGACTTCACAGACACCCTAGGACCATAAACCATGCTCTGATACCAAGTTTTTCATGACTCAAGCCGAGGCCCTGGACGAGACGATCATCCCAAACCATGATGGACTAAGCGCCCTTTAACATCTGGTAATCATGCACACCATTCATATTCTATAAAAAATGCGGAAAAGTTAATAAAATAGAAACATGGTCAATCTTAATTCAACTGATCAATACGAAATTAAATTCATACAATTCAAATAATATGACACAAGTCTTCAAAATCTCTAACAATGTGAAAACCAACATCTATCTAAAAACTGGGACAAGACCCCCAGTCGGACCTTGAGACAAAATAAAAAAACAATATCCCATAAACTAGGCTTCCTGAAATAAGGAAGGCTCTTCCATACTCAGCAATCCAGTTGTGGAAGAGCAACCCAAATGAATGAAAGGAACATATACCCGCAATATCGTCTATAAAGAAATTTTTGTTAGAATTATTTTTTACATTATTTTTCTTCAGGCAATTCACTGCCCCCATTTTTCTCTTTTGCGATCGAACGGCCAATTAATTGGCTCTACATCCGAGCAAAAAGGAAATATTTCAGTAGGACAATTTAACCTATCCAATTCAACTACACGCAAGCTTGCATTTTGTTTCTTGTAAAATGCAAATACGTTGAAACCCATCAGAAAAATAACATCACTATTGTAGAAATCAATCGGACTTGGGTAATTCGTCACCCTCTTGATGTTTTCAGTCTCAACTTCTTGTTCCTTCCTCCAAAAGTGATTTATTCTATTGTCAATGCGCCAAAGCTCTAAAATTCCACTGGGAGACAAACAAATAAATCCCAACTTGTCTTCATATGAAATTAGTTTTTTGAGTGTATAATCTTCATTTCGAGCCACTTGTTCAGGAAGATAAAATCTGGGATGCGCTTCTTCTCCATCGTAGTTTAGGACTATTACTTGATCATCAGTTGTCAAAAGATAAATTAAACCACTTGCATTAATAGGTATAAAATGATGCTTGAAATACGCATCTTCAGAAAGCGAGATCATATTTCCTTATCGCCATGCATTAGTCTCAGAGTCGAAGATTTCACAACAATAATTGTCAGGTCCCAAATGCCTATATAAAAACAAAGTTTTGAATGAAGGAATCTGTTCTAATAACTACAAAGTAAAGAAAATCAATGTGTAGATAATTAGACGTACCTAGAACCAAATGGTGGGTCTTTTGACAAACGAATAATCTTGAAATGCAAGGGATTTGATTTAAGTACCACTAAAGCAACTTTGACTGTCGAATACCTCAGTTTTGGATTCGGCAACACTTTCCATTCTTGAGTACTAGGTTTGCAAATGTAGTACCTATGATCGTTGTACCTTATTGATCTCACACAACACAAAATCCCTTGCTTCAAAGATGCCTCAATTTTTATGTTGCTAAAGTAAATGCTGAAAAATCTATCTTTTGGTTTCAAGGCTTCAACTGGTAGGCGTGACAGTGGATTTTTTCCTGAACAATCATCCATTGAAACAAAATCCGAAATGTACCTGGAGTCATCTATACCTTGAATGAAGTAACCTGAAATATCATATTACGAATATAGTTCAGAGTTATATTCTAAGTTCAGTGACATTAATTAAAACAAATAAAACAATAACCTGAAATATTGTTGGTTCTACGACAATAACTTTTCATGAAGCTTGATTCATAAGTCATCAGTTTCCATGTTTTGCTTACTACTTTGCAGGTATCTAGTGTTTCTAAGGATGTTCGAGTTGATATCTCGAAAGCTACATCAGATGGAAGCTCTGAAGAAGCTATTAGTGGCAGAGACGAATCTGACTTGAAGTTATTCATAGGTAAATGTACGGTAGATTTCTACAAGGATGAGTTTTTGTTGACGGAAAAGAAAGTTTTTTTTTTGGCTAATGTAAAGAAAGATAAGTGAATTCACTAGGTTATAGTTTAAAAATGTAAGAAAACATACAACTATATTTATAATAGGAGAAGTACTTTGAATACGAACAAAAATATTTTTCTATTATTGTGGAATGAATAGTTTTTCCAAATTATCCTTGACGATAAAAATAGAAAAAATAGGAGAAGTACTTTGAATATGAACAATAGGAGAAGTACTTTGAATATGAACAATAGGAGAAGTACTTTGAATATGAACAAAAATATTTTTCTATTATTGTGGAATGAATAGTTTTTCCAAATTTTTCTAGACGATAAAAATAGAAAAAAATAGTAAATTATCCTAGACGATAAAAATAGAAAAAAATAGTAAATTATCCTAGGAGAAGTACTTTGAATATGAACAAAACCATTCTTAAAATTGTTTCTACATCAGATTTTCTCATGATAGGTATCTAATCTACGTATTTATTTCTCTTATATAATATACCTTTTTAATACGAGAAAACCTATCCTTTGAGTGATTAAACAAGTAAAATTTTCATGCACAAACATGAATATGAATCATTTCTATTAACATAAAGTATCATTTCTATTAACATAAAGTATGTACTATTTTTGTTTTACTTATATGATACAATTCTATTTTAAGAGTCAAATGATTTTTATATAAATTTTTTATTCCGTACGTGCTTTAAATTATAAACTAATGTCGTGACACGTGATTCGCACGTGAGTCTTATGAAATTATAGTGATTTTAACATTATAGTTAGAACCTTTATTGTAATTAATATCATTGTGATTTATTTAATAAATGTGAAAAAGTATACATGAATGAATTTATTAAAAAATATTTCCCTTTTTCCATGTTAATCATTGAGTGTTGTCATGTCTTCCTCTGTCTATACGAGTCCATACCGTTTATACCTATACCGACGAACATTTATAGTGTAGCTAGAATTGAAAATATTTAAACCACTGATGTTGTATGATAATGTAAATGAAACAATTCTCATGTAATACTTCTTTATAGATTATATTGCGGGTAGATGTCCCTTTCATTCATTTGGGTTACTGTCACTACCCGAACCGAGGCCATGGCCGCGACGGAAATCCCGAAACATGAAGGCCCAAAAGCCCTCTCAACTTGTAATCATATGCATAATTCATCTAATTATAAAAATGCGGAAGCAAACTGAAAACATAGTCATTTCATTATTTCAACAAAACCGTACGAATATAATTTCAACAAGACCCAAATGCACCTAACACCTGTCAGCGAAATCTCTACTAACTGAAAGAAAACAACATCTGTTTGAAACTAGGACATGGCCCCCGGTCGGACCATAAACTAGAACCAAAAGTAAACATCACATGAAAGCAAGATGCCTTCCAAAATAAGGGAGGCACACCAACTCTGAATATTTGTCAATGATCTACGGCTTAGTGGGACCCCGGGACTGAGCCTCAGATCCTGAAATATAGGGGGTCAATGTAAAATGTACTGGTATGTGAAACAACCCAAAATAGTCTTTTTTTATACAAAATATGTGAGAGTATTTTATAATAACAGTGAACACAATGCAAGTAAAAATACATGGGCATATTTTAGTACACTTCAAAACAATTCTTGACTACTCTGACTCACTCTTTGTTATTCTTTTGAGCTAGTCAATACACCCTATAGATCTATAATTGTCACGACCCGAATCGAGGCCCTCGCCGTGACGAGCATCCCAAATCATGAAGGCTCGGGGACCCTTCTATACCTGATAATCATGCACAATATTCATATACAATAAGAAAAATGCAGAAAATAACGGAATCATGGTCATTTCTAGCTTCAACTGAACAATACAAAATGAAACCCATAAACATCTAACAATATCTGACACAGGTCCGCAAAATCTCTAACATTACAAGATCAATCATAAGTCTAGAACAAAACTAGGACAAGGCCCCCATTGGACCCAATACCAAAATAACATAATAATGTTCTAAAGACAAGGCCTTCCAAAATAAAGAAGGCTCACCAACTGCTCACTTCTGTCTGACAGATTCTACGGTTTAGCAGAAAATTTGGACTGAGCCTCAGACCCTGAATTGTAGGGGTCAGTAGGTAGTTCAAATTAGAAAAGTAGTTCAAAAAAACAAACGAACCGTTAGGTAACCGAACTATCGGTTCTTGCAAGTCACTAATGACTTGGGAAGGCTATGAAGGAGCTCTATGTAAAAATAAGCAAGAACACGACAAATGACCTGAAGGTTCATTACAGGAATGTGTGTTGGGTGTTTGTCTTCTATCATTATGCTACAATCTAAAATCTTGATTTTAGCATTTAAATTTTGTTCATTAAAAAAAATTCTAACAATGGAATGGTGTACTTTCTATCTAGCAAGAAGTATCAAAAGCAAAATAAGATAAATATAACCTTTAAGTAGGGGTGTCAAACGGGCCAGGCTGACCCGCCCCGCCCCGACCCGATTATCTAACCCGGCCCAGTAAGCCATAGGGCTTTAGGGTTCCGGGTCTCGGGCCGGTTATTTTGTTAAAATGGGCCCGGTTAACCCGGCCCGGTCCAGGCCCGCCGGTTAACCGGCCCGGCCCGACCCGAAAAATTAGAAAAAAAAAAAAAAAAGTTGGATTTTGGGCCAAAACGGCTAGTTTGGGCCAATTTAGTAAAAAAAAAAAAAAAAAACTTTAAAAAATATTTTTTAATCCCCAAAAAAAATCTATAAATACCCTACAACTTCAAATCATTTTTCACACAATTTTTCACTCTCTCAAATCTCATTCTCTCTCAATTCTCAAATATTCAATATATTTAATTTCTTAAAGTGTTCACTTTAATTTTTTAATTTTTCGTTTACAAAGTACGAGCAGAAGTTTCGAAAGTCGCAATCTTCGGATACTTCCAAAATTTGGTATTGTCGTTCCATCTCTTACGTTTAATTTTTATTTATTGTATTAATTATTTAATATTTAATTTTATTATATTTGTGTATTTTGAATATTTTTAGTTTAATTTAATTTATATTATGGATAAATTAAAAAACCTCGCTACTAAAGGTGTTAAAAAATTTTGTCCCGGACGCGGTAGTGGTAGTAAAAAGCGAATTACTAACGGTAGAGGTAGTTCAAGTAGTAGATATACCCGTGTGCCTTCGCCTCCGGTACCGCTTGGTACACCTTTTGAGGAAGAAATAAATGTAGGTGCTCACGATATGGATTATGTAGAAGCTCAGAAAAATTACGGTATAGAAGAAGAAAGTTAATTTAGACGAAGATAATGAAAATATTGCTGAAACACCCGCAGTAGGAGATGCTAACGTTAGATCTGAATCAGTTAATCTCCCTTTCCGTCCTCCCAGTGCCCCAAAACCTCGTAAAAGAACTAGTATTGCATGACAATTTTTTGAATGTATATCACATATTGAGGTGCAGTGCAATATTTTTCAACAAATATATAAGCATAGAAGTGGAGGCAAGCAAGGGGGTACGGGTACGTTAATGAGACATATAGCTGAAGATCACAAAAAAGAGTTAAATATTGCAAAAGGTGGTGGGGATGTTGGTGGGTCAACGCAAACTAGAATGGACCCAGCAACCGGTCAAGTAGCAAAAAAGTATAATAAATTGAGGGACAGGGAAGAAATAGCTAAAATGGTAGCTGTGGGTTGCTTGCCTTTTAGTTTTCCTTCTTCTGATGCCTTTATTCGTTATATACAAGCAATTTATAATCCTATGTTTAATGGTATTCCTAGAACTACTTGTCGGTCTGATATTTATTAGACTCCATTCACAATATTGTTTTTATTTATCAACATTGTTAAAAAATATTAAATGTAGATTGTCCCTAACTTCTGATCTTGGTCGTGCTGTAAATAAAAATGATTATTTAACCGTTACTTGTCATTTGATGGATAGTAATTTCGTGATGCAAAAACGTATTCTTGCTTTTTTATATGATGAAGATCGTAAACATACTGGACAATTTATTGTTTATTCTATTGATAAAATTGCCGGATGTTATGGTATAGAAAATAAAATTTTATGTATTACTTTTGATAATGCTTCTAACAATAAGACTGCTATAACAAAAATAAAATCTACGCTATCTCCGCCCTTGCCTGAAATTTTTCATATTAAGTGTGCATGTCATATATATAATTTAATTGTAAAAGATGGTCTTGAGTTTTTTGAGCTTTATATTGAAAAAATTTGTCTTGTCGTTGGTTTTATTCAAGGAAATAATCGTAGATCGAGAATTAGAGAATTTAAAGTTAAATGTCAAGAAAATGGACTTACACCGATTTTGATGCCTGAGGAAATTGATACTAGATGGAATTCTACGTATGAATTTTTAAAAACTTGTTATAAATATAGAATTTCTATTACACTAGCTTTTAACCAACATTGCGGTTCTTTTGCTGATTCTGCTGATTGCATGCTACATATTTCTGATTGGGTTGTAATTAATGATCTTGTTAAATTTTTAGAAAAATTTATGTAGCTACGGTTGAATTTTTCGGTGCTTACTATCCTACTGTTTGTAATATTTTGGCATATATAGCCGATATTTCTAGTTTGCTCCAACAATATAAAAATAAAGAAGGTTATAAAGAAGCTGTTGGCGCCATGTTTACGAAATTTAAAAAATATTTTTTCCCGATTCCCCCTATTTACTTGGTTGGTGCTATTCTAAATCCGTGCATGAACTATAATCATATGTGTCACTTTAGTACTCTTATTTATACTAACTTAGAAATAAATACTAACCATGATTCTGAACAAGTACAACCTGATTTGTGGACGGCTACGGCTGATGCAAAGGATTACATAGAAAAATTATATAATCACTATGCTGATTTATTTGATTCAGCCGTACCTACAAATATCACTCCAACTGTCGCTCCTCATCCTCCCGAGGAGCCATCATCTACTAAAAGGCCGGCACATAGTGGTTTTTCTGATTCGTTTTATGATTTAAATTGTTGGAACAGTGTTAATGAGAGAACTTACACATCAACTTATCGGGAAGAGCTGAAATATTATCTTCGGACGGCACCAGAGGATCGCAGACGACGGATCAACATGTTGGATTGGTGGAGGAATAATGAATCACAATATCTTGTGCTTTCAAGATTAGATTGAGATATCTTGAATGTTCCAATGTCAACCGTTGCATCAGAGAGCGCCTTCAGTCAGGGACGACAGCAGCTTGGAGACAACCGACACTCATTGGGAAGCATTGCAATGAATGTTCTAGTTTGCCTCAGAGATTGGATTAGAGCGGAAAGAAGAAACCAAGGAATGGAACCGGAGCCGAGCGACGAGCTGAAACTTGAAGAAATTATGACTTCACGGGAGAACTCAACAGAATCAAGTCCAATGCATGGTTTTGCCCCCGTTGACTTCGACTATCCTATGCAAGTTCCCATTAATATTAACATGAATAATTTGGAAAAAATGATGCATAATTTATAGATTTTTCATTAATGTAAATTATAAATTTTGGATCATTTTGCAATCAATAAAATTCCCCAAATTCATTCAGTCCTTAGTCGTTGTTTTTTATTTTTTTTTATTTAACGATTTAAAATTTTAAATTGAATTTCTAGTTTTCTACTTTAAATTAAAAACTTACTTCTAATATATTATTAATTTACTACCAAATATTATTAATTTATTATATTAAGTAGCATATGTTTTGTATATTTGTGCATATATCTTCTATAGAAGTGTATATTTAACGTATACATGTGTATATGTTTTATAAATTAGTATATAAGTATATCTATACATATTGTAATGTATATATAATGTAGAATATTTTATAAGTAGTAGTATATATACATTGAATGGTGCGTATACACGTGTACATATCTTCTATAGAAGTGTATATTTAATGTATACATGTGTATATGTTTTATAAATTAGTATATAACTATACAAATATATATTGTAATGTATATACATTATAGTATATTTCATTTAAAGTATTACATATACATAGAATAGAGTGAATGGATCTTCTATAGACGTGTATATTTAACGTATACATGTGTATATATTTTATAAATTAGTATATAACTATACAAATATATATTGTAATGTATATATATTGTATATATATCATTTAAAGTATTACATATACATAGAATAGAGTGTATATATGTGAATAGATCTTCTATAGACGTGTATATTTAACGTATACATTACTTTATGTTCTATAAATTAGTATATATATTGTAGTATATACTTTTTTTTAAAGTAGTACATATATATTGAATGGTGCGTATATATGTGTATATATCTTCTATAGACGTATATCTTTAAAGTATACAAGTGTATATGTTTTATAAATTAGTATGTAACTATATATATATACATATTGTTGTATATATATATATGTATATCACTATATTGTAGTATATATTTTATTTAAAGTAGTACATATATATTGAATGGTGCATATATATGTGTATATATCTTCTAAAGTAGTATATATTTAACGTATACATGTGTATATGTTTTATAAATTAGTATATATATATATTGTAGTGTATATATATATATATTATACTATTATAGCATATGTTTTATTTAAAGTAGTACGTATAGTCATATATAATTATATATTGAATGGTACGTATATATGTGTAATTGTTTATACTTTATATATTTTTTAAAAAATATATATTGTATATTGGAGTGTATATAGTGTATATTGGAGTGTATATAGTGTATATTGGATTATTTATTTATTTTTTAAACGGGTTTGACCGGTTTTTAACCGGGTTTGACCGGGTTTTGGTGGGTTTGACCGGATTGGGTTAAGTGGGCTGGGTTCGGGTGGGTTTTAATTTTTTTACTTTTTGACCCGGCCCGTCCCGGCCCGGTTAACGCCAAACCCGGCCCGTAACCGGCCCGGAACTCGGGTAAAATGGGAGGGCCGGTTCCGGGTTGTCCCTGCCCGGCCCGTTTGACACTCTTAGACAGAACTGAGCAGTTGGTGAGCCTTCTTTATTTTGGAAGGTCTTGTTTTTAGAACATTATTATGTTATTTTTGTATTGGGTCCAATGGGGGCCTTGTCCCAGTTTTGCTCTAGACTTATGATTGATCTTGTAATGTTAGAGATTTTGCGGACCTGTGTCAGATATTGTTAGATGTTTATGGGTTTCATTTTGTACTGTTCAGTTGAAGCTAGAAATGACCATGATTCCGTTATTTTCTGCATTTTTCTTATTGTATATGAATATTGTGCATGATTATCAGGTATAGAAGGGTCCTCGAGCCTTCATGATTTGGGATGCTCGTCACGGCGAGGGCCTCGATTCGGGTTGTGACAATTATAGATCTATAGGGTGTATTGACTAGCTCAAAAGAATAACAAAGAGTGAGTCAGAGTAGTCAAGAATTGTTTTGAAGTGTACTAAAATATGCCCATGTATTTTTACTTGCATTGTGTTCACTGTTATTATAAAATGCTCTCACCTATTTTGTATAAAAAAGACTATTTTGGGTTGTTTCACATACCAGTACATTTTACATTGACCCCCTATATTTCAGGATCTGAGGCTCAGTCCCGGGGTCCCACTAAGCCGTAGATCGTTGACAAATATTCAGAGTTGGTGAGCCTCCCTTATTTTGGAAGGCGTCTTGCTTTCATGTGATGTTTACATTTGGTTCTAGTTTATGATGTTTGTGCTCAGACTTGTTAAATATGTGTGATTGAGTTCAATTAATCAACTGCGCTGATTGGATGCCTGTTGTCCTGCTGTTTTTTGTGGCAAAAAAAAAATTACGGAATGAACTAGGCAATAGAACTACTTTGAGAGGGATGAATCATGCTTGCTTAAGGTTTATTCTACAGATATAACTTAAAAAGGACTAATTTCCGAATTTAGAAACTACATTCTTCTCGGAATAGACTAAAAAGGATATGTTGTCACATCAACTGGAATGGATCTAGTAATATTTAATTGGAATATTACATACTTACTAGTGTTATATTTGTTAGGGGACCCAAAGCTACAACAGTAACCTTTCCTGGGTATAGACTAGCTTGTTGAACGATAAAGTCATCAGCATTCTGTTCAATAGGCTTTCCATCCACGCCATGAACAAAATCAGCAATTCGAAGTTTTGTACCTTTCTTCACATTAAATTAAACAAAGTTAAGAAGAAACACTCATAAGGAAAAAATATTTCTAAGTTTGCTGCCAATTGTTATTAAATTAAAATGATTTATATAAAGTCATATTAATGTAAGTTTTTATTTATATACATAATAAATTATAACACAGTATATACACATCACACAACAAAATCATTAATTAATAATCTCAAAATTCAAAATATGCAACAAACTAATAATTTAAACCCAAAAGTAAAATGTAATCAAGTCCAAATGATTTGATAAGTTTTTACATGCTAGCAAGTTCAAGTCGCGATATCTTGAATAAAAAAAGCAGCCCCTATTTATTCCCAACCTTTAATGAAGAAGGGAAGATAAATGGGGCAAAACATTTTTGTCCTTATTGCTGCCATTATGCCATTAAACGTTTTTTCCTTTTATATGGGTTTAATACCCAAAATATTTTTGGCCTTAATGCAGTCATTAAACCTGATTTTTTAATCCATTCTTTCCTTATTAATAGAAGACCAACAATTAAAACAAAATCACTTTTCTATAAAGTTTTTCCTTACTTTTCCAAAATGATTAATTAATCCGGCATGGTAGGGACCACAAATTTATTAAGTGAGGCTCTCAATTATGATATTAATTCGGTGATGAAAGAATTATCATATAATAGTAAATTATAAATTATTCTACTAAAAATTTGTAATTGCACTCCTCGATTCAAAATCTATCATTACATCTTATTTAACTCCCCATGTTAGAATTACCGACACCAATCAATTAAATTAAATTCTCTGAAAAATTTAATTCATTGATTAATTTAATCCTTTATTTATAATGCTTAACTTATTTCACATGACGGATACAAAATCCACCTGAAGGGTTTTCACGTGAAAACTTATAAGCAACCATAAAGGGGTGTCTTCTATCCCAAGTCCGAGACATTGTTCTATCAAATAATTAATATTCCACTAAGCGATTCGTCATCAACCAACCTATCCTGAATATGTTGACTCACAAAAGAGTCTCAGTTTTTAATAGATTAAAATGCTAAGACAAACCGCATAGATCATAATAATTATATCAAGATTATGAGTATAAGTACATGTAATGGTCTAGAGAAATAGTTTATTAATATTCAGAACATAAACGAATATCTCTAATTGGTTCGTTCAATACATACGAAATGTACTAGCACTAGAAGTCGGGATACTACCACTCCCATAATTAAGACCAAATTATATTTAATCTCGTGCTACAATCATCAAGATGTTTGTCCTACCTCATCTTTGATTGTGAACGTTAATTTATTACTTATAAGAACCGACAATTTTAATCTTTCGTGCATGAGTTAGAATACTCCATACACAAAATTGTCTACTATATAAGCAAAGGACACACATGTTAACACAATGATCTATTCAAACAAAAATTTTATTAATATAATAAATAGTCTTTACATGAGATGAAAATATAATACTATAACACATATTACATGGTTAATAGTATATCCTAACAGGTGGGACATAAGATGAAGATACGATACAATCATGAAGTACATCATATATCTAGTGTCTGGATCATAAGTAGAGAGACTCTCTGGCATAAACACAACATAGCATGAGTCCATAGGATAGACCATAGTGAGAAACATGAGTGCTTACATCACAAGTCGTATAACATAAGTTTGGAATTCATGAAGTCTAGGATTGAGACAGGGACTTCTACTTGAAGCTATCACTTCTTATTTCAGAGTTGATATAGTCATGAGTTCGCACAACTTTATCATTTTGGCTAATCCCTACCTAAAATGAACTAGTAACATACGAAGGCATAGTTCCATAGAACCAAGCATAATTTGGGACACAAATTTATGGTTCACGAGCAACATAACATAGAGCTTGGATACTTGGAATATTGGATCACCGAAGGACATTATTGCTTCTAGTTTAGGGGTAGGGACATGACATGAGTTACATACAGAGCTCAAACCTTAGACATAGGCAGGACTTGAATACATAAGACATTGGTAGATGTCCATTCTAATTGAAGTAGGAGGAGCTTGCTTGAATAAGAGTTGATTTATCATGATTCTTACTTGAATTTGAAACCACAAGAAAATTTGGGAACTACTTTAATCCGTCATCTCTCCCTTAGATCAAAGTCACACTCCTAAACTTGAGAATATAACCCCTTATCAAATCTATACCCACCACTCTCAACACAAAGGGGTATCACTATGCACATAAACGCTAGATTCCCCTTAATGATTTTAATGTAAAGCCACTAGATTCTTTCTAGGACATTCCCTTTCGAGACACTAATCATAGCTTTGTCAAACCCCAGAGTCATTGACTTATGACTAACATTATCATGGGTATGGGCCTCCATGATTCTAAACACCTAACACTCCATCTTCAACTCCTTAAAATAGCATAACACCTCTAATCACATAACTCAAAAAATAACAACATTTGTAAAACTATACCAAAGGCGCATATTGTCTTCTTATTTTTCCTCAATTCAACTATAATGAGCACCATGCAACATCTCCCCAAACTTCTCCATACTACAAAACTCAAGAATGTGAACTAGGTATATAAGAATCTTATACATATATAAACCTTATCTAACAACATGCTTGTAACGCCCCGAAATATCAACCCGAGATGCCACACGATGCCCAAGGCTACACGTAGCCTCAAGCTAACCCTTTAAGCCAAAACACTACCCTTGGGTTCCATCACAACAACATACATTCTAGGCTAAGGATATATATATAAGTACATATCATATCACCTCGCACATGGCACGGAATATCGTTAGACTGTACATAAATGGAATGTCTATACACAAACCAACCCAACAATACACTAGTCTGACATAGCTTTTATAAAGCAAAATCAACGAGCCATTGGGAAAAACCCCCAACTGACTCAACAGACCAAAGGTATCACAAAACAACAACACCAAAACTAGCAACTTGGTCCTCGAACCATGAAGACTCGCCACTGAAGAAACGTAGATGCGACACTCGGATATAACTATCGCGGCTGCGGCTGAGTACCTAAACCTACATCATGGTAAGAATGTAACCCAGAGAGAAATATGTGGGTCAGCACAAGATACATACTGAGTATGTGGGGGCGCATACAAAATATAAATAATATCATAAATTTCGTAAAAACGTACATACGGACCATAATGACACACCTGGCTTAAGTGACATTGAATCATGCAACTCATAACATCTTAGATAGGCAATGTAGGAGATAAACCTCATAAATCATTATAGATCATCATAAGCAACTTGACTTACCACATCAAAACTCGGAGTGACTCGGTATTTCAATAAACATGACTCTTATGGATAGGGGAGTTTCCTATAATCGACAACCCCACGTGAGCTATGTGGAATACCAACATTTGAAACCCCCATTGGAGGGAGCGTCATACTCTTTGCCAGGGAGTACGACCTTAAAATTGCAATAATCACAATCGGGCTCTCTGGCCAATAATATCATCATCAAACAACCCTACGGTGGCACATAGGTTTGGGGAAATACCAAATTTCCCTCTCGGTGCTAAGTACTACTCCCCGACAAGCTCAGAACGCGTTAAAAAATCAACCACAACATCACAAGGGTCTATCATAAAGACCAAATCAAATCTCTTTTTCATTTATCAAATCATATCAATTTGTGGATTCCTAACTCAACACATTTTAGCTCAAAATATTTTAACCTTTCTCAACATCAACATGGTATCAATGCATTGAACCATAACCAATTCGACATTTGGATAAGGATATGAAGACTCAATACATAATATTTTCAACAATTTAACTCATCAAAACTATCCGAAAAATACCAAGACTCATTGCAACTTCAATATCAACATTTCTCAATTTGCCATCCAACTCTCATTTAAAGGTACTTGAGGCATCAACCCATAGTAGGGATATAGAATTTCCAATATCAATTATAAATTCATAATAAGGAAATAGTGGAATGATAGTATAAATCAAGGCTTAACAAATTAAATCATCATACTCTCATAATCAAATACTTTTTGGACATAATTCCATCTCAACATCATACACATATCGGATGACATAATCCCTAGCTCATTGACAATAATATAAGATATAAAACCATATTTTCAATTGATGGTAAAACATGTAAAATCTCATGTCAATGTAATTCAACAAAAATACCAGGCACAAGATCGAAAGGATAAGCTTGTTCAAAGCCCCACATACCTAAAAATGGTAGATGAATATGAACTTCCAACCCCAGAACTTTATTCACGAAAATAAAGGGTGCTTCTCGAAGCCCTTAACATGATCAACTCGAATCCCAAATCAATTTGAAATTTCTACGTTCAATCAAGAGACATAGAAGGATGAAATTTAGAGTAGTAGGGTTGGGGTTTGAGCCTTAGGAAATTTTGGAGAAAAATGAGCTATTGAATGCTCTTAATGGACTTATATTCATGGTTTACCCGGATGGATTGGAGTGGAAATAACCAAATACCCTTAAAAAATCAAATAATGTTGAATTTGTCCTTTGGTGGAATGTTTTGATAGGCTGAAGTAGATCGACCATAACTTTTTTCTCCGATGGCCAAATTGGATGAAACCAATTTCATTGGAAAGAGGATTTTCAGATCTTTCTGTTTATATATAGTAGCTCACCCAGATCTTTATGTACAAGGATTTATGATCGTTTGAAGTTGACCCTAAAATTCCCCTGGCCTCAGTATTTTTTTCCTGCACATTTACTGTTCACCACTATTCACGGTTAGATCGGAATGATCATAACTCATCGCTCGAGCGTCCGTTTTGGATGATCCACATATCGTTGGAAATCTTATTCGATGCTCTACGCGATGACGGGTCTCCTATCCATAAATTCCAAACAATAAAAATTATTAATCACGATACAAAACAGAATTCAACACATTTTCGTCCGAGATCTTAACGGAATTTTTTTTTCGGGGCATCACATCATCTCCCCCTTGGAAACATTCGTCCTCAAATGTTGATAGGTAGGTCAAGAATACTATGAAAATGAGTATATAGAGAAAAATCATCTTGCCCAAGCATATACTCTATTCTAGATTTTTTTGAATATCGTAGAAAACACACAAACCATGATAAACATAGCAATAAGGATTAAATCAAAAGAGAACGATACCTTTGACATGATCAGGATTCGTAGGAAAGAGGTGGGGATATTTTGCGCGGATATCCACTTCGGCTTCCCAAGTAGCACTCTCCATAGATTGATTTTGCCAAAGCACTTTAACCAAAGGAACTTCCTTGTTTCTTAGCCTACGAACTTGAAAGGGAAAAACCTCAACCGGAATCTCTTCATATGAAAGACTATCTTGAATACCCGAGCTTTCGGAAGGATCAATCACAAAAGAATCACCAATATACTTCTTAAGCATAGAAACATGGAAAACCGGATGGACGTTAGATAACTCTGCGGGCAATTCAACCTTATACGCTACCCTCCCAATGCGATCCACAATCTTATAGGGCCTAATATAACGGGGACTTAGTTTCCCTTTCTTCCCAAATCTCTTCACCCCTTTCATGGGTGAAACTTTAAAGTACACTAAATCACCAACATCAAATTCAAGGTCTTTCCTCCTTACATCTGCGTATGATTTTTGACGACTTTGGGCGGTTTTCAACCTTTCCCGAATTAACTTAACCTTCTTCATGTCCTCGAACACCGCATCCAGTCCAGTCGCGGCAGCCTCACCAACTTCAAACCAACCAATGGGTGATCTACACCTTCTACCATACAAAGCTTCAAACGGGGCCATTCCAATAGTAGCATGAAAACTGTTATTGTAAGCAAACTCCATTAATGCTAAGTGATCATCCCAACTACCTTTAAAATCAAGCACACAAGCCCTCAACATATCTTCTAAAGTATGAATGGTCCGCTCGGCCTGACCATCTGTTTGCGGATGGAAAGCAGAACTTAAATAAATTTGTGTACCGAGACCCTTCTGGAAAGATTTCCAAAACTTAGAGGTAAACTGTGTACCTCTGTCAGAAATAATAGCCAAAGAGATTCCATGAAGTCTGACGAGTTCCCTAATATGTATTCTAGCATAATCTT
This sequence comes from Capsicum pubescens, assembly GCA_030864215.1. Taxonomy (NCBI): domain Eukaryota; kingdom Viridiplantae; phylum Streptophyta; class Magnoliopsida; order Solanales; family Solanaceae; genus Capsicum; species Capsicum pubescens. Next base: position 260,729,473 of record CM061543.1, read on the forward strand.
CAGATGTATACGATGAATGCACAGGCAAGAAATGAGCTGATTTCGTTAGCCGATCTACGACAACCCAAATTGAATCATATGACGACGAGAAGGAGGCAAACCAACTATGAAGTCCATATTCACTTCTTCCCACTTCTAAGTAGGAATGCTAAATTCTTACATCACGCCACAGGGTTTTTGATGCTCTATTTTAACCTGTTGACATGTGGAACACTTCGCCACAAATTCTTCTATGTTCCTCTTCATACCGTTCCACCAATTAATTTTCCACAAATCATGGTACATCTTGGTAGCACCAGGATGGATGGAGTATCGCGTACCATGCGCTTCCTCCATAATCCTCTGCTTCAAGTTATCAACATCAGGAATACATAGTCTTTCTCGGAGTCTCAAAACGCCATCTCCCCCTTGGGAGAAAACCTCCACCTTTTGGTCTTTAACTGACTCTTTTAACCTGACCAAGGTAGGATCCCTGTCTTGTTTTTCCTTCACTTCCGAAACTAAAGAGGATTCGGAACCACTTTGCACTTCTATACTACCCTCAGTATCACCAAACAACCTAACCCCCAATCTAGCCAAACGATGTACCTCACGGGCCAACTCCTTCTTACCAATCTCCACATGTGCTATGCTACCCATGGACTTCCGACTAAGGGCATCTACTACTACATTGGCCTTGCCCGGATGATATAGCATGCTTATATAATAATCTTTCAATCGTTCTAACCATCGTCTCTGCCTAAGATTCAACTTCTTTTGGGTGAATACATACTGCAAGCTCTTATGGTCCGTGAAGACGTCGACATGGACACCATACAAATAATGTCTCCAGATTTTCAAAGCAAAAACCACAGCAGCTAATTCAAGGTCATGGGTAGGATAATTCTTCTTGTGAGGCTTTAGCTGCCTGGAAGCATAAGCTATAAACTTTCCCTTTTGCATCAATACACAACCCAAACCAACTCTGGAAGCATCACAATACACCACAAAACCATCAACACCGTCAGGCAAAGTCAACACTGGGGCTGAAGTGAGTCGAGTCTTCAACTCCTAAAAACACTTCTCGCAAGATTCGGACCACAGGAACTTTACTTTTTTTTGGGTCAAACGGGTTATAGGAGACGCAATAGATGAAAACCCTTAAAAAATGACGATAATAACCAGCTAGACCCAAGAAACTTCGGATATCAGAAGGAGAAATAGGTCTAGGCCAACTCTTTATAGCCTCTATCTTTTGAGGATCAACTCTAATACCTTCGGAAGAAACAACATGACCCAATAAGGCTACAGAGTTCAGCCAGAACTCACACTTACTGAACCTAGCATACAACCGATAAGTTCGAAGAGTTTCCAGCATGATTCGGAGATGATCCATATGATCACCCTCACTTCGGGAGTAAATAAGAATAACATCAAGGAACACTATTACAAGTAAATCCAGATATGGTCGGAATACACGGTTCATAAGATCCATTAAAACCGCTGGAGAATTAGTTAACCCAAAAGACATCACTAGAAGTTCAAAATGATTGTAACGGGTTTGGAAGACTGTCTTGGGGATAGCACATTGCCTAACCTTAAGTTGGTGATAACCGGATCTGAGGTGTATCTTTGAAAAGTAGCTCGCACCTTGCAATTGATCAAATAAATCATCAATTCGAGGAAGCGAATATTTATTCTTGATAGTAATCCTATTAAGCTGCCGGTAATCAATACACATCCGTAAAGAACCATCTTTCTTACGCACAAATAGTACAGGTGCACCCCACGGGGACACACTAGGTCTAATAAAGATTTTGTCTAAAAGATCTTTCAATTGCTCTTTCAACTCTTTAAGTTCCGCAGGAGCCATGCGATACAGAGGAATTGAAATAGGTTGAGTATCGGGAAGAAGGTCAATCCCGAACTCTATCTCTCTATCAAGAGGTACTCCAGGGAGATCTTCTGGAAAGATATCAAGAAACTCATTAACAACATTAATTGACTGAATGGTCGGGGTTTCAGACTTAGTGTCTTTAACCTGAACCAAATGGTGGTTGCAATCCTTGGAAATCAACTTCCTAGCTTTGAGATAGGATATGAAACGACCCTTAGGAATCACAAAACTCCTGGACCATTCGAGGATAGGTTCATTAGGAAACTAAAACTTGACCACACGGGCACGACAATCAATAGACGCATAGCATGAGTGAAGACAATCCATACCCATAATGATATCAAAGTCAACCATATCTAGCTAAATCAAATCAGCATACATAACCTGATGAAAGACAATAATGGGACATATCTTATATACTCGCTTAACAATGACAGACTCTCCTACCGAAGTAGAAACCAAAATAGGCTCAGAAATTAGTTCAGGATCCATTTCAAAATTTACAGCAACCAGAGGTGTCAAATAAGAAAAACTCAAACCGGGGTCCATCAACACATAGACGTCAAAATAGAAAACACGGAGCATACCAGTGACAACATCAGGAGAGTCCTCCTTCTCCTAACGAGGTGGTATAGCATAGAAACAATTCTGGCATAAACCGCCAGAAGTACTAGATGAAGCACCTTGAGGAGGAACTGGACGGGTTACGGGAGGCGGGGCACTGGTAGCCTGACTCTGAGGACGGGCATCACGACTCCGCTGTCTGGCATACGGGGAGTCTCTAAGTATGTGGCCCAACTTTCCACTACCAAAACAGCCCCGCTGCCCCATATAACACTCCCCAAAATATTTTTCACCACACTTAGCACACGAAGGAGGATAAGGCCGGTTTCTTACACTGTCCTGAGACCTGGAAGGTACCGACCTATTCCCGAGCTCCTGCCTACCCCGATATACGGGAGCACTAGCTGAATAAGGCGCAGGTATACATGGACGTCTCTGAAACTGAGGGCGACTCCCTCCGGAGTATCTAGTCTGACCAGACCCCTGTTGCTCCGATTTGACTCTCTTAATCCCTCTTATTCTTGATTTTTCCTTTATCTTGTCTGAATGAATTTGTTGGGTGTGAATCATTAACCTAGGAAGATCAATCTCCCAGTTGATCATAGCAGATCTACACTCTTTCACCACATAACTCGACACATCAGTTAGCAACTTGCTCATACTAGTCCTCGAGTCATCCATCATATTGGGAGCGTACTTCGATAGCTGACTAAACATAAGACAATACTCCTTAACCGACATGAAGTCTTGTCTCAAATTCATAAACTCCTCTATCTTAGATTCCCGTAACTCAAGAGGAAAGAATCTATCTAAGAAAGTATCTTGGAACAATTGCCAAGTCACCGGAGAGGTATTTTCCTCTCTACCCTTATTCCATATCTGCACCCAGTCTTAGAAAACATACTTCAATCGATAAGAATCCATCTCCACACTTTCTTCCTCGATCACGTGCATAATCTGTGTAATTTCTACATTTTATCAACATACATCTGCGGGTCCTCACCTGCTCCCGACCCACGAAACTCTGGCGGATTCATCCACATAAAGTCATGACTTCGTACTGCTGCTGAATTATTTTCTTGCGGAGGTGAAGCGTTGTCCTGATTATTGGCGGTAACTACCAGGGCTAGCGTCTGAAAAGCTGCCCGAAATTCGGCATGGGATACCGTCTCATGTAACGGATCAATGGGTGGAGGTTGGTTGTTGTTTCCGCGAGCTCGACGTGGAGGCATTTTCTTTCATAAGACCGCACGAATTAATAGCAGAAGGAAACAGTTGTAAACATGATAGACTCTTATAGAAAGAAAGAAACGACTTTTCCTAGAAAGCCCCGCAGCCTCTTGATCATAGGTGTGGCGCGCTACACACTGATGCTCAAGACTCTACGTAACGCGGCTTGACAGACTCCCTAGGACTCTTCACAACCTTAGGCTCTGATACCAAGTTTGTAACACCTCGAAATGTCATCCCGAGATTCCACACGGTGCCCAAGGCTACACGTAGCCTCAAGCTAACCCTTTAAGCCAAAACACTACCCTTGTGTTCAAACACAACAACATACACGCTACGCTAAGGATATATATATAAGTACATATCATATCACCTCGCACATGGCACGGAATATCGTTAGACTGTACATATATGGAATGTCTATACACAAACCAACCCAATAATACACTAGTCTGACATAGCCTCTAGATAGAAAAATCAACGAGCCAATAGGAAAAACCCCCAACTGACTCAATAGACCAAAGGGATCACAAAACAACAGCACTAAAACAAGCATCCTTGTCCTCGAACCATGAGGACTCACCACTGAAGAAACGTAAATGTGACACTCGGATATAACTGTCACGGCTTCAGCTGAGTACCTAAACCTACATCATGGTAAGAATGTAACCCATAGAGAAATATATGGGTTAGGACAAGATACGTACTGAGTATGTGGGGGCGCATGCAAAATATAAATAATATCATAAATTTCATAAAAACATAAATACGGACCATAATGACACACCTGTCTTGAGTGACATTGAATCATGCAACTCATAACATCTTAGATAGGAAATGTAGGAGAAAAACCTCATAAATCATTATAGATCATCATAGGCAACTTGACTTACCACATCAAAACTCAGAGTAACTCAGTATTTCAATAAACATGACTCTTATGGACATGGGAGTTTCCTATAACCGACAACCCCACGTGAGCTACGTGGAATACCAATATTTGAAACCCTCGTTGGCGGGAGCGTCATACTCTTTGCTAGGGAGTACAACCTTAAAACTGCAATAATAACAATTGGGCTCTCTGGCCAATAATATCATCATCAAACAACCCTACGGTGGCACATAGGTTTGGGGAAATACCAAATTTCCCTCTCGGTGCTAAGTACTACTCCCCGACAAGCTCAGAACGCGTTAGGAAATCCACCACAACATCACAAGGGTCTATTATAAAGACCAAATCAAATCTCTTTCTCATTTATCAAATCATATCAATTTTTGTATTCCTAACTCAACACATTTTAGCTCAAAACATTTTAATCTTCCTCAACATCAACAAGGTATCAATGCATTGAACCATAACCGACTCGACATTTGGACAAGGATATGAAGACTCAATACATAATATTTTCAACAATTTAACTCATCAAAACCATCCGAAAAATACCAAGACTCATTGCAACTTCAATATCAACATTTCTCAATTTGCCATCCAACTCTCATTTAAAGGTACTTGAGACATCAACCCATAGTAGGGATATAGAATTTCTAATATCAATTATAAATTCATAATAAGGAAATAGTGGAATGATAGTATAAATCAAGGCTTAACAAATTAAATCATCATACTCTCATAATCAAAAACTTTTTGGACATAATTCCATCTCAACATCATACACATATCGGATGACATAATCCCATAGCTCATGGACAATAACATAAAATATAAATCCATATTTCCAATTCATGGTAAAACATGTAAAATCTCACGTCAATGTAATTCAACAAAATACCGGGCACAAGATCGAAAGGATAATCTTGTTCAAAGCCCCACATACCTAAAAATGGAAGAAGAATATGAACTTCCGTCTCTGGAACTTTATTCACGAAAATCAAGGGTGCTTCTCGAAGCCCTTAACATGATCAACTCGAATCCCAAATCAATTTGAAATTTCTACGGTTCAATCAAGAGACATAGAAGGATGAAATTTGGAGTAGTAGGGTTGGGGTTTGAGACTTAGGAAATTTTGGAGAAAAATGATCTATTGAATGCTTTAAATGGACTTAAATTCATGGTTTACCCGGATAGATTGGAGTGGGAATGACTAAAATACCCTTAAAAAATCAAATAATGTCGAATCTGTCTTTTGGTGGACTGTTTTGATAGGCTGAAGTACATCGACCATAACCTTTTGCTCTGAGGGCCAAATTGGATGAAACCAATTTCATTGGAAAGAGGAATTTCAGAGATTTCTGTTTATCTATAGTATCTCACCCAGATCATTATGTATAAGGAGTTATGATTATTTGAAGTTGACCCTAAAATTCGCCTGGCCTCAGTATTTTTTTCTTGTTCACCACTATTCACGGTTAGATCGGAATGATCATAACTCATCGCTCGAGTGTCCATTTTGGATGATCCACATATCGTTGGAAATCTTAGTCGATGTTCTACGTGATGAAGGGTTGCCTATCTAGAAATTCCGCACTGAAAATTATTAATCACGATAAAGAACAGAATTCAACACATTTTCGTCCGAGATCTTAACGAAATTTTTTTCTCGGGGTATCACAATGCTACCTGGGGGTTCAACTAATTCCGATATACCCACACTCTTACCCATTTAATGATTCAACCACAGTTCATTATTTTAACACTAGTCCTCATGCACACATATACCTCACAATTACCACTTAAACTTTTCATAAATTATCAACCTAGGCTCTTTCACAAATCATATCAAACCTATTAATTCTTTCCCACAAAACATACATCATTAATCTTAAGCTACTATCCTTTTCATCACAAACTACATCAAAAGTTAAAGCCTATAGTCTACAATCAATCATGTACCACTGATAAAACATGCCTCATACTATACTAGTCCATCACATTGGGGAATTTCAGTTAACTACTACCTACAATCACATCTTCTCTATAACATTACTACCACACCTCAAAATCCACTACATACCTTATCATATTAAGTCTACTTGCCCATGCATACATTCTCACTATCACTAAATTCCATAAACACCAATCAGTCTCTACCTATAATATATTGACTAGTCTACTCCTTTCCATTCACAACCTATAACTAATTTCTGTAACCACCATAACTATCCATTCTAGGCTTCTTTCCTAATTTGAATCAATAATAATCATAGCCAAATACTTCCTTCACAAACTATCATTCAATCTATAAATTTTCCTATAACATTAGCCAACCACTATAAAAAGAAAAACTACCCCTCAATCAGAGGGTTATACAACTAAAACTACTTATTTACAAAAAAGTTACCCTCACTCTAACCACTAACCTTATGACTTCATGTCACCAACTTATGGACGATCTCACTACTAATAGGTCATGACACTTTAACATACACTACTACTTGGGTGGAAATACAGTTTCAACATTCTTCCACTCATCATTACCCTTATGCATGACATCTGCAATAATAAATTTGAAAACAAGACTGGATACACTTCGTACCTTAGGCTGAAAAGCACAATTTCATCAAGATAAAGGTATACACTCGAATTAATAGACCTTGAAGCACTAATGGAATCCTCTCAAGTCCCTGTGCTATATCATAACTTTTTAGGTAACTCAATCAGAGAGAACCACATCACTGGGGGAGCTAGATTCTTAGACTTTTATCGCCTCGATAATGAGGCATGGCCCATGAAATTATAACAAGAAAGGAATTTGGATAACTTTCTTATAGGCGATGCTATAGGATGAACTAGAGTATGAAATAATAAGAAACAACTCCTAAATGCCCGGTAGCTTCCTGATTATAAGTGTGGTGCACAACACACCTATAAGTAAGACTCTACTAGACACGACTTCACAGACACCCTAGGACCATAAACCATGCTCTGATACCAAGTTTGTCATGACTCAAGCCGAGGCCCTAGACGAGACGATCATCCCAAACCATGATGGACTAAGCGCCCTTTAACATCTGGCAATCATGCACACCATTCATATTCTATAAAAAAATGTGGAAAAGTTAATAAAATAGAAACATGGTCAATCTCTTAATTCAACTGATCAATACGAAATTAAATTCATACAATTCAAATAATATGACACAAGTCTTCAAAATCTCTAACAATGTGAAAACCAACATCTATCTAAAAACTGGGACAAGACCCCCAGTCGGACCTTGAGACAAAATAAAAAAACAATATCCCATAAACTAGGCTTCCTGAAATAAGGAAGGCTCTTCCATACTCAGCAATCCAGTTGTGGAAGAGCAACCCAAATGAATGAAAGGAACATATACCCGCAATATCGTCTATAAAGAAATTTTTGTTAGAATTATTTTTTACATTATATTTCTTCAGGCAATTCACTGCCCCCGTTTTTGTCTTTTGCAATCGAACGGCCAATTAATTGGCTCTACATCCGAGCAAAAAGGAAATATTTCAGTAGGACAATTTAACCTATCCAATTCAACTACACGCAAGTTTGCATTTTGTTTCTTGTAAAATGCAAATACGTTGAAACCCATCAGCAAAAGAACATCACTATTGTAGAAATCAATCGGACTTGGGTAATTCGTCACCCTCTTGATGTTTTCAGTCTCAACTTCTTGTTCCTTCCTCCAAAAGTGATTTATTCTATTGTCAATGCGCCAAAGCTCTAAAATTCCACTGGGAGACAAACAAATAAATCCCAACTTGTCTTCATATGAAATTAGTTTTTTGAGTGTATAATCTTCATTTCGAGCCACTTGTTCAGGAAGATAAAATCTGGGATACGCTTCTTCTCTATCGTAGTTTAGGACTATTACTTGATCATCAGTTGTCAAAAGATAAATTAAACCACTTGCATTAATAGGTATAAAATGATGCTTGAAAGACGTATCTTCAGAAAGCGAGATCATATTTCCTTGTCGCCATGCATTAGTCTCAGAGTCGAAGATTTCACAACAATAATTGCCAGGTCCCAAATGCCTATATATAAACAAAGTTTTGAATGAAGGAATCTGTTCTAATAACTACAAAGTAAAGAAAATCAATGTATAGATAATTAGACGTACCTAGAACCAAATGGTGGGTCTTTTGACAAACGAATAATCTTGAAATGCAAGGGATTTGATTTAAGTACCACTAAAGAAACTTTGACTGTCGAATACCTCATTTTTGGACTCGGCAACACTTTCCATTCTTGAGTACTAGGTTTGTAAATGTAGTACCTATGATCATTGTACCTTATTGATCTCACACAACACAAAATCCCTTGCTTCGAAGATGCCTCAATTTTTATGTTGCTAAAGTAAATGCTGAAAAATCTATCTTTTGGTTTCAAGGCTTCAACTGGTAGGCGTGACAGTGGATTTTTTCCTGAACAATCCTCCATTGAAACAAACTCCGAAATGTACCTGGAGTCATCTATACCTTGAATGAAGTAACCTGAAATATCATATTATGAATATAGTTCAGAGTTATATTCTAAGTTCAGTCACATTAATTAAAACAAATAAAACAATAACCTGAAATATTGTTGGTTCTACGACAATAACTTTGCATGAAGCTTGATTCATACGTCATCAGTTTCCATGTTTTGCTTATTACTTTGCAGGTATCTAGTGTTTCTAAGGATGTTCGAGTTGATATCTCGAAAGCTACATCAGATGGAAGCTCTGAAGAAGCTATTAGTTGCAGAGACGAATCTGACTTGAAGTTATTCATAGGTAAATGTACGGTAGATTTCTACAAGGATGAGTTTTTGTTGACAGAAAAGAAAGTTTTTTTTTTGGCTAATGTAAAGAAAGATAAGTGAATTCACTAGGTTGTAGTTTAAAAATGTAAGAAAACATACAACTATATTTATAATAGGAGAAGTACTTTGAATACGAACAAAAATATTTTTCTATTATTGTGGAATGAATAGTTTTTCCAAATTATCCTAGACGATAAAAATAGAAAAAATAGGAGAAGTACTTTGAATATGAACAATAGGAGAAGTACTTTGAATATGAACAATAGGAGAAGTACTTTGAATATGAACAAAAATATTTTTCTATTATTGTGGAATGAATAGTTTTTCCAAATTATCCTAGACGATAAAAATAGAAAAAAATAGTAAATTATCCTAGACGATAAAAATAGAAAAAAATAGTAAATTATCCTAGGAGAAGTACTTTGAATATGAACAAAACCATTCTTAAAATTGTTTCTACATCAGATTTTCTCATGATAGGTATCTAATCTACGTATTTATTTCTCTTATATAATATACCTTTTTAATACGAGAAAACCTATCCTTTGAGTGATTAAACAAGTAAAATTTTCATGCACAAACATGAATATGAATCATTTCTATTAACATAAAGTATCATTTCTATTAACATAAAGTATGTACTATTTTTGTTTTACTTATATGATACAATTCTATTTTAAGAGTCAAATGATTTTTATTTAAATTTTTTATTCCGTACGTGCTTTAAATTATAAACTAATGTCGTGACACGTGAGTCGCACGTGAGTCTTATGAAATTATAGTGATTTTAACATTATAGTTAGAACCTTTATTGTAATTAATATCATTGTGATTTATTTAATAAATGTGAAAAAGTATACATGAATGAATTTATTAAAAAATATTTCCCTTTTTCCATGTTAATCATTGAGTGTTGTCATGTCTTCCTCTGTCTATACGAGTCCATACCGTTTATACCTATACCGACGAACATTTATAGTGTAGCTAGGATTGAAAATATTTAAACCACTGATGTTGTATGATAATGTAAATGAAACAATTCTCATGTAATACTTCTTTATAGATTATATTGCGGGTAGATGTCCCTTTCATTCATTTGGGTTGCTGTCACTACCCGAACCGAGGCCATGGCCGCGACGGAAATCCCGAAACATGAAGGCCCAAAAGCCCTCTCAACTTGTAATCATATGCATAAATCATCTAATTATAAAAATGCGGAAGCAAACTGAAAACATAGTCATTTCATTATTTCAACAAAACCGTACGAATATAATTTCAACAAGACCCAAATGCACCTAACACCTGTCAGCGAAATCTCTACTAACTGAAAGAAAACAACATCTGTTTGAAACTAGGACATGGCCCCCGGTCGGACCATAAACTAGAACCAAAAGTAAACATCACATGAAAGAAAGATGCCTTCCAAAATAAGGGAGGCGCACCAACTCTGAATATTTGTCAATGATCTACGGCTTAGTGGGACCCCGGGACTGAGCCTCAGATCCTGAAATATAGGGGGTCAATGTAAAATGTACTGGTATGTGAAACAACCCAAAATAGTCTTTTTTTATACAAAATAGGTGAGAGCATTTTATAATAACAGTGAACACAATTCAAGTAAAAATACATGGGCATATTTTAGTACACTTCAAAACAATTCTTGACTACTCTGACTCACTCTTTGTTATTCTTTTGAGCTAGTCAATACACCCTATAGATCTATAATTGTCACGACCCGAATCGAGGCCCTCGCCGTGACGAGCATCCCAAATCATGAAGGCTCGGGGACCCTTCTATACCTGATAATCATGCACAATATTCATATACAATAAGAAAAATGCAGAAAATAACGGAATCATGGTCATTTCTAGCTTCAACTGAACAATACAAAATGAAACCCATAAACATCTAACAATATCTGACACAGGTCCGCAAAATCTCTAACATTACAAGATCAATCATAAGTCTAGAACAAAACTGGGACAAGGCCCCCATTGGACCCAATACCAAAATAACATAATAATGTTCTAAAGACAAGGCCTTCCAAAATAAAGAAGGCTCACCAACTGCTCACTTCTGTCTGAAAGATTCTACGGTTTAGCAGAAAATTTGGACTGAGCTTCAGACCCTGAAATGTAGGGGTCAGTAGGTAGTTCAAATTGGAAAAGTAGTTCTAAAAAACAAACGAACCGTTAGGTAACCGAACTATCGGTTCTTGCAAGTCACTAATGACTTGGGAAGGCTATGAAGGAGCTCTATGTGAAAATAAGCAAGAACACGACAAATGACCTGAAGGTTCATTACAGGAACGTGTGTTGGGTGTTTGTCTTCTATCATTATGCTATAATCTAAAATCTTGATTTTAGCATTTAAATTTTGTTCATTAAAAAAAATTCTAACAATGGAATGGTGTACTTTCTATCTAGCAAGAAGTATCTAAAGCAAAATAAGATAAATATAACCTTTAAGTAGGGGTGTCAAACGGGCCGGGCCGCCCCGCCCCGCCCCGACCCGATTATCTAACCCGACCCAGTAAGCCCTAGGGCTTTAGGGTTCCAGGTCCCGGGCCGGTTATTTTGTTAAAATGGGCCCGGTTAACCCGGCCCGGTCCAGGCCCGCCGGTTAACCGGCCCGGCCCGGCCCGGAAAATTAAAAAAAAAAAAAAAGTTGGATTTTGGGCCAAACTAGCCGTTGGCCCAACGGCTATATAGCCGTTTTTGGGTCCAAACGGCTAGTTTGGGCCCATTTAGTAAAAAAAAAAAAAACTTTAAAAAATATTTTTTAATCCCCCAAAAAAATCTATAAATACCCTACAACTTCAAATCATTTTTCACACAAATTTTCACTCTCTCAAATCTCATTCTCTCTCAAATCTCAATTCTCAATTCTCAAATATTCAATATATTTAATTTCTTAAAGTGTTCACTTTAATTTTTTAATTTTTCGTTTACAAAGTACGAGCGGAAGTTTCTAAAGTCGCAATCTTCGGATACTTCCAAAATTTGGTATTGTCGTTCCATCTCTTACGTTTAATTTTTATTTATTGTATTAATTGTTTAATATTTAATTTTATTATATTTGTGTATATTGAATATTTTTAGTTTAATTTAATTTATATTATGGATAAATTAAAAAACCTCGCTACTAAAGATGTTAAAAAAATTTGTTCCGGAAGCGGTAGTGGTTGTAAAAAGCGAATTACTAGCGGTAGAGGTAGTTCAAGTAGTAGATATACCCGTGTGCCTTCGCCTCTGGTGCCGCTTGGTACACCTTTTGAGGAAGAAATAGATGTAGGTGCTCACGATATGGATTATGTAGAAGCTTAGGAAAATTACGGTATAGAAGAAGAAAGTTAATTTAGACGAAGATAATGAAAATATTGTTGAAACACCCGCAGTAGGAGATGCTAACGTTAGATCTGAATCAGTTAATCTCCCTTTCCGTCCTCCAGTGCCCCAAAACCTCGTAAAAGAACTAGTATTGCATGGCAATTTTTTGAACGTATATCAGATATTGAGGTGCAGTGCAATATTTTTCAACAAATATATAAGCATAGAAGTGGAGGCAAGCAAGGGGGTACGGGTACGTTAATGAGACATATAGCTGAAGATCACAAAAAAGAGTTAAATATTGCAAAAGGTGGTGGGGATGTTGGTGGGTCAACGCAAACTAGAATGGACCCAGCAACCGGTCAAGTAGCGAAAAAGTATAATAAATTGAGGGACAGGGAAGAAATAGCTAAAATGGTAGTTGTGGGTTGCTTGCCTTTTAGTTTTCCTTTTTCTGATGCCTTTATTCGTTATATACAAGCAATTTATAATCCTATGTTTAATGGTATTCCTAGAACTACTTGTCGGTCTGATATTTATTAGACTTCATTCACAATATTGTTTTTATTTATCAACATTGTTAAAAAATATTCAATGTAGATTGTCCCTAACTTCTGATCTTGGTCGTGCTGTAAATAAAAATGATTATTTAACCGTTACTTGTCATTTGATGGATAGTAATTTCGTGATGCAAAAACGTATTCTTGCTTTTTTATATGATGAAGATCGTAAACATACTGGACAATTTATTGTTGATTCTATTATTAAAATTGCCGGATATTATGGTATAGAAAATAAAATTTTATGTATTGCTTTTGATAATGCTTCTAACAACAAGACTGCTATAACAAAAATAAAATCTACACTATCTCCGCCCTTGACTGAAATTTTTCATATTAAGTGTGCATGTCATATATATAATTTAATTGTAAAAAATGGTCTTTAGTTTTTTGAGCTTTATATTGAAAAAATTTGTCTTGTCGTTGGTTTTATTCAAGGAAATAATCGTAGATCGAGAATTAGAGAATTTAAAGTTAAATGTTAAGAAAATGGACTTACACCGATTTTGATGCCTGAGGAAATTGATACTAGATGGAATTCTACGTATGAATTTTTAAAAACTTGTTATAAATATAGAATTCTTATTACACTAGCTTTTAACCAACATTGCGGTTCATTTGCTGATTCTGCTGATTGCATGCTACATAATTCTGATTGGGTTATAATTAATGATCTTGTTAAATTTTTAGAAAAATTTATGTAGCTACGGTTGAATTTTCCGGTGCTTACTATCCTACTGTTTGTAATATTTTGGCATATATAGCCGATATTTCTAGTTTGCTCCAACAATATAAAAATAAAGAAGGTTATAAAGAAGCTGTTGGCGCCATGTTTATGAAATTTTAAAAATATTTTTTCCCGATTCCCCCTATTTACTTGGTTGGTGCTATGCTAAATTCGTGCATGAAATATAATCATATGTGTCACTTTAGTACTCTTATTTATACTAACTTAGAAATAACTACTAACCATGATTCTGAACAAGTACAACCTGATTTGTGGACGGCTACGGCTGATGCAAAGGATTACATAGAAAAATTATATAATCACTATGCTGATTTATTTGATTCAGCCGTACCTACAAATATCACTCCAACTGTCGCTCCTCATCCTCCCGAGGAGCCATCATCTTCTAAAAGGCCGGAACATAGTGGTTTTTCTGATTCGTTTTATGATTTAAATTGTTGGAACAGTGTTGATGAGAGAACTTACACATCAACTTATCGGGAAGAGCTGAAATATTATCTTCGGACGGCACCAGAGGATCGCAGACGACGGATCAACATGTTGGATTGGTGGAGGAATAATGAATCACAATATCCTGTGCTTTCAAGATTAGATAGAGATATCTTGAATGTTCCAATGTCAACCGTTGCATCAGAGAGCGCCTTCAGTCAGGGACGACAGCAGCTTGTAGACAACCGACACTCATTGGGAAGCAATGCAATGAATGTTCTAGTTTACCTCAGAGATTGGATTAGAGCGGAAAGAAGAAACCAAGGAATGGAACCGGAGCCGAGCGACGAGCTGAAACTTGAAGAAATTATGACTTCACGGGAGAACTCAACAGAATCAAGTCCAATCCATGGTTTTGCCCCCGTTGACTTCGACTATCCTATGCAAGTTCCCATTAATATTAACATGAATGATTTGGAAAAAATGATGCATAATTTATAGATTTTTCATTAATGTAAATTATAAATTTTGGATCATTTTGCAATCAATAAAATTCCCCAAATTCATTCAGTCCTTAGTCGTTGTTTTTTATTTTTTTTTATTTAACGATTTAAAATTTTAAATTGAATTTCTAGTTTTCTACTTTAAATTAAAAACTTACTTCTAATATATTATTAATTTACTACCAAATATTATTAATTTATTATATTAAGTAGCATATGTTTTGTATATTTGTGCATATATCTTCTATAGAAGTGTATATTTAACGTATACATGTGTATATATTTTATAAATTAGTATATAAGTATATCTATACATATTGTAATGTATATATAATGTAGTATATTTTATAAGTAGTAGTATATATACATTGAATGGTGCGTATACACGTGTATATATCTTCTATAGAAGTGTATATTTAATGTATACATGTGTATATGTTTTATAAATTAGTATATAACTATACAAATATATATTGTAATGTATATACATTATAGTATATTTCATTTAAAGTATTACATATACATAGAATAGAGTGAATGGATCTTCTATAGACGTGTATATTTAACGTATACATGTGTATATATTTTATAAATTAGTATATAACTATACAAATATATATTGTAATGTATATATATTGTATATATCTCATTTAAAGTATTACATATACATAGAATAGAGTGTATATATGTGAATAGATCTTCTATAGACGTGTATATTTAACGTATACATTACTTTATGTTTTATAAATTAGTATATATATTGTAGTATATACTTTTTTTAAAGTAGTACATATATATTGAATGGTGCGCATATATGTGTATATATCTTCTATAGACGTATATCTTTAAAGTATACAAGTGTATATGTTTTATAAATTAGTATGTAACTATATATATATACATATTGTTGTATATATATATATGTATATCACTATATTGTAGTATATATTTTATTTAAAGTAGTACATATATATTGAATGGTGCATATATATGTGTATATATCTTCTAAAGTAGTATATATTTAACGTATACATGTGTCTATGTTTTATAAATTAGTATATATATATATTGTAGTGTATATATATATATATTATACTATTATAGCATATGTTTTATTTAAAGTAGTACGTATAGTCATATATAATTATATATTTAATGGTACGTATATATGTGTAATTGTTTATACTTTATATATTTTTTAAAAAATATATATTGTATATTGGAGTGTATATAGTGTATATTGGAGTGTATATAGTGTATATTGGATTATTTATTTATTTTTTAAACGGGTTTGACCGGTTTTTAACCGGGTTTGACCGGGTTTTGGTGGGTTTGACTGGATTGGGTTAAGTGGGCCGGGTTCGGGTGGGTTTTATTTTTTTTACTTTTTGACCCGGCTCGGCCCGGGACGGTTAACGCCAAACCCGGCCCGTAACCGACCCGGAACTCGGGTAAAATAGGAGGGCCGGTTCCGGGTTGGCCCTGCCCGGCCCGTTTGACACTCTTAGACAGAAGTGAGCAGTTGGTGAGCCTTCTTTATTTTGGAAGGTCTTGTCTTTAGAACATTATTATGTTATTTTGGTATTGGGTCCAATGGGGGCCTTGTCCCAGTTTTGCTCTAGACTTATGATTGATCTTGTAATGTTAGAGATTTTGCGGACCTGTGTCAGATATTGTTAGATGTTTATGGGTTTCATTTTGTACTGTTCAGTTGAAGCTAGAAATGAACATGATTCCATTATTTTCTGCATTTTTCTTATTGTATATGAATATTGTGCATGATTATCAGGTATAGAAGGGTCCTCGAGCCTTAATGATTTGGGATGCTCGTCACGGCGAGGGCCTCGATTCGGGTCATGACAATTATAGATCTATAGGGTGTATTGACTAACTCAAAAGAATAACAAAGAGTGAGTCAGAGTAGTCAAGAATTGTTTTGAAGTGTACTAAAATATGCCCATGTATTTTTACTTGCATTGTGTTCACTGTTATTATAAAATGCTCTCACCTATTTTGTATAAAAAAAGACTATTTTGGGTTGTTTCACATACCAGTACATTTTACATTGACCCCCTATATTTCAGGATCTGAGGCTCAGTCCCGGGGTCCCACTAAGCCGTAGATCGTTGACAAATATTCAGAGTTAGTGAGCCTCCCTTATTTTGGAAGGCGTCTTGCTTTCATGTGATGTTTACATTTGGTTCTAGTTTATGATGTTTGTGCTCAGACTTGTTAAATATGTGTGATTGAGTTCAATTAATCAACTGCGCTGATTGGATGCCTGTTGTCCTGCTGTTTTTTGTGGCAAAAAAAAAAATTACAGAATGAACTAGGCAGTAGAACTACTTTGAGAGGGATGAATCATGCTTGCTTAAGGTTCATTCTACAGATATAACTTACAAAGGACTAATTTCCGAATTTAGAAACTACATTCTTCTCGGAATAGACTAAAAAGGATATGTTGTCACATCAACTGGAATGGATCTAGTAATATTTAATTGGAATATTACATACTTACTAGTGTTATATTTGTTAGGGGACCCAAAGCTACAACAGTAACCTTTCCTGGGTATAGACTGGCTTGTTGAACGATAAAGTCATCAGCATTCTATTCAATAGGCTTTCCATCCACGCCATGAACAAAATCAGCAATTCGAAGTTTTGTACCTTTCTTCACATTAAATTAAACAAAGTTAAGAAGAAACACTCATAAGGAAAAAATATTTCTAAGTTTGCTGCCAATTGTTATTAAATTAAAATGATTTATATAAAGTCATATTAATGTAAGTTTTTATTTATATACATAATAAATTATAACACAGTATATACACATCACACAACAAAATCATTAATTAATAATCTCATAATTCAAAATATGCAACAAACTAATAATTTAAACCCAAAAGTAAAATGTAATCAAGTCCAAATGATTTGTTAAGTTTTTACATGCTAGCAAGTTCAAGTCGCGATATCTTGAATAAAAAAAACAGCCCCTATTTATTCCCAATCTTTAATGAAGAAGGGAAGATAAAGGGGGCAAAACATTTTTGCCCTTATTGCTGCCATTATGCCATTAAACGTTTTTTCCTTTTATATGGGTTTAATACCCAAAACATTTTTGGCCTTAATGCAGTCATTAAACCTGATTTTTTAATCCATTCTTTCCTTATTAATAGAAGACCAACAATTAAAACAAAATCACTTTTCTATAAAGTTTTTCCTTACTTTTCAAAAATGATTAATTAATCCGGCATGGTAGGGACCACAAATTTATTAAGTGAGGCTCTCAATTATGATATTAATTCGGTGATGAAAGAATTATCATATAATAGTAAATTATAAATTATTCTACTAAAAATTTGTAATTGCACTCATCGATTCAAAATCTATCATTACATCTTATTTAACTCCCCATGTTAGAAATACCGACACCAATCAATTAAATTAAATTCTCTGAAAAATTTAATTCATTGATTAATTTAATCCTTTATTTATAATGCTTAACTTATTTCACATGACGGATACAAAATTCACCTGAAGGGTTTTCACGTGAAAACTTATAAGCAACCATAAAGGGGTGTCTTCTATCCCAAGTCCGAGACATAGTTCTATCAACTAATTAATATTCCACTAAGCGATTCGTCATCAACCAACCTATCCTGATTATGTTGACTCGCAAAAGAGTCTCAGCTTTTAATAGATTAAAATGATAAGACAAACCGCATAGATCATAATAATAATATCAAGATTATGAGTATAAGTACATGTAATGGTCTAGAGAAATAGTTTATTAATATTCAGAACATAAACGAATATCTCTAATTGGTTCGTTCAATACATACGAAATGTACTAGCACAAGAAGTCGGGATACTACCACTCCCATAATTAAGACCAAATTATATTTAATCTCGTGCTACAATCATCAAGATGTTTGTCCTACCTCATCTTTGATTGTGAACGTTAATTTATTACTTATAAGAACCAACAATTTTAATCTTTCGTGCATGAGTTAGAATACTCCATACACAAAATTGTCTACTATATAAGCAAAGGACACACATGTTAACACAATGATCTATTCAAACAAAAATTTTATTAATATAATAAATAGTCTTTACATGAGATGAAAATATAATACTATAACACATATTACATGGTTAATAGTATATCCTAACAGGTGGGACATAAGATGAAGATACGATACAATCATGAAGTACATCATATATCAAGTGTCTGGATCATAAGTAGAGAGACTCTCTGGCATAAACACAACATAGTATGAGTCCTTAGGATAGACCATAGTGAGAAACATGAGTGCTTACATCACAAGTCGTATAACATAAGTTTGGAATTCATGAAGTCTAGGATTGAGACGGGGACTTCTACTTGAAGCTATCACTTCTTATTTCAGAGTTGATATAGTCATGAGTTCGCACAACTTTATCATTTTGGCTAATCCCTACCTAAAATGAACTAGTAACATACGAAGGCATAGTTCCATAGAACCAAGCATAATTTGGGACACAAATTTATGGTTCACGAGCAACATAACATAGAGCTTGGATACTTGGAATATTGGATCACCGAAGGACATTATTGCTTCTAGTTTAGGGGTCGGGACATGACATGAGTTACATAGAGAGCTCAAACCTTAGACATAGGCAGGACTTGAATACATAAGACATTGGTAGATGTCCATTCTAATTGAAGTAGGAGGAGCTTGCTTGAATAAGAGTTGATTTATCATGATTCTTACTTGAATTTGAAACCACAAGAAAATTTGGGAACTACTTTAATCCGTCATCTCTCCCTTAGATCAAAGTCACACTCCTAAACTTGAGAATATAACCCCTTATCAAATCCATACCCACCACTCTCAACACAAAGGGGTATCACTATGCACATAAACGCTAGATTCCCCTTAATGATTTTAATGTAAAGACACTAGATTCTTTCTAGGACATTCCCTTTCGAGACACTAATCATAGCTTTGTCTAACCCCCAAAGTCATTGACTTATGACTAACATTATCATGGGTATGGGCCTCCATGCTTCTAAACACCTAACACTACATCTTCAACTCCTTAAAATAGCATAACACCTCTAATCACATAACTCAAAAAATAACAACATTTGTAAAACTATATCAAAGGCGCATATTGTCTTCTTATTTTTCTTCAATTCAACTATAATGAGCACCATGCAACATCTCCCCAAACTTCTCCGTACTACAAAACTCAAGAATGTGAACTAGGTATACAAGAATCTTATACATATATAAACCTTATCTAACAACATGCTTGTAACACCCCGAAATATCATCCCGAGATGCCACACGGTGCCCAAGGCTACACGTAGCCTCAAGCTAACCCTTTAAGCCAAAACACTACCCTTGGGTTCCATCACAACAGCATACACGCTACGCTAAGGATATATATATAAGTACATATCATATCACCTCGCACATGGCACGGAATATCGTTACACTATACATAAATGGAATGTCTATACACAAACCAACCCAACAATACACTAGTCTGACATAGCTTTTATAAAGCAAAATCAACGAGCCATTGGGAAAAACCCCCAACTGACTCAACAATACACTTGGTCCTCGAACCATGAGGACTCGCCACTGAAGAAACGTAGATGTGACACTCGGATATAACTATCGCGGCTGCGGCTGAGTGCCTAAACCTACATCATGGTAAGAATGTAGCCCATAGAGAAATATGTGGGTCAGCACAAGATGCATACTGAGTATGTGGGGGCGCATGAAAAATATAAATAATATCATAAATTTCGTAAAAACATACATACGGACCATAATGACACACCTGGCTTAAGTGACATTGAATCATGCAACTCATTACATCTTAGATAGGAAATGTAGGAGAAAAACCTCATAAATCATTATAGATCATGATAGGCAACTTGACTTACCACATCAAAACTTAGAGTGACTCGGTATTTCAATAAACATGACTCTTATGGATAGGGGAGTTTCCTATAATCGACAACCCCACGTGAGCTATGTGGAATACCAACATTTGAAACCCCCATTGGAGGGAGCGTCATACTCTTTGCCAGGGAGTACGACCTTAAAACAACAATAATCACAATCGGGCTCTCTGGCTAATAATATCATCATCAAACAAACCTACGGTGGCACATAGGTTTGGGGAAATACCAAATTTCCCTCTCGGTGCTAAGTACTACTCCCCGACAAGCTCAGAACGCTTTAAAAAATCAACCACAACATCACAAGGGTCTATCATAAAGACCAAATCAAATCTCTTTCTCATTTATCAAATCATATCAATTTGTGGATTCCTAACTCAACACATTTTAGCTCAAAATATTTTAATCTTTGTCAACATCAACATGGTATCAATGCATTGAACCATAACCAATTTGACATTTGGATAAGGATATGAAGACTCAATACATAATTTTTTCAACAATTTAACTCATCAAAACTATCCGAAAAATACCAAGACTCATTGCAACATCAATATCAACATTTCTCAATTTGCCATCCAACTCTCATTTAAAGGTACTTGAGACATCAACCCATAGTAGGGATATAGAATTTCCAATATCAATTATAAATTCATAATAAGGAAATAGTGGAATGATAGTATAAATCAAGGCTTAACAAATTAAATCATCATACTCTCATAATCAAATACTTTTTGGACATAATTCCATCTCAACATCATACACATATCGGATGACATAATCCCTAGCTCATGGACAATAATATAAAATATAAAACCATATTTTCAATTCATGGTAAAACATGTAAAATCTCATGTCAATGTAATTCAACAAAAATACCAGGCACAAGATCGAAAGGATAATCTTGTTCAAAGCCCCACATACCTAAAAATGGAAGATGAATATGAACTTCCAACTCCAAAACTTTATTCACGAAAATAAAGGGTGCTTCTCGAAGCCCTTAACATGATCAACTCGAATCCCAAATCAATTTGAAATTTCTACGTTCAATCAAGAGACATAGAAGGATGAAATTTAGAGTAGTAGGGTTGGGGTTTGAGCCTTAGGAAATTTTGGAGGAAAATGAGCTATTGAATGCTCTTAATGGACATAAATTCATGGTTTACCCGGATGGATTGGAGTGGAAATGACCAAATACCCTTAAAAAATCAAATAATGTTGAATCTGTCCTTTGGTGGAATGTTTTGATAGGCTTCAGTAGATCGACCATAACTTTTTTCTCCGATGGCCAAATTGGATGAAACCAATTTCATTGGAATGAGGATTTTCAGATCTTTCTGTTTATATATAGTAGCTCACCCAGATCATTATGTACAAGGATTTATGATCATTTAAAGTTGACCCTAAAATTCCCCTGGCCTCAGTATTTTTTTTCCTGCACATTTACTGTTCACCACTATTCACGGTTAGATCGGAATGATCATAACTCATCGCTCGAGTGTCCGTTTTGGATGATCCACATATCGTTGGAAATCTTATTCGATGCTCTACGCGATGGCGGGTCGCCTATCCAGAAATTCCACACAAAAAAAATTATTAATCACGATACAGAACATAATTCAACACATTTTCGTTCGAGATCTTAACGGAATTTTTTTTTTGGGGGCATCACATCATCTCCCCCTTGGAAACATTCGTCCTCAAATGTTGATAGGTAGGTCAAGAATACTATGAAAATGAGTATATAGAGAAAAATCATCTTGCCCAAGCATATACTCCATTCTAGATTTTTTTGAATATCGTAGAAAACACACAAACCAAGATAAACATAGCAATAAGGATTAAATCAAAAGAGAACGATACCTTTGACATGATCAGGATTCGTAGGAAAAAGGTGGGGATATTTGGCGCAGATATCCACTTCGGCTTCCCAAGTAGCACTCTCCATAGATTGATTTTGCCAAAGCACTTTAACCAAAGGAACTTCCTTGTTTCTTAGCCTACGAACTTGAAAGGCAAAAACCTCAACCGGAATCTCTTCATATGAAAGACTATCTTGAATACCCGAGCTTTCGAAAGGATCAATCACAAAAGAATCACCAATATACTTCTTAAGCATAGAAACATGGAAAACCGGATGGACGTTAGATAACTCCGCGGGCAATTCAACCTTATACGCTACCCTCCCAATGCGATCCACAATCTTATAGGGGCTAATATAACGGGGACTTAGTTTCCCTTTCTTCCCAAATCTCTTCACCCCTTTCATGGGTGAAACTTTAAAGTACACTAAATCACCAATATCAAATTCAAGGTCTTTCCTCCTTACATGTGCGTATGATTTTTGACGACATTGGGCGGTTTTCAACCTTTCCCGAATTAACTTAACCTTCTTCATGGCCTCGAACACCGCATCCGATCCAGTCGCGGAAGCCTCACCAACTTCAAACCAACCAATGGGTGATCTACACCTTCTACCATACAAAGCTTCAAACGGGGCCATTCCAATAGTAGCATGAAAACTGTTATTGTAAGCAAACTCCATTAATTCTAAGTGATCATCCCAACTACCTTTAAAATCAAGCACACAAGCCCTCAACATATCTTCTAAAGTATGAATGGTCCGCTCGGCCTGACCATCTGTTTGCGGATGGAAAGCAGATCTTAAATGAATTTGGGTACCGAGACCCTTCTGGAAAGATTTCCAAAACTTAGAGGTAAACTGAGTACCTCTGTCAGAAATAATAGCCAAAGAGATTCCATGAAGTCTGACGAGTTCCCTAATATATATTCTAGCATAATCTTCAGATGTATACGATGAATGCACAGGCAAGAAATGAGCTGATTTCGTCAGCCGATCTACGACAACCCAAATTGAATCATATGACGACGAGAAGGAGGCAAACCAACTATGAAGTACATGTTCATTTCTTCCCACTTCTAAGTAGGAATGCTAAACTCTTACATTATGCCACTGGGTTTTTGATGCTCTATTTTAACCTGTTGACATGTGGAACACTTCGCCACAAATTCTTCTATGTTCCTCTTTATACCGTTCCACCAATTAATTTTCCACAAATCATGGTACATCTTGGTAGCACCAGGATGGATGGAGTATCGCGTACCATGCGCTTCTTCCATAATCCTCTGCTTCAAGTTATCAACATCAGGAACACATATTCTTTCTCGGAGTCTCAAAACGCCATCTCCCCCTTGGGAGAAAACCTCCACCTTTTGGTCTTTAACTGACTCTTTTAACCTGACCAAGGTAGGATCCCTGTCTTGTTTTTCCTTCACTTCCGAAACTAAAGAGGATTCGGAACCACGTTGCACTTCTATACTACCCTCAGCATCACCAAACAACCTAACCCCCAATCTAGCCAAACGATGTACCTCACGGGCCAACTCCTTCTTACCAATCTCCACATGTGCTATGCTACCCATGGACTTCCGACTAAGGGCATCTACTACTACATTGGCCTTGCCCGGATGATATAGCATGCTTATATCATAATCTTTCAATAGTTCTAACCATCGTCTCTGCCTAAGATTCAACTTTTTTTGGGTGAATACATACTGCAAGCTCTTATGGTCCGTGAAGACGTCGACATGGACACCATATAAATAATGTCTCCAGATTTTCAAAGCAAAAACCACGGCAGCTAATTCAAGGTCATGGGTAGGATAATTCTTCTTGTGAGGCTTTAGCTGCCTGGAAGCATAAGCTATAACCTTGCCCTTTTGCATCAATACACAACCCAAACCAACTCTGGAAGCATCACAATACACCACAAAACCATCAACACCGTCAGGCAAAGTCAACACAGGGGCTGAAGTGAGTCGAGTCTTCAACTCCTGAAAACACTTCTCGCAAGATTCGGACCACAGGAACTTTACTTTCTTTTGGGTCAAACGGGTTATAGGAGACGTAATAGATGAAAACCCTTCAAAAAAATGACGATAATAACCAGCTAGACCCAAGAAACTTCGGATATTAGAAAGAGAAATAGGTCTAGGCCAACTCTTTATAGCCTCTATCTTTTGAGGATCAACTCTAATACCTTCGGAAGAAACAACATGACCCAAGAAGGCTACAGAGTTCAGCCAGAACTTACACTTACTAAACCTAGCATACAACCGATAAGTTCGAAGAGTTTCCAGCATGATTCGGAGATGATCCACATGATCACCCTCACTTCGGGAGTAAATAAGAATATCATCAAGGAACACTATTACAAGTAAATCCAGATATGGTCGGAATACACGGTTCATAAGATCCATAAAAGCCGTTGGAGCATTAGTTAACCCAAAAGACATCACTAGAAATTCAAAATGATTGTAACGGGTTCGCAAGACTGTCTTGGGGATAGCACATTGCCTAACCTTAAGTTGGTGATAACCGGATCTGAGGTGTATCTTTGAAAAGTAGCTCGCACCTTGCAATTGATCAAATAAATCATCAATTCGAGGAAGCGAATATTTATTCTTGATAGTAATCCTATTAAGCTGTCGGTAATCAATACACATCCGTAAAGAACCATCTTTCTTACGCATAAATAGTACAGGTGCACCGCACGGGGACACACTAGGTCTAATAAAGCTTTTGTCTAAAACATCTTTCAATTGCTCTTTCAACTCTTTAAGTTCCGCGGGAGCCATGCAATACGGAGGAATGGAAATAGGTTGAGTATCGGGTAGAAGGTCAATCCCGAACTCTATCTCTCTATCAAGAGGTACTCCAGGGAGATCTTCTGGAAAGATATCAAGAAACTCATTAACAACATTAATTGACTGAATGGTCGGGGTTTCAGACTTAGTGTCTTTAACCTGAACCAAATGGTGGTTGCAATCCTTGGAAATCAACTTCCTAGCTTTGAGATAGGATATGAAACGACCCTTAGGAATCACAGAACTCCTGGACCATTCGAGGATAGGTTCATTAGGAAACTAAAACTTGACCACACGGGCACGACAATCAATAGACGCATAGCATGAGTGAAGCCAATCCATACCCATAATGATATCAAAGTCAACCATATCTAGCTCAATCAAATCAGCATATATAACCTGATGAAAGACAGTAATGGGACATATCTTATATACTCGCTTAACAATGACAGACTCTCCTACCGTAGCATAAACCGCTAGAAGTACTAGATGAAGCACCTTGAGGAGGAACTGGACGGGTTGCGGGAGGCGGGGCACTGGTAACCTGACTCTGGGGACGGGCATCACGACTCTGTTGTCTGGCATACGGGGAGTCTCTAAGTATGTGGCCCAACTTTCCACAACCAAAACAGCCCCGCTGCCCCCTATAACACTCCCCAAAATGTTTTTTACCACACTTAGTACACGAAGGAGGATAAGGCCGGTTTCTTACACTGTTCTGAGACCTGGAAGGTACCGACCTATTCCTGAGCTCCTGCCTACCCCGATATACGGGAGAACTAGCTGAATAAGGTGCAGGTATACATGGACGTCTCTGAAACTGAGGGCGACTCCCTCCGGAGTATCTAGTCTGACCAGACCCCTGTTGCTCCGATTTGACTCTCTTAATCCCTCTTATTCTTGATCTTTCCTTTATCTTGTCTGACTGAATCGGTTGGGTGTGAATCATTAACCTAGGAAGATCAATCTCCCAGTTGATCATACCAGATCTACAATCTTTCACCACATAACTCGACACATCAGTTAGCAACTTGCTCATACTAGTCCTCGAGTCATCCATCATATTGGGAGCGTACTTCGATAGCTCATTAAACATAAGACAATACTCCTTAACCGACATGGAGCCTTGTCTCAAATTCATAAATTCCTCTATCTTAGATTCCCGTAACTCAAGAGGAAAGAATTTATCCAAGAAAGTATCTTGGAACAATTGCCAAGTCAACGGAGAGGTATCTTCCTCTCTACCCTTATTCCATATCTGCACCCAGTCATAGGAAACATACTTCAATCGATAAGAATCCATCTCCACACTTTCTTCCTCGATCACGTGCATAATTTGTGTAATTTCTACATTTTATCAACATACATCTGTGGGTCCTCACCTGCTCTCGACCCATGAAACTCTGGTGATTCATCCGCATAAAGTCACGACTTCGTGCTGCTGCTGAATTATTTTCTTGTGGAGGTGAAGCATTGGCCTGATTATTGGCGGTAACTGCCTAGGCTAGCGTCTGAAAAGCTGCCCGAAATTCGGCATGGGATACCGTCTCATGTAACGGATCAATGGGTTGAGGTTGGTTGTTGTTTCCGAGAGCTCGATGTGGAGGCATTTTCTATCATAAGAATGCACGAATTAATAGCAGAAGGAAACAGTTGTAAGCATGATAGACTCTTATAGAAAGAAAGAAACGACTTTTCCTAGAAAGCCCCGCAGCCTCTTGATCATAGGTGTGGCGCGCTACACACCGATGCTCAAGACTCTACGTAACGCGGCTGTCAGACTCCCTAGGACTCTTCACAACCTTAGGCCCTGATACCAAGTATGTAACACCTCAAAATATCATCCCGAGATGCCACACGGTGCCCAAGGCAACACGTAGCCTCAAGCTAACCCTTTAAGCCAAAACACTACCCTTGGGTTCAAACACAATAACATACACGCTACGCTAAGGATATATATATAAGTACATATCATATCACCTCGCACATGGCACGGAATATCGTTAGTCTGTACATATATGGAATGTCTATACACAAACCAACCCAATAATACACTAGTCTGACATAGCCTCTATATAGCAAAATCAACGAGCCAATAGGAAAAATCCCCAACTGACTCAATAGCCCAAAGGGATCACAAAACAACAGCACTAAAACAAGCATCTTGGTCCTCGAACCATGAGGACTCACCACTGAAGAAACGTAGATGTGACACTCGGATATAACTATCACGGCTTCAGCTGAGTACCTAAACCTACATCATGGTAAGAATGTAACCCATAGAGAAATATGTGGGTTAGGACAAGATACGTACTGAGTATGTGGGGGCGCATGCAAAATATAAATAATATCATAAATTTCATAAAAACGTACATACGGACCATAATGACACACCTGGCTTGAGTGACATTGAATCATGCAACTCATAACATCTTAGATAGGAAATGTAGGAGAAAAACTTCATAAATCATTATAGAGCATCATAGGCAACTTGACTTACCACATCAAAACTCAGAGTGACTCGGTATTTCAATAAACATGACTCTTATGGACATGGGAGTTTCCTATAACCGAAAACCCCACATGAGCTACGTGGAATACCAATATTTGAAACCCTCGTTGGCGGGAGCGTCATACTCTTTGCCAGGGAGTACGACCTTAAAACTGCAATAATCACAATCGGGCTCTCTGGCCAATAATATCATCATCAAACAACCCTACAGTGGCACATAGGTTTGGGGAAATACCAAATTTCCCTCTCGGTGCTAAGTACTACTCCCCGACAAGCTCAGAACGCGTTAGGAAATCCACCACAACATCACAAAGGTCTATCATAAAGACAAAATCAAATCTCTTTCTCATTTATCAAATCATATCAATTTTTGTATTCCTAACTCAACACATTTTAGCTCAAAACATTTTAATCTTCCTCAACATCAACAAGGTATCAATGTATTGAACCATAACCGACTCGACATTTGGACAAGGATATGAAGACTCAATACATAATATTTTCAACAATTTAACTCATCAAAACCATCCGAAAAATACCAAGACTCATTGCAACTTCAATATCAACATTTCTCAATTTGCCATGCAACTCTCATTTAAAGGTACTTGAGACATCAACCCATAGTAGGGATATAGAATTTCTAATATCAATTATAAATTCATAATAAGGAAATAGTGGAATGATAGTATAAATCAAGGCTTAACATATTAAATCATCATACTCTCATAATCAAAAACTTTTTGGACATAATTCCATCTCAACATCATACACATATCGGATGATATAATCCCATAGCTCATGGATAATAATATAAAATATAAATCCATATTTCCAATTCATGGTAAAACATGTTAAATCTCACGTCAATGTAATTCAACAAAATACCGAGCACAAGATCGAAAGGATAATCTTGTTCAAAGCCCCACATACCTAAAAATGGAAGATGAATATGAACTTCCGTCTCCGGAACTTTATTCACGAAAATCTAGGGTGCTTCTCGAAGCCCTTAACATGATCAACTCGAATCCCAAATCAATTTGAAATTTCTACGGTTCAATCAAGAGACATAGAAGGATGAAATTTGGAGTAGTAGGGTTGGGGCTTGAGACTTAGGAAATTTTGGAGAAAAATGAGCTATTGAATGCTTTTAATGGACTTAAATTCATGGTTTACTCGGATGGATTGGAGTGGGAATGACTAAAATACCCTTAAAAAATAAAATAATGTCGAATCTGTCCTTTGGTGGACAATTTTGATGGGCTGAAGTACATCGACCATAACCTTTTGCTCCGATGGCCAAATTGGATGAAACCAATTTCATTGGAAAGAGGATTTTCAGAGATTTCTGTTTATCTATAGTATCTCACCCAGATCATTATGTACAAGGAGTTATGATTATTTGAAGTTGACCCTAAAATTCGCCTGGCCTCAGTATTTTTTTCTTGTTCACCACTATTCACGGTTAGATCGGAATGATCATAACTCATCGCTCGAGTGTCCGTTTTGGATGATCCACATATCGTTGGAAATCTTAGTCGATGTTCTACGTGATGAAGGGTTGCCTATCTAGAAATTCCGCACTGAAAATTATTAATCACGATAAAGAACAAAATTCAACACATTTTCGTCCGAGATCTTAACGAAATTTTTTTCTCGGGGTATCACAATGCTACCTGGGGGTTCAACTTATTCCGATATACCCACAATCTTACCCATTTAATGATTCAACCACAGTTCATTATTTTAACACTAGTCCTCATGCACACATATACCTCATAATTACCACTTAAACTTTTCATAAATTATCAACCTAGGCTCTTTCACAAATCATATCAAACCTATTAATTCTTTCCCACAAAACATACATCATTAATCTTAAGCTACTATCCTTTTCATCACAAACTATATCAAAAGTTAAAGCCTATAGTCTACAATCAATCATGTACCACCGATAAAACATGTCTCATACTATACTAGTCCATCACATTGGGGAATTTCAGTTAACTACTACCTACAATCACATCTTCTCTATAACATTACTACCACACCTCAAAATCCACTACATACCTTATCATATTAAGTCTACTTTCCCATGCATACATTCCCACTATCACTAAATTCCATAAACACCAATCAGTCTCTACCTATAATATATTGACTAGTCTACTCCTTTCCATTCACAACCTATAACTAATTTCTGTAACCACCATAACTATCCATTCTAGGCTTCTTTCCTAATTTGAATCAATAATAATCATAGACAAATACTTCCTTCACAAACTATCATTCAATCTATAAATTTTCCTATAACATTAGCCAACCACTATAAAAAGAAAAACTACCCCTCAATCAGAGGGTTATACAACTAAAACTACTTATTTACAAAAAAGTCACCCTCACTCTAACCACTAACCTTATGACTTCATGTCACCAACTTATGGACGATCTCACTACTAATAGGTCATGACACTTTAACATACACTACTACTTGGGTGGAAATACAGTTCCAACATTCTTCCACTCATCATTACCCTTATGCATGACATCTGCAATAATAAATTTGAATAGGAGACTTGATACACTTCGTACCTTAGGCTGAAAAGCATAATTTCATCAAGATAAAGGTATACACTCGAATTAATAGACCTTGAAGCACTAATGGAATCCTCTCAAGTCCCTGTGCTATATCATAACTTTTTAGGTAACTCAATCAGAGAGAACCACATCACTGGGGGAGCTAGATTCTTAGACTTATATCGCCTCGATAATGAGGCATGGCCCATGAAATTATAACAAGAAAGGAATTTGGATAACTTTCTTATAGGCGATGCTATTGGATGAACTAGAGTATGAAATAATAAGAAACAACTCCTCAATGCCCGATAGCTTCCTGATTATAAGTGTGGTGCACAACACACCTATAAGTAAGACTCTACTAGACACGACTTCACAGACACCCTAGGACCATAAACCATGCTCTGATACCAAGTTTGTCATGACTCAAGCCGAGGCCCTGGACGAGACGATCATCCCAAACCATGATGGACTAAGCGCCCTTTAACATCTGGCAATCATGCACACCATTCATATTCTATAAAAAATGCGGAAAAGTTAATAAAATAGAAACATGGTCAATCACTTAATTCAACTGATCAATACGAAATTAAATTCATACAATTCAAATAATATGACACAAGTCTTCAAAATCTCTAACAATATGAAAACCAACATCTATCTAAAAACTGGGACAAGACCCCCAGTCGGACCTTGAGATAAAATAAAAAAACAATATCCCATAAACTAGGCTTCCTGAAATAAGGAAGGCTCACCAGCTACAAACTTCTGACAAAACAACTCTACTGCTTAGCGGGACCCCAGGAATGTGCCTCAGATCCTGAAATATAGAGGGTTAATACATATATACTGGTGCGTAGAGCAATCCAAAATAATGTGATTTTATATAACATAAGTGATAGCATTTCATAAAACGTTATACATGAAATAATTTAAAAATACATGGGCAGTTTCAAATGACTTTAAAACAATTTTGTAGTTGTAACTTCTTTCTTAGTTTTACTTCTGAGTTAGGTGGTATACCTTACAAGTCTGATATTCCACAGGATATATGGAATCCTCCCTTGACTCGGCGTCCAAGCCTCTAACCCAAGTTTTTCATAAAGGTTGGAGTTACTGATTCAAATATGCCACAGGGCACTAGGCCAATGTATAATCCCTTTTTGGGGACAAAATAACCCATATCGGCAAAACACAGTTTCTAGCAATGAGCCCTTACACTCAAACGCCTTCTTTGGGTAACCAACTAACATCTCTTAAGCCCATTTTTAATATTTTAAAACATGCATCTTTCTAAACTCAAATTCAAAAAATCTGAGTGAAAGCTGAATTCTATTCTATTCTGAGTCTGTTATGGCATTACCTATTTTGGTATCATCATACCAAGACTTGCAAGTCATATGTCTAAGACATCTAGTATCATGTTACAGTCCTTTCATTTTACCAAATTGTTTGGACCACCAAATTATTCAAATTGTACAAGAGAATTTGTTTATCGAAGTACATGAAAACTTATGCAAAGATTGTCTTTATAAATTCTTAAACATGTGATGGTCATTTACTTCGTAGGAAACCATGCAATTATTTCACTAATTATTGTTAATATTTATAAAAAATATAACACCCCCGCTTCAGTTTATAACCAATATCAAGCCTTAAACAATAGTAAAAAACGTTTATGCCATGCTTCTAAATATGAATTTTAATAATTCATAATGCATGAAAATCAAGTGATGTCATAACAAGAGAGGGAGTTTAGATATTCATGCTTTCAATTAAAATTTCAAAATGAAAACACATATATAAATATATACGAGCAAATTCAATTTTAGGAGTAGGTATCAAGACCAAAACATTATCATCAAAAGGGTTCACAATGCATATTTTTTAATGTAAATTCAAAACCATTAATAAGTATATGATTTCGTACTTTAAACCTTACTTAGAACGATTTCAACATTCCCATGTAGTTTAGGAAAACCCCACGTACCTTATGCTCCCTAGTTAAAGAATATAACCCTAATCCTTACACTTTTCTTGGGAAATCTTGGATTGAAAGGCTTAAATTCTTGCCTTGAAGGAAATCCTAATTTCTCCTTGTTCTTGAGAGTGGAGAGGGTTTTGAGATGTTAAAAACTGATAGAAGATTGATTATAACGCTTAGTGTATGATTTAAACTCGCGGGGGAGGTTTTTGGATTGAGTAAAAGACCAAAATACCCCTAAAGAAACCAAAGAAAATTGCAGAAATTCTTCAGCTGACGACCAAGGTTGATGTCCCATCACTTAGGTGACGACTCTTCACCTAAGTCGTCACTTTCAGGCTGGAATTTTCCCCTTACTGTCCTAGGCTGATGACTAGAGCTGATGGGTAGTCACTTAGTTGATGGATCGTTAGCTTAGTCGTCACCTAAGTGGTGGCTTATCAGCATAGTCGTCACTTAGTTGACAGACAGATACTTTGAAGTAAAATGAGAATAACTTTCTACTCCGATATCGGATTAAGGTGAAAGTAGTTGCGTAGGAACGACAGTTTGCATTCTATCTCGAAAAATGCGGGGTGTTGAATTTTTTTTTCTTTTTTCAAAAAACTCAACTGTGATTTACAAATCATTGATTGAGTTCGTAGTTTGATAAGTTTGAGTTACCATTATTTGATGAAGAATCATTTTATCCTAGAAGGATATTTTTCATTAACCTCAGGTACTAGAGGAGAATAAATTCCTTAAGGTCAGTGGACTTGATTCTTTCATTTCTTCATCTTTTTCTTGACTGTTTTGTTATTTACCAGAACATAGTTTGAACTTCATTTTAATAGTTCATAAATTGTTTGAACTTGTTTTTGAAGTTCTTGAAACTTCATTTTGGTAGTTCATAAGTTGTTGGAACTTGTGTTTTTAGTTCTTATTGTTAATATAGGTTTTGTACCCAGATTACAACACTAATTTATTGCTCTTTTTTTAATTCTCTGCTTCTATGTAGCTCTATAGGCACTTGCGTCCATGCATGCAGGTTACGTTAGCATACTTTGGATTCTTTAGGTGTGGAACAGAGGTAAACTATATATGCTACTAGGCTAATTTCGATATTTCATACTTGATGAGAACGTTAGATTTTTAAAAAATAATTGTTTTCAATAAATTGAACTTCGATACCCTATTTCACTATTTTTCAAATCAAGGATCAAAATAAGATATAAAAGCCCCGAACTCGAACCAACCATGCTACTAATCTAAAATCGATACTCTAGATCTGTTGGTGCAGTTCAAATTGTCATCTGGCACTCGAATCATGAAATGTTGACCAAACTCAACCATTGACTCTTAAGGACTCAAAATAACCTCAAACTTAACCAATTATTTCCGATCGCGTTGAAAACCATGCCAACCATTCCCAAACCCCCAAATCATCATGCAATAGCCACAGAGAAGGGTAAAATGATCAAAACACATAAAAATAGAAAATCATGGAAATCAAGTTATTACATTAAATTACTGGAACAATATAAGTACAACTATCATTCACACACAGGATTAATTTAGAACCTTGAGACATTGAATTTAAATTGTCATAGCAGTTGGACGTTGTTACCTATAGTAAACCATATACTATTATAGTACTCATGGATTTGGAAGTTTCTTTTGCGTGAAAAATTGTAATGCATTTTAAATTACCTAAAAAGAGATTTTTACAGGCTATCGTTTCATTTAACAAGCCATGAAATTTAAAAGGTTTAACACCCCACATTTTTGGGCTAAAATTTGAACCGTCCTTCCTATCTGTATAGGCCCGAACCCAATGATTTTTATTTAAATATAAGTGTGAATATCAATTTCTTGAACAATTATTTTGGGGGGGAAACATCTTTGAAGATGGATTGAGGCCGTAGAAATCTCCTATCTCAAAGTTGATTTGAGAACTTTCCTACCGATTGAGTTTTAGTACACGTTCTTACTTAGGTCAACTTCCAACGACCTTTACTCCTAGAATAGAATGTGTTAGGTGGATTGATATATATTCAAAATTAAAGTTCTTTGAGTCTTCTTTCCAATGCATCTCACCACTCATCAATCTGAGTTCAGAGTAAAAAGTTATGGACGTTTTAGTGAAATGTTGTTTAGGGTGCGTGATTGGCCTTGTGATACGAAACCCCCCTCACCCCCGCACCCTTAAATTCATCCTAACTAGTAGAAATCTCCCAAATCCCTCATTCTACTCCTCCCAAGAACTTCAAGAAGAATTTTCCAATTCCAAGGCTTGTATAGATCCATTAAAGGTTATATGGAGGAACCAAAGGGTCGAGAAAGCTACTTGGGAATCGGAGGACATGAAAGCTAGATATCCCTTCCTATTTCTATCTTCGAACGAGGTTGCTTGAGATATGAATCCTATATTTTCTCTATATCTATTTGATTTCATTCATTAGTTCCTTAAATGTTCTTTATTGCATCGTTCTAAAAGTGGCCTAAGTCTCATTTGGGGACGAATGATCCCAAGGTGGGGATGATGTAACACCCCAAAAACTTTAGAACCTCTATGAACCAAACATTGCATAGAATGCAAGTACACTTGAAAACAAATTCCATGCCTTTGTATCATTGGAAGTGACTTATACATGTATTAAGTGCTCAAGTAACTCAAAACTCTTGGCGAAGTCAAAACCTCCCTTACCAAAACCTATGTTTTACCGACATAGGGATGTTCTACCTTAATTGGATGATGAATAGTGTCCTTAACATGAGGATACTATGGTGGCTCTAGTATATTTTTTATTTTTGCCTAGTCTCAGTACGAGCAGCAAACATTGACTGAGGCCCCACGGTTTGGAGATTACCTACCCATATAGATTGTGGATTACTAGATGACGGTGAAAAGCTACATAGTTTAGGATTAAATTTTAATGGTTATGTCTTTATGCCCCATGTCCCCGATCCCCTACTTTATTATTATTATGGATGTTTAAATGAGTTATGACTTGATTTATAAGATATTTATTTCCCTTTCCCTGAGTTGCATGTTAGTGCTCGTCGTATTGACCGTCCCCAGATGCTTCATTGAATCATTATGTAGGTTTGGAGGCACTTTCCCGTGGTTCTTTGGAAAAAAGTCCATATAAAAAAGGGGTTCAATATTTAAATAAAGTAACATCCATGTATTAAAAACAAAATCGAATCAATTACCCAAAACCTGTCTACGAAGCCTCTAACTTTAAGAATAACTCCTAAGTCGGTACATGGCCCACAACTATTCCATGAAACTATAAAATACTGGAACAAAAATAGAAATGAAAAGTAACACTGCCTTCCGTATGACGGAAGGATCTTCACTTCTCAACTACTGTCCAAATGAGAATACAAAAAACCTAGTATTGTCCTTGTTCTTCAACTTCTAAACACATATTTCAAGAATTTTGGTAGGAACTTCTTCATATGATAAATAATCCTCCACCCCACTATCTTCTACATGCGCCACAAAGGAAGGGTCACTCACACATTTCTTTAGCATGAGCACATGAAACACAGGATGGACTGATGCTAAGCTCACTGGTAAGCCCAATTTGTAAGAAACATTCCCGACTCATTTAATAAATTGATATGGACCAATATAGGGAGGATTGAGCCTCCCCTTTTTTAAAACCTCATAACTCCCTTCATTGGAGAGACTTGAAGGAATACCCAATTACCAACCTCAAATTTTGGTTCTAGTCATCTCAAATCCGCACAAGACTTTTGGCAACCTTTAGAAGTCCTCAGTATTTCTCAAATAACCTTGAATTTCTCCATTGCTTGATGCACAAGATCAGGCCTAAAAAACCTTATCTCACCCACCTCATACCATCTAACTGGAAAACTACACCTTTTACCATAAAGGGCCTTAAAAAGAACTATTTGAATGTTGGAACGATAACTATTGTTGTAGGTGAACTCAATAAGTGCCAAGTGATCCATCTAACTACCATTAAAGTCAATCAAACAGGTCCTTTGTATATCTTTCAAAGACTGAATAGTATGCTTTTTTCTCCTATCCATTTGAGGGTGCAAGGTGTTGCTACCTGAATCCCTAACTTTTTTTGAAAAGACCTCTAAAACTGAGAAGAAAACTACGTACCTTAGTAGGATATGATAGACACCGAGGGCCTATGCAACCAGACTATCTCCCAAATGAATAACTTCACATAATCCTCTCCCAAATCATTAATACTCACCTACAAAAATTTGGTTGACTTGGCCATCCTATCAATAATGACCTAAATGGATTTATACTGATTTCGGGACCATGAAAGACTGGTACCAAAATCCATGTTAATCATCTCCCACTTCTACATGGGTAAGGCTATCTTATAGAAGGTGCCATCCAGTCTCAAATGTTCAATCATGACGTGTTGATAATT
This sequence comes from Capsicum pubescens, assembly GCA_030864215.1. NCBI lineage: Eukaryota > Viridiplantae > Streptophyta > Magnoliopsida > Solanales > Solanaceae > Capsicum > Capsicum pubescens. Next base: position 260,766,553 of record CM061543.1, read on the forward strand.
TAATCACTTGGCAACAAAATTAGAAATATCTTTTTTCTTGTTATTTCACCAATATATCTTCTTTAAATCACGATACATTTTTGTTAAATGGGGATAAACCGTATATCTAGACACATGAGCTTCGGTCAAAATCCTCTCTCGTAGCCCATATACATCGAGAACACACAATCTCCCTTGATACCTTAGGACACTATGTCCCACAATTTCAAAAGCCATAATTCATTGTTGAATCACATCTTTCTTGATTTTCATAAGTATCGAATCGCAGACCTATTTCTCCTTAACTTCGTCCCCAAGAGATGACTTAGCTACTTCATAGAATACTACACCTCGTTCCTTGGAGTTCGAAAGTTAGATATCCCATTCGGTGAATATCCTTCACCAGCCTTCTATTTATCTCTCAACACGGGTAGACTCCCCATGGACAACCTGATAAAAGCATCAACAACAATATTAGCTTTTCGTTGGTGTTAGTGCATACTCATGACGTAATCCTTTAGCAATTCAAGCTACCTCCTTTGCCTGAGGTTAAATTCTTTTTGGGTGAATACATATTGCAAGCTCTTGTGATCCGAGTAGATGTCCACATGCACTTTATTCAAATATTGAGCCAAAGTTTCAACGTGAATACCATAATTGCTAATTCTAAATCATGAGTTTTATAATTTCTCTCATGAAGCTTAAGTTGCCTGGAAGCATAAGCTAAACCTTTCCATGCTGTGTTGGGAAATAACCAAGTTCCACCCGGGATGTATCACAATATAAACCAAATCTCTCAATACCTTCAGGAAGTGTCAAGACAAGGCAATAGTCAAGCGATTTTTGAATTTCACTAACATCCCTCACAAGTGCCAGACTATAGAAACCTTACCTTCTTCTGGGTTAATCTCGTTAGTGGAACAACTATAGATGAAAAACTTTCCACAAATCTTCTATAATAACTTTCCAGATCCAAGAAGCTCTTAATGTCAGTTGGAGTCACGGGTTTAGGGCATTTCTTTACCCTCTCAATCTTTTGGGGATCCACTTTAATCCCTTTACTAGAAGCAACATGCCCAAGTAAAGGCACAACACTCAACAAAAATTCACACTTAGAAAATTCTACATAAAACCCCTGATCCTTAAGGGCCTGCAACAAAATTTTGAGGTAATTAGAGTGATCCTCCTCACTTTTAGAGTGCACTAAAATATCATCGATAAATACTATGAGAAACAAATCTAGAAATTATCTAAACACCCTATTCATAAGATCCATGAAAGAAGTAGGAGCATTAGTCAATCCAAATAACATGACCAAGAATACATAGTGGCCATAACGGGTCAGAAAGAAAGTCTTGGGAATATCAGCTTACCTAATATTTAGCTTAAGGTAACACGAACATAGATCAATTTTAGAGAAATACTTATCACCCTGAAGCTGGTCGAAGAGATTGTTTACTCTAGGAAGAGGGTACTTATTTTTCATGGTGGCTTTATTCAGTTAGTTGTAGTCTATGCATATATGAAGGGACCCATTTTTATTTCATATGAAAAGTACACGAACGAAGATCTATTTTAGAGAAATACTTATCACCCTAAAGCTGGTCGAAGAGTTTGTTAACTCTAGAAATAAGTTACTTATTTTTCACGGTAACTTTATTCAGTTGGTTGTAGTCTATGCACATATGAAGGGACCCATTTTTTTCATATGAAAAGTACTGAAGTAACTAGGATGGATAAAACCCTTATCAAGGAGGTCTTTTATCTGGTCCTTTAACTCTTTTAGATCTGCAGGAGACATTCTATATGAAGAAATGGATATAGGATGGGTATTGGTCAATAGTCCAATCCCAAATTCTATCTCTTATCAAGAGGAATTCGAGAAAGGTCATCGAGAATGACTTTGGGAAACTTATTAAAAACAGGAACAAACTGCAAGGAGGGACTTTCAGATTTAGAATCTTTGACTTAGACCAAATAGTGTAGACACCCTTTAGATATCAACTTTTGGGCTATATGATAAGAAATGAACTTTCCCTTAGGTGCTTTGGAACTCCCTTCCACTCTATCGCTAGTTCATTAGGAAAATGAAAGGAAACCATTCTAGTTCCACAGTCTAGGGAAGCATAAAATGAGTGAAGCCAATCTATTCCTAAGATTACATCAAAATCCACCATATCAAACTTATTAGATCTTCCATAGTGGCTTGGTGAAAGATAGACACAACACATTTCCTATAGACTCTCCTAGCAATAGTGGACTCACCATCAGGGTACAAACTGAGAAGAGATCAAAAATAATTTTGGGACCAAAACTAAAGTGTGCATCCACATAAGGTGTCTCATGGTAGATGGTGGAATCAAGAACAAGAAGTACATAAACATCACGGGAGAAAAGATGTAACATACAGGTAATAACATCGAGAGATGACCCATAATCCTGATGAGTAGACAACGCATATAGATAAATGACCATTCCTTATCCCTGAAGTAGTACCCTTTGAGCTGGAGTTGAAGATGTAGAAGCCGGGGTATTATTATCCCCAAGAGCACTCTTAACTACGGGACAGTCCCACTGCCTATGAAATGGATTCACACAACCAAACCATAAATTACTTTCTAAGAAATGAAACCCATGATAAATCTTCCCATTACTGTGACAAGTAGGGTAAGATGGTCCCGACTAAACTACATTGGCCTGAGACTGGTCACCCTGCACTCTAGAGACATCACTTTCCTGAAATCATCGATCACCCGATGGTTTAGGGACTGGATCACTAGATTCTAGATATGAATTACCCCAGAATTTCGTCTTGAACCACTGTCTGCCCCCTTTCCCTCTATGTTGCTAATACACATCCTGATTTATATGTTTAGCCCTTTTATTCTATCTTTTTTCTACCCCTGCTTGCTTTTTTTCTCATCCTCTACTTTTTTCATATAAACCAACAACCTGGATATGTCCTTGACACTGTTCAGCTTGGCACCTTTACACTCTAGTACCAAGTAGCTTGAAAGGCTTGCAACAAACTTCTTCATTTTGGACCTCATATTAGACACCAACTAAGGAGCATAGTGGGACAACTAAGTAAATTTCATAGTATACTTCTTAACACTCATCTTGCCCTGTTTCAATTTTACACACTCCTCAGCCTTGACTTCTCTTGATTCCCAAGAAAAGAAGTGATCAAGGAAGGCATCAAGAAATTTCTCCCTAATAGAAAATTAAACATATTCACTCTTAATAAACTTTGATTCATCATACCACTCATAAACTAGTGAAAGGTAGGGGGATTCAGCTGCATAAACTAGCCAACTTGAGTTGCATCAGAAGAACCATTACCATTGCCAATATTATTTGACCACCGAAACTAAGATGATACAATCTGAGCTAACATTTGAATCGCCTATATGACCTAAACATTTGAAACCTCTACTTATAGGTATTGTGGGTATGGTTGGTATCGGTCCTAGAAGCTTAGTGAGGACTGGTTAGGGATGGGGGAACCCTGGGAGGAGTAGTGAAATTAAAAGGACGGTCTCCATAGTGTTCTTGCATCCCATAGGTAGGGTGGACCTCCTCGGCATTTGGCCCATTAGGGATAGAGGTTCACACTGAATTCCTATAGATATTAGATCTTCGAGGAGGAATAATCTGAAAAGTGCAAAAGTAAGGTTTATGTAAAAGTCAGGGAGGCCTTAGAAAATATGTAATTTTCCCATTAAGTAACTGTTACAAAACATAGGCATGTGGGTGCAGTGCAGGTTTATGCGAGGTGGGACGAACTTAAAATGAAAAACATTACTACATGTACTGAGATAGGACATATTATGTTCAACCCTCCTGCAGTATTGCCACCCTTATAGGAAGAGCGGTTATAAGAAAATTTGTACTTTATTTAGTGAATATTTTCAATATCACAACCCCAATTTTTGGACATTATAAAGAACAAAGCCTTAATAATCATACGATACACCAATTCAAAAGGGGTTAATCTAAGATATATCAATATCAAGTTTATCTAAATTCAATATTTTCTATGTAGAGCATGAGTGTATATGTAAGGTATATGAGTCAATTTTTTCTAATTGTTCCTCAACATTGACTTAGACATGTATTTAGGAATTCAAAAGGATGGACACTATCAAGATATGAATCAGGGCCCTAGTCATGACAGGCATCCCAAATCCATGAAGGCCTGAGAAGAACCCTTAATATTTTATCATAAGCATAACCATATATAATGTTGAAGAAACAAGACCATAAGAAAAAGTTCAACATTTAAGTAAAGAAAGATTCATGTCTTAAAAACAAAATTCAAAAAATTACCCAGCACTTGTCTACAAAACATCTGCTATTAAGAATAACTCCTAAGTGTCTCATGTTCCCCGAAAATACAAAAAAATAAAATAAAATATTGGAACAAAAAAATAAATGAAAACTAACACTTTTTATCAGATGAGGGAGGGATCACAATTCTCAATAGTTGTCCAAGAGAGAATTCAAACACCCAAGTGCAACACAGAACCACGAGAAAGTGCCTCCAACCCTACATCAGGAAATGATGTAGCATTTAAGGATGGTCAGTTCAATAAGTACTGACATGTAACACAAGAAAAGGAAAATAAATATTTTACAAGGCAAGTCATAACTCATTTAAGAAACCATAATAATAATAAAGTAGGGGATAAGGGACATGGGACATTAAGATATGACCATTTAAAACTTACTCTTGGACTATGTAGATTTTTAACGTCATTTAGTAACCCAGGGGCAATATAGGTCCAGTACTATCAAACCGGTGGGGAGTGACAGGCATCCCTAACAAATGAAGGCCTAGGATGACCCCTTAGCATTATATCATAAGTATAGTCATATTTAAAGTTACGAAAACAAGACCATAAAAAATCTTAATAATTATGTAAAGAAAAATTCATGTCTTAAAAATCAAATTCAAAAAATTACACAACACATGCCTACTAAGCCTCTAAGAATAACTCCTAAGTCGAGACATGACCCTCGACTATACAAAAATAATAAAATAAATACTGGAACATAAATATAAATAAAATGTAACACTGTCTTCTGGATGATGGAGGACTTACCACTTCTCAACAGTTGTCCAAGAAAGAATACAAACACCCTTGCGCTATATAGAATCATGAAAAAGTGCCTCCGACCCTACATAGGAAATGATGTAGTATCTGGGGAAGGTCAATATGGAGGGTACTGGCATGCAATCCAGGGAAAGGGAAATAAATATTTTATAAGGAAAGTCATAACTTATTTATGCAGTCATAAAAATAATAAAGTCGGGGATTGGGGAGATGGGACATAAAGACAACCATTTAGCGTCCATAAAAATATTAAAGTATAGGATCTGGGACATGGTACATAAAGACATAACCATTTAAAACTTACTCTTGAACTATGTAGCTTTTCACCGACATCCAGTAACCCATGGGCTATATGGGTCTGATACTCCTCCACCGGCTGGGAGCGACGGACATCCCAAACCAATGAAGGTCTGAGATGATCCCTTAGAATTATATCATAAGCATAGTCATATTTAAAGTTGTGAAAAAAGACCATAAAAAAATTCAACATTGAAGTAAAGAAACATCCATGTTTTAAAAACCAAATTCAAACAATAACTCAACACCTGTCTATAAAGCCTCCAAGTTTAAGAATTACTCCTCAGTCGGGACATGGACCTCGATTATACCAAGAAAATAAAATAAAATATTGGAATAGAAATATAAATGAAAAGTAACACTACTTTCTAAACGATGAAGGGCTCACCACTTCTCAACAGTTGTCCAAACGAGAATAAAAACACCCTAGTTGTTGTACATCAAAGAACGTCTTTCACGAGAAGTCAATCTAAGGACCTTCAAGCATTTCAAGCTTTATGGATGAAGATGAAATTTTTGGAAGGCTTCAATATAGATGACTTGAAGATATTTAATATACTAAGTTCCTACCATTTAAATTAGCTTGTAATTTAAATCAAGGAAAATTTGGTCTTTCCATTCTTCTTTTAACCATTAGTATAAATAGTTAGCTATTAGGGTGAAACACTAATTTTTGAAGATTGAATATTTTTTCCTTCTTTGATAGCTTGAGAACCCCTTGTCGATTTTCAACACTTGTCATAGGATTTGCAAGTAAGGTTACTACCTTCTTGTGGATTCTAATAGATTAGGTGCTTTTAGTTGGCGACTCTGAATAAAAATGCAAATAATCCTTTTTTTGAAATAAATTTTCATTTCTTGTCACTAAAATAATAAAACCCTTTCGAACTTTAAAAATATTCCATTTTTGGAGTGCGAAAAAGGGGTGTGACAATAGAAAAATATTTTTGTTCGTATTCAAAGTACTTCTCCTATTATAAATATAGTTGTATGTTTTCTTACATTTTTAAACTATAACCTAGTGAATTCACTTATCTTTATTTACATTAGCCAAAAAAAAAACTTTCTTTTCTGTCAACAAAAACTCATCCTTGTAGAAATCTACCGTACATTTACCTATGAAAAACTTCAAGTCAGATTCGTCTCTGACACTAATAGCTTCTTCAGAGCTTCCATCTGATGTAGCTTTCGAGATATTAACTCGAACATCCTTACAAACACTAGATACCTGCAAAGTAGTAAGCAAAACATGGAAACTGATGACGTATGAATCAAGCTTCATGCAAAGTTATTGTCGTAGAACCAACAATATTTCAGGTTATTGTTTTATTTGTTTTAATTAATGTGACTGAACTTAGAATATAACTCTGAACTATATTCATAATATGATATTTCAGGTTACTTCATTCAAGGTATAGATGACTCCAGGTATATTTCGGAGTTTGTTTCAATGGACGATGGTTCAGGAAAAAATCCGCTGTCACGCCTACCAGTTGAAGCCTTGAAACCAAAAGATAGATTTTTCAGCATTTACTTTAGCAACATATAAATTGAGGCATCTTCGAAGCAAGGGATTTTGTGTTGTGTGAGATCAATAAGGTACAACGATCATAGGTACTACATTTGCAAACCTAGTACTAAAGAATGGAAAGTGTTGCCGAATCCAAAACTGAGGTATTCGACAGTCAAAGTTGCTTTAGTGGTACTTAAATCAAATCCCTTGCATTTCAAGATTATTCGTTTGTCAAAAGACCCACCATTTGGTTCTAGGTACGTCTAATTATCTACACATTGATTTTCTTTACTTTGTAGTTATTAGAACAGATTCCTTCATTCAAAACTTTGTTTATATATAGGCATTTGGGACCTAGAAATTATTGTTGTGAAATCTTCGACTCTGAGACTAATGCATGGCAACAAGCAAATATGATCTCGCTTTCTGAAGATGCGTCTTTCAAGCATCATTTTATACCTATTAATGCAAGTGGTTTAATTTATCTTTTGACAACTGATGATCAAGTAATAGTCCTAAACTACGATGGAGAAGAAGCGTATCCCAGATTTTATCTTCCTGAACAAGTGGCTCGAAATGAAGATTATACACCCAAAAAACTAATTTCATATGAAGGCAAGTTGGGATTTATTTGTTTGTCTCCCAGTGGAATTTTAGAGCTTTGGCGCATTGACAATAGAATAAATCACCTTTGGAGGAAGGAACAAGAAGTTGAGACTGAAAACATCAAGAGGGTGACGAATTACCCAAGTTCGATTGATTTCTACAATAGTGATGTTATTTTGCTGATGGGTTTCAACGTATTTGCATTTTACAAGAAACAAAATGCAAGCTTGCGTGTAGTTGAATTGGATAGGTTAAATTGTCCTACTGAAATATTTCCTTTTTGCTCGGATGTAGAGCCAATTAATTGGCCGTTCGATCGCAAAAGACAAAAACAGGGGCAGTGAATTGCCTGAAGAAATATAATGTAAAAAATAATTTTAACAAAAATTTCTTTATAGACGATATTGCGGGTATATGTTCCTTTCATTCATTTGGGTTGCTCTTCCATACTCAGCAATCCAGTTGTGGAAGAGCAACCCAAATGAATGAAAGGAACATATACCCGCAATATCGTCTATAAAGAAATTTTTGTTAGAATTATTTTTTACATTATATTTCTTCAGGCAATTCACTGCCCCCGTTTTTGTCTTTTGCGATCGAACGACCAATTAATTGGCTCTACATCCGAGCAAAAAGGAAATATTTCAGTAGGACAATTTAACCTATCCAATTCAACTACACGCAAGCTTGCATTTTGTTTCTTGTAAAATGCAAATACGTTGAAACCCATCAGCAAAATAACATCACTATTGTAGAAATCAATCGGACTTGGGTAATTCGTCACCCTCTTGATGTTTTCAGTCTCAACTTCTTGTTCCTTCCTCCAAAAGTGATTTATTCTATTGTCAATGCGCCAAAGCTCTAAAATTCCACTGGGAGACAAACAAATAAATCCCAACTTGTCTTCATATGAAATTAGTTTTTTGAGTGTATAATCTTCATTTCGAGCCACTTGTTCAGGAAGATAAAATCTGGGATACGCTTCTTCTCCATCGTAGTTTAGGACTATTACTTGATCATCAGTTGTCAAAAGATAAATTAAACCACTTGCATTAATAGGTATAAAATGATGCTTGAAAGACGCATCTTCAGAAAGCGAGATCATATTTCCTTGTCGCCATGCATTAGTCTCAGAGTCGAAGATTTCACAACAATAATTGCCAGGTCCCAAATGCCTATATATAAACAAAGTTTTGAATGAAGGAATCTGTTCTAATAACTACAAAGTAAAGAAAATCAATGTGTAGATAATTAGACGTACCTAGAACCAAATGGTGGGTCTTTTGACAAACGAATAATCTTGAAATGCAAGGGATTTGATTTAAGTACCACTAAAGCAACTTTGACTGTCGAATACCTCAGTTTTGGATTCGGCAACACTTTCCATTCTTGAGTACTAGGTTTGCAAATGTAGTACCTTTGATTGTTGTACCTTATTGATCTCACACAACACAAAATCCCTTGCTTCGAAGATGCCTCAATTTTTATGTTGCTAAAGTAAATGCTGAAAAATCTATCTTTTGGTTTCAAGGCTTCAACTGGTAGGCGTGACAGTGGATTTTTTCCTGAACAATCGTCCATTGAAACAAACTCCGAAATGTACCTGGAGTCATCTATACCTTGAATGAAGTAACCTGAAATATCATATTACGAATATAGTTCAGAGTTATATTCTAAGTTCAGTCACATTAATTAAAACAAATAAAACAATAACCTGAAATATTGTTGGTTCTACGACAATAACTTTGCATGAAGCTTGATTCATACGTCATCAGTTTCCATGTTTTGCTTACTACTTTGCAGGTATCTAGTGTTTCTAAGGATGTTCGAGTTGATATCTCGAAAGCTACATCAGATGGAAGCTCTGAAGAAGCTATTAGTGGCAGAGACGAATCTGACTTGAAGTTATTCATAGGTAAATGTACGGTAGATTTCTACAAGGATGAGTTTTTGTTGACAGAAAAGAAAGTTTTTTTTTTGGCTGATGTTTAGATAAGTGAATTCACTAGGTTGTAGTTTAAAAATGTAAGAAAACATACAACTATATTTATAATAGGAGAAGTACTTTGAATACGAACAAAAATATTTTTCTATTATTGTGGAATGAATAGTTTTTCCAAATTATCCTAGACGATAAAAATAGAAAAAATAGGAGAAGTACTTTGAATATGAACAATAGGAGAAGTACTTTGAATATGAACAATAGGAGAAGTACTTTGAATATGAACAAAAATATTTTTCTATTATTGTGGAATGAATAGTTTTTCCAAATTATCCTAGACGATAAAAATAGAAAAAATAGTAAATTATCCTAGACGATAAAAATAGAAAAAAATAGTAAATTATCCTAGGAGAAGTACTTTGAATATGAACAAAACCATTCTTAAATTTGTTTCTACATCAGATTTTCTCATGATAGGTATCTAATCTACGTATTTATTTCTCTTATATAATATACCTTTTTAATACAAGAAAACCTATCCTTTGAGTGATTAAACAAGTAAAATTTTCATGCACAAACATGAATATGAATCATTTCTATTAACATAAAGTATCATTTCTATTAACATAAAGTATGTACTATTTTTGTTTTACTTATATGATACAATTCTATTTTAAGAGTCAAATGATTTTTATATAAAAATTTTATTCCGTACGTGCTTTAAATTATAAACTAATGTCGTGACACGTGAGTGGCACGTGAGTCTTATGAAATTATAGTGATTTTAACATTATAGTTAGAACCTTTATTGTAATTAATATCATTGTGATTTATTTAATAAATGTGAAAAAGTATAAATGAATGAATTTATTAAAAAATATTTCCCTTTTTCCATGTTAATCATTGAGTGTTGTCATGTCTTCCTCTGTCTATACGAGTCCATACCGTTTATACCTATACCGACGAATATTTATAGTGTAGCTAGAATTGAAAATATTTAAACCACTGATGTTGTATGATAATGTAAATGAAACAATTCTCATGTAATACTTCTTTATAGATTATATTGCGGGTAGATGTCCCTTTCATTCATTTGGGTTGTTGTCACTACCCGAACCGAGGCCATGGCCGCGACGGAAATCCCGAACCATGAAGGCCCAAAAGCCCTCTCAACTTGTAATCATATGCATAATTCATCTAATTATAAAAATGCGGATGAAAACTGAAAACATAGTCATTTCATTATTTCAACAAAACCGTACGAATATAATTTCAACAAGACCCAAATGCACCTAACACCTGTCAGCGAAATCTCTACTAACTGAAAGAAAACAACATCTGTTTGAAACTAGGACAAGGCACCCGGTCGGACCATAAACTAGAACCAAATGTAAACATCAGATGAAAGCAAGATGCCTTCCAAAATAAGGGAGGCTCACCAACTCTGAATATTTGTCAACGATCTACGGCTTAGTGGGACCCCGGGACTAAGCCTCAGATCCTGAAATATAGGGGGTCAATGTAAAATGTACTGGTATGTGAAACAACCCAAAATAGTCTTTTTTTATACAAAATAGGTGAGAGCATTTTATAATAACAGTGAACACAATGCAAGTAAAAATACATGGGCATATTTTTGTACACTTCAAAACAATTCTTGACTACTCTGACACACTCTTTGTTATTCTTTTGAGCTAGTCAACACACCCTATAGATCTATAATTGTCACGACCCGAATCGAGGCCCTCGCCGTGATGAGCATCCCAAATCATGAAGGCTCGGGGACCCTTCTATACCTGATAATCATGCACAATATTCATATACAATAAGAAAAATGCAGAAAATAACGGAATCATGGTCATTTCTATCTTCAACTGAACAATACAAAATGAAACCCATAAACATCTAACAATATCTGACACAGGTCCGCAAAATCTCTAACATTACAAGATCAATCATAAGTCTAGAACAAAACTGGGACAAGGCCCCCATTGGACCCAATACCAAAATAACATAATAATGTTCTAAAGACAAGGCCTTCCAAAATAACGAAGGCTCACCAACTGCTCACTTCTGTCTGACAGATTCTACGGTTTAGCAGAAAATTTGGACTGAGCCTCAGACCCTGAAATGTAGGGGTCAGTAGGTAGTTCTAATTGGAAAAGTAGTTCTAAAAAACAAACGAACCGTTAGGTAACCGAACTATCGGTTCTTGCAAGTCACTAATGACTTGGGAAGGCTATGGAGGAGCTCTATGTGAAAATAAGCAAGAACACGACAAATGACCTGAAGGTTCATTACAGGAACGTGTGTTGGGTGTTTGTCTTCTATCATTATGCTACAATCTAAAATCTTGATTTTAGCATTTAAATTTTGTTCATTAAAAAAAATTCTAACAATGGAATGGTGTACTTTCTATCTAGCAAGAAGTATCTAAAGCAAAATAAGATAAATATAACCTTTAAGTAGGGGTGTCAAATGGGCCGGTCCGCCCCGCCCCGACCCGACCCGACCCGATTATCTAACCCGGCCCAGTAAGCCCTAGGGCTTTAGGGTTTCGGGTCCCGGGCCGGATATTTTGTTAAAATGGGCCCGGTTAACCCAGCCCGGTCCAGGCCCGCCGGTAAACCAGCCCGGAAAATTAAAAAAAAAAAATGGATTTTGGGCCAAACTAGTCGTTGGCCCAACGGCTATATAGCCGTTTTTGGGTCCAAACGGCTAGTTTGGGCCCATTTAGTAAAAAAAAAAAAAAAAACTTTAAAAAATATTTTTTAATCCCCAAAAAAAATCTATAAATACCCTACAACTTCAAATCATTTTTCACTCTCTCAAATCTCATTCTCTCTCAATTCTCAAATATTCAATATATTTAATTTCTTAAAGTGTTCACTTTAATTTTTTAATTTTTCGTTTACAAAGTACGAGCGGAAGTTTCTAAAGTCGCAATCTTCGGATACTTCCAAAATTTGGTATTGTCGTTCCATCTCTTATGTTTAATTTTTATTTATTGTATTAATTGTTTAATATTTAATTTTATTATATTTGTGTATTTTGAATATTTTTAGTTTAATTTAATTTATATTATGGATAAATTAAAAAACCTCGCTACTAAAGGTGTTAAAAAATTTTGTCCCGGAAGCGGTAGTGGTAGTAAAAAGCGAATTACTAGCGGTAGAGGTAGTTCAAGTAGTAGATATACCCGTGTGCCTTCGCCTCCGGTACCGCTTGGTACACCTTTTGAGGAAGAAATAGATTTAGGTGCTCAAGATATGGATTATGTAGAAGCTCAGGAAAATTACGGTATAGAAGAAGAAAGTTAATTTAGACGAAGATAATGAAAATATTGCTGAAACACCCGCAGTAAGAGATGCTAACGTTAGATCTGAATCAGTTAATCTCCCTTTCCGTCCTCCCAGTGCCCCAAAACCTCGTAAAAGAACTAGTATTGCATGGCAATTTTTTGAACGTATATCAGATATTGAGGTGCAGTGCAATATTTTTTAACAAATATATAAGCATAGAAGTGGAGGCAAGCAAGGGGTACGGGTACGTTAATGAGACATATAGCTGAAGATCACAAAAAAGAGTTAAATATTGCAAAAGGTGGTGGGGATGTTGGTGGGTCAACGCAAACTAGAATGGACCCAGCAACCGGTCAAGTAGCGAAAAAGTATAATAAATTGAGGGACAGGGAAGAAATAGCTAAAATGGTAGCTGTGGGTTGCTTGCCTTTTAGTTTTCCTTCTTCTGATACCTTTATTCGTTATATACAAGCAATTTATAATCCTATGTTTAATGGTATTCCTAGAACTACTTTTCGGTCTGATATTTATTAGACTCCATTCACAATATTGTTTTTATTTATCAACATTGTTAAAAAATATTCAATGTAGATTGTCCCTAACTTCTGATCTTGGTCGTGCTGTAAATAAAAATGATTATTTAACCGTTACTTGTCATTGGATGGATAGTAATTTTGTGATGCAAAAACGTATTCTTGCTTTTTTATATGATGAAGATCGTAAACATACTGGACAATTTATTGCTGATTCTATTGTTAAAATTGTCGGATATTATGGTATAGAAAATAAAATTTTATGTATATCTTTTGATAATGCTTCTAACAACAAGACTGCTATAACAAAACTAAAATCTACGCTATCTCCGCCCTTGCCTGAAATTTTTCATATTAAGTGTGCATGTCATATATATAATTTAATTGTAAAAGATGGTCTTGAGTTTTTTGAGCTTTATATTGAAAAAATTTGTCTTGTCGTTGGTTTTACTATCCTACTGTTTGTAATATTTTGGCATATATAGCCGATATTTCTAGTTTGCTCCAACAATATAAAAATAAAGAAGGTTATAAAGAAGCTGTTGGCGCCATGTTTACGAAATTTAAAAAATATTTTTTCCCGATTCCCCCTATTTACTTGGTTGGTGCTATGCTAAATCCGTGCATGAAATATAATCATATGTGTCACTTTAGTACTCTTATTTATACTAACTTAGAAATAAATACTAACCATGATTTTGAACAAGTACAACCTGATTTGTGGACGGCTACGGCTGATGCAAAGGATTACATAGAAAAATTATATAATCACTATGCTGATTTATTTGATTCAGCCGTACCTACAAATATCACTCCAACTGTCGCTCCTCATCCTCCCGAGGAGCCATCATCTTCTAAAATGCCGGCACATAGTGGTTTTTCTAATTCGTTTTATGATTTAAATTGTTGGAATAGTGTTGATGAGAGAACTTACACATCAACTTATCGGGAAGAGCTGAAGTATTATCTTCGGACGGCACCAGAGGATCGCAGACGACAGATCAACATGTTGGATTGGTGGAGGAATAATGAATCACAATATCCTGTGCTTTCAAGATTAGCTAGAGATATCTTGAATGTTCCAATGTCAACCGTTGCATCAGAGAGCGCCTTCAGTCAGGGACGACAGCAGCTTGGAGACAATCGACACTCATTGGGAAGCAATGCAATGAATGTTCTAGTTTGCCTCAGAGATTGGATTAGAGCGGAAAGAAGAAACCAAGGAATGGAACCGGAGCCGAGCGACGAGCTGAAACTTGAAGAAATTATGACTTCACGGGAGAACTCAACAGAATCAAGTCCAATGCATGGTTTTGCCCCCGTTGACTTTGACTATCCTATGCAAGTTCCCATTAATATTAACATGAATGAGTTGGAAAAAATGATGCATAATTTATAGATTTTTCATTCATGTAAATTATAAATTTTGGATCATTTTGCAATCAATAAAATTCCCCAAATTCATTCAGTCCTTAGTCGTTGTTTTTTATTTTTTTTATTTAACGATTTAAAATTTTAAATTGAATTTCTAGTTTTCTACTTTAAATTAAAAATTTACTTCTAATATATTATTAATTTACTACCAAATATTATTAATTTATTATATTAAGTAGCATATGTTTTGTATATTTGTGCATATATCTTCTATAGAAGTGTATATTTAACGTATACATGTGTATATGTTTTATAAATTAGTATATAAGTATATCTATACATATTGTAATGTATATATAATGTAGTATATTTTATAAGTAGTAGTATATATACATTGAATGGTGCGTATACACGTGTATATATCTTCTATAGAAGTGTATATTTAATGTATACATGTGTATATGTTTTATAAATTAGTATATAACTATACAAATATATATTGTAATGTATATACATTATAGTATATTTCATTTAAAGTATTACATATACATGGAATAGAGTGAATGGATCTTCTATAGACGTGTATATTTAACGTATACATGTGTATATATTTTATAAATTAGTATATAACTATACAAATATATATTGTAATGTATATATATTGTATATATCTCATTTAAAGTATTACATATACATAGAATAGAGTGTATATATGTGAATAGATCTTCTATAGACGTGTATATTTAACGTATACATTACTTTATGTTTTATAAATTAGTATATATATTGTAGTATATACTTTTTTTAAAGTAGTACATATATATTGAATGGTGCGTATATATGTGTATATATCTTCTATAGACGTATATCTTTAAAGTATACAAGTGTATATGTTTTATAAATTAGTATGTAACTATATATATATACATATTGTTGTATATATATATATGTATATCACTATATTGTAGTATATATTTTATTTAAAGTAGTACATATATATTGAATGGTGCATATATATGTGTATATATCTTCTAAAGTAGTATATATTTAACGTATACATGTGTATATGTTTTATAAATTAGTATATATATATATTGTAGTGTATATATATATATATTATACTATTATAGCATATGTTTTATTTAAAGTAGTACGTATAGTCATATATAATTATATATTGAATGATACGTATATATGTGTAATTGTTTATACTTTATATATTTTTTAAAAAATATATATTGTATATTGGAGTGTATATATTGTATATTGGAGTGTATATAGTGTATATTGGATTATTTATTTATTTTTTAAACGGGTTTGACCGGTTTTTAACCGGGTTTGACCGGGTTTTGGTAGGTTTGACCGGATTGGGTAAAGTGGGCCGGGTTCGGGTGGGTTTTAATTTTTTTACATTTTGACCCGGCTCGGCCCGGCCCGGTTAACGCCAAACCCGGCCCGTAACCGGCCCGGAACTCAGGTAAAATGGGATGGCCGGTTCCGGGTTGGCCCTGCCCGGCCCGTTTGACACTCTTAGACAGAAGTGAGCAGTTGGTGAGCCTTCTTTATTTTGGAAGGTCTTGTCTTTAGAACATTATTATGTTATTTTTGTATTGGGTCCAATGGGGGCCTTGTCCCAGTTTTGTTCTAGACTTATGATTGATCTTGTAATGCTAGAGATTTTGCGGACCTGTGTCAGATATTGTTAGATGTTTATGGGTTTCATTTTGTACTGTTCAGTTGAAGCTAGAAATGACCATGATTCCGTTATTTTCTGCATTTTTCTTATTGTATATGAATATTGTGCATGATTATCAGGTATTGAAGGGTCCCCGAGCCTTCATGATTTGGGATGCTCGTCACAGCGAGGGCCTCGATTCGGGTCGTGACAATTATAGATCTATAGGGTGTATTGACTAGCTCAAAAGAATAAAAAAGAGTGAGTCAGAGTAGTCAAGAATTGTTTTGAAGTGTACTAAAATGTGCCCATGTATTTTTACTTGCATTGTGTTCACTGTTATTATAAAATGCTCTCACCTATTTTGTATAAAAAAAAGACTATTTTGGGTTGTTTCACATACCAGTACATTTTACATTGACCCCCTATATTTCAAGATCTGAGGCTCAGTCCCGGGGTCCCACTAAGCCGTAGATCGTTGACAAATATTCAGAGTTGGTGAGCCTCCCTTATTTCTGAAGGCGTCTTGCTTTCATGTGATGTTTACATTTGGTTCTAGTTTATGATGTTTGTGCTCAGACTTGTTAAATATGTGTGATTGAGTTCAATTAATCAACTGCGCTGATTGGATGCCTGTTGTCCTGCTATTTTTTGTGGCAAAAAAAAAAATTACAGAATGAACTAGGCAATAGAACTACTTTGAGAGGGATGAATCATGCTTGCTTAAGGTTCATTCTACAGATATAACTTAAAAAGGACTAATTTCCGAATTTAGAAACTACATTCTTCTCGGAATAGACTAAAAAGGATATGTTGTCACATCAACTGGAATGGATCTAGTAATATTTAATTGGAATATTACATACTTACTAGTGTTATATTTGTTAGGGGACCCAAAGCTACAACAGTAACCTTTCCTGGGTATAGACTGGCTTGTTGAACGATAAAGTCATCAGCATTCTGTTCAATAGGCTTTCCATCCACGCCATGAACAAAATCAGCAATTCGAAGTTTTGTACCTTTCTTCACATTAAATTAAACAAAGTTAAGAAGAAACACTCATAAGGAAAAAATATTTCTAAGTTTGCTGCCAATTGTTATTAAATTAAAATGATTTATATAAAGTCATATTAATGTAAGTTTTTATTTATATACATAATAAATTATAACACAGTATATACACATCACACAACAAAATCATTAATTAATAATCTCATAATTCAAAATATGCAACAAACTAATAATTTAAACCCAAAAGTAAAATGTAATCAAGTCCAAATGATTTGTTAAGTTTTTACATGCTAGCAAGTTCAAGTCGCGATATCTTGAATAAAAAAAACAGCCCTTATTTATTCCCAATCTTTAATGAAGAAGGGAAGATAAAGGGGGCAAAACATTTTTGCCCTTATTGCTGCCATTATGCCATTAAACGTTTTTTCCTTTTATATAGGTTTAATACCCAAAACATTTTTGGCCTTAATGCAGTCATTAAACCTGATTTTTTAATCCATTCTTTCCTTATTAATAGAAGACCAACAATTAAAACAAAATCACTTTTCTATAAAGTTTTTCCTTACTTTTCCAAAATGATTAATTAATCCGGCATGGTAGCGACCACAAATTTATTAAGTGAGGCTCTCAATTATGATATTAATTCGGTGATGAAAGAATTATCATATAATAGTAAATTATAAATTATTCTACTAAAAATTTGTAATTGCACTCCTCGATTCAAAATCTATCATTACATCTTATTTAACTCCCCATGTTAGAAATACCGACACCAATCAATTAAATTAAATTCTCTGAAAAATTTAATTCATTGATTAATTTAATCCATTATTTATAATGCTTAATTTATTTCACATGACGGATACAAAATCCACCTGAAGGGTTTTCACGTGAAAACTTATAAGCAACCATAAAGGGGTGTCTTCTATCCCAAGTCCGAGACATAGTTCTATCAACTAATTAATATTCCACTAAGCGATTCGTCATCAACCAACCTATCCTGAATATGTTGACTCACAAAAGAGTCTCAGCTTTTAATAGATTAAAATGATAAGACAAACCGCATAGATCATAATAATTATATCAAGATTATGAGTATAAGTACATGTAATGGTCTAGAGAAATAGTTTATTAATATTCAGAACATAAACGAATATCTCTAATTGGTTCGTTCAATACATACGAAATGTACTAGCACAAGAAGTCGGGATACTACCACTCCCATAATTAAGACCAAATTATATTTAATCTCGTGCTACAATCATCAAGATGTTTGTCCTACCTCATCTTTGATTGTGAAAGTTAATTTATTACTTATAAGAACCAACAATTTTAATCTTTCGTGCATGAGTTAGAATACTCCATACACAAAATTGTCTACTATATAAGCAAAGGACACACATGTTAACACAATGATCTATTCAAACAAAAATTTTATTAATATAATAAATAGTCTTTACATGAGATGAAAATATAATACTATAACACATATTACATGGTTAATAGTATATCCTAACAGGTGGGACATAAGATGAAGATACGATACAATCATGAAGTACATCATATATCAAGTGTCTGGATCATAAGTAGAGAGACTCTCTGGCATAAACACAACATAGCATGAGTCCTTAGGATAGACCATAGTGAGAAATATGAGTGCTTACATCACAAGTCGTATAACATAAGTTTGGAATTCATGAAG
Source organism: Capsicum pubescens (assembly GCA_030864215.1). NCBI lineage: Eukaryota > Viridiplantae > Streptophyta > Magnoliopsida > Solanales > Solanaceae > Capsicum > Capsicum pubescens. Next base: position 260,785,604 of record CM061543.1, read on the forward strand.
TCTAGGATTGAGACAGGGACTTCTACTTGAAGCTATCACTTCTTATTTCAGAGTTGATATAGTCTTGAGTTCGCACAACTTTATCATTTTGGCTAATCCCTACCTAAAATGAACTAGTAACATACGAAAGCATAGTTCCATAGAACCAAGCATAATTTGGGACACAAATTTATGGTTCACGAGCAACATAACATAGAGCTTGGATACTTGGAATATTGGATCACCGAAGGACATTATTGCTTCTAGTTTAGGGGTCGGGACATGACATGAGTTACATAGAGAGCTCAAACCTTAGACATAGGCAGGACTTGAATACATAAGACATTGGTAGATGTCCATTCTAATTGAAGTAGGAGGAACTTGCTTGAATAAGAGTTGATTTATCATGATTCTTACTTGAATTTGAAACCACAAGAAAATTTGGGAACTACTTTAATCCGTCATCTCTCCCTTAGATCAAAGTCACACTCCTAAACATGAGAATATAACCCCTTATCAAATCTATACCCACCACTCTCAACATAAAGGGGTATCACTATGCACATAAACGCTAGATTCCCCTTAATGATTTTAATGTAAAGACACTAGATTCTTTTTAGGACATTCCCTTTCGAGACACTAATCATAGCTTTGTCTAATCCCCAAAGTCATTGACTTATGACTAACATTATCATGGGTATGGGCCTCCATGCTTCTAAACACCTAACACTCCATCTTCAACTCCTTAAAATAGCATAACACCTCTAATCACATAACTCAAAAAATAACAACATTTGTAAAACTATACCAAAGGCGCATATTGTCTTCTTATTTTTCTTCAATTCAACTATAATGAGCACCATGCAACATCTCCCCAAACTTCTCCTTACTACAAAACTCAAGAATGTGAACTAGGTATACAAGAATCTTATACATATATAAACCTTACCTAACAACATGCTTGTAACGCCCCGAAATATCATCCTGAGATGCCACATGGTGCCCAAGGCTACACGTAGCCTCAAGCTAACCCTTTAAGCCAAAAAACTACCCTTGGGTTCCATCACAACAACATACACGCTACGCTAAGGATATATATATAAGTACATATCATATCACATCGTACATGGCACGGAATATCGTTAGACTGTACATAAATGGAATGTCTATACACAAACCAACCCAACAATACACTAGTCTGACATAGCTTTTATAAAGCAAAATCAACGAGCCTTTGGGAAAAACCCCCAACTGACTCAACAGACTAAAGGGATCACAAAACAACAACACCAAAACTAGCAACTTGTTCCTCGAACCATGAGGACTCGCCACTGAAGAAACGTAGATGCGACACTCGGATATAACTATCGCGGCTGCGGCTGAGTACCTAAACCTACATCATGGTAAGAATGTAGCCCATAGAGAAATATGTGGGTCAGCACAAGATACATACTGAGTATGTGGGGGCGCATGCAAAATATAAATATTATCATAAATTTCGTAAAAACGTACATACGGACCATAATGACACACCTGGCTTAAGTGACATTGAATCATGCAACTCATAACATCTTAGATAGGAAATGTAGGAGAAAAACCTCATAAATCATTATAGATCATCATAGGCAACTTGACTTACCACATCAAAACTCGGAGTGACTCGGTATTTAAATAAACATGACTCTTATAGATAGGGGAGTTTCCTATAATCGACAACCCCACGTGAGCTATTTGGAATACCAATATTTGAAACCCCTATTGGAGGGAGAGTCATACTCTTTGCCAGGGAGTACGACCTTAAAACTGCAATAATCACAATCGGGCTCTCTGGCCAATAATATCATCATCAAACAACCCTACGGTGGCACATAGGTTTGGGGAAATACCAAATTTCCCTCTCGGTGCTAAGTACTACTCCCCGACAAGCTCAGAACGCGTTAAAAAATCAACCACAACATCACAAGGGTCTATCATAAAGACCAAATCAAATCTCTTTCTCATTTATCAAATCATATCAATTTGTGGATTCCTAACTCAACACATTTTAGCTCAAAATATTTTAATCTTTGTCAACATCAACATGGTATCAATGCATTGAACCATAACCAATTCGACATTTGGATAAGGATATGAAGACTCAATACATAATATTTTCAACAATTTAACTCATCAAAACTATCCGAAAAATACCAAGACTCATTGCAACTTCAATATCAACATTTCTCAATTTGCCATCCAACTCTCATTTAAAGGTACTTGAGGCATCAACCCATAGTAGGGATATAGAATTTCCAATATCAATTATAAATTCATAATAAGGAAATAGTGGAATGATAGTATAAATCAAGGCTTAACAAATTAAATCATCATACTCTCATAATCAAATACTTTTTGGACATAATTCCATCTCAACATCATACACATATCGGATGACATAATCCCTAGCTCATGGACAATAATATAAGATATAAAACCATATTTTCAATTCATGGTAAAACATGTAAAATCTCATGTCAATGTAATTCAACAAAAATACCAGGCACAAGATCGAAAGGATAATCTTGTTCAAAGCCCCACATACCTAAAAATGGTAGATGAATATGAACTTCCAACTCCAGAACTTTATTCACGAAAATAAAGGGTGCTTCTCGAAGCCCTTAACATGATCAACTCGAATCCCAAATCAATTTGAAATTTCTACGTTCAATCAAGAGACATAGAAGGATGAAATTTAGAGTAGTAGGGTTGGGGTTTGAGCCTTAGGAAATTTTGGAGAAAAATGAGCTATTGAATGCTCTTAATGGACTTAAATTCATGGTTTACCCGGATGGATTGGAGTGGAAATGACCAAATACCCTTAAAAAATCAAATAATGTCGAATCTGTCCTTTGGTGGAATGTTTTGATATTCTGAAGTAGATCGACTATAACTTTTTTCTCCGATGGCCAAATTGGATGAAACCAATTTCATTGGAAAGAGGATTTTCAGATCTTTCTGTTTATATATAGTAGCTCACCCAGATCATTATGTACAAGGATTTATGATCGTTTGAAGTTGACCCTAAAATTCCCCTGGCCTCAGTATTTTTTTTCCTGCATATTTACTGTTCACCACTATTCACGGTTAGATCGGAATGATCATAACTCATCGCTCGAGTGTCCGTTTTGGATGATCCACATATCGTTGGAAATCTTATTCGATGCTCTACGCGATGACGGGTCGCCTATCCAGAAATTCCACACAAAAAAAATTATTAATCACGATACAGAACAGAATTCAACACATTTTCGTCCGAGATCTTAACGGAATTTATTTTTTTTGGGGCATCACATCATCTCCCCCTTGGAAACATTCGTCCTCAAATGTTGATAGGTAGGTCAAGAATACTATGAAAATGAGTATATAGAGAAAAATCATCTTGCCCAAGAATATACTCCATTCTAGATTTTTTTGAATATCGTAGAAAACACACAAACCAAGATAAACATAGCAATAAGGATTAAATCAAAAGAGAACGATACCTTTGACATGATCAGTATTCGTAGGAAAGGGGTGGGGATATTTGGCGCGGATATCCACTTCGGCTTCCCAAGTAGCACTCTCCATAGATTGATTTTGCCAAAGCACTTTAACCAAAGGAACTTCCTTGTTTCTTAGCCTACGAACATGAAAGGAAAAAACCTCAACCGGAATCTCTTCATATGAAATACTATCTTGAATACCCGAGCTTTCGGAAGGATCAATCACAAAAGAATCACCAATATACTTCTTAAGCATAGAAACATGGAAAACCGGATGGACGTTAGATAACTCCGCGGGCAATTCAACCTTATACGCTACTCTCCCAGTGCGATCCACAATCTTATAGGGGCTAATATAACGGGGACTTAGTTTCCCTTTCTTCCCAAATCTCTTCACCCCTTTCATGGGTGAGACTTTAAAGTACACTAAATCACCAACATCAAATTCAAGGTCTTTCCTCCTTACATCTGCGTATGATTTTTGACGACTTTGGGCGGTTTTCAACCTTGCTCGAATTAACTTAACCTTCTTCATGGCCTCGAACACCGCATCCGTTCCAGTCGCGGCAGCCTCACCAACTTCAAACCAACCAATGGGTGATCTACACCTTCTACCATACAAAGCTTCAAACGGGGCCATTCCAATAGTAGCATGAAAACTATTATTGTAAGCAAACTCCATTAATGCTAAGTGATCATCCCAACTACCTTTAAAATCAAGCACACAAGCCCTCAACATATCTTCTAAAGTATGAATGGTCCGCTCGGCCTGACCATCTATTTGCGGATGGAAAGCAGAACTTAAATGAATTTGGGTACCGAGACCCTTCTGGAAAGATTTCCAAAACTTAGAGGTAAACTGAGTACCTCTGTCAGAAATAATAGCCAAAGAGATTCCATGAAGTCTGACGAGTTCCCTAATATATATTCTAGCATAATCTTCAGATGTATACGATGAATGCACAGGCAAGAAATGAGCTGATTTCGTCAGCCGATCTACGACAACCCAAATTGAATCATATGACGACGAGAAGGAGGAAAACCAACTATGAAGACCATATTCACTTCTTCCCACTTCTAAGTAGGAATGCTAAACTCTTACATCATGCCACTAGGTTTTTGATGCTCTATTTTAACCTGTTGACATGTGGAACACTTCGCCACAAATTCTTCTATGTTCCTCTTTATACCGTTCCACCAATTAATTTTCCACAAATCATGGTACATCTTGGTAGCACCAGGATGGATGGAGTATCGCGTACCATGCGCTTCTTCCATAATCTTCTGCTTCAAGTTATCAACATCAGGAACACATATTCTTTCTCGGAGTCTCAAAACGCCATCTCCCCCTTGGGAGAAAACCTCCACCTTTTGGTCTTTAACTGACTCTTTTAACCTGACCAAGGTAGGATCCCTGTCTTGTTTTTCCTTCACTTTCGAAACTAAAGAGGATTCGGAACCACTTTGCACTTCTATACTACCCTCAGCATCACCAAACAACCTAACCCCCAATCTAGCCAAACGATGTACCTCACGGGCCAACTCCTTCTTACCAATCTCCACATGTGCTATGCTACCCATGGACTTCCGACTAAGGGCATCTACTACTACATTGTCCTTGCCCGGATGATATAGCATGCTTATATCATAATCTTTCAATAGTTCTAACCATCGTCTCTGCCTAAGATTCAACTTCTTTTGGGTGAATACATACTGCAAGCTCTTATGGTCCGTGAAGAGGTCGACATGGACACCATACAAATAATGTCTCCAGATTTTCAAAGCAAAAACCATGGCAGCTAATTCAAGGTCATGGGTAGGATAATTCTTCTTATGAGGCTTTAGCTGCCTGGAAGCATAAGCTATAACCTTGCCCTTTTGCATCAATACACAACCTAAACCAACTCTGGAAGCATAACAACACACCACAAAACCATCAACACCGTCATGCAAAGTCAACACAGGGGCTGAAGTGAGTCGAGTCTTCAACTCCTGAAAACACTTCTCGCAAGATTCGGACCACAGGAACTTTACTTTCTTTTGGGTCAAACGGGTTATAGGAGACGCAATAGATGAAAACCCTTCAAAAAAAATGACGATAATAACCAGCTAGACCCAAAAAACTTCGGATATCAGAAGGAGAAATAGGTCTAGGCCAACTCTTTATAGCCTCTATCTTTTGAGGATCAACTCTAATACCTTCGGAAGAAACAACATGACCCAAGAAGGCTACAGAGTTCAGCCAGAACTCACACTTACTGAACCTAGCATACAACCGATAAGTTCGAAGAGTTTCCAGCATGATTCGGAGATGATCCACATGATCACCCTCACTTCGGGAGTAAATAAGAATATCATCAAGGAACACTATTACAAGTAAATCCAGATATGGTCGGAATACACGGTTCATAAGATCCATGAAAGCCACTGGAGCATTAGTTAACCCAAAAGACATCACTAGAAATTCAAAATAATTGTAACGGGTTCGGAAGACTGTCTTGGGGATAGCACATTGCCTAACCTTAAGTTGGTGATAACCGGATCTGAGGTGTATCTTTGAAAAGTAGCTCGCACCTTGCAATTGATCAAATAAATCATTAATTCGAGGAAGCGAATATTTATTCTTGATAGTAATCCTATTAAGCTGTCGGTAATCAATACACATCCGTAAAGAACCATCTTTCTTATGCATAAATAGTACAGGTGCACCGCACGGGGACACACTAGGTCTAATAAAGCTTTTGTCTAAAACATCTTTCAATTGCTCTTTCAACTCTTTAAGTTCCGCGGGAGCCATGCGATACGGAGGAATGGAAATAGGTTGAGTATCGGGAAGAAGGTCAATCCCGAACTCTATCTCTCTATCAAGAGGTACTCCAGGGAGATCTTCTGGAAAGATATCAAGAAACTCATTAACAATATTAATTGACTGAATGGTCGGGGTTTCAGACTTAGTGTCTTTAACCTGAACCAAATGGTGGTTGCAATCCTTGGAAATCAACTTCCTAGCTTTGAGATAGGATATGAAACGACCCTTAGGAATCACAGAACTCCTGGACCATTCGAGGATAGGTTCATTAGGAAACTAAAACTTGACCACACGGGCACGACAATCAATAGACGTATAGCATGAGTGAAGCCAATCCATACCCATAATGATATCAAAGTCAACCATATCTAGCTCAATCAAATCAGCATACATAACCTGATGAAAGACAGTAATGGGACATTTCTTATATACTCGCCTAACAATGACAGACTCTCCTACCGAAGTAGAAACCAAAATAGGCTCAGAAATTAGTTCAGGATCCATTTCAAAATTTACAGCAACCAGAGGTGTCAAATAAGAAAAACTCAAACCGGGGTCCATCAACACATAGACGTCAAAATAGAAAACACGGAGCATACCAGTGACAACATCAGGAGAGTCCTCCTGCTCCTAACGAGGTGGTATAGCATAGAAACAATTCTGGCATAAACCGCCAGAAGTACTTGATGAAGCACCTTGAGGAGGAACTGGACGGGTTGCGGGAGGCGGGGCACTGGTAGCCTGACTTTGGGGACGGGCATCACGACTCCGCTGTCTGGCATACGGGGAGGCTCTAAGTATGTGGACCAACTTTCCACAACCAAAACAGCCCCGCTGCCCCATATAACACTCCCCAAAATATTTTTTACCACACTTAGCACACGAAGGAGGATGAGGCCGGTTTCTTACACTGTCCTGAGACCTGGAAGGTACCGACCTATTCCCGAGCTCCTGCCTACCCCGATATACGGGAGCACTAGCTGAATAAGGCACAGGTATACATGGACATCTCTGAAACTGAGGGCGACTCCCTCCGGAGTATCTAGTCTGACCAGACCCCTGTTGCTCCGATTTGACTCTCTTAATCCCTCTTATTCTTGATCTTTCCTTTATCTTGTCTGATTGAATCTGTTGGGTGTGAATCATTAACCTAGGAAGATCAATCTCCCAGTTGATCATAGCAGATCTACACTCTTTTACGACATAACTCGACACATCAGTTAGCAACTTGCTCATACTAGTCCTCGAGTCATCCATCATATTGGGAGCGTACTTCGATAGCTGATTAAACATAAGACAATACTCCTTAACCGACTTGGAGCCTTGTCTCAAATTCATAAACTCCTCTATCATAGATTCCCGTAACTCAAGAGGAAAGAATCTATCCAAGAAAGTATCTTGGAATAATTGCCAAGTCACCGGAGAGGTATCTTCCTCTCTACCCTTATTCCATATCTGTACCCAATCATAGGAAACATACTTCAATCGATAAGAATCCAGCTCCACACTTTCTTCCTAGATCACGTGCATAATCTGTGTAATTTCTACATTTTATCAACATACATCTGCGGGTCCTCACCTGCTCTCGACCCATAAAACTCTGGCGGATTCATCCGCATAAAGTCACTACTTCGTGCTGCTGCTGAATTATTTTCTTGCGGAGGTGAAGTGTTGGCCTGATTATTAGCGGTAACTGCCTGGGCTAGCGTCTGAAAAGCTGCCCGAAATTCGGCATGGGATACCGTCTCATGTAACGGATCAACGGGTTGAGGTTGGTTGTTGTTTCCGAGAGCTCGACATGGAGGCATTTTCTATCATAAGAACGCATGAATTAATAGCAGAAGGAAACAGTTGTAAGCATGATAGACTCTTATAGAAAGAAAGAAACGACTTTTCCTAGAAAGCCCCGCAGCCTCTTGATCATAGGTGTGGCGCGCTACACACCGATGCTCAAGACTCTACGTAATGCGGCTGTCAGACTCCCTAGGACTCTTCACAACCTTAGGATCTGATACCAAGTTTGTAACACCTCGAAATATCATCTCGAGATGCCACACGGTGTCCAAGGCTACACGTAGCCTCAAGCTAACCCTTTAAGCCAAAACACTACCCTTGGGTTCAAACACAATAACATACACGCTACGTTAAGGATATATATATAAGTACATATCATATCACCTCGCACATGGCACGGAATATCGTTAGACTGTACATATATGGAATGTCTATACACAAACCAACCCAATAATACACTAGTCTGACATAACCTCTATATAGCAAAATCAACGAGCCAATAGGAAAAAACCCCAACTAACTCAATAGACCAAAGGGATCACAAAACAAAAGCACCAAAACAAGCATCTTGGTCCTCAAACCATGAGGACTAACCACTGAAGAAACGTAGATGTGACACTCGGATATAACTATCACGGCTTCAGCTGAGTACCTAAACCTACATCATGGTAAGAATGTAACCCATAGAGAAATATGTGGGTTAGGACAAGATACGTACTGAGTATGTGGGGGCGCATGCAAAATATAAATAATATCATAAATTTCGTAAAAACGTACATACGGACCATAATGACACACCTGGCTTGAGTGACATTGAATCATGCAACTCATAACATCTTAGATAGGAAATGTAGGAGAAAAACCTCATAAATCATTATAGATCTTCATAGGCAACTTGACTTACCACATCAAAACTCAGAGTGACTCGCTATTTCAATAAACATGACTCTTATGGACATGGGAGTTTCCTATAACCGACAACCCCACGTGAGCTATGTGGAATACCAATATTTGAAACCCTTGTTGGCGGGAGCGTCATACTCTTTGCCAGGGAGTACGACCTTAAAACTACAATAATCACAATCGGGCTCTCTGGCCAATAATATCATCATCAAACAACCCTACGGTGGCACATAGGTTTGGGGAAATACCAAATTTCCCTCTCGGTGCTAAGTACTACTCCCCGACAAGCTCAGAACGCGTTAGGAAATCCACCACAACATCACAAGGGTCTATCATAAAGACCAAATCAAATCTCTTTCTCATTTATCAAATCATATCAATTTTTGTATTCCTAACTCAACACATTTTAGCTCAAAACATTTTAATCTTCCTCAACATCAACAAGGTATCAATGCATTGAACCATAACCGACTCGACATTTGGACAAGGATATGAAGACTCAATACATAATAATTTCAACAATTTAACTCATCAAAACCATCCGGAAAATACCAAGACTCATTGCAACTTCAATATCAACATTTCTCAATTTGCCATGCAACTCTCATTTAAAGGTACTTGAGACATCAACCCATAGTAGGGATATAGAATTTCTAATATTAATTATAAATTCATAATAAGGAAATAGTGGAATGCTAGTATAAATCAAGGCTTAACAAATTAAATCATCATACTCTCATAATCAAAAACTTTTTGGACATAATTCCATCTCAACATCATACACATATCGGATGACATAATCCCATAGCTCATGGACAATAATATAAAATATAAATCCATATTTCCAATTCATGGTAAAACATGTAAAATCTCACGTCAATGTAATTCAACAAAATACCGGGCACAAGATCAAAAGGATAATCTTGTTCAAAGCCCCACATACCTAAAAATGGAAGATGAATATGAACTTCCGTCTCCGGAACTTTATTCACGAAAATCAAGGGTGCTTCTCGAAGCCCTTAACATGATCAACTCGAATCCCAAATCAATTTGAAATTTCTACGGTTCAATCAAGAGACATAGAAGGATGAAATTTGGAGTAGTAGAGTTGGGGTTTGAGACTTAGGAAATTTTGGAGAAAAATGAGCTATTGAATGCTTTTAATGGACTTAAATTCATGGTTTACCCGGATGGATTGGAGTGGGAATGACTAAAATACCCTTAAAAAATCAAATAATGTCGAATCTGTCCTTTGGTGGACTATTTTGATAGGCTGAAGTACATCGACCATAACCTTTTGCTCCGATGGCCAAATTGGATGAAACCAATTTCATTGGAAAAAGGACTTTCAGAGATTTCTGTTTATCTATAGTATCTCACCCAGATCATTATGTACAAGGAGTTATGATTATTTTAAGTTGACCCTAAAATTCGCCTGGCCTCAGTATTTTTTTCTTGTTCACCACTATTCACGGTTAGATCGGAATGATCATAACTCATCGCTCGAGTGTCCGTTTTGGATGATCCACATATCGTTGGAAATCTTAGTCGATATTCTATGTGATGAAGGGTTGCCTATCTAGAAATTCCGCACTGAAAATTATTAATCACGATAAAGAATAGAATTCAACACATTTTCGTCCGAGATCTTAACGAATTTTTTTTCTCGGGGTATCACAATGCTACCTGGGGGTTCAACTAATTTCGATATACCCACACTCTTACCCATTTAATGATTCAACCACAGTTCATTATTTTAACACTAGTCCTCATGCACACATATACCTCACAATTACCACTTAAACTTTTCATAAATTATCAACCCAGGCTCTTTCACAAATCATATCAAACCTATTAATTCTTTCCCACAAAACATACATCATTAATCTTAAGCTACTATCCTTTTCATCACAAACTACATCAAAAGTTAAAGCCTATAGTCTACAATCAATCATGTACCACCGATAAAACATGCCTCATACTATACTAGTCCATCACATTGGGGAATTTCAGTTAACTACTACCAACAATCACATCTTCTCTATAACATTACTACCACACCTCAAAATCCACTACATACCTTATCATATTAAGTCTACTTGCCCATGCATACATTCTCACTATCACTAAATTCCATAAACACCAATCAGTCTCTACCTATAATATATTGACTAGTCTACTCCTTTCCATTCACAACCTATAACTAATTTCTGTAACCACCATAACTATCCATTCTAGGCTTCTTTCCTAATTTGAATCAATAATAATCATAGCCAAATACTTCTTTCACAAACTATCATTCAATCTATAATTTTTCCTATAACATTAGTCAACCACTATAAAAAGAAAAACTACCCCTCAATCAGAGGGTTATACAACTAAAACTACTTATTTACAAAAAAGTCACCCTCACTCTAACCACTAACCTTATGACTTCATGTCACCAACTTATGGACGATCTCACTACTAATAGGTCATAACACTTTAACATACACTACTACTTGGGTGGAAATACAGTTCCAACATTCTTCCACTCATCATAATTTATAGATTTTTCATTCATGTAAATTATAAATTTTGGATCATTTTGCAAACAATAAAATTCCCCAAATTCATTCAGTCCTTAGTCGTTGTTTTTTATTTTTTTATATTTAACGATTTAAATTTTAAATTGAATTTCTAGTTTTCTACTTTAAATTAAAAACTTACTTCTAATATATTATTAATTTACTACCAAATATTATTAATTTATTATATTAAGTAGCATATGTTTTGTATATTTGTGCATATATCTTCTATAGAAGTGTATATTTAATGTATACATGTGTATATGTTTTATAAATTAGTATATAAGTATATCTATACATATTGTAATGTATATATAATGTAGTATATTTTATAAGTAGTAGTATATATACATTGAATGGTGCGTATACACGTGTATATATCTTCTATAGAAGTGTATATTTAATGTATACATGTGTATATGTTTTATAAATTAGTATATAACTATACAAATATATATTGTAATATATATACATTATAGTAAATTTCATTTAAAGTATTACATATACATAGAATAGAGTGAATGGATCTTCTATAGACGTGTATATTTAACGTATACATGTGTATATAATTTATAAATTAGTATATAACTATACAAATATATATTGTAATGTATATATATTGTATATATCTCATTTAAAGTATTACATATACATAGAATAGAGTGTATATATGTGAATAGATCTTCTATAGACGTGTATATTTAACGTATACATTACTTTATGTTTTATAAATTAGTATATATATTGTAGTATATACTTTTTTTAAAGTAGTACATATATATTGAATGGTGCGTATATATGTGTATATATCTTCTATAGACGTATATCTTTAAAGTATACAAGTGTATATGTTTTATAAATTAGTATGTAACTATATATATATACATATTGTTGTGTATATATATATATGTATATCACTATATTGTAGTATATATTTTATTTAAAGTAGTACATATATATTGAATGGTGCATATATATGTGTATATATCTTCTAAAGTAGTATATATTTAACGTATACATGTGTATATGTTTTATAAATTAGTATATATATATATTGTAGTGTATATATATATATATATTATACTATTATAGCATATGTTTTATTTAAAGTAGTACGTATAGTCATATATAAATATATATTGAATGGTACGTATATATGTGTAATTGTTTATACTTTATATATTTTTTAAAAAATATATATTGTATATTGGAGTGTATATAGTGTATATTGGAGTGTATATAGTGTATATTGGATTATTTATTTATTTTTTAAACGGGTTTCACCGGTTTTTAACCGGGTTTGACCGGGTTTTGGTGGGTTTGACCGGATTGGGTAAAGTGGGCTGGGTTCGGGTGGGTTTTAATTTTTTTACTGTTTGACCCGGCTCGGCCCGGCCCGGTTAACGCCAAACTCGGCCCGTAACCGGCTCGGAACTCAGGTAAAATGGGATGGCCGGTTCCGGGTTGGCCCTGCCCGGCCCGTTTGACACTCTTAGACAGAAGTGAGCAGTTGGTGAGCCTTCTTTATTTTGGAAGGTCTTGTCTTTAGAACATTATTATGTTATTTTGGTATTGGGTCCAATGGGGGCCTTGTCCCAGTTTTGTTCTAGACTTATGATTGATCTTGTAATGTTAGAGATTTTGCGGACCTGTGTCAGATATTGTTAGATGTTTATGGGTTTCATTTTGTACTGTTCAGTTGAAGCTAGAAATGACCATGATTCCGTTATTTTCTGCATTTTTCTTATTGTATATGAATATTGTGCATGATTATCAGGTATAGAAGGGTCCCCGAGCCTTCATGATTTGGGATGCTCGTCACGGCGAGGGCCTCGATTCGGGTCGTGACAATTATAGATCTATAGGGTGTATTGACTAGCTCAAAAGAATAACAAAGAGTTAGTCAGAGTAGTCAATAATTGTTTTGAAATGTACTAAAATATGCCCATGTATTTTTACTTGCATTGTGTTCACTGTTATTATAAAATGATCTCACCTATTTTGTATAAAAAAAGACTATTTTGGGTTGTTTCACATACCAGTACATTTTACATTGACCCCCTATATTTCAGGATCTGAGGCTCAGTCCCGGGGTCCCACTAAGCCGTAGATCGTTGACAAATATTCAGAGTTGGTGAGCCTCCCTTATTTTGGAAGGCGTCTTGCTTTCATGTGATGTTTACATTTGGTTCTAGTTTATGGTCCGACCGGGGGCCTTGTCCTAGTTTCAAACAGATGTTGTTTTCTTTCAGTTAGTAGAGATTTCGCTGACAGGTGTTAGGTGCATTTGGGTCTTGTTGAAATTATATTCGTACGGTTTTGTTGAAATAATGAAATGACTATGTTATCAGTTTGCTTCCGCATTTTTATAATTAGATGAATTATGCATATGATTACAAGTTGAGAGGGCTTTTGGGCCTTCATGGTTCGGGATTTCCGTCGCGACCATGGCCTCGGTTCGGGTAGTGACAGCAACCCAAATGAATGAAAGGGACATCTACCCGCAATATAATCTATAAAGAAGTATTACATGAGAATTGTTTCATTTACATTATCATACAACATCAGTGGTTTAAATATTTTCAATTCTAGCTACACTATAAATGTTCGTCGGTATAGGTATAAATGGTATGGACTCGTATAGACAGAGGAAGACATGACAACACTCAATGATTAACATGGAAAAAGGGAAATATTTTTTAATAAATTCATTCATGTATACTTTTTCACATTTATTAAATAAATCACAATGATATTAATTACAATAAAGGTTCTAGCTATAATGTTAAAATCACTATAATTTCATAAGAATCACGTGCGACTCACGTGTCGCGACATTAGTTTATAATTTAAAGCACGTACGGGATAAAAAATTTATATAAAAATCATTTGACTCTTAAAATAGAATTGTATCATATAAGTAAAACAAAAATAGTACATACTTTATGTTAATAGAAATGATACTTTATGTTAATAGAAATGATTCATATTCATGTTTGTGCATGAAAATTTTACTTGTTTAATCACTCAAAGGATAGGTTTTCTCGTATTAAAAAGGTATATTATATAGGAGAAATAAATACGTAGATTAGATACCTATCATGAGAAAATCTGATGTAGAAACAATTTTAAGAATGGTTTTTTTCATATTCAAAGTACTTCTCCTAGGATAATTTACTATTTTTTCTATTTTTATCGTCTAGGATAATTTACTATTTTTTCTATTTTTATCGTCTAGGATAATTTGGAAAAACTATTCATTCCACAATAATAGAAAAATATTTTTGTTCATATTCAAAGTACTTCTCCTATTGTTCATATTCAAAGTACTTCTCCTATTTTTTCTATTTTTATCGTCTAGGATAATTTGAAAAAACTATTCATTCCACAATAATAGAAAAATATTTTTGTTCGTATTAAAAGTACTTCTCCTATTATAAATATAGTTGTATGTTTTCTTACATTTTTAAACTATAACCTAGTGAATTCACTTATCTTTCTTTACATTAGCCAAAAAAAAAACTTTCTTTTCCGTCAACAAAAACTCATCCTTGTAGAAATCTACCATACATTTACCTATGAATAACTTCAAGTCAGATTCGTCTCTGCCACTAATAGCTTCTTCAGAGCTTCCATCTGATGTAGCTTTCGAGATATTAACTCGAACATCCTTAGAAACATTAGATACCTGCAAAGTAGTAAGCAAAACATGGAAACTGATGACGTATGAATCAAGCTTCATGCAAAGTTATTGTCGTAGAACTAACAATATTTCAGGTTATTGTTTTATTTGTTTTAATTAATGTGACTGAACTTAGAATATAACTCTGAACTATATTCGTAATATGATATTTCAGGTTACTTCATTCAAGGTATAGATGACTCCAGGTACATTTCGGAGTTTGTTTCAATGGATGATTGTTCAGGAAAAAATCCACTGTCACGCCTACCAGTTGAAGCCTTGAAACCAAAAGATAGATTTTTCAGCATTTACTTTAGCAACAAAAAATTGAGGCATCTTCGAAGCAAGGGATTTTGTGTTGTGTGAGATCAATAAGGTACAACGATCATAGGTACTACATTTGCAAACCTAGTACTCAAGAATGGAAAGTGTTGCCGAATCCAAAACTGAGGTATTCGACAGTCAAAGTTGCTTTAGTGGTACTTAAATCAAATCCCTTGCGTTTCAAGATTATTCGTTTGTCAAAAGACCCACCATTTGGTTCTAGGTACGTCTAATTATCTACACATTGATTTTCTTTACTTTGTAGTTATTAGAACAGTTTCCTTCATTCAAAACTTTGTTTATATATAGGCATTTGGGACCTGGCAATTATTGTTGTGAAATCTTCGACTCTGAGACTAATGCATGGCGACAAGCTAATATGATCTCGCTTTCTGAAGATGCGTCTTTCAAGCATCATTTTATACCTATTAATGCAAGTGGTTTAATTTATCTTTTGACAACTGATGATCAAGTAATAGTCCTAAACTACGATGGAGAAGAAGTGTATCCCAGATTTTATCTTCCTGAACAAGTGGCTCGAAATGAAGATTATACACTCAAAAAACTAATTTCATATGAAGGCAAGTTGGGATTTATTTGTTTCTCTCCCAGTGGAATTTTAGAGCTTTGGTGCATTGACAATAGAATAAATCACTTTTGGAGGAAGGAACAAGAAGTTGAGACTGAAAACATCAAGAGGGTGACGAATTACCCAAGTCCGATTGATTTCTACAATAGTGATGTTATTTTGCTGATGGGTTTCAACGTATTTGCATTTTACAAGAAACAAAATGCAATCTTGCGTGTAGTTGAATTGGATAGGTTAAATTGTCCTACTGAAATATTTCTTTTTTGCTCGGATGTAGAGCCAATTAATTGGCCGTTCGATCGCAAAAGACAAAAACGGGGGCAGTGAATTGCCTGAAGAAATATAATGTAAAAAATAATTCTAACAAAAATTTCTTTATAGAAAAAATTCAACACAAAACTATTGATATTAGATCATTTATCCACAACCCAAAAATCTTCTCAAGTATGGTCAATGTCTTCATCATTTTCTTAATCTCTTTCTTCATTTTGGACACCTATAAATAGAGAATAAATAATATAAATTAGCACTTAAATGACAACATAAAAAGGACTATTCCACAACAAAATAAGTACATAAATCACTTATAAGTTAGCTAGTGAAGAGGCAAATCAACCAATCATGGTTAGAAAGAAATACAAACATCCAAATGTTGGGATGATATAACTTAAAGAACAATGCTTATTTTCCTTATGAATATGTTTGTTCTTACTTAGTTTCTTCTTAAAGAATCTTTTTTTGAGAAAAATTAATTGTCTGAATTGGTCTTCTTTTCTTGAAAAATAATCACTTGTCTCTCAAGTGTTGATTGAAAAAGGTTAATTCGGTTTTGGTAGAAGGTCGCAGTCCTGAAAAGCAAAGCATTGAACGAGTTTTGTGAAAGCTTCAAGAGGTAAGTTTTCTGATTCTCGTTTTAGTTATATTATCTAGATATTATGTAAGTTATTGATCCTGTAGAATTATTGATTCCGCTGTGCATGTTCTAACAATTGGTATCAGTAGTCTTCTTACATGTGTAAGATAATGTAAAAGAAGTTACATGATTTGTTGTACATATTTCGGATAATAATTGTATAAATCATGTTATTGCTGGCTGCTTTTCATGTTTTTGATATCATGTTGTTGCTGGCTGTTTTTCATGTTTTTGATGACGTTATTTATTTCAATAGAATCAAAGTTTATCATCAAGAAAGCATAAAACGAATTTTGCATAGTTTTATGAAAATTAGTTTTGTAGATTAAGGGAAAAACGATGATGAGTCTCGACTACAACCAACTATAGTCGTTACTCACTGTATGAACAGTAGAAGTAAGGCCAAGAAGTGCAGGAAGCCCTGCTGACCCTCGCAACAGCTCGGCCAATAATTGCCGATTTGGTCGGTTTTGGAGTTTTTCAGTTTTTGACAAACTCCAAATGACCTGAAATTTGGTAAGTTTATTGGAAACAACCCACTGAACAATACTTACAGTTAACTATGACCCAGGCCATTTTTTGGCCATTCGGGGTCGTTTTGATGAGGTTTTGGGCGTTTTTATGTTTTCAAAAAAAATTAAAAATTCTGGAAAAAAAATACTGATAGGAATCATTCCTTATGATTTCCATTGGTTAATAACAGTACATAATATGAGTTTACATGTTGTCATTGGTCATTTTCCCCATCGGATAAACTTGTATATTGTAATACTGTTTTATAGTTTCTTATCTTTAATGACTTGTATTAACTTTCCAACTAAGTTACATGTTGGTTCAATGGTATAGAGACTTATGAAATGTGATATTTATCTATCTTAAATCAATAGTTGACTCTCCAACTGAGTTGGTTCTATTTCATTTAAGAGATAAAATATCTTACATTACATGTATATTTTCTTAAATGGTTAAGTTTCCCTAACGATTCTAACGGTTTATGTGCATGTTTATATGTGTGATGTGTTTTTGAAGAATTTTATTACTATGCAGCATTTCTAATAATCTATTTTAATTTGATTATATAACGGATTAACCATGTCTTCATTCAATCCCTTAACTTCTACCCTGAATCAAAATAAATTAGAAGGCCCTAACTATGTGGACTGGAAACGTAATTTGGATATTGTTCTTACTGCTAAGGGCTTTAAATTTGTGTTGGTTGAGGAATGTCCTGTTAAGTCGGATGAACCTACTGATGATGAGATTAAAGCCTACAATAAGTGGGTTAAGGCTGACGAGATGGCAAGATGCTACATTCTTGCCTCTATGGAAAATGTATTACAGCATCAACATCAATCCATGACTACTGCTTACGATATTCTTGAATCTCTCAAAGAGACGTTCGGAGACCAAAATAGTGTTGCAAAGAAGACGTCAATGAAATCTCTTTTGACCATGAAAATGGTTGAAGGAACTTCGGTAAGGGAACATGTTCTTAAAATAATGAGTCTATTGAATGAGCTAGAAATTCTTGGTGCGGTTATTGATAAAGAGTCTCAGGTTGAGATGGTCCTACAAACTCTGCCAGACAGTTTTCAGCAGTTTCGCTTGAATTATAACATGAATAAGATGGAATTATCTCTTGCAAAACTATTGAATGAGCTGCAACCGAAAGAATCTATCATTAACAAACAAGCTCCTCCTGCGGCGTTGATGGTTGACAAACTTTCGTCTTCAACTTCTAAGCTAAAAGGCGAAAAGAAAAAGAAGAAGTCTCGTAAGGTTTCAGGTGCTAATGGTGGTTTTGCTAAGACTAAGGGAAAGTGCTATCATTGCAAGCAACCTGGTCATTATAAGAAACAGTGTCCCGGCTACATAACTAAGATGCACAAACAAGGTACAACTTTTTCATACGTCGTTGAAATATTTTTAGCGGTTGTTTCTACCCAATTTTGGGATATATATTCGGGAGCCACTAATCATATCTGCACTTCATTGTAGGGGTTTCAGGAAACACGGCGTCTAAGTGAAAATGAGCTGAACGCATTTCAAGAAGATGGGGAACCAGCACCAGCCTTAGATATCAGAAATATTTCTATTTTGTTTAATAGTTCTAGAGTTTTAAGACTAAATAATGTTATTTATGTACCTTCTATAAGAAGAAATTTACTTTTAGTTTCAAGAATAATGGATGCTGGTTACAATATTTATTTTGCTAATAATTGTACAATTATTAAATTTAATAAGCATTTTATTATTTCTACTCCTAGAATAGATGATTTGTTTGTATTTGATGTTTCCCATGATATGCTACAAAAAATGGAACTTAATAATGTAGATCAATCGCATAAAAAAAGTGTATTTTGGAATTGAGTGAAACATACTTATGGAACTTATGTCTAGGTCATATTAATATAAATAGTATTTCACGGTTGGTTTCTGATGGACCTTTGAGTTCATTGAAGGTGGAGGCACTTCCAACTTGTGAATCCAATTTAGAAGGTTAAATCACCAAGAGACCTTTTCCTTCCAAAGGAAATAGAGCCAAAAATAAGTTAGAATTAATTCATACTGATTTGTGTGGTCCTATGAATATACAAGCAAGAGCTGGTTTTGAGTATTTTTTGACTTTCACAGATGATTACTCAAAATATGGATATATTTATTTATTGCGCCGTAAATCTGAATGCTTTGAAAAATTCAAAGAATTTAAGATGAAAATGGAAAAGCAACATAACAAACATATCCATACATTACGATCTGATCGTGGTGGTGAATACCTTTCTGTGGAATTCATTAAATACTTATCAGAATCAAGAATTACATCTCAATATTCTGCTCTGGGAACACCACAACAAAATGGTGTGGAAGAACACCGAAATAGAACTCTTATGGAAATGGTTATATCAATGTTAAATTATTCATATTTGCCCTTCTCTTTTTAGGGTTATGCATTAGAAACTGCAAATTATATTCTAAACTTAGTTCCTTCAAAATCAGTACCTTTAACCCCATCTGAATTTTGGAGTGGGCGCAAGCCTAGTCTATGGCATATTCGGGTTTGGGTTGTCCAGCACATGTGCTAAAAGGAAAAACTGATAAGTTGGAATCTCAGATAGAAGTGTGCATTTTTATTGGATATCCAAAAGGAATAAAAGGGGGTTTATTTTATAATCCTAAGGAACAGAAGGTAATTGTTTCGATAAATGACAGATTTCTTGAAGAGGATTATTTAATGAACCATGTTCCTAGAAGTAAAATTATTTTACAGGAATTAGGCAATAGAATAATGATTAATGAAACACAAGAACAATTTCTGAAAATCGTTATTGACACATCACTGCATCCACGTAGTGGGACAAATGTCAATAGGAAAGATATTGCACAAGAGAAAACACTTGACATTACATTACCTCAAAGTAGTAGGAGTGACATCAAGCAGCCTACAATTGTGGAGGAAAAAGTTCAGGATAATGTTGAGGAACCTGTCATAGTACAGGAAGACATTGAGGGTGCTAAAAATTTAGTTCTAAATATAGCAGATTCTGTAGTGACTAGTCGTCGTAGTGGGAGAATTATTTGAAAACCCTTATGGTTTGCGCTCTTGGGAGAACCGTTTGATAGAATCCCTAAGGAGCCTAATACAGAACTTCTTAATTATGCTGAAGCACTACATGATAAAGATGCTAAAATATGGATTGCTGCTATGAAATATGAAATGGAGTCTATGTATTCCAATCGAGTTTAGGAACTTGTAGAACAACCTAGGAGAGTCAAACCTATTGCATGTATATGGATCTATAAGACAAAGAGAGGTGTGGATGGATAAGTGTAAATTTTTAAGGCTAGGCTTGTTGTTAAAGGGTTTACTCAAAAAGAAGAAATTGATTATGAGGAAACTTTTCGCCGGTAGCTATGCTTAAATCCATGAGGATTCTCTTATCCATTGTTGCTCATTATGATTATGAGATATGGCAAATAGATGTCAAGACGACTTTCCTAAATGGAAGTCTTGATGAGTGTATTTATATTGCATACCAGAAGGTTTCATGGAAAGTGATAATGAACATAAGTTTTGTAAAGTTAAGAAATCCATTTATGGTTTGAAACAAGCATGTAGAGCATGGAATTCTTGTTTTCATAATTCGATTAAGACTTTTGGTTTTGATCAATGTGAAAATGAGTCATGCGTTTATAAAAAATGGGATGAAGACAGAGTGGCATTTTTTATTCTGTACGTAGATGACATTTTACTCATAGGAAATAATGTGAGCATATTGAATTCTGTTAAGGAGTGGCTTTCCTTACGTTTTGATATGAAAGACTTGGAAGAAGCGGCACATATCCTTGGGATCAAGCTTATGCAAGATCGCAAACAAAGGATATTAGGCTTATCTTAAGCACTTTATATTGATACTATTCTTGCATGATTTAGCATGCAAAATTCCAAAAAGGGATTCTTTCCTTTTAGGCACGGAATTACTCAATCAAAAGATCAGTCGCCCAAAATGACCGAAGAGATAGAGAGAATGAAGGTTGTCCCTTATACTTCTGCTGCAAGGAGCCTCATGTATGCTATATTGTGCACTAGACCAGATATATGCTTAGTTGTTGGCATGGTTAGCAGATTTTAGTATAATCCTGGGCAAGAACATTGGACTGCGGTTAATCATATAATCAAGTACCTTAAAAGAACTAGGAATTATGTCACGACCCGAGTCGAGACCCTAGCCGTGACGAGCATCCCAAATCATATAGTCCCGGATACCCCTATCGGTCTTGTATGTCAAGAACACCATTCATATCAATAAAGAAAAGATGAGGAACATAAATAATAGAATTATAGTTGTGTTCTGAGTTAAATTTAAAAACGCGATAATAAGTTAATCAACAATTAGACAACATCTATTTCAGTCTGCGAAATCTCTATTATGCACGAAATTAACAACTGTCTGAAACTAGGACAAGGCCCCCAGTGGACCTAAACCAAAGTAAGAAACAAATGTCTGAAAATACACAAGCCATCCGGAACAAAGAAGGCTCACTAACTACACTCTTCGATTCTGATAACTCTACAGCTTAGCAGGACCTTTAGACTGAGCTTCAGACCCTGAAATATAGGGGGTCAATACAATTGTACTGGTATGCAGAGCAATCCAAAATAATGTATTTATGTATATAAAATAGATGAGAGCAAATCATGAAACATTATGCAAGATATAGTTTAAAAATACATGGTCAAATCATTGATAATCATATAACATTCTTGTCAATGCAGTTATATTCTTTGTATTACTTCTGAGTTAGGTGGTACACCCTACAAGTTTACAACCACACGGGCCATATGGAGTTCTCTCTTAACTCAACGGCCAAGCCCCCAACCCAAGTTTGCCGCTAGAGTTGGAGTGTCTGAGTCTGATATGCCACAGGGCACTAGGCTAGCGTATAATCCCTCTAGAGGAAATAATAACTCATATCAGCAAAACACAGTTTCAGCTGATGAGTTATCTGAACTCATGCCTTCTTCAGGTAACCACCTAACGTCTCTTTATTCCCAATTTTAGCCTTTTCTGAACATGCATCTTTCTAAATTCAAAATATGTAAGTTTGAGAAAAATCTGATTTCTATTCTATTTTTGTGTCTGTTATGACGTTGTCTGTTTTGGTATCGTCATACCAAGACTTGCAAGTCATGTTTCTTAGCCAAAAGGTATCATGCAAGATTCTTTCATTTAAAACAATGTTCAGACCACCAAAGCATTCAGACAAGTATAAGAAAATGCATATTTCAAAACATAAGTCAAAACCATGCAAAGATTCTCATCTTTTCAACAATTCCAACAAACATGTGGTGCTTATGTATTTTTGACAAAATCATGCAATTCTTTCATTATATAATTTCAGCATTTATCAACATGAAAAACCCCCTCTCTTTAATTAAAAACCATAATCAAGTCATAAACAATAATCAAGACATTTGTATCATGCTTCTCAAAATGCATTGTGAATAAATCATATCTTACGAAAAACAAAAAGGTTGTAAACAAGAGAGGGATTTCTAATAGATCATGCTCTCAATTCATCATTCAAATTCATTAAACACATACATATATACTTATACATGGTTATAAATCAATTTTGGGTAAAAGACCTCAAGACCAAAACAATAATGTCATTAAAGAATTCATAAAGCAACATTGTAATATAAATTCTAACACCCCTTCAAAACTTATGATTTCACAATGCTTAAATATTGTTTAAACGAATTTTCTTATGCCCATGTAGTATAGAAAAACCCCACATACCTTATATTACTTAGGAGAAAGAGAGGATCCCAAATCTTGACTAAGTTCTTGATACTCTTGACGTCTAAGTATGAGTTTCTTGATCTTTGGGGAAGAGCCTAGGGTTTTTTATTTGAGAGAGAAAAGTAGTTTCTGATGTAATTAGTCCCAAAATTGATTTAATTTCATGTTAGGGCGAAGTTTAGATGAGGGGAATTGACTTATATACCCCTCCTGACTCGGAATTTAAAAAGAAATTGTGAACTGGGAACTAACGCTCCAATCAACGTGACGCGTCGATAACGCGCCGGTCCAGTGTTTCATCGATGTGGCACATTGACTTTGTGTCGGATCATTGTTTCATTGATGCGTTCATCGCATCGATTTACTATTTCCAATAGCCAATCTCACCTCTAACGCTGTCCAAAAAATCCAAAACTTCCTCGACACATCCCCTTTACTCCCCCGAACATGAAACAACTTATAAATCCATATCTCAAGGGTTCAAAAATCGATTTAAAGATCACACAAGTTTAGGAGCTTAAAATATGACTAAGTACTTTTTGACACTTAGAAAATTTTCAAGTTTCTAGCCTCACAAACATGCTACTAAGTGAGATAGCACGTAGAAGATTTTTGCGGGGTGTTACATTATCCCCCCTTTGGGATCATTCGTCCCCGAATAATGACGCTGGACATAGGTAAGCACGATTTATCTTAGTAAATAGGAGATAAAAAGAATAAGGAAAGGATTATACCTTCCATTTCATCATTCACCTGATCCAAAAGATTTGGGTATCTTGCACGCATATCGTCCTCCGACTCCCAAGTAGTTTCCTCAACTTTCTGATTTTTCCACAGCACCTTAACCGAAGTTATTTCCTTGCTTCTCAGCTTTCGGACTTGATGATCCAAAATAACAACAGGTTCTTCTTCATATGACAAAGAGTCTTTCACATTGATTTCCTCTATAGGCAATACCAAGGAATGGTCCCTAATACACTTTTTCAACATAGACACATGGAACACGGGATGTACATAGCCTAAACTCATGGGTAGTTCCAATTCATAGGCGACTCCACCTATCCTTCTCAAAATATAGTATGGTCCTATAAAACGAGGACTAAGTTTCCGCTTCTTTCCAAAAAGCATGACTCCCTTCATAGAGGAGACCTTGAGAAATACCCAATCACCAACCTCAAATTGTAACTCTCTTTTTCTAACATCGGCATAGGACTTCTTATGACTCTGAGCTGTCATAAGTTGTTCTCTAATGATTTTCACCTTCTCCATTTCCTAATGTACAAGATCAGGCCCAAATAATCGCATTTCACCCACTTCATACCATCCAATTGGTGATCTGCACCTTCTCCAATAAAGTGCTTCAAAAGGAGTCATCTTAATGCTTGCATGGTAACTATTATTGTAGGCGAACTCTACCAATGAAAAATGGTCTACCCAACTACCTTTAAAGCCAATTACACAGGCCCTCGACATATCTTCAAGGGTTTGAATGGTGCGCTCAGCTTACCCATCGGTCTGAGGGTGGAATGCAGTACTCAGGTTTACTTGGGTACCTAAACCCCTCTGAAAAGATTACAAAAAATGCGAAGAGAATTACGTACCTCGGTCGGATATAATGGATACATGTGCCCCATGCAAACGAACTATTTCCTCAATGTATAGCTTGTCATAATCATCTCCGGAATAGTTAGTCCTCACCGGCAGAAAGTGTACTGACTTGGTCATTTGGTCCATAATTACCCAAATGGAATCATATTGGCTTCGGGACCTCGAAAGTCCCGTGATGAAGCCCATATTGATTATCTCCCACTTCTACATTGGCAAGGCTATCTCTTGGGAAATACCACCTGGTCTCAAATGTTCCTTTTTAACTTGTTGGCAATTCAAACACTTGGAAACAAAATCAGCAACATCACGTTTCATATTATTCCACCAATATATAGCTTTAAGATCATGGTACATTTTAGTAGAGCCTGGGTGAACCACATACCTCAAAGTGTGAGCTTCATCAAGGATCCTCCCTCGCAAACCATCCACATTCGGTACACATAGCCTGCCTTGGTACCTCGAAATACCATCACCGCCAATTTTAAAAGCCATCACCTTCTGTTGACCCACATCTTTCATAATCTGCATCAAGATGGGATCCTCAGCCTATTTCTCCTTAACTTTTGCACATAAGGAATACTTAGCTATTTTATGCATAACTACTCCGCCATCTTTAGAATCCAAAAGTCATACCCTTAGATGTGCAAACCGGTGATCTTTTACTATATCCCTTTTTCCGTTCTCAACATGAGAAAGACTACCTATAGATAATCTGCTAAGGGCGTCGGCCACCATATTCTCCTTACCCGGATGATAGTGAAGGCTCATGTCATAATCCTTCAACTGTTCCAACCACCGCCTTTGCCTAAGATTCAACTCTTTCTGTGAGAAAATATGTTGTAAACTTTTGTGGTCAGTAAATATATCAACATGTACCCCATACAGATAATGCCGCCATTTTTTAAGTACAAACACCACAGCCGCTAACTCCAAGTCATTAGTGGGGTAATTTCATTCATGCACCTTCAAATGACTAGATGCATAAGCTACTACCTTGCTATGATGTATAAGTACACATCCAAGTCCCACTCGGGATGCATCACAGTATACAACAAACACCTCTGTACCTCAGGAAGGGTTAAAATAGGTGCAGTAGTCAACTTGTCTTTGAACTTCTTGAAACTATTCTCACAGGAGTTAGACCACATAAATTTCACCTTTTTATGTTTCAACCTGGTAAGTAAAGCAGCTATGGAAGAAAAACTCTCTACGAACCTTCTATAATACCCCACCAAACCCAAGAAGCTCTGAATATCGGTTGGAGTCGTGGGTCTCGGCCATTTTATCACTACCTCAGTCTTTTGGGGATCAACTTTAATTCTCTTACTTGCACAATATACCCCAAAAATGCAATAGCACTAAGCCAAAATTCATACTTGGAAAATTTTACATACAACTTATGATTTTTGAGGGTTTGAAGAATAATTTGGAGGTGATTGGCATGGTCCTTCTAAATCTTGGAATAAATCAAAATGTCGTCATTGAAAACTATGACAAACAGATCTAGGAACTGATGGAACACCCTATTCATAAGGTCCATAAAAGTTGTTGGGGCATTAGTCAATCCGAAAGACATAACTAAGAATTCATAGTGGCCATATCGGGTTCGGAAAGTTGTTATGGTAATATCATCCCTCATAACCTTCAACTGATGATACCCCGAATGAAGGTCTACTTTTGAAAAACACCTAGCCCCCTAAAGCTAGTCAAAGAGATCATCAATTCTAGGAAGGGGATATTTGTTTTTAACAGTGACCTTATTTAGCTGACGGTAGTCTATACACATACGAAGGAACCATCTTTCTTATGCATAAAGAGTACAGGTGCACCCTAGGGAGAAACACTAGGAAGGATAAATCCCTTGTCAATAAGATCTTTCAGTTGTTCTTTCAACTCTTTCAATTCTGCAGGCACCATTCTATATCGCAGAATAGAAATAGGACGGGTGTCTGACAATAAATCAATACCAAAATCTATCTCCCTATCAGGTGGTATCCTTGGGAGATGATCGAGAAAGACTTCTAGAAATTCATTAACCACATGGACAGACTAAAGAGAGGGACTTTTAGTATTAGAATCATTTACTCGAATTAAATAATATAAACAACCCTTAGATATAAGTTTGTGGGCTCTGCGGTAAGAGATGAATTTCCCTCTAGGTGCTAAGGAATATCCTTCCCACTCTATAATAGATTTATTTGGAAAAGAGAAGGTAACCTTTCGGGTTCTACAATCTAGCTAGGCATAGCATGAATGGAGCCAATCCATCCCTAAAATAGCATCAAAGTCAATCATGTCAGGCTCTATAAGGTCTGCCATAGTATCATGATTACAAATTAACACCACATAATTTTTGTACACCCTCTTAGCTACTACAGATTCACCAACAGAAGTAGAAACAGAGAAAGGTTCAGGAATATATTCGGTTCGATGCCAAAACCAATGGACACATAAGAGGTCACATAAGATAAGGTATATCCAAGATCAAGTAACACATATACATCATGGGAGAAGATTTACAACATACCCGTGACTACATCTGGTGAGGCCTCTACCTTATGGAGATTGGACAAGGCATATAACCGGTTGCAACTTCTTCTAGTAGCTGAAGTAGCACCTTTGGGAGGCAGTGGTGGCACAGAAGATTTTTCCTGGGACTTAGCACCATCAAAGTTCCTTCTAGCGGAAGGAAAATCTCTCTGGAAATGACCCGAATGGCCACATGCTTAGCATACCAACGTGCCTAGATGACACTTTCCTGGGTGATGCTTACCACAAGTCTCACACCGCGGTATAGTCCGATACGACTGAGCGACTGCCCTAGGACTAGGTACCCTGCGCTCTCAGCCCATGGCTAGACTGGAAATTTTGAAACCCCCAATCAACTGGAGGTCTAGGCGCGGGGGCGCTGGCTTTATGTTGAGAATCACTCCAGAACTTTCTCTTCGGCTACTTGTTACCCCAATTACCACCCTACGGCTAACTGTTGTTCTGGTCTATTGTCCTGGACCTCTTTGTTTTTTTGTCCTTCTCCCTTGCTTTGGCAACCCTCTTTTTTTGTTCCTCAACCTGGTGCATGTGAATAGACAATCTGGAGAAGTCCATATCCCTATTTAGCATCGCCCATTTGCACTCCAACACCAAGTCATCTGAAAGGCCGAATGCAAACTTACTCATATGGTCCCTCATATTTCCTGCCAATTCCGGAGCATAACGAGATAGTTGATTGAATTTTAGGGTGTACTCCTTGATGCTTATCTTTCCTTATCTCAAGTTCATGAACTCTTCAGACTTGGACTCCCTCAACTCCTAGGGAAAGAATCGGTCCAAAAAGGCTTCCATAATTTTTCCCAACACAGAGGGCTCATTACTCTCTCCCCTCAAATCATCCCACTCATTGTACCACTAATTTACTATCTTATTTAGTTGATAAGCCGCTAGCTCAAACCCTTCTACTTCATCTACATGCATCACTCAAAAAATTTTCTCCATCTCATCTATGAACTCTTGTGGATCCTCCTTTACCTTTGTACCAGTAAAGTTAGGTGGGTTCAACCTCATAAACTGAACCACCTGTGTAGTCTCAGATGCACCAAATGCAGAACCAACATCCTCCGACCATTGAACCTATGAAAGCCTCCAACTGTGCAAATATATGCATCGACTGTCTGAACTCAGCATTTGATATATCTCTCTTGAGAGGTTGGGTGTGGTTAGTCCCAGACCGCGAAGCCCTACGTGCCCAGGGTGAGCTGGTCTGAACAGGAGGGATTCCCGGAGCAGTAACAACTTCAGGAGTATGAGCCCTATTCCGTGTTCTCATCCTATGGGTAGGACGGACATCTTCTGTTTGGGCATTCTAATCATTGGAGCAATGTGGAGGCATGATAACTTTTTTTGAAATACAAGAGACCATTGATTAGGGGACATTCAGACTCTACAGCACGAACTAAATCCTAAAGAAGGAAAACATTCCTAAACGCCTAGTAGCCTCCTGTCTATAAGTGTGGCGCACTACACACCCATAAGCAAGACTCTACCCAATGTGATTTCGTAGACACCCGGGGACCATGAACCATGTTTTTATATCAAGTTTGTCACGACTCAAGTTGGGACCCTAGCCATGACGAGCATCCCAAACCATATAGTCCCGGACGCCCCTATCGGTCTGGTATATCAAGAACACCATTCATATCAATAAAGAAAAGGTACAGAATATAAAAGACGAAATCATGGTCGTGTTCTGAGTTAAATTTAATAATGTGATAATAAGTTAATCAAAAACTAGACAACATCTATTTCAGTCTGCAAAATTTCTATAACATACGAAATTAACAACTATTTGAAACTGGGACAAGGCCCCCAGTGGACCTAAACCAAAGTAAGCAACAAATTTCTAAAAACACACAGGCCTTCAGGAAAAAAGAAGGCTCACCAACTACACTCTTCAATTCTGATAACTCTACGGCTTAGTAGGACCTCTAGACTGAGCCTCAGAACCTGAAATATAGGGGGTTAATACAATTGTACTGTTATGCAGAGTAATTCAAAATAATGTGTTTATATATATAAAATAGATGAGAGAAAATCATGAAACATCATGCATGATATAGTTTAAAAATAAATGGGCAAATCTTTGATAATCATAAAACATTCTTGTTAATGCAGTTCCATTCTTTGTATTAATTCTGAGTTCGGTGGTACACCCTACAAGTTTACAACCCCACAGGCCATATGGAGTCCTTCCTTAACTCGACGGTCAAGCCCCCAACCCAAGTTTTTCGCAAGAGTTAAAGTGTCTGAGTCTGATACGCCATAGGGCACTAGGCCAGCGTATAATCCCTCTGGGGGACATAATAACCCATATCAGCAAAATACGATTTTGGCCGATGAGTTATCTGAACTCGTGCCTTCTTTGGTAACCACCTAACGTCTCTTTATGCCCAATTTTAGCCTTTTTTGAACATGTATCTTTCTAAATTCAAAATTTGTAAGTCTGAAAAAAATCTAATTTCTATTCTATTCTGTGTCTGTTATGGCGTTGTTTGTTTTGGTATCATCATACCAAGACTTGAAAGTCATGTATATTAGCCATAAGGTATCATGCAAGATTCTTTCATTTAAAACAATGTTCAAACCACCAAAGCATTCAGACAAGTATAAGAGAATTCATATTTCAAAACATAGGTCAAAACCATGGAAAGATTCTCATCTTTTCAACAATTCAAACAAACATGTGGTAGTCATGTATTTTTTGACAAAGCCATGCAATTCTTTCATTATATAATTTCATCATTTATCAACATGAAAAAAACCTCTCTTTAATTAAAAACCGTAATCAAGTCATAAACAATAATCAAGACATTTGTATCATGTTTCTCAAAATGCATTGTGAATAAATCATACCTTATGAAAAAACAAGAAGCTTGTTAATAAGAGAGGGATTTCTAATAGATCATGCTTTCAATTCATCATTCAAATTCATTAAACACATACATATATACTTATACATGGTTATAAATCAATTTTAGGGAAAAGGCCTCAGGACCAAAACAACAATGTCATTAAAGAATTCATAAAGCAACATTGTAATATAAATTCTAACACCCCTTCAAACCTCATGATTTCACAATGTTTAAATGTTTTTTACGAAAATTTTCTTATGCCCATGTAGTATAGGAAAATCCCACGTACCTTAGATTTCTTAGGAGAAAGAGCGGAGCCCGAATCTTGACTAAGTTCTTGATACTCTTGACTTCTAAGGATGAGTTTCTTAATCTTTGGGGAAGAGCCTAGTGTTTTTTATTTGAGAGAGAAAAGTAGTTTCTAATGTAATTTGCCCCAAAAATAATTTAATTTTGTGTTAGGGCGATGTTTAGATGAGGGGAATTGACTAATATACCTCTCCTGACTTGGAATTTAAAAAGAAATCATGAACTGGGAACAAACGCGCCAATCGACGTGAAGCATCGATATCGTGCCAGTCCACTGTTTCATCGATGTGGCGCATTGACTTTGCGTCGGATCATTGTTTCACTGACGCGTTCATCGACGCTGACTTTGCAACGGTTTACTATTTCCAACATCCAATCTAACCTCTAACGTTGTCCGAAAAATTCGAAACTTCCCCGACACATCCCCTTTACTCCCGCTAACATGAAACAACTTAAAAATCTATATCTCAAGTGTTGAAAAAAATTAATTTAAAGATCACACCAATTTAGGAGCTTAAAATATGACTAAGTCCTTTTTGACACTTAGAAAATTTTCATGTTGCTAGCCTCTCAAACATTCTACTAAGTGAGATACCACGTTGAAGATTTTTGCGGATTGTTACAGATTACGTGCTTGTCTTTCACTCCAAGGATCTTGCACCTATTGGGTATACTGATTTAGATTTTTAGTCGAATAAAGATTCTAGAAAATCTACCTCAAGATATGTGTTTACTTTAGGAGGTGGATCTACTATTTGTAGGAGTATTAAGCAAACATGTGTTACCGAGTCCACCATAGAAGCCGAATATGTAGCTACCTCTTAGGTGACTAAAGAGGTTGTTTGGTTCGGTAACTTTCTGAAAGAGCTTGGATTTTTTCCTTCGGTTCAAACACCACTACCACTTTATTGTGACAATAGTGGTTCAGTTGCAAACTCGAAAGATCAACGAAGCCATAAAAGAAGTAAGCATATTGAGAGAAAATATCACTTGATTCAGGATATAACTCAAAGGGGTAATTTGAAAGTTTTCAAGGTTGAGTCAAAGAACAATTTGGCGGACCCATTTACAAAGGGCTTAACCCAGAAGGTTTTTGATAAGCATATGGAAGAAATGGGTATTAAAATTGTGCATTCATGGTTATGAGTCTATGTGGGTGATTGTTCAGATATAATATTAACCATGTTATTTGTGTTATAGTATTATATTTTCATACCATGTAAAGACTATTTATTATAATTATAAAATCTTTGTTTGAATAGATCATTGTGTTAACATGTGTGTTCTTTTCTTATATAGTAGACAATTTTGTGTATGGAGTATTCTAACTTATGCACAAAAGATTAAAATTGTTGGTTCTTATAAGTAATAAATTAATGTTCACAATCAAAGATGAGGTAGGAAAAACATCTTGATGATTGTAGCACAAGATTAAATATAATTTGGTCTTAATTATGGGAGTGGTAATATTTCGACTTCTTGTGCTAGTACATTTCGTATGTATTGAACGGACCAATTAGAGATATTTTTTTATGTTCTCAATATTAATAAATGATTTCTCTAGACCATTACATGTATTTATACTCTTAATCTTGATATAATTATTATGATCTATGTGGTTTGTTTTATCGTTTTAATCTATTAAAAGGTGAGACTCTTTTGTGAGTCAACATATTCCTGATAGGTTGGATGAAGACGAATCGCTTAGTTAAATATTAATTAGTTGATAGAACCATGTCTCGGGCTTGAGATAGAAGACACCCCTTTATGGTTGCTTATAAGTTTTCACGTGAAAACCTTGCAGGTGAATTTTGTATCCGTCATGTGAAATAAGTTAAGCATTATAAATAAAGGATTAAATTAATCAATGAATTAAATTTTTCAGAGAACTTAATTTAATTGATTGGTGTCGATAATTCTTTCATGGGGAGTTAAATAAGATGTAATGGTAGATTTTGAATCGAGAAGTGCAATTTTAGATTTTTAGTGGAATAATTTGTAATTTATTATGATATTATAATTCTTTCATCACCGAATTAATATCATAATTGGAAGCCTCACTTAATAAATTTGTGGTCCCTACCATGCCAGATTAATTAATCATTTTGGAAAAGAAAGGAAAAACTTTATAGAAGAAGTG
Source organism: Capsicum pubescens (assembly GCA_030864215.1). Taxonomy (NCBI): domain Eukaryota; kingdom Viridiplantae; phylum Streptophyta; class Magnoliopsida; order Solanales; family Solanaceae; genus Capsicum; species Capsicum pubescens. Next base: position 260,818,452 of record CM061543.1, read on the forward strand.
ATTTTGTTTTAATTGTTGGTCTTCTATTAATAAGGAAAGAGTGAATTAAAAAATTAGTTTTAATGACTGCATTAAGTCCAAAAATATTTTGGGTATTAAACCCATAATAAAGGCAAAAACGTTTAATGGCATAATGGCACCATTAAGGGCAAAACGTTTTGTCCCCTTTGTCTTTCCTTCTTCATTAAAGATTGGGAATAAATAGGGATAGTTTTTTTATTCAAGATCATCTTCTTTTCTACTCAAGTGTTGATTGAAAAAGGTTAATTCGGTTTTGGTAGAAGATCGTATTCCTGGAAAGCAAAGCGTTGAATGAGTTTTGTGAAAGCTTCAAGAGGTAAGTTTTCTGATTCTCGTTTTAGTTATATTATCTAGATATTATGTAAGTTATTGATCTTGTAGAATTATTTCTTCCGCTGTGCATGTTCTAACACCACCTTGAGTAGATCAACAAATTTGGATTATAATTGAGTAGTGTGTCTCCCATTCATGATGCTTATGCTTGGGTACCTCAATGACCCTACGTATGTTAGTATGATGGTGGTTGTGGAAGCGTAGTAATGTTTTAGGTAGGGGTGTAGATGTTCTTGAAGGTGAAAATTTTTATGTGATTTCTTGAGCTAAGGTTATAGGAGAAGGGGGAAGAAGGAGATAAACTATCGTTACGTGAAATAGTTAGGAAGGAAATATGTGGCAAAAATCTCTGCGAGAGTGATTGAATTTGTTGGTCTTAGTGGAGAGATCCATGAAGTGGGTGTAGTAATAATAGGCTTGGATATTGTGATTGATGGAAATGAAAACCAATGCACTATGTGGTTCGTACTCCTCGATTAAAGGCATGAGGTTGTTCGATTATAGTGATAAGATGGAGAAGTGTTCTTAAAGGGATGTAGAATATGGGTCCCATAGCTAAAGCTAGTTTTTTTTATTCTGGGTTAGGCTTCAACATGGAAGTACGATGTATTTATACTCAAGCTCTAGTGGCTATATATTTAGCGGGAGAATTATAATATTGAGATGTTGAAATATGATAGTCATAGCTTAAAGCATAGTGGAGACATATCATTTGAGGTAGAGAATGTTTCTAATCTATTCTTATGTCCCGCGGGAATCTTATCTCATGTCTTATACCAATCTTAATCAGGCCGAGGGTTCTTAGGAAAATTCAAGCCTTTCAATAATTTGATCATGTGCCATAAAACACATGCCAAGATCATGGCGAAGTTATGTTTCATTATCTTATGATTTGTACTTGCACAATTTACTTGGAGATGTCATAAAGCACTTCTTGAATGTTTGTGTATGTTCCAGTGAGGAAAATAAAATTCTTAATGTGAGATTATGTCTATTATTTCAGACTTCTATAGCTTCAACAATATTCTACCCATCATTCGAGGATGAATGATTCCAAGGGGGAGATAATGTAACACCCCGCATTTTTTGGGATAGAATTCAAACCGTCGTTCCTACGCATATAGACCCGAACCCAATGATTCCTTGTTAATATATGTGTGATGATAAATTTTATAGTGTGGGAATGCCTTTTAATATGAATTGAGGTCACAAATATCTCCTAACTCAAAGACAAGTTGAGAACGTTTCTATCGATTAAGTTTTAGTGAACGCTTCACCTTGTGTCAACTTTAAATGACCGTTACTCCATGTACATAATTATTTACGTGGATTACTTTATACCAAAAGAAATATCTTTGAGTACTCGTTCCAACACAACTGGTTCACCTTAATCCGTTATTGGAGTAGAAAGTTTGGCTCATTTTACTTCGAAGTATCTGTCTGTCAACTAAATGACAACTATGCTGATAAGCCACTACTTAGGTGACAACTAAGCTGATGAGCCATCAACTAAGTGACGACACATCAGCTCTAGTCATCAGTCTAGGACAGTAAGGGGGAAATTCCATCCTGAAAGTGACGACTTAGGTGACGAGTCATCACCTAAGTGACGGGTCGTCAACCTTGTTCTCAACTGCAGAATTTCTGCAATTTTCTTTGGTTTCTTTAGGAGTATTTTGGTCTTTTCCTCACTCCAAAACCCTCCCCCACGAGTTTAAATCATACACTAAGCATTATAATCCATATTCTATCAGTTTTTAACATCTCAAAACCCTCTCCACTCTCAAGAACAAGGAGAAATTAGGGTTTCTAGGCAAGAATTCAAGCCTTTCAATCCATGATTTCCCAAGAAAAGTGTCAAGATTAGGGTTCTATTCATCAACTAAGGAACATAAGGTATGTGTGGTTTTCAAAAACTACATGGGCATGTTGAAGTATTTTTTAGTAAGGTTTAAAGTATGAAATTATATACTTACAGAGGGTTTTGAATTTACATTAACAACTATGCATTGTGAACCCTTTTGAAGATAATGTTTTTGCCTTGAGGCTTTCCCCTAAAATTGATTTTGCTCATATATATGTATGTATGCGTTTTGAGTTTGAAGGTTGAATTGAGATCATGAATATTTATACTCCCTCTCTTGTTATGACATCACTTGATTTTCACATGTTATGAATTGTTGAATTTCATATTTAGAAGCATGGCATAAACGTTTTGGACTATTGTTTAAGGCTTGATATTGTTTATAAACTGAAGAGAGGGTGTTATCTTATTTGTAAATATTAAGGATGATTATTGAAAGAATTGCATGGTTTGCTACGAAGTAAATGACCACCACATGTTTAAGAATTTAAAGAGAGAATCTTTGCATAAGTTTTCATGTACTTCAATATACAAATTCTCTTGTACTATTTGAATGATTTGGTGGTCCAAACACTTTGTTTTGAATGAAATAATTGTAACATGATACTAGATGTTTTATACATATGACTTTCAATTCTTGGTATGACGATACCAAAACAGGTAATGCCATAGCAGACTTAGAACAGAATAGAAATCTGATTTCACTCAGATTTTCACAATTTGATTTCAGAAAGATGCATGTTTTAAAATGTTAAAAATAGGCTTCAAAAATGTTAGGTGTTACCCAAATAAGGCATTTGAGTGTAAGGGCTCATCGCTAGAAACCTTTTTTTGTCGATATGGGTTATTATGTCCCTAAGAGGGATTATACGTTGTCCGAGTGCCCTGTGGTGTATCAAAATCAGAAACTCCAACCTTTGTGGCAAACATGGGTTAGAGGCTTGGCCTTCGAGTCAAGGGTGAATTCCATATAGCTCGTAGAATATCAGACTTTTAGGGTGTACCACCTAGCTCAGAAGTAAAACAAAGAAAGAAGTTACAACTGCAGAATTGTTTTAAAGTCATTTAGAACTGCCCATGTATTTTTAAATTATTTCATGTATAACGTTTTATGAAATGATACCACTTATGTTATATAAAAACACATTATTTTGGATTACTCTACGTACTAGTACATCTGTAGTAACCCCCTATATTTTAGGATCTGAGGCACAGTCTCGGGGTTCTACTAAGCAGTAGAGTTGTTTTGTCAAAAGTTTGCAGTTAGTGAGCCTCCATTGTTTCAGGAGGACTTGATTATGGGATATTGTTGTTTTATTTTGGCTCATGGTCCTACTGGGACCTTGTCCCAGTTTTTAGACAGATGTTGGTTTTCACATTGTTAGAGATTTCGCTGACTGGTGTCATGTGATTTGAATATTATGAACTTAATTTCGTATTGATCAGTTGAATTAAGAGATTGACCGTGTTTCTATTTTATTATCATTTCCGTATTTCTTTATAGAATATGAATGGTGTACATAATTTCCAGATAGAAAAGGAAACTTGGGCCTTCATGGTTTGGGATGTTCGTCGCGGACAGGCCTCGGCTTGGGTCGTGGTAATTTTTCACTTCAAAATTGTGTCTTTACTTGAATAAAAATTTAGGTATTTATAACCAAATGGTGGTGCTATAAAATACACGGTTTTGGACTTGCGGACCTGTGCTGGCATCTGCATCTGCAAGTGGCCAGATGCGCATGCAGGTTACCTTTTGGTTTCCAAATAGTGCCTCGAAGGATTGCGTCCCTTCGAGGTGTGTTGTGACATGTGTCTACATATGCCCATGAACGTCTGCAAATACCTACTTCTCTTGAGGTAGTGGTATGGTTTGCGTACACTCTACCCTCTCCAGACCCCACTAGGTGGGAATACACTGGGTATGTTGTTGTTGTTGTTGAAACTCTCATTTTTCGAATGAATTTTTTTCAAAAAAATAGTCTTTCGATCATTTGACAAATTCAAATCCAAATCTAAAGTCGAAATCGAGCGGAGAGAGCAACGACAACAGCACGTGACTTGTCTTCTTCTTATGTCACGACCCGAATCGGGGCCCTGGCCTTGATGGGCATCCCAAACTATGGAGGCCCAAGCACCCCTTTTCTATTTGGCAATCACGAACACTATTCACATACAATAAAGAGAAATGCAAAATTAAATAGACGAAATCTCTAATACATCAGAATATGGAATGAATTCAATAGACATCTAGACAATATCCATCTCAGTTTGTGAAATCTCTAATACATCAGAATATAATAACTTGTCTATAACTGGGACAAGGTCCCCAGTCGGACCCAAAACTAAAATGCAAAACAATACTCTAGAAACAGGCATTCCGAAATAAAGAAGGCTCACCAACTGCACACTTCGGTCTAAAGATTCTATGGTTTGGAAGGACCTCTGGACTGAGCCTCAGACCCTGAAATATAAGGGGTCAATACAAACGTACTGGTATATGAAACAATCCAAAATAGCATGCTTTTAATACAAAATAGATTAGAGAATTTGATAAAAATAATGACCATAATACGTAAGTAAAAATACATGGGCATACTTTAGTGATCTCCAAAACACTTCTTTGAAACCATGACTCACTCTTTGTTATTCTTCTGAGCTAGTTGGTACACCCTACAAATTTGTAATTCCACGAGCTATGTGGAACCCACCCTTGACTCGGTGGTCAAGCCTCCAATCCAAGTAGCCGCCAGGATTAGAGTGGTGATACTCCCATGTGAGCACACCGCAGTAAATCCCCCTATGTGAGATGTCCTAAAAATGTCATATCATGTAGGATCATATATCATAAGTCCCATATCGGCAACTACGGTTTCTGGCGATAAGCCCTTACGCTCAAACGCCTTCTTCGGGTAACCTTCTAGCTCTCTTAAGCACAACTTTTTGTTCATTAATGAAAACACATTCATACTTGTCAAACATTCAACACTATCTTTTTAAGGGCATGGAATCATCGGGTATCGTCATACCCTGACTTGCAAGTCAATCAAATCACGTCACATCATGCCTGGGATCCTTTTCACTTATTATCATATTCATGACCACCCTAGATTTTAAACATCAGATGAGAGAGAGTTATGCAATAGACTTTTCATTCAAATATTTACCAAAACATTCTCCTCCCAATTGTAAAATCAATAGGTGGTCACCTCATATTTGTAATTAATTAAAATCCAAGAAAGATTGTTAATTTGACACAACGAGAATTTATCATGTGAAAATACATTCCCAACATGTCATAAACAGTACCACTCCATGATCATTAAACAAGCACTCACCCATTAGTTTTTCGTTTAGAAAGTTCATGGCTTTAAACAACCCATAACAATATAAATCAAAAATATCATGATAAAAGAGGGGTTTTTGATCATTCATGCTCTCATTCAAACTTTAATTGCACCCTAAAACATAAATATATTTTTATATTCAAAATTCACGATAGATGGTTCAAGACAACATACAATTTCTTCAAAACAACTTCATGACATATTTTTCAAACAATTTCAAACTCTTTCTTTATAATTATGATTGGGGATCTTTAATGTAATAAAAAAATAGAAAAATTATGCCCATGATGTTTAGAGAAGTCCCACATACCTTAGATTATAATATTTGAAAAATGAAACTCAAATCTTGAACCGTTTCTTAAAATTTTGAACTTAAGGATTGATTCTTGATTTCTTGTTCTTGGAGGAAACCCTAGTTTGATCTTATTTTTTAGAGTGAAAAGAGGATCTTGATGTTGTAAAACTTATAATAGTTGAGTAAATAACGTTTAGGGTGTTTTTTAATTCATGTGAGAGGTTTCTGGGAAGGAAAAGTACCAAAATACCCCGCTAAAAATGTACTTTTTGCGCGATTCAGCCTCGACTGATACCACTCTGGAAAACGGGCATAACTTTTTACCCTAAAATCGAATTAACGCGAAACTGGTGGCGTTAGAAAGAGAACTCAAATAAATTTCATTTGATATATAGTAGGACCTCTAATTTGTTATATAAAAAGAGTTATGGTCGATGGAAGTTGACCCAATTTTAGATGCTCACCAAAACTCAGTCGAAAGCTTTCAACTCGTCCTTGAGTTAGGGGATTTGGTGACCTCAATTCATAGTCAAAGGCATTCAAACACTATAGGATTGATCATCACACATATATTAACAAAGAATCATTGGGTTTGGATCTATACGTGTAGAAAAGACGGTTCAAACTTTAGCCCGAAAGGGCGGGGTGTTACATCTTGTCTCACTATTGACATGAAGGAATTTTTCTTAATTTAAGCATAAGAATGTTCCTTTCTCCTACCAATGTGGGAGAAACACTCTTCTATAAAGTGAACTTTACATTTTCATTTTTTCCTCCATTTTTCTGTCCTCTATTTTCCATTCACTTTTTACTTAAAACAAAACACTCAGCACATAGAATAAAATGAAGTCAAAATTTGAAATTGCATAAGATTATTTTTGTTGATGTGATTACACAACCTTATAACCTTGTTACTTCAACTAGTTCTATAGCCTCAAATGGCATTGGTATAAATTTGAAAAAAAATATTCGAAGTGTAATAAGACCCCCGTGAAGTTAGGGTCTTATTAAATGGCATCTTTTACAACACACCTTAGTTGCAACTTTTTTTTGTTCGTGTAAGCACAAAAGGTGGACAATAATACAGTAAAATTAAATTTAGGGGGTAATAGGATCCCCATAAAGTTAAGGTGTGTTGTAGTAACTTAGGCTACAATTCGAGGGGGTAATAATGTTTTATCTCTTGAAGGAGGGATAAGTAATATAACAATTGTTACCACGTTAAAAGAAATATATAACAAGGAGAGTTCTATTTGCTATTTGTCTGTTTTGGGGTTGAGAGCTCTACAGTAAATATAGTACTTGAGTTAAATATAGGAACTGTAGTATCTAAATAAATGAATTGGATTGAATTTCTATTTCTATATTTCTTTTCTTTTCTATTATATAGAAGAGGTGGTTTCGACCACCTCTTTCAATTACCAAAAAACTCAATTACATCCACATAATTACATATCATGCCCCAATATATAATAATTTTATTATTTTATTATAATGATTTAAATATTTAATATATTTTATTAATTTATATTAATTAACTATAACTCCATATTGGAAGTAAAAAAAAAATATTTATTTAATTGTCTATCATGTTCAAAATTAATTTGTTGTCACAAATCACAATAATTAATAACTTAAAATATTTAAAAGACATATAGAAATTTTATTGACTCTTAGCAAAAAACCCCTCTACTCCCACTTAATTACATACCATTCCCCAATATATAATAATTCCATTATTTCATCATAATGATTTAAATATTTAATATATTATATTAATTTATATTAATTAACTATAACTACATATTGAAAGTAAAAAAATTTTATTTATTTAATTGGCTATCATGTTCAAAACTAATTTGTTCCCACAAATCACAATAATTAATAACTTAAAATATTTAAAAGACATATAAAAATTTTATTGACTCTCATTATTTTAGCAATGCCACATAAATTGAGATAAAAGAAAAAGTACTGCAAATCATAATAATTAACAACTTAAAATATTTAAAAGATATATAAAAATTTTAGTTGACTCTCATAATTGTATCGAAGCCACATAAATTGGGACACAAGGAGTAAATATATTAATTGATAATTACATAAAAAAATATTATAGATCATAATAATTAACGAGTTAAAATACTTTTTTTTAAAATAGATAAAAGTTCTATTCAACTCTCAAAATTTTATTGGTGCAGCATAAATTATGACAAAATAAAAAATTATCTTAGTTAATTGCAACTAAATATTTAAAGTAAATCAATTTTATTATTTTAATTGACTTTTATATAAAAAATAATCTTTTTATTTATTTATTTATTTTAGTAAATTTAAATTTTAAAATTACTTTTTCCTTATATAGAAATACTAATATTTAAACTTAACTTTAAATTTTTAAATTACAAAATTAATAAATTTAATTTAATAAAATAAGTTTCTAATGAATATTTTCTTAGAATTTGTGTTGGGTCAATATGTATCAAGTTAAAAAAATAAAGAAAAATATATAGTAAAATTTTATTATTGTGAAAGATAAATATAATGCACTATTCAATAATGTTTAATAATATCATATTTTGCATATGCAAATATAGCATCCCGTATTTAATTAATATACTATTTCGGTGAATTATCGATGATTACTTTTGGATATGATAAAATTATTTTAATTTTTATAGTAATAACATAATTAATCTCTCTTAATTAATTATTATGAGTCATCTAGGTATTAAGAAAATAAATAATATTTAATGAAAAATAAAATAGACATAAAATACGACTCTTAATGTTTTAAATTAAATTTTCGTCTTTCGAACGATGATTTTACTATATCACTCCTTATTATAAGTCATTTATGTATTAGAAAAATAAGAATAACAAAATGATATGTCAACATAAAATATTTGATTGACTATTAAAATTATATTAGTGCCACATAAATTGGGACGAGACAGAAGAAGATATAAAGAAACATATATTATTTGAAAATGAAATAAAAAGTACTGTAAATAACAATAATTAACAAAAAAAAAAAATGAAAAATTGATTGATTTCTACTTCAGCTGCTTCAGTCGTGATTTTACTATGTCACCCTTAATTAATTATTATGGTCATTTAAGCATTGTGCCACATAAGTTGAGATAGAAAAAATATTATAAATCACAATGATAAAAAATTTAAATTATTTAAAAAATATAATTGGCTGTCATCGATACAAAATTTTGGACAAGGAGAGTAGCATATATTATTCAAAAATTACATAAAAAGTATTATAAATTACAATTGTTAACAACTTAAAATATCTAAAAATAATTTAATATGTTATATATTTCAAAAAAATTACATGATAAATACTAGAAATCACAATAATTAACAACTTAAAAAATTTAAAAGATATAAAATATTTGGTCGATTCTTGAAATTATATTAGTGTCACTGAAATTGGAATAGAAGAAAAGTATTATAAATCACAATAATTAAAAACTTAAATTATTTTTAAAATATAATTGACTATCAATGCCACAATAATTTGGACAATAAAAGTAACGTATATTAATTTAAAAATTACATAAAAATTATTACAAATTAAAATAGTTAACAATTTAAATTATCTAAATACGTATTAAAATAGCATATGTTGAACTCATGTTAGATTCCAGATGAATCCTAGAAAACATATGCAATCCTTTTATTAAAAAAATTTATTTAAATATATCAAGATTAAAAAGACAAATAAAAATCTTAAAGTTCGGTCCGTGCTGACACGAATCATGATCCTCTAGTATATTATAGAAAGAGGGGTTTTGACATGGCTGCTTCTAGCCATTTTCAATAAAGTTTAAGGGCAATTTTTTCATTGCAAATTACCATACGTGGCCTGCAATCAATCCTAAAGCCTACGTGTGTGTTTCATATTACTCCACCGTAAGCCGACATGAGCCGCCTCAACTTTTACATGTCCAAATTCATGCTTTACCAATTGAGTTCCTTGGACTACTTCTCTGATCAAATTTGTAATAAGCATCATTAACGTGGAAAGGAAAAGAAAGAAGAGATGCTTTTCCACTTCCAAAGGAAAAGAAGTGAAAATATGGAGTGCTAAATTTCTTCTTCGCTTTACTATTGCTTTTCCTCTGTTTGCTTGGTTTCTCTATTTTTTATCCCTTTTGAATATTCAAAAGTTAGATTAGAGTAATCAAGTTAGATATCTGTGAGATCCTTGAGACGTGAAATTGGATTTTGGCCGGCAATTTTCAGGTTCGATTTTTGCTCTATGCAAGGTAACGCCATAGTTCTAAGTTAGCTTTATGATCTGTTTAATGCTGCATAGCATGACGATACGGTGCTGTTTTTATTATTTGATGACCTTTCTATAGCAGTGTACAGGTTGTTATTTCTCTATGATTTGCCATTCAGGTTTTATGCATTGATATGGTTAGGTTTCATAGATTTAGGACCCCTTTGCTTAAGTGAAATAAGGTGGAAAATAAAGAACATGGAAAGAATGTCTTTGCTACTATCTTGTGGCTGATATTGGATGTCCTTTCATGATTTTAAGTTGTTTTTTCATATTATTTTTGTAGTTTTCAAGTGTTTATTTTAGGTTTAATGGCCAAAAGAAACCCTATTTAGAAGTCTATTGCACAACCTTAGTTGTTTTGGAACATTTTCTTGTATGTTTTATTTCAAAGCTGCATAATATATAGGAAGAAATATGTGAGGATAGTGCAAGATGTGCAACATATTTTGCTTTCCCCACATGATGTTTCCCTTCGAAACAACTGATAACTAAACTTAATAATTAATTGGTTCTCGAATGGTTCATAACACAATTTCAGTGAAAAGGTCTGTATTCTTTAAGTTTCCTTAATTCACAGGGTATTTTGCAGGCTGTTAGAAAATAAAGGAATGTCACAATATATAGCATTTTAGTTTTACCTGCTGGTAGACGTGTGCACGCCGCAGACTTTCTTGGTTGTAATTCTGATGAGCCTTTTGAATGAGTCAGATTGTTCTGGTTTTCCCTTGAATGCTGAACATTTTTAAAAACTCACTTTAAAATGTAAAGGAAGGATGTGTTAACACTGATTAGCATTGCTACATAGACTAAACTCTTCCTTTTTCCCACAGTTTTGGAGTTTTACAACTATGACGAACTTGGCCTGTTGTTCCATTCTGTATCAGCTAAACTTTTTTTTGACCTCCATACCTGCAAGCACAAGTTTCCTTCCAAACAAACCAACAGTTAATAATAAGCACTAGCACAAGCTTCTCTCACAGCAAATATTATAGTATCATATTAATAATAATTCGCCAAGCTCTTCAGTGCTCACTATATGTTTGTCAAGACATAGTAGTAGTGTTATATGGAATTAAATTAAATAAATAATATTTAATAAATTAATAAAAGCTAAAGAAAAAGGAATTTAATAAAAACTAAAGACAGGAAACTTTAGTTTATTCCCATTTTAATAGTCTTTTCCACTTTTATTATTTTTATAGTATTTTTGGTCCTTCATTCTAATTTTGATTCTTGTGAAATTTGATTTAGCATATTTTACTTTAAATTAATTGAAACATGCTTTTTTAATTTATTTTTTTGTAAACATTCATGAATTTGCCTTAATTATTAGTCGTTCCACCACTTAATAGCTAATGTATTGTGATAATGTTTGACAATAATATAGTTCTTAAAATATTTAGTTAAAATACAACATACTTCTTCTATGGAAGGATTGAAAATACACATTTTGATTAATTGAAGGTTGATATACTTCATCATATATTACAAAGAAAATCAAAGGATACCTATAATTTAAACACCAAAATACTACTATACCTTTATTTTTTATATTTAACAATGGTGAAAATTTTAAAACAACAATTAGTATTTATATATATTTTAAAGTTTCAAAATCTGTACATCTAAACTACTAAGTTTATAAACTCAATATTATTATTAAAAGAGTAAATCTCCCATGCGATCTCTCAATTAATGAGGATTTTATAGATAAAATGATTATAATTGAGTGATCGTTTTTTATAAAATAAAGTAAAATGACTTTTAAGATAATTATAACTAAATAATTAACTTAATGCTACAAAATAAACTTAAATGACTTTTTTGAAACTAAAGTTATTAGTTGAGGGACCGTACGTAATTAACTCTACTATTTATATGCTACAAATAGGGTTTAGGTTAGAAGGATAGTGTCGATTAGAATTGAGATGGATACTAATGGTCAGGGCAATGTTGGTTCCGCCACATCCATGGCTAACGCAGAAGCTTCGGTTGGGGAATTATCAACAATAATAGGTAATTCCCTTTTTCGGTTGTAACTTGTGCTTATGTTTTTTGTTTTTTGGTCAATGATTTTACATTACTGGTACCGATGTTTAAAATGGCAGGGTGTGAAGCACCATGGGTCTTTGATTTTTAACTTATAATACAGTAAAAATAGTAAAACAACACAAAAATTATTTCAAAAAATTGCATTAATAATTTTTTAAAAAATTTATACAAGATTAAAAGAACTCATATCAAACAAAACATTTAAAACCATTTTATAAGTAGGAATAATGTAATGATATAAAAACTATTATGAAATACAAATCAATATTCTAACATCTCAACTTTCAAACAATAAAAGAATGGTATTTTCATAAAATATGATTATTATATTATGCAATTTATTTCTCAGAAAGAAATATTCAACAAATTGTTAATATCATAACTAAAACATCATTCTTTCACAAATAAAAATAAAATATTTTCAAATAATAAAATATAATAATTTTGAGATATTGGATAAAAACATAAAGACCAATAACAAGTGAAGAGGTAAAATTTTGATATGCATCTTAAACTGAAATATCAAGTGATAGTCATCCTCATGACGTTCTCCAATAATAAATAGACTAATTACTCTCAATTTCTTATTTCTATAAGTGAAAAAATTTACTAAACATCATTCATTTAGTAAAGAATTATGAGGATAAAAATAATGGCTATGAAATTTGCACAATTGTGTAAAAACTATTAGGCGAGTCTCCAGCGTTGGGCGTTGGGCGTGTTTAGGGCGTACAGGCGGAAGCTAAGGGTGTAAGCCTCACAAAACTATGTATGATAGTGCCCTGTCCGAGGCGAGTCCCAAAGGTGCCTCTTAAAACACTGACTAGTACTACTATACTACTACATATCAGTCGTGTTCGCTGTATGAGAATTTTCTACTATGGTTTATCTCTCATGTGTTGTTTATGGGTTATTATACTGGACATGGGGCGCCCTAGGAATATGACAGTGGGTTTTCTTGTAATAAAAAAAAAAGATGATGCTCCAAACCTTTGTCTAGTGGTAAGAGCAAATTAGGTGCGAATTTGTTACAGTCTATAGCTCGGTATGCAAGTGGAAAAGGGTAGAGCCTTAGTTGATTATTTGTTGAATTTTTAACTCTACGCCATTAGCCTCAAGGATTTCTCAGCTATAAAATACGGTCTAATGAACTTTATCTATCTATAATCGTTGGGCTAGTTTGTGGGCATTTTGACTAATTTCATAGGATACCTACCACCTCCCACGATCATCAACTATCAGGTAACTCTGTACATTAAGGCTAGGATGGATGGGAAGAGATCACATTTATTTTTCAAATGGAGGAGGGGATACAAGATGGGGAGGCAAACCTCATGAAGAGAAAATTTAGGTTGCCAACCAACTAAACCACTAAGATTTCCCAAAATTTAATTGTAATTACAATATCATCCAACACAAAATGTACGTAAGAATGGGAACCAAAATATTATGTTTGTAGGTTCGTCTTTATGATTGTATAGATTAAAAGATGGAGATATTAGTATATTATCAAATACCCAATCAATATCCTAGTGTAAACTGGGAAACTTAACTTTCTTAGATGAGTACTAATAGAGGGAAACTAAAATGTATTAATGTACTTGAAATATCCGACAATATACCAAAATTTGCCTGAAATTTTAGTGCTGTTAGCAATCAAGTTCTTTAATATTAACAGCAATCAAGTTCTTTAATATTTGTGTTATCCTTAACTCTTGTTTTACTTGTACCACCATTAGATGCTTGACAGAAATGCAAATGGAGCTGAATGCAAATGGATCTGATTGGCAAGAAGAGGTTTACCAAAAGGTATTTTTGCAACTGTAGTTTTATTTGCGCAAGATTTTGAAACTGAGTAAATCACCTTTGCGGATGTTGATAAGATGGCTGGTCAAAACTGTGAAAAAAGATAAAGAAAATTTTTTGGAATATTATAGATTCTTCGAGAATATTCTAGTGTAGTGTCTTGAAAAAGCATCTTGTAGAATTATCTAGAAACTCTAGAGTAGTGGTAGAAGATAAAGTTCACTAGATTTTTGTTGTAGGAGTATCTAGAAGATTTTCTAGAACAATCCATAAACAAGTATAAATAGGGATGATTTTGTACATTTATAACAAACCAAAAAAATCCAATACAAAGCAAATTCAAATAGTCTTCTTTCAAATCCAAGTTCTCCCTTTCAATATCTTCCTTCACCTTACTAGTTTCCTCTTCATAGTTGAATATTTCAATCTTAGTTAATGTTCTTGGACTAGCAGAAGGTCTCCCCAATAACACTTTTCTTCTTCTATTCTCTACATGGTATTGGAGCTATAGCCACACGTTGGCTTCTAAATTTTATTCAAGATTGGGTTAGTGATAGATTCATCCAGTTTCTCTCTATGGATTTTAGCGGTCGTGGTAATGGACCGGTAATGAAGTTGTTAAATTAGTCCAATTACAAAGTATGGAAGACATGTATGAAATCATACCTTATGGATAAGGATTTGTGGGATATTGTCAAAGGAAGTAATACAAGTCCTTCTGTCGATGAACTGGAAATCATGGTGCATATAAGCCGTGGAAGAGACTAATGCAAAGACGGAGTTCATCTTGAAGAGATCTATCTCCTCTAGTTTTTTAGATCATATTATAAGGTGCAAATCAGCCCATGAAATATGGAGGATCCGCGATCAGGTATTCAACAAGAAGAATAGAACTCGTCTACAGATATTGAAAAATGAATTGGCTAACGCTAATCAAGGCAATCTTTCTATTGCCTAGTATTTCTTAAGGATTAGGAATTTATGTTTTGAGATCTCTTTATTTAATCTGGATGAGGCTATCTCTGATGCACAAATATGAAGAAATATTATTCATTATTTCAAGCTAGAATATATTCACTTTGTGACATTGATTCAAGGATGGACTCAACAACCATCATTGGAGGCATTTGAAAATTTATTATGATCATAGGAGTTACTAGCCAAACAAATTGATGGGGTATCAATCAAAGATATGGAAGGAAATGCTTTTGTAGATGGTAAGAGGAACCTTGAAGGAAAAACAATAAGAGATATGTCTCACTCTTGATCCACAGGTGGTTCAAGCTCCCAAAAAAAAGAGGGAGGGTCTACTAATATCTTTAAGACACTCAAATGTTATTAATGTGGCAAAATAGGGCACATAAAAAGATATGTCGAGCCAAAGAGAGTAATATGACTCAAACTAAGAAGGTCGTTGAAGAAGAAGAAGAAGACTAGGGAAAGTGTTTCATCGAGTAATTGATGCCATGACTTTCATAAATTTTGAAAGAGACTGTGTCATGGATTCAGGATGTAGATATCATGTCACTGGAGATAAATCTAAATTTTTTAACTTTTGAAAATACAATGATCATGATTTCATTATAAAAGCAGATAATACAATTCATCAAGTGGAGAAGGAAGACATAGTCGTCATTAATGAGAAACAGGAGGACTCAATAACTCTTAACAATGTGTCATGTTTTAGGGATGAAGAAAAATGTGTTTTAAGTTGCAAATGTCGTAGTTGCAGAAAGTTATCTCCTATTTGGCCCACATGACGTGAAGTTCCTTCGAAATATCAAAGAACTCAAGTAAGATATCCTTCATACTGGTAAGTGAGTTAATGATTTATATGTCTTATCTGCCTCTAACTCATATATCGAACTCATATATCGAGAAGATGTGTAGTAATGATACCGCATATCTATGGCATGCTATACTTGGGCATATTAACATAGACAAATTAAAAGTAGTGGTAAAATTGAATCTAGTAAAAGGATTATCTAGCTTAAGAAACTTTGTGGAGGAGAGATTTGTGAAGGATATCAATATGGAAAGGCACATCGTCTTCCATTTGTTAGATCCTTGTCAAGAAGCAAAGCTCCGCTAGAACTAATTCATAGCAATTTGATGGGGCCAACAAAAAATCCTTCATTCTTAGGCTACTCTTATATGCTACTTTCCGTTGATGATTGTACTAGATTCACATGGATTTATTTTGTGAAGCACAAGTTAGAAGTGCTCAACAAGTTTCAGGAAGGAAACTATTAAAGGAGAGCTTGGTTCAAGGATAAAGTGGTTGCAAACAGATAATGGTGGTGAGTTCACTTTTTGAAGATTTCCTCTCTTTTTGTAGTCAACATGGCATTAAAAGAGAACTTACTTGTGTTGATAGTCCACAACAAAATGGAGTGGCTGAAAGAAAAAGTTAACACTTGATAGAAACATCTACGAGCTGGATTCATGCGATAAAAATTTACCTATAGCCCTATGGGCTGAATATATGAAATGTGCAGCATATGTGATCAACAGGATGCCGCTTTTTCCAAACAACAAAAAGTCACCATATGAATTTATGTTTATGTTTGGAGAAAAGCCTAGCATTTAACACCTTAGTGTTCTTGGCTCTATTTGTTATGTTCATATCCCGGATTCTTAGTGGAGAAAATTGAATCCTAAGGCAAGAAAATGCATATTTATTGGATATGATGAAAGGAAAAAAGGTTGGAAGTGTATGGACCTGAAATCTCATCGTTTCATTGTTTCTCGAGATGTTGTATTTGATGAAATTTTCTTGTATTATGGAGTTGCATTAGAAGGAGAGGGTTCTAAATCATTGAACCCTGGAGTTTTAAATTTACTCATCACAAGTGTTTCTCCAAAATATCAAGTTGTTGAGGAGCTAAGCGACAGGGGGAGCCCAGAGACTCAACAACGTGAGACTCAACAAGAAGATGATTTACTTGGTTCACAAAGACCAAGTAGAACTATTTTTAAGCCATCCCTCTTCAGAGATGAAAATTTTGTTAGTACATATTCTTGTTTTTTTGTTGGGCGAATTGGCAATTAAGAGCCTTCTTCCTTTTAGGAAGCTAAATGATTCAAAGAATGGGAGATTTCTATGGATGATGAAATGGAGGCTCTAATAAAAAAGCAAACTTAGAACCTTGTTCTGAAACCAAGAAATGTACAACCCATGTCTTGCAAATGGGTTTACAAAATCAAAAGAAATGTAGATGGCAGCATAGACAGATATAAAGCAAGGCTGGTTGCTCAAGGTTTTTCTCAAAAGTATGGCGAAGACTACGAAGAAACCTTCAGCCCGTGTCTAAGATGATCTCAGTTCGAGTTGTACTAGCCATGGCAACCTCAAATGGTTAGAAATTCTGGAAACTTGACGTAAAAATGCCTTCTTGTATGGATTATGGAGAACTTGACAATGATATATATAAGGAAAAACCTCCCGGGTATGTCTCTAACAAATATCGTAATTATGTCTACAAGTTTAAAAAAAACACTTTATAGACTCAAGCAGGCTTTATGAGCATGGTATGGCAAAACTGCTCAATATTTAAATTTTTGTGGATATGATGCATCACATTTAGATCCTAGCTTAGTTTTTCTCTTGTACGTGGATGACATAATAATAATAGGAAACAATGATGATGAAATTGCAAGACTTAAAAGAAGAGCTTGCCATAAAATTTTAAATCAAAAAACTAGGAGAACTACATCATTTTCTTGGCTTAGAGGTGACAAACACCGGTAAAGGAATCTTTGTTACTCAAGAAGGGTATGCCAAGAAGCTTGTTGGTAGGTTTGGGATGAAACAAAGCAAGAAGTATTCTATTCCTCTCGAGACCAACACGAGGTTAAGGCGTGAAGAACTCACTTCTTCTTGATCCCAAACCTTTTTGAGCTCTATTGGAAGTCTTCTATATTTGTCTTTTACAAGGCCAGACATTGCTTTTGTTGTTGGATATGTCAATAGATTTATGCCA
Source organism: Capsicum pubescens (assembly GCA_030864215.1). Lineage (NCBI taxonomy): Eukaryota > Viridiplantae > Streptophyta > Magnoliopsida > Solanales > Solanaceae > Capsicum > Capsicum pubescens. The sequence goes on from CM061543.1 coordinate 260,836,453, forward strand.
TCACCAAGAAAGTCACACTTGGAAGCTACAAAGTGGATTCTAAAATATATCAACTCAAAATCAGATATGGACCTATTCTTTCAAAAGAAGAATAATTTGATATTAATGGGTTATACTGACATTGATTTTGGTGGCGATATAGATGGCCGAAGATCTACATCGAGCTATATTTTCCTTTGTGATGGAATAGGTATTTCTTGGTACGGCAAGAAGAAAGACTTTGTTTCTTTATCCGCTACGGAGATAGAATATTTAGCAGCAACTCTTACTACTCAAGAATGTGTATGGCTCCAAAGACTTGCCGAAGATTTTCAACTATCTATATCAAAACCAACTGCAGTTTTTGGAGACAATCAAAGTGCCATCAAGCTCGCAAAAAATCCAGTATTTCATACCAGAACCAAGCACATTGAGGTGGAACATCATGTCATTCGATAAAAAGTGTTTGATGTAACTATAAATATTTGGAAATACGAAGTCAGGAGTATATTGTTGATATCTTCACCAAAGTCACTTCCTAAAGCTTCGTTTGAGTTCTTCCATGACAAGATTGGGGTGGTTTCCAAAAACTCACTTGAAGGAAGTGTGAAAAAAGCTAAAGATAATATTTTGTAATATCATAGGTTCTTCTATAATATCCTAGTGTGGTGTCTTGTCTTGAATAAGCATCTTGTAGGATTATCTAGATATTCTAGAGTAGTGGTAGAAGATAAAATTCACCATATTTTTCTTGTAAAATATCTAGAAGATTTTCTAGAACTATCTATGAACAAGTATCACTAGGGATGGTCTTGTACATTTGTAACCAACCACCAAAAAAAACAAATTCAAGTAGTCTTCTTCCAAATCCAAGTTCTCTCTTTCAATATCTTCCTTCACCTTTCTAGGTTCCTTTTGAATTTTTCGATCTTAGTCAACGATCTTGGGCTAGCAAAGGTCTCCCCAACTACACCTTTCTTTTGCTATTCTCTACAAAAATGTTATAAGAAATAACTGAATTTTTGAAATATTCCACATGATTTATAGAGTAATAGAGAAGGTTTAGCAAGTGTTTGGCTAAATTCACCCTCATTGCTAGGTGCTTTATGTAATCCATTTCTTAAGAGGAAAAGGAAAATTGAGCAGGTTACAGGTGAGTTGTTATAAAATGGTACTACCACAAATACACATCAACGCCAAGCAAGTTGAGGTTGGCTATATGAATCCTCACTATTGATGTCGCTAGTGCTCTATTTGATATTGTTAGCGACAAAAAATTAGTTTCACAAGCATGGGCATAATTGAGATGTGAAGTATTTTTTGATAAATTGATTGATTATAAAACATTAGTTGTTGAATGTTGTGATCGTATTATCAAAATTCAGGAGGTAATATGTCCCTAAGTTTGGGTCAAAGTCTTCATGGCATGTCACCAATTTGTTTTAATTCCGGCAACAAAAATCTTTAATTGCTAGTTTGATGGATAAATCTATTTGTACGAGAAGTATACACCTAAATATATGGCTATAAGAAGATGTTCTCTGTGAAAACACATCCAATACACTTACGCCTGGTGAAATGTCCTTTTTAATTTTTCCAACGCTAATTGATACTCGGAAATGTTTTAAAAATTGATTAGCTAAGCAAAAACTCTTCCTCAACTAAAGTACTTTTTTTGAATAATACTTCTCAAAATAAGCATCTTTTAGAAGCTTGATTTAAAATGCTAGTAGTCTTCCACTTCTACTTCAGTTTTAACCTTTTTATTTGGAAGGTTCTTTCATGAAGATTCTCTAGTTTGTTCACTACTGCATCTTACAGTTGATCTAATTAATACATATCCTCATGGCAATGCAGTCTTGACAGTTGACTTATTGATAATTTGTAATGCAGATCAAGTCTTTGGGTGAGATGCATTTATCGGAGCTCATTGATCTATTACAGAAAGTTGCTTCTTTTATACAACAGGTTTGGGTTTTTTGCTAAATGTGTTGATGCGAAGAGGACTTAAGTCCTTGGTATAACTATTATTTAATGAACTTTATGTCTTAACTCATCTCTTTTACTACCTATCAATGCTTTCGGACACCGTCTTAGGACATGTCGATACCTTCTTAGGTGAGAGCCATCTTAGAGGACATCTCATTTTAACCTTTATGTCACTGTTATTTAGACGTGACTTTGATGTTAGTCTCTTTTCCTTCACTGAAAGCGATCAAACCCTCCCAAATTCATTGGGCTTGGGTAGCATATATCTGAGTTTGTAAGACTCACTTATGTCAACATTTTGTTGAAACATAGAATGTGTTTTTATCTTCTTTTATTCTTTGCGGGAGGAAGGGGGGTATTCGTTTCTTGATTCCCTTTTCTTAAGTTCTCACTTTTTCTTGGCCGTGAGGGGTACATAAAGCATGACTATTAGAGATCATTTGGTAGAGTGTATTAAAAAGAATAATGCATGCATTAGCTTTGTGTATTACTAATACATTGTTTGGTATACTTTTTTATGCTATGTATTAGTAATACTTTGATTAGTTATACACTCTATTAAGTACTATGGAGTGTATTACTAATATATTGAAATCCATGGTATTAGTAATATGCAATGGATTCTAATGCATGAATTAGTATGGTTAAAGTCACAACTATTCTGTTGAAAATAGAAACATCAGTCACATTAGGTCCTTACTTTGATTAAGTCAATAGGATAAATGTCAGTAGTTTAGGCTTGCCGAGTCTTTAGCTTTTTCTTTTTTATCATTTAACTTTATCGAAGAAGATGTGTTGGAACATATACCAGATGCTACACCAAAGGATGTTTGGGACACGCTAGCAGAACATTTTTCAAAGAAGAATGACACATAACTACAACTTTTAGAAAGTGAATTATTTCCAATAGCTCAAATTGATATGAGCATTGCGCAATACTTTCACAAAGTGAAGCCGATATGCCGTGAAATCTCAGAATTGGAAAACAACTCCAACCAAGGAAACAAGGATAAATATATTAATCATTTATGGTTTGAGATCTGAATGCAAGAATTTTGTTATTGCAGTATAGGGATAGAAAATTCAACCATCACTTGTTGTATTTGAGTATGTTTTCTGGCCAAGAAGCCATGGCTAAGCAAATGGATGGAGTTTAACAAAAAGGCGAGGAAAAAGCACTCTACATCAACAAAAGCAGAGAAAGTTCAAGCAGTACAATGCTAGTGGATTGAAAAGGAATGATGATAAGGAAAATGTTCATTAAAGAGTGGTAAGCTATCATCCAGGGGGAGCTTCAAAGAATCATTGGAGAAACAACAAGAGGTTTGAAGGGATGTTCCACAACTGTGGAAAGAAGGGCCATAAAGCCAAGTTTTGTTGGTTCAATAAAAGGTCTGTCGAGAGCAATATTGTTGTTACTACCAGCACAAAGAAACAGAATGAAGATGAATGGGAGGTTGAAGTATTTTTTGTTGTTGAACAAGAGGAGTTAGCTCTTACAATAACTACGTCTGGACAAATTGACTATGAGAATGACTGGATTGTTGATTTTGAATGCTCAACCCATATGACTGGTAACAAAGAGAAGTTGCAAAATCTGTCTAAGTACAAGGAAAGTCATGAGGTGGTTACGACCGATGGCATAAAATTTTCGATAGCTCACATCAGTAAGGTTGTAGTGTCTCCAAATAATTGTGTTGATCTGATGCTGCTCCAAAATGTTTATCATGTATTCCAGGTATGAAGAAAAATCTTCTTTCAGTATCACAATTGACATTTTTGGGTCACTTATTTTTGTTTGGTCCGTAAGATATAAGAGTATTTCATGATCTTGAGATTAAGGAAGAGACAATAATAAAGGGACAAAGACTGAATTTCGTCTATGAAATAACAGAAAAATGCATATATAGACAAGGAAAGGAAGAACAAAACCACCGACTTATGGCATAGGGTTGAGTCATATTATCTACTCGAAATGTAGTGTATTGAAAAGTCGATGTCGAAGGATGTTCCTAAACATTCAGTATGGATAGGTGTGATATGTATAGGATACCAGTACGGTAATGAACATTATCATCCGCATGAGGAGTCAAAATATAAGGCCAAGGAACCATTAGAGTTAATTCACTCGGATGTGTTTGGATCTGTCAAGCAAGTCTCTGTTGGCGGGATGAAACATATGTATATCTTCATTGATGATTCTTCCAGGTACGTGTGGGTTTACTTTTTAAAGAAAAAGTCTGATATATTTTGAAAATTCAAATAATTCAAAAAGGTTACTTAAGCAGAAGTTGGCAAAAAAATTCCTTGCCAGCGAATTGACAATGGTGGGGAATGTGCCTCATATGAATTTGTTGAATTCCTTCGGAAGTGTCGAATACATCATGAGTTCACATGTCCAACTACAACGTAAAAGAATGGCACAGGAGAAAGAAAGAACAGACACTTGGCAGAAATTTATCAGAGCATGCTTCACACAAAAAATATTCTGGGACAATTTTGGGAAGCTATAAAGACTACAACTTTTATGATCAATAGACTTCCACAACAAAGATTAAGTTTTCTTTAACTTTTTGAGAAGTTGTGGAACATGAAACCTTTGGTTAGCTAATTTTGTATTTTGGGGTGTGTATGCTATGTATTTGTACCTAATCATTTACGTAGCAAGATATAGAAAAAGGATGTTAGGTATATTTTGTAGGGTATGACAGTCAATAAAAAGGGTGGCGATGTTGTGATCCAACAATGGGAAAGTGTTGCACTTCTCGAAATGTTATATTTGATGAAGCCTCTTCATGGTGATCTTCAAATAAGGAACTGTTGCCAGATTCAGATACTCTCAAAGATGTATTGGACTTATCTCACGTCCAGCTTAGTCTAGATGAAGCTAATGAAGATAATGTTGAAGAAGGGGTGACTCAAAATACTTGGAAAATTGGTTTGTACCATCAACTTAATGAAGAAGGCGAGCTAAATTAAGAAACACACTACCTACACTTAGAAGGTCAACAAGGATCAGAAAGCAAAATCCCAAGTATACCAATGCTGCCATAATAGAAGATGAAGATGAAAGAGAACCAGAGACATTTAAGGAAGCATTCTAGAATCTGAAATGGATTAAAGCTATGGAAGAGTAAATTATTGTTCTAGGATTGAATCAAACTTCGGAGCTCGTGGCAAAGCCAAAGGATGTCAAACCTATTTCTTGTAAATGGATTTACAAGATAAAGTGTCAAACAAATGGATCAATTGAAAGACACAAAGCTCGTTTTGCAGCTTGGGTTCTTCTCAGCAATGTGGACTAGATTAGGATGAAATATTTGGTCTAGTGTCAAAGCTTACTACTGTCCGGGTTCTACTTGCACTTGCAGCTAGTAAATATTGGAACCTATGGCAGATAGATATAAAGAATGTCTTTTTGCACGGAGAGTTGGATCGGTAGATTTACATGTGCCAACCAATGGATTTTCAGAGTCATGAACATCCCGAGTATGTGCGTAAGCTTTGATAGGTGTTGTATGGATTAAAATAAGCGCCAAGAGCATGGTATGGTAAGATTTCTGAATTTCTTACCCATAGTGGTTATTCAGTAGCACCGTCAGATTCCAACCTGTTTGCGAAAGTTGTTGAAAAAAACTAGATATTTTTATTATATATGTGGATGATCTAATCCTAACAGGAGATTATAAAGAAGAAATTCTCCAAACCAAGAAGAATTTGCCAGTTCTCTTTAAGATGAAGAAACTCTGACAGCGCAACCATTTTCTTCGCTTGGAGGTTAATTTCAAAGAAGAAGTATTTGTTTGCATCAGAAAAATATTTCAAAGATCTATTGAAGAAGTTTGGAATGTTTAATTACAAACCCATCTCAACTCCATCGGAGCCAAATGCTAAGATATGTCCTCGTGAAGGGAAAGACTTGGAAGATGCAACAATGTATCAATAATTGGTGGGTAGTTTAATCTACTTAAGTTTAATAAGACCTGGAACTTCTTATGTTGTTGGTGTCATGAGTTGTTACGTGAAAAATCCAAAGAAGTCTCATTTGGAAGAAGTTTGCTGAATTTTGAGATATGTAAAGAATACACTAGGCTATGGTGTTCTGTATAAAAAAGGTGAAGATTGTAAGTTCTTTGGTTATTGAGATGCTGATTATGCAGGAGATCATGATACTCGATGGCCAACTACTGGATATGTATTCATGCTTGCATCGTGAGCAGTCTCATGGTGTAGGAAAAGGAAACCAACTATGTCTTTATCAACATCAGAGGTAGAGTAACGCGCGATAGAAATGGCAGGTCAAGAGAATGCTTGGCTGATGCAATTATTGACTAAACTGAATCAACCAATAGGTTATGCAATTCCATTGTGTTATGATTCGGACAGAATAAGCAAACCACAAACAAAAGGAAAATCAAGAACACACAGATTTAGGTGGAAACCCTTACGGGGAAAACCACGGGCAGAGGCAAAGGAATTCACTATAATGGAGAGAGAGTACAACGTGAAGATGAATTATCTCAATGACGTATTTTTTCTAAATACACAAAACAATCCATTAAATGCACATATATAATATGTGCATGCAAATAAGTCCTAGGCTCAAAAAACATAAAGGTCCACCACAGACCCCATTGAAAATTATAAATATGGGTTGCATTGCAAAACTTTCAGGGTCGAACCAACAAAATTCGGGCCACAACTCTAACAATCTCTACCTTGACATGAATTATAATTCAAAACTCAAAATTCATTTCAAGAAAAACTCTCCACCTCTTTCGCAAAAGCCCCTAAGGGCACATCTTAATAGCTAACACCAATCAAGTCCAAGAAATTCTCAAACATGGCACTTGGTAGTGTCTTGTTCATCATATCAACAGGGTTATCATGGGTACTAATCTTTCTTACCATAATATCACCACGAGCAATAATTTCACACACAAAATGATATCAAACATCGATATGCTTTGTCATCTTGTAAAATATCTATCTTTTGTAAGGAAGATAGCACTATGACTGTTGAAAAAGACCGTAGTAATCTGTAATTCTTTGCTATGTTCACCAAACAGACCCTTCAACCAAATAGCTTCCTTGAAAGCCTCTGTAATAGCCATGTACTCTGCCTCAGTAGTTGAAAAAGCAATTGTAGTTTGTAAGGTAGCTTTAAAACAAATAGCACAACCACTAATAGTGAAAACATAGCCTGTAAGGGATTTCTTTTTATTGTGGTCTCCTACAAAATCAGAATGAACATACTCGATTACTCCATCTCTATTTCTCCCAAACTGCAAACAAACATCGGCAAATCCATGCAAGTATCTGAAAATCCATTGAACTACTTTCTAATGTTCTTTGCCAGGATTTTCCATGTATCTGCTAACTGCACTGACGGCATAAGATAAATCTGAAATCTGAAATCTGAAAGGGAATACACCATCGCCTACATAAGAGACCCGACGGCACTAGAGTATGGAACTCGACATATAGTCACGCTCTTCATCTTTTTTCGGAGATAACGTAGCCGAGAGTTTAAATTGAGATGCCAATAGAGTACTTACAGGTTTGGCATTTTGCATATTGAACCTGTGAAGCACTTTCTCAATATACCTTTTCTAACTCAGGTATAACTTACACTTTTCTTTATCTATCAGAATTTTCATGCTAAGAATCTTCTTTGTTGCTCCTAGATTCTGCATCTCAACTCCTTGCTAAGCTGGGCTTTGACTTTTATTATCTCTCATATCCTTTACTACAATCAACATATCATCAACATACAGGAGAAGATACACGAATGAACCATCACTTACCTCGTTAAAGTAGACACAGCTATCATAACTACTACTCCGAAACATATGAGAGCTCATAAAAGAGTCAAACCTCTTATACCACTGTCTAGGCGACTACTTTAAGCCATAAAGACTTTTTCAGCAAGCATTCATAGTCCTCCTTTCCGGAGACTACAAAACCCTCTGGTTGTTGCATATAGATGTCCACTTCAAGTTTTCCATGTAAGAATGCAATTTTGACATCCAATTGCTCGAACTCAATGATGATAGGCGAATTTACGCGCCTATATCAATATATTTTGCCCATATTTTAGCCTAGTTTTGAGAACAAATTATATATTTCATGCACTTTTAGTCCTTTTTCCTGTAAATGAGCTAACGAACATGATTAGTAAAGTTTCAGGTATAAATGATGCAGAATTCAGCATTTTATGGCTTACTTGACGCAAAAGAAAGCTCACGAAGGAAGGGAAGGGAGTTTACACGCCTAAGGACCAAAACTGCTGCATGGAAAATCTGTCCCGGGCTAAAACAGCAATTCTGAAGACTTTGGGGACTTACAGACACAAAGCTGGATTTTGACAATGATACATTAACCTAATACAATTAGGTTATGTATTTCATTATTTTATGTGGATTATGATAATGTTACCTTAACCTAGTACATTTGGGTTAAGGATTTCATTAGTCTAGTAGGATTTGGTTATTTATTTCATTAGCTTAGTAGGATTAGGATACGGGTATTATAAATACCCTATCATGCTAGAGATATGATCTAAAATCTTCTACTCCTCTATTATTCTACACTACAAACAATTCTACAACTCTTCTAATCTTTCCATTAATTCTATTTTTCTTCTTCTACTCTTCTATTCTTAAACTCCACAACAAGAGAATCGTTACTTGCTAAGGAATCACGCCTCACGCCTATCACTTGATCTACACGCCATTACTCAATATCGTGATATAATAACAATGTCAATCGTGATTTCCTTCGCATTCATGGGTAACTAAACTTCTCTGTTGGGGTTATGGAAGCCGTATGAGATACTATCTATTGTTGTGAGTTTGTGAGTTCGAGGCACGTATATTGCTTATATCATTATTCTCTTCATCTTAATCTACATTCTTTGCGGTTGCAAACGCAAGAATACGCCAGTCTAACATTTAACTTGTTCGAGAGAAAAGTTATTTGTCTGGAAAAGAGATAATGTCAAGGTAGTAGGACACCCTTTCCTATTAAAAAGCTAGTGCCGTAACTGGACTAACCTCCTGGAGAATTCGTACCGTTAGACACGCTTTAAGCTCGAGAGAGTTAAAGTGAAATAGTCCTTGTTTAGGTCGAGAGACGCTTGGATTTACTATCGACTACAATCCTCTATAAGCAATTGCATGTCAGAATTCTACACACTCATAGCCAATAGAGACGTATACCTCAGAAGGTGGACATAACCCCAACGCTTCAATTCTCATTGTTTACAACCAACGTAACAATCTCTCTCTTTTTACTTTATTATTTTTAGCTTTTGTTTACATTACTTGCAAGACAAGAATCCCCCCTTCTTACGAGACTTGCACCAAAAGTTTAGTAATTTTACTTACTTGTTGGCCAAGCTATTCCCTGTGGGATCGACACCCAACCCAGGTTGGGTTCTATATTTGCTAACGACCGCTTTACACTTAAACGAGAGCTGTAGATTGAGCGTTATCACTCAAGATTAAGCATGGCCACAATGCCAAGCAAGACTCGAATCGAGCTATGCTTAACAACGAGAGAAAACACATCTGTGAAGTCAATACCTTGGACTTATCTGTAGCCTTTAGAAACTAGTCTTGCTTTGTATCTAGCATCTTCAACTCCTGATGTTCCTTCTTTCTTTTTAAATACCCACTTGCAACGGACAACTTTCTTATCTTTAGGGCAATTCTTATGAAGTGATTCCATCTCCTATTGCATAACAATCATCCATCGGACGGAATCATCACAACTAACTGCCTCTATGTAAGAAGAATGTTCTTCACCGAAATCAATACCTTTTGCTACATTTAATGCATAAGCAACCAAATCAGCTAAAAATCAGCTTCAGCATACTTCTGAGGAGGTTTAATTTCTCTTTTAGGACTGTCTTTAGCAATAGAATAGTGTGGCTTCACTGGAGGTGAAGAAGAAATAGTACTACTCTATATCTCCGGGCTACACTGAGAAGTAGTCATTGATGTAGACTCTGCTCCAATCTGCAACTCAACGTGGGTTCTTGACGTTTGTTGATTCATGTCACTAAGCTCATTTGGGGGTGAAGAAATAGATTCGGAGGGAGCCCGAAGCATGGCAGTTTCATCAAACACAACATCTCTTCTAATTATAACCTTTCTGTTTTCTAGACACCAAAGCTTATAACCTTTAACACCAGGCTTATAACCTATAAATAAGCATTTGATAGATCTAGGTTCCAACTTTCCATTATCAACATGAGCATAAGCAGGACATCCAAATATCCTCAAATCAGAATAACTAGCAGGAGTACCAGACCATACCTCTTGTAAAACAACAACTACAAACCCAGTGTATTCCCACAGTGTGGGGTCTGGAGAGGGTAAGATGTATGATTCCATACCGCTACCTTCGAAGAAGTAGAGAGGCTATTTCCGATAGACCATACCTCTTATGGAGTCTTTTTATCAATCGCGACTGAGGGAGAGCAGTTAATACGAGGACACGATATGGAAGCATTTTTGGCTCAAAAAGACTAGGGTAAACCAGCATTAGAGAGCATACAACGACCTTCTCCATTATAGTCCTATTCATTCATTTGGCCACACTATTCTGCTGCAGAGTATGGAAAATTGTCAAGTGCCTCACAATTCCTTCTGACTTGTATAGAACATTAAATTCATTAGAACAGAACTCTAAGCCATTATCGGTCCGAAGGCATTTTACCTGCTTCCCTATTTGCTTTTCAATCATTGTCTTCCACTTCTTGAAAGTAGGCAATGCATCATTCTTTTGCTTTTGGAATAACACCAAAACTTTTCTTAAATATTCATCAATAATAGTCATCATGTAATTAGCACCTCCTCTGGAAGGTACTCTAGAATGACCCCATAGATCAGAATGAATGTAATCAAGTTTGCCTTTCGTTGAGTGGATGCCCTTAGTAAATCTGACTCTTTTCTATTTCTTGAAAATACAGTGCCACAAAACTCCAATTTGGTAATACTCTACCCATCAAGAAGTCCTCTCCTGCTTAGTTCAGCCATCCTATTTTCACTCATATGCCCCAGGCGCATACGTCAAAGTTTAGCAACGTCTCTTTCTGACAAAGATGGCGTAGAAACTGATGCATCACCTGTAACCGTAGAGACTTGCAAGACATACAAATATGTAGACTTTCTTTGTACCTTCATCACAACAAGAGCACCCTTAGTAACCTTCAGGCCTCCACCTTCTCCACCTTCACCAGTGTACCTATATCCGTTCAAATCAAGGGTACTCAAGGAAATAATATTTCTCTTCAAGTCTGGGACATACCGCACATCACCAAGTGTCCTCACAACCCCATCGAATATCTTAATTCTGATTGTTTCAATACTAGATATCTTACAAGGTGTGTTATTTCATATGTTGTAAACCAATCCCGATTGCGACACATATGAAACGTGCAAGCTAAATCAAGAATCCAATCCTCACAGGGTTTGGTTACCATCAAAAACTACCAAGAGTTCTCCATCAGTACCGCCATCTTCAACAAAATTGGCTTCACCGGGCTTCTCTGGTTGGTTTCCCTTTGGTTTTGGAGCTTCTCTTTTCTTTCTATTCTGTAACTTCCAACACTCGGATTTGATATGGCCCTTCTTCTTGCAGTAATTACAGGTTTTGTTTTTGTTTTTTGATTTCGATCTGTTTATATCATCACCCCCAGAGTTCCTCTCACGATTCCTTCTTTGAACAATAAGACCATCTACTTGAGTCTTCAACCCATTCACAAGATGCTTCATCTTCTCCTTAGAGAACAACGCATCATAGACTTCATATATGGTCAGGGTATCATGACTATATAAAATCGTATCCCTAAAGGTCGTGTATGATATGGGCAACGAACATAACAAAATCAACTCTAGATCTTTCTCATCGTACTTTCCCTCCAGAATCTCTAAATCATAGATGATTTCCTTAAAGACAGATAGGTGATCCTCCAAGGACGCACCCTCAGACATGCGATGGGAATAAAGTCGTTGTTTGAGATGCAACCTGCTTGTTAGGCTCTTCGTCATACACAACTATTCCAGTTTCAACCACAACACAGCAGCAGTGGTCTCCTTCAAATTCAAAACATCCTGTAGAATCTGATTAGATAAATGAAGGTGTATCTGAGATAAAGCCTTTCAATCCTTACGTCGTTTGTCCTAGTCCGTCCACGATGAAGGCATCTTACCAAACTCTAATCATCTTAATCCATCTACGCGAGCATGACCCGCATCTTAACTTGCCATAACGAAAACCTGGTGTCGCGATCTAACAACGGAATATCATACTTCATGGTTGTCATCCCCGAGAAAACAATCGACCAAGCTCTGATACCAGATTATTATGATTCAGACAGAATAAGCAAACCACAAGCAAAAGAAAAAATAAGAAAACATAGATTTAGGTGGAAACCCTTGCGGGGAAAACCACGGGCAGAGGCAGAGGAATTCACTATAATGGAGAGAGAGTACAATGTGGAGACGAATTGTCTCAATAACGTATTTTTTCTAGATACACAAAACAACCCACTAAATGCACTTATGTAATATGTGCCTACAAATAAATCCTAGGCCCAAAAAACATAAAGGTCCACCACAGACCCCATTGAAAATCACAAACATGTGTCGCAACGCAAAATTTTCAGGGCCGGAATAACAAAATTCGGGTCACAACTCTAACACATTGTATTGTGACAGTCAGTCTGTAATACGTCTTGCAAAGAATCCGGTCTGTCATGCAAGAACTAAAAATGTGGAAATGCACTATCATTTTATCAACAAGCTTGGAAGATTTCGTCTGCAGCTCGGTATGATCGAAATGGAAGCTGGTGTTGAGGGGGACTGTGGAAAATAGACACCAGTCACATTAGATCCTTACTTTGAATAAGTCAGTAAGATAAATTTTGGTTTTTTAGGATTGCAAAGTCTTTAGCTTTTTCTTTCTTATCTTTTAGTGACTGTTGTGGACTTGGTGCTTAATTTCTTCATATTCCTCAAAATCTTTTTTACATCCTTTCCACAATATTTATGGAGGTTATTTTTGTAAAATAATATTTTTATTTGAAATTTTATTTCATGTCATTTTTAATAAACTAAACCAAACACTGCATGAGAAAAACGCAAGCATGACTAATGCAAGCATAACTAACGCAATCATTTCTTATACAAGCATTACTACTACACCCTACCAAACGACCCTATATAAGTTTGCAAAGGACAAAAAAAGGATTGTGACAAAACTATTTTTGTGCATGACTCTCTTCCTCAGCGTCCTCAACATGAGAGAATTGAAACAATCAAGAAGTTCAAAATGGTTCTGGAATGCACTGTGCTTTTTTTGCGACTTAACAAGCATGAGATTCAACTTATTCACAAGGAGAAACTGCTTCCGCTTGAGAGGAACATAAGTTTATTTCTTCGTTTCAAAAAGAGGTACAACCCTACTTCTTCTCCATTGCAGGAGCAACTTCCTCAGCCTTCTATGCATTCAAGTCAGGTATGTTGTATGAACTTGTTTCGTTAATTCACTTGTTTTCCAATTCCACCTTGCTGAAGCTGTTTTCCTATGGCTTGGGGTGGTGTTGACTACTTCGGACTTGTGATTATGTTTTGCATTGTATATCCTACACAGGTACAAAATACACCTACCATGGATTCCGATGGGCAAGAACTTGCTTCTGAGTTTGATAGAATTCTGAGTTTGATTGATTAAATGATAGCTCTGATGGACTGGGTGATGTATGGAGTGATGTGCTACTTTTGGTATTGATAGGTGGGTTCTAGTTTTGATGAGTGTTTAGCGCATGCAGGGACCAATATACATGGAGGGGTACATGGGTTCATGCACCCCTCCCTAGTTTATTTAATATACTCGCAGTTATTTGGATAAAATACTTAATATTTTATATGGGAAACCAGGTAAATAGGGCAACTTGAACCATTGTTAACAAGGTCTTGGGCTCGAATCCAATTCATTAAATTTCCATTTTTATGTTGCTCTTGTTTTTTCCCGCATTCGAGGAACAATTAGAAGAATTTAGATAAACTCGATATTGATGTATCTTAGATCTGCTTCTGCATTGGTGTATCATATGATTATTAAGGCTTTGTGCTTTATAAAGTCCAAAAATTGGGGTTGTGATATTGAAACTATACGCTATATGAAAATGCTAATTTCCTTGTAACCGCGTGAGCTACAGGGATGACAATGGTGCAGGAGGGATGACAATGGTGCAGGAGGGTTGAGCGCTTAACCTACGCCATCTCGCTGTGCATAGTAATCTTTTCCATTTTAAGCCCGTCCCACCTCGCATAAACCTGGACTCGCATACCTATGTTTGTAACAGTTTCTTAAAGGGAAAATAGAATTTTTTGTAAGGAACAACATTTGCTAATACCACTTCGAGAAAATTCATTCACCTTTTGAATTGATAAAAAGCATAAGTTGAAAGCTATCAAAGATCCAAAAGTAATTCTTATAGCACAAAAAATAAAAAATTTAAGTTAATTCGTACAACCCACATCCGCCCTACGCAACCTTAAAACCTACTGGCCCCATCGCCATCCTTAAAACCTAGGTTTCAGATTCAAGGCTCAGGTTTAAACTCTATTCATCAAAAAAGGCATGTTGAACACTGTTTTACTTTAAATATTATTAGTTTGGCCGCATGTGCTTCGCACGTGTAACTCTTAATTATTTAAAATTAGATGATTTTACTATTATGAAGATTATTATGAAGATTTTTAATGAAGTGCAAGAAATTTAAAACATATATTTTATTATAAGCACATATATATTTTACCATCAGAATTTCAAGTGGTTAATGCATTTAATATACGATAGATGTAGATGTAGATTTATAGACTTTTTAAATGTTTCTAAAATCAAATTTAGTTGATTTAGAATGCTTAAACTAATGAAAAAAATATTAACTGTCATTATGATGATATAGATATAGATATAGATATAGATAAAGATTATAAATAAACTAATTTCTTCTCATTAATTTTGATGATATAAATAAACTAATTTCTTCTCATTAATTTTGATGATATAGATTATAGATATAGATATAGATATAGATTTAGATATAGATATAGATATAGATATAGATTCCAAGAACATGGTTGCTTGTCGTAATCACAAGAATGTCTAGAGCAGGGGCGGCTCTACCTATTTAAAAAATAGGCGCCGCCTTAAGCCCCCAAATTAGAGGGACCTCATTTTTATAAATTCTATTTATAGAAAAAATAATTTTTTTATAGAAAAGAAAAGAATTATTAGTAGTAGTTCATATATCCAGAGTATTATGTTTTAAGAAAGATTAAATGCATTAATTGTATTATTACTTAAAAAGAATAATTAGAAAAAATCGATTATATAATTTTGAAAATAGAGTTTATTAAAAAAGCTTTTTTTTTAAAAAAAAATTAAGGCCCCCGTATGATTTTCGCCTTAGGCCACGAATATTCTTGAGCCACCCCTGGTCTAGAGTATATATTTCGGAGAAAAATTCAAAACGCAAAACATCAAATAGGAAATAAATGCAACTAATAAGAAGATTGGAAGTGAAGTTAACATGCATGATTGCAAATATGCGCAATCAATAAACATGCATGAAAGTTGGCTTCACGCAAGCAAAAGATTCGAATAAATTCACCAATTTGTATATATTACCAACTAAAATGATCGGTTCAAAAGTTAGATCTTACAAGTTTATCAGTGCCTCTATTGTGACATTATCAAAGGCATTCATACACTCCATATACATGAATGAATTCTGATTTTTATAATTTTAAGAACCTTTCCCAAATAAAATATGGCTAATAAACTTCAGTATAATCTTTTCCATCAACAATTAGATTCTATCTATACTAAACAATTCTAGCAAAAAAATGGGTAATAATCATAAGCTCCTGCCTCCTAATTTATTTAGAATTTGCTTTATTTATTCTTCTCAGCCGCTTATAGTTGACTATATTTTACTTGTTGTCGATTTAAATAATCAATGTACATGCAATACAAAGCGAATATCTCATTTGACATCAACCATTAAAAAAAAGATTAAATTTAACTAAAAGTTTCATCATTAATTTGTGGCTATCACAATTATTTTCTAAAATCTTAGCCAAATAACTTCTCACTTAATAAGTATTTTAAAAAAAAATAAAAATCACACTTTTGCTTCCGACCAAACCGGCTAGAAGATCCTACCCAACTGGAGTTTATAGGTTTACAAATTTTGTTTTCCTACTTAGATTATTTTAGTTTGGTGCTACCTCTTATGCACACCCATTGTAAATTATCATGTGGAAAATCAATTGTAAACACAAGCATTTTTACCTTTAGAATAATATTTTATTGGTTTATTTAGGTA
Source organism: Capsicum pubescens (assembly GCA_030864215.1). Lineage (NCBI taxonomy): Eukaryota > Viridiplantae > Streptophyta > Magnoliopsida > Solanales > Solanaceae > Capsicum > Capsicum pubescens. The sequence continues at coordinate 260,852,828 of CM061543.1, forward strand.
AAAGTCTAATAAAATTAAAGAAATATATGTATGATAGACATCCAATATGCGTTAGACATAAATATTAAAACAAACTTTATTATGTATGCCATAATAATATAATGCAATTACTGGTGACAAATTAAGGAAAAATATTATGATAAAACAGAGTATGACAACCCATGATTAACCATAACTTTTCTCTAAAGAAACAAAGCAAATATTAATTATAATATAAATATAAATATATTTATAATATTATTACTATATGTTCTTTTTTTCGGATTATCAAAAAGTCAAGTACATGTTACCAAAAATAAGCAATAGAAATAAGTGTTGGTGTAAAAGGAAGAGACTTTAGTTTTACTTGAGTTGTTATGAACCTATTGATGTTGATGTGCTTAAACTAAAAGATGGATCAATAAACCCTAGAGAAAATGGTCTATTATTCTCAAATCTTTAATTGAAATCTCAATTACACACTCAACCTTTATTGGAGTCTCATTACCCCCCTTAACAATTTTTTACGGTATTTATTACCTCCCCAATTGCTGACATGGCAATATAAACCAAATAAGAAGTCATGCGTGTATACACGCGCCGGGACCCACTCCTACTGTTTCAGTGTTATATACGTGTTATGTATTCATATATTCATTGCTTTATTCAACTGATTTTGAAGTGCTATCCATGGCCCTCAACTGATTCATTACATTTTTAAGTTGAGTTGCTTCAATATTCATTGCCCACTCCTACTCCTACTGTATTTATTCATTCACATCTCTCAATGGGTGTATCCATGGATTAACACATAGATGATACTCACATCTCTCAACTCTCTGTACACATACTCACCATCTATAACACTACACACAGAAACGCACACAATACGCAAACTACTATACACAGCCATACGCGAGAGGGGGAAAAATAGTGAAAGAAAAAGAGAGAGAAAGAGGGAAAAACAGAGAGGGGAGCTTCATCGGGGAGAAAACAGTAGGAAATGGATTTGTTCAAGTGAATTTCGCTGGAATAACTCCGGCGAAACCATCTTTTAAATTCAAATCATCACCAGCTTCTTTTTACCATCTTTTTTCGACCAAATCACGCCAGAAAATGATCAAAAACATCAAAATGGCGACGAAAACGTCGTCGGAATAACTCCGGCGAAACCACCTTTTAAATTCAAATCACCAACAACTTCTTTTTTCCATTTTTTTCCTATCAAATCACTCCAGAAAATGATCAAAAATACCAAAATAGCGACGAAAACGTTCGAAACAAATCCATCTCTCCATAAATCCACTAGTTTCGTCGAAATCCATCGGAAAACAAACGGAACAGATTTATTCGAGTGTGAAATTCGATACTGGTTGTTCTCGATTTCATGGGTTTAGGAGTGGGTTATTGAAGAATAGAAATAGATGTAGACAAGAGCCTGGTTTGTTCATTGTGAAATTGATTTGAGGTCGAAATTTAATTTAGCGTTTGGAGATGAAGGATTATAGCCCAGAATGAGGCTAATAGAGAGAATGGTACTTCCTCTTATTTTCCAACAAGAACCAAAAAAATAAATAGAAAAGATAATATTATTTAATAATTAAAAATAATGACGTGTATTATACACGTGACACTTAAAATAATGATTTTGAACTGTTAATGCTTCAACTGACGCGCCTATTGGGGGTGTTCTCACCTCCCATGCCATGTCAGCAATTGGAGAGATAGTAAATACCATAAAAAAATATTTAGGGGGTAATGGGACTCCAGTAAAGGTTGAGTGTGTAGTTGAGATTTCGACTAAAGGTTGGAGGGGTAATAGACCATTTTCTCTATATGCAATAGACAAAGAAATTTGAAAGCTAGAAATCACAAAGTTATGACAGAGATTCAATAACAAAAGTGACTAAATATAAAAAAATATTTTGTTATTGTTGATTAACAAAATCAATGTAATAGAAAAGGAAATCTAAAACCTAACCATTAAATTAAAAAATTACGTTAGAGACTTAATAACATAAGTTACTTATAAATATAAACAGATGATTTTTTATTTATGATCAATGAAACCAACGTAATAGATTTTTTTTTTTTTTGAAATCTAGAAACCACAAAATTACTCAATAACAAAAATTTGTTATTCAAAATCAATAAATTCAATGTAATAGAAAAGGAAATTCAAAGAAATTCAATACAATAACTTGACCTGGTAATCTTATAGAGGAGAGATCCTGCAAACCTAGTTACTCTTATGATCCTATATCCTCCAAGAAAAAATATATGAGTATTCAGAATAAATAATACACAGTTAAATTGATTTTACAACATAACCCACATGGAATAAAAATTAACTAAAAATTACATAAATACACTACTTATGTTTCCAATATTACAAAAAATCCCAACTCCCTAAACATATTACAAAAATCTCAACATATACACAGAATGCTATGCATATGTCGACTATGTTATGTTTATTAATAGGGAGAGAGAGTAAAGTAATTAAAAAAATGGGAGAGAGTGTAATTACTTCCACAATATCATCAATCATCAAAAGAAGAAAACAACTTTTACAAGCCCAAACACAAGATATATGAAGAATACGTATTAGAGCTTAAAATTCAGTTTAAAAAAAGCAACTGAGAGACCAAAAGAATTCAAGATTTTGTATAGTAACAAAAGTTCGCATATATTCATGTATGGATTCAAAACATTCCATATATTGTAGTAGTTTATTTTAATTGGAAAAAGATTTATGCTAATTTTTTGCCAAGTTTTATTTTCTTGGACATTGGAATCAATTCATCAAGTCTACTTTATATGGAAAAGGTTTCTTGCCATTATTTTTGGTAATTTTTACGCCTATTTTTGTGGATTTTTTTTTGACGTTTGTACCAAAAACTTAATGTTTATATTTAATATTAGGAAAAGGTGACAAGACAATTTTGTCTATAGTGGAGATTTTTAATGAAGAGCAAAAAATTCAAACAACATTTCTAGGATCCTTCACACTTTAATATATTATATATTATATAATGTTAATTTACTTGGTATTTACATGTTATTTAAATGGTTGAGTGAAACTAGCGTTGAGGAGATTGTGTGAAAAACATTATATTGATTTCTTTTCTTATTTTTATGGGTTTTCTAAACATTATTAATGAATTTTGAGATGTAATATATATATATATATATATATATATATATCGATAATCGATAATATATTAAAAATGTGAAGACCCTTAGAAAAGTGATTCGAACTTTTTGTCCTTCATTAAATAACTCTACAATAGACAAAATCGTATTTTCACTTATTTCCTCCAATTATTATTTAATTAAAATTCAAAAACTAAGATTTCCTAAAATATATAGTAAACTCTAAACAAGAAAAAAAAAACGTCTGAAAAAAGAGAATCAATTAATATTCAACTGTCCAATTAGAAAAAGACTCCTAAAATAGGAGAATTAGAAAAGGACTCAATTATAAAAAGACTCCTAAAATAGAAGAATTAGAAAATAACTCAATTTAAAAAATAATCCTATAAATATTGAAGTCTCCATAAATATTCATATATGTATAATAAGAGATTTGTACGAAAAATATGTGCAGCATTAGTTCTAAGTAGTTGATTATCTTCTCATATGTTTGAAGCATGATTATTTTTTATTCAGTGTTAGTTTGTTAGGTTAGATGTGTGGTTGTTTATGATAATTCATTTAAACAAAAACATGAGCTACGTGCAAAGCACGTACACTTGACTAGGCACGTGTAGGTAATTTAGTATCTCGGTTATCATATTATTTTGTTGTAATTTTTGTTTTATTCTTATACGTTGTTTTTCTACTTAATAGAGGTGTAGGTGAATATTCTGCCGAGCTTTGAGGATTTTTGTGTAATAGTTTGTTTTAATTGAATTGTTTTCATATCTCGATTACCGTATTGTTGTGTTGTAGTTTTTGATGGTAGATGAATATTTGTTCGGGCTTTGAGGCAATCAAGACATTTCAATTTTTTCTTAATACATTGGTGTTGAATGGTCGGCCTGATTTTGAGAGTTTTTGTGCAAACGTTAGTTATAATTATATTTTTTTAACATCTCGATTATCATGTTTACCCTATTTCTGGCAGATTTATCGCACACGGTGACTCGATATCATGCAAAGATCAAGAGGTTAAATTTGTAAAAGCTAAGGTAAATAGTAAGCTTAATGAATTTCTTGAGAAAGCACACAAGGAAAAAAATATACATGAGAGAAAATCCTAGAATTTTTATTATATTTTTTTCATGTCATATATTTTAGAATTTTTAATATATATATAGGACTACTCCTTGGATATTAGTTCTTCCAGTATCTTTTACCACATATTTTAGGATTTCTTAATTTTTAAAATAATTTTTCACTTACCACATGTTTAGTTAAAATGAAAAGACTATAAAGAAAGATGAGTACTATAGTGTTAATTATTTTCCAAAGTTCATTTTGATAGAATTTTGAAAATCTGAATGATGACTTTTTGATATCAAGTAAATTTTTTTGTTTTATTTCTTTTTGATCTTTTAAAATAGATTTTGCATCGAAAAAGTTGTCTTTCAATACAACAACAACAACAACAAACCCAGTGTATTCCCACCTGGTGGGGTCTGGGGGGGGTAAGATGTACGCAGTCCATACCTCTACCTCTAAAGAAGTAGAAAGGTTGTTTCCGATAGACCCACGGCTCAAGACACAAGATACCACAGAAATACATAGTAAAGCACAGAACAAGATTACAAGATTACATAACATAAATACGGCACCCATAAGTAAAATAAAACAGAGGAAAACACCCAGATTCGTACTAAAACAAGGAACACGGAATCATAACAAGGATACTACCCCCACCAAGTAATTCCCTACACTAGCGACCCAAACTGGCCCTAGTCCTCTGCCCTAATTCGCGTCCTCCAGACCTTCCTATCTAGGGTCATGTCCTCGGTGAGCTGTAACTGCTCCATGTCCCGCCTAATCACCTCACCCCAGTACTTCTTCGGCCTACCCCTACCCCGCCTAAAACCATCCAACGCTAGCCTCTCACACCTACGAACCGGGGCATCCATGCCCCTCCTCTTCACGTGTCCGAACCATCTCAATCGGACTTCCCGCATCTTGCACTCCACTGGAGTCACACCAACCTTCTCCCTGATAGTCTCATTCCGAACTCTATCCCCTCTAGTCAGCCCACACATCCAGCGCAACATCCGCATTTCTGCCACCTTCATTTTTTGGATGTGCGAATTCTTAACTGGCCAACACTCCGCTCCGAAAAAGTTGTCTTTCAATAGTTTTTCTAATATTTAGGACTTTAAATTTAACTAAAAGTTTATGTGTCAAATCTTTACTTAGAAGAATTAGGTGCTAATGTTTAAAATATTAAAATTAATTATAGTTTACCTACAAAAAATTATGATTTACCTTAAATAAAGTACCGTGAGATGATTTTTCAATTATTATTAATTTTACAACTTAAGATTATATAGAACTTTCAGTATATAATAATTTCTTTAAATATGAGTTTCTAAAATATATGAAAAAAAATTGACAAAATAAATCAATGGAAAGAAATTAGATATTTATATTTAATATTAGGAGAATTAAGGAACGAAATAATATGTGGGGAAGAGACAAGTAACTTTTGTTTACATATATCTGAGAATGAAGTAACTCATGTAACACACATAAGACAACATAAAAGTCAATTTGCATAGTGAAACAAGCAATATATGAAATCAAGAGTTTAATCTAAGTTATCGTGTACATTTTTTTACATAATGAGCACTGACGATTCTGTTGTTGGTTATCGTGTTTATATATTTTTTATTCAATTATCCTGCAATGTTGAATTGTGTTGTAATTAGCAAAAAAATACCTGACCTTCATCTGGCGTATATCTGATGTATAATAGTAACATAATTAATTACAGGAGAAATCAAGGAGAATAATGATTATGAAGAGGAGCTTCTCACTATAAAAAAAATTACGAGAAAGCTTTGATTCTGCTACAAAGGCCAACAACGAGTCAGCCAAAAATTGAGATTTTGCACTAATGTTGATTCTTCTATGTGTATTACCATCCGTTTTAAATTTGTTGCTATTTTACTATTTTGTTGTCTATCATAAATAATTTCTTTAACTTTTGAAATATGTGTATATCCCACTCTCTCCAAACTTCACTTTTTAAATTACATTGAGTATATTCTTATTTTGTTAGACTTAAGTCATCGATAGCCTCTTAAACTTGTCTCGAAATTTCACTTAAACCCCTCAACTCAGGCCTATAGCTATCAGACCCTTAACCTACCCGAAATTTGAACCAATTAAATATTTTTAGTCAATCAGCTAAAAGCATTAAGTGTGTTCAACACACATGCGATGATGTGGGAAAAAATGATAAATCAAAACGTGATATTTGGCATTGAATTCAAAAGTAATTAAAAGATATTTCATAACTAATTAAAATATAATTAGAAAATAATTATAACTTTTTCTAAAGAAAAAAAAAACTAAACACCCCTCACCCTACTCCTCTTCTTCATCTTGTACTAAAAAAGCTCCATTGTAACTCCATTTTTTTAGGCAAAATTCTTCCACTTATACAATGACCAAAGAGATGGAAAAAACTCAAAATGGATTGAGGAAGATGAAGTAGCTTATTGATTTATGTAAATAGCATTTTGATTTTGATTTTTGAATCAAATTTATAATTTTGTTCATTTGTGAAAAAAATGGATTTATATTTTTTCGGCAAACTCTCATTTTTTTCGGTAAACTTCTATTTTTTCGGTAAACTCCCATTTTTTTTTGGAAAAGTCCTATTTTTTTATATTTACACCTAAATTTTTTTATAAATTTGTTGAATTTATATCTTAATTAGAGTGACGATATTTTTTGGAGGTGGCCGAAAATGAAGGTGAAAGAATGACTGGGAAGAATTAAGAACAAAATAATTTCAAATCGAATCCAATCATAAATTCATAACTAAGAACAAAAAAGATTCAAAAAAGTAGAAAAAAATAGAAGGAGAATTAAGTTTAGAAAAATGAGGAAAAGAATGGGAGAAGAAGATGAAGAGAGGATTGGGGGGGGGGGGGGTATCGAATGGTTGTGGGGGTATATGGTTGATTTTTTTTAATTTTATTTTACTTAAAAAATTTTGGGGCCCTCAATACCACTTGAAATCTTTTTATTCATGATTTAGTCAAAAAAACATCTCTCACGCACCCTATTGAGTAGAAAATATGCGACATATCATGTGAGCAAAAAAGGCCTGTGTGGATCAAAATTTGGGTGGGTTAAGGGCCTGATAGGTACTGACCTGAGTTGAGGAGTTTAAGTAAAATTTCGAAATAAATTTAAGGGGATACCGATGACTTAAACCTTTTTATTATGTCCAAATTAACGCTATTAACATTTGCATCTGTTGTAATGTACATATAAATGATTTAATTGAATATAATATCGCATTTTTTTTCTTATCCTTACTTTTTAAAAAATAATACATACTTATTTGAGAAATGAAATTGCAATTTTAATTTTAGTTTGTTCATACTTATAAAAGTGAGAAATTCTTGAAAATAAATAGTACCTATATTGAACCGTATTTTAAAAAACATAAAATTGTTTCACTTTTTTTTAATATTTATTTATTTATTTATTCCTAATTCCTAAGACTATGCAAATTTGTTTAAGCTAGTTATATATATATAAGTTGTTTTGGTAGATTTGGGAAATAGTGATAAATTAGATTTTATATTTTTAAAAATTTAGTTTTTTTGTGTAATTGCACACCGACAGATAAATATAGATAATTTTTGTATTATTATTATTACTATTATTATTATTATTATTATTTGTTGTTGTTGTTGTTGTTGTTGCTGTTGTTGCTGTTGTTGTTGTTGTTGTTGTGTTGTTGGTGTTGTTATTGTTATTGTTGTTGTTGTTGTTGCTATTGTTGTTGTTGTTGTTATTGTTGTTGTTATTGTTGTTGTTGTTGTTGTCATTGTTGTTGTTGTTACTGTTGTTGTTGTTGCTGCTGTTGTTGGTGTTGGTGTTGGTGTTGGTGTTGTTGCTGGTGTTGTTGTTGCTGTTGTTGTCATTGTTATTGTTGTTGGTAGTGGTGGTGGTGTTGCTGCTGTTGTTGCTCTATTGGTGTTGTTGCTGCTGTTGTTGTTGTTGTTGGTGGTGGTGGTGGTGTTATTACTGTTGTTGTTGTTGTTGCTCTATTGGTGATGTTGTTGCGCTGTTGGTGCTGCTGCTGCTGGTGTTGTTGTTGTTAGTGGTGGTGGTGGTGGTGGCGGCGGCGGTGGTGGCGGCAGTGGTGGTGGTGGTGGTGGTGTTGTTGTTGTTGTTGCTCTGTTGCTGTTGTTGTTGTTGTTGTTGTTGCTGTTGTTGTTGTTTGTTGTTGTTGTTATTGTTGTTGCCGTTGTTATTGTTGTTGCTGCTACTAATAACAACATGCATGTATGTACTACAATTATTACTTCTAGATATATTATTATCATTATCATCATCATCATATTAGTTAGCAATTTTACTGCGTACAACTATTTTTTTATTATTATTAAATTAAATGTATTCAAATATATTTTATAGTATATAAAAAGAATAATTTTTTGAAGTAGTAAGAGTTTATTTAGGACTCTTTAGCCATATTTTTCTATTTTTAAGCTAATAATTTTTTTTCTTTTTAAAAGGATAATATATCTTTAAATTCAAATATTTAATATCCTTTAATTCAAAACTTTTATTACAATAATATTAACCTTTTTCCTAAAATCGCCATGTGGCTTCTCAATAGCTTGTCACATGGCTTCTTGTCTTGCTTTTAGTTTTGCTTTTATATTTAAAGAATTTGAACTAGAATGAAGTACTATCTTCTTAACCTATCTTATATATGTACTCCTATAATAATACATAAATGTTAGTCTTCTTTCTTCCCTTCTGTCATTGATCATTATCTTATTTACTGCATTATTTATATTTTTTGTTTTATAATTTATTTTTTAATTTTAATATTTTTATGTTTTATGTATAGATGAGTGATGATCGTAATTGCATGCTATTTTTTTCTACCATCTCAAAATTCAGGTGGGTAATATTTTTTCTGATATTGAATTTCAATTTTAATAAAAGCTTAATAAGAATAAAGTTCTCTTTTTAACTTCTCTTATATATACTTCTACGGTAATATATAATTTTAAGTTCCTTCTCCAATTTTCAGTCTTGATCGTTATATTCTTTAATCAAATGAATTCTTTTTTATTTGAACTTTATCATTGTAACATGCCGATGATGATCATTTAATAGGCTAATTTTACCTACTATATCCAATCTTGAATTAGTGTTCTTATCTTTTTTTGTGATGATTTTATTTTATTATTGTTGTTGATATGTAGAAGAGATAAAGAAGAATAGATAACTGTGAAAAGTTCAAATTTTGTTGATATAGTAACCGGCTTAAAGCTTTCTAAATCTTGTGTTAGATATTATTGATCTCCTTTTTAATAATATTTTATTTCATACTTGTTCTTTATTTAATCAATTGTATGAAATTGAAATTATTTCTGTATTTAATATCACATTCGTGAATTGTTCTGTATTTAAATTGTTTTTGACAATATGACATTCTTAAATTGTAAATAGTAATACAACAACAACAACAATAACAAACTCAGTATATTCCAACCAAGTGGGGTCTGGGGAGGGTAGAGTGTACGCAATAAAAAATATAAAATATAATTTATTTATTTTCTTGCAATTGTGTGATTAATTTTACCCATATAAATTTGATTTGAGATGGAGGGAGGAGAAAATGTTGACAAACTAACATTTTAGAACTGTGAATAATATAATAATAAAATATAAAGTATAATTTTTTTTTACAATTACAGAATTATTTTTTCGTACAAACTTAATTAGAGATATGAAATTAGAGTGGGGTGGGAGGGGAGGGGGGAGGGGGTTGGATGCGTGTGGGACGGGTAGAATTTCTTTTTATTTATTAAAAATAATTGAGGGGATGTGGAGATGAATGTATAGGTTGATACGAGAAATACAACGAAAACACAAAACACACACCAAAAACAGTCCACTAGAGCAAGAAGTCGTGAACCTCTTTTGGTGACCCCTCTCGAATTCAACAATACAACACAATCACGATATGAACAAGGTGTTTAGAACACCAAATCAGCCACCACACGAGATTACAAGATGACAACAACAACAACAAATCATGACTTGCAACAACAAGAACACAAACAATGACAAGATTACAAAAATAAAGGATAGATAGTGAGATATAAATTTGTTACAAGACTTAGGAACAACGTGTGATTCAAACACTAAACCCCTAATTAATGTAACAACAACACCACACTCTTACGGTGACCGCCACGGGAATCAACTCACCTCAAGATACACCATTTCTAAGCAAAGAACAATATTGGCTTTTTCAAGCCCTATACTAAGGATGGCTTTTCCAAGCTCTAAGTAAGAACTACACTAAGGTGGAACACTCTCAAAGAGAGAGAATAAATCTTTCAATATTTCATCATTCGTCAACTAAAGAGAAATGATCTAAAATAGACTATATATAGTATATTACAAAAGAAAGATAAAATGACTCCAATGCCCTTAATGAGGTGGGTGGCAATGGAGTGTCATTTAGACAAGGCTAAAAGACCAAAATGACCTTGAGGCTAAGTGACCAAAATGACCTTAATAAAAGGGGCCAAAACCGTGAACCATCAAATGTGGTCCAAACCCGTAAGTCCTCTAGTCTTCAAGGCTCCAAGCAATCTTCCACATACGGGTTTGTTTGATGGCATGCTCTAAATAACTCCTACAAGTATGATCCCGTGCCCTCCATGGGACCAAAGCTTGATTCTTCACGTAGTGACTTTGAATGATGCCATCGAAAGCTAAGGCGTCCATTTCACTTGTATCATCCTCTCCTTCTTGAAAAGGATTCGACCTCGAATCCATACCTTGCAAAACAAGAGAAAGGAAAAAAAAGCACAACATCCTCATGGCATGAGGGTTAGGGTTAGAACACTAATAAACATCATCACGCCAAGGGGGTACATACTTGAAGTATAACCAAGAATCCTTTGAAGTGAGTATTAAAAACTCAATGAAAGATGTACAAAGGATTTGGTTATGAGATATACCAAGAGTGATACTTTTCTTGTCATGTAGACCAAGCAAAAAGTTAGGTGCACCGACATCACCATTTCTACATTTGGCACCGGGGTCAAATGGGAAAAGTGGCCATAGACACGGGTCTAGAAAATACTCCCCTTTCCCGTGGTCTACACCCAAACTAAATGACATACTCTCTATAGTAGCATACATATCATCCAAACCAAATAGAGAGTAAAGAAAGGTATCACTCAAATCGACTTCTACCAAGGTTCCCTCATGTGTGTACTCCCTACTAGTTTCCCAATAATAACCATGAGTACTCTCAACAATAAAGTCACACAATGTAAAAGAAGAATTAGCTTCCGCAACTACACATTCCTTACCCCTAAGAGTACTCTCATCTTCCAAGAAGAGATTTCCATGTTTAGGAGGAATATTGTCACACCAAAGTGGGTTAGCATATAGGCTATAGCTTCCAAGGCAAGCTATACCATCATTTTCACCACTAGCTTTATTAGAAGTGTTTAAATCATCTTCAAATAAGACATTACACCTAAAGAGAGTGTGATCTACCTCACGGACAGATTTAGAACAAGCAAGTTCCTCACTATCTAAATGATCAATATCAAGTTTCAAGGATGTTACAAACACAAGATTACCCCAAGAAGAGATCTCGGGTTCACTCCCACTTTGTTGACCAACATTTTCAAATACTTCGCTCACTTGAGTTCTATTAAGCACATCACACGCATAATCAAGTGGGGGGACAATTTTCACAAACAAGTTGATCAATACCAATTACATAAGACGATGTTTTTCCATTCAATATATAGGCTTCAACACTAGGTAGACATAAATTGATCTTACAAGAAGAGTCAATTTCTTCATCAATAGGATCAACTAGTGTATCCAAACTCACAATATGTACATCATCAACAAGAGGCAAGGAATTATTAGACTCATAAATAAGTGAGTTACTACTCACACTAAATGGCTTACTAGCCACACAATTGTCATTTACATGCACTAAAGTATAAGAGTTAGCTATTTTACCTTTAAGATTTTGAGTAAACTCTTCCTTGCCGTAAGGTGAAGGTCCTCCGCAAGCTTGGGAAGAAACTTTCTTTTGGCATTATTCGCCTTCGCTTGCTATGTTGGTACCTATACAAATGTCCTTAGAAATGGAAGGACAACCAATGTTAGCATGGTTTGGTGGAAATCCCCTCACTTCGCTCCACATACCCTCTCCCTTTTCCACTCTTAGATTACTACCTTGCACTCCCTTACTCCTCTCAATCTTTTGTCTCTCATCATAAATCGGATTGGAGTAGGTAAGCATTTCTTTTTGCGGTTTGGGTAGCAAGTACGTTATGAGGCAATTTTCCCATTGGTCTCTTACAATATTAGGCCAATTTTGCACGTTAGGAACTTGATATTGTGCAAACCAATAGGCACCCAAGCTCATATGACCATAAGTTAAGTAAAAAACATCGCACCACACCTCCTCATGGTAATCAAATTGGGAGAAAACAACTTTTACCCTCTCGGTAACCTTGAACTCGCCCAAGTAGTAGGAACAAGTAAAGGCTCTCGAAATAACCCCAAGTAGTCAACCATGGATGGAAGAATGTAGTTTCCATAGTACCTATCATTCAACACCATAAGGAAGCCCTGTATCCCACAAATAGTCACCTTTCCGGAGTGTACACTCCTCCTTGGATCAACATTGTAAACACGAGTACACTTCGGTTTTGGAGATGTTTGCCCTCTTCTTCTCATGGGACAACCTCTACTATAGCTAGTATAACCAATCACACCATATCAACCTTGATAAGAAGTACTACAAGGTGAAGAATATGATTTTTCACACTCCACACGCGTACTCTCAGCATAGCCCTCATAAGTTTTGTGAATGAAAGAGTTATACCTAACACCAAATGGAGGTTCAGAGTGGGAAGTATAAGACTCCTCACATGCACCAACTTCATCATAAGAACCATCACAAGGTCCTACATTATCTCCAAATTCACCATAAACACTAGGCACATCATTCCCCTCATTTTCTCCCCTAAACCTGAGACCCTCAAATCTGTCCAAGCTTTGATCATGGCTATTTTCATAGCCCCCACAATCTCCCTCAACTTCGTAGCCATAAAACCCTTCACTACAATCATAGTCTCCCATGTCGTAGTCACAATAATCCCCGGTTATCGAAGACATGTTCTCCTAATATCACCTTTGTACCTACACAATGAACAAACAATATTAGTAGTAAAGCTTCCTTACCAACACTCGTATATACTAACCTTTGTGATTCTCACAATTGAAGCGGTGAATATTGAAAGTTGCTTATACTCCGGTAGTCAGTAAGATGCCAATTCTACTTGGCGATCGGAATAGATTCTTGTTTGATCGACTCAAGACACAAAATAAAATTTACTTACGAACTTGAAACAAAGAAATTATGACGAGTTAGAAAAGACAAAAGTACACAAACAACGAAGACATGAAAAAAATGGATTCAACAATTAATCTACAACTAAGTAGGTGATTACTAGTTGTTAATTAATTCTAGAATCAAGACATGAAACTAGGAAAAAATAAAATGAAACTAAGAATCTAAAATTTGAGCCAAAATTTATCGTGTGAACAGTAAAACGTGATGTGGCAACCATGTATTGGTTGCGGTCTTAACAAATTTATTTTTCAAAATTGGAATTCTTGATCAATTTGTAAGTTGGGGTGGATTTAGTTTTAGGTGGAAAATATAATTCTTGTAATCCCTTTTCAATTCCAAAAAGAGAAGACTTGACTTTCTTGTACACTTTTCTTAAAACAAGATCCTCAAAACATGAAAGGTTGTTGGAAGTGGTTGTAAGGCTTTGAGTGTGAAGAAAAAATCTTTAAGCCACAAGTCTTACACCTTAAATCTTGGATTTATGTCTTGCAAGACTAACATCAATTCACACTCTCTTTCTTCACCTTATTGGATCAACAACCATTTTTTCTTAAACAAAATATAGAGATGGTGAAGAACACTAAGAACACCAAGAACACAAACTTTGAGTCTTGAAGTTCTAAGGTTCAAGTTGGACCTCCCAAACAACACAACACTTTTTCAAGCTTAAAATCCACAACACAATACCCAAAATACACGTTCAAACTTGAACCAACAACACATCACACGTTCAAGTCTTGAGTCCACAACAACAATCTGCCAAGTCCAAGTTCACAATAACAACATCAACAACAAAGGCTCAAATCAAGATATAGACTCAAAGTGTTAGTGAAGAACAATACTAACACTAGAAACACTTAAGACAAGTAAAAATCTCGGCGAAGACACAAAAAAACCACAATTTTCGGCCAAGAACACAAAGTGGATAGATTATTTTTTTCTGGAAATTTTAGTTTTCAGTTTTTTTTTTTGATATTTTTCAACTACCAAACCCAAGATTGATTTTGTTGGAACAAAATCAACCACAAGATCTGATACCAAATGATACGAGAAATACAACAAAAGCACAAAACACACACCAAAAATAGTCCACTGGAGCAAGAAGCAGTGAACCCCTTTTGGTGACCCCTCTCGGATTCAACAATACAACAAAATAATGAGATGAACAAGGTGTTTAGCACACCAAATCAGACACCACACGAGATTACAAGATGTTTACAAGATGATGACAACAACAACAAATCATGACTTGCAACAACAAGAACGCAAACAATGACAAGATTACAAGAATAAATGATAGATAGTGAGATATAGATTTGTTACAAGACTTAGGAACAAAGTGTGATTCAAACACTAAACCCCTAATTAATGTAACAAAAACACCACACTCTTACGGTGACCGCCAAGGGAATCAACTCACATCAAGATACATCATTTCCAAGCAAAGAACAATATTATTTTTTCCAAGCACTATACTAAGGATGACTTTTCCAAGACCTAACTAAGAACTACACTAAGGTGGAACACTCTCAAAGAGAGAGAATAAGTCTTTCAATATTTCATCATTCATCAACTAAAGAGAAATTATCTAAAATAGACTATATATAGTATATTATAAAGGAAAGATAAAATGACTCCAATTCCCTTTATGAGGTGGGTGGAAATGGAGTGTCATTTAGACAAGGCTAAAAGACCAAAATGACCTTGAGGCTAAGTGACCAAAATGACCTTAATAAAAGGGGCCAAAATCGTGAACCATCAAATGTGGTCCAAAATCGTGAGTCCTCTAGTCTTCAAGGCTCCAAGCAATCTTCCACCCATGGGTTTGTTTGATGTCATGCTCAAAATAACCCCTACAAGTATGATTCCTTGCCCTCCATGGGACCAAAGTTTGATTATTCACGTAGTGACTTTGAATGATGCCATCGAAAGCTAAGGCGTCCATTTCACTTGTATCATAGGTGGGGGTAGGGGTTGGAGGTGTGGATTGGGTAGATATTTTAATTTTTTTCATAATTTATTGAGAAATAATATGATAGTTAATTTTTTTAAAAGTATATATGATTTAACATGCTTGAACGAGACACTTCAATATGAAGCAATTAGCAATAATACATTAATATTATTGATGCATCGCACGGATACGTATACTAGTATTATTAAAACTAGAGGACAAAGCCTTCACATTAATCTAACTTACAACATAATATTAAGCACTTGGCAGTTTAGGACAAAAAATTGAGAAAGTTTGTTGATAGTTACTAATTTGAATTTACTTTTTTTAAAAAAATAATAAATTTTGACAGTTAGTTAAATTGCATTTGAATTTATCCTCTAAGAATTTGACAAGATATCTCACCTTATCTATTTGAAATTTAAATCTGATTAGGAAATCAGCCTTGATTGTATTCAAAGTTTAATAAAATCATGTCATACTTTTAAAAAAAGTAATAGTTTTAGAAAATTTTATGACTTCTTAACCTTGGTAATACATCAACATGGGTTGTGTTGTAGTGGATGGGGATGCTCCACCCGTAACCAGAGGTCGAGGGTTTGACCCTGGTATGAAGAAAAATTTGTTAGGAGCGCTGTAACCTTAATGGGCCCTGCAACGCGCGATCCAGATTAGTCGGGGCTCCAATGCGGGCATCGGACACCGGATGGAAAACCAAAAGAAAAAACTTGGTAATACAAATATTTTTATTGTTAAAAGAAAAAAGTAATAATACTATTTTTTAACAAAAGTTAAATTACTAAACAAAAAGAATTTAATTTTAAAACTGATTGTTAAAAAACTAATACTCCTATTGGTTATTCGAACTTATGTTTTTTAAATTGGAAAGTTACCAATGTCAAATATAACTCCGTTCCCACTTTCACGTTCATCTTCAAGAATGACTCCAGTTTTTAAAATAAAACTATTAATGCATCATATCTCTTTGTTGGAATTCGATTTTCAGCATTTTCCTTCTTCATGAGAAGTGTCTTTTCTTTCAATTAACTTGAAAACTTATTTTCCTCTTACAATTGAAACCTAATTACTCCTTCAAGCTTCTCTCTTTTCTTTTTTTTGTAATTAAATAAGACATAATACATTTCTTTTTCTTTTTAGAAGATGGAGCAACAACAAAGGCTAAAATTTGAAATATGCACAACCTCTAATTACTTGCTTTCCTCTTCTATAAGACCTTAGTAGATTTGTTTTCTCAATTAGTTCTACTGAAAATAGTCGTAATTGCTTCAGAAAATTATTATCTTTACACTGTTGGATTTAATACATGAAAAGAAAAATCTGATGATGCTGGTATACATTGTAATTCAGCACTTACATTTTGGAACAAAACTACCAGTATCCACATAAATAAAGATCTTCGTGAATCTTCCGAAGATGATCACATGGAATGTCGTCCTGCCTCTAAAGAGTTTCTTTACTTGATACTTGCTCTAGCGTTTGTTGTACTAATATATTTTCTCTTTCTGTTGTTTCTTATCAAATCTTATGCTGGATCCACAAAATATCAAGTAGCTTGATTCTTTTTATTAACTCCAAACTAGACAAGACAATGACAGTAAGTAAAGCGCAAATATATAAAAGTGAATGGTCTAAATCTCAAAACAAATGTAATTCTTTTATTTCTGTTTAGGTATATCTCTTGTGCAATACCTATTTTGTTTTAATCACACACAGTTTTTAACTAAATTCTTGATAAATTCTTAGAAGAAATACCCCAGAAAGTGCTCTAGTTTTATTGGTCTGTAATGTTGTTATATGTTGTAGCTTGATAATTGAAAATTATAACTACATTTGATTTTCAATTGCAATGTGATTAGAAGCCATTTATCCTTTTACCTCATCTAAATTTTTTCTTACTTATGAATTTATCGCGATTGACATGGAATGAACACTAGATTAGAAGTACATTCATTATACTTGTCACCAGTAATTTTCTACAAATGGATAACGATATTATATGTGTACTTATCTTTTGTTAGAAGATCATATAAAATCTATGGTATATATCACTCCTTTTTTTTTGGAACATCCTTCAATTAGTTGATTATTGACTTAGTATTTTATATTGTGTTAGCTCTTCACATTTGTTGGTTCTCATAACAAGAAGATACAATGGACCTGAAGGCATTCAAAGAGGATTTTTTAAGAAAAATCCAATTTCCTTAAACAAAGGGCAGAGCTATTTGCACAACTCTTTCTTCTCTACCCTATGAAATTGTTTATACAACTATTTTTGTGTTTCTTTTTGGTTTGTGTCATCGTTAACAAAGATCAATTGGTAACACGACATTAGCATCTCTTCGAAGAATAAAACTTTGGTGCTATTAAATATAGTATCTTTTTGCTATTTCATCTTTTGGTACTTCTAATTAAAATTCATGTTTTGCCTCTATGAAAGAACCTGGATCATAATCTACGAGCGTTTTTTCTTTTTTTATTATTGGTCCTGTTTGTGTGATTATTTGAAGAATTTTAATGAATCAAAATCTTCCTATCAGCATTTGAAGTATTGAATAATAGATCTTTAAATTGGCTTCGCAAAGCCATGTGGGTGGTCAGGCAAAATAGGGAAATGTTGTGGCTACTTCTCTACACAATCACTCAGTCAATGCTGACCTGTCTGGTGATGCAAGAGATGATGTCATGGCACGATGAATTCAGTAAGTTGGATTGTCACATTTGGCATTTAATGGTGCCGATCACTATGTTTTTTTGAAACCTGATAATGCAGGTATAAAACCTTCATAATCTGCTGTGTTTTCTACTTTCAGTACAAGATGAAGACTATGTACTTTTTTTAAAAAATCTAACTTGACAAAATTAATAGCTATCAAATGTATGGGGCGTGTCCTCACCAATGCTTAAACCAGAACACTATGTATATAGAAGATTTTAAGTTAAACTTATTCATATGTGAACACATTGTCATAGATTACACAATTATACAATGTTGTATTAATCAACAAGCAATATTTTTTGGTTACAGATCTTATTTATAAAACTCTCCTTATACCACAATGGATATTAAATGCTGACCAATCAACCTCATCTCTGGAATGGAGTGAATATCAGTATCATTCTCACGTCTAAAGAATACTATCAAATCTTTTTGAACAATTTTTTACATAATGATAAATTAGAGCCAAGTGTGGTTTTCCTAATTTTTATCAGTTTAATGTTAACCCAAAAAGAAATATTACATTTTTATTTTTACCTCTTAACCCCAAGAAACTGTAAGACACTCCCTATTTTTAGGTTTTTAAGAGATTATTTCATGAGGTACATCTTCTCTTTAAGGCTATTTTTCTCTTTAATCATACTTTTCTTGTTTCACGTTAAAATATAAGTTCATATGCAAATAAGTCATGTAACAATTTTTATTATTTTTTAATATTGTCCGCACATCGCACAGGTATGAGTACTAGTTTATTCTAAAGCATAAAGTTGAGGAACATTTGCCCCTCTTCCTTCTATTTTTATAGGATCCTACTAGCCAGAATTATTATACTTTCAAGAGAGTGAGCACACTTTCCATGCCACCTTAGCACATAAGAGTATAATTATTGCATTCTAAAATAGTTTTGGAAGGTGATAAGACCTAAAAATAGATTGTGTCCCTGTGATTTCGGTGATAGTTGAAAGGATAGTTATGTTCCAAATACAATTAATAAGTTTATTCTTATCAATCTTAGAGAGCTTTAGGCAAAGGAAGGAAGAGTGTTGATCAGAATTGACATGGATAATGGTATTCACAGTGGTGAAAATAATACCCCAGTAGGGGTTGTCACCGAAGCATCCACAGGAGCACCCGCCGGAGAATTGTCAACAACACGTAACTTCCTTTTCCTTTTAAAATTTGTACTTGTTTTTTTATTTCACTCTTATCTTGACCATTCAAAAAAATAAAAATAAAGTGCTTTCTAAATGATAAAGCCTTGTAAGGGTGACTGAGTTGGTTGAGCAAGGGATTTTGCAAATGGTGGGTATCAGGTTTGAATGTCGTGCATGTTTCTTTCAAATCAAGCTTGTCGTGGAGCTTGTTTACTGGGGTTCATGTATTTGAGTGTTTTGTAAGATATTATACTGGAATAGGATTTAAGGGCAGCGGGATCACGACTGTGGGTTCCCTTATCACAAAAAAGGCGAAGAGAAAATCAAGCCCACGACCTTGGTCTAGTGGTAAGAGTGAATTTGTGACAAATGGGTTTATAGACATGACACAAGTTCTAACCCTGTTAAAGTTTATTGAGCTAGTGAAAATATAATGGTTAAGTTGATGGTTGTTAGAGTAAGTTAGTGTATGTGTTTTGTCTGTGTGAGTGGTTAGTTAGTTTACTGTGACAACGGTCAATCTACAATAGTCACAAGGAATAAACAAGCACTATAAATGCCATCATGTAGTAGCACAAAGATCTAAGAAAAATCAGTTACTAAAATAAGATTTTTCCTTCTTCTGTTCAAGCTCTTAGCTCAAGTAATATAGAAATCTAGCATGGTATCAGAGCTAGCCATTATTGATTACTGGCTGTAACCGATGCTGGAGATTGTTAATTTCACCTAATCAGTGACAAACGCAACTACTCTTCTATTGCTTAAAGGGTACTTCAATAGAGGTTACTCGAAATTCATATGCAGAAGCTACAACTACAACTGCAACACATGGGAATACATCTACATCATCTGGTATAATTGAGATTGACCATAATCGCCCTATGTACTTACATCCAAATGATACACTAGGTAGCTCTGTTTTGTCTATTCAACTCACTGGTTATGAGAATTATGCCCTTTGGAGAAGATCCATGGCCTTGAGTCTCGTAGAAAAGAACAAAATAAGGTTTGTAGATAGTCGATACTTTAAAAGTTCATTTGATAAATTGGTGCATGACTAGTGGGAGAGAGTAAATGATATGGTTTTATCATGGATTATGAATTTAATAAGAAAGGATATGTTGAGTAGGATAATCTATACCTCTAATGATGATAATATGAGGGTAGATTTAAGGAAAGATTTGATAAGGTGAATGACTCTAGAGTGTTTTATTTGCATAGAGAAATTTTTACCCTTTCTCAAAGAAAATTGTCAGTTGCTAACTATTTTTCTCATATAAGAACTCTTTGGGATGAGTTTGATGCTCTCGTGACCTCTGCTAGATGTAGCTTTCCCGAATCTAGAATCTATACGCAATACTTTGATTATCAGAGAGTGTTACAATTCCTCATGGGACTATACTCCTAGTGTAGATGCCAAATACTTTTAATAACACCTGTACCTCCATTAACAAAGTATATTCCATGATTGCAGATCATGGAAATTAGAGATCCATTACTACTAGTTCCTCTATCAGTCAAGTCATTGATACATTAGATGGAACAACCTTCTTTACTAACAAATAGGTCACAATGGCAAAGGAGTGTATCTGGGTACTGGTAGTTCAGTAAATAGCAATCTATTTAAGTCTGCAGGGGTTTATGAGGGTAGGACACCTGCTTCTACCTATACAGGTGCTCCATAGAAAAACTTATTAGTGATTTGTGATTTCTGTGGTTATAATATCCATACTAAGGAGTAATGTTTCAAGCTGATTGGTTACCCATTAGATTGTCCCAAATCTAAGAAGAAAGGATCATGATAGTATGCACAGTTGGTAGGAAACACTAATCCCTGTGGACACATACTCTAACAGTGATAACTGTCTCAATCTAGTTTATCACAGAATATATCTACTCATACTTTACATTTTACACCAGAACAATATCAGCAGATTGTGATGCTGCTCAACAAAAGAAAGGAGGAAAGGGATTCTACTCCACCTACAGCAAATACATGTATCATGTAAGCTCCAAATAGTCCTAATGTAAATGATCGTTGGATTACTGACACTACTGCTACTAATCATATAGTATCTAGCCCTGATATGTTGGTAGTTGTCATGAAGTATGTCAGTCTTCACAAAGTAAGGTATACCTTCCAACAGGTGGTGAGGTGTTAGTATCTCACAAAGAAACCTCTGGTGTGCTTATTAATTCCCTAATTATTGATGTCCTATACCTACCTAAGTTTAAACACAATCTCTTATCTATATCAAAGCTAACTAAGGAGTTGCAATGTTCAGTAAAATTATTTCCTAGTTTCTGCATCTTCTAAGATCTTTCTACTGGCATGGTGATGGGATTGGTAGATAATATCAAGGGATTTACATTTTTCAAAATACTTCTACACAGTCAATAGGTGTAAATCGTTGTGCTAGTAATGTACAATTGCTTTCTGACTCAAGTGTTCTCTAGCATAAAATAATGGGCCATACACCTATTGATGTGCTTAAAAAATATGTTGCACTGAGTCATTTGAAGTATGAAGATCATATGTTCACTGTGTGTCCCTTTCTAAGCTGACTAAACTCCTTTTTCAACATAGCACCTCTGTGTCTAAGGCTCCATTTCATCTGCTTCACTATGATCTATGGGGACCTTATAGAGTGTATACATACAATAACAAGAGGTTCTTTGTTACTATTGTTGATTATCACTCTAGATTTACTTGGATATTTCATATTCAGTTCAAGTCAAAAGTGATAGTTGTACTAGACTTCTTGACTAGAATACAAAAATTTATTTTCTACTTTTGTGAAAATTTTGAGAATCGATAATGGATGTGAATTCTTCAGTCATGAGTTTAAGTATCTTATGTTTAGTCTTGGTATATTATATCAAACTTTATGTGTTTATACTCCTCAGCAGAATTGAGTGGTGGAAAGAAAACATAGAACTATTTTGGGAGTTGTGAGATCCCTCAAATTTCAAGAAGGTGTATGTAACACTCCAAAATTGGGTCTCGAGATATTACACAGTGCTTAGGGTCACAAGTGACCCCAAGCTAACCCTTCTGCTGGCATAACTCATAAGAAACTGAATAAAATGCTTAAATCTGTATAAAATCAGCGACAACATAAAACTTTTCTGAACTTGATCAGTACAAATCTGAACTTTACAAGATTACAACTCTGATTTTACCAAAATAAAACTGAAACTGAATACATTAACTCTACTGACTGTCTATGAAGCCTCTACTAGTATTGACTTTAGATAGCTGGGTCATGACTCCTAACTATCCTAACTCAATATGAATGAAATAGGAAAATAAAGAACTGCTCAAACTGTCTATCTGGCTCAAACCCTTGAATTAAAAGGATTCATCACCTGCTGACTGGAAGTTGTGAGCTGACTGGAAGCTGCGAGCTGATTGAATCTGAATGTGCATACTAAGTCTTGTACCTACATTATGAGACAATGTAGCACATAGACGTATATGTGGATCAATACTTTTGGGAATGTACTGAGTATATGGGGGTGTATGCAATTAAATAATCAATATCATAAATCCTTATAGAAAACATGCATGCTAGTATAGATGACTCACATAGCTTGAATTAAAATCATTATAATCATGAATAAGAAAACAGGTAATGTAAATCACATGAGTCATTGCACTTCATTCTAAATCTGTATTCTTTATTTATTCTCAAACTTGTAAGATAGATAAAGTCTTAAAACAACATCTTTCAGAGCATACACTTTAATCTCATGAAAACTAGGAACTTCTTTGGAAACTTAAAGATTTTGACACTTGAGAGACTTAGAAATCTTGGACTCATAGCTTTCAAAATACATATACTTGTATCTTAGATAGAGTGGGGGACTACTTTGGGAGTTTCTTCTAACCGACATAAACCATGTGAGCTACATGGAGTCCAACGTCTTACCCACGTTAGGGAGATTTGTTATATCCTTTCCATCGAATAGAACCTTAACTTTAGTGATCACTGTCTTAACCCACTTGGGGTAAATCAGAAACCTACGGGGGCACGTAGTTCTACGGCATAAGACCTCGGAATCAAGCCCAACTCGGTACTAAATACTACTCCCTTACTTAGCTCAGAACTTAAGAAAATAAGAAAATCTACCTTAAAATATTTCAACAATATGTAATGGGAACCAAAATGCATCCCTTTTATCTCAAAATCAAATATGTGGATTTCTTTCTTAACTTAGGATCAAAACTCACTTCTTTCTTGAAATCTTGATAGACTTATCATCAAAGCTTTAAAGATCTCATAATAATGGAAATATAAGCATACTTCTTGTAATTCTTTAAAAGTCATCAATAACTCATAATTCAACAATAAGGCTAAATTCATACAACAAGTCTCGAAAATTCTTGAAAAAGATGACATGAATGTAGGAATCATACAAATTATAATGTAATTTCTCAATTCAAATCGTATTAGAATAAGGAAATCATGCAATTCAAGATTAGGACCATTCTATAATCTCAAATACTCAAAATATATCAAAATAATGCAAATTCATCTTAAAAATATGAATTCTTTAAGAAAACTACAACTTTTGGGCACAAGAACGAAAGGGTGTTCTTGTTTAAAACCCACATACCTTAAACTTGGAGCTTTTGGATGACTTCAAAACTTTCGGAAGGTTATTCACAAACTATTGGGTGTCCCTTGTAGCCCTTTTAACGGCGAATTCAAATATGCAAGAATTATTGAATTCTCATGGTTGAATTTCTAGATAATTGCATTTTTATGTTGAAACCCTAACCTTGTGGTTGAAGGTGTCCAGAGAATTTTGAGATGTTTAACTAAAGAGAATGGAAGATAATACGCTCTTTGAGGGTTATAAGTCATGAGAAGTGAAGGAAAAAACCAAAATACCCTTACGAAACCGCTTCCCAGTTACTGAAAATCTAAGGCTGACGACATTTGTGATAGGCCGTTAGACTTGTGATAAGTCGTCACAAATATTGTCACTTGGGGGGATGAAATTGATGAATTTCTGCCTAAGGCTGACAATATTCGTGATAAGTTGTCACACTTGTGATAACTTATCAGAAATGTCGTCACTGGGGGCTGAATTCTGCCTAAGGCTGACGACATTCGTGACAAGTCGTCACACTTGTGATAAGTTATCATGAATTTCGTCACTCAGTTTTCCAGTCTGACATGATGGAGTAAAATGGGCGTAACTTTTTTCTCCGGTATCGGATTTAGGAAAAATTGATATCATTGAAAATATAATTAGAAGAGCTTTCATTTTATATATAGTAGTCCACCCATTTCATCATAGACAAGGAGTTATGGTCTATTGAAGTCGACTCAAGTTTCGACGCTCACTAAAACTTGAACAACAGGAAAGCTTTCAACTTGACCTTGAGTTAGGGGATAACTATGATCTCAATTCATGCTCAAATAGGTTCCCACACTACATAATTAATTAACATACCAAATTTGCATAGGATTTATGGCTTTTGGAACATCTACACGTAGAAAAGACGGTTTTCGTTCTAGCCCGAAATGCAGGGTGTTATTGTGTACCTCTCAAGTTTTTGGGTGAATGTGTAGACACTACTTTGTACTTGATGATTAGAATACCTTCAAAAATTCTTTAGTATAAATCTCCTTATGAATTAAAACATCAACATTCTCCATCTTTATCTTATCTAAAAGTATTTTGTTGTCTAGGCTGTGCCTTTAGTACCTATGGCTCAGATAAGTTTGCTGCTAGGGCAATCCCTTGTGTCTTTCAGGGGATATTAATCAACTTAGAAAGTACAAATTGTATGACCTTCACATCAAACTCATCTTCACTAGTAGAAATGTCACCTTTAAAGACTCTGTCTTCACTTTCCTTCAAAAACACACTATTAGTACTCCCTTATTTCTTGTCTTGCAGTCACCTCACATTGATAACTCAACACCTTCTTTTTCTTTTCCTTCTTTCCCTACTCCTACTCCTGATACTACTTATGTCTCACCTGAGCTAGAGCATGAACTTGAACTCTCTTCTTCTACTCCATCTCTACCATTTACTAATCTACCTATATCTCATCCTGATTCTCCTGCACTCAGAAAATCCATTAGAAGTAAAAAAACCTCCCATTTGGATACATGACTTTATTACTACTAAACCTGCCACAACTCATTAGTGTTTGTATCCCTTATCCTTTTATGTTAATTATTCTCAACTATCCCCTTAATGTCATTAAGCTCTCTTTGTATATTCCTCTATCCCTAAACCCTCCACCTTCCTTGAAGCTTCCAAAGATCCCTCTTGGATTGAAGCCCTAAAGCTGGAGATTGCAACTCTTGAAAAGAATAATACATGATATGTTGTAGATCTGCCAACTTGTAAAGTCCCTATTAGTTCTAGGTGGTTGTACAAGGTGAAGTACAAGGAATCTGGAGAGGTTAAAAGATATAAAGCTAGACTAGTAGCCAAGGGCTATAGTCAAAAGGTTGTGGTAGATTACTGAGATATCTTCACTCCCATGGAAAAGATGGTGACTGTTAGATCACACATTGCTCCTGCTGTATCTAGACAATGGATAATCTTTCAAATGAATGTGCACAATGCGTTCCTTAATGAAGATCTTTCAGAAGATGTCTACATGCATATTCCTGATGGTTTTTGTAGATATGCGGAAACTCAAAAAGTCTGCAAGTTACACAAGTCCTTGTATGGACTGAAATAAGCTCTTAGACGGTGGAATAAGAAGCTGACTGATACCCTCTCACAAATGGGGTTCAATCAAAGTCATTATGGTTACTCCTTGTTTACCAAAAAAATTAGGAAATACGAAAGTGATCATTCTTGTCTATGTGGATGATCTATTGATAACAGGAAACAGTCTTACCTTGATAAATCAAGCTAGAGCAAACTTGCAACAGAAAATTAAAATGGCGGATCTTGGTGATCTGAAGTTCTTCTTGGAAATAGAATTAGCCAGGTCCAAGGAAGGGATAATGTTAAATCAAAGAAAGTATGCTCTTGAACTCATATCTGAGGTTGGGCTAAGTGGAGCAAAACCTGCTAGTACTCCACTTGAAGTGAACCAGAAGCTAATCTCTATGGAATATGATAACCACATTTTTAATGGAACAGTAATTGGTGATGCAACTCTGAAGGATCCAACAGTCTATCAAAGACTAGTAAGAAGGTTATTACACCTTAACATGGTCAGACCTGACTTGCCCATTGTAGTACTAGTACTATGTTAGTACATGCACTCTCCAAAGGTATCACACATGTAAGTTGCATTAAGAGTAGTGAGGTATATAAAAGGTAATCCTGGCTTGGGATTATTTTTGCCTGCAGAAATTTCAAACAAGTTGATAGCCTACTATGATTCTAATCCTATATTTCATCATAGGACAAAACACATTGGCATAGATTGTCATTTTGTGAAAGAAAAAATCAACCAGAAGATGATCAAGACCAATTATATGTCCACAGAGGAGCAGCTAGCAGCCATTCTCAGAAAAGCTTTAGGTAAAAGTCAACATGAATACCTGCTGAGTAAATTGGGGAATGAAAAACATCTTCAAACCATCATCTTGAGGAGGAGTGTTGAGCTAGTGAAAATGTAATGGTCAAGTTGATGGTTATTAGACAAAGTTAATGTGTGTTTTGTATGTGTGAGTGGTTAGTTAGTTGAGTGTAATAGCTGTCAATCTACAACTATCATAAGGAACAAACAAGCACTATAAATACCATCATGTAGTAGAACAAAGAGCTATGAGAAATCAGTTACTAAAATAAGATCCTTCTTCTAAAATCTTCTTCCTTCTTCTTTTCAAGCTCTTAGCTCAATTAATGTAGAAATTTAACAAAGTCTAAAGCTCGAAGGGTATCCAATGAGTTCCTAACTCTACACAATTGGCCTCAGAATTTCTTAGCAATAAAAGAAAAATGAAATTCATAAAACTAAAGGTGTTTTACATATGCTTTTCTGTTGATAGTTCGGTCCACAACAATAAAAGCTTTTTTTCCCAAATAAGTTAGATCCAACATGGGTAAAATATTGATAACGTTATTAAACATATGTCAAATAAGGAAATATGTTTTTATTTAGGACTGACAAAAAATGTGATAGAAATTGGAGCAAAAAAAATTCTAAAAATACACAACTTATGTTTCCAATATTACAAAAAATTCCAACTCCCTAAACATATTACAAAAATCTCAACATATACACAAAATGCTATGTATATGTCGGCTATGTTATGTATATTATTAGGAAAAGAGAGTAAAGTAAATTAAAAAGTGGGAGAGGGTGTAATTACTTTCAAAAAGGTTGGTGTTTATGTTATTTATCCAAAAAAAAAAATACATGAAGACACTTTTAGTATGTTTGTTGGGCCCTACTGGCACGAGGCTTTGCTTCTAGTGTGTTAATATATCTGAAATATCTGTCACTTTCCCAAAATTTGTGTTATCCTGAATTTTATTTTATTTGTGACATACTTAGATTCTACATCTCATATGGAAAATGGAGATGGGGCTAATTGGCATAAAGAGATTTACCAAAAGGTATTGAATGGTATTTTTATTTTCTGAAGATTTCGTGTTTGATAATGTGGATTTTGACAAACTATCTGCTTATAACAATATAAGAAATTGCTGAATGTTTTGAAATATTTCTAGTGATTAATCACCTCTCCTCAATATATCTTGGACCAACCTCTATATTTTCTCGTACCCACTATATCCAAACTCTCACACCTCCTCACTGGAACATCTGTGTCTCTTTTTTTCATATGATCAGATTGCTATCTCAGTCTTGCTTTCCTCATCTAATATAGAGGTCACTCCCATTATGTCCCGATATCTTCATTGAAAATCTTATCCCTCCTAGTTTGTATACACATCCATCTCAACATCCTTCATTTACGCAACTTACATTTTCTGAACATGAGAGTTCTTGACTTCAGTATTCCTCCCCAAACAAGTCAATTCTGTAAAACCTACCTTTATGTTATGGTGTTATATTGTTATCACATTAGACTCCAAAGGGGAACATCTATTTCATCAAACCTGCACCAATATAATGTATGATATCATCGATGATATATTCTTTTTCTAGGATTAAAGACCAAAAAACTTACTCACTTTGGGATTTCTTGTGTATCAAGCCTCACTTCCATGCCTACCTCATATGAAACATCATTGAATTTGCATTCCAAATATTTTTTTTGTTGTACCTGCTCAACAATAGCGATCATTAGACTAACTGGTTTATTTCCAAGAGTGTTAACTTCTCTGTGAGTCTCGCCAGTCAATATTATGTCATCTGTAAATAACATACACCATGGAACCTCACTTTGAATATGATGCATTAATTTTTGCATTACTCAGATAAATAAAAATAGCATAAGAATTGATCAGTGATAGAACCCCATTTTGAATAGAAAGTCTTTTGAATCTTACGCTGCTCGTACCTAAATCTTTGGCCTATCATACGTATCCTTTGTCCCCTTAATGCATGTCATCGATATATACCTCTAGCCTATATATATATATATATATACTCGTCAAGTGCACGTGTTTTGCATGTCTGTCTCGTGTTGATAAATATAATTATATATAAAGAAATAAAATTATTAAAAAATAGCAATTGAGTTGCAATAAATATTTTATCTATTTAAAAGATATAATTTGACACTAAAAGTGTTTCATCTTAATCAATAAAACTATACATAAAATGAAAAATTTAATGAATTAAAATTTTTTTGCTCATCAAAGAAAAAGATTTAGAGGAAAATGAAGTAATAAAGGAGCATTTGTTGTACATATATATCATATTAAATTAAAATATAAATATTATTATTACTCCATGATTCAATTTAGGGTTGAGACTAATATTCATAATATAACATATAAAAGAAATGTGAAAAAAGTCATAAACTAAGAAAACACAAATAAAAAAATACTTTGTAAGAATATATCATTATCCTTCGATTTTGTCAAACATCATTCCTTGCTACAGCTAAAGATTGTATATGGACAAAATTTTTACTTTCTTCAATTACTCAAAATTAATATTGTATATATATTTAATAAAAGAACATACATAATTAAATGTAAATATTTAATGATACACTTACGGCAACATCATGATGCATATTGAAAGCTTTAACCTCAATTTCTTTGTGACTAATCAATTGACACACATATGATCGATCAAAAAAAATATTGTGTGAATTATTTTCTCCTAAATAATAAATGTAGATAGATCATCTAACTTTCGAAAATAATAATCATATGTCAATTAAATTAATAGAAATTGAAGGTTCGAGTCACATTGGAGGATAAATGAAAACTCTATTGATCCTCCTAGGAGATGGGGTGTAAGAAAAAAAGAATATTTTCAAACAAAATATATAAAACACTCCCTCCATCTGTGTTCTTTTGAATTTTAAAATTTGAATTGAAATTTTTATTCTTACCGCATTTTTCCGGGCGAGGTCACAACCTATCAAACATAAATTATGATAGAATCTCAAAAATTATGGATATAATCTTAAAATATGACAAATCACATAATTAGGCAATCAAACCAACATATAAAAGTAACCAACAACCAAAAGCTGATAAAAAGAATTTCAAAATGCACAGGAAATATAAATACAAATTAAATAGAAAGGTAAAGAAACAAAGATTCATACAATTACTTGGATGCTAACATTAAAAAATAAAATTTACTTAATTTGTTTGAGTTAATACCCAATTACCCCCCTAAACTATACCCAAAAAGGCTGTGACACACCTCAATTTAAAAGGGTACTATTACCCCCCTGAACTAATTAAAAGTGTAATTTTGACACCCTTAGTGCCTACGTGGCACATACGTGGCACACTCACTGAAGTGTCTATGTAGGCACACGTGTGTGCCAAGGGTGTCAAAATTACACTTTTAATTAGTTTAGGGGGATAATAGGATCCCCTTTAAGTTGAGGTGTGTCACAGCCTTTTTGGGTATAGTTCAAGGGGGTAATTGGATATTTTCTCAGTTTATTTTCTATTTTAGGTAAAATTCTTGCCAAAATAACCTACCTATTTTTGTTAAATTATTTTTAAAAAGGGACTCACAAATTCGATTAACAAATAACTACTAATGTAGTTATTTGTTAGTATTAAAGTTCATATTTGGTTACTTCCTCGAAGGTGAATTAATAATTTAAAATCAAAAGTATTTTTAAGAAAAAAATGTGCGAAAAATACTTGTACTAGGCCGAAATTTGCAGTTACGAACCCTAAACTTTGTGGGGGTCCTATGACCCCCCTAAACTATTTTTTACCGTATTTAACTGACATATATTTGCCCCTTATCTAATAGTTTTTTCTCACGCGCTCAATGTGCGTGAAATACACGCATTGGTTCAAGTGTCAAATATATGTTAGTTAAATACGGTAAAAGATAGTCTGGGGGGGGGGGGTTATAGGACCCCCGCAAAGTTCAGGATGTGTAACTGCAAATTTTGCTAAAGTATAGATATTTTCACACTTTTTCCCTATTTTTAATTATGTTTAAATAAGGAAGGTGAATTAATAATTTAAAATTAATAGTATTTTTAATTATGTTTAAATAAGGAAAGATAATAACCAAATTTTAATGGGACACCTAAAGTATTACAAAATAATTAAAAGAGATAATATCCAATTACCCCCCTGAACTATACCCAAAAAGGCTATGACACACCTCAACTTAAAGGGGGTCCTATTACCCCACTGAACTGATAAAAAGTGTAATTTAGACACTCTTAGTGCCTATGTGGCACATACGTGGCACAACACACTGAAGTGTCCATGTAGGCACACGTGTGTGCCACGTAGGCACTAAGGGTGTCAAAATTACACTTTTAATTAGTTCAGGGGGTAATAAGACCCACTTTAAGTTGAGGTGTGTCATAACCTTTTTGGGTATAGTTCAAGGCGGTAATTGGGTATTTTCTCTAATTAAATAATAATTTAGTAAAATGGTAAATGACAGTGTTGTCTATTGTGAAGTATTTTAATGCAGGGCAAAAAGTTCAAATCACTTTTTTTAACATAAATTATGATTGAATCTCAAAAATTAAGGATAGAATCTCAAAATATGACAAATCACATAATTAGGCAATCAAACCAACATTTAAAAGTAACGAACAACCAAAAGCTAATAAAAAGAATTTCAAAGTGCCCAGAAAATACAAATTAAACAGAAAAGTGAAGAAACAAAGATTCATACAATTACTTGGATGCTAACATTAAAAAATTGAATTTTCTTAATTTGTTTTCTATTTTAGATAAAATTCTTGCCAAAATAACCTACCTATTTTTGTTAAATTATTTTTAAAAAGAGACTCACAAATTCGTTTTAGTAGTTATTGGTTAGTATTAAAGTTCATATTTGGTTACTTCCTCGAAGGTGAATTAATAATTTAAAATCAACATTATTTTTAAGAAAAAATTGTGCGAAAAATAATTGTACTTAGAAGAAATTTGTAGTTACTCACCCTGAACTTTGTGGGGGTCGTATGATCCCCTAGACTATTTTTTACCGTATTTAACTGACATATATTTTTCCCTTATCTAATATTTTTTTCTCACGCGCTCAATGTTCGTGAAATACACGCAGTGGTTCAAGTGTCAAATATATGTCAGTTAAATACGGGAAAAAATAGTCTAGGAGTGTCATAGGATCCCCGCAAAGTTTAGGATGTGTAATTGCAAATTTCGCCAAAGTATAAATATTTTTCACACTTTTTCCTATTTTTAATTATGTTTAAATAAGGAAGGTGACCTAATAATTGAAAATTAATAGTACTTTTAATTATGTTTAAATAAGGAAAGATAATAATCAAATTTTAATGGGACACCTAAAGTATTAAAAAATAATTAAATAATAATTTAGTAAAATGATAAATGACAATTTTGTCTACTGTGAAGTATATTTAATAAAATAATAAAATAGATATTTATGGCATGTCTGCTTCATCTGCTACACCCTATGTATTTTTGTATAGTAATTTGTTGTATCACTTCTAATTAGACATGTCTACTTCGCTGTTTCAATCGTGATTTTACTATGTCACTCCTAATTAATTATTATGACCATTTAACTTTTTCACAAGTATTTTTTTATAGTAATTTTGTTGTATCGCTTCTAATTATTTGTTGTGGGTCATTACTACATATCTGCTCTGTTACTTCACTCGTAGCTTTACTATATCACCCATAATTAATTAGGGTAAAGGACATGGACTGACCATTTTAAAAAAAAATGGCTCACATTTGAAAAGATGGACAAACTGTAGTCAGTCGGCTAAATTAATTTCCTTTTTTAGCCATTTGGCCCAATTGGGCACATGCAGTCTCTATACTCAATTGAAACATTTTTATACTATATTGGTACACTTTTTAAAAAGGAGAAAGGAAATTTTATGCAAGCACATGCAGTCTCTATACCCAATTGATACTCTTTTATACCGCATTAATACACTTTTATACTACATTGATACACTTGCAGTGTCCATATACTCAATTGATACTCTCTTATACTAGATTGATACAGTTTTAGAATGCATGTAGAAACAATATAGAGTCGTATAAAATATGTGTCACACCCCTTTTTTGACCAAAAAGATAATTTTTAAGTTTCGAAAGGGTTTTATTATTAAAGTGACAAAAATGAGGATTTGTTTCGAAAAGGACCTTTTATATTCAATAATCAGAGTCGCCACTAGACATAATCGGGTGTGTCAATTCTCCTTTGGAAATCTTTTTTCAAAACTGTTTTTGACTCTTTTAAATTAGTTTGCGAACAGAGATTCCGGCTAAGGAATTCTGTTGACCGAGGGAAAGGTGTTAGGCACCCCTCGATCCCATGGTTCGACCACGGTCTCTTGGTGGAGCTATATCGGCTAATTTGACACTATAAAATGTATAACCTACCTAAAACACGTAAAAAAATCAAACCAACAAACAAAACAGAACGAATCAAAAATAGTGTCTAGTCCGAGTTATACACTCCCCAAAATTAGAAAAAAATACGGAAATGTAAATCCTATTCTAAACTAATACTAGACTAAGCTCCAATGCCTCACCCGATGCCTCGGGCCTTCATCACAAACGTCCCCCGAGTACACAATACTTCGGAGCATTCCCCGGATAAAATAATACAAGTACTTCAGAGCATTCCCCGGCCAAATGATACAAGTGACCCCAAAGTGATAAAGCCAAAAACCATTCAATCACGCATATTTAAACATTCACTAATTTCACAATCCCTAAGTGTGCCTAATGATTCACAGCCTAAGACATGATACTATCGAACTTAACAAAGTGATGTTTATTCCGAAACAAGCAATCGTCACTGAACCAACATGAACCAATATTCACTTTTAATAATTTTTTACCTTTATCCCCAAAATCCAACTTAACCCCAAATCAACTACGTGATTAGCATACTTCACACTAGAATTAACAATCAATTAAGGACGAGTAAAATCACCTCAACCAAATTCAACCAAAATCACACAATTCAAAAATATTCACAAAAAAAAGAGATAAGAGATATAGAATTGGACCATCCGAATGTTTTCGATTTACTTCAAGAAGATAATAAAAGTTGTCCCAGAACCTCAAAGAATACCACAACTCAACTATGAGCCAACCCCGATATGAAAATCTCCAAAATCCGATTCAAAACACCAAAACCATGAAGAACAGTGAACCCAAAAACTGGAACTTACAAGAACACCGAGAGAATGATATGCCCGGAGCTCTGGTGAACTCGTACAGTCGCAAATATCGACGGAACAAAGCTAATTACAGAGATGGTTTAAACGTTCATGGGTCGGATTCTTCTAGAAAACCCAGAAAATAAGGAGATTTTGGGGGGGATTTTCAGAACTATGGTGATTTTAAAAACCAGTGGACCCAAAAATGATCATCACAACCAGTTTCGGTGAGGAGTTCGCCGGAATACTCAGCCCCACCGGATTCACCTCTCTCTCTCTTGATCTACTCAGTCTCTCGATCTACTCTCTTTTCTATGTGTGTGTGAGAGAGAGATATTGTGAGGTGAGTGGTCCTTGTGGGAGCGAGGATAGATTTACGATAGTCTGCGTGAAGATGATGAAGAAGAACCAAAAACGAACTATCAGAAAAGAAAATGGCCCCCTCCTCTATGAAATTGTTGCTGTGTAATATATTGTTATTGTCTATTCTATTAATGGAACCCCCAGGTTGTTGTGATGTGCCCCCCCTCTTTTTATTGTTAATGTGTTTGTTAAAAAGGTATAAAAAAATGTGAGGGAGTGGTGACATGAGTGGGGGTGGGATAGGTGGTTAGGATAAAGTTTGTTAGGATAAGGTTAGGGATTTATTGAATTTTTATTATTTTTGTGGGATATAATCATATGGGTGAGGGCACGCAGTAAGACAGGGGTAAAAATGGTAAAAATACTTTCGGAGAGGGACAAAATTCTGTCTCTACCTCATGGCCCTCTTTGCATGTAAACACAAAGTGTTTTCATACAAAGAAGTAGACAACGAGACAGAATTTTGATCCGATCATTATTCAATGAAAGAAATAAAAGAAAGAAGGACAAACGAGTTGGAGAGTCGAGTGAGGTCCCGTTGAGGTTCCGGTCTGCGACTTTGTCATTACATAAAAAAAATAAAATTACAAGTTAGAAACATAACTGAAATTACAGAAATCCTATCTATGTAGCTTCTTTTGGACTCTTGACTTGAGTTTCATCACCCTATTCTTCAGGCGGGCTCCTGAGTTGCTATTTTTCAATCTGTTGACTTTCAATTTCTTCACCTTGTTGCTTGACTTTCAACTTCTTCACCTTGTTGCTTGAATTTTCATTTATTCGTCCTGTTCTTCAGGCGGGCTCCTGAAATCACATCAAAACTAAAAAGAAAATTATCCCAAACAAAGATTATTATAAAGAGATTTCATTTGCCAGAAAAGTGAAGTTCCAAACACAAGAACTAAATGTTGCCCCAGTTTATCATCAAAGGAATTTTGTGAAAGTCACATCATTATAGGAATTAACGAGAATGACTCGACTAAAAGGTACGTCTTATAGGAATCAAAGGGAATGACTCGACTAAAAGATACGTCTTCTAGGGGTGAAGGGAAATGAATCGACTAAAAGGTACGTCTTATAGGAATAAGGGGAATGACTCGACTAAAAGGTACATCTTCTAGGGGTCAAGGAAAATGACTCAACTAAAAGGTACGTCTTATAGGAATCGAAGGGAATGACTCAACTAAAAGGTACGTCTTATAGGGGTAAAGGGGAATGACTTGACTAAAAGGTACATCTTATAGGAATCAAAGGGAATGACTCGACTAAAAGGTACGTCTTCTAGGGGTCAAGGGGAATGAATCGACTAAAAGATACGTCTTCTAGGGGTCAAGGGGAATGACTCGACTAAAAGATACGTCTTATAGAAATCAAAGGGAATGACTGAACTAAAAGGTACGCCTTCTAAAGGTCAATGGGAATGACTCGACTAAAAGGTACATCTTCTAGGGGTCAAGGGGAATGATTCAACTAAAAGGTACGTCTTATAAGAATCAAAAGGAATGACTCGGTTACAAGGTACGTCTTCTAAGGGTCAAGGGGAATGACTCGACTAAAAGGTACGTCTTCTAGGGGTCAAGGGGAATGACTCGACTAGAAGGTACGTCTTGTAAGAATCAAAGGGAATGACTCAACTAAAAGGTACGTCTTCTAGGGGTCAAGAGGAATGACTCGACTAAAAGGTACGTCTTCTAGGGGTCAAGGGGAATGAATCAACTAAAAGGTACATCTTATAGGAATAAAAGGGAATGACTCAACTAAAAGGTACGTCTTATAGGAATCAAAGGAAATAACTCGACTAAAAGGTATGTCTTGTAGGAGTGAAGGTTCAATTTAAGAAGTGTATCACCTAACAAATGAAAACTGGAATCCCTGGACAAGAAAGTGCGTCTCTAAGGGATATAGAATGGTGAATTTTACCATGATTTGACAATTAAACCTGTGAAGCAACATTGATTTCTGCATTTGTAAAAGTGAGGCATTGCAACCCTTGATATTTACGCATTGAAGTCCTTGCTTTGAATGTAATATGTTTTCTATTTCATCAAAGAAAACTTGTGAGTTTAAAACATGGTGGTTGGTTTGTGACTTTAGCTTTCGCGGCGATCACTCTTTCCCTTGTCACATTTAACCTTGCTTCCAACCCTTAGCATATGCCATTGACTTGCTGCTCCATTGACTCAAACTCAGATGATTAAGAGTGACTCTGAAACAAACACAGTATCTCTGCTTTTCCATGCTCCTCAGATAAACCCTTTGAACCTTGGTATTTCCATGAGTTCCCAAACTTGTCTTCTAACAAAACTTTTTGCATGCCTTACTTTGGCTCACAATTATGTCTCTTTCATGTGTTGGCCTTTTGTCTTGCTTTGTGTAATTGAAGGAGCTGGTAGCCAATTTTGAAATCTTTTCTCACTTGTTTTGACATGAACTTGACTCAAAGACAACAGAAAAATGACAATGATTTTTATTTGGATAACTGACTCAAGAAAAATAAAACAAAAATAAAGAGAAGAAAGAAAAGGCAATAAATGTCCCCTTTTGAAACAAAGAAAGAAAAATTTATATAAAAGTGACAACCAATTCTAATGATTATGCCATGCATTTTGGATTAATCCGCCTGATCTTTCCATCCAAACTTTCTACCAAATATTGTTGAGTTAATGTCCTTGAAACTGAGTTATTTCCTTAGGTCAATCGCATTTGGAGACCTTATTCGGCTAGTGGCGCCTTGAAGGGTTTTCGCCAACAAACTTCTTTCTTTCTCTCAGCTCACCATTACCTCATGGTGTTTAAGAGGGTTTTTCATCAATGAGACTTTCTTATTTTTATTTCTCCCAACTCACAGTCGTCTTACGGTGCCCGTAAGGGTTTTCATCAATAAAACTCTCTCATTTTATTTCTCTCAACTTACCAACGCCTTATGGTGCCCGAAAGGGTTTTCACCAATAAGACTCTCATTTTTATATTTCTTCTTATTCCTTATGCCGAGGAAGATAAGTAGTATCCAAAATACGTCACCATATCCTATTGCATGCTTAGCCTCAAAATTCTCAAAGATTGATCTGAAGTTCTTTCTTTGATTGTAACTTGGCTTTTGGATAGGGTTAGAAAGAAAGGATGACATGGGGCCCAAACGACACTTAAATGGGGTAGGACTTACAACTTTTGGAATCGACTCAAACAATAAAGATTAACTCATGCCCCAGTTTTTTTTGACTGGTAATTCTAAATTATTTATTTGATTGGACCGAGCCCAGAGTAGGGCAGCCTACGTATCTCACCCTCGAGAGAGGAGAATCAGGTCACACGTAGTTTCGACAACTTGTTCTTTTGCTTGATTCTGATTTTTTTTGCTTTTTCTCTTTTATTGACTTTTTTTTTTCTCTTTTAAACTTTCTGACTCTATTTGTCTCGACACTTTTCTTTTTTACTTTCTTTTTGGATTTTTTTTTTTCTGACTCTACTATTTTGCTCGACTTTTTTTTTTTGAGCTTTGCTGACTCTATCTTGATTTCAAAAGAGGGCTATGAAAGAAAATAACACTAAGTCTCAAATGGGGTAAACAAAGGATGACACAATATCTGGATAGCAGAATGAAATGCCTTCGTCATATCAATCCTTGAAAATGCAGTACATAGCATGCAATGTGAAAGTACGTAATCAATATCACTTATGACACATTTTACAACATTAACTTTCCACGAGCATATGTGCCACCTCTTCCTCTACATTTTTTGAACAACAACTCTACCTTAGTTGTGCATCCCTCACATTGAATGACTCATGCTTTTGTGGAGTTGGTTATTGTTCTATTCCTCGGGAGCACACATCCGCTATTTGACCTAATTGAGCTATGTTTTTCAATTGATGACCAAGTTATTCTTGTGATTCTCAAAATAATTTCCTTAATTTTTGAAGAAGGCTTCAACTTATCACCAAATATCTCAGCACTTCACCTATTTTCTCAGATGCTTTTCCTAACTTTAGCCCTCTGATTCAATGTTTCATGGTTAAGTTGGATTTTAAGATCTAGCTGAAAATTCCGCTAGCATGTCATATTACTAGAATGAACATAAAATGTACTATGTAAATAAAATAAACAAACAACAAATATTTGAAACACAAGGGAAAAAGGGACACTCCATTCAATTAAAATGAAAGATATAAGGGTTTGAACATAACGACAAAGGGACAAAACAAGATAGATCCCAAACTACAATCCTGAAATAATTTGGATAACAGAAAAGATAACAACACAAACTACCAGACCTCTTCCTAGTAGGGAGAGGGGTGATTTCTCAATTGCTCAGCCTGACGACTTAACCACTGGTTTTCATATCAGTTTGACTAGAACTTCCCTCACTGTCAATGTTCTATACCATAATTGATTCATCTTGAATCATCTTTTCAATTTCTCTTTTCAAATCTCGACAATCTTCAATACTATGATCCTGAGCATCAGAATGATACACACATCGTATATTAGGATCAAAATTTCTTGAATGTCGATTAAGAGTGCACCCAAGGAGAGGAGTGATCATGCCCCATTGTACCATCTCTGAAATAAACTGGCATACGACTCTTCAATTAGTATGAAGCTATCTCTTAAATTCTGCCTCATTTCATCATTTGGCTTGGAACGAAAATCAGGCTTAGAAGAGTTTTGGTATGTTTGTGAAGTTAGAGGATGACTCTGAGGAGTTGCTGTGTTCCACTGTGGGTAAGATGAGAGTTGAATATGTGGTTGTGCGTTATATACTGGATATAGAGGTGGAGAAGCAGAGTATAATGGATTTTAGGAGTGATTATGTGGAGTTTGGGCATAAACCTGGGTTTGTACCTGAAAGTGACGACGACGGGGTCTTCTTGACCATTCCTTCTATCCAAATACAATAGCAGATGCATCTTCCTCATTCTTTGTCTCCCCAACACTTCCTGAACCCTTTTGAATTGCTTGAGTAGTTGCTTTCAATGTTGTGAAACTAACAATACGACCAGTCTTAATTCCCTCTTCTATCATATCCCCCATTTTAAGGACCTCAATAAATGACTTTCCCAATGCAGGTAACAAGTGTTGATAATATGTTTCATCCTACGCTTGAATAAACACCTCCACAATTTTGCTTTCATTCATTGACGGTTTCACTCTAGCAACTTATTCGCGTCATCTGATCACATACTCCCTGAAGCTCTCATTATTATTCTTCTTTATACTAGTTAGGGATTTTTTGTCAGGTATCAACTCCACATTGTATTGAAATTGTTGTACAAATTCATTAGCTAGGTCATCCCAACTAATCCACTTGTTAATGTCTTGGTCAACAAACCATTCCGAAGCTAGGCCTGAAAGACTCTCCCCGAAATAAGCCATGAGTAGTTCTTCCTTCCCTCCAGCGCCCCTTAATTGGTTACAATAGCGCCTCAAATATGACACTGGGTCCCCATGTCCGTCATATTTCTCAAACTTTGGCATTTTAAAGCCGAGAGGAAGGTTGACACCTGGAAACATGCATAAGTCCTTATATGAGACACTTTTGTAACCCCCAAGTCCTTTGATAACGCTCAAACTACAGCTCTCGTAAGAGTGTAAGCGGTCGTTGTCAAATATAGAACCCAACTGGGTTGGGTGTCGAATCCC
Organism: Capsicum pubescens; assembly: GCA_030864215.1. Lineage (NCBI taxonomy): Eukaryota > Viridiplantae > Streptophyta > Magnoliopsida > Solanales > Solanaceae > Capsicum > Capsicum pubescens. The sequence continues at coordinate 260,893,039 of CM061543.1, forward strand.
ACAGGGAATACTTGGTCACTAAGTATGCAACGATTAGTAGACTGTTGATCGAAAATTCTACAAAAAAGGGGGGATTTAATTGTAGCGTGAATTAAGAGTATCAAAGTAACAAAGAAAAACGGAATGTTTAGTAGGTTTTAATCAATGAGAATTGTAAGTTAGGGTTATGTCCACCTTATGAGTTCTACGTATCTATTAACTATGAGTTATGCGAAATTCAGACATGCATGCACTTATAGAGATTCGTATTCTATGGTAAATCCTAGCGTCTTTCGACCATCAAGGATTATCTCACTTTAACTCTTTCGAGCTTAAAGCGTATAACTAATGGTACGAATTCTCCAAGAGGTTAATCCAGTTCCGGCACTACCTTTTAAACAGGGGTTGGTAGCCCTATTTCCTTGTCATTCTCTCTTTTCCAGACATCTAACTTTTCTTTCGAACAAGTTAATGCTATACTGGCGTATTCTATATGTTTGCAACCACAAGAATTCAATTAAGATGAAGAGAGTAATGATATAAGCAGCATACGTATCAAGAATTCACAAACTCATAGCAATAGATAGTATATCATAAGGCTTCCATAACCCCAACAGAGAAGTTTAGCTACTCGTGAGTGCAACCGAAATCACAATAGATATAATCATCATACCACAACCTAGAATAATCTTGGGGATGGAAGTGATATGGCGTCAAAAGCTCTCAAACATTTTGCCCTAGCCGTTCTTCTCAAGAGAGCCGAGTTCTCTGTGTTAGACTTACAGAATATTGTAACGTGAATAAGGAGCAAAAGTCGAATGAACAAGACTTGAATTAATGAATGAGTGAATAATAAAAAGCTTGCTGAAAAATTCAGTAAATAGGGGTTTTATAACATCCTTGTCCTAGTCCTACTGAAATAGGGTTTTTATCCTTGTCCTAGTCCTACTGGGTTACTGCATACTTGTCCTAATCCTACTAAGTTACTGCTGATCTCCCAAGTCTTTAGAAATGCTGTTTTTGCCCGGGACAAGTTCTCCATGCATCACTTTCAGTCCACAAGCTTCCAGAAGCTGCCTTCCTTCTTACGTGAAGTTTCCTTTGGCGTCCAACAGTCCATAAAATGCTGAAATCTTTATCATAAATACCTGAAATCTTGCTAATCACGTTGGTTAACTCACTTACAGGAAAATGGACTAAAAGTGCAGGAATTATATATTTTGTCCTTAAAACTTAGCTAAAATATGGGTAAATTAAGGTGCTTTAGGCGTGTAAATACGCCTAACATCAACACCCCACACTTAAAGCTTTGTTCGTCCTCGGACAATATATCATGTCCATATAAACATCTACTTAGGGTTTCACAGTAACCGCACAAAATATTCATCAAGACAGGCACAACAATTATTAACAAAGAGTAGTTTTCTAATCACTTCTAGAAACAATTCAACCTCCAACAGAGACTCGTGATGATGGTTAATTAGTATTCAAAATTTAAGGCACAAAGAATCATACAAGACTACCCAAAACTCATCAACCATGTGTGTCTCACAATATATCACCCATAATTACTCACAAGTATTTCATTTTTCAAAACATGGGTATAAGATTATCCTTGCTCTCACTCTCACAAAGAATTCATATGTTGCAACTGATGACCATAGGCTTGGCCTTAGTGTAATGCTCCACTAATATCAGAATGCTAAGCTTAGGATCAAATAGGTCTTTTACAGGTTGTAATGTAGGCTAAGGGACGGGTAGGACTATTTTGGCCAGAAATAGTGACTATGTTCCTAAGCGCTTTAATACATCACATTATGCCATTAACACTCTCTTTTAATCAACCCTGCTACCTTTCTTTTATTTACCACCCCTTTCCACTTATTTTGCTATTCAAACATAACTATCTTTTTATTTAATCATAAACCCAACTATCTTTTTGTTTTTCTATTTCTTTTTTTTTTCTCTTTTTTTTTATTTTTTATAACACACCTCTATGATAGCCACTTTTTTTTTATAACAAATTCAAGTACCATTACACTCTAAGGCATCACTCTCACCCAATTTCCTCTTATTTTGTCACATGATTTTACAATTTAAAGCGCTTAGAAATTTGGATCAAATTATGGTCTTGAAAAAAATGGATTAGGCTACATATGAGGCTGTCAAAGAAAATAGCTAATAGTCTCAAAGGGGGTTAACTAAGATAATGTCCACGGGTAGGTAAAAACAAGGTAAGCAATCACAGGCTGCCAAAGAAATGCCTAAATCATCTCCTAAACTCACACTCTTTATTTCGCTTTACACACACACCAGGCAAGTTCTAGTATCAGTCACAACACAGAATATACTATAACCTCACACACACAAGGCACATGGTCAACTTTATTGGGAGCAGTATAGACTCTTGACCCAACAGATGAATGAATTAAACCACACACTTATCACACAGTGAGTCACACTTAGAGCCTAAACGTCTCAATAGTAATGATTTTGGCACAAACTCTTGTCAAAATACCATGCCGCCTATCAGAACAATTTCATGCAAAATCTAAAAAATCTAAAATACCAGAATAAATGTAGGCAAAACAGTACAAGAGGCATACAAATACCAGCACCCCACACTTAGACAAGACACACTGCCCTCAGTGGAAAATAAATAAGGAAAACCTGATTAGTCACTCCTCTTCTATGTCTGGGGTCATACCCCCTGCGTCGGAATCATCATCAGAGTCGTCATCCTCAGAGTTTCCTCAAAATGTACCCACGTGATGCCAAAAGTGCGTCGAGGTATTTGTAGAGAGGAGGACTCAGCTTGCTCCTTTCTTGACCTTTTCTGTCCCTTCTGTGAGGTGGTCGCTTTTTCTTTTCCTTGTCGTCCTTTTGGGGCCATTCTACTTGGTGATGGATTCGGAAGATAAGCTTGCAAGATTAGATGAGCAAAAAAAAATATTTTGAAAGAATGGGGAATCTTGGGCGGCGCCTATATGGAGAAAAAAATTTGATTTTGTCTTAAGGTTGAAGTTCTATTTATAGACCAAGGCTTGGGTCGGGTTTGACCCATTTAAAATCGGATTAGGAGACCAAAAAGTAAGCATAGGCGGCTCCTAATGCTTTGCCTATGCTTAGCATAGGCGGTGCCTTTTGTAAAGCCTAGTTGAGCATAGGCGGCGCCTATGCTATGGCATTGTTAGGCATAGGCGGCGCCTATGCTATGGCATTGTAGATTAAGAGAACAAAGGCCATAGAATAGGCCTTGCCTTGTTCGTTGCCTAGATTTACATAGGCAATGCCTAACCGAAACCCTTTTGCTCCTTCATTACTCACTTACCACCTTTAACATTGCTCACTTTCAAATAAAAATTTGAGACCAAGTTTCTCCTTTATACGTCTTGCACCTACACTTACTCAAAAACAACAAAAACGATTAGAAAGATGGGTTGCCTCCCATCAAGCGCCTTGGTTTTGGTCGTGGCTCGACAAAATCCTAGGAAAACAAAAACAACAAAAACAATTAAAAACGATGGGTTGCCTCCCACCAAGCGCTTGATTTATTGTCGCGGCACGACATAGTTATCTCGATTACTTAGACTTCATCAAGATATTTGGTGCATCATTTTCTGAATGGATTCAGACGATGCTGATGCTTAATTGTGGGCATGCAATCTTCTTCGAGATGCATCTTGTGCATACATATCCCAGGTGGGATACCAATTATATCATCAATAGACCAACCCATAGCTCTCTTGTACCTCTTCAGAGAAGAGATGAGAGCTTCTACGTGCTGTTCACCTAAATCAGCCGTCACACTCACCGGAAGTGTATTTCTACTTCCCAAGCATGCATACCTTAGATAATTGGGGAGCTCTTTCGATTCTAGCACTGGGGGATCTTCAATGGAAGTCTTCGCTGTTGGTGACGGTTGATTCTTAAGATCAAGGTCCGGCTGTTTAGGAGTATGAGAATAGGACCCTATTTCTGTTAGAGCACACATGGTTTCTTCATAATCTTCATCATCCTTATGCTCAACATTTAACAGCGCAGCAGACAATGGCTCAACAGTAAGCTGTTTCTCTACAGATAATGCTTTCTTATCCTCATAATGAACATCAGCTACAGAGAACACATTTATATCGTTGGGCTGCTTCATTGTTTTGCATATATCAAAGTGGACCACTTCGTTATTCAACCGAAATAAAAGCTCATTAGCTCTCATGTCAATAAGCACACTTCCTGTTGCAAGGAAAGGATGCCCCAAGATTATGGGAACTTCAGATCCACCTCGCAATCCAAAATAACAAAGTCTGCAGGAAAGATGAAGGTGGAAACCTTCACCAACACATCATATAAGATACTCACAGGTCGTTTTACCGACCTATCTGCCATCACGAGCCGCATATTGGTTGGTGTGGGGTCACCCAACCCCAACTTTCTATACACGGATAGCGGCATCAAATTGATGCTAGCTCCCAAATCGCACAACGCCTTAGAAAAATCCAACGATCCAATCGTGCAAGGAATAGTGAAAGCACCAAGATCTGCCTTTTTCTGAACTAGTGATCTTGTAGCGATTGCACTGCAATGATGAATATTATCTATCAGCTCATAGCTTACTGTCCGCTTCTTTGTCAAAAGGTCCTTCATGAATTTAGCGTATCCGGGCATCTGCTCTAGCGCTTCCACCAAAGGAACATTAATAGTCAGCTGCTTCAACATAGTCATGAATTTACTGAACCTGGTATCATCAGCTTTCTTCTCCAGTCTCTGCGGAAAAGGTGGCGGTGGAAGGGGAATTGTTTTCTCCACCACTTTCTTTTTATCTTGCTTCCGATTATCAACCTTTTCAGGAGTGTCGTCAGCCTTCTTCTTCAGTCTCTGAGGAAAAGGTAGTGGTGGAAGGGGAATAGTTTTCTTCACCACTTTCTTTTTACCTTGCTTCCAACTATCAATCTTTTCAGGCTGCAGACGTCTAGGGGTGACGTCATGAACACACTCTTCAGCTTCTTCGGCCTCTTCACATTCTGCATCAATAACATTATCCGTTATATCATCAACTACCTGCTTGCCTTTAGATGGATTTTCCAACACTTTACCACTTCGGGTAGTAATAGCCATACACGATCCATCATTCCTTGGGTTTTACACAGTGTCACTGGGTAGCGTGCCAGCCTTTCTTTGGTTGAATGCCGCTGATAATTGACTCAATTGTTGCTCCAGCTGTTTTATTGCAGTAGAATGCGAGTCAACCAATTGATTTATTGATGACAAATCATTCTTTACCTCAGTAACGCCCATGTTGGTTGCCTCCACTCCTTTCAACAGCTTAGCCATCATATCTTCCATGGACATCTTCCCAGAGCCAGATGCCACAGCCTCACGATTTCCAGGAGAAACATACAAACCACTCCTGTCAGTCTTATTCTTCCAACCACCTTGATCGCAGTCCTTGTATCCAGATTTATCATAATAGTTCCGACCTTGGTTTCCTTGGGCGTTGTCTCGGAAACCCCCCTGATTATTCAAGTAATTTGCTTCTTCCTCAGAGTCTGATTCATCTCTTCCCTGTGATACAATGGCCTTAACCTTTTCGGTCTTCCCTGATAATAAGTGCTTGGTAAGAAGATCCATCTGCGTTTTTATGTGAGCCATATCTTGGTCACGTTTCTCTTGTCTACGCCTCTGCTCTGCAGTCAAGCCAATAGATACGGTAGAGCTTGCTACCTCAGAATCCCTGGTATGCCAAGCTCTACTCTGCTTTGTCATACGATCTAGCATATCACTTGCCTCAAGAAAAGTAAGGTCCATGAATGACCCACCTGCAGCATTATCAACCACTGGCTTAGTCACTGAGTTCAAAGACCTGTATAATATCTCCATCAAGTGGATGTTGGTCATCTGATGATTTGGGCACCGCATAAGCTTCTTTTTGAACCTCTCCCATGTTTCGTGGAGAGCTTCAGTTGGAAGCTGTCGGAAATTGCTGATCTCATCTCTCAACTGTGCTCTCTTGGATGGCGGAAAGAATCTTTCTAGGAAAGCGTCTTTCAGTTGCCTCCAATTAGTAATAGAATCAGGGGTTAGCCCGTTCAGCCATAGAGTTGCCTCCCCAGACAGATACAATGGAAATAAGCGCAACCGAATTGCATTCTGCCCAACTCCTAGATTGTCAAACGACTTGCATGTTGAAATAAAGTTGATCAGATGCATATTCGGATCATCTCCTGCGAGTCCACCAAATAACCCCTTGAGCTGCAATAACTGAATCATGGTGCTAGTGATATTGAACTTATCTCCAAGTGCCAAGGGCGGAGGAATAATAGCTCCTGTGGCACCAGCTCCGTCCAGATCGTCATCATCATCATCAAACGGTATCTGTATAGCTCGGCGTTCGGGTCTAAATCTGATTTGATGATCTCTTCTATTAGCAGGTGTCGCCACTTCAGCATCACACCTAGGGTTTAGTAACTCGTCATCACCTAAGTCCTCATCGTCAGGATTTGTTGCTCGCCCAGGGTTATCAATATTCTGTTGATGTACTTGGGCGGCGGCCAAAGCAGCTAGTCTAGCCTGCTCCTGTTGAGCAGCCCTTCTTTCAATTTCCTGTTGTGCTTCTATTCTGCCAATACGATGTGGTTCAGGATTGATAGGTAATAACGGTTGACCAGAACTTCGAGTAGGGGGCATGCACTGAATAAAAATCTGCAAAAAACAAAAACAACAACTAAAAGTAAAGTACGAGAATCTTTGACCAAAGGGTCTAGTAACTATCACAAACTTAGTTGACAACCGTATTCCCTGGCAACGACGCCAAAATTTGATAACGCTCAAACTACAGCTCTCGTCAGAGTGTAAGCGGTCGTTGTCAAATATAGAACCCAACTGGGTTGGGTGTCGAATCCCACAGGGAATACTTGGTCACTAAGTATGCAATGATTAGTAGACTGTTGATCGAAAATTCTACGAAAAAGGGGGGATTTAATTATAGCGTGAATTAAGAGTATCAAAGTAACAAAGAAAAACCGAATGTTTAGTAGGTTTTAATCAATGAGAATTGTAAGTTAGGGTTGTGTCCACCTTATGAGTTCTACGTATCTATTAACTATGAGTTATGCGGAATTCAGACATGCATGCACTTATAGAGATTCGTATTCTATGGTAAATCCTAGCGTCTTTCGACCATCAAGGATTATCTCACTTTAACTCTTTCGAGCTTAAAGCGTATAACTAATGGTACGAATTCTCCAAGAGGTTAATCCAGTTACGGCACTAACTTTTAAACAGGGGTTGGTAGCCCTATTTCCTTGTCATTCTCTCTTTTCCAGACATGTAACTTTTCTTTCGAACAAGTTAATGCTATACTGGCGTATTCTATATGTTTGCAACCACAAGAATTCAATTAAGATGAAGAGAGTAATGATATAAGCAGCATACGTATCAAGAATTCACAAACTCATAGAAATAGATAGTATATCATAAGGCTTCCATAACCCTAACAGAGAAGTTTAGCTACTCATGAGTGCAATGGAAATCACAATAGATATAATCATCATACCACAACCTAGAATAATCTTGGCGATGGAAGTGATATGGCATCAAAAGCTCTCAAACGTTTTTCCCTAGCCGTTCTTCTCAAGAGAGCCGAGTTCTCTGTGTTAGACTTACAGAATATTGTAACGTGAATTAGGAGCAAAATTCGAATGAACAAGACTTGAATTAATGAATGAGTGAATAATAAAAAGCTTGATGAAAAATTCAGCGAATAGGGTTTTTATAACATCCTTGTCCTAGTCCTACTGAAATAGGGTTTTTATCCTTGTCCTAGTCCTACTGGGTTACTGCATACTTGTCCTAATCCTACTAAGTTACTGCTGATCTCCCAAGTCTTTAGAAATGCTGTTTTTGCCCGGGACAAGTTCTCCATGCATCACTTTCAGTCCACAAGCTTCCAGAAGCTGCCTTCCTTCTTACGTGAAGTTTCCTTTGGCGTCCAACAGTCCATAAAATGCTGAAATCTTCATCATAAATACCTGAAATCTTGCTAATCACGTTGGTTATCTCACTTACAGGAAAATGGACTAAAAGTGCAGGAATTATATATTTTGTCCTTAAAACTTAGCTAAAATATAGGTAAATTAAGGTGCTTTAGGCGTGTAAATACGCCTAACATCATCCTTGCAAGTTCTTCATAGCCAGTTCCAAATTTCTTAATTTTCTGGTCATTTCCTCTTGTTCTTCTGTCATAACAGGCTTCTCAGTGTTAGGAGGAAATTTAGGTGGGTGAGTGTCACCGTAAAGACCAGTCCACTTGAATATAGGCTCGAAAGTGTAATGCTGATCACCATTAATATTCAATACAGGCTCTCTTGTAGAGTAGGGAGGCACAACTTGTGGATGAACATCAAAAGTAGAAGCTTCAGGTGGGGGTGGCGCCACAAAAGCATGAACAACATGTGGAGCCGAGTATATGGTAGTCTTGGATTGGGGAGTGAGGAAATGAACATTAGAAGTGGTTGGATATTGTTGCCCCGGAGTTGATCCTGATACATGTTGTGGCATATCAACAAAAATGAGAAATTGGGCATGTGACACTGGAGGCAAGCTAAAAAGATATTCTAGATTATCAGTGGGAACTTGGGGAGGCGGCAACCCATTAGCCCAAGCTCGATGCATTTCTATCATTTGCTGCATTAATTTCTGAATCTCTTCATTAGATCCTAAATTATCATTTTCCAAACTCCCTATCTGATTAGTGACAACCAACTCGGTATCCTTGTTGGCCATAACCTTCTTGTGACTTGGTGCAATATGGAGGACCAGCCAAAATGCCAAAAACCAACCACCTCAAACTAACTGAACAAGCGATAGCAAATGCGTTAAAGTATAACACTTTCTCAAAATCTTTTTTTTTCTTTTTGAAAAGGACACCGAACCTAAGAGGGGAGCCTACGTATCTCACTCCCGAGAGAGGAGAATCAGGTGTGCGTAAATCTTGCCAAAATGGACAATTAATTCTTTTTTCTTTCTTTTTTCTTTTTCTTGAATTTTTAAAAAGAAAAGGAAATAACAAATTGTCAAAAGAATTGACGATTTTTATTTTTTTTTGCATTTTTCAAGTTTAAACTCCCTATACAAAATGAAACCTATGATTACCAAAGAAAAATCTTTTTGGGTTTTCGATTTTGAATTTCATATGAACATGAAACTTGAACCTATTAAAGGAAAAATCTTTTTTGTAGTTTTCTTTTAAAGATGTATATGAAACACCTACTCTAATAAAGAGTGAAGATTTTTTTTTTTTGATTTTTCAAATAAGATCCCCAAACCAACAATAGGCTACCTACGTATCTCATTCCCGAGAGACAAGAATCATGGGTGCGTAGTTCGTCTAGATTGGACAATCTAGGATTAAAGAACAAACAAAACCTTGACTTGAGAGACACGACTAAAGACAAACGAGTGAAGAACATAAATAAAATCATTTTGGGGTTTTTAATTTGACACATGACACCAACAACTAAGAAAGAAAAATCTTTTTTGAGATGTTTCGCTATATGAAATGTATAAAACTTCTACCATTTTTTTTGAATTTTCTTTTATAAAACTCCTCTGAATGATTTTTTTTTTTTTAAGTTTTCAAATTGTGAATGCATGCTAAACGAGACAAAGGAAAAATCTTTTTGATGTTTTTCTTTTTGAGAAATGAGTGCAAAAGGTAAAAATCTTTTTTTTGAATTTTTGAATTGTGAAGAACAAAAGCCATAAAAAACTCTAAAAAACTACGAAAAACTCTTTTTTTTTTCGATTCACCTTTTCTCTTTTTCTTTTTTTTTTTTCAAACTTTTCCTGGTCTACACACTTCCTTTAATTCTAGAACATGTTTTTGCCCAAGACAGTCTGTCAAATGATCCTGTTACCCTTAAAGATGCAACATTTAGCACGTAGGGATGCTTTAGAGGTGAGTCTCCTACAAAGGACCAAGTGGGTCCCGCTAGGTCTCAATATGATACACATAAGCATGACCTAAAGGCTGACCTACACTAGGGTTCACTAACAAGGCTGTTCGGGGGAGCATATGGTCGATAGTGGCTGCGACAGCTTTCCACCTACTCCATATAACCCAACGACTCCCCTTCCTAAAATAAGGGTGACTCAACTATAGGTCGTGTACACACGTGTACTACGGACTTGTTGCAGAAAGAATGACCCGGGTTATGCACATGATGCCAGATATAAAGCGGTAACACATAAAGTAAAAACTGTAAACAAAGAGCACGTAGGCACTCAACAATGATAAATAATAACACAAAACAACACAAACAAAATGTCTATACACCTATAATGCCAAACTAAACCGATACAACTCCAAAATAAGCTCGAATTCTGAAAAATCCCCAGCAGAGTCGCCAGAGCTGTCACACCCCTTTTTACAACCAAAAAGATTATAATTTAAGTTTCGAAAAGGTTTTATTATTAAAGTGACAAAAATGAGGATTTGTTTCGAAAAGGACCTTTTATATTCAATACTCAGAGTCGCCACTTGACATAATCGGGTGTACTAAGTCACCTTTGGAAATCTTTTTTTAAAACTGTTTTTGACTCTTTTAAACTAGTTTGCGAACAGAGATTTCGGCTAAGGAATTTTGTTGACCGAGGGGAAGGTGTTAGGCACCCCTCGTTCCCGTGGTTCGACCACGGTCGCTTGGTGGAGCTATATCGGCTAATTTGACACTATAAAATGTATAACCTACCTAAAACACGTAAAATAATCAAACCAACAAACAAAACAGAATGAATCAAAAATAGTGTCCAGTCGGAGTTATACAGTCCCCCAAATTAGAAAAACATACAAAAAAGAAGGATTATTTATATTTTTTTATTCAGAGTCGCCACTTGGCATAATCTAGTGTGCCAAGTCACCTTTGAAAAATCCTTTCAAAATATTTTGACTCTAAAATTGATCTGCGAACAAAGATTCCGACTAAGGAATTCTGTTAGCCAAGGGGAAGGTGTTAGGCACCCCTCGATCCCAACCACACAAAACACATAAAAACAATCAATCAAGCACGCGAAACAAAATAAATCCAAAATATAATGTTCATTCCAATTATTACAAACCGAAGTAAAAAAGTACTGAAAAGTAAATCTACACTAATCCTAAACTATGCTCCAATACTTTACCCTGTGCCTCGGGGCTTCACCACGAACCTCTTTTGCGTACATGATACGTCGAGGCATTCCCCGGTAAATAAGTACAAAAGGTCCTAAGGCATCCCTCGGCAAAATAAATAATCTTTTCAATGCGACCAAACCAAACCATTCAACAAAATTTCAAACATTCAGCAAAATCACAAATTCTAAACTTTGTCTATCCAACCACATTTGCCTACCTTGTTCGACTTGTCATGATACTATTAAGTTTGATTAACATTCATTTCAAGTCAAACAATAACTCATGAATCAAACCAACCAATTATTCACCATCGACAAAGCTCAAACAACACACAACGTCCGAACCATAACACCGAATATTATGAACAAGGAAATAATAAGTAAAAAGCAGAGATTGGAAATGGACCTCAAATTTGACGTATTATTTCAATTAAACTGTTTGACGGAGCGGCGTCGGAATACCTTGAACAGAAATTCCCCAACAATGAACTCCCAACTTCAATAACCCAAAACCCGAACTGACTTGAACAAAATTGACCGACCCATTTCAAACAACAACGACGAGACTCAGACCCAATTCTCGATGGAGAATTGAGAACCTCGACAAATCGACTCCGGTGAGCTAACAGTGAAAGAAACCAACTGAAATCGGCTGGATTCCTGCGAGTTATGGATGGATTAACATTTTTCCGGCAAGTAGATCACCGGAACAGTGACTGGCGATCTAGAATTTCGTTCTTTCCCATAGTTTTTTTTCTACTTCTTTCTCTCACAGTTTTTCTGTAGCATTCTCGGATCTCTTCGTGTAGTGTGTGTGTTTTCCGTCTAGCTCTCTGTGTGTGCGTCCGTGGTGGATGGGTGGGATGCGAGAGTGATGGTGGGTGGAGAGTATGTGAGTGTGTGTTGCCTTCTTTAATTTTTTTTTCTTTTTTGGTGTTAATGGAACATCAAGCTGCGTTGAAATGTTCATCCATGGAAGATTTTATATGCAATCTGTGGGTTCATGGTGAGAGCAAGGAAAAGGAAAAAAAAATGGAGGTCTGTGTATGGTCCTTTTTCGTGAGTGAGAATGTGATGATGTATATATTTCTCAACTGAAAACCAAATGGAGCCTTCTATCCAGGTGTCAGTGGAATCCCGTGGGCCCCTCTCCCTTTTATTATCTTGATGTGTATATGTTGTGAATGAGCAAGAAGCCAAAAAAAAATTCTCGTGGGAATATTATGTGTGAGGTGTAAATTGTGAGTGGGATAAGGTTGAGGTGGGGTGGGGTGGTGAGGTAGGTGGAAAAAGTTGTTGGAAGTTTGTTATTTTTTGTCCTTTTGTGAAGGAATTATCACATAGGTAGGTCACACAGTAAGACGAGGGTAAAATGGTAAAAAATGTTTTTAGAGAGGGATAAAATTACGTGTCTACAATATGTATCTAAATAATAATTGTAGTTTAAAATTGTATAGAATGTGTATAAAAATGTTATAATTATTATATAGAATATGTATATGTATAGAAATTGTATCATTATTATATATAAATATATATCTTTAACATTTGTATTATATTAAAAGTATATGATATTGTATTTTATTGTATAAATAAGTAAAACTAAACAAAACAAATAGTATGTTATTTTAGTAATGTTGGTGAATGCAAAATAATCTTAAAAAAAAAGTAATTACTCGACTCTTTAAAAAGAATTATCAATATTATACATTAATTATTTATTTATTACATATAAATTATATACAAAAAATAATAGGAATAAAAAATATAACATATTGATTTTTTTTCTATTCTAACTATAAATTATTGAGAAAAAAATTTCCATAAAATTATATTTAATTGTTAAAATTAAAAAAGTTTCTTTTTAAAATTTTAAAAAGAATAGCGAGAGAGAGTGAGATGAGCAACCAACAAAGGAAAAAAAGAGAAAGAGAAAACAATGAATTGACATATTAAAAAAGAGCTGAAATGGCTAATTTGTGAAATTACAATTCTTAGGCCATTTTTGGAGGAATTTGTTTGACCGAGAGGTCATATTTGTCTTTTTCCCAATTAATTATTATGGTCATCTAAGCATTTTAAAATTACATAAAAAGTATTCTAAATTACAATAGTTAACAATTTAAAATATCTAAAAAAATAATATGTTATATATTTTAAAAAAATATTATAAATTAAATAATTAAAATAAATTTTTAAATAATATTTGTTGGGCCGTGCGTTGCACGGGGTATTAGTAACTAGTATATCTATATCTATAAACTATATGTATATCTATATCTATAATCTATATCTATATCTATAATATATTAAAAGTGTGAAGACCCTTAGAAAAGTGAATTGCATTTTTTGTCCTTCATTAAAAATTTTAGTAATAAACAAAATTGTCTTTTCACTTAATTTCTTCTATTATATTATTATATTTATAATATTGAATCCTAAAATAGGTAGAAGAATGTTGAAAAATTAAGTGCTCCTAAAAATATAGTAGTAAAAGGACTCCTAAAATAAATTAGTCATAATTTCTTTTAAGAATTTTAGCTTATATATTCCATTAAATAATATTATGAATCATAATTTACATATAAGGCTTTCTTCACCAGAATATATTCCTTCACCATCCATAGGAGTACGATGTTTCATCTCAGTTCGAAAAAAGATGGTCATCGTGATGAGTGATATAGCCAAAAGCTGAAAATAAATTAATTGAGAAGATTTTTGCTTAAAAAAATTCTTGATATATCTCATAATTGAAGAGACAAATTTAATGGTGATTTGAGGTAAGTTTCTAAAATTTTAATATGTTCTTAATTTACAATTTTGATAATATCTATATAAGTCAAAAAGTCAGTTTTTCTGTTTAAACTTAGATATTTTTTATTTTTTAAACGAATTTGCTTCTGATTTGACATAAGTTTTCTAAAATTTCAGTACTATTTGATGGAGAGTCTTGAAGTAATTGGTAAAGTTATTGTAATTTGACTAGGAGGTCACGAGTTTAAGCTTTAAAAACATCTTCTGGCAGAAATACAATGTAAGACTACGTATAATACATCCTTTGTTGGAGCCCTTCCTCACCTTACGCATAGCGAAAACTTTAATACACTTAGACTTTTGTTGAGGCCCGACGAAAACTTTAATGCATCTGACTGTTTAAAAATTCTTAATATTTAGAAATTAAATATCAAATAAGATTTTACTTATATAAACAGAAAATCTTTCCTTATTTGAACTATTATCTTATAGAAGAGGTTATTCTTAGTTTCTAAAACTCTTTTGAAATAACTGTGACATTAAATGACTCTACAAGTCTTCTATTTCGACATAATGTTTACTTATAAGATGCACACATTATTTATAAAAAAATTTTACAAGTTATAAAAAGTAATAATTTTAGAAGGAAAAACATCCGTCCAATTGTAATTTCTTATAGTTATAAACAACCATACATCATGCTTATTATAATAATATAATAGAAAATCATGGAATAAGTTTTTTATGGCCATCATGCTTATTATAATAATAGAAAATCATGGAATAACTTTTTTATGGCATTTTTGTGCAATGAAATAAATATTACTATCTATGTTCATTTTTATTTGTCACATTTCACTTGCGAAAGTTAATTTGACTATATTTCAAAGCAAATTTGAAGTAGATTAATTGAATACTTTAAATTTAAATGATCGAAAAATATTGTAAGATGCAATCATTCTCATATTAATATGATGAGAAATACATCTTAAAATGTTGGTCAAAGTTCACTTAATGTGAATCCCGAAAATTAAAATGTGACTCCCAAAAATCAAAACGTGACAAGAAAAAGTAAATATTGGGAGTATAACAAACTAGCCGGCGAAGATTCACATGGGAGGGGATGCAAAACCCATAAATATGATTTGACATTAATCATTTTTTAGAAATTTATATTTGTTAGTGGTAATTGTTAGCTTTTCCTAGATGATTTTTTTTTTAATCCTAATTGTTTTCACTTTTGTCACTCCTAATTCCTTCACAAAATTCAAAAATAACTCCAATTGAGTATATTCATTGTCAAACATGACTCCAACTTCAAAAATTTATGATTTTCATTGCCAAACGAGAGCCTTATATTCTTGCTTTTTAAATAGGGACAATTACCCTGTCTAAACATTAAAGTAAAATATTGAGAAAATACTCAATTACCCCCTGAACTATACCTGAAAAAGCTATGACACACCTCAACTTAAAGGGGGTCCTATTATCCCTCCCCCCTCCCCCCGAACTAATTAAAAGTGTAATTTTGGCACCCTTAGTGCTTACGTGGCACACACATGTGCCTACGTGGATACTTCAGTGTGTTGTGCCACGTAGGCACTAAGGGTGTCAAAATTACACTTTTAATTAGTTCAGGGGGTAATAAGACCCCCTTTAAGTTGAGGTATGTCATAGCCTTTTTAGGTATAGTTCAGGGGGATAATTGGGTATTATCTCTAAAATATTTACACCTTTTAGCCGAACTTTTAATTATTACGCGAGTGGTCTATTGAAGAGGGTGAGGTGGCGATGTGGTGCTTCACTGGTGGAGGAAGTCCGTATTAATGAAGGAGGAATCCGGCCAGTGTCAATTTTGTCCATTGAAATTGAGGGGTGTATAATTATGTATAAGATATATAACAGTGTAAAAGTGTGTGTAAATAACTTTTATTTGCTATTATGCATGTGTATACATTTGCACACAGTAAGGTATAAAATGCTATAAAGTTATATAAAGTAGCATAAAATGGTATAAAGTTGTAAATCACGTAGAAATAAGTCTATGCGGGTATAATTAGTTTATAGGCTATGAAAATATAAATATGTTTTTATAAAGGTATATTTTTTATGTTTTTTCTTTTAATAAACACTCAACTAAACTATGGTCGAAAACTTGAATTTTGAAAAGGTAAAAGAAGAAAATTATCCCTCAAAAACATTTAAAAAAAAAATTATTAATGGATGTGAAATTCACGTACACTAATCTAGTATATATTTACGTGCAACACACTTACACTAATCTAGTATATATATATATATATATATATATATATATATATATATATATATATAAAGCTGGAGGAATGAATTCTTAAGGAGGATTCAAACCTCCAAATAACGGGACTAGAACATATTGCCTTACCAGGCCGCTTGGCCACGTCCCATTTTGATTTCTATATATACAATGTATAAATATATAAAAACTGATATGTTACCAATCCTAATACAAAATCTACATTATTTATTTTCAAATATGTGCTTATTTAGCAAATATTTTATATGACATTATTAATACATTACTCATATTGGATCTCACTTATTGGACAAAAAAATAATAAAGGCGTACCCTTCTATTTAAAAGATCATTAATTTTAAGAATAATTTTGAAACATTGCAAAGCCTTTTCATTTTTTTTTTTAAATTCTAGGCTCAGTCTAACAAAATCATATAAATAAGATGCAGAGAATAATAATTTCTTAGGTTCCACAAAATGCTGTAAAATTGGAAAAAGACATCGTTTTCATCCCAAACTATACTCAAAAAGTCGAAGCCACACCTAAACTATACTAGTGACCTATTACACACCTAAACTATAAAAAAGTGAAACTATTTACACCCTGTCAGACTACCATCACTTGCATGTGGTGTAGTGTTTTACACGCGCTGCCACGTCAGCAAAAAGTATCACTTTTTTATAGTTAAGGTGTGTAATAGGTCACTTATATAGTTTAGGTGTGGATTTGACTTTTCGACTATAGTTTGGGGTGGAAATGATGCCTTTTCCCTTAATGTTTTTAGCCGTTTACTTTTGTTATTTAATAGGCTGGGCGTGCCTAAAATAAGTGTAACACACGCACCTTAGAATGGGGTCGCGGGGAGGTAAAAATATCACTTTTATATAGTTAAGGTGTGCAATAGATCACTTATATAATTTAGATATGGCTTAAACTTTTCTTGTATAGTATGAGATGGAAATGATGTCTTTTCCCCTGTAAAATTTGAATCACATTTAGTTCATAAAAGATGCTTCTAAAAGAACATACAACTTCATATAAGCAATCATTAAAATTCAAGATAGAGTAAAAGGCTAAAAGCTTTTATTTTATCATGTATAAGTTGGGGTGGCAAACGGGTGGGTTGAGTCGGATATGGGCGGGTTAAAAGTGGGTCATGTGAAAATGGATAAAATATTCAACCCAACCCATATTTGATTATGGATAAAATGGATAAACCCAATGGATAATATGGATATCCATATCATCCGTTATTTCTTATTATGTAAAGACAAAAGTACTCCTATATTACAAGAAAAACTACATGACTTCGCAAACATAAATTTTTAATTATTTAATTTATCCTATGCTTTGATTAATTACAATCCATAGGCTCTCTTGCTAATTAAATACACTCCATAACCTCTCTCTTTTATTTCTCCCTTAACTTTCTTTTTTTCTCTTTCTTTTTTTTTTTTTTTCTTTTCCACTATTTTTTCTTCTCTTTTTTTTCTTTTTAATTTTTTCTT
The DNA here is from genome assembly GCA_030864215.1 of Capsicum pubescens. Lineage (NCBI taxonomy): Eukaryota > Viridiplantae > Streptophyta > Magnoliopsida > Solanales > Solanaceae > Capsicum > Capsicum pubescens. Next base: position 260,910,725 of record CM061543.1, read on the forward strand.
TTTCGTTCTCATTTTTTCTTTTCCATTTTTTTTTTTGCTTTTTTTTTTTTTTTTCATTTTGTTACATTTTTTTTGTCATTTTTCCCTTTTTTTGTATTTTCTTTTTCATTTTTCTTTGTTTGTTTATTCTTTGTTGTCTTTTTATTTTGTATTTTTTTCTCTTATTTTTTTGTTGTTGTATTTTATATTTATTTGTATCATATTATATATTTCAAATAAATTTATTATTTGTATTTGAATAGTTTAAATGTAAATATTTATAATTTATTATTTGTATTTGTACACAAACAAGTATATGAATTTATTGTATTTGTTTAAGTCTAAAATATACAAATATGCATGCATCATTTATACAAATGTATCATTAGTATTTGTGTATAAACAAGTACCATTTGTATTTGTATAGTTCAAGTTGTAGAAACATGTATTATATTTGATACAATTATATCAAAATAAATAAAAATATAAATGATAGCATGACTATAAGATAAAAATACAAATGCAATTATATCAGTAAATAAAAAAATATAAATAATAGCGTGACCTATAAAATAAAAATACTCATACAAGTGCAAATTATAAAATACAAACACAATTGTATCAATGAATATAAAAATATAAATGATGGTGCACATAAAAATACAATAAGCGATTGTGGTGTTTTTTGTTCTCGACGTAGTAATATTTTTCAAAAGTACAACAAAATTAGAAAAGAAAAAAGAAGAAAGAAAAAAATACAAAAAAAAAAGAATAAAGAGGAATAGAAGCTAGAGATAGAAGAGAGAGAAAAAAAATGAAAGAAAGAAACAAAAATAAAAATAGAAAAAAAATCAAATTAGAAAAAAAAAAAAGGGGGGAGAGGGGAGGAGAAAAAGAAAAAATATAAAAATAAAAATGAGAAAGAAGAATTAAAAAAGGAAAAAAAGAAGAAAAAAAGAGAAATAGAAATTAACGATAGAAGAGAGAAAAAAAACGAAAAGAAAGAAAGGAAAAAGGAAAAAGGAAAAAAGAATAGAAAAAAAAAGAGAGAAAATGGTGGTTCAAATAATTTAAATGAAAAAAGTCAATTTTTTTAAAAAGGAAGTTCAAATTTTTTTAAAAAATTTTATGAAAATAAAAATTTTAAAAATGAATTTTTTTTTCTATTTTTTTAAAAATATTTTTGAAAAAAATTTTCTTCATTCCAAACACACCCTTAATAAGTATACATTAGACATTGCTACATCTCCACACATGTAATACTTTAATTTTCTTAAAAAAAGAAGTTCAAATTTTTTTTAAAAAAGTTATGAAAATAAAAATTGAAAAAATGAAAAATATTTTCTATTTTTTGTAAAAAAATATTTTTGAAAAAAAAAATATTCATTACAAACACACCCTTTATAAGTATACTTTAGACGTTGCTATATCTTCACACATGTCATACTTTAAGGAGAGTATAATTAGTGGATACCCATGGGTTATCCATATTTTAGAATGGATAATATGGATTGACCCATATTTGACCCACTATTAAATGGGTTGGATACCTAACTCATTTAATATGGATAAAATGGACGGATAACCATATAATTTATCCATTTTTCCACTCTTATGTATAAGTATTGTATCAAACTACTTATCGTGCGAACATACTTTTTCGGATTTAAACTTCTTTCTTCTTTTTAAGTTGTTTTCTTGCGTTAAAAAAAGTGATACAACTAAATTAGTATATTTTGGTAGTTGACCCGAACATCACAATTATAATTTATTTATTTTTGTTTTGTATTTTGGAAATAGACGACATCCCTCTTACTTGGATTTTGGTAAAAAATCGTTCTTTTTGTTTCATCTACATGAATGATCTAATTCTTTTTAGATAAGATTTTAAGATATTCCTTAGGTAAAGGGAAAATTATAGTGCTCATTATTTTTTTCTAATAATTAAAAGTTAAAAATTAATTAAATATATTTATTGTAAAACTTTTCCTTATTAGAAGTCTATGGTAAAACCTTTCCTTATTATAAGTCATCAGAATTAATGACAATTAATACTTTTTTCATTATTTTAAGAATTTTAATTCAACTAAATTTGATTTTAAGAAAATTTTAAAAATATAAAAATAAATATAAAATCGTTAGAATAAGAAAAATTTAAAGAGTATAAATTTTTAAAATTTTTAAGTACATAATAAGAATTTAATCACTAATATTGTAAAGATTTGACTTTAAGAAAAAAGAAAATTTTTAAACATAAAAAATAAAAGAAAAATAATCATACAACAAATATGTTTCAAATTGATGCGTCTATCTTAGCCTCTGACAGCAAGAGAAACAAGTACTGCATGGCAAATGCAAAAATAATGATCCAACAACAATTTGAAATTTCTAGTGGTAAAATATATTGTGCTTACACTTAAATATATGTTTATGTTACATTATTATATTAAAGTATGAAGTATCTTTAAAAAGTGATTTTAACTTTTTACACTTTATTAGAAATCTCCACAATAAACAAATTCATTTAATTTTAAATAATCAAACGTTATACGTGCGAGACATGTGGGTTAAACTAGTTATATTAAAAGTGTGAAGGGCCTTTGAAATATTATACGAACTTTTTGTCCTTCATTAAATTTTTTTATTTTAGATAAATCATTTTTTCACTATTTTTTTTAATATTTAAAAATTAAAAATTAATTAAATATTTATAATAAAATATTTTTTTATTAAAAGTCATTAGAATTAATAACATCGATTTACTCTTCTCTACAAAAAGAGGTTTTGTATTGTTTTTTCTTTAGGTGACTTTTCCGGTACTAAAGGTCTGGAATAACTTTTCCACCCAAAAAGGTCCACTCTATATGAAAAACCTTCATCAAATATTAGTTAGTATTTTTAGATTTATGAATTCTCGACTCCTATGAAAATTATTATTATAGTTATATTAAGTTATAAACTTAAAGAGATTCCAATAGCAACACATTGATCTACCTCCTATCTCTATATAAAGGGTACAATGGATGGCTAATGTCTAGATTTCTATAGTTGGGATTAATAATTGGCACCTCGGCCTCTTATGCTTAATAGGAAACTGTATATGTGCATGGCAACATACTTAGCTCTTCAGGTAACTATATAGTCATTTTAATTATTAATGCCATACTTAGCTCTTCAGGTAACTATATAGTCATTTTAATTATTAATTCAGAATGACTTGATTTGAATAAATAGCAGACTGTTCTCAATCATGAAACTGAAAGGCTACGCACATATAATATTTGTATAAGTTTTTTGTCTTTACGTTATCCAAAACACATTCTTTAAATAGTGTATGACTTGGCTAGTAGGAATAGAAAACTGAAAGAAAAGGGAGGGTGGGAAGCATAAATTTAACACCATCCAGACGAAACACCAAAGAGGTATGTAAAAACTTCAATTCGATTAGAATTTCGCAGAAACAAACCATATTTACGTTGAAAACTAAGGCAACACCTAAATGTCTTCATCTTTAGTTTATGTTATACGTTTAATTAAGTCGTTTCGAAATTTTGGTCTTTAACATGTGTTTTAATTGAGCTTATGTTTGCGGGTGTGTGCAATAAGGATGAGAGATTTCATTAATGTTTGGGTAAACCCATATATTATTCTCTTAATGTATGTTAGCTAAACCCAAATCTTACTCTCTTAATGTATGTTGGGCTTCCATGCAAGGAATAAGATCACTTGGTTGGCTTTGTTAAGACGTGAAGTTTTGATGATTGACAAGAGGCCATGGAACAAGTAAGCGTAGATGGTTCATGACAAACTGCTTCAAAAGAGTTCAACTTGCCAGAGGACTTTTTGTGGATAAATTCATATAAGCAAAACTAAAAGAAGAAAGTTTGTTACTTCAGATAAATATTAGGAGATCATCATGTGTGCTGAAAAGAAGAGTTAGTGTTTGACTACAACACTCAAGAAGAGAGTCCAAGAAGAATGAGAGTCAACAAGTTAAAAGTTTACTTGGTTGTGAAGATTAATAGAAGTTATAAATATTCAAGGACTTTAAAAACGAAATTCATGTACAAATACTAAGAGAAAAAAGGGAGAACACAAGCAAATATGTAAGAATAATAATTGAGAGAGTTCTGCCAAGCTATCGAAGTACAGCCTAATACAGTGAACCAGATTGTAGAACCTATTTCATTCTTGTGTCGAACAATTTTCTATTCTAGTTAATATGTATTAGGAAGTTTATGGAGTTGTAATTTTCATGCCTTCTTAGTACCAGTGTGGTATAAACTGATTTAGGAGTTTAGTCTTTGAGTTGGGATGACTCAAAGACATAGGAACATAAACCTTGGGAGGTTTGTGTGTTTTTAGGAATTAGAGTTAGTTTCTAGGGTTGCTATAGTTTTGTAATCTGATTATCAAGTGGGGGAACTTGAAGTAGGTTTCAACAGTCTGGGGAGAGATTGTTGAACATTAGGAATTAGAGTATATAATTCCTTAGGTTACAGAGTTTGTAATCTTTTGTTGAGAGGCTCATTGTGTTTAGTAAAGTTGGCTTAAATCCTGTAGAGGTACAGGTTGTGGTTTTTTACACCTTTTATGAACCGGATGTTTTCCACGTAAAATTATCGTATTCATTATTGACTGTCTTTACTGCTTCTGCTGGAACACGTTAGACAACTAATACGGGTCAAATTGTCGCCTTAGATTTTGATGATATCATTCAAAGTCAGTACGTGGGGCATCAAGCTTTGATCGCATTAAGGACACGGGATCCTACATGGAGGGGCCGATTTGAGTACACCAAAGAGTAATCCTGCGTGTGGAAGATCGCTTGGAGCACTGAAGATTGAGGACTCATGGTTTTGGGCCCTTCATTAAGGGTATTTTGGTCACTTAGCCTTGTCCAAGTAACACTCCATGGACGCCCCACCTCATTAAGGGTATTGGAGTCATTTTGTCTTCCATTATGTAATAAGGCTATATATAGTCTCTTTTAGGTCTTTTCTCTTTAGTTTTTGAATGATGAATATGTGAAAGACTTCTTCACTCTTTAAGAGTGTAACACCCTTATTATAGGGCTTGGAAAAGCCATTAGTGTAGGGCTTGAAAAATCAATTATAGATCTTTGCTTAGAAACGGTGGTTGTAAGGTGGAGTTGATTCCCTTAGCGGTCACCGTAAGAAGATTGGTGTTTGTTGTTGCGAGTTTAAGGGTCTTATCATTTAATACACGGTTTGGTCCTTCTTTCTTCGTAACTTTTTGTGTCATCTTATCTATTCTTTTATCTTATTGCAATTGTGTGTTTGTGTCTTATCTTCTTATTCTCGAATTCTTTGTGTTGTTGCCCATGCTTGTTTTGTATCTTCTTCTTGGTTTTCACTTGTTATTCTTGGATAGTTTATATTTAGTATCGTTTCCCTTATTAGTTGGTATCAGAGAAAGGATTGATTTCGTTCCTACGGAATTAATCTTGTGCTTGTTAACACGAAAATCATAAGAAAAAGGTGTTGAAAAACCAAAAATCCAAAAAGAAACATTTTTTCCCGTTTTTGGTGTCAAGGCCAAAGTTTGTATCTTAGATTTAGGAGATTTTTATTTGTTTTGGTTGTTTCTAGTGTTAGCCCCTTCTTCACTAACACTAAAAGAGTCAAGATCCGAATTTTGAGCCATTTTTGAGTTGTTCTTAAACTTTGATAGTTGTTTTTTTTTTAGGATTGATGGATTTAAAGTGTGTTATTGATGGTTGTTGTTGAGGATGTGGGTTTGAAACGTGTTGTAGTTGTTGTGGAGTTCAACGTGTGGTAAAAAAATAAAAATCATTCAATTTGGAGCTCATTTGGGTTGGTTTTCATTCTTGAATGTTCTTGTTGTTCTTGTTATTTTTCATGTATTGTTGAGAAAGAACATTCAAAAGGGAGTGGTTTGATCTAAAAGGGTGAAGAAATGAGTGTGATTTTGTGTTTGTCTTGAAAGACACAATCCCAAGACATCCAAAAAGAAAAGGGAACAAAAGGGCTTTTCAAAAGTCTTGTTTACCAAAAAGGAGTAAGAGCTTACTCCAAGACTAACAAAAGAGAAAAGAGCCAACAACCTTTCAGAAAGGTGTTTTGCCAAAAGAGTGCAAGGAAGTCAAACCTTTTTGAAATTAAAAAAAGAAGCTCAAGTCTTGTTGTTTCCCTCCCAAAGCTGATTTTCACCATTCCAAATTAAAATTTGACCAATCCAAATTGCAAACTGCCATGTCACCAAATTACCAAATCACCAAAATGCCATGTCATCAAAGTGCCACATCATTATTTGTGTCTGTACCTATACATGATGAACCTCATATACATGGGCAAGCTGATGACTTTGTACCTACAAAAATTCAAGTTCCTATTATTGAAGAAGTGGTTCAGGCACCTGCTGTTGTTGATCAAGAGGTTCAGAATTTAAGCAGATCAAGTAGACCAAGACGATCGCCGCTATCAGATAATTATTTAGTATACCTAGCTGAACGTGACATTGTTGATCCTATAACCTTTTCTAAAGCTTTATCATATACTCAATCAAAGATATGGCTTGATGCCATGTCTGAAGAGATGAAATCTATGAGTAGAAATGATGTGTGGGAGATTTCAGAGCTTTCTAAAGGCCAGGAGGTTGTTGGATGTAAATGGGGTTTTAAGACCAAAAAGGATTCAAATGGAAACGTTGAACGATTCAAGGCGAGATCAGTTGCTAAAGGATTCACACAATAAGAAGGGGTTGATTACAATGAAACTTTTTCACCAGTGTCATCTAAGGATTCTTTTAGGATCATTATGGCATTGGTAGCCCATTTTGATCTTGATCTATATCAGATGGATGTAAAGACAACCTTTTTGAATGGTGATCTTAATGAAGAGGTTTACATGCAACAACCCCAAGGTTTTATTGGTAAAGGCAGTGAGTATCTTGTGTGCAAATTAAAGAAATCTATCTATGACTTGAAGCAAGCTTCTCGACAGTGGTACTTGAAGTTTTGGGAAATTATCACTTCTATGGGGTTTGTGAAGAACAAGATTGATCATTGCATCTATCTCAATATCAGTGGGAGTAAGTTCATTATTCTTACTCTTTACGTTGATGATATTTTACTTGCTAGTAATAGTTTGGGACTGTTACATGAAACTAAACATTCATTGAACAAAATGTTTGATATAAAAGATCTAGGAGAGGCATCATTTATTTTTGGCATTGAGATTTGACAAGATATATCTCGTAAGTTATTGGGGCTTTCAGTAAAGGCCTATATTGATCGTATTTTGGAAAGATTTCAAATGGAAAATTGTAAGCCCGGTGATATCCCTGTGGTGAAAGGTGATAAGTTAAGCCTACACTTGTGTCCCAACAATGATCTTGAGAAAGATTTTCTGAAAGATGTGTCATATCCAAGTGTTGTTGGAAGTCTTATGTATGCACAAGTTTGCACTCATTCTTACATTGCTTTCATTGTCAATGCTCTTGGACGTTATCAAACTAATTCAGGAAGAAGTCATTGGGTTGCTACTAAGAAAGTAATGAGGTACTTGAAGAAGACAAGAGATTATATATTCACATACAAAAGGGTTGACGACCTTGAGGTAATTGGTTACACAGACTCAGACTTTGCTGGGTGTCCTGATGATTTGAGGTCCACTTCTGGCTTTATCTTTATGTTTGTAGGGGGTGCGATATCTTGGAAGAGTATGAAGCAAACTCTTACAACATCTTCCACTATGTAAGCAGAATTCATAGCTTGTTATGGTGCAGCTACACAAACCATTTGTCTTAAGAATTTTATTTCAGGGCTTGTGGTAGTTGATTCTATCTCTAGGTCCTTGAAGATTTATTGTGACAATAAGAAAGCTGTGTTTTACTCAAAAATTAATAAATCTTCTTTAGCTTTTAAGCATATGGAAATAAAATATTCGGTTGTGAGAGATATGGTTAAAGGGGAGGACATTGTGATTGAACATATACCTACCCATTTGATGCTTGCTGATCCACTAACCAAGGGTCTAAGACCCATAGTTTTTATGCAACATATTTAGAATATGTGTGTTGTGGATTCATTTAATTTGTTGGGTTAGTGGGAGTGTTTAATAGTGTTATTCATTTGTAATTAGACTAGTCACCTTATTGTTTCAGGCTTATGGTGATATTATCTTTTGAATTAACATTTATGTTATGGTAGATTTTTCTATTATTTATGTTGTTGATTATTATTGTGCACACTTTAATATTGTTTTATTATATTAAGGCTTGGCTATGTCTCATATTGATAAGATCATATTGTTGTTTTATTGGATCTTTCTTTTAGAGACATATATGTATATAATTCTACCTTGTGGATTTTCTGGTTATTGCGCCATGTAATATGTTGCACATGTTGAACCTTGAAAATCAAGATTTCCCGGTGGAGCACATGTTGTTTTAGTGCTCACATATGTTGTAACAGAAAATCGTAGTGACAATTTTTCTATGGTACGCATGTTGATTTTAAGCGTAAATATCATTTGAAGGACTAAAAATGAAATAGACTCGATTAGGAGTCCATGTTGGCTATTTCTTGCTACACTACCACATCATTTGGTTTATGTCTACAAAACTTCAGTGTTAGTAATTGTGGATTGGTCTTGTATCTCTGGTTGATGCAAGTACTGCTGCAGTTCAATAGTGATGTATTGCTTGACTGAACTATGTTGGTGATGGCGTTCCGCCACTAAATATTTATGGCCACTGTCTATTCAACCCGAGTCATTTTCATAAAAATAACTTTTCCAAAACTTTTCTTTAAAAGTTAACGTTGTCCAAGTGGGAGAATGTCAGAATTATTTATTTTATATGGACTTCACATTAAAGTAAAACGGGATGATGTTATTAGTTGGTGGACAAGATATAGGCCGTGTATTCATGCGGATTCTATATGGGTTTGTATCCATTTCATGTTATTGGTGTGGGCTGGCAATAGTGTAGGCCTGTAGTTGACCTGTGAGCCCATAATGGGAGTGCACTAGGTTAAGGCTCTTAAGCCTCTATAAATATAAGGCTAGGTCCCCTCTCCTGGTTTCAACATAAGATGTATTCCCATAAGCTGCCAGCCGTCATAAGCGAAGGAGAGGAAGACTCAGCCTAGTTCATCTTCGGTTACGTGTAAGCAATGGCGGACAAAGGTACGCACCTTTCCTCTCTTATATTCCATTACTTATAGGTGTTCTTGATTTATTTGAATCTGTGGTGCGTTTCTTTATTAATTTCAACAGTAATATGTTTGTAAGTTCAGGTCAAAGTCTTCATGGGATGTCACCAGTTTGTTTTATTCCTCCGTAACTAAAATATTTAATTGCTAGTTTTGAAGGATAAACCTATTCGCGCAAGAAGTATATACCTGAATAAATGACTATAAGAAGATGTTGTTCTTTGTGAAAAGATATCGGTTCATCTGTAGTTGTTGGTATACTTTTGCTGCTGTTATTTTATTTTTTATAATAGAGAAATTTGAAGCTTCTATCTTTAAAACTCGGTGGGTAGTAGGTCCTCCCCTCTATCCTTCTCTACTTACATCCCCGACTTGGTTTACTAGTTAGGAATAAGTTGGAATACATTGACTTCTCTAAGAATAAACATATAAATATAACACATTCAATGTACTACTACATTCCATCATTTTTCACTTGTGAAGGCAACTACATCGTTATTATTTCTGTTTACCCTCATTTTACTTCATTGATGAAATGTGTACCAAGAAGCCAAAATAAGCAACCATTTACATGGTAATCAGTAGTAGTCTTCCTCTTCTACGTCACTTTTAACCTTTTTATCTGGAACTTGGAAGGTTCTTTTGTGAAGATTCTCTAGTGCATTGTACATTTTAAGTAATGCAGCCACGCCATTTCCAAAATTGACTTAATGAAAATTTGCAGTGCAGATTAAGACTATGAGGGAGAAGCATTTATCAAAGATCACTGATCTATACCAGAAATTTGCTTCTGAAGTGCGAAGGTACCAACATCTTATTCAACGATTATGGGTGGCAGTCATATGTTTTGATGTAATTTGAGATGTTAATAGTTCTCAGAAGCCATTCTTCTTATGGGTACGTAACTTGCAGTCATATGTTTTGTCTTCTTCTTATCCTAAAATCATTGCCCTCTAAGTTAGTGTAATCTCATAATTGGGGTTTGGGGAGGGTGGTGTCTACGCAAACCTTAACCCTACCTTGTGAAGGCAGTGAGGCTGTTTCCGAAGATGCTCGGCTCAAGTAAAACAGCTCTAAGCAGTTATGAAAAGGAATTATAATTGTGAAGAGGCAACGATAAAGCATAATTGCAGCTAAGAAAACAACAGGTGGTAATAAAGAATCACATAATAAGATAATTGAAAAGTAGTAATGACATTACCGATGAGAAAAACTAGACAATGCTCGACTACCTACTACCTACTAACCTTTTACCATGATTCCCGTCTTCCATATCCTCTTACATACAGTCATGTCTTCGGTTAGCTACAGGTGTGGCATGTCATGTCTAAATAGTTTCCCCATGATATGGGAAAAACAATGGAAACACGAAACAACTCCAAAACAGTCCACTAATCTTAAGGATTTGAGGACTAAGATGGAGACCACTCTCGGATTCACTACAACAACAACATACGAGATAACAACGGTGCATTTGACACCAAAAACAGCAGCAACACAATGATAACAAGATAACACAATGAGAACAAATTTCGGATTCAAGAAAGATACAAAACAGTCCACTATGAATCTACAAAGTGCAATAAGATAAAGATAGATAGATAGACCAAATGAGGGAATAATATTAAAAACCCAAGAATTTTTACACCCTTGGGCCTTTAAAACTACACACAACACTAACCCATCTCCTACGTAGGCACAAGAGGGATCTCGATCTCCCAAGGACCAACGTTTCCAAGCTTGAATCCAACACGAGTCATTCCACACTCAAGTTGATTTTCCTAGTTACAATTTCAGATTTGTGCCTCAAGGAGAGGGGCTTATCCTATCAACTCCTTGGACCTTTGAAGAATCAATTTCGTTGATAATAATATTTAAGAAAACCTAGATTTTGAACTCCCAAATAAAAACCTCAGCAGCGGATCCAACTCATATCAAGAAATTTGAAACCCGAAGATCGAGAGCGAACAACCAATTGGAATAGAAAATTTTGGCAGCACAGACCGAAACTCGAGTCAGCGATGTTCGAATCTGTCGAACAACAAATGGATTCCGGCGAGTTTTAAAGGAAAACCGAAAAGAAGAAGTGATTATCGGCTTAGATAAAATCTACTTAAGATTGGGATCAGTGTTTCGCGTTGCCGGAGCTTTGAAGAACTCAGACAAGGATGAAAACCAAGAAAAACAGACCGGATTCCGACCACACTTGGGCAAAATCGCTGGAACTGTACTCCCTTTTCTGGTTCTCTTCTGTCTCTAATTTGGATAATTTCACTCATGATTTTTCTCTCACTCTCGATCTTCTCCTAAATCTCCCTCCGTTTTGTCAACTCCGTTTCTCGCTCTCTCTCTTTTCAGTGGGTGTGCAATTGGGTGCTTGAGTGTGTGTTTTATGGTGAGGTTTATGTGTGTGTCTCGTTGGTGAGTGAAGGTTCCAGTGAGTAAAAAAAATGAAGCTCTTTGCTGTGAGCTTTTATGGCAGTGATGATGGATGAAGAAGAAGCCAAAGGCAATGCTCCAAAATGGCCTCCTCTTTTTCGTTCCTTCCCCCCTTTTTGTTTATACGTGGGCCCCCCTCTACTACTGTATTGTATTTGTGTGTATATACTATAAAAATGGGAAAAAAATGAGTGCATCCCCCTGGACCCCCCAATGTGATTATGATGTTCCTGTATATATGCCTTTCTCCAATTCTGTTAAGGAGTTAGGATGGTGGGGTGATGTGGCGTAGGTAGGTAGTGAGGTGTTGCCATTTGATAGGGTAGGTTGTTGGTTTGTTATTTTTTTGTCTTTTTGCAAAGGGATTATCATACGGGGTAGGGTACGTAGTAGGATAAGGTAAAAAATGGTAAAAATGCTATTGGGGAGGGACAAAATTAGGTGTCTACATCATGCCCCCTTTAAATGTAAACACGAAGTGTTTTCAGACAAAGAAGTACACAACGAGATCAAATTTTGACCCGACCCTTATTCATGGAAAGAAACAGAAGGAAAAAGAGCAATCGGGACTTGACATAGGACATCCTACCTACCCAAGTTACGAAGAAATCAATTGACACATATCTCAAAGGATTGGAAGAAGATGGACGATATCGAGTTGGAAAGTAGAGTGAGGTCCCATCGAGGTTTCGGTCCGTGGCTCTGTTATTACATCAAAAATAAAAATTACAAGTTAAAACATAAATTAAATTACAAAAAATCCTATTTATGCAGTTGCTTTTGGACTCCTGACTTGAGTTTGATCACCCTATTCTTCAGGTGGGCTCCTGACTTGCTATTTTTCAATTTGTTAACTTTCAATTTCTTTACCTTGTTTCTTGGGTTTCAACTTCTTCACCTTATTGCTTGACTTTCAATATCTTAACCTTGTTACTTGACTTTTCATTTCATCACCCTATTCTTCAGGCGGGCTCCTGACTTGCCATTTTATCACCATGTTCTTCAGGCGGGCTCCTGACTTTCAATTTCATTACCCTGTTCTTCAGGTGGGATCCTGACTTGCTATTTTTCAATTTGTTTAACTTTCAATTTATTCACCTTGTTGCTTGGTTTTCCATTTATTCGCCCTATGCTTCGGGCATGCTCCTGAAATCACATCAAAACTGAAAAGAAAATTATCCCAAACAAAGAAATACATTTTCTATGAGTTAATTGGAATGACTCGACTAAAAGGTACGTCTTATAGGAATCAAAGGGAATGACTCAACTAAAAGGTACGTCTTATAGGAATCAAAGGAGATGACTCGACTAAAAGGTACGACTTATAGGAATCAAAGGAGATGACACGACTAAAAGGTACGTCTTATAGGAATCAAAGGGAATGACTCGACTAAAAGGTACGTCTTATAGGGGTCAAGGGAAATGACTCGACTAAAAGGTACATATTATAGGAATTAAAGGAGTGACTCGACTAAAAGGTACGTCTTATAGGAATCAATAGGAATGACTCGACTAAAAGGTATGTCTTATAGGAATCAAAGGGGATGACTCGACTAAAAGGTACATCTTATAGGAATCAAAGGGGATGACTCGACTAAAAGGTACGTCTCATAGGAATCAAAGGGGATAACTCGACTAAAAGGTACGTCTTCTAGGAATAAAAGGGAATGACTCGACTAAAAGGTACGTATTATAGGAATCAATAGGAATGACTCGACTAAAAGGTACGTCTTATAGGAATCAAAAGGGATGACTCGACTAAAAGGTACGTCCTAAAGGAATCAAAGGGGATGACTCGACTAAAAAGTACGTCTTATAGGAATCAATAGGAATGAATCGACTAAAAGGTACGTCTTATAGGAATCAAAGGGGATGACTCGACTAAAAGGTACGTCTTATAGGAATCAAAGGGGATGACTCGACTTAAAGGTACGTCTTATAGGAATCAAAGGGGATGACTCGACTAAAAGGTACGTCTTATAGGAATCAAAGGGGATGACTCGACTAAAAAGTACGTCTTATAGGAATCAAAAGGGATGACTCGACTTAAAGGTACGTCTTATAGGAATCAAAGGGGATGACTCGACTAAAAGGTACGTCTTCTAGGAGTCAAAGGGGATGACTCGACTAAAAAGTACATCTTATAGGAATCAATAGGAATGACTAGACTAAAAGGTACGTCTTATAGGAATCAAAGGGGATGACTCGACTAAAAGGTACGTCTTATAGGAATCAAAGGGGATGACTCGAATAAAAGGTACGTCTTCTAGGAGTCAAGGTAATGACTCGACTAAAAGGTACGTCTTATAGGAATCAAGACTTAAGTTAGGAAGTGCATTACCTATGATGCAAAATTCGAATTACCCATTCAAGGAAGTGTGTTTCCTTACAAATGTTGTTTGAATTATCAAAACAATGAAGTACCTCTCCTTACCATAACTGCTTGAATTACCAAAACAAGGAAGTGAGTCTCAAAGAGATCTTGAATTATGAGTTTTACCATGGTTTTGATTACTAAACCTGTGCAACAACCTTGCCTCTTGCATTTGTTGTAGTGAGAAATTACGGCCTTTGATGTTTAGGCTCTAAAATCCTTGATCTGAATGTGACATGTATTTCTATTACATACAAAGAAAACTTGTGAGTTTAAAAACATGGTGGCTAGTTTGTGGCTTTGGCTTTTGAGGCAATTGCTCCTGCCCCCATCATATTTAGCTTTGCTTCCAACCATTAGCATATGTCATTGACTTGTTGTATCATTGACCCAAACTTATCTTATTAAGAGTGACTCTGAAATAAACATAGTATTTATTCTTTGTCGTGTTTCTCAAATAAACCCTTTGAACCTTGGTATTTCCATGAGTTCCCCGACTTCTCTGTTGACAAAAGTTTCTGCATGCCCTTTTTGGGCTGGCAATCATGTCTATTTCATGTGCTAGCTTTTATCTTGCTTTGTGCAATTAAAGAAACTGGTACCCAGTTTTGAAATCTTTTCTCACTTGTTTTGACACGGACTTGACTCAAAGACAAGAAATGAAAAAAAAGAATGACAATTTTTGTTATGATAATTGACTCAAGAAAGATAAAATTAAAATAAAGAGAAGAAAGAAAATACAATGAATGTCCTCTTTTAAAACAAAGAAACAAAAAATTCATCTAAAAATGACAGTCAACACTAATGATTATGCCATGCATTTTGGATTAAGCAGCTTGATCTTTTCATCCAAACTTTCTACCCATTGTTGTTGAGTTAATGGCCTTGAAACTGAGTTTCTTTCTTAGGTCAATTGCATTTAAGACCCCATTCGGCTAGTGGCGCCTTGAAGGGTTTTCGCCAACAAACTTCTTTCATTTTCTCTCGTCTCACTATCGCCTTATGGTGCCCGTGAGGGTTTTCACCAATAAGAATCTCATTTTTATTTCTCTCAACTTACCATTGCCTTATGGTGCCCGTAAGGGTTTTCACCAATAAGACTCTCAGTTTTATTTCTCTCTTGATTCCCTATGCTGAGGAAGACAAATAGTTCCCAAATGCATCATCATATCCCTTGCATGCTCAGCCTTAACATCCTCAAAGATTGATCTGAAGGTCTTTCTTTGGTTGTAACTTAGCTTTTGGATAAGGTTAGAAAGAAAGGATGGCATGGGGCCCAAACGACACATGAAGTGGGGTAGGACTTACAACTTTTGGAATCGACTCAAACAATGAGGATTAACTCATGCCTCAGTTTCTTTTGACTGGGTGACTCTAAATTGTTTATTTGGTTGGACCGAGCCCTGAGTAGGGTAGCCTACGTATCTCACCCTCGAGAGAGGAGAATCAGGTCATGCGTAGTTTTGGCAGCTTATTTTTCTTGATTCTGATTTTTTTTTCTGGGATTTTTCCGACTCTATTTTTCTTCACACTCTTTTTTCTTTTTTTTTTGACACATTTTTTCTCTCTTCTCTTCTTTTTTTTTGAACTTTTCTGACTATTGTTTTGCTCGACATTTTTCTTTCGAGCTTTGCTGACTATATTGATTCCAAAAAAGGTGTATGAAAAAAAATAAGACTAAAGCTCAAATGGGGTAAACAAAGGATGACACGATGTTTGGATGGCAGAATGAAATGCCTTCATCATATCAATCTTTAAAAATGCAAGTACATATCATGCAATATGAAAGTGAAAGATGAAGATCTTTTGACATCTTTTACAGGATTAACTTTGACTGATTCTGTGCATCACTATTTCTTCTGCGTTTATATGGCATCAAACTCCACTTTTGTTGCACATTCCTCACATTGAATGACTCATGATTTTGTGGAGCTGATTTTCTTTCTGTTCACGCGGCCACTATTTGATCTAATTGAGACATGTCTTTCAATTGATGACCAAGTTATTCTTGTGATTCTCAAAATAAGTGCCTTAATTTTCAGGAAAGGCTTCAACTTGTCACCAAATTCCCCAACACTCTATCTATTTTCTCAGATACTTTATTTTCCTAATTTTAACTCTTTGATCCAATGCTTCCTGATCAAGTGGATTTTAAGATCTGGCTGAAAATTTTGATAGCATGTCATATCACAAATAATCAACATAAAATGTACTATGTAAAGAAAACAAAAAAACAACACAAATTTAAAACATAAAGGAAAAGGGGACACTCCATTTAATAAAAATGAAAGATAGAAGGGTTTGAACATAAACGACAAAGGGACAAAACAAGATAGATCTCGAACTACAACCCTGAAATAATTCGGAAAACAGAAAAGAAGACAAAACAAACTATCAGACCTCTTCCTAGTAGGGAGATGGGTGAATTCTCAATTGCTCAGCCTGACAACTTAGCCGCTGGTTTGCATATCAGCATGACTAAAACTTCCCTCACTATCAATGTTCTACACCATAATTGATCCATCATGAATTATCTTTTTAATTTCTTTTTTCAAATCTCGACAATCTTCAATACTATGACCCTGAGCCTCAGAATGATACGCACATCGTGTGTTAGGATCAAAATTTCTTGAACGCCGATTAAGGGTGTGCCCAAGGAGAGGAGTGATCATTCCCTCCTGCACCAATCTCTGAAATAAACTGGCATATGACTCTTCAATCGGTGTGAAGCTATCTCTCGACTTATGCCTCATTTCATTGTTTGGCTTGGATAAAAAATCTGGCTTAGAAGGGTTTTGGTATGTTTCTGGAGTTAGAGGATGACTCTGGGGCGTTGGGGTATGTCATTCTGGGTAAGATGAGCATTGAACATGTGGTTGTGCATTATACACTAGATATGGATATGGAGGAACATAGTATAATGGATTTTGGGAGTGATTATGTGGAGCCTGGGCATAAACTTGAGCTTGATCCTGAGATCGACGACGACGTGGTCTTCTTGACCTTTCTTGCTGTCCAACTATAATTGAAGATGCATCTTCCTCATTCTTTTTCTCCCTAACACTTCCTGAACCCTTTTGAATTACTTGAGTAGTCACTTTCAATGTTGCAAAACTCACAATGCGACCAGTCTTAATTCCCTCTTCTATCATCTCCCCCATTTTAAGGACCTCAATGAACGGCTTGCCTAATGCAGGTAACCAGTGTTGATAATATGTTTCATCCTGCGCTTGAATAAACCCCCCCACTATTTTGCTTTCTTTCATTGGCGGTTTTACTCTAGCAGCTTGTTCGCGCCATCTGATCGCATACTCCCTGAAACTCTCATTATTTTTCTTTGTTATACTAGTTAGGGATTTTTCATCAGGGATCAACTCCACATTGTATTGAAATTGTTGCACAAATTTGTTAGCTAGGTCATCCCAACTAATCCATTTGTCAATGTCTTGGTCAACAAACCATTCTGAAGCTAGACCTGGAAGACTCTCACCAAAATATGCCATGAGTAATTCTTTTTTCCCTCCAGCACCCCTTAGCTGGTTGCAATAGCGTCTCAAATGTGCTAAAGGATCGCCATGTCTATCATACTTCTCAAACTTCGGCATTTTAAAACCAAGAGGAATATGTACACCAGGAAACATTCACAGATCTTTATATGAGACACTTTTGTACCCCCCAAGTCCTTGCAAGTTTTTCATAGTCAGTTAAAAACTTCTCAATTTTCTAGCTATTTCCTCTTGTTCTTCTGTCATAACAGGCTTCTCAATGTTAGGAAGAAATTCAGGCGATTGAGGGAAATCGTAAGGACCAGTCGACTTAAATGTAGGCTCGAGAGCATAATGCTGATCACTAAAAATATTCCATGCAGGCTCTCTTGTAGAGTAGGGAGGAACAACTTGTGGATGAACATCAAAAGTAGGAGCTTCAGGTGGGGGTGGCGCCGCAAAAGCATGAACAACAGCTGGAGCCGAGTATGTGGTAGTCTTGGATTGGGGAGTGAGGAAATGAACATTGGAAGTGGTTGTATATTATTGCCCCAGAGTCGATCCTGATGTATGTTGTGGCATATCAACAAAAATGGGCGATTGTGCATGTGACATGGGAGGCAAGCTAGAAAGATATTCCAAATTCTCAGTGGGAACTAGAGGAGGCGGCAACCCATTAGCCCAAGCTCGATGCATTTCTATTATTTGCCGCCTTAATTTCCAAATCTCTTCATTATCTCCTACATTCTCATTCCCCCAACTCCCTATCTGATTAGTGACCACTAACTCGGTATCCCTGTTGGCCATAACTTCCTCTGTGACTTGGAGCAATATGGAGGACCAGTCAAAATTCCCCAAACCAACCACCTTAAACTAATTGGACAAGAGATAGCAAATGCGTTAGAGTTCAACAATTTTTCAAAACCTCTTTCTTTTTTTTTTCTTTTCTTTTTTTGAAAAGGTCACCGAACCCAAGAAGGGCACCTACGTATCTCACCCCCGAGAGAGGAGAATCAGGTGTGCGTAGTTCGTGAAGTCTTTCCAAAATGGCCGATTAAACTTTTTTTTCTTCGTTTTTCTTATTTTTCTTGAAACTTTAAAAAGAAAAGAAAATAAAAATTTGTCAAAAGAATTGACGAATTTTTTTTTTTTTGCATTTGTTAGGCTTAACATCCTTATACAAAATGAAACCTATGATTACCAAAGAAAAATCTTTTGGGGTTTTTGATTTTGAATTTCATAGGAAAATGAAACTTGAAACTATTAAAGAAAAATCTTTTTGTAGTTTTCTTTTAGAGATGTATATGAAACAACTACTCTAAGTGAAGAGTGATGGAAATCTTTTTGAATTTTTCAGATTTCTGTACAAAACGAAATCTATGATTACCGAAAAAATATTTTTGGATTTTTGATTTTGAATTTCATGCGAAAAATGAAACCTGAATCTATTAAAGGGAAATATTTTTTTTGTTGTTGTTTTCTTTTAAAGATGTACATGAAACACCTACTCTAAATGAAGAGTGCAGAAAATCTTTTTTTGGATTTTTGAAATAAGATCAACAAAAATAAAACCTACGACTATTAAGGATTTTTTTTTTGTATTTTTATTTTCAAGACATGTATGAAACACCTACTCTAGATGAAAAGTGAACAAAATCTCTTTTTTGGATTTGTTAAATAGGATCCCCGAACCTATAATAGGCTGCCTACGTATCTCACATCCCGAAAGAGGAGAATCAGGGGTGCGTAGTTCGTCCAGATTGGACAATTAACGATTAACTAATAAATTGACCCTAACTTAAGAGACACAACCAAAAACAAACGAATAAAAACTTTTTTTAGATTTTCAACTAGACACTTCAACTAAGACTGACACCACCAATTATGAAGAAAAATCTTTTTGGTATTTTTGCTTTTGAAAAACAAGTAGAAAAGGCAAACAAAACCCTCTTTTTTTTTACCTCTCTTGTTGAACTTACGGTACTTTGAGAAGATAAATGCAAAAACGTAAAAAAACTCTTTTTGAGCTTTTGGATTATGAAGAACAAAAGTCATAAAGAACTCTAAAATACACTACGACACTCCTTTTGATTCATTCTTTTTGACTCACTTTTTCTATCTTTTTTTTACTTTACTTCTAACACAAGTTTTCCCTAAATCAGTCTGTCAAATGACCACGTTACCCTCAGAAATGCAACATTTAGCACATAGGGATGCTTTAGAGGTGAGTCTCTTACAAAGGACTAAGTGGGCCCCACTAAGTCCTAATATGACGCACATAAGCATGACCTAAAGGCTGACCTACGTTGGGGTTCACTAACAAGGCTGTTCAGGGGAACGTATGGTCGATAGGGCTGCTTTGCTTTCCACCTACTCCATAACACCGATGGCTCCCCCCCTAAAATAAGGGTGACTCAACTAGAGGTCGTGTACAACACGTGTACTACGGACTTGTTGCAGAAAGAAGGTCTGGGGGGTAGACTCATGATGCCAGATATAAAGCGGTAACACATAAGATAAATACTTTAAACAAAGAGCACAAAATCGCACAAAAGTGATAACAATAACACAAACAAAAATCACAAATAATGCTTATACACTCAAAATGCCAAACAAAGCCGATACGACTCCAAAATAAGCTCGAATTCTGAAAAGTCCCCAGCAGAGTTGCCAGAGCTGTCACACCCCTTTTCAACCAAAAACAAAGAATTCGTTTTAAGTTTTGAAAGGTTTCTTATTATTAAAGTGACAAAATGAAGGTTGTTTAGAAAATGGATTATTTATAATTTTTTATTCAGAGTCGCCACTTGGCATAATCCGATGTGCCAAGTATTCTTTGGAAAATCCTTTTCAAAACTGTTTTTGACTCTTTTAAACTGATCCACGAACAGAGATTCCGGCTAAGGAATTCTGTTGACCGAGGGGAAGGTGTTAGGCACCCCTCGATCCCGTGGTTCGACCACGGTCGCTTGGTGGAGTGTATCGTCTATTTTGTCATTATGAATGTATAAACCACACAAAAAACCATAAAACAATCAATCAAACACACCAAATAAAACAAATCCAAAATATAGTGTCCAGCCCAATTATATAGTCCAAAATAGAAAAATGCAAAAATAAATCCTATCTAACCTACGCTAATCCTAACTACGCTCCCATGCTTTACACGATGACTCGGGCCTTCATCATGAACATCTTCCTCCCAACATAGTACGTCGGGGCATTTCCCGGTGAATAAATACAATGTGTTTCGGGGCATTCCCCGGCTAAATGAATACATTTGAATTATATACGATAAACTAGAAAGAAAAAATTCACACGCACATTCCAACATTCAACCAAAACAACAAGTCCTAAAATTTGTCTACCCGAACCTATATTGCCTATCCGTTTCAACACATCATAAATCTATCACGATTCATATCAACAATAAATCAAAATTAAACTGAATCTATCCTTTTTGTCAATTTTCAATTCTCACCCCAACTTTAATTTTTATCAATCGCACCCATGCTTCGATTATCAATTCACTTTTCGAAATCCGAAACCAGCATCAACCAACACACAACAAGGATTCATACAAACAAACTAATAAATCATTCACATTACATAAATTAAAAGGGAGAAAAGATAGAATTGGACCTTTGAAGAATCGATTTCGTTGATAATAATATTTAAGAAAACCTAGATTTTGAACTCCGGAATAGAAACCTCAGCAGCGGATCCAACTCGTATCAAGAAATTTGAAAACCGAATATGGAGAGCGAACAACCAATCGGAACAGAAAATTTTGGCAGCACAGACCAAAACTCGAGTCAGCGATGTTCGAATCCGTCGAACAACAAATGGATTCTGGCGGGCTTTAACGGAAAACCGGGGAGAAGAAGTTATTATCGGCTTAGATAAAATCTACTTGAGGTTGGGATCGGTTTTTCGCGTCGTCGGAGCTTTGAAGAACTCAGAAAACGATGAAAACCAAGAAAAACAGACCGGATTCCAACCACACTTGGGCGAAATCACTGGAACTGTACTCCCTTTTCTGGTTCTCTCATGTCTCTAATTTGGATAATTTCACTCACAATTTTTCTCTCACTCTCGATCTTCTCCTAAATCTCCCTCCATTTTGTCAACTCCGTTTCTCGCTCTCTTCGATATCCTTCTCTTTTCAGTAGGTGTGCTATTGGGTGTATGAGTGTGTGTTTTATGGTGAGGTTTATGTGTGTGTCTCGTTGTTGAGTGAAGGTGCCAGTGAGTAAAAAAAATGAAGCTCTTTGCTATGAGATTTTATGGAAGTGATGATGGATGAAGAAGAAGCCAAAGGCAATGCTCCAAAATGGCCTCCTTTTTTTCGTTCCTTCCCCCCCTTTTGTTTATAAGTGGGCCCCCCTCTACCACTGTATTGTATTTATGTGTATATACTATAAAAATGGGAATAAAATGAGTGCATCCCCCTGGACCCCCAATGTGATTATGATGTTCCTGTATATATGCCTTTCTCTAATTCTGTTAAGGGGTTAGGATAGTGGGGTGACATGGCATAGATAGGTAGTGAGGTGTTGCCATTTGATAGGGTAGGTTGTTGGTTTGTTATTTTTTTATCTTTTTGCGAAGGGATTATCATACGGGGTAGGGTACGCAGTAGGATAAGGTAAAAAATGGTAAAAATACTATCGGGGAGGGACAAAATTAGGTGTCTACAAGATGGTTAGCTGAAGAAGGTATTTGAGTGAAATGACTCATTACTGGAAATCATGTTTTGCCGATGCTAGACTCATGATAGGTTATCCTACATGGGAGGATAATTAGGACATCTCATATGGGAGGATTCCTACGTTATGCACATATGGGGGTATTACCAAATTTATGAACTCCAATCCTTGTGTAAAACCTGGATTGGGGGTTTGGTTGCCGATTCAAGGGAGGATTCCATATAGCCTGTGGGATTGTAGAAATGTAGGGTGTACCATCTAGCTCAAAAGTAAAATAAAAAGTTGTCATAATTACAAGAAAATATTTTGAAGCTCATCAAATTATGCACATATGTTTTCTTTTACTGTATGTTGAATAGTTTTATGAAATGCTCACACCTATGTTGTGTAAAATATATGATATTTTAAGATTGTTCCACATACCAGTACCTTTGGGTATTGATGCCCCCTATATTTCAGGTTCTTAGGTTCAGTCCTGCAGTCCATCATATCTGTTGTTCATATTAGGTAATGAAAATGTTGGTGAACCATCTATCTTTCGGAAGGCATGTTATTCATATGTTTATCTATGTCAATTTATAGTCCAGTTGGGGGCCTTATCCCGATCTAGATAGCTTGTATTTGGTAGAGGCTTCGTAGACGGTACTGAAGTAATGTATTGTCATATTTAGTTTACACAGTTGTATTATAGGTTTCCATTGTATTTCATTACATCTTCCATACTTTGATTTATGTATGGATTATGCTTATGATTTCATGCTAAGGGGTCTCTCGAGCCTTCATGTTTCGGGATGTCCATCGCAACCAGGGCCTCGATTCTGGTCGTGACACATAAATCCCACGTCGGTAAATCACGGTTTCCAGCATTGAGTCTTTCAACTCGTGCTTTCTTTGGGTAACCATCTCTCTCTTTAAGCCTAATTTTAGACTCTTAAAAACATACTTCATGCTTATAAACAAATCTTTTTCATTTTGTTTAGAGCATATCACAACAGGGTATCGTCATACCCAGACTTGAAAGTCATTCATTCCATACCACATCATATCCATAACCCTTTTTATTCATAAGCATGTTAATGACCACCCCAAACTAATTAAACATCACGTGAGGGAGTTCTTGTTTCAAAACACATGAAAACTTAAGAAAACTACTCCCTTTTCAATACTTTATTATACAATGGTCATCTCTTTCATCAATCACATGGAAATTCTTTATTAGGAAATATGAGCATTTGTAAATCAAGGAAAAACCCCTCTCTTTCATTCATAAAACAATAACAATCCATAATATTGTTAAGACAATGAGTTTCATAACAAGAGAGGTAATCACGGAAATCATGCTCTCATATAACTTTTCAAACTAATAACAATGTACACATGAAAACAATTCAAGTTTAGGGAAACAACCTAGAGTTTATATAAGATTTCATCATAAAACGGGATTTACAATGCATGCTCTTCAACAATTTTCAATACCCATCTCATGTACAAAATTAAATATCTTAAAATCTTGTTTAATCGATAAATTTATGCCCACAGAGTTTAGGATAGTCCGACATACCTTAAGCATCTTGATTTGTGAAGAAAGCTTGAATCTTTGGGGACTTCAATGATGTATTTGTGAAAGAAACCCTATTCTTGATGTTTTTATGAAGATTCTAGAACTTGAAAGTTTGAATTCTTGGATTCTTGGGAGAAAAATGGTTTGAATTTTGTTCTCGGGAAGGAGGAGGGTTTCTTTAGAGAGATTTTGATAGAAAGGGGGAAATAATACTCCTTAGAATGCTACCAATTGTGTTATGACGAGTTGGGTTGAGGGAAAATGGACCAAACTTCCCATGGACTCTTTTTCCCGTGTAAATAGACCTTATGGCGCGACTCCTATTTGGGTGGAATAGTCCTCGTGGTGTGGGTCTATCGCCACCCCTTACTGCCTTAAAACTGGTCATAACTTTTTGCTCGGGTATTGGATTAAGGCGAAATTGATATAGTTTGAAAGATAACTCAATTATCTATCATTTGGTGGGTATTGATCTGAAATTCCATATATATATATATATATCAAAAGTTATACACGTTCAAAGTCTACCCTTGCAGAATCGAATACCAAAATTTTGACTAATTAAAGGCTCAAACTCAACCTAGTTCTAAGTGATTCCTATGAAAAATTTTCACCTCATAAGTACTTCATACACTAGGATAGAGATCATGACACATGTACTCAAAGATAAATCATGGGATTAGATTTTACACGCATAGGAACGACAGTTCGATGTATAGCCCAAAAATACGGGGTGTTACAGTAGGTAAGAGATGTGTCCAAGTAGCTCTAGAAAAATAATCTACTATTGTCAAGAGGTATTTAAAATCATTATAAGTTTGGGTATGATAAGGAAACTAAAGATCCAAGTGAATTAATTGAAAAGAAGTGGAGTGAATGGTACTCTCAGGTAGGAGGGGCTTTGCTGCATTGCCATGGGATAGATGTGGCATAAGAAGGACTATTTCTTAGGTAATGCATCAGATAAAAACTAAAGTTTAAGAATTTTGTTAAAAGGCATATGGCCTGTCAACAAAATAGAAAAGATAGTAGAAGAAGATAATTTAGCAGAAAGTATAGAAGAAGAAACTGTATTAGTAGAAGTAGAAGTAAAAGTAAAAGTACTGCTCTTATTTATGTCATTAAATGGAGTGGCAGTAATGTTATTAACAAATGAGATATTGAAAGATGTATAAGGTCAATTTGATGATGTAAAGGAATGAGGATTGAGGATGTAAAGTCTAGCGTGAATCCTACCAAGATCCACTGGTCTCTTCAGAGAAGGGCCCTGCAAAATACATACAGTGGAAGTAAAGTAAGTTGAACAATGCAACAGGAGAATTAACTGAGCAAGAGAAATCTGATTATATTGAAATGATGGAGCTAATAACACATTAGTTAAGGATATATCAGGAGAAAGAGTAAGAGAACCAATATATATGACTTTAACTTTGTACCCATTTGGTAAAGTCAGAAGATATGGAACTGTGAGAGGTGCGATATTATAAAAATAATGAAGAATGGGGTGTCGTATGATTAGTGGTACTTGAATCTATGATCCATGGAATATTATCTACCTTAGAGAAGTTACAAATAAGTAAACTACAAAGTCTAGAATCAGGACTGTTAATCAAACCTGTAATCTTAGCAGAATTTTTAGTTATCACTTGAGCAGATGGACTTGTGATTTTGGCCTGCTGAAGATGCTTAAGATCTGCTCAAATTGTTCTTTGGATATACTAGAATTAGCTAGAGAAGTACTACATTTCAGAATAACTTTCATCAGTTATTAACATTGAATACATATTATGAATGTCAGGCAGAGGTTTTAACATGAGGATGTTCCTTCTGATAGTCGAATAGGAATCATTTACTCCCATGAGTAACTAATGAACCCTTTGCTCCTCATCTAATTTTTGAAAACCAACCTTACACCCACAAGTACAATCAAGATAGTTAATGGAGAAGGACAATTCATCCCAAAGTTTCGTAATCCTATTGAAGTAGGAAGAAACACTCGAGGATCCTTGATTTGGAAAATTTTTGTATCGCTAGCTTGACAAAATCTATGCTCAACTTCCTTCCATAAATTCTTAGAAGATTCTATGTACATCACAGTTTCCCTAATTTCCTTATCTAGATTGTTTAAAATCCAAGATACCACCATGTTATTACACCTAATCCAAACTTAGAAAGGTGGATCATTAATAGGAGGCTTAGGAATAGAACCATCAATCATACCTAGTTTACTTTTATAGGATAATCCTAATAGAATTCCTTGAATTTTAACTTCTATAAGCCGTGCCATTAAAGGGCGTGGTTACCAAAATTGTGCTAGGGGAATCAGATGAAAGGAGGTATAGCGGAGATGGAGGATTAATAGTGGAAACAACATCCTGATCTATACTAGAAGTAGTAGACTTTGAAATAGGTGGAGCTATATTGACATAAATTCCTGTTGTGCCAAACAACAAAATTGCAATACAATAATGCTTAATAAAGGTGATAAAACCATACCAGACTTTTTTTTGCAGCTGAAAAAGTAAAGAAACTTTGTCGTAGAAGCCAAAATGGCAAACAAACACCACAATAACCTTACTTCAAAAAACAAATCCAACTTTAACCAGAAGTTGAGTTGAGATCTAACTCAAAATGCACAGATCTGTAATGGAAACAACAATCAACTCTGACTAGAAGGGCACCAGAACCCTGGGTTATGAAGTCAGAGAAAATTGAGCACACACAGCTCTAAAAAATAAACATAAAATAAGATAAAGGCTCTTATACTATGTTAACAACGAAAAATAAAAATGCAAGGAAGGAAAACCTACATTTGATACTAAATCTAGAAGCATTATTGATCTTAGAAAGGTAAAGGTAAAGAGAGAAATATTTCTTATTGATTGATAACCGTCCTCAACACTGTACGGTACTATATCTATATATCTATCTATCTATCTATCTATATATATATATATATATATATAAGAGATATTTTCATGACAACTTGAATGGGTATATAATTACTTATACAAAATAGTAATAGGCCTAAATGACCCAACAACTAAAACATTTGTGACCCAAAAACTAGTCAATATAATCCAAGGTGGCTTTACCAAGAAGTAATCAAACTTGGAATTGTCTTCATGAGGTTCAACAAAAAGTTTAGTTGATACACAATGGAACAACATGTGGGATGGATTACACAAGCTGCGATAAATAAGATGTTCCCAAAAAGCATGCTCACCCTCCGATGGAATGATTTCTACCACAAATTGGAGACACTACAACCAATGACTGGAATAAAGATTATCTGTTAGGGCAAGCCAGACAAAGGATACCTTAAGATTCATAGAGATGGAAGTTTTAACATCTAAAATGACATATCAAGTCTAAGAGGAGCACTCAGAGATGAGAATGGAAAACTTGTTATTCCACTTTCGATATCATCTCAGTGCACAAGCCACAACATAACAGAAGCAAAAGAAGGTTGGTATGGAGTTATCTGGTGGATACAAAATGGATTTGCCAACCTCATTATTGAATTAGACTCCAAGCTTATTATTGAGATGTTTATGAATGAACAAAAGAGCAGGGAGCTTCAGACTCAACAAGATTACTGAGAAAATATCAGATTCTTTCAATAATGCAAATGTCAAGTCCACCCATTACTATGGAGAAGATAATCAACTTGTGGATTGGGTAGAAAAAATGGCATCAAACTTACAAGATAGAAACATTGTCACGACCCAAACCAAGGCCATGAATGCGATGGATATACCAAACCATTAAGGCTCGAGAGACCTCTTAGCATTTAATCATAAGCATAACGCATGTGAAATAAAATGCGGAAGATAACTAAAAACATGGTAGTCCCAAAATCAAATTTAAAACTTCATAACATTGTATCAAAAGGGAAAACCCAAATCCAATCTAAAACACTCTATGAATCCTCTACTGGACTATAAATAATAATCTGACTAAGCCGGGACAAGGCCCCCGGCAAGACCATAAAATAACTGAAACTAATATCTGGATAGATTTGCCTTCCAAAGAAAAAGAGGCTCACCAACTATGAGCATCTGAAGAAAAATCTACTGTTTTGCAGGACCATGGGACTGGGCCTCAAAATCTAAAATATAGGGGGTCAATACTCAAAAGTGCTGGTATGTAGAACAACCCAAAAAATAACATATTTTACACAACATAAGTGAGAGCATTTTATAAAAACAATTTAGCATAATGTAAATGAAAACACATGGGCATAATTTGATAAACTTCAAAAAAATTTCTTGAAATCATGACTCAATTATTTCTTTTACTTCTAAGCTAGTGTAATACCCCATATTTCCCTAGCCTAGATTAACCCTTAGTACATGGGTTATCCTAGATAATTTTTTTGAAATACTCAGTAATCTTCAAATTTGAGCCTGCCATTACGTAGAAAATTCAATTAGCTTTCCAATAATATAAAATATGCCTAAATCCGACAACCGCGTAAAAAGTTATCGCGATTTTAAGTTTCAGTCGTTAAACACTGTCATTCAGGTAAGTAGCACGTCGCGGAGTGTGTCAAAATAGAAATTGTCAGTTTTCAGTGTTTGTCTGCGATGTTGGCGTGTCGCGCCATAGACCCAGACAATTATCAATTTCCAGTGTGCTAACGCGATCCTAACGCACCGCGGAGCACTTCCAGTTCAAAACCAAGTCATTTTCCAGTGGTTTGACGCAGTAGTGGTGCGTCGCGCCAGAGGTCCAAATCGGAAAAATTTCACGAAAAAATAAAGTTGTGCCTAGGGTTAAAATAGTCTTTTTTCATAATTTTATTTTGCCCAGATGTGTGATTTAAGCCCTAAAAACATGTAAAACCCTTTACTATTCACTTTTCCTCAAAAATCAGAAGATAATTCTCTTTCAAGAAAGCAAACCCTAGCTCTTAAGAATCAAGGTCAATCCCAAAAATTTCTCCAAGAACTCATCAAATTAAGGTATGTTGGATGTTCATCCATGGATCCTTACCTTCCATGGAACCCATGAATCCTTTTTCAATATACAAGATTTATGATTTACATGTTTGAATTAGATTGAATTTATGTTCATGATGTTGTTTGAGTTTTAATCCATGATTTAGATCAAAAGTTCCAAGAATTGATTCTAGCATGTGTTGAATTACATGATATTCATGATAAACCCTTCAATTTGCAAGTTGAATGATGTAATAATATTAACCCTAAGTGTTTATGATTTAATGAACCAAGTTTTCTTCTTATATGTTTGATAAATTGTCTATGAGAATTAAATAATGCCACTATAGCATGGTAACATGTATTTCCCATTCATGTACAAGTTAATGCATTAGAAGTGTTTGATGGAATGTCTCTATGAATGAATTATGACCAAGTGAACAAGATTATGCTTTTCTTTACATTTCATGCTATCGAGTCCTAGGGGATACCTAACAACTTAGCTGTTTACTTAGAGGCAGTGTCAGTTATAGAATAGTATAAGTCATGTCACGATTAGTAGCACTCTCATTCTGTTATAGAACTCATTAGAATTCACTCAGTTACAAAACTTAGAAAAACTCAGTAATCTCAGTGAATTCAGTCCAGTTCAGTCCAGTATAACAGTTCAGTGTCTTTCAACTGGGAGTAGGATTCAGCACCGAGTGAACCCAAGGATGGGGGCTCACCTGCCATTAGAGGGTGTGATCCTTAGAAGCAATCCTTGCATTCTAGAACTACGTAGCTAGCATAGGGTGAGACATCAAACCTTCCAGTTGAGGGTTGATGAGATAATTTACCTTGCAGTAGAGGGTACCACCATTCTCGTTTTGGGAACCTAAAAGTAGAGGGTAACTCAACAACTTGTCTTTACCCATGGTATAGTACTGACACCCTTCCAATTTGGGTTATAGATTGGACCACAACTCAATTATATTATCTTATTTGGGGTATGTCGGTTAGATGATTACCTCCCATAGTTTCATTTTCGGCCTCAATCATCAGAATAGAACTCAGTTCAATTTGACATAATCAAGACTATCAGATACAGTCACTCAATAAATAGTAATTCAGATTATCAGTGATCCCAGATTATCAGTATATTTAGTTATTAGTTATCAGATTCAGTTCCAGTATACTCAGTCCTAGTATGCACAGTATGTTCAGTAGTTACAGATCCTCCATGTATGCTAATCCAGCTCTTGTATATCATTCAGTTAGTTATTGTTCATACATATGAACCCATGCATTCAGCCTTACCTCATTTAGAATACTAGTACATTCCCACGTACTGACCGCATACCCATTTCTTGTGCTATAATGTTTTATATCATAGGTTCGGACGCTCAGGTTCCTGACCGCGCTTAGCTAGATTCAGCCAATAGTAGAAGAGTTAGCAGTGAGTCCTCATCTATCGAGGATATGCTTTTATTTCAGTACTTTAACTTAGCTGTATTTTAGTAGATGGAGTTTGTTAGGGGATTGTCTCATCAACTTTACTTTTAGACAGATTCAGTTAGAGGCTTTTCAGACTAGATTCATCCTAGATTTTTAGACAGCATTCAGATTCAGATGTTATTATATTTTATCAGTATTTAAGGTGTTTTGAACCTTATGGCATTTTAGCCCATTTTCTGCATTAATTTCAGTATTATTATTCAGTTCTCATAGCAGATATCATTCATGGGTTAGATTATGGTCCTTCAAGGTCGTAAGCACCGTGTGATGACTAGATGGTAGTATCGGGTTATTACAAACTTTGTATCAGATCCTAAGGTTCAATAGAGTCCTAGGGAGTTTGAAAGGTCGCATCGTGTAGAGTTTTGTGCATGGGTATATAGCGCGCCTCACTTATGGACAGGAGGCTATGAGATATTTTAGGAAAAATTTCTCTTCTTTCAATATTCATGTGAGTGAGCATGAGCTCAAGTTAATCTCTCAGTCTAATCCGCTTCTTCTTTTTGTTTAAAGAACATTCCTCCCAAAATGACTAACAAAAGAAGAACCAGAAACCAATTAGCCTCTCAGCCCATTCAGGAAGATCCCTTGGACGAACATGTCTCTCATGCAGAATTCAGAGCTGCATTCGCTACTCTAACCAATTCATTCATAGCTCAGAATAAACGACCAACTGCTATTTTGGCCAACCTAGTGGCCAATACTGCTGCAACCAGAATTCAGGACTTCACCTAGATGAATCCTCCTTCCTTTATGGGATCTAAGTTAGAAGAGGATCTATATGAGTTTCTTAATCAGGTTCAGAAAGTCACAACTATCATGGCAGTGACTTCCAGTAAGAGTGCCGAGTTAGCCACCTATCAGCTACAAGATGTAGCCCATATATGGTTTAAGCAGTGAAAGGTATACATGGGTATAGATACAGATACCATAGAGTGGGAAGAGTTTGTTACTGCCTTCCTAGATAGATTCTATCCCTTAGAGCTGAGAGAATCCAAAGTGTTAGAGTTCATCAATCTCAGACAAGGAAGTATGAGCGTAAAAGAGTATTCCTTTAAGTTTACTCTTTTAGCCAGGTATGCTCCCCATGTAGTAGCAGACAATAGGTACAGAATAAGCAAGTTCGTATCTGGGGTGTCAGATAGTATAGTTATGGAGTGCAGATCAATAATGTTGATTAAAGAGATGGACATATCTAGGCTTATGGTCCATGCTCAATAGATTGAGGAGCAGAATCTTAAGAAGAAGGAGAGAGAGAGAATAAGAAGGCTAGAACATGTAGCTTTAATTTAAGTCAGCCTAATTCAGAAGGTGGTAACTGTTCCCAATTTTGTCCAAAGTCTTTAGTCCCAGCTCCTTCCTCAGCCAGTGTAACGATGACCCAGGATATCATAAGCAATGTTCATACTAATCTATTTTGCGGAGAGTGGTAAGAATCATAAAGGTATGTGTAGAGCTAGAAGTGATGTTTGTTTCGGGTATGGCAAGCAAGGCAAAAGAGTCAGAGATTGTCCTCAGTCAGGTTCTCAAGGATAGTATAGTCGTCCTTCAGCTCAATTAGGTCGCCCGAATTAGCAAGGTGCCACTTCCAGTGCAACTAGTGGGAAACACCTAAACAAGTTTTACACACTTTAGTCCAGAGAAGATCAGGAAAGTTCTCCTTATGCGGTCACTGGTAAGTTACAGATCTCTCGTTTACATATTTATGCCTCAGTTTTAGATCCCAAATATTCAGTCACGATTTAGTTCGTAGGTTCCCCTTGCATCATCTCATACTTTACCTTAGTACCTCAGCTAAGTCAGTACTCTCGAGGGACATAGTGTCCCAAGAGGGAGATGCACTATAATCCATGAGCTATCATGATCTAAACCTTCTATTTTCTCTTCACGTAGCGAATCTAGTTGAAGTAGTGGGTTATCATGGTTGTCCCTCAAGTCCTAAGTTCAGCCGTATGACCGTCCCGCTGTCATGACACGTATCCAAGGAACCAGTTCAGTTCATGTATCATGATTCATACTTATTCATGTCCCCATGTCCCTGTTCATGCATATTCAGTCACATATTCATTAATCCGTTAATACATATACTCATACATCAGACATGCATGTTCAGAATGTACGTTCAGTCTATCAGACCAGTCACATGATCATGCTTCAGTTGTGCATGTCTAGTTCAGTACGTAAACTTAGTCTATCCATACTCTCTCAGCTCAACTAGACACTTTCAAGGATGAATGTTCCCAAGGGGGAGATATTGTAATACTCCATATTTTTCTAGCATATATTAACCCTCAGTACATGGGTTATCCTAGATAAATTTTTTAAAATACTCAATAATTTTAATATTTAAGCCTGCCATTGCATAAAAAATTCAATTATCTTTCCAACTATATAAAATTTTCCTAAACCCAACAACCGGCTAAGAAGTTATGGTGATTTTAAGTTTCAGTCGTTAAACACCATTATTTAGGCAAATAACGCATTGTGGAGTGTGTCAAAATAGTAATTGTCAGTTTCCAGTGTTTCTTTGTTATGTTGGTGCATCACATCATAGACCCAGTTCACAATTGTCAAATACCAGTGCTCCAACGCAATCCCACTGCATCGTGATACACTTCCAGTTCACAACCAAGTCATTTTCCAGTGGGTTGACGCGATAGTGGCGCATCGCGCTAGGGTCCAAATCGGGAAAATTTCATGAAAAATTAAAGTTGCACCCAGGGTTAAAACAATCTTTTCCCATGATTTTATTCCTCCCAGATGTGGGATTTAAGCCCCAAAAAAGTGTAAAACCCTTCATTATTCTCTTTTCCCCAAAAATCAAAAGATAATTCTCTCTCAAGAAAGCAAACCCTAGATCTCAAGAACCAAGGTCAATCCCAAGAATTTCTTCAATAACTCATCAAATTAAGGTATGTTAGATGTTCATCCATGGATCCTTACCTTCCATGGAGCCAAGAATCCTTTTTCAATAGATAAGATTTATAATTTATGATTTCCCTGTTTTACTTAGATTGAATTCATGTTCATGATATTGTTTGAGTTTTAATCCATGATTTAGATCACAAGTTCTAAGAATTGATTCTAGCATGTGTTGAATTACATGATATTCATGATAAACCCTTCAATTTGCAAGTTGATTATTGTAATCATGTTAACCCTAAGTGTTTATGATTTAATGAACCAAGTATGCTTCTTATATGTTTGATAAATTATCTATGAGAATGAAATAATGCCATTATAGAATGCTAACATGTATTACCCATTCATGTACAAGTTAATGCATTACAAGTGTTTGATGGAATGTCTCTATGAATGAATTATGACCGAGTGAACATTGTTATGTTATTCAAGATTATGATTTTCTTTACTTTTCATGCTATTGAGTCCTGGGGGTATTTTATACCTGACAACTTAGCTGTTTACTTAGAGCCAGTGTTAGTTACAGAATAGTATCAGTCATATCATGATCAGTTGTACTCTCAGTCTATTACAGATCTTATTATAATTCATTCAGTTACAGAAGTTAGGAAAACTTAGTAATCATAGGGAATTCAGTCCAGTTCAGTCCAGTATAATAGTTAAGTGTCTTTCAGTTGGGAGTAGGATTTAACAGCGAGTGAACCCAAGGATGGTTACTCACTTGATAGCAAAGGGTGTGATCCTTAGAAGCAATCCTTGCATTCAATAACTACGTATCCAGCGTAGGGTGAGATATCAAACCTGCCAGTTGAGGGCTGATGAGGTGCTCTACCTGCCAGTAGAGGGTACCACCATTATCACTTAGGGAACCTACCAGTAGAGAGTACCTCTTTAACTTGTCTTTACCCATGGCACGGTACTGACACCCTTCTAATTGGGG
The DNA here is from genome assembly GCA_030864215.1 of Capsicum pubescens. NCBI lineage: Eukaryota > Viridiplantae > Streptophyta > Magnoliopsida > Solanales > Solanaceae > Capsicum > Capsicum pubescens. The sequence continues at coordinate 260,944,773 of CM061543.1, forward strand.
TTACAGATTGAACCCCAGGTATATTATCTTATCTTATTTGGGGCATGTCGGTTAGATGATGTCCTCCTATAGTTTCAGTTTTGGTCTTAGCCTTCAGAATAGAACTCAGTTCAATTCTATAGAATTGGAACTATCAGATACAGTCACTCAGTAAACAATAATTTAGATTATCAGTGATCCAAGATTATCAGTATATTCAGTTATTAGTTATCAGTTATAAGATTTAGTTCTAGTATACTCAGTCCCAGTGTACACAGTATGTTCAGTAGTTACAGATCCTTCTTGTATGCTAATCCATCTCTTGTATATCATTCAGTTAGTTATTGTTCATGCATATGAACCCATGCATTCAGTCTTACCTCATTTAGCATACCATTACATTCCCATATACTGATTGCATACCAATTTCTTGCGATATAATATTTCATATTATAGGTTCAGACGCTCAGGTTCCTGACCGCACATAGCAAGATTCATCCAGTAGTAACAGATTTAGCAGTGAGTCCTCATTTATCGAGGATATGATTTTATTTCACTACTTTAGCTTAGAAGTATTTTAGTAGATAGAGTTAGTTGAGGGATTATCCCATCAACTCCACTTTCAGATAGATTCAGTTAGAGGCTTTTCAGACTAGATTTAGACTAGATTTTCAGACAGTATTCATATTCAAATGTTATTATATTTTATAAGTATTTAAGATGTTTTGAGACTTATGGCATTTCAGCCCATTTTCCGCATTAATTTCAGTAGTATTATTCAGTGCTCACAACAGATATCATTCATGGGTTAGCTTGTGATCCTTTGGGGTCGTAAGTATCGTGTGATGACTAAGGGGTAGTCTCGGATCGTAACAGCTATATGGGTCACCCTACATACGTACTAATCTACGGGCTAAATGGATTCCTCTCTTAGCCCAGCGGCCAAGCCCCCAATTCGAGTTTTTCGTAAGAATTGGGGAAGATCATACATACTATGCCATAGGGCCGCCTCCAGCGTACAATCTATATTTTGGGACATAATAAACCCATATCGGCAAAACACGGTTTTGGGCTATGAATTATCCGAACTCAAGCCTTCTTCGGGTGACCATCTCACTCTCTTTAAGCCCATTTTTAGTCCTTTAAAACCATGCTTCATTCTTAAAACATACTTTTCTTTCATAATTAAGGGCATTTCGTAATCGGTATCGTCATACCTAGACCTACATGCTATATGATATCAAATCACATCATATCCATAACCTTTTTAATTCAAAAGCATGTTGCTGACCACCTAAAAGATTTAAACATCACATTAGAGGGTTCTTGTTTCAAAACACATGAAAACTTATGCAAACTACTTTCTTTTCAATACTTTATCATACGATTGTCATCTCTTTCATCAATCACATTCAAATTCTTTATTAGGAAGCATGGGCATTTGTAATTCAAGGAAAAACCCTCTCATTCATTCCTAAAACAATGACATTCCATAAACATTAGCAAAATATTTAAACTCAAACCTTTAACCATCCATGTAAACGATCCACAAAATTATTAAGATAATGGGTTTCGTAACAAGAGAAGGAATTCCATAATCACACTTTCATATAACTTTTCATACTCATAACAACCATGAACATGAACACAATTCAAGTTTAGGAAAGAAACCCATGGTTTAAACAAGATTCATCATAAATTAGGGTTCCCAATGCATGCTCTCTAAACAATCTCAAATCTCATAATACATCCATACATATATACTTTAAAACTTGTAAGAACGTTAAAACTTATGCTCATGAAATTTAGGATAGTCCCACATACCTTAAGATTCTTGATTTGTGAAGAAAGGTTTAATCTTTTAAGGACTTGAATGATGAATTTATGAAAGGAACCCTCATCTTGATGTTTTCTCGAAGATTCTAGAACATGGAAGTTTGAATTCTTGGATTCTTGGGGAAAAGGGTTTGGATTTTTGTTCTTGGGAAACGAAGGATTTACATCTGGATTTGATGATGAAAAGTGGAAAAATAATGCCCTTTTGGTGTTTTAATTCGTCACTTGGGTGATTGGGGAAAGGGGAAATATCTAAAACGCCCTTTGGGCTTGTATTTATGGATGAAGGAAACCATTACTCCGCGTCACGGAGCTAGATGCATTAAATTTGTCCCGTGTTGCGGTGCTATAGTGGTAGCTTATTGGTTCTGACAAAAAATGATCATAACTTTTCATTTGGGTACCGGATTTAAGTGAAATTGGTATAGTCGGAAAGATAATTCAATTATTTATAATTTGGTGGGTCTTGAGGGACAAAATTCCATATATGTAAAAATTTATACACATTCAAAGTTGACCCTTGTAGAATAGAACACAAAAATATGACTGAATCAAAGGCTCTTAGCTCAACTTTGTTCTAAGTGATTCCTATGAACATTTTTAACCTCATAAGAATTTGACACACTAGAATAAAGATCATGACACATGTAATCAAATATAAATCATAGGATTGGAGTTTAGACATGTAGGAACAATGGTTTAATGTCTAGCCTGAAAATGTGCGGTGTTACAAATATCGATCTATTTGTACAAGAACTATACAATGGTGCAAAGGGATTCTTCCTCTTGGATAAGAGACAAGAACAAAATTTGACAAGGCTAATTTTTTTTTAGTTAGGTTAACCTCATGTATAGAAGTGGAATGAGCAATAAATAGGTTTTTGCTAATAGCTCATTCATTTTTTGATGGATAGTCTCTATCCTAGTGTTGTAATTTAAACCTTTGGTATGTGTATATGTGTATCCAATTTTATTTTTTGTTAATGACAACAATGTCTTAATAAAATGCTAAAATAGTGATTAATATGTTCATTTAGAAAGTGTGAAATAAACATAATGATACAGTACATATTACCATCAGGGATAGTAATTGAAATATTTGCGTTGCAGTTGAGAAGTTAGGGATGAGTGGGTCAATATCTTCGGGGGTATGCCTGACAACTGCACTTCTCCGCTTCGCTTGGCATTCCTAATACAATGCATCCAGATGTTTGGAAAGATGAATGCAAATTTATACAAACTAGAATAACATAGACAAACAAATAAACATAGACAACGAGCTGTCTTTACAATTCTAGCAAATGAAAAAAAGTTTAGACAACTACATACCTGACTCGTAGTAGTAGAATAGATCTTTCCGTCAAACTTCACAACAATTTTGTTAAGTTCCCGTACTCCTTCTTGTTGGGAAAGAGGCAAGACACAATCAAAGAGACCAACAGGGTAGCAACGGAAGAATACCCAAATATAAACTTTTCCTTTCAATTTGAACTAAGAGGAGACAAGCAAATCCAAGAAAACAATGATAATAGGCAGCAAATTAATCATCACACAAATACGATAAGGCAAGAATAACAAGACACCAAATTTGCGTGGAAAACCATTCAATGTGAAGAGTGAAAAACCACGGGACCAAACCTCCACTATAATATCCAAGAGTTACAATATTGTTCTCCAAAATGGCCACCAAACAAGTGCAGAACAACAAGCAACAATACATAAACCACAACACCAAACACTAGTGAAATAATGAAGCGAAAGGACCAAAATGCAGCAACTTTTCCAACTGTTCCGACTGAAGGCCACTAAATCCACCTCCGTCAGTTCCTAATCAAAGATTGAGATGAGAGAAAAAATCTTTACAAAAATCAGCTCAATCAGACAAGAAACGAAGCGGAAATCGCAATTTGAAATTGCCAGCTGTGACTGAAATTTCGGGTGCGAAAATCTGCACTATTTTTCTCTCTTTGGCTGCTAAAAACTCTTTTTTAATGGTGAATAAGACCTAAAAAAATCAATATATATGCCCCATAGTAATGGTCCTATGGGTAAAAGTGAGTTGGTCCAAATTGGGCTTCATTTATCCATATAGGAAGGGAAAAAGGCCCAATAACCCAACAATTCTCCCCCTCCCAACTATGTGGAGGAGACCGCCATCCCGGAGATCATGCAACAATCTTCAAACTCCCCTCTTGGAAAAGATTTAGTCATCATGTCGGAACCATTTTCATCCATATGAATCTTCTCAAGTTCGAACAACTTAGAATCTAATACATCCCGAATCCAATGGTATCTCACATCAATGTGTTTAGACCGACCATGAAATGTAGAATTCTTACCAAGATGCATGTCACTTTGACTGTCGCAATGAAACACATACCTCTCTTGACAACAACCAAGTTCCCCCAAGAATCTCTTCATCCAAAGCAATTCTTTACAAGCTTCAACGGCAGCAATAAGCTCAGCCTCTGTAGTAGATAGAGAAACACACTTTTGCAACCTAGATTGCCAAGACTCAGCTCCCCTACAAAAGTAACCAAATACCCTAAAGTAGACTTGTGAGTATCAACATCACCAGCCATGTCTGAATCTGTATAACAACAAAGAATAGGCTTCCCTGTACCAAACACAAAAACAGACAAAAAGTGCCACAAATATATCTCATAATCTACTTCACAACATTTCAATGTTCTCTTCCCGGATTAGAAAGAAAACGACTAACAACACCAACAAGATGAGCAATATTCGGTCTTGTACAAACCCTTGCATTCATCAAATTACTAAAAGCTGAAGCATAAGAAACTTTCTTCATATCTTCCTTCTCATCATCACTAGAAGGACATTGCTTCGTGCTCAATTTGAAGTGCATAGCTTAAGGTGTAGTGACAACCTTAGCCTTGTCTATGTCAAACCTTCTAAGTATTTTATTAATGTACTTTTCTTGTGATAACCACAACTTCTTGGCCTTTCTATCACGGACAATCTGCATGCCCAAAATCTTCCTTGCCGGTCCTAAGTTTTTCATAGAAAAAGACTTACTCAACTCTTGCTTCAACTTTTGAATCCTGCAAGCATTATGACCAACAATAAGCATGTCATCAACATAAAGCAACAGAGTAATAAAGTCACCATTAGAGAATTTTCGCACAAAAACACAATGGTCTGAAGTAGTCTTCTTGAAGCCCTGTTGACTCATACAGGAACCAAACTTCCTGTATCACTGCCTAGGAGATTGTTTCAAACCATACAAGCTCTTCTTCAATTTACAAACATAATTCTCTTTTCCTTTGACTTCAAAACTTTCAGGTTGCTCCATATAAATTTCTTCATCTAAGTCACCATGGAGAAAAGTAGTTTTAACATCCATTTGTTCAACCTCTAAATCTAGTCTTGCAGCTAAGCCTAGAACCACACGAATGGATGACATCTTCACAACTGGAGAGAATATCTCATCAAAATCAACTCTCTTTTTCTGGTTAAATCCTTTCAGAACCAATCTATCCTTGTACCGTGGAACTGGATTACCATCTTCATGTTTCACTCGAAAAACCAACATATTTTTCAAAGTTTTTCTATCTTTAGGAAGCTTAACCAATTCAACGGTATGATTATCATGCAAAGATTTAATCTCTTCTTCCATAACATCAAACCACTTTTCTTTTTATTCATTTTCCATGGCCTTATTAATACTCTCAAGTTCTTACCTGTCAGTCAAGAGTACATTCTTACTGGGAGAATAACGAGATGAAGGTATTGTCTCTCTAGTAGATCATTTGAGAGAACTCTCTGGAGTATCAATAACTGGTTGCTGATCAACCATATAAACTTGAACTAGAGCATCAACAACATCATGCTGGTCATTCTAAATATTATCATCATCTTCATTATAAACTTGATTTTGATCTTCATGAAGATTTTCTTCAGGAGCAATAGTCAAAGGAACTGGATCAACATCAACTAAGCTCTCACTACTATGAGAATCAACCTTCTCAGCTTTGTCAAAATATTCAATTGTTTGGTCTTCAAAGAACATAACATCACGACTTATAATAAGCTTCTTCTCAACTAGATCATAGAAACGATACCCAAATTCATCTTGACCATAACCAATGAAGATACACTACCTAGTTTTAACATCCAACGTTGACCTCTTATCTTTAGGAACATGCACAAATAATTTACAACCGAAGACTCTAAGATGATCATAAGAAACATTCTTACCAGGCCAAACTCTGTCAGGGACATCACCATCCAAAGCAACAGTAGGAGATAAATTGATACCATACACAACCGTATTAAGTGCTTCTACCCAAAAGGAATATGGAAGCTTAGCATCTGAAACCATACATCTAACCCTCTCAACTAGAGTTCTATTCTTCCTTTCTGCTAAACCATTCAACTGAGGAGTTTTTGGAGGAGTTTTTTTATGTCGAATACCCTGCTCTCTGCAATATCTATCAAAAGGACCAATATACTCAGCACCATTATCTGAGCGGATGTATTTCAATTTCATCCTTTTCTTCCTCTCAACCAAAGCCTAAAAATCCTTGAATACATCAAGTACTTGATCCTTGGACTTCAAAGGAAATACCCAGAGTTTGTGAGAATGATCATCAATAAAAGTCACAAAGTAAAGTGCACCACCATGAGACCTTACTTTAAGAGGACCACACAAATCATAATGTACCAACTCCATCAAATCAAGCTTTCTTGAAAGTGGATGACTCTGAAAAGAAACTCTTTTCTATTTACCGGCTAAGCAATGAACACACTTCTTCAACTTTGTTTGTTTTACTCCAAAAAGTAAATTTTTCTTTGCCAAACTATCAATCCCCTTCTCACTCATATGACTCAATCTTTTATGCCATAACTCTGATGAAGTATCATTCTCCATAAAGTTTATCAAGTCTCTAGAAGTAGAGACCTAAAATACATACAAGTTAGACAATTTGTCACCTCAACCCATAATCATCAAACCTCTAGTAAGATTCAACTGGCTAGCACAAAGGGTGTTAACATAACCCTCATCATTAGGGTTTTCTAAGGAAATCTGATTCAAGCAGACTTCTGGAGTATGCTTGACATTGTTGAGAACTAGTTTGGTATCATTCATACTTTCCAAACAAACAGTGCCAATGCCAAGTACTTTAACTTCATCATTATTGCCCATTTTCAACATCCCAAAATTACCTAGAGTATATGAAGAAAATAATTCCTTCTTTGGTGCAACATAAGAAGTAGCACCAGAATCCACAAACCAGCTAGACTCATCATAAATAAGATTAATGCCATTCTTACCACAAGCAACAAGAAGATCATCATTAACAACAACAACACGATTTTAATTATCGTCTTCTTTATTTTGTTGTCTCATATCTCTCTTATGCTTGTAGCAATATTTCATGATATGCCCTTTTTTGTTAAAATAGTCACATGTAAGATTTTTGAATTTGGACCTCGACTTGCTTCTAATTTTATGTCTATTATTTGGACCTTTGAACTTATTTCTCCCCCTTTCTTCAGTAACCAAAATATCAGAGTGTGAAGATGAAGAAGATGAGGACTGGGATCTTCTTCTCATCTCTTCATTAAATACACCACTCTTACCATATTCCATAGTTACAATACCACCCAGAGCAAAATTTCTCAAAGAAACTCAAAGAGTTTCCCATGAGTCAGGCAGAGTATATAGAAGCCAAAGTCCCTGTATTTCTTAATCAAAATTTACACCCATTCCAGACAACTGGTCAAGGACACCCTGAAAATCTTTAATATGAGCAAAAATATGACTGCCCTCTTTATACCTAATATTCATCAATTGCTTAAGCAGGAACAACTTGTTATTGCCAGTCTTCGACGCATAAAGTATCTTGATCTTGTCCCAGAAACTTATGGCATGTGTCTCATTCACAATATGATTTCTAAAATTATCTTCAACCCTTCTGATATAGCCACAAACCTGTAAGTGCTCAAATTCTCAATCCTCATCTGTCATGAATTGAGGTTTAGTAGATGCAAACACAGGTAAATACATTTTCTTGATAAAGAGAAGATCTTTCATCTTGCCTTTCCAAGTATGATAATTACTACCATTCAAACACACCATCTTGCTCATATTTTCCTCCATCATTCAATTCAACAATCAATAACAACCAATGCTCTGATACCACTTTGTTGGGAAAGAGGCAAGACACAATCAAAGAGCCCGACAGGATAGAAGTGGAAGAATACCTAAATATAAACTTTCCCTTTCAATTTGAACTAAGAGGAGACAAGAAAATACAAGAAAACAATGATAATAGGCAGTATATAAATCACCACACAAATACAATAAGACAAGAATAACAAGGCACCAAATTTACATGAAAAACCTTCAATGTGAAGAGTAAAAAACTATAGAACCAAAACCTCCACTATAATGACCAAGAGTTACAATATTTTTCTCCAAAATGGTGACCAAACAAGTGCCAAAAAACAAGAAACAATACATAAACCACAGCACCAAACACTAGAGAAATAAAGAAGTGAAAGCACCAAAATGCAACTACTATTAGGGAATGAAGAACAGAAGATATAGGCCACCAAATCTACCTCCGTCAGTTCCTAATCAAATATTTAGATTAGACAAAAAATCTGTCCAAAAACCAACTTAATCGAACAAGAAACGAAGCGAAAATCGCAATTTGAAGTTGCCAGCTGTGGCTAAAATTTGGGGTGCGAAAATCTGCACTTATTTTCTCTCTTTGGCTGCTAAAAACTCTTTTTTCAATGGTGAATAAGATCTAAAAAATATAAATATATATCCCCCCATAGTAATGTGTCTATGGGCAAAAATGGGCTTCATTTTCTTGCTCAGAGGCAGGAATTAGATCCCTCTTTAAAGTCTCCATTCCAAACAATCATATCAATGAAACATCAGTATAAAGTCTTGATAAGAGCATAATCTAGATAAATTTTTCTAAAATATATAAACAACAACATAATTGAGGAAGCGTGGGGCGGGTCGTTGAACTAAGCAGTGGGTTTAAACAAAAACAATGACAACAACATACCTAGTGTAGTCCCACAAAGTGCGGTCTAGGGAGGGTATAGTGTACGCAGACCTTACCCCTACCTTAGAGGTAGAGAGGTTGTTTCTGATAGTTCCTAATTTGACATTTCACAGCAGAAGATACCTCTTTTAAAGTCTCCACATTCTATACAACCATATCAACAAAAGGTCAATGTAAGGTCTGATAAGAGCACAATCTTGATAAATACTTCTCAAATATATATTACATATAATTTGACACTACACCGCCCCACTACAAGCAACGATCCTTTCATTTCGTCAAACTAAATAGCTTGAGCAACAACCTGTCATTCCTAAATCCCCAAAAATTCTGAAACAATAAAGTAGGTATTAAATTGACTTATCAATACTTCATAAAACTGATAAAACACACACACACACCAAAAAACTAATTAACTTCTAAATCCAAAATCTCTAATAAATATAAAACAAGAAGCAATATGAAAAATGAAAAAAAAGGATTACATCCTATTGAATCCGCCAATCACCGAAATCCATAGCTCTAGAAGCATCTCGAAGCTCCGGCACCATCACCACCTTCGAAATGCTCAATGAAAATATGCATGGAATAAAATTCTCAAAGGTCACAATATTACTTTTGTATTTATAGTGAAAGAATTCGGAGGAAAAAAATGTTAATATAATACTCCCTCGAATCCATATTAACTGAATTTGTGTGTTATTTTTCAATAATCATAATAACTTGATTGAGTTGCTGAAAATTTCTTCCACTTTTTCCCTTTATTTATAGTAGTTTCTAGTTGATGAGTTGAAGAGACTTAATTGTCAATATTTATGATTTTAATATGACTGCGGCAAAGTGGAACGTAGTGTCCAATTTATTTTCTGATATTTTTTTCTTAATAAGTGTGCATTGCCTCATAAATTATATTAATATGAATTAGAGGGAGTAATATCTTGGTGATGTCATTTGTGTTTGATTATAAAGTAACTTGTAAGTAGCTATTAAGATGAGAATGAGGTGAGGCAGAGCAGGTTTGACTAACTCTTTCTTTATCTTTATAACTTCTGCTTTTCAACACAAAAGGTGAACGATTTTTCTCTGTTTCATCAATGAATTTTGGGAAGGCAACGACTAATAAATATAAAATAAAAAACTTTGGATCTCTATTTCAATCATTGGAGATTGAGTTAGACACAATGCATCATCCAACTAGGATACCTTCTCACCAAGATATAGCCTTGATGGGAGGATGAAAAAGATCAGCATGCAATCAACTTGGTCTCATCATCCCCAGTCATGACTTTTTTGTTTCAAAAGGTTATCTTCCAAGTGCTTTAGTAAGGATGTCAGCAATCTGATCAAAGAAGAAGTGTTTGTTAAGTAGCCTTCAGGTTTTGAAAGTATGGAGTTCCCTAATCATGTGTTCAAATTAGATAAAACTCCATATAGTTTGAAGTAAGTCCCTAAATCTTGGTATAAAAGGTTGTCCAAATTTCTACTTGAAAATGGGTTCTAGAACAATTTGAACTCCATGTAAGAATCAAAGAAAATGAGAGTTCTAATTGCTTTCATTCTGGCCACTGGAGCAAATGTCTCATCATAATCTATCCCTTTTTTCTGGGTTGTAGCCTTGATTAAGAATCCTATACTTGTTCCTAATAGTATTCCCATGTTTATCTATTTTATTCTTGTAAACCCACCTTGTCCCTATGATGTTTATATCTGAGGCCTTGGGACTAGGTGTGCACGACCTGAGCCGAGGCCTTGGCCACGACAAGCTTCCTGAACCATGAAGTCCCGAGTGCCCATTTCTATCTGGAAATCATGCATACATTCGTACGATAAGTAAAAGTGGAAAAAATAAGTAAACGGAATCATGGTCATTTTTTGAGTTCAACTGAACAATACAGAATTTAATTCATAAACATTCGAAACAACATGATAACTAGTCTGCGAAATTTCTAGAAATACGAAAACCAACATTAGTCTAAACTGGGATAAGGCCCTCAGTCGGACCATGAGTCAAAATAAATTACAATATCTATAAATCTTTCCTTCCGAAATAAGGGATGCTCACCAACTACAACTTCTGATAAACAAGTCTATTGCTTAGTGAGACCCCGGGACTGTACCTCAGATCCTGAAATATAGGGGGTCAATACAATTGTATTGGTATATAGAGAAATCCAAAAACAAAATACATTTATATGCAATATAGGTGAGAGCTTTTCAAAAAGCGTATGTTATCTTAAAACAATTGAAAACACATTGGCATAATCTGAATCTTTCAAAACACATTGTGCAAATCACGACTCTACTCTTTATCTTACTTCTGACCTAGATGGTACACCCTACAAATCAACGATTCCATGGCTATATGGAATCTGCCCTTGACTCGGAGGCCAAGCTCCCAACCTAAGTTTGCCACAAAGGTTAGAGTCTGCTTATCTTATATGCCACAGGGCCATCACCAGGTAAAAATCTCCCTTTCTGGTAACATAAAACCGTGTCGGAAAATCACAATTTTGGGCAATGAGTCGTCTAACTTGTGCGTTCTTTGGGTAACCATCTAACTCTCTTAAGTGCAGTTTTAGATTCTTTAACCCATATCTTTTTGGAAAAGTTGTTTCTTCCTTAATTTCTTTGAGCACATCAAAATAGGGTATCGTCATACCCAGACTTGCAAGTCATGTAACAACATATCTACTATACTTATGTTATTTCAAAAGGTATTGACTGACCACCCAAACAATTCAATTATAAAATAAAAGTTCACCATTCAAAATATTCAAAAATCAACAATTTTCTTTGCAATTCTTTTATCTATGGTGGTCATCTTTTCTTTCAACTTAAAGCCATTCATATGGGAAATCATGACCGATTATAACACAAGTTGAACACCTTATCATTATCTCAAAAAAATGAAATAATTTGTACATAGTAGTTCATTAATAGTCTCAAGCTTTTCACAATTCGTAAAATCAATTCACAACTTGCAAAATCCGTGGAATCTATAGTAAAAGAGAAAATCGAACATACCATACTCTCATTAATTTCTCAATGTTAACATCACAAGATCACATGAAAATAATTCGAGTTTAAATCACTTAATCACAATCTCCACAAGTTCTTTATAAGAATATAAAATCCTTAATGTATAATCATCAACAATCTTGAAACCAAATTCGTGTGAATATATATATTCTTTAAAACTAATTTTAAATAGTAAAATCCATGCCTATGTGGTTTAGGATAGTCCCACATACCTTATATTACTTTGTTCAAAGAATAGGACTCAAATTTTGACTCGTATCTTGAAAATCTTGAACTTAAATATGGATTCTTGATCTTTTGGGAGGGAAGTTAGGGTTTTGTTCTTGATGGATTTGAGTGTATTTGGGCATATTATACCCCAAAGACGGTTTAATTTATTTTAACATGATTTTAGGCTATAGGGAAAAGATGAAACTGTCCCTTAATTTTTAAAAGTCACTGTAGAATCCCATTTTTAGAGCTCACTGTGATGTGGTAGAGTCCCACCACTATAGTCACCGCGATGCGGTGCAATCGCGGTGACCTTTAGTTTTCAAATTTCAAACACACCTCAAACCCCATTCGAAAAATAAAAAACTCCGCAGAGAAATCCCCTTTACACCTCTGATCATGAATTAACTCAAAAATCTACGTGTCAGGGTCAGAAAGGTAGATTTAGAAATCATTGAAGTTTAGTATCTTAAAATATGACTAAGTCATTTTAACACTTAGGAAAATTTCAAGTTGTTAGCTCTTTAAGCATGCTAATAAGTGTGGTATCAAGTCAAGAATTCTACGGGGTGTTACATTACCCCCTTGGGATTATTCATCTCCGAATGATGGCTCGAAACACAAACAAGCATGATATAAAGCACACTAAGGAAAGGATAAAGAGAGTAGTATATGATTTGTACCTTCTATATAGTCATCCACGGTCTCAAAGAGGTTTAGGTATATAGTACGCATGTCATCTTCTGAATCCCAAGTAGCTTTCTCAGCTTTTGGATTTTTCCACAAAACCTTAACCGAAGATATTTCCTTACTTCTTATCTTCCAAACATGGCGATCCAAAATGGAAATGGGTTATTCTTTATACGACAAGGAGTCCTTCACATTGATATCTTCTACAGGAAACATAAGAGAGTGGTCTCCAATATATTTTTTCATCATGGACACATAGAATACTGGATGTACGGAAGCCACACTCGCAGGAAAGTCTAATTCATAAGCAGACCTACCTATCCTTCTCACAATCTGATAGTGTCCTATATAATGAGGACTAAGCTTTACTTTCTTTCCAAATCTCATGACTCCCTTCATAGGGGAGACCTTTAGGAATACCCAATCATCAACCTTGAATTATAAGTCATTTCTTCTAACATTGGCATAAGACTTCTGGCATTTTTGAGCAGTATTAAGTCACTCTCTAATGATCTTCACCTTCTCCATCACCTAATAAACAAGGTTAGGCCCGAGTAATCAGGTTTTAGCTACTTCATACCATCCAATTAGTGACTTGTATCTCCTCTCATAAGGTGCTTTGAAAGAAGCCATCTGAATACTGGAATGAAAGTTATTGTTCTAGGCGAATCCTATCAAAGGTAAGTGATCTACCCAACTACCCTTGAACTCATTCATACAGTCTCTCAACATATCTTCTAAGGTCTGGATGGTGCGTTCAGCTTGCCCATTTGTTTGAGGGTGGAAAGTGGTACTTAGGTTCACTTGTGTGCCTAAACCCCTTTGAAAAGACCGCCAAAACTGTGAGGAAAATTGTGTACCTCAGTCGGATATAATAGACACTGAAGCTCTATACAAATTAACTATTTCCTAAATGTACAACTTAGCATAATCATCTCCTGAATAATAGGTTCGCACTGGAAAAAAATGAGCGGACTTGGTTATCCTGTCCACAATCACCCAAATGGAGTCATACTGGTTTTAGGATCTTGAAAGTCTCGTAATAAAGTCCATATTGATCATCTCCCACTTCTATATAGACAAATCTATCTCTTGGAATGTGCCACCTGGTCTCAAATGCTCTACCTTGACTTGTTGACAATTCAAACACTTAGACAAAAAGATAGCAACATCACACTTTATATTGTTCCACCAGTAAATAGCCTTAAGGTCATGATACATTTTTGTAGAGCCTAGGTGGACAACATACCTTGAAGTGTGAGCCTTATCGAGAATTTTTTGTTGCAACCTATCTACATGCAGCACACATAGCCTACCTTGATACCTCAAAATTTCATCACCACCAATTTTAGATGTCATCACCTTCTGTTGACTGACATTATTCTTAACCTGCAAAAAGATAGGTTATTTGGCCTGATTTTCCTTAACTTCAGCACCTAAGAAAGATTTAGCTATCTCATGAACAACCACTCCTCCGTCTTTAGAATCCAGGAGTCAAACACCCAAATTTACAAGCCGGTGAATATATTTCATTATCTCATTCGTTCATTTTTAAATATGAGAAAGGTTTCCCATTGACAACCTGCTAAGGGAGTCGACCACCATATTGTCCTTTCTCGGATGATAGTGCAGGCTCATATCATAGTCCATTAACAATTCTAACCACCGCCTCAGCATGAGATTAAGTTCTTTCTAAGAGAAATAATACTGCAAACTTTTTTGATCAGTGAAAATATCTACATATACCCAATAAAGATAATGCTACCAGATCTTAAGTGCAAACAGCACAATCGCTTAGTATAAGTCATGGGTGGGATAATTCTTTTCGTGCACCTTTAACTACCTAGATGCATAAGCCACTACCTTATGATGATGCATAAGCACACACCCAAGTCCCACCTGGGATACATCACAGTACACAACAAAACCTTCTGTACCCTCGAGAAGGGTCAAAACTGGTGCGGTAGTGAACTTATCTTTCAGCTTCTCAAAACTATTTTCACAAGAGTTAGACCACAAGAATTTCACCTTTTTCTGAGTTAGTCTAGTAAGTAGTGATAACGCTCAACTTACACCTCAAATTAGTGTAAGGCGGTCATCGTCAATATATTTACCCAACTTTGGAGTCAGGGTCGAATCCACAGGGAACAATGTGAGTGGTAATTAAGCTAATTTGAAGTTATAGCTACAAGTTCAATTCAAAAAAATGGTACGAAAAATATAAAATTAAGATGGGGGTTTTGAAAGTATCAAGTAATGTTGTCACTTCAATATTAATGTTTGTAATCAATATAAATGGGAAACTAGAGCTATGTTCACCAAGGGTTTCGAGAATTGACAGATACTAGGTAATGCCAGAGAGTCTCGGAATGATTAGAACAACAGAATATCCCTGACGATTGTACCATCTGACTTATCTCTCGACCTCAGCAGATAATTTATTATCTAATTCTCTCAAACTTAGATAACTTGGATGTTATCTCAGGTAGATTAATCCAGTTACGGCATTAATCATTAACCAGAAGGTTGGTAGCTTCCGAGTCCCTATTGATAATTCACGTCCTCTAGTCTATTTCTCCGTTAGAAGAAAATAAAAACTAAGGCATAAACTAATGTTTGCAACCATTAGATTTCAATTAAAACCACAAAATTTCAAGATGTTCTACTACTCCTTGAATCCGTTAAACACCTAGCATCATATCAAACCCTAATCTTTGGATCCCATAACCCCGGCTAATGGAATTAGCCGCTCATAATTTGATGAAATAAATCACAAGTTGAATTCATGATAATAAGGATAACTTACGATTAGGTGGAAAACAACAAGTAGTTTCTTCGATTGAATCACAAGGTAGAAACCCAAAAATAGTTGATAAAAACAAGAAGAATAATTCATGTAAGAGAGCAATGTTACGTGCCTCTCTTCCCTAGGTAAATTGTCTGATAGATGAATAATGAAAACTTCCTTCTTTAAAAACCCTAAAAACTGTTATTTATACTAAAGCCTAATTAAGGAAATAGAATAACAAAATCATAGTTGGACTCGGATTTAGGTGACGCCATATTGGTGTTGGTCGTCAGGCTTCTGACGGCGTCTCAGATATGTCGTCAGAATTCATGCCATCTTGACCTGTTCTGCCTTACTATGATGATGTCCTCTGACGGCTTACCACACTTGTGATGACGTATAGCAAAGGTCGTCACACCTTCAGCTTATTTCACCATGTTCTGCCTCACTCTGACGGCATATTCTGACGGCTTACCACACTTGTGGTGAAATATTGAGAATGTCGTCACTCTCATCCAGCAATTCTTCTCCACTGTTCTTCCTGACGCCTTTTTTTAGTAGCTTACCACATCTCTGACGGCTTGCGAGAAATGCCATTAGACTCATATCAACTCACTTGTACCAGATTTTACTCTTTTGCTCCATTGTTATTTATTTCCATGCATCTTGAATTTCCTACAAAATCTTAAGAATTAACATAAAAAACACCAATAATTACTTAAGAACTTACAATTATTTCAAGTTAAAAAGTTTTAAATGTGATACAAAAATCTAGCACATCAAGTAGAGCAGCTATGGAGGAAAAATATTCTACAAACCTTTTGTAATACCCTGCCAAACCCAAGAAGCTCGGGATATCGATTGGAGTCGTAGGTCTGGGCCCTTTTATCACTACCTCAACCTTTTGAGGATCAACCTTAATTCCCTCGCTAGAAATAATATACCCTAAGAAAGCAATAGCACTAAGCCAAAATTCACACTTGGAAAATTTTACATACAACTTATGGTCTTTGAGGGTTTGCAGGATAATTCGACGGTGATAGGCATGTTTCTCCTTCTTTTTAGAGTAAACAAAAAAATAGTTTATAAGGATTATGACAAATAGATCTAGAAACTAGAGAAACACCCTATTCATTAGGTCCATAAAAGTTGTAGGGGCATTAGTCAGTCCGAAAGATATGACTAAGAATCCATAATAACCATATCGAGTTAGGAAAGCTGCCTTGGGGATGTCAGCCTCCCTAACCTTCAACTGGTGATATTGTAATACCCCGTATTTCCTTAGCTTAAGATTAACTATCATTTCATGAGTTATCCAATATAAAAATTTTGAAATGCTCATTATTTTTTAGTTTAGAGCCTACCATTGCGTAGGAAATTGAATCAGCTTTCCAAAGATATAAAATTTGCCTAAATTTGATAATTGGGTAAGAAGTTATGGTTATTTTAAGTTTTAGTCATTAAACACCATAATTAATGCCAGTAACACATCGCGGAGTAAGCTAAAATGGCAATTGTCAGTTTCTAGTGAGCAACCACGATACTGACACATCGCGCCAAAGCTCATTTTCACATTTGTTAATTTCCAATTAGCCAACATGATTATACCATGTCGTGATGAGCTACCAGGTCCTATCCAGTATTGCAATATGATTCCACCACGTCGCACCACTAGCGATATTCCCAGTTGTCATTTACCAGTATCTTAGGGCGATAGTGGCGCATCGCACCAGGGCTCGAAATTGGGGTTTTTAGTATGAATTTTTAAGTCCTTCTCAGGGGTAAATAGGTATTTTTCCACGGCCCTAATAAGTCTAAACATGAAATTTACCCCTAAGTAACACATTATCTCATCATTAATTCACTTTATTCAAAGATTAAGTCGTTCTCTCTCAAAAAATGGCTAAACCCTAGCTTCAAGAAACAAGAGCAAAAATCAAGTGTCTCCCCAAGAACCTTCAAGAATTAACAATCCAAGGTATGTTAGGTGTTCATCTATGGGTTCCTTTCACCCATAGAGTCCACGAAACCATTTTAAAAATACAAGATTGATAAATTATGAACTTCCATGCTTGAATTGAATTAAATTCATGTTCATGTTATTTTTGGGCTTTAGTACATGATTAAATTACATGCTTTTATGAAATTAATCATTTTATGTGTTGAATTACATGATCTTTATGATAAACCCTTCAATTTGCAAGTTGATTGATGTAGCCATTATGACTATATATTTTGATTATTGTATAACCTAAGCATGCTCCCTATGTGTTTGATAAAATATCTATGTGAATGAAATAGTGCCATTAAAACATGATAGCATGTATTCCCCATTCATGTATAAGTATATGCATTACAAGTGTTTGATTAAATGCCTATATGAGTGAACTATGAACAAGTATACATTGTTATGATTTTCAAGAGTATATTATGCTTTATTTTTCATGCTATCGAGTCCTGGGGGTATTTAATACCCAACAATTTAGTTGTGTACCTAGAGCCAGTGTTAGTTAAAAAATCTCAGTCATGTCATGATCAGTAGTACTCTCAGTCAATTACAAAACTCAGTAGAACTCAGTCAGTTACCAAACTCAGGAAAACTCAGTAAGCTCAGTATCAGTCCAGTCCAGTTCAGTATACTCAGTTCAGTGTCTTTCAGTGAAGAGTAGGATTCAGCACCGAGTGAACTTAAGGATGGGGGCTCATCGCCAGTAGAGGCTGTGATCCTTAGAAAAAATCCTTACATTCCAAAACTACGTAGCCAGAGTAGGTTGAGACATCAAACCTGCCAGTTGAGGGTAGATAAGGTGTTTTAACCTGCCAGATGAGGGTTCTACCATTCTCATTAGAGTTTCTACCAGATGAGGGTAACTCTTCAGTATCTTTACCAATGGCATGGTACTGACACCTTTCCAACTGGGGTCACAGGTTAGACCCCAACTCAGTTATCTTATCTTATTTGGGGCATATCAGTTAGATGATTACCTCTCACAATCTCAGTTTCAGTCTTCAGAATAAAACTCAGTTCAGTTTAGGAGAATCAGGAATGTCAGATACAGTCAACCAGTATCAGTAAATTAGTTATCAGTAACTTCAGATATCAGTTACTCAGTATCAAAATTCAGGACTTAGCTTCAGACAAGCTTAGTCATATTATTTATTTATAAGCACATTAGTGCATACTCAGTATTTACAGCAGTATCAGTTATCAATGTACTCTTTTGTTCAGTTACTCTATATTATGTAGTTTGTTATTGTTCATGCATATGAACCCTTGCATTCAGCCTTACCTTATCTACCATACCAGTGCATGCCACGTACTGACGCATACTCTTTCTTTGCGCTATGATATCTCGTATCATAGGTTTGGACGCTCAGGTTCCCGACCGTGCATAGATAGAATCAGATTCAGCTAGCAGCAGTAGATTAGCAGTGAATCCTCATCATTCGAGGATATTCCTTTATTTCATTATTTTAGTAGACTCATTATTTTAGTAAATGGAGTTAGTTAGGGTATTATCCCATCAACTCCATTTTTAGACAGTTTCAGTTAGAGACTTTTCAGAGTAGTTTTCAGACAGTGTTCAGTTTTATAGATTTTTATTTTAGTTGATACACTTTAGTAGTATTTACAGATTTTGAACCTTGAGGCATTTCAGCCTTCTTTTTGCATTTATTACAGTATCATATTTCAGTGCTCACAGCAGATATTAGTCATGGGTTAGCTTGTGGTCCTTCAGGGTCATAAGCATTGTGTAGCATCCGGGGTACATACTCGAGGTGTTACAAACTTGGTATTAGAGACTAAGGTTCAACAGTTTCCTAGGAAGTCTGAAAGACACATCAAGTAGATTCTTGTGCATGGGTGTGTAGCTCGCCACACTTATGGACAAGAGGCTATGAGATGTTTTAGGAAAGAGTTTCCCTTCTTTCAGTATTTATGTTGTGCGAGTGAGCATGAGCACAAGTTAAACTCTCAGTCTAATCTATTTTCTCCTTTTTGTTTATAGAATATGCCTCCCAAGAAACTAATGAAAGGAGACCCGAAAATCAGTCAAGACCTCAGCCCGTTTAGCTAGATCTCCTGGACGAGCATATCTCCCATGCAGAATTCACAGCTGCATTCACTACTCTAGCAAACTCTGTAGTATCTCAGATTAAATGACCAGTTGTTGTTTCAGCCAATCCAGTGGCCAATACTGCTGCATCCAGGATTATGAACTTCACCTGAATGAATCCTCTCCTATTCTCAGGATCTAAGCCAAAAGAGGATCCATAAGAGTTCCTCGATCAGGTCTAGAAAGTCACAAATATTATGGGAGTAACTTCCAGTGAGAGTGTTAAGTTAGCTGCCTATCAGCTACACGATGTAGCTTATAAATGGTTTAAGTAGTAGAAGGTAGACAGGGGAGCAGATGCAGAGCCCTTAGGGTGGGAAGAGTTTGCTACTACCTTCCTAGATAGATTCTTTCCCTTAAAGCTGAGAGAAGATAAGGTGTTAGAGTTCATCAATCTCAGGTAGGGAAGTATGAGTGTTAAAGAGTATTCCCTTAAGTTTACTCAGTTAGTCAGGTATTCTCCCCATGGAGTAGCAAAAAATAGGTCCATAATGATCAAGTTCATATCTGGGATGTCGGATAGTATGGTTAAAGAGTGCAAAACTGTGATATTGATTAAAGAGATAGACATATCCAGGCTCATGTTCTATGCTCAGCAGATAGAAAATGGTTAAGATCAGAGAGAGAGAGAGAGAGGTAGAATAAGATAGTTAGAAAAGGTAGCTTTAATTTCAATCAGCCTAAGTCACAAGGCAATAACCATTCCCAGTTTCATCCAAAATCTTTAGTTGCTACTCCGTCCTCAGCCTGTGCTCCAGTACCTAAGTTCAAAAATGATAACAATGATAGGGCGCCAGGCTCTAAATGTATGGGTAGTGTCAACAGTGCTCGAACAAATCCTCTTTGTCAGACATGTGGAAAAAAAACACAAGGCTGTCTGCAGAGATGAGAGTGATATTTGTTTTTGGTGTGGCAAGCCAGTCCACTGAGTTAGAGATTGTGCTCAGTCAGGTTCTCAGGGTCAACATACTCATTCTTCAGCTCAGTCAGGTTAGCCAAATCAGCAGGGTGCAGCTTCCAGTGCCACTAATGGGCAACTCAAAAATAATCTTTATGCACTTTAGTCCAGACAAGATTAGGAAAATTCTCCTGATGTGGTCACTAGTACATTACATATCTTCCATTTAAATGTTTATCCCTTGATAGATCTAGGAGCTTCTTTATCTTTCGTAACTCCTTATATAGTCGTTAACTTCAGAGTCAATCTAGAAATTCTAGCAGAGCCTTTCTCAATTTCTACCCTTGTGGGTAAATCTATCATAGCCCGACGGGTATACAGAAACTGTCTGGTT
Organism: Capsicum pubescens; assembly: GCA_030864215.1. Classification (NCBI taxonomy): domain Eukaryota; kingdom Viridiplantae; phylum Streptophyta; class Magnoliopsida; order Solanales; family Solanaceae; genus Capsicum; species Capsicum pubescens. Next base: position 260,965,777 of record CM061543.1, read on the forward strand.
ATGATATCTTAGAAATTTACTACAGCAGACCTTGTATATCTAGAGATGGCAGATTTGATGTCATTCTCGACATAGATTGGATCCACTCATATTATGCCTCAGTTGATTGTAGAAGCAAAAAAAATCATTTTTAGTTTCTAAATGAACCAATCCATGAATGGAGGGTTAGTACCACAACGCTTAAGGGTCTGTTGATTTCATACCTTAGAGCGAGAAAAATGATATCCAAGGGATGTGTCTACCATTTTGTGCGATTCAAGTACTCTAACTGAGAAACTCCAACTCTTGAGTCAATTCCAGTAGTAAATGAATTCTCAAATGTGTTTCCCAAAGATCTTCCTGGAGTTCCTCCCGTTAGGGAAATTGACTTCAGAATAAACCTTTTACCAGATACTCAGTCTATATCTATTCTTCCATACAGAATTACTCCAGCAAAACTCAGAGAGTTAAAGGAACAGTTAAAGGATCTCCTAGATAAGGGATTCATCAGGCCCAGTGTTTTCCGTGGGGCCCACCAGTTTTATTCATGCGTAAGAAAGACAGTTCTCTCAGAATCTGTATATACTACCATAAGTTGAACAAAGTCACATTCAAGAACAGATATCTACTTCCCAGAATCGATGACTTGTTTGACCAACTTCAGGGTGCTAGTTACTTTTCTAAGATAGACCTCAGATCAGGCTATCATCAGTTCAGAGTCAGAGAATATGAAATTCCGAAAACAACTTTCAGAACTCAGTATGGTCACTTTGAGTTTCTAGTCATGTCCTTTGGTCTTACTAATTCCCAGCAGCTTTCATGGACTTAATGAACCGCTTTTTCAAGCAGTACTTGGACATGTTCATTATAGTCTTCATCAATAACATTCTTGTCTATTCCTTTAGTGAGAATGATCACGCAACCCACCTCAGAATAGTACTTCAAACTGTTAGAACTCATCAGTTGTTCACCAAATTCAGTAAGTGCAAATTTTTGCTAAGGTCAGTAGCATACCTTGGTCATATTATTTCTGATGATGGCATTAGAGTTGATCCTCAAAAGACTGAAGTGGTGAGAAACTGGATTAGACCCAGCTCTTCATCAAATATCAGGAGTTTCTTAGGTTTAGCTGGCTATTACCGTTGGTTTGTTGAAGGATTTTTATCTTTTGCATCCCCTATATCTAGATTGACTCAGAAGAAAGTCCAGTTTCAGTGGTCAGATTCCTGCGAGAAGAGTTTTCAGGAGCTGAAGACTCGACATACCTCAAACCTAATTTTGACTCTACTAAATAGTTCAGATGGGTTTGTTGTGTATTGTGATGCATCCAGAGTAGGTTTGGATTGTGTCCTCATGTAGAGAGGTAAGGTCATAGCCTATGCCTCCAAATATCTTAAACCCTATGAGAAGAATTATCTGACTCATGATCTTGGGTTAGTAGCTATAGTGTTTTCCTTAAAGATTTTGAGGCATTACTTGTATAGGGTGCATATTGATGTGTTCATAGATCACAAAAGCCTTCAGTATGTATTCGCTTAGAAAGATTTGAATTTGCGTCAACGAAGGTGGTTAGAATTATTGAAAGATTATGACATGAGTATTCTTTATGATTCAGACAAAGCCAATGTAGTGGTTGATGCTCTTAGTAGACTGTCTATGGGTAGTGTTTCTCATGTAAGAAGAAGTTAGTTCAGGAAGTTTATCATCTTGCCCGACTCGGTGTCCACTTATTCGATTTAACAGAAGGTACTGTATGGGTTCAGAACAGTTCTGAATCCTCTCCAATTTCTGAGATGAAGGAAAAGCTAAATAGAGATCCCAGTCTTGTTAAGTTGAACTAGTCAGTCAAAGATCATAAAGTAGAGGTTTTCTCCTAAGGGAAAGATGGTGTGTTGCGTTCCCAGGTGTAGATGACTTGAGGCAACAAATTCTTGCATAAGCGCATGGTGTGCGGTACTTGATTCATCCAGGGGCCGCTAAGATGTACCATGATTTGTAGGAGATCTATTTGTAGAGTGGGATTAAGAGGGATATTGCAGAATTTGTAGCTACATGCTCTACATGTCAGCAAGTTAAGATTGAGCACCAGAAGCCTAATGGGTCCATGTAGGAGTTCAGTATTCCTACATGGAAATGGGAAAAGTGAACATAGACTTTGTGATGAGTTTGCCTTGTACTCGTCGTCATCATGATTTCATTTGGGTTATCGTAGACAGGATGACCAAATCATCTCATTTCTTGCCATTTAATACTTCCTATTTAGCTGAGGACTATACCAAACTCTATATTAGAGAGTTAGTTAGGCTACATAGAGTTCTAGTATCCATTATCTAAGATAGAGGTACCCAATTTACCTCTAATTTCTGGAAAGCATTCCAAAAGGGTCTTGGTACCCAAGTTTATGTTAGTACAACCTTCTACCCTCAGACAGATGGTCAAGCATAAAGGACCATTCAGACTCTAGAAGATATGCTAAGAGCATGCGTTGTTGATTTTAAGGGTAGTTGGGATAACCACTTTCCTTTGATCGAGTTCGCATACAATAAAAACTATCATTCCAGCATTTAGATGTCTCCATTTGAAGATCTTTATAGTAGGAGATGCAGATCTATGATTGGTTAGTTTGAGGTAGGTGAGGCCATAGTAGTAGGGCCCGACCTAGTGTTCGATACCTTAGAGAAGGTTCAGTTATTTAGAGAAAGACTTAGGGTATCCCAGAGACGACAAAAATCATATACAGATGCGAGGAGAAAGGATCTCGAGTTTAAGGTCAGTGATTTTGTGTTCCTAAAAATCTCTCCCATGAAAGGAGTAAAAAGGTTTGGCAAGAAGGGAAAGCTCAGTCCCGAATATGGCAGTCCTTATAGAATTCTCAACCATTTTTGAAAGGTAGATTATGAGTTTGAGTTGACTTCAGATCTAGCCTCAGTTCATCCAGTATTCCATGTCTCCTTGCTAAAGAAATACAGTGGTGACCAAGCAGTCATAGTTCCTTTAGCGGATGTAAATATTTAGAATGATCTCTCTTTTGAAGAGGTTCTAGTCCAGATCCTCGATCATCAGATTCGAAGACTGAGGAACAAAGAAGTTCCCTTAGTCAAAGTCCTTTGGCGGAATCAGTCCGTAGAGGGAGCTACTTGGGAAGCAGAAGCAAATATGCATACCAAGTATCCTCACCTCTTCTCCACAACCTCAGATCTAGCTTAAGGTAACAATATTCTTTAGCTTTACTCAGTTCTATGTCCAACTATAATTATAACTTGGTATCCATTACCGTTGCATATTTTGTCATGCATTCATGAACCAGTTCAGTCATGTACTCATGCATTAGATATGCATGTTCAATATGAAAACCCATCTTATCATTAGCTTCAGTCATGTATTTAAGTATCAGATATGTATGTTCAGCATATAAACTCAGTCTATTAGTATCTCAGCTTAATCAGTATCATTCGGGGATGAATGTTTCCAAGGGGGAGATATTGTAATACCCAATATTTCCTTAGCTTAAGATTAACTCTCAGTTCATGAGTTATCCATTATAAAAATTTTGAAATGCTCATTATTTTTTAGTTTTGAGCCTGCTATTGCGTAGGAAATTGAATCATCTTTCCAACGATATAAAATTTGCCTAAATACGATAATCGGGTAAGAAGTTATGGCTATTTTAAGTTTCAGTCATTAAACACCGTAATTCAGGCCAGTAGCGCATCGCGGAGTAAGCAAAAATGGCAATTGTCAATTTCCAGAGAGGTACTGTGATACCAGCGCATCGCGCCAAATCTCATTTTCCCATTTGTCAATTTCCAGTGAACCAAGGCAGTTGTACTGCGTCACACCGAGCTTCCAGGTCCCATCCAGTATTGCAACGTGATTCCACCGCATCACACCACCAACCACATTCCCAGTTGTAATTTTCCAGTGGCCTGGCACGAGACTGGCGTGTCGCACCAGTGCCCAAAATTGGGTTTTTCAGTATGAATTTTTAAGTTGTTCTCAGGGGAAAATGGGTATTTTCCCACGGCCCTAATCAGTCTAAACACGAAATTTACCCCTAAATAACCCATTATCTCATTATTTATTCACTTTATTCAAAGATTAAGTCATTCTGTCTCAAAAAAGGGCTAAACCCTAGCTTCAAGAAACAAGAGCAAAAATCAAGAGTCTCTCCAAGAACCTTCAAGAATTAACAATCCAAGGTATGTTAGGTGTTCACCTATGGGTTCCTTTCACCCATAGAGTAAACGAATCCATTTTTAAAATACAAGATTGTTGAATTATAAAATTCCATGCTTGAATTGAATTCATGTTCATGTTATTGTTGGGTTTTAGTCCATGATTAAATTACATGCTTTCATGAAATTAATCACTATATGTGTTGAATTACATGATCTTCATGATAAACCCTTCAATTTGCAAGTTGATTGATGTAGCCATGTTGACTATATGTTTTTATAATTGTATAACCTAAGCATGCTCCCCATGTGTTTGATAAAATGCCTATGTGAATGAAATAGTGCCATTATAACCTGATAGCATATATTCCCCGTTCATGTATAAGTAGATACATTACAAGTGTTTGATTAAATGCTTCTATGAGTGAACTAGGGACAAGTATACATTGTTATGATTTTCAAGAGTATATTATGCTTTATTTTTTATGCTATCGAGCCCTGGGGGTATTTAATACCCGACAATTTAGTTGTGTACCTAGAGCCAGTGTCAGTTACAGAATCTCATTCATGTCACGATTAGTAGTACTCTCAGTTAGTTATAGAACTCAGTAGACCTCAATTAGTTACCGAACTTAGGAAAACTCAGTCAGCTCAGTATCAGTCTAGTCCAGTTCAATATGCTCAGTTCAGTGTCTTTCGGTTGGGAGTAGGATTCAGCACCGAATGAACCCAAGGATGGGGGCTCACCTACTAGTATAGGGTATGATCCTTAGAAGCAATCCTTGCATTCCAGAACTACGCATCCAGCGTTGGTTAGACATCAAACCTACCAGTTGAGGGTTGATGAGGTATTTTAACCTACCAGATGAGGGTAACTCTTCAGTTTCTTTACCCATGGCATGGTACTAACACCCTTCCAACTAGGGTCACAGGTTGGACCCCAACTTAGTTATCTTATCTTATTTGGGGCATGTCGGTTAGATGATTATCTCCTATAGTCTCAGTTTTAGCCTTCAAAATTGAACTCAGTTTAGTTCTACAGAATTAGGACTGTCAGATACAGTTTACCAATATCAATAAATTAGTTATCAGTAACTTCAGATATCAGTTACTTTGTATTAGAATTCAGGACTTAGCTTCAGACAAGCTTTGTCATAGTATTTATTTATATGCTTATTAGTGCATACTCAGTATTTACAGCAGTATTAGTTATTCATGTACTCTCATGTTCAGTTACTCTATATCATACAGTTTGTTATTGTTCATGCATATAAACCCTGCATTCAACCTTACCTCATCTAGCATACCAGTACAATACACGTACTAATGCATACTTTTTCTTTGCACTATGATGTCTCATATCATAGGTTTGGACGCTCAGGTTCCCGATCGTGCATAGATTTCTAGAAAGTCTGAAAGTTGCATCTAGTAGAGTCTTGTGCATGAGTGTGTAGCGCGCCACACTTATGGACAGGAGGTATAAGATGTTTTAGGAAACAATTTCCCTTATTTTAGTATTCATATTGTATGAGTGAGCATAAGCTCAAGTTAAACTCTCAGTCTAATCTATTTCCTCCTTTTCGTTTACAGAACATGCCTCCTAAAAAGACTAACGAAAGGAGAACTAAAAATCAGTCAGCACCTCAGCCCGTTTAGGTAGATCCTCTGGACGATCATGTCTCCCATGAAAAATTCAGAGCTATATTCACTACTCTAGACAACTCTGTACCAGCTCAAAATGAATGGCCAACTGCTGTTCCATCCAATCCAGTGGCCAATACTGCTGCAGCCAGGATTAGGGACTTCACTCGAATGAATCCTTCACTATTCTCAAGATCTAAGCCAGAAGAGGATCCACAAGAGTTCCTCAATCTGGTCCAGAAAGTCACAGATATTATGGGAGTAACTTACAGTTAGAGAGATGAGTTAGCTACGTATCAGCTACAAGATATAGCTCATACGTGGTTTAAGCAGTGGAAGGTAGATTGGGGCGCAGATACAGAGCCCTTAGACTGGAAAGAGTTTGCTACTGCTTTTCTAGATAGATTATTTCCCTTAGAGCTGAGAGAAGCCAATGTGTTAGAGTTCATCAATCTCAAGCACAGCAGTATGAGTGTGGAAGAGTATTCCCTTAAGTTTACTCAGTTAGCCAGGTATGCTCCCAATGTAGTAGCAGAAATTATGTCCACAATGAGCAAGTTTGTATCTAAGGTGTCAGATAGTATGGTTAAAGAGTGCAGAACTGCAATCTTGATTAAGGAGATGAACATATCCAGGCTCATGGTCCATACTCATTAGATAGAAGAGGCTAAGATCAGAGATAGAGAGAGGTAGAATAAGAGAGCTAGAATAGGTGGCTTTAATTTCAATCAGCCTAAGTCAGAGGACGGTAACCATTCCCAGTTTTGTCTAAAATCTTCAGTTCCAGCTCCGTCCTTAACCAGTGCTCCAATACCTGAGTTTAGAAATGGTAACAACTAAGCATTCTAAACTGACCTCTGAGGAAGCTTGGTACAATTAACACTGGTTCATGGAGCTCGAGGTGGACTAGTCTGGACAGGAAAAACTCCTGGAGTAGCAACAAACTCTGGGGTACGAGTTCTATTTCGGCTCTACATCCCATGAGTGGGGTGAACATTATTATCTTGGGTATTCTATTTGTTGGATCTATGGGGAGGCATGATCAAGTTCTAAAATAAAGGAAATCCTTGATTTGTAGAAATACAGACTTTATGTAACGAACTAAATCATGAAGAAAGAGAGACATTCCTAAAAACCTAGTAGCCTTCTACTTATAAGTGTGGTGCACTACATACTCATAAACAAGACTCTACCCGATGTGATTTTCCAGACACCCTGGGATCGTTAGCCATGATCTGATACAAAGTTTGTCATAACCCGAGCCGAGGCCGTTCTGCGACGAGCATCCCAAACCATAAAGAGTCGAGCACCCATTTTTATCTGGAAATCATGCACACATTTATACTATAAGTAAAATTGAAAAAATAGATAAATGGATTCATAGTCACTTTTTGAGTTCAACTGAACAATACGGAATTTAATTCATAAATATTCGAAACCACATAAGAATTAGTCTGCAAAATCTCTAGCAATGCGAAAACCAACATCAGTCTAAACTTGGGACAAGGCCCCCAGTCGGACCATGAGTCAAAATAAAATAGCAATATCCATAAATCAGGCCTTCCAAAATAAGGGAGACTCACCAACTACAACTTCTGACAAACAAGTCTACTGCTTAGTGGGACCTTGGGACAGTGACTCAGATACTGAAATATAAGGGGTCAATACAATTGTACTAGTACAAAGAACAATCCAGAAACAAAATACATTTATATGCAATATAGGTGAGAGCGTTTCAAAAAGTGCATGTTATCTTAAAACTGTTGAAAACACATGGGCATAATCTGAGTCTTTCAAAACACATTCTGCAAATCACGACTCTACGCTTTATCTTATTTCTAAGCTAGATGGCACACCCTAAAAATCTATGATTCCACAGGCTATGTGGAATCCTTCATTGACTCGGCAGCCAAGCCCCCAACCCAAGTTTGTCGCATGGGTTGGGGTATCTGCTTATCTACTATGCCACAGGGTTATCACTAGCAAAAAATATCCCTTTAGGGTAACATAAAACTGTGTCGGCAAATCACGGTTTTGGTCAATGAGTCGTATGACTTGTGCCTTCTTCAGGTAACCATCTAACTCTCTTAAGCCCAGTTTTAAATTCTTTAAACCATATCTTCTTTGGAAAAGTTATTTCTTCCTTATTATCTTTGAGCACAACAAAATAAGGTATCGTCATACCCAGACTTGTAAGTCATGTAACAACATCTATAATGCCCTTATCTTATTTAAAAAAGTATTGATTGACCACTCAAAGAATTCAACTATCAAACGAAAATTCACCTTTCAAAACATTTGAAAATCAATAATTTTCTCTGCAATTATTTTATCTATGGTGGTCATCTTTTATTTCAACTTAAATCCATTCTTATGGGAAATCATGATCATTTATAACACAAGTTGAACACCTTCTAATTATCTCAAAAAAATGAAATAATTTGTACATAGTAGTTTATCAACAGTCTTAAGCTTTTCACAGTTCATAAAATCAATTGACAACTTGCAAAATCCATGGAATTTGTAGTAAAAGAGAAAATCGAACGTACCATGCTCTAATTAATTTCTCAATGATAACATCACAAAATCACACAAAAATAATTCAAGTTTAAAGCACTACATCTCAATCTCCATAATTTTTTTATAACAATATTAAATCCTCAACGCATAATCATCAACAATCTTGAAACCAAATTCGTGTGAATATATTTATATATATACTTTAAAACTAATTTAAAAATAGTAAAATCCATGCCCATAAGGTTTAGGATAGTCCCACGTAGCTTATATTACTTAGTTCAAAGAATAGGACTCGAATCTTGACTCGTCTCTTGGAAATCTTGAACTTAAAGATGGATTCTTGATCTTTTGGGATGGAAGTTAGGGTTTTGTTCTTGATGGATTTGAATGAATTTGGGCATATTATGCCCTAAAGATGTTTTAATTTACTGTTAACATGACTTGGGACTGTAGGTAAAAGACGAGATTGCCCATCGATTTTTAGAAGTCACTGTAGAATCCCATTTTTAGAGCTCATCAGAATGCGGTGGAGGTCCCATCGATATAGTCACCGTAACGCGGTGCAATCACGGTGACCTTGTATTTTCAAATTCCAAACACACCTCAAACCCCATCTGAAAAATCCAAAACTTACTCGAGACATCCCTTTACACTCCTGAACATAAACCAGATTAAAAATCTATGTCTTGGGGTCAGAAAGGTCAATTTTGGAGTCATTGTAGTTTAGGATCTTAAAATATGACCGAGTCCTTTAGCACTTGGGAAACTTTCATTTTGTTAGCTTTTTAAGCATACTACTAAGTCTGGTATTAAGTCGAGAATGCTACGGGGTGTTACAAGGTGTCACACCTTTCTTCTCATAAATTGATAGAGTTCTTCTTGCATAGCATTAATCAAATCTGCATCCTTCAGTGCTTTCTTTACATTCTTGGGTTCAATTTGTTTCAAGAATACCAAGAAACCACAGAGGTTCTTGGCTTTTTTCCTGGTTTGAATACCTGAGTGTAGAGGAGACAATAGATTGAAAAGAGGATAGAAAGACTAATGCTTCCCCCTGGATCTGAGAGAAATAGAGTGACTAGTACTGGTTCCAGTTCCTGTGGAGGTTTTATCCCTAAGATACTGACCATTTCTTTGGTTAGAAGAGAGATCAGGACCTGAAGGGATAGCTTGTAATGTGACACCATTTTACTGATCTCCTACTTCTTCATATTCAATTTCTAATTCTGGACTCTGAGACACATCATCATCATCACTCTCGTGTGGCCTTGTAGGAGCATTTATTGGATCTTCTGACTCATCATTATCATCATTAGTAGAACTTCTCTTGGTCAAACACCATATTAACGCTCTCTTCCACACACTATGTCCTTTTATTGTAGATCTTGTAAGCTTTACTGGTAGAAGAATAACCCACAAATATTCCCTCATCACTTCTTTTATCAAACTTTCCAAGATCCTTCTTGCTAGTGTTCAGAACAAAACACTTGCAACCAAAATCTTAAAGTAGCTCATCTTTGGCTTTCTTTTGGTCAGAAGTTCAAATGGGGTTTTGGTCAGAATATATCTCACAAGATAGTTGTTGGTCACATAGCAAGTAGTAGTGACTGCTTCTGCCGAAAAATTAACATCAACCCCAGAATCTATTAGCATAGTTCTTCCAATATCCACAAGAGTTCTATTTTTCCTTTCCACAACACCATTTTTCTGGGGTATTCAATGAGTTGAAAAATTATTTTTGATTCCTACTTAAGTGTAGAATTGGTTGACCTTGGTATTTTTGAACTCTGTCCCATTATTAGACTTGATTGCTATAATCTTCTTAGCATACTTCACTTGCACTGGTTCGACAAAATCCTCAAACACATGAAATGTTTTTTCCTTTGATTTTAGGAAGAAGGTCCAGGTCAATCTGGAGTAATCATCAACATTAACCATAATGTATTTCTTTTCACCTCTACTTGTAAGCTTTATAAGTCCACATAGATTCATATGAAGGAGTTACAAGGATCAAAATGTGCTCACTTTCTTTTTGGTCTTGAAGGAAGATCTTATTTGCTTTCCCTTTGCACAAGCATCACATACCTTAGAGCTGACAAACTTTACTTTAGGAAAAACTTAAACTGGGTCCTTCTTTACCAATTTTTTCAATAGTTTGCAGCTAACATGACCTAGACTTTTATTTCATGTATCATCAGTATCTTCTGTACACTAAGGCATGTCATGTTTTTGGACTCACAAGAACTTAAATCAGCAAAATACATATTCTTGTTTCTCCATGCTTGCAACATTTCTTTACCATCACAGAGTTTGATGACTATGCATTTGTCTGACCTAAATCTGACTTCATTTCCTTTGTCACAGATCTGAGTAACACTTAACAGACTGAACTTGAGTCCATTAATAAAATATACATCATCAATTGCTTCATTCAAATTGTTCCCAATTTTCCCTATGTTAACCATATATCATTTATTACCATCACCAAAAGAGACTTCCTCCTTCATGGGTATTAAGAGAGAGGAAGTTTTCAATTCTTCCAATCATATGCTTTGAGAATCCACTATCCATGATCTAGTGGTGACTCCTTCCTCTATCTTTTACCTATAATAGAAATTAGATATTAGTTTTGGGAACCTATCTCTCCTTAAGCTACCAATGAGGCGACAAAGGAAATATTAGTTTTTTTTGTCCATTCAAGTAGGTTTACATTTCTTCCCTGTTAGAAAGAGAGACCCCTCTTCCCTTTTATAGAAGAGGATCTAGCAAGACATGACTCCTTTTTGTGACCATTCTTTCCACAGTGAAAGCACAATAAGTTATCCTTGACTGAGAAATATTTACTAAAAGAATTGTAGGCAGGGTATACACTACGAAACCCAATCCCTCTTTTACTGCTTGAACCTTGAATAACAAGGCCTGTTAGTGCCTGGGATGAAGTGTTCTATTTTAAGGCCTTTTCAAGCTCATCCTTTACTTAAACATAGTCCTTCTCCATTTTAACACTCCTTTTATGTGAGACAATCATTTTTTCATTAGCCTTACTCAGTTTCTCGTTAAGATCAAGTTGAATTTGGGAATTTTAATTTTTCCCTTTTGATCTAACTTTAAATAATTCATTCAGTTTTTTACTTAAAGATTCCTTCTCAAAAGACAAGCACTGACTAGTAGCTTAAAGTTCAGTTACTAGCACGCTCAATTTAACCATCTTCCCTTCCTATTTTTCAAGGTTCATCTTACAATATTTCATATATCGAGTGAGATCATTTAAAATGTTAATGAGTACAACAATAAGAGACTTTAGCTCATTAAGAGAGCAATTTTTGAGATTTTCTTTGATGTCGAAGAGATTTACCTTATCATGTTCATCCTCATCTGAGTTTTCCATTAAGGAAAAGAGAAAGTCATATATTTGAACATTATCCTCCATCACCATCTTGGAGATATCTACATGTTACTCAAACTCATCAGCATAAAAAAGTGAATCACCCAGAGTAGCTTTGACTTGCATTGCAACTCTATCCGCTTTAGCTTTTTTGTCATACCTTTCTTGAACCTGTTTCCTGCCTCTCTCCTTCTTGCTATTTTTCTTAGAGTATTCTTATAATCTATCTTGTGCATTAGGAAGTTCTTGATGTAGTGGCCCAAATTGACACATTTAAACAAGTGTCATTTGACTTTCATTCATAAAAGGACTTGCTGGACTCACCTCTTCTTCTTAGAGCTCCTAACTTTCACAAGGCTTTGAGAACCCTTTTTGCAATATAAGTTGTCTCCTCATGTTCAGTACTGTAGGTTTCCTTATCTTCCTTAATAGCTAGATTTTTTTTTACCTTGGGCTCATCTTTTAGCTTCCGATGTTTCTTCAACATCTCATAAGTTTTGAGATTACCAATAAGTTCATCCATGGCCATCTTATTCAGATCACTGGCTTCAGTGATGGCATCAAATTTTCTTTCCCATATTTTAGGAAGGAATTTTAGGATCTTCCTAACTTACTTATGTGCTGGAATGTCCTCACCCAGACAATGCAGCTCATTGGTTATTGCAGTGAACCTCGTATGCATCTCTTGAATGGACTCTCCTTCATGTATGGTAAAAGTCTCATACTGATTGGTCAGCATGTCCACCTTGGGCTGCCTAACCTTAGTGATTCCTTCATGGGTTATCTGCAGATAATCCCAGATCTGCTTAGTAATTTCATAAGCAGAGATCCTGTTGTATTCATTAGGGCCAATAACAAACATAAGTATCTTCTTCGACTTGTATTTCTTCTCAATATTCTTTCTATTTGCATTATCATACTCCTTGGTATTTCAAACCTGTGATGTCATATTACCAACATTTACTGCCTCTGTAGGAAAAAAAGGGTAATCCTCAACAAAATCCCATAGCTCTAAATATTCAGCTATGATGAAGTCATTTTTTGATTTCCTCCACCTATAGTACTCACTATTGAATCTTGGTGGTCTAGTGGTTGACTTAGCTTCTTCTAGATTTGGAGGAACTGTCATTTATAAGGATTCTTCCAAGGAGTTAGCTTTTTTAGGAAGACCCGCTCTGATACCAAATAAGGAGTTGCAGTGGATTTCTCCTCAACCCTAGAACCTATTTCAAGGTGAACTCACACAACAAGAACTATGAGAGAAATAGAAAATGAAGTGCAGGAATAAAGTAAATAGCAGACATAAGAATTTTTTGAGAAAAAAACCATGACCTGCCTTCGGAATTTCTAAGCTCCACTATACCCAAGAAACTTCTTGAATACAGACTCCAAACTTCAGGATTAACCTATTAATCCGTAATCTCCTAGTAATAACTCTACTATAAGGAAATAGTGCAGCAACTCTACTGCACACACACTATAGCTAACTCTAACTAGAAACTCAAGCTAACTCTAGCTTGAAAATCACCTAACTCTCGATGATTAAAGAGACAAAAGGCTTACACCACACCACCTAATAACAATCATAAGAAAACATAGGCAAATATTTAATAGCACATTAAAAAGACTCCAGTACAACAAGAAAGTAAAATACAACTTGATGAGTTATTTGTTCCCTATTGTAGAAGAGTCTTTGAATCTCGACTTCAGAGAAATATTTAGTTTTAAGAATAAGGAAGCATTGATTTTCTTGTTGAAGAAGATGATCAATATATATGTATGATACAAGAAAACCTAGGAGAGACCTTATTGGTTGAGATAAAATGTGGCAACAGTTTTTTCCACCAACTTTTGTGCTTTTTATCAGTTGTGACAGTTGACTATCATAGTGACAGGTGAGCCCAACCTGTTTCCTTGACATCACATAATCTTCAGGGAACAGGTCCTAACATACTATTTGTTACTCATCAAAACTAAGAACTTAACATATACTTTATGTGTGAACTTTGGCTAAAGAGGGCATCTTGGTCCATTGTTAACAAGGTCTTGAGCTAGAATCCGCGTCGCTTCTGATTCATTTTGACATATAAAACAATCAAAACATATTGACTAAAAGTAGGTTTCACTAATAAAAATGTATCAAGATGACTTCAGAAAAATTGATAAAAAAACACACACTCACAAAAAAAAAAAAACTAAATTCCACATCCAAAATCATTAATAAATTTAAAACAAGAAGCAAAATGAAAAAATTTATATAAAAAGAAAGCATACATGTTGTTGAGTCCGCCATTCACTAGAATCCATAACTCTAGCAGCACATCCAAAATTTTCAATGAAGTTCATGAAGGTTGCAATATTACTTTTGTATTTAGAGTGAAAAATTTGGAGTGAGAAAAAAAGGTATTAATGTAATACTTAATATCTTTGTGATATCATTAGCAGTTGTGTGGGATAAAAAAATAGTTAAATAAAAAAATGGTGTTGCAACATGCTTGATGTGGTGACATGGATTTGAAAATTGGTGCTGCAACATGATTTGAAAATTGGTGTTGCAACACAAAAGGTTTGGCAAGTTAATCTATAAATAGATGATTTCAATTTCAGTTTGAAGTACACCGAACAGAGAGAGTAAAAAGAGTAATCCGCAGATATTCTTTAGTCTGTGAGAAAATAGTGTGGGAGTGATATTATAGTGAGTTGTATGAAATAAAAGAGTTTTGTTTCTTTTATAAGAGTAATAGTCTTTTGACACGGTCAAGTTATAATCAGTGTTATTGTATTACTCCATTTGGGTATTATATTTACCTCGCTATTATAATATTTGGTGTCATTGTTACTCTCATGTTATTACTATTAGTGCGGATATTATTCTAGGTGGAATTATTTATTTTTCCCAATAACGTTGTATTAGAGCCATGGAAAATAATAGTCCACTGTCTTTTTAGTACCCCCCTCTTACGCAAGAAAATTATGAAAAATGGTGCATACTAATGGAAGCCATTCTTTGTACTCAAGATGTTTGGGATATTGCAGACAAAGGTATAAAAAACTCCCCAATGAGGAGAATCTGTCTCAAAATAAAAATGATGTCCTGATTAAGAGAAGGAAGAAATATTAATAGGCCCTCACTCTCATCCACTAATGTCTGGATGATGGTATGTTTTTGAAGGTGGCTAATTCAACCACCTCGAAGGAAGATTGGGAGATTTTACAAAATTTTCTCAAAGGAGTTGATAAAGTGAAGAAGTAAAACTTCAAGCTCTAAGGGTTGAAGCTGTTGTGAATCAATTAAGAATGTACGGGGAGAAAGTAGATGATGCGTGTGTGGTAGAAAAGATCCTTTGCTCTTTAACACCTAAATTTGATAATGTGTTATGTTCTATTGAGGAGTATTAATCTATAGAGCAATTGGAAGGTTCTTTACAAGCCAATGAAGAAAATATGAAAATAAAAAACAGAAGAGTCGTGGGGGAGCAACTTCTTAAGAAGAGTCATGGGAGCAACTTCTTAAAACTCAGGCACCCTTTAAAGATTTTTTAGGTGAAAAAAAATGTAGAGAATATGGACCATTGCGAGATCGTTGAGGCCATATAGGTCATGGAAGAGGAAGGATTTGTAGCAACAAATTGAATAATAAAGATAAAAACCATCAAAGATTCAGAGGTCTTGGTCGTAGACAACAAGGAGGAAGAGGACGTGGAACTTATCAATGAACAAATTAAATGAGGTACGATAAATATAAAATTGAGTGCTACAATTGTCATAAAATTGGACATTACTCTTGGGAGTGTCGTAGTAATGTTAAAGAAAAAACTAACCTTGTTGACAACAACAAAAAAGAAGATGAGTCAACATTGTTAATGGCAGTCATGGAAGATTATACAGATGATTATAGTTTATGGTATCTTGATAATGGAGCAAGCAATAATATATGTGAATACAAGGACAAGTTTGTTGAGATCAAGAATACAATGATAGATAATGTGTCTTTTGGAGATACCTCAAATATTCAAATTCAAGGAATAGGTATGATTCTAATATCCAGTAAACATGGTGGTCACAAATTGATCAATGAGGTTTACTATGTGCCAAAACTAAAAAGATATATTTTGAGTTGGGTTAACTTCTTGAAAAAGAATATGATTTTCATATGAAAAATATGTATCTTTTCTTAGAGATTCAAGTAACAATTTAATTGCCAAAGTGCATATGACAAAGAATAAATTGTTTCCTTTGAATCTGAAGACCATTAATGTAAAGTGTTTGTAGGAAAATGTGTAAGATAAGTCATGGTATTGGCACATACAATTTGGGAATTTGAATTTTGAAGCTATCAAATCAGTGAGAGAAAAGAACATGGTTGATGGTATTCCATCAATCAATCATCCTAATCAGTTGTGTGAAACTTGTCTTCTTGGAAACATGTAGGGAGGATTTTTTCAAAGAAAACCACATCAAGAACAACTAATCCACTTTAGCTTGTTCACACTGATGTGTGTGGTCCAATCGATCCACCTTCTTTTGATAAAAGTAAGTACTTTTTACTCTTTATTGATGATTTTTGTAGAAAGCCTTGGGTGTATTTCTTGAAGCAAAACTCAGAAGCTTTTCTTGCTTTTAAAAATTTCAAAGCACTTCTAGAAAAAGAGAGCGGCTATGAAATAAAAGCCTTAAGGTCCGAGTAGGCGAATTCACTTCAAAAGAATTTAATAACTTTTGTCAGTCTCGCGAAATTCATAAATCTCTAACTGCACCTTCCTTGCACCAACAAAATGGAGTTATAAAAAGAAAGAATATAACAATTCTTAATATGGCTAGATGTATGTTGAAAGCCAAAAATATACAAAAAGAATTTTGGGCTGAGGCTATTTCTTGTGCATTTTATTTAAGCAATAGGTCTTTAACAAAAAATATGAAAGATTAAATACCTCAAGAAACATGGAGCAAAAGAAAGCCAAGTGTCAAGAACTTGAGAATCTTTAGGAGCATAGCTAAGCTCATGTTCCACATCAAGGGAGACCTAAACATGATGATCAAAGTTCCAGATATGTGTTTATTTTCTATGACGCTGGTTCAAAAGGTTATAAGTTATACAATCCAAGCAACAACAAAGTAATGGACAATGATGATGTTGAATTTGATGAAGAAGTGTCATGAAATTTGGAGAGACAGGAGGCTCAGGAAGAAAGAATATATGATTTTCTTCCATACTTTAGAGATGATAAAGAGTAGAATACCATGACATCTTCACAGGATGTAACCCCAACTTTTTCACCAGCAAATGTTGCATCTTCTTTTTCTCAAGATTAGAGCTCTAGTGAAAGGCCACAGAGGATGAAGAGCATCCAAGAACTCCATGATGACACATAAGAAGTTACTAATTTTGATTTTTTGTGTTTTCTCTTTTTTTATAGTTAACCAATGAATTTTTATGAAGCTGTTACTGACAAAAGGTGGAGACAAGCTATAGAGGAAGAAATCCAATCGACAGAGAAGAACAAACCTTGGGAGTTAACAACTCTTTGTAAAGATCATCAAGCAATTGAAGTTAAATGGGTATACAAGGTAGATAAGAATGCTCATGGAAAGGTAGAACTCAAGTACGTGAAATCCCATGAACAAGTAGCAGATATTTTCACAAAGCTTCTTAAGTTTGAAGACTTTCAAAGACTGAGATCATATATTGGAATGAAAAGAAAATATCAAAATTAAGGGAGAGATTTGTGAGATCAAAAAACCGTTAAATAAAATAAAGAAAAAACAAATTGTTGTTTCAACATGCTTGATATGGTGACATGGATTTGAAAATTGGAGTTGCAACATGATTTGAAAATTGGTGTCACAACATGAAAGGTTTGGCAAGTTCATCTATAAATAGATGATTTCTATTACAGTTTGAAGTACAGAGCAATAGAGAGTAAAGACAGTAATCCACGAGTATTCTAGAGTTTGTGAGAAAGCAATGCGGGAGTAATGTTATAGTGAGTAGTGTAAAATAAATGAGTGTTGTTTCTTTTATAAGAGTAATAGTCTTTTGACACCACCAAATTGTAATAAGTTTTATTGTATTACTCCATTTGGATATTATACTTACCCCATTATTATAATATTTTATGTCGTTGTTACTCTCTTGTTATTGCTATATGTGTGGATATTATCCTAGGTGAGATTATTTATTTCTCCCAACAGTTTGATTATAAAGTTACTCCTTTATTTTTTTACATGTTCTCTTTATTTATTTTTCGTGAGTCAATTTGATAAGTTTCAAAGTTAAATTAGATTAGAGTAATTTAATTATTTAAAATTAAAATTTAGCTATTTAAAAAATACCATCCTGGTGCACTAAAGCTCCCTCTATGTGCGGTGTTCACGAAAAAGCCCCACCACAAGGGTGTATTATACGCAGCATTACCTTGCATTTCTACCAGAGGTTGTTTCCAAGGTTTGAACCTGGACCTGTTAAATGGGCCGGGCCGGGTCAAACCAGAACTGGCCCATGAAAATTTATGGATTTTGGGCCGATTCCAGTACCGAGTCATTATAATGGAGCCGGTCCGGGACCAAACAGTAAAATGTTCTCAAATGGACCGGAACCGTCCCTCTTAGGAATTATCCAGTTTTGACAGGTTAAAATCGATCAAAATTGGTCAAAATTAAAAAAATCATATTTTCATATTTTTTTCAATATATACACACCTGTATACATCTTAAAAATGTTAAATAATATACATACAGTAAATATCGACTAAATATATACTTCTTTAGAAAACATATACGCTTGTTTACTTTAAATAGATACTAGTTTAGATTCTATAGGAAATATATGGACATATATACGTATAATACAATATATATACTATTCTACATAATATACATACAACATATATACACTAAATATATACTTATTTAGAAAACATATACGCGTGTATACTTTAAATAGATACTAGTTTAGATTCTATAGGAAATATATGCACATATATACGTACAATACAATATATATACTATTCTACAAAATATACATACAACATATACACACTAAATATATACTACTTTAGAAAACATATACGCATGAATACTTGAAATAGATACTAGTTTAGATTCTATAGGAAATAGATGCACATATTTACGCACAATACAATAGATATACTATTCTATATAATATACATACAACATTTACACTAAATATATACTACTTTAGTAAACATATACGCATGTATACTTTAAATAGATACTAGTTTATATTCTATAGGAAATATATGCATATATATACATACAATACAATATATATACTATTCTAAATAATTTACATTCAACATATATACACTAAATATATACTACTTTAGAAAACATATACGCGTGTATACTTTAAATAGATACTAGTTTAGATTGTAAAGGAAATATATGCACATATATATGTACAATACAATATATATATTATTCTACATAATATACATACAACATATATACACTAAATATATACTACTTTAGAAAACATAGAAAATATATACACATTTTTGTAGAATATATACTACTTTAAATAAGACTTGAAAATTGAAAGATATTTACATTTCATATTATAGTACTTTAGGAAATACATATACAAGATTACAATGTATGCTACTTAATATAATAATAGTTGAAGTTTTGAACATATATTCATTATATGTTTTCATTGTATTGGAACTTAAAGGATATTTATTTTTTCATTATGTGTATATATGTTTGTTATGTTTATTACTTATTGTAAAGTTTGATAGTAACATATTATACATTACATATTCTTATACACATTAAATATATATTATTTTAGTCTATAGAAAATATATAGATATATATGGAGAATATATACTACTTAAAATACCACTTGAAACAATATACATACAACATGTATATATATATTATATATATATATATATATATATATATATATATATATATACTATTTTAAATACCACTTGTGTATATATGTAGAATATATGTGTATATATGTTTGTTATGTTTATTACTTAGTGTAAAGTTTGATAGTAATATATTAAAAGTATTTAATTCAAACAAGAAATTCATTTTAAATGAAAAAAAATACAAAGTAAGGAGTGAATGAATGTTGTATTTTATTGATTGAAAAATGATCCAAAACTTATATTTTACATGAATGGAAAATTACAAATTTCGCATCATTTTTTCCAACTCGTTCATGTTAATATTAACGGGAACTTCTATAGGATAGTCAAAATCAATGGGGGCAAAATCATGCATTGGACTTGATTGTGCTGAGTTCTCCCTTGAAGTCAGAATTTCTTCAATATTCTGTTCATCTTTCGGCTTCACCTCCATTCCTTTGTTTCTTCATTCCACTCTAATCCAATCTCTAAAGCAAACTAGAACATTCATTAATTTGCTACCCAATCAGTGTCGGTTGTCTCCAAGTTATTTTCATCCCTGACTAAAAGCATTTTCCGATGCAACGGTTGACGTTGGAACATTCAATATATCTCTAGCTAATCTTGAAAGCATAGGATATTGTCTTTCATTATTCTTCCACCAATCCAATTCATTGATCCTTGCTCTATGATCCTCTGTTGGCTGTCGAAGATAATACCTAAGATCTTTCCAATAATTTGTTGTGTATGATGTTGACGGAGAAACCCTGTCCCAAACAATTAAATCATAAAAGTAATCAGGAAATCTACTATGTGCCGGCCTTTTAGAAGATGATGGTTCCTCGGGAGTTTGAGGAGAAACAGTTGGAGTGATATTTGTCAGTACATCTACATCAAATAAATCGGCATAATGGTTATATAATGCTTCTATGTAAATGTTCGCCTCACTCATAGATGTAAACAAATCTTGTTTTTTTCGTGAGGCTCTATCTCTAAGGAATTATAAATAATAGTACTAATGTCGTACATAGTATTATATTTCATGTATGGATTTAGTATAGCACCAACCAATTAAATTGGGCAAATATGGCAGTTGGCTACTCCAAACGGCTATCAAGTTGTTGGGCCCAATGGTCTCTTTGGCCCAACTGTCAAATTTTTGCAAGATAAAAAAATGCAAATCTGGTCGGGCTGGGCCGGTTAATCGGTGGGTTGGTCTGTGTTCGGACCGTACCGGGTTAACCGGGCCAACAAAAAATAGAATAGCCCAGGATCGGCAACTCGGGAGACTGGGGGCTCACCAGACCGGGGCGCTTAAGGGGTCGGGCTAAATGGGCCGAAAATAGTCCAGCCTGGCCCGTTTGACATGTTTACTTGAAACTGTGACCTCCTGGTCACATGGAGGCAACATTACCATTACTCCAAGGCTCTCCTTTAATTTAGATATTTTAAAACTATATGAAAATTTCTATAAAGTGCAATTTTGTAATAATTCGTATCTATCGACTCTATAAAGGAAAATGGAGTCGATATCAACCATCATATCTTCCCGTCGAAACCCACTAGTGATCATTCAAATCTTAAAAGAGGTTTATATTGGGATAAATAATTCGGTACAAGCAATTAAAATGTACATAGATTTTGACACAAGCCACTGGAAAATAACTTCAACAAGGTGGAAAACAAGTTCATACTGCATACCTGACTTGTATGCATGGACGGCTGAGGAATGAGCCCCTGCAATAGACAGGTAGGCTTATACCACCTTTTGACACTAAGAATTAAACTTAGGTGCCTCAAAAGAGGAAGCAGTTTATCCTTGTGAGGAAGTTGAATCTCATGCTTGTTAAAACGCAAGAAAAGCATAACAATTTCCAGTGTCGACTAGAATATCTTGAGATTTTCAATTTTCTCCTATTGAGGACACTGAGGAAGAGAGTCATAATCCAAAATCAGAAAGAAATCAGTTAAGTCACAACCCTGTTTCTTGCCCTTTGCAAACTTCTAATAGTCACCAGTCCATCAATTTTCCTCAGCATAACCAGTCTCATTCGAGGACGAATGATCCCAAGGGGGAAATATTGTATTACCCCGTATTTTCCTAGCATAATTTAAGTCCTAATACATGAGCATTCATATATGCAGAATTTTTGAATTACATATTATTTTTCAGTTTAGAGCATGCCATTTAGTAGGAAATTCAATTAGCTTTCCAACGATGTAAAATTTGCCCAAATTAGATAACCGGGTAAGAAGTTATGGCGATTTTAAAATTCAAGGTCAAATCTCAAGAAATCACCATCAATCCTCTCAAATTTATTAACCCAGGTATGTTAAATGTTCATCTGTGGGTTCCTTTCACCCATGGAGTCCAAGTATCCGATTTAAATTACAAAATTATTATCTTTTCAAGTTATTTTAATTTTAAATTATGATTTCACCCATGAATCTCCATGAACTATGATTTTACACCATGTATAGATGAAATTATTATTGTTATTCAATTCTCCATGTTTTAATGTTTTCATTGAATTAATCATGATTTTGTACTATTCATGTTGAATTCATGCTATTACTACAAGTTCCCTAACATTCCTATGATTCGACCAAACTATGAACTACAAGTGTTTAATAAAATGCCTACAAGAATACATGTTGGATAAAAGCCTTCATGCTATGTCCTCTAAGCTTAAGTATCATGTTACTATTATTGCTTTGGAGTCCTGGGGATATTGAATACCTGAAAACCATAGATACATATTATGAGGATTACTAGATTAGTCAGTTAAACTCAGAATACTTAGTAACTCAGTGTCATTCAGTTGGGAGAAGGACTTAGAACCGAGCGAGTGTAGGGATGGTGGCTTCCCCGTCAAATAAACGGAGTCGCTAGTAGCAGACCCTATACTCCCAAACTATATATCCAGTGTAGGATATGAAAAGTCATCTGTTAGTGTAAGCTTGAATATCTCCCAGGGGTCACCCGTCAGTTCAGGCTTGACACCCTTAGTCTTTCGGGACAGTACATCAGTATAGTGAATCCATACAACCGGCGTTAGTACCCGTGGCATGGTAATGACACCCTTCCAATTGGGATTACAGGTTGTACCCCAATTAGCATAGATTGGGGAATGTCGGTTAGATTATAACTCCCACAGTCTCAGTACAATAATCAGATCAGTTGTTCAGTCTCAGTGTTGTTTAACCAAGACATACAGATATCAGTTATTTCAGTATTTCAGTTTACAAACTTCTATTTAGTTCATGTTATATGCTTGGTGATGCATCCCCAGTATCTATAAATTTCACGTACCTTCAGTATTTATAGACTTTTATAAATACACAGTATTTACATATTTCACATATATTTAGTATCTACAGATTTCATGCTCTCTATTCAGTATTTCATGTTTTGCATGTATATTCAGATAATTATTATTCCTGTTTATGAAACCTTGTATGTCAGCCTACCACATTTAGCATACCAATACATTCAAAGTACTGATCGCATACCTTTCTTTTATGCCATGATATATTATATCATAGGTTCTGATGCCCAGCTCCCGAATTGTGCTTAGACTTCTCAGACTCTCAGTAGTAGCAGTGGTGAGTCCTCATATTTTGGGGATGGATTATTTTATTTCATGCTTTTAGTATAGTAGTTAGTTGGAGTTAGTTGGGTCCTGTCCCATCATCTCACGGTTATTCAGTTTAGAGGCTTTCAGACAATACAGTCAGTTGTTCAGTATTCAGACTTCAGTTGTCATGACAGTTAGTTATTCAATTTATCTCAGATTTCAGTATTTATTCAGACACAGATAGTTATTTCTTTAGATTCATAATTCAGTACTTGTTTCATTTATTAAAACCTTATGGCATATCAGTTATTCTTCCACATTTATGATTGTGTTATTCAGTGCTCACAGCATGTACCAGCTCATGGGTTAGCTTATGGTCCCTCAGGACTGTAAGCACCATGTGATGCCAAGGGTGTACTCTCGGGTCATTACAATCACTACATAAAACACCCTCGGGTTTTGATGCAAGGAGTACTAACAACATAGAACATTGGTTTGTTGTTTCATCAATCACAACATTCAAGACTATCATTACTACACCCACTTCATAGATCTCCTCACTAAGACCAAACATTTCAATCACTCTCACAAATATTTTCACCACATCTCTCTTTCCTAACTGTTTGACACAAGAGAGTTCATCTCCTTCTCCCCCATTCTCCTACAACCTTAGCTCGAGAAATCACATCATAATTTTCACCTTCAAGAGCATCTACTACCCTGCCAAAACATTACTACGCTTCCATAACCAACATCATACTAACATACGGAGGGTTATTAAGGGACCTGAGCATAAGCATCATGAAATAGAGTAAAACTATTTGATTATAACTTATACTTATTGCTCTACTCAAGGTAGGACATGAGGTTAAGATACGATACGATAGACACAAAGTGCTTCATATAACAAGTGTTTGGATCATAAGTAGTGAATCGTTCTGGCATAACCACAACATAGCATGAGTTCTCAGGACAAACAACAGTGAGAAACATGAGTGTTTACATCATGAGTCGCATAACTTTATCATTTTGGCTAATCTCGACATAAAATGAATCAGTAACATATAAAACATAGTTTCTTAGAACCAAGCATGATTTGGGATACATATTTATGGATCATGAACCGCATGACATAGATCTTGGATACTTGGGATATTGGATCACTGAGGGACATTATTGCTTCTAGTTTAGAGGTTGGAACATGAAACGAGTTATATAGAGGGATCAAACCTTAGACATAGGCAGGACTTGAATACATAAGTCATTAATAGATATCCTCTTAGATTGAAAAGGGAGGAGTTCACTTGAATAGGAAAAGTTTTATCATGACTCTTCCCTGAAACATGACACCATGAGAAAATTCGGGGAACTGATTTAATTCACCATCTCCCCCTTAGATTAAAGTCATAATCCTAGACTTAAGGATGTATCCCCTTATCAAATCTATAACCACACCTCTCAACACAATGGGGGTATCACTATGCACATAAACACTAGACTCCCCCTCCACAATTTTTAATGTAAATACACTAAATTTCTTCTAGGACATCCCCTTCAGAGACACTAATCACAACATCCTCCAACCCCCAAAGTCATCAACTTATGACTAACATTATCATGGGAATGGACATCTATGCTTCTAAATACTTAACACTCTATCTTTATTTCCTTAAAATACCAGCATTACACCTCTAATCACATAACTTACAAATTAACAAAATTTGTGAAACTATACCAAAGGAAAATACTGCCTACCTATATTTCCTCAATTCAGCTCAAAAGAACATCACACAACAACTACTTAGTCTTCCCTATACTACAAAATTCTAGAACATGAACTAGGTACACATGACACTTATACAATAAAACCTTACCTACCAGCATACTACCTGGGGCTCAACTTATCCTTATATACTTATGCCCTTATACACTTAATGACTCAACCACAATTCATCATTTTTTTCTAGTCCTCATGACTATATGTATATCATAATTATCCACTCCTTATTCCACAAGTTGCCAATCTAGGCTATTTCAATCATTAAATTAAGCCAACTAATTCATTCCCACAAAACATGCATTATCAATCTTGAGCTACTATTCTTACCACTACACACCACATCTAAAGTTCAAGCCTATTGTGTAACAACACTAATCATATGAAGTATTCCATATACTACACTAACAAAATCAAATAAAAATGTCAACCTAAGACTCTTATTTCACTTAACTATAGCCCATAAGTTCATCATCTCCATGTCATTCATACCACACCTTAGAATCTACCACACACCTTCTCACATATAATACAAATTTACAACTACTAAAGAAAAGAAAGTCAAGGGGGTAAAGTCACATAACAGAGACAGTCGATCTTAATCTTATAACATAACCCATTACGATCTTATCAACATACTCTATTTTCACACATCATATTTACTTACCTATGCACACATTTATACTACTTTCAAAATTCCTCAAACATCACTAAGTTTTCCCTAAGTTAGTCTATACTTATAACTTATTGGATAATCTACCCCTCACTGTTTACCATCTATAAATAACTTTTACAACCACCCTAACTATCCACTCTGATTTTCTTTCCTATTTTGAATAAATAACAATTGTAGCCAATCACTTCCCTCACAGACTACCATACAATCTATAAATTTTGCTACAATATTAGCCAATCACCATAAAAAGTGAACCACCCCTTGGTCAAGTGATATACAACTAAAACTACCTTATTAACGTAAAAGTCATCCTTACTCTGACTCCTAAAATTGAGACTTCCTATCACTAATCTGTGTACCATCTTACTACCAATAGGTCATGCCACCTTAACATATAATACTACTTGGGTGGAAATACTGTTCCAATATTCTGCACACATCTCTACCCTTAACCATGACATCTGCAATAAGGATTTTTGAAAGGGACTGAATACACTTCATACCTCAAGATGAAGAACACGATTTTTATTAAGATAGAGGTATACACTTGAATCATTAAACTTGATGCACTAGTGGACTCCTCTCAAGTCCATGTGGAATTTCACAACTTTATGGATAACTGAATCAGAAAGAACCACATTGTTGGGGATTTAAAGTCTTGGATTTGTATTGCCTCGACAATGAGGCCTGACCCATAAAATTAAAGGAATGAAGGAATTGGATAACTTTCATATGGACGACGCTATAGCACATACTAGAGTATGAAAGAATGAGAAACAACTCCTAAATGCTCGGTAGCCTCCTGATTACAAGTGTGGTGCATAACACACCCATAAGCAAGACTCTACTAGATAGAACTTTGTAGACACCCTGGGACCATGAACCATGCTCTGATACCAAGCTTGTCACTACCCAAATTGACGCCCTAGCCATGACAGGTATCCCAAACCATAAAGGATCGAGAGACCCCTTATCATGAAATCATAAGCATAATCCATACATAAATTAAAGTACATAAGATATAATGAAATACAATGGAGACCTATACTACAAATGTGTCAACTAAATATGACAATACAATACTTAAAATACCGTCTACGAAGCCTCTACAGAATACTAACTATCTAGAAAGGGACAACGCCCCCGGCTGGACTATAAATTGATATAGATAAATATACGAATAACATGACTTCGAGAAGATGGATGGCTCACCAAATCTATCATTACCCAATATGAACAACTAATATGATAGACTACAGGATTGAACCTCAGAACCTAAAATATAAAGGGGTTAATACACAGAGGTACTAGTACATATAACAATCCAAAAATAACATATATTTTACAAAACATAGGTGAGATCATTTTACAAAATAATTCAACATAAAGTAAATGAAAACACATGGCCATAATTTGATAAGCTTCGAAACATTTTATTGTAATCATAACTAACCTCTTTATTTTACTTTTGAGCTAGATGTACACCTTATATTTCTACAATTCCATGGGCTATATGGAATCCTCCCTTGACTCGGCAGCCAAGCCCTCAATCTAAGTTTGCCGCAAGGATTGGAGTTCATAAAATCCAAGTTTTGCCGCAAGGATTGGAGTTCATAAAATTTGTAACACCCCCCATGCGAGCATACCATAGGAATCCCACCAATGTGAGATGTCCTAATTATCCTCCCATGTAGGATAACCTATCATAAGTTCCACATCGGCAAAACACGATTTCCAGCAATGAGACATTTCACTCATATGCCTTCTACGGGTAACCATCTAACTTTCTTTAAGACCAATTTTAGTCCTTTAAAAATCATGCATCATGCTCAAAAACATTTAGTGCTTATTCTGAAAAAGGGCATATCATCACAGGGTATTGTCATACCCAGACTTGGAAGTCATTCATGCCATATCAAATCTACAGCCCTTCTTATTCAGAACATGTAAATGACTACCAAAAGATTTATAACATCACAAGAGAGTTCTCATTTTGAAAATACATGAAATATTATGCAAAGACTCTCTTTTTTCAATACTTTATTTAACACATAATGGTCAAAACCTTTATAACAACCCATGTAATTCTTTCAATAATCACATTAAACATTTATACACAAGAAACACCCTCTCTTCAATTCATGACCAACACTATGTCCATAAATAATAGTAAACTTTTTTCTCATGCTTCTAAACATACAATTGAACAACTCATAACATGTAAAAACAAGAGGTATCACAATAAAAGAAGGAGTTTCATTATTCATGCTCTCAATCAAACTTTACAAAACTGAAAATGCATATACAAATATGGTTATACTTCAATTCTATAAAAAGGGGTTGAAGACGAACATTTACTTTTATCCAAAATAAGTTCATAATACATACTATTTGAAATAATGTCAAGAACTCTCTTTGTAAACATGATTATAAATATTTAAAATTGATAAAAAACAAAAAATCTTATGCCCAAGGAGTTTAGGATAGTCCCACGTATATTAAAGTCCTTGATTGGTGAAGAAATCTTACATCCCTAGTTTTCTTAAGGAAGAGTTTGGGTTTGTTCTTGGTAGAAAAAGGGTTTATTGAGAACCAATGGGGATGAAAGGGAAAAATAATTCACTTTTTGGAGTTGAAATTCATGTTATGGACTCATTGAGAAAAAGGGAAAAGACCCGATTTCCCTTGGAAAAACAAAATCAGAATATGGAAAAAATAAGGGGCGGGCGATGTGCTGGGTGCCGCGGGCTCTGGGCCAGCACTCTAAGATCCGAACCGCAGGATATGCCATGGGAACCCCTAGCAGTGCATTGGAGGGCACGCCGTAGGCTTATCCCAGTGATGCTACTATTTTGGACTTCCAAACACGCCTTTTTGCTCATCCAAAAATTCTAAAACTGACCCGAGATGTACTTTAAAACTCCCTAAACATGAATCAACTTAAAAACTAATATTTTGGGGTTGGGAAGGTCTATTTAAAACTCCATAAAGTCTATAGGTCTTGAAAATGACAGTCCTAGACACTTACTTAAGTTTTCAGGCCTCAAGCCCCTTATGCATGCAACTTAAAGCTGAACGGAGCCAAGATTAGCATGAGTTATTACAAAACCATTGGGGTTTGGTTTATAAACATTGAAATTAAGGTTAAATCTTATCCTGAAAAAGTAGGGTGTTACGTTATGGTACCCTGCTTTGTGATCTTGTGTACCTTGATTCATGTTGTCCCAATTTGGGACTATGGTTAGGAGCCCTGCTTTGTGATCTTGTACACTACCATGACATGTTAATTTGATTGGGGATTATGGCACCCTACTTTATGATCTTGTATGTATCCCTTACTGATACTCCAATCCTTGCGAAAAACTTGGATTAGGGGCTTGGCCACTGAGTCCAGGGCGGATTCCATATAGCTTGTGAAATTATAACAAATGTAGGGTATACCATCTAGGTCAGAAATAAAGTGAAGAGTTGAGTCCATGGTTTACAAGAATATTTTGAAGCCTTTATATAATGCCCATGTGCTTTATATATATATGTATATATATATATATTGTGATAAATTATTTCCAAAATGCTCTCACTTATTTTTCATGAAGTATGTGCTATTTTTGGATTGCTCTACATACAAGTACCTTCGAGTATTGACCCCTACATTTCAGGTTCTGGGGCTCAGTCCCGGGGTACCACAAATCGGTAGATTTTTCCTTTATCGTTCAAAGTTTGTGAGCCCCCCATTCTTCGGAAGGAAATTTATCAAGATGTCAGTTTCGGTTATTTTATGGTTTGGCCGGGGGCCTTGTCCCAGCTTACTTAGACTTGTGTTTTCAGTTCAGTAGATACTTTGTAGACTGGGGTAGATGGAAGTTTAGTATTGTATTGTCACATTTTGTTGACATAGTCTGTATTATAAATTTTCCTTGAATTTTCAGTTCAACACATTTATATCATATGAGTTATGTTTATGATTACATTCTAAGGGGTGTTTCGGGTTTTGGTGGTTCGGGATACCTGTCGCAGACAGGGCTTTGGTTCGGGTCGTGACACCTGTTGGGTTCAAGGTATATATATGAATGGAAAATGTAGGGAAAATGGTGGAGGGAAGAGAGACACCAATTTAGAAATTGCACTCTAAAATTGGAAAGTCTACTCTTTTTAAAGGAAAGTTCACCAATTCTCCCACATTGGTGGAAAAAGAGAACTGGTAAGTGTTTATAATGAGAAACACTAACTCCACATGGATAGTGAGGCAAGAAAAAGGTGGTACCTTGTGCCGCAGTCATTGTCACTCGCTTGGATTAGCTTCGGCTTCGGATTTGGATTTGGATAATGATCGATCAATGAGATCTAATTTTTTAGACAAAATTTATTTGAAACTTGTTTACAAGTGAAATTTTTAATCAAAAATCTGATAGTATTATTTTTCTCTTAGTGCGGGCGCATTTTTGATGCCATACAGACGCATACACAATGCATCATGAAGGGATACGACCCTTCGAGGGAAAAGGCACACTGTTTCATGCTATAGGGTGACCTGCGGGCGCAAAAGCTACTAGAATTTTCTAAATGTCACCTGCGGCTGCAGATCAGGCGCAAGTACAGCACAGACTGGGCGCAGGGATGTGACTGCTACTGTAAAAGTGCCTTTCTGCTGAAGCAATGCATTCTTTATGAAAGGACACATTAAAGGCTATAAATACCTGATATATTCCTTAGGTATTGATATGATTTTTGACAGCAAAAACACTCTTCTTCTATTCAAAAACTCTGTGTGATCATTAAGCTGTTGAGTGAGTTCGTTGAATCTAACAATTTGAGGTACCTCTATTGTTTGGATTGAAGGCCATTTATCCTAGGAGAAAGATTCCATAACCTCGGTTATAGTAAGGATAATTATTCCTTAAGGACACTCCGTGAAGTCGGGGGACTTGGCCTTAAAAATTCTGTTTCATCTCATTTCTGAAAGTTAACATACTTCTTGGATAGATTATTCATAATCTAGTGTTGAAGGTGTTAAGGTACTTCATAAATATTCTCGTCTTAGACTTGAACTTGTGTTGAAGTTATTGTTGCATGTATATACAGATTCTTGTACCCAAAACATTGTAACTAACAATTTTAAGGAATAAACTTTCAGAATCTGTACAACTTCTTTTTGGAGATTAAAGCTTTAAGCTTTCTACTTTATTTGAACTTAACTAGTGATTTAAAGACATAAAATCTTAATTACAAGTTAAATATCACTAGGTTGATGATGGGAAGTCATAAAAAATTCATCGTTAAACTAGAAATAAGAAGTATTTAAAGTTGCTGCAACTTTGTAATATGTATTTCAATATAAAGGTACTGTCTTATTGTGATAGGAAAATGACTAACGATAGTCAAGTGCAAGATGTTGCAACGACTCTGGGGGAAACTAGTATTGCCACAACAAGTCGCATGAACTCTCCACCGGCAATGGCACCATCGGAGAAACCTGCAAACTTTGCGGTTATTGACATTAAGAGATGGAAGCAGAAAATGTTCTTCTACCTCACCACTCTCTGTCTTCAAAGGTTCACGGTTGAGGAAGCTCTGGAGGTGCAAGAGAGAACCACTGAAAAAGAATGCTTCATGATTGTAGAGGCTTGGAAACACTAAGATTTCCTTTGCAAGAATTACATCTTGAATGGTTTCCAAGATGACCTTTACAATGTGTATAATGGAACTAAGACATCGAAAGAGTTATAGGGAGCGCTAGAATGGAAGCATAAGATGGAGGATGCATGAACTAAAAAGTTCTTTATTGCAAGATTCCTGGAGTATAAAATTGAAGACAACAAGTCTGTTGTTTTTCAAGTGTAGGAACTACAAGTTATCATCCATGTTCTCCTTGCAGAAGGTATAATTTTGACAAATACCTTTGTTGAACCATTTAAAAATGCTCATAGTATTCACTTAACCCTTATTATAGGTCTGATTATGAATAAAGCATTTCAAGTAGCAGCAATAATAGACAAGCAACCATCAATGTGGAAAGACTTCAAGAACTACTTGAAACACAAATGCAAGGAGATATCAGTAGAAGATTTTATTGTATGACTACACATTGAAGAAGATAATAAGGCTGCAGAAAGAAGGTCAAGGGGCAATTCTGCAATGAATGGAGAAAATATTGTAGAAGATTACCAAAACAACTCCAAAAAGCGAAAGAAAGATTGAAATGAAAGCAATCAAACCAAGAAGAAATTCAAGGGAAAGCGCTTCAACTGTGGAAAGATTGGACAAAAGTCTACGAATTGTAATGCCCCAAATAAAGTGAAGAAGAAGTACCAAGCAAATTTGGCTGAGTCTGAGAAAGAAACTGATGAGCTGTGTGCTATGCTTTTCGAATGCAACTTGGTGGGAAATTCTCGTGAATGGTGGACGGATTCTGGTTCCACACGCTATGTTTGTGCTAACAAGAAGTTGATTTCGACATTCGCTTCTACTCAAGTAGAAGAAAAGATTTACATGGCAAACTCCGCTACTGTAAAAGTAGAAGGAATAGGAAAAGTATGCTTGAAGACAACTTCTGGAAAAGTGTTCACACTTAACAATGTCTTGTATATTCTGGAGTTATGGAAGATCTTGATTTCAGTTTTACTTATGGACAAAAGTGGATTCAAATGTGTATTTGTTTTTGGAAAAATTGTACTTAGTAAAGGAGAAGTGTATGTAGGAAAAGTCTACCTCAATGAGGGCCTATTCAAAATGAA
Organism: Capsicum pubescens; assembly: GCA_030864215.1. Lineage (NCBI taxonomy): Eukaryota > Viridiplantae > Streptophyta > Magnoliopsida > Solanales > Solanaceae > Capsicum > Capsicum pubescens. The sequence continues at coordinate 260,998,125 of CM061543.1, forward strand.
TGTTGAAATAAATAAAAGTTCAATTTCTTCTTACTTTCTTGAGTCTTATGATTTTTGGCATGAACGTTTAGGCCATGTTAATTATAAAACATTACAAAAACTTATTAACTTAGAAGTTTTGCCAAACTTTGAGTGCAATAAATTAAAGTCTCAAACGTGTGTGGAATCAATGTTTGAAAAGCATCCTTATAAGTCCATTGAAAGGAATTCCAATCCCTTAGACTTAATACACATGGACATTTTTGATATGAAGTCAACACCATCACGTGGTGGGAAAAAGTATTTCATAAATTTTATTAACTATTGGACTAGATATTGTTATGTCTATTTGGTAAACAGTAACGATGAAGCAATAGATGTGTTTAGGCAATATAAAACTAAAGTTGAAAATCCGTTAGAAAAAAAAAAAAATGATAAGAAGTGATAGGGGCATAGAATATTAATCTCCCTTCACCGAAATATGTGTAGAGAATGGAATTGTCCATCAAACTACGACCCCATATTCACCTCAATCTAATGGAATTACGGAAAGAAAAAACCAAACTTTGAAGGAAATGATGAATGCCTTACTTATAAGTTCATGTTTACCACAAAGCTTGTGGGGCAAGGCTATCCTTGCAGCCAACCGAATACTTAATAGAGTTCCCCATAGAAAGACACAATAAATTCCTTATGAAAAATGGAAAGGAAGGACACCCAAATTGAAATATTTCAAAGTGTGGGGGTGTCTAGCAAAGGTCCAAGTTCCTATGCCTAAAAGGATTAAGATAGGACCTAAGACGGTGGATTGTGTGTTCATAGGATATGTTAAAAGTAGTAAAGCATGTCAGTTTTTGGTTCATAAATCCAAACATCCGAATATTAATTAAAATATGGTAATTGAATCAGATAATGCTGAATTCTTTGAAAACCTTTACCCGTATAAAACTAGACATGAACAGTCTAGTGGAGGGTCTAAACGACCTCAAGATGAACCAAGTGAGAATGTACATAATGATGAGGATCTAAGATGCAGTACACATCAAAGAACGTCAACTTTATTTGGATCGGATTTTGTAACGTTTCTCTTAGAAAATAAGCCTCAAACATTTAAGGAAGAGATGGCATCTTCGGACTCATCCTTTTGGAAAGAGACAGTCGATAGTGAAATTGATTTAATCTTTAGCAACCATACATAGGAGTTGGTTGATCTTCCTCCAGGAAATAAACCTTTAGGGTCTAAATGGATCTTCAAAAGGAAAATGAAAGAGGATGGTACTATTGACAAATACAAGGCAAGATTTATAGTTAGAGGCTTCAAATAAAAAGAAGGCCTTGATTACATTGATATATATTCGCCGGTAACAAGGATAACGTTGATTCGAATGTTAATTTCCTTGGCGGCGGTATATGGTCTTGAAATCCATTAAATGGATGTGAAAACCGCATTCCTAAATGGAGAATTGGAGGAAGAAATTTACATGGAACAACCTGAGGGTTTTGTGGTTTCAGGAAAAGAAAATAAGATGAATAAAATTGTTAAGTCACTTTATGGACTAAAACAAGGACCTAAGAAATGGCATGAAAAGTTTGACCAAACTATGTGGGCAAATGGATTCAAAATTAATGAATGTAATAAATGTGTTTATATTAAAGACATTCCAAATCACCAAGTCATTATGTGTTTATATGTGGATAATATGTTAATCATCAATAGAGACATTGCAGACATAAATGCAATGAAATGAATGCTTGAGAGAATGTTTGATATGAAAGACCTTGGAGTTGCGGATGTGATCTTAGGGATATGAATCCATAGAACTCCACAAGGGTTGGCATTGCCACAGTATCATTATATCAAAAAAGTACTTGACAAACTCAAGTATATGGAATTCGATATTTCCAAGACTCCATTGGATGTGAACTTTACACTTCGATAGAATGAAGGTGAAAGTGACTCACAATTGGAGTACACAAGAGTATTGGGATGTTTAATGTATATAATGAACTGTACACGATCAGACATAGCATGTGCTATAAGTAAGTTGAGTTGGTACACGAGTAATCCTAACAAAACTCATTGGATGGTAATAAAAAGAGTTTTGGGGTATCTTAAATACACTCAAGACTACACTTTGCATTATAATAAGTATCCAGCGGTACTTGAAGGATATAGTGATGCAAATTGGATCACCGGATCGAATTATGTAAAATCCATGAGTGGATATGTATTTACTATTGGTGGAGGAGCGGTCTCTTGGAAATCATCCAAAAAGACTAGTATTGCTCGCTCTACAATGGAATCTGAATTAACCGCGTTAGATAAAGTCGGTGAAGAAGCAGAATGGCTCCGAAATTTCTTGGAAGATATTCCTTATTGTCCCAAACCAGTGGCACCAGTATGTATACACTGTGATTTCCAAGCGGCAATAGGTAGGGAAGGGATCATGATGTACAATGGTAAATCTCGTCACATATGACAAAGACATAATACCGTTAGAGAACTTCTCTGTAGTGGAGTTATCACTGTTGACTATGTAAAGTCAAAGGATAATGTGTCGGATCCACTTACAAAAGTTCTATATAGAAAAGGAGTTTAAAAGACATCTAAGGGAATGAGTTTAAGGTCTAGGACAAGTCAGCATGGAAGTAACTCTACCAAGTAGATTAGAGATCCCAAGAGCTAGGTTTAAAGAGATTAAGAAAAGTTGTGTCTGACAGGTTCAACATTTTCAATACCCAACCCATTCTTATGATATAGACAATGTTTAGTAAACAAGGATAAGACTTAAGGTGAAAAGTCTTTTAATGATTATCTAAATTTGTCAAATTTGACCAAATAGTTTAATTTATAGGATTGAATGCTTAGAAATGACCTATGTGAGGGCAAAGTGGAAGCCATTTCAAAGAGAATATTAGTAAAGGTCAATTCTCTAAGCGCTCATGAAACCGGGACGAGTTCATCACTGAAAAGAACAAAACTGTGAGAACCATAAACATATTAAAAGGTTGGTTATGTGACATATGTTGTCTAGATGTACATTAAAGCTCGACGGTTCAAAGATATCAAATCAACAGGTTGACCAAGTGTATTTGATGCATGTTCACTACGGAAAGTTCAAAGGGAAACCTACTTATGCAGTTGCAATTAGCCTTTGCTAAATGATCACATGCTTGTACATAAATTTCTTCAAAAGATAGCCATTCCCCATTCATGTGGGGGATTGTTGGGTTCAAGGTGTATATGTGAATGGAAAATGGAGGGAAATGGGGGAGCAAAGAGAGACACAAATTTAGAAAGTGCACTCTCAAATTGGAAAGTCTACTCTTTTTAAAGGAAAGTTCAGTAATTCTCCCACATTGGTGGGAGAAAAGAGATTGTAAGTGATTATAATGAGAAATACTAACTCCACATGGATAGTGAGACAAGAACAAGGTGGTGCCTCATGACGTCGTCATCGTCGCTCGCTCGGCTCATCTTAGGCTTCGGATTTGGATTTGGATTTGGAAAATGATTGATTGATGAGATATAATTTTTTAGACAAAATTTATTTGAAACATGTTTACAAGTGAAATTTTTAATCCAAAATGTGATAGTATTATTTCTCTCCAAGTGTGGGCGTATTTTTGATGCTATCCAGACGCATACACAATGCATCATGAAGGGATGCGACCTTTCGAGGGAAAAGGCACACTGTCTCATGCCGTAGGGTGACCTGCGGGTGCAGAAGTTATTGGAATTTGCCAAACGTCACCTGCTGCCGCAGATCAAGCACAGGTCTAGCACAGACTAGGCCCAGGGACGTGACTGCTGCTGAAAAGGTACCTTTCTGCTGAACCAATAATCCTTTTTGAAAGGAAATATTAAAGTCTATAAATACCTGATATATTCCTTAGGTATTGATATGAGTTTTGACAGCAAAATCATTCTTCTTGTATACAAAAACTCTATATAATCATTAAGTTATTGAGTGGATTCGTTGAATCCAACAATTTGAGGTACCGTAATTGTTCGAATTGAAGGCCATTTTATCATGGGAGGAAAATTCCATAACCTCAGGTACAGTGAGGGGAATTATTCCTTAAGAACATTTCGTGAAGTCGGGGGACTTGGCCTTAAAAATTCTGTTTTATCTCATTTCTAAAAGTTAACATACTTCTTGGATAAATTATTCATAATCTTGTGTTGAAAGTGTTAAGGAACTTCATAAGTGTTCTTGTCTTAGACTTGAACTTGTGTTGAAGTTATTGTTGCATGTATATACAGATTCTTTTACCCAAAACATTGTAAATAAAAACACCTACCAAGGGCAATGTATTCACACTCATACTATCCTTCATCTTCAAGGTTAAAACCCAATTTAACACCAATATTTACACTGCTAGGTCTGACAATGCCCTTGAATTGGGGATTAGTTCAGCAAAGTGTACATTCTTTTCAGCCCATGGAATCTAGCATCAAACCTATTTTCCTCACACACCACAACAAAATGGTGTGATGGAAATGAAACACAAGCATCTCTTTGAAACTGCTAGAGCCCTTTTATTTCAATCCAAACTCCTAGTCAAGTATGGGAAGAATTAGTTCTCACTACTACTTATCTGATAAATAGGTTTCCAACACCACTTTTGCTTAATAAATTACCTTTTGAGTTACTTCATAGGATTTCTCCTTATTTTACACATTTTAAAAACTTTGGTTGCCTATGTTTTGTTGTTGTACCTAAACCACATAGAGATAAGTTTCAACCCATGCCTTACACTTTAGTTTTTCTTGGGTATAGTTATGGAAAGAAAAGTTATAAATTTTTGAGACTCTTTGATCATAGAATTTTCCACTCTAGGGAGGTTTTATTCCATGAAAATGTTCTTCCTTATTCATTTTCTGCTTCTCATTTTTTCCTCCAGATCTTTCTTCCCCTATACCTAATAATCCCCCTTGTCATTTTACTACTCATATTCCAACCCCTATTATCCTTTATTCTATTTCTATTCCTGTTTAAAGAAAGTCTTATAGATCTTCTCATCCTCTGGCATACCTTAATGATTATGTGTGCAATTATGTTTCAAGTTTTAAGATTGTTCCTCTATCTTCTGAAACTTCCTTACAAGAACTTCAATTCTATCATAAGGTTGTATCTAATCCTGCTTGGAAGGAAGCCATAATGAATGAATTTAAGGCTTTAGAAGATACTCACAAATGAGATATTATTCCTTTAGCTACTAATAAGAACACCATTCCATGTAAGTGGTTTATAAAATCGAGAAGAATTTTGGTGGAACTATTGAAAGATACAATGCCAGGTTAGTGATTAGAGGTGATGACCAACAAGAGGGTATATATTAGTTTGATTACTCCTTGTTCAAAAAATTAGTTGCCTCTAGTCTTACTATTGTGGCAGTTTATGTGGATGACATTTTCTTAGCTCGTGATGATGAATCTAAAATCTCTTCTCTCAAACTTTTCATAGATGATAAGTTCAAAACTAAGGACCTTGGTTTTGAACATTATTTCCTTGGTCTACAAATTATTTATACTCCTCAGGGATTGTAGGTCAGTCAACATAAGTTTGCTTTGGATCTCATGACAAAATTTCACGGTAATGCTGTGAGTCTTGTTATTTCTCCACTTGACCCTCACATCAACTAATATTTATATTCTGGATATCTGTTACATGATCCTTCTTGTTCAGAAAACTTGTTGGAAAGTTACATTTCCTTCAACACACTAGACCAAATTTGTCTTTTACAGTGCAACACCTTAGCCAGTTCATGGCTTCTCCAAGAACTACTCACCTCACTTCTACTTATCATGTTCTGATATTTTGCTGGTACACCTCATTTGGTGCTTCTTTTCAATAACTTCTCTGATTTTTCACTCCAAGGCTATTGCGATTCAAATAGGGCTAGTTGTGCTGCTACCAAAAGATATATTTATATTCCTTAGAGGTTACCCTCTCTCTTGGAAATCCAAGAAGAAACTCAATATTGTTTTGTCGATTACTGAGGTAGAATACAGAGCCTTAAGGATCTGCCTTAAGGATATTAGCTGCTGAAATTACCTGGCTGGTCCGTTTATAGATGAATTGGGTGTTCATGATCTTATTCCTGTGAATGTATTTTGTGACAGTCGTGCATCTGCCCACATTGACAATAATCCTGCATTTCACGAGCATACTAAACATATAGAATTGGACTGCTACTTCATCAGGCATACTTTAACTGATGGTCTCATTTCACTTCATTCCATCTCCACTAATGCTCAACTTGCTTATGTATTTGCCAAGTCTCTTCTTGATGTTCCTCGTTAACACTTCATCTCCAAGCTTTGAAAGGCAAGCCCTTCCAGCTTGAGGGGGGTTGTTGAACCTCATGAAGACAATTCGTAGTTTGATTACTCATTTGTAATGCCACCTTGAATTACATTGACTTGTTTTGGGTCACAGAAGTTTTAGCTGTAGGATCATTGTATCTAGGCCTTATATTGTTTGGTATAAGAAATTATACAACCAGTCTGGTTGTCATGAGAATATCTAATACATATCTATATCTATATCTATACTACCTTAAAGCACCAACTCAAAAAACATAAAATGAAATTACTAAAATATCCTTATTATTTTGAATAACTTATTTAATTTAAATTGTAAAAATGCTACAAATAACTTGAAGGCTTGCCGCTGTTTCCAACCACCGCACAACTATAAAAAAAAACACTGATGACTCTAAATCTAACTATTCATAAGGACGCTACGACGTTGCTCTTGTACAAGGTTGCAAATTCTTTTGAGAGAAGTTTGATCAAAAGAAAAAAAAATTCCAATGCAGATCCCCTGACTAATCAATCCCATAACTTCTCAGGAATTATCAAAGTTCCGGTATCAATTCTCTTCTTTTCTTCTAATTTCTTTACATTTCTTACATTTCTTACAGTGCTGTCTAATTTCAATATTTTTACATAGTTTGTCAGTACTGTTTGATAAATTTTCCAAAAAGTATCTTTCCATCAATTTCATCAACATAGAAATTGTATAAAAAGATCCATTCAGAGTTGAGAAAGACTAAATATGCCACTCTTTTTTTCTTCGCAACAATGAAAACCCACTCTCCGATGTTGGAACAATATGTTTAATGAATTCTATGACAGACTAAAATAGGTGAAAACAATCATAATTTTTTTATCTTTCATAATTTGTAGTTGCTCTTTTTAATTTATTGTGTAGTTTAAAATTGCTTTATGCATATGTGCTTGTGGTATTCATCTTTCTCACTACCTTAGAAGGCATCCTGCTGCGCGTTTCAAATAATCTTCCTTTTTACTCTCTTTACTTTAAAACAGGAATTTGATTTTGGACTATCATGTGAGTATATATTTTTTCCAAATTTTAAAGCATTTTAGTATTCCGCTTCTGTTTCGTGGGCATATTCTATCATATCATGGGAGAGAAGCATTTTTTCTCAATAATTGGAGCAAAAGATCAAGCTGTGTTGTCAGTAGTTTGTAAAGTCTTCCTTCTCCCCTACTTTTTTTCAAAGTTATCAAGACCTACTGTTTAGTTATTATTCTCTGTTATGTTTTCTTAACCCTTTCTTAGACTTTGTTTCTCTTTTGTAATTATCGAAAAAAAATATTCAGTGATGTTGTTTTCTTAATTTTGTCCATTGTTATGTTCTTTTTTTTTTTTTTGATACTACAAATGGTATATGTATAAAGTTAAGGAAAAATAAAAGTGATCTTAGAATAAGGTTTGACCAATTCTGATGAAAACGCTCATCAAAATATAAATCTATCAGGAGGGTACAGTAATTTTGTAAAGCTTTAGTTCTTACAGTTTGTTAAAAAGTGGATGGACGGTAATGTTGAGTCATATAATGTATTGTACAGTTACTTCATTGGACTTCTCTACCTGTAGAAGAAAGGAGTAAAACAGTTACCGTGGGAAAAAGGAAAAATTGTGCCCAAGTGATGGATTTGTTTGTTTCTGTAATAGCGAACTTATCAGCGGGCAACTTGGAAAGGCTATGTTAGGTTAGTTTACCTTTATTGGATACTTGTCAATACAGACATATGAACTCCTTAAATTGAAATTAAAATTACGTAAATACACCTAACTCATTAAATGAAAACAAAGTTACTTGAATTCCGAAATCACCCCAACCCGTTTAATTTAAGACAAATTTTACAACCCTACATATGCGTTGCAAATTCTTAAAGAAGCACCAACAAAAAATTTCAGACGCATCCTTCAACGAGCTGGTACTGAACAATAAAACCTGTGTCATCTCTGTAAAAACCAAAAACGGATGGCACTGTCCAACAATCTTCCATCCTCTCTGTTAGCCTTAATAGGTATGCCCTTTACTACTCAATCACCAATCTTTCAAGCGATTATGCTTATTCATCTACATCAAATGGTTAGTTCCATTGTGTTTTATGTTAAGGTTGCTGTCACCATTGTTGTTTGTTCAATCTAATTCTGCTGGTAAAGTTTGAGAAAAACATTGACAAAATTCTCCATCCACAAAATCAAAGTTGTAAGTCCCTTTATATTAAACTAAAATAGTAACGTTGATGTCTTTGTACCTTTTCGACCTAATTGAGTTTGTTTTCGCACTAACACAATCTATATTGTATGCATTCTTTATTTGGTTTCACAATCAAATACAGTCCACTTCTCTGTTTTCACTTTTAGAGAAGAATATTCAGATTCTACATATTGGATGATTCCTTTTTTAAAAAATAAATAAATCTGGATATGTTTCTATCTATTACTCCACTTTTAGTATTTTGAAAATCATCAGACATATCAAGAGAACAAAAACTTTGCCTCTAAATTACTCCTGTACTCAAGTATTTCTAAGATTGAAAATCTAATACATTGAATATTATCTTATACCAAGAGGACAAATAAATTTTGATCTAAATTATACTTGAATTGGGAAGTATATTGTGAGTTGCTCAGAGGATCGGTGTATCTATATATGGGATTTGCAAGGGAATTATTTGGTGTGGAAACTTTAAGGACATGTCGATAGAGTCATTTTGGTAACTTGCCACCCCACAGAAAACATGATTGTCACAGTTGGACTAGATAATGAAGGGACAGTAAGCGTTTGGTCTGAGATTAATGGATGTCTTCACTGTGTATGTAGGTAGGTTCATTCTATCCTACAAATACACAATCCTTGTTCTTTTGATTGATATTAACTTTGAAATATAGAACATTAGAAACTTAATAACATGTGAGTTTTAGTTACAAGAAGCAACTTTTGGTAGTTAAATCAAATTGCATTTGTATACCTTTTCACTTATTAGCTTTGCTTTTTCCTAACATCTGGGCAACCTTTGAATCTAAAGTGTTCATTTATCTGGTAGATTAAGTAGAATGTAATGGAAAGAGTCATCTATTCATATTCTTGGAGAAGAGTCATCCATTCAGAGAAAATTGTTATTTGTTTACAAAGTTTCAAATTACAATTTGTTTGCAAAGTTTCAAATTACAGGTTGACTCTCTTGAAGGCGGATGATGATGGGAGTAGTTTTGTAAATGTATCAGATGGGCAAAGCTAAGGAAGTAAAGAAGATGAAGGGGAATTTACCTTATCTAGAATTGATTCTAGAACTTGAGAACAAACATTTGTAGATTTGAAAGTACATCAGATGTGTAGCATAAACGTTTCAAGTGAAGGTGGAGCCCGGTTGAGGTTTCCTATTGGGAGAGTTGTATTTGTAGGTTCTTAATCTAATCGCAGCGTATCACAGGGGTTGTAATCAATAGGGGAAGTAGCAAAGAGGTGTACGCTGTCTACTTGGTCACTTGAGTATTGTTAGCGGGTGTGTTGGGAGTCAAGTTGAAATATTTTAAAATGTTTATTTATTAGTTTGTTTTTTAAGTAAAAAACACCATACAATTTAGAGAAATGTATTATCAGCCCATGAAGGAATGAAAGAACCAAACATAGTGACAAAATTGTAATTGAAACTTATAATTCCCTTTTGACGGAGGTAGTTTTCGTTGTTGATGGAGGCCTTGTTGACGGAGTTAGAAGGCGTTGGTAGATTTGAAAATATAGTAGATGGGCTAAGCATTAGAAACTGTAAAGATGAATGGGAATCACAATTCTAAGGTTCTCTGAAAAGTGAAGACAGTCTTGATCACCAGCCTTCCTCTTAAGTATGTACTTATATTTCTCGATTCTAGGACCCTTTATAAACCATTGTCCTGTCTTATTATCAAAGAATTTATATTTCTCGATTCTAGGACCCTTTATGAACCGTTGTCCAGTCTTCTTATCAAAGCATTTTTTGTTGGGAAGTGTCACGTCAATGAGTTTAAATTTAGAAGATGTAAACTTACAACTCCTTTACGAGGGAGAAAGATCTCTTCGTTGGGCAATTGAACCTGTAATTGTGAATTGCTGGGGAAGCAACACTGATGGAGAGAGTAATTTGCAGGAAATAAAAATTGCTCCAAACATAGTGAAGAATCCAACAGGCCCCACTTGTACGTAGCAACAATTTCATGGGAGAAACCAATATTCGTTGGCTTGATATGGAGTCATTAATGCAGTGTAACAATTGAGAGGTGATAAAAAGAAAGATATTACAGCGACACCAAGTAAGGTAATGAAAAAAGCCATTAAAGTGAAATCAATCAATATTATGGATGGTTGTTACTGAAACGTTGGTAAGTTCTAACCAACACTTTCACATTTTTCAAAGAGCCGTTATACGTTCAAAATTAAATTATAGTTTATTGCACATGTGCAGATTTCATTTTACAATTTCAGAGCAAAAATTTTAGACATTCTCAATAAAGATGCGCCTTGATATTCTTCTTGCAAAAATTGCTACAGGAAAGTGAAAGTTATACAAGATACCGTGACTTTTACCAATGGTAGCATCAAAAGTGTTGATTATGAAATGAGTTGAGATTTGAAAAAAATGACCTCCAACATTTGTAGATATGAAAACAAATAACATATTTAATTCTAAAATTAAACTATACACCATTTTATATAGATACTTCTCACGAGTTGAAGTTTCTGATGGAGAACGATGTGTTCGAGTTATACCTTTTGAAGCAGCAAAATATTTTTTTAGTTAACAAAGTCGAAGAGTACATTGAATTCACATCTCTAAAGATATGATCTATGTTTTTAACATCTTATACTATATTTGAAAACATTTGAAACGAATGAAAGTGTTGAATGTCTAATTTTCAAGATATTATTTTTTCTAACATTTTCAATTGTTTACATAATTTACAGAAGGAAAAAAGTAAGAACTATTGCATGCCGGTGTTGAGTAAACACAAACAATTCAGCTTCCTTGTCATGGTCAGTATAAATAACACAAATCCACAATGGAGTCTAACTCGAGCAGTACATGAAATTGAAGATGAACCACCAATGATAGTTGACGAAGAAGTAAAATTATTGGCGATCCAAAAGAAGGAGAAAAAACAACAAAGATCAACTCCCTAATAATAATAATAATAATAATCATAATAAAATAGCCGTTGAAAAAATAGCATGATAAATTGCTACTCAAGTAAATCCGTCTACTTAACGAATAATGTACAATTTCTACAAGTAGTATGGATTACAAAAAACATTCAGCACAGGTAAATAAATTGTGAAATTACATGATAAATTGCTACACAAACAAAACAAAATTACTGGTTATAACAAAACAGACAAATCAGAAGAAAGGAACACATACAAGAAATATCCCCTGTAACGAAGTATTAGGTGAGATACGATTACTTACATGTTTAACTGTAATCAAATAGGAATAAATACATGAATTACATGTATCTAAGTAAACTTTCATTTGGTTGTCTTCATAGGTTTGGATGAATAATAGCCAAGATAACCATCAATATTCAACTTTCACAGAAGAATCTACTATATTTTTTTTTTTATAGAATTACTTATTTTAAATTATGTTCAGTTAGTTATTATAAATTTATCAAAAATTATATTGCTAATGCATATCCAAAACATAACTAAAATGGTCTATTTTCCTGTAATATGTATTACCAGACAGGGTATTCACGTGCAATGCACGTGTGGTAAATCTAGTATATATGTGTGTGTGTGTATATAGTACTGTACAGTGATAAGGACGGTTATCAATCATTAAGAAATATTTCTCTCTTTACCTTTCTAAGTTCGATGAAGCTTCTAAATTAAGTCTGAAATGGAGGCTTTTCTTCCTTGTGTTTTTGCTGTTAACATCCTTCAAAACAACCCAACAGATAATAATAGGAGTGATAATAATAGACATGTTTTTCTCATAGCATAATGACTAATGTATTGTGATAATGGTTGACAACAATATAATTCTTAAAATATTTCTTTCAAATACAACATACTTCTTACATAAAAGGATTGAATATACACATTTTAATTAATTGAAGGTTGATATATTTCATCATATATCACAAAGACGAAAATCAAAGTATACCTATAATTTAAATACCAAAAATACTATTATTCCTTCTTTATTTTATATATTTAACAACGTTGAAAAAACTTAAAAAACAATTATTATTTATCTTTATTTCTAAGTTTCAAAATCTGTACATCTAAAATAACTTCATAAACTTAATATTATTATTTATAGAGTAAATTTCTCATACGATCATTCAATTAATGATGATTTCATAGATAATTGTTTATAATTGAGTGATCATTCAATTATAAAATAAAGTAAAATGACTTTTGAGATAACAATTGTAAATTGATTAACTTAATGTTACAAAATAAAATTAAATGGTACTTTTTGAAATTAAAGTTATTAGTAGTGGGACCGTACGTAAATTAACTCTACTATCTATATTCTACAAATAGGTTCAGGTTAGAAGGAAAGGGCCGATCAGAACTGAGATGGATCTTGATACTTAGGGCAGTGAGGGTTCTACCGGAACTTCGATAGGAGGATTATCAATAATAGGTAATTCACTTTTTATGTTGCAACTTGTACTTACTTTTTTTTCTTTTTTTTGTCAATGATTTTACACTTCTGATACCAGTGTTTTAAAAGGTGGAGGCGTGAGCTGAGACGTTTTACATAGTACGGGACGAGGCGTAAGCCCCGGGACATAGAGCGTAAGCACCATGGATCTTTGATTTTTAACTTATAATGTAGTAAAAATAGGATAAAATAAAACAAAAATTATACAAAAATACATTAATAATTTTTTAAAAAATTATACATGATTAAAAAAACTCATAGAAAACAAAACATTTAAATACCTTTTACAAATAGAAAAAAAATGAAATGATGTAAAAACTATTATCAAAAATAAATCAACTCTAACATCTTAACTTTCAAACAATAAAAGAATCACATTTTCTTAAAATATATGGTTATTATACTATGCAATTTATCTCTCTAAAAGAAATAATCAATAAATTGTTAATACTATAATTAAAACATCACTCTTTCACAAATAAAAATAAAGTACTTTCGAATTAAAAAATAATAAAATATAATTATTTTGAGATATAGGTCAAAAACATAAAGACCAATAACAAGTGAAGAAGTAAAAATTTGATAAGTATTTTAAGAAGAAATATTAAATGATATTCATCCTCACGACGTTTTCAAATATTAAATAGACTAGTTATACTCAATTTTCTTTCGCTATAGAAGAAAAAATCTACTAAACATCATTCATTTAGTAAAGAAAAACGAGGATAACAATGTTGGCCAAGAAATTTGCACAATTTGTTTAAGAACAATTTGGCGAGTCCCGAGCATTAGGTGTAAGGCGTGTTTAGGGCGTACAATGGGAGCTTAGGGCGTAAGCCTCATAGAACTAAGTTCCACACATGATCCCCAAGTTGTGTTGCCAGTGCTCCGCCCGAGGCGAGTCCCAAAACTGTCGTTTAAAACACTGATCAGTTCTACTACATATCAGTCGTTCTCATTGTATGAGAATTGTTTAGTGTCGTTTATCTCTCGTGAGTGGTTTGTGGATTATTATACTGGACCAGGGCACCCTAGGTATAGGACTGTGGGTTTTCTTGTCATAAAAATTAAAAAAAAATAAGCCCTCAAAATATTGGTTTAGTGGTAAGAGCATATTAGGTGCCAAATCTAATACAGTCTAAACCTCAGTATTTTAAGTGAAAAAGTGTAGAGCCCGAGTTCATTATTTGCTGAGTTTTTAACACTACGCCATTGACCTCGAAGATTTCTTAGCTATAAAAAAGCGTATAATGAACTTTTCTCTATCTATAATCGTGGTATCCATGTTAGTTTATGCGCACCTTGACGAATTTCATAGGATACCTACCACCTCCCACAATCAACAACTACCAGGTAACTCTGTCCATTAAGGCTAGGGCGAATGGGAGAAAATCACTTTTTTTTTCAAATGGAGGAGGGGATACAAGGTGGGGAAGTGAACTTCACCAAGGTCAAAATTTAGGTTGCCAACAAACTGAGACACTATGTTACAACATCTTCCAACACAAAATGCATGTAAGAATGGTAAGCAAAATATTATGATTGTAGGTTCGTCTTTATGTTTGTATAGATTAAAAGATGGTGATGTTAGTATGTTATTAAATACCCGATCAATATCCTAGTGTGAAAAGGGAAACTTAACTTTCTTAGACGTGTACTAATAGAGGGAAACTAAAATGTAGTAATGTACCTGAAATATCTGACACTATCCCAAAATTTGCCTGAAATTTTAGTGTTTTTAGCAATCAAGTTCTTTAATATTTTTCTTATACTTAACTCTTGTTTTACTTGTAGCACCATTAGATGCTCAGACAGAAAAGCAAATAGAGATGAATTCAAATGAAGCTTTAATATTTGTCTTATCCTTTACTCTTGTTTTACTTGTAGAACCATTAGATGCTCAGACAGAAAAGAAAATGGAGCAGAATGCAAATGAAGCTGATTGGCAAGAAGAGGTTCACCAAAAGGTATTTTGGCAACTGTAGTTAATTTGTGCAAGATTTTCAAACTGAGTAAATCACCTTTGCGGATATTGATAAAATGGCTGGTCAAAACTGTGAAAAAAGTTGAAGATAATTTTTTGGAATATCGTAGATTCTTCGAAAATATCCTAGTGTGGTGTCTTGAAAGAGCATCTTGTAGAATTATCTAGATACTCTAGAGTAGTGGTAGAAGATAAAGTTCACTAGATTTTTATTGTAGAAGCATCTAGAAGACTTTTTAGAACCATCCATAAACAAGATTGAGTTAGTGATAGATTCAACAGATTTCTCTTTACGGATTTTAGCGGTTGTGGTAATGAACTAAGAATGAAGTTGTTAAATTCAGTCCAATTACAAGGTATGGAAGACATGTATGAAATCATACCTTCTGGGTGAGGACTTGTGGGATTTTGTCAACGGAAGTAACACAAGTCCTCCTGCCGACGGACTAGAAAATGATGGTGCATATAATGCAAAGACGGAGTTCATCTTGAAGAGATCCATCTCCAATAGTTTATTCGATCATAATATAAGGTAAAAATCAGACCCTGAAATATGGAGGACCCTCGATCAGGTATTCAACAAGAATAATAAAGCTCGCCTACTGATATCGAAAAATGAATTGTTGCTGCCAATCATGGTAATCATTCTACTGCCGAGTATTTCTTAAGGATTAGAAATTTATTTTTTGTGATCTATTTATTAATCTGGATGAGGCTATCTCTGATGCAAAAATAAGAAGAAATATTATTCATTGTTTGAGACCAAAATATATTCCCTTTGTGACATTGATTCAAGGATGGAATCCTTGGAGCAGTTTGAAAATTTATTATCGTCACAGGAGTTACTAGCCAAACAAATGGTTGGGGTATTAATCAAAGAAGGGGAAGGAAATTCTCATGTAGATGGTAAGAGGAACTTTAAAGGAAAAACAACAAGAGATATCTCGCACTCTTGATCCACAGGTGGTTCAAGCTCACCAAACAAGGAGGGAGAGTCTACTAATAACTATAAGACTCTTAAATGATATCAGTGTGGCAAAATTGGGCACATAAAAAGATATGTTGAGCCAAAGAGGGTAATATGACTCAAACTAAGAAAACCATTGAAGAAGAAGAAGACAAAGGAAAGTTTTGATAGCTGAGAGTCGTGTAATTGATGCCATGACTTCCATAAATTTTGAAAGATATTGGGTCATGGATTCAGGAAGTAGACATCATGTCATTGGAGATAAATCCAAATTTTCTAACCTTTCGAAAATACAATGATTGTGATGTCATTGTAATGGCAGATAATACGATTCATCAAGTGGATAAGGAAGACATAGTCGTTATCAATGAGAAACAAGAGTACTCAATCACCCTTAGTAGTGTATTTCATGTTTTAGGGATAAGGAAAAGTCTATTTTAAGCTACAAATATCGTAGTTGCAGGAAGTTATCTCCTATTTGGCCTACATGACGTGAAGTTCCTTCAAAATATCAAAGAACTCAAGGAAGTTATCATACATACTCGTAAGAGAGTTAATGATTTATATGTCTTATCTGCCTGTAACTCATATATTTAGAAGATGAGTAGTAATGATAACATATATTTGTGGCATGCTATACTTGGGCATATTAACATAGACAAATTAAAAGTCGTGGTAAAATTGAATCTAGTAAAAGAATTACCTAACTTAAGAAACTTTAATGGAGGAGATATTTGTGAAGGATGTCATTATGGAAAGTCACATCGTCTTCCATTTGTTGGATCCTTATCAAGAAGTAAATCTCTGCTAGAACTAATTCATAGCGATTTGATGGGGCCAACAAAAACTCCTTCCTTCTCTGGCTACGCTTATATGCTACTTTTCTTTGATGATTTTACTAGATTCATATGGTTTTATTTTGTGAAGCACAAGTTAGAAGTGCTCAACAAGTTTCAGGAAGGAGACTATTGAAGGAGAGCTTGGTTCAAGGATAGGGCGGTTGCGAACAGATAATAGTGGTGAGTTCACTTTTGAAGATTTCCTCTCTTTTTGTCGTCAACATGGAATTAAAAGAGAACTTGCTTGTGCTGATATGCCACAAAAAAATGGAGTCGCTAAAATAAAAATTCGACACTTGATAGAAACATGTAAGAGCTGGATTCATGCAAAAAAATATACCTAGAGCCCTATGGGATGAAAGTATGAAATGTGCAGCATATGTGATCAACAGGATGCCAATTATTCCAAACAACATGAAGTTACCTTACAAATTTATGTTTGCAAAAAATCCTAGCATTAAGCACCTTAGAATTCTTGGCTCTATCTGTTATGTTCATATCATGGATTCTCAGCGGAGAAAGTTGGATCCTAAGGCAAGAAAATGCATATTTGTTGGATATGATGAAAGCAAAAAAGGTTGGAAGTGTATGGACGTGAAAACTCATCATTTTATTGTTTCTTGAATGTTGCATTTGATGAAATTTTCTTGTATTATACAGTTGCATCAGAAGGAGATAATTCTAAATCATTGAACCCTGGAGTTTCAAATTTACCCATCACAAGTGTTTCTCTAGAAAATCGAGTTCTTGAGGAGCTAAGCGAAAGTGGGAGCCCAAAGACTCAACAATGTGAAACTTAACAAGAAGATTATTTATTTGGTTCACAAAGACTGTCACGACCCAAACTGGGGCCTTGGCCATGACAGGCATCCCGAACCGTGGAGGCCCGAGTGCCTCTTTTCTATTTGGCAATCACAACACCATTCACATACAATGAAGAGAAATGCGGAAATAAATAGATGAAATCATGGTTATACTCTGAGTTCAATTTTACAATATGAAATGAAATCAATAGACATCTTGTCACGACCCGAGCTGGGGCCCTAGCCATAATGAGCATCCCGAACCATGAAGGCCCGAGCACTCTTCTAAATCTGGTAATCATGCACAATATTCATATAGTATAAGAAAATTCACGGAAAACAATACAAGAAGGTACCATGGTAAAACTCATAAACTTGAACAATTAGAAAAAAAGTTCTGAATATTCTAGACATATGACACCCGTCTGCGAAATCTCTAGCATTACAAGATCCATCAAAAGTCTGAATTAAAACTGGGACAAGGCCTTCAGTCGGACCCAAAAATATGTAATAACAATACTCTAGAATAGGTCTTTCGAAAGAAAGAAGGCTCACCAACTGCACACTGCTACTTGACACTTCTACATTTTAGCGGGACCCCTGGACAGAGTTTCAGACCCTGAAATATAGGGGGTCAATACAAAAGTACTGGTACACAGCGATCCAAAATAATGAATTTATATATAAAAAATAGATGAGAGCAAGTCATGAAAACATCATGCATGATATAGTTTAAAACACATGGGAAATTCTTTGATATTCATAAAACATTCTTGTCAATGCAGTTCTAATCTTTGTATTACTTCTGAGTTAAGTAGTCCACCTTATAATTCTACAACTCCAAGGGCTATATGGAGTCCGCCCTTAACTCGGCGGCCATGCCCTCAACCCAAGTTTGCCTCAAGAGTTGGAGTTTCTAATTTTGATAAGCCACAGGGCACTAGGCCAGCGTATAATCCTTCTAGGGGACATACTAATCCTGTATCGGCAAAACATGGTTTTGACAACAAGTTTTCTCGACTCATGCCTTCTTCGGGTAACCACCTAACATCTCTTTATGCCCATTTTTAGCCTTTTCAGAACATGTATCATTCTAAGTTCAAAATCTAAAAATCTGAAGGAAAATCCACATTCTGTTCTGTTCTGTGTTGCTATGGCATTATCTGAATTGGTATCGTCATACCAAGACTTGCAAGCCATGTTTTTGAGCCATAAAAATCATATTACCATTTTCTGTTTCACACATAAAGTTTAGACAACCACACTTCAAATAATTCAAGAAGATTCATTCTTCAATACATTTATCAAATTATGCAAAGATCATTCCTTTCAATCATTTCAACAAACAGGGGGTGGTCATGTATTTTGGCAAACCATGCAACTGTTTCACTATATATATTCAGCATTTATCAACATGCAAAACTTCCTTCTCATTAATTTAATTCAAATCTTAAATCATTCAACAATAGTCAAGAATACTGATACCATGCTTCTAAATAACATTCTAAAATAAAGAGATGTTGCAACATTAGAGGGAGTGTAAATAGTCATTCTCTCAATTCAATTATCAACTTTAAACACATACATACATATATAAGATTTCAAATCAATTTGGAGGAAAGGACTCAAGGCCAAAATAACAATATCATTAAAGAATTCGTAAACGTTTAAAACCCCTTCAAAACTCATGAATTCACAATGTTTAAATGTTGTTGAAACAATTCTCTTATGCCCATGTAGTTTAGGAAAACCCCACGTACCTTAGATTTCATAGTTAGAAGAATAAAAACTGAATCTTAATTAGTTTTCTTGGAATTCTTGATCCTAGAGATGAGTTCTTTATCTTTGGGGAAGGAGTTAGGGTTTTGATTTTGAGAGGAAGAGTGATTAATAGGAAATTTTGGCTTCTTATGGTTGAAATCCTATGTTATAGATGGATTTTGGGTGAGGGGAAGAGACTAAAATTCCCCTAGACCCATTAGGAATTGAATTAATGCGTAAAACAACTTTAAATTCGCGTCAAGTTTAGTGTCGGGCCGCAGTCGACGCGACGCATCAAGATCGCATCGGTTTACTGCCTCACACGGAAAATGCCATAACTTTTCGCTCGGTTATCGGTTTTTGGCGAAATTGGTATCGTTGGAAAGATAATTCATTTATCTACAATTTGATGGGTCTTGATCTGAAAAATTTTATGTTTATCAAAAGTTAAACACGTTCAAAGTAGACCCTTGTAGAATCGAATATCCAATTTTGGATGAATGAAAGGTTCTTAGCTCAACTTTTTTTAGGCCATTTCTATGATCATTTTTCACCTCATAATCACTTCATATACTTGGCGAAAGATCATGACACATGAATATAAATATACACCATGGAATTATAGCTTACACACGTAGAAACGACGGTTCAATTTGTAGCTCAAAAATGCGGGGCGTTACATTATCTCCCCCTTTGGATCATTCATCCCCGAATGATAGGTAGAGACTTTTGAGGATCTAAAAGTATAGAATAAAGAACGTAGTCTCGCATTGAATAATTCTCCTCAACAAAACATACAAAGGCATCAAACGAGTTTCATGATAACCCCGAATGAAATATGTAAGCACTAAACATGAGATAATGAGACTTTACATAGCGATGATCTTGTACATGGGTTCTATGAATCCTAAACATTACAACATAAGGTAGGGGTTTATTTGATGATCATAGACCTGATTTATATTGGTACTAATCATGAACTAAGATTTCGTGGAAGATTGGGATAGAAGCATTCTCCACCTCTTATGACACAACAAATAGACTTAGCTTAAAGACACCACTCAACTATGCCCCAAGATTAAATAACATATTTCGTCCTTTCCATCTTACAATTCTCCTATCAAATATCTAACCACAAGAGTTTGAGTCTCACTACTTAGTACTGCTGTGTTAAAGCCTAACTCGGAGTTAAAAAAGGCTAACTTGAGCTACGGGGACCTGCACTTTACATCCCTTTAAGAATATTTCTTCACCTTATCACTACCATCAAACACACTCGATATTTAATTTAGAGAGTACTAACCACGTAGCACATAGGTTTGTGTCTTCAGCAACCACATCATTCAAGCCTAATCATTACTACACCCACAACATGGATCTCCCAACTAAGACCAACAATTTCAATTATTCTCACAAATATTTTTGCCACATCCCACCTTCTTAGCTATTTTACACAAAAAAAGTCCATCTCCTTCTATTCCATTTCACCTATAACCTTAGCTCGATAATTCACATCAAATTTTCACCTTCAATAAATCTACTCCCTTACCTAACACATCACCACGATTCTACATCCATCATCATACTATCATACGGAGGGTCATTAAGGGACCCAAACTTATAACCCATACATATTGACCTACATCAAGGTGGGGCATGTACTAAAGATACGATAAAATAGACCCGAAGTGCTCCATATATCTATTGTCTAGATCATAAGTATAGAGTCATTCAGAAGAAACACAATACAATATGAATTCTTAGTATAGAGCACAGTGAGAAAACATTGATGCACATATCAAGATAAAATGAGGGAAAAAACTAAATTACCCTCCTGGACCCTAATGTCAGTAAGATAAACTGGGCACCCGACGCGCCAACCGACGCGATGCGTTGACATCACGTCGGGCCAATACTTCATCGATGCAATCATCGATGTGGCACGTCGACTTCGCGTCGGGCAACTATTTCCAACATCCAAACACATCTATAATGTTGTTCGAAAAATTTAAAACATCCCCTTTACATCCCTGAACATAAATCAACTCAAAAATCTATGATTTGGGGCCGAGAAGATCGATTTGAAAATTCTGAAAGGTAAGATCTCATAAATATGACTAAGTCTTTTAACAATTAGAAAAAGAAAATTTTCAAGTTGACAGTTCTCCACATATGCAACCAAGAGTGGTATTGGGTTGTGAACGCTACTGGGTGTTACATTACAACAAAGAGAAAGATTTCTGATTCAAGCGATTGCTCCTCATTTAAGGAACTGAGATTTTCCATGATTTTTGCATAAACTTTATCACTTTGGCTAAACCCAACATACAATAAATCGTTGACATATAGAAACATATTTTCTTAGGACCAAGCATACTGAGGTACATAGATTCTCATGGATCGTGAACAACATAACATATGGCTTGAATACCTGGAAGACTGGATTACTGAGAGACATAATTGCTTTTACTTTGGAGGTCAGATCATAAACATGAGTCCATAGAGAACTCGAACCATAGACATGTCAGGACTTGAACACATGACGTAGGACATTAGCAAAATAATCTCCTAAATTGAAGTAGGAGGAGTATTCTTGAGTAGGAATAGCTTTATCATGACTCCTTCCTGCAATTTGTCGCATTGAGAAAAATTTGGGAACTAACTTAATTCCCCATCTCCCCCTTAGATCAAAAATTACAATCCTACACTTACAGACATATCACCTTATCAAATCTATAGCCACAACTCTCAACATAAAAGAGACATCACCATATACTTAAACTCTAAACTCTCCCTGAAGAACTATACTCTGAAGGCCTTCCTTTTCTGTAAATGCTACTTTTAACTTTCGATAGCCTTTATAGCCATCTCTCTACAACTCCCACTCTCATGAGTGCACATATCCACACTCTTTATCACGAAAAAAGGTATCAATATATACATGAGCACATACTCCTCTCATTAATCTATAATAAAAAGACACTAAATTATTTTCTAGGGCATCCCCTCTCAGGGACACAAATCGGAATTTCCTCTAACTCCCAAAGTCATCAACTTATGACTAACATTTTCATGGGCATAGACACCCATGCTTATAAATACTTAATTCTCCATCTTTTATTCCTTAGAATACTATTACTACACCTCTAATCGCATAACCTACAATTGCACAAAAATTGTAAGACTATACCAAGGGCGCATATTGCCTACCTATTCTTTATCAATTCAACTCTAAAGAGCACCATACAACAACTTTCCAGACTTCTCCATACTTCAAGATTCAAGAATTTAATCTAGGTACACAAAAAACTTATACACATAAAACTTTATTTAGGAACCTGCTACCAGGGGGTTCAACTTATTCCTATATACTCACGTTCTCATCCACTTAATGATTCAACCACAATTCATCATTTTTTAACACTAGTCCTCAAGTATATATATCACCATTTATCCACTCCTTTTTTAACAAATTGCCAACCTAGGCCATTTCACACATCACATCAAGCCTACTAATTACTTCTCACAAAACATACATCGTCAATCTCGAGCTACTATTCTCACCACTACACTCCACATCTAAAGTTCAAGCCTGATGTCTATCCTGAATTATATACCACTAGTAAAACATGCCACATACTATACTAGTCCTTTAAATATGGAAATCAACCCAAATACTTCACTTCACTTAGCTACTACCTATAACCACAACCCTTCCATAACCTCGCTATTACAATTCAAAATCTACTACATACCTTCTCACTTGAAGTATTAGTTTACTCCTACTTAAAGAAAAATACCATCAAAGGGATAAAGTCACACGATAGGATTAGTCAATCTTAATCTTATAATATAACCCCTTTCAATCTTATCAACATATTCTAATTTCTCACATCATACTTACTTACCTAATCATACATCACAATGATCTTCAAAATTCAATAAACACTAATGAGTCTCTACCTATAACTTATTAACTAATCTACCCTTTTCCATTCACAACCTAAAACTGATTTCTATAACCACCATAACTATCCACTCTAGGCTCCTTCCCTATTCTGAATAAATAATAATCATATCCTATATCTTTCTTCACAGACTACCATACAATCTACAAATATTACTACACATTAGTCTATCACTATACCACATTAGTCTATCACTATACAATGGAAACCCACTCATCAATCCCTAATTATACAACTAAAACTATTTATTTATGCAAAAGTCACCCTCACTCTAACTTCTAACATTGTGACTTCATATCACTAACTTCTTGGCCAAATCTCGCTACCCATAGGGCATGAAACTTTATCATACACTACTACACGGGTGGAAATATTATTCCAACTTTCTACTACACATCATTACCCTTATGGATGACATCTGCAATAAGAATTTTGAAAGGGGACTGAATAGACTTTGTACCTCAGGATGAAAAGCATAATTTTTATTAGAATAAAGGCATACACTCAAATCACTACACCTTGAAGCACAAATAGACTCCTATAAAGTCCTCATGCTATCTCATAACTTTATGGATAATTCAATCAGAGAGAACCACATTGTTGGGGGATCTACACTATCGCCTCGACAGTGAGGCATGGCCTAAGAAAATTAGAACAAGGAAGAAATTTGGATAACTTTCTTATGGAATACTTTACAGCATAAACTACAGTATGAAAGAATAAGAAACAACTCCTAAATGCCCGGTATCCTCCTGATTATAAGTGTGGTGCACATCACACCCATAAGCAAGACTCTACTAGACACGATTTTGCAGACTCCCTGGGACCATGAACCGTGCTCAGATACCAAGTTTGTCACGACTCGAGCTGGGGCCCTAGCCGTAACGAGCATCTCAAACCATGAAGGCCGAGGCGCTCTTCTAAATCTGGTAATCATGTACAATATTCATATAGTATAAGAAAATTTACGAAAAACAATACAAGATGGTACCAGGGTCAAACTCATAAACTTGAACAATTAGAAAAGAAGTTCTGAATATTCTAGACATATGACACCTGTCTGCGAAATGTCTAACATTAAAAGATCCATCAAAAGTCTGAAACAAAATAGTGACAAGGCCCTCAGTCATATTCAAAACAAAATGTAATTACAATGCTCTAGAATAGGCCTTCCGAAAGAAAGAAGGCTCAATAATTGCCCACTGTTGTCTGATACTTCTATATTTTAGCAGGACCTCTGGACTGAGTTTCAGACCGTAAAATATAGGGGGTCAGTACAAAAGTACTGGTACACAGAACAATCCAAAATAATGAATTTATATATATAAAATAGATGAGAACAAGTCATGAAAACATCATGCATGATATAGTTTAAAAAACATGGGCAATTCTTTGATATTCATAAAACATTCTTGTCAATGCAGTTCTGATCTTTGTATTACTTCTGAGTTAGGTGGTCCACCCTATAATTCTACAACCCTACGGGCTATATGGAGTCTGCCTTTAACTCAGTGGCTAAGCCCCCAACCCATGTTTGCCACAAGAGTTGGAGTTTCTAATTCTGATATGCCACAGGGCACTAGGCCAGCGTATAATCTCTCTAGGGGACATAATAATTCCATATCGACAAAGCACAATTTTGGGCAACGAGTTTTCTGGACTCGTGCCTTCTTCGGGTGGTAACCACCTAACATCTCTTTATACCCATTTTTAGCCTTTTCAGAACATGTATCATACTAAGTTCAAAATCTAAAAATATGAAGGAAAATCCACATTCTCGTATATTCTGTGTTACTATGGCATTATCTGAATTGGCATCGTCATACCAAGACTTGCAAGCCATGTTTTTGAGACATAGAAATCATATCACTATTTTCTGTTGCAAACATAAAGTTTAGACCACCATACTTCAAACAATTCAAGAAGATTCGTTCTTCAATACATTTATCAAATTATGCAAAGATCATTTCTTTCAATCATTTCAACAAACAGGGGGTGGTCATGTATTTTGGCAAACCATGCAATTCTTTCATTATATATATTCAATATTTATCAATATGTAAAACTCCCTTTTCATTAATTTAAATAAAATCTTAAATCATTCGACAATAGTCAAGAACACTGATACCATACTTCTAAATAACATTCTAAAATCAATAGGTGTTGCAACATGAGAGGGAGAATGAATAGTCATGCTATCAATTCAATTATTAACTTTAAACACATACATACATATATATGATTTCAAATCAATTTGAGGCAAAGGCCTCAAGGCCAAAATAACAATATCATTAAAGAATTCATAAATGCAAAATTTCAATGCAAATTCCAAAATCCCTTCAAAACACATGAATTCACAATGTTTAAATGTTGGTGAAACAATTCTCTTATGCCCATGTAGTTTAGGAAAACCCCACGTACCTTAGATTTCGTTGTTAGAAGAACGGAATCTGAATCTTGATCAGTTTTCTTGGAATTCTTGATCCTAGAGATGAGTTCTTGATCTTAGGGAAGGAGTTAGGGTTTTGATTTTGAGAGAAAGAGTGATTAATAGGCAATTTTGGCTTTTTGTGGCTGAAATCCTATGTTATAGATGGATTTTAGGTGAGGGAAAGTGACCAAAATGCCCCTAGACCCATTAGGAATTGAATTAATGCATAAAAAAACTTTAAATTCGTGTAAGGTTTCGTGTCGGGGCGCAGTCGATGCGACGCATCAAGATCGCATTGGCTTACTACCTTACACGAAAAATGTCATAACTTTTTGCCCAGTTATCGGTTTTTGGAAAAATTGGTATCGTTGGAAAGATAATTCAATTATCTACAATTTGGTAGTTCTTGTGCTTAAAAGTTCTATGTGTATCAAAAGTTATACACATTCAAAGTATACCCTTGTAGAATCAAATATCCAATTTTTGATGAATGAAAGGTTCTTAACTCAACTTTGCTTTAGGTCATTTCTATGAACATTTTTCACCTCATAATCAGTTCATATACTAGGCGAAAGATCATGACACATGAATCTAAATATAAACCATGGAATTAGAGCTTACACACGTAGGGACGACGATTCAATTTTTAGCTTGAAAATGTGGGGCGTTACACATCTAGACAATATCTATCTCAGTCTGTGAAATCTTTAATACAACATAGTATAATAACTTATCTATAACTGGGACAAGTCCCCCAGTTGGACTCAAAACTAAAATGTAAAACAATACTCTAGCAACAGGCCTTCTGAAATAAAGAAAACTCACCAATTTCACACTTCGGTCTAAAGATTCTATGGTTTGGCGGGACCACTAAACTGAACCTCAGACCCTGAAATATAAATGGTCAATACAAACGTACTGGTATGTGAATCAACTCAAAAGGTATGCTTTTAATACAATGAGAGTATTTCATAAAAATAATGACCATAATACGTAAGTAAAAATACATGGGCATACTTTAGTGATCTCCAAAACACCTCTTTGAAACCATGTATCACTCTTTGTTATTCTTCTGAGCTAGTCGGTACACCCTACAAATCTGATATTCCACAGGCTATGTGGAATCCGCCCTTGACTCGGTGTTCAAGCCTCCAATCCAAGTAGCCTCCAGGATTGGAGTAGTGATAACCCCACGTGAGCACACCGCAGGAAATACCCCTATGTGAGATGTCCTAAAAATATCATATCATGTAGGATCATATATCATAAGTCCTGTATCGACAACTACTATTTTTGTCAATGAGCCCTTACGCTCAAACGCCTTCTTCGGGTAACCTACTAGCTCTCTTAAGTCCAAATTTTAGTTCTTTAAAAAAACATATTCATACTTTTCAAACATTCAACACTATCTTGTTAAGGGCGTTGAATTATCAGGTATTGTCATGCATGGAATTATCTGGTATCGTCATACCTCGACTTGCAAGTCAATCAAACACGTCACATCATGTCTACGACCCTTTTCACTTATTATCATATTCATGACCACCCTAGATTTTAAACATCAGATGAGAGAGAGTTATGCAAAAGACTTTTCATTCAAATATTTACCAAAATATTCTCCTACCAATTGTAAAATCAATAGGTGGAAACCTCATATTTGTAATTACTTAAAATCCAAGAAAGATTGTTAATTTGACACAACGAGCATTTATCATGAAAAAAATACATTCCCAACATGTCATAAACAATACCACTCGGTGATCATTAAACAAGCACTCATCCATTAGTTTTTTGTTTAGAAAGTTCATGCATTTAAACAACCCATAGCAATATAAATCGAAAATATCATGATAAAAGAGGGGTTTTTGATCATTCATGCTCTCATTCAAACTTTCATTGCACCCAAAAATATAAATAAATTATTATATTCAAAATTCACGATAGACGATTCAAGACAACATAAAGTTTCTTCAAATCAACTTCATGACATATACTTTTCAAATAATTTCAAACCCTTTCTTTATAAATATGATTGAGGATCTTTAATGTAATAAAAATAATAAAAAAATTATTCCCATGATTTTCAGAGAAGTCCCACATACCTTGGATTATAAGATTTGAAAAATGGAACCTAAATCTTGATTCGTTTCTTGAAATCTTGAACTTAAGGATTGATTCTTAATTTCTTGTTCTTGGAGAAAACCCTAGTTTGATCTTATTTTTTAGAGTGAAAAGATGATCTTGATATCATAAACTGATAATAGTTGATTAAATAACGTTTAGGGTGTTATTTAATTCATGTGAGAGGTTTCTGGGAAGGGAAAGTACCAAAATACCCCGCTAAAAATGTACTTTTTGCGCGATTCATCTTTGACTAATACCTCTCTAGAAAATGAGAATAACACTTTACCCTGCTATCAGATTAAGACGAAACTAGTGGATTTGGAAAGAGAACTAAAATAACTTTCATTTGATATATAGTAGGCCCTCTAATTCCTTATATACAAAAAGTTATGATCGATGGAATTTGACCCAAGTTTAGACGCTCACCAAAACTCAATCGATAGGAAAGCTTTCAACTCTTCCTTGAGTTAGGGGATTTGGTGACCTCAATTCATATTCAAAGGTATTCAAACACTATAAGATTGATCATCACACATATATTATCAAAGAATCATTGGGTTCGGGTTTATACGTGTAAAAAAAGAGTTCAAACTTTAGCTCGAAAGGGAGGGGTGTTACATTATCTCCCCCTTGGGATCATCCATCCCCGAATGATGGAAAGGAACTTTTTAAAGCTCTAAAGGTATGGAATAAGCAACGTAACTTTACATTGAACGTTTTTCCTCAATAAAACATGCAAAGACATCAAAAGAGCTTCATGATAACCCCTAGTGAAATGCGTAATCATGAAGCATGAGGTAATGAAACTTTATGTAGGGATGACCTTGCACATGAGTTCTATGAATCATTATCATCACAACATAAGGCATAAGTCTATTTGGTGATAATAGGCCTGATTTACCTTGGTACAATCATGAGATGGGATTGTAATGCCCCGCAAAATCCTCTTCCAGTCCGAGCCTTAGAGCGTATTTTGGTAAAGCAAAAATCCGAGTCAAAATATTTCTGAAATATCCTCCTAAGTATGAAATACTTTGAGTAGTTTGGGAATCTATTTGAGCATGAATTGAGATCATAAAGGTCACCTAACTCATGGACAAGTTGAAAGCTTTCCTATCGTTCAAGTTTTAGTGACTGTCAAAATTTGGGTCAACATCAATCAACCATAACTCCTTGTATATATAGAATTAGAGGACCTACTATATATCAAATTAAATATCTTTGAATTATATTTCCAACGATACCAATTTCGTCAAAAACTGATATTGAAGCAAAGATTTATGCCCATTTTACTCCAGCATGTCTGGCCGGGAAACTGGTGACGACAAATGTGACAACCCGTCATGCCCGTGACGGTCTATCTCCAAATATCATCAGCCTTGGGTAGAAAATCAAGAATTTGACCCCTTTTTGTGATGACAATTCGTGATGGCCTATCACGGGCCTGACGGCTTGTCACGGATGTCGTCAAGAATATTTTTCCAATAATTTTAGAATGTTTTTGCAAGGGTATTTTGGTCATTTTTCACCTTTTGAAAGCCTCTATAAATATGGAAAACCACATCCAAGACCCTAATTTCCTTCATTTTCTCTTCCAATTCACTAAAGAGAGAATATCTAGGGTTTCATTCAAGAACCCTAATCTTTCAAAAATCATCCATAAATTTTTAAAAGTTCTTCAAGAATCAAGTTCCTCATAGTGTGGGCTTCGAGAATCATTTATTACGAGTGCGGATAGAATCTCAAGCATTAGAATTTACCCAATTTCAAAGATTAAGGTATGTAGATGTTGATTCTTGGGTCCCGTTCATCCAAGAAGCTCAAGAACCCTTTTTAAAACTAAAAGATTTTTATGTTTATGAGTTGTTAATGATTTGTATGAGTTTAAATTGATGTTTAATGTGTTTTTGAGTTTTGATTTATATTTGCCTACAAAATTTATGATCTTTGATCCTAGTATGTTGTATTCATGTGCTGTTTGTGATAGACCTTCTTGAAGTTGTTTTCTATGTGATGTGTTCATGACTTTTAGGTGTAGAAATGGTTGAATAAGTGAAGCATATCCCCCATAGGTTTGATAAAGAGAATAGGTGAAGCATAAGGGCCAATATAGCATGTTGAATAGAAAACCCCAAATTGTGAGTTAGTTTGTGCTTAGTGTTTGATAAAATGCCCAAGTGAATGAATTATTCCATGGTAATAGGAAATTCCCAAATAAGTGTGAACCCGTGCATGTCTAGTATTTTGTTGAAGGACCTTAGTGAATAAGTGGAGATGTGATAGTAGTAAATTCCCCAATTATGTGCTCTTGATATATGCTAAGTTTTTAATACATGCCAAGTGGTGAGCAAGTAGGTTATGACGTGATAGTATGAAGTTTTCCCAAGCTATGTGATATCCAAACACATGTTAATATTGATATAGGTATGAAATAGCTGAGGTAAAACCTTATTGAATGGAGTACGATTTAGTATCATGTTTCCCCTACATTATTATGATTATGATTCCGAGATGCGTAAAGTGACCCCTCGGCGACTGTGAAAATTCTTTAATGATTATGAGATGATTTGATGACTGTGATAATGCATGAATGATTGTGATGATATATGAATGAACGTGATGATGAATGAATGATTATGCTTTACTTTTATGTCATCGAGTCCTGGGGGTATTTATACCCGATAATAGAGATGTTGTCTAGAGCCCATGTCAGTTTCTCAATAATTCCAGTCGAGCCATGATTCTCAGAACTCAGTGAATTATAGAACTCTATATCCTCAGACAAGTGCAGAACTTAAGAAACCTCAGTAATCTCAGTTATCTCTGTAATCTCTGTATCACTGGTAATCTAGCCTCAGTCCTGTAATAAACTCAGTTCTAATAGTATTCAAGTGATTCAATTCTAATCTTAGAAGCGATTCTAGTAATCTACTCAAGCTCTATATTGTCAGTCAGATACCATGATTTGTTATCTTTTCTGTCAGATACGAAATGAAGTAATCTCAGCGTAACTCAGTTAGATCTTTTGAGAAATATGATCAGTATCAGATTCAGCTTTGTCTAGTACAGTCTAAGAATCAACCCAGAGTCATTCAGTTGAGAGTAGGATTCAGCACCGAGCGAACCAAAGGATGGGAACTAACCTGCTAGTAGAGGGTGTGATTCTTAGAAGCAATCCTTGCATTTCAGAACTGTGTAGCTAGCATAGGAAAATGAGTCACCCATTAAGCAAGCTTGATGTCCTATTGAGGGTCACCGCCAGAGAGCCTGGCCTTAGAGAAAAGATAATGTCTTTACCCGTGGCACAATATTGGCACCCTCCCAATCGGGGGTAAAGGTTGGACCCCACCTGTGGTAGGTTGGGGCATTTCGGTTAGATGACTACTTCCCACAATTTCAGTTTTAGATTCAGAATCAATCTTCAGAAATTAGGACTGTGTCGTACAGTCATTTATCTCAGTGAGGAACTCAGATAATTCCATTGATTTATGGACCATCCCATCAGATAGGCTTGTTCTTATATAAAGTTGTTTGATATCATATTCAAAGATATGCCACCTGACAGGCTTGATCACAGTATCAGATTTCTATTGAATATTCCTATCGTCAAATTCAGATATAATCATATTTCTTATCATTGATAAAGCTTCCAAAGTAATTTGTTAGAAAAGTTGATCTCAGTCTCAGACCATGTTGAGTATTCTTATTATCATATCTAGAGATCTCCCATCAGATAGGTTTGATCTCCATCTCAAACTGTATTAAGTATTCATGTTGTCAGATTCAGACATGATCATACTTTTATCATTGAGAATTGCTTCGGAATAATATGTTAGAAAAGTTGATCTCTAATTCTGTCAGTCAAAAATAGTAAACTCAGAGTTCAGTCCTTGATGTAAGTACATCCAGATCCTCAGTTATCAGTATCAGATGAGTCAGTGATTCCGTAGCTCAGTTTTAGTAGTGAGTTCAGTCTGCAGTAAGGTGGTGTCCGAGTTTCAGTATCTAGAGTTTCAATGATTGTGTTCATGTTTTGTGCATTCATGTACGTGTTCTCATGCGGCATCTTCATGATTATTCAGTTTAGATATTGTGCATGCATGAGCCCTTGCATTAGCCTACCTCTTCTACATACTCGATATATTTATATACGGACGCATTTGCGCTACGGTGTTTTATTTGACACCATAGGTTCAGAGGCACAGGATCCAGATTATCCTCAGCAGTTCAGTCCCAGTCAGCAGCAGTAGCAGTGAGTCCTCTTCTTTTGAGGAAGAATATCAGTTTACTATTATTGCTTCATACCTTGTTTATTTTCAGTTGACGGAGTTAGTTGGGGACCTGTCCCATCAACTCCATAGTTCAGACAGTTTAGAGGCTTTTCAGATGGATGTATTAGTATTCAGTTTTCTGTATTATGAGTATTCATAGATATGTTGAACCTTATGACTAGATTCCGCATTTATTTATGATATTATGCAGTATACAGGTACATATATTAGTAAAGGGTTAGCTTGTGGTCCTTCGGGGTCATAAGCACCATGTGACGTCTTGGGATAGGATCTCGGGGCGTTATAGGGATTTTGCAGAAGACAGGATTTAAAAGAATTCTCCACCTCACAAGATAAAACAAATGGCTCTTAAACTTACAGACACTATTGATCTATTCCCGAACATTAATTAACATACTACATACCTTCCAACTTATAATTCACCCATCACATATCTAAACACAAGAGTTTGTGTCCCGCCGTATAATACTTCTATGTTGAATTCCAACTCGAAGGAAAGAGATGCTAACTTAAACTATGGGACTTTGCGCTCTACATCACATTAATAAATCACCTCACCCTATCACTATAATCCAACAACAAGTCTTAATTAAAGGAATACTAACCACACAACACATTGTTTTGTGTTTTCATCAATCACAAAATTTAAGCCTATCATTACTACACCCACTTCATGGATCTCCCAACTAAGACCATCCAATTCAATCATTCTCACTAAGATTTTAACCACATAACTTCTTCTTAACTATCTCACGTAACGAAAGCTCATCTCCTTCTTCCCCCTTCACCTATAACATTAGCTCTAGAATCACATCAAAATATCCATCTACAAAAACATCTACTCCCCCACTCAACACACTACCACGCATTCAAAACCACCGTCATACTGATATACGGAGGGTCATTGAGGGACCCGAGCCTAAACATCATGAATATGTGTAACACTCGTCAATTCATAACTTATACATATTGAACTATTCAAGGAGGGACTGATGTGTGAGCAAATGATAACACATTTGAGGATTTTAACTGAGAATAATTGCAAAGTCTTAAGCAACTTTTGTCATTTTTGATTGTTTTCTCTTTGATATTGCAGTAAAAGTCAAGATGCAAGAGAACTAACAATAATAAAAGTAAAAGATTTAATTTTTGAGCAAGTAAAGATGAAAGTATAGCTGATGACTTATTTGATAAGTAGTCAGCCTTCTGATAAGATATCAGAGTTGTTGTCATCCTTAGACAGAGAATAAGATTCAGCTGGAAGATGTGATGACAACTTGTGATAGGCCGTCAGAGTTGTAATAAGCCGTCAAGGTCATTGTAAGTCCGTGCTTGATAACTTGAAGTGAAAAAGCGACGACAATTCTAATAAGTCATCACATTTCTGATAAGCCGCTGGTCTTCATCGTCAGCTGAATACAAAACTTAGTCAAATGTGAAGAGGAGCTGATGACATTCTTGATAAGGCATCAGACTCCTGATAAGCTGTCACACATATCGTCGTCTGTCCGAGAAAATATTGTGATCTATGATTTTGTTTCCATAATAAGGATGAAGTATTTAAAGCATATGTTAGGGTTTTCTAATCATAAAAAGAGGCGGAACATCTTGAACTTATTCAAAAGGCAAAGACACTTCTTTTTGGGGCTCAAAACTTAGAATTAAATTTTCAACTCTTTGATTTGGTTGTGGGAATTTTCTCTTGATCTTAAAAGAGAATCAACTTCAGAATTCATCTTTTGTAAGTTTAATTACTTTGAATGATAATTACAATTATTGCTATCTCTTTCTTTCTCATGTCGAACTAAAACCCACAACTAGGGTTGTGGGATCTACGATTATTCTCCAATTGATTTAATAGTTGGTTAGGGTTTGAGTGATTGTGGTGACATCTTTATAATTCCTTTGTTATGATTGTTATTTATTGGTTGAAAATAATAAACCCGCCTTATATTGATTTTCTCAAACTAAGAAATACACTAAAGGTAGCGAATTATCAACAAGAATTTGGGAAGGTTAAGCTCCCATCTAATGATTAATACTGTAACAAGATTGATCAACTTGAGATAAAATCAATATAAATAGAATGATTTCCTAAGTTTGAGAGAATTAGGGAGTTCAACATCTAGGTAGCTTGAGAAACACTTAGATGGACTGTCGAAACTGATAACTTGGTGTTTTCCACAAGTCATGATAACCCAATACTACAGTTATTATTTAATGGGGATTAATAATCATAGTGATAACAATCCTAGTTCCTCTCAATCATTGATTTGAACTATTGAAATTTTAGTTTTGAGCTCTGAAGCAAGTTAAAACTTTAACAATTTTTTGATCATTGAAAACCCCCATTTTATCTTTTTGTCTCATTTGTTTGAATTTAACTTGTAGCTATAGTTTCAAATTAGTTTAATCGCCACTCACATTATTCCTTGTGGATTCTACTCTGACTCCAAAATTGGGTAAATATATTGACAACGATCGCCTTGCATTAAATTGACGTGTAAGTTGAGCGTTATCAAAAATCGCGCCGTTGCCGGGGAACAATTTAGTGTATTGAATTGGTTTGGAATTTTAGCCTACTTTCTTGAATTCAAACTTGTAAATATTTGTTTTTAGTTTTCTTTTATTTCTTGTGTTAGGTAGATTTTTATTTTAATTTACTTATTACTATGACATTATGGAATGAATATGATCTTGGTGGTTGGAAATCTTATATTGATGATCCATGTCCATACTGTGATGGACCTCACTTTTGGCAAGATTGTAGATATGATCCTCGGAGAGAGATATGTGCACCATCTCCATCCTACCGGGAGTATGATTGTTCTTTATGTGGTGGTCAAGATGGACATTGGAGTGATTTCCCAAATTCCCCCTCTCTCTATTGTGCTAAACCTAAATTCTAGTTCTTCTTATGAGTTTGATAGGTCTTATGGTCAAGAAAAGGAAGAACGGAGCATTGGGAAGTGCGCATTGAAGCTATGTTTCAATGAATGTTGGATCTCCAGAAAGAAACGTATGATATCATATGTGATATGTGTCGAGACATGAAGTCATTCATTTATGAGGAGATAGATATAGAGGTCAATCATTTGAAATATTCTTCTATATTATGTTTAGATGATATCTTGTCTGTGGAATCATTTAAAATAATGGAAGAGTGTGCAGATGAGGAGAAAGTACCCTATATTGATGTTGAGCAACCCTCAGTAATTTCCCAACAACCCGAACCAACCATAAGAGATGATGCCAAGATTGAGGACATGGTGCTAGAGGCAAAAAAATAAACAAAGAAAATCTCTAATAAAGACTCAAGCCCAATTCAAAGTGAAGATGTCGAGAAGGTGAACAAAAGTGAGTGTGTAGTAGACAGTGTAAATGTTAAAGTAGGATTGATTGGGCCTCATTCAAGTCACTTTTCTACATTATGATTAAATGATATCTTGTCTGTGGAATCATTTAAAATAGTAGAAGAGTGTGAAGATGAGGAACAAGAATCCTATATCCTTGATTTTACATTAGACAAGCAACATAAAACCACACCTCACTTTAAGGCCGAGTGATTTACCACGCTCAATCCATTACTCAACTTCTTAATTTTTTTACCACCCCCTATTACCGAGGCAAGAAGATGGACTCTAAAATGGGGGTGAAATTCATATCCTCAAGGTAGAGGAAAAAATTGAGTTGGGTCGTGCCGCGACACTAAATTAGGAGCTGCTTAGGGGGCAACCCAAGGTATCTTGTTGTTTGTATTCGTATTATATTATTGACATCATATCTTCGCACCCATGGTGCCACAGGTATATTTCTAACTCTTTTGTTTAGGTTTGACACATTGGGGACATTGAATGATTTTAAGTTGAGGGTGGGGATACTTGTGGGTATTGATGTCCTCTTGGGGTTTTTGCTGCCATTCCTCTTTTCCCCGGAGTCTTGTTCCTAGTAGAGACGACATATTTAGGCATATTGTGATTTGTTGTAAAATATTGTAGTTGACTAGGAGAAATACAAGTAACTTAGGCAGTTAACATGTTTTTGTTGATTTTTAAACACCTCTCCAATGGTCTATTTTATAACTGTGTGATATGCATTTATATGTGACCACTGTGCATCTTGTTATGGCATTAGTACTAGTGACATGATAACCATTGCTAAATAATTGCATGAACTGAATGGGTAGTAACTTGTGATGTACCTTTGAGCCATGTGTGTGCGAGATACTACCTAATTCCAGTTTTGTGTTAAATCCAGAACTTGCCTGGTTGGTCTTTCCTTTGGTGTAGGATAGCGGTTAGGAGAGGATCATAGGCCGTTGTTTATATTAGTCCACTTTTAGCCTAAATGACCTTTCATGTGTGAATAATATCCTTTGATTCTGATTTTGAGACTGAATGCCTATTTTTTTTATTATACCTATCACACTTCCCATTTGTATCACAATGAACCTGTTTTGGCCCTGGTCCTCTTTGGACATTGTGCACTTTGACTTAGGAAAATATCCTAAGTGAAGGGTGGCTATCATATGAGTGCGTGATGTAAAGTGAGTATGAAGAAGGGTAAAAAATATGCAAGGCTGGGTGTGGTAGAAAAAGAATGAGAAAAGAAAAGTTGTGAAAAAAAGAAAATGAATGAATAAAACCTGCACCCAACTTGAATGTGCTTTAATCAAGAAAGGGAGAAATAAGGTAAAGGTTGATAAGTGAGACCCCAAAAATAGTGTAGTGCCAAGGAGGCTTAGTTACTTTAAATATCCTTGTGTATCATACCAGCCCCAAGCCTACATTACAAGCTGAAGAAAAGTCCTATAGTGATCCTAACTTAACTGTATGAAAGCTTCGGTAATGAAAATAAGGGCAAGCTTATGCTATTTGGCATACATTGACTGGAACTTCTTTCTGAGAGTGAGTGTCTCTTGACCGTCCCTGTATTGACATGCTTGAGTTCACATATGAGTGAGGAGGGACCTCTTTGTTGTAAGGGCATACTGGTTACATTGCTAGTTTCTAACTTGTTTGGATAGTGTAATCTTGGTACATGCATGGTTGTTTTTGCTGAATTGATGCCATATCTTGATTCCTGTGTGTCGCATTGTTGTTCTTCAATAATATGCACAGTTGTTTTTTAAATTAATTGACCTGGGAGATAGTGAAGATGTTTTGAGATAGTATGGATGGTTGACTGCCGAATGTACTTTGTATCCTCTTGGTTGTGTTTTAGTTGCTTGAGGACAAGCAATTGTTTTAAGTTGAGGGTGTTGATGTGTGAGCAGATGCAAACACATTTGAGGCTTTTAAATGAGAATAATTGCAAAGTCTTAAGCAATTTTTGTCGTTTTTTTTGTTTTCTCTTTGATGTTGCAGTAAAAGTCAAGATGCAAGAGAACCAGCAATAATGTAAGTAAAAAAGTTGATTTCTGAGCAAGTAGAGAGGGAAGTATAGCTGACGACATGTCTGATAAGTCATCAGCCTTGTGATAGGCTATTAGATTTGCCGTCACCCTTAGACAGAGAGTGAGATTCAGCTATAAGAAGTGATGACAACCTGTGATAGGCCATCAGAGTTGTGATAAGCCATCAGTCTTGTCGTTAGGCTTAGGAAGTTCTTGAGAACTTGAAGTAAAGAAGCGACGACAATTCTGATAAGTTTTCACATGTCTGATAAGCCGTCAGGCTTCATCGTTAGCTGTAGACAGAACTTGATCAAATGTTAAGAGGAGCTGACGACATTCTTGATAAGGCATCAAACTCCTGATAAGTCGTCAGACACGTCGTCGTCTGTCTGACAAAATACTGTGATATGTGATTTTGTTTCCATAATTAGGATGAAGTATTTAAAGAATATGTTAGGGTTTTCTAATCATAAAAAGGGGAGGAACATCTTGAACTTAGTCAAAAGGAAACGACACCTCTTTTTGGGGATCAAAACACTAACACTTTTTCCCTTGGTTTATGAATGGGAAGGATGAAAGCGAGTCAGTATGCTAATTCCTCATCTGTAAATCGGAACTTCCCGTAGGTTCTTTTCTCAAAGAATAAAGAATTGGAGGAGGGAAATTTTGATGGAATTTGAAAAAGAAAAAAATATATTTCTTTTTCATATTTCTAAGCTAAGATTAAACAAAAGGATTTGCAAATAAAAGTGCTAATGCTACAACCAGTCCATAAATTGTTAAAGCTTCCATAAAATCTAGACTAAGTAATAGAGTACCTCATATTTTTCCCTCTGCCTCAGGCTGTCTCACGATACCCTCTACAGCTTGACCCGCGGCAGTCCCTTGACCAACTCCAGGTCCAATAGAAGCAAGCCCTATGGCCAATCCAGCAGCAATAACGGAAACGACATAAATCAGTTGATTCATGATAAGTTCCTCGTACCAAAAAAATTAAATGGTTAATGATACAATAAACAAATGAATTATGACTTAATTATTCCCTCGCTAGGACTCATCCAGTAGAAGTAACTAAGAACTTCGGGTTGAAGTAATAAGATTATTGAATCATCAGAACTACTTCGATATATCTTTTTGACTTTTTATCCACAAAGTCTTTGTGAACCCAGAAGACTTTCATTCTCCCATTTCTTGTTCTTGGTTTGAACTATTAGTTGAATTATTTCTTGATTTCATCTGTTTATTCATTCAATTCACAGTCATAAGGGGCCGGAAGGACTTCTAGTCTATTAGAATCCCCTAGAGTGGTAAAATATATCTTTAGTTCATTTCATATATAACTAGCACGAGTCAATATCTAATATCACATATACATGTCTTTTTTCTATAACGTAAACCAAGCAGTCATCTTAGATTCGATCCTATTGGAGAATCAAGTGTCGAAACATCTAGAAGGTTTGGCTTATAGTTATTCAAGTACAGATACCTTCCTCTCCTAATTGACCTTTTCTAAAAACTAAAAGAAATCCCTTTTTTTGTAAATTCTTTTGATTCTCATATCTTTTCGTCAACCTAGAAGAAAAAAAAAGAGTGGAATATATTTATACCATAGGTATGAACCCCTTATGGGCCGCCAAGGCCCTATAGAATCCCCAATCTAAAACCGCAAATCATAATCTTGTTATGACTGTCCCTATTATGGGAAACTCTTTTCAGGCAGCACTAATCAAATAATAGGGAGGAGAAAGAGGAAATAACAAAGAATCATTCGGTTCGTAGTGAACTGCCAAATAGATCAGTACAACTAGGGATGCCGTTGAAACCCAAGCAAAGTCTTTAAATTTTGCGAATTGCGCTAGTTTGAATTTTTATTTACCAGCTACTTGTTTCATGGCTTTTATTTGAGTTGCGGACCCCACTCTGGAAAGGGAGATACCCGCAGTAATAGCAGGTCTGATTCCAGAATTGAATATAAGCCGAAACATCTCCCAATTGAGTTTCAACTATTGGTAAGGCGGTCATACTTCCTTACCTAAACTAGAACTGAATTTAGTGGCTCTTTCCAGAAGGAATGAATGCAAATAAAAAACATCTCCTGGATAAGCTTCACGACTTGGCGGTCTTCATAATAGAAGAGACATTTGGCGATAATCTTGCACTTGTTTGGAGATATCATCATAAATGATTAAAGTGTGTCGTTCATGATACAAAAAATATTCAGCCAGAGTTGCTCCTGTATAAGGATCAAGGTATTGTAATGTAGCAGGGGAATCCACTATTTTGGCTACCATAATAGTGTATTACATCACTTCCCTTTCCTGTAAATTCGTTACTACCTGAGCCACAGAAGACGTTTTTTTACCAATAGCTACATAAAAAGATAAACCATTTTGACCTTGTTGATTGAGAATAGTGTCTGTGGCTACTGCTGTTTTACCGGTCTGTCTATCCCCAATAATGAATTCTCACTGACCACGTCCTATAGGGATCATTGAATCAATAGCAATAATCCCGGTTTGAAGAGGCTTATATACAGAAAAACGCAAAATAATACCCGGGGCGGCAGATTCAATTAATCGAAATTCAGAAGTTAAAATTTTACCTCTACCATCAATAGGTTTAGCCAGGGAATTTACAACACGATCCAAATAAGACTTACTCACGGGTATTTGAGAATTTCTTCCCCTTGCTTTTGAGCTGGAGTTTGCTTGTTTTAGTCCATACAACGCCTTCCTGATGAGACTTTGCTATTCATTTCGAAAGTTACTATGCTTCGCGCTCTCCTTGATAGAGATATTTCAACCTATCTAATCGTGACTTTGTTAACCCACTTTGCTGAATTTATGAGGTCTAACCTTCGCCATGACAAAAATCTTTATGATCTTTCTCCTTATTATGGTCGATGAAAGCACTAACGACTCGGGGGAGAGTCTTCTTCAACGTCAATGAGGAGAACTCAAAATAAAGGAACTTATTTTGGTTGTAGTTTTTTCCAAGTTGGGTAAATTTCTTATGAAATTTCATATCATATAAGAGAGGGACTTTCTTTCTTCAGCATGTGAGGGAAATGACCCTAGGTACCAAAGTTAGCAGATAGAGAGGGTGGCGGGTGGTCACTTCAAAGTGTGCCAATCATGGTGATCAAACCCTCTTTTTGTTAGAGCTCCCAGCCTTGCTACGCTAACGAAAGATTACCATCATCCTTATTTATTCCCTTTACCCTTCCTTCTCTCTTTATGGTCTGGCTTGGTCTGGTGGTTTGCCTAGTTAGAGGTTTTCAGCTCCATACCGTATGTCAAGGGTCGGTGCTGCATTTTCCTGATGTTTCTGATGTTGTTGATTTTGATTTATATATATAGATATGGCTTTCTTTTGATGGAATATACCAACCAAAATCTTCTTTTTAGAACCACAACTCAGTGAAGTAGGCGACAACTTCTAATAGGGTCTGTCTTAAGGCATTGGTTCTCTAAAAAAAGGATTTCCTATTGTTGCATGGGTTCCTTTTTGT
The DNA here is from genome assembly GCA_030864215.1 of Capsicum pubescens. Taxonomy (NCBI): domain Eukaryota; kingdom Viridiplantae; phylum Streptophyta; class Magnoliopsida; order Solanales; family Solanaceae; genus Capsicum; species Capsicum pubescens. Next base: position 261,039,161 of record CM061543.1, read on the forward strand.
ATAAAACATATTGACTACAAATTGAAATAAAGAAAGAATGTTGACTATTCGGCAACGTGAAGACTGCAATCTCGACTTAGAATAATCAAACGCCCATCACGAGTCACATAGGCACCCCCACCAGGTAGAATAGTTGTGATATCCCCATCAAGATTTAACTTTAAGAGGATACTATTCATTTATTCTTCACACTTCTGCTCACTTTGGATACTAAAAAATAGAAATAATACGTAATAGTCAGCCAAGTAACTATAATAAGAAAGACTAGGGTATAGCTATTTAAATCCCCGGTCGAAATCATCCAACATCAAATTGTATAAGACCTTAGTGATTAACCGAGCGTGTGGGATCCCAACTTTCGTAATACAACAATTAATTCCATTTTGGTCATTGGTATCTTTAAAAAGGATGAGACTAAGGATATCACATAGCAATCAGGAACCAAGGGTTCCATCTTTCGTAAAATTCTTTTATGAGGAATAGTACCTTGTAAGGGTGCTAGATTCAAGATGAAAGTAGTTAGATTCTTCCCCACTCCACCTAATTTGGCAAAGAACTCACGAAGATCACTGGGAAACGGACACGACTTCTCCTAAAAGATAGATGAATGCATAAAACAACTATTCAACATATGCACCAGAGCGATTAAAAGGAGGGCGTCCCTTTCACCGGGACAAACAACCTATTTATGATCAAGGTCCCCTGGATGACATAAAGTTTCAACATAAAAAAAAATCACCTCATCTTTGGGAATACTTAATAAATTAAGTGGGGAAAATGCATACTTCTCTTCTGAGATAAGAATGATTATATCACATACGCTTAAAGAGGGAGACGAAAATAGATCACCAAGTTTAGCTTAGACATATAATATTTTCCGGGAAAGTTCTATGCAGAGCATGAATAAGGTGGATTTTTCCATGGGTCCTCGCCATCTGAATCAATTCATAATGAACAGTATCTCTATCTAGCTTTGTTATTATTACAGTGTTATCTGCACCCAACCAATAAGTAGAGATATGGAGAGAAGGGATACCTTTTTATGGACCTTTCTTTGCTTTTTTTTATGAACTCCACTGGTCGTCCATGGATTATAGGGGCTTTCCATTGTATATAAATACACTTTCGTATCCTACTCTGCAAATCCCAGTTTTCTTAAGCATATAGAAACCTATGATTCCAATTTGCATATGCTGCTGCTTTGGTGAGTTTAGTTATCATGGCTGGCACACTTGATCTATCAGCTGAGTAGTAAGACTCCTTGGGATAATTATCAATATATTTTCCTATCAAAATTAGATTAGGAGGGTGCCCCTTTTAAAGAGCCATCCTATCTTTTAATAGAAACTATTGGCAATTACCTTAGTCATTCTCTTATATAGTATAGTCCCCATAGAAATGGGCCTCGGTCTAGTGAGGTTTAGCTTTTTTGGGAATCGTTGCTAGGAATAAGGATTGAATTGCTCCTGGTTTTCTCCTGTGTAGATTCAATTACCACATGGAAATGGAGATCGTCCAAAATTATTTTCCAGCACTGACCCTGAATTAATCAACCAAGTAGAAGTTGAAGTTCAGTTGGAATCCATATAGTCTAGTAGTTTTTTACTATGAAGAGACCCCTATTGTTGATATAGAGCTTACCGCCCCGGCCTTTATAGTCACGACTATTGTCATGGAAAAAGAGTTTGTTTTCTGTCAAAGAAGCATGCTTAACATAGCCTATAGCATAAAGGCATTCGATCTGCGTCTAAATGAAATGTTGGGCAAGGGGTTGTACTCTCTCTTTGTGGATACGCTATCCCTTTAGGCAATGGTATGCGGAAGGGAAGGTGAGATTTTCTCATTGACTTTATATTAGATGAGCAGCCATACTATGACCATTTGGGCGACATGGGCCCACGTGCTACACACAAGAATGAATTGGTATGCGGTCGGTAAACTCTTTCCTTTCTGCGAGCAGCCTATCAAATCGGATCACGTGTTTTGGAATATATCGTTACATCATGTACATGTATTCTCTTTTACATTTTTTGGATGTTCCTGCTCATGACCGGATAGAGAATGGCCATGACTACCCCTCTCCCCGTTCTAGCATCCAAATAGGCTGGCTATTTTAAGTTCCGGGGTTGGGTCTGATAGGACCAGATCCAATCAGATCTGATCGTAGCTTCGAGTTTAGGTGCCATACTGCGGCCAAACCGTAAAGGAGGGGGACAACGGTTGCTTGCTATCTCTAAGCCACTTGTTAGAATGAAGTACAACTTGATTGTCGGGGGGAATTAACAGGAAGTAAAAAAGAAGGTAGATTATTCTATTCCCTCCTTTTGTAAGGATTGGGTTTTTGTTCAAGGGTATGTTAAAAACCATCGCCTTTTCTTTTTTTGTATCACCGAGACACTCGAAGGTCCACCCATATGTATCTCGGGAGCCCCGACCCATTCAAATCAAAATATAACGAGCACCTACGACTAAGGGAAATCGAATGTCGACCATAGGGTGAGAGAATCTTATAATACGAGGGCTAGTGACTGGTCAAGTCATTCAACTTAGTCATTTTGATCAACATGGCTGCAAGTGGACTAGGTTTATGGGTTTAAACTGACTACGACCAAAGTCGTGTCTACTTCAACCAAAAAAAGGGCGCCCCCTATTCAAACCAAAAGAAATACCTCACCTCACTTACGAAGAAGTTGTTGGAGCTGGGCTCTAAACTATGATATTTTGCTTTTTATCTTTCTCAGAGCGGTCATATCAAATATGGGATCAGACCACTCCTGGTGTTTTAACTAGTCATTAATGGTCGGCTTAATTAGTACCCTTTCGGTATATGTTGCGAACACTTTCATTTTTAGCCTCATATCTTCTCTAGAGAAGCAAAAATCGAACTGATAGAACAGATGGTCCAACTACATAACTTTTTCTTTTTCATTACTTCCATGGTCGTGCCTCGTGGCATGGCAGCACCTGTACTATTGAAATGGTTCGTCAATAGAGATATTCCCACAGGTGCCCTTGTTTCCAATGGTACTATAATTCCTATTCCTATCTCTTCATTCCCTTTTTTGGTCTATCCACATTCTAATAAATTCATACGCTCCGCGGAAGGAGCAAAAACTGGAGTCTTGGTCATAGTAAGCCGCCCTATTCTATTACCAGACATAATTGGGAGAAGCTTATATAAAACTAGAGCTATAAATGCTTTATTTCATTTCGTTCCCGTTCTTTATTTCCTTCATCTCGAATCCAAGGGGGACTTATCATATTTAGAATCTTTGTGCGGTGTGCTCTTTTTACTATTCTTTCGTACTTTCTTATTTTTACCATGCGATAGGTCAGCGAAGCTTGAGCGAGTGTGGAGAAGGAAAGGCCAAACACTTCGGCCAAACAGGAATGAGCAACGACGAAATGAGAAGATGAGGTGCCTCGGGCACCCCCATTTAGAAAGAAGGGTCGAAGGTTTTGGGCCTGTATCTTTCCCCATCCCCCCTTCATCGGACGGTGCTTGTGTGGAGGGTGCACCACCTAAAATCGGGCTTCAAACTCTCACCTTACCAGCAAGCCGAGAGCTAATGGTTGTTGGTCATGACTACTATCAAAAAGTTCCTATGAAGATGAATATTTCACATGGAGGAGTGCACATCTTTATGTTGGGTTTTCTTCTGTCGTGCGACCTGGAGGCTTATGTGCGACCTGTGGCCTATGCCTCCTATTTATTCAGGGCAGGCAGCATGAACTCTGATTTGATCTGGGTATTTAATCCCGCTGCTGAGATGCTCAGTTGACTCCTTAACCTTGATAGGAAGATGGCTTATTCAATAATTCATGCATAAGGGTAAGGAACTTTGGATAAACTAATGCGAATGGGTGTAGGCCTCGCTGCTTGAAAACACCCAGTGCTGACAACACTGAGAGACACGAACGCGCAGGTAACGCTAGTTGGTGAAGTAGCGTTAAGCATCCTTAAAGGTACGAAAAGAGGGGTAGTGATGATATCATGTCCATACCTCTCCTCGTGGAGTAGATCCCGCTTCCAACCAAGTCTTTGACCAAGGAATGGGAGAATTCCCACTACCGCTGGAAGGCTAGCCGGGCCATGAGCGCGGTGGGAATGGGTTTCCCAAGAAGCCATCCCGGGCCGGGGTCTGCATAGAATGAAAGGGATGAACCTAATCTTATGTTGGATTTTCCAACTTATTAGGTTACGGGCAGAGAAAAGCAGACGTGGGGACTCGGGTCAGGGCGCAACATAACTAAGAGAGCCATTCCATTTAGGGAGAGACAATATGGGCGGGCACGAGCTGTCTGGTGTTCGAGCCAATTGGTCAGACGACGACTACTTCACTTATTATTTTAGTAGTATCCTCGTATCTCGGAATGGAATGGGATGGAATAGAAAGAACAAGAAGCGCTAGCGCTACAGGGTCAGTTTTTTTTGGGGGATAGGATTTTGAAGAAGAAACCTTATCCACACCCCGACCGGTAGCTGCTAGGTTTCCCCATCTCTTCTAAACTTCCCCCGATCTTCGGCCCGAGTTGTATGAGGAAAAAACTCACCCACATATGGTTCGGGGGACGAGACCTACCCTAGTAGTAAGGGTGCGGCTTAGGTCAACTAACACAAAAAAGATAGATTTCACTCAATGATTGCTTTTGGGTTCTGAACTCCATATGCGGAAGGAGCGTTGTTGTTTGTGAGGTCTTGATCATTTACATGGACCCACTTTTCATTCCATTTGTGGGAATTTGGTTATCTATAAACCGTCCCTAACGAGCGATCGGTTCATGTTTGAGCATGATGAATCACTTCTTGCCTACCTGTTGCCAATCCACTTTCCGACCTCATATGAGAATGAAAAACTGGAGCATTTTATCCATCGGAGGATGAAGAATTGCGAACATAATAATTTCTATTTGACCATGTTACCAGAAAAAAGATACTTTTGAGAAAGGAGGAGCACGACTGAAGTGGCTATACATACAAATCTATTTTTGGATCTATATGCTTCGATTAGAACTGGAAGTTCAAGAACAAGTGGCTGGTATACCATAATAATAAAACTTCCTTTTAGTTTTTTATTCGGATCAGATTTATGTTGGCTTCGTCAAGAGGCTCGCATAGTTTATTACGTCAGCTCCAAAAGGATAAGTTGTGTTGGAATTGATAAAGTTCCATGGAGTTCATAATTGCATAAAAGGAGTCAAAATAGTGGTTGCGGCACATTGAGGCACTTCTTTGACGGTCCCCGTACGCCCGGCCTACCGGCCCGCTCTGAAGAATTCATGATTTATATATGTTTCAGGCCGGTGAGAGAGATTATGGAATAAGGATTGATTTCACTGTATCCATCTATGCCCACCCCATCTACCTATTGTCGAAGGTCAATTGTTTCTCCCTTTCTCGAGATTACAATCCCTATCGAGTCGGGAAGGAATGAGTAATGGGTCAGGGAATCAGGCATCGTCCCTCTTGGATCCGGTAGGAGTAGGAGTAGGTAAGTTAGTATCAATACGGTGAAGAAAAGAGAATTCAGTTGATAGAGACGTTAGATATGGAGGAAGTATTTGGTCACATATCCCAAAACCTTTACGGGAAAGGACGAACTCACTCGCCCTACTTCTAAAGATAGATAGAAAAGGTTAGGGAGTCCTAGCTGCTGAGGTGGCATAGTGACAGGTGAGAGCAATAACAACAAAAGCAGTGGAAGATCCTGCAGTAGTATATTTGGTTGTTTTGTTTGTGGTGGAATAGATTCAAGCGTCCAGGCCAATAGATCCACAACAAATAGGCGTTGACTTAGTTACTTTTGCAGTTTATTTGTTTCCTGATGTTGATACGACGCAACTTACCGGTGCTAGTTGCAGCACCAGGAGATTTCAAGGGAGGGGGCCAGGATCTCTAGTTCTGTTCTAGAATCAAAACCTAAAATGTAACTAAATAGACAGCGAGCCGTTCATATGAGACTCGAAGAGCAGGAAGAATAAATAAGAAAAGGGAGGGGATTCTTCCTTCAACAGAGTTAATGCTTATTCTTCTCCTTCTTGGTACACTTGAATAAGGCAAGGCTTTTCCCTATTCCCTATCAAAAGCACTTTCAATAGAAAAATGAATTCGTCTCAAATCAAAAGAAGAAGACTCCACACCTTCATCTAATTCAAACAATTCAGTCAGTACGAAAGTCATATCACTGAACACTGGATTATATACAACCTCATGAACATTACAACTAATGAATAGAGAGTCTTCTATACATTTTGAAACTTTCTATTTATTCCCGAACGTACAAGAAAAGGTAGAACCTGGGTTGTACTTTCGTTCTACTTTACTATAGAAGTTTTAGATCTGCCGCTCGCTCTCTTGCAAGTTCTCATCTAGCTCCCCCTCCTTGATCTATTTTTTTTGTTTTTAGCCGGATCCCTTCAATCAATCCTACATTTTTATTTTTTTTCCCATAATAGCGATATTCCTTTGCTGCTTCATTCCTCGGCTAATGGAAAAAAATCCTTCTTCTTACTCTGCCTGGCGCCATCCATCTATAAATAGTAAATGCGTTGCTGAGATCAGATATACGCTCATCTGGAAATTTGGAAGCAAGAACTCCTCCCCTCTTTGTGTGTAAAAGCTTCTGAAAGACTATTAGTTAGTATTAGTAAAAAACCTACTTAAGGGGTCCGTAGTTGTCGTAATCGCTCATTGGTCTTCACCTCAAGTTCTTTCTTCAATGAACCCAAGGCTAGAACCTACATGCCTCCTGCTATTACACTTAGAAAAAGAGAAAGACAAGATAAAGACTCACGGCTTTAAAAGAATGAGCTTAAGGAAACTTGATTTGCTGAGTAAAAGAAAAAGGAAGCTTTAACAACTATATAAAATGAAAAGTAATCACCTAACAGAATAAACAATAATATTGTAGAATAAGAGGGAAAGAAAGATTTTTTCTCTTACCCGCTTAGCTAAGACTGAATTTTGCACCTTCTCGTTCATTACATTAGGTTAGGAGATCTAACCAAGCATGCGAAATGCGACATTGACTCTAGAAAGTCAATAAAAGAAAAGCCAAACCTTAGAGGATGGTACAGTGCATATTCCTTATGACTTCTAGGCCTCTTCTAGGCCTTCTGCCTCTACGCAAACTGAACCAACGGAACTCCATTTAGCGAAGGTAGTGAAAGCCTTATCCAAGCCTATGAATCCGGTATGAAAGACGGGATCAACCACAAAGAAAATGAAACTAAGAGTAGCTAGAGACAACCATTCTTCTTTGAACTTCAACCAAGCAGTTTTTTTCAAGCCTATCTTTCTTATTTAGACTTTTTATTCAACATCTGAATCCAAAGGCGTATAGAGCGCATCCCTTAACACAAATCCAAATAGAATTGTAGGAAGACAAGGTTCTGAAATCAGTCAACGAAGCTCTTCACTCCATTTCTTTCTCTTTTCCCAATTCCATTGTGAACGAGCCATGAGCGAACGAAATCCTTGTATCTAATGAAAGAGCATCGAGCATGTTCCTTTGAGTGGACAATGTATGTGATCAAAGGCACAGACATGAAACGTCAGAGATCCTGAGCTACTAGGTCTTCCTAAAAGAGGAATTCTCCTGTGTCTTTCTCTCAGATCCATGGCATACAAAGTTATGTCTTGGCACATTCCATACGTCGACTCGTACAAAGCAGAAAAAAGTCAAACTCAAAGCTTTATAACATCTCAGGCTCATCACTTTATCCCAGGCTTCTTTCTTTTTCTCAATATGATTCTTCAAAGATGCTAAAATTGACTATCTCATGGAAGGGAGTGGGATGTGAGAGAAATTCTTACGATCCAACTATCTATTATACCCCCTAATTGGCACCGAGGAGTCTTCATCTTGGCATCCATAGCAACTCCCCATGCTGGTAAGAAAAGGGTCAACCTAGTGGCACATCAACATCTTGAGTGAGTGAGAGCCTTGATCCAAGGCCAGGTGTTCTCGCAATCCGCAGAAGTAGCTTCAATCATCGCAATCCACAGAAGTAGCTTCAATCGAAGGTTGCGCAACTGCTAATAAAGACATTGCTCTATGACTCCTTAGAGGTTGGGGAGTGGAAGAAGATTCATCACCGGGATGGACTTTAATACCTTAGTTGAAACTACCTTTCCTCAGTCATGGAGATTTAATACATCATGGTCTAGGGGCCTAAGAGAAGGAAGATAGATCACCAAGGCTTTTAGCCACAACAACAAGGAAGGGGCATTTTCGTGGACTGGACGAGAGAGATAGTCATTCCAAACTCCTTCTTCCCTTGGAGAATGAAAAACTTTATGACCGCACTTCTTCTAGAAAATATGTCTTTGTCACAGCCAGTGGAAGATAGATTCCAACTATAGAATATTGACTTCCCAAACAAGGCGAGTCAAGAGGAAAAACTGTCAGCTAGACTAAAGAAGAAGGATACTAAGAACCAAATTGACTAAAGGCCTTGGCTTAGAGAGAAACTAGGGCTGAAAGGATCGGAGTTGAAAAAAATCTTTGACTAAGTAGATCTACAAAAAGTTTTCAAGTAAGGGAGCCAGAGAAAGAGAGAGAGGATCTAAAGGATCAGAATAAATCTGTTGCAGCAAAAGAGTTCTCAGAAGAAGCTGCATTGCATGCTTATGATATTAAATTAGAAAGAATAAAAGAGGAATAAAAAGCAATGAAGTGGGAAAAGAATTGAATAAACAAGTAAGAGAAAACTTACGAATTGCAGTTCTTATTTCTAAGGATTCAAGCTTGCGAAATGCCTTATCATTCTGACTCAAGAGTCAAACTTTGGACATAGGTGCGAGGTTTGACCCTACGTTTTCTTTTTCCTTCCACCTCTAAAAAGTGAAAGGCGGGAATTAATTACTAGTTACCAGAGTCAACCCTAAAATAGTTTGAAAAAATAAGATGTTACGGAGACAGGATTTGCCCCCGTGACCTCAGGGTTATGAGCCTTGCAAGCTACCAAACTACTCAACCCCGCACTGAAGATAAGAACTAAAAACTAATAGATAAATAAGGATAAAATGTGCCCCTCCACCCTATTTCTACAAATAGAATAGCCCATTTATACAGAATGGTAAAGGGGCTTCTATGATCATCGACCATAAAAATAGAAATGAAGCATTAATCCATACTAAATTGATATTGTTTCTCCTGGAAACAAACATGCATGAACCATTTCACAAAGTATGTGTCCAGATTGTCCAAAATCTCGATAGTTAGCTCTCGGCCTTCCGGTCAAAAAAGAACATCGATGAAGGCGGGTAGGTGCACTATTCCGTGGTAGGGATTGTAACCTTTCATAAATTTACAATTTGTCACTCAACGAACGGAATAAATGGAGTGAGAACTAGGCACAGTGCACTATGTCTCAAGAGAGAACCTCCAAAACAAAAGATCCTTGCTTTTTTTCATTTGGCTAAGAATAAACCATCACCTAAGAAAGTCAACTAATTTTCTCTTACGAGACTTTAGACGAGGGATTTTGAAATGAAACTAGACCATGTCTATGCTAAAAGATTCCATGTCCACTAAGTGAGATGCCCATAAACATATCGATCAATTCGGGAATTGAATTTGTTTGTCAAGTCAAGTTCTATTTTCATGTAACCTAGCCCGAGAAAACATTGGATAAAGTACGGATGGGTAGCAGGCATAACCAAACCAAAGATTTATGCCATTCTTGAAAAAATAGTGGAATTCTGGATGAATTGATTTGCAACTACCTGGCAGTAAAGCAAGGAATATCATGAAAAAAAATAGATGATTTTTGTCTTTCTCCAGATATTTAGTGAACCAATCCCAACCGGTTCTAGATATTCTATAGGTATGGATCACTTAAACGTTAACATTCAAAAATGATAGGAACATTCTTGAATTAGAAACTGGAACAAAAGCAAGTCTTCTGTTCCCTGTTTTGACATAATCAACTGATTGAACAGACCATGAACACTCTAAGCTGGCAAAAGAGCTTTGAGACTTCTCGTCCAAGAATAGAATATGAATCAATTACGAATGTACGTTCCTGGCCTCCCCTCTTTTGTTTGCTTTTGATTGGGTAAGGCTGGATTCCATTTTGGATTTTATGATACTTTCGCGCAAAAATAGAGATCGAAAATGCTTGAGTCCTAGGTTTTCATCTTATTAGCGTCTAGGCTGAAAAACATGTGGATAAGGTCTATGCACACTAGTTCAACTTCAATGCACTCATGTAAAACATATGAACTGAACTAGCAAGATTAGGGTTGACTCAAGGAAGAAGGAGAATCTTAAGAGCTGGAAAGGCTTAATAAGCACATCTACAGTACACTTTCTTTCAACTTTCACATGCACATTTTTATGAAAAAGTCTTTATTATTTATATTTACAATTCACATAAGTAGTGAACACTTTAGACTAGGTTTTGGCCCATACCATACATGCAAGCACGACAAACTAAACCAAACAAAGACACAACATTACTTAATTAATTGAACAAAAGACATAGAACTTAATTCAACATAACAAAGAAAGAAATACATCACACTACTTTGTGTCTACAGACACTTATTTAAACCTTCTTCAACTCCAGACGAGTCGACTGACTCTTAGTTGTTTCCGCCGCGGATGCGAAAGGCCATCCTAACTATAAGGTCCTACCTTTATTGTATGAGGGTCTTCTCCTCTTATTCCAAAGTATGGATATGGTTTAGGATTTGTTGAACGCTTAGTTCCACCAGCACCGGAAAAAAAATGGGCATGTTTTCTAAAAAGGCATGTAGAGTTCGCTGTCGTTGGTGCTTTTTATTTTCGACATGGAGAATTATTTGATTCATATGAAAAAGTCTTTTAGTGGTGGAAGGATCCATCTCTCCCTTTGCTTTTCCAAATATCGAAAGCATCTTCTATTTATAGATGTTGGAAACCCTTTCTCTTTCTTATTATATTATTTGTAACCCTATTTTTATTATGTTGTCTTGTTTCTATAACATGGTTTAAACCTGGCTTTTCATGAATATGGAACTCCATCCACTAGATTTTAGTGCGCTGAATAATTGTCCTTTCCTCGTATGCATTTGACTACGAAAGGCCCCCTTTCTTTTGGTGGGTATCGCCACGTGGCTTAATCCCGTATCACTCCTTAAGGAATAGGAAATAATAATATAGCGCACATCATAGAACAGAATACCCCCTTTATTAGAAGACAAGCCCCTCGCGTCCTTTCTTAAGAGATGGAGCAATCCTCACTCGATAGCTCAAAGCTTACTGGTACAACCTGCGTGCTTTCCTACTCGTCTTTCACAAGCCTATTTGTACCCAACTACATGATGAAAGTCCCCTCGGCCAATCCTCACTCGACATCTCAAAGATGACCGGTACAACCCGCGTGCTTGTCTACTCATCTTTCACAGGCCTATTTGTACCCAGCTATAATCTTTTCCCTTATAAAAGAAACAAGAGCTCCTCGAACAATGCTCAATCAATAGCAACTCCGTCCTAGTGAAGTAAATTCTCTGCCCTTATCTCTTGATTGATCTGATCAGACACTCGCTCTTCCCTACTTTTGATAGAAGAATAAGAGAACAAGTTATCCCTAGTAGTATACTACAATATCTATGTATCTCTTAGAAAATGAGTTTGATAAAGAAATTCGCTATAAGTTTATTCAAAAATGAACATAGTATCTCATCCACCCTTAAGAGAGAAAAACTTCAGAATCCTTAAAGAATAAACATAAGAATCCAACCAAACCATAATGGATGGCACTAAGTCCTCCAACCTTTCATACATTTGGAGAACTTCCAGCTATCAAGGAGATGAAAAGCTATGTGAAGTAAAAGAAGAAAGGGTCGCCGATTACAAAGAACCTAATGGATCTGATATGAAATTAAAAAATACAATGATGAAAAACTATCCTAGTAATAGGTGCATCTTAACTATAAAAATAGACATGTCTTTATGGTTGTAAGTATTGAGAAATTTGTGAATGATTGCCATTGGTCATATTGCTCATATAGATCCTATCATCTCTGTATTGGGAAATTATCTATTACTGTAAAATGTGATAGGTCGTGTAATAGATTTCTGATATATAATACATCGGTATGGAGTCTAATTCCTAATAGGTTTTATTCATCTTTCTCCTATCAATTTTTTGAATATTGGAATCGTTTACAAAGTAGCATTGATTCTGTTAGATGGAAAGAAAATTTTCCCGATTCTATCCAAGCTTCTATGGATTTTATATACCCTTATAGAGATATTGATTGTGATGTTTTAACATTATCATTCATTCAATTACTTGAGCAGTATTCTTATAATAATGATTCTGCATATTTGAAATTTACTATATGATATATAATGAAATTACCTTCATCCTATGATCTCTCATTTACTTTAGGTAAGACTATTCATTTGTGTGATCAAATTGGTAATAGTGTTCCTAAAAAGATGATATATCAGAAGATTGAGCAACTAGTGTTGTTATATGGTGAACAATATCAGGATGCTGTTATTAAAGGTCTCTTTATTCGTGTGTATTATGATATAAAGGATTCCCCTCAAATAATAGAATTTCTAATGAGATATCATCAGATATTATTATTCATATTAATAAAGTTATGGATTCTTAAATGGTAAGTTGTAAACTACCTGATGTTAAATCACTGAAGTATAAAAAAAGTCGTACTCCTACTAAAATAAACGCAATCAAAGGTAAGGAATCTAAATGTAGTTCTTTCATTGTTGCCGATATAGATACTATACTAGTCAATAGTGTTCATGTACCTTACACTACTTGTTACTTAGTGGTGAATCCTGGTGATGATCTGACTTCCATACCTTCCTATTCAATCAAATCCTTTTTCAGTGAAAATCACATTCCTTTCTATCCTAACTTTGAAGATAGGAGTCAAATAATATTATATGATTTTCTATCTAATTTGGAAATCTATGTCAATAAAAATTCTCATCTTCAAATAGTTTATTTCCATAATTTTGCCCGATTTGATGGAATTTTCATTTTTAGGTATTATGCTGATCGTGGTAATAAGTATAGAATTAAAACATTTCTAAGGAATCATAAACTTTACGAGTGGAAAGTCTATATTGATGGTAAGCTCTTATTATGTTTTAGAGCTTCATACACATTGCTCTCTAGAACTCTTGAAGAATTGGGTAAGACATTATGTCCTGAATTAGGTTCCAAAGGTTCTATCCCATATTTGAAATTGGAAGTGTCTAATCTTCAGGGTCATAGTGAGAATTTGATAAACTATCTTCGACAAGATATCCTTTGCTTAGGTGGTGTGATGTTGAAGGCCCAAGAGATTATTTTGGATAAGTATCATATGGATATTGTGAATGTGATGACATTGTCATCGCTTTCCCTTACAATATTTCGTCGGAATTATTTGGATGATGAGGCCTTTCATATTCATTTATCTATAAGGAACCAAGACACCTTTATTAGGCATGGCTTTTATGGCGGTCATGTTGATGTCTATAAGTCCTATGGTGAGAATCTTTACTATTATGATGTGAACTCTTTATATCCATATATAATGGTGGAATATCCTATACCTTGTGGTATACCTATCTGGAAGAATAATTTGGAGAGCGTCAAATTAGATAGCTTGTTTTGATTTCTTGAGGCTTATGTAGTATGTCCAACATATATATTACGTCCATTCTTACCTTATAAGGATCAAACTGGTACTTTAGTCTTTCCTACAGGAAAATTCATTGGAGTCTATCTTAGCAAAGAGTTGAAGTTTGCACGTAATTTAGGTTATCATATAATACCTCTTAGAGGCTATTTATTTGAGAAGAAGGACAGTCATTTCAAAGTCTTTGTCTCACACCTCTATGAAAGAAGACCAGAATCAAAGAAATCTAGTGATAAAGCTATGTCATATTTCTATAAGATTCTAATGAACTCTCTCTATGGTAGATTTGGTATTAATCCTGAAAGTATAGTAACATAGATCTACAATGAAAAGAAATATGAGGATTTGATGAAGAAGGATAGTTTTCAAACCGCAGAGAAGCTTACCGATCATTACTATACTGTCAATTACATTACCAATAAGAATAGCATGACTGAGGACACTGAATGTAATGCACCTAGGATGTCCGTTGTTCGATTATCATCAGTTATAACGGCTTGTGTTGGGATTTATATGTACCCTTACATATCCCGTGATGACTGTTACTACACCGATACCGACTCCATGGATTTTGTAAGCCCTCTTCCGGATGAAGTAATCTCTTTCATTGAGATGGGTAACTTAAAACTGGAGTACCTTTCTCAGAGGGGTATCTTCTTAGCCCCTAAGAGTTATATGTTCTTCTTAGAAGATGATAGATGTATTATGAAAAACAAGGGTCCTGCTAAAGATTTAGTAACATCTGAATGGTTTCGAAGGGTATTGGTAGATCATACGTTAAAGGAGCAACTCTGGAGTTCTACTAACTTCAAAATAGATTGGAAAGAACTCAAGATTTTCAAAAAGGATTTGCTAATAAACCTCGAACTACAAGAGAGTACGAAAAGAGATAATATCTATGATGTTAATAATGTCTAGATAGACACACTACCAAGAGAAGTAATAGACTTAGGGAGTAAAGAAGCTACCATTATTTACATATTAGAACAATTGAGGGAAAGGCTAAAAATCCTGTGATTACTGAAAAAAGTATACTAGAATATAATCATCAGTGTCTTCGAAAAGAGGTTGAGCATTAAAAATCTCAAAGAGATAGTATCATCAACGAGTTTCAAGGTAAGATTCAAATGTCGGATGATCCTAAGAAACCTACTATTCAAAACCAGGGGAAAAGTCACTCTTCACCTACTCTATTCATCCATCTACCATTTAAGAAAAAGAAAAAGATCTACCTTGGCAATGAACACGTCATTGAATGATAGTTTCATTGCATAGAATGCCATATTCAATTGTCAGCGATTGGGGACCCGATCTTTATTAGTAATTTATGGCATGAGCTCTTTCATTTACAAGGGACACAATTTAACATGAGTACTGCTTTACACTCTTTTCCGGGGTGGGTCTTCTTATACCTAAATACGGCAGGCCTCGCGAGTAGTCACACAAATAAGAGGTTGTCAATGGAGGGGTCAAAGGTTGTGCTTGCGATAATTCGAAGGTTGCACAAGACCACTTCAACCTCTCCCGCGTGTTAGCTTGCTTGAACTATCGTTCAACTGCCTCACCTTCTTTCTGGCTAGCTTCTTTATGGAAAGAGCTAACCTAACCTAGCTAGTTTAATATATTGCTAACGTCATCTGAATTTCCTTGCAAGTGTGCCATCTATATAGCAAGCCCACATCACCTTCATCTCCCATTGTAGTCTTCTTCTTCATATGGCAAGTGCTACCCGTTGCTTGCACTACATTGTTTGAAGATAACCTTGCCTAACCACTTCCGCTCTGACTGAGCTGACCATCGCACCTGACATCTATATCCCATTATCCATAGATCTCCTTCCTTATCATTGTCGGTCTAAGCAGAAGGTTGCTAAGTCAGATGTCTGGTGAACATATTCAAAATGAGTATGGGTTTAGTAGGTGTACTAGTAAGGAAGCGAGGTACTGAGTTTATCATCGACAAGGCAAGTAGTGGATCTTTATTATCAAATTATATGGGAGATAGTCAAAGCATCAGTCTCAGTATTAACAGAAGAAAACGACTGACCGACCGACGTTCAAGAGAGATTTTGAAGGCTCAAACTTTTTGCTAGCTTTGAAACATGGGCCGAAGGAAAGAGGAAGACCAAACAAATTCGTGGTCAAAGCAAAGAAAAAGATGCCAAAAAAGATTCACTTTAGCTTCTAGCTCGCTTAGTTTAGTGTAGGTTGCTTGCAAGAATTTCAATAGCTGGCTCGGCAGAATAGAATCACCGATCTAGATATAAGGGTCATTCACTCTCTATTCTTTGAGAGGTTTCTTGTGATGGTAGAATTAGCTAGGAAATCAAGGCAGGTCAAACAGTGTCAGTCCTAGGGTGAAGATCATCGGATGGAAAAATGGATTGAGCTGGCTAATCACTTGATGACCCAGTGGAGAATGAGAACAGAGAGTTTCTCCCATAAACGAATGAATGGGACTCCTAGTCCTGATCGAACCATAGATTCTGATAACCTAGGGAATCGACAGAAAGAGATGGGTCAGATACTGAAATCTGCCCAAAAGTCCTGAATTTTTTGATGTAGGGCTTCGACCCATATTTGGCCAACACCTAGAACTGCTGGCTGCGGCATATTCATGGACTGGAAAAGAAAACACTCAATTTGATCAGGAGAGCCTATAGAGATCTATATCTTTCCCTAAATTCCGACTAGCGCGGTTCTTTTTCTCGACCAATTTGAATTCCATTTCATTTTGGATTTGTTGTTAAGTAGAGTAGTAACTAGATAGGCCGATTTCCGTGCATGTTGTATTGAGAATCTCCAAAGAACTTAGAAGCTCCTATGATAGAGTATGATTATTCCCATTTGTGACCGACAGTTTCTTGCAAGAGGTGGCAATCGACAGTGTTCCAAAGCGCCATAACGACGTGCGTTCGAGCGTTATGATTTCCAATCAAGATATCATTATTATCATGGAGAGTGTGACATTACAAACATCCTTTGGATGACATTCTAACAAGACTTGGATATATAATGCCCTCAAGGTCTTGGTGTTGTAATCGATCAATAGTAGAAACCATGTAGTATCTTTTTCTGAAGAGTCAATGTGCTGATAAGGTATGGCAGTACTTTTCATTGAGTGCAGGTCTTACATATGGTGTTAGCGATATTAGGTGACAAATAACATTTCAACTCTCTAAGATCGCTAATTATATTCATCTTTCAAGAACCCAAGAGGAGAAAACAACTATGGTTTGGGCAATCAAGCTTCAAGGTCAAATATTTTCAAAATTTCTTCATGATTCTTCGTAATTAAGGCACGTGGGGTTTTCCTAAACTACATAGGCATAAGAAAATTGTCCCAACAATATTTAAACATTGTGAAATCATGAATTCATGAAGGGGTTTTGGAATTTCTGTTACAATTTTCTTTACGAATTCTTTAATGATATTATTATTTTGGTCTTGAGGCCTTTACCCTAAATTTTATTAACAATCATGTATGAGTATATATATGTAGGTGTTTGATGAGTTTGAATGATGAATTGAGAGCATGAACTATTAGAAATCCCTCTCTTGTTTCCAAGCTTTCTTGTTTTCGTAATTTATGATTTATTCAAAATACATTGTTGCAAGCAAGATATAAATGTATTGATTATTGTTTATGACTTGATTATGGTTTTAAATTAAAGAGGGGGTGTTTTACTTTGTTTTAAAGGTTAAAAATATTTATTAAGAAAAATTGCATGTTTTGTCACAAACTTCATGACCACCACATGTTTGTTGAAATACTGAAAATAGTAATCTTTATAAAATTTGAAAAATGTTTTAAAGTATGAATCTCTTTAGATTGTTTGAATTATGGTGGTTCAAAATTTATGTTTTGAAAGATGAGATTGTAACATGATATTTTATGGCACAGAAATATGACTTGCAAGTCTTGGTATGATGATACCAATACAGCTAATGTCATGGTAATACAGAACAGAACAGAATACATTGGGGGCTTGGCTACTGAGTTAAGGGCGAATTCCATATAGCCCGTGGACTGTTAGAATTATAGAGTGAACCACCTTGCTCAGATGTAATTAAAGAATGGTATTGCAACTACAGAATCCATTGAATGATCCTTTGAAGTTTCCTATGTATTTTAAACTATATCATGCATGATGTTTCATGACTTACTCTTATCTATTTTATATATATAAATACATTATTTTGGATTGCTCTGTGTACCAGTATGATTGTATTGACCCCCTATATTTCAGGGTCTGAAACTCAATCTAGGGGTCCCGCTAAACCGTAGAAGTGTAAGACAGTAGTGTGCAGTTGGTGAGCCTTCTTTCTTTCGAAAGACATGTTCTAGAGCATTTTTATTACATTTTATTTTGGATCCGACTGGGGCCTTATCCAAGTTTTGTTTTAGACTTATGATGGATCTTGTAATGTTAGAGATTTCACAGATGGGTGTTATATGTCTAGAATATTCAGAAATTCTTTTCAAATTATTCAAGTTTATGAGTTTAACCATGGTACGTCTTTTATTAGATTTTGCAAATTTTCTTATACTATATGAATATTGTGCTTGATTACCAGATTTAGAATAGCGCCCAGGCCTTCATGATTTAATATGCTTGTTACAGCTAGGGTCGTGGCTCGGGTCGTGAAAAACTTGGTCTCAGAGCACGGTTCCTGGTCCCAGGGTGTCTGCGAAATTATGTCTAGTAGAGTCTTGCTTATGGGTGTTTTATGCACCATACTTATAATCAAGAGGCTACAGGGGATTTAGGAGTTATTTCCTATTCTTTCATACTCTAGTTCATTCTATTGAGTCATACTTAAGAAAGTTATCCAAGTTCATTCCTTGTTCTAATTTCAAGGGTCAAACCTTATTAACGAGATGATACAAGTCTAGGAGTTTAGCTCTCCTAGCGATGTAGATCTCTCTGATTGAGTTATAATGTTATGAAATTGCACAAGGACTTTAGAAGAGTCCATAAGTTCTTTAAAGGTTATTTATTTAAGCTTATACCCCCTATCCACATCAATCGTGCATTTGAGCCTGAGGTATGGAGTGTGTTCTACCCCTTTCGTAAAGCCTTTGTTGTAGATGTCATGTATGAAAGTAATGATGTATAGCAGAATATTGGAACTATATTTCCACTTGAGTAGTAGTATATGTTAAAGTGTCATGATCTATTTGTAGTAGGATAGTCCAGAAGTTAGTTGTATGAAGTCACAAGTTAGAAGTTTGTGTAGGGGGTGATTTTTGCATAAAGAAGCTGGTTTTAGTTGTATAACCCTTGATTGAGGGTTGGGTTGTTTTTTTTTATAGTAAGTGACTAATATTGTAGCAATATGTATAGATTGTATATAGTATTCTATGAAGGAAGTGGCAATCTACGGTTATTAGTTAGACAAAATAGGGAAGGAGCCTAGAGTGGATAGTGATGATTGTTATATGAATCCCTTATAGGTTGTGAATGGAAAAGATTAGAATAGCAAATAAGTTATAAGTTTAGACACATTGTTAGACATAGAATTTCGAAGGTAGTTGTGATGTATGCATGGGTAAGTAACTATGATGTGAGAAAGTGGAATATGTTGATAAGAATGCAAATGTTATAATATAAGATTTAGATCATCTATTCTTAGTTAGTGACTTTACCCCCCTTGATTTTCCTTTCTCTAGTAGTTGTATACTAGTACTTTATGTGATATGGTATGTAGTGGATATTGAGTTATAATGGTGATGACATAGAAGGGTTGTGATTGTCGGTAGTGGTTAAGTAAAGTGAAATATTTGGGTTGATTTTCCAATTCGATGAACTAGTATAATATGTTGTATGCTTCATCGATTGTACGTTATTGTTGCTAGACTATAAGCTTGAACTTTAGATATAGAATGTGGTGGTAAGAATAGTAGCTAAAGATTAATGATGCATGTTTTGTAGGAATGAATTAGTAAGCTTGATGTAATTTATGAAAGAGCCTAGATTGATAATTTATGGAAATTTTAAGTGGTAATCATGAGGTATATGGGTACATGAGAACTAGTGTTAAAATGATGAATTGTGAATGAATCATTAAGTGGATAAGAATGTGAGTCTGTAGGAATAAGTTGAACCCCGAGGTAGCATATTGCTAGATAAGAGGTGATGTGTGTGAGTGTCACGAGCACCTAGATTTCATTGTCGAATCTTGTGCTATGGAGAAGTCTGGGGAGTTGTTGTATACCGTTATTTAGAGTTGAATTGAAGAAATATGGGTAGTGACTTTGTGCCTTTGGTGTTGTTTTACAAATTTTTGTTAAGTTTCAAGTTGTGTGATTAGAGGTATAATGCTAGTGTAAGGAATTGAAGATAGAGCATTAAGTATTTAAAAGCGTGGGTGTCTATGCCCATGATAATGTTATCCATAAGTCAATGACTGTGGGATTGGAGGAAATTAGGATTTGTTTCCCTGAAGAGGGTGTCCTAGGGAGAATTTAGTGTCCTTGTATATAAAATTATTGAGGGGAGAGTTTAAAGTCGAGTTATATGGTGATATCCCCCTTTTGTTGAGATTTGTGGCTATAGAATTTGATTTGAGGTTATGTCCTCATGTTTAGAAGTATGACTTTGATCTAAGGGGGAGATGATGGATTAGAGTAGTTCCCGAATATTCTTGTGGTGTCAAGTTGCAAGAAAGAATCATGATAAATCAATTCCTATTCAAGTAATCTGCTCCTACTTCAATTAAGGAGATTATTTTACTAGTCTTAGTCATGTGTTAAAGTCATGCTTATGGTTCGAGTACTCTATGGACTTATGTTCATGATCTAACCTCTAGACTAGAAGCAATTATGTCTCTCAGTAGTCCAGTCTTTCATGTATTCAAGCCATATGTTATGTTATTCATGATCCATGAAAATCTATGTCTGTCAGCATGCCTGGTCCAAAGTATATTTTTACATATCACTGATTCATCCTATGTCGGGTTTAGCCAAAGTGATAAAGTTTATGCAAACTCATGTCAAATCTCAGTTCCTTAAATGAGGAGCAATCGCTTCAAGTGGAAATCTTTGTCTTAGTTGAAATGTGATACCCCATAGCATTCTCGACTCAACACCACTATTAGTTGCATCATTAGAGAGATTACAACCCAAAATTTTTCTAAGTATTATAAGACTTAGCCATATTTTTAAGCTTTTAACTTTCATGATTTTTAAATTGATCTTCCTAATATCGAGACATTGATTTTTGAGTTGATTCATGTTCAGGGATGTAGAGGAGATGTCTCGGGGAAGTTTCGAATTTTTTGGGAAAGAGATGGGACGTGTTTGGATTTCCAAAATAGTAGCTCAATGCGATATCATCGCTCCGCATCGGGTAGCATGTTGGTGGGATCTATGCAATATCGTCGTGCCGTGTCTGGTAGTGCGTCAGGTGCCCAGTTTGTCTTAATGATTTTTGGGTCCGGGGGGAGTGGGATTCAGTCTATTTCCCTCATTTTATCTTGAGATGTACACCAATGTTTTCTCACTGTACCCTATCCTAAGAGCTCATATTGTATTTCTATCGATCGACTCTCTACTTATGATCCTGACACTTAATATAGGAAGCACTTCGTGTCTATTCTATCGTATCTTCATTTCATGTCCCTCCTTGAGTAGTGCAATAAGTATAAGTTGTGGTCTAATAGTGTTAACTCTATTCATGATGTTATGCTCGGGTCCTGCAATGACCCTCCATATGTTAATATAGTGGTTGTTGTTAAAGCATAGTAATGTGTTAGATAGGTGAGTAGATGTTCTTGAAGGTAAAAAATTCTTGTGGCTAGATGTATGATTGGAGAATTTTAAGTTGACGAGTGTGAAGTATATAGCCCGTGGACTGTTAGAATTGTAGGGTGTACCACCTAGCTCAGAAGTAATTAAAGAATGGTATTGCATCTACAGAATCCTTTGAATGATCCTTTGAAGTTGCCCATGTATTTTAAACTATATCATGCATGATGTTTCATGACTTGCTCTCATCTATTTTAAATATACAAATACATTATTTTGGATTTCTCTGCGTACTAGTACGATTGTATTGACCCCCTATATTTCAGGGTCTGAAACTCAGTCCAGGGGTCCCGCTAAACCGTAGAAGTGTTAGACAGCAGTGTGCAGTTGGTGAGCCTTATTTCTTTCGGATGGCCTATTCAAGAGTATTCCTATTACACTTTGTTTTGGGTCCGACTAGGGGCCTTGTCCCAGTTTTGTTTCATACTTATGATGGATCTTGTAATGTTAGAGATTTCGCAGATGGGTGTCATATGTCTAGAATATTCAGAACTTCTTTTCAAATTGTTCAAGTTCATGAGTTTGATCATAGCAATGTCTTGTATTTATTTTCCGCTAATTTTCTTATACTATATGAATATTGTGCATGATTACCAGATTTAGAAGAGCGCCCGGGCCTTCATGGTTCGGGATGCTCGTTACGGTTAGGGCCCCGGCTCCGGTCGTGACAAGGTTCTTCTTCGGGAATGGGATGAGTACACCCGAACGGAAGAAGGATCACTTTTTTTGACTGGTTAGTGTGAAAATTTGTTCCTCGCGAATATGGTTGAGGCAGAAAATGTTTTTTGCATTTTCCAACAAGAGGTTTCTTGCATTCCTCTCTATGTCAAATTCTCAAATTCGTTTCATTCATCAATCTCTGCTATTTGCTTTGGAACTGGAGACTCTTTCTCTTTTCTGTCTTACTGTTAGTTGTTGCCAAAATTCATTCACTGGTAAGCATTAGGTGTTTTTCCATTTTTTATTTGTGTTTATGGCTCTGTGTCTGTACATGAGTCTCGTTCAGATTATTTTTTTTGGGCTGTTGTTTATCTATGTTTATTTCAAGAACCCTTTTTTACACATAGCAAAAGAAACACTATTTATTCTCCACATATTTCCTACCTATATTTTCTCAATTCTGCTATAACGAACACCATACAATAACTTCTTAGTCTTTCCCAGACGTCTCCATACCTACAATTTCAAGAACACAGAATAGGTACACCAAATATTTATACAAATAAAATTTTATCTAACAACCTGTTACCTGGGGTTCAACTTCTTCCTTTATACTCACGTTCTTATCCACTTAACGACTCAACCACTATTCGTTGTTCTAACACTAATCCCATGCATATAAATATATCATAATTGTCCACTCCATTTTCCACCACTTTTTAACCTAGGGTATTGCACACCTCCCATCAAGACTACAAATTTGTTCCCTCAAAATATACATCATTAGTCTTAAGCTACTATTCTTATCACCATATTTCACTTCTAAGTTCAAGCCTATTGTCTAACGACACCAATCATATGGAGCATGCCATATACTATACTAACCAATCGAATAGAAATATCCACCTGAATCTCATATTTCATTTAACTATGGCTTATAAGTTTATCCTTTCCACGACATCATTTCTACCTCTCAAAATCTTCTACATACCTCCTCCCATGTAGTACTAATTTAAAACTACTAGAGAAAAGACAATTAAGGGACTAAAGTCATATAATAGGGATAGTAGATCTAAATCTTATACTATAACCCATTACGATCTTATCTACTTATTCCACTCCCTCACATCATATTTACTTACCACGCATACATCACCTCTACCTTTAAAATTCCATGTACAACAATGAATTTCTACCCGTAACTTATTGACTAATCTACCCCTTTCCATTCACAGCCTATGAACAATTTCTATAACCACCATAACTATTTATTCTGAGATCCTTCCCTATTTTGAAAAGCACGTATTCATCAACATAAAGGTATACACTCGAATCAATGCACCTTGAAGAACTAATGGACTCCTCTTAAGTCGTTGTGCTATATAATAACTTTTATGGATAATTCAATCAAAACGAACCACCATGCTGTGGGAGCTAGACTCTTAGACTTGTATCGCCTCGACAATGAGGCATGACCCAAGAAATTAAAACGAGGAAAGAATTTTGGATAACTTTCCTATGGATGGGAAAATAGCTCAAACTAGAGTATGAATGAATAAGAAACAACTCCTAAATGCCCGATAGCCTCCTAATTATAACTGTGGTGGACAGCACACCCATAAGAAATACTCTTCTAGACATGATTCCGCAGACACCCTGGGACCATGAATCGTGCTCTGATACCAAGTTTGTCACGACCCGAGCCGAGGCTCTGGCTGCGATGGGCATCCCAAACCGTGAAGGCCCGAGCGCCCTCCTTTATCTGGCAATCATACACACATTCATATAATATGAAGTAAAATACTTAATGAAAACAATACAGAATCATGATCAACTTTTATTTCAAACTGCTTAACACTGAAATGAGTTCATAAAGATCAACAACATCTAACACTAGTCTGTGAAATATCTACTGACTGAAAATAACCTTTGTCTGAAGTCTGGGAAAGGCCCCCAGTCGGACCATAAATCAAAATAAAATAACAATGACATATACATTAGGCCTTTAGGAATAAGAGAGGCTCACCAACTGCCAATATCTGACCAATCAATCTACGGCTTAGTGGGACCCTAGATTGTGTCTTAGATCTTGATATATAGGGGGTCAATACAGATGTACTGGTATGTGAAACAACTCAAAATAACATGTTTTTAATACCAAATACATGAGAGCATTTCAAAAATCAATGATCATAATACGTAAATAAAGCACATGGGTATACTTTAACGAACCCCAAAACAATTCCTTGAAACCATGACTCACTCTCTGTTATTCTTCTGAGCTAGTCGATACACCCTAAAAATTCAAAATTCTATGGGCTATGTGGAACCTGCCCTTGACTCGGCGGCAAAGTCTCCAATCTAAGTAGCCGCCAGGATTGGAGTGGTTATACCCCTCATGTGAGAACACCGCAGGAAATACCCCCATGTGAGATGTCCTAAAAATGACCTTTCATGTAGGATCATATATCAAAAGTCCCACATTGGCAACTACGATTTTCGCCGATGAGCCCTTGCACTCAAACACCTTCTTCGGGTAACCTACTAGCTATTTTAAGCCCAACTTTTAGTTCTTTAAAGAATACATATTCATACTATCCAAACATTAAACACTATCTTTTTAAGGGAATGGAATTATCAGGTATCATCATACCATGACTGGCAAGTCAATCAAAACACATCATATCAATCTGTAGCCCTTTTCACGTGTCATCATGCTAATGACCACCCAAAATTTTAAATAGCCAGCGAGGGAAAATCATGCAACAATATTTCATATTGAGCTTACATCAAAACATTCCCCTCTCAAGGGTACAACCATAATGTTGTCATGTTATGTTTATATTTATCAAAACCCATAGATTTGTAAAAATTTTCACAATACATGTTTTTTATTCAAAAAACCCCTCATAACATGTACCAAACCATATCATACCATAATCATCAATAAAGGATTCACTCACAAACTTTCTTTGAGAAAAATCATACATTTAACCGATCCACAAGACTAAAAAATCAGAGACATCATAAACATCATAAAGGAGAGGGAGTTAGGTCATTCATGCTCTCATTAAAATTTACAAAACAAACAAAATCATACATAAATAGTTATACTTTAATTCCCATGGAAAGTTGTTCAAGAAAACATGTATTTTAATCAAAAAGATCCCATGATGCTTACTTTTCGAAACGATATCAAACACTTCATTACAAAACATAATTGGAAATTTTAAATCTTGATAAGACATTAAAACTTACGCCCATGGTTTTTTTAGAGTATTCCCAAATATCTTAGGTTATAAGATTTGAAAGATGGAATCCCAATCTTTGAAATCTTGAACTTAAGGATTGATTCTTGATCTTCTTGTTCTTGGAGGAAACCTTAGTTTGATCTTGTTTTGAGAGTGAAGAGAGTATTTTTGATGTTGTATAACTGATAATGAATGATTAATAACGCTTAAGATGTGATTTAATTAGTGTGAAAGGTTTTTTTTTGTGTTAGGGAAACACCAAAATGCCCCTAAGGAAACCAAAAATGTTGCAGAATTACATTAGTTGACGACCAAGGTTGATGGGTCATCACTCAGGAGGTAGGCCGTCACCTAGGTCATCACTTTTGGGCTGTGTTTTACCACTCACTGGCTTAGGCTAACGACTAGGGCTGATGGGCCGTCACCTAGCTGATAGGTCGTCAGCTTCATCGTCATATTTTGGCAGACAGATACTTCAAAGTAAAATGAGCATAACTTTATACTCCAATATTGGATTAAGGTAAAACTAGTTGCGTTGGAAACAAAACTCGAAAACATTTCATTTGGTATATGGTAAGCCTTATAATTCATTAAATACAAGAATTTATAGTCGATGGAAGTAGACCCAAGTTTAGACATTCACCAAAACTTGATCAATAGAAGAGTTTCCAACTCGTCTTTGAGTTTGGAGATTTTTGTGATCTCAATTCCTATTCAAAGGTATTAACACACTATGTAATTTATCATCACGCATATATTAAAAAATAATCATTGGGTTCGAGTCTTTACGCGTAGAAAGGATAGTTCAAACTTTAGCACGAAAGTGCAGGGTGTTACATAATGCTAGGAAGAAACTTACAAAAGACAATGATAAGGTGCAATATGAACAACGGCTAAATATTTAAAGACTCACACTCCTTGTACAAGAAGTGAGAAACTAAATTCTAGTGTCAACTTAAAAATTCACAACGAAGCAGGAAAACCTGACGGTTTACAACCGTTCATGAATCTGAAGCAACTTGAGAATTTCCATAATACTAATGGGAATAATGAGGTGGTTTATGATGAACATGAAAAAGATGTCCAACAAGTTAAAGAGATAGAAGCCGTAGCTAAAGTTGATTCGGGAATAGTCATAGATGATTTTGGGGTTTCCATGC
This sequence comes from Capsicum pubescens, assembly GCA_030864215.1. Classification (NCBI taxonomy): domain Eukaryota; kingdom Viridiplantae; phylum Streptophyta; class Magnoliopsida; order Solanales; family Solanaceae; genus Capsicum; species Capsicum pubescens. Next base: position 261,065,692 of record CM061543.1, read on the forward strand.
AAGCCAAGTAGTTAAACAGAGGTAAAGATATGATCAATGATGAGAATTGGACCATGGTAACATGAAATCAAAGTGTAGGCATCGTAGTTGACACAAATTCCTAAAAGGACTTTATTTGTCCTAACTCTTCTGATGTGATTTCGGTTAGAGAAGAATAGAAGAACAACAACCTAGTACGAGCAGTCCTAAACTTCTTAGTTCACATTCAGAATTAGATAAAATGTTAATACAATAACATGTTGCAAGATAGGTTTGCTCCATCACCATTTTGATATCCTTAATAGATCTTTGAATATTTCAATGTATCATTAAGTGCAAACATAATTTGTGGAACCATTTGGTGAGCTACACGATGGCTCTAAATAACTAATACCCACAGGGAATGGCAAAAATATTGATACAATGATGGTCTAAACTCCAATGCACTCAACCAATAACTTTAACTATAAGAGATACAAAATAGGTGGGATGACCATGAAAAGTTGTGTGGATATGTTGGAGGAGGAGGTGCAGGTTACATACCCAATGGTTGGCAGCAAGTTGAGAAAAATAGCTCCAACATTTGTGCCTAGTTGTACCATGATAATTTCACCACTAGTATCAGGACAACTTATGGTTCGTACAGTGCTCGAAACAGTAAAATTGGAAATAAAGATTGTGACACCCCAACTTAGGAAGGAGTCCCACATCGGCAAAAAATAGGAGGGATGCTCGGTATATAAGTGAGAAAACCTTACTCCCTAGTGACGCATTTTACAGTCGTGTGGGCTTGGGACCAGAGCGGATAATATCACTAGTTGGTTGGGGATTGGCAGGGATATCTCGGGCCTGTGTGGTTTAGGATGCCCGTCGCGGCCAGGGCCTCGGGCCGAGTCGTGAGAAAATAGTATCAGAGCCTCTCTTGTGTCGTCCCTGTCGATGTAGGCCAGATTTCAAAATGAGTGTTGGAGAATCCCAGTAAGATGGGGCAAACCTCAGTCCTGAGTGTAGGCAAATCCCATTCGGTGGGGCAAACCTCAGCGAGGACGCTGAGTCCGTAAGGGGGGTGTATGTGACACCCCAACATAGGAAGGAGTCCCACATCGACAAAACACAGGAGGGATATTGGGTATATAAGTGAGAAAGACTTACTCCCTAGTGACGCATTTTAAAGCCGTGCGGGCCTGGGACCAGAGTGGACAATATCACTAGTTGGTTTGGGAGTGGCAGGGGTATCTCGGGCCTGTGTGGTTCGGGATGCCCGTCGCGGCAAGGCCCTCGGGCTGGGTCATGACAAAGATATTCTACAAGATGCATATTTTTTTGAGGAAAGCTAGGAGGATAAAATATTGTATATCTATTTTCCAAATGATACTAGGGACACTGACATCTCTCCTAGGCAATAGAAAAGTGAAAACTTCAGAGTAAAAGAAAAACTCATGGTAGACTATTAGGATCTATAAAGTTTTGATGATTTCCAAATGAATGAAATAGATTGCTCAAGCCTGTCCACCCACATGGTCCACTGATATAAAGATCAAAGTCATTAGTACTTAAAGACAAGGTTTCTAGAAATTAGGAATAGATTAGCATGCATACTTTTGATAGATGAACATCGTGTGTGTTAAGAAAGAAGTTTAGTTTGATTGCAAGACGTGAAGATAAGAGGAGTTTGAGTTGAACAAGAAGTTCAACCTCAACAAGGAGATCAACTTTAAGAAAGGCTTCTACATCAAAACAAACACTGATGAATGGAGAGTTTCACTGGAGATAGTAGTCATATCTTATGAAGGACTCTTTAGTGAGTCTTGTTTAAAAAGAGGGAGTGACTTGCATAGTCACTTATGCACTTACAAAGCAAAAGCTAACTGACAAATTGACTGAGCAGTTCACAGCTTGAAGAAACACATAGTTGAACTTTCTTAAACTTAGACAATAAAGTGTCTTAGTTATTGAGTATTAGGTTGGTCTTGAGTTGTAATATTAATGTAATTCTAGTTTCAGTGAAGTGTAAACTGAAGTAGGATTATTTTCTTCAGGTTTGTGAACTCGAAGACTTGAGAACACTTACCTTGGGTGGTTGAACTAAAGTAGGATTATTATCTTCATGTTTGGAAACTCGAAGACTTGAGAACACTTATCTTGGAAGTTTGGTGTGTTTTGAAGCAGTAGGAATTAGAGTTTATAATTCTTAGATTACATAGTCTTGTAATTTGTTGAGTCTCAAAGATGTTTAGTGAAGATTGGGGCAAAATTCTATAGAGGTACAGGTCATGGTTTTTTATCCCTTTTTGATCCGGGTGTTTTCCATGTGAAAATCTTTGTCTCATTTACTTTCTGTTTAAGCTTTGTAGAAACACGTTAGGCAACTTGTTTCATTGACAAAAGACTGCTAAGCTAAAATAATTGAATTAGTAGGTTTAGTATTCTGTCATAGACATCATAGTTGGAATAATAAAGTGTCTGGAGAATTTTACTGAGGCAATTACCAATGAGAGCGTCAAAGAAAAAGGAAATAAAGTTCAACCTCCTCAATAAGGTCCAGCAAACATAAGAAGAATTAATGTATATTCAAGAACTGTTAAATAAGTTTCAGGAAGGAGACAAGGAGAAGAATCATATTAATGCAGGGATACAAATTTTGGAATTTGTCAATATTAAAAAGATGAAGGGGCTACTCGATTGTAACAACCCCCATTCTGATTTGTAGAGTATTCAATGTTTTGACCATTTTGGCCTTTCTCGTTGTTCCTTTACATCATTTATGAGTTGTGGGAATTTATGCAACATCTCAAATCGTTCGAGAGTGATTTATACGAGTTTGTAATTTTGAGTAGCCTTTTAGGTGATATCGTTGACTTGGGCCTTTATTCTGTGATCTGAGCATCGCATGTCCGTTCCATTAGATTTTGAAAATTGAATTTAGCCTTGTAGCATAATTGTGTTGTGTTTAGGAGGACTTGGATGAGCTTTGGATACTTGTTCAATATTGGAGTTACTTTTATGCGGTTGAGTTTTAGTAGTATCTCCAAAATTTAATTAGTTATTTTGGATATGTGTACAGTACAACTAGAACCGTATTAAAAAATTAGAATCAATGCAAAAAGAATCAAAGATTTTAGAGTCTGTATGAGGGGTATATGACCAATGATTTATATTTAAATTCATGTATCGTGATCTTTCTCCTAGTATAATAAGTCATTATGAGGTGATAGACATTCATAGGGACCATTTAGAGCGAAGTTGAGCTAAGATACATTGTTTCGGCTAAATTTTTGTATTTGATTCAACAAGGGTCTATTTTAAACATGTATAACTTTTGATACATATAGAATTTTCCAGCTTAAGACCCACCAAATTGTGGATAATTGAATTATCTTTCCAATGATACCAGTTTTGGCTAAATCCGATAACCGAGCAAAATTTATGGCATTTTCTGTGTGAGGCAGTAAGCCAATGAGATCGTGACGTGCCGCATAGACTGTGCCCTGACACGAAACCAGACGCGAATCAAAGTTGTTTTACGCATTATTTCAATTCCTCTAGGGGCACTTTAGTCAAATTTCCTCACCCAAATTCCATCCCTAAACATCCTTAAACAATATTAGTTCACAAATAACATTTCAACTCTCTAAGATCCCTAATTATATTCATCTTTCAAGAACCCAATAGGAGAAAACAACTAGGGTTTGGGAAATCAAGCTTCAAGGTCAAATCTTTTCAAAATTTCTTTGTGACTCTTCACAATTAAGCTACGTGAGGTTTTCCTAAACTACATAGGCATAAGAAAATTGTCTCAACAATATTTAAACATTGTGAAATCATGAATTCATGAAGGAGTTTTGGAATTTCTGTTACAATTTTGCATTACGAATTCTTTAATGATATTATTGTTTTGATCTTGAGACCTTTACCCTAAATTTGATTTACAATCATGTATGAGTATATATATGTAGGTGTTTGATGAGTTTGAATGATGAATTTAGAGCATGAACTATTAGAAATCCTTCTCTTATTTCCAAGCTTTCTTGTTTTCGTAATTTATGATTTATTCGAAATGCATTATTACAATCATGATATAAATGTCTTGATTATTGTTTATGACTTGATTATGGTTTTAAATTAAAGAGGGTTTTTTTTACTTGGTGTTAAAGGTTAAAGATGTTTATTAAGAAAAATTGCATGTTTGGTCACAAACTTCATGACCACCACATGTTTGTTGATATACTGAAAATAGTGATCTTTATAAAATTTGACAAATGTTTTGAAGTATGAATCTCTTTTGATTGTTTGAAGTATGGTGGTTCAAACTTTATGTTTTGCAGGAAGAGATTGTAACATGATATTTTATGGTGCAGAAATATGACTTGCAAGTCTTGGTATGACGATACCAATATAGATAATGTCATGGTAATACAGAACAGAACAGAACAGAATGCATATTTCCATTTAGATTATCAAATTTTGAACTCAGAATGCTGCATGTTTAGAAAAGGCTAAAATTGGGCTTAAAGAGAGTTAGGTGGTTACCCGAAGAAGGCACGAGTTCAGAAAACTCATTGCCCAAATCCATGTTTTTTCGATAAGGGTTATTATATTCCTAAAGAGGAATTATACGCTGGCCTAGCTCCCTGTGGCATATTCCAAAGAGGAATTATACGCTGGCATAGTTCCCTGTGGGGTATCAGAATAGAAACTCCATCCCTTGCGGCAAACTTGGGTGGGAGGCTTGGCTGCTGAGTTAAGGGTAAATTCCATATAGCCCGTGGACCGTTAGAATTATAAGGTGTACCACCTAGCTCAGAAGTAATTAAAGAATTATATTACATCTACAGAATCCATTGATTAATCCTTTCAAGTTGCCCATGTATTTTAAACTATATCAAGCATGATGTTTCATAACTTGCTCTCATCTATTTTATAAATATTAATTCATTATTTTGGATTGCTCTGCATACTAGTACGATTGTATTGACCCCCTATATTTCAGGGTCTGAAACTCAGTCCAGGGATCCCACTAAACTGTAGAAGTGTCAGACAGCAGTGTGCAGTTGGTGAGCCTTCTTTCTATTGAAAGGCCGATTCTAGAGCATTGTTATTACATTTTGTTTTGGGTCCGAATGAGGGCCTTGTCCCAGTTTTGTTTCAAGCTTATGATGGATCTTGTAATGTTAGAGATTTCGCAGATAGGTGTCATATGTCTAGAATATTCAGAACTTCTTTTCAAGTTGTTCAAGTTTATGAGTTTGACCATGGTACTGTCTTGTATTATTTTTTGCAAATTTTCTTGTACTATATGAATATTGTGCTTGATTACCAGATTTAAAATAGCGCCCGTGCCTTCATGGTTCAGGATGCTTTTACAGCTAGGGCCCCGGCTCGGGTCGTGACAAACTTGGTATTAGAGCACGGTTCCTTATCCTAGGGTGTCTGCGAAATTATGTCTAGTAGAGTCTTGCTTATAGGTTTGTTATGCACCACACTTATAATCAAGAGGCTACAGGGGATTTAGGAGATTTTTCCCATTCTTTCATACTCTAGTGCGTTCTATTGAGTCGTCCATAAGAAAGTTATCCAAGTTTATTCCTCATTCTAATTTCACGGGTCATGCCTTATTGACGAGATGATGCAAGTCTAGGAGTTTAGCTCTCCTAGCGATGTAGTTCTCTCTGATTGAGTTATCCAGAATGTTATGAAATTGCACAAGGACTTTAGAAGAGTCCATAAGTGCTTTAAAGTTTATTCATTTAAGCTTATGCCCCCTATCCACATCAATCGTACGTTTGAGCCTGAGGAATAGAGTATGTTCTACATATTCGTAAAGCCCTTGTTGCAGATGTCATGTATGATAGTAATGATGTATAGCAGAATATTAGAACTGCATTTCCACCTGAGTAGTAGTATATGTTAAAGTGTCATGATCTATTGGTAGTAGGATGGTCCAGAAGTTAGTTGTATGAAGAAACAAGTTAGAAGTTTGTGTAGGGGGTGATTTTTGCATAAAGAAGCTGGTTTTAGTTGTATAAACCTTGATTGTGGGATAGGTTGCTTTTTTTTATAGTAAGTTACTAATGTTGTAGCAATATTTATAGATTGTATAGTATTCTATGAAGCAAGTGGCTATCTACGATTATTAGTTATACAAAATAAGTAAGGAGCTTAGAGTGGATAGTGAGGATTGTTATATGAATCCCTTATAGGATATGAATGGAAAAGGTTAGAATAGAAAATAAGTTATAAGTATAGACACGTTGTTATACATGGAATTTCAAAGGTAGTTATGATGTATGCATGGGTAAGTAACTATGATGTGAGAAAGTGGAATATGTTGATAAGATTACAATAGGTTATATTATAAGATTTAGATCATCTATTCTTAGTTAGTGACTTTACCCCCCTTGATTTTCCTTTCTCTAGTAGTTGTATACTAGTACTTCATGTGTGAAGATATGCAGTGAATATTGAGTTATAATGGTGATGTCATAGAGGGGTTGTGATTGTCGGTACTAGTTAAGTAAAGTGAAATATTTGGGTTTATTTTCCAATTCGATGGACTAGTATAATATGTTACATGGTTCATCGATTGTACGTGATTGTTTCTAGACTATAAGCTTGAACTTTAGATGTAGAATGTGGTGGTAAGAATAATAGCTTAAGATTAATGATGCATGTTTTGTAGGAATGAATTAGTAAGCTTGATGTAATTTGTGAAAGAGCCTGGATTGATAATTTTTGGAAAGTTTAAGTGGTAATCGTGAGGTATATGGGTACATGAAAACTAGTGTTAAAACGATGAATTATGGTTGAATCATTAAGTGGATAAGAACGTGAGTATATAGGAATAAGTTGAACCCTGAGGTAGCATGTTGCTAGATAAGGGGTGATGTGAATGAGTGTCACGAGCAGCTAGATTTCATTCTCAAATTTTATGGTATGGAGAATTCTGGGGAGTTGTTGTATAGCATTATCTAGAGTTGAATTCAAGAAATATGGGTAGTCACTATGTTCCTTTGGTGTTGTTTTACAAATTTTTGTTAAGTTGCAAGTTGTGTGATTAGAGGTATAATGTTAGTGTAAGTAATTGAATATGGAGCATTAAGTGTTTAAAAGCGTGGGTGTCTATGCCCATGATAATGTTAGCCATAAATTAATGACAGTGGGATTGGAGGAAATTAGGATTTGTGTCCCTGAAGAGGGTGTCCTAGGGAGAATTTAGTGTCCTTGTATTAAAAATTATTGAGGGGAGAGTTTAGAGTCAAGTTATATAGTGATATCCCCTTTTTGTTGAGAGTTGTGGCTATAGAATTTGATCTGAGGTTATGCCCTCATGATTAGAAGTATGACTTTGATCTAAGGGGGAGATGATGATTTAGAGTAGTTCCCTAATTTTCTTGTGGTGTCAAGTTGCAAGAAAGAATCATGATAAATCAATTCCTATTCAAGTAAGCTCCTCCTACTTCAATTAAGAAGACTATTTTACTAATGTGTTAGTCATGTGTTCATGTCATGCCTATGGTTCGAGTACTCTATGGACTTATGTTCAAGATCTAACCTCCAGACTAGAAGCAATTATGTCCCTCTGTAATCCATTCTTTCATGTATTCAAGCCATATGTTATGTTATTCGTGATCCATGAAAATCTATGTCGGTCAACATACCTGGTCCAAAGTATGTTTTTACATGTCACCGATTCATCCTATGTCGGGTTTAGCCAAAGTTATAAAGTTTATGCAAACTCATGGAAAATCTCAATTCCTTAAATGAGGAGCAATCGCTTCAAGTGGAAATCTTTGTCTTAGTTGAAATGTGACACCCCACAGCATTCTCGACTCAACACCACTATTAGTTGCATGCATAGACAGATTACAACCCAAAATTTTTCTAATTATTAGAAGACTTAGCCATATTTTTATGCTCTTAACTTTCATTATTTTTAAATTGATCTTCCAAATCTCGAGACATAGATTTTTGAGTTGATTCATGTTCAGGGATGTAAAGGAGATGTCTCGAGGAAGTTTTGGATTTTTTGGGAAAGGGATGGAACGTGTTTGGAATTCAAAAATAGTAGCTTGATGTGATATCATCGCACCTCATCGGGTAGCGTGTTGATAGAATCGATGCGGTATCATCACGCCACATCTGGTAGCGCGTCAGGTGCCCAGTTTGTCTTAATGATTTTTGGGTCCGGGGGAGGGGGATTCAGTCTCTTTCCCTCATTTTATCTTGAGATGTACACCATTATTTTCTCACTGTACCCTATCCTAAGAACTCATTTTGTATTTCTATTGATCGACTCTCTACTTATGATCCAGACACTTAATATAGGAAGCAGTTCGTGTCTATTCTATCGTATCTTCATTTCATGTCTCTCCTTGAGTAGTGCAATAAGTATAAGTTGTGGTCTCATGACGTTATGCTCGGGTCCTACAATAACCCTCCATATGTTAATATAATGGTTGTTGTTGAAGCATAGTAATGTGTTAGATAGGAGAGTAGATGTTCTTGAAGGTGAAAAATTTGATGTGATTCTCGAGCTAAGGTTATAGGTAAAAGGGAAAAGAAGGAGATGAAATCTTGTTGGATTAAATAGCTAAGAAGGAGGAGTGTGGCGAAAATATTTGTGAGAGTAATAGAAAATTTTTGGTCTTGGTGGGCAGATCCATGAAGTTGGTGCAGTAATGATTAGGCTTGAACATTGTGATTGATTCAAACACAAACCTATGTGTTGTATGGTTAGTACTCTCTTCATTAAAACCCGAGGGTGTTTGATGGTATTGATAAGGTGAAGAAATATTCTTAAGAGGATGTATAGTACAGGGTCCTATAGCTTAAGTTATCCCTTGTTACTCCGAGTTAGGCTTCAACATAAAACCGCTTTGCATTGGGATTCAAATTCTTGTGGCTAGATGTGTGATTGGAGAATTTTAAGTTGGCGAGTGTGAAGTATCCCATTTATTGTTTGGGCATAAGCAATTAGTGTCTCTAAGTTAAAGTCTATTCATTCTACCTTGCAAGGTGGAGAATGCTTCTAAATCCTATGTCCATGGAAACCTTATTTCATGATTAGTACCGATGTAAATCAGTCATGTTATCACAAAGTTAACTCATGCCTCATGTTGTGATGATTATGGTTCATAGAGCTCATGTGCATGATCATCCCTAAGTAAAGTCTCATTGGCTCATGTTTCGTGCTTACACGTTTCGCTTGGGGTTATCATGAAGCTTGTTTCATGCCTTTGCATATTTTATCAAGGAAAAATATTTAAAGTGAGACTACGTTCTTTATTTTACACTTTTAGAGCTCCAAAAGGTCCCCACCCATCATTCAGGGACGAATGATCCCAAGGGATAGATAATGTAACACCCCACATTTATGAGATAGAAATCCAATCGTCGTTCCCACGTGTGAAAAATCTAATCCCATGATTTATATTTAAATTCATGTGTCGTGAACTTTGTCCTAGTATATGAAGTCATTATGAGGTGGTAAACGTTCATAGGGACCACTTAGAGCGTAGTTGAACTAAGATAGTTTGTTTCATCTAAATCTTTGTATTTGACTCTACAAGTGTCTACTTTAAACATGTGTAACTTTTTATACACATAAAATTTTGCAGCTTAAGACCCACCAAATTATAGATAATTGAATTAGCTTTCCAACGATACCAATTTCGCCTAAATTCAATAGTTGAACAAAAAAGTTATGACATTTTTCGTGTGAGGCAGTAAGCCGATGCGATCTTGACGCGCCGCGTCGACTGCGCCCCGACACGAAACCTGATGCGAATCCAAAGTTGTTTTACACGCTATTTAAAAGGGTCTAGGGGCACTTTAGTCATATTCCCTCACCCAACTTCGGACTCTAAACATCCTTAAACGATATTAGGTCACAAATAATGTTTCAACTCTCTAAGATTCTTAATTCATCTTTCAAGAACCCAAGAGGAGAATTAATCTATATTCAAATACCATAAGTACTGTGTCTTGTCTCAAATACAATAAATGCAAAACTATCTTGTAGATATCGTCTTTCAAATCATATCTCAATTTTTTTTAATCTATAAAAAAGATTAATTGATGAAAGACATAAAATTTCAATACATCTTCTTATAGAACGTGGTCTAAAACTGTTGTGTGACAAATAAAGAAAACTCATTTATTGACGATAAAAGTTTAATCAAAACAAAGGTCATAGTAGTAATGACGATACTACTGAAGCCAACTATAAAAAAGTAACACACAATAACTAATAATTAATGAAATTAAAATGAAAAGGAAAATAGTAAACAAATATGCGAATCATATAAACTATATAGATGTTAGATGTAACACTGTAAGCATTACCACTATGATAAGTGAGTTCTTAATCTTAGTCATTATGGTAGAACAACTATAACATTCTTGGTTCATTTTCTAAATAATTGTGTTTAGTAAAACAACTCCTAAATGTCACTCGATGAATAGATGCAGTTTTATAATTTGAGAAACTATCTAAAACATACAATGGCTTTTGCAAAGGGTTCTCTACACAATTGGTGTTATTATTCGTTTGTGATAGGATGTTTTTATGATAGGGATATACGAATTCCTCAAGAAAATTATTCACAGAATTCATCTTGTGATTAATAAAACGTATCTTAATTTCAGTAACTTAGGAACCAAGAAACAATGCTCTCGATCTTTTAAAGTCTATATATCTGTCTACCGATCTAACACAAATAAGCATCTTCAATGATGGTATTTCCACCAATCTCTCATCTCTCAAACATTTAAAGAATTCTATGATTACTGCTCTGTGAGAACCTCTATATAGAGTAGTGTTCCCATAAAATTATTGCAGCCTAGTAAGTGCACATGTATCCACTTTCAACAAAATTAAAATTAGATCGTTAAAATAGTTTAGGTCAAAAAGCTTAAAAGTGTCATATTCCTAGCTCTAAGAAAGATGAATATGAACTAAGAAGCATTCTAAGCAATTACCAAGCTCAAAGTACAACCAACTACATTTAATAACCATGACACCATGCTCTAATCCAAGCTTATGTTTTAACGTTATTATTAGTCACAGTAACATATATGTCTAATATAGATTTAGTATGTAGTGTTTGAGGTTCAGGATCAACATCACAAAATATTCAAATGAAGCAAGAAAACTAACGTTAAAATTGGATTGAACATAGTTAATCCTTGTCCCACACTTATTTTTCTCAAGCTTTTCCTCAGCTTTTCACATGCTCTATCAGATAAGATTGATTTTACAAACAAAATGCAATGTAATTTACATGCATTCTAAAGTAGATAAAAATTTACTACTTATCAGATATTCATAAGATTAGGAAAAGAAAACTCTATAAATTGAGATGCAGCTTGTGGATTTATAGTGTAGGTGATGATCACAGCGACGTTTACATGACATAGCCCATCTTTCACATCTACAGTAGTATTTGTTGGTAGTGAGTATTGTAAAAATGCAATATGAAGTAATATCTATTGAATCCTGTACATCTTCTGGCAGTCCTTTTTTGATGAAAAAGCAGATGTAATGAAAAATTGTAAACGTAAACTTTATAATTTAGCAAGTGATCTTTAAGAGATTTTTCTTATATATCAATAATTTATAATCTATATCTATAATCTATATCTATAATATATTAAAAGTGTGAAGACCCTTAGAAAAGTAATTCGAACTTTTTAACATTCATTAAAAGTCTCCGCAATAGATAAAATTGTCTTTTTCATCTTTTTTTTTTTCAATTTATTATTTATCAAACTAAGGACTCCTAAAAATATATGGATAGATTTTAAGCACTTTTAAAATATATGGAATAGAAATTAAGGACTTTTGATATATATGGCAAAAAATAATCATGTTGATATATATGAACCCTAATTAAATGAACATACTAAGTTTTCTAAATTACGTAATATTTTTTCTTTAAGTAGGAGTCAATTTTTCTTTATCTTTCAATTTTTTTCGTTTTTGGCTTATTTTAGGTGTAGAAAATATTTAATATTGACTTTTTATTTCCTTTTTTGGTTTAGAGTCTTCTATATATATAAAAATAATTATTATTGCATAATTTCATTCATGAACTTTATCGTCAAAGCTGTTTTTCTTTCTTTAAGAATTTTTCTTTAATGGTAGATGTTAATGTTTGTCTTATTACTTTCTCTTATGTTTTTCACCATGAATATATTATTCATATGTTTTATCAAAATTACAGGTTCTTGAATTGAGTTTGTGTATAGGTATGTTTTTCTAAAATTTTAGACTTATTTCTCACGAAAAATTGATTGGTCATTCTGACTTCATAATAATTAATAATAAAATTGACTTATTTATAATTTTGGATGAATTATTTGGATCATCGTATACACGAAAAATTGGTAGGTCATTATGAATTCATAATAATTTATAATCTTATTAATTTAAGATTTTCTTTATCTATGCTTTAAGGTTAAAAATTATGTGTACTACGTTCTGAGGATTATTCGTGGGATTAGGCTTTCAAAAGATTTGTTTATTATTTATTAGTTTTTTGGTGTTTGCTTAGGTATAAGGAGGCTATCAACAATTTTGAGAATTGCTCCTTGTGATTTGAGGTAAACTTGATAAAATTTTCTTATTTTATTGTAAATCTATATGTATACCTTCTCTTTATTTATTTATTTATTTGCATTATAAAATTTAAAGTGTTCAGTGTCTGCATTGAAACTCAAATTACTTTATATAAAATAGATTTCCTTTGGTTACTTTTTTATATGTGGTGAATACTTTATGTAATTCTTCTATAGCTGTTAGTTCAATTACAGGGGGTGCGGATAAATCGAATAACTTAAATAGATCTATTATAGGTCTAATGGATCTATTTTTAGTTGTGCGTGGATATTTCTTAACTTCTCTAAACATTTTTATTTTTAGTGTATTTATTTTAATTTTATTAATGTTCATAACTTGGGGGGTGATTAGATGGTATTTGATTAAATGTTTTACTGTAATATTCTTTAGTTTTTTCTCTTAGTCTTTGTAATTCTTGTATATTATTTTGGAGGTATTCTAAATATTCTATATCTTTTGTTCTAAAATATTCAATTAAATTCTCTTTCATAAGTATTTCTGTTAATCTTATTTCTTTCATATCTTGTCTCCAATGTTTTAAATACTCCTAGTCTATCATTTTATCCTAAAGTAGTTGTGATACTGCAAATTTCTTTGTAATAATTTATTCTAATTGTACTCTATCTGCTATTAAATTCTAGGTTATCTATTTCGTAAATTATCCTGTCTTTTTCGTCTATGAATAATTCCATGTCTAAATCATATTCTAAACTGTCTTTTAATTCTAGTTGTTTTAAGGTTTTATTTATCCAAATTAATCTTTCTTTTAATTGTTCTCTTCCTTTTCGAAGCTGGTTTCTATAATTAATTTGTTCGTATTGCCAACTTTATTTTTCTCTAACTCTATTAATATATTCTAGCATTTTTAATATGTATAATATCCATCTGAATAATAACTGTCTAAATTATTTCTACCATAGAAATCTATATTTTCTAATTCATCTTCTATCCAATTAGTACTTAGTAAGTCATCTTCATAATCAAATATTTTTTCCCATATTATTTTCTTTATGTCTTCTAATTCTAAGTCTTTTATGATATATAAAACTAGTATCTTAGTTTCATCAGATATATATCTTGTCATATTATCCATATTATGCTTAGGTTTCTACGAATAACTTGGATAACTTGGAATTGGATTCTAGTAATTAATTGTTTTATCATAGTATTTATTAGTTGTTGTTTTTTATCTTAATAATTCCTCTATATTTTCATTAAGGAATTCTATATATTTTATATCTTTAGCTCTCATATATTCTTCTAAATTTGTTTTCGTTAGTTTTTCTATTAATTGTATATTTTTCATATCCATTTTTCAATATTCTAAATATATGTAATTTATCATTGTTGATGTGTAGGTTTGGTATGTAAGTATTTGTAAGAATAATTAGGTAGGTGAGGTATGTAATTTATTCTAGTCATAAAATATTTATCAAATATTTTTTCCAATATGATTTTTCTTATATCTACAATTTCTATATCCTTAAGTACATACAAAACAAGTATTTTAAATTTATCTACCATTTTGTTAGATAAATAAGTATTCAGTTTTCATATGATGTTTTTTTCAAAATATTCCCTTCAATCATACACATAACTAATATGATCATTTTAGATTACTATATACTAGATTATTCTTAAATAACATGTTCTTCGGTCACTATTAGCATGGTAATCTGGATACTTTTCCCTTAAACAGCGCCTCTACTCTGGCTACTCCCTATCACGACTTTCTTGCCTCACCGGTTTCACCTTTAGGATGGCATAGTTCTTAGGGATTTTTCTCCTTTTCCACTTTGCTAATAAACTTTTTAACATGCTATTGTTCAAATAATTCTACTATAAAGTAACTAACATGAACTTATTTTATCATATCATGATTGTCAGGAATTTATGAATTTAGCTATTCATAATCGTAAATAAATATACCTGTTCTGGTAGGTTTGATAATTCTAGGCTTTGTTTATCCATAGCTTTTCCTTGGAAATATATATATTTTTAATTAAATATTCAAAAGTTTTTTATTTACAAAAGAGGAGGCTTGCTTTCAACACATGAAAGTCTTGCCTTTTAGCTGCGCAAAATGCTCTCTATTTATAATCCTAAGAAAGATAAAGAAAATGTGTATTCTATCTCTATACTGTTCCTACTTTACACGTATCCTATCTAATTTACAAAAAGTCTTTACATGCTGAAAGAAAAAGACTTAAAGTTAACTAAAAAACAAAACCTAATAATAGTCTTTTGTTCAAAAAGTCAAAAAGCTTATTAAATGAAAAGAAAAATCAAAAAGGCTATTAAAGCTTTACAATAATTTACGTAGGAAGTTTAGTTTTTTCTCCATATGTCATTTTCCTATCTTCAATGCTTTGTCTTCTTCTATTATTGCTCCGTTGATTTTTATCTTCTAGCTGACGTCCTTATTTTCTTGGTTGATTTCTTTTTTTATTCTAGCTGGACTTCTGGGATAATATTATCTCCTCCATTACATCTCGAACATTGATGGTCTGGATATTTGTGTCCAATTATCTTGCAATATTTTGTTAATAATCCGTCTGAAATAAATTCTTTCCTAATTGCTCTTGCAGTAGATTGTTTTTCTGGGTTAAGTAACGTCATTATCCATTGTCTAACATCTTCCATATCTGTTTGTCGTAGTTCTCTTAAATTTGAATAAATCATTTGATGATCTCTTGAATAATAGCTCCATATTGGGTTTCCATTGATATAATTATTTGCTAATTCTTGAATAATTGTAGCTATTCCAATAAGTCATTTATTTACGTAAAAATCAGGTATCTTGATTTTGGGTATCTCTGGCTGCTGCACAATATCTTCCGGTATAACTATATCTCTGGTTAATCCTATTTTTACAACTTGTATAACTGGTTTGATCTCGTCATATAATATCTCTGCTGGTGTAGTATAAAACTTTAAATAAAATAGATTTCCTTTGGTTACTCTTTTATAGGTGGTGAATACTTTATGTAATTCTTCTATAGCTGTTAGTTCTTCTCCATCTTGGGTATATACGGTATTTAATAATTCATTGTCGAAACTTATTTTTATTAAGCTTGGATTGGTTTTGGGTAGTGCGATTAGCTTGTTGTAACCTTGCAATTTTTGGGTTATATAATTTGTGTTTGGTTCTTGGATATTTGTAGCTCTAGGGTTAAGGTTTAGAAAAGTTTGTACTTTGTAGATATTTTCTATATATCCTTAGGCTATATGGTTATAAGCTTTTTTATCTTGGTTCAAACTATCTCGATATGTGGTAATTTGTGGGTTTATGTACAAGGGGTATTTTTGTATTTTTTGTATAAATGGTTTTTCAAATATCTTATTCATGTTCATGTTCTGATATCTTTGTCCACTAACTCCTTTGCTTGTACCTGCAATTGTAGATTGATAAACGTTATGGGTTTTAGGGAATGTCCCAACGTCTCCCTTTAGCTCTGAAATTTTAATGTCTTCCGATCGACATAGCTCTGCACACTACTGAGTTAGCAGATTCATAGCTTTAGACTTCAGTTTAACTTCATTAGTCTTTAGCTTTTCTATTTCATTACCCATACTGTCCACTTTCATTAAAAGCGTAGTTAGGGTTTTGAGTATTTTTTCTAAAGCATCGTCTTCTATTATATCAGTCTGTGTAGCTTTGTCGTGATATGTAATCTGCAATAACATTTTTGTTCGTACTAATTACTTCAATTGTAGATGTAAAATTTAATATATTCAATACTAGTCTCCGAATTTCTTTCGTTGTAACTGAATTTTGTATTTTCTTTGTTAACCATCAACGTACCTGTGTATTATCTGTTCGTACAATAAATTTGTTGTATATAATATATAGCTCAAATGCTAATAAACATTTATATAATGAGCATAATTCTTTTCTATTTATTTCCCATTTTATTTTTGTTTCATTAAACGTACCTGAGTATTATCTACAATGATGTTCTAATTTTTCTTCTTCATATCTATATTTAAGTACTCCTCCATAACTATATTCACTAGCATCTGCTTCTACTATATATATAAATTTTTTATTTTCGTCTGGGAATTGTAATTTTGGTAACTCTTTACAAAGTATTTTTATTTTCTGAACTTGTTTTTTATCTTCTTCGTTGTAATTATATTCTATATCCTTTTTAAATTTTTTCTATAAAGGCTTTAGGTTTTCTGCTAATTTTGGTAAATATTCTCTTACTTGGTTTACTAATCCTAAAAAAGATTGTAATTTTTTTTTTGTATCTAATTCTTCTTTTGAATTTATTATTTTTTGTACTATATGTTGTTGCATTTTTACTCCACTTTTATCTATTTGTATTCCTAAAAACTCTATCTGGTTTTTCATAATTTCGGCTTTCTTTTCACTTAAACTTATTCCCGATTTTTCTATTATATCTGTAAATTATTCTAATAATTTTAAATGTTCTTCTTTAATTTTTGTATTTAGTAGTATATCATCCATGTATACTATACAATTAGGTAATTGTTTTAAATAACTATCCATAAAATGTTGATATCTACCTGGTGCATTTTTATATCCAAATGGTAATACGTTCCATTCATAAAATCCTTGTGCTACCGTAAATGCGGTTAATTCCTTAGAATTTTCATCTAACTTTAAGTGGTAAAATCCTGATTTACAATCAAATTTACTAAAATAATTATATCCTTGTATTTGTCTTATTTTTAATATCTTATTTGGTATTGGATAATTATATGTCATAGTTTTTGCATGTAGGTTTCTATAATCAATAATCATTCTATTTTTTTCCTCTTTTTTGTTCACTATGTTTATTTACTATAAATGCTGGACTATTGTATTTACTATTGCTTTTTGTATATATTGTTTTTTGAATAATTCATCTACATGCATTTTAAATCGTCAAAATTATATGTTAATGATTTTTGAGTTATTATGCTATTTTTATCTATTAATTCAATTTTTATAGTAGTTTTATGTTTTTCCCATCCTTTTAATGGATCTTCACTATATAATTGTCTTAATTTTTTCATTAATTATTTCTACTTTATCTATTGAAAATATAGTTATTTCTTTTTTATTTATCGAAAATACAACTAGTTCTACTGAGTCTTTTGTATTTTTTATATTTTCTAACTTTTGTGTAATTTTTTCACTTTCTTCTATCCAATCAGTTTTCTTTCTTATTTTATTAATAACTCTTTTTGCCCTTACTTTTTGTTTACATGGTGTTGTAAACCACCAATCTGTTTTAGTTATTATATGTGGATATAATTTATCTAAAAGTGGCATTCCTAAAAGTATATCTTTTGATGTCAGTTCATAATTATAGATTTCTTCTATTGTTATTATTTTATCTCATATCTGTATTTTTACATTTTTAGCTTTATATGTAATTAAGCTTCCTTCATTATTAAATCCTTTGACTACTATTGGTGTTTTTAATTTATCTCATTTATTTTCTGGTAAACAGTTGTATCTACATAAGTTTGCTTCTGCTCCTGTATCTATCATAGGTGTATAATACTTATTATAATATCCTTCTACTATTATTTTTACAAGTACATATATTTTCATATCATGTTAAAGCTCTTTTTATGAATAATCTTTCTTTATTATATGTTATAGATAATTGTGTATGTTCTATATTGTATGGTTTTACTTGTTCTAACCATTTTATTCCTAATATTATGTCTTCTTTTTGCATTTCTTCCTTTATTTCAAATTCTATTTTTATTTTTCTGACTCCTATTATTTTATTTTTTCTGCCGTATCTTTAATGTTTATTAGACTCCTTGGTAGATCTGGACATATATTACTATTAGATTTTATTTCTTCACTTTTTACTAGATATTTTGCTATATAATTTTCTTCTTGTCCCGTGTTTAAGAGTATTAAATATTCTTTTTTATTTATTGTTCCTGTTATATAATATTGATTTAAATTAACTATTGAAGTTGTTTCATAACTTGTTCTTTTTGATGAGCTTGATGATTCTGGTTTTTCATGAGCTATTCTTTTTGTTGTGCTTATTCTATCATTTATTATTTCTAAATCTTCTTCTATATCTATGTCTTTGTAACTATAATCATTATTATCAATTGTTTTAACAAATTGTTCAAAAGGACTTTCTATTTGTATTTTATTAATTTTATTTTTTCCTGTTATTTTATGTTTTGTTGTTAATACATATAGATTTTTACATCTTGCTGTAAATATTTTACTTCCTGGGGTTAGTTCTATTCCTGATATTTTCCAATATAATACTAATGATTTATCTATATTTTTATCTATTAGTGCTACTGAATAATTCGCATTTATTATAAATTTAAATTTTTGGTATATTGAATTTCCTTTTATGTCTGTTATTATATTTTATTCTATAGGTTTTATAATTCTATCATCTGCTAAATATAATTCTATTGGTGTATCTATTCTTTCTCTAAAACATGCTTTTATTAATATCTCTATACCTCCAAGGTGTACATATTTTATTGGGTCTTTATTTTTTATATCGTTTATTTCTTTATTAATTATTCTTTTTGTTACTAGTGGTATGCAAGCTCTTCCTTTTGCATATCTACAGTCTATTACATGTTTTTTTTGGCTTACTACGTAGTATTCTTCCTTTTTTCTACTAAATATATTTTTTATTATTGGTATTTTAAATATTTTTTCTACACTTAAGTCTAACTCTTTTCCTTTTATTTCGTCAAATATATTACTGTCAAATATTATTTTTTGATTTGTTCCTTCCTCATTTAAATATTCTTCCTTTGTTATTATTTTTATATCTCCTTCAGTTATTTGGTTCATTTTTATATCTTCTTCAGTCATTTGATTCATCTAATTCACTATCTATTTCATTATCTGTTTCATTCTCCGAAATTTCATATATACTATCTTCACTTTCTAATTCATAATCTATATAATCTATCTGCATATTTCTCTATTTTCTATTTTTATTTCTGATATTTGTTTCTTTTTTGGTAATTTATAATCTCTAGCTAAATGTCCTAGTTTTCCACAATTATAACAAGTACATTCTTTTATAGATTTCTTTTTCCTATATGGTCTTTTATGTTTATAATTTTTTACATAATATCTTTTTGTTGGTTTCTTATACTTATATTTTGATTTTTTGTATTTCTTATATTGCTTATGTCTTTTTCTTTTCTTATAATATCTTTCTTCACATCCAAATTGAGGTGTTATTTTATCTTTGCAACATGCTAAATTTCTTATTAATGTTTTTTCTATTTTTATTTCTTCTCTATATTTTTCACACAGATTTCTATACCATTATTGTAAAAAATTTATTCTTGCTCCTAGGGTATCTACTATTTTTGCTTCATCCTAACTCTTTATTATTTTTTAACTAAATGGTTCAGGTAATTTACTAAAATATAATCTTCTTATTTCTTTACTTTCTTCTATATTATATGTTCCTTTATAATAATATTCTTTAAATGCGCACGTATACTCATCTATATAACACATATTACATATTGCTAGTTTTAACATTAAATTTCTATTTCTATTTTTTTCTTTATTTTGCTCTTCTTCTTCTGTTGTTACACTACTAAATTCATCTCTTATAGCTATTTCATATTTTTTCAATATTTCTGTTGGTAGTATTTTAGTAGTTGTTGATGTTCCTTCTGTTTTGTTATTAGATTTTAATACTTTTTTACTTGTTTCGGCTAGGTTTAAAAACCATAATTTTACTGTTCCTATTAATGTCTTTTCTATATATTCTGGTGTGTTTGTTGTATCTATTTTATTATCTAATAATTGTTTTGACATGTATCCTACCTATAGTTGTATTGTTTTATTTGTGTCTATTACACAGTCTAAATCTAAAAAGTTGTAATTAATTATTTGTTTTGGTGTCCATTTATTATATTCATCCTTTGGATTATATCTTTTAAACTTACTTTTGTAATTATACGTTGGTTTTCTTATTTCTGATGTACTAGGTATTATATTTTTATCTAGAGTATTTACTTCTGTATTTATTAGTTCTAGATTTTCTTTATTAATTACTTCTTGTCTTTCATTAATTTCTAGTTTTCCTATGTTTTCTAGAATTTCTGTATATGTTTCACTATCTTCCGAATCATAATTATCTATTTCTTCAGCATCTATTGCATTTATTTTTAATTCACTGATTTCTGGTTCTTTATTTTTTATTTCTAATTTTTCTTTAAATTGATTTATCTCGTTTAATAATTTTTGTTCTTTATCTTTTTCTTCTTTTTCTTTTTGTCTCTTTTCATATAAATCTTTTAGCATTTATAGCTCTTTTTCTAATTCAGCAATCCTACTATTTTTAGTTTATTCTATTTTTCGTATTTCTTCTGTGGTTTGTTGTTTTATTTTATCTATTTCCTTTTTTTTGTCTATCTCTTCGTTTTCTCTTTCTATTCTTACCATGACTGTCAACTTATCTTCTAATTTTAATTCTTCTTTTTCTAAAATTAAATATAAATGTTCACCTATTTTCTTATATCTTCTTCCTAAATTAGAGAATACTATTTTTATTTTTAATCCTTCGTGATTTTCATATGTTTTTTCGTCTATTATGAATTCTTCTTTATTCATTTTATTTAAATGTATATAGGTTATGTTGGTATATATATATTCTAGACTATCTATTGTTGATTCTAAATTTAATATTTCTTCTTTTTGTGCATTTATTGAATTTTTACTAACTCCTACAGTTATGTTATACTGTAGTGTTTCTATCCTTATTTTTAATTTTTTACGTTTTTCAGATATTGTTTGTTTTAATTCTTTATATTTTTGTAATTTCTATACGTTGTTCATCTAAACAATATTTATAATATTTTGGTGAATATCTAAATCTAATTTTATCATAATTAATAAATAGATCAAATAAATCCAATTATAGACTACTTCCGGTAACTTTAAACAACATAGACTCAGATACCAATTACAGGGAGGGGTGCGGATAAATCGGATAACTTAAATAGATCCATTAGTACCTTAATATTATAGTTTTTAAAATAGATAACTATATTTAAATTACTTAGATACAAATATTATTTAATTAAGAAACTCCTATTTATTTTTTTATTTTTATAATTTTTTATCTCAATAATCCCTTTCAGATTTTGGTCCTTATAAGACAAAATTTAATATTTAATAATCTATCTAATAAGATTATACAAAGAGAGATATTAAAACATTAAACCTCTTTCAAAATATAAATTTTTTA
Organism: Capsicum pubescens; assembly: GCA_030864215.1. NCBI lineage: Eukaryota > Viridiplantae > Streptophyta > Magnoliopsida > Solanales > Solanaceae > Capsicum > Capsicum pubescens. The sequence continues at coordinate 261,087,523 of CM061543.1, forward strand.
TTTTAACCAAAAATATCATAAAATAAATGTGTGGTAACTGATATAACAAATTTTTTTGGCAGTTTTAATAACGTATATTCACTTCAAATTTTGAAAATTGACAAGTTACCAACTTCAAAAATAACTCTCTTTAACTTTCTTTTCCACTTTAATGTTCTCCACAAAAAAATGTCTCTATTGTAACCAATGAATGCTCCATACTACCCAAATCTCTGTTCGACTTTTGATACTTCCAGATTCAACCTGATCAAGTTCTTAGTAGAAAGTGGTTTACTCGAATTTCAGTGACGACTCACAATTAGTGGCTAGATTGTGATGTATGAAATGAATTTTTGATGTTCCTAATTCTCTTCTTTACTCTGTATTGATTGCTTTCAGTGATAAGAAATGATCAAATTTGCAGTATTATATTGTTAAATATTTTTCCTACTTTTTTCATACCGTTCAAATTTGATTCCATTCTTTGTTTTCTTTGGATTCTGTATATTTAATCAATTCCATTGAGCAATAGAGAAGAGGTAGTGAAGATGCCTCATCCCCAAAGACTTCTAGAGTATATTTTTAATTTGAAGATTTCAAATAACGAAGACCTTAACTAATTAAATCCTTATCAAATGGATTTTTTAAACTAACTACAAATTAGATAAGATGATGACTGAGGCAAAGCACAAATATGTACAAGTGAATGGTTTACATCTCAAAGTGTTTTTGGTAGTCTTCCTTTGTTTATGTTTAGATATGTCTCTAGTGCAATACCTAATCTTTTTCAATTAAAAATGTTTTTTTTTTACTCAATTTTTTTATAATGTCTTAAGAAAAAGATCCCAAAAAGTGCAATCTTATTTTAGGTGGTATGAAATTCTGCTACAAAGAGATCAAGTTTCATATGACCTGATAGGTTGTTTTTTATCTAAATTCTCTATCAAGTAATTTAGATTCTGATTTTTGCATAATTTTGCTTCAAGTCTTATCGATTTCTGAACTGTATTTTAACTACATTAAGCAAGTTGTTTATTGGTCACTTCATATGTTAAATATTAACTATTATCATGTGATTCATAATAAGTGTTCGATTATGGACGGTTATGTATTTGTTGTTTCTTAACTTTCTTTTATTTGTACATTATCCAGTGTTAAACATAAGAGACTTCCAAAATGCAACTTTGAACTTTTGCAGTCAACAACAACAACAACATATCCATTATAATTTCATCAAGTGAGATTTGAAAAGGGTAGATTTTATGTAGAAATGACGATTTGATTAAGAAAAATTTAACTACTTGGAGAAATCTCGAATTCTGGATAGAGGAGGTAGTATCAAACTTGATTATTCTATAAGAACCATTAAGGGTGTCTTTGGCGATTCGCAAAGGCAAGACACACCGAGTTTAATCTTCTGGTACATATTTCTCTATCTCTTTTATTTTATCAAAATTATTTACTGAACAACTTTTGACAGTTTAATTGGTAATTTTGTATACCTTTTATTTTGATTATGTTTGCATATCATATTCGTTAATTGTTGGGAATAATGTGGTCTTGCTCTATCAAATTTTGCATTTGGGGTTTCTTTGTTTATCAGTACATTGATTTTTTGGTTAAAGTTGTTGTCATGTGACCGAAAGGTCACGGGTTTAAGCCTTTGAAATATACTTTGGCAGAAATGCAATAGAAGGTTGCGTACATTACACCCTTTTGGTGGGGCCCTTTCCCTGACCATGTGAATAGCAGGAGCTTTAGTGCACCGGGCTGCCTTTTTTTCGGTTAGAAGTTGTTGGCAGACCGATTGTTAATTTCTGAAATGTTTGTAGATCTGCATGTCCTGAGCCTTATCGGGAACTAAGCATAATTGAAGTGCGCACATTACACCCTTGTGGTGGGGCTCTTCCCCTGACCATGCGAATAGCGGGAGCTTTAGTTCACCGGGCTACCCTTTTTCGGTTAGATGTTGTTGGCAGACCGATTGTTAATTTCTAAAATATTTGCGGATCTGCATGTCCTGAACCTTATCGGGATCTAAGCATAATTGAAGGCTGCGTACATTACATCCTTGTGGTGGGGCCCTTCCCCTGATCATGTGAATAGCAGGAGCTTTAGTATACCAGGCTGCCTTTTTTCGGTTAGATGTTGTTCGCAGACCGATTGTTAATTTCTGAAATGTTTGCAGATCTGTATGTCCTGAGCCTTATCCGAAACTAAGCATAATTTTTTGATGATTCATCCTAAAATTTCTCATGGGTTTCTTCTCTTCCTACTTCATGCTCCTATTTGGAAACCTCAAAATCGGTGCTTAAATATTTTCTTTTATAAGTTTAATTTGCACTTTCTTTTTTTCAATTTTAGGGTGGAGAGTCTAGCAAAATATGTGGCACGACTGAATTTTCAGATACATTTCACTTAGGTATTGCCATCCACTTCATTTATAGTATAGGGCACTTTTCATCTTTTGACATCTTTAACTTGGTATAGGAAGATTTTTATGTTTATTCATTCTATTTAATTCTTATCTAAGCAAGCTTTTCTCTAAGAAAAAAAATCTTATGTTGATAAGTTAGTTGATTTTCTTACATATCTCCTGAACAACACATGCTACACACTACTGCTATAAATATATTGTTTTATATACTGCATCTGCAAGTCAATGATATATGTGAATTGTCTAGAGCGCACAAGTTACATGGTTAAATGTTGCAGATATAGAAGATAATGAGAGATCTGACATAAGGACGATTGAAAGTCGAATTTATGTTTGATCTTTTAAGAATGAATAAACATTAGTCCGAAAAAAACTTCTTATTGCGTGAAATGAATTGTGCAGTGTTCTCTGCAACTTATCTTTAGCAATGTTGTGTGTGTATCTTTATCCTCAAGTAACTTTATTTCTTGATATTTGGATGTGAGTGAAATTCATGAAGCTTAGTTTCTTGATGACCTTTGTGATCTCTGTTGCAATGCTGCTGATTTTGATGGCTATACTATTATTCTTGCAGGTCCATATGGTGATTAATTGAGGTATTACTTGATGACCTCTGTGATCTCTGTTGCAATGCTGTTGATCTTGATGGCTATACTATTATTCTTGCAGGTCCATATTGTGATTAATTGAGGTATTACTTGAATCTTTGAAAATTATTTTTCAGGATTGCAATTTTTTCCATTGACAAACTTTATGGTCAAAAAAATAATATAGTAGCTATGACATAAATTGTTATAATAAGAAATGAATCACCGTCGAGTACCACCATTCATTTCCAGTTTCATTTCAATAGAGTTCACCCACAACCATTGAGAACCACCAGATCTCCATCCATAAGCCTCTCGAGCTTCGCCGAATCAAATCGACAAACACCCATGTGATATCGAATAAATGATTAAATGTTGAAAATGTGTTTTGGTGCAAGAGTTAAGATTCTGCTTGAGTTTTTTAGTCCATTTTCCAGGTACCAGTCGATTCGTTGAGTCCCCTGGTCTTCAAGAATTACAAATTATGATTAGAAGGTCCATTTCTTTCTCATCTACTGTTATCGTACTTGCTTTAAAGATTTTCTCTATAGTGTTCTTTTGCTGTTGATTTGAGTATGTGATTTTTGCGGTCTTATATATAAAGCTTAAAATTGGTGGTTATGTTGGGTTTCAATATGAATTCAATATATATGATAAGATCAATTCTGAATTTTTGTGATGAAAGAAAATGGAAAAGTCACATAGGTTTATCATGGGACGTTATAGATTTATCAGTTCGAAGATGCCTTTAGTCGATTTGGTAAAATTATCCTTTATTGGGTTTGTACTTTTTCATAATCCAGTTTTAATTGCAATTTATGCAAATTCCTTTAATTTTAAGTACTTTACTTTTAAGTACCCAATATGTATGCATGTATCAATGTGTATTAAATGCATCCTTCAAACTTCAGTGTGAGTTACATTCTTTCACTTTCATCTGGACTAATGGAGAATCAAGCGGAGGACTTATCTAAGACGCCCAAAGCATGAGTAACAGCAGAACGATGAAGTTTTTTGTTATATTTTGTCCTTGAATTTCTGTTTTATTCTCATTCTCGAAATTGGGAGCTCGCATTTGTCTTTTTGTATGTTTGATTTACTGTTGCTTTCAAATTCGATCTTATATCTCATGATTGTCAGCTTAAGTGGAAATTCTATCTTAATTTTTTCACCGCATATAATTTGGCAGTAAATAGTTAAAGCCTTCGATGGTGCAGTAGGTTATATATTGAAGTCAAAATATAGGGATACAACACTTAGGAAAGTTCACTACACTGGGTATATGTGAAAGCAATACTACTGGAAACCTTGTTTTTGAGATAGCATACATGTGTTCTCTAACAAAGGATTAAAGATCTAGGAAAGATGCCAATTTAAGAAACTTTCTATTGCATATGAATCAAGTATCGAAAAATAACAGGAAGTTCAAGGGTTACAATCTAGGTATGATGGTTATGGCGCTCTATGCTACGATCCCAGATTTGTGGGTGGTGACGGCGTGATGTTGTACTTCCATGGAGCAAAGGAAACCGACTTTGCTATTTTCTGAGATGAAAACCTCCACATTAATGCACATCTAATTGGTACACAACCACAGGGAAGGAAGTGCGACTTTACATGGGTTCAAACATTTTCAGGCATGTTTTACACCCATACATTAGTTCTAGGATCAAAGAAAGTGTCAAACTGGGATGAAAATGTTCATGCTTTTACTGTACAGTGGAACGGTGAGACAGTTGATATCCCGACGGATGGAGATGCAGAATAGAGTGTTTAACACTGTTGAGAGATCAGTGGTGGTCAAGAGGACAGATGATCTTAACAGCACGAAGGTCACAGTTTCCACACTATTGCAATTGAATGTAAAGTTAGTCCCCATTGGTGAGAGCAAACAAAGGTTCACAACTATCCGTTACCAGGATATGTCGCTTTTTCTCATCTAGAGACACAATTTATGTTTTTAAATCTATCTAAAGAAGATGACAAGTTATGTTGAGTTTGAGTTCAAAGGTTATATTGTTATACTAAAGATAAGTTGTGACCTCTAAACTAAAAATAATAGGAATTCAATATGATCAAATAAAGAAGATTATAATTTTTTACTATTATCCGCGCATCGCACGGGCACATATACTAGTATTTGTATAATAAGAGAAGATACAGAAATACAATCAGTTAAGTAAATATGGTCATAAACTCTGAGATTCAAGACATAAGAACGAAAGCTGCAATTCAAAACAACTGAATAAGATCTGACTCAGTCTGCGAAATCTCTACTACATCTCAAGACTGTTCTGAAAACTGGGACAAGGCCCACACTAGACCAAAACAATGGAATAACATAATTTGAAATAACAGACCTTCTGGAACAAAGAAGGCTCACCACAGCACCGATCACTTCTCTCTGGAATACTCTACTGATTAGCCAGACCCTTAGACCGAGCCTCCGAACCTGGGAGGTAGGGGATCAATACAGATGTACTGGCACGCAGAGCAAATCCAAAATAATAATTTATATTCAATATATATGAGAACAATTTGAAACAGTTCATAAATATATCATATAGTAAGAAATCTCATGGGCATTTCTGAAAGACTCTAAAAGAAAATCATCTAAACTTTGAGACATTCTTTGTTTTACTTCTGCGCTAGGTGGTATACCCTACAACTCTGAAATTCCACGGGCTATATGGAATCCGCCATTGACTCGGCGGGGAAGCCTCCAACCCAAGTGTTCCGTAAGGGTTGGAGTCTCTAACTCTGCTATGCCACACGTCCATCGCCAGCGTAAAATAATAGACCCGGATCGGCAAATCACGGTTTTAGGTTAAGAGTTACTTGAACTCAAACCTTCCTCGGGTAACCACCTAACCCTCTTTAATCCCAGTTTTAACTCTTTAAAACATGCATTCTCTGAAAGCAAACTCTGCAAACATACTCTGTTATGGCATACATACTTATGGTATCGTCATACCATTGACTTGCAAGTCACATCTCTAGCAATTATTTGCATATTACAATCTCTGTATTTCAAAACATAAATTCGGGACCACCATATCAATAAATCATTTTAAAAAACTCTTTCTCTAAATCTCATGTAAACACATGTATGCAAATCTTTTTGTCAAACTTTAAATAATGCAACGTGGCCATGTCAAAACTCTTAATCTCATGCAAATCTTTCTCTTTTAACAAAATATATTTACATCAAGAAACTCCCTCTCTTAAATCTCTAAATCATGATCAAAATACTATGGTATTTGAGTAAACTATTTTCAAGCCATAAATCATGCATTTCAATCATATCACCATAAGATCATAAACATAAGGTTATCACAAGAGAGGAATTTTTATTATTTGTGCTCTCAAACAAATCTTCAATTCTAAGTTTCATACTTATACTTATATGTATAAATCAATTTAAGGGGATAAGGCCTAAAGGCCAAAACAACAATATCATTAAACATGCATAAAGCATAATAAAATCATGGATTTCAAAACCCCTTTAACAAAATCATGCTTGATGATCTTTAAATCATAATTGTGTTTTCAACAAGCCCATATAGTTTTAGGACCCCAGTACCTCAATTTAGAAATTTGATGGATGATTCTTGAAGCCTATGGTTTGGGGATTCCAAATCTTCAATGAGTTTCGAAAACCCACGGTTGAATCTTGAGTTATTTGAATTTTTATTTTGAAACCCTAGAGAGTGTTCTTGTGAATTTTTGAAGAAAATATGAATAATGTGGTCACTTGAGAGTAAAATCCCATGTTTAAGCTGATAAGGGGGTGAAAAATACCCAATATACTCTAAATGAAATGGAATAAAATATAACTGGGAGTCCGATTTTATGGGCCACCGCAACGCGCCATTATCGCGGTGGCTCACTGAAAATTGACGAATGAGATTTTTTGGGTCACCGCGATGCAGAGCCGTCGCGTTGTCCCAATGGTTGGGACCTGGAACTTCAGCGCGATGTGCCACAATCACGCTAGGCAACTAGAATTTGACAATTGTTAAATAGACCACCTTCGTGACACGCCAAGAACCAAAATGACTGTGTTTTACGAGTAGGACTTAAATTAGCCATAACATCTTTCCCGGGTATCATATTTGGGCGAATCTTATATCGATGGAAAGATCATTCAATTTACCACACTACATAATTGATTAACATGGAAAATTTGCATAGGATTTATGGCTTTTGGATCATATACACATAGAAATGACGGTTCTCATTCTAGCCCAAAATGTGGGGTGTTACATTATCTCCCCCTTGGGATCATTTGTCCCCGAACGATGGGTAGGAATGTTGAAGATTAAAGGTATAGAATAACGCAGACATGATATGTCTTCTAAGAAAGGATATAACTGATCTGAAACGTTTAAACTTCTATTATGAAACTGAATTCTGAGCTGACTTGCCCTTACTTGTTTTAAGGAGCTGATTCATGCTGAGAGTTTAGGATTCCCCCCGAAGTGTTAATGGTCAAATAACACACATTGGATTTGGAAGTGATAACTTAGGTAAGTACGAATCATGAGGAAAGAAGATTTAGATCGTACAAAGGTATTACACTGTCTGAGCTAAAATAGCTGGAAAAATTTGAGATTATGTGTTGAACTCCTATGAACTGAGTCATGACTAAATAAATGAATCTGAAACATGATGCTTGGACTGAACTGAGTTCACAACTTACATGGATGGAATAGATTATCTTTTGGGATGGTCATACTTATTGGATTTCAGCTAGTAGGACTGGGTGAAAAGGTGGAAAACCACAGCAACTCGTCTGCCTGACTGTTAAACGGAATTATACTAGATACTTATACTTAACTGGAGTATCTCTTCAACACTCTTTCTAAGGAAGTTCTAGTAGCATTAGGGAGCAAAGAATCTCTGACATGAGTTACACAAGACATCCAACTAAGGAATCACAACAATGACACTACTCTATAGCATGAAATATAAACATATAACTCGTAAACTAGGATAGAATTACCAAACCTTAGGCATTGCAACTTCTTACTTTCAAGATTAACCACAGTTCTAAAATACTCTCTCAACTATACTTTCCCCTTAAACACCATGCTTATTGATTCCACTTATTTTTCTCACATGGCCGCTGATATTTCCATCTACAAATGTCTAAACTAAACTAAATCCCCTCATCATCTTCAAGCCTAACTCAAAATCATAAGACACAGCACATAATACTGTAGTACTAATCTGAATCATGAATTTAGCACACCCTACATTTCACAATTACTCATCTCCTGCTTAATTCTTATTTCCACTCCAGCAATCACCTTCAACTTCGTATTAGACATTCACAAATACTCAAGGCATCCATACATATGCATGCAAACATGACATTCAAGCCTCTCTTCTTACTCACATATGCACTTCTAAACAACCACTCCTAAAGCATATTTCTCATATTCTCTAATACTTCTATCCATACAACTTCCTGCACTATTCAGATGATACACATAAAATATCCTCAACTAACCAAGTCATACCCAAAAATTCACCTCAAAATTCTTTCAACTTATAGACTTACATAAAACAAGTGCACAATAATTTTTCTCAAATATAACGCATAAAACTTCAACTAACCTTGACACGTATCAAAGACTCAACCTCAATTTTACTTCTCAATTTTCGGCTTAACTCAAATAAGCATACAACCATCTTTCATCAACAAGAAATGTTTACTCTTTCCCATCTAAACAACTGTTCATCATCACTATCTCGACCTAAGGGAAAATGTCACTGTAAATTAGAATATCGGGATTCAAAACATAAGAGAAGTACTAAGATAACTTGATACCCTACTAAGGCATAAGGAATAGAGCACTCACGGCATGGACTCATTAAAGAGATCTAATATGAGGACGTACTTGATATAAATCTGAATTTTCATTGATCGTTAAGAGTATCACATGTGCATAAGAGTCATGAACTACATGACCTGAATTTTTGAATTCATAACTTACGAAAAGTGATTCTGACTGCTAAACAAACTTGGAACTCATCATACTAGGAACTAGTAGAGTACATGATTCCTTATCATATGCCTGGACACGAGCTATGATCATGAAGCTGAAACATAAAGAATGAGTATATGTCGGTATAACTGAGGTAAACCGCTGAAATAAGAATAGATTGAGCATCATTCTTTCTCACGGCCAATTCCACAACTTACTGGCACATCTATTAGCATCTGAAAACTTGACTTGGTTACACTTTCTATCATCTCCCCCTTAGATTTAAGCCATTACTCCAAGTCTGTGGACCACTATATACACTCTGGTATAAACTGAAATTACTTTACTCTAGAGTTGGGGATATAATAATACACATAAAACTACACTTACCCTATAAGATGGTATCTTCATGTACAACAACCAATGCTAATACCTCCATCCAAGATTCAACCCTTAGGTTTCTATAGCCCTAAAAGTCATCATATAACATCTTAAACATTCACCAACTCAGATTCTTCTAACACTAAACATGGATATCTCCAAACCTTTGACGGATTGTACCACTTCTGTCATAGTCTACTAGCATCACGACTCCAAACTTATATCTCTCTACTATTGTAAAGCCCCAATTTTCTGAACCAAAATGCTACACGGTGCTCATGATCCCAAAGGACCACAAGCTAACTCATGACTGATATCTGTACCTGTAACCTACATAATATCTCATAAAATATGAGGAAACATGAAGTGTAAGGCCATAAGGTTCAATACTGATACATATCTGAAAAACATGGTATAACAATACCAAAAAAAGAAACATAAATACTGAAGTCTAAACATCTAATCTGACATCTAGTCCGAAAGCCTCTAACTGAACTGAATAAGGATTTGAAGGAACATGTCTCTAACAAACTCCATGAACTGAAAAACTAATCTGAAATACTGTAATAAAGTAATAATAATATTGTACTTGAATGAAGAGGAGCACTAACTGCTGAAATCTGCAATGCTACTACTTCTCTGAAACTCGTGCCTCTGTACCTATGGCGTCAAATAAAATACCATAGAGTGAATGCTTCAGTATGACTAAATGTATTGAGTATACGAGTGAGGTAGGCTAAATTCAAAGGGTTTTATATGCATGAACAATGCTGACTGATATGAACGTGAGAATACATACATACATACATACGTAACTGCAACTAAACTCGTGGTGATACTGACTACTGAGTCTGAATACTGACAACATGAGTTTACTGATGCTGAGATACTGAATGACTGAGTTTACTGATATTGAGATACTGAATGACTGTGTTTACTGATATTGATATGTAATTCACTAATAAGTGAGGAACTGATACCGTATTACTAAATACAGGGAGACTGATACTATATTACTGATAAAGGAATGATTTTTTCTGATAATTCTGATTATGAATAATTGATTTGATTGATCGTATATAACAATACTGAAATTGAGCTCATGATAACATGACTACTGAGTATGAATACTGATGACATGTATTTACTGATAACATATCATGAATGATAATTGAATTATGATAACTGATATATCTGATAACATGAGTTATGATAACTGATAGCATGAATGATTGTATCTGACAGTCCTAAATCTGATGGAACTAGCTGAGTTCCATATTATATCTGAGTTGACTGTATCTGACAGTCCTGATATACTGATGAACTATCTGAGTTCTTTTACTGAGACTGATACTGAAACTGTGGGAAGTAGTTATCTAACCAAAATTCCCCAAATACGCTATAATAGCTAAGCTAGGGTCCAATCTCTGCCCTGATTGGAAGGGTGTCAATACCGTGCCACTGGTAAGGACAAGCTGTGAGTGACCCTCATCTGGCAGGTACTCTAATAAGAATGGTGGGAACCCTCATCTGACAGGTTAAGCCACCTCATCTACCCTCAACTGACAGGTATTGATGTCTCAACCTATGCTGACTACATAGTTCTAGAACGCAAGGACTGCTTCTAAGAATCACACCCTCTACTGGCAGGTGATTTCCCATCTTTGGGTTAGCTCGGTGCTGAATCCTACTCCCAACTGAATGATACTGAACTGATTTCCTAGTTCATACTAGAATTAACTGAACTGTTACTGATTGGTCTGTTTAACTAAACTGAACATGGACTGAGTTTATTGAGTTCCGATGACTAGCAGAACACTACTGAATTCTGTTAACTGACTAAATGCTACTGAGTTCTGTTAGCTGACTGAGTTTACTGATGTATGAATTGAATACTGAACTAAATTATACTGATACTGAGATTTACTGAATTCCATAGACTGACGAAATATTACTGAGATTACGTAGATTACTGAGTACTGAGTAAAATTGAACTGATACTGCCTATACATGAGTTTTCCTGAGTCATAAGACTGACTGAAGTCTTACTGAACATGGATTGACTGAGAGTATCGTGAAAACATGACATGGCTCTAGGCACACAGCTATATTTTTTGGGTACGAATACCCCCAGGACTCGATGGAAGGAAACTGACATGACTTGACATACAAGAGTACTTGACCAACATTAACAATCCATAATATAGCATCTACGGGGAATTCATAAATCATGTGGTTTTCATAACCTTTTCATATAGCTAACATCATGGTCAATTCTAATATCATGACAAGCCAACAACATATTCATAGCACATTAATAGCATAGAAATCATCTTGATTAAGTAGACATGGCATAACTTAAGAGACATGGCAAAATCTTGGAGCATGAAGACTAGGTACTTGATCATCATTTATTCGTTGAGGCATATTATCAAACACATGGTAGGCATAGCTTTAGCATGGGAGTCAACTTAAGCGCATGGATATGGCATGGAATCATCATTTATATCATAAATAGGTCAAAGTGCTGAATTCTTCTTCACTTAGGCATTTTAACAAACACCTTGCATGCACTATTTAGGGCATAGGCCTAATGATCAATTTTATACACCATAACACCATAATTCAACTTAATTCCACCAATTGAATCCACAAAATATCATGGTACCATGAACAACATGTAAAGATTCGAACTTTATTCACACAACATAGAATTCACGTGAAATCATAAAACATGGATTAAGGACTTGTTAATTGAGCACTCTTAAATCATGAAAATATGATTATGCCTATTCTAGGCATTTCGCCGAACACCTTTCATGCACACTTTATGGCATAGGTGTTCTTAATAATTTAGTCATCTTAAACCACCCAATTTCATGGGTTTTAACTACAAGCACACATACTTCATGAGAATCACCCTAAATTAACATCTTGAAGCATAAACAACAACCATCAACATGTACATGATCATATATCAACAAGAAAATCACAATATAGTATTTAAAGCGTGGTTCTTGGACTCCTACGGATGAAAGAAATCCGTGGATGAACACTACGCATACCTTAGGTGGAAGATTCTTGAAGAAATTCTTAGACATGTTCTTGATTCCTTGACTAGGGTTCTTGTTCCTTTGAGAGAAAATAAATTGGCTCTTGAGTTTGAAAAACTTGAATATCATATATTCTTGAAGAAGGATTTGATTCTTGTTATAGGTTATGATCTTGAGAGAAACCTTTCTTTTGATGTTGAAGATAAATGAGGAGTTATGTTCTTCAATTGATGGGATTTGGGTCTTCAAATTGAAACCCTAGCTTGAGTTCTTGAGAGGATTTTGAGAAGAGGAGTATATTTTGCTGCAAATAAGCCTTAATCCAGTGTTTGGGGTATATATAGGGGTGGAAGATGACCAAAATACCCCTAAGGAACAATTAAGGTCAAATCTGTCCCTAATTGATTGTCTGATAGGCTGAAGTAAATTGATCATAACATTTTATTTAGATGTCCAAATGGGATGAAACTAATTTCATTGGAAAGAAGACTCAAAGATATTTCCATTGAAATATAGAATCTCTCACAGTTCATTATATATTGGGAGTTATGATCGTTTGAAGTTGACCCGGAAATGCTGAAAAACTGGGCAAGCACTAGAGTTAGCAGGCTGCGCGGGCTAATCACCCGGGGCTTCTATTTTGGGCACCCAATCATGCCTTTACGCTACTCCAAAAATTCCGAAACTCACCCGGGATATACTACGAGCTTTTCCGATCGTAACTCAACATGAAAATTTAAAAACGAACGTCGGGAAGGTCGCCAAATAAATCCCCAAAGTTTGAAGGTCTAAAATAAGACTAAGTGTTGAATCTTGAACACTTAGCAAAATTTTCTAAGTCTTGAGTCTTTCATGGAGCTTTACGAGATGAATTTGACACACGATTTGTGGGGTATTACAACTATGAGAATCAAGATCATATCAAAAGGCTCAACATCATCTATCAAAACTCCTTAACTTGTCTATTTAGAACACCATATACCATCTAACTAGTCTTCTCCACCTAACAACTCAACGACACCACTAGCCACACAAAACATGTAATAGCCGTAGAAAAATACTGCAACCTCATATCACCTTGGCATACTTCTTCTTCAAACATAAAGCATCATACTTCATTACGAATCAAATAAACTTAAGCTCTTGCATACACTGTTCAAGCCTATTAGATCGCTTCCATAAAACTAGTATCATTAGCCAAGAAATAACCACATCCACCTTCATGACATCACTGCTATGCCTCAAAAATCCACTACATACCTTCTCACAAGTAGTACTAGTTTACAACTACCAAAGAAAGGAAGGTCAAGGGGGTAGAGTCACATAATAGACATGGTCAACCTTAATATTATATTATAACCCCATACAATCTTATCTACTTATACGTCTTTCTCACATCACACTTACTTACCCAAGCGTACATTTAGACTATCTTCAAATTCCACAAACAACCTTGTGTCTATAATTATAACTTAAAGGATAATCTATCCATTTTCATACTTCGACCAACAACTCACCTTAGCTAATAACTCCTTCTCTACCTTCTACTAAACTAACACATAAGGATGTATCACTTTAATACCAACTCAATATCATGCAAAATGATTCGGCTATACATACATTCAATAAATCTCCCTTACCACTTTTCTTGCCATTACGCCTCTAAACCCCCAGTTCCAACCAACACAAGAACCAACAAGATGGACAATAAGTTGCTAGTGAATTGAAATAGGCTTCACACGACTTCACTAGACTTTGAGTTTCAACAACACAATGATAACAAGATTACAAGAGACAGAAACTTGACACATAATAATCATTGATCTAAGAATACATATCTTACTTTGTATAAATAAAAAAAATCTAAGTCAAAAACTTCCCCCACAGACTACCATACAATCCACACATGCTCCTAGCTACCACATTAGTTTATCACTAAAGATTGGTTATTCAACTAAAATATTTATTTACACAAAAGTCACCCTCACTATGACTTCTAACTTTGTGAATTCACATCACCAACTTCTTGGTCCAATATCACTACCAATAGGTCACGACACCAACATTTAACTTATACTACTACTCAGATGGAAATACAGTTCCAACATTCTGCTACATATCATCCCCCCTTAAGCATGACATCTGCAACATAAATTTTTGAAAAGGACCGAATACACTTAATTTCGCAGGCTGAAAAGCATGATTTCATCAAGATCAAGGTTCACACTAGAATCAATACACTCTGAAGCACTAACGGACTCTTCTCAAGTACTTGCACAATTTTTCTTTTAAAATCTCACATGATTCAATCAGAAAGAACCATGTCATTTAGACTCTAAACTTCTGTACTTGAATCACCCCAATAATGAGACATGTCTAAGAACATCAGAGTAAGGAAAGAATTGGGATGACTGTTACTTTCGTATGGGTGACACCATATCATGAATTAGGGTATGAAAGACGAACATTCTGACTCTATTGTATGAACTGGAACATGAAGAAAGAGAGACATTCCTAAGCACCTAGTAGCCTCCTATTTATAAGTTTGACGGGCTACTCACCCATAAACAATACTCTACCCGATGTAATTTTGCAGATACCCTGGGACCATGAACCATTCTCTGATACCAAGTTTGTCACTACCTGAACTAGGTCCTGGCCATGATGGACATCCCGAACCATGAAGGCCCGTACATCCTACTATATCTGGTAGCTATGCACAATATTTATATAATAAGAGAAGATGTGGAAATACAATCTGATATGGAAACATGGGCATTAACATTGAGATTCAAATCATAAGAACGAAAGCTGTAATTCAAAATATTTGAATAAGATCTGACTTAGTCTGGAAAATTTCTACTATATCTCAAGACTTTTCTGAAAACTGGGAAAAGGCCCCCAGTAGACCAAAACAACGGAATAACATCATTTGAAATAACAGGCCTTCTGGAACAAAGAAGGCTCACCACTGTACGGATCAATTCTCTCTGGAATACTCTACTGATTAGCCAGACCCTTAGACTGAGCCTCAAAACCTTGGAGGTAGGGGGTCCATACAGATGTACTGGTACGCAGAGCAAATTCAAAATAATAATTTATATTCCACATATATGAGAGGAATTTAAAATAGTTCATAAACATATCATATAGTAAGAAATATCATGGGCATTTCTAAAAGACTCTAAAAGAAAATTATTTGAACTCTGAGACATTCTTTGTTTTACTTCTGCGCTAGGTGGTATACCCTACAACCCTGAAATTCCATGGGCTATATGGAATCCTCCATTGACTCGGCGGGGAAGCATCCAACCCAAGTGTGCCGCAAAGCCATCGCCAGCGTAAAATAATATATTCGGATCGACAAATCACGGTTTTAGGATAAGAGTTACTTGAACTCAAACCTTCTTTGGGTAACCACCTAACCCTCTCTAAGCCCAATTTTAACTCTTTAAAACATGTATTCTCTGAAAGAAAACTCTGAAAACATACTCTGTTATGGCATACATACTTATGGTATCGTCATACCATTGATTTGTAAGCCACATCTCTGAGCCATTATCAGTATGCCCAGTCCTATGAACTCACACTTTTTGATATGTTTCGAACTTATGTTATGTCATTTTCTATATCTAGAATGATTCTTCAGTTGTGCTTTATGTATTTGATATATGAAATATTCGTATCTATTATACATTATTCCTGGGACACATATTTATTAGCAAGGTCACGCCGATAAGTATTAGTAGTGATTGAGCAGTATCCCTTATATTCCTGATGCTCATATTCTAGTCCTTTGATGGTATTCTTTATGACATGACTGTGGTGTGATATTGACTGAGTAATGGTTGGATAGGAGTGACTAAATGTTCCTTGTTGTGATGGTGGCAGTGTACTGGTTCATCTAAGATCATAAGCATGGATGAAGTGCGAGATGAAAATTAGCTATATGTAATAGTTGGATGAATTCATATGGGGTGTCCCCTGGTAGGAGTACATGAAATTGCGGTTCATAGAGGTTCTAGGGTGGATGGAGAATATTTTTCTTATTAACTGGGAAGAAACCATGAAGTTGTTACAGTGATGAGCTTAGATATCATGTGGCTAAAATACACTATGAAATTTGTGACTGCTTGATTAGAGTTCGACGATGGATGTTTTCATGATGAGAAAAAGTAGTGTCCCTGGGTATAACTATAGATCCAAGAGAGACCTTGTTGAGTTTTAAAACTAACCTAAGGGCAAGTCAACAATAAAAATAAAGGTTCCTCAAGGGAAATAGAATATGGGATCCTGAAATTTAGACGGGCATGAGTATTTTAGGTGTGGTACCTTGTACCTCTGAGTAGGCTTGAACATGGTAAAAGTGTGTTAGAATCAGACTAGTACTTGTATGTGCCCATGTGAGAATTGTACTTTAGAAATAATGAAATGTAATATTAGGGGAAAAAGGTAGGTTCAAAAGGTGTTGCTAAGATCTAATGCTACCAGTATTAGAGGTGAAAATACCCGTATTCCTATGTCGAATGCACCACTATTTCATGTTATGTAACTTCAGACCAAATGGGACTTAAGTCCTAGTCTTCGTTATGCCATTCATGCTCTATAATCCCTATTTAGTTAACTAAGATACCCCTATAGCTAATACCTAAATTCATATCTTACGTTGTTATGTTCATTTCCCATGAAACACATGTCCTATGACATGTCTATGTTAAGTCTAATGCATTCCATGACACGTGCCTCTATGTTTCTTCTACGGCTTGTTACGAAGGTTCACATGTTAGGAAAGTTCACGTCATTAATAAATAGTTCAAGAAAGACTAGACTATTCCAGTATTCTAATGTAAGGTACTCATCCATGACCATCATTCTAGGATGAATAATCCCAAGGGGGAGATATTGTAACACCCTGAACATTCGAGCTAAAATAAAAATCAATTGGACCTCTCTTCATATGTACTTTGACTAGAGTCTAGAAATTTTATTGTATCTAGGTGCAAAGGTGACGTCTTAAGTTTCTTAGGGGTATTGGGTATGAATTAAGGGCATAAGAAATCTCTAAAACAAATTTGAGTGAAAGGTCCTTTAATGATTAAGTATTTATATAGGTTCACACAAGGACCAAATTTAAACAAGCATTTATCCTAGAATATTTAGAGTTACATGACCCATTAACTATCAAATTAAAGATTTTTGAGTCTTCTTTCCAACGCCACCAACAACTCATTAATCCGAGACCCGAGGAAAAAGTTACGTATGTTTTACTAAGAACGAACAACCCTCCAGACGAAAATTTTCTTTTTTTCTTTTCTTTTCATATTCTTGGAGGGGTAATTTCGTACTTTCCTTTTTACATTAACCCCAAGTTATTACTACCTACTTGTCCATTAATTTTATACGTTAAGACTCCTAGACTTACTATCCATCAGTTACACGTTACAATACAAACCTCCCTGCCTTCTTCAAGTTTCACAGGATAAAACCTCACTTTTCCCCATCAATTTTTCATATGATATCCATAAATAAACATCCGTATTCCTCCTCTAAAACTCAAATCTCAAGAATCTGATGAAATTCATTCAAGAAAACAAGTCTAATCCCTTCTTCAGATCTTAAGTTCTTCAAACGTTTTGAGGTATGTAGAACGATCTTTTGCTCACGTTTCATTATGTTTTCGTTTTCTCCAAATCTATTTTGTAATCTCCTTTCCAAACAGATGGTGTCTAGGTGTTTGTATTCAGCAGTTAGATTAAAAACAAATCAACCTCTTAAGTTCTATTTCCTCTCGGCGTCTTAACAAGTGCTTATGTATTCATAATATAAGGACTGGTTTTGCCTAAATCTAGAACCTGAATCTTGTTCAGTCAATAATATGGTGGTCTAAACAATCTTCAACAAGTATTTTCTATTTCTAAATTTCTTGAAAGACGTTAGGATTAATTAACATAAAGAACATCCCTTTTATCTCTTAAATTAATGTCCGATCCCATTTGAGTTTATGCTAGCATGCTGAAATTCTTTATGTTTAACAAGTAGGAAGGACTGCTTTATCTTCTACTTGGATCTCATGTTAATCTGTTTTCCAAAATCTCTGGTTGTAGATGATTTGCAATACAATATCTAGCCAACCTTCCATGTTAAAATCTCAGTCATTTCAACATGTGAATGTTTCTATTAAAGTTATAAGATAAAATTTTATGATACTCTTAAAGTATGATTCCAATTTTATAATCCATAAGAAATTCACCTTCTCGTAACATGCCTAAAACTCTTTGCACTATGAACTATACATTATGAAAATGCAAGCCCTAGTATAATAATACCAATTTGTAAGGAATTTTCCCATTGACCTAGTTAATAGATACGTAATAATATTAATATGAATATTTTTACAAGAATGGTTCCAATTATGTTCATGAATTATATCATATTGAACCATGAAATTACCTATCATGACTCTCCAATATTGATAGTGTTAACTCATGAATATGAACCTATTATGGTTAACTCTCAATATGAGCCTAAAGTGGTTATACATAATTATGAGCCTAAAGAGGCTAAACCATGAGCATGGGCCTAAAAAGGCTAAACTATGAACATGAACATAACAAGACTACCATTTTTGGTCAAGAACTAATTAGATACATAAGATAACATCATGAGCATAAGGGAGTTAGTTAGCTGACCGTGAATGCATAGGTTGAAATGACAATTGCCCAAAACTTTGTTTGCCGACTTAGGATAGAGATTATTTCGCAAGTCGGATGACTTTTTTTTATGTGTCCCGAAAAGGGACTAACCATGGATACTTGCTAGATAATTATGTCTTGTCATGTCCTATGCCCGGCAAGGTATAGGATGGCTTAGCTGATCGGGCCGAGATCAGACTCCATGCGCTTACATGGTGGTTTATGAAGGTTTACTACTTTCTCCCACAAATAATTAAAGGAATTAAATCTACTTTACTTGGTCAATTATAAATTTAGCTTATATTCTTGTTCCTTTCCAGTTGTCTTCTTTTACGTTTGAATTTTATTATCATTTCTAATCTCTTGATGTACTACCCTCCGAAATGGTTTTACATACCAATACATTCCACGTATTGACCGCCTTTGGTGCTATATCATTTCATGATGTAGGTTCTAGCTCTCATGTCCGCGGTCAGGCACCTCATTAGGATCTCTATCTTCTGCTATTGGTGAGCCTCTTTTCTATCAGGAGGTTGGATAGGATATGATGACTTCATTATATTTTTTTCCTTTTAGTATTGGTACTTATTAGAGGCTTCACAGACTGATTTAGTTGCCAGACAGGTCTTGTAATTTTTAGTATTATTTGACGTGACTATTGTATCTTCAGACGTTAAGAGATATTAATGAATATTGATGAAAGACTTAATCCTTTAAGAACTCTTATTTTATTTTGTTTCCTCTCTATTCATTATGTTAGTTGTATGCTCATGTGATATGCCAAAACGTTCACGCGTACTAGCAATAATATCGGGTGCGTGCCACATCTCGAGCCTCAGCTCGGGGCATGGCAAACTTAGTATCAGAGCCAGGTGTTCAAGTGTCCTAAGGTGTATGTGAAGCCATGTCTAGTAGAGTCCTAATTATGGGTGTGAAGCATGCCATACTTATAATTTGGAGGCTGCAGGGTAGTTAGGAAATATCTCTTTTCTTTCATATTCTAGATCGTGCCACAGAGCTGTCTTAAGAATCTTATGTGAATTTGTGTAGTGTTCCAATTCCTCTTACTATGCCTCACCTTTGAGGTGGTAAAAACATTATAGGTCAGATTCCTATCGATGTAGTTCTCTCAGATAGAGCCAACAAAAAAAATAAGAGACTGCACAAGAGATTAAGCAGAGATCATTAGTCCGTTTAAGCCCATTGATTCATAAGAATGCACACTTTTTCATTTTAATCGTGCGTCTGTGCCAAACTAAGATGTACTCTCAGATTTTCTTTACTTTATTTTAAATCTTGTTGCAAATGACACCTTTAGCCAGAAGTTATGTATTTCAGTTCTTGGATAGTATTATCACCTGAGAGATAGTGTAGTTTGGGTTGTTGTAAGTCATAAACAGTAGAATGAATTCGAGAGCTAGACATATGAAGTCAAAGTGTAGTGGCCTAAGAGTGAAGATAGTAAATTGATCAAAGTATATAGCTAGAGTGATGTACCTATTAAGTGATTGATGGGGTGATATGTCTTTAGGTGTTATCTAAGGTGTGATAAGTTTGGTATAGATTCTATGGTTGCAAGTAGAGAAAGGATTCTTGGATACAATAACTTAGAAGTATACTTAAACTAGGAAGCAAGTTAGGACGACATGCATTGGTGTTAGTAAAGATTAAGTCTATGTTGTGAATAGGAGGATAGAGTGGTCAGGAATTGACAAATTTAAGCTACCCCTTGTGTTTTAAAGAGAGTACCCCTGCTTGTTTTTTTAGAGATATGAATGTAGTTTAAGCAAGTCATTGAATAAGTAGCAGCGATGTGCGATAAAATACACGGATAGATTTCAATTAGATAGGCTGTGAGACTAGATTAAAAATTTACTATTTTGTCGTGAGCCCTCAATGACCTCGTGTTTCTTGATTATCTTTGGTAGCAATAATTCTAAGTAGTATAAGTGGATGAGTGTTGCCATCTATATTTAGTACTAGACCATAAAGCTTGACCTTAGATGATCGTCGTGGTAAGAAGAAGGGTAGCATAAGAATGATAATGTTAGTTAGGATTGGATATCGCGGGCTTGACAAAACATATAAGAGAAATAAAGATGTTAAGTTGTGAAAACTATGAAAGTGTAAGTGTGATATATGTGGGCTCTAGATGAATAAGTTAATGAAGGGTAAAACATTTGATAATGAGGAAATCTTAAGAATTATAAGGGAAGATGTGTGCTCCAGAAGAGATACATATTGTAGATGAGATTCTAAGCTCCTAAGTATGGTGTGTTCCTAGTTTATTATTTTTGATATTGTGTAAGGTGGAGAGATTCTAAGTATGAATTATATATTAATCCTTCGGTCTTAATCAGGGGATTATAAATAAGAAAGTATAATGTTAAGTCTCTTGATATAAGTTTTAATTCTATAATATTGGGTGGGTAGAAATTTAGAGGTGTGATGATTGTAGACTAATAAGAAAAGACCAGCCTGTTAAGTTTTTGAGGAAGTGGGCATGTATACCAATAGGAGCATAAATTATAGAATGATGGCCATAGAGGCAAGAAAAAGTTTAGAGAAGTATCTCAGGAAGAAGTCCTAGCAAAGATTAAGTATCTACAAATATAGTCTATTAAAAAGAGTTTAGCATTCATGTGTATAGTGATACCCCGACCATGCAGAGTAAAGTAATGATAGCTCAGTTTAGATAATAGGTCCACAATCTTAGGACACTAAATTTTAAGATAAGGGGGAGATGATTGGGTGAGAAACAAAGTCATATCTTTGAATACAAATGGTAATGTAATGAGTTCAAAAAAAGAGCTAGAATGAGAAAGTGATCCATGCTTATCATAAAATATCCCTTATACTTCAGTCACTATGACACTCAACTCATGTCCCCGTATTAGCATCATGCCCATGATCTAGGTTTATGAACTTCATACTGATTCACGTTCATGCTAAGTTCCTAGAATGAAAATAAGCTTAACTCAATGATCCCAAACTTACTCCATGAATCCATGAATTTCAGTATGCCCAGTCCTATGAACTCACACTTTTTGATATTTTCCAACTCATGTTATGTCATTATCTATATCCAGAATGATTCTTCAGTTGTGCTTTATGTATTTGATATATGAAATATTCGTGCCCATTATACATTATTCCCGGGACACATCTTTATTAGCAAGGTCACGACTATAAGTATTAGTATTGATTGAGCAGTATCCCTTATATTCCTGATGCTCATATTCTAGTCCTTCGATGGTATTCTTTATGAAATAACTATGGTGTGATATCAGCTGAGTAATGGTTGGATAGGAGTGACTATATGTTCCTTGTTACGACGGTGACAGTTTACTGGTTCATCTAAAATCATAAGCATGGATGAAGTGCTAGATGAAAATTAGTTATATGTAATATTTGGATGAATTCATATGGGGTGTCCCCTGGTAGGAGTACATAAAATTGCAGTTCATAGAGGTCCTAGGGTGGATGGAGAATATTTTTCTTATTAACTGGGAAGAAACCATGAAGTTGTTACAGTGATGAGCTTAGATATCATGTGGCTAAAATACACTATGAAATTTGTGACTTCCTGATTAGATTTCGAGGATGGTTGTTTTAATGATGAGAAAAAGTAGTGTCCCTGGGTATAACTATAGATCCAGGAGAGACCTTATTGAGTTTTAGAACTAACCTAAGAGAAAGTCAATAATAAAGATGAAGGTTCCTAAAGGGAAATAGAATATGGGATCCTGAAATTTAGACAGGCATGAGTATTTTATGTGTGGCACCTTGCACCTCTGAGTAGGATTGAACATGGTAAAAGTGTGTTAGAATCAGACTAGTACTGGTATGTGCCCATGTGAGAATTGTACTTTGGAAATAATGAAATGTAATATTAGGGGAAAAAGGTAGGTTCAAAAGGTGTTGCTAAGATCTAATGCTACCAGTATTAGAGGTGAAAATACCCGTATTCCTATGTCTAATGCACCCCTATTTCATGTTATGTAACTTCAGACCAAATGGGACTTAAGTCCTAGTCTTGGTCATGCCATTCATGCTCTATAATCCCTATTTATATAACTAAGATACCCCTATAGCTCATACCTAAATTCATATCTTTCGTTGTTATGTTCATTTCCCATGAAACACATGTCCTATGACATGTCTATGTTAAGTCTAATGCATTCCATGACACGTGCCTCTCTGTTTCTTCTATGGCTTGTTACGAAGCTTCACATGTTAGGAAAGTTCATGTCATTAATAAATAGTTCAAGAAAGACTAGACTATTCCAGTATTCCGATGTAAGGTACTCATCCATGACCATCATTCGAGGAAGAATAATCCCATGGGGGAGATATTGTAACACCCTGAATGTTCGAGCTAAAATAAAAATCAATTGGACCTCTCTTCATATGTACTTTGACTAAAATCTAGAAATTTTATTGTATCTAGGTGCAAAGGTGAAGTCTTAATTTTCGTAGGGGTATTATGTATGAATTAAGGGAATAAGAAATCTCTAAAAAAAAATTGAGTGAAAGGTCCTTTAATGATTAAGTATTTATATAGGTTCACAAAAGGACCAAATTTAAACAAGCATTTCTCTTAGAATATTTAGAGTTACGTGACCCATTACCTATCAAATTAAAGATTTTTGAGTCTTCTTTCCAACGCCACCAACAACTCATTAATCCGAGACCCAGGTAAAAAGTTACGTATGATTTACTAAGAACAAACAGCCCTCCAGACGAAAATTTTCGTTTTTTCTTTTCTTTTCATATTTTGGGAGAGGTAATTTCGTCCTTTTCTTTTTACATTAACCCCAAGTTATTAAAACCTACTTCTCTATTAATTTTATACATTAAGACTCCTAGACTTACTATCCATCAGTTACACGTTACAATACAAACCTCTCTGCCTTCTTCAAGTTTCACAGGATAAAACCTCACTTTTCCCCATCAGCTTTTCATACGATATCCATAAATAAACATCCGTATTCCTCCTCTAAAACTCAAATCTCAAGAATATGATGAAATTCATTCAAGAAAACAAGTCTAATCCCTTCTCTAGATCTCAAGTTCTTCAAACGTTTTGAGGTATGTAGAACCATCTTTTGCTCACGTTTTATTATGTTTTCTTTTTCTCCAAATCTGTTTGGTAATCTCCTTTCCAAACAGATGGTGTCTAGGTGTTTGTATTCAACAGTTAGATTAAAAACAAATCAACCTCTCAAGTTCTATTTCCTCTTGGCATCTTAACAAGTGCTTATGTATTCATAATGTAAGGACTAGTTTTGCCTAAATCTAGAACCTGAATCTTGTGCAGTCAATAATATGGTGGTCTAAATAATCTTCAACAAGTATTTTCTATTTCTAAATTTCTTGAAAGACGTTAGGATTAATTAACATAAAGAACATCCCTTTTATCTCTTAAATTAATTTCCGATCCCGTTTGAGTATATGCTAGCATGCTGAAATTCTTTAAGTTTAACAAGTAGGAAGGACTGCTTTATCTTCTACTTGGATCTCATGTTAATCTGTTTTTCAAAATCTCTGGTTGTAGATGATTTGTAATACTATATCTAGCCAACCCTCCATGCCAAAATCTCAGTCATGTCATTATGTGAATGTTTCTATTAAAGTTATAAGATAAAATTTTATGATACTCTTAAAGTATGATTCCAATTTCATAATCCATAAGAAAGTAACCTTCTCATAACATGCCTAAAACTCTTTGCACTATGAACTATACATTATGAAATTGCAAGCCCTAGTATAATAATACCAATTTCTAATGAATTTTCCCATTGACCTAGTTAATAGATACTTAATAATATTAATATGAATATTTTTACAAGAATGGTTCCAATCATGTTCATGAATTATATCATATTGAACCATGAAATTACCTATCATGACTCTCCAATATTGATAGTGTTAACTCATGAATATGAACCTATTACGGTTAACTCTCAATATGAGCCTAAAGTGGTTATACATAATTATGAGCCTAAAGAGGCTAAACCATGAGCATGAGCCTAAAAAGGCTAAATTATGAATATGAACATAACAAGACTAACATTTTTGGTCAAGAACTAATCAGATAAATAAGGTAACGTCACGAGCATAAGTGAGTTAGTTAGTTGACCGTGAAGGCATAGGTTGAAATGACAAATGCCCGAACCTATGTTTGCCGACATAGGATAGAGATTATTTCGCAAGTCGGATGACTTTTTTTTATGTGTCCCTAAAAGGGAATAACCATGGATACTTGCTAGAAAATTATGTCATGTCACGTCCTATGCTCGGCAAGGTATAGGACGGCTTAGCTGATTGGGTCGAGTTTAGACTCCATGCACTCACATGGTGGTTTATGAAGGTTTACTACTTTCTCCCACAAATAATCAAAGGAATTAAATCTACTTTACTTGGTCAATTATAATTTTAGCTTATATTCTTGTTCCTTTCCAGTTGTCTTCTTTTACGTTTGAATTTTATTGTCATTTCTAATATGTTGATGTACTTCCCTCCTGAAATGGTTTTACATACCAATACATTCCACGTATTGACCACCTTTGGCGCTACATCATTTCATGATGTAGGTTCTGGCTCTCATGTCCGCGGTCAGGCGCCTCATTAGGATCTCTATCTTTTGTTATTGGTGAGCCTCTTTTCGATCAGGAGGTTGGATGGGATATGATGAATTCATTATTTTTTCTTTCCTTTTAGTATTGGTACTTATTAGAGGCTTCACAGACAGATTTAGTTGCCAGATAAGTCTTGTAATTTTTAGTATTATTTGTCATGACTATTATATCTTCAGAAGTTAAGTGATATTAATGAACATTGATGAAAGACTTTATCCTTTAAGAACTCTTATTCAATTTTGTTTCCTCTCTATTTATTATGTTAGTTGTATGCTCGTGTGATATGCCAAAACATTCGCTCGTACTAGCAATAGTTTAGGGTGCGTACCACGTCTAGGGACTCGGCTCGGGGCGTGACACCGCGGACTTGAGATACAAAACCTATATCATGAAACGATGTAGCTCCAAAGATGATCAATACGTGGAATGTATTGGTATGCAAAACAATTTTAGGAGGGTAGTACAACAAGAAATTAGAAGTAACAATGAAATTCAAATATAAGGGAAGACAACTGGAAAAGAAACAAGAGTATAAACTAAATTTATAATTGACCAAGTAAAGTAGATTTAATCCCTTTGATTATTTGAGGGAGAAATTAAAGTAGTGAACCATCATAAACCACCATGTGAGCGCATGGAGTCTGATCTTCTCCCGATCAGCTAAGCCGTCCTATATGTTGCCGAGCATAAGACGTGACATGACATAATTTGCTAGCAAGTATCCATGGTTAGTCCCTTTTTGGGACACATAAAAAAAGAGTCATCCGACTTGCAGAATAATCTCTATCCCATGTCGGCAAACATAGTTTCGGTCATTTTTCATTTCAACCTATGCCTTCACGGTTAGCTAACTAACTCACTTATGCTCATGACGTTATCTTATTTATCTGATTAGTTCTAGATCAAAATGTTAGTCTTGTTACGTTCATGTTCATAGTTTAGCCTTTTTAGGCCCATGCTCATAGTTTAGCTTCTTTTGGCTCATAATTATGCATAATCACTTTACGCTTATATTGAGAGTTAACCGTAATAGGTTTATATTCATGAGTTATCACTATCAATATTGGAGAGTCATGATCGGTAATTTCATGGATCAATATGACATAATTCATGTATATGATTGGAAGCATTCTTGTAAAAATATTCATATTAATATTATTAAGTATCTATTAACAAGGTCAATGGGAAAATTCCTGAGAAGTTGGTATTATTATACTAGGGCTTGCAATTTTGTAATATAAGTTAATAGTGCAAAGAGTTTTAGTAATGTTGCGAAAAGGTGACTTTCTTATGGATTATGGAATTGGAATCATACTTTAAGAGTTTCATAAAATTTTATCTTATAACTTTAATAGAAATGTTCACGTGATGGCATGACTGAGATTTTGACATGGAGGATTGGCTAGATATTGTATTACAAATCATGTACAACCTGATGCTTTGGAAAACAGATTAACATGAGATCCCAGTAGAATATAAAGCAGTTATTAACAGTAAAAAGAGAACTTAAACTCCCAATATATCAATATGGAGATTTCAATTTTCAAAGAGCCATTTACTAGGCAAACATGTCAATATTTTGCGAAAACGATAAGGAAATCATACAAAACAACCAGTGAAGCAGTTATACGACAAATGCAGTAGGCATACAACCAATACAATAGATATACAAAAGTTTATAAAGCTACAATTGGATGAGATCAATTTAACACTTAGAAGGATGGAAGATGATGGACAAAAAGGATTTTTGACTTTTCTGTTTTCTTATTCAAAGTATCTGGGAGAACATGTTTATGCCTTCAATTAAGGGATACGAGTATCGGAATTTCGTCAACCCTAGATTATTTGTAACATCTTTGATTGGAGACCATGAATTTCAAAGAATTACAAGGAAAGAGTAGTTTTACATACCACAAGCCGTTGATGAAATTTAGTTGGCAAAGAGGGAACCAAACTTGATTTCTTGAGCCAATTTTCTTGGATTTCTTAAGCTTGAATTTGAGAGAAAGGAGAGAGGTGTTAAGGCTGAAAAAAATGTTTGAAACTGATTGAGAAAGAGTTTTTAAAAGGTATCGGAGGTTATGGGAAAAGTAAAGGACGACATAACCCCTGGAATGTGAAAAGATAAGAAAAGAATAGAAAATTTTCGTCTGGTAGGCTGTTCTGACTGTTCTTAGTAAAATAGACGTAACTTTTTACTCGGGTCTTGGATTAATGAGTTATTGGTGGCGTTGGAAAGAAGACTCAAAATGCTTTAATTTGATAGGTATTGGTCCATGTAAATCTAAATATTCTAGGACAAATACTTTTTTAAATTTGGTCCTTGTATGAACCTATACGAAAATTTAATTATTAAAGGACCTTTCAACTCAAATTTGTTTTTTAGAGATTTCTTATACCCTTAATTCATATCCAACATCCCTACACTTAAGACATTGCATTTACACCTAGATATAATAAATTTTCTAGACTCAGGAACAAGTACATATGAAGAGAAGTCCAACTAATTTTTTTTAAGCCTGAAAGTTTAGGGTGTTACAATATCTCCCCCTTGGGATCATTCGCCTTGGAATTATGGTCAGGGTTATAAGGGGTACATGACATGGGAATATTAGAATAGTATAGAGTTTCTTGGACTATTTCTTAATTACATGAACTTTTCTAATATGTGAAGCTTCGTAACAAGCCATGGAAGAAACATCGAGGCACGAGTCATGGACTTAACATAGACATGCCATAGGACATGTGTTTCATGGGAAATGAACAAAACAATGTAAGATATGAATTTAGTTATGAGCTATAGGGGTATCTTAGTTATCTAAATAGGGCTTATAGAGCATGAATGGCATGACGAAGACTAGGACTTAAGTCCCATTTGGTTTGAAGTTAAAATAACATGAAATAGGGGTGCATTAGACATAGGAATATGGGTATTTTCACCTCCAATACTGGTAGTATTAGATCTTAGCAACACCTTTTGAACCTATCCTTTTTCCCTTGAATATTACACTTCATTATTTCCAAAATACAATTCTCACATGGGCACACACAAAGTACTAAAGTCTGATTCTAACTCATTCTTACCCTGTCCAAGCCTACTCAGAGGTACAAGATGCCACGACTAAAATACTCATACTAGTCTAAATTTTCAAGATCCCATAATCTAATTCCCTTTAAGAAACTTCATCTTGATTGATGACTTTCTCTTAAGTTAGTTATAAAACTCAACAAGGAATCTCTTGCATCCACAGTTATACCCAGGCACATTATTTTTTCTCATCATGAAAACATCCATCCTCGAACTCTAATCAAGAATTCACAAATTTCATAGTGTATTTAGCCACATAGGCATCGACATGATATCTAAGCTCATCACCATAAATACTTCATGGTTTCTTCCCAGTTAATAAGAAAATCTTCTCCCTCTACCCTAAAATCTCTATGAACCACAATTTCATGTACTCACCCCATATGAATTCATCTAACTATTACATATAGCTAATTTTCATCTCTCAGTTCATCGATGCTTATGATATCAGATGAATCGGTATACTGCCATCATCGCAACAAGGAATATATAGTTACTCCTATTCAAACATTACTCAACTGATATCACACCACGGTCATGTCATAAAGAATACCACTGAAGGACTAGAATATGAGCATCAAGAATATAAGGGATACAGCTCAATCACTACTAATATTTATCGTGACCTTGCTAATAAAGATGTGTCCCAGGAATAATGCATAATAGGAACGGATATTTCATATATCAAATACATAAAGCACAACTGAAGAGTCATTCTGGATATAGATAATGACATAACATGAGTTCGAAACATATCAAAAAGTGTGAGTTCATAGGATTGGACATACTGAAATTCATGGATTCATGGAGTAAGTCTGGGATCATTGAGTTAAGCTTATTTTCAGTCTAGGAACTTAGCATGACATGAATCAGTATGAAGTTCATAAACCTAGATCATAGATATGATGCTAATATGGGGACATGAGTAGAGTGTCATAGTGACTGAAGTACAAGGGATATTTTAGGATAGCATGGGTCACTTTCTCATTCTAGCTTCTTTTTTGAACTCATTACATTACTATTTGTCTCCAAAGATATGACTTTGTTCCTCACCCAATCATCTCCACCTTAGCTTAAAATTTAGCATCCTAAGATTGTGGACCTATTATCTAAACTGAGCTATAATTACTTTACTCTGTATGGTCAGGGTATCACTATACACATGAATGCTAAACTCTTTTTAATAGACTATATTTGTAGTTACTTAATCTTTGCCAGGACTTCTTTCTGAGACACTTCTCTAAACTTTTGTTTGCCTCTATGGACATCATTCTATAATTATGCTCCTATTGGTATACATGCCCACTTTCTCAAAAACTTAACAAGTTGGTCTTTTCTTATTAGTCTACAATCATCACGCCTTTAAATTTCTATCCACCCAATATTATAGAATTAAAACTTATTTCAAGAGACTTAACATTATACTATCTTATTTATAATACCCTGATTAAGACTGAAGGATTAACATATAATTCATACCTAGAATCTCTCCACCTTACACAATATGAAGAATAATAAACTAGGAACATACCACACTTAGGAGCTTAGAATCTCATCTATGATATGTATCTCTTCTGGAGCATACATCTTCCCTTATAATTCTTAAGATTTACTCATCATCAAATGTTTTACCTTCATTCACTTATTCATCTAGAGCCCACATATATCACACTTACACTTTCACAGTTTTCACAAGTTAACATCTTTATTTCTCACATACGCTTTGTCAAGTCTGTTGTATCCAATCCTAAATAACATTATCACTCTCATGTTACCCTTCTTCTTACCACGACAATCATCTAAGGTCAAGCTTTACGGTATAGTACTAAACATATATGGCAACACTCATCCACTTAAACTACTTAGAATTAATGCTACCGAAGATAATCAAGAAACACTAGGTCATTGAGGGCTCGTGAGAAGATAGTAAATTTTTAATCTAATCTCACAACCTATCTAATTGCAATCTATCCGCACACAGCTACTACTTATTCAATGACTTGCCTAAACTATATTCCTATCTCTAAAAAACAAGTGGGGGTACTCTCTTTAAAACAGAAGGGGTAGCTTAAATTTGTCAATTCCTGACCATTCTATCCTCCTGTTCATAACATACACTTAATCTTTACTAACACCATCGCATGTCGTCCTAACTGTCTTCCTAGTTCAAGTATACTTCTAAGTCATTGTATCCAACAATCCTTTCTCTACTTGCAACCATAGAAGCTATACCAAACTTATCATACCTTAAATAACACGTAAAGACGTATCACCCTCATCAATCACTTAATAGGTACATGACTCTAGCTATAACTTCGATCAATTTACTATCTTTACTCTTAGGACACTATACTTTGACTTCATATGTCTAGCTCTAGAATTTATTCTACTGCTTATGACTTACAACAACCCAAACTACACTATCTATCAGGTGATGATACTATCCAAGAACTGAAATACATAACTTTTGGATAAAGGTGTCATTTGCAACAAGATTTTAAAAAAGTAAAGAAAATATGAGAGTACATCGTTTGGAACATACGCATGATTAAAATGAACAAGTGTGCATTCTTTTGAATCAATGGGCTTAAATGCACTAATGATCTCTCCTTAATCACTCGTGCAGTCTCTTAAATTTTTTTGTTGGCTCTATCTGAGAGAACTACATCGATAGGAATCTGACCTTTAATGTTTTTACCACCTCAAAGGTGAGGAATAGTAAGAGGAATTGGAATATCACACAAATTCACATAAGATTCTTCAGGCAGCTCTATAGCACGATCTAGAATATGAAAAAATAGAGACATTTCCTAAATGTCCTGCAGCCTCCAAATTATAAGTGTGGCTCACTTCACACCCATAATTAGGACTCTACTAGACATGGCTTCACATACACCCTAGGACACTTGAACTCTGTGTTCTGATACCATGTTTTTCACGCCCCGAGCCGAGGCCCTAGTCGTGACACATACCCGATACTATTGCTATTATGAGCGGACATTTTGGCATATCACATGAGAATACAACTAACATAACGAATAGAGAGACAAAAAATAGAATAAGATTTCATAAAAGGATAAAGTCTTTCAACAATGTTCATTGATATCACTTAACATCTGAAGATACAATAGTCATGACAAATAAAACTAAAAATTACAAGATCTGTCTGAAAACTAAATTAGTCTGTGAAGCCTCTAATGACTAACTATAACTGTCGAGAAAAGGCCCCGGCATATCCTGACACTGAAAGGAGCATCGAGAAATTGTCATATCTAAATTTGCCCCGGGTAGAGAGGAGTATCACTAATAGCAGAAGATGATAATCCTAATGATGCGCTTAACCGCGAACTTGAGATCCAAAACCTACATAATGAAACAATGTAGCACCAAAGATGATTAATACGTGGAATATATTGGTATGAAAAATAATTTCAGGACGGTAGTACAACTAGAGATTAGAAGTAACAATGAAATTCAAATATAAGGGAAGAGAACTGGAAAGGAACTAGAGTGTAAACTAAATGTATAATTGATCAAGTAAAGTAGATTTAATACCTTTGATTATTTGTGGGAGAAATTAAAGTAGTGAACAGTCATAAACCACCATGTGAGCGCTTGGAGTTTGATCTCGGCACTATCAGCTAAGCCGTCCTATACCTTGCCGGGCTGTAACGCACCAAAAAATGGGTCCCGGAGCGTCTCACGGTGCTTGAGGCTACGAGTAGCCCCAAGCTAACCCTTTGAGCCATTTTCATTCAGTTCAACACAAATCAACGGGGTTTCCATAAATAACCCTCAAATATCAATAGAGTAATCATCATCCAAGAATAAAAGAATTTCAGAAACATAGCAAAATACGAATTATTAGTCAACTCCCAACATCTATACTAGTCTGACAAGCCTCAAAGAAAATCAATAAAACCAGCGAGCCATTGAGACATGCCCCAACTGACTCATACTCAGTTATCAAATGTAAACAATTCCGTAAACCCAACATCAGACATCACGTCCTCGGAACATGAGGACTCACCGCAACAGAAGATGTAGAACAGCGTGCCCAAAGAATCACTATCGAACCTGGAACTGAGCACTTGAACCTACATTTCGAGAAAATGCAGCCCACATTCGAAGATGTGGGTCAGTACCATGGAAAGGAACCGAGTATATGGGGGTGTATGCAGTTGTATAAACATCATCATCATAAATATTTATAAGAAATATGCAGGATGTATGAAAGACTTACATAGCCCGAAGAAAATCATCATAATCATGAGAGGATGAAATAAGTATAATAACACATGTGAGTCATCATATAATTTGTCAATCACTTTTAGTTCATCAAGAATATCAATTCTCATAATGTAAATATCATTTAAATCTTTCGAAAGAATAACTTTCACAATTCCACTTTCAAATCACTTCACCATTCACCATAGACACAAGGAAACACACACACACACTGGGAGATCCTATAACCGATATAAACCATGTGAGCTGCATGGAGTCCAATGTACAACCCACGTTGGGGAGAGCCGTCCTATTCTTTCCATCGGAGTAGGACTATCGATATCAAATCCACACAAACTAGTTATCACTATATAAATCAGCCTCAGGCTCACTCCAACGGGGGCACGTAGTTCTAGGGAAGTAAGGTCGCTTTATACCTCCCACTCGGTGCTAAAGATTTCTCCCGGACTTAGCTCAGATTATTTCAAAGACAATCTACAATAAAACAATTTTAGTAATATATAAATATACATTGGGAGCCATCATGCTTCCCATCTATCAAAATCAACCACGTTGTGGATTTCTTTCACACTCGAGTTCAAAACAACTCCATTAAGACCAAAAGGTCAAATCATTCAAAATATCTCAAATATTCAACATCAACGTGCTTATAACACACACTTTCTCAAAAAAACAAAATTTCCAATGGGGATTCACGACCCAAATATCAAAATCATGATAAATATCGTTCAAGATTCATGCTTTATATCACCACACATGTAAATTCATCTTTCAAAATCATAAACATCAAGATTTCATAATATTCATCATAAGATATGGGTTCATGCTTCAAATTCATAAAAATCAAATAAAAATCATGCCTTTGTAAAGAAAATTACTTTTGGGCACAAGAACGAAAGAGAGTTCTTGTTGAAAAACCCCACATACCTTGAATGATGAACTTTAGATCGATACTCATTTTTGAGATGTTAATCGTGCCTTTGAATGATGGTTCTTGGAGTTCATGAACTAGAAACTTGGAATCTTGAATAAATTTGCAGAATTAATGGTGAACTTTGGAGGTTCTTGAAGTTGGATGTAGGAGCTTAGCGTTTTCTTTTTGAGGGAATTTGATGAAATATAACATATAATGCTTCTAATAGGCTTTAATATAGGGTTTGGATGGATTTTGGGTGAGGGGGAATGACCAAAACGCCCCTAAAAATCAAGTAATTCTCGAATCTGTCCTTTGGTGGACTGTTTTGATAGTTTGAAGTAAATCAACCGTAACGTTTTACTCCGATATCCAAATTGGATAAAACCAATTTCATTAGAAAGAGAACTCTCATATATTTCCGTTGATATATAGTATATCACCCAGATCATTGTGTATGAGGAGTTATAATCATTTGAATTTGACCCAAAAATTCACTTTTGGTAGGCTGAAGTAGATCGACCATAACTTTTTTCTCCGGTAGACAAATTGGATGAAACCAATTTCATCGGAAAGAGGACTCGCAGAGCTTTACGTTGATATATAGTAGATCACCCAGATCATTATGTACAAGGAGTTATGATCATTTAAAGTTAGAGAAAAAATACGCCGGGCCTCAGTACTTTTTCCTGCATGTTTTATTGTTCACTACTATTCACGGTTCGATCGGAATGTTCATAACTCGTCGCTCGGGTGTCCGTTTTGGATTATCCACATATTGTTGGAAAGATTATTCGATACTATACGCCATGGTGGGTCATAATCTAAGACATTCTGCATGGAAAATTTATAATTCATTCTAGAAGATAGAACCCAACACGTTTACGCACAAAATTTCAACGAAACTTTCCCGGGGTATTACATCATCCCCTCCTTGGAAACATTCATCCTCGAATGATGCTAGACATGCCAAGATTAGATAGGGAATAGAGAATACAGATGAAACCATTCGTTAGACTCATCACCACATCGTTTCTCACTCCGAATGCAACATAGAATGCATAAATTCAAGAAACTACAACTGAACACATAAATGACAGCTGACCTGCTGCAACTTTTATCAAAAGTGCATGATTTAGGAAAGAACGGTACCTTCGGCTTGATCAGAGTTCACGGAAAATAGGTGCGGGTACTTGGATCGCATATCCGCCTCAGCTTCCCAAGTTGCACCCTCAACAGATTGGTTTTGCCACAACACCTTGACCAAGGGAACTTCTTTGTTCCTTAGTCTTCGGACACTGAAATCAAGAATCTCAATAGGAAACTCATCAAAAGAAAGATTTTCTTGAATGTCAGCACTTACAGAGGAATCACTACCACAGCATCGCTAATATGCTTTCTAAGCATGGAGACATGGAATATTGGATGAACAGAGGACAACTCGGTAGGCAACTCGACCTCATAAGCTACCTTATCAACACGGCTAAGAATTTTGTAAGGACCAACATAATAGGGACTAATCTTCCCCTTCTTTCTGAATCTCTTCACCCCCCTCATGGGTGAAATTTTCAGATACACTAGGTCACCAACTTCAAACTCAAGGTCTCTCCTTCTAACATCCGCATATGACTTCTGATGACTCTGCACAGTTTTCAACCTTTCCCTAATCAACTTAACTTTTTCCATAGCCTCAAATACCGAATCAGGACCACTCACAGCCGCTTCACCCACCTCGAACCAACCTATAGGTGATCTACACTTCCTCTCATATAAGGCTTCAAACGGAGCCATGCCAATACTAGAGTGGAAACTGTTATTGTAAGCAAACTCTATCAACGGTAAGTGATCATCCCAACTTCCCTTAAAGTCAAGTGCACAAGCTCTCAACATATCCTCTAAGGTCTAGATGGTCCGCTCAGCCTGACCATCGGTCTGCGGATGAAAAGCAAAACTCAAAAGCACTTGGGTACCAAGACCCTTCTGAAAAGCTTTCCAAAATTGTGAAGTGAACTGAGTCCCCCTATCCGAAATGATAGACAAGGGAACTCCATGCAGTCTGACTAGCTCTTGGATATACAAGCTAGCATAATCCTCAGCAGTATATGAAGTATGAACAGGGAAGAAATAAGCAGACTTAGTCAATCTATCAACCACAACCCACATGGAATCATGATGGCGTCGGGAATGAGGTAAACCAATCACGAAGTCCGTATTTATCTCTTCCCACTTCCAGGTGGGAATACTAAACTCTTGCATCATACCACCAGGTCTTTGGTGTTCAAACTTAACCCGTTGGCATGTTTCACACTTAGCTACAAGCGCTGCTATATATTTCTTCATGCCACTCCACCAATAGATTTCCCGCAAGTCTCGGTACATCTTGGTGGCACCAGGATGAATAGAATATCGCGCCCCGTGCGCTTCAGCCATAATCCTCTGTCTCAGATCATCAACATTCGGGACACACAATCTACCCTGCAATCTCAACACACCATTTCCCCCCTTGGGAGAAAACCTCTACTTTTTGGTCCTTGACTGACTCCTTTAGTCTGACCAAACTAGCATCTAAGTATTGCTTTTCCTTCACTTCCGAAACCAAGGAGGATTCGGAACTACTCTGAACCCCTATACTACCTTCAGCAGAGTCAAACAACCTAGCCCCCAATCTAGCCAAACGATGTACATCATGAGCCAACTCTTTCTTACCTTCTACCATATGCGAAACACTACCCATGGACACTCTACTTAGGGAATCCACCGCAACATTGGCCTTTCCCGGATGGTACAACACACTCATATCATAGTCCTTTAACAATTCTAACCATAGTCTCTGCCTAAGATTCAATTCTCTCTGGGTAAACACATATTGCAGACTCTTATGATCAGTGAAAACATCAACATGGACACCATACAAATAGTGTCTCCAGATTTTCAAAGCAAACACAACAGCAACTAACTCAAGGTCATGGGTGGGGTAATTTTTATCATGGGGTTTCAACTGTCTAGAAGCATAAGCTATCACATTACCCTTCTGCATCAATACGCAACCCAACCCAACTCTCGAAGCATCACTGTACATCACAAAACCATCAACACCATCAGGCAAAGTCAAAATAGGGGCTGAAGTGAGTCGAGTCTTCAACTCCTGAAAGCTCTTCTCAGAGGTTTCGGACCACAAGAACTTCACTTTCTTTTGGGTCAACCGAGTCATAGGAGAAGCTATAGAGGAGAAACCCTCAACAAAACGGTGGTAATAGCCATCTAAACCCAAGAAACTTCGGATATCAGTTAGAGGAATAGGTCTAGGCCAATTTCTAATAACTTTGGTCTTTTGGGGATCAACTCTAATACCCTCGGAAGAAATGATATGACCCAGAAAAGAAAATGACCTTAGCCAAAACTCACACTTACTGAACTTGGCAAACAACTTGTGATCTCTAAGGGTTTGCAAGACAGTTCGGAGATGATCAGAATGTTCATCCTCACTACGGGAGTACACCAGTATATCATCGATGAACACTATGACAAACATATCCAGATATGGTTTGAACACTTGATTCATGAGGTCCATGAAAGCTGCTGGGGCATTAGTTAACCCAAAAGACATAACAAGAAACTCAAAATGGCCATAACGAGTTCGAAAAGTAGTGTTTGGGATGTCACACTCCCTAACTTTGAGTTGATGATAGCCGAAACGAAGGTTTATCTTTGAGAAATAACTTGCACCTTGCAATTGGTCAAACAAATCATCTATTCTTGGAAGGGGGTACTTATTTTTTACGGTGACTTTATTCAGTTGGCGGTAATCAATGCACATACGCAAAGAGCCATCTTTCTTCCTCACAAACAACACAGGAGCACCCCAAGGAGAAACACTGGGCCTTATGAAACCCTTATCTAGTAGATCTTTGAGTTGCTCTTTCAACTCCATAAGTTCTGCAGGGGCCATACGGTAAGGAGGAATAGAAAGGGGCTGAGTATTGGGAAGAAGATCAATCCCGAACTCTATCTCTCTATCAGGAGGTATCCCTGGGCGATCATCCGGAAAGACATCAGAAAACTCATTAACGACGTTAACAGACTGGAGAGTTAGAGTCTCAGACTTAGTGTCTTTGACTCTAACCAAATGGTAAATACACTCCTTGGAAATAAGCTTTCTAGCTTTGAGGTAAGAGATAAAATGACTCTTGGGTGACACAGAATTCCCAGACCACTCAAACACGGATGCACCCGAAAACTGAAACTTGACCATTCGGGTCCGACAATCAATAGAGGCATAAGAAGAATACAGCCAGTCCATACCCAGAATCACATCAAAATCTACCATGTCTAACTCAATCAGATCAACCAATAAGACTCTATGAAGAACGGTAACAGGACACTTTTTATACACTTTCTGGGCAACAATCGAATCACCCATTGTCGTAGAAACTAGGATAGGCTCAGGAATAATCTCAAGACTTATTTCAAAATTCACAGCAATCAAAGGTGTAACATATGAGAAACTGGATCCAGGATCCAACAAAGCATACACATCAAACTAAAACATACGAAGCATACCAGTTACAACATTGGGAGAGTCCTCCTGTTCCTGGTGGGATAGTAAAGCATAGAATCTATTCTGGCGCTGCCCTCCAGCATTGCTAGAAGAGGCGCCCTGAGCTAGGGCTGGGCGAGTCGCTGGAACTGGAGCACTAACAGTCTGAGTCTAGGTTTGAGGGCGATAGTCACGACGCCCTTGTCCATCCTGTGGACAATATCTAACTCCGTGACCCATGTCACCACACAAGAAATAACCCCTTTTCTCACCCCAACACTCACCCGAATGAGCCCTACCACACTTAGGACACAAGGGATGATTTGGCTTACTGCCAGCACTGTACTGGGACCTGGATGCATATGACCTGCTACCTTGCTCCTGCCTACCTCTAGGCATGGGAGCACTAGCAGATGACGGTACTGGCATAGATGAATGATCCTGATACTGAGGGCAACTCCCTTCCTGCGATCTAGTCTGACCCTGTCCGTGCTGCTCGGACCTAGCTCTCTTATTCCCTCTCATTCTATCTCTCTCCTTAATCTTATCTGCCTCAATCAGTTGTGCATGAGTCATCAGCCTAGAAAGATTCATCTCACTATTTAGCATAGCATATCTACACTCCTTAACCACATAACTAGACACTCCAGTCACAAACTTACTCATACTAGCCCGATTATCAGCCACTAAGTCAGGAGCATACTTGGCCAACTGATTAAACTTTAGACAGTACTCCCTAACAGTCATAGAGCCCTGTCATAAGTTCATAAACTCTTCCACCTTCACCTTTCTCATCTCCAAAGGGAAAAACTTATCCAGGAATGCATCCTGGAACTCTTGCCAAGTCGTAGGGACAACTCCCTCACCTATACCTTTCCTTCCAGCAACAACCCAGTCATAAGCAAGGTATTTCAACCTATACGGTGCAAACTCCACACTATATTCCTCAGATACATGCATCACCTGAGTAATCTTCCGCACCTCCTCTAAAAATAACCGTGGATCCTCATCAGACTTGGACCCATAGAATTCTGGCGGATTCATCCGCATAAAGTCACGGATCCTGGTAGCAGCTGAATCACCTCCCTGGTGATGTGGAGCTGGGGCCGGGTTGTCCTGAACATTTGCAGTAACAGCTTGGGCCAGCGCCTGAAAGGCTGCCCGAAATTCAGCATGAGACACGTTTTCATTCAATGGGTCAGCGGGTTGAGGTTGCTGACCATCATTATTTCTTCTCGCTCGATGTGGAGGCATATTTCTGAAAGAGGAGAGGACGAATCAATAGCATAGAGAGACACTTTAAGAACGATAGACTTCTGAAAGAAAGAATCACATTTTTTCCTAAAACGTCTTGTAGTCTCTTGCTCATAGATGTGGTGCGCTACACACCGATGATCAAGACTCTACTTAACGCGGCTTGTAAGACTCCCTAGGACACCCTAAAACCTTAGGCTCTGATACCAAGTTTGTAACGCCCCAAAAAATAGGTCGCGGAGCGTCACACGATGCTTGAGGCTACGAGTAGCCCCAAGCTAACCCTTTGAGCCATTTTCATTCAGTTCCACACAAATCAACGGGGTTTTCATAAATAACCCTCAAATATCAACAGAGTAATCATCATCCAAGAATAAAAGAATTTCAGAAAGGTAACAAAATATGACTTATTAGTCAACTCCCAACATCTATACTAGTCTGACAAGCCTTTAAGAAAATCAATAAAACCAGCGAGCCATTGAGACATGCCCCAACTGACTCATACTCAGTTATCAAATATAAATAATTCCGTGAAACCAACATCAGACATCACATCCTCGGAACATGAGGACTCACCACAACAGAGGATGTAGAACAGGGTGCCCGAAGAATCACTGTCGAACCTGGAACTGAGCACCTAAACCTATATTCCGAGAAAATGCAGCCCACATCCGAAGATGTGGGTCAGTACCATGGAAATGAACCGAGTATATGGGGGTGTATGCAGTTGTATAAACATCATCATCATAAATATTTATAAGAAATATGCAGGTGTATGAAAGACTCACATAGCCCGAAGAAAATCATCATAATCATGAGAGAATGAAATAAGTATAATAACACATATGAGTCATAATATAATTTGTCAATCACTTTCAGTTCATCAAGAATATCAATTCTCATAATGTAAATATCATTTAAATCTTTCGAAAGAATAACTTTCACAATTCCACTTTCAAATCACTTCACCATTCACCATAGACACAAGAAAACACACACACACTGGGAGATCCTATAACCGACATAAATCATGTGAGCTACATGGAGTCCAACGTACAACCCACGTTGGGGAGAGCCGTCCTATCCTTTCCATCGGAGTAGGACTATCGATATCAAATCCACACAAACTAGTGATCACTATATAAATCAGCCTCAGGCTCACTCCTACGGGGGCCCGTAGTTCTAGGGAAGTAAGGTCGCTTTATACCTCCCACTTGGTGCTAAAGATTTCTCCCGTACTTAGCTCAGATCATTTCAAAGACAATCCATAACTAAACAATTTCAATAATATGTAAATATACATCGGGAACCATCATGCTTCCCATCTATCAAAATCAACCACATTGTGGATTTCTTTCACACTCGAGTTCAAAACAACTCCATTAAGACCAAAAGGTAAAATAATTCAAAATATCTCAAATATTCAACATCAACGTGCTTATAACACACACTTTCTCAAAAAAAACAAAATTTCCAATGGGGATTCACGACCCAAATATCAAAATCATGATAAATATCGTTCAAGATTTATGGTTTATATCACCACACATGTAAATTTGTCTTTCAAAATCATAAACATCAAGATTTCATAATATTCATCATAAGATATGGGTTCATGCTTCAAATTCATAAAAATCAAATAAAAATCATGCCTTTGTAAAGAAAATTACTTTTGAGCACAAGAACGAAAGAGAGTTCTTGTTGAAAAATCCCACATACCTTCAATGATGAACTTTAGATAGATACTCATTTTTGAGATGTTAATCGTTCCTTTGAATGATGGTTCTTGGAGTTCTTGAACTAGGAACTTGGAATCTTGAATAAATTTGCAGAATTAATGGTAAACTTTGGAGGTTCTTGAAGTTGGATGTAGGAGCTTAGGGTTTTCTTTTTTAGAGAATTTGATGAAATATAATATATAATGCTTCTAATAGGCTTTAATATAGGGTTTGGATGGATTTTGGGTGAGGGGGAATGACCAAAACGATCCTAAAAATCAAGTAATTCTCGAATCTGTCCTTTGGTGGACTGTTTTGATAGTCTAAAGTAAATCAACCATAACGTTTTACTCCGATATCCAAATTGGATAAAACCAATTTCATTAGAAAGAGGACTCTCATATATTTACGTTGATATATAGTATCTCACCCAGATCATTGTGTACGAGGAGTTATAATCATTTGAATTTGACCCAAAAATTCACTTTTGATAGGCTGAAGTAGATCGACCATAACTTTTTATACGGTAGAAAAATTGGATGAAACCAATTTCATCGGAAAGAAGACTCGTAGAGCTTTCCGTTGATATATAGTAGATCACCCAGATCATTATGTACAAGGAGTTATGATCGTTTAAAGTTGGAGTAAAAATACGTCAGGCCTCAGTACTTTTTCCTGCACGTTTTACTGTTCACTACTATTCACGGTTCGATCAGAATGTTCATAACTCGTCGCTCGGGTGTCCTTTTTGGATGATCCACATATCGTTGGAAATATTATTCGATACTCTACGCAATGGTGGGTCATAATCTAAGACATTCCGCACGGAAAATTTATAATTCATTCTAGAAGATAGAACCCAACACGTTTACGCACAAAATTTCAACAAAAAATTTTCCGGGGTATTACACGGGCATAGGACGTGACATGACATAATTTTC
Source organism: Capsicum pubescens (assembly GCA_030864215.1). Classification (NCBI taxonomy): domain Eukaryota; kingdom Viridiplantae; phylum Streptophyta; class Magnoliopsida; order Solanales; family Solanaceae; genus Capsicum; species Capsicum pubescens. The sequence goes on from CM061543.1 coordinate 261,129,985, forward strand.
TAGAAGATATCCATGGTTAGTCTCTTTTTTGGACACATAAAAAAAGAGTCATCCAACTTGCGGAATAATATCTATCCTATGTCGGCAAACATAGTTTCGGGCATTTATCATTTCAACCTATGCCTTCACGTTCAGCTAACTAACTCCCTTATGCTCATGACCTTATCTTATTTATCTGATTAGTGCTTGATCAAAATATTTTTGTTGTTACATTCATGTTCATAGTTTAGCCTTTTTAGGCTCATGCTCATCGTTTAGCCTCTTTAGGCTCATAATTATGTATAACCACTTTAGGCTCATATTGAGAGTTAACCATAATAGGTTCATATTCATGAGTTAACACTATCAACAATGGAGAGTCATGATAGGTAATTTCATGGTTCAATATGATATAATTTATGTACATGATTGGAAGTATTCTTGTAAAAATATTCATATTAATATTATTAAGTATCTATTAACTTGGTCAATGGGAAAATTATTGAGAAGTTGGTATTATTATACTAGGTCTTGCAATTTCATAATGTATTGTTCGTATTGCAAAGAGTTTTAGGAATGTTGGGAGATTAGAATCATACTTTAAGAGTTTCATAAAATTTTATCTTATAACTTTAATAGAAATATTCACGTGATGGCATGACTGAAATTTTGACATGGAGGATTGGCTAGATATTGTATTACAAATCATCTACAACCTGAAATTTTGGAAAACAGATTAACATGAGATCCTAGTAGAAGATAAAGCAGTTATTAACAGTAAAAAGAGAACTCAAACTCCCAATCCAAGAATCAGATGATATCAATATGGAGAATTCAATTTTCAAAGAGCCATTTACCAGACAAACATGTCAATATTTTACAAAAACGAGAAAGAAATCATACAAAACAGCCAGTGAAGCAGTTATATGACAAATACAGAAGGCATACAACCAATACAATAGATATACAAAAAATTTTAAAGCTACAATTGGATCAGATCAATTTAACAGTTGGAAGGAAGGAAGATGATAGACAAAAGAAGTTTTTTTCTTTTTTTTATTTTCTTATTCAAAGTATCTGGGAGAACATATTTCTGCCTTCAATTGAGGGATACAAGGATGGGAATTTCGTCAACCCTAGCTTAGTTGTAACATCTTGAATTGGAGACCATCGATTTCAAAGAATTACAAGGAAAAAGTAGTTTTACATACCACAAGTCGCTGATGAAATTTAGTTGGCAAAGAGGGAACCAAACATGATTTCTTGAGCCAATTTTCTTGGATTTCTTAAGCTTGAGTTTGAGAGAAAGGAGAGAGGTGTTAAGGATGAAAAAAACGTTTGAAACTGATTGAGAAAGAGTTTTTAAAATGTATTGGAGGTTATGGGAAAAGTAAAGGACGAAATAACCCCTGGAATGTGAAAAGATAAGAAAAAAATAGAAATTTTTTGTCTGGTAGGCTATTCTGACTGTTCTTAGTAAAACACACGTAACTTTTTACTCGGGTCTCAGATTAATGAGTTTTGGTGGCGTTGGAAAGAAGACTAAAAAAGCTTTAATTTGATAGGTAATGGGCCATGTAACTCTAAATATTCTAGGAGAAATGCTTGTTTAAATTTGATCCTTGTATGAACTTATACGAAAACATAATTATTAAATGACCTTTCAACTCAAATTTGTTTTTAGAGATTTCTTATACCCTTAATTCATATCCAACACCCCTACGCCTAAGACATGACATTTACACATAGATACAATAAGTTTTCTAGACTTAGGTACAAGTACATATGATGAGCAGTCCAATTGTTTTTTTTTTAGTCCAAAAGTTTAGGGTGTTACATTCCCCCATAACCCCTGTCCTTCAGCTCAACGACAACATTTTCTATAATTTCCATACAAGGAAATGCATATTTCTCATTAAGATCATTTCTATGATGTGTTGGCTGTAATTCCGTTCCCATTGGAAGAGAATCTTTCCTCAACAGGGCATTGTTCAAATACTTTGTAAGACCTAAATGTTTCCCTTTATCTTCACTTTCCTTGAGCAAGACCTTCTCACTCCCGAAGAACGTTGGACAAGGTCCTTTAAACTGTAAACTGGGTACTTTACTAGAAAGTTTTTCCCTTGCATGACCTTCCTTTAATTTCCGATGCCACTTATCAGCATATTCTTCCATCTCTGGTTTTCTAATATCTGTTTTCTTTTGAGATGGCATTGACAATTTTCAGTAAACCTAAGCCAGCAAACATAAACAAACAATGAAAATTGGAATCTCTTAAAGTATGCTGCTCATAAGTAACTTTGAGAAAACAAAGAAGTAGAGCAAATATGAATGTAATCATACCATTTGGTTACATTTTCTACAACATAATTTTCTGAGGTATAGTCTCCCCGGATCTAATTTTAGGGGATTACACTGGCATGTTACATTGTTGTAATGTGTTTGAATTTTTTATTGACATACAGAAATAAATAGCTAATACATGCAATAATATCTATCTCTATATCTATATACTATTAAAAGGAGAGGATAAATCCTTCACATTAAGCCAAGTGACAGATTAAGAATAAGCCACTTGGTAGTTTAGTACAAAAATTAGTTATGTTGGTTATTAGTTAGTATTTTTAAAATTCAAAATCTGAAATATTTGGATTTAAATTTAAATTAAAATTAAAAAAAAATAAAAAATTTGATAAAAACATAAGTCAATTTTAATTAATTAGAATTGCACTTAACTGCAAATATCAATGGTTTAACCAAAACTTACAACCAAATTTCTTTTGTTCAAAGTTCACCCATTACAGAGAAGAAATCAGTCCTTTTGTACAAAGTTCACCCATTACAGAGATGAAATTAGTAGAAGATAACAAATTGGCCGATGGAAAGTTTCAAAGGTACTAAAATTCATTTATTTAGCTTTTATTTTTTCGGGCAAGTGAGAGGATTGAGGAATTTATCCACTTAGGTTTGTCTGGTATGAACAATTTTGTGATAAGAGAGAATCATTTATTTGATTTTACCTTCTGCTGATCATTTATACCTTCTTAATTCATTATTTAGAAACTCTCATAGGGTGCAGTAAATTTGTATTTCTTTATTGTGTGATTGAATGCCCATTCCATTCATATTAATTTCAATAAAATTGCAAATTGGCTTTGTAATTTTCTCTATGCCTCCATCTTATGTTATTGCAGTAATCTTTGTGTCTTTTTTTTTTGCCTAATAAACTTGATTTTAACAAAGCAACCATCTCTTAAATCTTCAGAGTAACTCTATTTTTTAGGTACTTATGTTTGAATTTTTCTCTTTGTGTGGTTTATATCATTCCTATGTTAGAAATTGATTTACTATAGGCATGTGGTGTTGTACTTCATAATATTGATAGTGATGTTACGATTCAGCAATGTTGTTGGTTACTTTTTGATTCAGCAATGTTGTTGGTTATTTTTGTGTGTTATGTTATTTTTCTCATAGAATCATTTCTATATTATGAATAGTTGGTTGTGTCATTTGATTTCAGAGTCATACTATGTGTTTTTCTATTTCTCACAAGTGCAACTGCAATCTTTCAGTGCAATAAGTGGAAACATTCTATGACTCATTCTGTATCGGAACAATTCAATGCTTTGAATTTTAAGTTAAGTTAATTGATTTTTTGATTTGAGTTTTGAGTTTTGGACTAGGATCGAAATTGGTTGATTTTGAGAATCAACAGGGCAATGCAGATGTTGCTTCTCTATATTATTACCCGGGAAATGCTAGCCCCACTGATGATGGAGAAGATTCTATCTTCGAGCAATGACTTCTTTTTGCCGGATTGCAACATTTGGCCTCTAAGACACATTTTTTTAATACTCTTTTCATCTTTTGACTATCTCTTATGATTATTTAGATAATAAAACACATTAATGGAGGAGCTTTTCATAAATACTTCGAATATGTGATACTAGAAAGGGAAGTAAGGAAGAAACTACTTATTCCCTCTTTCAAATATATTTGGTTTGTAGTCTGTTTTGTATTATTACTTAGTCGACTGTCAAGTTTATATAGTTTTATGCAGATCTTTTTGCAAATGCAAGTATTTGATGTAAATTTATCAAGTTAAGCACTAAAATTTTGAAGGTTCTTGAGCAGTATGTTACTAATTGAGTGAAGAAGTTACAGTTTGATTAAAAAGAATCTTCCAGTAAAAATTATGTATTTTCTACTATTGGAAGGCATGTTCTTTCTATCTAATTTAGTCTGTTGAAGTTAATAGATAGTAATAAATATGAAAACTTTATAATTTTACATGTAGAGGAAGAATCAGATAAGTTTAGCTTAATGATGCCTCAAAGATCCAGTAGCTAACTGATTTTCTGCCCAATTATTGATAGTACAAACATTAGAAAGAAGAAGTTGAACAAGAAAATAGAACAAAGTAAAAAATAAACAGTGAATATTTCAGAAGAGAAAAAGGCTGGAGAGGGAGAAAATGACCCAAGATACTTTCTTTGAGGTTTGTTGTTGATGATTAGAATGCATCACTTTTTATTGTTATTGGGTGCTAATTTATGGCTACAACTACTCTTTTGCGGTTACTCTATTTTTCAAGTACCGTGAATGTTATCATTTCTATGTTGAAATTGTTGTATTGTAAGCCTTTGGTTTTATATATTCTACTTTAGAATTTTTTTTATCATTAAAATATTTAATTCATCACCTTGGAATAATTTGGGTTCTTATCATCATATGTTTATGATTATGATAATGTTACTTCACATGTGGTGTAGATAAGTTCTAGGGCTGTAGAATATTTTCTTATAAAAAAATCATTTGCTTAATCTATTGTTTATTATGAAGGTTGTTTTGAAAAATTATAACTATTGCAGATACTTGAAAACATTGTTGAGAGATGACATACTAGTGTTTTCCAACAAATGACTTAGGATCAAAGGAAAGATGCCAATTTAGAAAACTTCTACTTCATATGAATCAGGTATTGAAAAAGAATTATGGAAAATCGTATTCAAATTTTGTGTGCTTGATGATGAAAATAGCTCATGGAAGAATTTGTAATATGAATGATAGAGTCTATTGTTGTAACCAGGAAGGAAGAGAAAGCGAAGTTTAGTCCCAATTAAAAAACTATCAATTCACTTATCAACTCAAGAGGAACATAGGGAGGCAGAATTCAATGGCTGTACAAAAACAACTTGAATGTTGAGAGTGATGATTTAAAGATAAAAATTCCTCTATAACATAAACATTGGTATTTTTTTATAAGTTTTTGGGATCATAATATAGCAAATCTTTTCTATTCAACATTTTTGTTGTAACACAACCTTCCTGAATTTTTTGATCTACAGTGAAAGCATTTGTTTGTACTTTTTTTTTGTAACAGAAGAACAAGTAACTTAGATAATTTGAATGTTACTTCATTTTACAGGTAACATGTTGGTGAGTTGGAGTGATCCTGGCAGAAACTAGACATGAGGAAAAAAGTTATTACTATTTTAATTTGTCCATGTATAGGCTTCATTTTGCCGTGACATTTTTGCTATCACTTTTTTGGATCTTTTATGTTTGTCACCTAAAAAGAGAGTGATTCTCATGAACATTTAAATTTTTCATATTGATATTTCTACTTCGATGTTGTATTGTGTCCTTTTCTATTCAGCTCTCTTCTATCACCTTTCATACCCCGGGGAATTGAAATCACAGTTGTATTTTCCTTTGGATGTACTATAAACTGTTTCTAGTTTCTTAAAGTTCTCAAAGGAGTCTCCATAAATTTATGATCATAATTATTCAGATTAGTTATTTAATAATGTATACATTATTAAAAGGAGAGGACAAAGCCTCTCCATTTAGCCAAGTGGCAGAATTAAATATTGACACATGTAATCTATAGTTAATTAGTTAGGAAATAGTTGTTGTTGTTTGCAATGTTTCCGTTAGTTTACAATTTTGAAGTTGTTCTTTAAATTTAAAATTCAAATTTTCAGTTACTTCATATTTTTATATTTTTAGTTTGAAAGTTTGTATGTTAGTTGGTTATAATTGTTACCCCTTTACACATTAATATACTACACTTTAAAAATGCAAACCTCCTATACTATTTTTTTATTTAACAAAATTTATGTTGAATTTGGATTATGTAACTGCACTATTTTTTTTTTCATGATCATAACTACACTATTATCAATAAAAACTTACAAGTGCTAACATACACAGTTTATTACAAATCTCTGACTTGAAATTCACATTCACTAATTAAAAACTCAAATAAAATCAAATTACATCACATAAAATGCTTATACATTTAGTATATATTGGCATCACTTCAAACACATTCTCATTCTTATGCAACCTCCTCATTGAACCATATGTCATTATATATACAATATCCATCTGCATAGAATTATAAACAAATTCATATGTTAGTAATTATCATTATATTATGTTTTAAAACTTTTATCCAAAAATTATACTTTTAACTAATTAGAACATATAAACGAGTTAATTAGTTGAATTAAAAAATTCATATTATAAGTACATACTGCCCTTCTAATATTAAATCTTAATAAATACTGCCCTTCAAATATTAAATCTTAATTAAAAATTAAAAATTTAAATTCAAAAAATCAATTTTATAACTTCTTAAATAAAACACGCTAAAAAAATGGATTTCGTGGGAGAAGTTCACAACTTTCAGTTAATGACTACAACAACTTAACTGTCACGATCCGAGCCGGGGCCCTAGCCGTGACGAACATCCCGAACCATGAAGGCTCGGAACACCCTTCTCTATCTATCTGGTAATCATGCACATAATTCATATGATAAAAGGTAATGCGGAAAGAGAAATCTAATACGGAAACATGGTCAATCTGAATGTGATCATAATACTGAAAATTGAAATCCAAAATATATGTGAATAATAATGTCTGACTCAGTCTGCGAAATCTCTACCATGAACTAATCAAAGTTGTCTGAAAGCTGTGACAAGACCCCCAGTAGACCAAAACCCAACTAATAGTAGTAATATGAAATAACCAGGCCTTCTGAATCATAGAAGGCTCACCACTGCAAACTCCGGTCTGTGATCTGGAATCTCTAGTATTTATCTGGACCCCTAGACTGTGCCTCAGAACCTGGAAAGAGGGGGGGGGGGGTCAACACAATTGTACTAGCATGCGAAGCAATCCAAAATAGAGTAATTGAACATATATATATATATATAATACGTGAGAGCAAATTTTCATCAATCATTATGCATAAAACAGTTTCTGAAAACACATGGGCACTTTCTGAAAACATATAACCTGTCTGTAAATTTAAAATTCTGATCTGTGTATTACTTCTGAGTTAGGTGGTATCCCCTACAAGTCTGATATCCACGGGCGATATGGAATCCGTCATTGACTCGGCGGGAAAGCCTCCAACCCGAGTGTACCGCAAGGGTTGGAGTTCCTGAATCTGATACGACACACGACACTTAAGTCATCGTATAATAATATACTTGGGTCGGCAAACCACGGTTTTGGACAAAGAGTTGTCTGAACTCACGCCTTCTTTGGGGAACCACCTAATCTCTCTTTATGCCTTATTTTAGCCTTTTCTGAACATGCATCATTCTGAAGTTCTAAAACATGCAAATCTGATAAAGTCTGATTTCTGTATTCGTCTGTGTCTGTTATGGCATTTTCTGAGTTTGGTATCGTCATACCAAGACTTGCAAGTCATGATTTCTGAGACATAATACATTAAGATAAATCTTTCATTTAAAGCAAAGCTTAGACCACCCAAAAACATGCAACTGATATAGAAGATTTCGTGTTCCGAAACTCAAGTCAAAATCATGCAAAAACTTCATCAAACATATGGTGGTCTAGTGCCTATAGCAAATGATGCACTCTTTTATTACATGCATTGTGAACATTAAACATTCATGCTAAATTCCCTCTTTAGTGATTTAAAACCACCTTTAAATCATAACAAGAGTTCAATCATTTCATATAGTGCTTTTCAAGAATGCATTGCAAAACAATTCATATGCTATGAAAAATCTGAAAATTCATAATAAGAGGGAATTCACCAAAAGTCATGCTCTCAACAAGAATTCATTCTTAAATACTTGTTTTCATACATACATATTCTCAAATCACTTTGGGGAAGGTCAAAAGACCAAAACAATGATGTTAAAACATCTAATACGTGAATATATACATAGTTTCAAAAACCCATTCTAAAACATGATTTTTTCTATGCCCATGAGAATTTAGGAAAACCTCGCGTACCTCTATTTCGAAAAATAATGGGTGCTTCTTGAAGCCTGTGGATTGGGGATTCCGAATCTCTAATCGAATTTGAAAACCCACGGTTGAATCTTGATTTATTTGGGTTTTTTAATTGAAACCCTTGGGTGTGTTATTGAGAATTTTTAGATGAATGTGGATGTATTTTGAAGAATTGGGAACTGAATTTCGTGTTTATGGCTGAATAAGGGTGGGAAAAGGACCATTTTGCCCCAAAAATGGAGTGTTTAAGTCACTTGAAACCATTACATAGGCGCCGCATATGATATCACATATGCTTTTCAGTGGCCATGTGCAATTGATTAGGCGACACATGCTACTTTGAAAGGCTATAACTTCTTGCTTGGGTGCCGGATTTTAGCAAAATTGGTATCGTTGGAATGCTAACTCAAAAACCTATCATTTTAAACATAGTAGGCTCTCTAATTCGACATATACAAAGAGTCATGGTTGATAGAAGTTGACACAAATTATAATGTCCACTTAAACTTAATCGATCGAAGTAGTTTTCAACTCGTCCTTGAGTCAAAGGACCTCTATGGTCTAAATTCAAGCATGAATGGATTAACATACTATACAAATAATTAACATGCCATATTGGCATAGGATTTATGGCTTCGGGATTATCAACGCATCAGAATCATGGTCTATATTGTAGCCCGAAATGTGGGGTGTTACATTAACAGATAATTGTAAAATCTTTTGTACAATTATAGAGTTATCACCATTCAATAACTATTCTATTATCACCATCGTATTTATCTAGTACACATCTATCTACATTCTACGTAATACTCAACCAATCCTTCTTATCCTATTATGTAAACTTCCCTTAAGATTCGTTCCCTTCTTCTATAAATACAATTCAAATTCGACATATATTCTCTTCAACTCTTAAATTCCCTACAATATTCTAATATATTCCACAGATTCCTTTACACACTCATGTAAACATTGTTTCCTTCTTAAACTTCTTCTATTATGTTGGTCTTTACCACAATCTTCTTCTATTCTATTAATCTTTACCACAATCTACGTATACCTACATACTCTTTATCAAAAATGATAGATTTCATCGACGACATCACAATCACAAAAATGCACTAGAAGTTAAAAATCTTGGTTGTTCGCCTGTGGGAAGTGAATGATCGATTTAATCCTGGTGCTTTGTACGCAATTGAAATGATTCTGCAGGATTAACATGTATGCAACATTTTCTACTATATATATATTGCTATTTCTGTCTTACTCTTTGTCTGATTCATTATTCTAACTTTTTTTTTAATAGGGTGAACGGATACAAGCATCTATATGTAGTTCTATTCTTAAACAATGCAAATCTGATATCAAAGAATGTGGTTTGTTTCTTTCTATTCTACATTCTGATAACCAACCTGTTGTTGTTCGGCCCACAATTAATAAATTAATAATATATGATTCATTCGATTAGGGAAGAAAAGGAACTAATCAAATAATCTCTTTTTTGCTAAAGTAATGTACTTATTCTCTTTATGTTGTTAAAATTCTAGATGATGAAGATTTGATCAAGAAATATTCTCCAAATGAATCTGATACCTCCCGTGTAAGTAACCTTTCTTCAAACACATCTAATCATTTCATATATTTTTATACTTATACTTTTCTAAACTGTGGTTATAGGACCATCACTTCACCAATTTTGAAGAATCATATGCTGAGAAGGGTTACAAGGTAATTAAATTGTATGACTTTATACTACCTAAATATATAATACAGACAACATATCTAAATAACTTTATTTATATATGGTCACTAAATGTTTTTTAAGGATTTGGATAATATATTGTTTATCTAACTTCTATATTTTAAATTGTTTTCTTTTGAATTCTATAGGAATCCACCAAAGACAGTGACATGTTAACTTCTTTGAAGACGTATGCAAAGAGTAATAGATCTTCCAAGAAGGATAAATCTATCATAGTTGATGAAAATGTCCATGGATAACTCTCAAGCAAAAAGATCCACAAAGGCGCTAAAAAGAAAAACAAATCGTCATCAGTTGCCTATAAATGAATGTCACGATCCGAACCGGGGCCCTGGCCGTGACGAGCATTCCCGAACCCGAAGGCCCGGACGCCCTCTGTCTATCTGGTAATCATGCGCATAATTCATATGATCAATGTAATACGGAATATACACAATAATATGAAAACATGGTCAACAATTTAAAACAGTTAAAGTTCTGAAAACATGCCCAACAATATTTAATAAACATCCGCAACAGTCTGCGAAATATCTACTGACATACTATCTGAATAACTGGGACAAGGCCCCCAGCAGACCAAAAGCCATACTGAAATAAATACCTAAATGACTAGGCCTTCCGAAGCAAAGAAGGCTCACCAACTGAACTCTGAGACAACCCTGTCTGTAGACTCTACTAAGGATCTGGACCCCTAGACTACGCCTCAGTACCTCGGAGGAAGAGGGGGTCAGCACAATTGTACTGGCACGCGAAGCAATCCAAAATAGAGTAATTGAACATATATATATATATATAATACGTGAGAGCAAATTTTCATCAAAAATTATGCATAAAACAGTTTCTGAAAACACATGGGCACCTTCTGAAAACATGTAACCTATCTATAAATCTCAAACTCTAATCTGCGTATTACTTCTGAGTTAGGTGATATCCCCTACAAGTATGATATTCCATGGGCGATTTGGAATCCTCCATTGACTCGGCGGGGAAGCCTCCAACCCGAGTATGCCACAAGGGTTGGAGTTCCTGAATCTGATATGTCACACGACACTTAAGTCAGCGTATAATAATATACCCGGGTCGGCAAACCACGGTTTTAGGCAATGAGTTGCTTGAACTTAAGACCTCTTCAGGGAACCACCTAACATCTCTGTATGCCCATTTTTAACCTTTTCTATACATGCAACATTCTGAATGTCTAAAATCATGATAGTCTGAAATGTCTATTAGTCTGAGTCTGATATGGCATTGGTCTGAATTGGTATTGTCATACCAGGACTTGCAAGTCATGATTTCTGAGCCATAATACATTAAGATAAATCTTTCATTTAAAGCATAAGTTATACCACCAAAAACATGCAACTGATATAGAAGATTTCGCGTTTCAAAACTCAAGTCAAAATCATGCAAAAACTTCATCAACATATGGTGGTCTACTGCCTTTAGCAAATCCATGCACTCTTTCATTACATGCATTATGAACATTAAACATTCATGCTAGATTCTCTCTTTAGTGATTTAAAACCACCTTTAAATCATAACAAGAGTTCAATCATTTCATATAGTGCTTTTCAAAGATGCATTGCAAAACAATTCATATGCTATGAGAAATCTGAAAAATTCATAATAAGAGGAAATTCACCGAAAATCATGCTCTCAACAAGAATTCATTCTTAAATACATGGTTTCATACATTCATATTCTCAAATCACTTTGGGGAAGGTCAAAAGACCAAAACAATGATGTTAAAATATTTAATACATGAATGTATACATAGATTCAAAAACCCCATTCTAAAACATGATTTTTTCTCTGTCCATGAGAATTTAGGAAAACATGATTGAAAAATAATGGGTGCTTCTTGAAGCCTGTGGATTGGGGATTCCGAATCTCTAATCAATTTTGAAATCCCACGATTGAATCTTGATTTATTTGGATTTTTAGTTTGAAACCCTTGGGAGTGTTCTTGAGAATTTTTAGATGAATGTGAATGTATTTTGGAGAATTGGGGACTGAATTTCGTGTTTATGGCTGAATAAGGGTGGAAAAAGGACCATTTTCCCCCAAAACGGAGTGTTTAAGTCACTTGAAATCATAAGATATGCGCCGCATATGATATCGCATATATTTACATAGGCGCCGCATATGATATCGCCTATATTTACATAGGCTCCGCATATGATATCGCCTATATTTACATAGGCGCCGCATATGCTATCGCATATGCTTTCCAATGGCCATGTGCGATTGGTTAGGCGACGCATACTACTTTGAAAGGCCATAACTTCTTGCTCGGGTGTCAAATTTTAGCAAAATTGGTATCGTTGGAAAGCTAACTCGAAGACCTATCATTTGACACATAGTAGGCTCTCTAATTCGACATATACAGAGAGTTATGGTCGATGGAAGCTGATACAAATTACAACGTCCACTAAAACTTAATCGATCGAAATAGTTTCAACTCGTCCTTGAGTTGAAGGACCTCTATGGTCTAAATTCATGCTCAAATGGATTCACATCCTACATAAACATGCCAAATTGGTATAGGATTTAAGGCTCTGGGATTATCAACGCATCAGAGTCATGGTTTTTTATTCTAGCCCGAAATGCGGGGTGTTATTAGTGATACCTTTTTTTATAGGGATGAGCTAACAAATGATGAAATGAAAAATCGTAGTCTGCAAAAGTTGGATAATTTATTAAAAGATAGTGGACGAAGTTTTCAGAATTTTCCAGCAATGCCAAAGCCAACTTATAATGTAGAACAACTTGATGTTACCAATAGACTAATCCTTGAGGAATTACGTTACAATAAATGCTCTCTATCCAAAGAACATGAACTTATGAATAAATTAACAGAGGAGCAAAGGTCAATTTATGACAGAATCATAACAGCAGTGAAGCGCAACAAAGGAGGTTTTTTCTTTTTATATGGCCATGTAGGAACTGGAAAGACTTTTATGGAAGACTTCGTCTTCAGCAATAAGATCTAAAGGAGATATTGTTTTAACAGTTGCGTCTAGCGGAATTGCATCACTTTTATTACCCGGAGGTCGAACAACGCATTCAAGATTTGCTATACCACTCAATGCAACTGAAGATTCAACATGTAATATAAAACAGGGAAGCCCTCTTGCAAGTTTGATAGTGAAGACAAAGTTAATTATTTGAGATGAGGCACCAATGATGCATAAATATTGTTTTGAAGCTCTTGAAAAAACATTAAGAGATATTCTTAGATTTGAAGATATATCTAATTTAGATCGGCCATTTGGAGGTAAAACAGTTGTACTTGGTGGGGACTTTAGACAAATTCTACCGGTCATTACAAAAGGTAACAGACAGGATATTGTAAATGCTACCCTTAATTCTTCATATTTGTGGGCTGACTGTCATTTACTAAAGCTAACAAATAATATGAGGTTAGAAGGTAATCATGAATCAGATTTGAATGATCAAATAGAATTTGCAGATTGGATTTTAGCTGTTGGAGATGATATGATTGTTAATTCAGTTGATGAAATTGGAAAAGTTCCTATACCTGATGATGTTCTTATTAGTGAGTGTGAAGATCCTATTTCTGCCATTGTCAACAGTGCATATCCAGATTTTTATTCAAATTGCAGTGATGTAACATACTTACAGAAAAGAGCAATTCTTGCTCCCACACTTGACATGGTAAAAACAATCAATGAACATATGGTATCACTCAATCAAAGTGAAGGAACAACCTTCTTCAGTTCAGATACAATATGTCTTTCAGAAGAGACATTTACAGGTTTGGAACAAGTACATACTCCTGAATTTCTGAATACTATAAAATGCTCCGGAATACCAAATCATGACATCACTTTAAAAGTTGGTGTACCCGTAATGTTATTGAGAAATATAGATCAATCTTCAGGGCTTTGTAATGAAAAAAGATTAATTATCACAAGAATTAGAAATTGGGTTATCGAGGTGAAAGTCTTTATCAGGACAAACGATTGGACAAAAGGTTTTCATACCAAGAATGTCACTGACTCCATCTGATTTAAGAATACCCTTTAAGTTTCAAAGAAGACAGTTTCCAATAGTTGTATCATTTGCCATGACTATCAATAAGAGCCAAGGACAATCTTTATCTCATGTTGGGCTATATTTGAAGAAAGCAGTGTTCACACATGGCCAGCTATATGTTGCACTATCACGGGTGACACGAAGACAAGGATTAAAGATTTTGACATATGATGATGAAGGAGAAGTTTCAAAGGAAGCAACTAATGTAGTGTTCAAAGAAGTTTATCGTAATTTGAGTGCAGATTGAAGCTGATCTGATCCAAAGGGCATAACAGGGTCAACAATATCATCAATTTGTTGAGGGTTAGACTTAGCTTTTTTTCTTTGCTATCAAATAGATGATAAAAGTTCTTTGTTGTTTTAGTAAGTATATAGGAGAAATTTAGATATTATGTAAATTATTTATGAATGCTTACCCTTTTTGATTTTTCTCTTTGTACATTTTATTCCAGTATTTTAATAATTATTCCACAGATATCACACTCAAAATATGAAGGTAATTGTAATGCAACACATAATTCTAATGACGACCTCCACACAAGTTTGATTTAAGTGAAGCATTCACAAGATGTTACTGCAATGTTGAAAATTAAGACCTACCTTGATTTCCCTAGCCGATGTTGTTCCTTCAAGATATCTGGCTCTACACAAACTACAGCTACTAAACAGGACTTAAGGATATCACCTGTGATAGAGCAACAATAAGTGATGGACATTGTTTAATGATTCCATAAAAAGAAGTGTATTATCTGCTCAACATATACATAGCATTGTGCAATAAATTAGCATTATGCATAAACATTCTCAATTTTCTGAGGAGCAATGTATTCACCCTTTCCAACTTTAATATATTATTCTTTCTGTCCTCAATATGTATTTAGAACATTCTACCTGGAAGACAAGCAATGCGCATAAAGTTATATGTTCTAATTTAAAAAATGGACATATTAATTTTCCGAACAATGTAACTACATCATTGTACTATTTTATATATATCGGTGGGGTGGGAACAATTTGTTTAGTATCTCAAATTAAAATATCTATTATTGTCTCTCCTAATCATGAAAAATAGATTTTACCTTTCAATAATCTTCAAGTTGCCTCCAGGTGAGAATAATACAATATCAGCAGTAATCATCCAACAGACATCATCAATTACCTCCTTCCTGGCAATAAGAAGGAAAAAGTAAATATCAATAAACATATTCCACAGTATAATATCCTTCAAAAATATTAGGAAATCTACCACATATCTCTACACAAGGATGATGCTTATCTTCTGACGTGTAACTCAATTCAAGAACATCCACAAGCTTTATCACTGAGATTCCAGCAACATATCTAGACAATTTTAAAGCCATGTTGCTCCTCACTGTCTTCCGGACGTTTACAAAATAAAAATATATGGAGTAATTAGTTGATGTTTCAAAAGATTCCTCTAAGTATAATGACTTTCCATAGTACACAATAAAAAAAATTATGAACCCTCACCTTTTTCAGGATCACTGTAGTTGACTTCATATGCTGCTCTGCTGTTCACAAATGAAGGACCACTTTCCTTACAGCAAACCTGAAGGTAGGACACGTTAAGCTCTTAGGAGGATATCCAAAGCTCTATCCATTATGATGCACAATTTAAAAAAAATGAGTTTTGTTCTTACAGAATTATGAATCTTATGTGGTACCCATTGGAAGTGCATATAAGTCTAAGTGATCAGTGTACAATTAAATTAAATTGAACAAGAACAAAGAACACCAACTTCCAATAGTCATCATCTAATAGCCGCACAGTGTCATAAACAATTTAAACTCAATAACAGTTTCTTTAGCAATCTTTACATTTACTGTAGGGCTACAAATGCAATAAAGGAGCAGGAACCACACAAAAAAAAGTTGAAAGACACTTTCTCAAATTCAACATGGGAATGTGCAGTTCATATACCATCTCATTTGCACCACGATAGGATGACTTTGTAAGCAGAAAAAGAAATAGAATCCACAAGCTGCAAATTATAGTACACTATGCTCAAAGAATTAATGTGTGAAGGAAACGTCAACTTACCTCCGTAGGAATGTATGATCTATGACCCATTTGAAACATTTTTATTGTGTATCCTTTCTTGAACAATTCACTCTAAAAGAAAACACTAAAAGAAAAATATCTCTAAAATGAAATTACCTAGAACACTCTGGTCAAGATCATAGACATCCCTCCTTCGAATATAAATGAAATTAAGATGATAATAGGCAATACAATTGCATATAGATGTTTCATCAGAGAAATCTGTTAAAAAAAACACTAGATATTCGGTGATTTGATTAGAAAAAATTCCACTTTTTGAAAAATGCAAGCACAGTATAAACAACACCCCGTTCACACTCCTAATTCATCGTCTTAGGCAGTTGTATTGTAGAAAAGGAATACTCACAGGAACGGACCACGCTGGTACTGTTTCATCTTTCATGGGATATTTCAGATCAGTCATCATATCCTTCTTAACAAATCGATGAAATAAAGCTATGAAATCAACAACTATATTTATATATATACAAGCAGCAGTAATATAAGTCAGTTATGCATGTTAAATATTACAACTGATAAACCATGACATAATAGTATGTCCACATCTGCGCTTAATTTCTTTTGTTTTGTTCTGTATCATATAAACCCAAATATTAATATGTGGTGTCACAAAATAAGAACGAATAAGCACTTTGATTCAAATCACAGAGCATAATCATTAGAAATGGGAATACGAACATCTACGACAACAACATCATACATAGAATAGTCCCACAAAATGGAGTCTCGAAAAGGTAGAGTGTACACAATCTTAGGTAAAGTGTACGCAATCTTTACCCCTATCTCAGAGGTTGTGAGCTTTATTCCGGAACCTCAGCTCAAGGAAAACAGTCCTAACCAGTTCAGATAAAAGAATAGGGAGTACAAAAAAACATCAGATAAGTACGTAAAGCACCAGATATTAAGGGAAAAGAAACTACAACAAAATAGTTCAAAATTTAGGTAAAAGGAAGAAGAGATAGTAAAATAATCCGAAGGACAAGAAACAAAAATGTTACATTAACAAATCTCGAATAAATCTTGACATTTACTACAAAACTCAAGTATAACAACACAATAAAATATACTATGAATTGTGATTCAAAACCATGTACAAAATCAGTATATAATTGATATATAAATATAAAATATAATTAATACTGTTTTGTTCGAGATTAACAACACAATACTAGAAAGTTTTGCAGATCAATTCCACTATTTCAGTACATACAAAACCACATGCAAAAACAAATCAACATGGATGCTAACCAATCTATTCAAAACACGGAAAGTCACAACAATACCAACAAAGCAACCCCCAATTAACAGCACATTAGACCATTTTTGACATAAATTACATAATATCAACCATAGATTCATCAATACATAAATAGAAAAGTATAACACATGCCTGAAGAATCACTATACACACCAAATTTTGGTAAGTTAATCATGTCATTCCAGCTTATAATAATCATTTTCAGCTGCATCAAACTCAGATCTCATTTGCATGTTCAAATCGGAAAATGAAAACAAATAATAAGGAATAAAAAGGGCTTATTCGATACTGCTAATACCACAATAACAGGGACATAATACATAGATCGAAAATCTATCTATCATTTGCCCGATATCTAACAATAAACTATTTCAAATTAGTCAACCAAGATACAAATAATAAAAACTTAGCTAACGTAAACTAATAATTACTCACACAAAATCTGGGGTTAGTGAATAACAACTTTTATTGAAAATGTTAATTTAAATATAGCAAAAATAACAAAATACACAGACCCATTTACAACAACAACATACCCAGTATAGACCCATTTCGATTTACTAATGAAAAAACATATTTAAGCTTAGTTTTTTACCTTTAAATTTGAAATATTACCTAGTTAGTTGCAGACGAAAATGGGATTTTAATACACTCAGCAGATCTGATTAAGGATGTTACATATACAATCCATATAATGAAGTTAAAGAACCAAATGAGATAATTGAAAGAAGATGCATGCCTCTATATATTTACAGAAGAAGAAAATTTTATCTTAATAATGGTATAGAAATTAATATGAACAAGCATCTGCCATTTTTTTTTATCGACATCAAGAAAATAAAGAGGAAGGTAATAGGATAGTGACTTTTCAGACAAAAAAATTAATACCAAATGTTTCCTATTCTAGATACATCCAGGTATTTATTTTATTTTTTAGAAAAAGGGACTATTATTTAATGGCTGGATCATTATTATGAATTCACTTGGGCTAATATTTAATGGGCTGGATCATTATTATGAATTAACAAGGCCTGATATTTATGGGCTGGATGTTTTTTATTAGTTTGGACCATAATTTTATTTAGGGAAACTAATTTAATAAATTCAATTAATTAAGAAAACATAAAATAATTTTGTATTTAATTTATTACTTAATATTAATGGTAGTATATTGCTTGAAACTACATGTGCCTATACATTTGCATCAGTCAATTTATTTTGATATTATGGATTTTTGTTAGTTTAATTTTTAAATTTTTTTAATATGTTAAATCAATAATCAAATTAATAAATTATTTTATCTATTTATTAATACTTAACAATTTGGATGACATTTAATTAATAATATAATATTCATAAATAATATAATATTAATTTATCTAAAATTTTGAATCATAGTTTAACCAAAAATCATAGATGATGAATTTTAATTTTAGATATCTAAAAATATGAAAAGATTGATAATAATTTGAGTTGTTTTGTAAAAATTTTATAAACATTAAGATAAATATATATTAATAAGTATATGAATATGTATATGCATTATAATAAAATGAACATTCACATTTTTATGATATACAATTTCTTGATAGTTTCATTTTTTGTACTCTCCTACATACACCTTTTTCAAAGAATTTATGTTATTTATGGTATTATAATTTTATTCATTTAAAAATTAAAAATAAAAACTTTATTTATTTAATTCATAGAATTATAATATTAATTTAATATGTACATGATCTGCGCATCGCGCGGGTAAATATACTAGTTCTTATTAAAGGGAAAGTTTTTTTTGAAAAAGAAAGAATAGATATTATGCTTAAGAGAATGTTTCATCTTCTGAGATACATGATCTTAGCTTCTTAATTTACTGTGATATGAGAATTTTGAATTTACCAGCAAGTGAAGAGCATCATAGTTGGCTGTTTAATATATAAAATTACATAGCTACTATTTGAAAGGGAGCCTTGGAGTAATTGGTAAAGTTGTTCCCATGTGACTAGGAGTTCAAGGGAACAAACCTTGGAAACATCCTCTGGCAGAAATTAAAGGTAAGGTTGCATACAATTAAACCCTTGAGATGGGGCCGTTCCCCGTATCCTACGCATAGCGGGAGCATTAGTGCACCAGGCTGCCCTTTTTAATTACATAGTTACTATGAGGAATCTAAGCACTGCTGGAATATTATTTGTTATGCTACTCTTTTGCACTCTTACATATATATTAATTTTTCATTGTTGTTGATTATTAGACTTGCCTATGCTAATGTTATCATTCAATTTACAGCTTACTATGTGATTGTTGATGAGTCAGTTGGAAGAAAATATCCAATAGTCTTTTGGAGAGTGTTAAGGATGATTGTGGGTCAAAATATGGGGATAAAAAGGTTGTAACAACTCCTCCAAATAATCTGAACAAGTAATTCAGGCAAATAATACTAAAATTAACTTTAATAGTATGTAAAGGCAGGAGGCAGAATTTTCTATCAAGTCATCTAATTATAGTACTCTCTTAAGTGCATTCGTATGTTTAAGAAACATATGCAGTATTGTGCTGAACATCCAGGAAGATGTAATTGTGTAATACCCGCATTTTGGGCTAGAACGAAATCATGCGTTTCTATGCATAGATGATCCAAAACTCATAAATCCTATGAAAATTTGACTTGTTAAACAATTATGTAGTGTGGAACCTACTTGAGCATGAATTGAGATCATAGAGGTCCCCAAACCCAAGGACGAGTTGAAAGCTTTCCTATCGTTCGAGTTTGAGTGAGCTTCAAAACATGGGTCAGCTTCAATCACATATAACTCTTTGTATATAATGAATTAGAAGTCCTACTATATATCAAATGAAATATCTTTGAATTAGCTTTCCAACTCCATCGGTTTTGATTTAATCCAATATCGTAGTAGAAAGTTATGCTTATTTTACTTCGAAGTATCTGTCTGACAAAACGTGATGATGAGGTTGATGACCTATCAACTATGTGATGGCCCGTTAGACCTGGTCGTCAGCCTAAGGCAGTGAATGGTGAAAATCAGCCTATAAGTGACGACCTGGGTGACGACTTATCACCTGAGTGACGGCCCGTCAACCCTGGTCGTTAACTGATGCAATTATGTGATTTTTTTGGGTTCCTTAGGGATATTTTGGTCTTTTTCTCACTCCAAAAACCTTTCACATGAATTAAATCACCCCCTTAAGAGTTATTAATCAATCACTATCAGTTTTACAACATAAAAAACTTCCTCTTCATTCTCAAAATAAGATCAAACTAGGGTTTTCTCCAAGAACAAGAAATTCAAGAAAATCAAGCCTCAAGTTCAAGATTTTCATGGAAAGAATCGAGATTCGAGTTCTTCTCTTTAAACTAATTAATATAAGGTACGTAGAGTTTATCCTAAAACTACATGGGCTTGTTGAAATATTCAAGTATGATTTAAAGATCTATCAAGAATGAATTTAGAAAAGGGTTTTGGAATACATGACTTTATTATGCTTGATGAATGTTTGTATTGTGATTTGGTATTTAGGACTTTCCCTCTAAAGTGATTTATATCTATATGTATATGTGTTATATTGAAAATTTGATTGAGAGCATTATCATTGAAATCCCTCTCTTTGGTGATTTAGAGTTTATGAAATGGTTGAGAATGATTTGAAATGCATTATTTTTGGCTTGAAAATATTTTACTCAATACCATAGTATTCTGAGCATGATTTAGAGATTGATGAGAGGGAGTTTCTTGATATAAGTATGTTTTGCTTAAAAGAGAAAGATTTGCATGAGATTGAGGACTTTGACATGACCACCTTGTATCATTGAAATGTTGACAAAGAGATTTGCATACATGTGTTCACTTGAGCTTTTAAAGAAAGAGTTCTTGAAATGATTTATTGATATGGTGATCCTAAACATATGTTTTGAATACAGAGAATATAATATACTATTAGTGGCTCAGATATATGACTTACAAGTCAATGGTATGGCGATACCATATATGTGTATGCCATGACAGAGTTTAAGATTTCAGAGTATGTTTTCAGAGAATGCATGTTTAAAGAATTAAAAATGGGCATAAAGAAAGTTAGGTGGTTACCCGAAGAAGGCATGAGTTCAAGTAACTCTTAGCCTGAAACTATATTTGTCGATACGGGTAGATTATTATTGTATGCTGGCGACGGTCGTATGACGTAGTAGAGACAGAGACTCCGACCCTTGCGGCACACTTAGGTTGGGGGATTGGCTGCCGAGTTAATGGAAGATTCCATATATCCCATGGAATTACTTTATTGTAGGGTATACCACCTAGCGCAGAAGTAATACAAAGAGTGTCACAGAGTTCAGATGATTTCACAGAGTCTTTTAAAATTGCCCATGTGATTTCTTACTATATGATATGTTTATGAACTGTTTTAAACTGCTCTCATATATGTTGATTATAAATGATTATTTTGGACTTGCTCTATGTACCAGTACATCTGTATTGACCCCCCTTCCCTACCTCCTAGGTTCTGAGGCTCAATCTAGGGTCCTGATAAGCAGTAGATTTCTCCAGAAAGAAGTGCAGAATTCAGTTGGTGAGCCTTCAATGTTTTAGAAGGCTTGTTTATTTTCAGACATTTATTTATGGTTTTGGTCTACTGGGGGCGTTGTCCCAGTTTTCAGACATCTTTTCTTCAGATGTAGTAGAGATTTCGCAGACGGAGTCAGATATTATTTTATATGTTGTTAAACTGTAGTCTTTGATATTATGTTGTTTTCAGAGCATGACCATGATACTTATTTAGCATTATTTTTGCATTTATTTTTTGTATATGAATAGTGTATGTGATTACAAGTTAGATGGGCGTCCGAGCCTTCATGTTTCAGATTGCTCGTCACGGCTAGGGCTTGAACCATTTCGGGTCGTGACAAATTAATTATTTCTATGGATTCCTCATAGCGGGAAAGACCCCAGTCAGCGACACAGAAATTGTTGAATCAGAGTTCTTAAGATTAGATTGGTGTCATCTATGTCTTTCCTATCTAGCTCTCACCGGCAAGCCACCCCTCCCTATCACATGACAGTGAAAATTAATCTAAACCCAGGATCAAGCTTACCAAAATGTTCCAAATGAAGTAGATCACTATTTTTAGCAACTAAATAGAAAGTGATATAAGTATAAGAAAAAGGACTTTATAATCGGATGTGCCTTCCTAGTGATAAATGCAAAGGCCCTAAACCTTCCAACCAAGTGTTAAAAGAAAGAACAAAAAGATATGTTGTTGATATGTCCTCTTATTAGTATCATATTTTTGTTTCATGTGTTCATGGGAGGAATTCGATCTTAGAATACCCGACCTAAATCTATAAAGAATTTATATTGAAGAAATATCTCAGTATAAAGAGAACTTTGGTGTAATACCCCACATTTTGGACTAGAATGAAAATCCGTCATTCCTATGCGTGGATGTTTCAAAAGCCTCAAATCCTATATAAATTTAGTGTGTTAATATATTATGTAGTGTGTGAATCTATTTTATCATGAATTTTGATCATATAGGTCCCCTAACTCAAGTACAAGTTGAAAGCTTTCCCATCGTTTTCAAGTTTTAGTGAGCGTCAAAACTTGGGTCAACTTCAATCGACCATAACTCGTTGTATGTAACGAAATGGGTGTATTACTATATATAAAATGAAATATCTTTGAATTATCTTTCCAATGATACCAATTTTTCCTAAATCCGATAACAGAGCAAAGAGTTATGCCTATTTTACTCAACATGTCAGGCTGGAAACAGTGTGACGACATTCGTGATAGCCTAGCATATTTGTGATGCCCTATCACGAAGGTCGTCAGCCTTAGGAAGAAACAAGCTCCTAAGTGACGACATTCGTGATAGCCTATCATATCTATGACGCCCTATCACGAAGGTCGTCAGCCTTAGGCAGAAACTAGCCCCTAAGTGACGACATTCGTGATAGCTTATCACATTTGTGACGCCCTATCACGAAGGTCGTCAGCTATGATTTTCAGCAACTGGAAAATTATTTCATAAGGGTATTTTGATCTTTTCCTTCACCTTCCACGACTTATAACCCTAAAGAAGCATAATTTTTCCCATTTTTCTTCAGTTAAGCATCTTAAAAACCCTTTCTTACACTCTCAACTGCAAGATTAGGGTTTCCATCAAACTCATCTCTCAAAAGCAAGATTCAAGCCTTTTTCCAAGATAATCAAGAATTAAGTTTCCCAATCCAAGAACTCTCCAGCAAATCATCAAGGTTTCCTTTCTAAGGTATGCGTGTGTTCATTCATGGACTCCTTTCGTCCATGAAGTTCAAGAACCCTTTTCTAAAACTATATATTATGGTTTTCATGTTATGAATGGATTGTTGATCATGCTTATGTGTTGAATAATGCCAAGATAGAATCTTTATGTGTTATTATGAATCTATGACATCATATGAGTTGAAAACACGTAAGTTTGATTATTTATGATGGGCAATTGTATGATTTACACCTATGCCTAAGTTGTGCATGTAAGGTGTTTGATAAAATACCTAAGAGACTAGAAATCATGCATTATAGCTAAATTGTGACTAAGTGAAGGATTCATGATATGCCCCTATATTCCAATGATTTTCATATTGATATTGTGTCTTGTAAATGTTGTTGGGATGTTCATGAACTAGTCTTATAGAATTATGCTATGCTTACTTGCAAAACCCACTCATGTACAAGATGTAGAATACCCATGTACTTCATGAAATTCCCCAAGTTATGGTATTATAGATTGTGGTTGTAATATGTAATGAGCATGATATTGAAAGCTATGCAAGTATATACATGCTGTATGAAATTCGCTTCCATAAAATAGATTGTTGAGAACCATGCTTAGTATCAAATCCCTTATTTATGATATTGTGCATTATGGACTCTACTCTTATGATCAAGTCAATCATGTGTGTCAGTTTCCTTCCATTGAGTCCTGGGGGTACTTGTACCCGAAAAATATAGTTGTGTTCCTAGAGCCATGTCATGTTATCACAATACTCTCAGTTAAGCCATGATCTATAGAATTCAGTCAGTCATGTGACTCAGGAAAACTCATAAATCTCAGTAGTCTCAGTAGTTCAGTAATATCAGTGATCTCAGTACTCAGTCTATAACCTCGGTAATCACAGTAAATCTCAGTAACTTCAATACTCTTAATCAGTCCTCAGAACTCATTATATTTCATCCATCATCAGAATCCAGTAAACTCAGTTTTAGCTCTGCTAAGCAATACCACTATTTTCAGTTTAATTAATCAGTATCAGTTCAATAAATTAGTTCAGTTAAGTTATTTAGTTCAGCCCAGTTATTCAGTTCAGTGTCTTTCAAATGGGAGTAGGATTCAACACCGAGCGAACCTAGGGATGGGGGCTCACCCTCTAGAATAAGACTGAGATCCCTAGAAGAAATCCCAAAGTTCTAGAACTACGTTGCCAGCATAGGTACTAGATGTCACCCGTTAGATAGGAAGGACATACTCAGGGGTCACCCGTTAGCACATTTATATGTATAAGACTGATCCCAGGAGTCATCCGCTAGATTAGGACCGACTCCACAATAGATGTCTTTACTGGTGGCGTAGTACTGACACCCTTCCAGTTAGGGCAGAGAGTGGACCCTAGTCAGCTTAGCTTGAGGCATGTTGGTTAGATGAACACATCCCACAGTTTCAGTTACAGAATCAGGGCTTTCAGACACAGTCAACTCAGCTTAGTAGTATAGATTTAGTTTTGTTAGATACAGTCAATGCTTATCATTGTAAATAGACTTCAAGATCACTCATTAGCTAGGACTGATCTCAACTATGATTAATCAGTATCAAAATTATTAGATTTAAAGATCACCCGCTAGATACTGATCTCAACTATGATTAATCAGTATCAGAATCACTAGATTTAAAGATTACCCGCTAGATAGCACTGATCTCAGACTAAGTCAAGTTATCCTTATTATCAGTATACTCATGATCACCCGCTAGATAGGACTGATCTCAGATTTAGTTACTCCAAGTAGAACGAAACTCAGATAGTTCCATCAGAACTTAGACTGTCAGATACAGTCGCTTAGTATCAGTTATATCGGTTAGGCCGATCATCATAGTTATATCAGTTATATCAGTTTTTTGAACTTATGTATCAGTCATATCAGTTATTAGAATTTATGATATCAGTATTTAGCTTCAGGACTATCAGACACAGTCAACAAGACCAGTTCTTCATAATTCGAACTGTCAAAAAATAGTCGTTCATCTATTTAGTATCTTAGTATCAGTACACTCATGTTGTCAGTATTCAGACTCAGTAGTCAGTATCTCCACGAGTTCAGTTACAGTTATGTATGCATGTATGTATTCTCACGTTCATATTAGTCAGCATTATTTATGCATATAACCCTTTGCATTTAGCCTACCTAACTCGTATACTCAGTACATTCAAATGTACAGACGCATTTGCACTATGGTGTTTTCTCTTATGTTACGCCATAGGTTCAGAGGCACGAGCTCCAGATCAGCAGTAGCATTCCAGTGTTCAGAGTTTGCAGTGAGTCTTTCTCATTCGAGGACGATATGATTATTGCTACATTCACTATTCAATTGCTAGATGGAGTTAGTTGGAGACATGTTCCTTTACCTCCTTATTCAGTTAAGTTAGAGGCTTTCAGACTAGATGTCAAATTAGATATTCAGATCTCATTATTTTCACTAGTTATGACTTATTTTGGTATTGTTATACCTTTTTTCAGACATTTTGTTATCAGACATTTATTCAGTTCGAACCTTATGGCCTTTCATGTTCATGTTTCCGCATTTTATGTTATATTATGCAGTATACAGGTACATATATCAGTCATGGGTTAGCTTGTGGTCCTTCGGAGTCATGAGCACCGTGTAGCATTCCGGTTCAGAAAATCGGGGTGTTACATTTGGCCAACCCACATGCCAGCAATGTTTTGTATATAAAATGTACAATCTCTCTTCTCATTACTTCTTCATGAATGTACATCTAATAAAATCCTCGCGTTTTATTGAACACCAATTTTTGTAGATATGTTTTCTTATTACAATTAAACTATAATTTGAAAAGACACATTTAAGAAGCTCTTTGTATTGGCATGGATTGGGATAAGCAAATAATAGTTGCCAAATATGGGGACCAATTTCTTGATTTGGATAGTTACATTATAAGGGAATTCTTGAACTTTGACCTACTTAGAGGACACAGACTGACTCATATTTTTGTCATACCAAACTGCCTCAAGTGAATGACCGAAAATTTCATAAATTCTTGATGTTGGAGAATTAGTTCTATGCATCCTATGGTCATTGTTTCTTTTATTTTAGATGGAGCAGTATTTATGACTTATTTTGGTATTGTTATACCTTTTTTCAGACATTTTGTTATCAGACGTTTATTTAGTTCAAACCTTATGGCCTTTTATGTTCATGTTTCCGCATTTTATGTTATATTATGCAGTATAAAGGTACATATATCAGTCATGGGTTAGCTTGTGGTCCTTCGGAGTCATGAGCACCGTGTAGCATTCCGGTTCAGAAAATCGGAGTGTTATATTTGGCCAGCCCACATGCCAGCAATATTTTGTATATAAAATGTACAATCTCTCTTATCATTACTTGTTCATGAATTTACATCTAATAAAAACCTCGCGTTTTATTGAACACCAATTTTTGTAGATATGTTTTCTTATTACAGTTAAACTATAATTTGAAAAGGCACATTTAAGAAGCTCTTTGTATTGGCATGGATTGGGATAAGCAAATAATAGTTGCCAAATATGGGGACCAGTTTCTTGATTTGGATAGTTACATTCTAAGGGAATTCTTGAACTTTGACCTACTTAGAGGCCACTGAATGACTCATATTTTTGTCATGCCAAACTGCCTCAAGTGAATGATCGAAAATTTCATAAATTCTTGATGTTGGAGAATTAGTTCTATGCATCCTATGGTTATTGTTTCTTTTAGTTTAGATGGAGCAGTATTTATGACTTATTTTGGTATTGTTATACCTTTTTTCAGACATTTTGTTATCAGACGTTTATTCAGTTCGAACCTTATGGCCTTTCATGTTCATGTTTCGGCATTTTATGTTATATTATGTAGTATACAGGTACATATATCAGTCATGGGTTTGCTTGTGGTCCTTCGGAGTCATGGGCACCGTGTAGCATTCCGGTTCAGAAAATCGGGGTGTTACATTTGGCCAGCCCACATGCTAGCAATGTTTTGTATATAAAATGTACAATCTCTCTTCTCATAACTTCTTCATGAATTTACATCTAATAAAATCCTCGCATTTTATTGAACACCAATTTTTGTAGATATGTTTTCTTATTATAGTTAAACTATAATTTGAAAAGGCACATTTAAGAAGCTCTTTGTATTGACATGGATTGGGATAAGCAAATAATAGTTGCCAAATATGGGGACCAGTTTCTTGATTTGGATAGTTACATTATAAGGGAATTCTTGAACTTTGACCTACTTAGAGGCCACAGACTGACTCATATTTTTGTCATACCAAACTGCCTCAAGTGAATGACCGAAAATTTCATAAATTCTTGATGTTGGAGAATTAGTTCTATGCATCCTATGGTTATTTTTTCGTTTATTTTAGATGGAGGTGAAATCTGTAGCAGTCATTTTTTCTTAAAAGTGGTTTATGGCTTTACCTATCCTAGGAGAGCATAACCAACGTTTGAAAGGATGATTTTAAGTTGTTCTTTTCATATTAGCTCAATCTTCTCTATATCATCTTTATATTATCACTGAGTTAATATACCGTATAAGCGTACTTCAATTCAAAAAACTAAACAAAGGTAAGCTTCCTATATGTTTTAAAGTGCAAGTATGACGGTTCTTTGAGAAAACGGAAACGTTAACAGTGGAATAAAGAAAAGGAAGAGTCTTAAAGGCAACTAAGTTAAATTTAAATTTTGTGCATGATTTAAAACTGAGTACAATGTCGTATTTGAAATTTCAAATTGCATGTGTGTACCATAAGCGATTTTTTCAAACTTAATTTACTATACTATTAGTTATATTTATGGATTATTGATTTTAAATATACCAATAAGATATGACAAAAAAATTTATTATGTTAAACAAATAAGTTAATAATTTTTTCTATTAATTTCTTATGATACGGCCGCGCATTGTGCGGGTACGTATACTAGTTTTAATTAATAACTAAAAGATTGATGACTTTCTTTCAAGAGTAGAATTCCTAGAATGATGACTTTACCAAATATTGGGATGAACTCTGATTGTTCTATCATCTTGCAGAACTAATCTTTATCGATCATGAATCTTTTCTTACAAAAAATATCTCTTGATCAAGTGAAATTTTTTCTAAAATTATTCTCTCAATTGACTCATAGCTAACCAATTAATCTATTCACTAGATCACATCAAAGCTTAATTATCACTAGATCCACTTTAAAATCCAAGTCATTAATCTCTTAGTGACTTGAAGTGGCGTTGCTAAACTAAAACCTAATTTCACAATCTCTTATAAAGGCACCATTAATGAGGGGCCCTTCAATTAGTACTACAATATGCGTAGTTGAACAAATAGAAATAAATAGAATGACTAGAGTACATCCAATAAGCGTATCCATCAAAAAAATTAGAAAAGGATCTAACTAATCATAAGGAGTAACCTCTAGTGATAGGCAAAAATAAGGGGGAAAGACACAAATTTCTACTACAAACAAGTAAAAAAAACTTGAACAGATTGAAACTCTACGTTGAATTCACCTCTTTGCATTGTTATTGTTTGGCAGATCATGTGAAGTGACTTAGTAGTTAAGATCTACGTTTGATGCCTTGTGTCGAAAATCTTCTTGACAAGTGGTGGTCAAGCAGCTTGCCTCACTGGTTGGTAGTGGAGGTTCAAGATGCTTAGAGAGATCAAATGGATTATTGCTAAAGGGGAGGTCATAAGTATGTGATCTTGGTTTGAGGGGAGGATTGTTGGGATGCAAAGCAATCCCACATCGGAGAAATAGAGGAAGCATTTCCAATATTTAAGAGTCTCACCCAACTCCACTAGTATGGAACCTTTTAGGAGGTGCCTAAAAACAAATCCGTGAGGGCTTGGCCCAAAGCGGATAATATAATACTAGTACAGAGTTACACGCAGTCCCAAGAGATTCTACAAGATATTTTGAAGAAGACCACTACCACTGTGTTGTGGTTGAAATTGGAATCATTGTGTATGACGAAGAGCCTAACAAGTAATTTTCATCTCAAACAATGACTTTATTCTCATCGCATGTCTGAGGGTGCATCCTTGGAGGATCACCTATCCTTAATTAAGAAAATCTTCTCTGATTTAGAGACTCCGGTGGTTAAGTACGATAAGGAAGATCTAGGGTTGATTTTATTGTGTTCTCTGCCTGCATCATACACGACCTTTAAGGATATGATTTTATATAGTCGTGATACCCTGACCATAGATGAAGTGTATGATGCATTATTCTCTAAGGAGAAGATAAAGCATCTTGTGAATGGGTCGGAGACTCAAGGAGATGGTCTTCTTGTTTGAGGAAGAAATCATGAGAGGAACTCTGAGGGTAATGATAGAAACAGATTGAAATCCAGAAATAGAAACAAAACCTATAATTACTGTAAAAAAGGGCCACATAAAATCCAAGTGTTGGAAGTTACAGAATAGAGAGAAAAGAGAAGCTCCAAACCCAAAGGAAAACCAACCAGACAAGTCCGGTGAAGCTAGTTTTGTTGAAGATGACAGTAGTGATGGATAACTCTTGGTTTTTTCTGATGGTAACTCCAAACCCTATGAGGATTGGATTCTTGATTCAGCTTGCATGTTTAATATGTGTCGCAATACGGATTGGTTTACAACATATGAAATAGTGTCTAAAGGTATTGTGTTGATGGGAAATAACACACCTTATAAGATAGCTGGTATTGGAACAATCAGGATCAAGGTATTTGATGGGGTTGTGAGGACACTTGGTGATGTGCGGTATGTCCCAGGCCTGAAGAGAAATCTTATTTCCTTGAGTACCCTTGATTCGAACGGTTATAGGTATACTGGTGAAGGTGGAGTCCTGAATGTTACTAAAGGTTCTCTTGTTGTGATGAAGGGATAGAGAAAGTCTACAAATTTGTATGTCCTACAAGGATCTACTATTATAGGTTATCCAGCCATTTCTACCCCTTCTCTATCAGAAAGTGATGTTGCTAAACTTTGGCATATGTGCCTGGGGTATATGAATGAAAATGGGATGGCTGAACTAAGCAAGAGAGGACTTCTTAATGGGCAGAGTATTACCAAATTGGAGTTCTTTGAGCACTATATTTTTAGGAAGCAGAAGAGAGTCAGATTCATTAAAGGCATCCACTCAACTAAGGGCACACTTGATTACATTCATTCTGATCTCTGGGGTCCTGCTAGAGTACCTTCTAGAGGAGGTGGTAATTACTTATTAACTATAATTAATGACTATTCTAGAAAAGTTTGGGTGTTCTTTCTGAAGCAAAATAATAATTTTGTTGCCTACTTTCAAGGAGTAGAAGACTATGATTGAAAGGTAGATAGGGAAGCAAGTAAAACGCCTTCGTACTGATAATGGATTAGAGTTTTGTTCTAATGAATTTAATGCTTTGTGCAAGTCAGAAGGAATTGTGAGGCACTTGATAGTTCGTCAGACTCCGCAACAGAATGGTGTGGTGCAATAAATGAATAGGACTATAATGGAGAAGGTGCGTTGTATGCTCACTAATGCTGGTTTACGTAATTCTTTTTGGGATGAAGCTACTTCCATAACTTGCCTTCTTATTAACTGTTCTCCCTCAGTCGCGATTGATAAAAAAACTCCACAAGAGGTAGGTATGGTACTCCTTCTAGTTATTCTGATTTCAGGATATTTGGATGTCTTGCATATACTTATGTTGATAATGGAAAGTTGGAGCCTAGATCTGTCAAGTGCTTATTTATGGGTTATAAGCCTGGTGTTAAAGGTTATAAGCTTTGGTGTCCAGAAAATAGAAAGGTTATAATTAGCAGGGATGTTGTATTTGATGAACTGCCACGCTTTGGGCTCCCTCCGAATCTAGTGTTTTGCCCCCAGATGATCTTAGTGACATGAATCAACAAAAGTCAAGCACCCATGTTGAATTACAGATTGGAGCAGAGTCTACACCAGTGCCTACTTCTCAGTCTAGCCTGGAGATACAGAGTGGTACTATTTCCTCTTTACCATTTGTGACACCATAATATTCTATTGCTAAAGACAAGCCTAAAAGAGATATTAGACCTCCTCAGAAGTATGCTAAAGCTGATTTAGTTGCTTGTGCATTGAGTGTAGCAGAAGGTATTAATTCCGGTAAAGATCCTTCTTTTTACTCAGAGGTAGTTAGTTGTGATGATTCCAGCCGATGGATGATTGCTTTGCAGGAGGAGATGGAATCACTTCAAAAGAATGGCACATGGGATTTGGTGAGATTGCCTAAAGATAAGAAAGCTATCCGTTGCAAGTGAATATTCAAAAAGAAAGAAAAAACATCGGGAGTTGAAGATGCTAGGTATAAAGAAAGACTAGTTGCTAAAGGTTACAACCAGGTTTCAGGTATTAAATTCATAGATGTGTTTTCTCCAGTTGTAAAGCATAGTTCGATTCGAGCATTGCTTGGTATTGTGGCCATACATAATCTTGAGCTTGAGCAGTTGGATGTCAAAACTGCATTCTTACATGGAGAACTTAAGAAGGACATCTATATGTAGCAACCAGAGGGTTTTGTAGTCTCAGGAAAGAAGAACTATGTATACTTGCTGAAAATGTCTCTTTATGGCTTAAAAAAGTATCCCAGGCAGTGGTATAAGAGGTTTGACTCTTTTATGATCTCTCATATGTTTTAGAGGAGTAGTTATGATAGTTATGTCTACTTCAAGGAGATAAGTGATGGTTCATTCGTGTATCTTCTCTTGTATATTAATGATATGTTAATTGCAGCAAAGGATAAGAGAAAGATAATAAAAGCCAAAGCCCAACTCAACAAGGAGTTTGAGATAAAGGATCTAAGAGCATCAAAGAAGATTCTTGGCATGGAAATTATGAGAGATAGAGAGAGGTGTAAGTTATAGTTGAGTTAGAAAAGGTATATTGAGAAAGTACTTCACAGTTTCAATATAAAAAATGCCAAACCTGTAAGTACTCCATTGGAAGCTCACTTCAAACTCTCAGCCACTTTATCTCCAAAGATAGATGATGAGCGTGACTAAATGTCTCAAGTTCCATACTCTAATGCTGTCAGTTCTCTTATGTATGCGATGGTGTGTTCCTGACTAGATTTATCTTATGTCATCAGTGTAGTTAGAAGATATATGGAAAATCCTAGAAAAGAACAATGGAAAGCAGTTCAGTGGATTTTCAGATACTTGCATGGATCTGCTGATGTTTGTTTGCAGTTTGGGTGAAATAGAGATGGAGTAATTGGGTATGTTTATTTTGATTTTGCAGGAGAGCATGATAAAAAGAGATCCCTTACAGGCTATGTTTTCACTATTGGTGGTTGTGCTATTAGTTGGAAAGCTACCTTATAGACTACGGTTGCTTTGTCAACTACTGAGGCAGAGTATATGGCTATTACAGAGGCTTTCAAGGAAGATATTTGGTTGAAGGGTTTATTTGGTGAACTTATCAAAGACTTACATATTACTACGGTCTTTTGCGACAGTCAGAGTGCTATCTTCCTTATGAAAGATCAGATGTTTCACAAGAGGATAAAGTTCATCGATGTTCGGTATCATTTTGTCCATGAAATTATTACTCGTGGTGATATTGTGGTGAGCAAGATTAGTACTCATGATAATCCCGCTGATATGATGACCAAGACACTACCATGTGCCAAGTTTGAGCATTGCTTTGACTTGGTTAGTGTTAGCGGTTAAGATGTGCCCTTAGAGGCTTTTGTGGAAGAGGTGGTGAGTTTTTCTTGAAATGGATTTGAGTTCTGAATTAGAATTTTTGTCAAGGTGGAGATTGTTAGAGTTGTTACCCAAATTTTGTTGATCCGTCCTAGAAAGTTTCGTGGTGCAACCCATGTTTGTGATTTTCATTTGGGTCTGTGGTGGTAGCTAATGATCGGACCGATAGGCCCGTGGACCTTTATGTTTTTTGGGCCTAGGACTTTTTTATATGCACATATTATATAAGTGAATTTAGTGGGTTGTTTTGGGGTATCCAGAAAATATGCATTATCCATATTGTACTCCTCTCCTTTCATTATAGTAAAACATCCTCTGCCTCTTCCCGTGTTTTTTCCCGCAAGGGTTTTCACGTAAATCTGTGAGTTCTTATTTTTCCTTCTGCTTGTGGTTTGCTTTATTTCTGACCGATTCCTGACAGTTATTTCCTCTCAAACGTTAGTTCCACCCTCCTTAGGTCAAAAGTGGCGCCTCCTAAATTAAGTGTTACCCGCACCTAAAGGAGTTACTGATCTACACATACCCATTTCAAGGAGTTTTTCTTGAAATGAATTTGAGTTCTGAATTAGAATTTTTGTCAAGGTAGAGATTATTAGAGTTGTTACCCAAATTTTGTTGATCCGTCCCAGAAAGTTTCGTGGTGCGACCCATGTTTGTGATTTTCAATTGGGTCTTTTGTGGTAGCGTAATGATCGGGCCGATAGGCCCGTGGACCTTTATGTTTTTTGGGCCTAGGACTTTTTTATATGCACATATTATATAAGTGAATTTAGTGGGTTGTTTTAGGTTATCCAAAAAATATGCATTATCCATATTGTACTCCTCTCCTTTCATTATAGGGAAACATACTCTGCCTCTTCCTGTGGTTTTTCCCGCAAGGGTTTTCACGTAAATCTATGTGTTCTTATTTTTCCTTCTGCTTGTGGTTTGCTTTATTTCTGACCGATTCCTAACAGTTATTGCCTCTCAAACGTTAGTTCCACCCTCCTTAGGTCAAAAGTGGCGCCTCCTAAACTAAGTGTTACCCACACCTAAAGGAGTTATTGATCTACACATACCCATATAAAAAGAACTTTGGGTAAAATAAGTAAGAACCCAAAGTCTTTCAATTTAGGCCATACGGGAGTGGGCTGTGAAGTGTGAGGCCAAATTTCCAGCAACCAATTTTATCAGAAAAATTTCGTTCATTCCAAAGCGGGTGCAGTGGGAGACGCGTCACACACGTTTGTTGTTATGCATTTTTGTTCTTTTCCCCCCCCCATTTTTTACATTTACAATTGGTCCTTGAACTCTGAACACAGTTTTGATTACTTCTTGGAAATCTACTCAAATAATGAAGCTCCAACGCAATCATTTAGCTCCATCCAAACACACTTATTAACTCAACCATCATTCTTACAAAAAGAAACACACATAATAAGATTGCAATCAACTCACGACAAAAAAACATATATGAGGACTAACTGACCACTAAATATATGCTTTCATGTAGAATATTATGTGTTTTTGTAACAAACAAAGCTTTGTGGTGATCATAAAATTAAACTCACAAAAAAATATTAATTAACATTACCCGAATGGAAAATAGAAAAGGGAGATTCCAGGGCGCTATTAAAAAATAGCTAATGAAAAAGAAAGCAACATAAGTCTTAGCATAATCCTCCTATATGAGCCTACTCTTTCTTTTGAAGTTTAAAGTCACATGCAATGTCATCGAGTAACACCCCAAAAATTGAATATAAGATCAAAACTATTATTCAAGTGCGTATAGAACCAACCTCAATGATTTTGTAGTACGAGAAGTGTTATTTTTATGACCGGGCAAAAAATAAGAAAACCAAAAGCAATAGAAAAATAAGAACACATAGATTTACGTGGAAACCCTTGCGGGAAAAACCACAGGCAGAGGCAGAGAAATTCACTATATTGGAGAGAGAGTACAACGTTGGAGACAATAGTCTCAATTTCATATGTATAAGAATGACCCAAAACAACCCACTATATCGCACTTATATAATACGTGCATACAAATAGGTCCTAGGCCCAAAAACATAAAGGTCCCTACTACTGGGGCTTCACCCCCGCCCCCCATCGGGAAAAATGGTGGGCTCCGGGATCAGGCCTATTGGCCCGACCCCTATGCTACCACCACAGACCCTATTGAAAATCACAAACATGGGTTACACCGCGAAACTTTCAGGGCCGAATCAATAAAGTTTAGGTCACGACTCTAACAATTATTGATATGAATTGAAGACATAAGTTACTCTTAACTCATAGTTGAGTTGAAAGCTTCTTTACCGCTTGAATTCTCGTATAGAATCTTCCACTACCTGAGCTGAGGCCCTGGTCGCGATGGGAAAGCGAGGTCTACCAAGGAAGGAAATGACCCCTTAGCCTTTCATCATAACCATAGTAAAATAAGAACATGTAAAATCGAACCCATAATGTAAAGAGTTTGATAAAACATAAAGTAATGTTTGAGAGTCCAAACCAAATCCAAAAACCAATAACCCAATACTACCTACAAAGCCTCTATCCTTAACATTCACTAAGTCGGGATATGACTTTGACTATGCTGAAAGAAAACCAGAAAAATGGACATATTAAAATAAAAGAAAATAACAAGGCCTTTCGAAGGATAGAGTGCTCCCTACTTCTCATCAGTTGACCGAAAGAATAATGAACCACCTAATGCTGCACAAGGTCACAAGAATCAACCTCCAAACCTACATCAAGAAAAGATATAGTGAACGGGGACGGTCAATATGGCGAGTACTGGTATGCAGCCTAAGGAAAGGGATAAATATACATTTACCAAAAACCAGTCATAAAACAATTATCCAACAACCATAAGATAATGAAATGAAGAGGAAGGAGATAAGGAACATAAAAACATAGGTATTTAAATTTTAATCTTGAACTATGTAGTTTGAGCCGACCTTCAGTCACCCACGGGCTATATGGATCCGGTTCCCTCCACCAGAGGAGCCCTAATTAATGTTAGTTGCATGGACTGAGGATTAGGCTAAATTCACCAATAGATAATAGCCTTCCAAAAGAATAATAATGCATAACCATGCGAAGCAAGCTCACAGTGGTAGAGACTCCAAAGATTGGAAAACGTGTTTTTAAGTGTTAATCACAACTACTAAACCTTCTTGGTGAGCCTACACAATTTCATTAAGTCCCAATTAAAATATTTTTACATACCATTAACCATGGAGTTTTTCATTAAGGCATTTCCAAATTGGTATAGTGTACCACGACTTGAAAGCCGTCTATATAATGCCATACTATTTCCATTTAACCAATTGAACTCCAAATTCCAATTTTAAAATCCATTGTAAACCAATTTCCATTAATCCTATAAAATGTTTCAATGGACGAGTTAAACACCAAAAAATCCTCATTAAAAACCAAATTTATGAAATAGGTTGAGGTTCATATCTTTACCATGCAAAAACCATATCCATTATGAAATCAAGAAATCAAATTCCCCCTTTTAGTAAGTCATACTTCAGTTAAAAAACTATTAATTAGACATGGAAAACCATTAAGACAAGGGAACCAATAAAAGTATATGACAACCAAATTCCTCATCCCTAGCTTTTTAAAAAACAACTAAATCATAATAATATAAAGTAAATATCACAGTTTAATTATAATTTATATAAGGGAGTGTCCAACATGCCTTCTTGATGGAAAGAATTTGAAAACAACTTTAATTTGAAGCCTTAGAAGTTGGATTTTTTGAACAAACCTTAGCCTTATTTCTCTTTAGAGTGGTGAGGAGAAAGAACTATGAAAAGTTGATAATTCATGAGTAATCAAAACTTATAGGGTGCTTAAATTCATTTAAATTTCTAAAAGACCAAAACGCCCTTAACCCAAACTAAAAAAACAAAACTCGTGATTTTATGCCCTTGGACGTGCCAACCCCGCGATAAGGGCATGTCAAGATTTTATCATGGACCTTCACTGGTTTTTGTGTAAGAGATTCCCTCTGTGGCATGCCCTTAAGGTAGATCCTTACGATTTTGGTGTCCCGATATGTCCCAAAACGTGATCCAAAAATTTCAAAACTCTTCCTAAAGTTCCTGTTACCATCCTTTATCATAATTCCACTCAAAAATTACCGCTAAACATGACTGTGGGGTAAAAATAAAATCTTACATAATTTTTTTATGGCTAACATTATCCCCCATTGGGACAATTCTGTAACAACCCGCATTTCGTGCCAGATTGTAAACCGTTATTCCTACGCGTAATAGTTCCAAAATCCAATAAATCCTATGAAAAAATTGTGTGTTAATCAATTATGTAGTGTGTGAATCTAGTTGAGCATGAATTGAGATCATAGAGGTCCCTTAACTCTTGGACGAGTTGAAAGCTTTCCTATCGATTGAGTTTTGGTGAACGTCTAAACTTGGGTCAACTTTAATCAACCATAAATTTTTGTATATAACTAATTAGGGGGATTACGATATATAAAACGAAATGTCTTTGAGTCTTCTTTCCAACAACATTGGTTTTTATTTAATCCGATATTTGGGTAAAATATTATTCCTATTTTATCGACAGGTATCAATCTGCTGAGGGTGCGACGGCCGACCCGACGGACCGTCAGGTCTGAGATGGACCATCAAGCCTTCCATCGCCCCTAAACTAGTGAGTTCAATCAATGTACATGAATCAATGGTCAAGATGATGGTCCGTCACGCTCCTGACGATCCGTCAACCAAACTGTCGGGCAAAATTCAAAGTTTCAAAGGCGGGATGCTTTAAAATGGGTGTTTTTGTACTTTTCCTCTTCAGAAAACCTCCCCAATGGATTTAATCACTCTCTAAAACATTATTAATCAGTACTTATTAGTTATATAAAATTAAAAATCCCTCTTCACTCTCAAAAAATAAGATCAAACCAGGTTTTCTCCAAGAACAAGAAAGCAAGGAATCAATCTTTAAGTCCAAGATCCCAAGAAAAGAGTCAAGACAAGAGTTCCATTCTTTGAACTAAATAACTTAAGGTACGTGGGACTATCTTAAACCTCATGGGCATGAGTTTTAACATTTTATTTAAATTTTATGATATAAAATCATAATTTTTAAAGGGGTTCTTGATGACGCTTTAATGATATGCATCATGGTTTTGTTTTGACAAAAGTATACCTTGGATTTGAACTCTTTTATATAGAATTGAATTACAACTATGAATACATGTATTTTCAAATGTATATTGAAAGATTTGATTAAGAGCATGAACAATAACTTCCCTCTCTTGGTATGACAACATGATCTAACTGTATTGTGGATTATTTCAAATGCATGAACTAATGTTTTGAAAGTTAATTTCTTATTGTTGTTGTAATTGAAATGGTTTATGACATGATGAGAGGGAGTCTTCTTACCACACCCTTAATCATTAAATTTAAGTGTAGGATTGTATGTTTTGAATGAGGTGGGCTGTGAAATTGATATGATATGAATGACTTGCAAGTCAGGGTATGATGATACCCGATGATAATAGGCCCTTAATAGAATAAATGTTGAATAATTTGAAAGTATGAAGCATGTTTTTTAAGTAGAACTAAAATGTGGGCTTAAGAGAGCTAGTCGGTTACCTGAAGAAGGTGTTTGAGTGTAAGGGCTCATCGCTAGAAACCATAGTTACCGCTATGGGTATTATCCTAAAAAGGGAATAATGTAGACGTCAATTAAGGGTGATTCCACGGTATACTTGTAAGGTGGTGTACCAAACTATTAAGAACTCCAATCCTTGCGGCATACTTGTATTGGAGGCTTGGCCACTGAGTCAAGGGTTGATTCCATGTAGCCCATGGAAGTACAAATTTATAGGGTGGACCGATTAGCTTAGAAGAGTAACAAAGTGTTGAGTTATGTTGTAACAACCCGAGTCTGTACCGTAGATGCTACACGGTGCTAGCGACCCCGAAGGGCCACCTGCTAACCCATGACTGGTACCTGCTATGAGCACTAAATAATAATAACATTGTAATCACAACATAACTGAGACAGATGCGGAAGGTAGAATAAAAACCGCCATAAGGTTCATAACTAAAAACAATTATTGTATACTGAAATCTGAATACCGAAAACAACTGTCTAAAATACTCTAGTCTGAAAGCCTCTAACTGTCTGAATATGGAGTTGATGGGACAAGCCCCCAACTAACTCTGACTACTAAAAACTTTACTGAAATACTGATGTAACATCTTTTTCTCAAACTATGAGGACTCACCAATAAGTCTGCTGCTAAAAAAGTCCAGGCTGCTAAGAGCGGTCAGAAGCCTATACGTCTAAACCTATGATATGAGACATCATAGCAAAAAAGAAAGGTATGCGTCAGTACTTTGAATATACTGGTATGCTAAGTGAGGTAGGTTGAGATGTATGTGTTCATATGCATGAACAATAACTAGCTGAATAACATGAACATAACTAAATGAGAATACATGCATAAATACATAAACTGTAACTGAGGTCATGATAACACTGGATACTGAGTTCTGAATACTGACTTACTGATATTTGAATTTACTGATACTATATTACTGATAACTGAGTGACTATATCTGACAGTCCTAATTCTATAGAACTGATCTGAGTTCTATACTAATCTAGGTGACTGTATTTGATAGTCATAAATATGTAGAACTGAACAGAGTTCTCTACTGGGCTGGGTGACTGTATTTGACAGTCATGAATTTGTAGAACTGAACTGAGTTCTATACTTAGATTGAAATTGAAACTGTGGGAGATAATCATCTAATCGACATGCCCTAAATCTAAACTGGTGGGGTCCAACCTGTAACCCTAGTTGGAAGAGTGCTAATACCATTCCATGAGTACTAACACTAGAAAGACCAGGATGCCAAGCCTAAATGACGGATGACACCTAGGCGGAGCCAAGCCTAATCTGACGGGTGACCCCTGGGAGGTAGTCAAGCCTAGTATGATGGGTGACTCCTCATCCTATGCTGGCTACGCAGTTATGGAGTACAGGGATTTCTACTAAGGACTCTGCCTATCTGATGGGAAAACCACCATCCCTTCTCTCTTTTTGTGCTGAATCCTACTCCCAACTAAATAGATACTGGACTAATTCTTAGACTACACTAGGCTTGATTTAGCTATTACTGATCGTGTTGCCTAACTGAACTGAATTCACTAGGTTTCATTGACTGAATGAACACTACTGAGTTCTGGTAACTGACTGAGTTTACTGAGGTCTGAACTAAATACCGAACTGAGACTATGACTGATTACTGAGTATTACTGTTCGTGACACTATTGAGGCTGTTCTGTAGCTACTGTAGCTCTAGGTCAACAACTAGGTTTTGGGGTATTAAGTACCCCTAGGACTCGATAGCATGAAAAGTAAACATGGCATTACCTTAGAGGCATAATAATACTTGCTTGCTAACAATGCATTTAATTAGACATTCTGTCAAGCACTTGATGTACCTGAACTCATGCATGAATAGAATCACATAATACATGTCTTTCTTTCATTAATCAATTCATATAAGCATTTTATCAAACACATTGAGGGATACAAATTATACCAATGATACAAAGAAACATGTAGGCATCATATCATCAATTCCCAAATCCACAAATTCAATGTCTTAAACATGAATTCACATGATACTACATACATGATAATCAATTCCACATAAAACTTGTAATAGACCATGAATTAGTAACCCAATTAACATTAAAATCATGAATATACTTAAATCTGATCATGGAAGTCATGAAATCAAATTACTTGAAGTTTAAAAGAGTTTCTTGAGCTCCAAGGGTAGAAGGAACCCTTGGACGAACACTTCACATACATTAATGCTTGAATTCTAAAAGATTGATGGGGAGTTCTTGAGTCTTGAATTTGAATTTAAATCCCCTACGATTTGTCGTTGAGAGCAATTTGTGAAGAATGAATGATTTTTTCTCTTAGAAGGGTTTAATTTCGTGTTTTGGGAGCTGATAGATGTGGGAAAAAACCCAAAAACCCCTGAGGGCACGGCTTTTTAATGACTGAAAACTAATTTAGCGATACGCTGACCGATGCATCGCGTCATCGACATGGACGCGATAGACAACGTGCCGTGTCGAGTCCGCGTCGGTTCATTGAAATTTGCACTAGGAGATGGAGGAAAAATACTTATCGATGCAATGGAGTTGATCCACTGGTTTGAGTGTTTAAATGTGTTTCAAACGAAGTCCAAAAAATCCAAAACTTGTTTGAGAACACATACTGACATTCCTGATCTTGATTCAACCTAAAAATCATTACTTTAAGGTCATGAGGGTCGTGAAATAGAGTCGACAAATTACAAAGGCTAAAATAACACTAAGTCTAAATGCTTAGCTAGAATTTCTAAGTCCGGGACCCCTTAGCAAGCTTTAAAGGTCTGAGTTAAGCTTAGAATTTTGCGGGGTCTTACAATATCCCCCCTTGGGAACATTCATCCTCAAAAAAGGCTGACTGTGCTGAGAATACTGATAGACTAGATTTAGATATAAGACATGCACAACTATAACATGATTTCATGAATGACACTACTGATATGCTAAAATTTCATACTAAACATGCATATCTGATGCATGAGTACATAGATGAACATGATTCATGAATGCATGACTGGATTGCTTACATGCTAAGTTTATCATGCTGAACATGCATATATGATACATGAATACATAACTAAAAATGCAATGGTAATTGATACCAAGTCTATAACGGAAATCTGAACATGGAATTTAGTATGTTCAAAGGAAAACTATTACCTTGGGCTGAGTTTGAGTTTGCAGAGAAGAGGTAAGGATACTTGGTTCGTATGTCTACTTCTGCTTCCCAAGTAGCTCCCTCAATGGACTGGTTCCACCAAAGAACTTTGACTAGAGGGATTTCTTGGTTCCTTAGTCTGCGAATCTAAAAATCAAGGATTTCAACTTGAAACTCTTTGTAAGAGAGACTATTTTGAATGTCTATACTCCCTACAGGGACTACAACTGTTGGGTCACCTATGCATTTCTTTAGCAAGGAGACATGGAACACTGGATGGACTGAAGCTAAGTCTGAAGGTAACTCAAGCTCGTAAGATACCTTTCCAAAATGGTTGAGAATATGGTAAGGACCGACATATCAGGGACTGAGCTTCCCCTTCTTCCCAAACCACTTCACTCCTTTCATAGGAGAGATCTTCAAATACCCATAATCACCAATCTTAAACTTGAGATCCTTTCTGTGTACATCTGCGTATGATTTCTATCGACCCTGAGCTGTCTTAAGCCTTTCCCTGATCAACTGAACTTTATCAAAGGTGTCAAACACAAAGTCAGGCCCTACAACTATGACCTCAACCGCTTCAAACCAACCAATGGGAGACCTACATCTCCTCCCATAGAGTGCCTCAAATGGAGCCATTTGAATGCTGGAACTATAGCTGTTGTTATATGTAAACTTAATCAAAGGTAATTGGTCATCCTAACTACCTTTAAAGTCTATCGCACACGCTCATAGCATATCCACTAAAGTCTGAATGGTCCTTTCTGCTTGACCTTTTGTCTGAGGTTGAAAATCTGTACTATGGTAAACTCGAGTACCAAGACCCTTTTGGAAGGCTTTCTAGAAATGAGAGGTAAACTGTGTACCTCTATCTAAGATAAAAGATAGAAAAACTCCATACAATCTGACCAACTCTCTAACTTAGATCTTGGCATGATCCTCTACTGAATAAGAGATATGGACTGGTAGGAAATGAGCAAATTTGGTCATCCTGTCTACAATGACCCAAACTAAATTATGCTGACGACGAGTATGGGACAAACTCGTCAAAAAATCCATGTTCACCTTTTCCCACTTCCAAGTGGGAATACTGCACTCCTGAATAGCCCCAATAGGCTTCTGATGCTCAATATTAACCTGCTGACATATAGAACACTTAGCTACAAACTTTGTGATGTGTCTCTTCTTCCCACTCTACCAATAGATCTCCCACAAATCACGGTAAATCTTAGTGTCCCCTGGATGAATAGAGTAACACGCATAATGCGCTTCTGCAAGAATTCATTGCCTCAAGTCGTCTACACCTGGCACCCATAGCCTACCCTGGCAACGCAAAACACCATCTCCCTCTTAGGATAAAAGCTCTACCATCTAATCTCTGACCGATTTTTTCAACTTAACTAGGTTGGGATCCCTATCCTGTTTTTCCTTTACCTAAAAAACTAGAGATGATTTTGAACTACTCTACACCCATACACTACCTTATGCTAAATCGACTAAGCGGACACCAAGTCGGGCAAGCTGATGAACTTCCTATTCAACTTCTTCTTATCATCTTCCACGTGAGAAACACTACCATGGACATCCTACTGAGAGCATCAGCTACTACATTGACCTTTCCTAGATGATACAAGATGCTTATGTCATAGTCCTTCAACAACTCCAACCAACTTCTGTGATGGAGGTTTAGTGTCACGACCCGAACTGAGGCCCTGGCCGTGACGAGTAACCCGAACCATGAAGGCCTAAAACACCCCTATCTGTCTGGTAATCATGCACATAATTCAAATGAATAAAGAAATGCGGAAGACAAATAACATTACGGAAAACATGGTCAAGAGTCATATGAAAGCAATAATAGGGAATAATGTCCCAAAATATCAAATCAACACCTCTATAACGTCTGCGAAATCTCTACTACATGACTGAAACAAATATCTATCTGAAAACTGTGACAAGGCCCCCAGTAGACCCAAAACTAATAAGTGGTAAATAATACTGCCAGATAATCAAGCCTTCCGAAATATAGAAGTCTCACCAAGTGACTCTGCAAATCTGTCAAAGGAATCTACTAATTTTCTGGACCCCTAGACTGCGCCTCCAAACCTAGGAGGGAGGGGGTCAATACAAAAGTACTGGTACGCAGAGATATCAAAACAAAACATAATATTTTTACAAAATATAGTTGAGAGCCATTATAAAGCAGTTTTATATCAAGTCATTTGAAAACACATGGACATAATGTAATTGTTTTCAATGATAATGTAATGCAGCTGAGCTAGGTGAAATACCCTACATATAACATTTACACCAATTGTCAAACCTCGGTTGCCGCCGAGATTAGAGTATACGTGAGGTGAAGACACACAAGATCACACAACAAAGTGTCTCGACCCAATGGTAGCACACAAGATCACAAAGCAGGGCTCCTAACCATAGTCCCAATTTGGGAATGACATAAAGTTAGGTATGCAAGATCACAAAGCAGGGTACCAAATTCTCATGTCGGCAAACACGGTTTTCAGTGATGAGCCCTTATACTCAAGCGC
The DNA here is from genome assembly GCA_030864215.1 of Capsicum pubescens. Lineage (NCBI taxonomy): Eukaryota > Viridiplantae > Streptophyta > Magnoliopsida > Solanales > Solanaceae > Capsicum > Capsicum pubescens. The sequence continues at coordinate 261,174,791 of CM061543.1, forward strand.
CTTCTTCGGGTATCTACCATATCTCATGTAAAATCAATGCATTCAAATTTCATCTGATTCAATCACATATCTTATTTGTAGGGTATCGTCATACCCGACTTGCAATTCATCACTATCACATCAACATATGCATAATCATGCAAAATCAAGATGTTTTCATCATTTACAAGTAGTGGAGAATAATTATTTCAAATTCATGCTCTCTTTTGTTGGTCACAATATAATATGGGGTATCGAAACATTATCATGGAAATTTTAAAGCAATTTATAATTCATATTTATCAAACTTTCATGGAAAATCTCAAATCACATATGCATGGTTTCAACCATTGAAGTATATAGGCAACCAATTCCCATGACCTTAAACAAATGACATAGAAATCATAATAAAAGCAAGTTATTAGTATTTTATTGAAAACCCCCATTTAAAAGCATGCATGTTTATAAAACTACACCCATGAGATTTTTGGACAACCTCACGTACCTCGATTGCTATGAATATTAGGTGCTTCTTGAAGCCTACGTTGAGAGGATTCCAAATATGCAATTAGTTTCTAAAACCCCCAGTTGAATCTTGAGTTGCTTGAGTTTTTATTTTGAAACCCTAAGTAGAATCCTTGAGTACTTTTGATGAAAGAAGGTGTATTTTGGGGTGCTTGGAACTGAATTTCGTGTTTTAGGGCTGAGTAAGGGTGGAAAAGGACCATTTTGCCCCCAAAAATGGAGTGTTTAAGTCACTTGAAATCTTTACATAGGCGCCGCCCATTCCATCGCCTATGTTTACATAGGTTCCACCTAGGCTATCTCCTATGTTTACATACTCACCGCCTAGGATATCGCCTATGCTTTCCAGTGGCCATGGGCGATTGGTTAGGCGACGCATAACACTTTGAAAGGCCATAACTTTTTGCTCGGGTGTCGAATTTTAGCAAAATTGGTATCGTTGGAAAGCTATCTCGGGAACCTATCATTTTACACATAGTAGGCTTTCTAATTTGACATATACAAAGAGTCATGGTAGATAGAAGTTGGCACAAACTATAATGTCCACTCAAGCTTAATCGGTCGAAGTAGTTTTCAACTCGTCCTTGAGTTAGATGACCCCTATGGTCTAAATTCAAGCTTGAATGGATTCACATGCTACACAAATAATTTACGTGCCATATTGGCACAGGATTTATGGCTTCGGGATTTATCAACACATCAGAATCATGGTCTATCTTGTAGCCCGAAATGCGGGGCGTTACATTATCCCCCCCTTAGGATCATTCGTCCCCGAATGATGATGCGGGACACAGACAGACTTTATTTCAAGCATAAAAAAGGACTAGGAAAGATAAGATAGGAATAGTACCTTTTGTCTCCTCCTCCATCAAAGTAAACAAATTGGGATATCTAATTCTCATGTCATCTTCTGACTCCCAAGTTACTTCTTCGACTTTCTGATTCCTCTACAGTACCTTTACTGAGGCTATCTCTTTGCTCCTCAGCTTTCGAACTTGGCGATCTAAAATTTTAACGGGCTCTTCTTCGTAAGACAAGGAGTTTTTCACTTTGATACCCTCTACAGGCAATACCAGAGAATGATCTCCAATGTATTTCTTCAACATGGATACATGGAATATCGGATGAACGGAACCCAAACTTGCAGGCAATTCTAGCTCATAAGCAATTGTACCAATTTTTCTCAGAATTTGATATGGCCCTATATAGCGAGGGCTCAATTTACCCCTTTTTCCAAATCGCATAACTCCTTTCGTAGGAGAAACCTTGAGAAACACCCAATCACCAACTTCAAACTCTAGTTCTCTTCTCTGAACATCGGCATAGGACTTCTGACGACTCTGAGCAGTCTTGAGTCGTTCTCTAATGATCTTTACTTTCTCCATCGCCTGATGAACAAGATCAGGCCCATACAACTAAGTCTCACCCACTTCATACCATCCTATCGTAGACCTACATCTCCTCCCATACAAAGCCTCAAAAGGAGCCATCTTGATGCTAGGATGGTAAATATTATTGTAAGCAAATTCAACCAATGGCAGATGATCTACCCAACTACCTTTGAAATCAATGACGCATGCCCTCAACATATCCTCGAGGGTCTGAATGGTACGCTCAGCTTGCCCATCCGTCTGAGGGTGGAAAGCTGTACTCAAATTCACTTGTGTACATAAACCCTTCTAAAAAGATCTCCAGAACTGAGATGAAAACTGTGCACCTCTATCGGATATAATGGACACTGGTGCCCCATGCAACCGAACTATCTCCTCAATGAAAATCTTAGCATAACCCTCTCCCAAATAATTGGTCCTCACAGGCAAAAAGTGGGCTGACTTTGTCAACCAATCTACAATCACCCATATAGAATCATACTAGTTTCGGGATCTCGGAAGTCCTGTAATAAAGTCCATGTTTATCATCTCCCACTTCCATAAAGGCAGGGCTATCTCTTGGGAAGTACCACCTGGCCTCATGTGCTCTACCTTCACTTGTTGATAGTTCAAATACTTGGACACAAAATCAACTACATCACGTTTCATGTTACTCCACTAATACAAGGTTTTCAGATCATGGTACATCTTAGCAGAGCCTGGGTGAACGACATACCTCGAAGTGTGTGCCTTATTAAGAATTCTTTCCCGTAGTCCATAAACATTCGGAACGTACAACCTACCCTGAAATCTCAGAATACCATCACCACCAATTTCAAACGACATAACCTTTTGTTGACCCATGTCTTTCTTAATTTGCATCAAGATAGGATATCCAACCTGCTTTTCCTTAACTTCAGCAAAAAAGGATGACTTAGCTAACTCATGAAAAATCACCCCTCCATCTTCAGAATCTAAGAGTCGTACTCCCAGATTTTCAAGGCGGTGAATATCCTTCACCATCTCTTCCTTTCCTTTTTCACCATGAGAAAGGCTGCCCATAGACAACCTGCTGAGGGCGTCGGCTACAACATTTGCCTTGCCCGGATGGTAATGCAGACTTATATTATAGTCTTTAAAAATCTCCATTCAACGCCTCTGCCTGAGGTTCAATTCTTTCTGTGAGAAAACATACTGCAAACTCTTATGGTCAGTATAAATATCAACATGCACTCCATAGAGATAGTGCCTCCAGATTCTAAGTGCAAACACCACGGCTGCTAACTCTAAGTCATGAGTGGGGTAATTGTGCTCATCCACCTTTAACTTCCTAGATGCATAAGATATCACCTTACCACGCTTCATCAATACATAACCAAGTCCCACACGTGACGCATCACAATAAACCACAAAATTATCTACACCCTCGGGAAGGGTTAAAACAGGAGCAGTAGTCAGCTTGCCCATCAACTTCTCAAAACTGTTTTCACACAAGTCAGACCACACAAACCTCATCTTTTTCTAAGTCAGTTTAGTAAGCGGAGCAGCTATTGAAGAAAAACTCTCTACGAACCTTCTGTAATACCCCGCCAAACCCAAGAAGCTCTGAATATCAGTTGGAGTCGTAGGTCTGGGCCATTTTCTCACTGCTTTAACTTTCTGGGGATCCACTCTTATCCCGTCACTGGACACAATATGCCCTAAGAAGGCAATAACATCTAACCAGAATTTACACTTAGAAAATTTGGCATACAGTTAATGATTCTTAAGGGTCTGAAGAATAATACAGAGGTGGTTGGCGTGATCCTCTTTACTCTTAGAATAGATTAGAATATCATCAATAAATACAATGACGAACAAGTCAAGAAACTGACGGAACACTCTATTCATAAGATCCATGAAGGCTGTAGGGGCGTTAGTCAACCCGAAGGACATGACTAGAAATTCGTAGTGACCATATCGGGTTCAGAAGGCTGTCTTGGGTATGTCTAACTCCCTAACTTTCAACTGATGATAACCCAAATGAAGGTCTATTTTTGAAAAACCCTTGGCACCCTGAAGCTGGTAAAAAAGGTCTTCAATCCTAGGAAGAGGATATCTATTCTTAATCGTGACCTTATTCAGCTGACGATAGTCTATGCACATACGAAAGGAACCATCTTTCTTTCGCACGAAAAGTACAGGTGCACCCCAAGGGGACACACTGGGGCGTATAAAACCCTTATATAGGAGATCTGCTAACTGTTCTTTCAACTCTTTTAGTTCTACATGAGACATTCTATATGGCGGAATGGAAATAGGATGAGTGTCTGGAAACACATCAATACCAAACTCAATCTCCCTATCAGGTGGTATTCCTGGGAGATCATTTGGAAAGACTTTTGGGAATTCTTTTACTACGGGAACAGATTGAAGAGGAAGACTCTCGGTATTGGAGTCCTTAACTCGAATAAGGTGGTACAAGCAACCTTTAGAAATGAGTTTGCGGGCTCTGAGATAGGATATAAAATGCCCTCTGGGTGCTAAAGAATGTCCTTCCTACTCTATCACTGGTTCCTTCAGGAAAGAAAAAGTGACTATACGAGTCCTACAATTTAATGTGGCATAGCACGAATGAAGCCAATCCATTCCCAAGATAGAATCAAAAGCTACCATATCTAACTCTATGAGATCTTCCAGCGTATCCCGGCTACCAACAGTCACAACACAACCCCTGTACACCTTCCTAGAAATAATAGAATCCCCCACCAGGGTGGAAATAGAAAAGGGTTCAGAAATCACACTAGGCTCAAACTCGAAACCAATAGCCACATAAGGGGTCACATAGGATAAAGTAGACCCAGGATCAAGTAACATATAAACATCACAGGAAAAGATTTGTAACGTACCGGTAACAACATCGGGGGAAACTTCCGCCTCCTGGCGGTTGGTCAAAGCATATAACCGGTTGCGATTGTTCCCGGTAGCTGAAGGGGAACCCTTATTAGGAGGAGCCATGAACGCGGCTTGGGGATTAGTCCCCCCCCGCATTTCCTCCAGCAGAAGGGTAGTCTTTCTGTAGGTGGCCCACCTTGCCATAAGTATAACAATTCCTCCCCTCAAAATAACACCTCCCTGAGTGATTCTTCCCATATGTCTCGCACTGTGGATGAGTAAGGAGTTGTTGGTCCACACTGCTCTGCGACTAAGTATCTGGGGCTCTGAATCCATGAGGAGTCTGAAAACTCTGCTATCGTCTATCTGCTGGTGGTCTGGGCACTGGGGCGCTGGCAGCTGACTGTATATTACTCCAAGACTTCTTATTTTGCCATCTATTCTCCCAGTTGCTACTCTGTGGTTGGCTGTGATTATGATCCGTGGTTCTGGCTCTCTTTGCTTGCCTGTCTTTCTCTCTTGTTTCTGAAATTTTCTTTTGCTTCTCTTCTATCTGTTTTATATGAACGGTCAGCCGAGCAAAGTCTAGCTCCTTATTCAACATTTTCCCTGGCATTCAAGCACCAGGTTATCAGAAAGGCCGGATACAAATTTCCTCATCCGGGCTCTCATATTACTAGTCAACTCTGGGGCATAGCGGTCTAGTTTATTAAACTTCAAAGTGTACTCCTAGACACTCATACTACACTGCTTCAGATTCATAAACTCTTCTGCTTTGGCCTCCCTCAACTCTAGAGGAAAGAATCGATCAAGGAAATCTTCCACAAACTCACCCCAAACTGTGGGCTCAGCACTCTCACCTTTTGCATCCTCCCAGTCGGCATACCACTGATTCGAGACATCCTTGAGCTGATAAGTTGCTAGTTCCACCCCTTCAACCTCATCCACATGCATTACCTTAAAGATCTTTTCCATATCATCAACGAACTCTTTTGGATCTTCCTCCACCTTGGTGCCAGTAAACTTAGGTGGGTTCATCTTCTTGAAATGTCCGACCCTAGTAGAATCAAATGCAACAGATGCAGAACCAACATATTCCGATCATTGAGCCTGGTTAGCTACCAACTGTGTCAGCATATGAATAAACCGTCTGAATTCTGCATTTGAAATATCTCACTGAGCAGTTGGGGGACGGTTGACATTAGTCTGCGGAGCCCGAGGTGGACTGGTCGAGACTGGAGGGACTCCTAGAGTAGGAACAAGTTCTAGAGTGTGAGCTCTATTTCGGGTCCGCATCCCATGGGTGGGATGGACCTCATCTGCCTGAGCATTCTGATCACTGATACGACGTGGAGGCCTGAGCATTTTGATCACTGATACGACGTGGAGGCATAACTGTATTTCTGAAATACGAGAGATCATTGATTAGGGGACAGTTCAGACTCTGAAGCACGAACTAACTCATAAAGAAGGGAAATATTTCCTAAATGCCTAGAAGACTCCTGCTTATAAGTGTGGCGCGCTACACACCCATAAATAGGACTCTACCCGACGCGGTTCGCAGACCCCCTGGGACCATGAACCGTTCTTTGATACCAAGTTTGTCACGACCCGAACTGGGGCCCTGGCCATGACGAGTAACCCGAACCATGAAGGCCCAAAACACCCCTATCTGTCTGGTAATCTTGCACATAATTCAAATGAATAGAGAAATGCGAAAGACAAATAACATTACGGAAAACATGGTCAAGAGTCATATGAAAGCAATAATAGGGAATAATGTCCCAAAATATCAAATCAACACCTCTATAACGTCTGCGAAATCTCTACTACATGACTGAAACAAATATCTATCTGAAAACTGTGACAAGCCCCCAGTAGACCCAAAACTAATAAGTGGTAAATAATACTGCCAGATAATCAAGCCTTCCGAAATATAGAAGGCTCACCAAGTGACTCTGCAAATCTGTCAAAGGAATCTACACATTTTCTGGACCCCTAGATTGCGCCTCCAAACCTAGGAGGGAGGGGGTCAATTCAAAAGTACTGGTACGCAGAGATATCAAAACAAAACATAATATTTTTACAAAATATAGTTGAGAGCCATTATAAAGCAGTTTTATATCAAGTCATTTGAAAACACATGGACATAATGTAATTGTTTTCAATGACAATGTAATGCAGCTGAGCTAGGCGAAATACCCTACATATAACATTTACACCAATTGTCAAACCTCGGTTGCCGCCGAGATTAGAGTATACGTGAGGGGAAGACACACAAGATCACACAGCAAAGTGTCTCGACCCAATGGTAGCGCACAAGATCACAAAGCAGGGCTCCTAACCATAGTCCCAATTTGGGAATGACATAAAGTTAGGTATGCAAGATCACAAAGCAGGGTACCAAATTCTCATGTCGGCAAACACGGTTTTCAGTGATGAGCCCTTATACTCAAGCGCCTTCTTCGGGTATCTACCATATCTCATGTAAAATCAATGCATTCAAATTTCATCTGATTCAATCACATATCTTATTTGTAGGGTATCGTCATACCCGACTTGCAATTCATCACTATCACATCAACATATGCATAATCATGCAAAATCAAGATGTTTTCATCATTTACAAGTAGTGGAAAATAATTATTTCAAATTCATGCTCTCTTTTGTTGGTCACAATATAATATGGGGTATCAAAACATTATCATGGAAATTTTAAAGCAATTTATAATTCATATTTATCAAACTTTCATGGAAAATCTCAAATCACATATGCATGGTTTCAACCATTGAAGTATATAGGCAACCAATTCCCATGACCTTAAACAAATGACATAGAAATCATAATAAAAGAAAGTTATTAGTATTTTATTGAAAACCCCCATTTAAAAGCATGCATGTTCATAAAACTACACCCATGAGATTTTTGGACAACCTCACGTACCTCGATTGCTATGAATATTAGGTGCTTCTTGAAGCCTACGTTGAGAGGATTCCAAATATGCAATTAGTTTCTAAAACCCTTGGTTCAATCTTGAGTTGCTTGGGTTTTTATTTTGAAATCCTAAGGAGAATCCTTGAGCACTTTTGATGAAAGAAGGTGTATTTTGGGGTGCTTGGAACTGAATTTCGTGTTTTAGGGCTGAGTAAGGGTGGAAAACGACCATTATTCCCCAAAAATGGAGTTTTTAAGTCACTTGAAATCTTTACATAGGCGACGCCTAGGCTATCACCTATGTTTACATAGGCACCGCCTAGGCTATCGCCTATGCTTTCTAGTGGCCATGGGTGATTGGTTAGGTGACGCATAACACTTTGAAAGGCCATAACTTCTTGCTCGGGTGTCGAATTTTAGCAAAATTGGTATCGTTGGAAAGCTAACTCGGGAACCTATCATTTTAAACATAGTAGGCTTTCTAATTTGACATATACAAAGAGTCATGGTCGATAGAAGTTGTCACAAACTATAATGTCCACTTAAGCTTAATTGGTCGAAGTAGTTTTCAACTCCTCCTTGAGTCTGATGACCCCTATGATCTAAATTCAAGCTTGAATGGATTCACATTCTACACAAATAATTAACATGCCATATTGGCACAGGTTTTATGGCTTTGGGATTTATCAACACATCGGAATCATGGTCTATCTTGTAGCCCAAAATGCGGGGCGTTACATTTAGGTCTTTCTGAGAGAACACATACTGCAGGCTCTTATGGTCTGTGAACACATCCATGTTCACACCATACAAATAGTGCCTCCAAATCTTTAAGGCAAATACTACTTCTTCTAACTCAAGATCATGAGTAGGATAGTTCTTTTCATGGGGTTTGAGTTGTCTAGAGGCGTAGGATATGACCTTACCTCTCTACATCAAAACACACTCCAAACCAATTCTGAAAGCAACACAATATACCACAAATCCATCTGAACTATCTGGTATAGTCAAAACTACGGTTGTAGTGAGTCGAGTCTTTAACTCCTGAAAACTCTTCTCACAAGAATCCGACCACTGAAATTTGACCTTCTTCTGAGTTAATTTGGACATAAGGGATGAAATAGATGAAAATCCTTCAACAAACTATCGGCAATAGCCAGCCAAGCCCAAGAAACTCCTGATATCTGATGGAGAGATAGGTCTGGTCCAGTTTCTCACTCCTTCAGTCTTTTGGAGATAAATTCTAATGCCATAACTGGAAATAATATGGCTGAGGAAAGCTACTGATCTTAGCCAAAATTCAAACTTACTGAATTTGGTAAATAGCTGATGGTTTTTGAGAGTCTGCAATACTATTTTGAGATGGTCTGCATGATCATGCTCACTGCGGGAGTAGACAAGAATGTCATCTATGAAGACTGTGATGAGCATGTCCAAGTACTGCTTGAACACACAATTCATCAAGTCCATGAAAGAGTCTGGGGAATTGGTAAGACCAAATAACATGACTAAGAATTCAAAGTGACCAAACCGAGTTCTGAAAACTATTTTTGGAATGTCACATTCTCTAAATTTGAGTTGATGATATCCTGATCCGAGGTCTATCTTAGAAACATAACTGGCACCCTGAAGTTGGTCAAATAAGTCATTAATTTTAGGAAGTGGATACTCGTTGTTGATCGTGACTTTATTTAACTGACGGTAGTCTATACACATTCTGAGAGAACCAACTTTCTTACGCACGAATAGGATCGGTGCACCCCAAGGGGACATACTGGGTCCAATGAATACCTTATCTAGGAGGTCCTTCAACTGTTCTTTTAATTCTCTAAGTTCTGCTGGAGCCATTCTATTTGGTGGAATAGAGATGGGTTGAGTAATCTGGAAGAAGTTCTATTCCGAAGTCGATTTCCCTTTCGGGAGGAACTCCGGGAAGGTCTTCGGGGAACACATCTGGGAATTCACATGCTACTGACAATGATTCAAGATTAGAGGTATCTAAACTAGAGTGTTGGACTCGAACGAGATAGTAGACACATCCCTTAGATATCATTTTCTTCGCCCTAAGGTAAGAAATAAGCTGAGCCCTAAGTGCTGAAGTACTACCCCTCTACTCTAGGATAAGATCATTTGGAAACTGAAATTGGAAAATTATATTTTTGTAGTCAACTGAGACATAGCAGGAATGAAACCAATCCATGCTGATAATGACATCAAAATCGGTCAACTGTAATTCGACTAAGTCTGCTGAAGTGACTTTCTTAAATACAATAAACAAACAGTTCCTATATACTCGTCGGGATATGATAGATTTACCCACTAGGGTATAGACTAAAAAAAGAGCTGCTAGGATTTTGAGACTGACTTCGAAGTCAACATATAACACCCCGATTTGCGGAACCAAAATGCTACACGGTGCTCATGACCCCGTAGGAATATAAGCTAACCTATGACTGTTCTCCGTACCTGTATACTGCATAATATAACATAATAATATGGAAACATGCACTGAAAAGCCATAGGGTTCAATATTGAATATAACATGGATGAGATAATATCTGTGGGGTAATACAATACCCAAAACAAAAATGTAAATACTGAAGTCTGAAACATAATAGTCTGTATCTAGTCTTAAAGCCTCTACTGTCTGAATAATCTGAATAAATAGTTGATGGGATATGTCCCCAACTAACTCCAACTAATAACTAATCAATGAAATAGTAGAGAAATAATCATGTGCTCGAAGGATGAGGACTCACTTCTATTTTGACTATTGGGACTGAAATCTACTGCTGATATCGAACTCGTGATTCTGAACCTATGGTGTAACATAAAAAGAAAGCACCATAGCGCAAATACGTCAGTACAATGGAATGTACTGAGTATATATGTGAGGTAGGCTATATGCAAGGGTTAAAATGCATGAATAATGCTAGTTTACTATCTAACATGAACACGAGAATGCATATATAAATACGTAACTATAAGTAACACTGTGATATCATGTTTACTAAATCTGAATACTGATGACATGATATACTAATAACTGATATAACTGATATCATAAATAGTTGTATCTGAATGTAACTGATAACATGGGTGACTGTATCTGACAGTCCTGAATCTGATAGAACTATCTAAGTTCCTTACTATATCTGAGTCGACTGTATCTGACAATCTTGAATCTGAAGAACTATCTGAGTTCTTTTATAGAGATTGGTACTGAAATTGTGGGAGGTAGTATTTAACTAACATGCCCTGATATGCCATTATGGCTGAGTTGGGGTCCAATCATTAACCCCAATTGGAAGGGTGTCAATACCGCGCCACCGGTAAGGATAAGCTGTGGGCGACCGTTATCTGATAGTGTCCCCAAAAGAGAATGGTGCGGCCCTTATCTAACAGTGCTTATCCACCTTATCAACCCTCATCGGATAGTGTTGATGTCTCAACCTATGCTGGCTACATAGTTCTTGAATACAAGGATGACTTTTAAGGATCACACCCTCATCTGATAGTATGTGTCCCCATCCTTGGGTTCACTCGGTGCTAATTCCTACTCCTATCTGAATGAACACTGAACATGATTTACTGAACTGAACATGAGCTGAGTTACTAAGTTCCGTTGACTGATGGAATAATACTGATACCCGACAACTGACTGATTCATAAGATCACAGAGATTTTTCCTGAGTCATAAGACTATCTGAAGTCTAAGGATTCATAGCTTGACTGAGAGTATCGTGAAAACATGACATGGCTCTAGGTACATAGCTAATGTTTCGGGTACAATTACCCCCAGGACTCGATGGAAGGAAACTGACAAAGCATGAGTTACTTGACTACATAATAATCATCATAATACATTTACTGAAGCATTTCATCAAACATGTGATAGGCATAAGCTTGTACGTACATGGGGATTTCATGATATCATGCTAATTAGACACTTTCCCTTCATCTAGGCATTCAACCAAACACATAATAGGCATAGAATTTGTAAACAGCATCATACAACAATTAACTATCTTGATTCAATTCCAATTTAATCATTCAAGGGTTTAGTCCTAGGGTTTCATGAATCTACACCGATACAAATCAACCCATATGGAATTTAACACTCATTCATGAAATACAATTTAATTACTCATTATCAACATAAACAAAAACAGACCAATCATGAAATTCATAAGAAAATCCATAACTTGAATTTAGAAAAGGGATTCTTGGGCTTCATGGACAAAAGGAGTCCATGAATGAACACTATGCATACATTAGTTCGTGATTTCATGAAGATTGATGGTGAAGCCTTCTTGAATTTGATTTTAACCCTGGACGCGTCATTTAATTTCAATAAAAAATTTCTCGAACTGGGCCCTGGCACGACACGATATTTCCCATCGTGTCACTGGAAATTGACAATTGAGAAATTGAGGGATGGCACGACACGAAGCCATCGTGTTGCCCTTTCCTTCGTGACCTAGAACTTTGGCGCGACACGGGAGAAATCGCGCTGAGACACTGGAAAAAGGACAATTTTGAATTTGAGTGCTGGCGCGACGTGCCATAATTGCGGACACCTACTGGAAATTGCCAAATGCCATTTCCTCTTGTGTCGCGGCGTGCCACTGACTAATATGGCTCTGTTTTACGATGAAAAATTGAAATAGTCATAACTTCTTACCTGGTTATCGAATTTAAGTTAATCATATATCGATGGAAAGCTTATTGAATTTCCCACATGAAAAATTAAAAATATTGAAAATTCCTCATGAAATAATTATCATTCACTTTCAAAGATAATACTAGGCATTCTTGGGATGAAATTTTCTAGAAAACTTCGGGGTATTACAATATCTCCCCCTTGAGAACATTTGTCCTCGAATGAGACTGACTGAGAGGGGAAACAATAAGCTGAACACGAATAACTGGAATATGATCTCATAAGTGACAAGATAAACATAACATACTGAACATGTATATCTGATGCATGTGTAACTGATTCATGAATGCATGACTGAATGTTCCGAAGAACTAAGTTTCTCACAATGAGAATGCATTTCTTATGCATAATTATATAACTGAGCTGATACATGAATGCATGACTGACTATGCAATGGTACTTGATACCAAGTTTATACTAGGAACATGAACATGAAACTGAATACCAAGTTTGTGATGAACACTGATCATGAAGCTGAGTAAGCTTAAGGAGAACTATTACCTTGAGCTTGATCTGAGTTGGCGGGAAAGAGGTGAGGATACTTGTTATGCATGTCTGCTTCTACTTCCCAAGTAGCTCCCTCGACGGACTGATTTCGCTAAAGAACTTTAACTAGAGGGACTTCTTTGTTCCTCAATCTACGAGTCTGATAGTCTAACTTTTCGACTGGAATCTCTTTATAAGAAAGACTGTTCTGAACATCAATGATCTGAATAGGGACTATGACTGGTGGGTCACCTATACACTTCTTGAGAAAAGAGACATGGAAGACTGGATGAACTGAGGTTAGATCTGAAGGCAATACAAGCTCATAAACTACCTTGTCAAAACGACTAATAATCTTGAAGGGACCGATATATCGAGGACTGAGCTTTACCTTCTTGATGAATCTCTTCACTCCCTTCATGGGAGATATCTTTAGATAGACATGATCATTAACCTTAAACTCGAGGTCTTTTCTACGAACATCTGTATAAGACTTCTGTCGGCTCTGAGCAGCCCAGAGTCTTTCTCTGATTAACTGGATTTTTTCTAAGGCATTGAATACTAAGTCAGAACCTATAGAGGCCTCACTAACTTCGAACCAACAAATTAGAGATCTACATATCCTACCATAGAGAGCTTTGAACGGAGCCATCTTAACACTGGAATGATGGCTGTTGTTGTATGCAAACTCAATCAAAGGCAAGTGGTCATCCCAACTTCCCTTGAAATCAATTGCACACGCCCTTAGCATATCTTCTAAAGTATGAATGGTACTTTCTTCTTGACCATCTATCTGAGGATGAAAGGTTGTACTGAGATAAAATTAGGTACCGAGACCCTTTTGGAATGCTTTCCAGAAATAAAAGGTGAAATGGGTACCTCTGTCTGAGATAGTAGACAACTGAACATCGTGCAATCTGACCAACTCTTTGATGTAGAGTTTTGCATAATCCTCGGAGGAATAAGAGGTATGAACTAGAAGGAAATGAGCTGATTTGATGATTCTGTCTACAATGACCCAGACTGAATCATGCTGATGACAAGTTGAGGTAAACCTATCACGAAGTCCATGTTCAAAACATCCCACTTCCAAGTAGGAATACTGAACTCTTGCATGGACCCACTAGGCTTCTGATGATCTATCTTAACCTGCTGACATATAGAGCACTTAGCCACAAACTCTGCAATGTCTTTTTTCATCCCACTCCACTAATAGATTTCCCGCAAGTCACAGTACATCTTTGTGGCCTCTGGTTGAATAGAGTAGCACGTACCATGCACTTCTGCAAGAATTCATGTCCTTAAGTCATTTACACCTGGAAAACAGAGATGACCCTGACAATGAAGAGAAAAATCACCCCCTTGGGAGAAAACCTCTATTTTCTAATCCTGAACTAATTCTTTCAACTTGACTAGGCTGGGATCTCCATCTTGCTTTACTTTCACCTCGAAAACTAGAGATGATTCTAAACTACTCTAAACACATGCACCACCCTCTGAAGAATCAACCAAGCAAACACCTAGTCTAGCAAGCTGATGGACTTCTTGAGCCAACTTCTTCTTACTATCCTCCACATGAGAAACACTACCCATGGATAGCCTACTGAGAGCGTCGGTCACTATGTTGGCCTTTCCCGGGTGATAGAGGACACTCATGTCATAATCTTTCAAGAGCTCTAACCACCTTCTCTGATGAAGATTGAGATGTTTTTGGGAAAAGACATACTGAAGACTCTTGTGATATGTGAAGAAATCTACATGAACTTCGTAGAGATAATGCCTCTAAATCTTCCAGGAAAAGACTACGGCTGCTAACTCAAGATCATGGGTAGGATAATTTCTCTCATAGGGTTTAAGCTGCCTGGAGGCGTAGGCTATGACCTTACCATGCTGCATGAGGACACAACCCAAACCTACTCTGGATGCATCACAATACACCATGAACCCATCTGAACCATCTGGAAGAGCTAAGACTGGGGTTGAGGTAAGTCGAGTCTTCAACTCCTGAAACCTCTTCTCGCAAGGGTCTGACCACTGAAACTTGAGTTTCTTCTGAGTCAATCTGGACATAGGGGATCCAATAGATAAAAATCCTTTAACAAATCGTCTGTAATAGGCAGCCAAACCCAAGAAACTCCTGATATCTGATGGAGAGACAGGACGAGGCCAGTTTCTTACTGCTTTGATCTTTTGAGGATCTACTCTAATGGCATCACCGGAAATGATGTGACCAAGGAATTCTACTGACCTTAGCTGAAATTCGCACTTACTGAATTTGGCGAATAACTGATGATTTTTAAAAGTCTAAAGTACTATTCTGAGATGGTCTGCATGATCGCGCTCAGTATGGTAAAAGACCAAAATATCATCTATGAAGACTATGATGAACATGTCCAAGTTCTGCTTGAACATGCGGTTCATCAAATCCATGAAAGCTGCTGGGGCATTGGTAAGACCAAATGACATGACTAAGAATTCAAAGTGACCATACCGAGAACGAAAAGCTATTTTTGGAATGTCACTTTCTCTAACTATGAGCTGATGATAGCCGAATCTGATGTCTATCTTAGAGAAATAGATGGCACCCTAAAGTTGGTCAAAAAAGTGATTGATTCTAGGAAGAGGATACTTGTTCTGGACCCTGACCTTATTGAGTTGACGGTAATCAATGCACATTCTGAGGGAACCATCTTTCTTGCGCACGAATAAGACCGGTGCGCCCCACAGGGAAACGCTGGGTATGATGAATCCCTTATCTAAGAGATACTTCAACTGTTCTTTTAATTATCTTAGTTCTGTTGGTGCCATACTATATGGAGGAATGGATATAGGCTGAGTGTCTGGAAGGAGATCAATACCAAGTCTATTTCCCTTTTGATAGTGTCCCCAAAAGAAAATAGTGGGGCCCTTATCTGATAGTGCTTATCCACCTCATCAACCCTCATCGGATAGTGTTGATGTCTCAACCTATGCTGGCTACATAGTTTTGGAATGCCAGAATGACTTCTAAGTATCACACCCTCATCTGATAGTGTGTGTCCCCATCCTTGGGTTCACTCGGTGCTAATTTCTACTCCCATCTGAATGGACACTGAACATGATTTACTGAACTGAACATGAGTTGAGTAACTAAGTTCCGTTGACTGATGGAATACTACTGATATCTGATAACTAACTGATTCATGAGATCATGAAGATTTTTCTTGAGTCATAAGACTATCTGAAGTCTAAGTATTCATAGCTTGACTGAGAGTATCGTGAAAACATGACATGGCTCTAGGTACATAGCTAATTTTTTGGGTACAAGTACCCCCAAGAATCGATGGAAGGAAACTGACAAAGCATGACTTACTTGAATACATAATAATCATCATAATATATTTACTGAAGCATTTCATCAAATATGTGATAGGCATAAGCTTGTATGTACATGGGGATTTCATGATATCATGCTAATTAGACACTTTCCCTTCATATAGGAATTAAACCAAACACATAGTACGCATAGAATGTGTAAACAACATCATACAACAATTAACATTCATGATTCAATTCCAATTTAATCATTCAAGGGTTTAGTCCTAGGGTTTCATGAATCTATACCGATACAAATCAACCCATATGGAATTTAACACTTATTCATGGAATACAATTCAATTACTCATTATCAACATGAACAAAAGCATCCCAATCATTAAATTCATAAGAAAATCCATAACTTGAATTTAGAAAAGGGATTCTTGATCTTCATGGACGAAAGGAGTCCATGAATGAACACTATGCATCCCTTAGTTCGTGATTTCGTGAAGATTGATGGTGAAACCTTCTTGAATTTGAATCCCCAATAGAAACCCTAGCTTGTTCTTGAGAGAAACTTGAGAGAAAATAGTATATTTTGGGTGAAGAATGGCTAAATCACATGTTATTGGGTTTAAATAAGGGTAGAAATTGACTCTTTTAACCCTGGACGCGTCATTTAATTTTAGTAAAATTTTTCCCGAACTGGGCCCCAGGCGCGATGCGCCGTTATATCGATGTGTCACTGGAAATTGATAATTGGGAAATTGAGGGATGTCTCAACTCAGATCCATCGCGTTGCCCCTTTCTTCGTGACCTGGAACTTTGGCGCGACACAGCGGAAATCGCGCTGAGACACTGAAAAAAGGACAATTCTAAATTTGAGTGCTGGCGCAACATGCCATAATCATAGACACCTACTGGAAATTTCCAAATGACATTTCCTCTTGTGGTGTGGCGCGCCACTTACTAATTTGGCACTGTTTTACGATGGGAAGTTGAAATAGTCATAACTTCTTACCCGGTTATCGGATTTAAGCAAATTATAGATTGATGGAAAGCTTATTGAATTTTCCACATGACCAAAAGTGAAAATCTTTCAAATTCCTCATGAAATAATTATCATTCACTTTAGAAGCTAATATTAGGTATTCTTTGGATGAAATTTCCTAGAAAACTTTAGGGTATTACACAATAGCTATATAAGGAGTTAAAAAGGACAAGGAAGCTCCTGGATCTAGCAAAGCATAAACATGTAAATGATAAACTTTTAACATACCAACAACTATATTAGGAGAACTTTCCTAATCCTGTTGGGAATAAAGTGCGTAGAGTCTGTTTGGGCATTGCCTGCTGGTAGCACTGGAAGAGGCACCCTGGTGGATTGGGCGACTAGCTGAAACTGATGACTATTGGGACTGGCCCTATTGGAATAACTTCCTACCTTTCTAAGCATCTACTAGACACTCCCGAATCTGATGGGTTAGCTAGCCATATCTGAAGCATACATCACTCTGTTAGCTCTACACTCACCTTGATGGTTTCTGCCATATTTTTGGCAAAAAAGATTCATTCGGGCACTGCTAATATTACCCTTGGGTTTAGGGCCTGATGCCCTATTTCTATTGCCATCTTTGAATTTCGGTATTAGTGCACTGGCTGAAGACGGAGCTAGGACTGTAGATTTTAAGTGGAACTGAGATCGATTCCCACCCTCTGACTTAGGCTGAGTAAAGTTGAATCTACATGTTCTTTCTCTCTTACTCTCCCTTTCCTTCTCTATATTCTTAGCCTCCTCTATCTGCTGAGCATGGACCATGAGCCTGGATATGTCCACCTCCTTAATTAGCATTGTGTTCCTACACTCCTTGACCATACTATTAGACATACCCGACACAAAATTACTCATCTTAGATCTGCTATCTGCTACACATGAGGGGCATATCTGGATAACTAGGTAAATTTGAGAAAATACTCTTGCAGTGTCATGTTACCCTGCTTCAGATTTATACAATCCAAAACCTTAGATTCCTTCAACTCCAGTGGAAAGAACTTATCAAGAAAAGTAGTGGTAAACTCCTGCCATTCTATGGGACCTGTATTTGTGGCCCTCTCTGTCTTCTACTGCTTAAACCATGAGTGAGCCATATCCTACAACTGATATACAACTACCTCAGCACTCTCACTATCATTTCTCCCATAATGTCCGTAACTTTCTACACCTAATCAAGGAATTTCTGTGGGTCCTCATCTAACTTTGACCTGGTAAATAATGGAGAATTCATTCGGGTCAAGTCCTGAATTCTAGCTGTAGTAGTATTGGCCACTAGGTTGGCCGGAATGGCAGTTGGGAGGTTATTCTGAGCTGCCACTGAATTGGTTAGAGTGTTAAATGTATCCCTAAATTCCGCATGGGAGACATTCTCGTCCAAAGGATCTGCCTGGACGGGATAAGGGGCTGGCTGATTTCTTATTCTTTTTGGGAGGCATATTTTGTAAACAAATGGAAGAAAAGGATTAGACTGAGAGTTTAACATGAGCTCATGCTCACTTGCACGATATAAATATAGAAAGAAGGGAAAATTTTCCTAAGATATCTTGTAGCCTCCTGTCCATAAGTGTGGCGCGCTACACACCCATGCACAAGACTCTACTAGATGTGGCTTTCAGACTTCCTAGGACTCTGTTGAACCTTAGGCTTTGATACCAAGTTTTTAATGCCTTGAGTCTATACCCCAAATGCTACACGATGCTAGCGACCCCGAAGGACCACCAGCTAACCCATGACTGGTACCTGCTGTGAGCACTGAATAATAATAATACTATAATCATAACATAACTGAGATAGATGCAGAAGGTAGGCTGAAAACTGCCTTGAGGTTCATAATTGAAAACAATTACTGTATATTGAAATCTGAATACTGAAAACAACTATTTGAAGTACTCTAGTCTGAAAACCTCTAACTATCTGAATATAGAGTTGATGGGACCAACCCCCAACTAACTTCGACTACTAAAACATATTATAAAATAGTGAAATAATATCTTATCCTTTAACTATGAAGACTCACCACTAAGTTTGTTGCTGAAAAGTCTGGGCTGCTAAGAGCGGTCAGGAGATCATGCGTCTGAACTTAAGATATAAGACATCATAGTGCAAAAGAAAGGTATGTGTCAGTACTTTGAATGTACTGGTATGCTAAGTGAGGTAGGATGAGATGCATTAGTTCATATGAATGAACAATAACTAGCTAAATAATATGAACATAATTAAATGAGAGTACATGTATAAATACATAAACTGTAACTGAGGTCATGATAACACTGGATACTGAGTTCTGAATACTAACTTACTGATAGATGAGTTTACTGATACTATATTACTGATAACTGATTGACTATATCTGACAGATCTGATTCTGTAGAACTGATTTGTGTTCTATACTGATCTAGGTGACAGTATTTGATAGTCATAAATTTGTAGAACTAAACTTAGTTCTATACTGGGCTGTGTGAATGTATCTGATAGTTATAAATTTATAGAACTGAATTGAGTTCTATACTAAGAATGTAACTAAAACTGTGGGAGATAATAATCTAACCGACATGCCCTAAATCTAAACTAGTGGGGTCCAACCTATAACCCCATTTGGAAGGGTGCTAATACCATTCCACGAGTACTAACACTACAAAGACCAGGTTGCCAAGCCTAACTGATGGGTGACACCTAGGCAAAACCAAGCCTAATATGACGGGTGACCCCTAGGAGGTAGTCAAGCCTAGTCTAATGGGTGACTCCTCATCATGTGCTGGCTATGCAGTTCTGGAGTACAAGGATTTCTACTAAGGACTCTGCCTATCTGACAGGAAAGACACCATCCCTGCTCTCTTTCGGTGCTGAATCCTACTCCTAACTGAATAGACACTGGACTAATTCTTAGACTGGACTAGTCTTGATTTAGATGTTACTGATCGTGCTGTCTAACTTAACTGAATTCACTGGGTTTCATTAATTGAAGGAACACTACTGAGTTCTACTAACTTACTGATTTTACTGAGGTCTGAACTAAATACCGAACTGAGACTGTGACTGATTACTGAGTACTACTGTTCGTTACACTATTGAGGCTATTTTGTAGCTACTGTAGCTCTAGGTCAACAACTAGGTTTTTGGGTATTAATACCTCCAGGACTCGATAACATGAAAAGAAAACATGTCATTAAATTAGAGGCATAATAATACTTGCTTGCATACAATGCATTTAATTAGACATTCTGTCAACCACTTGATGTACATGAACTCATGCATGAATAGAATCACATAATATATGTATAGCTTTCATTAATCAATTCACATAAGCATTTTATCAAATACATTGGGGGACACAATCTATACCCATGATACAAAACAACATGTAGGCATCATATCATCAATTCCCAAATCCACAAATTCAATGGCTTAAACATGAATTCACATGATACTACACACATGATAATCAATTCTATATGAAAATTGTAATAGACCATGACTTAGAAACCTAATTAACATTAAAATCATGAATATACTTAAATCCAATTATGAAAGTCATGAGATCAAATTACTTAAAGTTTAAAAGAATTTCTTGAGCTCCAAGGGTGGAAAGAACCCTTGGATGAACACTTCACATACCTTAATGCTCGAATTCTGAAAGAGTGATGGGGAGTTCTTGAGTTTTGAATTTAAATTTAAATCCCCTAGGGTTTGTTCTTGAGAGCAATTTGTGAAGAATGAATGAATTTTGCTCTTAGAAGGATTTAATTTTGTGTTTTGGGGTCTCATAGATGTGGTAAATGACCTAAATACCCCTGAGGATGTGGCCTTTTAATGACTAAAAACTAATTTAGCGACGCACAGACCAATGTGCCGCTCATCGGCATAGACGCGATAGCCAACACGCCACATCAAGTCCGTGTTGGATCACTGGAATTTATTCTGGGAGCTAGACGAAAAATACTCATCGACATGATGTACGACGTAGCACGTCGAGATCACGTCGATCCACTAGTTTGAGTTTTTAAATGTGTTTCAAATGAAGTCCAAAAAATCTGAAACTTGTCCGAGAACACCTACTGACATTTCTGATCATGATTCAACCTAAAAATCATTACATTAAGATCATGAGGGTCGTGAAATTGAGTCGCCAACTTACGAAGGATAAAATAACACTAAGTCTGAATGCTTAGCTAGAAATTCTAAGTCTGGCATCCCTTATCAAGCTTTAAAGGATTGAGTTAAGCTTAGAATTTTGCAGGGTCTTATACATGTTTGCAAGAAAGCCTTTGAAAATTCTAAATTATGCCATGTTCTTACTTATCTTATCTGTAATGTTTTAAGAAATGCTCTCATCTATATTATGTATTAAAGATGCTATTTTTTTTATTTGTTTCACATACCAGTACATATGTATTGACCCCTCCTATTGCAGAATCTGAGGCACAGTCCCGGGGTCCCATTTAGCAGTAGACTTATGTTTGTGAGAAGTTGTAGTTGGTGAGCCTTATCTATTTCAGAAGGCCTAGTCTTTATACTTTGTTTTCTCATTTTGTGGTTATAGTTTGACTGGGGGCCTAGTCCCAGTTCTAGACAAGATGTTGGTTTTGATGTATTAGAGATTTCGCAGATCGATGTTAGATGGTATTCGAGGTTTATGCATTTTACTTCAGATTATTTGTTTGAATTATAATAATGACCATGATTCCTTATTGATATGTATTTCTGAATTGTCCTTTATAGTTTATGAATATGTGTATGATTCCTAAAGAGTAAAGGGCACTCGGGCGTTCATGGTTTGGAATGCTCGTCGCAGCCAGGATCTCAGCTTAGGTTTTGAAAAACTTGGTATCAGAGCACGATTCATGATCCCAAGGTGTCTGCGAAATTGCATCAAGTAGAGTTCTATTTGTAGGTGTGTAGTGGGCCACACTTATAATCAGGAGGCTACAATGTGTTTAGGAATGCCTCCCTTCTTTTGGGATTTAGTTCATGTTATTGATTCTGAATGTCCTCTAACCAATGATTTCTTGTATTTCAAAAAGATATCATGACTCTCCATCGCTCTAACGAATAGAATTCCCAAGCTGAGGATGTCCGCCCTACCCATGGGATTAGGACTCATAATAGGGCTCATACTCCTGAGTTTGTTTCTACTCTGGGAATACCTCCTATTCAGACTAGCCCACCCAGGGCACCTAGGGCTCCCAATCTAGAAATAATCATACCCAACCTCTCTAGAGAGAAGTATCAAATACTGAGTTCAGAAAGTTGATGCATATGATAGCTTAGTTGGTGGTTTCCTATGCTCGACGGTCTGAAGAAGTGGGGTATGCATATGGTGCATCTGAGATTACAAGGGTTGGCTAGCTCATGAGACTGAACCCGACTAAGTTTTACGGGTACAATGGTTGAGGAGGACGCATAAGGGTTCGTTGATGAGCTGGAGAAAATCTTTTGGGTCATGCATATGAATGAGGTGGAAAGAGTTGAACTGGCAGCCTATTAGCTGAAGGATGAGGCCAATCAGTGGTATAACAAATGGGAAGATTTGAGGAAAAATAATTTGAGCCTTCTGTATGGGGCAAGTTTGTGGAAGCATTTCTGGATCGATTCTTTCCCAAGAATTGAGGGAGTCCAAGGCTGAGGAGTTTATGAACATGAAGTAAGGGAAGATGAGTTTTAAGGAGTGCACCCTGAAATTCAACTAGTTATCATGTTATGCTCTAGAATTGGCGGGTAACACGAGGGCTCACATGAGGAAGTTTGCATCCAATTTCTTGAATAATTTAGTGCTGGAATGCAAAAGGGCAATCTGAGAAGAGATATGGATTTTGGCAGATTATCCGTTGACTTTCAACAGGTTGAGGAGAAGAAGAAGAGGGTTACTGAAGCAAGTGAGAGAGACAGGAAGACTAATAGGGCCAGATCTGCATATTAGAATAACAATCAATAACAGGGTGGTAATTGGGGAAATAGGTGGAGTAAAAAGAAGTTTTGGAGTAATGCTCAGTCTTCGGCTAGCGCCCCAGTACCCAGACCTCCTGTTGATTGGCTATTTCAGAATTTGCAGCCTAACAATAGGCCCAGAGTGTAGGGTGCTTGGTCACAAGGGAGTATGGCCCAGTCGTTCAAGCATTATCCTCGTTGCGGTACTTGTGGGAAGAACTATCCAGGAAGGTACATCTATAGTGATCACACGTGTTATACTTGTGGACAGACATGTCATTTCAAGAGGGATTGCTCTATAGTTATAGGAAATGCTGGGGGAGTTAAGTCCCAATAAAATTTCTCAGCAGCAGTACCACCACCACCACCCAAGTGTACTACTTCAGCTACCGAGAGCAGTCATAATCGGTTATATGCTCTGACTAATCGCCAGGATACAGAGGCGTCACCAGATATGGTTACGGGTACGTTACAAATTTTCTCCTGTGATATGCATGTGTTACTTGATCTTGGGTCTACTTTGTCTTATGTGACCCCATATGTGGCATTCAGTTTAGGTTTTGAGCCTGTAATTATTTTGGAACCCTTCTCTATTTCTATTCTGTTGGTGACTCTATTGTGGCTGGGAGGGTGTATAGAAACTGTGTTGTGTCCATTTATGATCGTGATACTGTGGAAGACCTTGTAGAGATTGATATGGTTGACTTTGATGTTATCTTGGGGATGGATTATCTCCATTCGTTCTATGCCATATAAGATTGTAGAACCCGGAGAGTCACTTTCTCCTTTCCGAATAAACCAGTGATAGAGTGGAAGGGGAATTCCTTAGCACCTAGGGGAAGTTCATATCTTATCTCTAAGACTGCAAACTTATCTCAAAGGGTTGTCTATATCATCTTGTTTGGGTTAAAGATTCTAATACTGAAAGTCCTTCCCTCCAGCCTATCCTTGTGGTTAATGAATTTCTAGAAGTCTTTCCCGATGATCTCCGAGGGATACCACTTGATAGGGAGATAGATTTAGGCATTAATTTATTGCCATACACCCATCCTATTTCTATTTCGCCATATAGAATGGCTCCTATAGAATTGAAGGAATTGAAAGAATAGCTAGCAGATCTTCTTGACAAAGGCTTTATCTTTCCTAGTATTTCTCCCTGGGGTGCACCAGTACTCTCTGTGCGTAAGAAAGACAGTTCCTTCCATATGTGTATAGACTACTGTTGGATAAATAAGGTTACTATTAAAAATTGATGTGCTAGATTTTTATAGCACATTTAAGACTTTTTAACTTGAAAAAACTGTAAGTTCTTAAGTAATTATTGGTGTTTTTGATATTATTTCTTAAGATTTTGTAGGAAAGTCAAGATGAATGGAAATAAATAGCAATGGAGAAAAAGAGTAAAATCTCGTAAAAGTGAGCCGATATGAGTCTGATGGCATTTCTTGCAAGCCGTCAGAGATGTGGTAATGTAACGCCACGAAATCGGGTCCCGAGACGTCACACAGTGCTTAGGGTCACAAGTGACCCCAAGCTAACCCTTCTACTGGCATAACTCATAAGAAACTGAATAAAAATACAAATCCACACAAATCAGCAGAAATTAACTCTTTTCTGAATCTGATCGATACAAAAATGGAATTTTACAGGATTACAATTCTGCCTTTACAACCAAAATTGAAACAAAATACATCAACTTCTACTGACTGTCTATGAAGCCTCTACTAGTACTGACTGTAGGTAGCCAGGTCATGACTCCCGACTACCCCAACTCAATACGACTGAATAAAGAAAATATAACACTATAAACTCTGCCTAACTAACCCAAGCCCTTGAATCAAAAGGACTCATCACCTACTGACTGGATACCACGAACTGACTGGATCCGAAGGTGCAACTATACCTTGTACCTAAATTCCGAAAAAATATAGCCCACATACGAATATGTGGGCCAATACAATGGAAAGATATCGAGCATATGGGGTGCAATGCATATATAAAATAATATATTAATATCATCACAGTTTATAAAACTATGCATGCTGATATAGATGACTCACTTAGCTCGAATTAAATCATCAAAATTATGGATGAATAATACATGTAACGTAAAACAAATGAGTCATTACAATACGTTCTCAATTCACTTTCATCTCAATTTCAAATCATCAAAACAATCAAATGTCATGTCAATTCTCATTAGAATATATTCCTTAAACCTTTTAAGAATAATGACTTTCTCAAACTCAGCCTTTTAAGCAAATATGTTTTCATCTCAGATAGAAGAGTACACACACACACATTGGGAGATCCTATAACAGACATAAAACATGTGAGCAACATGGAGTCCAACGTACAACCCACGTTGGGGAGAGCCTTCCTATCCTTGCCATCAGAGTAGGACTTCTAGTATCAATACAAAAACACTAGTGATTACTATATAAATAAGCCTCAGGCTCACATCCTACGGGGAAACGTAGTTCTAGGGAAGTAAGGTCACTTTATACCTTCTACTCGGTGCTAAAGATTACTCCCGGACTTAGCTCAGAAATTTAAATCAGCCTCAGGCTCACATTAAAGAAAATCCACAATAAACACTTCAACAATTTTCATCGGGAGCCAATTTGCTACCCCTTTATAATAATCAATAAAAACGTGGATTTATTTCACAGTCGAGTTCAAAATAACTCATTCACGACCAAAAGGTCAAATCATTCAAAACATCTCAAATATTCAACATCAACGTGCTTATAACACACATTTTCTCAAAAACACAATTTCAAATGGGGTTCGCGACCCAAATATCAAAATCATGATAAATATCGTTCAAGATTCATGCTTTATATCACCACACATGTAAATTCATCTTTCAAAATCATAAACATCAAGATTTCATAATAATCATCATAAGATATGGGTTCATACTTCAAATTCATAAAAAAAATCAAATAAAAATCATGCCTTTGTAAGGAAAATTAATTTTGCGCACAAGAACGAAAGAGAGTTCTTGTTGAAAAACCCCACATACCTTGAATGATGAACTTTAGATCGATACTCAGTTTTGAGATGTTAATCGTGCCTTTGAATGATGGTTCTTGGAGTTCTTGAACTAGGAACTTGGAATCTTGAGTAAATTTTTGAATTAATGGTGAACTTTGGAGGTTCTTGAAGTTGGATGTAGGAGCTTAGGGTTTTCTTTTTGAGGGAATTTGATGAAATATAACATATAATTCTTCTAATAGGCTTTAATATAGGGTTTGGACGGATTTTGGGTGAGCAGGAATGACCAAAACACCCCTAAAAATAAAATAATTCTCGAATCTGTCCTTTGGTGGACTGTTTTGATAGTCTGAAGTAGATCAACCATAACGTTTTACTCCATATCCAAATTGGATGAAACCAATTTCATTAGAAATAGGACTCTCATATATTTCCGTTGATATATAGTATTTCACCCAGATCATTGTGTACGAGGAGTTATGATCATTTGAAGTTGACCCAAAAATTCACTTTTCATAGGCTGAAGTAGATCGACCATAACTTTTTGCTCCGATAGACAAATTGGATGAAACTAATTTCATCGGAAAGAGGACTCGCAGAGATTTCCATTGATATGTAGTAGATCACCTAGATCATTATGTACAAGGAGTTATGAGCGTTTAAAGTTAGAGAAAAAATACGCCAGGCCTCAGTACTTTTTTTTCGTGCACGTTTTACTGTTCACTACTATTCATGGTTCGATCGGAATGTTCATAACTCGTCGCTCGGGTGTCCGTTTTGGATGATCCACATATTGTTGGAAATCTTATTCGATAATCTATGCAATGGTGGTTCATAATCTAAGAAATTCCGCACGAAAACTTTATAAATCATTCTAGAAGATAGAACCCAACACTTTTACGCACAAAATTTCAACGAAAAATTTCCCGGGGTATTACATCATCTCCCCCTTGGAAACATTCATCCTCGAATGTCGATGAATAAGTACAGAATACCATGGAAATGAGGACAAAAGGCTGGGATAACGAATTCAATCCACTTACTTCACTCCAAACTTTCGAATACTTCATAGAACATGCGATTCATAATGAGAATGGTCACATAGTTGGATCTTAAACAAAGGAGACTGATTTTAAGGAATCAATATCTTTGGTTTATTCAGAGACTGGGAATCAAAGGTCTCGAAGGGGATCTCATCAAAAGAAGGACCACTTGCGCCCAAATGAAACGTCCCTCAACACTCTCTCCAAAATATTCAAATGACATTGTTCGGAGAGAAAATGAACCATAATTTGATACAATCCTATCGTATGGGAACAAGGACCCATATGGCATAAATTAAGATAGGAATTTGTACGTCCTAGAAACATAACTCCTTGCTTCCAAACTTAGCAACACGTCCCAACTACTCCCTCGACTATGTTCAAGCCTAACTCCAAGTACTCATGAGATACGCCACATAACACTATAATATTAATCTATATCATGAACCTCAATACACACTGAGCCTCACAACTCCTCACTTCAAACATAACTCTTATTGCTACTCTAACAACAACATACAATCTTATACTAGGGAACCGCTAACTTGCGGTGCATTCTTTTAGATATACAACCATAACATTCAAGCCTATACTCATAACCACATACGCACTTCGTACATGCACCTCTAAACGAACACTCATAAAGCATCTTTCTCGCTTTCTCTAAGATTCCATCAACTACATCATTCACACATACTGGCCAATTCTTTAAACGAAACACATAACATTTTCTCAACCAATTGAACTGTACACAAAAACTCTGTATTACTATTCCTACAACCTCATAGAAGTGCATAAAACCAACGCACAACAATCTTTCCAAATAAACATTTAAAATTTCAACTAACCACGGCATGTATCAAGGACTTAGCCTCAATCTAACTTTACTTCACCGCCGTTAGCACACCATCTTCTATCATAGATAAGGAAGTATCTTTTCTCCCTTCTAGACAACTGCTCAACACCATTAGCTTGACTTAATGAAAAGGTTAAAATTTTTTAAAACATGAAGACCTGAAACATGAAGGGATAATGTAAATAACTTGACTCTCTCTATTGAGGCCTTAGGGATAAAATATCAAATACGATGGGTTCATTAAGGTATCAAAACTGAAGACACCCATAACAGAAACTAAATCTCACTAATCAATAAGAGTATTGCCTGAGTACTGGAACTGAACATACTGTAAAACTTGAGTATATGAGTCATGGGAAGTATGCCCTGAATTTAGAGCTCATAACTTATGGAATGTGATTCCAACTGCTAGAAGAACTGGAATTTCTCATTTTTGGAAACTAGAAGAGTATGTAATTCTCCATCACGTGTATGAACATGAATTAAGATCATGGAACTGAAATGTAAAGCATGAGTAGGTTTTGGGACAGCTGAAAATACTGAAATAACATTAGGTCAAGCACCGATCTTTCTCACAGCAAATTTACAACTTACTGGTACTTCTACTAAAATGTAAAAGCTTGACTTGAATACTTGTTCTATCATCTCCCCCTTAGCTTTAAGCCACCATTCAAATTCTCAAATACTTACTAATTTCGAATCTCCACGAACATCTCTATCGTCGGAATGTACACTATCTAGTGCTTCAACTCTTATTTCTATTAGCTCAACTTGAATACTTTCTAACCTTTTGATAGACCATGCTACTCATGTCTTCTCTCTCTAATACAATGCCTATGAACTTATGTTTCTAACCCATAAGAATCAAAATCACACTTAAGAGGCTCAACACTTCCAATTATACACCTTGCCTTAACTTAGCCATCAAAACATCATCCATCATCTAACTAGTATTTATCCATCTAACAATCCCATGGCATGACTCACTACACCACATACACTAATCCTCGAAATTAAAGCAGTCCCATAACATCTTGGGTGAACTTTCTCATCATAATATAATATTAAACTTAATTACAAGTCAACTACACTTAAACTCTTGTGTACACTGTTCAAGCCTATTCGGTCACTTCCGGCAACTGATACCATTAATCCAGAAACCGTCACATTCGGCTTCATGATCACCAATCGTTCAAACTTAAGGTCTCATACTTCACATAATTTACAACTCCATCTCACGCATAACTCCCACGTGAAGATTATAAAATAACACATCCATGAACACTAGCCCACTTAAACTTCATAACAATAATAATTGGTCCTAATCATATAGCCTATCTTATTCACAATCCATTAACACATCCTTCTTTCACCCGTCACTACTATCTATCCTTCATACATAACTTAACATAGTTTATAGCTCTATACGTCTTAACTTAACTTCCTCTTGCAGTATGGAGAGCGCCTAGATTAACAACACTTACCCACCGAGTACTTCCATCACTAACCTATACTCTCTGTCATACAAATTCCGTCAACACCCGTTTCATACCTCGAACAAACTATATCACTTCCTATTAACCCAATTGTATGCAAAAAGGGATTTCGCTATACTTATGCTCAACAAATCACACTTACCATCCTTCTTACTACTACACCTCCACATCCCACATTTTTAGCCAGCATAAGGAACAAGATGAACTACAAGTTGCTAGTGGATCAAAATAGGCCTCACTAGACTTTGGTTTTGTGTTTTGATCAAGAAAGTTATATGAATAACAAAATAACTATGCTAGTGAATCAAAATAGGCCCCACAAGACTTCACTAGACTTTGGTTTGTATTTTGAACAAGAAAATGAGATGAATAACAAAGAAGTTATGCTAGTGAATCGAAAGAGCCCCACACGGCTTCACTAGACTTTGATTTTTCACAAACATAATGATAACAAGATTACATAATACAAGAGATAGAAACTTGACACACAACATTCACCGATCTAAGAACACACCTTACTCTGTCTTAATTAAATAACTCATAAGAATGAGGATACAACTTTCAACTTAAGGAACTTAACACACTAGAGAGATCCTCTTAAGCCCTGTGTGTAACTTTTGAAATTTCTTCTAGAAAATATAGAAGCATTACTTGGGGAAGAACTGGAGCTTGCGAATCATGTTATCTCAAAAATAATACATAGAGGGAGAAGTATAGATTAACATTGTAGATTCTGAGGAGGAATCTGAAAGCACATCTAACCTAGGCTTAGTTCAAGACTTTTATGAACATGAATAAAGTACTTCAATCTTTGTAACTCAAAAAGCACTGACAGGATACTTTCTAGATCTCTTACAATCCCATAACTATCTACGTAGAATTAAGCTTAACTATTTCTGATACCTTGAAAATGAGGCAGAGTTGGCCAGAATAGAGTAAGATGAGAATCTATATAAGCTTCTTGGAGAACCTTTTTATAGCACGATCTTAGACTTGAAAGAATGGAAATATTTCCTAAATACCCTGTAGCCTCTCAAAGAAAAGTACAAACGTCTCCGTACCGTTCCGCAAGAATCTACTAGACACGACTTCATAGACACCCAAGGACACTTGAACTCTGTGCTCTGATACCAAGTTTATAACGCCTCAAAATCGGGTCCCAAGACGTCACATGGTGCTTAGGGTCACAAGTGACCCCAAGCTAACCCTTCTACTGGCATAACTCATAAGCAACTGAATAAAAATACAAATCCATACAAATCAGCAGAAATTAACTCTTTTCTGAATCTGATTGATATAAAAATAGAATTTTACAGGATTACAATTCTGCCTTTACAACCAAAATTGAAACAAAATACATCAACTTCTACTGACTGTCTATGAAGCCTCTACTAGTACTGACTGTAGGTAGCAGGGTCATGACTCCCGACTACCCCAACTCAATACGACTGAATAAAGAAAATACAACACTATAAACTCTGTATAACTAACCCAAGCCCTTCAATCAAAAGAACTCATCACCTGCTGACTGGATACCACGAACTGGCTAGATCCGAAGATGCAACTATACCTTGTACATACATTCCGAAAAAATGTAGCCCACATACGAATATGTGAGTCAGTACTATGGAAAGATACCGAGCATATGGGGGTGCAATGCATATATAAAATAATATCTTAATATCATCACAGTTTATAAAATTATGCATGCTGATATAGATGACTCACTTAGCTCGAATTAAATCATCAAAATTATGGATGAATAATACATGTAACGTAAAACAAATGAGTCATTACAATACGTTCTCAATTCACTTTCATCTCAATTTCAAATCATCAAAACAATCAAATGTCATGTCAATTCTCATTAGAATATATTCCTTAAACCTTTTAAGAATAATGACTTTCTCAAACTCAGCCTTTTAAGCAAATATGTTTTCATCTCAGATAGAAGAGTACACACACACACATTGGGAGATCCTATAACCGACATAAAACATGTGAGCAACATGGAGTCCAACGTACAACCCACGTTGGGGAGAGCCTTCCTATCCTTGCCATCAGAGTAGGACTTCTAGTATCAATATTAAAACACTAGTGATTACTATATAAATAAGCCTCAGGCTCACATCCTACGGGGGAACGTAGTTCTAGGGAAGTAAGGTCACTTTATACCTCCCAATCGGTGCTAAAGATTACTCCCTGACTTAGCTCAGAAATTTAAATCAACCTCAGGCTCACATTAAAGAAAATCCACAATAAACACTTCAACAATTTTCATTGGGAGCCAATTTGCTACCCCTTTATAATAATCAATAAAAACGTGGATTTCTTTCACAGTCGAGTTCAAAATAACTCATTCACGACCAAAAGGTCAAATCATTCAAAACATCTCAAATATTCAACATCAACGTGCTTATAACACACATTTTCTCAAAAACACAATTTCAAATGGGGTTCGCGACCCAAATATCAAAATCATGATAAATATCGTTCAAGATTCATGCGTTATATTACCACACATGTAAATTCATCTTTCAAAATCATAAACATCAACATTTCATAATAATCATCATAAGATATGGGTTCATACTTCAAATTCATAAAAAAATCAAATAAAAATCATGCCTTTGTAAGGAAAATTACTTTTGGGCACAAGAACAAAAGAGAGTTCTTGTTGAAAAACCCCACATACCTTGAATGATGAACTTTAGATCGATACTCATTTTTGAGATATTAATCGTGCCTTTGAATGATGGTTCTTGGACTTCTTGAACTAGGAACTTGGAATCTTGAATAAATCTGCAGAATTAATGGTGAACTTTGGAGGTTCTTGAAGTTGGATGTAGGAGCTTAGGGTTTTCTTTTTGAGGGAATTTGATAACATATAACATATAATGCTTCTAATAGGCTTTAATATAGGGTTTGGACGAGTTTTGGGTGAGGGGAAATGACCGAAACTCCCCTAAAAATCAAATAATTCTTGAATCTGTCCTTTGGTGGACAGTTTTGATATTCTGAAGTAGATCAACCATAACGTTTTACTCCGATATCCAAATTGGATGAAACCAATTTCATTAGAAATAGGACTCTCATATATTTCCGTTGATCTATAGTATCTCACCCAAATCATTGTGTACGAGGAGTTATGATCATTTGAAGTTGACCCAAAAATTCACTTTTCATAGGCTGAAGTAGATCGACCATAACTTTTTGCTCCGATAGACAAATTGGATGAAACTAATTTCATCGGAAAGAGGACTCGCAGAGATTTCCATTGATATGTAGTAGATCACCTAGATCATTATGTACAAGGAGTTATGAGCATTTAAAGTTAGAGCAAAAATACGCCAGGCCTCAGTACTTTTTTTCGTGCTCGTTTTACTGTTCACTACTATTCAAGGTTCGATCGGAATGTTCATAACTCGTCGCTCGGGTGTCCGTTTTGGATGATCCACATATTGTTGGAAATCTTATTCGATACTCTACGCAATGGTGTGTCATAATCTAAGACATTCCGCATGGAAAATTTATAATTCATTCTAGAAGATAGAACCCAACATGTTTACGCACAAAATTTCAACGAAAAATTTCCCGGGGTATTACAGGTAAGATACAAGAAAAAGGCGTCAGGAAGAAAAATGGATTAGAGTTTTTGGATGAGAGTGACGACATTCTCAATATGTCATCACAAGTGTGGTAAGCCGTCGGAATATGTCGTCAGAGTGAAGCAGAACATGGTGAAATAAGCTGAAGGTCTGATGACATTTGCTACACGCCATCACAAGTGTGGTAAGCCGTCATAGGACATCATCAGAGTGAGGAAGAACAGGTCAATATTGCATGACTTTTGACGACATATCTGAGACGCCGTCAGAAGCCTGACGACCAACACCAATATGGCGTCACCTAAATCCGAGCCCAGCTGTGATTTTGTTATTTTATTTCCTTAATTAGGCTTTAGTATAAATAGCATATTTTAGGGTTTTTAATTAAGAATTCATCTATCAGACATCAACTCTAACTCTAAGAGGAGAAACACGTATTTTTACTCTCTTTCATAAAATATTCTTGTGTTTTCGTATCAACTATTTTTGGGGTTTCTACCTTGTGACTAAATCGGAGGAACTACTTGTTGTTTTCTACCCATTCTTAAGTTTATCATTATAATCATGAATTCAACTTGTTATTTCATTCATCAAATCATGAGCGGCTAATTCCATTAGCCGGGGTTATGGGATCCATGGATTAGGGTTTGATATGATACTAGGTGTTTAACGGATTCAAAGAGTAGTGGAACATCTTTAAATTCTGTTTTTTAACTGAAATATAGTGGTTGCAAACATTAGGTTATGACTTAGATTTTATTTTCTTCTAACGGAGAAATAGACTAGAGGACGTGAATTATAAACAGGGACTCGAAAGCTACCAACCTTCTGTTTAATGATTAATGCCGTAACTGGATTAATCTACCTGAGATAAAATCCTATTGGAAATAGATAAGTTATCTAAGTTCGAGAGAATTAGATAATAAATTATCTAGTGAGGTTGAGAGATAAGTCAGATAGTATAACCGTCAAGTATATTCTGCAGTTCTAATCATTCCAAGAATCTCTAGCATTACCTAGTATCTGTTAAATCCCAAAACCCTTGGTGAACATAGCTCTGGTTTTCCATTCATATTGATTACCAATATTAATATTGAAGTAACAACATTACTTGATACTTTCAAAACCCCCATCTTAATTTTATATTTTCGTACAATTTGTTTGAATTGAACTTGTAGCTATAGCTTCAAATTAGCTTAATCGCCACTCACATTATTCCCTGTGGATTCAACCCCGACTCTAAAGCTGTGTAAATATATTGACGACGATCGCTTTACACTAATTTTAGGTGTAAGTTGAGCGTTATCAAAAATGGCGCCGTTGCCGGAGAACAATTTGGCATATTGAGTTAGTTTGGAATTTTAGCTTACTTGCTTGAATTCAAACTTGTAAATATTTGTTGTGATTTCCTTTGTTCTTGTGTTAGGCAGATTTTCTTTATTTTCGTTTATTTCTTACTATGGCATCATGGAATGAATGTAAGTTTGATGGTTGGAAATCTTATTTGGATGATCCATGTCCATATTATGATAGACCCCACTGTTGGCAAGATTGTAGATATGCTCCCCAGAGAGAGATGTATGCACCATCTCCATCCTACCGGGAGTATAATTGTTCTTTATGTGGTGGTCAAGATGGACATTGGAGTGATATCCCAAATGCCCCTTCCCCCTATTGCGCTAACCCAGGTTTTAGTTCTTTTTATGAGTATGACAGCTCTTATGGTCAAGAAAAGGAAGAACGAAGCACTGAAAAGAGTGACATTAAAGCTATGCTTCAACTAATGTTTAATCGTATAGACACAATGAATGATACCATATATGACATACGTCAAGACATTAGGGCATTTAATAAGGGAAGAGAAAGGATAAAAGAGATAGATATCGAGGTCAATCATCCAAAACACTTTTCTACATTATGTTTAGATGATATCTTGTCTACGGAATCATTTAAAATAATGGAAGAGTGTGACGATGATGCCAACTGAGCCAACCATGAGTGATGATGCCAAGATTGAGGGAATGGTGCTAGAGGCAAAAGAAGAAGCCAAGTCAATCTCTTATGAAGACTCTAGCCCAATTCAAAGTAAAAATGTTGATAAGATGAATAAAAGTGAGTGTGTAGAGGATAGTGTAAATTTTGAAGTGGGATATTTTTGGCCACACTCGAAGCATTTTTCCAAATTATGTTTAGATGATCTCTTGTCTATGGAATCATCTAAACTAGTGGAAGACTGTGAAGATGAGGAACAAGAATCCTATATTCTTTATTTTACACTTAATAAATAACATAAAAACACACCTCACTTTAAGGTTGAGTTATTTACCATGCATCATTCATTACTCGACTTCTTAATCTTTGTACCACCTCCCTATGAGCGAGGCAAGAAGATGGACTCTAAGTTGGGGGTAAAATTCATATCCTTAAGGTGGAGGAAAAAGCTGAGTTGGGTCGTGCCGCGACGTTAAACTAGGCGCTTCTTGGGAGGTAACCCAAGGTAATTTGTTGTTTGTATTCGTATTATGTGATTGACATCAGATCTTCGTACCCATGGTGCCACAAGTATGTTTCTAACTCTCTTGTTTTGGTGTGACGCATTGGAGACATTACATGATTTTAAGTTGAGAGTGGGGCTACTTGTGGGTGATGATGTCCTCCTGGGATTTTTGTTGTCGTGCCTCTTTTCCCCGAATTCTTGTTCCTAGTAGAGCCGACATATTTAGGCGTACTGTGTTTGTTTTGTGATGTGTTGTGGTTAACTGGAGAAAAATAAGTATCTAGATCAATTGACATATTTTTTGTTGATTTTTGAGATTGATAAACACCTCTCCGTTGGTCTGTTTTATAACTGTGTGATATACATTTATGTGAGACCACTGTGCATCTTGTTATGGTATTAGTACTAGTGACATGATATCCACTGCTAAGCAATCGCATGAACCGGATAGGTAGTAGCTTGTGATGCACCTTTGTGCCATGTATGTGTGAGATACTACTTAGTTCCCTTTGTGTGTTAAATCCATAACTTGCCCGATTAGTCTTACCTTGATTGAAAGATAGGGGTTAGGAAAGGATCATAGGCCGTTTTGATTTTTAAGTCACTTTTAGCCTAAATGACCTTCCATGTATGCATGATATCTCTTGATCCCTATTTTGAGCCTGAATTGACTATTTCTTTCTATGTCACCTATCACCTTCCTGTTTAGATCATAATGAACCTATTTTGGCTCTGGTCCTCCTTGGACACTGTGCACCTTGACTTAGGTAAGCAACCTAAGTTGAGGGTGGCTATCATAGGGGTACGTGATGTAAACTGGGTATGAAGAAAGGTAAAATAAAAGGAAAAGAATAAGTGAAAAGGAATAAAAAGAAGGGTGGTGTGGAAGAAGAATAAGAAAAGAAAAAGAATGAAAAAGAAAAGCCATGTCCATCCTGAATAATGTGTGATCAAGAAAAGGAGAAAAAGAAGAAAAAGGTTAATAAGTGAACCCCAAAAGTTAAGGTAGTGCCAAGGAGGCTTAGTCACTCTAAATGTCATTGAATATCATACCAGCCCTTAGCCTACATTACAAGCCGAAGAAAAGACCTATAGTTATCCTAACTTACCTGTCTGGACACCTTGGTAATGAAAATAAGGGAAAGTATATGGTATTTGACATGCATTGATTGGAATTTCTTTCTGAGAGTGAGTGTCTCTTGACTGTCCCCGCATTGACATGCTCGAGTTCATATATGAGTAAGAAGGGACTTATTTATTGTAAGGGCACATCGGTTGCATTGCTAGATGTTTACTTGTTTGGGTAGTGTAACTTGTACATATGCATGGTTATTGTTGCTGAATTGATGTCATATCTTGATTCCTTTGGGTCACATTGTTAATCTTCATTGATATGCACAATTGGATTTATCAGTAATTGAACGCGAAGAGTGGCATGAGTTTTGAGCTAAACTTGATAATCAACTGTGATAGGTATCTAATGTGTCTCTTGGTTAAGCATCGTAGTATGGTGTTATGTAGTTTCTTGAGGACAAACAATTGTTTTAAGTTGAGGGTGTTGATATGCTAGATTTTTGTAGAACATTTAAGACTTTTTAACTTGAAATAATTTTAAGTTCTTAAGTAATTATTGGTGTTTTTGATGTTATTTCTTAAGATTTTGTAGGAAAGTCAAGACGAATGGAAATAAATAACAATGGAACAAAAGAGTAAAATCTGGTACAAGTGAGCTGATATGAGTCTGACGGCATTTCTTGTAAGCTGTCAGAGATGTGGTAAGCTACCAGAAAAAGGCGTCAGGAAGAACAGTGGAGAAGAGTTGCTGGATTTGAGTGACGACATTCTCAATATGTCGTCACAAGTGTGGTAAGCCGTCAGAATATGCCGTCAGAGTGAGGCAGAACATGGAGAAATAAGCTGAAGGTCTGACGACATTTACTACACGCCGTCACAAGTATGGTAAGCCATCATAGGACATCGCCAGAGTGAGGCAGAATACGTAAAGATTGCATGACTTCTAACGACATATCTGAGACGCCGTCAGAAGCCTGACGACCAACACCAATATTGCGTCACCTAAATCCGAGCCCAGCTGTGTTTTTGCTATTTTATTTCCTTAATTAGGCTTTAGTATAAATAGCATCTTTTAGGGTTTTTAATTAAGAATTCATCTATCAGACATCAACTCTAAATCTAAGAGGAGAGACATGTATTTTTGCTCTCTTTCATAAAATATTCTTGTGTTTTCGTATCAACTATTTTTGGGGTTTCTACCTTGTGACTAAATCGGAGGAACTACTTGTTGTTTTCTACCCATTCGTAAGTTTATCATTATAATCATGAATTCAACTTGTTATTTCATTCATCAAATCATGAGCAGCTAATTCCATTAGTCGGGGTTATGGGATCCATGGATTAGGGTTTGATATGATACTAGGTGTTTGACGGATTCAAAGAGTATTGGAACATCTTGAAATTCTGTTGTTTTAACTGAAATCTAGTGGTTGCAAACATTAGGTTATGCCTTAGGTTTTATTTTCTTCTAACGGAGAAATAGACTAGAGGACGTGAATTATAAACAGGGACTCGGAAGATACCAACCTTCTGCTTAATGATTAATGCCGTAACTGGATTAATCTACCTGAGTTAATATCCTATTGGAAATAGATAAGTTATCTAAGTTCGAGAGAATTAGATAATAAATTATCTGGTGAGGTCGAGAGATAAGTTAGATAGTATAATCGTCAGGGATATTCTGCTGTTCTAATCATTCCGAGAATCTCTAGCACTACCTAGTATCTGTCAAATCTAGAAACCCTTGGTGAACATAGCTCTGGTTTCCCATTCATATTGATTACAAACATTAATATTGAAATGACAACATTACTTGATACTTTCAAAACCCCCATCTTAATTTTATATTTTCGTACCATGTGTTTGAATTGAACTTGTAGCTATAGCTTCAAATTAGCTTAATCGCCACTCACATTGTTCCATGTGGATTCGACCCCGACTCCGAAGTTGGGTTAATATATTGACGATGACCCCCTTACACTAATTTGAGGTATAAGTTGAGTGTTATCAAAAATAAATACCCTCTTCATAGAATAGATGATCTTTTTGACTAACTTTAGGGTGACAATTGTTTCTCAAAGATAGCCTTCGTTTGGGGTATCATCAATTGAAGGTTAGGGAGGCTGATATTTCCAAAACAGCTTTTCGAACCTGATATGGCCATTATGAGTTCTTCGTTTTGTCCTTCGGACTAACTAATACCCCTGCTGCTTTCATGGACCTTATGAATAGGGTGTTCCATCAGTTTCTAGACCTGTTCATCATATTTTTCATCAACGACATCCTAGTTTACTCTAAGAATATGGAAGATCATGGCAGTCACCTCCTAATTATCCTGCAGACCCTGAAAGATCATAAATTGTATGTAAAATTTTCCAAGTGTGATCTGTCTTAGTGTTATTGCTTTCTTGGGGCATATTGTGTCTAGTGAGGGAATTAAGGTTGATCCCCAAAAGATTGAGGAAGTAAGGAAATGGCCTCGACCCACGACTCTAACTGATATTCGGAGCTTCTTGGGTTTAGCAGGGTATTATATGAGGTTCGTAGAAAGTTTTTCTTTCATAGCTACTCCACTTACAAAGTTGATGCAGAAAAATGTGAAATTTATGTGGTCTGACTCATGTGAAAGTAGTTTTGAGAAACATAAAGATAAGTTGACTACCACGCCTGTTTTGACTTTTCCCGAAGGTATAGAGGGTTTTTTTGTTTACTGTGATGCATCCCGAGTAGGACTTGGGTGTTTACTAATACAACATGGTATGGTGGTAGCTTATGCATTTAGGCAGTTGAAGGTGCACGATCGAAATTACCCCACCCATGACTTGGAGTTTGTAGCAGTGGTGTTCGCACTTAAGATATGGTGCCATTATTTGTATGGTGTACATGTTGATATATTTACTGACCACATAAGTTTGTAGTCTGTTTTCTCATAGAAAAAACTTTATCTCAGGCAGAGGCGGTGGTCAGAATTATTAAAGGACTATGATATGAGCCTGCACTATCATCCGGGCAAGGCAAATGTAGTAGCCTACGCCCTTAGCAGGTTGTTAGTGGGCAGTCTTTCTGATGTTGAGAAAGGGAAAAGAAAGATAGTGAAAGATATTCACTGGCTTACAAATTTAAGGGTTTGACTTCTAGATTCTGAAGATAGAGGGGATAACTTTTCATGAGATAGCTAACTCTTTTCTATGTGCTGAAGTTAAGGAAAAACTGGTCGAAAACCCCATCTTGATATAGATAAAGAAACATATTGGTCAATAGAAGGTAATGTCTTTCGAATTTGGAGGCGATAGGATTTTAAGGTATCAGGGTAGGCTATGTGCACAAAATGTGGATGGTTTGCGAGAGAGAATTCTTGATGAAGCCAACACTTCGAGTTATGTTGTTCATCCAGGCTTTACTAAAATGTACCATGACCTTAAGACTGTATAATGGTGGAACAATATGAAATGTGATATAGCTAATTTTGTTTCTAAGTGTTTAAATTGTCAACAAGTCAAAGTGGAACATTTGAGACCAGGTGGTACTTTCCAGGAGATAGCCTTTCCTATGTGGAAATGGGAGATTATCAATATGGATTTTTTCATGGGGCTTCTGAAGTCCTGAAACCATTATGACTCCATTTGGGTGATTATAGATAGAATGACAAAGTCAGCTCACTTTCTTCCTGTGAGGACTAACTATTTGGGAGATGGTTATGCCAAACTGTACATTGAGGAAATAGTTCGCTTTCATAGGGCACCAGTATTCATTATATCCAATCGAGGTAAGTAATTTTCTTCTTTATTTTGGCGATCTTTTCAGAGGGGGTTAGGTACTCAAGTTAACCTAAGTACTGCCTTCCAACCTCAGACTGATGGGCAAGCTGAGAACACCATTCAGACCCTTAAGAATATGTTGAGGTCCTGTGCAATTGTCTTCAAAGGTAGTTGGGTAGATCATTTTCCATTGATAGAGTTCGCCTACAACAATAGCTATCATGCCAGTATTCAGATGGCTCCTTTTGAAGCACTTTGTGGGAGGAGATATAGATCACTAATTGGGTGGTATGAAGTGGGTAAAACGCGATTGTTTGGGCCTGATCTTGTTTATCAGGCAATGAAGAAGGTGAATATCATTAGAGAGAGACTTAGAATAGCTCAGAGTCATTAGAAATCCTATGCCGATGTTAGGAAAAGGGATTTGGAATTCGAGGTTGGTGATTGGGTGTTTCTCAAAGTCTCCCCTATGAAGGGAGTCATGAGATTTGGAAGAAAAGGAAAGCTTAGTCCTCGTTACTTAGGACCATATCAGATTGTAAAGAGGATCGGTGGGGTTTCCTATGAGTTAGATTTTCCCGCAAGCTTGGCTTCTGTTCATCTAGTGTTCCATGTTTCTATGTTGAAGAAGTGCATTGGAGATCATTCCCTAGTGTTGCTTGTAGAGGAGATCAATGTGAAAGACTCCTTATTGTATAAAAAGAACCCTTTGCCATTTTGGATTGCCAAGTTCAGAAGTTGAGGATCAAGGAAATAGCTTTGGTTAAGGTGATGTGGAGGAATCAAAAAGGCGAGGAAGCTACTTGGGAGCCAGAAGATGACATGTGTAAGAGGTACGCGACTCTTTTCGAAGCCATGTATGATGATTTAGAAGGTAAAAATCCTATGCTACTATTTTTCTTTCATTTAGTTCTTTAAACTATACTTGTTGTGTCCTGAGTAATCATTCGGGGATGAATGATCCCAAAGGGGGATAATGTAACAACTTACATTTCGGGCTAGATTGTAAATTGTCATTCATACACAAATTAGTTCCAAAAGCCAATAAATCCTATGCAAATTTAGTGTGTTAATCAATTATGTAGTGTGGGAATCTAGTTGAGCATGAATTGAGATCATAGAGGTTCCTTAACTCTAGGACGAGTTGAAATCTTTCCTATCGATAGAGTTTTTATGAATGTCTAAACTTGGGTCAAATTCAATTGACCATAAATTTTTGTATATACAGAATTAGTGGGAATACTACATATCAAACTAAAGGTCATTGGGTCCTCTTTCCAACGCCGCTGGTTTATCCTTAATCCAATAGCGGGGTAATTTTTTTTACCCATTTTACAAAGAGGTATAAATTTGCCAAGGGTGCGATGGCCGACCCGATGGACCTTCAGGTCTGTGAAAGACCGTCAAGCCTTCTGTCGGTCCTAAAATAGTGATTTAAGTCACTATACATGACCTGACATTCAAGGTAACAGTCATTCACCCTCCTAATGGTCCGTCAGCCAAGCTGTTGTGCAAAATTTGAAGTTCTGAAGGCGGGATGCTTTAAAAGGAGTGTTTTGGTACTTTTCCTCTTCAAAAAACCTCCCCAATGGATTTAATCACTCTTTAAAATTTATTAATCAATCATTATCAGTTATACAACATCAAAAGTCCCTTTTCACTCTCAAAAACTAAGATCAAACTAGGGTTTTCTCCATGAACAAGAAAACAAGGAATCAATCTTTAAGTTCAAGATCCTAAGAAAAGAGTCAAGACTAGAGTTCCATTCTTCGAACTAAATAACTTAAGGTATGTGGGACTATCCTTAAACCCCATGGGCATGAGTTTTAACATTTTTACTAAATTTAAAGATATAAAATAATGATATTTAAAGGGGTTCTTGATGACGCTTGAATGATATGCATCATGGTTTTGTTTTGACAAAAGTATACGTTGGATTTGAACTCTTTTATATAGAATTGAATTACAACATTGAATACATGTATTTTTGAATGTATATTGAAACATTTTATTGAGATCATGAACAACAACTTCCCTCTCTTGGTATGACAGTATGATCTAACTGTATTGTGGATTATTTCAGATGCATGAACTAGTGTTTTGAAAGTAAATTTATTATTGTTGTTGTAATTGACATGGTTTATGACATGATGAGAGGGATTCTTCTTTCCACAACTTTACTCATTAAATTTAAATGATTGCATGTTTTGAATAAGGTGGGCTATGAAATTGATATGATATGAATGGATCGCAAGTCAGGGTATGACAATACCCGATGATGATAGGCCCTTGATAGAATAAATGTTGAATGATTTGAAAGTATGAAGCATGTTTTTTTTGAAGAACTAAAAAGTTGGCGTAAGAGAGCTAGTCGGTTACCTGAAGAAGAAGTTTGAGTGTAAGGGCTCATCACTAGAAACTGTAGTTGCCGATATGGTATTATCCTAAAATAGGAATAATGTGGATGTCATGTAATGGTGATGCCACATTATACTTGTAAGGGAGTGTACAAAACTATTAAGAAATCCAATCCTTGTGGCATACTTGGATTAGAGGCTTGGTCTCTGAGTTAAGGGCGGATTCCATATAGCCCATGGAAGTATAGATTTGTAGGGTGGACCGGTTAGCTCAGAAGAGTAACAAAGT
Organism: Capsicum pubescens; assembly: GCA_030864215.1. Lineage (NCBI taxonomy): Eukaryota > Viridiplantae > Streptophyta > Magnoliopsida > Solanales > Solanaceae > Capsicum > Capsicum pubescens. The sequence goes on from CM061543.1 coordinate 261,217,937, forward strand.
GTTGAGTCAAGTTTGCAAGAAATCCTTTTTGAAAATTCTAAATTATGCCCATGTGTTTACTTATCTTATATGTAATGTTTTACGAAATGATCTCATCTATTTTGTGTATTAAAGATGCTATTTTTTGGTTTTGTTTCACATGCTAGTAAATATGTATTGACCCCCCTATTTCAGGATCTGAGGTACAGTCCCGGGGTACCATTCAGCAGTAGACTTGTGTGTGTCGGAAGTTGCAGTTGGTAAGCCTTCTCTGTTTCGGAAGGCCTAGTCTTTATGCTTTGTTATCTCATTTTGTGGTTATAGTCCGACTGGGGTACTTGTCCCAGTTCTAGATAGGATGTTTGTTTTGATGTATTACAGATTTCGCAGACCGATGTTATATGGTATTATAGGTTTATGGATTTTACTTTAGATTATTCGTTTGAATTATAATAATGACCATGATTCCGTATTAATATGTATTTCTGCATTGTCCTTTATAGTTTATGAATATGTGCATGATTCCCAGAGCGTAAAGGGCACTTGGGCCTTCATGGTTCGGGATGCCCATCGCGGCCAGGGTCTCGGCTCGTGTCTTGACACGTGCGTCCCCAAATAGGAACTTAGGACACCCTCAACACGAGATAAAAAAGATCATAGAGACTCCAAGAAGAAAATAAAATGAACAAAAAGAAAATGTAAGTTTAATACCTTAAGAACTCTCGTCCAACGATGGAAACAAGAAGGGATAATTAGCTTTCATGTACTCCTCTGATTCCCTCATAAATTCCTCCACTTTTTTATTTTTCCGCAACACCTTTACCGAAGATTTCTCTTTAGTCCACAATTTTTGAACTTTCCTATGTAGGATTTTGATAGGAATTTTGTAATATGATAAAGAATACTTCACACCTATATCCTTAACAGGCACTACCAAGGAAGGATCACCCACACATTTCTTGATCATTGATATATGAAAAATGGGATGAGTCGATGCTAACTCGCTGGTAAGTCCAATCTATAAGAAGCATTTCCAGTCATCCTTAGGATTTTATATGGACCAATGTAACAACGATTAAGTTTTCCCTTTTTCTCAAACCTCATAACTCCTTTCATAGTAGAGACCTTAAGGAATACCCAAACGCCAACCTTAAACTCTAGTTCTCTATGACTCACGTAAGACTTTTAGCAATATTGAATAGTCTTAAGCCACTCTGAAATAACCTTGAATTTATCCATAACTTGATGCACCAAGTCAGGACCAAAAAACATAGTCTCACCCACCTCAAACCACCCAATCGATGTGCTTCACCTTTTAAAATAGAGGGCCTCAAAAGAATACATTTGAAAGATGGAATCGTAACTATTATTATACGTGAATTCAATATGAAGAAAATGATCAATACAACTCCCTTTAAAGTTAATTACAAAGGCCCTTAGTATATATTTAAAATTTTGAATGGTACGCTCCACTTATCTATCCATGTAAGGGTGGAAAGTGGTACCTGTGTACCTAGCCCCTTCGTGAAGAAAAACCTAAAATGAATTATTGATATTTTAGTTTTCAAATTATGACATGTTCCATCTAAAATATCCAATCGACAAGGATTGTGCAAGCAATGCTTTTGTATGAGGAAATCCAGTGATATTTGACATATGAATTTGAGGTTGTTCATCCATAATGTCATGTATCTCGAATGTTATATTTTTTGAATTTATGATACATATGAATATACTCGTGTTCTCATATAATATAGTCAACTAATTTATATGGAATATAAAGTTTAGTGTTTGTTCAGGTTATATATGAATGTATCTCAGCTCCTATCTTAACCCTACCTATTGAAGGGAAGGGCTTCACTATGTTTTGTAATGCTTTTGATATTAGTTTGGGTGGTGTGTTGATGCAGAAAAATAAGGTGATAGTGTATGCTTTTAGGAAGTTGAAGCAACATGAAAGAAATTATCCTACTTATGATTTAGAGTTACTAGAGGTTGTGTTTGTATTGAAGTGGTGGCAACACTATTTGTATGGAGTTCATTGTGAGGTGTACATTGACCATCGCAGCCTTCAGTATATATTCAACAAGAAGTAGTTGAATTTGAGGCAGCGTAGATGGATGGAGTTGTTGAGAACGTTGGAGGATTCATCCAAGTGAAATCCTAGATTTTTGTTGTTGTTGTGCTCACCATATTATTGGATAGGGAAATGGACTGCTGATTATTCTAAGTAGCCATGGATTGAGATAGTTCTATTAAATTAACCCTAAATTCGACATGAGAGGCTTGTTTACTCAAAGGGTCTTTGAGAACAGGTGTTGGTGCGGGCTGGTTCCCATTTCTCTTTCCATTTTCCCTTCTGCGAGACATTTTTTATAAATGGTAGAGAAAATTTGAAGAAGTTTAACAAATCTTATACTCGATTGCACGACATGGATTTTTAAAGAAAGGAAACTTTTCTAAAGTATTTCATAGTCTCTTGCCTATAAGTGTGGCGCTCTTCACACAGATGGACAAACTTTTACTTAACACAACATTTAAACACCCGAGGACACTTTAAATTTTGTGCTCTGATACCAAGTTTTTCATAATCCAAGTCTACCCCCTAGTCGTAACATAGTGCTTAAGGCCACAAGTGACCCCAAGCTAACTCATTATCTGGCATAAGCTATGAATATTGGGAAAAAAATAACAAAATACTGTGTGGAATTCATTTAAAACATACATCTGAAAATCCAAAAAAGGGACTGAGAACATCATTGAAAAACAAAGCTACTATCTAACTGTCTGAAACCCTCTAAAACATGTGGAGTTATAGGAACCCCCCTTCCCCCCAATTACTCTAACTGACTAATATAAAGTACGATACTGAAAATAACAACTAATATTTAGTATTCAAAGAATAAGGACTCACCATGACTATTATTGGATGGAACAGGAATAAACTATGTGTGATCTGGGAATCAAGCGTCCGAACCTATGTTATAAGACAACATAGCACAAAAGAGAGTATATGATCAGTACTTTGAATTTTATAGTATATGAGATGGATGCTAGCTATGATACATAAAGGTACTGAACAAGAATGCATGAACATGTAGAACAAATGTAAGACCAAGCATAAACATGTACTAGAATGATCTAAATTACTGATATACTGAGCTTTTGTTCGTGCAAACCTAGACATAATATAATCTGAATACTAAACTAAAATTGTGGTAACTCACATCTAACCAACATGCCCCAATCTGAGCTAATCAAGGTCCAACATATAACCCCAGTTAGATGGGTGTTCGTACCTAGAAGTGGGTACCAAAACTAGATGTATGGATCTACTAAACTGATGTCTCGAAGGACTAAGGTGTCACCCATTAGATGTAGGAGACCCCTAAAAGAGTGTTAACCATCTATTAGTAGGATGACCTCTCATAACCTACGCTTGCTACGTTATTTTGGAACGTAGGAACTGCTTCTAAAGGTCTCTACCCTCAAATGGGAGGTGAGACTTTATCCCTAGGTTCACTCTGTGCTAAGTCCTACTCCCAACTGAACTAACACTGATACTAAAAAATGCTTAACATAATTCAATAGTGATAAATGCGCAACATGGTAATGTTATGAGTTAAAAATACAAGCATAGTATAGATAACTTATTGCCTGGAAACTGTAACATGCATGACTATCTAGGTATGGTGTGTTCATAACCCACTAGCACTAAAAAATATAACTGATTATGAAATATCCAGATAATGACAAGATTGGGAATTTCATGACATACATTCAAGAATACTACAATTTTATAAATATAGAGAGATATCATGGTTGGGGTTCTGAAGCATGCTTAAACTTATGGAGGAACACATATTTATGGTAAAATACAGGAGTTAAATTGAAGAATTGAGAAATTGATATTTTTCATGGAACCCTAATACAAAGCGGAATCAAACTTGAGAATTGAGGAAAACATTGGGACTCAATAGGTGAAAGGGGTCCATTGATGAATATCCCACATACCTGAGGCATAAGATTTGGTGAATTCCTTGAAGTTGATCTTATTCTTGAGAACCCCTAGTTTGCTATAGGGGAAGAACAAAATTACTCCTTTTTGGCTTCTCCAAGTTAAATTGTGATTAATGATGGAATTGGCGGTTTTGGGTATTTTATAACCTCCTTTGGGAAGCCTAAATAACATGGGTAGGATCTTAAATGAGTGGAGAAAGACTTCAAATCCCTTGAAAAATCATACAGGAATCTGGTTTCCAAGTCATTATGCCTCACTCTACGACTTGTGATATCTGGTTATGAGTCGTAGTCTGAGTCGTAACCTGACCTTGGGTCCTTATTTCTCTGACTATGATACCTCCCTAATTACAAGTTATAACTGACTATGAGTTGTTAGGTTGGGTTGTAATCCGAGGCATGGCTTTTTTTCATACATTGTTAAGATTATGACTACCATCCTAACGACTCATTAAGTCTGACTACGATTCCTTAGGTAGATTCATAGTTTGGGGCTTGAGTCTTAGGCAATTTATTGGCCAGGATAAAAGTCTGCATTCTAACTCATAAGGTCTGACTAAGAGTCGTATGCTGTACTCTTAACCACAGGAAGGGATTTCTAGTTCACAATTTTATGTTTATGAGTCATACCTAATGACTCGTAGTCACTGATTATGAGTCATAGGGTAGACTCGTCATTACTGGGTTGTTTGCTGAGGATCTCACTATTGTGACTACGACTACTTGTAACGACTCTTAAACGTCTAGTTACGAGTTGTTAAGTGAGTCATGGTCATTGGTAGCTAACAAAATCCTTTGGATAATTCGTTGTCGGATTAAGACGCGACTTGATGTATTGGAAAGCTAACTTAGTGGCCTATCTTTTGAAGGGTTTAGAGCTTCAAAATTTGGGGTATTACATTTTAGCCTCATTTTTAGACTTAAGGAGATATACATTAGTTACCGATAAAAGTCATCAACAAAAGTAATGTAATACTTCTTTCCAGCTTTGTTAACAATGTTCTTGAAATATGCAAGTCTCAATGTACTCGTTCAAGTATTTCGGTCTTTCTACTAGTAACATATTTTAAAGTTTTAAATAATTATGACTTTCTACTAGTAACATATTTTACAGTTATCTTGCCATGCTTAGCTTCTACACACAGAGGACATTCTGAAATATCGAAAATAATTACTGCAAGAATTAATTTCATTTTTTAAATATTTTAATAGAAATAATATTAACATGACCTAGTCTATCATGCTACAAATTAATAGACTCAACAATATAAGCAGAATTGAGAATACTTGTATCATTTGCAATCTCTTGAATAGTATTCAATAGAAATAAACCCCCACTAAGGTATCCCCTCCCACCAAAGTCTCCTCTACAAGAAATAATTATTTTATCAACCTCAAAAATAAGTTTAAGACCTACTTTATTGAGAAGAGCTCCAAAAGTAAGGTTCTAGAGAGGGAGAAAACATATAGAACATCGTTCAAGACTAGTATTTTAACATAAATTATTTTTTTTTTTTAAATTCCATTACCTATAACTGTAGCAGTAGTGGAGTTACCAATGTAGATACACACTCCATCGGCAGATTCTTGATAGTCAATGAATAACTTTTTGTTGGTGTAAAAATGCCTTTAAGTGTATATGTCCAACACCCAATCAGTCTTGTTAGTTATCAGATTTCCCTTGACGACTAATGCAACGATAAATTCATCACCCTCAACAAGATGGACTTGGACATCATTTTTTCCTTCTTGTTTTGAGTGTTGCAATCTATCTCATATATCTTTACCAGATTAGTAAGTAAAAAATAAATCAAACAAAATATTAGTCACATGACTCAATAAATGTACCCTACCACTTTGCTATCCTTTTCAAACTTTTTTCTAGCAGAATTACCAACAACTATAATAGTCTTAGAACTAGTAGTAATGTTAAAACCATCAGTAGGAGGTTCATTAACCAAAACATAATCAACTTGTAATTGTTCTAAGAAAATTAGAAGTTTTTGTGACCAACGTTTAAAATTATTCTCATCCAATGGCTTAAGTTTTGACAACTGAGAAAAAGATTTACTTAAAGAAATAGCAATTTATCAATACTGTATGTAAGAGATCGTTTTAAAATTGTTGAAAAAAAGATCTACAATATTGATGTGAAACTAAAATAAATAATAGTAAGATCATAGTCACAAATACTATATCGCGGCAAGCTACTGTCTTGAAATAGATTTTGGCCCAACACTGGAAAAATCATTCTAGCCAGTCGCTCTCAAAGGTTCCACAACTACTTCCAAACACGCCCAGTCATGACTAAAAATTTGGAGGTTTCCCAAGTAAATTGCTGAAAAGTTAAGAAAGAATACAAAGCAAAGATTGAGGAAGAGATTGATGAAGGAGGGAGTGTTTTATTTTCTGTTTTCTTCATATTTAGCTCACACCAAAAGGTGAACATTCCAGCTATTTACTTGAATATCTCAACACAGTCATGTCTGGAAAAGATGGCAAACATTGCTTAGCTTATGGTATTTGGTTGACTAGAGTATTTGCCCTTTTTATTGTTTAGTGTGGAAAGGGTAAGGTAGGATCAGAAAAACAAGTGTTAATCTCACTACCCTGGAGGACAATAAATGTATACCCAAGAGAGGAAGTGAAAAGTCCACGTCTATTATGTTTAAACTAATTGATATGGAGAAAGGTCTGAGGGATGAAGTAGTTATACTGACAGGTTAAGTGGCTCAAATGGATGTTGAGATTGCTACCTTAAAGTTCGGGTCAGATGAATAAGAAGTAAAAGGAACCAATTTTAATTAAAAGATGAAAGACTAAAATGCTAACCTATATGAGAGAGTGAAATTTTTTGAAAACCAGGTTAAAGATTTGACTGTAAATATGAAGCCTTGAATTAACAAATTCTCAAGGCACATGCTGCATAAGGTGAAAGAATGACTCTACTGCTTAGGAAACTATCCGAAGACACTGGTCCTTCTTCCTAAATCCTTTTCATTCTGGTATCTTACCCTTTCCGTTTAAGTCACCCTATTTTTGTCTCTAAGGAGTGAATGGCACAATTATTTGAAAGAAATATCTTCTTGTGCTATCACTTGTCCTACTACTATCTAATCCTTTTTGTTCATGTAAGTGTTGCCTTGATGGCCATGAATTAACATGTAAGACTTATATATGTCTGGTTTACTGCTTAACCTCTTTGATGATGCCAAATGGGGGGACTTGTGAAATGTGTAGACTGTATGTGTAGATATGTAGTCTGACAAGTGTGGATTGTTGATGTGTATGTGTTGTGTTGATAAAGATAGGCGTTATCTCATTCAGGTGGAACTTAATGCTCATTGATAGGGGTAAAAATATGGAGGATATGTATATATTTATAGGCATCAATGATAGAGGAATTGTTTGGGCATACTGGTCTGGCATGTGGTCTTGTGGCTTATGTTCTGTTGCTGAGGTGTAGGCTGTGCAGTGTAGAAGTTCACTTAAGATGCTGAATTGATTGTATGGGCTTATCATCATAAAAAAAAAAGAAATTGTTAAATCCTTAGTTTTGATGATTGACAAATTCATAGTTTGGTACCTATTCCCCGGAGCATTAGGGAACATGTTAGGTTCATCTGTCACTGTCACAGTCAAGCTGCCACGGCTAATACATAGTACAATAGTTGGTGAAAAGATGTTGCCACCTTTTTGCCTCAATCAATGAGTCTGCTTCTAGGTTTTCTTATGTCATAATATATAATTTTCTCATCTTCGTAAAAAAAAAAAAATACTTCCATATACTAACAATTAAATATGTCACTGAAGTGTTGCGGTACTGCATAAAAGGCTGGAACTGTAACAGAAAACCTGTTATTTATCGAGTTGTATCTTTATCTCCTTATTACAGTTGAGTCTTTGTATCTTGTATTTGAAAGCTTGCCTACATTAGCTTATGGTTGTAGTAGGTATTGCGGTGCAAACCATTCTCTTTGTAAATCATTTAAACTTAGGTGATTGTCCAAGCTAGAGTTAGTTTGAGGAGTCCAGTTAGAGTTAGTTGGAGGTGAGAAGCAGTAGAGTTACTGCTTGGGTTTTCTTGTAATAGAGTTATTGCTAGGAAATCAACGATTAGGAGGTTAATATTAGAGCGTGTATTAAAGAAGTTTCTTGGATATAGTGGAGCTTAGAAATATTGAATATAGGTCATGGCTTTTCTCCCTTGAGCAAGGACTTTTCACGTAAAAATTCTGTGTCCTTTATTTTACTGTATTTCTGCATTTCTTGTTTTATTTATCTCTTAATTCTTGTTGCGTGAATGTATCTGAAAACCGTTCCATGAGATGAGGAGCAACCCACTCCAACCTTTCACAAAAATAATTCTCTTTTTTATGCAGAGACACATTATTATGAAATCAATAGAATTACAGTTCTGAGGTCGGAAAAAACATTAAATCTACCTTGAATTTGTCTCAAAAAGTTTATTACACACACTATTATATATTGCGACAACCTAGTACACACTTGTACTATTTAAAAATTAATTTACTTACACCCTAACACACAAACACCCAGTCTCATGATAGGTGGGGTTGTACTCTCATGATGCATCATCATCTTGTCACTGCCACATCATATATTATGTGAGATTCTTAAATAAATAATTTCATGTCATCCATATTGCGTCTTCTTCACCATACATCATCAAATTCACCATTACACAACCACTATTGAAGCCATTATCACTTCATTTCACATCTCCACCATAAAAATTCTCACCACCCACCATCAAATTTGAAATTAAACCACAATACTATTACTATAAAAAAATTGCAACAACGTTTTTATTGAATTCCTTAGCTTGTTGAAATTTTTTTCCGGTACTGACCATATTTATAGATCTTCCGTGGAAGACAATTTGTTAATATTTTTTTTCCTTCTTTTTTTAATAAATTATTCATTTTTAATTCACTGCTATGAAAATTACATCAATTTATTAAAAAACTCTCATTTCCACCGTAATAATGCTAAAAAGAGTTCAAAGCTTTTCAAGACGACTCATGAAAATTTGGCACTAAAAGTCACATATCAAGTACTTCAAAAGTTCGACCACCAAATTTATACTACTATCATGGTTATTATCGAAATTCACAACAACAAACACCACAAAATTCAAAATGAAAATAACAACATTGCCATTGCAATCATCAAAAATAAAAATATACCCACCCTTAATTTATTTACCAATCCCCAATCACCAATTCCATCATAAAATAGTGAAGAATAAGTACTTAACTAGTGTTGTTTTTCGGGTTTAGTAAAATTTATATTTTTCAGTAATAACTTCTAACACATTTTCAAACTAACATATGAAAAATCAAATAAAGTTGTAACTCTATATTCACAACTTTGAACTCCAACAATAAGTTCAACCCAACTTATGAACATCACCAAAATGAAGTTCAAACTATTCTTTTGAAAATAACAAAAACAAACGTTTAGAAAAAGATAAAGATTAGAAGATTCAAATCTACCGAATTCACGATATGTTCTTAAGAAATTTTTTCTCCTTAAGTACCGTATGTTATGAAATATATCCTCCCAGGATAAAATGAATCACTTCGATAAATAGAGGTACCTCAAACTTTATCGAACTACGAATGCACTCAACGGTAGCAAATCAAATAAAAATTTTTCAAGAAAGAGGAGTGTTTTTACTTCAAAATTTTCAGGTCTGTACCTGAGAGAAAATTAAGGTATTTATAGTCATCAAGATGTTTCTTCATAAAGAGAAGCAATGGTTCAGAAAGGTGCACCCCTTCATAAAGGTTCAACTCTTCGTAAAGGGTGCAACTCTTCGATAAAGTCAACCCATTAAAAAGGTCATAACTCTCCAAATCGAAAAGGTGTGTATTCAAATCACATTCGAGTCCTTTTTTAAAAATACATATTTATTATCCATTCACACCACTTAAAAATCTAACAGCTAATAAAAGAAAAGAAAACTAAAGAGGAGTAAAGTCACGGTTATGAGAAAAATGGAGAAGAGGAGTCAAAACATAAAAAACAAAGAAGAAGATGAATAGGAAGAAGAAGATGAAGAGGAGGAGGAGGAGAAGTAAGGCAATTAATGGAGGAGAGGGGTCTATGAATTTTCCTTTTTTCCCTTTTCATTTTAATTTTATTCAAATGAGTATAACGGTCATATTATCCAACAATATCTATCAAGCAATAAAGAGATGAAATTTTAATGATTGAGCTTAAATTGATTTTCTTATTTTTTAGAAAAGAACTTTCCTTTGAATCTTCGCAATTAAAAAGTCCATGTGACTGCATTTTTAAAAGGAAAAAAAAATAAAAAACGCAGCTTTTTTCTATTTCTTTTTTTACTTTTTTCTCATATCAACTTCTAGAGGGTAAATAAATTAACTTTTGAGTAGTACATGTGTATAATAGATTATATTAATGGTTTGAGCGTGTAATCGACTTTTCAAAATAAGTTCAGGTTATATTTGATGTTTTTTTCTTTATGAAGTTCTAGCACTAAATAAAAGCTCCAACGGTGATATCATGAAACAAGAAAAGGAGAAGAGTGGAAAGACAGATATTAGCTTTAGTGTGCAATAAATAGAATAATAATTTTATCGCTTCATCTTTTGAATATAATTAATTAATATTTTAAAAAATCATATTGAAAAACGACTATAGTTACTCATAACTAATAATAAGGGATAAATTAAGAATTTAGTGTATTTTCTACACTAAATAAATAACAACGGACATCTTTTTTAAAATAGATGACAAGTAAAAGTAGATAAAGAAAATATCTTTAAGATGATAGTGACTAAGAATTTGATTTACTCTCCACACAAAAGACATTCTTGATCAGTTTACTTTTAGTTGTTCACTTTGAATTTTGCATATTCCTTAAAAGAACGGTTGTATGAATATTTTATCACAATGCTCAAAAAAATTAATGTACAATATTTCAAAAATAATTTTAAGAATAAGTAATTAACATTGAATATAAAATGTGAAAAATATGTTTCTCTCTTGATATGCTAAAACTAACAAGTACAAATAAAATAACATTTTTAATATAGTAAAAATAAGTAGAAGTGATGGGAGCTAATATTGTTAAAATTTATGGATGATATCACGAAAATTATGATTCACTCTCCGCACAAAAAGATATAAGATAAACTCTCTCCATTCATTTTTATTTATCACACATTTATTACTTAGTTCCTTATTTGTTTATATTATTAATTACAATCATTTTTCAAAAGTATTAAATGTTTATATAAAGGGAATTTTTCAAAAATAGCAGTATTTTGCTATAAAACCCACCTTCCATAGCCACATTTTACATAATTTCCATTTATAGCCGTTGTATTCGATTTATGCCCGCTGTATTCGGTTTTACGGATAGTATGTATTCATATAAAATATGAATACAATCCATATTTAGTTGCACCAAAATCGAAATTCAATATTTTTAAAAAGCAAAATCTCAATCACGCTTATCTCGTTGAACTAAATATTTTCTTACCTAACACTACCATTATTTTTTTTTTATATTTTTTAATCTTTTGTGATTTTCCCACTTTTTCTTCTTCTTTTTTCTATTTTTTCCTACTTTTATTTTTTTTCGTTTCTTTCTTTTTGTTTTTTCTTTTTTTCTCTCTTTAGTCTCTAACTTCTATTTTTCTTTCTTCTTTTCTTTTATTCTTTGATTTTTTTTTATTTTCTTTGTTTGTGTTTTTTTTTTTTTTTTATTCTATTTTATATTTTTTGTATTTTTAAAGAATATGACTTGTCGAGCACAAGTCACGGATGATAACGTAAATACCACAATTATTTATCGTATTTGTAGTCACACCGCCATTTATATTTTTGTATTTATTGATACAACTGTATTTGTATTTTAAAGTTCGCACTTGTATTTATATGTTATAGTTCACATTTGTATTTGTATTTAATAGTTCGCACTTGTATTTGTATTTGTTAGTTTGCTCCATCATTTATATTTTATATAATTCACACTTCTATTTTAAGAAACTATTTTGTATTTGTATTTTATAACTGATTGCATATTATATTGGATTATATTTATATTATGGTTTTATTGTGTTTGTATATTTAGATTATATTTGGTTATACTTATATTTGTATTCTACTTTCTTCATTACCTTTTTATTTTTAAGAAATTATTTTGTATTTGTATTTGTATGTTGATTGCATATTGTATTTAGTCGTGACTATGTATAATGTATCATTTGTATTTTTATACAAACAAGTAAGTGCATTAATTATATTTTCTTGATTCTAAAATATATAAATATATAATGTATCATTTGATACAAATGTACCGTTTTGTATTTGTATATCAAAATTATCATTCATATTTGTAAATAAACAAATATCACTTGATACAAATATAATGACAAACAAATGAAACAAATAATTTTACAAATACAAATACATTATGTATTTGTATATATATTGTATCTGTATAAAAATTTGAGTTGTATTTATTTGTATCAATAATACAACTCGTATCAATAAATACAAACAAGTATTCATGGTAAGAAAATCAATCGTTCCTTTTCAATAATTAAAAAATACAAATGATAGTTCACACTTGTATTTATATGTTATAGATCGCATTTGTATTTGTATTTTATAGTTCACACTTGTATTTATATGTTATAGTTCGGATTTGTATTTATATTTTATAGTTCGCACTTGTATTTGTATGTTATAATTCGCATTTGTATTTATATTTTATAGTTCACAGTTGTATTTGTATTTGCTAGTTCGCACAAATAAAAAGAAAGAGAAAAATTGAAAAGAAAAAAAAAGGAGAAAAAATGAGAGAAAATGAAGGAGGAAAAGTGAGATAAAAGAAGGAGAAAAAAATACACTCACAAAAAAAGAAGGAGCGTAATAGAAAATAAGAAAAAAATACAAAAAAAAAGAGAAAAAATAAAAAGAAAAAAATGAAGGAGAAAAAATACAAAAAAGGGATAAAAATGAAAAGAAAAAAAATAAAAGGAAAAAAAATGAATAAAAAATAAAAAGAAAAAGGTGAAAAAATAAAAAAAAAAGAGAAAGCAACAAAAAAAAGGAAAAGAAAAACTGAAAAATGAAAAAAGAAGAAGAGAATAATAGAAAATAGAAAATAGAAAAATAGAGAAAATACATGAGAAAAATTATGAATTGTGATTAGTAATAATCAATAGGCAAGAGGGGTTATGAATTGTAATTAATTGAAAACTAAGTTTTAAGTGTTAATAAAAATCCAATAATGACTAATCTGGGTAATTTTTTCTTATATTAAAAGACAAGGATATTAAAATTTTCATTTTATTTATTATTCGTTAAAGAAGAGTGAATCTAAGTGTGAACTAGTTAAAATGAACGCAGAAATAATAAGTACATAATTGACTCACTCTCTTCGCAAAATATACTGTATGTAATAATTAGAATAAAAAGGTAATAATGGTAACATTAACTTTGATGACCAAATAATGCCAAAACAAGCAAATAATAACAGGTGTAATATGCAGAAAATGCCAAAACACACAAAGCAAGGCAGCAAATGGTTTTTGCGTTCTCCAGCTAGGCGTTACTTGCATTCCTCTCTTTATCGAATTCTCAATTTCTGAAATTCTCTTCAGTCACTTTTTATTATCTTTGGGAATCTGAGACTCCTTTTCTTTGCTTTAATTTCTTACATACCTTCACTGGTAAGCATTACGTGTTTTTCCATTTTTGTTTTATGTATATTGTTCTGCATCTCGAACCTGTACATTTTTTTTCTAATCAATACATGGGTCTCAATCAGATTTTTTTTCGTGCTATTATTTATTTGTGTTTATTTCAACAACCCTTTTTTAACCGCAGAAAAGAAAGACTTTGATTCTTCATTTTCATTTGTATTTTCACATCATTTATTACTTCATGTATAGAGACGGATTCAGCCGTGTAGTTCTAGGTACACATATGCAGAGTATAATTTTAAGTGTAAAATTCACTAAGATTGCAATAGTAGTTGGTCTGAACACATTAAAAAAATTCTACCGAAGTTAAGACACATAACAACTTTGGAATTTCAACCCTAGCAGCAACCTACGGCTTACTCCTTTCTTTCGGCGGCATGGTGGTAAATTAGCCATCTACATGGCTGCCACCATCTCTCCCCAGCCTTTGGCTGCGGGAGAGCCTTCTCAAAAATCTAAGGAACACACTTCTAATCATATTCCTCAAGTTTCATATGCCACAAGTCTAAATCCTAAACCAATTGAGTCATCTTTTTCCGAAACAAACCTAAAACCTATTGAAGTTATCCATGGAGTTTCCACGCTTCTGTTTACAACAAATGAACGACAAAAACTTGCTAAGAAGCAACGACTTCATCAAGCGGCAGTGGTGAAGCTCTCCTCATATGTGCCGGATTTGCCAACGTTGAGTACTTTGCAACTGAAAGTTTTTGGCATCAAGGAACAGTGTTAGATCGGATTACTTGCTCTTAAACTATTACTTATTAGGGTTGATTAATATGACAACTTTGTTAATGCTCTATTACGATCTGTCACCTACTATACGCAAAAGAGAAAGGAGCATCAAATTAGGTGTTTTCAATCGATTAGTTTTAACCCTAAGGACGAAACTACGAGGGCAGTGGTTTGGATTCCTCATCCAAACTTGTCTCCCGAGCTGTTTGCAAAGAAGTATCTATTATCCATAACTTCGGCTGTTTGAAAACCCATTTCCATCTATAAAGCCATATAAACACGACCTAGTTCAACAAGGGTGATGGCGATTCTTGATTATTGGACACATTGCCGGATAGGTTGAGGCTTCAATTTGTGTGGACACAAAGTCTAGTAAAATCGTGGAGGAATTTCAAGAGTTTGTCTATGATTAACTTACTATCATATTGCAGCCAATGCAAACATCTAGGACACGAAGATAATAAGTGTCGTTTGCTTCAAAGAAAATATGGACAAGATTCAAGATGATCCATAAGTAGTTGATGGAGTCTCGGTTGACAAACTTCAAGGTGATGCTAGAGATTATTTGAATGCTAGGAAGAAACTTACAGAAGACAATGATAAGGTGCAACATGAACAGCGGCTAAAGATTCAAATCCTCAAACTCTTTGTACAAGAATTCTGGTGTCAACTTAAAAATTCACAACGAAGCGGGATAACCTGATGGTCTACAACCGTTCATGAATCAAAAGCAACTTAAGAATTTTCATAATACTAATTGCAATAATGAGGTAGTTGATGATGAACATGGAAAACATGGCCAAAAAGTTAAAGAGATAGAAGCCGTAGCTGAAGTTGATTGGGGAAGAGTCATAGATGATTTTGGGGTTTCCATGCAAGCCAAGGAGTTAAACAAAGGTAATAATACGACTAATGATGAGAATTGGACCATGGTAACATGCAAGCGAGGCGTAGGCACCGTAGTTGACACAAATTCCTAAATGAACTTTATTGGTCCTAACTCTTCTGATGCGCAAAGAACAATAACCTAGTACGAGTAGTCCTAAAGTTCCTGGTGCACATTCGGAAATTGGTGAAATGTTAATACAATAACATGTTGCTAGATAGGTTTGCTCCATCCCATTTTGATGTCCTTAATAGATACTTTAAACATTTCAATGTATCATAAAGTGCTAGCACAATCTGTGTAGCCGTTTGGTGAGCTACACGATGGCTCTAAACAACTATTACCCATAGGGAATGACAAAAATATTGATACAATGGTGGTCTGAACTCCAGTGCACTCAACCAATAACTTTGACTTTAAGAGTGACAAAATGGTTGGTATGAGTACGAAAAGTTGGGCGGACATGTTGGAGGAGGAGGTGCAGGTTACATACCCAATGGTAGGCTGCAAGTTGAGCGCAATAGCTCCAACATTTGTGCCTAGTTGTACCATGATAATTTCACCACTAGTAGCGGGACAAATTATGGTTCGTAAGAGTGTTCCAAACAGTAAAATTGGGAATGAATATATTCTACAAGATGCACATTTTTTTTGAGGAAAGCGATGAGGATAATATGTTGGATATCCGTTCTCCAAATGCTGCTAGGGACGCTGACAGAAAAGTGGAAAACTCAAAGTAAAAGTAAAACTCGTGGTAGATTATTAGGATGTATGAAGTTTTGATGATTGCCTAACGAATGAAACAGATTGCTTAAGCTTGTCCACCTACATGGTCAACTGATATACATATCAAATTCATTGGTACATAAAGATAAAGTTGATTGAATTCAGGAATAGATTAGCATGCATACTTTTGATAGATGACATCGCGTGTGTTAAGAAAGAAGTTTAGTTTTATTGCAAGACTTCAAGAAAGACTTCTACTTCAAAACAAACACTGAAGAATGGAGAGTTTCACTAGAGATAGTATTCATATATTATGAAGGACTCTTTAGTGAGTCATGTTTAAATATAGGGAGTGACTTGCATAGTCATGCACTTACAAAGCAAAAGGTAACTGGCAAATTGACTAAGCAGTTCACAGCTTGAAGAAACACGTAGTTGAACCTGGTCCTTATACTTAGACAATAAGGTGTCTCAGTTACTAAGTATTAGGTTGGTCTTGAGTTGTAATATTGATGTAATTCTAGTTTTAGTGAAGTATAAGCTGATGTAGGATTATTGTCTTCAAGTTTGTGAACTCAAAGACTTGAGAACACTAACCTTGGGAGATTGAACTAAAGTAGGATTATTGTCTACATGTTTGGAAACTCGAAGACTTGAGAACACTTACCTTGGGAAGTTGGTGTGTTTAAAGAAATAGGAATTAGAGTTTATAATTCTTAGATTACATGGACTTGTATTTTGTTGTTTACTGAGGCTCAAAGATGTTTAGTGAAGATTGGGGAAAAATTTTGTATAGGTACACGTCACGTTTTATTTACACCTTTTTGAGCTGGGTGTTTCCCACGTGAAAATCTTTGTCTTATTTACTTAGTGTTTTAGCTTTGTCGAAATACGTTAGGCAACTTGTTTCATTGATAGAAAACTGCTAAGCTAAAATAATTGAATTAGTAGGTCTAGTACTCTATCATAGACATCATAGTTGGAATGAAAAAGTGTCTGGGGAATTTGTACTGAGGCAACTACCAGTGAGAGCATCAAAGCAAAAGGAAACAAGGTTCAACCTCCTCAAAAAGGTCCAACAAGCATAAGAAGAATTAACGTATATTCAAGAACCGTTAAACAAGTTTCAGGAAGGAGACAATGAGAAGAATCATATTAATGTAGAGATACAAATTTTGGAATTTTTCAATATTACAAAGATGAAGGGCTACTCGATTGTAACAACCCGCATTCTGATTTTTAGAGTGTTTTATGTTTCAACCACTTTGGCCTTCCTTTTTTTTTCTTTTCATCATTTATGTGTTGTGGGAATTGTTTGTACCGTCTCAAATCGTTCGGGAGTGATTTAGATGAGTTTGTGTCACGACCTGAACCGAGGTCCAAATTGCGACGAGCATCCCGAACCATTAAGGTCTGAGAGCCCTTCTCTAACTGGAAATCATATACACAATTCAGATACTATAAGAAAAATGCAGAAAAGCATGACAAGATGGAAACGTGATCATTCTTTTACGTCAACTGAACAATGTGAAAATGGGTTCATGAAACATTCCAAAACACCTAACACTAGTCTGTGAAATCTCTAAGAACTCAAAAACATTACAGTCTGAATAATGGGACAAGGCCCTCGTCAGACCATAAACCAAAATGAAATATCAATGTTCAATCAACAAGGCCTTCAAAAATAAGGGAGGCTCACCAACTGCAAACTTCGGATAACCCAATCTACTTCTTAGTGGGACCCCGAGACTGTGACTCAGATCTTGAAATATAGGGGGTCAATATAGATGTACTGGTATGCAGAGAAATCCAAAATAATATATTTATATATAACATAAGTGAGAGAAATTCAAAAAGCATATTACATATAATATATGAAAACACATGGGCACACTTTAAAGACTTTGAAACATTCTTTGAAGCCAAGACTCACTCTTTGTTTTACTTCTATGCTCGGTGGTACACCCTACAACTCTACAATTCCACGAGCTATATGGAATCCACCCTTGACTCGGCGGCCAAGCCCCCAACCCAAGTTTGCCGAAAGGGTTGGAATTTTTATCTCTAATACGTCAAGGGGCCCGAGGCTAGTGTACAGTCCCTCTTGGGGATATAATAAACTCGTATCAGCAAAAACACGATTTCGGGTAATGAGTTTTATTAACTCATACCTTCTTCGGGTAACCACCTAACTCTCTTTAAGACTATTTTTAACTCGTTAACACATGCATTCTATGAAATCAAAATCTACAAATCTTACTCTGGTATGGCATTTATCTGATTGGTCTTGTCATACCAAGACTTGTAAGTCATATCTCTAAGCCATAAAATATCAAGTTCCAGTCTCTTCATTCAAAACATAAAGTTTGGACCACCATATAATTTAAATAGTTCAAGAGAATTCATATTTTAGAACATATGTCAAATTATGCAAAGACTCTCTTTTCAACATTTCAACAAATATGTGGTAGTCAAGTATTTTGTAACAAACCATACAATCTCTTTGAATCACTACTTTTCATTTATGTTAGCGAGGATAACCCTCTCTTCAGTTCATATCCAAAAATAAGGTTTAAAAATAGTAAAAACATTTGAATCATGCTTTTGAATATGCAATTGAATAATTCATAATATATGAAAACAAGAGGTTTTACAACAAGAGAGGGATTTTAATTGTTCATGCTATCAATTCAACATTAGAACTCAAAAATGCATACATACATATATTCGACTACAAATCTAATATAGAGGAAGGACTCAAGACCAAAACATTATCATAAAAAGGATTTCACAATGCACAATTGTAAATGTAAATTCAAAACCCATTGTAAATTCATGATTTCTCAATATTTAAACATTATCAAAACGATTTCACCATGCCCATGTAGTTTTAAAAAATTCCATATACCTTGGATTAATTAAGTTGAAGGATGGCATCTAAATTTTGATTCCTTTCTTGGGAATCTAGGATTGAAAGGATTAGTTTCTTGATTTCTTAATCTTGGAGAAAACCTTAATTTTCCTTGTTATAGGGAGTAGAGAGGATTGAGATATTATAAAACTGATAAAAGATGGATTATTATGCTTAGGGTATGATTTAAATTCTTGGGGAAGGAGTCTGGGATGGGAAAGTACCAAAATATCCCTTTAAAATGACACTTAAATATTGTTTGGCCCTTACTGACGTCCTGGGTGACGGATCGTCACTCTCGTGATTGATCGTCACTCAATCCGTCATAAGAAAACCAGTTTTTGAGCTTGTTGTTTCAATTTTACGGCCTAACTTGACGGGCCATCACTGTCTTGATGGTCCGTCAATGTGGCCGCTGCAATTTGGTAGACTGACACCTCTCAGTAAGACAGGCATAACATTTTACCTTCATATCAGAGTAAGGCAAAACTAGTGGATTTGATAAGAATATTCAAAGATCTTTCATGTGATATATAGTAGGCCCTCTAAATCATTATATACAAAAAGTTATGATTAGTGAAAGTTAACCCATGTTTAGACGTTCATCAAAACTTAATCAATAGAAGAGTTTTCAACTCGTCTTTGAGTTTGGGGATTTTTGGGAACTCAATTAATATTCAAAGGTATTCACACACTATAGGATTGATCATCACACATATATTAACAAAGAATCATTTGGTTCGGGTCTATACGCATAGAAAGGACGGTTCAAACTTTAGCCCAAAAGTGTGGGGTGTTACATTATCTTCCCCTTGGGATCATTCATCCCTAAATGATGGGTAGGGACTTTTTGAAGCTCTGAAAGTGTAGAATAAAGAATAAAATGTTGCATTGAATATTTTTTCAAAACTAAATATGAGAAGGCAACAAACGAGCTTAATGATAACCCCTGGGGAAACGTGTAAGCACGAAACATAAGATAACAAAACTTGACGTTGACATTATCTTGGCAAGTGTTTTATGGAAAATGATCAAAAAATTGTATGACATGAATTTTCCTAAGAATCCTTGGCCTGATTAAGATTAGTACAAGACATGAGATGAGATTCTTGTGGGACATAGGAATAGAAACAGTTTCCATCTTATAAGATACAACGAAATGACTTAAACTTAGAGACATTACTTGTCTACGCCCCAAAAAATAAATTACATGCCTCATCATTTCAAACTTACAATTCTCCCAATACATATCTAACCACACAAGTTTGAGTCCCATTGTATAATACTCTTTTTTTGAAGACTAACTCAGAGAAAAGAGGTGCAAGTTTAAGCTACGGGACTCCATAGTCCACATCCCTTTAGAAAGATTTACTTCAGCTTACCACTACTTTCGAACACACTCAAGTTGTAAATAAAGGAGTACTAACCATACAGTGCATTGGTTTGTAATTTCAACAATCAGAACATTCAAGCCTAATCATTACTACAACCACTACACGGATCTCCCCACTAAGACCAACAATTTCAATCACTCTCACAAATATTTTTGCCACATTTCTCCTTCTTATCTATTTTACACAGAAAAAGTTCATCTCTTTTTTTTCTCTTTAACCTATAACCTTAGCTCGAGAATCACATCAAATTTTGTTTTCACCTTCCAGAACATCTACTTCCCCACCTAACACACTACTATGCTTCCACAATCACCATTATACTAACATACGGAGGGTCATTAAGGAACCTGAGCATAAGGATCATGAATGGAACTAACACTTGTCAAACCATAACTTAAACTTATTTCACTACTCAAGGAGAGACACGAGGTGAAGATACGATAGAATAGACACAAAGTGCTTCATATATCAAGTGCATGGATCATAAGTAAAGAGTCGTTCGGCACGAATAGAACATAACATGGTTTCCTTAGGACAGACCACAATGGGAAACATGGATGCACATATCATGAGGTATATGAAATAAAGCAAAATTTATGAAGTTAACAACTAAGATAAGGATTTACCACTTGAAGCGATTGATCCTCATTTACTGAAATTTTTCACGATTTAGCATAAACTTTATCACTTTGACTAATCCCGACATAAAATGAATTGGTATGTATAGAAAACATAGTTTCTTCGAATCAAGCACCATACGAGACATGGACTTTTATGGATCATGAACAACATAACATAGAGCTTGAATACATTGAATATTGGATCACTAAGTGATATTATTGCCTCTAGTTTGGAGGTCGGAACATGACATGAGTTACATTGAGAGCTCAAACCTTAGACATAGGCAGGACTTAAATACATAAGACATTGGTCATTCAATTTGAAGTAGAAGGATCTTGCTTGAATAGGAATTGATTTATCATGATTCTTACTTGAAACTTGACACCACAAAAAAAAAATTTGGGAACTACTTTATTCCATCATCTCCCCCTTAGACGAAATTCACATCCCTAGACTTGAAAACATAACCTTATATCAAAATCTGTAGCAATAACTCTCAACGCAAATGAGACATCACTGTAAACTTAAAATCTAAACTCTCCCTGATGAACTTTACTCTGAAGGCCCTGCTTTCCGAAAAAATGCTACTCTTAACTTTCACTAACCTCTAAAGCCATCACTCTACAACTCCCATTCTCATGATCGTATGCATCCACACTCCTTATCACAAAGGGGTATCAATATACACATGAACACAAACTCTCCTTAATAAATATATAAAATACTAAATTCTTTGTAGAACCTCCCCGTTCCAGCGAGACTAAATCATAATTTCCTCTAACCCCCAAGGTCATTAACTTACGACTACCATCATTATAGGCATAGACACTCACGCTTCTAAACACTCAACACTCCATCTTTAATTCCTTAGAATGCTAGCTTTACACCTCTAATCGTACAACTTACAACTTAATAAAATTTGTAAAACTATACAAAAGGCACATATTGCCTACCTATATTTTCTCAATTTTTCTATAAAGAATAGCATACAACAACTCCTTAGTCTTTCCCAAACGTCTCCATACTATAAATTTCAAGAACACAAACTAGGTATACCAAACACTTATACAGATAAAACTTTATCCAACAAGATTCTACCTGGGGTGCAACTTCTTCCTTTATACTCATGTTCTTATCCACTTAATGATACAACCACAATTTATCATTTTAAAACTAGTCCTTATGTACACATATACCTCATGATTACCACTTAAACTTTTCATAAATTTTCAACCTAGGACATTTCATACATCACATCAAGACTGCTAATTAATTCCAACAAACATGCATCATTAATCTTAAGCAACTACTCTTACCACCACACTTCACATCTAACATTTATTCCTATAGTCTAACGTCAATCATGTACCACCAACGAAGCATGCCAAATACTATACAAATCCATCAAATTGGGAAATCAACCCAAAATACTTCATCTCACATCCCCTCTATGACATTACTAATACACCTCAAATTCCACTACCTACATTCTCACATACTACTAGTTTACAACTACTAAAGAAAAGACAATCAAAGGGGTAAAGTCGCATAATAGGGATAGTCGATCTTAACCTTATAATATAACCCATTTCAATCTTATCAACATATTTTAATTTCTCACACCAAACATACTTACCATGTCTACATTCTCACTATCACCAAATTTCGTAAACACCAGTAAGTCTCTACCCATAACTTATTGACTAATCTACCCCTTTCCATTCACAACCTATAACTTATTTCGATAACGACCATAACTATACACTCTAGGATCCTTCCCTAATTTAAATTAATAAAGATCATATCCTACCACTTCCTTCACCGACTACCATAGAATCTACAAATATTGCTACCATATTTGTAACACCTTATATTTCTCTAGCATAATCTACGTCCCAATAGATGAGTATTCATTTATGAAATTTTTGAAAAACTAATTATTTTTTAGTTTAGTTCCTGCCATTACGTAGAAAATTCAATAAGCTTTTCAACGATATAAAATTTGCCCAAATTCGATAACCAGGTAAGAAGTTATGGTAATTTTAAGTTTCAGTCTCAAAACCCCGTCATTCTGACACTTAGTGTATCGCGGAGATAGTGTAAATAAAAAATTTCATCTTCCAGTGAGAGTCCGCAATTCTAGCGCATCGTGCCATAGGCTCAGTTCAGAATTGTCAATTTATAGTGACATTACGCGATACCATTGCGTCGCGATAGGCTTCCAGGTCGCAAACAAGGTGGCAATGTGATTTTACCGCATCGCGCCACCGGGCATTTTCTCAATTGTACGATTCAAGTGACACGGTACGATAGCGCCGCATCGCGCCAACCTAGAAAATTAGGATTTTCAGTCAGTTTTGAGTTTTAATTTCAAGGGCTTTTAAGTACTTTTCCCTTGTCCCAATCAGCCCCAAACACGATATTAAGTCCCTAATAACCAGATCGGGCATTATTCTAATAAAATTTTCCCCAAAATCAAGAACATTCTCTGAAGTAGCAAAACCCTAACCTTCAAGAACCAAGGTCAAATCTCAAGAACTCTCCATCAATCCTTCTAAATTCATCACTCCAAGTATGTTAGATGTTCATCCATGGATTCCTTTCATCCATGGAGTCCAAGTATCCATTTTAATTACAAAACTATCATTTTTTCAAGTTTATTTGATTTTAAATTAAGATTTCATCCATGAATCTCCATGAACTATTGATTTTATACCATGTTACCATGAAATTATTGTTATTATTCAATTCCCCATGTTTTAATATCATCATTTATTGAACAAAACTATGAGTTAGCTCTATTATGTCAGGTTTATGCTATTTCTATATGTTTTATGATATTACTATGATTTCTTTGAACCATGAACTATAAGTGTTTGATAAAATGCCTACGAGAGTGATTGATTTAATAAAAACCTTCATGTTTTGTCCCTTGAGCTTTAGTGTCTTTTCAGTATTATTATTTTGAGTCCTGGGGGTATTGAATACCCAAAAAGCATAGATGTTTATTTTTTGTAGTCTCAGTACATTAGAGAATAGTCTTCAGATTATACTATGAGCATTCTCAGAATAATTAAATATCAGTTATTAAACTCAGAATAGTCTAGTATCTCAGAGTCTTTCAGTTGGGAGTAGAATTTAGCATCGAGCGAGTGTAAGGATGGTGGCTTCCCCGTAAGATAGGCAGAGTCGTTAGTAATAGTCCCTAAACTCCAGAACTACATAGCCAGCATAGTATATGAGTAGTCACCCATCAAATTAGGCTTGACTATCTCGCAGGGGTCACCCGTCAGTTCAGACTTGACACCCTTAGTCCTTTAGACATTATATCAGTTTAGTTGATCCATACAGCCAGTGTTAGTACCCGTAGCATGGTATTAACACCTTTCCAACTGTGGTTATAGGTTGGACCCCTATTATCTTAGATTGGGGTATGTCGGTTAGATGATACCTCCCACAGTCTCAGATCCAGTCTCAGTTATAGCTCCAGTAAGTCATTCAGTTTTAGTGTTGTTTGACCAAAGCATACAGATATCAATTATTTTTGTATTTCAGTTTACAGATTTTACTAAGTCCATGTTATATTCATTGTCATGAATCCTTAGTGCCTACAGATTTTCATGTATTTTCAATATTTATAGACTCTCATACATATACAGTATTTACATTCTTTATATATCTCCAGTATCTATAGATTTCAGGTCCTATACTCAGTACTCCATGCTTTACATGTATATTTAGATAGTTTATCAATCCTATTCATGAAACCTTACATGTTAGACTACATCATTTAGCTTACTAGTACATTCAAAGTGTTGATCGCATATCTTTCTTTGCACTATGATGTCTCATATCATAGGTGTTGACGCTCAGTTCCCGAATCGTACCTAGATTCTCAAATTCTCAGCAATACAGTAGCAGTGGTGATTCCTCATCATCCGAGGACAGATTATATGACTTTATTTATTTATCTCAGTAGTTATTAGAGTTAGTTGGGGCCTTTCCCATCAACTCATAGTATCCAGTTTAGAGGCTTTTCAGACACTACATATAGCTATTCAGACTATTCAGACTATTTAGATTTTAGTATTTTTATTAGATTCATAATTCAGTAGTCGTTTCATTAATAAAACCTTATGAAATTTCGGTTATTCTTCTGTATTCATGATTATATTATTCAGTGCTCACAGTAGGTACTAGCTTATGGGTTAGCTTGTGGTCCCTCGGGACTGTAAGCACCGTGTAACGACTAGGGGGTAGTCTCGGGTCGTTACAAACTTGGTATCAAAGCCAGGTTTTAAAGTGTCCTAGGAAGTCTGAAAGCCGCATCGAGTAGAGTCTTGTGTATCGGTGTGTAGCACACCACACTTATGGACGAGAGGCTACAAGGCATTTAGGAAAAGTTTTCCTTCTTTCAGTATTCATGTCATGTGATTGAGAATGAGCTCAAGTTAAACTCTAAATCTAATCAGTTTTCTCCTTCCATTTACAAAACATGCCTCCCAAGAAGAAAAATAGAAGAACAGGAACTCAGCCAGCCCCTTAGCCTGTCCAGGAAGATCCTCTGGACGAGCATGTATCTCACACAGAATTTAGTGTTGTGTTCACTACTCTAGCAAACTCTATAGTAGCACAGATTGAATGGCCAACTACTGTTCTGGCCAACCCAGTGGCCAATACTGCTGCAACAAGAATTTGGTACTTCACCCAAATGAATCCTCCTTACTTCTTGAGGTCCAAGTATAAAGAGGATCCACGAGAATTCTTAGATATAGTTTAGAAGGTAACGGATTCCATGGGGGTGATGTCTAGTCAGAGTGCCGAGTTGGCTGCATATTAATTACAGGATGAAGACGATACTTGGTTTAAGAAGTAGAAAGTTGATAGACGTGTTAATGCAAGGCCTATAGAATGGTAAGAGTTTTCCACAGCTTTCTTAGACAGATTCTTTCCATTAGAGTTGAGGGAGGCCAAAGTGTTAGAATTTATTAATTTGAGGCAAAGCAGCATGGGTGAGAGGGAGTATTCTATAAAGTTCACTCAGTTAGCTAGATATGCTCCTCATGTGGTAGCTAACAGTAGGTTTAAATGAGTAAGTTTGTGTCTGGCGTGTCTGATAGTGTGGTCAAAGAGTGTAGGACCACAACATTGATTAGTGAGATGGACTTGTCTAGACTAATAGTCCATGTTTAATAGATAGAGGAGCAAAATATTAAGGAGTGGGAGAGATGAAACAAGAGAGCTAGGATGGGTAGTTTTAATTTCAGTCAGCCAAAGTCAGAGGGTGGTAACCGTCTTCTATTTAATCAGAGGTATTTATCCCCAGCACCCTCTTCAGCCAGTGCCCCAGTACCCAAATTCAGAGATAATAATAGGGATAGGGCACCAGTCTTTAAGTCCCAGGTCATTATTAGCAGTGCTCGTACAAATCCTCTATGTCAGAAATATGGCAGAGTCTATCAGAGTGAGTGTAGAGTAGGTAGTGATGTGTGCTTCGGGTGTGGAAAACCAGGCCATTAGATTCGATAGTGTCAGGTAGTTGCTCAGAAGGGTAGGGATGCGCTCCAATAGGTCCAGTCCTATCAGTTGTCAGTTTTATCCCGCTGCCCAACTCAGCAGGGTGGCGCTTCCAGTGCTACCAGTGGTCAGCGTCCAAACAGATTATATGCTTTTCTGTCCCGCCAAGATCAGGAAAATTCTCCTGACATATTTATTGGTACGTTGCAAGTCATTCACTTACATGTTTATGCTTTACTACACCCTAGAGTTTCTCTTTCTTTTGTAACTTCATATATAACCATCAATTTCGGAGCCAGTTCTGAAACTTTAGCAGATCCCTTTTCATTGTCTACCCCGGTAGGTATTTCCATTGTAGCCAGGCAGGTATACAGGAACTGTCCAGTCATAATATCTCAAAAAGTTACCTCAGTTGATCTCGTGGAGTTAAAGACAACGGATTTTGACATTATTCTCGACATGGATTGGCTCCACTCATGCTATGCCTCAGTTGATTGTAGAAATAGTATAGTTCATTTTTAGTTCCCAAATGAACCAGTCCTTGAATGGAGGGGTAGTACTATAACACTTCGAGGTCAGTTAATTTCATACCTTAGAGCCAGAAATATGATATCCAAGGGGTGTGTCTACCATCTTGTGCGAGTCAAAGACTCTAACTCAGAAACTCCTACTCTTGAGTCAGTCCCAGTAGTAAATGAATTCCCAAATGTATTTCCTGAAGATCTTCCTGGAGTTTCTCCCAAAAGGGAAATCAACTTTGGAATAGATCTTCTCCAAGATACTAAGCCTATATCAATTCTGCCATACAGAATAGCTCTAGCTGAACTCAAGGAGTTAAAAGAACAGTTAAAGGATCTCCTAAATAAGGGATTCATCAGGCCCAGTGTCTCCCCGTGGGGTACACCTGTTCTATTCGTGCATAATAAAGATGGTTTTCTCAGAATGTGTATTGACTACCATCAGTTGAACAAGGTCACAATCAAGAATAAATAACCACTTCCTAGAATCGATGACTTGTTTGACCAACTCCAGGGTGCCAGTTACTTTTCCAAGATAGACCTCAGATCAGGCTATCATCATCTTAGATTCAGAGAACCTAACATTCCAAAAATAGCTTTCTAAACTCGGTATGGTCACTTTGAATTTCTAGTTATGTACCTTGGTCTTACTAATGCCCAGTAACCTTCATGGACTTGATGAACCGAGTGTTCAAGCAGTACTTGGACACATTTGTCATAGTCTTCATCGATGGTATTTTTTTTTACTCTCGTAACAAAAATGATCATGCAGACCATCTCAGGATAGTGTTACAACTCTTACAGCTCACCAGTTGTTCGCTAAATTTAATAAGTGTGAATTCTGGCTAAGATTGGTAGCTTTCCTTGGCCATATTATTTCTTGTGATGGAATTAGAGTTGATCCTCAAAAAATTGAGGAGGTGAGAAACTAGCCTAGACCCATATCTTCATTAGACATCAGTAGTTTCTTGGGTTTAGCTGGCTATTATCGTCGGTTTATTGAAGGGTTTTCTTATATGGCATCCCTCATGTCCATATTAACTCAGAAGAAAGTCAAGATTTAGTGGTTATATTCCAGTGAGAAGAGTTTTCTGGAGTTGAAGACTCGACTTACCTCAGCCCCAATTCTTACTCTACCAGATGGTTTCGATGGGTTTGTTGTGTACTGTGATACATCCAGGGTAGGTTTGGGTTGTGTCCTCATGCAGAGAGGTAAGGTCATATCCTACGCCTTTAGATAACTTAAGCCTCATCAGAATAATTATCCAACTCAAGATCTGGAGCTAGCAGTAGTAGTATTTGCCTTCAAGATTTTGAGGCATTACTTGTATGGGGTGCATGTATATGTGTTCACAGATCACAAGAGCCTCCAGTATGTGTTCTCTCAGAAAGATTTGAATTTGCGTCAGAGAAGATAGTTAGAGTTATTGAAAGATTATGACATGTGTGTTTTATATCATCCGAGCAAGGTTAATGTAGTAGTTGATTCTCTTAGTAAAATGTCTATGGGTAGTGTAGCTCATGTTGAGGATTTTTAGAAGAAGTTAGCTTAGAAAGTTCATCATCTTTCCTGACTAGGTATCCATTTAGTAGATTTAGCAGAAGGTAGTGTATGGGTGCAGAGTAGCTCAGAGTCATCTCAAGTTTTTGAGGTGAAGGAAAAGCGGGATAGAGATCCCAGTCTAGTTAAGTTAAATGAATCAGTCAGAGATCAGAAAGTGGAGGTCTTCTCCTAAGGGGGGATGGTGTGTTGCGCTGTTAGGGTAGATTGTGTGTGCCTAGTATAGATAATTTGAGGCAACGAATTCTTACTGAAGCGCATGGTGCACGTACTGCGATTTACGGGAGATCTATTGGTGGAGTGGGATGAAGAGAGATATTACAGAGTTTGTAGCTAAGTGCTCTACATGTCAGTAAGTTAAGGTTGAGCACCAGAAGCCTAGTGGGTCCATGTAGGAGTTCATTATTCCCATGTAGAAATGGGAGGAAGTGAATATGGACTTTGTGACAGGTTTGCCTCGTACCTGTAATCAGCATAATTCTATTTGGGTTATCGTAGACAGAATGACCAAATCAGCTCATTTTTTGCCAGTCTATACCTTTTATTCAGCCGAGGACTCTGCTAATCTCTATCTCAGAGAGTTGGTTAGGTTGCACGGTGTTCCCTTATCTATGATATCAGATAGAGGTACCTATTTTACCTCTCACTTTTGGAAAGCATTCCAAAAGGGTCTTGGTACCCAAGTCCACCTCGGTACAAATTTCCTCTCTTAGACAGATGGTCAAGTAGAACTGACCATTCATACTCTTGTGGATATGCTGAGAACATGTGTTGTTGATTTTAAGGGTATTTGGGATGACCATTTGCTTTTGATTAAGTTCGCATACAATAATAGTTATTATTCAAGTATCCGTATGACTCTATTTGAGGCTCTCTATGGTAGGATATGTAGATCTCCAATTGGTTGGTTTGAAGTAAGTAAGCCTGCAGTAGTAGGGTCTAACTTGGTGTTTGATGCCTTAGAGAAGGTTCAGTTGATCAGATACAGTCTTAGGGATGCCCAGAGACGATAGAAATCGTATGTCGATGTGAGGAGAATGATCTTGAGTTTGAGATCGGTGATTTGGTTCACTTCAAAATCTCTCCCATGAAGGGAGTGAAGAGATTCGACAAGAAGGGGAAACTCAGTCCCCGATATATCGGTCCCTTCAGAATCCTCATTCATTTCAGAAAGGTAGCTTACGAGCTTGAGTTATCTTTAGATTTACCCTCAGTACACCCAGTGTTCCATGTCTCATTATTGAAAAAGTGTATTGGTTATCAAGTTGTAGTTTTTCCCTTAGAAAGTGTAGATATTCAGAACAGTCTTTCCTTTGAGAAAGTTCCAATCGAAATTTTTGATCATTAGGTTTGCCGACTAAGGAACACAGAAGTTCCACTAGTCAAAGTTCTTGGGCAGAATTAGTACGTTGAGGGAGCCACTTGGGAAGCAGAAGAATATATGCGGATCAAGTACACTCATCTTTTCTCCGCGAATTTAGATTCAGTATAAGGTACCAATATTCTTAAGATTTTTCTCTATCATGCTCAGTTTTAGACGCACATCATGTTCATGTCAGTTGTACATGCATGAATAGGTTCAGTCATGCCTTCCATGCATCATACATGCATATTCAGTGTATAAGCTCAATCCTTCAGGTTCCTCAGCTTAACTAGTTTCATCCGGGGATGAATGATCTGGAGGGGGAGATATTGAAATACCCCATATTTTCCTAGCATAATCTAAGTCCCAATACATGAGTATTCGTGTATGAAATTTTTGAAACACTCATTATTTTTCATTTTGAAGCCTTCCATCACATAGGAAATTCAATTATCTTTTCAACGATAAATTTTTTCCCAAATCTGATAACCAGGTAAGAAGTTATGGAGATTTTAAGTTTCAGTCGCAAAACCCCATCATTCTGACACTTAGCGCGTTGCGGAGCCAGTGTAAATAACATTTGTTATGTCCGCAATTCTGACATATTGCGCCATAGGCTCAATTTCCAGTGACTCTACGTGATACCACCGCATCGCGGTGGGATTCCAGGTTGTAAACAAGATGGCAACGCGATTGTACCGTGTCGCACCACTGTGCATTTTCTCAATTGTCCGATTCCAGTGACACGGCACAATAGCACCGCATCGCGCCAGACCAGAAAATTAGGATTTTTAGTCAGCTCCGAGTTTTGTTTCCAAGGGCTTTTAAGTACTTTTCCCTTGTCCCAGTCAGCCCCAAACACAAAATTAAGTCCCTAATAACCTAATTGGGCATTATTCTAATCAGTTTTTCCCCAAAATCAAGAACATTCTCTAAAGTAGTAAAATCCTAACCTTCAAGAATCAACGTCAAATCTCAAGAACTCTCATCATCCTAGTTATGTTAGATGTTCATCCATGGATTCCTTTCATCCATGGAGTCTAAGTATCTGTTTTAATTACAAAACTATCATCTTTTAAAGTTTATTTGATTTTAAATTATGATTTCATCCATGAATCTCCATGTATTATTGATTTTATACCATGTTACCATGAAATTATTGTTATTATTCAATTCCCCATGTTTTAATATCATTATTTATTGAAAAAAAACTATGATTTAGCTCTATTATGTTAGATTCATGCTATTTATATATGTTTTAGGACATTTCTATGACTGCTTTGAACCATAAACTACAAATGTTTGATAAAATGCCTTACAAGAGTGATTGATTTAATAAAAACCTCCATGCTTTGTCCCTTAAGCTTTAGTGTCTTTTAAGTATTATTATTTTTAGTCCTGGGGCTATTGAATACCCGAAAACCATAGCTGTTTATTGGGTCTAGTGTTAGTACATTACATAATAGTCTTCAGATTATACTATGAGCATTCTCAGAATAATCATATGTCAGTCATTAAACTCAGAACAGTCTAGTATCTCAGTTTCTTTCAGTTGGGAGTAGGATTTAGTACCGAGCGAGTGTAGGGATGGCAGCTTCCCTATCAGATAGGTAGTGTCATTAGTAGCAGTCCCTATACTCCAAACCTACGTAAACAGAGTAGGATATGAGTAGTCACCCATTAGATTAGTCTTGACTATCTTGTAGGGGTCACCCGTCAGTTCAAGCTTGACACCATTAGTCCTTTGGATATTATATCAGTTTAGTGGATCCACATAGCCAGTGTTAGTACCCGTGGCATGGTATTAACACCTTTCCAACTAGGGTTACAAGTTGGACCCCGATTAGCTCAGATTGGGACATGTCGGTTAGATGATACCTCCCACTGTCTCAGATCCATTCTCAATTATAGCTCCAGTCAATCATTCAGTTTTAGTGTTGTTTGCCAAAGCATAGAGATACCAGTTATTTCAGTATTTTAGTTTACAGATTTTACTCAGTCCATGTTATATTCTTGGTGATGCATCCTTAGTGCCTACAGATTTTCATGTAGTTTTAGTATTTATAGACTCTAATGCATATACAGTATTTACATGCTTTATATATCTCCAGTATCTCTAGATTTCAGGTCCTATACTCAGTACTCCATGCTTTACATGTATATTCAGATAGTGTATTACTCTTATTCATGAAACCTTACATGTCAGCCTACCTCATTTAGCATACCAATACATTCAAAGTACTGATCGCATACCTTCCTTTGTGCTATGATGTCTCATATCATAGGTGCTGACGCTCAGTTCTCGGATCGTACCTAGATTCTCAGATTCTCAGTAGTACAATAGCAGTGGTGAGTCCTCATCATTTGAGGATAGATTATATTACTTTATGTATTTATCTCAGTAGTTAGTAGAGTTAGTTAGGGTCCAATCCCATCAACTCACAGTATCCAATTTCGAGGATTTTCAGATACTACAATTAGCTATTCAGACTATTCAGATTTCAGTATTTTTATCAGATTCATAATTCAGTAGTCGTTTCATTATTAAAACCTTATGGCATTTAGTTATTCTTCTGCATTTATGATTATATTATTCAGTGCTCACAGTAGGTACCAGCTCATGGGTTAGCTTGTGGTCCCTCGGGACCGTAAGTATCGTGTAATGACTAGGGGGTATCTCGGGTAGTTATAACATTAGTCTACCACTATAAAATGGCAAACCATCCCTCAATCAATGGTTGAACGATTTTAGCTATTTATTTACACAAAAGTTACCCTCACTCTGACTTCTAACCTTATGACGTCATGTCACCAACTTCTGGACCATGTCACTACCGGTAGGTTATGACACATTAACATAAACTACTACTTGGGTAGAAATGCAATTCCAACATTCTGCTACACATCATGTAATACCCCGATCGTTCCTGAAGGACCGCCAAGTCCTTGGTGGACCATCAATTGTCCCATCAAGCCAAGGTAGTAATCCCTTTTTCTGGCCATCATGCGATGGCGAAACTGGTGGGCCACCAAAAATATGACGGACCGTCAAGAGGACCTTCAAGTCGAGGTATAATGTCCCATTTGTGGCCCCTGAGTGACGGACGATCTGGTGGACCGTCAGTTTCCTGACGGATCGTCACTTCGACCGTCACGCCGCGGCAGAATGTCCCAGTTTTAGCACTTGAGTGATGGACAATCTGGTGGATCGTCAGTTCGACCATCATAGACCCCGATCAGTAATTTTCAATTCTTTTTAAAAGGGCACTTTGGTCTTTTCCGCCCATTTTGATTTTATATATATATATATATATATATCTAAGTGGAGGAGAGAAGATCATTTTTCTCTCATTTCTCCTCCAAAATTCTCTAAAAACTAGGGTTTCTTATAAAATCCTAAATCAAATCATCTCCAAGAAATTCAAGAATCTTCCAAAGATTTCACCAAGTTGTTCAAGAATTAAGTTCTCTAAGACAAAGGCATCAAGAAACTTAGCTCAAAAGTGTAAATAAGAGTTTCCAATCAATCTTGTTCATCTTAAAAATCATAATCCAAGGTATGTGGGGTTTTGAACAAGAGCAATTCTTTCGTTCTTGTGCTCAAAGCTTTGATTTTTATTATGGATTTATATGATTTTGCAAGTGGGTTTATACACAAATTACTTCATCATGAGATTATGAGAATATAAATCGTTCAAGCTTTCTTATACATAATTAGTTTACAATTTTCAAGTATGACTTGATATTTAATATTGTAAATTTCAAGTTTCTACCGTGAGTTGGTATTTCAAGTGATTTCAAGATATGTGTCAAGCTTTGAGCTTCCTTATGACAAATTGGATTATTGAGTATATTGATTCATAGGAATTGAGTTGTTACAATGATTCTTGATATTTACTCTATGTTATTGATGTTTCCATGACTTAATGAACTGATGCATTTTGATATTGAGAAAGATTGATTTGATTTGGGTCGAGTTAGGAATCCATAAATTGATTATGATTTGATAAAGGAGAAAGAGATTTGATTTGGTCTTCATGATAGACCCTTGTGATGCTTGTGGTGGATTTCCTAACGCGTTCTGAGCTTGTGTCTGGGAGTAGTATTTAGCACCGAGCGGGAAATATGGTATTTCCCCCAAAACTATGTGCCACCGTAGGATTGATGTTGATAATTGTTGGCCGGAGGCCGAGTATGAGATTGTGATCACTAAATTTAGGTTGTACTCCCTGGCAAGAGTACGTCGCTCCTGCCAATGTGGGGTTCTCTCCTTAGGCGGGAAAAACGTTGGACTCCATGTAGCTAATATGGTTTCTGTCGGTTATAAGAACCTCCCATGTCCATAAGAGTCGAGTTTCTTGAATTACAGAGTCACTCCGAGTCTTGAGTTGAAGAGTTGAGTTGTTTATGATGATTTATGAGGTTTTTATCATATGATTTATTTACGATGAGATCTTGAAAAGTATGTTTCAATCTAACTCAAGCCAAGTGAGCCATCATTGTACATATGCATATTTTCATGAAATTGATGATGATATTTACATTGTTACATGCACCCCCATACACTCAGTACATTCTAAAGTGTTGACCCACATATTTTTCTATGGGCTACATTTTCTCCTAATGTAGTTTCAGGTACTCAGCCACGTTAGCAATATTTGGGTGCCTTTTTTCGTCTGCTCAATGGTGAGTCCTCATAGTTCGAGGACCATGTTTATATTTTGTGATACCATTTTATTGTTATGGCTTTCAGTACTGTTTGAGTCAGTTGGGGGTTTGTCCCACTGTCTCCTTGATTTTGATGTATAGAGGCTTTGTCAGACTAAAGGGTTGGTATGTACAAAATTTCAGTATTTTGGATTGTACTGGCTAGTTTCTTATCTTATTCTAGTATGTTTATGATATGTCATTATCTCTTATATTAGCACAACTATTGTCAAAGTGAGTTCTAGAAGTGATGGCAGGTTTAGAGGGTTAGCTTGAGGCCGTGTGTGGCCTTAAGCACCGTGTGACGTCTCGGAATGGGTTCTTGGGGCGTTACACATCATTACCCTTATACATGACATATGTAATAAGAATTTTATAAAAGGAGACTGAATACACTTCGTACCTCAGGCTAAAAAATACGATTTCATCAAGATAAAGGTATACACTCGAATCAATACACCTTGAATAACTAATGGACTCCTCTCAAAGTCCTTGTGCTATCTCATAACTTTATGGATAACTCAATAAGAGAGAACCACCTGGCTGGGGGAGCTAGACTCTTAGACTTGTATCGCCTCGACAATGAGGCATGGCCCATGAAATTAGAACAAGGAAAGAATTTGGATAACTTTCTTATGGATGACGCTATAGCACGGACTCCTAAATGCTAGTATCCTCCTGATTATAAGTGTGGTGCACAATATATCCATAAGCAAGACTCTACTAGAAATGACTTTGCAGACACCCTGGGACCATGAATCATGCTCTGATACCAAGTTTTTCACGACCCAAACTGAGGCCCAAGATGCGATGAGCATCCCGAACCATGAAGGTCTGAGAGCCCTTCTCTAACTGGAAATCATATACACAATTCATATATAGTAAGGAAAATGTGAAAAACAAGACAAGACGAAAACATGGTCATTATTTTACTTCAACTGAATAATATGAAAATGGGTTCATGAAATATTTAGAAACACCTGACACTAGTCTGTGAAATATCTAAAACCTCAAAAACGCTACTGTCTAAATACTCGTACAAGGCCCCCAGTCGGACCATAAACCAAAATGAAATATCAATTTCCAATCAACAAGGCCTTCCGAAATAAAGGAGGCTCACCAATTGCAAACTTCGGATAACCCAATCTACTCCTTAGCGGGACCATGGAATTGTGCCTCAGATACTAAAATATAGAGGGTCAATACAGATGTACTGGTACTTAAATAAATCCAAAATAATGTATTTATATATAACATAAGTGAGAGTAATTCATAAAATATTTTACATATAATATATGAAAACACATGGGCACACGTTAAAGACTTTGAAACATTTCTTTCAAGCCAAGACTCACTCTTTGTTTTACTTCTGAGCTAGGTGGTATACCCTATAACTCTACAATCTCACGGGCTAAATGAAATCCACTGTTGACTTGGTGTCCATGCCCCCAAACCAAGTTTGCTGCAAGGGATGGAGTCTCTATGTATAATAAGCCAAAGGGCACTAGACAAGTGTACGGTACCTCTTCGGGACTTAATAAACTCGTATCGGCAAAACACGATTTTGGGCAATGAGTTTTTTGAACTCATACCTTCTTCGGGTAACCACCTAACTCTCTTAAACCCATTTTTAACTCTTTAAGCCATGCGTTCTATGAAATCCAAATCTGAAAATCTTACTCTTGAATGGCAGTTATCTATTGGTATCATCATACTAAGACTTGAAAGTCATATATCTAAGTCATAAAATATAAAGTTTCAGTCTCTTTATTTAAAACATAAAGTTTGGACCACCATATCATTCAAACAGTTTAAGAGAATTCATATTTCAAAACATATGTCAAATTATGCAGACTCTCTCTTTTCAATATTTTCACAAACATGTGGTGGTCAAGTATTTTGTAACAACACATACAATCTCTTTGAATCACTATTTTTTTATTAATATTAATAAAAATCACCCTCTCTCCAGTTCATATCCAAAATCAAGGCTTAAAAAAATAATAAAGACACTTGAATCATGTTTCTCAATATGCAATTGAATAATTCATAACATATGAAAATAAGAGGTTTTATAACAAGAGAGGGATTTTAATTGTTCATGCTCTTAATTCAACTTTAGAACTCAAAAATGCATACATACATATATACGAGTACAAATCTAATTTAGGGAAAGACCTCAAGACCAAAACATTATCAAAAAAGGATTTCACAATGCACAATTTTAAATGTAAATTCAAAACCCATTACAAATTCATGATTTCTCAACATTTAAACATTATCAAAACTATTTCACTATGCCCATGTAGTTTAGGAAAATCCCACGTACCTTAGATTACTTAGGTTGAAGGATGAAATGCAAATCATGATTCATTTCTTTGGAATCTTGGATTGAAAGGATTAGCTTCTTGATTTCTTGTTCTCGGAGAAAATCCTAATTTCCCTTATTCTTGAGAGCAGAGAGGATTGAGATGTTGTAAAACTGATAAAATATGAATTATAATGCTTAGAGTATGGTTTAAATTCGTGGGGAAGGAGTTTGGGATGGGAAAGTACCAAAATATTCCTTTAAAACGACACTATAACGTTGTTCGGTCCTTACCGACGGCCTGGGTGATGGACCGTAACTCCCGTGACTCATCGTTACTCAAACCATCACAAAAAAAAACAGTTTTTGAGCTTTTTTGTTTCAAATTGACGGCCTAACTTGACGGGCCGTCACTGGCTTGACGGTTCGTCAGTCGGGCCGTCGTAATTTGGCAGACAGACATCTCTCAGTAAAACGGGCATAACTTTTTACCCCAATATTGAATTAAGGCGAAACCTGTAGCGTTGGAAATAAAACTCAAAGACCTTTCATTTTATATATAGAAGGCCATCTAACTCCTTATATACAAGAAGTTATGATCAATGAAAGTTGACCCAAGTTTAGAAGTTGATCAAAACTTAATCTATAGAAGAGTTTTCAACTCGTCTTTGAGTTTGGGGATTTTTGTGACATCAATTCATATTCAAAGGTATTCACACACTATAGGATTGATCATCACACATATATTAACAAAGAATCATTGTGTTCGGGTCTATACGCATAGAAAGGACGGTTCAATCTTTAGCCCGAAAGTGTGGGATGTTACAGTTTGTGATTTTGAGTAGCCTTTAAAGTGATGTAGTTGACTTTGGACAATATTCTCTGATCCGAGCATCTGATGTCCGTTCCATTAGAATTGAAATATTGAATTGCCTTGTAGCATAATTGTGTTGTGTTTAGGAGGCCTTGGATGAGTTTTGGATACCTGTTTGATATTGGGGTTTCTATTCCGTAGTTGAGTTTTAGTAGTATGGACAGATTTAATGAGTTATTTTTTATATGTGTAAAGTACCATTAGAACCATATTAAAACTTCAGAATCAATGCAAAAAAGATGGAGGAATTTAGAGTCTGTACGAGGGAGATATGCCCATTTTAGTACGGACAAAAGTTGCTGGTTTTCTGGTACGGAGGTTCTTCTTCGTGAATGGGATGAGTACACCCGAACGTGAAGAAGAACCCCTTTTTTTGACTGGTTAGTGTGAAAATTTGTTCCTCGCGAATATGGTTGAGGCAGAAAATGTTTTTTGCATTTTCCAACAAGCGGTTTCTTGCATTCCTCTCTATATCAAATTCTCTTCATTCACCACTCTCTGCTATTGTCTTTGGAACTGGAGACTCTTTTTCTTTTCTGTCTTACAGTTAGTTGTTACAAAAATTCATTCACTGTTAAGCATTAGGTGTTTTTCCATTTTTGTTTTGTGTTTATGGCTCTGCGTTTGTAATCTGAACATGAGTCTCATTCAGATTTTTTTTTTGGGCTGTTGTTTATCTATGTTTATTTCAACAACCCTTTTTTACACATAGCAAAAGAAAGACTACATATTCTCCATTTTCATTAGTATTTTTGCTCGCATTTTGTTGCTGTAATTAGTTGTTTTTGCCAGGCCAAAAATGGTATTTCCGTTATTCAGAATTTATTAACTTCATGTATCTAAATAATAGAGGCGGATGCAGCCTTATAGCACTAGGTTCAGATACGCAGAGTATAATTTATGTGTAAAATTAACTAAGATTGCAATAATTATTTGCTCTGAACCCATAGTTTTAAAAATATAGTAGGTTCAAGTTAGTTGATTATTTTATGCAATGTTCAAGTCTCTATTAAATTGCTTTACATGTTTCCTTCTCTAGGATGTTCCATTAATGCTTTCGGCATTCACTATTTGCTACTGTAATGTTTCTTCAACCATATGAGTTTATGAAATCGACTCCTACATTACTTTTCCCATCCCATCAGCAGCACTGGTTCATCTTGTTTTTTTTTTTTCAAACTAAGGAGTTATAAATGGCCTCATCTTGTATTTCCGACAACACTGAATCAATCATGCGAAGGGCTGTGAACGACGTGAGTTTTCCTAATTTAGCTACCGACATATGCCCATCAGTTTTATATTTAGAAAATTCATTTTGTTTTCATTTGCAAATGAAGTTGTTTGGCCAAAACATTCTAG
This sequence comes from Capsicum pubescens, assembly GCA_030864215.1. Classification (NCBI taxonomy): domain Eukaryota; kingdom Viridiplantae; phylum Streptophyta; class Magnoliopsida; order Solanales; family Solanaceae; genus Capsicum; species Capsicum pubescens. The sequence continues at coordinate 261,257,186 of CM061543.1, forward strand.
GAATTAAATTTTAAAGAAAAACTAATTCATTCTGTAATAGTAAAGTCTTAGAATATCATCCAAGGGTTTTTAACAAGTAGATCTGGTTCCTATATGAGTACCGATCAATTATTTTGTTTGTTTATAAATATATGACTAAGACAATAACAATCTTTTATTTCAGTTTATATTTCGATGTCTTACTTTGAAAAAGAGTATCATTTGCTTATTCAAGGAGTGCTATTTAATTTCAATATTTTACCTGACAATATTTTGATAAATTATACACATCTTTAACTTTTAAGAACACAAGATTCAAAAGTCTTTTAAATTTCCATCTAGTTTGAATGTATGACCAAAGTTACTTTCTTTCTTTCCAATGTGTCTGCTATTTATATTTTATCATATGATATTATGATTATATTTCTTTATTTGGATATATGAATAACAAAAGTGGACGCGAACAAGAAAGGCAAGAGAAGAGGTCGTCATCCAATTCCAATAGACTTGAGATTGCTATTGCTCAGGGGCGGATCCAGGATTTTCAGTGAGGGGTTCAGTAGTACATATACGGACTAGTCGAACGGGGTTCAACCTCTACTATTTATACACAAAAAAAATTTACCATGTAAAAATAGTATAATTTTCCAACGAAGGAGATTCGGATGAACCCCCTTGGACCCTATGTAGATCCGCCATTGCTATTGCTCCGCGTCCTACCCCAAATACAACTTCCCCTACAAATGAAACTAGGGTAGGATTGATTAGAGGTGGCACTGGCATTAGTTTTAATGCGAGTGGCCCTTTTAATACTCTTACTCAAAAAAATAGACTCCGAGGGGAACCTTCTCGCCCCTTGTTCAATTGCAATGATGTTGTTACAACCACTCATGGATTCTAGCAGGTGATGGTGAAGAGGTCCCATGATGCACTCGGTCAAAATTCACATCCACAATCTGCTGGAGGAGGTACTACTCACAAGAGGCCAGTTGGAATGACTTTTAGTCCACTTCGGTGAATGATTGTCTCATATCCGAATCCAGCATTCCCTAGTAAGAAAAAATATGTGTGTATTTATTTTTTATTTGTTGCGTTGACAATACTGATTAACTGAGCTTTTTAAATATGTACACAGTATTTGACCCAGTGCGATTAACTGTTGAACTTCCCATGGATACACCTCAGCCATGTCCTCTTGTAGCGTCTACAAAGGATGGATTTAATGACAGTCTTCAACCACAGAAGGGTCGGCCAGAGGTGGTTGTCGAGGAAAATGCAAAATAACAGGAAGCTCAAGGAGTAGAGGAGCTTGCTGTGGATGCAGCAAAAGCACGTTCAGATATATATGGAGGAGCTACTACTCATAAGTGGCCATGTGGAACGACGTATTGTCCGTTTGGGCGTATAATTTGCTCCTATCCAAATCCAGAATTCCCAAGTAAGAATATATATTTATATATATATATATATATATATATATAAATACACACATATATATATTTCAGAATTCTTTCTATTTACTGCATTTAAAATATTTTTTAACTGAACTTTTATATATATATATATATACAGTATTGACCCAACGTGATTGACTGTGGATCTGCCCATGGATCCACCTCAGCCATATTCTCCTCTAGTGTTAAAATGTATTAGTTATTGATCACTTTTCTGAGTTAGATCATTAGCTCATTTTTATTGTTTTTTTTATATTTTTACTGTTACATTGATAAAAGGTTGATTAGCCAAGTTAGTTAGTGAAGTTAGTAGAGGCATCAAGTTAGTGCTTACTGATTAGATTAGTTATCCAAGTTGTTAGAGTTAGTTAGGAATGTTCTAGAAGCTCATGTGACATACATGTGAGCCTATAAATAGCAACCATGCCTCTCTCATTGTATACCCTTATCACTTGAATAACAATAGCTTAACTCTTTCCTTCTTCTCTTCTCTGCTTCAATGGATTCCGTGTGTGTGTGAGAGCATTGTAATGAATCAGTTTAACATGATATCAGAGCCAGGCCCACCCAGTTCATTGTGTCCTATGTTGGCCCCCCGTCTTATATTGTCCACGCTCCAGATGTCCAGTCCTGGGCATACGGGGAAGGGGGTGTTGGAGTCCCACATCGGTGGGTTAAAGGGTCCTTGGTATCCTTATATGGTAAGGGGAAATCCTCCCCTCATGAGCTAGATTTTGAGGTTAAGTTAGGCCCAAGGTCCATTCTTGACATGGTATCAGAGCCAGGTCCACCCAATTCATTGTTTCCGTTGTTGGGTCCCCCATCTTATATTTTCCATGCTCCAGATGTCCAGTCCTGGGCATGCGGGGGGTGTTGAAGTCCCACATCGGTGGGTTAAAGGGTCCTTGGTCCCCTTATATGGTCTTGGGAAATCCTTCCCTCATGAGCTAGCTTTTGAGGTTGAGTTAGGCCCAAGGTCCATTTCTTTGGTCTTGGACCTAACTCACACCCCAAAAGCTAGCTTATGAGGAAGAGGATTGACCAAGCCTTATAAGGAGACCAAGGACCCTTTCCTCTTCCGATGTGGGATACTTAACACTCACCCGCATGCCCAGGCTAACTGGAGCATGGACATAAGGTGGCTCACTATCGGTGAACAATTAGGATGGGCCAGGCTCTGATACCATGTGAAACTGATGCATTACAATGCTCACACACACACACAGAATCTATTGAAGCAGAGAAGAAAAAAAGGAAAGAGCTAAGATATTGTTATTCAAGTGGTAAGGGTATACAATGAGAGAGGCATAGTTTCTATTTATAGGCTCACATGTATGTCACATGAGCTTCTAGAACATTCCTAACTAACTCTAACAACTTAGATAACTAATCTAATCAGCAACCACTAACTTGATGCCTCCACTAACTTCACTAACTAACATGGCTAATCAACCTTTTATCAATATAACAGTAAAAATAAAAAAATAGTAAAAATGAGCTAATGATCAAACTCAGAAAAGTGATCAATAACTAATACATTTTAACACTCCCCCTCAAGATGAAGGGTGTAAAATGTTTAGCACAACAAACTTTCTCATAAGGTGTAAGTGTTGATCTTGAGTCAAACTTTTGGTAAGGATGTCAACAACTTGGTGATTGGTTGGAACATACACAGGCTGAACCAATCCCTCCTTGATCTTGTCTCTAATGAAGTAACAGTCAACTTCAATGTGTTTTTTTCTTTCATGAAAAATGTGGTTGGCTGTTAACTGTATTGCAGACTTGCTGTCACTGAATAGTGTGATAGGTTTACTAATATATACACCTAGTTCTGAAAACAGGCCTTCCAGCCAAGTAATTTCTGATTAAGATAAAGCCATGCTTCTATATTCAGCTTATGCTGAACTTTTAGATACTGTGTGCTATTCTTTAGAGTTCCAAGTTATCAGAGAACCACCAAAATATACTACATAACCTGTAACAGATCTCCTTGTATTTGGGCATGCTGCCCAATCTGAATCACACCAACACACAAGATCAGTTGTAGGTTGAGCCTTAAGTCAAAAACCTTGTCCTACAGTGCCTTTCAAGTATCTCACAACCCTGTTTGCAGCATCCAAATGAGATTTCTTAGGTTGCTGCATAAACTGGCTTAAAGTTTGTACTGCATAGATAATGTTTGATCTTGTAATAGTTGCATACATTAGATTTCCAACCAACCTTTGATAGGATGTAACATCTTGAAGAATAGCATCTTCTGTAAATCCCACTGCATTGTCTACTTCTATTGATGTTAGCCTGGCATTGGTTTCCATTGGAATAAGGGTTGGTTTTGCATCAGCAAGTCTTGTGTCAGCAATGAGCTCCAAAATGTACTTCCTTTGGTTTAATATAACTCCTTTTGTAGATCTCAACACTTCAATGCCTAGAAAATACTTTAGTTCTCCAAGATCTTTGAGTTTGAACTGCTGATGTAGTATTCCCTTAGCCTCATTTATCATGGCATCATTGTTTCCTGTAACAAGAAGATCATCTACATATACACATATCACCACCATTCCTTCTGACCTCTTCAAGGTGAAAAGTGAGCAATCATATGTGCTTTGAGAGAAACCATCTTTAAGTAGTGCAGCAGTAAGCTTAATGTTCCACTGTCTGGAAGCTTGTTTAAGTCCATATAAGGACGTCACTAATCTGCAAACCTTGTGTGTCCCTTCTCTTTTGAATCCATCTAGTAATTCCATATACACTTTCTCATCTAAGTCACCTTGCAAAAAAATATTGTAGACGTCCATCTGGTACATGCACCAGCCTTTTGAAACTGCCAGAGCAATGACACTTCTTACAGTAACCATCTTTGCTACTGGTGAAAAAGTATCATGATAGTCCAACCCTTGTATCTTACTGTATCCTTTAGCTACTAGTCTAGCTTTGAATCTTTCAACCTCTCCATTGGCCTTATACTTGATCTTGTATACCCATCTTGACCCTATAATATTTTTGTCTTGTGGCAAGTCAATGACCTCACAAGTATGATTATCTTCAAGTGCCTTCACCTCTGCTTTCATAGATTCAATCTATCTTTCATCCTTAACTGCTTGATTATATAATTGAGGTTCAACTAACACTGACAAATTGGACAAAAAATACTGATAACTAAGACTAGTCCCAGCATAAGACAAATAATTGGCTAAGGGATATCTTGTTCGTTTTCCCTTTCCTAGTGTTGCACAGTCCATCATCCAAGCAGGTTGCTTGTGTACTCTGATTGATTTTCTTGGAGAAGATACAACAGGTACTTCAGGTTGTGAGGATGATGCAATAACATCTGATTAGTTGGAGGGAACATCATCTAGTATGCTAGCTGGAACATTGGAAATATTCATATTCTCATCTAAAGACATAGGAATCTGGTGACAAAACTCTGGTATAACAGGTGAATCTACATGATCATCCATGTCTGCATCTGCACATTCATTCTCACTTATTGTGAGAAAGTCAGTAGACAACTCTGAAGTAGTCTTGTATGCAAAAGAGAACAAGTGTTCTTGAAACACAACATCTCTTGTAACAAATAGTTTTTTAGTAAGCAATTCCATCAACAAATAGCCTTTCTGAGAAGTGAAATATCCCATAAGTACTGCAGGCTTGGCTCTTTCAGCAAACTTATCGCCTTTGGGTAGTATTGAGGCATAACACTTGAAGCCAATAACTCTGAGATGTGTCAGTAAGGGAATTTTACAAAATAGCACCTCATGAGGACTCTTACCTCCATAGATGAAGAAGGTAACCTGTTCATAAGATAAACCACAGCTTTGACATTCAATCCCCAAAACTTGATAGGCATCTGAGACTGAAACCTGATAGCTCTAGCAATATTTAGTATTTTCCTGTGCTTTCTTTCAACAATCCCATTCTGCTGTGGTGTGTAGGGGAAGCTACTTTGATGCAATACACCCAAGGATTTAAATTACTCTCTACATTGTGAGTTTTTAAATTTTGTTCCGTTATTGGATCTAAGAACTTTTATTTGAGCACCAAATTGCTTTCTTATCAAATTCAAGAAGTTTTTAATAGTCACAATATATTCAGATTTCAACTGTAACAACTAAAGCAAAGTATACCTACTATGATCATCTACTATAGTCAGAAAGTAGTGCTTCTTATCAAAAGTAGGGACTTTGTAAGGCCCCCAAAGATCCATATGTACTACATCAAAAGGTTTCACAACTCTAGAATCACTAATAGAAAATGGTATTCTAGTTTGATTAGCTAGCGGACAGACATGGCATTTACTTAAAACCTCTAAGTTTGTTTTGTGTCTTATTAGACAAAGTGATTTCAAAGCCTGAGAAGAAGGGTGACCAAGCCTTCTATTCCATAAGTTGGAGTCTTGCATAGCTACTTCCACAACCAGTAGCCTTTAAGAACTTATATCTTGTGCTTCATTCAATCCACAGATATTCTTAATAATGTATAATCCCCCTTTCTCCTTACTAATCCCCTTCACATTGCCAGTGTGAAGATCCTGAAATGCACAGAAATCAGGATAGAATGACACAAATCATGAAAGATGTTTAGTCATTTTTTATACTGATAACATATTGAGTCTAAAGTCAGGAACAAACAACACATCACTAACAGTTTCCTCATTTAGGATTTGTGTTTCTCCAATATGTGAACTGTTTACCTTGGATCCAGTAGGAAGATTCACCATTTTTTTCTGTATTAAATACTTTATGACACTATGAGAATACACCTTTATATGCTCCAACATGATGTGTTGCACCAGAATCTATTACCCATTCATGTGGAACAACATGTGTTGATACAAAAGTAACTATACCTGACATGTTGACCTGTTTTGAATCATGTGCATCTTTGTTCATCAATGCCATGATCTATATGTACTCTTCATCTGAGAAACCTTGTGCTTTAGCTACCACTGAATTATTGATATCCTTGCTCCCTTGACCACCTTAACCATTAGATGAGCCTGCTATATTTGTATAACTTGTGTTCTCTCCTGATTGGTTTCCAGTGAAATTATGAGCTAAGAACTGATTGTTAGATTGTCCTGTGGCCTGATATCCATATCCACTTGATCTTGACTAATATGATCTCCTTGGATTGCTATTGTAGTTTTCTTTCTTCTTATATTTTCAATATGCAGGATATACTATCAACTTATAACAAGCATCTTTAGTGTGCCCATTTAGATGACAGAAATCACACCTCTTCCCTTTATAACCTTGACCATTATAACTTGTTTCTGCAAAATTTTTGTTTACCTGCATAGCTATGTGATCAGTCTTATCTCTAGTTACTGCAGTACAAGCCAGCTGCTGAATCTCATCCTCAACTATCATTGCATATGCTTGATTAAGAGTAGGTGTCACTCCTTTCATAAGTATCTGCCTCTTAGCTTGATCATAAGATTCATTCAACCCACTCAAAAATTGTATTAACCTCTGTTGAATTAAGTGATCTACGTAGTCTTTGGACTTGACACAATCAAAAGATGGTGCTGGGATCACAGCATCATACTCACACCAGAGAGTTTTCAGCTTAGTAAAGTATGTAGAAACAGAATCAGTTCCTTGATGAAGATTGTTGATTTCTCTGTGCAATTGATACAATCGCATTCTGTTAACTTTGTCAAACCTTTCCTTGAGATCTTCCCATACTTCAAATGCACTTGTAGCATACACAATACTACTCAGCAACTCAGCACTTACTGAACTCATCAACCAAGACAACAAAACTACATTACAAGTCTCCCATTGCTCATGTAGATCTTCTCTATACATATCCTTTCTACACATGCCAGCCATAAAGCCATATTTTTGTTTGCCTAGTAATGCAATTTTTATAGATCTAGTCCATATTCCATAATTTTCTGATCCAATCAACTTGATTGAAATCAATGCAGCACCAGCAACATCCGATGCTCCCAGAAACAAAGGATATGTAGGATCAATCTTAGGTGCCATTACTTTCTTACTCAGAATTCCAACTTCATCTTACAAAAAAAAATAGAGATCTACTTTCTTCTTACCGATAGTAGCACAGAATCCAAAATAGAATGGAGTATTGTGTGTCCCTTCTTTTTTGAATCCATATGGTAATTCCATATACACTTCCTCATCTAATTCACCTTGCAAAAAAGCATTATAGACGTCCATCTGGTATATGCACCAGCATTTTGAAACTGTCAGAGCAACGATCCATGGAGGTTTAGAAAAAGTATTTTCTCAGAGTTATTGGCTGCAAGTGTTATGCCTCAGTACTACCCAGAGGAGATAAGTTTGCTTAAAGAGCCAACCCTACAGTACTTATGGGATATTCCACTTCTCAGAAAGTCTATTTGTTGATGGAATTGCTTACTAACAAACTATTTGTTACAAGAGATGTTGTGTTTCAAGAACACTTGTTCCCTTTTGCAGAAAAGACTACTTCAGAGTTGTCTACTGACTTTCTCACAATAAGTGAGAATAAATGTACAGATGCAGACATGGATGATCATGTAGATTCACCTGTTATACTAGAGTCTTGTCACCAGATTCCTATATCTTTAGATAAGAATATGAATATTTCCAATGTTCCAGCTAGAATACTAGATAATGTTCCCTCCAACTTATCAGATGCTACTACATCATCATCAAAACCTGAAGTACCTGTTGTATCTGCTCCAAGAAAATCAATCAGAGTACACAAGCAACCTGCTTGGATGATGGATGGTGCAACACCAGGAAAGAGAAAAGAAACAAGATATCCCTTAGCCAATTATTTGTCTTATGTTGGGACTAGTCTTAGTTATCAGTATTTTGTGTCCAACTTGTCAGTGTTAGTTAAACCTCAATCATATAATCAAGCAGTTAAGGATAAATGATGGATTGAATCTATGAAAGCAGAGGTGAAGGCACTTGAAGATAATCATACTTGGGAGGTCGTTGACTTGCCATAAGATAAAAATATCATAGGGTCAAGATTGGTATACAAGATCAAGTATAAGGCCAATGGAGAGGTTGAAAGATTCAAAGCCAGACTAGTAGCTAAATGATACAGTCAGCTACAAGGGTTGTACTATCATGATACTTTCACATCAGTAGCAAAGATGGTTACTGCATGAAGTGTCATTGCTCTAGTAGTTTCAAAAGGCTGGTGCATGTACCAGATGAACGTCTACAATGCTTTTTTGCAAGGTGACTTAGATGAGAAAGTGTATATGAAATTACTAGATGAATTTAAAAAATAAGAGACACACAAGGTTTGCAGATTAGTGAAGTCCTTATATGGACTTAAACAAGCTTCCAGACAGTGGAACATTAAGATTACTGTTGCACTACTTAAAGCTGGTTTCTCTCAAAGCACATATGATTGCTCACTTTTCACCTTGAAGAGATCATAAGGAATGGTGGTGATAGTGGTATATGCATATGGTCTTCTTGTTACAGGAAACATTGATACCATGATAAATGAGGCAAAGAGAATACTACATCAGCAGTTCAAACTCAAAGATCTTGGAGAACTAAAGTATTTTCAAGGCATTGAAGTGTTGAGATATACAAAAGAAGTTATATTAAACCAAAGAAAGTATATTTTGGATCTCATTGCTGACAAAGGACTTGCTGGTGAAAAACCAACCCTTATTTCAATGGAAACCAATGACAGGCTAACGTCAGTAGAAGTAGACAATGCAGTGGGAGTTACAGAAGATGTTATTCTTCAAGATGTTACATACTTTCAAAGGTTGGTTGGAAAGATAATGTATGCAACTATTACAAAACCAGACATTAGCTATGCAGTACAAACTTTAAGCCAGTTTATGCAGCAACCTAAGAAAACTTATTTGGATGCTGCAAATAGGGTTGTGAAATACTTGAAAGGCACTGTGGGACAAGGTGTTTGGCTTAAGGCTTAACCTACAACTGAGTTTGTGTGCTGGTGTTATTCAGATTGGGTTGCATTCCCAAATACAACGAGATCTATTACAGGTTATGTAGTACATTTTGGTGGTTCTCTGATATATATCTTGGAAGTCTAAAACACAGCACACAATATCCAGAAGATCAGCATAAGCTGAATATAGAAGCATGGCTTCAGCTTTATCAGAAATTACTTGGCTGGAAGGCCTATTTTCAGAACTAGGTGTATCTATCAGTAAACCTATCACACTGTTCAGTGACAGCAAGTCTGCAATACAGTTAGCAGTCAACCCTATTTTTCATGAAATAACAAAGCACATTGAAGTTGATTGTCACTTAATTAGAGATAAGATCAAAGAGGGATTGGTTCAGCCTGTGTATGTTCCAATCAATCACCAAGTTGCTGACATCCTTACCAAAAGTTTGACTCAAGATCAACACCTACACCTTATGAGCAAGCTTGGTGTGCTAAATATTTTGCACCCTTCATCTTGAGGGGGAGTGTTAAAATGTATTAGTTATTGATCATTTTTCTGAGTTAGATCATTAGTTCATTTTTACTATTTTTTTATTTTTACTGTTACATTGATAAAAGGTTGATTAGCCAAGTTAGTTAGTGAAGTTAGTAGAGGCATCAAGTTGGTGGTTTCTGATTAGATTAGTTATCCAAGTTGTTAGAGTTAGTTAGGAAAGTTCTAAAAGCTCATGTGACATACTTGTGATCCTATAAATAGCAACCATGCCTCTCTCATTGTATACCCTTACCACTTGAATAACAATATCTTATCTCTTTCCTTCTTCTCTTCTCTGCTTCAATGGATTCCATCTGTGTGTGAGCATTGTAATGCATCAGTTTAACATCCAGTGTCTAACAAAGATGCATCATACAATCTTTAAGGAGAGGTTTTTGAGTACAATACAGAACAACTGGCAACACAAGGAGTAGAGGCTGCTGCTACCGTTGCTGCAAAACCACGTCCAGATAAACAGCCATGTGGAACTGCTTATAGACCGTTTGGACAATTGATTTTCTCCTATTCAAATCCGGAATTCCCTAGTAAGAAATAATATTATTATATTGAATTCAAAATCAGAACTCTTTCTGCTTACTACATTTAAAATACTTATTAGCTGAGCTTTTATATATATAGTATTTGACCCAATGCGACTGAATGTGGATCTTCCCATGGATCCACCTCCACCCTATTCTAATCTAGTGTCTAAAATGGATGGATCTGACAACAATTTTCAACCACAGAAGGGTCAGGCAGAGGAGGTTGTCGAGGATAATCAGAAAGAACTGGCAACACAAGGAGTAGAGATTGTTGTTGCCGCTGCTGCAAAACTACATCCAGATAAGCATCCTCACAGAAGAACATAAAGTAATAAACTGAGATCATCAAAATTTATGGAGAGAATGTCGTTCAAATTTCTTTCTTTTATGTCAGTTGCTGAAAATATCTATTTTAATAAGGGTAAGAAATCATCGAAATTTACAATTATTTATGAGAGTGTTAATACGATATGTTATAGAAGTAATAATATCATACATGTATATCTAAAGTCATCTACTTCAATTAATGAATACCATGAATTATTAGCACTAGCTCCCCCTTTGATGTACACAGATAATACGCCTCGGTAAAATCATACTAGAAAAAACTCTGTGGAAAAAAGACTAGTGAAGAAAAAAGAATACACATAAATTGTAATATGTCTTAAGTGTTGCCTCATTAAAAACCATACTAGGAAAACCATATTGGGAAAAAACCTTGGTTAAGAAAAACAGAGTACAATGTATATTTTACTCCCCTAATATAATGTGTCGGATTCCAAACCTACGAATACTTAGCATTAAGCAAGTAGACTCAAAATTTGATACTTGAAGTTAAAGAATAATACGACTCACTGTACGAGTCATACATTGAAACACGACTCGTGGTATGCCGTCCCAAATGTAGCAGTCATACTGTCAATGTATGACTAACACAACAACAGTACGAGTCGTACTATGAGATGCATTAACTAGTTTAGAGATGTGTCACCAGGAAATGAAAAACTCTTTGTGATCATGAGCATTAGTACGAGTTGTACTCTATACCATAGCCCGAGACAAGAGTCGTGGTATGAGGCCCCAGAAAAATTCCTACATAATAAAAAAATGGTAATTTGGGTTTTCCTTATCTTTTATGCTCTATACTACGCCGTTTTAAGGGTTTAAGATGGTATACAAGACTTTCAAGTTTTGGTTTGATGAAAGCAACTCAATGTATGCCCTTTATGGTAATGAATGATTATGATGAATTGCTGAACTTTTATGAAAATATTAAAATACGGGCTTTAGAGAATTAGGCAGTTCACCAAGAAGGTGTGGTTCCTCACGGATTAATGCTTGAAACCTATGTTTTGCGTATATAAGGATGGTTCACTCCTTATGTCTTATGATTTTATGTTTCTCCTCTATGAGGATGATTGATACTGGCCTTTATCATGTATATACTTGTCCATGTGGAAAACGTGCATTGGGGCTTTGCAGATCGGGTCCACAAAGCTTGTAGTTTTTGTATGATATCTGTTATACCATCTAGTTCATAATTAATAAAAATGAAGTTAGTCGATGTTCTTTTTAGTAAACTAGTCAAATGTACGTGCTTTGCACGTGGGTCTCGAATAAATTAATAATAAATTCTTATAAGAAAATAAATTGTTATGTGTATGTTATAGTATTAAGTAAATAACATTTTTAAAAAACAATATAAAACTTTTAAGATAAAAAATGTACTTAAAAAAATATGATAACTCATCACCACATTTTTTCTCATTTGTTATTCTTCGAGAAGTAATCTTTGTTTCTATAATTCTGCACTTAAATAAACAATTAGCAACATATATTATTTGTAATAAATTAAATCTACATATGACTGATATAAAGAAAACTATAATATTGGGAGAATAATCTCTCTACATTGATGCGAAAGGAATAATAATCAATTTGTAAAAGTTCAAATTCTTTTCTTCTAAGAAAGGGTTTCTTTAATTATGAAAAAAAGTTATTTTTATTTTGGAAAAAGTGACAAACAATTATGCTATTTATTTAAGATATTATTTTATATAAAAAATTAATTAGGATAGGTTCTTTTTCTATTTACGTGAAACATGGAAAATGTGGGGGGGGGGGGGGGAGGGGGGAGGGGGGATTACCATCTAGTTTAGTAGTTTATAGATATTATATTTTATTTTATCATATATTTTAGGAATCCTTACTTTTATATATTTTAGAAATTAATATTATAAATATAATATATATAATATATATATATATATATTATATATATATATATATATATATATATATATATATATATATATATAGGAGAGACAAAAATGCCACGTGTTAGCACCACAAAAAAATAGAATTAAAAAAAAAAATTATTTTTAAATTAAGTGTTCTGTTGTAAAAAGAAAACCATAAATCTAAAACTTTCAAGATTTACAACCGATGAAAACCTTTCTTCCACTCATAGACAAAACAAAACTATCCATTGATTTCCCAAAAAGTGAATCTTCTTTCCACAATTTCTATTTTGTTCTCCAGAAACTCAATAGTTTTTTCATAAAAAAACAATTTTATGGTTCAATTTCATATACTTTTTAGCAAAAAAGAATTAAATTTTCAATCTTCAGATTTGGGGATGGTATTTTGGGTATTTAATTGCCCAATTTGATGAAAAAAATTGAATCTTGCGGTTGAATTTTCAGTGTAAAAAATCACGAAAATAACAATGTGGGGTAGGGTGTAGGGTGGAGGGGAGTTACCGTTTATTAATTTGGGAATGATATTTTGGGTATTTAATTTCCTGATTTGATGGAAAAATCAAATCTTTTAGTTGAATTTTCAGTGTAAAAGTTCACGAAAATGACAATGGAGAAGGAAACTAAAAAGATTGTTGTTTTTATATATATATATATATTTTTTTCCATGTTCAATTGATAGTCCATTTTCTTAGTTTTTTTTTGTTGGTTTACTGATTTGGGGTTGTATTTTGGATGATATTGATTGGTTTTTAATTAACTGATTTGGTGGAAATTTTATATTAGACTGCAGGAATTATGCTTGAAAGTCCTTATTCTCCTCACTCGGTAGAAGATGCTCATTTTCAGAAGGGGTGAATCAGCAATCTATGTTGCAATTCCACCAGAAGAGCTAGATTTCAATTCTTTTTTAAAAAGCAGCAGTTTCCACCAGAAAGGGTTAATTCAATTTTTTTTAGATACGGCATGTATGCTACGAAGCACAACAATGAGAGTTTAAAATTTGTTGAATATTAATTGTATTTGTATAAGGATGCAGTGCGTATTGTGGCAGATAATGTTTGGCATAACAAATGCTACAAAAACTTCAATTCTTTTGTTTGAAATTTTGTTGTATGAATGCTATTCTTTTAAATCTACCAAATTTTAAAATTAATTTGTTTAACGTTTATGGAATATTGAGATTAAAAATACTGGTATATAATAGGGATGTTACCTACATTCTTTCAATCTCTTACTAAGCCTACATTTGAGCTCTATATCGTTTCCTTAGTGCATCTTGAATGCTCTTCCTGATATTGTTCCAAAAAATGGTACACTTTGTACTACTATCATTTGTTATCCTATTGACAGACAGATTAAGCAAAACACTATATAAGTTTACTAGAACAGACTTTTCGTTTGAACACTCTTTGATATTCGCTAACATTGTTGATAACTATATTATACTGTTACAACGACAGTGTATGGAGTCTACATCTTTTAATTTTTTTTATGTAATATTAACCTAGACTGAATTTAATAGCTTCATAATCTACACAATGATAATGCAGCGGTTTACTTTGTGGTTCTAACTACTGTAGGTAATACATTAGAGTTCTATTCATTTAAGATTCTAAATATGGTTACTTATCTTCTCTCTTGCCTTCTCTTTATTTTGCTTTTAAGTAACTAGATAGTTAACATTTTGCTTTGTTTTCATCATTTTTAATGATGTTTTATAACAAATTGTGATGCTTTTCTGATGTAGGTTCAAAGAAGATATGGTACTACATTCAGTAGACTATTGAAATAAATTATTACCTATTGTTAAAATCTTTTAGATTTAGCATTGGAGTGGAAGGATATAAACTCTCACAATGATTGCTTAAATTTCTTATTCATATTTCCACCAGGTTTTGACGTGGGGTCAAATAGCATTAACAACAGATGCAGAGTGAAGCTCTTTGTGCTCTTATTGAATGTATTCTTCTTAGCAGCATTGGACCAACCATTAAAGAAAATATGTTAATTACTACAACACTATAAAAAGAAAAGAATTTTCAGCTATCAAACAATTTGGATCTTGCCAAAGATGACAATCAAGATTCATGTTTGATATAGGTACTCCCTTTATTTGAAAAACTTTGTATTGTAGTTTATTGTCCTATAGTGTTGCATCATCTCACGGTTATATAAATCCCTTCAAAATTGTGTAAGAAATCGACAAAAAATTAATTATTTTCAGTCATGGTTGTGGATGTGCCCATGAAAATTGCACAGGTGATTTCCTGCCGCTAACTAAAGCATGTTGTTAATTGGTTAGGGGTAAATATGCAATTTCATTATTCACCATGTTTTGGTGAGTGTGACCCTTGAAATTGATTTGTTATAAATTACAATATGATAAGATTAAGAACATAAATCATTATAAAGATATTATAACTGCAAGTTTCTTTAATTTGCTATTCCTATAGGATGTCACTTCTCTGGGAAGTGATTAATTTTTAGACAACTAAAGGAAATAGACCTAAAAGCACTTCTAAGTTAGTAAAGATTATAATACGTAAGAAAAAGCTTTTGTTGATATAAACTCCAACTAAAGCTGCATCAATTGTCTGCACTCCTAATCTACCATTGCTTCCACCTTCAAGTATCTTCGAATTAGTATATTTGATATCATGAACAACACAACCTCTTTGGCAGGAGCTTAGAATCACAATGTGGTAAACAAATACACTAAAATAAATTGGAATCTCTTTGATGTTTTATAACTTACGTTCTGGTTGTAAGATGTATTTTTCTTATTGTTTTTGCTTTCATGTTGCCACATAAGATGACTAAATAACCAAATTTTGAAAATTTATTCTGTTAGATAAAGAAAAGAGGGGAAAAATTAAAAGGGTCAAAGGGAAAAGTTAAAATTTCTAGACATTAATTTTTAACAATGTTGGAAGAGGAGTAAATACAAAATTAATCAATATAAATATAAGGAAGATATTGTACTAAATAAAGAAGCTTTTTGGCTAACTGCACTTTATTTTGTTAATTATTAACTGGAGGGTCTCTTTATAGTTTCAGCCATTTATAATGCTCTAACAAGGTAGTATATAGTATTCCCAAAGAGTAAATTTTGATAGTGAGGTAATGAATGGCAAATCAACTTGCTAGACTTTTGTTTTGAATTTTGTCTCCAAAATTTAATAATTAATCATTGTTATGTTGGTTTTCTTTGTTGAATTGATCCTGAGATGTTGTCTATGGTTAAAAGGACACTCAGACAAATAAAGTAGGAGCTTATTTGTTTATTCTGTTGATAGAACGGTTATTGAATACGGTAAATAAAAAGAGTGGTACATGATAGGTGTGTTAAGATTTTTCCTTTAAATATTATATTGTATATTATAACCATTTCTTTCTAGCATATTGACTGATTAAGAAAACAAATATAGAATTTCATTAAAACTCACTCTTCGTAAGAAGACCCCTTCAAATTTTAACTAATTCCTTTGAAATTCATCACACACTTGATTCCTCTCTATTTACAAGTATTTTTTTGACTAAAAGTCAAAGATTTTTACTGTCCAACTTCACAATAGCTTTTATGAGTAACAAGTCAGGTGATCCTATCAGTATTTCACCTGCGGTATAGAAGCAACAACTCTAAATAGCGTATCAAGTATAGGGGTTTCTCAACCAAGTAATATGCGGATAGGTGTACTTTGCAGGCCGAGTTTCCAACAATTGTTAAGAAGGTTAGAGTTGTAAAAAAGTGAACTATGAAGTCTACTATCTGTGAGTAAGTGTTTTCTCAAAGAATCATATTTTATCGCTGAAATCTCACATCATATGCATATGCATTTAATCATATGATCTAAATTATTTAGCGCTGAATGACACTGCAGGTTGTTACTGAAAAAAAAGGTGGAGTGGTGGCATATGTCGAGGGTCTTCATGTGTTTGTCCCAATTTATAGATATCAATAGTTAAATATCAATGTAAATTTACAACTATATATAATGAGGAAAGAGACACTTTTGTATGATAAATCATATTGGAAATAATCTTCACAAATAATATTAAAAAATAGATATTTGCTATAGTTTCTTAATTTAGTTATATCTTCCTTTGAGTTCGTTTGTAGGGTTCAAGTTCAAATTATTATAGTATTTTTTTACTGTTATAGCTTTCTTGGTCATATATAAGTTCTCTAATTTAATTTTACTGTTTAGTTGTGCACATTGGCTCCCATTGAAGGGTTGTTGATTGATCGACTTCCAACTCCACCCTCAATGCTAGCAGTTGTTGCCATTTTTACTATGCAATGCACTCTAGGTGTGTGTAATGAGTGGTAAACCCCGCCAAAAACATATGAACTATGTTATATCATCTTTTTAAGTACAGTAAACTTTTGATGAATATCAATTGATTTATATTAAGAAAAATATATTTGGATTTCTGAAAAGATGAAACATGTTTAACAAATTCATACAACAACATAAAAGTTGTCATTGATTAATTTTTGTCTATGTTTTAGGAGGATCTCTAAAGCTTTTTATATTTAACAAATTTGTTTGTCAAAAAATATTGTGTTGAAATTATCTGACCATACATAGAACCTGATTTTAAAAAATGATTCTCTTTGATGATATTCAAATAGAGCAGCCAGTTTACAAGATTAATGTCCGATTTTGAAGCTATTACTTCCCATCTATATAGAGCTATCAAATATTATTAGTGAATGCAATTAAAATGATGAATATTAAAAAAACAATCCGCGCATCACATAGTGTTAAATTAATGAGATATCAATTTGGATTGCGGGCTTCAACTAACTATTTTGTATTTATTCATATCAATTTGGTTCTGGTTAGATTGGTAGTCGAATAGACATATATTGAAATAATACAATAATAACATTGATTTAATGTAATACAATTTTACAAGCTTAGACAAGACATCGATATCTTAAACTAATATATAATAGTTGTGCGGGTACGTATACTAGTCTATTTATTATTAAAAGGAGAGGATGCAGCCTCCTCATTAAGCCACTTGGCATTATCTTTAAATGACAAGTGTATTTTTTTGAATAAATTAGTTAATTAGTTACTTCATCTAGGTGTCTTCAACAGTAATTTTTTATGTATTATTTATTTTTCAACAATCAACTTATAGAACAAGCACAAATAACTATATTTACTCATCCTCTTGAACAGTTATTTTTCATAGTGATTATTATTTATTTTTTATTAGTTAACAACAAACTTTCAGAAAATAAAAAAATAAGAGTATTTATCGACTTAACATATTTATTTATCCACTAATTGTACTGTAATTTACTGAAGTTACAAAGTTATTAACCACTGAAGTCACTTAAAATTTATTTTTTATTAGTTAACAACCAACTTTAAGAAGATAAAAAAATTAAGAGTATTTATCCTCTTAACATATTTATTTGTCCACTAATTGTTGTGTAATTTAATGAAGTTACAGAATTATTTATCACTGAAGTAATTTAAATTGTGTTTTAATATTTTTTTTATTGTTATCCACATAACAACGGTAATTATAGCATAATAATTTAAATTGTGTTTTAATATTTTTTTTATTGTTATCACATGACAACGGTAATTAACACAGAATAATCCAACTGCTTCTTATTCTTATCCTTGCCTTTTATCCATCCCAAAATTTTCTCATCTTCAACCAGACTACTATAAATAAAATCTCTGACACAAGTAACTTCAACTTTTTTTAAAATTATACAACACTCTACTCAAAATTCTAACTTTTTTCACAATGTCAGACTTCATTATTAGCATAACAATAACAAAAATGCATTGGAAATTGAAAGTATTGGTTGTTTGATTATGGAAAGTGAAGAATCGTTTCGATCCAGACGATGTTTACGCAATTGAAATGGTATTGCAGGATAAAAATGTAGCATATTTTGTTTACAATAGTTCATCTTTTCTACATTCAGATTGTTTTCTTTGTTTAGAACCTAATTCTACAGTATAAAAAAACATTACAATTTGTTTACTATTTTAAAAAATTCTCAATTTGTTTTGCTCTATTTTTAGGGTGATAGGATACAAGGATCTATTTGCAGTTCAGTGCTTACACAATTCAAATCAGAAATCAAAGAGTGTGGATTATATTTTATGCAGAACTTTATTGTCTGCAAAAATACTTTCAAGTTTCGACTCACAACTCATAAGTTGAAACTTAATTTTACTCTTCGCACAACTGTCACTGAACTTTCTGATCCATCTTTTCCATTGAACTTCTTCCACTTTCGATCTTTTGCACATTTGATAAATAAGATATCTGTGGACAAAACAGAATTATTTGGTAAGAAATAATTACCATAACTTTTACTATATTATGTTTTATAGTTATAGTAATATTAACATATTTTAATATTATAGATGTTATTGGAGAAATTGTCAATTTTGGGCAGATACAAACTCAGTGTACGGGAGGCAATTCTAGAAAGTTCATTAATATTGATCTAGCAGATGATGAGTAAGTAAAAACATTTACTCTGTGGTAATTTATGTAATATATAGTCATTTTTGTATAAGTTTCTTTTTAAAATTATATCCTGCAAGTAACAATATTAATCAGCAACTTAAATAACAATATTATATTTCTCCGAAACAATATGATATTTGCAACATTTTGGGGTGAATTTTTTGATCAAGTTGTGCCACAACTTCTAGATTCTAACAACAAAACTGTTGTTGTTGCTATGCAACTTATGCAAGAACATAAATTTCAAGGTAATAATTTATATTTACATCTATCTACTTATTATAAAATAAGAATATCTTACCGAAATTTTTTGACAGATTCTTATACTGTGCACAATACGTGGAATGTCTCAAAGCTTTGGATCAATCCAACTGATGCTCAATCTAAAGAGTTTAAAAAAGGTATAAGTTGTAGATTTCACTGTCATATATATATATATATATTTATGTGTGTGTTTTCTCAAACAACAAAATAATTTTATCAGATACGTATGCAGATTGCTATCTTTTCGAGAAACAAACTCAGACAGATTAACAAGTACCGTCAGTACCATCTCTCATAAAAGTTCCTCTATCTCAGATGAATTAATCAAAGGCACTATTGAAGTCAAAACAATATCTAAATTTTTGGAGATTGTTGAAGTTAGTATAACTTTTCTAAAATCATGTTTCCATGTTTCATATATAAATGCTAACCAAGCTATAATTTTATTCATCTAATTAACAGAAAGGTTATCAATGTTGTATAGTTACCATAATTGAATTGTTAAATCTACACAATATATGGTCATATACTGGATGCACTAAGTGTCGTAAGAAGATGAAAAAAGTGGAAAACACTTATTTTTGCACAAACACAAAATGCAACCATGAAGATTCCCTTGCTGTTTCAAGGTAAACATATATTTTTTAATTTCATTATTAATAAAAAACTTTGTATAAAAAATATTTTACTATTTAGGTACAGGATTCAAGTTACGGTCATGAACGGTACTGGATCTATTTCATTGATTATATGGGACACTGATGCCACATCTCTATTGGAAAGTCATCAACTGAATTGAAGGATGGATTACTTCTGGTATATATATTTATACTATATATTACAATACACATTTTTTATTTAACTAATGACTAACAAATATTTTTGCTTTATAGAATACTTGCAATGATGATGCACCTTCTTATCCAACGAAATTGAATAATATTCTACAACGAGAATTCATTTTTAAGGTGATTGTCAAGAGCGAAAACATTCATAACTATGATGAGGTTTACAGTGTTGTTAAGATTTCTGATCAAGAAATATTCTCCTAAAGAATCAGGCACCTACACTGTATGTGAACTATCCTCAAAAACTTATTCCAATTTACAATTAGTTTTCATACTTATGTTTTGTTTTTAAAAAAATATGTTATAGGACCATGAATTCAACAGTCAAGGTTCAGCTGAAAAGAAAGAATTCAAAGTAATTACACATACAGTTTAGTATTACATGTTGATAAATATATGTTCAAAGTAATTATATTTTGTTATATCTAACTTTTAAATTCGTAATTTACCATAGGAAGCGGCGCAAGACACTGACATGTTAACTCCCCTAAAGATGTATTCAAAGAGGTCTAGATCATCAAAAAAGGGTAAATCAGTTATGGTTGATGAAGATGTCAATTTTGAACAATCAAGCAACAAGGTTTGCAAAGGTTTTAGAAAGGAAAAGAAGCCATCATCTGCTGGATATTAGTGACTTTTGTCATGTTATTTCTGTAAGTTAGTATCCAAATAGTAATCTAGCAAATTATTACCTATTTTGGATTTAATCATTAGGTATTTGTATCCTATTACGTTTTAAAATTTTATTATGTTTATTAATTAAATGACATTATGTTTATTATGTTCATCTAATATTTGTATTTGCTATAACCAAGACTAAGTCAGAAGAGCATGTTATATCCAGATGAGCATGTTATATCCAACTCATACAAAAACAGGCCAATAACCATATACACATCACAAAATACTGCCTTGATAGTGGCTACAAAAAGATTAGGTCAATACATGCGATTCCCAAGGTTTTATCTTTTCTTTTCTACCATATTTTGGAGCCTTCCAGGTGTAGCAGCAACAATGTGCACTCCCTTTGTCATATCATCTGTAAATTATATATCCAGAGCATATCAAAACAGGCCAATAACCATATACACATCACAAAAGACTACCTTGATAATGGCTATACAAAGATTAGGTCAATACCTGCAATTCTCGATGATCATCTTCTTCTTTTCTACCATATTTTTTAGCCTTCCAGGTGTAGCAGCGACAATGTGACCTCCCTTCGTCATATGAGATAAATTATATATCTGGAGCATATAAATACTGGCCAATAACCATATACACATCACAAAATACGACCTTGATAATGTTTATACAAAGATTAGGTCAATACCTGCAATTGTCAACGTTCATCTTCTTCTTTTCTACCAGATTTTTTAGCCTTCCAGGTGCAGCATCCCTTCGCCATATCATCTGTAAATTATAAATCCATAGCATATAAAAATAGGCCAATAACCATATACACATCACAAAATACTATCTTGAAAATGGCTATACAAAGATTAGGTCAATACCTCCACTTCTCAAGGTTCATCTTCTTAGTTTCTACCATATTTTTTAGCCTTTCAGGTGTAGCAGCAACAATGTGCACTCCCTTCGTCATATCTGTAAATTATATGAACACTCCTTTCAAATGTCGAGGAACAATGGCAGAACTATGTCCAAGGACTATGGGTTGAGCCACAAGTTAACTAGAGCCCAATATTGAAAGGGGTTGACAATTCCCACCCTGCATCCAACCATATACCTATACAAATTTTATCAGTCCATATTTTCAGTCAAATCTAATATTGCAGAAAGAAGTATCAAATAAGAAACTAAAATTCAAGTGAACCAAGAAATTATGCCAAGTTTGTTCTATCAGACCATATATCTATTAAAATATCATCAGACCAGAAGTTTGACACAATAAAGAGACGTGAGAGTGGCCTATTGATTGAATGGTTGTAGATATATCTGTGGTAGATTCCAATGACAACGAGTGGTTCTTCTACCCAAAGGATGGTAAGTACCAAAACGGGCAGCGACTGAACCGAGAAACTGAACGAGGCTACTGAAAAACTACTGGTGAAGATAGGATCATAACAACTAAAACGAAAGAAAAAATTGGGATGAAGAAAACCTTGGTATACTACATTGGTCGAGCTTCTTAAGTCAAGAGGACTCATATAGTGATTCATGAATATTGTACAACTGAAAACTCATTGGATGGATCACATACTGGCCAGGTTTGCACATTCTTCATCTATTTTATGTCTTGAATTTCTATTTCTATTTTCTGTATAAAAGATTGATTGCATCATTGTGCAATTATTGGTCACATTGATCAGTGTCTACAATGTAATATATACATAAGATGTGAAGATCAAGTCAATCATGCCTATGCAATATGCTGTATATTCATTAATGGGTTACTTGAACATATACAATTGGTTACTTCTAATCCTATTTGGTTCCTATCTGTTTTTCAATAGTGATAAAAATTGCACATATTTTCTACTTTTATGGCTATAGCAGTTCATTTTCTAGATTTCTTGTTTAGAAGATGTTGTATAGTTAACTCCTTCTCTAAGAAGTTTATTTGTTCTTTTAGCTCATTCCTAATTTGAATAGACTAGCGAAGTTCCCTACATTTAGTGGCAGCATACTACTGGACTACATTAAAAGTGCTCTTACAATTAATGCCGAATATATTAGTTCTTTAGATGTCCAAATTAATGAATTCTATCTGAAGCATCTACCTATGACAACAACATATCCGGTATATTCCCACATAGTGGGGTCTGGATTCAAATCATCTACCTATTTAAAAAATTGAAGAACTTTGTGCCTGCGCCTTACTTTTTAATTTGAATCAGGAACACACTTATATTTCTATTGTCATTTGTGGTGAAACAATGAAAATTAGTTCATACTGGGAAATGTGATTTGCCTGTTGCAAGGTCCCTTTGTTCTTTGTTGTATGTTTAGAAAGAGTGATTTGAAGCAGGACAAGCATGTTGAAAACTCCAATTTAGATGTTGAACAGAATGCTTCATTGCCAAATCACCTACCGAAGATGAATTGTCAGAGGGAGTCACTCCGTTAACAATTGTACAACCTTTAGGTAATTGTGATAAAAGTTATCCAACAACGTTTCCCAAAGACGAGTTGTATGGAAAACAAATACCTGTTGATGTAAACATATAGCTTCGGTTTATTGTTGGTCAACACAAATAAAGCACCACCACTCAGGAGATGATGTTTACTCCTGTATATTCACGGTCAAATCAGATATTGTAAAGATGTACCAAATAAGCAACTAATCTGCAAGTGAACCAAGAAATTATGCCAAATTTATTCTGTCAGTCCATATATCTATAAATATTTCATCAGACCACAGGTTCGACACAATAAAGAGACAAAAGAGTGGCCTATAAATTCGAATAAGTGTTCTACCTTGGGCATAAACATCATATAGCTTCAGTGTATTGTTGGCCAACACAAATGAAGCACGACCACTTAGGAGATGACATTTACTCCTATATTTTCATGGTTATATCAGATATTGTTGAAAGAAGTACCAAATAAGTAACTAATCTGCAAGTGAATCAAGAAATTATGCCAAATTTTTTATATCTTAAGTTAATCTTTTAACTTTATATCATGCTAGAAGATCTTTTCAATTTAAATTATTTACACAGATAACATTGTCTTTTGTAAGGCCATGGTCACATATTGATCCTGAAAAAAGAAACCATGACAGTATGTTCATCAAACTGTTAACAAGTGTAAAATCCCATGCCACCCTATCTAAATACTTAATTCATATAAATATGTCAACATGTTTAAAATATTCAACCACCTTAACATATTTTGTATCATTTCAAACTGTATTTATAATTGAACATAGTGACATTAGTTATATGAAGTACTTAATCTTAAAAAATGTAGGCAATGCATCTTAATGTTCCATCTGTCGAAGAGAAAATAGATATTCTTTCCAGTATTTGAAATTTATTAGCATATAATTTTCAAATTTGTAGCGTCAAAGGATTCCTAATTAAAATATTTTTGGGCAAGATTAAACTAACAAAATCACTCACCATAAGTATGAACCAGTCAAATAAAGATAGCACCAAAAAAGATCACTTCAGCATATCCTGTACAAAAGCAACCAAAAATATTACTTAAATGAACAACGGTTAAACAACATGACCATTTCTATAAAAATCTCAAAAATTTTAAATCTTTCGAGAACCTCAACACTTTTATAACATGTCAAATTATATTTATAATTGGACATAGTGACATCAGTTATATGTGTATAGTGCTAAAAAATGTTCTACTAATCTGAAAAGCTGTAGTAACATTGTGCATATTATTCAACTTCATTTTAGTGCCAACAAGTAACATATAATTAGAGAGGTTGTAATTCAATCCGTCTAAAATAGTCTTTTTCTCCCATTATATTAATTACAAAAATTACCCTATTTAAATATGTTAATATTTTTTTGCATTAGTAACACCTAATTTTAAGAGCATGTGTTTAGGATATGAATAATGTTATTGAATTAAAACATGAATATGAAGCAATAAAACAGAGGAATTTATGTTATCTTTAATTAAAATTTCAGTTTTCAAAAAATAGCAGTTATTTTATATCAGAAAACTACACTTTTATATTAAACTTTAAAATTTATCCTTTCAATATTTGCATATCTTTGTGGGATATTTGCAGCAGTACATATCTTTTGATCATTTCTATCTTTAGCAATTTAACAACTCCAAATTAGTAAAAAAAAAAAAGATCTCCTGATTGACCCAAGTATCATCTGTCATTTGACATATTATTATAATATTTATGTACTACTTGCCATTTAATTTCAAATTTACTCTGTAACTTTTCATATCATATTCATTTTCTATGTAATCTGATATGGACAAAGAAAAAAAACTTGCCATAAAGAATAGAATAAGCATACGGAATCATAAACGACTTAAAACATCATCTAATAACAACGGTATGATCTTTTTAACACTATTCATTGACAAATCTTATTAGTTAAATTTATAACATTCATAAATATAATTACACGACAGATATGTATTTTTCTTTACAATAGTTGTTGTTCATTATTTAATTTTTTAAATACTTACAAATATGATATGATATTTATTATTAATGGTTTTACAGATCTTTTTAAATTTGCACCTATCAAAGGGAATGATTTAAGAAAATGGGGAGGAATACAAACTATGACAGATTTCACAAATTGTTAAAGTTCCTATGCTTCACATATTAAAGCCATAAAGAGCAATGATCATTCTTCAACATCTCATGCTAAGTTAAAACATCAAAATCTAACACAAGAAATTGATATGCAATATGTGGAATCATCTTCAACTGCGCAGAAAAGTCATCTTTTACTAGATTTAAATGAATTTTCATTATTACAAGGTTAATGTTTAAATTAGCTTTATATATATATATATATATATATATATATATAAATTTATATCTTGATTCATTAAAAATATTTACGTGAATTTTTTTATATATGAGTAGAAGTTGACGCTGACAATATTGATGATGAAGGACTAGGTATATATATTTTTTTGGTTAATAAATGTTTTAAGACATGAAAAATTAAATTTCAATTGATTTTATTTTAGTTTAAATAAGTAAAGGTTAATTTGTTGAATTCTCTACTTATCATACTTATTAATTAGTACAATGCATAAAATAATGATATGGCTGAAAGTGTAGATGATTACAAAGGTATGTCTATAATAACACAAATAAGAACAATTTCATAAGCATACTTTCTATTTGTTTTAACTTACATTAATATCATTCTTATATTCATTTTATAGAGGTTGATGTAAAATGTTCATGAATTGATAATGAAGGTATGAAAATTTGTTATGATCTTTTATATATAATCGATATTCATGAAAATTTGACAATTCAAAATAACCTTACATTTGACTCTTTGATTAATAGATTACTGAGATATAGAAGATCAAATATTTGAATGTGTTCATTGTGGTGGTTACTTCTGGTATGAAGATAGGACAGCATACCAGACATTACAAAGTCCATGAAATCAGATGCTAACTGACAAAATAATAATATTATTTTTTAACATCTCAAAATATTTTACAACAAAAATCATAGCTTTCAATTACACGCTCAAATTGAAATTTTTAAAAACATCACAAAAAGAGGAGAATTTGCCAAACTACCGAGACCATTTATCATATACTGACGAATGTCTAGAGAATATTTTTCGACATCTACAACAAATTCAACAACAAATAAACCATAGATTTCACTTGCATGTTCAAATCTAGAATGAGGAAAAGAAAATCACTATAACAGGAGAACTTACCAGACATTACGGAGTCCACAAATCACATACCAAACGACACAAATGGAGATTATTTTCAAAGATCTATACAAATTTAACAATAAACAGCTTGGATTGATTCAAAGAACCAACATTAAACATATCGAAATACTTCGATATATCTTAGAGAAGAAATTCCAGCTACCATTTTTTGTTCCAAATAAGTAAATAAAACATTTTTGTTAAAAATTATCTTACAATATGGAGTTTTCAAATTGTGATGAAGGTGAATAAGAGACTTTTCGGACAAAAAGAAATGCTGACAAGAGTACTTTTCCAAATCTAGAACAATCTATATGGATATAATCTTTTTTTAATATATTTTATCCTTTGGACTGGAATTTTTTTATAAATTTTATAATTATATATGGCCTGGGCGTTATATTTTACTTTTAGATAAATTTAACTCATATATAACATTTCTTGAAAAGGAAAAAAAAATAATATATTATTTCTTTTAACAAAATAATAATACGCAGGCACTCACGTATACCTCTATATAATTTACTCTATTTTTTTAGCTTTACCATTCTTTAGTCTTTTTCTAGATTTTTTTTTTCATTTGCTTAATCATAAAATTATAAAAATATATATTTTTACATTCGATAAGAAAATAATAAAATTTATAAATAATTAATGTAAGAATAATTTAATATTAATTAAAAATAAATAAATGTAAATGAATATAGAAATATTAAATATTTATTTCATACGTTAAATATATGCATATTCATGTCATTATTATATATAATTTTATCCATTTATGCCACTTCTTTAAAAAAATACTTCACTTTTACTATTCTATTTAATAGTATTTTTAGTGTCCTAAATGACTAACAAAATTGGATAAAACTTTAATGATTATTTCAATGTCAAATAATTTCAAATTCACATTTTAATTACGTCCATTCCCCCATTTTTCTAAATCAAATAACAATTTCTTAATCAAATACAAATAATTTAATTCTATTATACTAAACATAATGAACAATTACTTTTTAAACTAGAATAAGCCATTGAAATCTTTAATTATCTAAATACTACGCTATTTACCCGCACGACTTATACTAGTATTATTAATAGAAGAAGATGCAGCCGCCTCAATAAGCCAAGTGGAATTCCCTGAATTAGCCATTTGACATATTAGGACAAACATTTAATAAAGTTAGTTATTGATTATTATTTTCCACATTAAACAATTAATTGTAAAAACTTTGAAAATAAGTACTCAGAGTAGCATATGAACGTTGCCTACATTGATGGCCAATAAAATTTCTTACCCAAAAGAATCTGTCTTTATGATACACATTTTGAATTCTAAATTTAAAATTTAAATTTTCATAGCAGTGACATACCCACAACATATGTCTGTATTAATGGCTGATTCTACGACTTTCAATACAAAATTTAAAATTTTACAATACAAAATTTAACAAAGTAGGTATAGTGGAAAATTCTACAACTTTCATGCAAATTTTTTGTGCAATGCAAATCATCATCAACATGTACAAATCAATAAGACGATCAAGTTTTATTTATCATTAAAAGAATCCATTGATGGAATCTAAAAAGAATTCAACTAAGGGGATATGGTGGACGATAATTAGGTTGGTTATGAATAATTTTCTTACTTTTGCATTTTCGATTCTCTCTCATACTCCATTTTCATATCTTCTTTATGCTTTTAATCGTTATATCAATTGCGAATTTGAGGTAGAGACAATAACAAATTGGGTAATGCAGTAACAGTTTGACTTCGTAATGGACTTCCATATAGATTTTCTGCCTTTAATCCTTATGATTAACTCCCTTCTAAGTACAAAGTTACTATCAAATCTTAAAATGCGTATTTATAACATTTTCCTCTTCTTTCCCCCTGTTTTTAAATGCATTTTGCTCATTTGCTTTGACGCTAAGACTTTAAATATACTAAGATTCAAGTATAAAAAAGTTTCGATGGAGGTCTACCATTATTCATGCTTTATATAAATATAAAAACTTGATCGGTAATGCATTATTCATATTTTATCTCCTTTCCCTATTTGGAAATCTTACATTGTTCAATTTGTTCCAGATTTTTCTGAAATTGACTTTACCGACTCCATGCCTCATAATTTTTGAAAAGAAGATATTTGAAAAGGTTATGAACACTGTTGTAATTTCCAACAGACATCTCAAACATCTCTTGATGTTCAGCATTTGATAATTATTTCATATCCATTCCAAAAATATCAACTTACAGCAGAATGTTGAGTTTTTTAGCTTTCAATTGCAACCATGTAGTATCCTCTTTCATAAATGGTCATCACTATGTGTTGTTAACTAACTTCTGTGGAGATAACCTTATAAAATTACTTCATCTCTGTTAGTGTTCAATATAATATATTCTCTTAAGGTTTTATTATGAATAAATATTTCTTCTAATATGGTTGGAATGTCTGTTTGCATTTGGTTATGGCTTAGAAAATGGTGCTGAGATATAGAAAAATAGATTCTGTGAAGTTAGTAGAAAAAAAGGGAAGAGGATCCAACTTGCATATATTGATGAACGGCCAAACTACACATTCTAATAAATTTTAGGACGAGATGGAGTTGGAAAGCATCCAAAAACCACTCATTGTAGGTATGTGTCAAGATGCAGTTGTAAATCTTCCAGTATAATTGATTCATTCTATAGTAGGCATGTATCAATGAAGAAATTTCTCTATTATTCTTAGCTAACTTTTATTAGAGTTGATAAAATGCATGTTAAATTTATAGTAATTTATCAGGTCATCTATCTCATTTCGTTCAAACAATGATTCTATTATTAAAAAAAAGTTTAATTCAACTACAAATACCTCTTACATTAAAATTCTAAAAGTTCTCTACTTCTCACAATTTAAATTTTAGCAGTGAAAGGAGAGGCAATAAAATAGTTCATTGGTGGTCCAGCTATATATCAGAACAGTGGCCTATGAGAAACCTACCATGCTTGACGTATCAGTATTCTCCCTCTTACAAAATGCTTTATCCCCTCATATCAAGTTCCTTCTATGCATGGTAGTCTTTGCACCATTAGGTATACTGTTAAATTAGAAAAGCATAACCTCACTGGGAGAAGTTGTCTTTAGTATATAAACACCAACCTTCATGGTCTTTAGTCCTAAACATGTTTTGCTATGAGATGTTACTATTATGATCCTGTGATAGTATATAAAGGCTTAATTCATCTCTATTTTCTCTTTCATTTAAGGGACAAGGTTGATCTAAAGTAATCAAAATAGCGAATCAGAAAGGTAAGTTGCCTTAAAACAAAAGGTAAAGTTACATGATAAGTTAGTAAGGGTTTAGCTTTCTTACATGGAAAGAGAAAGAGAAATAATGTAAATTAAGGTAACATTCTTACATTTTTTGAAGTTTCAGTGTGAAGGTTCTTGAGTAAATGGAGAAATTAAAAGAGGAAAAAAAAACAGGAAGTGGCCTGAAGGAATCTAAGTACGATAGTTTTCTTGGAAAATTGTTTATTATGCTTATTTCTTGCATTCCTGGAAATATGTCAATGTTGCGTTGTAAGTTGATTAATGGACTTTCCTATGATAACCTCATCATTAACTTTACAACATACTGTTTGGTTGCTGGAGGAGTCAGTTTGAAGTCAAGTTCTAATACTCTTTTTTGAGCCTATTCAGGATGACTCTGTGTCAAACTATGTCGGTGAAAAGGCCGCATTAGCTCCTCCAAATAACCTGGACAAGAAATTCAGATAATTTAATATTAAAATTTTACTTTTGCAGCATCTGAAGGCAGATTGTTTTTGTTGAGTTATCTAATTGCATTACACTCCTAAGTGCAACTCTAAGTTGAAGTAACATATGTATTATTGTGTTGAACATGCTGAGGAAATCATCAAAACTCACAAAGGAGAAAGTCCATGTTTCAGAAGTTAAGGTTGTTATGATGTAAAACATCGAGAATGTAAAATATATCTAATAATTGTATACCTTTATTTGTGGTAGATGGTTTAACAGTTTACATGAAAGCTTGACATTGTCTTCTCTTTTTAAGTAATAATGACATAAAATAATTCAAGACAAAACCATAAATCATGGAGCATATGATTTATTTGAATCTTGGAAAGATTCCTTACAATAAAGAGACATCAAGAAAAATAGTTATAATATGATTAAGTATCATAATATTGTTTTACTCAAAGATTTCTGAATGTATACTGTTCTAATGTTGACTGCTCACCATATCAGAGGCTTAACCTTTCTGAGCATTTGAAGCATGAATGATTTGTTTTGTTTGTTTAAATTGTGTAATCTAGATGAAACCAGGTGATAAAATTTATGATTAAGGCGATAAATGGGATTTTAAAAAAAATGAATAGGGTAGTTGTCCTTCATTACCTTTGATGTTGGTTTTACAATGTTACATTTATTTTTTGTTTATAGTGACGACTCAAATAACAAGGAATATCTGACTAATTAAGATGGGTGTTATTTAAACTATAGTTTGTTCATCTATGCTTGAAGTATTGCATTTTTTGAGTTGTTATCTTAGTAATTCTTGAGGAAATATGTTTGATTAAGATGCCTACTCAGCTTCTACAGAGGTAGTCTTGACAGATTGCTGAGAGATGCTGCCTTAAATATGTAGTATATGACACATAATTTATATCAATATATTACTAATAATAGCCAATTTTTTATACAAGTGAACTAACCTTGGTGGGTAGAGTTACTAGGTACCAGGTAGGAGGTAGGAGGTATTGCATGTATTAGTCGAGGTGAGTGCAAGCTGTATAGGAATACCACAGTTATAAAAAATATAAAAAAAAATCTTGATAAAGAAACAATAGGTGATGGATTATGTCTCGATTTCAATATTTTTGCCCACCCAAATAAGAATAAATAGTCAAAACAGTTCCTTCTTATTAGGTGATGCTTCTGCTAAAACATCAAAGAACCTATTCTTTTTTATGAATATTCTCACATGCCTATCTCACTATGCCCTGGCCAGACTATAGATGAATACACAGAGGTGGGATCACTTGGGAATGTGGAATAGAATGACAATAAGGGAAAGGAAAGATGATCTAGACATTCAATAGTGTTGTGGTTGATATAATTATATATCATATTTAGATGGTAAGGAATGAATATCTGTGGAATATGAAAGAAGTACTGAAAAACAAATATAGAATTTTTGACAGGATACACACAAAAAGATAGAAGATTGATAGAAAGATATTGTTAGAAAAACTGTATACACAGAACTAGATTGTTAATTGTAATAATAATAGATAGATAGTTTAATAGTTGGTTGCTGGCTTTATTTTGTTTTTTTGGATGAAGTCCTAAACGGGACCTTTCTTTTTATTGGGTTTTTAATAATATATGGTTCGTTCGATTAGGAAAGAAAAAGGACTGATCACATAATCTCTTTTTGGCTAGAGTAATGTACTTAGTTAATTTGGAGTCGATTATTTTTTGAATTATAAAGAAAGGAAAAAATCAGAATTTACTGAAATATATAATCTTTATCGTTTATATGATGAGTTTGAAACTCATATTGAACCTATTTCAACTCCTGACTATTTGTATCAAGTACTATGTATGATTATGTGTTTGAATTTGGTTAAGAAGTTATTCCATGACTACATAATAGTTTTAATGGGTTGTTGTTCTAAAGATACATATTGATATGGTGCTGTTCTTTTAGATACATTGAAAAGAAGAAATATGCCATTTAAGATTCTGCTACCAAAAAATTATATCTTACATAATCGGCAAACAAAAGTAAAATTTACAATAATTACTTTTCTTTCAATATGCCGCGCATCGCGCGGGTACTTATAGTAGTTATATAATAAATTAATGATGTGAAAAGATGATATTATCTATTACGGAGACTTTTAATGAAGGGCAAAAAGTTCAAACCAGTTTTCTAAGAGTCTCCACACTAGTTTTAATGGATTGTTGTTCTAAGATACATATTGCTATGGTGTTGTTCTTTTAGATACACTGAAAAGAAGACATATGCCATTTAAGATTCAACTACCAAAAAATTATATTTTACATAATTGACAAACAAAAGTAAGATTTACAATAATTACTTTTCTTTCAATATGCCGCGCAGCGCGCGGGTACTAGTACTAGTCATATAAAAAATTAATGATGTGAAAAGACGATTTTATCTATTGTGGAGACTTTTAATGAAGGGCAAAAAGTTCAAATCACTTTTCTAAGAGTCTTCACACTTTTAATATATTATAGATATAGATTATAGATGTTTTATGGTCCCTTTTATTGTTTAGTTTTAGTTCCATATACATGTTTTATATTATGTCCCCTTCCACGTTCTGTATATCGATACTGTTAGGTTTTTGTCCAGATTTTCTTAAAAAAAAAAACTTTCTTGAAAGAAAAATAAAAGTAATATCATAATTACTTTTACTTTTCCTAACATGAAAATATAAAACTTTTTCATATTTGACTAACCTCTTTCTAACAGGAAAGTTTTTGGACCTCTATAAATAGAAGACCTCTATTCTCATACCATAACGCAATAACATCCACAATGTAGCTGTTTAAAAATGTTATTTAGGAGGAGATTTTCTCTCAATTAGTTTTTATTTTATTCTCTATTTAGGTTTTTAATATGTCGACCAATTGGCCGAATCATATCAATAATATTATTTTTTAGTATGTTTTTCTTGTCATCTTATTTATTGTCTCAAATAATTTGCAAACTACAAGATTACGCATGACGCCCTCTAGATTTCGAACCCTACAAGTGGTAGCAAAGCCAATTTTTCAAAGTTCCGATGGTTGGATTGAGGATAGTTTAAGATCAAAGTTGCAACCAACTTGACGATGATGAAGATTTTTTTTCAAAAAAAAAAAACTACATGTGGAGACAATTGTCAATCATATTTCAAAAAATCTGATGTTACATATTTGAAAATAAAGGTTATTTTTAACCTTAAAAGGAGCTCTAATATTTTTAACCTGAAAGGGCTAATATATTTTTTTAACCCAAAAGCTCAATTTTTAAGCATGCCAAACAATAGTGATCGAAGACTATGTGAAGAACAAAGATCAAAGATGTGAAGAAGACGGATGAAGTGAAGAAAATCAAGCCAAAGAGGGGGAATTTGTTAGTTTTTTTTCCTGATTTTCTTACTAAAATTAAGTATTATAGTTCTTGAAAGAAAAATAAAAGTAATACCATTATTCATTTTACTTTTCCTAAAGGGAAAATATAAAACTCTTTCATATTTGGCTAACCTCTTTCTAAGAGGAAAGATTTTGGACCTCTATGAATAGAAGATCCCTCTTCTTATACCATAACACAATATCATCCATAATTTAATCGTTTAAGAATTTTACTTAGGAGAAGATTTTCTCTCAATTAGTTTTTATGTTTTTTTTATTTAGGTTTTTAATATGTAGGTCAATTGGCTGAATCATATCAATAATATTATGTTTTGGTATGTTTTTCTTGTCATCTTATTTATCGTCTCAAATAGTTTGAAAACTACAAGCTTCCGCATGACGCCCTCTCGGTTTCGAACCCAACAGATACTTTATTGACCATCTTGAATGCTATATCATTTCATGATGTAGGTTCTGGGTATATTCTAGTGGTTCTATGAAGCGGCGGAGCAAAGATTCTCATTAAGGGGTTCAAAAGTGCATACACAAACTAGCTGAAGGGGGATCATCATCTATTATATATACATAGAAAATAATTTTTAACCATGTATAAATAGTGTAATCTTTCGGAGAAGGGGGAGTATATGATAGCTCCACACTTCTATGCAGCATAAGGATTTGCTCTTGACAGCTTCATCTAGTGGTGACCCCTCCATCTTTCGAAAGGTGTATTTTATTAAGATGTTAGACTATTCTCAATTTTATGGTATTGTCGGGGCCATGTCTCAGCTTAGACATTTATTCTTATATTTAGATGATTTATAGACCTATGACAATGTCAAATTCAGACACTAAAGTGTTTTCCATAATTCTTACTTAATGATAAAATACTTTATGAATTTATTTTAGTTGTTTCGTCTACAGTTATTTGATTGATTACTCATGGTGAATGTTAAGGAGTTCTCTCGGGCCTTTAATGGTTTTCGAGTGTCTGTTACATCCAGGGCATTGTTCTCTTTGACAACTAGAGATTGATTCAAAGCTTCGATACCTTCTAGATCTTCTATTTTCTTATTTGGTCTATCTTTGATCTCATCTAATTTTTTCTTCACATCTTCGGTTCTCTACCATGTGTTTCGTTACTTGCATAGAACCCGTGAGTCATTTTATCTCCAACTCTAGTGCTTGATTTAAGTGAAGTTTCAGTTGCAGCTCCAATTTTTTCTGATGGAGAGTTTCTTCTGCAAGTAAAATTCTCTAGATATCAGAGACTAATTATGTAAGTTTGAGGAAAAACTGTCACGTCCCAAAATAATCCTTAGACGTGACTGGCTCCCGCTAACACCACTTGTCGGGAGAACTAAGTTTCCATACATTCACATGGTCTACAAACACACATATACAACCCACATGCATAAAATAATCATTAACACAGAGTAACTATCCAACAAGATACCACTTAGAGTTTTATGAAAATGGCAGTAGTTTAGATATCATCTCTAACCCAAGTCCCACTCTAAGTTCGTGAAACATCTAAACAGAGTTACATGAGTTCAACTTTCGGGCATGCAAACCCAACGAAAAGAAATGTAATCTAAAAGATCTAACGCTGAATGATAGCCTTCACGACTAATTGGGAAGGTTCACCTCAGCAATGGAATTCGCACGTAAGAACCGTCAGCCACTAATCTCTCCCTCCGCAACGGTATCTGTAGACATGTAAGTAAGGAGTGGGCTATATGTAAATATATCGCTCAGTAAGATCATCGGCTCGCTGCTTTAAGTACTCCTGGGACAAGTATTAGAAAATACAACAACACCAAGAACATAAAGTTATTACACACGAAACTATATCATAATAAGGTAACCAACAAGGCTCAATAATCCTTCATCAACAACCATATATCTCAATACAATTTCATACAGAGCACTTATAACCATTTGAAATCAAAGTAATTAGCCAGCAAAAGAAGTTTCGGGCAACATATACAATGCATCAAATATATCAGGAGTATACATAATACTCAGGGGGAGCATACACAATGTTTCATATCAAATCAACAAGAATACACAATGCTCAAGGAAAACATACACAATGTCCCATATAAAATCAACAAGCATACACAATGCTCAAGGGAAGCATACACAATGCCCCAAAGGAATTAAGTAGCATACACAATGCCCCAAAGGAATTAAGAAGCATACACAATGCCCCAATCTCATAGTAAACAAGCATATCACATCACGAAATAATTTATAAAAGGAGATTTAGTATTCTTAACATAAAGTATATGCGGCCGATCTTAAAGACCGTTGATTCTGCCAAGCACATGCTCGTCCCAACACATGGACCGGACAAATAAAAATATATTTTTAAAATAAATTTGAAAAGCAAGCACCAAAGCTTAAAGTCTCATTTACCTCGCTAACAACAAGTTCTCCAACCTCACTATTCATAGAACACCAATCAACTAGCCTCCAATGACTTCAATCTATGCAAAAATATTAAATAACAATATCAATTCTATTATTTGGGGTCAAGTCTCAACATCGCTAACTTTTAAATTTAGACTTAAATCTTAATATCTCACACCTTAACCCATGAATTAAGGATAATCTAACAAGGGAAGGCCGCCAAACAAAGAATTTCAAAATACTAGCCAATGATTTCTCTCATCAATATCTAATGATTGCCTCATCATGAATATTCCCTAATGATTTGCTTAAAGTGTTAACAACAGAAAATTGAAAAAACATGTGTAAAGAAAATATACTTTGTGCCTGAAGTTACATACTTTAATTCCTTTCTTTCTATGTATTTTTTCCACTGCCAAATTAGCATTAGCCAATGTTAATTCTTTCACTACAGTAGAAGCCACCCACCCATGAGATATCCAATTTACAAATTATGTCCAATATCTCTCGATCATACATGGCAGCTTTTCTTTTATTCTCTCCTTTTCTTTTTCCCGACAAGAACGTTACCACTATATAAAATTAATTTAGGCGAATATAGAGAAAATCTCATACCTGACAGTTAATCTCTATCAAGCTACCTTTCTATGTTGCTTTGCTTCCTTCTCCAGAATAATGGGATAAAAAGAAACAACCCTAGAGTTCTATTTGTAGTGTTTCAGTCGTGAAACTGAAGAAAAAGATTAGACCTTTGGCTTGCTCTCTTTTAATTCCTTAATTAATAACAATTATTGGTTATAATTACCAATTAACTCTTCATTAAAAAATAATAATAAATTGGAATATTACAAAAACACATAATGTGCATACAACCTTTTTACACCTTCATCTAACTTCTTTTGCTCCATTGCTGCTTTCTCATTCTTAAACACATAAAAGAGAAATTTTATAGTCCAATAATCCGCAAAAAAGGAGCAGGCCAACAAAATATCTGATACTTTTTTCTTATAAAACTTATCAAGGTGTCATGTTAATTAGCACACTCCCATTAAGTACATGGAGAAGCAAAACTCTGTTAATCGAAGTAAGACATCTACCATCTGCTTCAACAAATGAAGATCTTGTCTATGATTATCATTTAGGGCCTCCCTCTCCACCAACTCCTTTTCACGCAACTCAAGATCTTTGTGTCGTGGTTCAAAATACAATTTGCTTTTCTATTGATCCTTGAACACTTTCTCAAGCTGATCACCAGCATTCTTCATCATCCTTTGCAGGTCTGCATATAAGCGGAGACAAGGAAATTCAAAGCGTGAAAATAAGTTAGCTAATACCTCTAGAAGAATACCTTCATATACTCTTGAATACAATCGTCGCATCTCTTTGCTTCATCATATTGCTTAAGCACATGGAAGTCTTGTCGCATTTGATGTCCATCTCCTTGAGGCTCCAACATTGGCCCTCATTTGTATTAGGCAGATTAGAGATTACGGAATTAGTTGCCCTTCTCTTCTGCATCAACCTCAAACATGAATTTCAGATCTACAGTTTTTTTCAGATAGTCACCAATTATACCTGATGAGTTATAATCATCAGCCTTTACAACCCAACCATATAATTTATCTTGTGAAACTAAATAGTCCTTCTTCCCTTGATGTTGTGATTCAAAGCTCTTCTGAAAGGCCCTTATAGTCCCATTATGGATGTTCTTTCAATGGATTAAACCCATTGCTCATCAAGTCATCCCAAAGCGCCGAGCCACTCTTTCCCCCCATAACCCCTGTCCTTCAACTCAACGGCAAAATTTGCTACAATTTCCATACAAGGAAATGCATATTTCTCATTAACATCATTTATATGATGTGTTGGCTGTAATTCCGTTCCCATTGGAAGAGAAACTTTCCTCAACAGGGCATTGTTCAAATACTTCGTAAGACTTAAATGTTTCCCTTTATCTTCTTTTTCCTTGAGCAAGACCTGCTCACTCTCGAAGAAGATTGGACAAGGTCCTTTAAACTGTAAACTGGATACTTTACCAGAAAGTTCTTCCCTTGCATAACCTTCCTTTAATTTCCAATGCCACTTATCAGCATATTCTTCTATCTCTGGTTCTCTAATATCTGTTTCCTTTTGAGATGGCATTGACAACTTTCAGTAAACCTAAGTCAGCAAACATAAATCAACAATGAAAACTGAAATAACATAATACATAAATATGACCCTAAACTTGACACTAAATTATAACTTTGACCTTAAATTTTGACAGTGCACAAATATGACCTTTAACTATTCAAAACTGCACAAATATGACCTCCGATCCTACATGACAAAACGCGTGTTCAACACACAAAACTGAGCGCGTCTAGCTTAAGATCTAAGGGCATAATACATAAATATGACCCTAAACTTGACACCAAATTATAACTTTGACCTTAAACTTTGACAGTACACAAATATGACCTTTAACTATTCAAAACTGCACAAATATGATCTTTAAATGACTTTTCACTGTTATTTTTTTTTTTTTTTTAGCTCAAAGATGAAAATGACATCTAATTTCTTTTGTCATGGCGAAAAAAGAACAATATTGAAGATTTATTAATTAGGTGGGTCAGCCTCATAAGAAAAATCGCGCGGGTATGTATATATATTATAAAGCAAAGGGCGAATTTATATTATATAATATATCTAAATATAATTTATTTAATTATTAAATTAAAGATGAAACTATACTAATAATTTTTTTTATATACTTTTAATAAAACTTTATTAAATTAACGTTATTAAGGATAGTAGTAGTAGAATATTAAATTAACGTTATCAAATTAACATTATTAAAATGTTAGTTTTAAATTAACGTTATCAAAACATTATTAAATTAATGCAGGGGCGGATTTACGTGGTTACTATGGGGTTCACCCGAACCCCCTCGGTAAAAAAATTACGTTGTATATATAAGGTAGAAAATCTATATTTATGTACGTATGTTAATGTTGAACCACATGAAACAAGACACTTAGATAGCCCAGTGGTGTTATTTTCTCTTCTTGGGCGCTTCCTTCAGCCTACTGCGTGGGTTCGATCCTTGCTAGTGGCTTTTTTTTAATTAAAAAAAAAGTTAGATGCTGCTGCTATAGAAATAATAATAATAATAATAATGATAATAATAATAAAAATAATAATAATAATAATAATAATAATAATAATAATAATAAGTAATAAAAACGATGTCATTTTAACACAAAATAAAAAACTTTGACAGTGCACAGATATGACCTCTAACTATTCGAATCCCTACAGCTACATACTATTTTTGTAAGGAGGAGTTACAATAGAATTTTCTCAGTCATAGACAAGGATGGTAACGAGAAAACGAGTATTGATGGTATTGCCCAAGCCTTTACTGATTCCTATAATGAGCTGCTAAGTGCAAAAATAGAGAGTAGAACTCACGTAAATTGTACAGTTATTCCGCAAGGAGCACTAGTGTCTGAGAATCAACGAGCAATGCTGCATCAGGAGCTCACAGCCCAAGTGGTAAGAGAGGCTCTGTGGGCAATTGATGGGGACAAGGCTCCGGGGCCTGATGGATATGGAAGCCAATTTTTTAAAGATGCGTGGGATGTTGTGGGTCCTGATCTAACGAGAGGGGTGCTGGAATTTTTTAAGACCAATAGAATGTTAAAAAGTATAAATTGCACTGTTATTACTCTTATCCCCAAGAGCTTACATGCAAATTCAGTTGGGGACTACAGACCCATCTCCTATTGTAATACAATCTACAAAGTGATCTCAAAGATGTTGTGTAATAGGATAAAACTAGTGCTACCTAACATAACGTCGGAAAATCAGAGTGCTTTCGTGAAGGGGCGAACAATAGCGCAAAATATTCTGATTTGCCAAGACTTAGTACGGTTATATAACCGGAAAAATACTACAAAAATCTGCTTGCTCAAAATTGATTTGAAAAAAGCCTATGACTCTATTGAGTGGGGTTTTATTGAGGAGATGTTGTACAGTCTAAATTTTCCGTACAAGTTCATAAATTGGACCATGGAATGTGTGTCAGCCACTCAATTTTGTATTACGCTGAATGGTGGTGTGTATGGAAGTATTAAGGGTGCAAGGGGACCCAATCTCCCCGCTGCTATTCGTGATTTGTATGGAGTATTTTTCTAGGCTAATGCAGTGGGTAGCTAAGCAACAAGGGTTTGATTTTCATACAAGGTGCAAAAGTTTGCGATTAAACCACTTATGCTTTGCTGATGACATACTTATTTTTAGCAAAGGTGAGTTTAATTCTGTGATGCTTATGCTCCGTGCTCTTAAAACCTTCTCTCTGGCATCTGGACTGAGTGCTAATGCAAATAAGTCTAGCATCTATTCTGCAAATATGACTAAGGCAGAGTTAGAAGATATATGCGAAGTAACAGGGTATGAAAGAGGGCAACTCCCATTCCGATATCTGGGAATTCCAATCTCTGCAAAGAAACTATCTACCATGGATTGTGTAGTACTAGTTGACAAGATGACAAGTAGGGTAAAGACTTGGGGCTCAAAGAACCTTTCATATGCAGGAAGGGCTCAATTGGTGAATTCTGTTCTATTACATGTGCACTCCTATTGGTCATCTATGGTTATATTACCAAAAAGTGTTATGAAGCAACTGACATCAATATGCTGAAATTTCCTATGGGATGGCAAAGTACATACAACCAAAGCTCTACTGGTAGCATGGGACTTGGTATATAGACCAAAGGTTGAAGGTGGTCTGGGCATAACTGAGGGTGTGACGTGGAATAAAGCGGCAATGGCGAAGTATGTTTGACATATAGCTAGCAAAGCAGATAATCTATGGGTGCGATGGGTCAATCATGTATACCTGAAGAATACAAGCTGGTGGCAATATGCCGCACCTAAAGATTCGTGTTGGTACTGGAAGAAGATTTGTGATATCAAGGCAATGTTTGCAGCAGGTTATGTGTCGAACGGGTGGCTGAAAATGAATGGGACATATACGATACAGAGTGGCTATGCGTGGATAAAGGGACCTGGAGAGACCTGGCCACATTGGAGGGGGTATGAAACGCGGGCAGCATACCAAAACGCCAATTTATTTGCTGGTTAACAATGAATCAAAGGCTGCTGATGAATAATAGACTAAAGAAGATGAATTTGATCACGAATGAGACTTGTGCACTATGTGGAAGGATGAATGAAGATATTGATCATCTATTTTTTCAATGTGATTTGTCTCAAATGTGTCTGGAAAGGATTATGCAATGGCTCAAAATAACAAATAGGAATCAAATGTTGCAAGGTTGGTGGACGAGGATTGCACGAAGGGCTAAAGGAAAAGTGAGAAGGACATTCCTATGGGCAATTACTGTTGCAACTATCAACTATATCTGGAAGGCTCGCAATGACGCGGTGTGGAATCAGAAAGTTCCTAGACCAGAAATGGTTTGTAGGCGGATCCAGTTGGAGTGTAAATACAAGATTATGGAGATATTAAATAGAAGGAAGATATGTCGAGAAAAAAATTTGATAGAAGATATACTAGTAAGAATTGTAAATGAGAGGGACGGGTAGGAAGAAGCAACTGGGCGACAATGCTTGGGTGCGATGTTTGCTCTGTTGTTCGTATTTTTTATGCGTATTTTGGTTTGTTTATTGACAGAACACTGGATGTAAAAGTATGGGGTATATGAATAAAGAAACGTTGGTTTTGCTTGACCAAAAAAAAAACTATTCAAAACTGCACAAATATGACCTCCCTCCAAGTCAGCCCTTTAAACGACGTGGCACCGTGTGATTGGATGAGCTTTCCACGTAGGCACAAGTGAAACTCACGCATGGGGTTGCAAAATCGGAGGTCATATTTGTTCAGGTTTTGAATAGTTAAAGGTCCTATTTGTACACTATCAAAGTTTAAGGTCAAAGTTATAATGTGGTGTTAAGTTTAGGGTCATATTTATGTATTATGCCAACTGAAATCTATTAAAGTATGCTGCGCATAAGTAACTTTGAGAAAACATAGAAGTAGAGCAAATATGAATGTGATCATACCATTTGGTTACATTTTCAACAACATAATTTTCTGAGGTATAGTCTCCCCAGATCTAATTTTAGGGGATTACACTGGCATGTTACGTTGTTGTAATGTGTTTGAATTTTTTTGTATTGACATACAGAAATGAATAGCAAATGCATGCAATAATATTTTAATTAATAACTAAAAGATTGACGACTTTCTTTCAAGAGTAGAAGTCCTAGAATGATGACTTTACCAAATATTGGAATGAACTCTGAATGTTCTATCATCTTGCAGAACTAATCTTTATCGATCATGAATCTTTTCTTACAACAAATATCTCTTGATCAAGTGAAATTTTTTCTAACATTTATCTCTCGATTGATTCATAGATAACCAATTAATCTATTCACTAGATCACATCAAATCTTAATTATCACTAGATTCACTTTTAAATTCAAGTCATTAATCTCTTAGTGACTTGAAGTGGCGTTGCTAAACTAAAACCTAATATCAGTCTCTTATAAAGGCACCATTAATGAAGGGTACTTTAATTAGTACTACAATCGTCATTGCGTAGTAGAACAAATAGAAATAAAAAGAATGACCAGAGTTCATCCAATAAGCGTATCCATCAAAAGATTAGAGAAGTAAATTGAACTAATCATAAGGAGTAACCACTAGTGACAGGCAAAAATAAGGGGGAAGGACACAGATTTCTACTACAAACAAATAATGTTTTTTTGAACAGATTGAAACTCTACGTTGAATTCACACTCTTTGCACTGCTATTGCCTCTCAAATGTTAGGTCAA
Source organism: Capsicum pubescens (assembly GCA_030864215.1). Lineage (NCBI taxonomy): Eukaryota > Viridiplantae > Streptophyta > Magnoliopsida > Solanales > Solanaceae > Capsicum > Capsicum pubescens. The sequence goes on from CM061543.1 coordinate 261,300,287, forward strand.
AAGTGACGCCTCAAAAATCAAGTGTTATCTGTACCTAAAGGAGTTATTGGTCTACACATACCCATATAAAAAACACTTTGAGTAAAATAAATAAGAACCCAAAGTCTTCCAATTTAGGCCATACAGGGCGGTCCGTCTAGTGTTAGGCCAAATTTCAAGCAAGTAATTTTATCAGACAGGCTGACTTCATTCAAAAGAAGGCGCAACGGGGGACGCGTCACACAGGTTTGTTGTTGTGCATTTTTGTTCTTTTTGTTTTTTTCCATTTTTTCCATTTACAGTTGGTCCTTGAACTCTAAACACAGTTTTGATTACCTTTTGGAAATCTACTCAAAACATTGAAGCTCCAAAGCAATCATTTAGCTCCATCCAAACACACCTATTAACTCAACCATCATTCTTAGAAATAGAATAAAATTGCAATCAACTGATGACAAAAAAAAATATATGAGGACTAACTGACCGCTAAATATATTCATTTCTTGCCGAATATTATGTGTTTTTGTAACAAAAAAGCTTTATGCTGATCATAAAATTGAACTCAGAAGAAAATCTTCATCTGATAACCAAAATGGTATAACGCCCCGATTCCCATGAACCGGAACGCCACACGGTGCTCGTGACCCCGAGGGACCACAAGCTAACCCTTCACAGATATCCGTATCTGTTCACTGCATAATATAATACGATAAATGCGGAAACTGGCTAAATCTGGCCATAAGGTTTAAACATCTAAATATACAGTACTGAAAAATAAATATCAATACATCTGTCTGAAAAGCCTCTACACTGTCTGAACTGTGGAGTTGAAGGGACAATTCCCCAACTAACTCCGTCTACTAAAATCATCAAAACACTGAAATAGAATATCCTCGGATGATGAGGACTCACTGCTGCACCTACTGCTACAAGATCTGACAGCTAAATATACTCTGAATCTCGCTCTTCTGAACCTATGGTGGGGAAAACACCATAGCGCAAATGCGTCAGTACAAAGAATGTACCGAGTATGCAAGGATAAGGTAAGGTGAAATATAAGGCTTATGCATAAACATAACAATCTGAATAATATGTATTCGCTGGAATAAACATATATAGAAACTTTGCAGTTACCAATTTTGAAACATGTCTGATCAACAATACACACATGGATGCATAAAGTACAACTGAAATCATCATGACACCGAATGTTACATTTTGAACACTGACACCCAAAAATAATAATACTGAAAATAAGATACTGAGTATCTGAAGCTACTAGAGCTGACATCTGCACTTATCCATACTGAGAAATAGGATAACTGATAGTACTGATATTTGATATTCAAATTCACCAACTCTGGAACACTGAACAACTGAATCTGAGATCAACCCTCATCTAGCAGGAAGTCTCTATACTCAATGATAATGATAATGGGTAAATAAGTTCGAGAGCAACCCTCATCTCGTAGGAAGTCTCTCTACTCAATGATAATGATAGCAATACTGGGAGGCCTGTATCTGACAGCCTCAACTTCTGCACATTAACTGAGTTCTTTTCTGAGACTGTTACTGAAACTGTGGGAGTGATCATTTAACCGACATGCCCCACTTACCATAAGTGGGATCCAACCTGTACCCCAGATGGAAGGGTGTCAATACCACGCCACCAGTAAAGACAACTGCATAGGACCCTCTACTATCAGGACCTCAAACGAGAACGGTGGGACCCTCTACTCGCAGGACAACTACCTCATCTAACCCTCTACTTGCAGGATAAATGTCTCAACCTACGTTGGCGACGTAGTTCTGGAGCATAAGGATTGCTACCAGGAATCAAACCCTCTAATCGCAGGAATGTTCCAATCCTTAGCTCGCTCGGTGTTGAATCCTACTCCCAACTGAAAGACACTTAACCGGTTCTTAACTGTACTCAACTAAACTGAATCTGTTCTCACATTATGATACTTTATCAATATGACAGAGTTCGCTTGATTCCGTTGTCTGACGGAGTATTTCTAAATGCCACTTACTTTTAAGATAAGCTTACTATCTCACAAAATGTACAAAGGTCTGCAACAGAGTGAATTGATATGTACGATTTCAGAACTTCATGGCCCGAGTATTCGATAAGGAATGATTTTCGAGATTACTGAGTTTTCCCCAAGTTTTGAAACTAATCGGGAGTTCATTGTTCATCGCTCGATTGAGATTACCGTGAAACTGACTCGGCTCTAGACCGACATGTCACGCCCCAAATCCCATTAGAGCGGACTGGCACCCGTAGCCAAGGAGGCCCGGGAGAACCCGTTCATAACCTATACTTTCACATTTACATTACTTATGAAAATTAGAAATTTGGGCAGCACTTTGTTGTAAATAGAAGAAAACAGTACCTGTATCAGCCCAGCAGACACGCATATATATATATATATATACAGTAATTGGCCGTCAGAGCCATCACGTCTATCAACCAAACACTTCTATGGCTGTACAATATGTCTACAAAAGCCTCTACATAGATACACAACTGAGTTAGGGTCGGGACAAACTCCCGCCCACAAAAGACTTTTATACAAATACCAAAAATACATATAGAAACGACTTGGGATGCCCCGAAACAACTGGAGCTCACCACTATCAACAGAATGTCCTGGATCTTACTGCGGAGGTGTACGACCTGAAGTACCTGTTCCTGCAGGCATGAATACAGGTCCCCCGTGAGGGACGTTAGTACGAAAATATGTACTGAGTATGTAAGGCAGTGAGTATCAAGATGAGATACAAAAGATCAACAGAACCCAGATACCAGTGAAAAAACAGTATGAGTAGACCACACTTAAAAGAGCTGATGGGATACCTGCACATTACTTTCATATCATTACTTCCCGTATTCCTTATCAATACATAACATATGTCATACAATGGCGAACTGATCAGTGGTACTAATACAATACATCAGGGACCACCCCTGGAATGGCATATATACATAATCTTTATAATACAATGGCCAACTGATCAGTGGTACTAATACAATACATCATATCATCAATTTAAAATAAAGACATTCCATTTCTTAATTCAATTAATCTTTGAGATTGGTTACTTTGTGGTCACAGCTTATGGAACTTGAAACCATGATACCTCAATAGGAAAAACATGTAAATAGGTAATCAATATCATGAAAATGAAGTAGAGAATCATGGATACCTCATTAAACCATTTCGGAGTCAACAATAGTATATGAACATTTTTTTGACTAGCCGGACATCTTAAAAGTGAAAACAAGTTCAATTGGTAGTGTCGAAGATCATATGATGTTATTATGTGTCATGTGTAGTAGGACAATGTTGGAAGATTACTTGAGAGTGACATGGGTCATTATTCATGCCAAAGATTAGATAGAGTATGTGTTACATACCTTGATATAACCACTTCAATACAAGTCCAACTTGACTTCCCGTACTCTTCGAACACTTATCTACAATAAGTCATTTGTGGCAAACTAGTATTAGCAACCAAACCTTACCATTTAGGTATTAACTTCACCAAATAATGTCTAGGAAGTAATCCTTTAACTCATCAATAAAAGTGCTACATACATCCTCTTATACTCTTATTACATTCACATATCATGCATTTTCATGCAATATCCCTCAACATCACTCTTAGCCTTTATTTCCCCTCTTAATCACCATCCAATACCAACATGATCACTAGGCATACATAATCACTAATATAATGATACATCACCACAATTCATCCTCCATAATCCAATACAACAACTTCCATAATTTACTACTAACAATTTATACAAAACAATTCATAACTATGTTTCTAGTTATCTTCCAACATCAAGACAATACTCATAATCCTTTATCAATACTTATTCATGGATAAGAATCAAGAATAAACAATATTCATACCTTAACAATGAACTCTTGTATTTAGAATCCTCCTTACATAACCATGGGGTGCTTCTCGAAGCTTTCGAGATGGTGAACACAACTACGGAACCAATTCAAATTTTCTACGGTTGAATCACAGAATATTTGAAGTTGAAATTAGGCTAGGGTTTCACCTTCTCTTAATAATTGGATGATATATGATATATATGAGGCTAAGTGTATGTTTATAAAGACCAATTTTCGTCCAAGAGGTAATAGAAAATGACCATTTTGCCCTAAAAATTTAAATAAATCCGAATCTGTCGCCAGTGGACAGTTTTGACAGGCTGAAGTAAATCGATCATAACTCTTTGCTCCGGTATCGGATTTGGGTGAATCCAATTGAATTGGAAAGATAATTAAAAGGGATTTCATTTTCATATAAAGTATACCACCCAGTTATTCCTGTACAAGGAGTTATGGTCGTTTAAAGTTGACCCAAAAATCTGTCCCAAATTTTTTTTTTTCTTTTTGGTAGGCTGTAGTAAAACGGGTATAGCTCCTTACTTAGACATTGGATTTGGATGAAACCAATTTCATCGGAAATAAGACTCTCGGAGATTTTTGTCGATATATAGCAGCTCACACAGTTCTTTTTGTACAAGGAGTTATGATCGTCTAAATTGATCCAAAAAAAATTGCCTAGCTGCAGTAATTTGCCCGCAGATTTACTGTTCACAGGCTTCCCGGCCACCGTTTTGAAATTTCGAATTTGCTCGCTTATATGAAATACTCCTCTGTTTTGGGCAAACTTTATATCGTTGGAAAGATTATTCCAATACCTACACATACAACTATTGACGGGATACTTCCGAACACCATAAACTTAATTTAACCCATACGCAAGCCTTTAGGACTCCATATAATCTCGATAAGTGTACGAAAAAATTTACGGGGTGTTACATTCTCCCCCCCCTTAAGAACGTTCGTCCTCGAATGTTAGCATAGTTACTCAATTAATACATGTCCAAGATTACAATTAACATATTCATCATCATAACATACTTGCATAAAAATAAACACTTACCTGTTATTGTTCTTGTTCCGTCTCATGAACTTCCTCCTCATCGTTGAATAGGTAAGGGTACTTAATCTTCATCGCTTCCTCGGCTTCCCATGTGATCTCCTCAACTTGTTGATTCCTCCAAAGTACTTTTACCGATGCTATCTCTTTATTCCTAATCTTTTTAATTTGGCGATCAAGAATAGCAATAGGCATTTCTTCAAAAGTGAGATCTTCTGTAACTTGTACATCTTCCGTAGTAGTGATGTGCGATGGATCTCCGATGTACTTGCGAATCATCGAAACATGAAATATGGGATGAACTGCTGAGATCTCTTGAAGTAGCTCTAACTCATAAGCAACTTGTCCAAATCTTTGAATGATCTTGTACGGACCTATGTATCGTGGACTTAACTTTCCTTTCTTGACAAACCTCATCACTCCTTTCATTGGTGATACTTTCAAGAATACCCAATCGTCGATAGAAAACTCAAGTCCTCTACTTCTAACATCCGCGTAAGATTTGTGTCGACTTTGAGCTGTTTCAAGCCATTGTTGGATCACTTTAATCTTCTCCATTGCTTGATAAACAAGATCCGGTCCAAACAAGACCGCATCACCTGCTTCAAACCATCCTATTGGCGATCTACACTTTCTTCCATACAATGCTTCATATGGTGCCATTTTGATACTTGAATGATAACTATTATTGTAGGAAAACTCGATAATAGGTAGGTGATCATCCCAGTTGCCTTTGAAATCTAATACACATGGTCGTAGCATATCTTCAAGTGTCTGGATGGTACGTTCCGCTTGTCCATCCGTTTGAGGATGAAAAGTCGTACTTAGATTTACTTGTGTCCCCAAACTCCTTTGAAAAGACTTCCAGAAATTCGCGGTAAATTGGGCTCCTCGATCGGATATAATGGAAATTGGAACTCCATGTAACCGAACGATCTCCTTAATATATAACTTCGCATACTCTTCCGCCGTATAAGTTGTCTTAACTGGTAAGAAGTGCGCGGATTTGGTAAGCCTATCAATGATCACCCATATGGAATCAAACTTCCGAAATGTACGAGGCAAACCCGTGATGAAATCCTTATTGATCTTGTCCCACTTTCAGACTGGAAGATCTATACATTGCATGTAACCACCGGGTTTCTGGTGTTCTACTTTGACTCTTTGACAATTCGTACATTCAGCTACAAATTCGGCAATATTCTTCTTCATGTCATTCCACCAATATATTGCTTTCAAATCTTGATACATCTTAGTCGACCCTGGATGGATGGAATACCTTGAACAGTGTGCTTCTGTCATAATTCTCTTTCTTAGCTCAACTACATCAGGTACACATAAACGATTCTGACACTGAAGCACTCCTTCTCGCGTAAGCTCAAATGCCTTTGTCGTTCCACTCTGCACATCCTCCTTAAGCTGCAATAAAATTGGATCTGCATACTGCTTCTCTTTCACTTCAGCTATCAATGAAGATTCCGCTGCATTACGTACAATAACCTCTTCATCTGAAGTTTCGAGAAGTCGAACTCCCAAATTAGCTAGTTGGTGAAGATCCTTAATCATCCCCTGCTTTTTTATAGATGCCATTTTAGACTTACGACTCAGTGCATCCGCTACCACATTCGCTTTCCCTGGATGATACAAGATATCAACATCGTAATCTTTCAACAATTCAAGCCATCTCCGCTGCCTCAAGTTTAGATCTTTCTGACTGAAGATATATTGCAGGCTCTTATGATCGGTATATATGTCAGCATGAACCCCATATAAGTAGTGGCGCCATATCTTCAAAGCAAATACAACTGCAGCTAGCTCAAGATCATGCGTGGGATAATTCCTCTCATGTGGTCGCAACTGTCTAGAGCCATAGGCTATTACTCTACCATGTTGCATTAATACGCATCCTAAGCCAATTCTCGAAGCATCACAGTACACTGCATACCCTTTTGTGCCTTCAGGAAGTACCAATACCGGTGTAGAAGTCAACTTGCTCTTCAGATCTTGGAAACTCTTTTCACAGGCATCATTCCATTGAAACTTGGAGGCTTTATGCGTCAACTTAGTCAAGGGTGCAGAAATAGAAGAAAAACCTTCAACAAACCTTCTATAATAACCTGCCAACCCGAGGAAACTACGAATCTCCATAGGCGTCGTGGGTCTTGGACAATTCTTCACAGCCTCAATCTTCTGAGTGTCAACTTTTATGCCTTCACTGGATACAATATGGCCCAAAAATGCCACTGACTTGAGCCAAAACTCACATTTAGAAAACTTCGCATACAGCTTACGATCACGAAGAATCTGCAACGCCTGCCTTAAGTGATTAACATAATCCTCTTCTGATCTAGAGTAGACCAGAATATCATCTATGAAAACTATCACAAACACATCTAGAAACGGCTTAAACAGCCTATTCATCAGATCCATAAAAACTGCGGGTGCATTTGTCAGCCCGAATGACATAACCAGGAATTCATAATGACCATACCGTGTTCGAAAAGCTGTCTTGGGTATATCTTTATCCTTGACTCTCACTTGATGATAGCCTGATCTCAAGTCAATCTTGGAAAAACACTGGGCACCCTGCAACTGGTCAAATAAATCATCAATTCGGGGAAGAGGGTATTTATTCTTGATAGTCACCTTATTCAATTGCCGATAGTCAATACACATCCTCAGTGAACCATATTTCTTACGCACAAACAATACTGGTGCTCCCCAAGGGGACATACTAGGCCTGATGAATCCCTTCTCTAGCAAGTCTTTCAGTTGCTCTTTCAATTCTCGCAACTCTGCTGGTGCCATTCTATAAGGAGGAATTGAGATTGGCTGTGTTTCTGGAAACATATAAATACCAAACTCCACTTCTCGTTCAGGAGGTAAACCTAGTAGTTCTTCAGGAAATACATCAGGAAATTCATTAACAACCGGAATAGTCTGAAAAGTTGGCGGCTCTGCCTCTGTATCCCTTACTCTAACCAAATGGTATATGTACCCCTTGGAAATCATTTTTCTTGCCCTAAAGTAAGAAATAAATCTACCTCTCGGCGTGCCAACATTACCCTTCCATTCAAGGACTGCCTCATTTGGGAAATGGAAATATACCTTCTTAGAACGACAATCTACTGTAGCATAACAAGACGCTAACCAATCCATGCCCATAATAACATCAAAATTTACCATTTCTAACTCAACAAGATCGGCCATCGTATCATGACCACAAATATTCACAACACAATTTCGATAAACATTCCTAGCTATAAGAGATTCCCCCACTGGCGTTGATACTTCAAATGGCTTGGCTAATAATTCGGGTGTTCTTCCAAACCTTCCCGCAACCAAAGGAGTAGCATACGATAATGTAGAACCAGGATCAATTAAGGCATACACATCAAATGTAAAGATGGACAACGTACCTATAACCACGTCTGGAGAAGCCTCTAAATTTTGCCGATCTGTTAGGGCATACACACGGTTCTGAGCTCCGCTAGAACTAGCTTCTCCTCTATCACCTCTACCGTGACCCATAGGTTGTTCACCCCTACTCAAAGGAGGCACCGATGATGACGCAACAGCTGATCCGGTAGGTCGTGTTATACCACCTGTGGTCCTGCGTGGGCAATCTCTAGCCATATGCCCCGACTTACCACACCAAAAGCAATTGTTCGTTCCAAGCCGACATTCGCCAAAGTGAAATCTTCTACATATGGGGCACGGGTGTCATGGAGGTCTCAATTGACTCATACTCCCTTGCCCTTGATACCCCACTGTTCGCAAACTCTGATTTTCATTGTTTTGCCCGAACTGATTACCTCTGAACCTTTGAATTTGCGGTGGAGCACTAATTTCAGGATAAGAAGATAACGGGCTAGGCAATCTATGAGAGAACGAAGGCCTAAAACCTCCCTGAGATGCCATAAACTGCCCTATAGCTCTGGCCCGCATAGAATATCCTTTCTCTGATTCCTGGGTTCTTCTTCTTTTCCTCTGATCTTGCATTTTCTGAGCGAAAGTTTGTATCCTCGCTATATCCATGTCCTTGTTCAAAACAGCAATGGTACAATCTCTAACTAAGTATGGTTCCAATCTATCCACATAGTGATGAACTCTGTCATCCATAGTAGCTACCACATTAGAAGCATATCGAGACAAAGAGTTAAATCGAAGACTATACTCCCTTACACTCATATTACCCTGACGAAGACTTAAGAATTGATCTGCACGGGCCTGACGAGTCTCAAATGGAAGATAATGATCAATAAATGCATCTTTGAACTCTCCCCACGTAGTTGGAGGTGCATCAATACCCCTAGATCATTTCCAATCCTCGTACCACAATATAGCCTCTCTTTTCAGTCTATATGCTGCTAGCTCAACCATCTCTTTACCGGATATGTGCATAACATCTAGAGCCCTTTGGGTTTGATCGATAAAGTCCTGCGGGTCTTCGTTAATATCTGATCCGGTAAAAGTAGGAGGATCCAGTTTCAGAAAATCCTGTGTCCGAAGGCTAGCTGCTCTATCCGTACCACTAGAACCCGTGGTAGGAATAGCTTGCCCTTGAACTTGACCGGCAACTATACGCGTCAGAAGTTGTACTGTATCCCTCAAATCTCGATCAACAGCATTAATAGATGGCTCTTCCGGAGGAGAAGAATATCCTGATATATGCTCAGCTTGAGACTCACTTTGTTCAGCTTGTGCCGGTGGTGACTTACTAGTACCTTCTCCGGCCACTACATCTACTCGCTTCCACTTATTCTTTCTCCTTGTAACCGGCATCGTTACTATAATAAATAAATAAATAAAACAATTGGATTAAGCGATCGATTATGACTTTATCTCTAATATGGGCTCTATTGCACGATCTAAGAAATGGAGAATGGAAACAATCCCTAAATGTCCAATAGCCTCCTGTTTATAGATGTGGTGCACAACACACCGATAAACGAGATTCTACGTAGACACGGCTTTGTAGACTCACTAGGACGAACTTCTCTGATACCACTTCACCTCTTCTGTCACACCCCAAATCCCATTGGAGCGGACTGGCACCCGTAGCCGAGGAGGCCCGGGAGAACCCGTTCATAACCTATACTTTCACATTTACATTACTTATGAAAATTAGAAATTTGGGCAGCACTTCGTTGTAAATAGAAGAAAACAGTACCTGTATCAGCCCAGCAGACACGCATATATATATATATAAACAGTAATTGGCCGTCAGAGCCATCACGTCTATCAACCAAACACTCCTATGGCTATACAATATGTCTACAAAAGCCTCTACATAGATACACAACTGAGTTAGGGTCGGGACAAACTCCCTCCCACAAAAGACTTTTACACAAATACCAAAAATACATATAGATACGACTTGGGATGCCCCGAAACAACTGGAGCTCACCACTATCAACAGAATGTCCTGGCTCTTACTGCGGAGGTGTACGACCTGAAGTACCTGTTCCTGCAGGCATGAATACAGGTCCCCCGTGAGGGACGTCAGAACGGAAATATGTACTGAGTATGTAAGGCAGTGAGTATCAAGATGAGATACAAAAGATCAATAGAACCTAGATACAAGTGAATAAACAGTATGAGTAGACCACACTTAAAAGAGCTGATGGGATACCTGCACATTACTTTCATATCATTACTTCCCGTATTCCTTATCAATACATAACATATGTCATACAATGGCAAACTGATCAGTGGTACTAATACAATACATCAGGGACCACCCCTGGAATGGCATATATACATAATCTTTATAATACAATGGCCAACTGATCAATGGTACTAATACAATACATCATATCATCAATTTAAAATAAAGACATTCCATTTCTTAATTCAATTAATCTTTGAGATTGGTTACTTTGTGGTCACACCTTATGGAACTTGAAACCATGATACCTCAATAGGAAAAACATGTAAATAGGTAATCAATATCATGAAAATAAAGTAGAGAATCATGGATACCTCATTAAACCATTTCGGAGTCAACAATAGTATATGAACATTTTTTTGACTAGCCGGACATCTTAAAAGTGAAAACAAGTTCAATTGGTAGTGTCGAAGATCATATGATGTTATTATGTGTCATGTGTCGTAGGACAATGTTGGAAGCTTACTTGAGAGTGCCATGGGTCATTATTCATGCCAAAGATTAGATAGAGTATGTCTTACATACCTTGATATAACCACTTCAATACAAGTCCAACTTGACTTCCCGTACTCTTCGAACACTTATCTACAATAAGTCATTTGTGGCAAACTAGTATTAGAAACCAAACCTTACCATTTAGGTATTAACTTCACCAAATAATGTCTAGGAAGTAATCCTTTAACTCATCAATAAGAGTGCTACATACATCCTCTTATACTCTTATTACATTCACATATCATGCATTTTCATGCAATATCCCTCAACATCACTCTTAGCCTTTATTTCCCCTCTTAATCACCATCCAATACCAACATGATCACTAGGCATACATAACCACTAATATAATGATATATCACCACAATTCATCCTCCATAATACAATACAACAACTTCCATAATTTACTACTAACAATTTATACAAAACAATTCATAGCTATGTTTTTAGTTATCTTCCAACATTAAGACAATACTCATAATCCTTTATCAATACTTATTCATGGATAAGAATCAAGAATAAACAATATTCATACCTTAACAATGAACTCTTGTATTTAGAATCCTCCTTACATAACCATGGGGTGCTTCTCGAAGCTTTCGAGATGGTGAACACAACTACGGAACCAATTCGAATTTTCTACGGTTGAATCACAAAATATTTGAAGTTGAAATTAGGCTAGGGTTTCACCTTCTCTTAATAATTGGATGATATATGATATATATGAGGCTAAGTGTATGTTTATAAAGACCAATTTTCGTCCAAGAGGTAATAGAAAATGACCATTTTGCCCTAAAAATTTAAATAAATCCGAATCTGTCCCCAGTGGACAGTTTTGACAGGCTGAAGTAAATCGATCATAACTCTTTGCTCCGGTATCGGATTTGGGTGAAACCAATTGAATTGGAAAGATAATTCAAAGGTATTTCATTTTCATATAAAGTACACCACCCATTTCTTCCTTTACAAGGAGTTATGGTCGTTTAAAGTTGACCCAAAAATCTGTCCCAAAATTCTGTTTTTTTTTTTGTCAGGCTGTAGTAAAACGGGTATAGCTCCTTACTCAGACATTGGATTTGGATGAAACCAATTTCATCGGAAAGAAGACTCTCGGAGATTTTCGTATATATATAGCAGCTCACACAGTTCTCTTTGTACAAGGAGTTATGATCGTCTGAAGTTGATCCAAAAAAAATTTCCTAGCTGCAGTATTTTGCCTGCAGATTTACTGTTCACAGGCTTTCCCGGCCACCGTTTTGAAATTTTGAATGTGCTCGCTTATATGAAATACTCCTCTGTTTTGGGCAAACTTTATATTGTTGGAAAACTTATTCCAATACCTACACATACAACTATTGACGGGATACTTCCGAACACCATAAACGTAATTTAACCCATACGCAAGCCTTTAGGACTCCATATAATCGCGATAAGTGTACGAAAAAATTTACGGGGTGTTACACGACAGACTATTTCGGGCATACGTACCCCCAACACACAATAGCATAAATTAACACAAGATAGATAACTCATACACAACATACCCATAGGCCATCATACGCAACACATAATTGAGGACTTCACACTTAGCAAATCAAATGGCCTCATTTCTTCATATAAGCATCCAATCGAACACGTGGGGAGCATGCTTTGGGTCCACAACAAATAATACGCACAAACATCATAGTTACATCAACAATTCATCATGGAATTCCATCATACACCCACAACGCACCACAAATTCAAGGAAATCAACTATCCATAGGAACAAAGCATGAATTTATCTTTTAAGACCTAATGAACCACAATGCATAGTTTTCTATTCTCTTAAATATTTTGTTAAACATATGGTAGACATAAGTTAAGCATATGGATATGGCATGAAACATAATTTGGATAACAAACATGTCAAATACTTAATTCTTCTTCACATAGGCATTTTAGCAATTACCTTACATGAACCATTTAGGGCATAGGTTTAATGCTCAATTTCATGCACCACAACACTATCATCCTTCAACTTCAACATCCACATTTCTCAATTCACAATCCAACTCACATTTAGAAAATATTTGACATATCAATCAATAGTAGGGATATATAATTCCCAATAACAATTATCAAGTCATAACAAGGAAATAATGGAATAATAGTATAAATCAAGGCTTAACAATTTAAATCATCATATATTCATAATCAATTAATTTTGGACCTATTATGTTATAAAAAAAAAATCTCTAGTCTCTTAGGTATTTTCACAAACACCTTACATGCACTTCTTAGGCATAGGTGGATTCATCAAGATTACAAGTATTCAATCACCCATTTCATATATTTATACATCACACACCACCATAGTTTCCACAAACATACAAAGATCCCTTCTTGGATATCATCAACTTCAACAACATAATCACCAACCATCACACAAATACTACACACATATACTTCAACCAACACACATAATCATCCCACACATATATCTCAACCATCATGTGAATACTACACACATACACAATGAAAATTTAAAAAGTATAATCATATATATATATATATATATATATATATATATATATATATATATATCTTGAGCCTTTGAAAAAGGATTTGTGGGTTTTATGGACGAAAGGAGCCCATAGATAAACACTTAGATTTCGTAGCCGAAGAGATTGACGGAAGCAATTCGCGAAGCAAAGCCTTGAATCGATTTTCCCCCAATTCGAACCCTAACCCTAACTCCTCTTCTTCTCTCTCTCTCTCTCTATATATATATATATACATATATTTTGAGAGAGCGATATAAGAGAAATGAGAGAAAATGAATGACAATTCTCAGCTCAAAGGGGGTATATATAGAGGGTTACAATAATGGGAAATGACCAAAATACCTTTAAAAATCAATCAATGTCAACTCTGCCCTTCAGTGATCTATCCGATAGGCTGAAGTAAATTGGCCATAACTTTTTACTCCGATGTCCAAATTGGATGAAACCAATTTCATTGGAAAGAAAACTCAGGGATTTCCGTTGATATATAGCATCTCTCACAGTTCATTATGTACAAAGAGTTATGATCGTTTGAAGTTGACCCAAAAATTCACTTTTGGTAGGATGAACTAGATTGACCATAACTTTTTGCTCCGATAGACAAATTGGATGAAACCAAGTTCATTGGAAAGAGGACTCGCAGAGCTTTCCGTTGATATATAGTATATCACCCATATCATTATGTACAAGGAGTTATGATCGTTTAAAGTTGGAGAAAAAATACGCCTGGCCTCAGTATTTTTTCCTGCACGTTTTACTATTCACAGTTCGATCGGAAAGGTCATAGTTTGATCGGAATGGTCGTAACTCATCGCTCGAGTGTCCGTTTTGGGTGATCCACATATCGTTGGAAAGCTTATTCGATGATCTACGAAATGGTGGGTCGAAATCCAAGAAATGAAACACAAAAAAATTATAAATCATTCTCAAAGATAGGATCCCGACACGTTTACCCACAAAATTTCAACTAAATTTTTTCCAGGGTATTACATCTGGAAAATAGAAAAGGGAGATTCCAGGGTGCGATTACAAAATATCTAATGAAAAAGAAATCAACATAAGTCTTAGCATAACCCACCTATACGAGCCTACTCTTTCTTTTGAAGATTCAAGTCACATGCAATCTCGGCCAGTAACGCCCCAAAGATTCAATCTAAGATCAAAACAATTCTTCAAGTGCGTATATAACCAACCTCAATGATTTGGTAGTACGAGAAGGGTTATCGATATTAATTAAAGACATAGGTTACTCCTAGCTCATAGTTGAGTTGAAAGCTTCCTTACTGCTTGAATTCTCGTATAGAATCTTCCAATACCAGAGCTTAGGCTCTGTCCATGATAGGCAACCTAAGCCTACCAAGGAACAGATGACACCTTAACCTTACATCATAATCATAGTTAAATAAGAACATGCGGAAGCTAACCCATAATGTAAAGAGTTTGATAAACCATAAAGTAAAGTTTGAGAATCAAAACCAACTCCAAAAAATAATAACCCAATACTGCCTACAAAGCCTCTATCCTTAACATCCACTAAGTCTTGACATGACTACGACTATGCCGAAAGAAAAACAAAAAAACGATCATGATAAAATGAAAGAAAAGTAACAAGGCCTTCCGGAGGATGGAGGGCTCCCTACTGCTCACCAGTTGACCAGAAGAATACTGAATCACCTAACGCTGCACAAGGTCACAAGAAACGACCTTTGAACCTACATCACGAAATGATGTAGTGATCAAGACGGTCAACATGGCGAGTACGGGCATGCAATCCATGGAAAGGGATAAATATACATTTACCAAAAACGAGTCATAAAATAAATATCCAACAAACATAAAGATAATGAAATTAAGGGGTAGGAGAGAAGGAACATAAAGACATGGCCATTTAAATTTTAATCTTGAACTAAGTAGCTTGCATCGACCTTCAGTCACCCACGGGCTATATGTATCCCGTCCCCCCTCCCCCCAGAAGAGCCCAATTTATGTTAGCCGCATGGACCGAGGATTAGGCCAAATTCACGAGTAGATAATAGCCTCCCAATATAATAACAGAGCACAACCGTGTGAAGCAAGCACACACTGGTCAGAGACTGCAAACGTTAACAAACGTGCTTTCAAGTGTTGGTCACAACTAATACAACTTCTTGGTAAGGCAACAAAATTTAATCAAGTCCCAATTAAAATATTTTCACATACCATTAACCATGGAGTTTTCCATCAAGGCATTCCCAAATTGGTATCGTCATACCAAGACTTACAAGTCGTCTATATAATGGCATACTATTTCCATTTAACCAATTGCTCTAAATTCCAATTTGAAAATCAAATGTAAACCAATTTGTTTTAATCCTATCCATGTTTCAAGGGACAAGTTATATAACAGAAAATCCTCATTAAAAACAAAATTTATGAAATAGGTTGAGGTTCATATCTTCACCATGTATAAACCACATCCATTATGAAATTAAGAAATCAAATTCCCCCTTTTTGTAAGTCATACTCCAGTTTTCAAACCATTAATTAGACATGGAAAACCATTAAAACAAGGGGAAACCAATATAAGTATATGAAAATCAAATTCCTCAACCCTAGCTTTTTAAAAATTCATTAAACCATAATAATATAAAGTAAATATCATGATTTAAAGATAATCGATATAAGGTAGTGTCCAACATGTCTTCTTGATGGAAAAAATTTGAAACAACTTGAATTTAAAGCCTGAGAAGTTGGATTTTTTTAAGAAACCTTAGCCTTGTTTATCTTTAGAGCGGAGAGGAGAAAGAATGGTGAAAATTTCATAATTCTTGAGTAAACAACGCTTATAGGATGCTTAAAGTCATTTAAATGGGTAAAAGACCAAAGAGCCCTCAACCCAAACTAAAAAATCAAAACCCATGATTCTATGCCCTTGGACACACCAACCTCGCGATAAGGGTGTGGCAAGCTTTTATCACAGACCTTCACTGGTTTTCGTGTAAGAGATCCGCTTTGTGGCACGCTAGTATTGTAGACCCTTACTATTTTGGGATCCCGATATGTCCCAAAACGTGATCCAAAAATTTTGAAACACTTCCTAAAGTTCCTATTTCCTTCCTTCACTACTAAAAAAAAGAGGAAAACCGACCACAAAAACCGACCACAAGTGGTCGGTTTTCTCAATTTTCGACAACAAAATTGACCAAAGTGTGTAGTCGGTAAAACTGTGGTAGCTTTTTAAAAACCGACCACGTGTGGTCGGTTTTTTTTTAAAAATATATATATATATATATATATTTAAAATTCATTATTATTTTATTAAAATATAAAAAAATAATTTTAAAAATAAAAAAATTCAAAATAAACCGACCACAAGTGATCGTTTTTTTTAAAAAATAATTAATTAATTTAAAAAAAATATATTGAAAATTTTCAAAATACAAACATTAAAAATTAAATTATTTACACTACTGTCCACCAATCATTTACAAACGTTAAAAATCAAATCAAATTATTTACAATACAACCACCAATCATTTATTATACAATCAACCAACCACCATAAGAATACAAACATTAAAAATTAAATTATTTACAAAAAATTAAAAATCAAATTATTTACAAAATTTATCAGAGGTTCCAAATCCAAACTATAAAACATACAATAGACTAAAAACTACAACTCCCCGTCCGCATCTTCATTCTCAGCCTCACCCATTCTATTATCAATATTTCGTTGATATATCCAGCTATAATCAAGTTACATCTACACAATCAATACAATTCAAGTAATTAGTTCAAGTCACAAAAGTTCACATTTCAAATACCTATACCTAAATATTTTCAAGTCACTAATTCACTTCACAAGTTACCAAACTAAACTTAATTCAAAATGAAAAGTTCACGTTTCAAGTACCTACACTTAAATATTTTGATGTCACGAATTCACTTCTCAAGTGACCACACTTTACTAAAATCAAAACGCAAGCTCATATTTCAAGTACCTAAATTCAAAAGAAAAGTCACTAATCCATAATTCAAGTAACTACACCTAAACATTTCAAGTCACTAAGTCACTTCACAAGTTACCTAACTAAACTAAATTCAAAATAAAAAATTCACATTTCAAGTACCTAACACCTAAATATTTTCAAGTCACTAATTCACTTCGCAAGTTACCAAACTAAACTTAATTCAAAACACAAGTCCACCTTTCAAGTAACTACACTTAAACATTTTCGACTCACTATTGTCCTTCTCCAATGACCACACTTAACTAAATTCAAAACACAAGTTCAGATTTCAAGTACCTACACTTCAACATTTTCAAGTCACTAACTCAGTTCTCAAGTGATCACACTTAACTATATTCAAACCACAAGTCCACCTTTCAAGTAACTACACTTAAACATTTTCAACTCACTAATGCACTTTTCAAGTGACCACACTTAACTAAATTCAAAACACAAGTTCAGATTTCAAGTACCTACACTTAAACATTTTCAAGTCACTAACTCACTTCTCAAGTGACCACACTTGACTATATTCAAAACACAAGTCCACCTTTCAAGTAACTACACTAAAACATTTTCGACTTACTAATGCACTTCTCAAGTGACCACACTTAACTAAATTCAAAACACAAGTTCACATTTCAAGTACCTACACTTAAATATTTTCAAGTCACTAACTCACTTCTCAAGTGACCACACTTGACTATATTCAAAACACAAGTCCACCTTTCAAGTAACTACACTTAAACATTTTCGACTCACTAATGCACTTCTCAAGTGACCACACTTAACTATATTCAAAAAACAAGCCCACATTTCAAGTATCTACACTTAAACATTTTCGATTCACTAACTCACTTCTCAAGTGACCACACTTAACTATATTCAAAACACAAGTCCACCTTTCAAGTAACTACACTTAAACATTTTCAACTCACTAATGCACTTCTCAAGTGACCACACTTAACTAAATTCAAAACACAAGTCCACCTTTCAAGTCACTACACTTAACCATTTTCAAATTACTAATTCACATTGTAAGTCACTACACTTAATCATTTTTAAATAATTAATTCACATTTCAAATCATTATACTTAACAATTTTCAAGTAACTACTTCGCATTTCAAATACCTATACTTAATCATTTTCAAGTCACTACACTTAATCATTCATTTCAAGTCACTATACTTAACCACTTTCAAGTAACTAATTCACATTTCAAGTAACTACACTTAACTATTTTCAAGCCACTAGTTCACAATTTCAAGTAACTACACTTAACCGTTTTCAAGTCACAAGTTTGCAATTTCAAGTAACTACACTTAATCATTTTCAAGTCACTACACTTAATAATTTTCAAATAACTTATTCACATTTCAAGTTACTTACCATGTTCAAATAGCTAATTGGAATTTCAAGTCACTATAACCATTTTCAACTCTCTAATTCACATTTCAAGTGACTAAACCTAACCATGTTCAGGTCATGAATTCACATTTCAGGTGACAACACTAAATCAATTTCAAGTCATAAATTCACATTTTCAAGTGATTACACTTTATAAATTTCAAAACACAAGTTCACCTTCAAGTAACTACACAAAACCATTTTCAAGTCGCTAATCCACTTCTCAAGTGACTTTAGCATGTGTTTGGAGAAAAACATAGCCAATGAGGAAATTATGGACAATGTTTCTATTCCTAGTTCATGGATACTAGGAGATTTAGTTGTGGATCCAGGATATTATAGACAATGTTTATATTCAAGTTGTTCACCTATTATTTCAATTTCACCTCTGTTATACTTCATCAGCTACAAAAGTACTAGCATGATCACTCGCTTACAAACTCTAAACTAACCAATAACCATTTGGAAATAATTCAAACTCACTAATATGGTCGGTCACATTCCAAGCAAAGAAATTTACCTAAAAAATAGCATTCATCCTAAGAAATCAGTTTTACGTAACAAGGCATAGAATATTCCTAACAAAAAAATATAGACCAAAGACTTTTTTAAGCTTGTCGTGTATTGTAACAAACCGAAATGTAAGTGATCAAAGCTTTTGAAACTCGCACTAGAGCAGGGAAGCAGTAGAACTCGAATATGGGAACGAAACATCAGGAAAATAATCAAGTCATATCAAGGAATTTACAAGAAGCAAATATGGAAATACCATCAAATTTATATTCAGCATTGACGGCGGCTGGAGGAGCTGGTATCCAGAGGGACTGTTTGGTTGGTCGCCGTTGTTGTTGTTATTGCGGAGTCTGGCGATGGAGAGGAGGCAACAATGACTACTGCATATGATGAAGAGAAGATCTGACATTTGGTTCGAGTTTGTCGGTGGACTGCCTGACGGCGACATCTATGGTGGATGACAATGACGATGAGGGAAAGGTGGCGGTGGCGACTGATGGTCGTTTCACCGCCGCTGTGGATGGCAGTGGCATTGTGTCCATTCAAAAGAGAGATGGAGAAAGAAAGGGTGTCGTTGGTAGTTCACTTGTGGCTCATTTAGCCGGTGGAGGCTCGCCAGAGAAAGGGTGTTGGATGGTGCTGGTTGGCTAATCTTTAGAGAGACAAAGAAAAGAGAAGGGAGAGAGGTAGGCAGCTATTTTGTTGAAATAGAGGGATTAGGGGTTGTATGAGTTTTAAAAAGGGAAGGGGGATTGAGACGATTTCAGTCGTTGGATTAATTTTGATGAATGACTAGGATTAAAATTATTTAAAAAAAGGCCAGCCATTGGATTTTAATTTGGGGTTAAAAATTGGATTAATTTTTGGCTATAACTGCAATAAATTGAATAGAAATTAGGCTAAAATCGTTATATTATGGTAAAAATTTGGTGAAAAATTAAATAAATCAGACAAACTGATTTAATTTAGTCTGTTTACTTAAATAATAGTAATAAAAATAACAAACAATAATAATAATAATAATAAAATAATAATGAAAACCAGACAATGTATTTGCAAAATATGAGTGTGCATAATTATGTGAAAAATGATTTAATAAATATTAATATCATGTAAAATGTCGTATTTGAGTTAAAAAATTATAAGAAAAAATGATACTAAAATGTAATAAAAATAATTTTGCACTTTTTGATCATGAATGTGACACGTCAGTATGTATTTAATATAAGAATAACGTGTGAAAAAAATAATATTTAAAATTAAATAATTTGGATAGAATAGCAGCCTAAAGGAGTATCGAGAGGTCAAAATTGAGTGTCAACAATAGTAATAATAAATTTAAAAATATTATTAAAATTATTATTCTTACAAATAAATTACGCATCTCACATAGAAAATATTATATAATAATTACCAATAATAAATTAGAAATAAATTGAGCATAATAATAATAATAATAATAATAATAATAATAATAAAAATAGTAATAATAATAATAATAATCAATCAATCAATTAATCAATCAAGGTGACATCTTTTGATTGTTTTCGCTATGAGATTTTGAGAAAATGAATACAACAACTAACCCGATTTAGCGCCACAAATTGGGGTCTGTTGAGGGTACAATGTACGCAAACCTTACCGTTAAGGTAAATAGGTTGTTTTCAATAGATGCCCGATTCAAGAAAAATAGTTTGAAGCTGTCCAATTTCAAGATTAAAAATAGTGAACCGGGGGTTGAGATTAGAACCGGGGGTACGCATCGAATAACATAAAAAAATGGCTCTTCATTGATCAAATATGATGAACGGTTGAGATTAGAATTGAGGAGATGAGTTAACTGAAGTTAAAAAAGATTGAATTGGGGATTTATATTGAGTCAAATTAAACCCAATTGACACAAATTAAACTCAGATGAATTATCGGTTTACACACATACACAGATATACACACTATCGACTATCTTGTTTTAAATACGTACTATATACATCACATACGTATACGAGTATATTACCCTATAATATAAAACGATGTATTTCATATACATACTTTGACGAGTTATCGATTAATTTGATTATTAGTTTACATTAATATAACTTCAACGTACAGTATATTATTACTTCGATCGTTTTAAATCAAGGTATTTAATATGTTTGGATAGATTATGCTAGTTTTTGACTACATAGTTCATCGATCACTACATCATATATATATATATACACATACATACACACACACACACGCACACACGCACACACGCACACACGCACACACGCACACACATACGCACGCGCGCGCGCACGCGCAAAAACACACACACACACACACATATATCAATTCTATAATAGGTACTATATACATTCCGTACATGATTTTACTATTCCATAATAATTACAACGTATTTCACATATACTCAGATGAATTATCGGTTAGTTTATCTTATGTTATTATACCTTAACTACATAATATATATATATACTATATATATACCTATACATACACACAAATACACACTATCGACTATATCAAGTTCTAAATATGTACTATATACATCACACATGTACAAGAGTATATTATTCAATAATATAATGCGACATATTTCATATACATACTTGGATGAGTTATCGATTAATTTGATTAGCTTACATTAATATAACTTCAACGTACAGTATATTATTACTTCTATCATTTCCAATCAAGGTATTCAATATGTTTGGATAGATTCTACTACTTTTTGACTACATCGTTAATCGATCAATCACTACATTATATTTATTTTATATATTGAAACATAAGTAAAATATAAAGATTACAATTAACGTAATTTATATATTTTATTTGATATATTTCTTATTATAATTTTTTTTACAAAATCTAAGCTTGATTGATATTTATTATTATTATTATATTGGTTATCGAATACGTTTAATCAGTGTAATTACAAAAAATTATATATTAGATTTTACATATAATTATTTTTATTATTTTCAATAAAAATTGACCACAAGTGGTTTCTTTTTTATAATATTTTATTTTTTAATACAAAAGCGACCACAAGTGATCGGTTTTGAAAATTATTTTTTTTATTTTTTTTAATTCCCAAACCGACCACTTGTGGTGGCTTTTATAAAATATTTTAAATTTAATTTTTAAAATAAAACCGACCACAAGTGTTCGTTTTTTTAAATACTTTTTAATTATATATATATAATTATTTTTTAATGAAAATAATATATATATTTGATTAAATATATATAATTATTGGTTTCTAAAAATTTCTTACTTTTTTATTTTTTTAGTTCTTGTGGTTGGTTTTTTTAAAAAAATTTCTCTTTTATTTTGATTAAAAAACCGTCCACAAGTGGTCGGTTTTTAAAAATTATTTTATTTTTATTATAATAAAAAACCGACCACAAGTGGTCGGTTTTTTAAAACTAATTTATTTTTTATTTTAATGAAAAACCAACCACAAGTGGTCGGTTTTTAATTTTTTTTTTAATTAAAAACCGACCATAAGTGGTCGGTTTTTTTAAAATATTTTCTTTTTTCTAAAAAAATAAAAACCAACCACTATTGGTCGATTTTTTTTAAAAACTAATTAAAAAAGAATTTTTAAAAACCGACCACTTGTGGTCAGTTTTTCTAAAATATTTTTTAATTATTCTATTTAAAGAAAACCGACCACAAGTGGTCGGTTTTGTTATTTTTTTTATTTTTATTTTTAAAAGATATAAAACTAATACAAAAATTATTGAAATGATTATTTTGATATTTTAAAATATAAAAGCGACCACATGTGGTCGCTTTTTATTTTTTTTTAAAAATAATTTAAAAATCGACCACATGTGGTTGGTTTTTTCCGACCACAATGCGTGGTTGGTTTTTTCCATTTTTTTAGTAGTGCTTTATCATAATTCCACTCAAAAATTACCGCTAAATGTGACTGAGGTGTCAAAATAAAATCTTCCAAATTTTTTTAGGGCTAACACTATCCCCCATGGGACCGTTACGCTCAACACGAGATAAAGAAGATCATAGGGAGATTCAGAGAACAAAATCAAATGAACCAAAAGAAAATGTAAGTTTCATACCTTAAGCACTCTCATCCAACTATGGAAACACAAAGTGATAATTAGTTTTCATGTCCTTCTCTGATTCCCACGTAGATTCCTCCACTTTTTGATTTCTCCACAACAAAATTACCGAAGCTTTCTCCTTAGTTCTCATTTTCCGAACATACCTATCTAGGATTTTTATAGGAATTTCCTAATACGATAAAGAATTCTTCACACCTATATCCTGAATAGAAACTACCAAGGAAGGATCACCTATGCATTTCTTGAGCATTAATATATGAAAAATAGGATGAATCGATGCTAAGCTCACTGGTAAGTCCAATCTATAAGCAGCATTTCCAATCATCCTTGGGATTTGATATGGACCAATGTAATGAGAACTAAGCTTTACCTTCTTCCCAAATCTCATAACTCCTTTCATAGGAGAGACCTTCAGGAATGCCCAATCGCCAACCTCAAACTCTAGTTCTCTATGCCTCGGCATAAGAATTTTAGCTAACTTGAGCAGTCTTAAGCCTCTCTCAATTAACCTTGACTTTATCCATAACTTGGTGCACCAAATCGGGCCAAAAAAACTACTCTCACCCACCTCAAACCAACCAATTGATAAGCTACATATTCTACCATAGAGGGCCTTAAAAGGATACATTTGAATGCTGGAATGACAACTATTATTATACACTAATTCAATAAGCGGAAAATTATTAGTCCAACTCCATTTAAAGTCATTTACAAATTCCTTAGCATATCTTTCCAAGTTTGAATGGTACGCTCGACTTATCTATCCATGTAAGAGTGGAAAGCGGTACTAAAGTTCACTTGCGTAGCTAGCCCTTTTGTGAAGGACCACAAAAAATGAGAAGAAAAACTATGTACCTCGATCAGATATAACAGACACTAGGGATCCATGCAAATGAACTATCTCCTTAATGAAAATCTTCTTATAATCCTCTCTCGAGTAATTAGTCCTTATAGGAATGAAGTGAGCGGACTTAATCATCCTCTCACAATGACCCATATAGAATCGTACAAATTTTATGAATGCGTAAGACTAGTAATAAAATCCATTTTAATCATTTCCCAATTCCACATGGCTACATCTATCCCTTGAAAGGTGACACTGGGACTTAAATGCTAAACTTTAACTTGCTGACAATTCATATATTTAGCAACAAACTTTTCTACATCTCTCATCATATTATTCCACTAATATATTTCCCTCAAATCACGATAAATCTTTGTCGAACCGGGATGAACTGTATATCTAGATACATGAACTTCGATCAAGATTCTCTCCCTCAACCCATCAACATAAGGAACACATAATCTTCCTTGATATCTCAGAAAACCATCTCTACTAATTTTTAAGACCATAACTTTCTGTTGACCCAAATTATCCTTAATTTGTATAAGTAATGAATCAAAAACCTATTTCTTATTAACTTAATCCCTAAGAGAAGACTTGGCTACTTATGAAAAATCACTCCCTCGTCTTCAGAGTCCATTAGGCAAACTTCCGAAATAGCTAGTTGGTGAAAATCATTCACTAGTCCTTTTTTCTCTTCCTCAACATGGGAAAAACTCCCTATTGAAAACCTGCTAAGAGGATTAGCAACAATATTAGCTTTACTTGGGTGGCAGTGAAGACTTAGGTCATAATCCTTAAGAAACTCAATCCACCTTCTCAATGCGAGGTTCAATTCTTTCTAGGTAAATAAATACTGCAAGCACTTCTGATAAGAGTAAATATCAACATGTACTTGTTACAGATAATGGCGCCAAATTTTCAAAGCAAAAACCACGGATGCAAACTCTAGATCATGGGTCGTATAATTTCTATAATGAATCTTAGGTTGCCTACAAGCATAATCTACGACCTTTCCGTACTGCATAAAAACACAATCCAGTCCCATAAGGGACATATCACTATACACAACAAAGCCCTCAGTACCCTCGGGGTTTGGTCAAAATAGAATCCAACATAAATCGTTCCTTGAATTTCATGTAACTACTCTCACAAGTGTCAACTGACAAAAATATTACATTCTTCTGAGTTAATCTTGTAAGTGGGACAATAATGGACGAAAAGAATTTACCAAATATCCTATAATAACTTGCCAAGCCTAAGAAACTTCTAGTGTCATTTGGAGTTGTGGGTCTATGCCATTTCTTTACTGCCTCAATCTTTTAGGGATCCATTTGAATCCTTTCACTAGAGAAAAAATGCCCAAGAAAAGTCATGGCACTTAACCAAAATTCACATTTAAAATATTTTTCTCGCAATTCCTGATTCTTTATGACATGCAACACAATTTGAAAGTGATTGGCATGATACTCCTCACTTTCGGAGTACAACAAGATGCCTTCAATAAAGACTATGACGAATAAACCCATAAACTATCTAATCACCCAATTCATAAGATACTTGAAAATAGTCGAAGACTTAGTCATCCAAATGACATGGGAATGAATGCATAATAGCCATAGTGGGTTTTGATGGCATTTTTGGGAATACTTTCTGAATATTTTACTAATTGTAACCTAATGATGGTCTATTTTTGAGAAACACTTTGCATCCTAAAATTGATCGAGGAGGTCATCAATCCTTGGAAGAGGATACTTACTTTTCACAGTGACATTATTTAGCTGACGATAGCCTATACATATCAAATAGACCCATCCTTCTTTACCATAAAAAACACCAGAACACCGCAAGAAGAAACACTAGGACAAATAAAATCCTTATCAAGGAGGTCTTTTAACATTTCCTTTAACTCTATCAACTCCATTGAAGCCATTTTATATGGTGGAATAAAAATGGGATAGATACCGTGTAGAAGATCAATCCCAAAGTCTATTTTCCAATTCAGATAAATCATAGGAGGATCATATGGAAAAACATTAGGAAACTCATTTAACTATGAGAACATTCTACAATGAGGGAATTTTAGAGTTAGAATCTTTGACTCAAACAAGATGATACAAACACCCATTAGATATTAATTTTTGAGGTCTAAGATAAGAATTAAACCTCCTCTTAGGTACTAGGTAATTCCCCTCCCATTCTATCACCAATTTATTAGGAAAACTAAAAGTGATCTCTAAAGTCCAAGGTACGATAGAATGAATGACGCAAGTACACCTACAATATTACATCAAATCCACCATATCAAGATCTAGTAGATCTACCAATGTATCCATATGAAATATGGACACCACATAACCCCTATAGAATTTTCAAGAAATGATAGAATGTAACGCCCCAAAATATGATCCCAAGACATCACACGGTGCTTAAGACTACGAATAGCCTTAAGCTAACCCTATCTGCCTTCTACTCAATCTGAATCTCATAATAATGGAAATATAGACATAAAAGTCATACTAAGTATGGAAAATTGTCTGAGAGCTGAGAATAATCTGAGTGTAATGTCTGAAAATCAATACTATAAGTCTGAATAATATCTAGTAATTTGACAAGCCTCTACTACTAATAACTAGAGAGTCACTGGGATAAACCCCCAGCTAACTCAAACTGTCTGAAAAGAATACTAAATCATATAAACTAATAAGATGCAAAATTTGAATGACTAAGTCCCTGAACTATGAGGACTCACCAATTGTTGGATGTAGATGGAGATGCTCGAACTACTCACGCTGTTGATACTGAGAACGTAAACCTACATTATGAGACAATGTAGCACATAAACTTATATGTGGATCAGTACTTTGAGGATGTACTCAGTATATGAGTGTGAAATGCATAAGTAAAACATCATATCATCATCATAATTTGTAAAACAGTGCATGTTAAATGTAAATGACTCACATAAGCTTTAATATCTGAAAGAAAACTGAAATCTATAATCATGAATAACAAATCATACTTTACAAATCTAGTAAGTCACAACATTTAGTTATAAAAGTTGTACAAATATTTTGTCTATAAATCATATTGTCTAAGTGTAAAAAATGTGCTCACTTTTATATCTGAAATCTGAAGGCTAAAATCTGTAACTATTATCTTTCTGTAAAGCATAATCTGAATAAAGTTGTGAGCCTTTACACTTAGTTTTCTAAAAGCTTTTCTATTAAGATTATTTTTTTCTGAAATCTGTAGTCTGTAGGGAGGTTCTTCTAACCGACATAAACCATGTGAGCTAACATAGAGTTCAATGTCATGGGGAAAACCTCACGATAGGAAGAGGTGTCATACTCTTGCCAAATAGTATAACCTGAGCTAAGTGATCACATCTGTAACTGTCACCCATATTTGAATGGGAATGATCACATAATCTGTACCAACATTGGCAAAGTAGTTCTATAGAAGATAGAGCACACTAATCCCACACTTTTCTCTCGTTGCTAAATACTACTCCCTTTAATCTGTATGCTTATTCTGTTGGAAATCCACTTTTAAAACTAGCATAAGTGTTATTATAAGACCAGTTATGCCTTTATCTGAGTTAATCTGTAAATACAGCTAATCTAATTTCTGTAATCTATATTAAATCTATAAAGTGGATTCCAAAACTTATCTGAAGATCAAAAGATCAAATCTTTACTGAAAATCTAAAAATAAATTGATCATGTGATGCTTAAAGCATAATCTTTCTTGAAATAATAGTATTAAATCTTGGGATAGTAACCCATGCATCAATCTCATGTCAAAACATCATAATAATCATGCTTGATAATGAAAGCAATGATAATTCTTCTCAAAATCTGGAATTCAATGCAATAAGCATAAAAATATGAAAATAAACATGGAATTCATCTTCAAAATCTCTCAAACACACATAATCTTGCAAATAGAAATAATGGGTATGAACCCTAATTCAAATCTCATGTAATTTCATATAAAATCATATAAATTTGTGATTAAAACTTGGTTTTGGGAACAAGGATGGAAGAGGATCCTTGTTCATAAACTCCACATACCTTGGTATATGATTAGATGAAGAAACTTGAATTTTGGATTCCTATTTGAGTTCTTGAAGATGAGTTCTTGATTATTTGTCTTGGGAATCATTAATCTAGAGCTTTCTTGGAGAAACAATGGTGGAATTTGATTTCTTGGAGAAGAAGCTTTGAACTCTAGGGTTTTTCTTTTGGGAGAGAATGAATGAAATTGGGGCCCTTGGGGCCCTATGGCCTTAACGCTAGGCAGGAATAGCAAAAGAATTCAAAGTGCTAAATAGGAGATCGAAAAGGGTCAGCTGAACGTTCTACTTCCTATATCTATTATAGTAGAGTTAGCCCGTCTTTGCTGACAGGTGATTCGGTAAGCGATGAGGCCCATCTTAAAGGGGTGGGTCACTCTCATTAAAACATTAAAAGAAAAAATTCCTCTCTATCGAGGTGTTGGATGTATATTTGGAACTTTAGGATGGACTTCACCATTTTTTTTATTTTAAAGGGAAAGAGAAAGCCCCAGACGTCAACTTCTTTGATGATGACCAAGAAGATATTTCCCAATAGCGGCATAAAGTGCTTTGAATATGATTAATTCCTTATTTTAGATGAATTGGGGCCTTGGGGATTGACCAAAAGACCCCTTTTAAGTTTTTAATCGGAACTGGAAAAGTAATATTTTTTCAAATTGGCAGGCCAGCGCAACGCGCCACTATCGCGATGGCTCACAGGAAAGTGATGAGTGGGAACTAGAAGATCTCCATGATGCACCACCATCGCGGTGCTCTATAAAAATGCCAATTAGGCCATAAGCGCAATGCGGTACAATCGCGTGCGTTTACTGGAAATTGACAATTGGGAAATTAGGCTCCTTAGAGATGCAGTCAAATTGCAGAGGTCCACAGGAATTGATGACTGCCATTTTTTCCTTCATGGCGATGCAGTTCTCGCCCAGTTGGCACACTACTTTACTAGAAGTGCCATAACTTTTTAACCGAGTATCGGATTTGGGTGAAATTGGTATCGATGGAAAGCTTATTCAATTATCTACACAAAGGAGGGTCTACATCTGGAAAATTCCATATGAAATAAATATTATTCATTTTTGAAGCTCACCCTTAACATTCTAGAAGCGAAATTAATCTAGGAAAAAGTACAGGGTATTGCAATATCTCCATCTTGGGAACATTTATCCTCAAATTTGGCTAGTTAAGCTAAAAATACTGAGGAATCTGAGTCTATAAGCTATCATACACAACTAACATAAACTGAATGACTGAATCTAAAGCATACTAATCTTTTAAACTGATTTGTGAGTGCATGAGATGTCATGAAAATAACTATATAGCTGTATTTGAGACAAAAAAAGAACTGAATGAAGTAAAACTATTACCTTTGGTTGAATTTGAGTTTGTGGAGAAGAGATGAGGATACTTGGTACACATATCTACTTCTGCTTCCTAAATAGAACCCTCAACAGACTTATTTTGCCATAGAACTTTGATCAATGCAACTTCTTTGTTCCTTAGTCTATGGATATGATTATCAAGAATCTCTATTGGGACTTCTTCATATGAAAGCCTATTCTGAATATCTGTACTTTCTAGAGGAAATATAACGGCTGAATCGTCCATGCACTTCTTCAACAAAGACACATAGAATATTGGATGAACTGAGGATAAATCTGCGGGTAGCTCAAGCTCATATGTCACCTTCCCAACACGACTCAAAATTTGAAAGGGGCATACATATCGGGGACTAAGCTTCCCCTATTTGCCAAATGTCTTCACCCCTTTCATGGGCAAAACTTTCAAATACATAAGTTCATCAACCTCAAACTCAAGATCTCTCTTTCTTATGTCTGCATAAGTTTTCTGATGACTCTAATTTTCTTTCAACCTCTCTCTAATAAACTAAACTTTTTCTTTGGCCTCAAATACTATCTATGGACCAATCAAAACGGCCTCACCCACTTTGAACCAACCAACTGGTGATCTCCATATCTACCCATAAAGGGCCTCAAAATTAAGCCATCTGCATACTAGCATGATAACTATTATTTTAAACGGACTCAATCATTTAAAAATGGTCGTCCCAACTATCTTTGAAATCAAGAACATATCCTCTAATCTATCCTCTAGAGTCTGAATAGTCCTTTCTTCCTGACCACCTATCTGCGGATGATAAGATGAACTAAGATAAACTTGGGTACCAAGACCCTTCTGCAAGGCTCTCCAAAATTGAGAGGTAAACTGAGTCCCCCTATCTAAGATGATGGACAAAGGATCTCTATGCAATCTGACTAACTCTCTAATGTACAGCTTATCATAATCTTCAGTTGTGTATGATGTGTGAACTGGAAAAAAATGTGTTGACTTAGTCAATCTGTCTATAATAACCCAAATCAAATTATGTTGATGACGCGAATGGGGTAAACAAGTCACAAAATCTATATTCACCTCTTTCCACTTCCAAGTGGGGATACCAAACTCTTACAAAACACCACCAGGTCTTTGGTGCTCTTCCTTAGCCCGTTGACAAGTTGCACGCTTGACTACAAACTCTGCTATATGTTTCTTCATACCACTCCACCAATAGATTTCCCGCAAGTTGCGGTATATCTTGGTGGCTCCTGGATGAATGGAATAATGCGCATCATGCACTTTTTCCATAATTCGCTGCCTTAAATCCTCAACAAATGGAACACATAATCTATCCTGATATCTAAACACAACATATCCCCCTTGGGAAAAAACCTCCACCATTTGGTCTTTAACTGACGCCTTTAGTTTGACCAAACTAGAATCCTTATATTTCTTCTCTGTGACTTCCAAAACTAGGGAAGATGCAAAACTACTCAAAACCCAAACATTTCCTTTATTTGAATCAAACAATGGATGTTCTGGCTTTTAACGCAACATTTTGCACCCTTTTATCAGGAAAATTATGAGTTTTCAAGCAACTAAAGTTGTATTTAATGGTTGATTTGAGTAATTTTAGGTTAAGGAATAGCTGAAGCAGAAAACTCAGGAAAACAATAGAAAAAGGTCATTAATGGTCCAAATGGCAGACCGTCAGTCATGCGACAGACCGCCAGGAGGTCTATCAGTGCAAAACAGAAGGTTTCAAGTGGAATGCTCATGCAACGGTCCAAGTGAAGGAACATCAAGACTACGACAAACCGCCAACATAGCCATTAAACTTAAACAGAATGTGTGACTTTAGAGTACTCATTGATGGACCGTTCGATGGACCGTCGATCCATAGATGGTCCACCAAGATGGCCATCATGACTAAATAGAACCTGACATCTTCGGAGCACCTAGCGACGGACCATGTGACAGATCGTCAGTGGTGTGATGGGCTGTCAGCTGAACCGTCAGTTTCGACAAGCTTTTTCTGAGTTTAAATTTTAAATCTTTTAAACCTGGGAACATATAAATACCCATCTAGGGTTTTATTTAAGGATATTATGAATCTTGGATATCATTCATCTTACTTTTCTATATTTGATTCTCTCTGTAATGTAGAAATTTGCGAATCAAACTACATCTATGATTCTAATCATTCCATTGATATTGAAGATTTAAGAATTAATTCTTGTAACCTTTGTATGTGAATTTTGAACTTTTTTATTAATAATACAAGTATTATTTCTCTTTCTTCTATGGAGATGATTGGTTAAGCACTCATAACTAGGGTTATGGGAGCCTTGATGTAAACAGTTGATATGGGTTGTGATTCCAATTGAGTTTTTGTAGGTAATTGATGTTGCATAAACCCTTCTTCACTTTAACGACTTTTCTTGGTTGCAAACTTGAAAGGTGGGCCTAAGAACAATCACTTGTCTGGATAGAAAAGTGTCTGTTGGGAAAAGAAAGGGTTTACATAAAATCTAGAAACTTTAATCTCTAAATTAATGGAAAATGCCTTAACAAGGATTTACCTACATGAGAAAATGGCTGATTTATCAATAAATTCTATAAATTTGAGATAGTTAAAGGATAAACTATCCATTAAGGTTTAGAAACTAATGGGTAAACTATAGAATTTAGCTACTCTTGCAATTGAAGTTATTGAGTGGAACTCAAAAGTGCCTCACAACCGTAACTGTTTAGAAATCTTGGTAATTATAACTCTAGTTTGTTTAATATGATTGAATTAATACTAGTAGAAAGTATCATTAGTTGGACCAACTCTATTACAATCACTTAGAATCCAGTTCATACATCAAAACCTCTTTTATTTCGGAACCTTTGATCAACAGTCTAATAACAATCACAATACTTAGTGAACATAGTATTCCTTGTGGGATTTGACACTCAGCCTAGTTCGGTTCAATATTTGACAGTGACCGCTTACTCTCTCGTAAGAGAGGTGTAATTTGGGTGAATCAAATTTTGGCGCCGTTGTCGGGGAATACGGTTGGCAATTAAGTTTGTGTTTGTTAATTGACCTTTGGTCAAGTTTCCTAAATTTTACTTTTATTTGTTGTTTTTGTTTTGTGTAGGGTAGTTATTTTGTATGCCAAGTACATGGATATCGGGTGCAATGTTATTACCAGTACATTTGGAACTGCAGTTAATTGGCAGAATAGCAGACCTCCAAGATACTGAAAGACTAGCCGCTCTGGCTAGAGCTCAACTTAATCAGTAGAATAACGGCTAGCCAGCACGTCATCCTAATCCTGATGATGATGATTTGGGGGATGATGATTTGTTAGATTCTGTCAACCCAAGGCGTGCAGAGAATATGGATTCACCAGTAAATCGTAATGTAAATAGGAATCGGCCCTTTAGGGCAAGGCAAGAGCGTCAACCAGTGCAGTTTGATCTAAATGATGATGAAGATGGAATGGATGGAGCAGGGGCAACTAGAGCTATCATTCCTCCACCTCTAGCACCTGGAGCTAAATTTAACATTACAAGTATGATGATTCAACTCCTTCATCTTAAGGGGTTGTTCGGTGGTCTTCCCGAAGATGATCCAAACATGTATTTGGTGAACTTTTTCACCATTTGCAAGTTTTTTGATAATTCAGGAGTGGGTAAAAATACTATCCGCCTGTGATTAATTTTGTTGTATCTATCTGGAGAGGTGACACTATGTCTCAATGGACTAACTCCTGAATCTATAACCAACTGGAGGCAGTTGAAAGAGGCTTTCCTAGAAAGGTTCTTTCCACCATCTAGGAGGGTAAAATTAAGGGATAAAATTAGTAACTTCTAATAGCTTCCCACTGAAGTTCTTCATGAGACCTGGGAGAGGTTTCAAAAGAAGCTAATACAATGCCCGTACTATAACATGACGGATATTCATTTGATGGAGACTCTTTATTGGGATTTGAACTCTATTACGAAGCCAGTCGTAGATAATACTGCAGGAGGGTTGTTTGTTGACCTTACTTTTCTAGAGGCTTCAAAGATGCTTGATCGGATGACCAAACAGAGTAGATCTTGGCATACTAGGGAATCTTTGGTAGCCAGCCCTACTATGTCTGGTAGTATGACTGTAGAGAAACACAAGAAGAAAGAAGAACATGACCAGGATATGGCACACTTTAAGACACAGATGGATTTGCTAACTAAGCATCTATTGTATGGAAAAATAGAAAAGGTGAAAGATGTTGCATCCCAGGGAAAAGCTGACTCTAATTTGGAAGAAGAGGTGAACTATCTAAATAATCAGGAGTTTTTCGAGGCCATAGCCAAGAAAATTACGGTCGAAACTATTACGACAAAGCTAGTTACAAGGATAGAGATCAAGGGAACTAGAAGAGCAAGAATGGTAAGAGTGGACTATATATACCTCCTGGAAGAAGAGATAATACTGCAGCTAACTTTGGAAAGATGTCCATGAAGGACATGATGGAGAAATTATTAAAGGGAGTTGAGGCTACCAACTCTGGGGGGACTACTATAAAGAGTAATTTGTCTTCCATAAGTCAGTTAGTAAACTCACACTCTACTTCTATCAAATAGTTAGAGCAGCAAATGAGCCAAATCTCAGCAATATTAAATCAGAGAAAGAGCAGAACTTTGCCAAGTGATACAATTCAGAACCCTTGAAATGATGGCTCTTACATGGAAATTACCACACGGAGTGGTAAGATATTACCAGGACCGTCTGTGGGAAAAGCTGTGATTGAAGACATGATTGAAGAGGATATTGAGCATGAAGAAAGTTATCTAGTGGAGTCTTAGAAACTGGATAAAATTATTGATAATACACCATCCAACCATCAACAGGTTGATGAGTTAGAGAAGAGCAAGGGAAAAAAGATTGATGTGGTGGTTACTACGCTCCCAAAACCACCTCCTCCATTTCCCCATTGGTTGAAAAAAAGGCCGACAAAACAAAGTTTGGAAAGTTTATGTCCATTCTTAAGCAGTTGACAATCAATTTACCATTGGTGGAGGCATTGGAGCAAATGCCCGGGTATGCAAAGTTTATGAAAGACCTTGTTACGAAGAAACGGATAGTTAGTTTTGAACCGTCAGACAATCTCCATCATTGTGGTGCTATTTCCATAAGGTCGTTGGTGCAGAAGAAGGAAGACCTGGAAGCATTTACCATCCTGTGCACTATTGGGCCTCTTGATTTTGCAAAAGCTCTATCTGATTTGGGAGCTAGTATAAACTTGAAGCCACTTGTTTTGTATAAGAAATTGGGTTTGGGGGATCCTACTCCCACAAACATGAGATTATTTATGGCGGACAGATATATGAAGAAACCTGTAGGGATTCTATATGACGTATTAGTAAAGGTGTCCAATTTCATATTTTTGGCTGATTTTGTCATTCTCTATTGCGAGGTGGATTTTGAGGTGCCCATAATCTTGGGTAGACCTTTCCTCGCAACTGGGAGTGTACTTATTGATTTGAGGGAAAATGAGCTACTATACAGGCTGAATGATGAATTAGTTCGATTCGATGTATGTCATTCCATGAAATAGCATAAAGATATGAGTGTTTTTTATATTATTGATTTTTATTAAGAGGAGGAACAGGAAGTGCCTATAGAAGAAAAATTTATTATGGAGACTTTAGTTGCAGTATTGATGAATTTTGATTATGACGGTATTGAAGATTATGATGAGACGGTGTGTGCCTTAACGGGCATGGGTTCTTATTCATATTCAACCAAAAAGTTGGATTTGGACTTGAAAAATAATCCAAGTCCACCGGCTAAGCCTTCTATCGAAGAGCCACCTACATTGGAGCTGAAGAGTTGCCCGGTCATTTGAGGTATGTATTCCTAGGCAGTGGGAATACACTACCTGTTATTATTGCTACAGATCCGGGTGAGCAACAGGTGGAAACTCTCATCTCTGTTCTAAAGAGATATAAGAGGGCTATTGGTTGGACGATTGCAGATATTATTGGCATCCCACCAGGCATTTATACCCATAAAATCCAACTTGAGGAACATTGAAATCTGACCATTGAGCACCAATGCCATCTTAACCCACCTATACAAGAGGTGGTTAAGAAGGAAATCATTAAATGGATTGATGCAGGAGTTGTATATCCCATTTTTAACACCAAATGGGTAAGCCCTGTTCAATGTGTGTACAAAAAAGGGGACATGACTGTTGTAACAAATGAGAAGAATGAGTTGATCCCGCTCATACCTATTACTGGGTGGAGAGTTTGTATGGATTATCATAAGCTCAATGCATGGACTCTAAAGGACCACTTCCCAATGCCTTTCATGGATCAGATGCTTGATCGGTTGGCAGGAAGAGGTTGGTATTATTTCTTGGATGGTAATTCTGGTTAAAATCCGATTTCTATAGATCCAGAGGATTAGAAGAAAATGAAATTCACCTGCCCATATGGTACTTATGCACTCAAGCGGATGCCGTTTGGATTATGTAATGCACTCACTACCTTTCAACGGTGTATGATATTTATTTTCTCAGATATGGTTAATGACACCTTGGAGGTATTTATGGATGAGTTTTCTATGGTAGAAGATTTGTTTGAGCTATGTTTGGTAAATCTGAGTAGGTCCTTGAAGCGGTGTGAGGATTTCAATCTTGTGCTTAATTGTAAGAGATGCCAATTCATGGTGAAGGAGGGCATTGTCCCCAGACACAAATTTCAGCAAAGGGGATTGAAGTTGATCGAGATAAGTTTGAGGTTATAGAGAAGCTTCCACCTCCTATTTCAGTGAAGGGGGTGCATAGTTTCCTTGGTCATGCTGTCTTCTATCGGGAGATTTATTAAGGACTTCTCAAAGATTGCAAACCCTTTTTGCAAACATTTGGAGAAGGAAGTCAAATTCTCCTTTGATGATGATTGCTTGAAGGCATTTGAATGCCTTAAAATGAAGATGGTTGATGCTTCTATTATTATTGCACCAGATTTTCAAAATCATTTGAAATCATGTATGATGCAAACATTGTTGCCCTTGGATCTGTGCCGGGACAAAAGGACAAATTGTTTAATCCAATCTATTATGCCAGTAAAGCACTGAATGGAGCTCAAAAGAACTACACCTTTATAAGACACAAACTTCTTACATCAGTCTATGATTTTGAGAAGTTTCGGGCTTATTTGCTAGGAACCAAGGTGGTGGTCCATACCGACCATGTAGGCTTGCGATATTTGATGGCGAAAAAGGATGCGAAACCAAGGTTGATTAGATGGGTGTTGCTGCTTCAAGAATTTAACTTTGAAGTCAAGGATAGAAAGAGTTACGAAAACCAGGTGGCAGATCATCTGTCTAAGCTGGAAGGCGAGCAAGAAGGTAGAGATGAATCTGAGATCAATAATGCATTTCTGGATGAGGAAATCTTGGCTGCTATTATGGAGAAAATACCTTGGTATGCCGATTTTGCAAATTATGTTGTGAGCAAGGTGATTCCAGAGAATCTTTCTTTCCATCAAAAAAAGAAGTTTCATCATGATGTGACACATTATTTCTGGGATGAGCCATATTTGTTTCGGTGAGGTCCTGACAATATCATAAGGAGTTGTGTACTAGAAGTAGATATACTAATATCTTTGAAGTATGTCATGTGTCCCCAGTTGGAGGTCATCATGCTGGTGACCGTACTGCTAGAAAGGTTCTACAAAGCGGGTATTATTGGCCCACTTTGTTCAAAGATGCTTATGAATTCGTGAGAAGAGGTGACTAATGTAAGAGGAAAGGGTCAATCTCTAAGAGCCATGAAATTCCTTTGACAAAAATGATAGAGGTAGAATTATTCGACGTCTGGGGAATCGACTTCATGGGGCCTTTCATGAACTCATACGGGATGAAATACATTTTAGTTGCTGTTGATTATGTATCGAAATAGGTTAAAGTCGTTGCTTTGGATGACAATGAAGGGAAGAGAGTAGTTGTGCTCCTAAAAAGGAACATTTTCCCTCGATTTGGGATACCACTCACCATTATAAGTGACGGTGGATCTCACTTTTGTAATCATTTATTTCGATCTGCCTTAGCAAAGTATGGTGTCAAGCAACACAAAGTAGCAACTCCGTACAACCCACAGACTAGTGGGACAGTGGCGATTTCGAATAGATCAAAGCCATACTTGCTAAAACAGTGAATGCTAGCAGACAAGACTGGTCTAGGAAGCTTGATGACGCATTATGGGCATACACAAGAGCTTTCAAGACACCAATCAGTATGTCACCATACAAGTTGGTTTATGTCAAGTGATAACGCTCAACTTACACGTCAATTTAGTGCAAGGCAGTCTTCGTCAATATATTTACCCAACTTTTAGAGTCAGGGTCGAATCCACATGTAACAATGTGAGTGGCGATCAAACACATTTGAAACTAAAGGTACAAGTTAAATTCAAACAACTGGCATGAAAGACAAAATGGGGGTTTTGGATATTAACAAATAATTGTTGGTCACTTTAGCTTCAGTGTTTGTAATCAAGAGCTTATGGAAAAACCCAAATTATGTTCATCGGGGATTTCGGTACTTGACGGATACTACTAGTGGTTCAAGATTCTCACAATAGGTAGGAAAAAGGGTTATCTTTGTCGAAGGTATGCCTAAATGTCTCTCGACCTACTTAAGCATTTAATTTCCTAATCCTCTCGGACCAAGGGAATTTATATTCACTGCTCAGATTTTACCTCAGGTTAACCAACCTTGTTACAACGCTGATTATTAAACAGAAGTTTAGTGTTTCCAATTCCCTGTTGATAATTCACTTCCCACTATATTTGATTTCTTTCCCTGTTGATAAACCTTGTTTCTTTCAAAACTTGAACACTCATCACCTTATCAATACTTAACCCTAGATCCCATAATTCAGGTTAAAGTAATTTAGCCACTCATGATGTAATAATCGAAACAACTAGTTATATTCATGATTTGAAAGATAAACTTACCACAAGATGAATAGAAACTAGAGATTCTCAGATTAGATCACAATAGTAATCCCAAATTAATGATGATAATCTCTTCAAAATAATTGCTTGTTCAAGTCAAGTAACTAAAGAGAGAAAATATCAAAATACGTCTCCCAAAAGATGTTCGGCCCCCCTTAAGAAAACCCTAAACAAGGCTTTAAATAGTTCACCCTAATTATGAAAAAAAAATAATAAAATTCAGAAATTCTTCGGATTAGGTGACGCCATATGTGATAGCCTATCAAGAGGCTGATGACTTATCACAAATGTCGTCAGCTTCCTCTTTGCTTTGGACACTTGCTGCCTAACACTGGCGACAAACAGTGATGCCCTATCAGCTCCTTTACGACTTATCACAAATGTCGTCAAGTCTCTGCTTCAATTCTCATGTGCTGCCTTAGGCTGACGGCATTCTTGATGGCTTATCATCTCCTTGACGACCTATCACAATATGTCGTCACAACTTTCAACATAGGACAATTCTTTGTCTGTGGCTGACGATGAAGCTTATAGTTTATCACAGGGCAGACGACTTATCACAAATGTCGTCAGCCACACTTTGCCTCTATTTAATTCAGACTTTAGCTCATTTGCTTCCATTCTCGTTGGTTCTCTAGCATCGTAGCTTCTTCTTCAAAATCAAACATAAAACAATTAAAAACAACAAAAGTTGCTTAAGACTTTGCAATTATTCTTTGTTAAATGCCTCAAATGTGTTAGCATTAGCTCACACATCAACACCCTCAACTTAAAATGATTTCTTGTCCTCAAGCAAATCAACACAACTAAGAGAAAGCACATTTGGAAGTCAATCATCCATATCATCTCAAAACACTTCGACCATCTCCAAAGTCAGTCAATTTAAGTACAATGAAGAACACCAATTCAACACACATGAATCAAGATATGGCATCAATTCAACTATAATAACCATGCATAGACCAGTATTACACTACCCGAACAAGTTAGTAACTAGCAATGTAACTAGTGTTCCCTCACAACAAAGAAATCCCCCTCATCTCATATCAGAAATTATATATGTAACCATGGGGACAATTCAAACACTCACTCTCAG
The DNA here is from genome assembly GCA_030864215.1 of Capsicum pubescens. Classification (NCBI taxonomy): domain Eukaryota; kingdom Viridiplantae; phylum Streptophyta; class Magnoliopsida; order Solanales; family Solanaceae; genus Capsicum; species Capsicum pubescens. The sequence goes on from CM061543.1 coordinate 261,340,313, forward strand.
AACGAAGTTCCAATCAGTGTAGGCCAAGTACCATAGGCTTGCCCTTATTTTCATTACCCAGATCTTCAGATAGGTCAGCTAGGATCACTATAGGACTTTTCTAAGGCTTGTAATATAGGCTAGGGGATGGTATGATACTCGATGGTATTTAAAGTGACTAAGCCTCCTTGAAAATACACTAGCCTTTTGTGGTTTCACTCATTAGCCTTTTCCACTCTTCTCTTTTCTTGATCACAATTATTTAGGATGGGTGCAGTCTTTTCTCAAGTACTTATTCTTTTTCATAATTTTTCTTTTTCTTGATCTTTTCCTCTGCACCCAGCTTTTTATTCTTTTTTCATGCTACCTTTCTTCATACTCATTCTATATCACGCACCCCTATGATAGCCACCCTCAACTTAGGCCATTTGCCTAAGTCAAGGTGCACAGTGTACAAGGAGGAATAGGGCCAAAACAGGTTAATTATGATCTAAATAAGAAGGTGACAGATGTCATACAAAGTAATAGGCTAATTAGGTTCAAAACAGGGATCAAGGGATATGATACACATAGGGAAGGACATTTAGGCTAAAGTGAGCTAATATTAAAATGGCCTATGATCCTTTCCTAACCCCTATCCTTCAACCAAGGTAAGACTAACCGGGCAAGTTTTGGATTTCAAAATACAACGGGGACTGAGTAATATCTCACACGCACTTGGCACACAAGTATATCACAAGCTACTACTCATTCAGTTTATGCAGCTATTTAGCAGTGATTACTGCGTCACTAAAACTAATGCCATACAAATATACACAGTGGTCACAATCAGATGTAATTCACATGTTAAATACTCAGTCCATTGGAGAGGTGCTCAAAAATCACAAAAACATGTTAACTACCTAAGGTATTTGTATTTCTCCTAGTTAACTACAACAATTCACAATAAATAACAATACTCCTAAACATGTCATCTCTACTAGGAAGAAGACTCCAGGGAAAAGAGGCACAACAACAAAAATCCCAAGAGGACATCAACACCCACAAGTAGTCCCACCCTCAACTTATAATCATACATTGTCCCTAATGCGTCAAACCAAAACAAGAGAGTCAGAAACATACCTGTGGCACCATGGGTGCAAAGATCTGATGTCAATCACATAATATGAATACAAACAGCAAAATAATTTGGGTTGCCTCCCAAGAAGCACCTAATTTAGTGTCGCGGCACGACTAGGTTATGTTGACTACTTAGAATTCATTAAGATACCTTAAAAGTGCTTCAAACTTTATCCCTCCACTTAGACGATTTGAATTGTCGGCCCGTCTTTTGATATTTACTTCTTTTAAGTCCGTTGGGAAAAGGTGAGGGCATGATAAGGAATTTTCTATCACGCCGCTTCAAAGACTTGAACCACTTGCCTAATTTTGCATTAAACTTTCGTGTGGGATCATTGGGAAGCAGTAAGGATCTTAATAAACCACTAAATAAACATCAATCTTTAGGATTCTTGGATTTTATGATTGGGCTTGTGGTATACCCTTTTGGAAAGATAAACTCTAAAATATAAGAATTTTTCTCCTCATTTTCAACATTCATCATTTTCTTGGGTGATTCGACTTTCATCACATCCACCATGCATAATGTTGAATAGTGGTTCGAATGAGGTCTAACTCTTACTTTTGGAGTAGCATGCCTATTAGTATATTTACCTCGAAATGGACTAGAATCTTCACAAGGATTGTGCTTGATTTCTTCTTTTGCCTCTAGCACCATTTCCCCAATCTTGGCATAATCCCTCATGGTTGGTTCGGTTGGTTAGGAAATTTCCAAGGGTTGATCAATGTCAAGCTCATCATCAGTATAGGATTCTTTCTCCTCATATTCACACTCTTTGATTAGTCTAAATGATGTCACCGATAAAATATCATCTAACATAATGTAGAAGAGTGCTTTGGATGATTGACCTCGATATTTATCTTCTCTATCCTTTCTCTTTTCTTGTTAAATGCCCTAATGTCTTGACGTATATCATATATGATATCATTCGTTGTGTCTATACGATCCAACATTAGTTGAAGCATAGCTTCAATTCCACTTTTTTTGGTGCTTCGTTCTTCCTTTTCTTGGCTAAAAGACCTATTAAAATCATAAGAAAAACTAGAATTTGGGTTAGCACAATGGGGGGAGGGGGCATTTGGGCAATCACTCCAATGTCCATCTTGACCACCACATACAGAACAATCATACTCCTAATAGGATGGAGATGGTGCACACATCTCTCTGCGGGAAGTATATCTACAGTCTTGCCAAAAGTGAGGTCCATCACAATATGGACATAGATCATCAAGATAAGATTTCCAACCACCAAGATCATGTTCATTCCATGACGCCATAGTAGTAAGTAAACTAATAAAAACTCTACCTAGCACAAGAAATAAAAGTAAACTAAAAACAAATATTTTCAAGTTTGAATTCAAGCAAATAGCCTAGAATTCCAAACCAACTCAATAAGCCAAATTGTTCCCCGACAACGGCACCATTTTTGATAACGCTCAACTTACACGTAAATTTAGTGCAAGGTGGTTGTCGCTAATAGATTTATCCAACTTTTGGAGTTGGGGTCAAATCTACCGGGAATAATGTGAGTGGTGATCAAACTTGTTTGAAACTAAAGCTACAATTTAACTTCAAACAACCGGCATGAAAAAAAAATGGGGGATTTGGAGATTAACAAATAATTGTTGGTCACTTTAGCTTCAGTTTTTGTAATCAAGAGTTTATGGAAAAACCTGAATTATGTTCACTTGGGATTTTGGTACTTGACAGATGCTACTAGTGGTTCAAGATTCTCACAGTATGTAGGACAACAAGTTATCTTTATCTAAGTTATGCCTAAATGTATGTCGACCTACTTAAGCATTTAATTACCTAATCCTCTCAGATTTAGGGAATTTATATTCACAACCCAGATTTTACCTCAGGTTAACCAGCCTTGTTACAATGCTAATTATTAAACGAAAGTTTAGTGTTTCCAAGTCCCTGTTGATAATTCACTTCCCACTATATTTGATTTCTTTCTCAAGCAAATCAAAGAAGGTGTTATCTATCATTTTCAACCACAGACAATAATTAAAACATTAGAATTATCAAGGAGTCCTACCACCTTTCAAATCTTGAACACTCAACACCATATCAAGACTTAACCCTAGATCCCATAATTCAGGTTAAAGGAATTTATCCGCTCATGATGTAATAATGGAAACAACTAGTTATATTAATGATTTGAAAGATTAACTTAACACAAGATGAATAGAAACTCGAGATTCTCAGATTAGATCACAATAGTAATCCCAAAATAATGATGATAATCTCTTCACAATAATTTCTTGTTCAAGTCAAGAAACTAGAGAGAGAAAATATGAAAATACGTCTCCCAATAGATGTTCGGCCCCCCTTAAGAAAACCCTAATCAAGGCTTTAAATAGTTCACCCTAATTATGGAAACAAAATAATAAAATTCTGAAATTCTTCGAATTAGGTGATGCCATTTGTGATAGCCTAGATTTCAGCTCATTTACTTCCATTCTTGTCGGTTCTCTAGCATCTTAGATTCTTCTGCAAAATCAAACATAAAACAATAAAAAACAACAAAAGTTATTTAAGACTTCACAATTATTCTTAGTTAAAAGCCTCAAATGTGTTAGCATTAGCTCACACATCATCAAGGCATGTTATTTGCCAATTGAATTAGAGCATAAGGTGTTGTGGGCACTTAGGCGGTTGAATTTGAACTGGAATAAGGCATTGCAGTTGAGATTAGGGAAGCTGAATGAGATGGATGAATTCCATCTCGGGGCGTATAAAAGAGCTGATCTTTACAAGGAGAAGATGAAGAAGTATCATGATCGAAGAATTACAAAAAGATATTGTTAGAAAAGTGATTTGGTGCTTCTCTTCAACTCCAGACTGAATATATTTCCAGGTAAACTTAAATCAAAATGATCGGGCCCATTTCAAGTTAATCAAGTTTGCTCGTCTGGAGTAGTTGAACTTGTAAACACAGATGGAAGTATATTCAATATGAATGGTCAACGAATAAAGTTGTATATCATTCCAATGGACTCAATAAAGTGTATATCTACTATCTATCTAGATGAAGTCTGAGTAATCGAGATGACTGCATCGTGCCACAATATTAAATCAGGTGCTAGTGGGAGGCAAACCACTAAGTATTGTTGTAATCATAGCTAGAGTTCTTTTATTGTTTTTTTTTGTGCAATATGATATGCTTGTGAAGTGTGAAACACTGAAAGAAAGAAGTTTCGCAGTTGGGAGAAGGACGACGAAGATACCGACGGACCTTCAAGATCTCGATGGACCATCATTCAGACTGCCAAATCCATGCCAAAAAGTTGAATGTACTGGATAAGGCTCGATGGTCAAGTTGGTGGACCATAGAACACCTGGAAGATCATCACTTTTTCTATCAACTTGAGGACAAATATTTGAGTTTCTGGAAGGGGCTGATGGACCACTCGATGAACCGTCGCAGAATAGACGGATCATTGGTGTGACCGTCACAAAAAGGTCTGGAAGTTAGGTCTCTGGTAAAACCTGATGGTCAACCTGGTGGACCACCACAAATCTGACGAACCGTCAGTTAACCGTCAGCATAACCCTGGCCACGGGTCGGGTTAAGTCAAATGCCTATTTAAATGACCCATACTTGACCTAAAAGCCTTTAAGGAGATAAAATAGAGCGGTTGCATGCATTGTAACTTCTTCAAATTCTAAAACTATCTAACTCCCTTTGGATTAATAGTATCTGAAGGCAGTTACTCTCTCTAGGACTCTCCAACTTCTCTCTTCCCCTTTATTTAAACAAGTCTCTTCCCATATTTTCTCCATATCATAGCAGCAGAAGAAATCACAAGTTAAAGTATTAAGTAGTTTTTTTTCTTTCTAAATTGCAAGCATTTAGAGTGAAACTTTCGCATCATCAAGGTTTGATTTTCACCTGTTTTATTGCTTCTCCAAAGTGCAAAACATAATTGAAATAGTTGTGGTATGTAAAGAGTTTTATCCTGTTTCCATCTGTGGTTTAAATTGTTGATGTTCTGAGTTCTGAAACTTTGATATATGCTGCTTGGGTGAAGTTTGAGTAACCCACGTGTGTAGAGTAGAAAAATGTGCATAAAAACATGGAATTAGTGTCGTTGATATACTAAAAATCAAATAAGGTATACCATCTGTTCGACAAAATGCCAAAAAAAAATTTGAAATTGAAAATGAGGATTGACGGTCAACTTGGCAGACCATTAATTTTGTGACGGACCGTCAGGGTGGGTATCGTAAATGTCCAAAGGAAGTTTCTCACTGATAAGGCCTGACGACCAAACTGACGGACTGTCAAATTTGTGACGGACCGTCAGGTTGTCCGTCACAAATGTCCAAAGGAAGTTGCTCATTGGATAAGGCCTGACGGCCTAACTGGAATACCATCACATCATCGACGACCCATTAGTGTGACCATCAAGCCAATTTTTTTACTGTTTTTGCAGATTTTAGTTTTGTAATTGACTCTGTACTTCTTTTCAGGCACCATGGCATGAAAACTCCGATTGAATAGAGGCGAAGGTCGAGTAAGAGGGAGAGGTGAATCTTTTAGGAGTGAGGAGGCACCAGCCTTCAACACTCCGCCAAAGGGACCGGCCACTGCATACACTCTCCTAATCTAAAGAGGAGAGTGAGGGCAACATCAGTAGTACCAGCAGCATTAGCTCGAGTCCCGACAAGGCCAGGGTAGTCACATCTCACCCCAACCCAATTGAGGTCGAATCTGGGGCTACTAATGTATAGGCACAAACTAAAGAAGCCGAGGCTGAGACTAAGGATAAGGATTCCAACCTGATCAGGCATAAGGATCCTCAAATCAGAGATACTGTCAGATGGCAGCTAGATAGAGAAAGGGATAAATTTTATGATGGGTTTGCACCAATAGCAAGTGGTCCAGTCAAAAGGCCATTTACTGAGGAGTATCAGATTGTAACAATGGAGTTGCACGAATATCCTAAGCTCGAGCATTATTTCAAAGAGTACGATTTTGCATGGATGAGCAAACCCCTAGGATCATATCAGCCAAATATGTTAAGGGAATTCTTTTCTTACTATTTGGTATTGGCAGAAAAGGAAGTTCCATAGGGCTCGAAGATTTCTTATCTACCGAACAGGGAATCAGTGCCAGTCCGTGAAGTTACCATTGACATATCAGCCCGAACCATCAATAGGATGCTATTTGAACCATATTATGAAGCCCCACCTGCTATTCCAAAAATAGTGTATTGATTGTGTAATGCATCTTCCCAAAGAGCCTGGTTGGGTGGAGTGTTGACTGATGAGGGTAATCTTTCTTGGGCTATAAACCCACGTTAGCGTATAGAGAAGTCATCCCTTAGCTTCAGAGCTAAATTTTGGTGGGCTGTGGTTTGATTGAGACTTATGCTAATGGGAGGTGATGCTAATCTAGATATTTACCGGGCTGTACATGTTACTAGTTTGCTGTCAGGACTGAAGATTGAACCCACTTCTAATACTTCCTTCTGAGGTACAACTTTATATTTCTATAGCTCTCACTAGTCATCATATAATATCTTGAACACTTACTAAGTTAGAATCTTCATGAGTATCTCCACATCCTAAATTCACACCATCTAGGGCTTCTACTCTCATTTCTATTCCCTCTTTCTTCTAGGTTTCAAACTTAGATTCTAATGCTTAACATTGATATCCTCAAACCTTAATGAATCATACTACTTCCATCATAGCCTATTATTAACATATCTCTAAACTTATATTTCTAAACCATGAGAATCAATATAATACCAAAAAGGCTCAATAATATTTATCCATAACTCAGCTCCTTAACCTAGCTATTTAGATCACCATGTACCATCTAACTAGTTTTCTTCCACTTAGCAACTCAACGGTACTACCAACCACTCAAAACACGTAATAACCTTAGAAAATAATGCAACCCTATATCACCTTGGGAATACTTCTTCATCATACACACAACATCATACTTAAGTACGAAAAATGGACTCAAACTCTTGTACATACTATTCAAGCCTACTAGATAACTTCCATATAACTAGAACCACTAGCCAAGCAATTATTATTTCCACCATTATGATCATGTACTGTTCAAACTTAGTGTCTTGTTCTAGAAATGATTAACAACCCAACCTCACATACTATTCGCACTTGGAAGCTATAAAATAAAATATCAAGAAACACTAGTCCACTAGAACTTCATAACAACAATAATCAATAATAATCAGATGGTCTATCTTATTTACAATCCATTAGCACATACTACTTCTATACATTACTACTATTCACCCATCTATACACCTAAATTACTATCATAGCTCTATGAGTTTTAGCTAAACTTTTTTTTCCAACCTTAAGGGGAGCCTAAATTAACAAAACTAAACCACCAAACATTCATTCATAAACTATCCTTTTCAAACACAATAAATACCATCAATAACTCCTTCCGTACTTCAAGCAAACAACAATTCACCTTAACTAATAACTCCATCTTCACCCTCTACTAAACTAACACATAAGGATATCTCACCTTAACACATTTTGATAACATGTATTAGTTTATCTCCATACTTTATATCAATCGCCATGCTCACTCCTCTAGTCACTACTCCTCTATACCCATACTTCCAACTATAATAAGGTTCTACAATTCATAATCATAACACTAAAGTTCATAATATCTCTCGAATTCACATTACATTTAACTGTCTAGGTTTATACAATTTGCTCTTATAAGCATTATCTATATTAAGAGGGTCAATGGGAAATCTGAGTATATATCTAATTCTGTCTCAACTGAATAACTCAAAAGGATGTAGACAAAATCTTCAACTTAAGGAACTTACCATACTAGGGAGCTCCTCTCAAACCCCTTGTGTGACTTCTGAAGTTTCTACTAGTAAATCACAGAGCATAATCTTGGGAGGAACTGGAACTTGCTAATCGTGTTATCTTAAGAATAAGTCATAGATAAAGAATTTTGGGTAAACATATAAGTAGACATGAGTTTCTGAAGGAACAACTTTACAGGATGATCTAGAGTATAAAAGGAGGGAAACTTTTCTTTAATGCCTCGTAGCCTCTCAAAGAAAAGTATAGACATCTCTGTACCGTTCTGCAAGACTCTACTAGACACGGATTCATAGACAACCTAGGACACTTGAACCTTATGCTCTAATACAAAGTTTGTAATGCCCCAAAAATAAGTCCTGAGATGTCACACAGTGCTTAGGACCACAAGTGATCCCAAGCTAACCCTTCTACTGGCATAACTCATAAGCAACTAAATAAATATGCATGAAATTACTGAGTTTATTGTGTGAAAACATCAAAATAATAGAATCTATGAAAATACAATAATGATACAACTTTTACATTCTGATAAAGTCTGAAAAGAGGGTTTAAAATTACATGACTAACTCTAACTAACATCTGTGAAGCCTCTATTATACTGATTATAGATAGCTGAGATGTTACTCCAATTATAACTAATCAATACATATGAATAAGAAATTAAAGTGCATAAATAACATATAACTAAAGTCCTCGAAGTAGGAGTACTCATTATCTGCTGGCTGAAATCTGCAAACTGTCTGAATATGGTATTCGTGCTACAACTAAGCTAATACCTACATTATGAAACATATATGGTATTAGCACATAGACATATATGTAGATCAATACTTTGAGGATGTATTGAGTATATGGGGTGAAATTCTTAAGTAAAACATTATCACATCATAATAATTTATAAAACAATGCATGCTAAATGTAAATGACTCACATAAGCTGGAATATCTGAAATACTGAAATATATAGCAATGAGAAACAAAACATACTTTATAAATCTTATGAGCCATAACATTTAGTTCTAAAACTGTATTTGTAGTCTCCCTTTAAATCATATTGTGTAAATAGAAAGGACTCAATCATAAATCTGAAATCTGTAGCTATTATCTTTTATGTAAAACATAATCTGAATAAAACTGTTAGCCTTTACACTTAGTTTTCTAAAAGTATTTTTGTTTTTGTTTTACTATTAAGGAGAATACATTATCTTTTATTTGAAGGGTTTAGAAATCTAAAAACGTATTCTGCATGGAAAAATACTTTATCTGAAGGGAATTCTTTCAAAGATTTTGTTTACTAGTAGGGAAATCACTTTATCTGAAGGGAATTCTTTCAAATTTCTTTACTACTAGGGAAAACACTTTATCTAAAGAGAATTCTTTCAAAGCTTTTCTTTACTAGTAGGGAAAACACTTTATTTGAAGGGAGGTTCTTCCAACTGACATAAACCATGTGAGCATTCATGGAGTCTAACGTTCTTTCCTCTCAAAGAAGGAATCCTCATGTTGGGGGAGAGGAGTCATACTCTTGTCAGGGAGTACAACCTATCTAAGTGATCACATATCTATCATCTACGTAGAAGTGGGACCAATCTCAATCCTACATTGGCACGTAGTTCTGGGGTATGAAATCGTAGTAACGTACCCATCTCGCTGCTAAATACTACTCCCATTAAATCTATATGCTCATTCTGAGGGAAAACTATTTTTTAAAATAGTATAATAGTTTACAATGAAAACCCAATGTATATCTGTAAAGCTAATTCTATAATTTGAATTTGTAAAGTGGGTTTCATATCTATTTTGAGACCAAAAGGTCAAATCTTTAACAACAATCCCAAATGAATCTAGTCACAGGGTGCTTATAGCATAATCAAATCTTGAAATAGCAATCTTTAATTAGAGCTTAATGACCCATGTATAAATCTCATGTTAAAACATCAAAATGTTCATGCTTGATAATGTAAACATTGATAATTCAATTCAAAATCTAGAAATTTCTGCAATTTGTAAGAAAATATGAACAAAATCATGTAATTCAACTTCTAAATCATTGGAAATCTCATAAGCTTATAAATAACATTAATGGGTATAAACCCTAACTTTAATTTCATGTAAAATCACATAAAATTTAGTAAATTCGTAATTAAAATAAGTTTTGGGTACAAGGATGAAAGGATTATCCTTGTTGAAAAACCCCACATACCTTAATTGATGATCTTAGATGCTAAGAATTGAATCTTGGATATCTATTGATGCTTTGGAGTTGAATTCTTAGAGTTCTTGAATTAGGGATCCTTATTCTTGAATTACCTTGGAGAATTAATGGAGAAATTGGGTTTCTTGGAGAAGGAACTTTTTGTTTCTAGGGTTTTGATTTTGAAGAGAATGATGAATAAAGAGCAAAAATGCTTGGAAATATGATTAATATTATGTTTAAGATGGATTGGGGCCTTCAAAATTGACCAAACTACCCTCTTTAAACTTCTAAATGCAATTGGAAAACGTAATATTTTTCCGAACTAGGTGGGCACCGTGATGCGCCACTATCGAGGTAGCTTACTGGAATTTGGACAATTGGGAATTGGGCAGACTCTGCGACATGGAGCTATCACGGTGCCCCTTTGAAATGCCATTTTGGCCACTGGCGCAATGCGCCAGTATCACGTTGGGCAACTGGGAATTGATAAATGGGAAAATAGACCATATCGCAATGCTTTAGTATCACAGAGGTCCACTGGAATTGACCATTTCCATTTTTTCCTTCTCCGCAACGCGCTAAGAGTCCAGGTGGCACACTATCAACTTAAAAATGTTCTAACTTCTCAACAAAGTGTCGAATTTAGGCAAATTTGGTATCAATGGAAAGCTTATTCAATTTTCAACATAAAGGAATGTCAAAATCTTGAAAATTCCACATGGAATAAATATTATTCATTTTGGAAGCTATACCTTAACATTCTAGGAACAAATTTAAGCAAGGAAAAACTACAGGGTATTACACTGAGCACCAGAATCTACATTATGACATAATGTAGCACATGAACGTATATGTGAATCAGTACTTTGAGGATGTACTTAGTAGATGGGAGTGAAATGCATAAGTAAAACATCATATCATCATCATAATTTGTAAAACAATGCATGTTAAATGTAAATGACTCTCATAAGTTGGATTATCTTAAAGAAAACTGAAATCTATAATCATGAATAACAAATCATACGTTGCAAATCTAGTGAGTCATAACATTTAGTTCCAAAAGCTATACAAATGTTCTATCTATAAATTATACTGTCTAAGTGTAAAAAAAAAGAGCTCACTTTTATATCTCAAATCAGAAAGTTGAAATCTGTAACTATTATATTTCTATAAAGCATAATCTGAATAAAGTTGTGAGCCCTTACACTTAGTTTTCTAAAAGCTTTTCTTTTATGATTATTCTATTCTAAAATTTTTAGTCTGTTGGGAGGTTCTTCTAACCGACATAAATCATGTGAGCTAACATGGAGTCCAATATCTCATTTCCCTATGGGAAAACCTCACAATGGAGAGAGGTGTCATACTCTTGCCAAGGAGTATAACCTGAGCTAAGCGATCACATCTGTAACTATCATCCATATTGGAATGGGAATAATCTCATAATCTGTACCTCCATTGGATATGTAGTTTAGTGAAAGATAGGGCATGCTAAACCCACACTTCCCGCTCGGTGCTAAATACTACTCCCTTTAATCTGTATGCTCATTCTATTGGAAATTCACTTTTAAGACTAGCATACGGATTATTACAAAACAAATTATGCCTTTATCTGAGTTAATTTGTAAATACAGCTGATCTGATTCCTGTAATTTGTACTAAATCTATAAAGTGGATTTCAAAACTTATCTGAGGATTAAAGGATCAAATCTTTACTGAAAATCTAAATTAAATTGATAATCTGATGCTTAAAGCATAATCTTTATTGAAATAATAGTATTAAATCTTGGGATAGTAACCCATGCATCAATCTCATGTCAAAACATCATAATAATCATGCATGATAATAAATACAATGATAATTCATCTCAATATCTGGAATTCACTACAATAGGCATGAAAATATAAAAATAAACATGAAATTCATCTTCAAAATCTCTCAAAAACTCATAATCTTGCAAATAGAAATAAAGGGTATGAATTCTAATTCAAATCTCATGTAATTTCATATGAAATCATATAAATTTGTAATTAAAATTTGGTTTTGGGCACAAGGATGGAAGAGGATCCTTGTTCATAAACCCCACATACCTTGGTAGATGATTAGATGAAGAAACTTGAATTTTGGATTTCTATTTGAGTTCTTGAAGATGAGTTATTGATTATCTTGTCTTGGGAATCCTCAATCTAGAGCTTTTTTGGACAAAAAATGGTGGAAATTTATTTCATGGATAAGAAGCTTTGAACTCTAAGGTTTTTCTTTTTGGGAGATAATGAATGAAATTGGGCATAAAGTTCTTTGAATATGATTAATTCCTTGTTTTGGACAAATTGGGGCCTTGGGGATTGACCAAAATACTCTCTTTAAGTTTTTAATCGAAACTGGAAAAGCAATAATTTTCCATATTGGTAGGCCACCGCGATGCATCACTATCATGGTTACTCACTGAAAAGTGATTCGTGGGAACTGGAAGATCTCCGCGATGCACCACTATCGAGGTGCAGTATAAAAATGCCAATTAGGCCACCAATGTGATGCAGTACAATCGCGTGGGCTTACTGGAAATTGACAATTGAAAAATTAGGCTCCTCCGCGATGTGGGAAAATCGCGGAGGTTCACTGGAATTGATGATTGCCATTTTTCCCTTCATCGTGATGCGGTGCTCACATAGTTGGCACACTGCTTCACTAGAAGTAACATAATTTCTTAACCGAGTATCGGATTTGGGAGAAATTCGTATCGATGGAAAGCTTATTCAATTATCTATACAAAGGAGGGTCTAAATCTTGGAAATTCCATTTGAAATAAATGTTATTGATTTTTGAAGCTCACCCATAACATTTTAGGAGCGAAATTAACCTAGGAAAAAGTACGAGGTATTAAATAGACTCACCCACTTGGCTAGGGACTAAGAAGGGGTTAGGAATATCTCTAAGAAACAAACAAAAGTGTACAACAACATAAAGAGTCACATATGATAGTGTGGAATCAGGATCAAGCAACATCTAGATATCACAGCTGAAAATTTGTAACATACCAGTGACAATATTAAAGGATGCCTCAAATTATTGATGAGTAGAAATATAATATAGGTTGTTTCAGCCATTCCCTATCCCTGAAGTAGTACCCTTAGCAGCAGGATCTAAAGAAGTGATATCAAGAGCCTTACTAGTCCTAGATTCACCCCAAGATGAAGTAAAACATCATTGTAGATGACACAGAGAACCACAATTAATGAACAAATTCATCCCATCGTGTTAATACCCTTGTTGAGGCTTCAAAAAAAATGGCAAGGACAACATGCAGGTGTCGACTAAGCTCTACTAGCTTGAGACTGGGCACCCTATTCCCTTGGACCATTGTTAGGCTAGAAATACCGATCACTAGAGAGTTTGGGGATAGGAGCACTAGCTGATAAATATGAATTCCTCCAAGTCATCTTCTTAAACCATTGTCTAACCTCCTTTCCACTATTCTACTGGACCGCACCCTGGTCTGTATACTTAGTCTTCTTACTCTATCATTCCTCCACTCCTGCCCACTTCTTTTTGACATCTTCCACCTGTTGTAAATAAACCACCAACCTTGATATATAAATTTCATATTTTAGTGTAGCAGCCTTACAATCTACCACAAAATCACGAGTAATACCCAATGAAAACATCCTCATTAAGGACCTTATAATAGACAAACTTTAGGAGCATAACGAGATAGTAGTTGAACTTGAATGCATACTCCTTAACACTTAGTATACCTTTCTTCATATTTACAAACTCCTCATCCTAGGTTTCCTTCGACTCCTAAGAAAAGAAGTGGCAAGGAAGTCTCCCAAGTACTCTCCCCACTCCACTGGCTCAACATCGTTACCCCTCAAGTCTTTCTATTATTTATACCATTTGCAAGACACCTCTTTCAATTTGTAAGGTTCAAGCTCTACTCCCTCCATATCATTAGCATGTACAACCAAAATATTATTTACATCTCGTCTATAAGCCATTGAGGACTTTCCTCAACCTTAGAACCTATGAAAGTCGAGGGATTCAACCTCACAAATTGACCAACCTGAGTAACCTCAGAGGAGTATGTAACAGGACAAACATGATCCGTTCAATGAGATTGCAATGCTATAAGTTAAGCAAACATATGAATGGACTGGCGGAACTCAGCATTAAAGGCATCTCTCTGAGGAGACATAGTACGCCTAGTACAAGTATGAGAAGGAATTGTAGGGACAATTAAAACCCCATGAGGAGGAGTAAAGTCAGGAGTATGGGCCATTTCTAAAGTCTGCATCCATGAGTGGGCGAACTCCCTAAGTATATGCCCAGTTAGAATGGAGGCCTCAACAGAGTTTCTAAGACTATTAGTCTTTATGGACACATGATCTAAAATGCATGAAAGCCAGGAGTTAGAGGAAATTCATTGCACTAGATTCTCGAGCACAAAACATAACACAAAGATGAGAAACATTTCTAAATGCCTTGTAGCCTTCCCCTAATAAGTATGGCACGCTACACACCTATAAATGAAACCCTAATAGACATGGCTTTGTGAACACCAAGTTACCATGAACTATGCTATGATACCAAACTTGTCAGGACCAAGGTCGGGGCCTTAGTCATGAGGGATACTCGAACCCCACCAAGGCAAGAGAAGACCTCTTAGTCTTTCGTCATAAGCATTGTAAAATAAGAACATGTTGAAGCTACCACATAATTTTAAAAGTTTGATAACCCATAAAGTAACGTTTTAGATTCAAGACAAAATCCAATAAATAATAACCAAATATTTTCTAGAAAGACTCTTTCTTTAACATCCACTATGTTGGGAAATGACCCCGACCATACAAAAAGAAGAGCAAAAAATAGACATGAAAAAATCATAAAAAAGTAACAAGGACATTCGGAGGATAGAGGGATCACCACTTCTCACCACCTATCTTTAAGAATAATGAACCACATAACACTACATAGGGTTATAAGAAAAGGCCTCCCAATCTACATCATGAAATAATGTAGCGTTCGAGGATGGTCATTATTGCAAGTACTAGCATGCTACCCATGGAAAGGGATAACTATACAAAAACCAGTCAGAAACACATATCCAAAAACCATAAAGAATATGAAATAAAGAGGCAGCAGACAAGGAACATAAAGATATGTCCATTTGAATTATAATCCAAAACTATGTTGCTTGCACCAACCTTTAGTCACCCATGACTATATGGGTCCAATTCCTCCCACGGGAGGAGCCCAATCCATGTTAGCTATATGGACAAATGATTGGGATGAAGTCATCAATAGACAATAGCCTCCGAAATGAATAACTTCATACAACTAAGCAAAGCAAACACGTAGTGCTCATAGACCCCCAACGTCGGCAAATGTGGTTTCAAGTGTTGGTCAAAAGGAGTACACCTTCTTCATGAGGCTACACAATTCATATTAAAGCCCAATTAAAATATTTTCATATACCACTAACTATGGAGTTTCCATTAATACATTCCCAAATTGGTATCATCATACCCACACTTGCAAGCCATCCATATAATGACATACCTTTTCTATTTAAATAATTAAATTCCAAATTCTAATTTAATAATACAGTGTAAACCAATTTTTGTTAATTCTATACAATGTTTCAAAGGATGAGTTAAACACTAGAAAATCCTCATTAAAAACAAATTTATGAAATAGTTCGAGGTTCATATATGTACGTTGTAAAAACCAAATTCATTATGTAATCGAGATACCGAATTCCCTCTTTTTGCATTTCATACTTTAGTTTAAAACCATTGATTATTCATGGAACACCATTATGACAAGGGAAAACCAATATAACTATATGAAAACCAAATTCTCAACTATGTTTTTTTATACAATAATTAAACAATATGAATATCAGGTAAAAATCATGATTTAAAGATAATCTATAGAAGGGAGTATCCCACATGCCTTCTTGACTAAAGAATTTTAGAATAACTTGAATTTGAAGCCTTAGAAGTTGGATTTTTAGAAGTAACCATAGCCTTGTTTCTCTTCAATGTTGAAAGGAGAAAGAACGGTGAAAAGTTGATAATGATCAAACAATGCATATAGAGTTGATTAAAGTCATTTAAATGGGTAAGAGACCAAAAACCCCTAAACCCAAAATAAAAATACTTAACTCGCAAATTTTTTCCCTTTGGCATGGCATGCCCTTACTGCGCCATCCTAAGGGGGGGGGGGGAATGCCCTTATCACAAAGCAAGAAGTGTGTGGCATGTTTTTATGGTAGATCATCACTAGTTTCCATGTAAGAGTGTGCCATCCCTCTGTGGCATGACATTAACACAGACCCTTAATATTTTGTGGTCCCGATATGTCCCAAAATACAATCTAAAAATTCTTAAATAGTCCATAAAAGTCCCGTTACCATCCCTTATCATAATTTCATTTAAAAATTACAGCTAAACACGAAAGAGGTGTCAAACTAAAATCATTGAAAATTTATTGGGGGATAACAAAATCTTTCAATATTAAATTTCAACTAGTGTAACTCATAGATTTTGATGATTGTTGAAGCTCAAAACCTACCAAATAAAAGGTCTCTGATTCTTATTTTCATCTCATCCTATTTCTTGATAATTCTATTCTAGAGCAAGAAATTATGGTTATTTTAGTGAAGCACTATCAACTGTTACGTCCATCGATCCTTGCAACAATTGTTAGTTAAAAGGATGACCGTTCAAAGTAATCATATGTAAAATATAGACCCTAAATTCTCAATGGTTTAAAAGGAGCCTCCTTGACAATGAGAGGGACAAATGATCGATGGAAGAACTAATTAGTCATTGGTACTAACTGTGGTAACTAGATTTGGCCTGGCTTGACTTCTATTGATCAACCAAGGGACGATTGGTTTGAGGAACTAGTGGAAATCCCTTGATGTTCTCCAAAGAGTCTTTAAGAATCTTCCTATATAAACCATCACAACCAATTATTGTTAGTATATAAAATTAATAGTTACTTGGTTCATCCAACACAGTGATGTATTTTCAGTTAAGTTTGTAAAAGAGGTACTTTTATTTTTTTTCCATCATATAACCTCCTAACCTATGTCATTTTGGCTATTCCAAGGGTTGATATTAAGTCTAAACTAGTATAAGTCCCTCGTTACCTCATAAATCAATCAATAACTAGAGAAAAATTAGATAAACAAGTGAACCTTTCTCACCAAGGCGAGAAGCTAGGGTTCATCATCTTCGAGATTCAAGTCCAAGACTTTCACTTCCACGTATTTGGAATTTCAACATTGGGTATCCTTTAACTCATTGATACTCTAAGAAAACTTCAATTCGTTCACCAAAGCTTAGGGTTTCATAAAAAGTATGAGTTTCTTGTATGTTAGTCCCTCCTCGATAATACTCCATGAATACATGTCTCCCATAAAATTCAGTACTCTTGTGGTGTAATATTTATGAACCTTTAGTATATATAGATAATTCATATTTTTTGACTTGCATTGCATGAACTCATATTCTATTCAGATTATATAAACTGTCATGAATAGTTCATTCTTCAGATATAGTGGGTTATGATTACCCGATGAGCTAGTATTTCATGAATCTGATGGTTGAATACTCAGGATCCTTCAGTTTCACAATTTAGGATGATTTTAGATAGTGTCTATTAATCGATCTTAGGTATCAGTATTGTACAATAATCTTATTAGTCTATCAGTGTAACTCAGTTGGGAGTAGTACATAGCACCGAGTGAATGCTATGATGAAGGCTCACCTGTCAGATAGGTTGAGGATTTTAGTAGAAAACGCTAAGTCCTTAAACTACGACTCTACCATAGGATCCAAAGGGCCACCCATCAGATTAAGATATACACCTTTGTCAATTTAGACTATAGTTTAGTGGATCTAGGATGATCAGTGTTCGCGCCCTTGGCAAGATACAACGCACCCTTCCAGAAGGAACTATAGTTTAGGTCCTGTTTATCTTAAATAGGGTATGTTGGTTAATGGTAGATCCCATAGTTAAGACTTAGATATTATATGGACTAGTATTCAGTTTATATAGTATTGATCTATTACTTTTTTATTTACTTTGTCATTGCATCAGTTTATATTCCTTAGTTTCAAGTTCAGTTTAGTCCAATAATTTTTGCATAATCAAATTCAAAAAGCATAGAACGCGTCTCATATGCTAAGTACATTCAAAGAACTGACTAAATACTTTATTTTGTGTTGTATTGTATTGTATTATAATATAGGTTCATACCTTCATCATCCAGCTCGTGGTTGGCACGATCCCGTATCACATCAGCACTAGTGTTTGGTGAATCCTTATCTTTTGAGGATAAGTTTTCAATATTCTTATTTTACAATTATTTTAGTTTTTAGATAGTTAGAGATATCTAGGGTCTTATCTCAGTAGCTCATATTAATGGAGGGTTTCAGATAGACATACTAGTATTTATGATTTTGTTCAGAAGATTTTTGTATTAACTCAGTATTGGATTATTATTACATTACTCAGATTTCAGCTTCCGCTCAGTGATTCTAGGTTTTACATAGTATTTTTAGGGTCACTTGTGACTTTGAGGACCGTGTTACAACTAGAGGATAGTCTTGAGTCATTACACAACCAGTATCCCACTCACAATTTTCTAATCTTTTATGGATAAATTACATAATTTCCAAACATTTTTATCAAATATACTTATTATTTCACTACTTTAAAATAATTTCATGATATCCTACTTTATGACTATTTTACCACTCTAATACTAGATATATTGGTCATCGTCAACCATCAACCAATCTTCCACTAAAAAATAATAGATCGGGCCCTTTTTAAATTTATCAAACCATAATACCCCTTAAAACTAAATTGTTTCCTCTTCTCCAGCCATCTCGCACCCCTATACTATCTTTATTTATTCTATTGGACATTACAACACTAACTTACTTGATCGACAAAAACAAGACACCACCTCTATCCCTGTTCTCCTCTCACTTTTCTAATCTTCTCTTCTCACTCCCCATTTGTTCCTACATCTTAATGAAGTAGCAATGAGATACAAATCGTTCTCCACGACAAATTTGAACTAGCTTAAAACCTTCTGCAATGTTGATATTTCTCTTCATTCACCATTGTTAATCTTTTGGATTTCAAACTTTGACATGTTCCATCTAGAATATCCAACCGCTAAGGATTTCGCAAGCAGTGCTTTTGCATGAGGAAATCCAGTGATATTTGACATGGGAATCTGAGATTGTTCATCTCTAATGTCATGTATCTTGAATGTTATTTTTTCGAATTTATGATACATATGAATGTCTCTATGTGCTCATATAACATTGTCTACTAATATTTATGGAATATGAAGCTTAGTGTTTGTTCATGTTACACATAAATGTATCTGTGTACACATGTATTATAGTTCTCAAAAATTATATTTTTTTTTCATGATACATACTAATGTTTTTGCATGTCCATGTATTTAAGTCTACTATTTAATATGGAATATGAATCTTCATTTTTGATCGATCATGATACATATGAACATATATTTGTATGTACTTGATACATATGATTTTTTGGAAAAAATGCTACAATATTGATATGAAAATGGAAATAATAATTGTAATAGAATAGTCAAAAATACTATGTCGTGGAAAGCCACTGCCTTGAAAGCTATTTTGGCCCGCTCTGGTACAAATCCTTCTAGTTGGTTGGTCGCCAAGGTCCCACAACTATTCTAAAAGATGTTCACTTTTGGATTGAAGTTTGGAGGTTTCCCAAACCTCTTACCCAAAAGTTAACAAAGAATAGGAAGCCGAAAATGAGGTAGAGAATTGATGAAGGAGAGAGTGTTTTTTTTTTCATTTTTCTACATATTTAGCTCACAAAAGGATGCTCCTTAAATAGGTATATCATTTACATTTCACCAATCAGAAGATTTACAAAATACAAGTAGAGTTAATGTACGTGATGTAACATTACTCTTGAATTAATGAAAAACTCATAAAGGAAAGTAACTTTGAAGATTTTTGAATGTCTCTTCATTCACAAAGTTACATTTATAAGATTTTTTCATTTGAATGATTGTATAGCATTTATAAAGTAGTAACTATCACATCATACTAACTCTTATGACTTACGGATGTCTACATGGATTAAAGTAGAGAGTTCTAAGATATTTTTATTCATCTCATTAATTAAGAAGGAATTATATTTGAATCCCTCACTAATTCAAAGATAAAGAATGGAAGAATTTATAGGATAAATGAAGAAACATGTACTTAAGTGTTAATATCTTAGATATGAATTAACACACAGTGATATGAGGCAACCACAGATATAAAAAAAGTGAAGTACTCTTGAATAAGATAAATATAAATTGATACCCCCACACCACATACCATATACTTGATTGTAACCAACCTACGCAATACTACAAAGTACTTTTATACAGAAACCATGTGTCTCATGAGTGCTCTAGAAAGATGTCCTAAGTCTTTCATTAAAGGTGACCAACCCTTTACCCTCACTTAGGTAATCCATTAAGTCTATCTCATAGACAACCTTAAGGCCATGGATCATTATGAGAAAAAACAAGCACAGCCTTATAATATACTACCTCACACCATAGGGATAGGATAGGTAGTGTTTATTGAAGGCCTATATGACTTTTTTTGACCACTAATGGGTATCCAACATACTACCTCAATCCATGGGCTTTATTCCCATCCCAATTGATGTTTTGATGACAAGTTTTCTTATCAAACCCTTGGTTTTACGCTTAGTCAAATTTCCTCCGGACCTTACATATTCAAAGGAAATAAGATCATGTTTCAAAAATTGTTTAACTGCACCATGTTTGATTAGAATATTTCTCCTTTTTCATTATATAAACTATTTTTGGCAATCCCAATAGTCGTTTGTGAGTCGCAATGTAAAAAAATCGGTGACACATCTTCCCCATAATGGCATATAAGTTAAAACGTTTTTTAACTACTTAGTATCTTTCCCAGCCAGCTTCAGAGCAATTGATTTAGATTCCATAGTAGAACTTGCTATACAAGTATACTTTGAAGGTTTTGATGAAATAGCACCTAAACCCAAAGTAAACACATAGCCATTGGTGGATCTAACTTCATAATTTTTAGCTACCAAGTTTGCATCCCAAAAACCTTCTAAAACAATAGGATATTTATTAAAATGCAAAAACAAATACATAGTACCTCTTAGATACCTTATCAAGTGATAAAAAACATTCCAATATTCAGTAAAAGGATTATGCATATATCTACTCAATCTACTAATAACATATGCTAAATAAAACCATGTATAGTTCATAAGAAATATTATATTCCCAATTATTTTAGCATATTCAGTTTGGGAAACACTTAATTCTTTATTCATTTTTCAAGTGTATGATAGGATAATTAGGAGTTCTCACTGAAACTACATCAAGACAATCAAACCTTTTCAACCTCTTTTTTGGTATAATGATACTGGTACAAAGAGAAACCATTGACAGTTATTTTGATTCTAATCTCTAAAATCGTACTGGCTTCTCCAAGGATTTTCATTATTTAGGTAGTAAAAAATTCTTTGTCTAATTTACAACAATCACAAGATGGCCCGAGATTGACATGTCATTCATATATAAACACTTAATCACACAATCTGATTCTATGATTTTAGAATAAACACATGTATTAGATGAATTAAGTACAAAAGTGATTATCAATTAATGTGAAATAAAACTTCTCATACCAATTCTTAGGTTCCTACTTTAGTCCATATAGGGACTTTCTTAATTTACATATTTTATCCTCTTGTCCTATGACCTCAAAAGCCTCAGGTTGAGTCATATATATCTCTTCATATAAATCACCATTTAAAAAAGCAGTTTTGACAGCTATTTGGTGCTCCACTAAAATTTTAATAGTGGATAGATCAATAAAAGTCTGAATGATCGCTATTTTAATCAAAGGAGAATGCGTATCAAAATAGTCAACACTTTTCTTTCAGTTAAAACCACTTATAAAAAATCTGACCTTGTATTTACCAATTATCTTGCCAAGCTTTAATTTCCTCTTAAATATCCAGTCACTACTTATCTTTTTATAATCTTTATGCAAACCACGTAAGTCTCAAGTGTGATTACAGATTATAAAATCTAATTCACTTTTAATCACCTCGTTCCAAAACATTGCATCTATTGATCTTATTGCTTCATCATATATCATAGGGTCTTCTGCTATTTAGTTGATAGACAAGAATTCATCATTTAAAGTATTGATATCAAAATTCTCAGTTAAGGAGGTGCTGATAAAATCGACCAAAACTAGTCTCACTTCTATGTCTTTTCTCCTTTTATGTTTATTTTGATGCTCATTAACAATAACATTAGATACAGGCATTACATGAGAGTTAATATATGTTGATATAGAAGTATTATTTTGCTTATTACTAGAAAGATCATATTTTAAAGGAAAAATATGCTTAAACAATTCTGTAGCTCTTGATTCACAAATAGAATAATCATTTAATGACATAAATCTATATGCAGCACTATTTTGAACATAACCAATAAAGACAGTATCAATAGTCTTAGAGCCAACATTTACCATTTTAAAATCAAGTAGACCAACCTTATCCAAATACCTCTACACTTTTCAAAATTTCAAGTTACGAGTAAAAAATTTCCTCAATTCATATGAGTTCATATCTAACTACTTACGAGGGACTCAATTATGAATATAGCATAAGGATGAGAAAATTTACCCTCACATATAGTTAGGTAGACCCGATCTTAAAAGCATAAAATTCATCATTTCTTTAAGGGTTCTATTCTTTGGCTCAACTACACCATTTTGTTAGGGAGTATAGGGAGCACTGAACTCATGTATAATACCAATTTTCTCAAAAAAATTATCTAGAGTTTTAGTATTGTATTCAGCGTCCCTATCAAATATAAATCTCTTTATTTTTTGTCTGGTTAATTTTCTACTTCTGATTTTAATTTTAAGAATATGCTTTCATGTCACGACCCGAGTCTACCCCCTAGTCGTACCACAGTGCTTAAGGCCACAAGTGACCTCAAGCTAATCCATGATCTGGCACAAGCTCTAAAAACTAAAAAAAAAAAATACTTTACAGAAGTCATAAAAACACTTATCTAAAAATCCAATAAAAAGTCACTAAGAACATCACAGAAAAACAAAACTACTATTTGACTATCTGAAAGCCTCTAAATCATGACAAGTGATGGGACAAACCCCTAACTACTCTGAATCATTGATGTAAAGTATGATACTGAAAATAACAACTGATATCTTGTCCTAGATAAATGAGGACTCACCAAGACTACTGTTGGATGACACAAGAATGGACTAAGTGAGATCAGAGAACTAAGCGTCCGAACCTATGATATAAGACAACATAGTGCAAAAGAGAGCATGCGATCAATACTTTGAACTTACTGGTATATGAGATGGATGCTACCTGTCATACATAAAGGTACAAAATGTGAATGCATGAACATGTAGAATGGATGAAAGACCACGCATAACATGTACTGAAATGATTTGAACAAATGAATAATTGATATACTAAACTCTCGATCATGCAAACCTAAACATAATATAGTCTGAATACTGAACTAAAATTGTGGGAGCTAATCATTAACTTACATGCCCTAATCTAAGATAATCGGGGTCCAAATTGTAACCCCAATTGGATGGGTATAAATACTTTTCCAAGAGTAAAAATATTGTCTTTGTGGATCAACTAATATGATGTCTCAAAGGACTAGGGTATCACCCTCTACTAGAAGAAGACCCCTAAGAGAGTGACAACTTTTATTGGCAGGATGACCTTACATAACAGATGTTGGATATGTAGTTTTTTAACTTAGGGACTGCTACTAAAGGTCTCCACCCTGTACTGGTTGTTAAGCCTTTATCCCTAGGTTCATTCAGTTCTAAGTCCTTCTCCAAACTGAATTCATAATAATACTGACGAATACTTAACATAATTCAATATTGATAAACGCTCATCATATTAATGTTATGAATTTAATTATACAAGCATGATATAGATAACTTTTAAACTGGAAACTATAATATGCATGACTATCTTTGTATTAGGTGTTCATAACCCACCAAAACAAAAAAATATAACGGATTAAGATAATATCTAGATAATGAAATGATAGGTAATTTCATGACTCAAACTCAAGAATGCTATAGTTTTGTTGATATAGAGAGATATCATGGCTGGGGTAATGAAATATGCTTAAACTAATGGAGGAACACATATTCATGTTCGAATTTAGGTGTTAAATTGAATAATTAAGAAAGTCATACTTTTTCATGGAACCGTAATTCAAAATAAAATCAAACTTGAGAATTAGGAAAATCTTTGGGACTCAATTGGTGAAAGGAGACCATCGATGAATATCCCACATACCTGAGGTTGAAGATTTGATGAATTCCATAAAGTCGATCTTGTTCTTGAGAAACCCTACTTTTCTCTTATGGAAGAAGGGGATCACTCCTTTTTGGCATCTCTCAGTTAAATTAGGATGAATGATATAATCGGGGTTTTTGGGTATTTTATACCCCCCTTTGAGAAGCCTAAACAATGTGGGTTAGGCTTTTAAAGTAAGGGGAAAAGACTTAAAATCCTTTGAACAATCGTACAAAAATCTACGTTCTCAGTTGTTACAACTCACTCTATGACTCTGGACATCTTGTTACGAGTCGAGTCTAAGTAGTAACTTGGAGTCCTGGAACCTTGGGTCCATATTTCTCTGAGTACAACATCCCCCAAATGACTCATTATGACTGCCTAAGAATTGTTAGGTTGATTCATACTACTGCTTGTCTTTTGGTCATACACTATAATGACTATTATAACTTCCCTCCTAATGACTCATTAAGTTCTACTAAGAGTCGCTACGTAGAGTCATAGTCCAGAATTTTAGTCTTGAGTCATTCAGTAGTCAAGTTTCAAGTCTATATTACAACTTATAAGGTTTAACTACCAGCCATATGATGGACTCGTAACCACTAAAAGGTATTTTTGGTTGCACACTATTATGATTACGAGTCACACTAAATGACCCATAGTCATTAATTACGAGTCGTAGGGTAGTCTAATCATCATTATGCTACTTGTTGAGGATCTTGTTGTTGTGACTACGACTAGTTGTAATGACTCATAAGGTATGGTTATGGGTCATCAAGTGAGTCGTGGCCACTGGCAGCAAACAAACGTATGGAGTAAATTTTACATAACTTTTTTCCACAGTGTCAAAATAAGACGAGACTTGATGTATTGGAGAGCTAACTTAGTGGCCTATCTTTTGAATGGTCTAGCTATTGAAAATTTAGGGTATTATAATATCCCTCTTCATTCATCCTCAAATGAAACTATTAGTGCTAGAATACTAGGAAAACTGAGATCATGCACTTATTATTTATGAGCTGAATCGTGAGTAAATATTTGAGTCTAAAACATAATGCATGATTTTAACTCAACTGATGAATGCACACTATAACATGAGGATATATTGATGGATAACTAAGATAGAAAAGGAGAGAATTATTTATCTAGGAAAACCATTACCTCAAGTTGTATCAAATTTGTGTAGGATTTCTGAGGACTTTTCATTGTTTTCAACCTTTCTCAGATCAAATGAAATTTCTCCATTGCCTCATACACGGAGTCTGTCCCAATAAATGCATCCTTGGAAACCTCAAACCAACCAATAGGATATATATATCTTCTACCAAAAAGAGCCTCAAATGGAGCTATCTAAATACTGAAGTGATAAATATTATTATGGGTAAACTCAATAAAAAGTAAGTGATCATCACAACTACATTTTAAATCAATAAGAAAATAACTCAACATGTCCTCTAAGGTCCAAATGGTCCTCTCAACCTGACCTTTTTTCAAGGGGTGGAAAGTCGTATTGAGATGAAATTTCATACAAATACCCTTCTGAAAAAGCCTTCCAAACATAAGAGATAAATTGGGTACCTCTATCAGAAATTATGGTCAATGGGACTCCATTTAACTTTACTAACTCTCTTAGATAATGTCTAGAATATTCCTCTATGGAATATGAAGTATGGACGAGCAAAATGTGGGCTGACTTGGTCATTCAGAATATAATGACCCAAATCAAATCATGTTGACAACGTGTACGAGGTAACCCTATAAAAAAAATCCATATTGACTGCTTCCTACTTCTAAGTGGAGATGCTAACTTTTGAAGCATACCACTAGGTCTCTGGTGCTCAACTTTGACCTATTGATAATTCAGATAGTTATCCACGAATATTCCAATATCATTCTTCATAGCATTTAACCAATAGACTTTCCACAAATCGTGGTATATCTTTTTGGATGCTAGGTTAATAGAATATCACAAACCATGAACTTCTGCCAATATTTACTGCCATAATTCATCAATATTTAGAACACGTGACCTGTCGTGACAACAAAGTTCACCATCTCCACCTTTAGAGAAAACCTTATCCTTCTAATCTTGGACAGACTCTTTGAATTTAACCAACATAGGATCAATGTCTTGCTTTTTCTTTACTTTGGAAACCAAGGAAAATTCCAAGCCATTCTGAAACCAAAATACTAAATTCAGTCGAATCAACAAGCCTAACTCCCAATCTAGCAAGCTAATGAAAATCATAGGCTAAATTCTTCTTATCATCATCAACATAGGCAACACTTCCTATAGACAACCTTAAAAGGTCATCGGACATATCATTGTCCTTACCCGAATGATACAACACACTCATACCATAGACTTTTAACAATTTCAGCCACCTTTTCTAATGAAGATTTAGGTCTTTTTAGCTAAACACGCATTGTAAACTCTTGTGATCAGTGACACTATAACATGAATGCATAAAGATAATGCCTTCAAATCTATAAGGAAAAAACAACTACTGCCAACCAAATATCATGAGTCAGGTAGTTCTTCTTATGGGGTTTAGGTTGTCTAGAGGCATACAATATAGCCTTTCCCCGCTGCATTAACACACATCCAAGACTAACCCTGGAATGATCACGATCAACTATAAAACCATCTAAACCCTCGGTTAGAGTTAAAACTAGACAGAAAGTAAGTCGAGTCTTCAACTTCTGAGAATTCTTCTCACATTAATCTGAACAATAAAACTTGACTTTCTTCTGAATCAGTCTAGACATGGGATAATCAATAAAACAAAATCCTTCAACAAACTACCTGTACTGCCTAGCAAAGCCTAAGAAGCTTCTAATATCTAATGGAAAGATGTATCTATTCTAGTTCCTTACTACTTTGGTCTTTTGAGGATCAACTTGAATGTCATCACCAAAATAGATACGGCCGAGTAAATTAACTAATTTTAATGAAATTTCATACTTGCTAAGCTTTGAAAATAACTGGTGATCCTTAAGGGTCTGCAAAACAATCCTTAAATGGTTAACATGCTCACCTTTACTAAGAGAGGAGATGAGGATGTCATCTATAAAGACTATAACAAACATGTCTAGGTACTGCTTGAACACTATGTTCATCCAGTCCATGAAAGATGATAGGGAATTTGTTAGTCCAAAATACATAAATACAAATAAGTACTAACTATATCATGTTCTGAAGGCTATCTTCAGAATGTTACATTCTCTAGCTCTGAGCTGATGATAGCTAGATATGAGAAATATCTTAGAAAAATAATTTGCACCCTGAAGTTGGTCGAATAAGTAATCAATCTAGGGTATAGGATAATTGTTCTTGATTGTGGCTTTGTTTAACTAATGATGATTGATGCATATTCTAAATGAACCATCTTTCTTGTTCACAAAAAAAACTGAGGCACCCTATGGGGAAACACTAGTCCTTATAAAACCCTTATCTAAGAGATCTTTCAACTGTTCCTTCCATTTATAATGCTCAAAAGGAGCCATTTTGTTAGGTGGTATTGAAATATGTTGGGTATCTAGAATGAGATTTATTTTGAAGTAAATTTCACTAACGGGAGGAACTTTGGGCAGATCTTTAGGAAATACTTTTAGAAACTCATTAATAGTTAGAACTAATTCAAGACATAGAATCTCATATTTTTAGTCCTTGAATTAGAAAAGATACTAGATACAACCCTTGGATATAATCTTCCTTGCCAAGGTAGGAGACATATCTAGAGTTAGAACTGAGGTACTGCCCTTTTATTCTATAAATGGTTCATTAGGAAATTAAAATTGAATTATCCTGGTTCTATCATCAACTGATTCATAACATGAATTGAGACAATCTATGCCAAGAATGACATCAAAATTGGTCATTTCAAAATCTATAAGATCAACTAAGTTAACTTTCTGGGATACTGTGACTAGTCAATTTATGTACACTTATTTATCTATGATGCAACTACCTATGGGGGTAGACGGTAAGAAAGGTTCTACAAGAATTTCTAGGCTGACACCGAATTCGACGGCTATACTAGTAGTCATGAACGACAGTGTTTCTCTGATATCTAATAATGCATACACATAAAGGTTGAAAACGTATAACATATCGGTAACCTCAAAAGGAGAACCTTCCTGATCCTATTAGGTATAAAGGGTAGAGAGTCATTTTTTATGCTGCCTACTAGTGGCACCCTGCAGAGTCGGGCGACATGCTTGAACTGAAGGGAAATTAGCTTGACTCAATTTATGAATATCTTTACCCTTCTAGCTAATTACGGGGCACTCCCTAATTTTGTGACCTGGTTTGCCACACCTAAAACATGCATAACTACCTAACATGAACTCACCCTTGTGGTTCTTACCACATCTTCTGCAAACTACGTTAGTACAATAATAATTCATACTATCCAAGGACTTAGAGACTAGTGCTCTATGATGAGTATCTTATCAAAAATTAGGTTGTAACACCTCGAAATTGGGTCCCGAGATGTCACACGGTGCTTAGGATCACAAGTGACCCCAAGCTAACCCTTCTACTGGCATAACTCATAAGAAACTGAAAAAAAAGTATAAATCTATACAAATATGCGGAAAATAACTCTTTTCTGAATCTGATCGATACAAAAATGGAATTTTATAGGATTACAATTCTGCCTTTACAACCAAAACTGAAACGAAATACATCAACTTCTATTGACTGTCTATGAAGCCTCTACTAGTACTGAATGTAGGTAGCCGGGTCATGACTCCCGACTAACCCAACTCAGTACGACTGAATAAAGAAAATACAACACTTCTCAAACTGTATAACTAACTCAAGCCCTTGAATCAAAAGGACTCATCACCTGCTGACTGGATGCCGCGAACTGACTGGATCTAAAGATGTACACTATACCTTGTACCTATATTCTGAGAAAATATAGACCACATACGAATATGTAGGTCAGTACTATAGCAACGTACCGAGCATATGGGGGTGCAATGCATATATAAAATAATATCTTAATATCATCACAGTTTATAAAATTATGCATGCTGATATAAATGACTCACTTAGCTCGAATTAAAATCATCATAATCATAAGAGAGTAAAATATATCAGGTAAAATATGTGAATCATAATAATAAATCTCAATTCACTTCCATCTCGGTTCCAAATCATCAAAGCAATCTTAGTGAAATCTGGAATATTGAATACATCATAAATCTGCATTTCAAATCTCTTTTAAATCAGTAAAATCAATATAATAATGAGGGACGACTCTTTGGGAGGTTCATCTAACCGACATGTACACCATGTGAGCACCCATGATGTCCCTCGACTTTCCCCCGTAAGGTTAGGGATGTCCTACCCTTTCCATCGGTGTAGAACAATCTCATCTCAATGATCACTATCTCAATTTTCCACATATAGTGGAAGTCAATGTCTCAACCTACGGTGGCACGTAGTTCTGGGGTATGAAATTGTAGTAACATACCCAACTCGGTGCTAAATACTACTCCCTATACTATGCTCAAAAATCTCAAGAAAAATCCACTTTAAGGGTAATCTCATATTTCTTAAGTTAAATAAATGATAAAATCCGTAACTCGTTTCATAAAGTGGATTTTAACTCTGTTGTGACCAAAAGGTCAAATATTTCTATACTTCATCAAAAATAGTCTAAACATGGGTGCATGTAGCACATAAATTCTCAAAACAATAATCTCAATGTGGGTTAATGACCCTTATAGCGATACTTAATCAAAACATTTCAACATTTATTCTTTATATCACAAGCATGCATAATTTATACGGAAATCTGAAAAATTTCAGCCTTTAATCATAACAATAGTCTCAAACTCATGGAGTTTATTTTCTAAACATTCAAAATAATCATAGTATCTTGAACAACAACATAGGATAAGATTTATCACTTCAAATTCATGATAAAACATGTAAAAATCATATATCTTTGTAAAAAATGCAAACTTTGGGCACAAGAACGAAAGGTTGTTCTTGTTCATAACCCACATACCTTTATGGTAATGGATTCGTTGAAAGATTGGACCCTGAATGTTGATTGTGTAACCTTAGTTTTTTTTCTCCTTTAGTGCTCTTGGATGATGAACTTAGACTGATAATAGGGTTATGATGTGTTTAGAATCTATTAAATTCGTAAGGTTAAGTTTAGGGGTGTGTAAGGAGTGCCAAAAGACTTAATTGCCCTCAAAATAACCCAAAAATGGATTGTTTAAGTCACTTGAAACCATAAGATATGCACCGCATATGATATCGCCTATATTTACATAGTCTCCGCATATGATATCGCCTATATTTACATAGGCACCGCATATGCTATCGCATATGCTTTCCAGTGGCCATGTGCCATTGGTTAGGTGATGCACTCTACTTCGCAAAGCCATAACTCCTAGCTCGGGTGTCGGATTTTGGTGAAATTGGTATTATTGCAAATCTAATTCGATTCTATATAATTTTGTGGGTATAAATATGCATAAATACCACATATTTATCAAGTTATGCTCATTCAAAGATGACCCTTCCGAATTCAAACACTAAATCTTGATGGATTTCGAAACTCTTAGCTTGTACTACCTTAAGTGACTCATATAACCACACTTAACACATCATAAACTCTCTTATAACTAGGGTACTCTTGGTAATTTATGTGCCCGAATATGGCTTACAAAATTGGGGTTTTCACATAAACGAACAACATTTCGTTTTCTAGCTTAGGAAAGTATGGGGAATTACATAGGCGCTGGAGCATTGGCAAAGGATGGGGCTGGATTTGGAGAATTTTCATAGAACTAATAATGATTCCCGCTATCTAACCTCAGCCGAGAGTAATTAAAGCTACCAGTTCTTGCCCTCTTATTCTCACTTTCCATTTCTTTGAGCTTCTTCTCCTGAATCTACTGAGCATGAATCATCATTCTATAGAGGTCCATCTTGTTAATCAACATAGTTGTCCTACACTTCTTGAAAACATCTTCAAAAACATTTGATACAAACTTACTCAAACTTGAGTGAATACTCCTTCACACTCATATTAACTTGCTTCGGATTAATAAACTCCTGCATCTTGACCTCTCTCAATTTTAGTAGGAAGAACTTGTCCAAGAAAATAATAGCAAACTCATGCCACTCGACCCATCCTCTTTCTACTATTTAAACCAAGTGTGAGCCACCCCTTGTAATTGATAATCAACTAAGTCAACACTTTTTGTTAGAGTAAAACCCATAATATTTGTCAATTTTTGCACACAATCTAAAAAATCCTGTGGATCTTCCTCATACTTGAATATAGAGAAGTTTGGAGGATTTATCCAAGTGAAATCTTGGAATCTTATTGTTGTTGTGTTCACCATATGATTGTTTAAGGCAATGGCCAGCTGATTATTTTGAGTAGACAATAATTGGGGTAGTGCTATGAAAACAACCCTAAATTTAGCACGAGAGACTTGTTCAATCAAAGGGTCTTTGAGAACAGGTGGTGGTACAGGCTGGTCCTCATTTCTCTTTCCATTTTCCCATATGGGAGGAATTTTTTGTAAGCAGTAGAGACTGATTAGAAGAAGTTTAATAGATCTTTCACTCCATCACATGACATGAATATTGAAAGAAGATAGACTTTCTTAAGATAATATTTAGCCTTTTTCCCATAAGTGTGGCACACTTAACATCGATGAACAAACCTCTATTTAACGTGGCTTTTATTACATCCTAGGCTTTGTCCCTTAGAACTTTTTGTATAATTCCATTCTTCGAACCCAATATGACTCATGGGTACGAGCTATATGTTTTGGTATGAGTAGTATGGTCCTGTCCAATACTGACCAGTGTTGGTTGGAGGGATGGATGGGTTACTGGAATGGATAGGATTTAGGGTATAATATTTATATGGTTAGGTAAGAGTCGTATCTTGTACTCGTAAAGGGGTTAGTCTTCAAGTCCCTTGGTATTCTATTCTGCCAAGGATATTAATGGGAGTTATGGATCATATGCTCTGGATATGACTTGGTTGGATGATTATAATACTGAACATTGTTGGGTCCAAAGGTTGAAGGTTGGTACGAGTGATGGGTACCACATGTATTGGAAGGGCATGCCTCATATGGGTCAGTCGTATTCCTATGACGCGGTTTTTGTGCAACTTAAGTGGGGGTGTTCTTGATATTTCCCTACTTACCCTAATAGGACCACAAGACTTCTAACCTATTTTGGAGGCTATTTACTTTTTTATTTCTCTCCTTAACACTTTGAAACTACTTCTAAAAAATCTAAAATCCTCTCAAAATCTTTCGGACAAGAAAGAGCTAAGGTTTCATCTTGAGGACTAATTCGGAGCTTGCTTTGGTTATTTCTTTCCACCAATTCTTTGGTATAAGGCATGTACTTCTTCCCTCGTTGTTAGTTCCAACTAAAGGTATGATTTTACTATTGCTTTTCATGATTTCACTATTGTGATCTTCGGTTTACAAATGTGATTTGAGGAATTTTTTTTATAAATTTTTGGTTATGGTTTCCCATAGTTTTAATTATGCTTTTCCATGAATTAATGGTGTTTTGGATAATTGGATTATATGGGAATGGTTATTGGTAATTGTAATTGTTTTTTATATATGTTGCCCTAATGTGTTTGACAAAATACTTATAAAAATATGTTCATTGCATTGACTTCTTTTAAATGGAACTCTTGCTTGTTTTAAACTTGGTAAAGTATTTATGCATGATTGAAATGGTTTGGAAAGGTAAATGGCTACATAGTTATGCTTGAGGGTTACGATTTCCCCTAAGTGGATTTAATATGGTAATTGGAAGGGCACCTAAGTTCCTATATACCTATATATGGTTTGCCATGGATAATACTTACAAGTATGGTTGGTATGACGATACAACTAATAAATTACCTTGGTTAATAAATGGTAAATGGATTGCTTGGAAATACTTTTTAACTGGGCATTAAAGGTGGAGATGTAGCTAAGCTGTGGAGAGTAGAGGTCCTAGTGAGACTAAAACTGGAAACTCATATTTGCCAGTATATGGTTGGTCTTAGTGGACCATGTGTATGATGTCACACCTTATATCGGGGGATGTATTAGTCATCCCAATGGGATACTTCCTTGGTCGTGCGGCTTTATGCACTATGGCCCTTTCAGCAGGGAGAGATGAACCCATATTGCTCGTGGGTGCCTTAAGACGGCTAAGATACACAACCCAGGTAAAGGTTTTAAATGCATGCTAAACCCAAATTTCCTTTCCCGGCACTCATATGTATATATATATATATTTATATGGTTGTATGCATTATGGATGGTTTTACTTGGTTTTATAAATGACATTATTTTATCCATATCCTGAGTTCATGCTTGTGAACACTTACTAACCTATATACTGGCGGTTGTATACCCAAGATATGTAGGAACCGACCATTCTACTCCTTCTGTCTAGCACACAGATTATGTATCGGCATTTGGACTGAAGTGGTGAGATTTTAACCTTTCAAAAGGCTCTATTTCATATTATGGATATCTTTGGACATCCTTAATTTATTATGGATATTCTTTTTTGGTTGGAGGCATGTCCCAAATGGATTTTTGAACTTTTTTGGATAGAGAATTTGTGGTAATTTTGGGGTTTAGTATGGGCAGGATCGGTATTGGTGTCATCCTTGGCATTGGAATATCCAGGTGGGCTATAACCATATCATATGATTTCTCACTGTTCTATCGTATTATATTTTGGAATTGATTATCATATTATATTTAGGTATTCTCTTTGGTTATGGCCTAGTTTATCGCCTTTGGTTTTGTTTGGTATGCTTGGATGGTTGGTTTGGTTTGGGTGGACTAAGTTGGATTGTCACGGTCATGACCCTATACCTGAGTCTTCATGAGAGAATTCACATAATCTTATTTTATGCTCAAAATTCATCCCATCAAAGACTGGATATAAGTGGTTGGGTTAGGTAACAGAGGGCGGTCCCAGGTCCTGGTTGGACTTGGGATGCCCATTACATCTACATTGCAGTTCAGGTCGTGACAAGTTGGTATTAGAGTATTAGGTTCATGGTCAACTGGTAAATCCACAAAGTCGTGTTGAGTAGAGTCTCTTTTAATGGGTGTGTAGCGTGCCACACTCATAAGAGAGAGGCTACAAGACATTTAGGAATGTTTCACTTTCTTGTTATTCTATTTTCAAGCATGGAGTATAAAGTCCAAAAATCTTATATAATCCTTGTTTTTTCATCTTTCAGATCATGCCTCGTAGATCTGGAAAATAAGGAAATTATTTTGTCCCATCGGGGAAAGATGCTGAAGGGGTATGTCCTATGAAGGGAGTACATTTTTGACCTCAGGTTCCTATTCTGGATGGTACTAGAGTTACTCCCAATCCTACCAGTTCTCGTCAGGTCCCTCTGGGCAATGTGATGAAAGCATAATTTTTTTAATCTATCTATATTATTTCACAGTTAGTTGTTGGTCAGTCTGAGTGGGATGTATCTGGTTGTATGTTTT
Organism: Capsicum pubescens; assembly: GCA_030864215.1. Lineage (NCBI taxonomy): Eukaryota > Viridiplantae > Streptophyta > Magnoliopsida > Solanales > Solanaceae > Capsicum > Capsicum pubescens. The sequence continues at coordinate 261,375,463 of CM061543.1, forward strand.
ATGAGGCAACAAGGGTTGGCTAATTTTTGAAACTGGGTCTTCTTACTTGTAAAAGAGTGAAGGTGGAGGAGGATCTGTAAGGCTTCTTGGATGAAATAGAGAAGATAACTCGGGTGATGTAGTCTATCAATATGGAGGGGGTAAATTTTGCAACTTATCAGCTCAAACATATTGCTTATCAGTGGTATGAGGAGTGGAATAGAGACAAGGGTAATGTGGAAAAATATTAATTAAGGAGAACCTTCTCAAATGCCTCCTTGGATCGTTTCTTTCCTCAAGAAGGGAGAGAAGCTACAATGGAAGTGTTTGTGAATCTTAAGAAGGGGATAATTACGATCAAGGAATATTCCTTAAAGTTCCATCAGCTGTCGAGGTATGCTTTTGGCTTGTGGCTAACATGAGAATGAGAATAAGGAAGTCCGTTGCTGGGTGAATTAGAGATTTGATCTTGGAGAGAAAGACTACTTTTCTCATCAAGGATATGGACATTTCTTCGTTGACTATCCATATGTAACTAGTAAAAGATGAGAAGATGAGGTAGGTAGAGTTTGGTGATAGGCAGGGGAAGAGACAAGTTTTCTAATCAGGGAGGTGCACAGTACTAGGGTGGTTGGAATGTTGGAATGTGGCAGAAAAAAAAGTGAGGGAGCTCGGGTTCCTTCTTTACTGCAAGGTCCCCTTACTTGAAGTAGTCAGGAGACAGGCATCATCCGGGTGGTGATAATTTTTTGGCACAGGGTGTCCAATATCAGGAGAGAGAAGGTCAGTTTGTTTCTTTATAACATTCTTATCGGTTATTTGGTCAACCTCATCAGGGTTATTATGTAGAAAAGAGGGACAAATGTTGCTGGTGTGGCCAGCTAGGTCATTGGCTTAGGGATTTTCCAGTTAATAAGGTTGCTACGATGGCAAATAAGGTTCTCGTGGCTTCATCTTCTGCTCCTACACTAGGTGGTATGGCATCGGCTTCTATTACTACTACTGGTTCTAGTGTTGGTCCAAACATCTTGTATGCTTTAACATCCCGACAAGGAATCCAAGGCATCACTTGATGTCGTTACTGGTACATTACAACTTTTTTCTCGTGATGTGTATTGTTTGCTTGATTCAGGGTCCACTCTTTCTTGTGTGACCACTTATATGGATATATATTTTGGTTTTATCCTGAAGTGATTTTTGATCCTTTTCTTATTTCAACCCTAGTAGGAGACTCGGTTAGTGCTAAATGGGTCTATAAGGGGGTGTGGTATCTGTTGGTGACAAGCAGACCCTGGTGGATCTGTTTGAGTTGGGAATGGTGGATTTTGATTTTATCTTAGGTATGAATTGGTTACACTCCTATTACACATCCTTAGACTATTAGACCCGGAAGGTTATCTTTAAGTTTCCTGGTGGGGAACACACAAAACACTTACAATATTACCTACCCCTACCCTTTATTTCACATTTTATTCTCTCTGTTGGGGAACACACAAAACACTCACAATATATCCTATACACATAAAACAAATAGAGGAGGAAATACAAAAAATACATGAATTCCATCATCATCTTCTATTTCTTTTTTTCATTAGAGACAACACCAACAATAATACATACAGCTCACAGAAAAATCGCACACAGACTCACCTATATCACAGACTCACCTGGAGGGTAATTGATAGAGAATCACACTCTTTTCACCACAATTCCTTATACGAATACACTCACACCCACGGGAAGACATCAAAAAAACATACACTATAACACACACACGCATAGAATCGAGAGAGAGAGTAGAATTATGAAAGATCAAGAGAAGAGATTAGGAGAGGGAGAGGGAGAGGGAGAGAAAATCAGAGAAGGAAAAAACAGGGAGAAGAAAATAAAAAAATGGACTGAAAATGGGAATCGGTCGATCAAAATAGTGAATCAGAGAAAGATCTGATCCTTTTCGAGCTTTTTCGGTGCAATCCTTGCCGAAATCAGTTTCTATTTTTTTCATTCTGATCTACGTGGTCTCAAAAACTCCCCTATTCTCAGCTTTTATTCGGTTTTAAAGTGTTTCCGCTGGAGAAATGCTGAGTCTATTCCAAAAATGCTAAAATCAGATGCTCGATCAGCTATTTTTGACGTCTCCAACAAAGTCTCATTGGAATTTTTGTGTGAAAGTTTCTTCGGGGTATTTATTTTGGTGAAGTTTCTGGTAATTTTCTAGTTTCGAGCTGCTCGGAAATTTTTTACAATCCTAGTCCGACTCGGTGAAAAACAGAACAAAAGGGTGCATACCAGAGGCTGGGTTCGTATTAAGGTTTTCCATTGGTTTTGAATCAGTTCAGGTCACTATTTCTCGATATTGAGTTGATTCTTTTCATTTCGAGGTTAGAATCGAGGTTTTTATGGCACGGTTCTACCTTTGATATACTGAAATCTCCGGTTGAGGTCCAATTCTGATCTTCCCCTCTTTTATTTCATAATTTTATATATTTGGTGAATCGAATTGAATGTTCGTCTGATTGATTTATCTTTGATATTGGTGAATGGTTGGTTTTGTTTTTTCTTTGGGTTATGAATTACGTGATGAAAGGAATCCTATTTGAGAATTGAAATTGGGATTTGGGGTCAGGAATGAAAATTAATAAAATAAATATTGATTAGTCTTGATTTATGGTTGTTGGTTTATTTCAAAAAAATAAATATTAATGTTAAACGTGATAGCATCATGTTTTGGGCCGAGTTGGGTAGGCAAATTGTAGGCTCGGGTAGACAAATTTAGAATTTATGGATTGTTGAGTAATGTGGAATGTTTGTTGAATGATTCTCTTTTTCTCGTATTTCAAAATTGTATTCATTTAGCCGTGGAATGCCCCGTGGTCATTCGTATTTAAACACTGGGGAATTCCCCGAAGTATCATGTACGCAAAAGATGCTCGTGATCAAGGCCCGAGGTATCGGGTAAAGCATTGGAGCATATTTTAGGATTAGTGTAGGTTAGCGTACGTTTACATTTCCACTTTTTTCTAATTTGGGATTGTATAAATTGGACTGGACATTATATTATTGGGATTTCTTTTGTTTATGTTCGTTTGTTTAATTGTTGTGTGCTTTATATGGTTTATACACTCTTAGTGTCGATTTAGCTTATATACTCCACCAAGAGACTGTGGTCGAACCACGGGATCGAGGGGTGCATAACACCTCCCCATCGATCAACAGAATTCCTTAATTGAAATCTCTTATCGTGGATCAGTTTTAAAGAGTTAAAACAATTTTGAAAATAGGATATCCAACGGTGACTTAGCACACCCGATTTATGCCAAGTGGCGACTCTGAGTTTTGAATTAAAAGTTTTTTTCGAAATAAATCTTCATTTTTGTAACTTTAATAACAAAACCCTTCAAGCCTTAAAATTAATAATCTTTTTGTTAAAAAAGGGGGTGTGACAGCTCTGGCGAATCTGCTAGGGAAGCTTTTTAGAATTCAAGCTTATTTTTGGACTTATATTGGCTTAGTTTGACATTAGGGGTGTATAGACATTGTTTTTGTTATTGTTTGTATTTGTTTTATCATTATTGAGTGCCTACTTCCTACGTGTATACAGTTTTTTCTCTTATGTGTTACAGCATTATATCTGGCATTATTTACATAACTCAAGTCAATTCTTTCTGCAACAAGTTCTGTAGTACACACTGTGTACACTATATCTAGTTGAGTCACCCTTATTTTTAGAGGGGGAACCATCGGCGGGTATGGAGTAGGTGGAAAGCAATCGCAACCACTATCGACTATATGTTCTCCCGAACAGCCTTGTTAGTGGACCCCAGCGTAGGTCAGCCTTTAAGTCATGCTTATCTGCATCATATTGAGACCTAGTGGGACCCACTTGGTCTTTTTTAGGAGACTCATCCCTAAAGCATCCTTACATGCTAATTATTGCATTTTTAGGGTACTAGGGTCATTTACCGAAGTAATTTGGGGGAAAGCATGTGCTATAATTAAAGGAGCGTGTGTTTAGGCATGAAAAAAATGACGTGAATCCAAAAAAAAAAAAATAGTTTCATAATTTTTTTTAGAGTTTTTTTATGGTTTTACTTTTCATAATCCAAAAATTCAAAAAAAAATCTACCTTCTGCACTTATTTACTAAAAAAAAAACATCAAAAAGATTTTGCATTTGTTTCCTTTAGCAAGTATTTATAATTCAAAATTTTCAAAAGATTTTTTCTTTAATAGGAGCTTTTTATAAAAGAAATTCAAAAAAAGATGGTAGAAGTTTTGTACGTTGTATATGACGAAAATACCAAGAAGATTTTTCTTTCATAGTTGTTGGTATCATTTTTATATGATGTGTTAAATTGAAAACTCAAAAAAGATTTTATTGACGTTTTTCATCATCTGTCTTTGTTTGTGTCTCTTAAGTTAGGGTCAATTGTTAGTTAATCTTTAATTTTCCAATCTAGACGAACTAAGAACACCTGATTTTTCTCTCTCGGGAGTGAGATATGTAGGCAACCTTTCGTGGGTTCGATGGTCTTATTTAAAAAATCAAAAAGATTGTCTTCACTCTTCATTTAGAATAGGTGTCATATACATATTTTATAACAAAACTACAAAATAATTTTCCTTTAATAGGTTCAAGTTTCATTTTCATATGAAATACAAAATAAAAAAAACCCAAAAGATCCTTCTTTGATAATCATAGGCTTTATTTTATATAGGGATGTTAAAGCGGAAAAATTTAAAAAGATTTTCTTCAATTCTTTGGATAATTTGTTATTTTCTTTTCTTCTTAAAGTTTCAAGAAAAATAAAAGAAAGAGAGTTTGTTCTGCCATGTTATGCCAAAACTTCACGAACTACGCACACCTGATTCTCCTCTCTCGAGAGTGAGATATGTAGGCGCCCTCTTGGGTTTGGTGATCTTTTCAAAAGAAAAGTAGAAAAAGTGTTTTAAAAAATGGTTGAACTCTAACGCATTTGCTATCTCTTGTCCAGTTTGTTTAAGGTGGTTGGTTTGTGGAATTTTGGATGGTCATTCATATTACACCAAGTCGAAGAGAAACTTATGGCCAACAAGAATACTGAGGTTGTTGTCACTAATTGAATTGAGATTTCGGGGAATGAGAATTTAGGAGCTAATGAAGAGATTCAAAAATTAAGGAAGCAAATGATAGAAATGCATCGATCTTGGGTTAATGGATTGCCACCTCCTCCATTTCCCCCTAATAATCTGGAATATCTTTCTATCTTGTATCTTATGTCACATGCATAATTTTTTTTTATTGACACGCTACAACATGCATCAGGTATTACTCTAGCGAAACACTACCCAAACAATTCCAATATTCATTTCCTTACTCCTCAACACAAAACAACTACATACTCGGCTCCACCTGTTGTTCATGCTTTTGCGGTGCCACCCCCACTTGAACAGCCTACTTTTAATTCCCATACAATTGTTGTGATTCCTCACTCTGCAAAAGAGCCTATATTGAATATTTCTGGTGATCAGCATTATGCTCCCGAGCCTACATGTCACGACCCGAGTTGAGGCACTGTCCGTGATGAGCATCCCAAACCATGAAGGCCCAAGAGCCCTTATCTAACTGGCAATCATATACACAATTCATATATAATAAGGAAGTGTGGAAAATATAACAAAACGGAAATATGGTCATGCTTTTAATTCAACTAAACAATACGGACATAAATCCAATAAAACTCAAACCTTCTAATACACATCTGGGAAATCTCTACTGAGAACCAAAATCAACATCTATCTAAAAACTGAGACAAGGCCCCCTGTCGGACCAAACCCATAATGAAATAACAATTATATGAAAATAGGCCTTTCGAAATAAGGGAGGCTCACCAACTTAGCACTTCTATCTGACAAAATCTAAAACTTAGCAGGACCCCTGGACTGAGCCTCAGACCCTGAAATATAGGGGGTCAATATAGATGTACTGGTATGTGAAATTACTCAAAATAACATGTTTTTATACATAATAGATGAGAGCATATCGTAATAACAGTGTACATTATATAAGTAAAAATACATGGGCATGTTTAATAAATTTCAAATCAATTCTTGACAACCTTGACTCACTCTATGTTATTCTTCTAAGCTAGTCGGTACACCCTAAAAATTTGAAATTCCATGGGCTATGTGGAACCCACCCTTAACTCGGTAGCCGAGCCTCCAATCCAAGTATCCACCACGATTTGGAGATGGTGATACCCCCCATGTGAGCACACCACAAGAATCCCCCCATGTGAGATGTCCCAATCAATTTTATTATCCTCCAATGTAGGATACAATATCATAAAACCTGCATCGGCAACTACGGTTTCCAGCGATGAGCCCTTATACTCAAATGCTTTCTTCGAGTAACCTACTAGCTCTTGTAAGACTAAATTTTAGTTCTTTAAAGTAGACATGTTCATATTTTAAAAACGTTCGAAACTCTTTCAATTAAGGGCATGTAATCACCAGGTATCGTCACACCCTAACTTGCAAGTCAATATCATATCAAATTCATAGCCCATCATAATCAAAACATGCACATGGCCACCCAAGATTTATAACATCAATAGAGTCATCACTTTGAAATCTCAAGACACTTAAGCATTTATCCTATCTTTGCAAGGTTCAAAACATGTGGTGGTCATGCCAATTTATTCAATCATATACAATTCTTTCCCTTTAAAGCAAGAATGTAGCTATAAAAAGAAACTCCCTGTCATCATATATAAACCGTGTCAAACACCATGATATTGAGAAAATCACTTTCAAATCTTAAGGCATGCATTTCAAATCATTCACAATGGTAATATGAACTTTAATTCGCAAGAAGAGAGGGAATTCATACTCATGCTCTCAATACATCTTATAAAATACACTAAATCATATATTTATATAGTTATAATTCAATTTCCATGAAAGGTGATTCAAGACAACATATATTTTCATCAAAATAGTCCCATGATGCATAACGTTTGAAAATATTATTGAATACTTCATTATAAATCATAATTGGGGATCTTTAATCTTGATAAAATATTTAAACTTATGCCTAAGGTTTTTAGAGTAGTCCCACATACCTTATTTGTGAAGAATCACGAAGAAATTTTGAAAAGATTTAACTTTTAAGCTTGATTGCGCAAACCCTAGTTGTTTTCTCCTCTTGGGTTCTTGAAAGATGAATTAGGGATATTAGATAGTTGAAACGTTATTTGTGACCTAATATTGTTTAAGGATTTTTAGGGATGGAATTTGGGTGAGGGGATATGACTAAAGTACCCCTAAACCCTTTAGGAATTGAAATAAAGAATAAAACAACTTTGGATTCTCTTCAAGTTTCGGGTCAGTGCGCAGTCCATGCAACGCGTCAAGATCGCGTCGGCTTAGTGCCTCATACGAAAAATTCCATAACTTTTTACTCGGTTATTGGATTTTGGATAAATTGGTATAGTTGGAAAGCTAGTTCAATTATATAAAATTTGGTGTGTATTTATCTAAAAAATTCTCTGTGGATCAAAAATTATACATGTTCAAAGTAGACCTTGTAGAATCGAATATCAAACTTTGGATAAATGAATAACTCTTAGCTCAACTTTGCTCCAAGTGATATTTATGAACACTTTTCACCTCATAATCACTTCATACACTAGGATAAGGATCATAACACATTAATTTAAATATAAACCATAGAATTGTAGCTTATGCACATAGGAATGATGGTTCACTTTCAAGCTCAAAAATGTGGGGTGTTACACTACAGCTAAGTCGAGTAGTCCTTATGGCTACACTCAACCCCCTGAATTATCTCTTAAAACTGAGAAGATTGTTGTACAGAAGAATAGGAGGGCATCACAAAAAAATTAAAGAGTTTAGAACAACCAATTAGAAACTTTCAAGGGTTCGGGGGTCACAAAAGTGTCTCATATAAAGACTTATGCATGTTTCCAGGTGTCAACCTTCCCTTCAGCTTTAAGATGCCAAAGTTTGAGAAATATGATGGACACGGGGATTTGGTGGTGCATTTGAGATGTTATTGTAACCAATTAAGAGGTGCTGGATCCAAAGAAGAACTGCTTAAGGATTACTTTAGTGAGAGTCTTTCGGGTCTAGCCTCAGAGTGGTTTGTTGATTAGGATATTAATAGGTGGAATAGTTAGGATGATTTAGCTAATGAATTTGTACAATAATTTCAATATAATGTGGAATTGATCCCTGATGAAAAACCCCTAACCAGTATGAAGAAGAAGAATACTGAGAGTTTCAGGGAGTATGTGATCAAATGGTGTTAACACGCTACTAGGGTGAAGCCACCAATGAAAGAAACCAAGATAGTGGAGGTGTTTATTCAAGAGTTAGATAAAATATATTATCAACACTTGTTAACTGTATTAGGCAAGCCGTTTATTGAGGTCCTCAAAATGGGAAAGATGACAGAGGATGTAATTAAGACCGGTTGCATTGTGAGTTTTGCTACATTGAAAGAAAATACTCAAGCAATTCAAAAGGGTTTAGGAAGTTTTGGGGAGAAAAGAATGAGGAAGATGCATATGCTATTATAGTCGGATAGTGGGTACGGTTAAGAAGATCACGTCGTCGACGCTGTCAGGCTCAAGCCCAAGTTCATGCCCAAGCTCCACATAATCAATCCCAAAATCCACTATACTCCATTCCTCCACCCTATATCTAGTATATAACACACAACCATATGTCCAACCACCATCTTACCCACAATGGAACACACCAACTCCTCAGAGTCATACTCTAACTCCACAAACATACCAAAGCCCTTCTAGGATTGATTTTTTATCTAAGCCAAATAATGAAATGAGGCAGAAGTCGAAAGATAGATTCACACTGATTAGAGAGTCATATGCCATTTTATTTTAGAGATTGGTACATTAGGAAATAATTACTACTCTCCTTGGGCACACTCTTAATCCATATTTAAGAAATATTTATCCTAAGGTACGGTGTGTGTATCTTTCTGATGCTGAGGGTCATAGTATTAAAGATTGTCGAGATTTGAAAAGAGAAATTGAAAATATTATTCAAGATAGATCAATTATGGGGTAGAACATTGACAGTGAGGAAAGCTCTAGTCATGCTGATATGAAAACCATTAGCTAAGATATCAAGCTCAGCAATTGAAAAGTCACTCTTTCCCTTCTAAGATGGAATTTGGTAGTTTGTTTTGTTTTCATTACTGTAATCTGAATTATTTCAGGGTTGTAGTTCGGGATCTATCTTGTTTTGTCCCTTTGTCGTTTATGTTCAAATATTTCTATCTTTTAGTTCAACTAAATGAAGTGTCCCTTTCCTTTTGTGTTTGAAATATGTGTTATGTAACGCCTCGAATTTGGTACCCGGAACACTACACGATGCTCATGACCTCGAAGGACCATAAGCTGACCCATGACTGATATTTGTATCTTTATACTGCATAATATACTGAATAATGCGGAAACATGAACTAAAAGTCCATAAGGTTCACATAACTGAAGTAAAACATAACATCTAAACTGGGTATGAAATACCCAAAACAACTAGAATAACTGCATGAACATAATAGTCTGGAAAGCCTCTAATTGACTGAACTATCTGAGTAAGGAGTTAATGGGACATGTCCCCAACTAACTCCAACTAATAAACTAATTAATGACATAATAGAGAAATAGTCATGTCCTCGAAGGATGAGGACTCACTGCTAACTCTGACTGCTGATATCTAGAATCTATTGATGCTTTGGAGATCATGTCTCTGAACCTATGGTATAAGATATCATAGCGCAAATACGTCAGTACTTTAAATGTATTGGTATGCTTGTGAGGTAGGCTGAATGCATAGGGTTCATATGCATGAACAATACATGCATGCATACATAGTAACTATATCAGAAATCGTGATAACATGAGTATGTTGATGACTAACATGACTAGTGACTGAATTCTGATAACTGATAACATGAGTGACTATATCTGACAGCCCTAAATATGATGGAACTAGCTGAGTTCCATAATGTATCTATGTTGGTTGTATCTGACAGTCCTGAATTTTGAAGAACTATCTGAGTTCTTTTACTGAGACTGATACTGAGACTGTGGGAGGTATTCATCTAACTGACATGCCCCAAATAATGCATTATAGGTAGATTGAGGTCCAATCTATGCCCTGATTGGAAGGGTGTCTATACCGCACCACTTGTAAGGACAACATATGAGTGACACTAATATAACAGATAACTCTAGTGAGAATGGTGGGAACCCTCATATAGTAGGTTAAGCCACCTCATCTACCCTCATATAGAAGGCTATGATGTCTCAACCTATGCGGGCTACATAGTTCTGGAATGCAAGGATTGTTTCTAAAAATCACACCCTTATATAACAGGTAAGTTTACATCCTTGGGTTCTCTCGGTGCTAATTTCTACTCCCATTTGAATAGACACTGAATATGATTTACTGAACTAAACATGTACTGAGTTACTGACTTCCATTGACTTACGGAATACTACTGATATCTGACAATTGACTGAGTTTATGAGATCATGGAGATTTCCTGAGTCATAAGACTGTCTGAAGTCAAAAGATCATCGCTTGACTGAGAGTATCAGGGAAAGATGACATGGCTCTAGGCACAAAACTAATATTTCGGGTACAAGTACCCCCAGGACTCGATAGAAGGAAACTGACAAAGCATGACCTACTTGAACACATCACTAACTTCCTAATCCATAATACATTTATTGAAGCATTTCATCAAACATGTGATCTGCATAAACTTTTACATACATGGAGATTTTATGATATCATGCTAGTTTGGCATTATCCTTCATCTAGATATTTTATCAAACACATGGCAGGCATAGTATGTGTAAACAACATTATACAACAATTAAACATCATGATTCAATTCTAATTTCTTCATTCAAGGGTTTAATCATAGATTTACATGAATCTACATCTATACTAATCAAATCCATATAAAATTTATCCCCTAACATAGAATAGAATTCAATTACTAATTATCAACATGAACAAGAGAAGCCCAATCATGAAATTCATAAAGGAAATCCATAAACTTAAACTTTGGAAAGAGATTCTTGGTCTTCATGGACAAAAGGAGTTCATGAATGAACACTATGCATACCTGGAGTGAGTTTCTTGAAGTTATTGAACTTGAAGACTTTGAATCTCTTAGTTCTTGAAGAAGATTTAGATTTTGTTCTTGGATATTAATGTTAGAGAGAAAACCCTTATTTTATTGTTGTAGAAGAATAATGAATTTCTGAGCTTTGGTCGGATATAATTGGGTATATAAACGGGTGATAAAAGACAAAAACCACCTTAAATGAATGGCTTTAAAACAACTGAACAGAACCTTCGATGGATCATGCAATGGTCCGTCGCTGGGGGACGGTCCCTCATTTCAACCGTCGTATGTGGACAAAGAAAAGGGCTTACTGCCTAAGTAGCGACGGCCTAGGCGATGGTCCGCGCATGTTCGATAGTCTGTCAACTTGTTCGTCGCACCTTATCCAGAAGGTTGCCTCACTGCCTTGGCTGCGATGGTAAAGATGATGGTCCGACGGTCCGTCAACATGGCCATCGCACCTGGGCGATTCTGGCAGCTCTGAGTAAAATGTCCATAACTTTTTACTCCGATACCGGATTTGGACAAAATTGATATCGTTGGAAAGATAATTCAATTTCTCACATGAATATAAGTAAAATTATTTAAAATACCACATATACAAAAGTGGATTCATCTTTCAAATAAAGATTCTAATATTCTTTGGAAAAATTTCAAGAAGGAAAAAGTATGGGGCATTACAATATCCCTCCTTGAGAACATTCAACCTCAAATGAGACTGAGTGAGGGGAAAAACATGAACTGACGTACATACTGAACAAGAATAACTAAAATATGATCTCATGACTAACATGACTGAATAACCGAACATAACATACTGAACATACATATCTGATGCATGTCTAACTGATTCATAAATGCATGACTTAGTGTTCTGAGAAACTAAGTTTTCTCACAATGAGAATGCATGTGTGATACATAATTATATAAATGAACTGATATATGAATACATGACTGAATATGCAATGGTACTTGATATCAAGTTTGTGATGAACACTGAACTTGAAAATGAGTAAGCTTAAGGAGAACTGTTACCTTGAGCTTGATCTGAGTTAGCAAAGAAGAGGTGAGGATACTTGGAACACATTTCTTCTTCTTCTTCCCAAGTAGCTCCCTTGATGGGCTGATTTCGCCAAAGAACTTTGACTAGAGGGACTACTTTGTTCCTCAGTCTACGAGTCCGATAGTCTAGGATTTCGAATGGAATCTCTTCATAAGAGAGGCTATTATGAACATTTATGCTCTGAATAGGGACTACAACTGTTGGGTCATATATGCACTTCTTGAGCAAAGAAACATGGAAGACTGGATGAACTGAGGCTAGATCTGAAGGAAATTTGAGCTCATAAGCTACCTTACCAAAGCGACTGAGAATCTTGAAGGGGCAGACATATTGGGGACTGAGCTTTCCCTTCTTGTCGAAATGCTTCACTCCCTTCATGGTAGAGATCTTTATATAGGCATAGTCACCAATATCGAACTCGAGATCTTTTCTACGAACATCTTCATAAGACTTCTGTTGTCTCTGAGTAGCCCGGAGTCTTTCTTTGATCAACTGGAATTTATCTAAGGTGTCGAATACTAAGTTAGGCCCTATAACTGAGGCCTCTCTAACTTCAAACTAACCAATTAGATATCTACATCTCCTACCATAGAGATCTTCGAATGGATCCATGTGAATACTGGAATGATAGTTGTTGTTGTATGCAAACTTAATCAAAGGCAAGTGGTCATCCGAACTACCCATGAAATCAATTGTACACACCCTCAGTATATCTTCTAGAGTCTGAATGGTCCTTTTTGCTTGACCATCTATCTGAGAATAGAAGGCTATACTGAGATGAACTTGGGTACCAAGACCCTTTCGGAATGCTTTCCAGAAATGAGAGATGAACTGGGTACCTCTATCTGAGATAATAGATAGCGGAACACCATGAAATCTGACCAACTCCCCAATGTAGAGTTTGGCGTAATCCTCAGTTGAATAAGAGGTATGGACTGGAAGGAAATGGGCTGATTTGGTCATTTTGTCTACAATGACCTAGACTGGATCATGATGATGACGAGTTCGAGGCAAACCCGTCACGAAGTCCATGTTCACTTCTTCCCACTTCCAAGTAGGAATACTGAACTCTTGCATGGACCCACTAGGCTTCTGATAATTCTGAACTACTCTAAACCCATATATCACCCTCATCTGTATCAACTAAGAAAATGCCTAGTCTTGCAAGCTGATGAAATTCCTGGGCCAACTCCTTCTTGTTGTCCTCGACATTACCAACACTACCCATAGACAGTCTACTGAGAGTGTCGGCCACTACGTTGGCCTTTCCCAGATGATAAAGGACGCTCTTGTCATAATCTTTCAAGAGCTATAACCACCTTATCTAATGAATATTGAGATCTTTCTGAGAAAAGACATACTGAAGGATCTTATGATCCGTGAACACATCTACATGAACACCATATAGATAATGCCTTTAAATCTTCAAGGAAAATATTATGGCTTCTAACTCAAGATCATGAGTAGGATAATTCTTCTCATGGGGTTTAAGCTGTCTGGAGGCGTAGTCTATGACCTTACCATGATGCATGAGGACACAACCCAAAAATACTCTGGATGTATCACAATACACTACGAACCCATCTAAACCATCTAGAAGAGATAGAACTGGAGCTGAGGTGAGTCGAGTCTTCAAATACTGAAAACTCTTCTCGCTAGGATCTGACCACTAAAACTTGACTTTTTTCTAAGTCAATCTGTACATAGGGGATGCAATAGAAGAAAATCCCTCAACAAACCATCTATAATAGCCACCCAAACCCAGGAAACTCCTGATATTTAGAGACAGGGTGAGGCAAATTTCTTACTGCTTCGATCTTTTTAGGATCTACTCTAATGCAATCACAAGAAATGATATGGCCAAGGAATGCTATTAACCTTAGCCAAAATTCACACTTACTGAATTTGGCGAATAACTGATTATCTCTGAGAGTCTGAAGTACTATTCTAAGATGGTCTGCATGATCTTGCTCACTACGGGAATAGACCAGAATATCATCTATGAAGACTATGACGAACATGTCCAAGTACTTCTTTACCACATGGCTCTTTAAGTCCATGAAAGCTGCTGGGAAATTGGTGAGACCAAAGGACATTACTATAAATTTGAAGTGACCATACCGAGTACGAAAAGCCATTTTTGAAATGTTACATTCTCTGACTCTGAGCTGATGATAGTCGGATCTGAGTTCTATCTTAGAGAAATAACAAGCACCCTAAAGTTGGTCAAACAAGTCATCAATTTTGGGAGGAGGATATTTGTTCTTGACCGTGACATTATTAAGTTGAAGGTAGTATATACACATTCTGAGAGAACCATCTTTCTTGCTCACGAATAATAATGGTGCACCCCACGGGGACACACTGGGTTTGATGAATCCCTTATCTAAGAGATCCTTCAAATGCTCTTGCAGTTCTTTGAGTTCTGCAGGTGCCATTTTATATGGCAGAATAGAGATAGGCTGCGTATCCGGAAGAAGATTAATGTCGAAATATATTTTCCTTTCGGGAGGAATTCCTGGAAGATATTTGGGAAAGACATCTAAATATTCATTCATGACTGGGACTGATTCAAGACTGGGAGTTTCAGAACTAGTGTCCTTAACTTGAACAAGATGAAAAACACATCCTTTAGATATTATTTTCCGTACCTGAAGGTAGAAAACAAGATGACCTCTGAAAGCGGATACACTACCCTTCTACTCTAGGATGTGTTCATTCAAAAACTGGAACTGGACTATTATGATTCTGCAATTGACTATGGCATAGCAGGAATGAAGCCAATCCATGCCGAGAATAACATCAAAATCGGTCATCTCTAATTCGACTAAGTTTGCTGATTTGACTTTTTGAGATATCATAACCAGGCAGTTCCTATATAACCATCGGGATATGATTGTTACACCCACTTGGGTAGAGACTGGAAAGGTCTCTGCTAGAATTTTGGGTCTGATTCCAAAATCGCCTGCCATATAGGGAGTAATAAAAGACAAAAAAACACCTGGATCTAGCAAAGCATAAATGTGCACATGAAAGATCTATAATGTACCAGTAACCACATCAGGATAATTTTCCTGATCATGTCGGGACTGAAGAGCATAGATACAATGTGGGCATTTCCCACTAGTAGCATTGGAGGTAGCACCCTACTGATTTGGGAGACTGGACTGAGATTAGGAGCGATTCCATTAACCCTGACGACCTGGTTGAGGATAGTATCTGACTCTGTGTCCTAGCTTACCACATCCTAAAAAAATACCACTGCCAGCTTTGGAAATACCCTGATGGTGCTTGCCATAAGTCTGGAAAAAATGATAGGTGCGGGCACTGCTAACACTGCCCTGGGACTTAGAGCCTGGCGCTCTATCTTTGTTACCCTTTTTGAACTTAGGAACTAGAGCACTAGCTTAAGAAGGATCTAGAACTGACGACTTAAGACGAAACTGAGAACGGTTTCCTCCTTTCGACTTAGGCTGGGCAAATTTGAAACTACCTGTCTTCGCTCTCTTATTCTGCTTCTCCCTCATCTTAATCTTCCGCTCCTCTATCTGTTGAGCATGAGTCACGAGCCAGGCTAAAGTCATGTCACTATTCAGCATGGTAGATCTACACACATTAACCATGCTATCATTGACCCCTAAAATGAACTTACTCATCCTTGCCCTGCTATCTGCAACCATATGAGGGACATATCTAGCTAATTGAGTAAACTTAAGAGAATACTCTTTCGCTGTCACACTGCCCTGCCTGAGGTTGATGAATTCTATCAACTTAGCTTCTCTAAGCTCAAGGGGAAAGAATCTATCAAGGAAAACAAAAGCAAACTCCTCCCACTCAACTGGCCCTACATTATCTGCCTTCTCTGACTTCCACTACTTGAACCAAGTGTGAGCAATATCCTACAACTGATATGTAGCTAGCTTAGCACTCTCAATAGGAGTAACCCCTATTATGTCTGTAAGCTTCTGCACCTGATCTAAGAATTCCTGAGGGTCCTCGTCTGTCTTAGACCCAAGAAAGGATAGAAGATTCATTCGGGTGAAGTCTCGAATCCTGGCTGTCGCTGAATTGGCCACTGGATTGGTCAGAATGATAGTTGGTCATTCATTCTGAGCAGCAACTGACTGAGCAAGAGTACTGAATGCGGCCCTGAACTCCGCATGTGAAACATGTTAATCCAAGGGATCTTCTTGGACAGGCTGGGTTCTTCTCTTGGGAGGCATGTTCTAAAATAAGGAGAAAAAATGGATGAGACTAAGAGATTAGATTGAGATTATGCTTACTGGCATGACATGAATACTGAAAGAAGGTAAACTCTTCCTAAAATATCTTATATCCTTCCACACATAAATGTGGCGCGCAAAACACGCATGTACAAGACTCTACTAGATGCAACTATTAGACTTCCTAGGACTCTATTGAACCTTAGGCTATGATACCATGTTTGTAACGCCCCGAATTTGGTACCCAGAATGCTACACGGTGCTCATGACCCCGAAGGAGCACAAGCTAACCCATGACTGATATCTGTAACTTTATACTGCATAATATACTGAATAATGCGGAAGCATGAACTGAAAGGCCATAAGGTACACATAACTGAAGTAAAACATAACATCTAAACGGGGTATAAAATACCCAAAACAACTGGAATAACTGCATGAACATAATAGTCTGGAAAGCCTCTAACTGACTAAACTGTCTGTGTAAGAAGTTGATGGGACATATCCCCAACTAACTCCAACTAATAAACTAATTAATAATATAATAAATAAATAATCATGTCCTCGAAGGATGAGGACTCACTGCTAACTCTAATTGCTGATATTTGGAATCTACGAATGCTCTGGAGCACGTATCTCTGAACCTATGGTGTAAGAAACCATAGCGCAAATACGTCAGTACTTTGAATATATTGGTATGGATATGAGGTTGGCTGAATGCTTGGGGTTCATATGCATGAACAATACTGGCTAACTGACTAATATGAACGTGAAAATACATGCATACATACATAGTAACTATATCTGAAATCATGATAACATGAGTATACTAATGACTAACATGACTAATGACTGAATTTTGATAACTAATAACATGAGAGATTGTATCTGATAGTCCTGAATCTGATATAACTAGCTGAAATTCGTACTGTATCTGAGTTGGCTGTATCTGACAATCCTGAATTCTAAAGAACTATCTGAGTTCTTTCACTGAGACTGTGGGAGGTATTCATCTAACCAACATGCCCCAAATGATGCATTATAGCTGGATTAGGGTCCAATATGTGCCCTGATTAGAAGGGTGTCAATACTGCACCACTGGTAAGGACAACATGTGACTGACCCTAATATAATAGGTAACTCTAGTGAGAATGGTGGGAACCCTCAGATAGTAGGTGAAGCCACCTCATCTACCCTCATATAGTAGGCTATGATGTAATAACCTATGTTGGCTACATAGTTCTAGAATGCAAGGATTGCATCTAAGGATCACACCCTCTTATAACAAGTGAGTTCCCATCCTTGGGTTCACTCGGTGCTAATTTCTACTCCCTTCTGAATAGACACTGAACATGATTTACTGAACTGAACATGGACTGAGTTACTGACTTTCGTTGACTAATGGAATACTACTGATATCTGACAACTGACTTAGTTCATGAAATCATGGAGATTTCCTGAGTCATAAGACTATCTGAAGTCTAAGGATCATAGCTTTATTGAGAGTATCGTGGAATCATGACATAGCTCTAGTCACACAGCTAATATTTTGGGTACAAGTGCCGCCAGGACTCGATAGAAGGAAACTAACAAAGCATGACCTACTCGAACACATCACTAACTTCATAATCCATAATACATTTATTGAAGCATTTCATCAAACATGTGATCTGCATAAACTTGTACATACATGGGGATTTAATGATATCATGCTAGTTGGGCATTTTCCTTCATCTACACATTTAATCAAACACATGGTAGGCATAGTATGTGTAAACAACATTTTACAACAATTAAACATCATGATTCAATTCTAATTTCATCATTCAAGGGTTTAATCATAGATTTACATGAGTCTACATCTATACTAATCAAATCCACATAAAATTTATCCCCCAACATGGAGTAGAATTCAATTACTCATTATCAACATGAACAAGAGCAGCCCAATCATGAAATTCATAAAGGAAATCCATAAACTTATACTTTGAAAAGAGATTCTTGGTCTTTATAGACGAAAGTAGTCCATGAATGAACACTATGCATACCTGGGTTGAGTTTCTTGAAGTTCTTGAACTTGAAGAATTTGAATCTCTTAGTTCTTGAAAAAGATTTGGATTTTGTTCTTGGAGATTAACGTTAGAGAGAAAACCTTAATTTTGTTGTTGTAGAATAATAATGAATTTCTGAGCTTTGTTCGGATATAATTGGGTATATAAACTTGTGGTAAAAGACCAAAAACCCCTAAAAAATGTCTTTAAAACCACTGAACAGAACCTGCAACATCTCGTGCAATGGTCCATCGCTAGGGAGACGGTCCGTTGTTTCGACCGTCGTACGTGGACCAAGAAAAGCTCTTATTTCCAAAGTAGCGATGGCCTGGGCGACGGTCCGGCGCAAGTTCGACGGTCCATCAAACTGTCTATCGCACCTTATCTAGAAGGTTGCCTCACTTCTTTAGCTGCGACGGTCAAGGCGACAATCCATCGCTAGGTCGACGTCCGTCAACCTGGTCGTCGTACCTGGGCGATTTTGATAGCTCTAAGTAAAATGGCCATAACTTTTTACTCCGTTACCAGATTTGGATGAAATTGGTATCGTTGGAAAGCTAATTAAATTTCCCACATGTATTAAAGTGAAAATATTAAAAATACCACATATAAAAAGTGGATTTATCTTTCAAAGAAAGCTTCTAACATTCTTGGGACAAATTTAAAGCTAGGAAAAAGTACGGGGTATTAAATGTTGTTTGTTTGTTTTCTTTACATAGTACATTTTATGTTGTCTCGAGTGATATGACATGCTTACTAAATTTTCAGCTAGATCTTAAAATCCAATTTGTGTATAAACTTTGAATCAGAGGGCTAAAGTTAAAAAAAAAGAATTTGAGAAAACTGGTAGTGTGCTGAGACATTTGGTGACAAGTTGAATCCATTTATGAAAATTAAGGCAATTATTTTGAGAATGACAAGAATAACTTGGTCATCAATTGAAAGCCATGTCTCAATTAGGTCAAATAGTGGATGCGTGATCCCATGTCAAAATAAACAGAAAGATAACTAGCTCCACAAAAGCATGCATTATTTGACGTGAGGAATGTACAACAAAGGTGGAGTTTTCAGGACAAGTGGAGATGTACAGGATCAGTTAAAGTTAGTGTTAAAAAAAGATGTCACAAATGATTTTGATCTATCACTTCATATTGCATGATGTGTACTTGCATTTTCAAGTATTGATATGATGAAGGTATTTCATTCTACTATCCAAACATCGTGTCATCCTTTGTTTACCTCATTTTAGTTTTAGTGTTATTTTATTTCATACCCCTCTTTTGGAATCAAGATAGAGTCATAAAGCTCAAAATAAAAGGTGTCGAGCAAAAGAATGATTAAAAAGAGTTTTAAAAAAAAACAAGAAAAAAAAGCATCAAAAGAAAGAAAATAAAAGAGTGCTAAGAAAAATAGAGGCAGAAAGGTTCCAAAATAAAAAAAAAGAGTCAATAAAAGAGGAAAACGAGAAAAAAATCAGAATCAAGCAAAGGAAAAAGTAGTTTGAACTACGTGAGACCTGATTCTCCTCTCTCGGGAGTGAGATACGTAGGCTGCCCTACTCGGGGCTTGGTTCAACCAAATAAATAATTTAGAGTCACCCAGCTAAAAGATACTGGGTCATGAGTTAATCCTCATTGTTTGAGTTGATTCCAAATGTTGTAAGTCCTACCCCACTTCAAGTGTTTTGGGGCCTCATGTCATCATTTTTTTAAACTTATCCAAAATCAAAGTTACAACCAAAGAAAGACCTTCAGATCAATCTTTGAGAATGTTAAAGGACAACATGCTATGAATATGATGACATATTTTGGGAACTACTTGTCTTCCTCAATATAAGGAATCAGGAGAG
Source organism: Capsicum pubescens (assembly GCA_030864215.1). Classification (NCBI taxonomy): domain Eukaryota; kingdom Viridiplantae; phylum Streptophyta; class Magnoliopsida; order Solanales; family Solanaceae; genus Capsicum; species Capsicum pubescens. The sequence continues at coordinate 261,395,800 of CM061543.1, forward strand.
AAATAAAAATGAGAGAGTCTTACTGGTGAAAACCCTCTCGGGCACCATAAGGTGATGGTAAGTTGAGAGACATAAAAATAAGAGAGTCTTATCGGTGAAAACCCTAACAAGCACCATAAGACGACTGTGAGTTAAGAGGATGAAAATAAGAGAGTTTCACTGTTAAAAAACCCTCTCGGATACCCTAAGGCAATGTTGAGGTGAAAAAAAGAAAATGAGAGAGACTTGTTGGCGAGAACCCTTCAAGGAGTCACTAGCCGAATGAGGTCTCCGAATGCAATGGGCCCAAGGAATAACTTAGTTTCAGGGCCATTAACTCTAGAAAAATTGGTATAAAGTTCGGATGAAATGTCAGGCAGCTTAATCCAAAAGGCATGTCATAATCACTAGAGTTGAATGTCATTTTCAGATAAGTTTTTCTTTTCTCTTTTTTCAAATTGGGACATTCATTTTCTTCTCTTTATTTTTATTTTATTGAGTCAGTTATCCAAAAAAATCATTGTCATTTTTCTCTTGTCTTTGAGTCAAGTCTATGTCAAAACAAGTGAGAAAAGATTTCAAAACTGGCTACCAGCTTTTTCAATTACACAAAGAAAGACAAAAGCTAGCATATAAAAGAGACATGATTTTGAGCCGAAATGAGGCATGCAGAAAGTTTAGTCAACAAACAAGTCTGGGAACTCATGATAAATATGGAAAAACATAGATACTGTGTTTGATTCAGAGTAACTCTTAATAATTGAGTTTGGGTCAATGAAGATGCAAGTCAATTACATATGCTAATGGTTTGAAGAAAGGTTAAATGTGATGAAGTCAAGAGAGATCACCGCGAAAGCTAAAGCAATAAACCAGACACCATGTTTTAAACTCACAAGTTTTCTTTGATGAAACATGAAACATATTACCTTCAAATCAAGGACTTCAGAAAATAAATATAGAGGGTTGCAGTTCCTCACTTTTAAAAATATAGGAAGAAATGTTGTTGCACAGGTTTGATTATCAAATCATGATAAAAAATTATCAACCTAAATCCCTAGAAAACACACTTTCTTATCCAAGGATTTCAATTTTTATTTGCTAGGTGATACACTTCTTAAATTGAACCTTCACTCTTAGAAGATGTACCTTATAGTCAAGTCATTCCCCTTGACTCTTAGAAGACGTACCTTCTTGTCAAGTCATTCCTCTCGACTCCTGGAAGACGTACATCCTATTCGAGTCATTCCCCTTGATTCCTAGAAGATGTACTTTGTAATTGAGTCATTCCTTTTGACTCCCAGAAGACGTACCTTTTCGTCGTGTCATTCCCCTTGATTCCTAAAAGACGTACCTTTTAGTCGAGTCATTCCCCTTGATTCCTTTAAGAAATAATTTTTAGTCGAGTCTTCCCCCTTGATTCCTATAAGACGTGCCTTTTAGTTGAGTCATTCCCTTGATTCCTTTAAGATGTAACTTTTATTCAAATCATTCCCCGTGATTCCTATAATACATACCTTTTAGTTGAGTCATTCCCTTTGATTCCTATAAGACGTACCTTTTAGTCGAGTCATTCCCCTTGATTCCTGAAGATGTACTTTCTAGTCGATTCATTCCCTTTGACTCCTAGAAAATGCACTTTCTAGTCCAATCATTCCAATTAACTCATGGAAGATGTATTTCCTTGTTTGAGTTTTGCTAGTAGTTAAGCTGGGGTAAAATTTAATTCCCCTTGTTTGGAATTTCACTTTTCTAAAAAAATAGAATCTTTCTTTATCATAATCTTTTTTTGTGATAACACTTGTTCTAGTTTTGAAATTGCAAGTTAGGAGCCCTTCTAAAGAATAGGGTGATGAACAGGCAAGTCGGGAGCCCTCCTGAAGAATAGGGTAATGAAATAACAAGTTAGGAATTCGCCTAGAGAATAGGGTGAAGAAATTAAAAGTTAAGCAACATGGTGAAGAAGTTGAAAGTCAAGAAAAAATGTGAAGAAGTTGAAAGTCAAACACAAAGGTTAGGAAGTTGAAATTCAAGCAACAAGGTGGTGAAATTGAAAGTCAACAGATTGAAAAAATAGCAAGTCAGGAGCCCACTTAGAGAACAGGGTAAAGAAATTGCAAGTCAAGAGTCCGCCTTAAGAATAGGGTAATTAAATATGAAGTCAAGAGTCAAGGGAAGCTGCATATATTGAACTTTAGTAATTTTATTTATGTTTTTAACTTGTAATTTTCATTTTGATATAATAACAGAGCCACGGATCGGAACCTCGACAGGGCCTCACTCGAATCTCCAACTTGGTATAGTTTCTTCCTTTACAATCCTTTGAGATACCTATGACTCAATTCCTTCATAATATGGGTAAGTAAGATGCTCAAAATCAAAACTCAGTTTCCCTCCTTCCTTCTGTTTCTTTCTTTGAATAATGGTCGGGTTAAAATTTAGTCTAGTTGTCTACTTTTTTTGTATGAAAATACTTTGTGTTTACACCCAAAAAGGTGCATGATGTAGACACCTAATTTTGTCCCTCCCAAAATCCCAATGTATACATTTTTACCTCACGTTATCATACACCCTCACCAATCATACCCCAAAAAATTACAAAAATAACAAAATTTCAATAAATCCCTAACAAATTAAATCCTTAATATTCTGTTATCCTAACAAACTTTATCTCAACCAACTCACACCTCACACCCCTACCGCACCCCTCACCCACGTGCCCCCTACCTCTACCCTTTATTTCACGTTTTATTCTCTCTATTAGGGAACTCACACAACATTCACAATATATTCCATACACATAGAACAAATAGAGGAGGAAATACAAAAAATACCTGGATTCCATCATCGTCTTCCATTTTTTTTTCATTAGAGACAATACCAACAACAATACATACACCTTATAGAAAAAACCGCACACACACTCACCTATATCACAGACTAACATGGAGGGGAATTAATAGAGATTCACATTCTCTTAACCATAATTCCATATAGGCATACTTTAACACCCACGGGAAGACACCAAAAAAAACATACACTATCACGCACATGCGCATAGAATTGAGAGAGAGTTGAATTGCAAAAAATCGAGAGGAGAGATTAGGAGAGGGAGAGGTACAGAGGATTGGAGAATGAAAAAACATGGAGAAGAAGATAAAAAATGGACTGAAAATGCGAAACAGTCGATCGGAACAGTTAATCCGCAAGAGATCCGGTCTGTTTTGAGCTTTTTCGGTGCAATCCTCACTGGAATTTGATTTTGTTTTTTCATTATGATCTTCTTGGTCTCAAAAACTCCCTTATTCTCATATTTTTTTCATTTTTAAAGTGATTTCCTCTAGGGAAATGCTGAGCCTTGTTGGAAAACGCTAAAATTTGACACTTAATCAGTTGTTTTCGGCGTCTTCGGCAAAGTCTCATTGTAATTATCATGTGAAAGTTTCTTCAGGATTTTTCTTTTGTTGAAGTTTCTAGTAATTTTCTGGTTTCGAGCAACTCGGATATTTTTGGCAATCCTGGTTCGACTCGGTAAAAAACAGAACAAAAGTGTGGATACTGGAGGCTAGGTTCGTATTAAGGTTTTCCATTGGTTTTGAATCTGTTAAGTTCACTATTTCTTGATATTCAGTTGATTATATTCTTGTTGAAGTTGGAATCAAGGTTTTTCGGGCGCAATACTACCTTTGATATATTGAAATCTCCAAGTTAAGGTCCATATCTAATCTTCCCCTCTTTTATTTCATTATTTGTTATATTTGGTGCATAGAATAAAATATTTGTCTGAATGATTGATCTTTGTGATTGGTGAATGGTTGTTTTTTTTATTTCTTTTGGTTTTGAATTACGTGATGAAAGGAATCCTATTTCAGAATTGAAATTGTTGATTTGGGGTCGAGATCAAAAATTGATCAAATAAATATGGATTAGTCTTGTAATACCTCGTACTTTTTCCTAGCTAATTTCTTCTCAAGAATGTCTAGTATTAGCTTCTAAATTGAATGATGATTATTCCATGAGTAATTTTCAATATTTTTACTTTTTGTCGTGAAAAATTCAATAAGCTTTCAATCGATACAAGATTTGTCCAAATCTGATAACCGAGTCAGAAGTTACGACTATTTCAAGTTTCCATCATAAAATAGTGCCATATTAGCCAGTGGCGCGCCATGCCACAAAAGGAAATAGCATTTGGAAAATTCCATTAGGGGTCCACGATTATGGTGCATCGCTCTAAGGCCCAAATTTAGTATTGTTCGTTTTCCAGTGTATCAGCGCGATTTCTCCCGCGTCGTGCCAAAGTTCCAAATCCCAAAGGAAGTGGCAACGCGATGGCCCCATGTCGCACCATCCCTCAATTTCCCAATTGTTAAAATCCAGTGACACGGCGCGATAGCGCCGGGTCGTACTAAAGGTCTAGTTCGGGAAATTTTTACAATTTGAAAAGACGTATCCAAGGGTTAAAAGGGTCAATTTCCTACCCCTATTTAAACCTAATAACACGTGATTTAGCTATTCTTCAACAAAAATATACTAGTTTCTCTCAAGATTCTCTCAAGAACAAGCTAGGGTTTCTATTGGAGATTCGAATTCAAGAAGGTTTCACCATCAATCCTCACGAAATCACGAACTAAGGTATGCATAGTGTTCATTCATGGACTCCTTTCGTCCATGAATCCCCAGAATCCCATTTTTAAATTCATGTTTATGGATTTTCTTATGAATTTCATGATTGGGTTGCTCTTGTTCAAGTGGATAATGAGAAATTAAATTCTACTCCAAGTTGGGTGATAAATTCTATGTGGGTTAAAGTATTATAGATATAGATTCATGCAAACCTTTGACTAAACCCTTGAATGATGAAATTAGAATTGAACCATAATATTATTTATTGTACAATGATGTTTGCATGTACTAGGCCTACAATCTGTTTGATTAAATGCCTAAATGAAGGAAAAGTTCCTAAATAGCATTATACCATGATATCCCATGTATGTACAAGTTTATGCCTATCACACGTTTGATGAAATGCTTATATAAATGTGGTATGGACTATGGTGTTAGTTATAAGTTCAAGTAAGTTATGTTTGGTCAGTTTCCCTCCATCGAGTCCTGGGGGTACTTGTACCTGAAACATTAGCTGTGTGCCTAGAGCCTATGTCATGTTTTCACATTACTCTTAGTCAAGCTATGAATCCTTAGACTTCAGAAAGTCTTATGACTCAGGAAATCTCTATGATCTCATGAACTCAGTCAGTTGCCAGATATCAGTAGTATTTTGTCAGTCAACGGGATTAAGTAATTCAGACTTTATTCAGTTTAGTAAATCATGTTCAGAATCTATTCAGATGGGAGTAGAAATTAGCACTAAGTAAACCCAAGGATGGGAACACGCACTATTATATGAGGGTGTGATTCTTAGAAGTCATCCTTGCATTCCAGAACTATCTAGCCAGCATAGGTTGAGACATCAATAATATCTGATGAGGGTTGATGAGGTAGATAAGCACTGTTAGATAAGGGCCCCACTATTCTCTTATAAGGGACACTATCATATGAGGGTCTCCCATAGCTTATAATAGTTAGTCAGTTATTATTATTGTTCATGCATATAGACCCCATGCATTTAGCCTACCTTATATGCATACCAGTATATTCAAAGTACTGAAGCATTTGCGCTATTATGTCTTAAACCATAGGTTTAGAGATACGAGCTCCAGAGCAACAGTAGATTCCAGATATCCGCAGACAGAGTTAGAAGTTAGTCCTCATCTTTTGAGAACATGATTATTTCCCTATTATCTCATTAATTAGTTTATTAGTTGGAGTTAGTTGGGTACATGTCCTATCAACTCCTTCCTCAGATAGTTTAGTCAGTTAGAGGCTTTTTAGACTATCATGTTTCAGACTTTAGTATGTTCAATTTTTTTTGGGTATTCTATCACTCCACACAGATGATATATCATTCAGATCATGTTCAGTATTGAACCTTATGCCCTTTTACTGCATAAGGTTTAATAGATTCCTAGGAAGCTTGGAAGCCGCATCTAGTAGAGTCATGTACATGGGTGTGTTGTGCACCATATTTATGTGAAAAAGGTTATAAGATATTTTAGGAACAATTTCCCTTCTTTCGGTATTCATGTCGTGCCAGTGAGCATAATCTCAAGGAAATGTCTTAGTGAGATAATTAGATGGTCAAAGAGTGCTTGCCGAGCTTGTAGAGATGTTTGTTTCGGTTGTGGCAAGCCAGGACACAGAGTTAAAGACTTCCCTCAGTCAGGTTATAAGAGTCATCTCTACTACTCAGCTCAGTTCGGACACCCAAATCAGCAAGGTGCCACCACTAGTGCTACTAGTGGTCAATGCCTAAATCATCTCTATGCTCTTCAGTCCAGACAGGATCAGGAAAATTCTCCTGATGTAGTTACTAGTACGTTAAATATCTTTCATGTGCATGTTTATGCTTTGCAAGTCCGGGATATTCTTTGTCTTTTGTTACTCCCTATATATCAGGAGATTACGAAATCGGTCACAAAATCCTAGCAGAGCCCTTTTCAGTCTCAACCTAGTATCATAGCCCGGTGGGTATACAGGAACTGCCGGATTATGATATTTCAGAAAGTCACTTCAGCATTCTTAGTCAAATTAGAGATGACCGATTTTGATATCATTCTTTGCATGGATTAGCATCATTTCTACTATGCCACAGTCGACTGTAGAAACAGAATAGTCCAGTTTTAGTTTTTGAATGAACCCGTCCTTGAGTGGAAGGGTAGTACTTCAGCGTTCAGAGGTCAACTTATTTTCTACCTTTAGGCACGAAAAATGATATCTAAAGGATGTGTCTATCATCTTGTTCAAGTTAAGGACACTAGTTATGAAACTCCCAGCCTTGAATTAGTTCCAGTGGTATGTGAATATTTAGATGTCTTTCTGGAAGATCTTCCAGGATTTCTCCCAAAAGGGAAATAGACTTCGGCATTAATCTTTTTCCAGATACTCCGCCTATATTTATTCCAGCATATAGAATGGCACCAGCAGAACTCAGAGAACTAAAAGAAGAATTGAAGGATCACTTAGATAAGGGATTCATTAGGCCCAACATTTCCCCGAGGGGCGGTCCAGTATTATTCGTGCACAAGAAAGGCGGTTCTCTTAGGATGTGTGTAGACTACCGTCAACTCAATAAGGTCATGATAAAGAACAAGTATCCTCTTCCCAGAATCAATGACTTGTTTGATCAACTTTAGGATGCAGTTATTTTTCTAAGATAGACCTCAAATCTGACTATCATCAGCTCAAAGTTAGAGAATGTGACATTCCAAAAATAGCTTTCCGTACTCGGTATGGTCATTTCGAATTCTTAGTTATGTCCTTTGGTCTTACCAATGCCCCAATAGCTTTTATGAAGTTGATGAACCGTGTGTTCAAGTAGTACTTGGATATGTTCGTCATACTTTTCATAGATGATATTATGGTCTATTCTTGCAGTGAGCGTGATCATGCAGACTATCTCAGAACAGTACTTCAAACTCTTAGAGATCATCAGCTACTCACCAAATTCAGTAAGTGTGAATTTTGGCAAAGGTCAGTAGCATTCCATGGTTATATCATTTCCGGTGATGGCATTAGAGTCTATCCTTAAAAGACTGAAGCAGTAAAAAACTGGCCTCACCCTGTCTCCCCATCAGATATCAGGAGTTTCTTAGGTTTGGATGGATATTATAGATGTTTTGTTGAGGGATTTTCTTCAGCAGAAAGTCAAGTTTCAGTGGTCAGATCCTTGCGAGAAGAGTTTTCAGGAGTTGAAGACTCGACTCACCTCAGCTCCTGTATTAGCTCTTCCAGATGGTCTAGATAGTTTCGTAGTGTATTGTGATGCATCCAGAGTAGGTTTGGGTTGTGTCCTCATGCAGCATAATAAGTTCATAGCCTACGCTTCCAGATAGCTTAAGCCCTATGAGAGGTATTATCCTACTCATGATCTTGAGTTATCAGCTGTAGTATTTGCCTTAAAGATTTGGAGGCATTATCTATACGGTGTTCACGTAGATGTGTTCACAGATCATAAAAGTCTTCAGTATGTCTTTTCTCAAAAAGATCTTAATCTTCATTAGTAAAGGTGGTTATAGATCTTGAAAGATTATGACATCAGTGTCCTTTATCATCCGGGCAAGGCCAATATAGTGGCCGATGCTCTTAGTGGACTATCCATGGGTAGTTTTTCTCATATTGAGGACAATAAGAATAAGTAATGTCAGGAAGTCCATCATCTTGCCAGACTAGGTGTTCGCTTAGTCGATACAAAAGAGGGTGATATATAGGTTCAGAGTAGTTTAGAATCATCTCTAGTTTCCGAGGTGAAAGAAAAGCAAGATAGAGATCTCAGCCTTGTTAAGTTGAAAGAGTTAGTCTGGGATCAGAAAGTAGAGGTTTTTTTCCAAGGGGGAGAAGGTGTCCTTCATTTTCAGGGTTGTCTCTGTGTTCCAGGTGTAGATGACTTAAGGTAGCAAATTCTTGCAGAAGTGCATGGTGCGCGCTACTTTATTCATCCAGGGGATAAAAGATGTACCGCGACTTACAGGAAATCTATTGGTGGAGTGGGATGAAAAAAGACATTGCAGAGTTAGTGGCTAAGTGATCAACATGTCAGCAAGTTAAGATAGAGCATCAGAAGCCTAGTGGGTCCATGCAGGAGTTTAGTATTCCTACTTTGAAGTGGGAAGTTGTGAACATGGACTTCATTATGGGTTTTCCTCAAACTCGTTATCAGCATGATTCAGTCTTGGTCATTGTAGATAGAATGACCAAATCAGATCATTTCTTTCCAGTTGATACCTCTTATTCAGCTGAATATTACGCCAAACTCTACATCAAGGAGTTTTTTATATTATACGGTGTTTCATTTTCCATTATCTCAGAAAGAGGTACCCAGTTCACCTCTTATTTCTAGAAATCATTCCAAAAGGGTCTTGGTACCCAAGTTTATCTTAGTACAACCTTTCACCCTCAGACTGATGTTCAAGAAGAAAGGAACATTCAGACGTTAGAAGATATGCTAAGGGAGTATGCAATCGATTTCAAGGGAAGTTGGGATGACCACTTTCCTTTGATTGAGTTAGCACACAACAACAGCTATTATTCTAGTATTCAGATGACTCCATTCGAAGCTCTCTATGGTAGGAGGTATAGATCTCCAATTGGTTGGTTGAAATTTAGTGAGGCCTCAATCATAGTTCCTGACTTGGTATTCGGCGCCTTAGAAAAAGTCCAGTTGATTAGAGAAAGACTCCTGGCTGCTCAGAGCCGACAGAAGTCTTATGCAGATATTCGTAGAATAGATCTCGCGTTTGAGATTGGTGATCATGTCTATATAAAGATCTCTTCTACGAAGGGAGTGAAGAGATTCGGCAAGAAGGGAAAGCGCAGTTCCCGATATGTTGGTCCCTTCAAGATTCTCAGTCGCTTTGGCAAGGTAGCCTATGAGCTTGAATTGCCTTTAGATCTAACCTCCGTTCATCAAGTCTTTCAAATGTCTTTGCTCAAGAAGTGCATAGGTGACCCATCAGTTGTAGTCCCTATTCAGAGAATTGATGTTCAGAACACTCTCTCTTATGAAGAGATTCTAATCAAAATCTTAGACAAATAGACTCGTAGATTGAGGAACAAAGAAGTCCCTCATGTTAAGGTTCTTTGGCAAAATCTGTCCATCGAGGGAGATACTTGGGAAGCAGAGGAAGACATGCATACCAAGTATCACCACCTCATCCTTGCCAACTCAGATCAAGCTTAAGGTAACAGTTCTCCTTAAGCTTACTCAGTTTCATGTTCAGTGTTCATCACAAACTTTGTATGCAGTTTCATGCTCATGTTCCCATTATAATTTTTTTATCAAGTACCATTGCATATTCAGTCATACACTCATGTATTAGTTCATTTATGTAATTATGCATCAGACATGCATTCTCATTATGAGAAACTTAGTTCTTCATAACACTCAGTTATGCATTCATGAATTAGTTACACATACATCAGATATGCATGTTCAGTATTATATGTTCAGCTTGTCAGTCATGTTAGTCTTGACATTATGTTCTAGTTATTCATGTTCAATATGTATTTCAGTTGTGTTTTCTCTCCTCTTAGTCAGTCTCATTTGAGGACGAATGTTCTCAAGGGGGAGATATTGTAATACCCCATACTTTTTCCTATCTAATTTCATCTCAAGAATGTCTAGTATTAGCTTCTAAATTGAATGATGTTTATTTCATGAGTAATTTTAAACATTTTCACTTTTTGTCATGTGAAAAATTCAATAAGCTTTCCATCAATATAAGATTTGCCCAAATCCAATAACCGGGTCAGAAGTTGCGACTATTTCAAGTTTTCATCATAAAACAGCTCCATATTAGTCAGTGGAATGCCATTCCATAAGAGTAAATGGCATTTGGAAAATTCCAGTAGGGGTATGCAATTATGGCGGGTCGCGCCAGGGCCCAAATTCAGAATTGTTTATTTTCCAGTGTCTCAGCAAGATTTTCCACGCGTCGTACCAAAGTTCCAGGTCAAAAAGGATATTGCAACGTGATGGCCCCGCGTCGCGCCATAAGTCAATTTCCCAAATGTCAAAATCTAGTGATATGGTGCGATAGCGCCGTGTCGCGCTAAAGTTCCAGTTCGGGAAATTTTTACAATTTTAAAAGACTCATCCAAGGGTTAAAAGGGTCAATTTCCTACCCCTATTTAAATCTAATAACATGTTATTTAGCTATTCTTCACCCAAAATATACTAGTTTCTCTCAAGTTTCACTCAAGAAGAAGCTACTGTTTCTATTATGGATTAGAATTCAAGAAGGTTTCACTGTCAATCCTCACAAAATTACGAACTAAGGTATGCATAGTGTTCATTCATGGACTCCTTTCATCCATGAATCCCAAGAATCCCTTTTTCTAATTTCAAGTTTATGGATTTTCTTATGAATTTCATGATTGGGCTGCTCTTGTTCATGTGGATAATGAGAAATTGAATTCAACTCTATGTTGGGTGATAAATTCTATGTGGGTTAAAGTATTATAGATATAGATTCATGCAAACCTATGACTAAACCCTTGAATGATGAAATTAGAATTGAACCTTAATATTTATTTATTGTACAATGATGTTTTCATGTACTATGCCTACAATCTGTTTGATTAAATGCCTAAATGAAGGAAAAGTGACTAAATAGCATGATACCATGAAATCCCCATGTATGTACAAGTTTATGCCTATCACACATTCACTGAAATGCTTCTATAAATGTCGTATGGACTATGGTGTTAGTTATATGTTCAACTAAGTTATGCTTGGTTAGTTTCCTTCCATTGAGTCCTGGGGGTACTTATACTCGAAACATTAGCTGTGTGCCTAGAGCCAATGTCATATTTTCACGTTACTCACTATCAAGCTATGAATCCTTAGACTTTAGAAAGTCTTATAAATCAAGAACTCTCCATGATCTCACGAACTCAGTCAGTTGTCAGATATCAATAGTATTGCATCAGCTAATGGGATTCAGTAATTCATCCCTTGTTCAGTTCAGTAAATCATGTTCAGTGTCTATTCAGATGGGAGGAGGAATTAGCACCGAGTGAACCCAATGATGGGAACACATACTATCAGGTGAGGGTGTGATTCTTAGAAGTCATCCTTGCATTCCAGAACTATGTATCCAGCATAGGTTGAGAAATTAACACTGTCCGATGAGGGTTGATGAGGTGTATAAGCACTGTTAGATAAGGTCCCCACCGTTCTCATATAGGGGACACTATCTGATAGAGTCACCCACAACTTGTCCTTACCAGTGGCGTGATATTGACACCCTTCAAATTGGGGTTACATATTGGATCCCAACTCAGCCAAAACGGTGTATTAGTGGCATGTCAGTTAGATAACTACTTCCCACAGTTTTATGTTACAGAATCAACACTGTCAGATATAGTCAATCAGGCTCAGTAATAGAACTCAGATAGTTTTTCATATTTCAGGGTTGTTAGATACATTCAACTAGGATACAGTACGAAACTTAGATAGGTCCATCAGATTCAGGACTGTCAGATACAGTCACTCATGTTATTAGTTATATTTAAATTCAGTAATCATATTATCACAATATTAGTGTAAGTTGTTATGTCTCATGTATATATTCTCACGCTCATGATAGTTAGTCATTTATTAGTATTGTTCATGCATATGAACCCCATGCATTTATCCTACCTCACATGTATACTAGTACATTCAAAGTACTGACGCATTTGCTCTATGGTGTCTTATACCATAGGTTCAGAGACACGAGATCTAGAGCAATAGTAGATTCCAGATATCCATATACTGAGTGAGGAGTGAGTCCTCATCTTTTGAGGACATGATTATTTCCCTATTATATCATTAATTAGTTTATTAGTTGGAGTTAGTTGGGGATATGTCCCATCAGTTCCTTACTCAGACAGTTCAGTCAGTTAGCGGCTTTCTAGACTATCATGTATCAGACTTCAGTATGTTCAGTTTTGTTTTGGGTATTCTATTACCTCACACAGATGTTATATCATTCAGATCATATTCAGAATTGAACCTTATGCCCTTTCAGTGCATCTTTCTGCATTATTATGTCATATTATGTTGTGTACAAGTCCAGATATCAGTCATGGGTTAACTTGTAGTCCTTTGGGGTCATGAGCACCGTGTAGTAGTTCGAGCACTAGGCTCGAGGTGTTACAAACTTGGCATCAGAGCCTAAGGTTTAATAGATTCCTAGGAAGTCTAAAAGCCGCATCTAGTAGAGTCTTGTACATCGGTGTCTTGCGCGCCACATTTATGTGCAAGAGGCTATAAGATTTTTTAGGAACAGTTTCCTTTCTTTCGGTATTCAAGTCATGCCAGTGACCTTAATCTCAAGTTAATCTCTTCGCCTAATCTATTTCTCCCTTTCTTCTATAGAACATACCTCCAAAAAGAAGAAATAGAAATAAGTCAGCCCCTCAGCCCGAAGATCCTTTGGGCGATCATATTTCTCATGTGGAGTTCAGGGACGCATTCACTAATCTTGCTCAGTAAGTTGACACTTAAAATGAATGGGCAAAAATCATTCCGGACAACCCAGTGGCCAATTCAGCCGCAGCTAGGATTTGGTACTTCATCCGAACGAATCTTTCGTCCTTCCATGGGTCTAAGGTAGATGAGGACCCTCAGGAATTCATTGATCAGGTTCAGAAGGTGAAAAACATCATGCGAGTGACTACTATTGAGAGTCCTGAGCTAGTTGCATATCAGTTGCAGGATGTGGCTCATACTTGATTCAAACAGTGGAAGTCAGAGAGGTCAGATTATGTAGGTCCTATAGAGTGGGAGGAGTTTGTCACTGCATTCTTTGACAGATTCTTTCCCCAAGAGCTTAAAGAGGCTAAGGTTCTAGAATTCATCAACCTTAGGCAGGGAAATATGATGGTGAAAGAGTATTCTCTTAAGTTTACTCAATTAACCAAATATGCCCCTCATGTGGTTGCAGACAACAGAGCTAAGATAAGTAAGTTTGCTTCAGGGGTAAATAATAGCATGGTAGAGGAGCAGAATATTAAGAAGAGGGAGAAGAAAAATAAGAGAGCGAAGATAGGTAGTTTCAACTTCCTCAGTCTAAATCAAAAAGAGGAAACCGTTCCCAGTTTCGTCCTAAGTCATCATTTCCATCCCTTTCTTCAGCCAGTGCTCCAATTCCTATATTCAGGGAAGGTAATAGAGATAGAGCGCCAAGATTTAGGTTTCAGGGTAGTGTTAGCAATGCCCGAACTAATCCCCTTTGTCAGACTTATGGTAAGAACCACAAGGGTGCTTGCAGAGCTAGTAGCAATGTATATTTTGGTTGTGGAAAGCCAGACAATAGATTTAGAGACTGCCGTCAGTCAGGTTATTAGAGACTTCTCTGCTCCTCAGCTCAGTTCGGTCGCCTGAATCAGTTGGGTGAAACTACCATGCTACTAGTGGGCAACGCCCAAATTGTGTCTATGCTCTTAAGTCCCGACAGGACAAAGAAAATTCTCCTGATGTAGTTAATAGTATGTTACAGATCTTTTATGTGCATGTTTACGCTTTTCTAGATTCATGAGCTTCTTTGTCTTTTGTTACTTCCTATATAGCAGGCTATTTCGGAATTAGTCCCAAAATCCTAGCAGAGCCCTTTTGAGTCTCTACCCCAGTGGGTAAAACCATCATAGCCCGGTGGGTATACAGGAACTGCTATTTCAGAATTAGTCCCAAAATCCTAGTAGAGCACTTTTGAGTCTCTACCCCAGTGGGTAAAACCATCATAGCCCGGTAGGTATACAGGAACTGCCCGGATATGATATTTCAGAAAGTCACTTCAGTTGACTTAGTCGAATTAGAGATGACTAATTTTGATGTCATTCAAGGCATGGATTGGCTTTATTCCTGTTATGCCACAGTCAACTGCAGAAATAGAATAGTCCAGTTTCAATTTTTGAATAAACCCGTCCTTGAGTAGAAGGGTAGTACTTCATCGTTCAGAGGTCAGCTTGTTTCCTACCTTCGGGCACGGAAAATGATATCTAAAGGATGTGTCTATCATCTTATTCGAGTTAAGGAAACTAGTTCCAAAACTCCCAGCCTTGAATCAGTTGCAGTGGTAGGTGAATATTCAGACGTCTTTCCTGAAGATCTTCCAGGAATTTCTCCCAAAAGGAAAATATTCTTCAGCATTAATCTTCTTCCAAATACTCAGCCTATATCTTTTCTACTATACAGAATGGCACCAGTAGAACTCAGAGAACTGAAAGAACAATTGAAGGATTTCTTAGATAAGGGATTCATTAGGCCTATCATTTCCCCGTGGGGCGCTCTAGTATTATTCGTACGCAAGAAAGACGGTTCTCTTTGGATGTGTGTAGACTATCAACTCAATAAGGTCGCGGTCAAGAACGAGTATCCTCTTCCCAAAATCAATGACTTGTTTGATCAACTTCAAGGTGCCAGTTATTTCTCTAAGATAGAACTCAAATCCGGCTATCATCATCTCAGAGTTAGAGAATGTGACATTCCAAAAATATCTTTCCAAACTCGGTATGGTCATTTTGAATTCTTAGTTATGTCCTTTGGTCTTACCAATGCCCTTGCAGCTTTTATGGACTTGATGAACCGTGTGTTAAAGAAGTACTTGGACACGTTTGGTATAGTCTTCATAGATGATATTCTGGTCTATTCCCGCAGTGAGCGTGATTATGCAAACCATCTCAAAATAGTACTTCTGACTCTCAGAGATCATCATCTATTCTCCAAATTCAGTAAGTTCAAATTTTGGCTAAGGTCAGTAGCATTCCTTGGTCATATCATTTCTGATGATGGCATTAGAATGGATCCTAAAAAGACCCAACCAGTAAAAAACTAGCCTCGCCCTCTCTCTCCATCAGATATCATTATTTTCTTGGGTTTGGCCAGCTATTACAAAAGGTTTATTGAGGTATTTTCTTCTATTGCATCCCCTATGTACAGATTGACTCAGAATGAAGTCAATTTTCAGTGGTCAAATCCTTGCGAGAAGAGTTTTCAGGAGTAGAAGACTCGACTCATCTCAGCTCCAGTATTGGCTCTTCCAGATGGTCCAGATAGTTTTGTAGTGTATTGTGATACATCCAGAGTAGGTTTGGGTTGTTTCCTCATGCATCATGGTAAGGTCATAGCCTACGCCTCCATACAGCTTAAGCCCCATGAGAGGAATTATCCTACTCATGATCTTGAGTTAGCAGCCGTAGTATTTGCCTTAAAGATTTAGTGGAATTTTCTATACGGTGTTCACATAAATGTGTTCACAGATCATAAAAGTCTTCAGTGTGTCTTTTCTCAGAAAGATCTCAATCTTTATCAGTGAAGGTGGTTAGAGCTCTTGAAAGATTATGACATGAGTGTCCTTTATCATTTGACCAAGGCCAATGTAGTGGCCGACGCTATCAATAGACTATCTATGGGTAGTATTTCTTATGTTGAGGACAGTAAGAAGAAGTTAGCTCAGGAAGTCCATCAGCTTGCTAGATAGGCGTTCTCTTAGTCGATACAGAAGAGGGTGATACATGGGTTCAGAGTAGTTCAGAATCATCTCTAGTTTACGAGGTGAAGGAAAAGTAAGATGGAGATCCTAGCCTTGTCAAGTTGAAAGAGTCAGTCCAGGATCAGAAAGTAAAGGTTTTCTCCTAAAGGGGAGATGGTGTCCTTTGTTGTCAGAGTCATCTATGTGTTCCAGGTGTAGATGACTTAAGGTAGCAAATTTTTGCAGAAGCGCATGGTGTGCGCTACTCTATTCATCGAGGGGCCACAAAGATGTACCACGACTTACGGAAAATATATTGGTGGAGTGGGATGAAGAGAAACGTTGCAGAGTTTATGGCTAAGTTCTCTATATGTCATCAAGTTAAGATATAGCATCAATAACCTAGTGGGTCCATGCAGGAGTTTAGTATTCCTACTTGGAAGGGAGAGGTTATGAACATGGACTTCGCGATGGGTTTTCCTTAAACTAGTCATCAGCATGATTCAGTCTAGGTCATTGTAGATAAAATGACCAAATCATCTCATTTTCTTCCAGTTCATACCTCTTATTCGGTTGAGGATAATACTAAACTCTACATCAAGGAGTTGGTCAGATTGCACAGTGTTTTGTTGTCCATTATTTCAGGCAGAGGTACCCAGTTCACCTCTCATTTCTAGAAAGCATTCCAAAAGGGTCTTGGTACCCAAGTTCATCTTAGTACAACCTTTCATCCTCAAACAGATTGTCAAGCAGAAAGGACCATTTAGACGTTAGAAGATATGCTTAGGGCGTGTTCAATTGATTTCAAGGAAAGTTGGGATGAACACTTACCATTGATTGATTTTGCACACAACAACAACTATCATTCTTGTATTCAGATGGCTCCATTCGAAGATCTCTACGGTAGGAAATGTAGATCTCCAATTGGTTGGCTCGAATTTAGTGAGGCCCCAGTCATAGGTCTTGACTTGGTATTCGACGCCTTAGTAAAAGTCCAGTTGATTAGAGAAAGACTCTGGGCTGCTCAGAGCCGACAAAAATCTTATGCAGATGATAATACAAAAGATCTAGAGTTTGAGATTGGTGATCATGTCTATCTAAAGATCTTTCCCATGAAGAAAGATAAGATATTCAGCAAGAAAGGAAAGCTCAGTCCTGATATGTTGTTCCCTTCAAGAATCTCAGTCGCTTTGGCAAGGTAGCCTATGAGATTGAATTTCCTTTAGATCTAGCCTTAGTTCATCTAGTCTTTTATGTTTTTTTGCTCAAGAAGTACACAGGTGACCCATTAGTTGTAGTTCTTATTCAGAGCATTGATGTTCAGAACACTCTCTCTTATGAAGAGATTCCAATCAAAATCTTAGACTATCAGATTCAAAGATTGAGGAACAAAGAAGTTCTTTGGGAAAATCAGTCCGTCGAGGGAGCTACTTGGGAAGCAGAGGATGATATGCGTACCAAGTATCCCAACCTCTTCTTTGCCAACTCATATCAAACTCAAGGTAACAGTTCTCCTTAAGCTTACTCAGTTTCAGGTTCAGTGTTCATCAAAAACTTGGTATACAGTTTCATGCTCATGTTCCCATTATAAACTTGGTATCAAATACCATTACATATTCAGTCATGCACTCATGTATCAGTTCAATTGTGTAATTATGCATCAGACATGCATTCTCATTGTGATAAACTTAGTTCTTCAAAACACTCAGTCATGCATTCATGAATCAGTTACATATGCATCAGATATGCATGTTCAGTATTATATGTTTAGTTTGTCAGTCATGTATTTCATGAGATCATGTTCTAGTTATTCATGTTCAGTATGTACGTCAGTTGTCTTTTTCCCCTCTCAGTCAGTCTCATTCAAGGACGAATGTCCTCAAGGAGGAGATATTGTAATACCCCATACTTTTTTCTAGCTAATTTCATCTCAAGAATGTCTAGTATTATCTTCTAAATTAAATGATGATTATTCTGTGAGGAATTTTCATGATTTTCAAGTTCAATATAAGATTCTCCCAAATCCGATAACAGGGTCAGAAGTTATGACTATTCAAGTTCCCATCGTAAAATAGCACCATATTAGTCAGTGGCACGCTCTGCCACAAGAGAAAATGGCATTTGGCAAATTCCAGTAGGGGTCCTCGTTTATGACGCATCGCGCCATGGCCCAAATTCAAAATTGACCATTTTCCAGTATCTTAGCGCGATTTCCACCACGTCGCACCAAAGTTTCGGGTCACAAAGGAAGTGTCAATGTGATGGCCCCACGTCACTCCATCCCTCAATTAACCAATTGGAAAAATCCAGTGACACGGCGTAATAGCGCCGCGTCGCGCTAAAGGTTCAGTTCGGGAAATTTTTACAATTTTAAAAGATGCATCCATGGGTTAAAAAGGTCAATTTCCTACCCTATTTAAACCCAATAACACGTAATTTAGCTATTCTTCACCCAAAATATACTAGTTTCTCTCAAGTTTCTCTCTAGAAAAAGATAGGTTTTCTATTGGGGATTCAAGTTCAAAAAGGTTTCACCGTTAATCCTCACGAAATCACGAATTAAGTATGCATAGTGTTCATTCATGGACTCCTTTCATCCATGAAGCCCAAGAATCCCTTTTTCTAAATTCAAGTTTATGGATTTTCTTATGAATTTCATGATTGGGTTTCTCTTGTTCATGTGGATAATGAGAAATTGAATTCTACTCCATGTTGGGTGATAAATTCTATGTGGGTTAAAGTATTATAGATATAGATTCATGCAAATCTATAACTAAACCCTTAAATGATGGAATTAGAATTGAACCATAATGTTTATTTATTGTACAATGATGTTTGCATGTACTATGCCTACAATCTTTTTGATTAAATGCCTAAATGAAGGAAAAGTGCCTAAATAGCATGATACCATGAAATCCCCATGTATGTAAAAGTTTATGCCTATCATACATTTGATGAAATGCATGTGGTATGGACTATGGTGTTAGTTATATGTTCAAGTAATTTATACTTGGTTAGTTTCCTTCCATCAAGTTCTGGGGGTACTTGTACCTGAAACATTAGTTGTGTGCGTAGAGCCAATGTCATGTTTTCATATTACTCTCAGTCAAGTTATGAACCCTTAGACTTCAGACAATCTTATGAATCAGGAAATCTCCATGATTTCATGAATTCAGTCAGTTGTCTGATATCAGTAGTATTCTGTCAGTCAACGGGATTCAGTAATTCAGCCTATGTTCAGTACAGTAAATCAGGTTCAAAGTCTATTCAGATGGGATTAGGAATTAACATCGAGTGAACCCAAGGATGGGAACACACACTATCAGATGAGGGTGTGATTCTTATAAGTCATTCTTGCATTCCAGAACTATGTAGCCAGCATAGGTTGAGACATCAACATTGTCCGATGAGGGTTGATGAGGTGAATATGCACTGTTAGATAAGGGCTCCACCGTTCTCATATAGGGGATACTATCAGGTGAGGGTCACCCACAGCTTGTCCTTACCAGTGGCGCAGTATTGACACCCTTCCAATTCGGGTTACAGATTGGACCCCAACTTAGCCATAATGGTGTATCTGTGGCATGTCGGTTAGATAACTACTTCCCATAGTTTCATGTTACAGAATTAGAACTGTCAAATATAGTCAATCAGTCTCAGTAATAAAACTCAGATAGTTCTTCAGATTTCAGGACTGTTAGATATAGTCAACTCAGATACAGTACGGAACTCAGATAGTTTCATCATATCCAGGACTATCAGATACAGTCACTCATGTTATCAGTTATATTCAAATTCAGTAATTATGTTATCACAGTATTAGTGTCAGTTGTTATGTCTTATGTATGTATTCTCACGCTCATGATAGTTAGTCAGTTATTATTATTGTTTATGCATATGAACCCCATGCTTTCAGCCTACCTCACATGCATACAAGTACATTCATAGTACTGACGCATTTGCGCTATGCTGTCTTATACCATAGGTTCAGAGACACAATCTCCTGAGCAACAGTAGATTCCAGATATCCATAGACAGAGTTAGAAATGAGTCCTCATCTTTCGAGGACATGATTTTTTCCTTATTATCTCATTAATCAGTTTATTAGTTGGAGTTAGTTAAGGATATGTCCCATCAACTTCTTACCCAGACTGCTCAATTAGTTAGAGACTTTCTAGACTATCATGTTTCAGACTTCAGTATGTTCAGTTTTGTTTTGGGTATTCTATTACCCCACACAGATGTTATATCATTCAGATCATGTTCAATATTGAACCTTATCGCCTTTCAGTGCATATTTCCACATTATTATGTCATATTATGCAGTGTACAGGTAGATATATCAGTCAAGGGTTAGCTTGTGGTCCTTTGGGGTCATGAGCACCGTGTAGCATTCCGAGCACCAGGTCGTGGGCGTTACAAGTCTTGATTTATGGTTGTTTGTTTTTTTGAAACAAATATTGATGTTAAATGTGATAGTATCATGTTTGGGGCCGAGTTGGGTAGGCAAATAGTAGGCTCGAGTAGGCAAATTTAGAATTTATAGATTGTTGAGTAATGTGGAATGTTTGTTGAATGATTCTCTTTTTCTCGCATTTGGAAAATGTTTTCATTTAACCGGGGAATGTCCCATGGTCATTCATATTTATTCACCATGGAATTCCCCAAAGTATCGTGTACGCAAAGAATGATCGTGATAAAGGCCCGAGGCATCGGGTAAAGCATTGAAGCGTAGTTTAGGATTAGTGTAGGTTAGCGTAGGTTTACATTTCTGCATTTTTCTATCTTGGGATTGTATAAATTGAACTGGACATTATATTTTTTGGATTCATTTTGTTTGTGTTTGTTTGTCTAATTATTGTGTGTTTTATGTGGATTATACACTCTCATTGTCAAATTAGCCGATATACTCCACCAAGCGATCATGGTCAAACCACGAGATCAAGGGGTGCCTAACACCTTCCCCTTGGTCAATAGAATTCCTTAATGGAATCTCTGTTTGTGGATCAATTTTAAGGAGTCAAAACCATATTGAAAGAGGATATCCAACGGTGACTTGGCACACCCGATTTATGCCATGTGGCGACTCTGAGTTTTGAATATAAAAGTCCTTTTGAAACAAATCTTCAGTTTTGTCACATTAATAATAAAATCCTTTCAAGCCTTAAAATTAATAATCTTTTTGGTAAAAAAATGGGTGTGACACTAAAAATTACAACTGATATATAGACTTCAATGCATAACGACTCACCACTGTTTCTATTGGATGGAACAGGAACGGACTAAAGGAAATCTTGGAATCTAGCATCCGAACCAATGTACGAAGACAATATAGCACAAAAATAAATTATAAGATCAATACTTTGAATGTACTGGTATGTGAGAAGGATGTTACCTATCATACATTGAGGTACGAAACATGAATGCATGAACATGTAGAACGAATGCAAAACAAAGCATAAACATGTATTAGAATTTTCTGAATAACTGATATATTGAGCTCATGGTCATGCGAACTATAACATAATATAGTATGAATACTAAAGTAAAATTGTGGGAACTAACATTTAACCGACATGCCCCAATCTGAGATAATCCGGGTCCAACCTGTAACCCCAGTTGGATGGGTGTTAGTACCTTGCTGAGGTACCAAAAATAGTTGTGTGGATCCACTTAAATGATGTCTTAAAGGACTATGGTTTCACCCTTTAGTAGTAGGAGACCCCTAAGAGAGTGTTAACCATATACTGGTAGGATAACCTCTCATAAAATACCCTGGCTACATTATTTTGGAACTTAGGGACTTCTACTAAAGGTCTTCATCCTCAACTGGCAGGTGAGCCTTCATCCCTAGGTTTACTCGATGCTAAGTCCTATTCCAAACTAAACTAACACTGATACTAACAAACGCTTAACATAATTCAACACTGATAAATACTCAACATGGTAATATTATGAATTTAAAGATACAAGCATGGTATAGAAAACTTGTAACATGTAAACTGTAACATGCATGACTATCTTGGTATCAGGTGTTCATAACCTATAAAAACTGAAAAATATAACTGATTATGAAATATCTAGTTATTGACATAATAGGGAATTTCATGACTTAAATTCAAGAATGCCACAATTTTGTCAATATAAAGAAATATCGTGTTTGGGGTTCTGAAGCATGCTTAAAATTATGGAGGAACCATATTCATGGTAAAAATTAGGATTTAAATTGAAGAACTGAGAAACTCATACTTTTCATAGAACCTTTACTCAAAGTGAAATTAAACTTGAGAATTGGGTAAAACTTTGGATCTCAATAGGTGAAAGATTCCCGTTGATGAATATCCCAAATACCTAAGGTAGAAGCTTTGGTGAATTCCTTAAAGGTTATCTTGTTCTTGAGAAACCCTAGTTTTCTCTTGAGGAAGAAGGGAATTACTTCTTTTTGGCTTCTCTAAGTTAAATTGGTGGTTTTTGGTCTTTTATACCCCCCCCCTTTGGAAAGCCTAAATGACGTAGGTAAGCTTTTAAATGAGCGGTGAAAGAACTCAAACCCCATGAAAAATCATAGAGGAATCTGTGTTCCCAGTCGTTACGACTCTCTCTACGACTCATGAAGTCTAGTTATGAGTCGTAGTCCGAGTAGTAACCTAGGGTCCTGGGACCTTGGGTCCTTGTTTCTCTGACTATGACAACCCCTAATGACACATTATGATTGACTATGAGCTAATAGGTAGAGTCATAGTCTGGGGCTTGCCTTTTTTTCCTACATTGTTATGACTGTGACTGCCCTCCTAACGACTCGTTAAGCCTAACTACAAATCATTAGGTAGAGTAGTAGTCTGGGGCTTGAGTCTTAGGTCATACATTGCTTAGGCTACGAGTTTTCATTATGGCTCATATGGTTAGACTACGAGTCATACGCTGAACTCGAAACCACTGGAAGGGATTTCTAGTAGCACAATATTATTTTTACGAGTCACACCTAACGACTCATAGTCACTGATTTCGATTTGCAGGGTAGACTCATCATTACTTGGTTGTTTTCTCAGGATCTCACTTTTGAGACTATGATTACTTATAATTACGACCAAAACCATTTATGCTTCTCTTTGCTTTAAATCATATTCACGATGAACAAGTGTGAATTCCATATATTATCTTATGATCAAGAGATCAAACTTTACTTTAAGTCTTGGTATAAAATTTTCAAAGAAGTTTAAGATCATAGTCTTCTTGAAATCTCAAAACTCATACTTGGGGTTTAGAGCATATATACTTAGGTTCTCAAAATTTCACAGTAAAGCTTCATTCTAAATAATCATCTTGAAATCATTAAACAATATGAAGTCAAGATAATGAAATTCAATCCATAATATAATCTTTAAGGCAAAGCATAAATAGATGAGAATAAATATGCACATCAATACGCAAGTCACTTTATAAATTCATAAACTCAAAACAAGATAATTTGGGTATGAATCCTAATTTGAAATTTGTATAATAAGCTCTGGGCACAAGGATGAAGAGTATCCGTCCTCATAATCCCATATACCTTAATTGACTTGACTTGGTGTAGAAATCTTGACCTTGAAAGCCTTGGAGATGATTTTTAAGGCTTTCTTGAAAATTCTCGAATTGGAAAAAAGGATTCATGGTTTATCTTGAAGAGAATCTAATCGAATTAGATGTTCTTGGGGGAAGGTTAGGGTTTCTTTGAGAGAAAATTGAAGGAGAATGGGCGAATAATACCTTAGCTGAAGCGTAATCTCTCATTTTTACGAACTGGCTTGAGGAGAAAAGACGTAACCGCCCCTCAGGAATTTAAATTCGCAATTGTCATGCTAATTAAAAGGGAACCGCGATGCGATGACGGGCATATCGCTATACCCATCACTATACCCACCGTGACGCTCTACTATCGCGGTGAGGTTCTAGAATCGAAATCCAAACTTGCCCCAATCCTCGTTCGAAAAATCTGAAAGTTTTTCGACGTATGCTCCTTACACCCCTGAACATGAATTAACTCAAAAAATTATGTCTCGAGTCGGAAAGGTCTGTTTAAAAATCCCCAACACTTTGTGAAATTTTCAGGTTCCAAGCCTCTTATGCATGCACTATGAGCTGAACTGAACTAGAGAAAGTTTGGGATATTTCAATTATTGCGACGACCTAGTACACACCTGTACTACTTACAAGTTAATTTATTTACACCCTAACACACATACACCCAGTATCATGATAGGTGAGGTTGTGCTCTCATGATGCATCATCATCATGTCACCGCCACTTCATACATTACGTGAGATTTTTAAATAAATAATTTCATGTCATCTATATTGTTTCTTCTTCACTACACATAATTAAATTCACCATTACACAACCACTATTGAAGTCATTATCACTTCACTTCACATTTCAACCACAAAAATTCTCACCACCCACCATCAAATTTGAAATTAAACAATAATAATGTTACTATAAAAAAATTGCAAAAACGTTTTTATTGAATTCCTTAGCTCGTCGAATTTTTTTTCAATGCTGACCATATTTATAGATCTTCCATGGAAGGAAATCTTGTTATATTTATTTTTCTCCTCTTTTTAATAAATTATTCATAATTATTACATCTATAATCTATATCTATAATATATTAAAAGTGTGAAGACCCTTAGAAAAGTGATTTGAACTTTTTGCATTTCATTAAAAGTCTCAGTAATAAATAAAATCATCTTTTCACATCATTAATTTATTATATAATTATATTTATAATATTAATTCCTAAAATATATAAAACTAAGGATTCCTAAAATATATTAAAATATAATATAATATATGGCAATCCACCCCTTTTCACGTTATGATCCTAAAAGGAAAAAAAAAGCTACCCTAAATAATTTATTTAGTTAAAAACATAATATAGTACCTTAAATAATTTAATAACATAATTGATTGTTACTTTTCCAAAAGAAAAAAATATTTTTTTCCTTATTTAAAGAATTCTTTTCTTAGAAGAAAAGAATTTGAACTTTTATAAATTAACTATTATTCCTTTCACATCAACGTAGAGATATTATTCTCCTAATAGTACAGTTTTCTTTATATCAGTCATATGTTGATTTAATTTATTACAAATTATTTTTTTATAATTTCTTTTTGTTATCGTCGTTTAAGATTTCTTTTTTTCTTGATGATATAAAGAAAAATTAAATAATAAATATTTGTATTATTCTTCATCTTTCTCTATTTTCTTTTTTCTATTTTGTGTTGTAGGAATATGCATTTCAACAGTTTATAATCTGGTATGTCAGTTATAGTTTCTCTAAATTTTGCACTGTTAGGCTTTCACTTTATGATTTTTTCTGATTTATGATCAAAGAATTCTAAATCTTGATTTTGTCGTTCAAGATTTTTTTTGTTTCTTGATGATGTAAATAAAAAATAAAGAATAAATATGTGTATTATTCTTCATCTTTCTCGATTTTTCTATTGATAATAAATGTCTTTTTTTTTTCTATTTGTGTTGTAGAAATATGTAGCTTCTCAAAGGTTTATCCAAATATTTTTTCATGTATATTTTCTTTAAATTTTATATTGTTATACTATGACTTTATGATTTTCTCTATGATTAATAATTAAAGAATCCTAAAATATATGATAGTAGGAAAATAATTACTTTAACTCAAAAAAATAAAATTATTATTTTAATAATTTGTTTGTGCACGGAAAAGGGGTATTACTAATTCCATAGCGCGTATTGTAAAATTAATTATAATAGAACACACAAATTAAAAAGAAGTAACATAGAAAAAGTCTTAAATAGTAAAGATGACAAAAAATAAAATGGAATGAACTAAAGTTGTATTATAATTACTTTAAAATATTTAGTCACATCAATAGTTTAGGATTAAGTGTTTAGGTTTATTTGAAATAATATGTTAAATATTTTATGAAAGAAAAATAAAAAATTTCATAGTTTGATGTCTTTCTTTGAAGGAAAAATTTTTGAATTTGAATTTTTATAAATTGACAATCATTCCTTTTTGTGATAATATGATACGAAATAAAAATAAGTTAAAGTGATTTTTGAGAAAAAATATCGTGATGAGTTATCATATTTTTCTTTAAGTTTTATCTTAAAAGTTTTATGTTATTTTTTTAAAAAGATGTTTACTTAGTACCATACACACAGTATTTTATTTTTTATAAAAAATTATTATTAATTAACACGAGACGCACATGCAAAACACGTATATTTGACTAGTATCTATAAAAATTTCATCAGTTTATGAAAAAACTCTCACTTCCACCATAAATATGCTAAAAAAGTTCAGATCTTTTCAAGAAAATTTCAAGACGATCCATGAAAAATTAGCACTAAAATTCACATATCAAGTCCCTTCAAAAGATCCATCACCAAATTTATACTACTACAGTGGTTATTATCAAAATTCACAACAACAAACACCATAAATTTTTGTATTCAAAATCAAAATCACAACATTGCCATTGCAATCATCAAAACTAAAATATACCCACCCTTAATTTATTCACCAATTCCCAATCACCAATTCCAACATAAAATAGTGATGATACATACTTAACTAGTGTTGTTTTCGGATTTAGTAAAATTTTCATTTTTCAGTAATAACTTCTAACACATTTTCAAACTGACATCTAAACAATCAACTAATGTTCTAACTATATATTCACAATTTTTAACTTCAACAATATGTTCAACCCAACTTGCGAACATCAACAAAATGAAGTTCGAATTATTTTTTTGGAAATAGCAAAACCAAACGTTTATAAAAAGATGAAGATTAGAAGATTCAAGTATACCGAATTCACGATATGTCCTTAAGAAAATTATTCTCTTCAAGTACCCGACATTATGAAATATGTCCTCCCAAGAAAAAATGAATCACTTCGACAAATAGTGGTACCTCAAACTTTGTCGATCTAAGAATGCACTCAACGGTAGCAAATCACACTAAAGTTTTTCAAGAAAGAGGAGTGTTTTAACTTTCAATTTTTCATGTCTGTACCAAAGAAAAAATTAAGGTATTTATAGTCATCAAGGTGTTGCTTCATAATGATAAACAATGGTTTCGAAAGGTGCAACCCTTAAAAAAAGTCGCAACCCATTAAACAGGTCATAACCATCCAAACCGAAAGGGTGCGTATTTAAATCGCATTCTCTCTCTTGGTATCTTTTAAAAAAAAAAAAACACATATTTATTTTTTCTTTATCATCACTTAAAAATCTAACAGCTAGTAAAAGAAAATAAATCTAAAGAAGTGAAGTCACGGTTACAAGAAAAATGGAGAAGAGGAGGCAAAACATTAAAAACGAAAAAGAAGAAGAGGAGGAGCAGTAAAGGCAATTAATGGAGGAGAGGGGTCTAGGAATTTTCCTTTTTTTTTCCTTTTCATTTTGATTTAATTCAAATGGGTATAATGATCTGCAAGTCATATTATCCAACAACACCTATCAAACATAAAGAGATGAAATTTAAAGGATTGAGCTTAACTTTATTTTTTATTTTTTAGAAAATGAACTTTCCTTTGAGTCTTTGCCATAAAAAAGTCCATGTGACTGCTTTAAAAGGAAAAATATCAAAAACGCGGTTTTTTTCTTTTTCTTTTTTACCTTTTTTTCACATTAGCTTCTAGGGTGTAAATAAATAACTTTTGAGTAGTACATTTGTATAATAGATTATATTAATGATTTGAGCGTGAAATTGGATATTTCAAAATAAGTTCAAGATATATTTGATGTCTTTTCACCTATGAAGTTCTAGCACTGAATAAAAGCTCCAACGGTGATATCATGAAACAAGAAGAAGAGAAGAGTGGAGAGAGAGATAATAGCTTTAGTGTGCAATAAATAGAATGATAATTTTATGATTTCATCCTTTGAATATAATAAATTTAATATTTTAAAAAATCATATTGAAAAACGATTATAGTTAATCATAACTAATAATATGGGATAAACTAAGAATTTAGTGCTTAATCATTTCTTAATTTTCTACACTAAACATATAACAACGAACATCTATTTTAGAATAAATGACAAGTAAAAGTAGATAAAAAAATAACTTTTAGGTGATAGTGAATGAGAATTTGATTTACTCTCCACACAAAAGATGTACTCAATCGGTTTACTTTTAGTCGGTCACTTTGAATTTTGCATATTCCTTAAAATAACGATTGTATAAATATTTTATCACAATGCTCAAAAAAATTGATGTACGATATTAGGTCTTCAGAAATAATTTAAAGCATAAATAATTAACACTGAGTATAAATTGTGAAAAATATGTTTCTCTCTTGATATGCTAAAACTAACAATTACAATTAAAATATATTTTTAATATAGTAAAAACAAGTAGAAGTGATGGGAGGTAATATTTTTAAAATTTATGGATGATAGTGACGAAAATTATGATCTACTCTCCTCACAAAAAGATAAAAGATTAACTCTCTCCATTCATTTTTATTTATCACATATTTATTACTTACTTCCTAATTTGTTTATATTATTATAATTACAGTCATTTTTCAATAGCATTAAATTTTATATAAACGAGTAAGATATTAAAATTTTCATTTTTTTTATTATTCGTTAAAGAAGAGTGAATCTAAAGTGTGAACTAGTTAAAATGATGAACGCAGAAATAATAACTACATAATTGACTCACTCTCCTCACAAAAGATACTGTATGTAATAATTAGAATAAAAAGTAATAATGGTAACATTAACTTTGATGAACAAATAATGCCAAAACAAGCAAATAATAACTGATGTAATATGCAGAAAATGCCAAAACACACAAAGCAAGGCAGCAAATGGTTTTTGCGTTCTCCAGCTAGGCGTTACTTGCATTCCTCTCTTTATCGAATTCTCAATTTCGGAAATTCTCTTCAATCACTTTTTATTATCTTTGGAATCTGAGACTCATTTTCTTTGCTCTCTTACATACCTTCACTGGTAAGCATTAGGTATTATTCCATTTTTGTTTTGTGTATATTGTTCGGCATCTCTAATCTGTACATTTTTTTTTCTAGTCAGTACATTGGTCTCATTCAGATTTTTTTTTTTGTGCTATTGTTTATTTGTATTTATTTCAACAACCCTTTTTTAACAGCAGAAAAACAAAGACTATTTGATTCTCCATTTTCATTTGTATTTTTGCTTGCTTTTTGTTGCTGTAAGTAGTTGTTTTTTCCCAGGCCAAAAATGGTATTTATGTTGCACAGCATTTATAACTTCATGTATAGAGGCGGATTCAGCCGTGTAGCTAGGTACACATATGCAAAGTATAATTTTAAGTGTAAAATTCACTAAGATTGCAATAGTAGTTGGTCTGAACACATTAAAAAAATTCTAACGAAGCTAACACACATAACCACTTTGGAATTTCAACCCTAGCAGCAACCTACGACTTACTCCTCTGTTTCGGCGGCATGGTGGTAATTTAGCTATCTACATGGCTGCCACCATCTCTCCCCAGCCTTTGGCTGCGGGAGAGCCTTCTCAAAAATCTAAGGAACACACTTCTAATTATATTGCTCAAGTTTCATATGCCACAAGTCTAAATCCTAAACCAATTGAGTCTTCTTTTTCCAAAACAAACCTAAAACCTATTGAAGTAATCCATGGACTTTCCACGCTTGTGTTTACAACAAATGAACGACAAGAACTTGTTAAGAAGCAACGACTTCATCAAGCGGCAGTGGTGAGGCTCTCCTCATGTGTGCCGGATTTGCCAACGCTGAGTACTTTGCAACCGAAAGTTTTTGGCATCAAGGAACAGGTTTAGATCGGATTACTCGCTCCTAGACTATTACTTATTAGGGTTGATTAATAAGACAACTTTGTAAATTCTCTGTTACGATCTATCACCTACTATATGCAGAAGAGAAAGGAGAATCAAATTAGGGGTTTTCAATCGATTAGTTTTAACCCTAAGGAGGAAACTACGAGGGCAGTGGTTGGATTTCTCTTCCAAATTTGTCTCCAGAGCTGTTTGCAAAGAAGTATCTATTATACATAACTTTGGCTGTTTGAAAACACATTTCCATCGATAAAGCAACACAAACACGACCTAGTACAACAAGGGTGATGGCGATTCTTGATTTATCGACACATTGCCAGATAGGTTGAGGCTTCAATTTGTGTGGACACAAAGTCTAGTAAAATCGTGGAGGAATTTCAAGAGTTTCTCTATGATTAACTTACAAACATATTGCAGCCAATGCAAAAATCTAGGACATGATGATAATAAGTGTCGCTTGCTACAAAGAAAATATGGACAAGATTCAAGATGATCCATAAGCAGTTGATGGAGTCTCGGCTGAAAAACTGCTAGGTGATGCTAGAGATTATTTGAATGCTAGGAAGAAACTTACAGAAGACAATGATAAGGTGCAACATGAACAGCGGCTAAAGATTCAAATCCTCAAACTCTTTGTACAAGAAGTGAGCAACTGAATTCTGGTGTCAACTTAATATTCACAACTAAGCGGGACAACCTGATGATCTACAACCGTTCATGAATCAGAAGCAACTTGAGAATTTCCATAATAGTAATGGGAATAATGAGGTGGTTGATGATGAACATGTAAAAGATGGCCAAAAAGTTAAAGAGATAGAAGCCGCAGCTAAAGTTGATTCGGGAATAGTCATAGATGATTTTGGGGTTTCCCTGATAGCCAAGCATTTAAACAAAGGTAAAGATACGACTAATGATGAGAATTGGAACATGGTAACATGCAAGCGAAGCGTAGGCACCATAGTTGACACAAATTCCTAAAAGGACTTTATTTGTCCTAACTCTTCTGATGTGCGAAGAACAACAACCTAGTACGAGTAGTCCTAAAGTTCTTGGTGCACATTCGGAAATAGGTAAAATGTTAATATAATAACATGTTTCTAGATAGGTTTGCTCCATCCCCATTTTGATGTCCTTAATAGATACTTTAAACATTTCAATGTATCATAAAGTGCTAGCACAATCTGCGGAGCTGTTTGGTGAGCTACACGATGGCTCTAAACAACTAATACCCACAGGGAATGACAAAAATATTGATACAATGGTGGTCTAAACTCCAGTGCACTCAACCAATAACTTTGACTTAAGAGTGACAAAATAGGTGGGATGAGCACGAAAAATTGATAGGACATGTTGGAGGAAGAGGTGCAGGTTACATAACCAATGGTAGGTAGCAAGTTGAGCTCAATAGCTCCAACATTTGTGCCTAGTTTGTTAGGGTTTTTTCCCTGATTTTCTTACTATATTTTAAGTTTTATTTTTTCTTAGAAGGAAAATAAAAATTATCATAATTACTTTTACTTTTACTGAAAGAAAAAAAATATAATTTTCTTCCATATTTGGCTAACCTCTTTCTTGGAGGAAAGGTTTTGGACATCTATAAATAGAAGACCCCCTTCTCATACCATAACACAATAGCATCCACAATATAGTCGTTTAAAGAGTTTTGTTTAGGGGGAGATTTTCTATCTAATAGTTTTATGTTTTCTTTTATATTAGGTTTTTATATGTAGGCTAATTGGCCAAACTATATAATCATCATGTTTTTAGTATGTTTTTCTTTTTCGTCTGATTTGTCATCTCAATAGTTTGCAACTAGTAGCTTCCGCATGACGCGCTCTCGATTTCGAACCCAACAAGTGGTATCAGAGCTTACGGTTCAATGGTCCAATGGTGTGGTGAGACGAGACTAAACAGGTTCAAAGCGGTTCCAAAATCAAGCTGCAACAATTTGGGCGATAATGAAATTTTTGTCGAACTACATGTGGAGAATAAGTTTCAACCATATTTTCAACACGCCTGCTACTGCATCTTTAAAAATGAAAATAAAATATTACTTTTAAACCAATTTTTAACCATGATATTTTAAACCTTATTTTTAACCATGGCAAGCAACAGTTATGAAGATTATACCAAGAACGAAATTCATGCACGTGAAATGAAGAGAAGAAGGATCAAGTGAATAAAATCAAGCCAAAAAGAGGAGATTTGTTAGGGTTTTTGCCCTGATTTTCTTACTATATTTAAGTTTTTTTTTTCTTAGAACGAAAATAAAAGTTACCATAATTACTTTTACTTTTCCTGAAAGAAAAAAAATATAATTCTTTTCCATATTTGGCTAACCTTTTTCTTGGAGGAAAGGTTTTGGACATCTATAAATAGAAGACCCCCTTCTCATACCATAACACAATAGCATCCACAATGTAGTTGTTTAAAGAGCTTTGTTTAGGGGGAGATTTTCTCTCTAATAGTTTTATGTTTTCTTTTATACTTGTTTTTATATTTAGGCCAATTGGCCAAACAATCATCATGTTCTTAGTATGTTTTTCTTTTCTTCTGATTTATCGTCTCAATAGTTTGCAACTAATAGCTTCCGCATGACGCCCTCTCGATTTCGAACCCAACATATTTGAACCATGAAAATTTCACCACTTGTAGCGGGAATAATTATGGTTTGTATGAGTGCTCTAAACAGTAAAATTGGGAATGAATATATTCTACAAGATGCACATTTTTTTGAGCAAAGCGATGAGGATAAAATGTTGGATATCTGTTCTCCAAATGCTGGTAGGGACGCTGACAGAAAAGTGGAACTCAAAGTAAAATCAAAACTTGTGGTAGACTATTAGGATCTATGATATTTTGATGATTGCCAAATGAATGAAACAAATTGCTCAAGCTTTTCCACCCACATGGTCCACTGATATACATATCAATGTCATTGGTACATAAAGACACGGTTGATTGAATTCAGGAATAGATTAGCATGCATACTTTTGATAGATGAACATCACGTGTGTTAAGAAAGAAGTTTAGTTTGATTGTAAGACTTCAAGATAAGAGGAGTTTGAGTTGAAGAAGAAGTTCAACCTCCACTAGGAGATCAACTTCAAGAAAGACTTCTACTTCAAAACGAACACCGAAGAATGGAGAGTTTCACTGGAGATAGTAGTGGTATCTTATGAAGGACTCTTTAGTGAGTCATATTTAAATATAGTGAGTGACTTGCACAGTCACTTAAGCTAAAGGTAACTGGCAAATTGACTAAGCAGTTCACAACTTGAAGAAACGCATAGTTAAACCTGGTCCTTATACATAGACAATAAGGTGTCTTAGTTACTAAGTATTAGGTTGGTTTTGAGTTGTAATGTTGATGTAATTATAGTTTCAATGAAGTATAAATTAATGAAGGATTATTGTCTTCAATTTTGTGAACTCGAAGACTTGAGAACACTTACCTTTGGAGGTTAAACTAAAGTAGGATTATTATCTTCATGTTTGGAAACTCGAAGAATTGAGAACACTTACCTTGGGAGGTTGGTGTGTTTTGAAGAAGTAGGAATTAGAGTTTATAATTCTTAGATTACATAGACTTGTAATTTGTTGTTTGCCGAGGCTCAAAGATGTTTTGTGAAGATTGGGGCAAAATTCTGCTACTCCTTTTTGAGCTGGGTGTTTTTCACATGAAAATCTGTCTCATTTCCTTAGTGTTTTATCTTTGTAGAAACACGTTAGGTAACTTGTTTCATTGATAGAAAACTGCTACGCTAAAATATTTGAATTAGTAGGTCTAGTACTCTAACATAAACATCATAGATGGAATGATAAAGTGTTTGGGAAATTTGTACTGAGGCAACTACCAGTGAGAGTATCAAAGCAAAAGGAAACAAGGTTCAACCTCCTCAAAAAGGTCCACCAAACTTAAGAAGAATTAACGTATATTCAAGAACCGTTAAACAAGTTTTAGGAAGGAGACAAGGAGAAGAATCATATTAATGCAGGGATACGAATTTTGGAATTTGTCAATATTACAAAGATGAAGGGGCTACTCGATTGTAGCAACCCCCATTCTGATTTGTAGAGTGTTCTATGTTTCGACCATTTTGGCCTTCCTCGTTCTTGTTTTACATCATTTATGAGTTGTGGGAATTATTTGCACCGTCTCAAATCGTTTTGGAGTGATTTATATGAGTTTGTGATATTGAGTAGCCTTTAAAGTGATGTAGGTGACTTTGGCCTATATTCTGTGATCTGAGCATCGAATGTCCGTTCCATTAGATTTGAAATATTGAATTTTGCCTTGTAGCATAACTGTGTTGTGTTCAGGAGGTCTTGAATGAGTTTTGGATACCTGTTCGGTATTGGCGTTTCTATTCCGTAGTTGAGTTTTAGAAGTATGGACAGAATTTAATGAGTTATTTTGGATATGTGTACTGTACCATTAGAATCGTATTGAAACTTCAGAATCAACGTAAAAAGAATCAAGGAATTTAGAGTCTGTACAAGGGAGATATGACCATTTTAGTACGGACAAAAGTTGCTGCTTTTCTGGTGCGGAGGTTCTTCTTGGGGAATGGGATGAGTACACCCGAACGCGAAGAAGGACCCCTTTTTTTGACTGGTTAGTTTGAAATTTTGTTCCTTGCAAATATGGTTGAGGCAGAAAATGTTTTTTGCATTTTCCAACAAGCGGTTTCTTGCATTCCTCTCTAT
Organism: Capsicum pubescens; assembly: GCA_030864215.1. NCBI lineage: Eukaryota > Viridiplantae > Streptophyta > Magnoliopsida > Solanales > Solanaceae > Capsicum > Capsicum pubescens. The sequence continues at coordinate 261,430,400 of CM061543.1, forward strand.
ATCAAATTCTCAAATTCTCTTCATTCACCACTCTCTGCTATTTGCTTTGGAACTGGAGACTCTTTTTCTTTTCTGTCTTACCAAAATTCATTCACTGGTAAGCATTAGGTGTTTTTCCATTTTTGTTTTGTGTTTATGGCTCTGCGGCTGTAATATGTACATGAGTCTCATTCATATTTTTGTTTGTTTTTGGGCAACAACCCTTTTTTACACATAGCAAAAGAAAAACTTTATTCTCCATTTTCATTATTATTTTTGATCGCTTTTTGTTGATGTAAGTAGTTGTTTTTGCCAGACCAAAAATGGTATTTCTGTTATTCAGCATTTATTAACTTCATGTATCTAAGTAATAGAGGCGGATGCAGCCTTATAGCACTAGGTTCAGATATGCAGAGTATAATTTATGTGTAAAATTCACTAAGATAGCAATAATTATTTGCTATGAACCCATAGCTTTAAAAATATAGTAGTTTGTTCAAGTTAGTTGATTAGTTTATGCAATGTTGAAGTCTTTATTAAATTGCATATACATGTTTCCTTGTCAAGGATGTTTCTTTAATGCTTTCGGCATTCACTATACATCGATTTTGCTACAGTAATGTTTCTTCAACCATATGAATTTATGAAACTGACTCCTACATTACTTTTCCCATCCCATCAGCAGCACTGATTCATCCTTCTTTTTTTTTTCCAAACTAAGCAGTTATACATGGCCTCATCTTGTAATTCCGACAACACAGAATCAATCATGCGAAGGGCTGCGAACGACGTGAGTTTTCCTAATTATTTACCGTCATATGTCGATCAGTTTTATATTTAGAAAATTCATTTTGTTTTCATTTGCAAATGAAGTTGTTTGGCCAAAACATTCTAGGAATTACATTTTAAAGACAAACTAATTCATACTGTAATAGTAAAGTCGTAGAATATCATCTAAGAGTTTTTAACAAGTAGATCTGGTTCCTATATGAATACCGATCAATTATATTTTGTCTGTTTATAAATATATGACTAAGACAATAATAATCTTTTATTTCAGTTTATGTTTTGATGTCTTACTTTGAAAAAGAGTATCATTTGCTAATTCAAGGAGTACTATTTAATTTCAGTATTTTACCTGACGATATTTTGATAAATTATACACATCTTTAACTTTTAAGATTCAAAAGTCTTCTAAATTTCCATGGAGTTTGAATTTATCACCAAAGTTACTTTATTTCTTTCCAATGTGTGCTATTTATATTTTATCATATGATAATATGATTATATTTCTTTCTTTGGATATTTGAAGAACAAAAGCAGCCGTGAACAAGAAAGGCAAGAGAGGAGGCCGTCATCCAATCCCAATAGACTTGAGATTGCTATTGCTCCACGTCCTTCCCCAAATACAACTTTTCTTGCAAATGAAACTAGGGTAGGATTGATTAGAGGTGGCACTGACATTAGCTTTAATGCGAGTGGCCCTTTTAATACTCTTACTCAAAAAAATAGACTAGAAGGGCCGGCTTCTCACCCCTTGTTCAATTGCAATGATGTTGGTACAACCACTCATGGCTTCCAGCAGGTGATGGTGAAGAGGTCCCATGATGCACTTGGTGAAAGTTCACGTCCACAATCTGCTGGAGGAGGTACTACCCACAAGCGGCCAGTTGAAATGACTTTTAGTCCTCTTCGGCAAATGATTGTCTCATATCCGAATCCAGCATTCCCTAGTAAGAAAAAATTTGTGTGTATTTATTTTTTATTTGTTGCGTTGACAATACTGATTAACTGAGCTTTTAAAATATGTACGCAGTATTTGACCCAGCGCAATTAAAAGTTGATCTTCCCAAGAATTCACCTCAGCCATGTCCTCTTGTAGCGTCTACAAAGGATGGATTTAATGACAGTCTTCAACCACAGAAGGGTCAGCCAGAGGTGGTTGTCGAGGACAATGGAAAAGAACAGGAAGCTCAAGGAGTAGAGGAGCTTGCTGTGGATGCAGCAAAAGCACGTCCAGATATATATGGAGGAGCTACTACTCATAAGCGGCCATGTGGAACGACTTATCGTCCATTTGGGCATATAATTTGCTCATATCCAAATCCAGAATTCCCAAGTAAATATTTTTATATATATATATATATATATATATATATTTCAGAACTCTTTCTATTTACTGCATTTAAAATACTTGTTAACTAAGCTTTTATATATATATATATATACAGTATTTGACCCAACGCGATTGACGGTGAATCTGCCCCTGGATCCACCTCAGCCATATTCTCCTCCAGTGTCTAACAAAGATGCATCATACAATCTTCAAGGGGAGGTTGTTGAGGACAATGCGGAACAACTGGCAACACAAGGAGTAGAGGCTGCTGCTGCTGCTGCTGCAAAACCGCGTCCAGATAAGCAGCCATGTGGAACGACTTGTAGTCCGTTTGGGCAAATGATTTGCTCCTATCCAAATCCGGAATTCCCTGGTAAGAAAGAATATTATTATATTTAGTTCAAAATCAAAACTTTCTGTTTACTGCATTTAAAATACTTATTAACTGAGCTTTTATATATACAGTATTTGATCCAACGCGACTGACAGTGGATCTATCGATGGATCCACCTCATCCCTATTCTCCTCTAGTGTCTAAAAGGTATGGATCTGAGAACAATCTTCAACCACAGAAGGGTATGACAGAGGAGGTTGTTGAGGATAATGTGAAAGAACTGGCAACACAAGGAGTAGAGGCTGCTGCTGCTGCTCCTGCTGCTCCTGCAAAACCACGTCGAGATAAGCGGCCACGTGGAACCACTTATAATCCGTTTGGACGAATTATTTGCTCCTATCCAAATCCGGAATTCCCTAGTAAGAAAGCATATGTGTATATATATATATATATATATATATATATGTATACGCACACACTGTTGAGTTCAAATGAAAACTCTTTCTATTTACTGCATTTAAAATACTTATTAACTGAGTTTTATATTTATAGTATTTGACCCAAAGCGATTGACTGTGGATCTGCACATTGATCCACCAAAGCCATATCTTCCTCAAGTGTCTAAAAAGGATGGATCTGACGACAATCTTCAACCACAGAAGAGTCAGACAAGGGATGTTGTTGAGTACAATGAGAAAGAACAGGCAACGCAAGGAGGAGAGGCTGCTGCTATGGCGGCTGCAGAACCACGTTCAGCTAAATGCGACGACGTTGTCCCTGTGGTGAGGAGGTACCCTGTGCCTGATATGAACTTGCCTGCAACTGAGGAAGATGACGAAGACGAGGAGAATTAATGAAAACATGAAGAATTGAATTTAGTATTTGGTTTTTGTGTGTGTGTTGACGGTGTTGAATTACAGCTTTTGAGCTGAGACTGAATTGTAATGTCGTCATGGCTATTTTCAAAAGCTAGTTTTCTAGATAGGAAGATTTGTTGGGTTCAAGGTGGATATGTGAATGAAAAATGGAGGAAAAATTGTGGAGAGAAGGGAGACACCAATTTAGAAAGTGTACTCCCAAATTGAAAAGTTCACTCTTTCTCCCACATTGGTGGAAGAAGAGAACTTGTAAGTGTTTAAAATGAGGAACATAAACTCCACATGAATATTGAGGCAAGAACTATGTGATGCCTTGCGCTGTCCTTGTCGTCGCTCGGCTTGGCTTCGGAATCTCGATGAGATCTAATTTTTTAGGCAAAATTTATTGAAACTTGTTTACAAGTGAAATTTTTAATCCAAAAATCTGATAGTATTAGTTTTCTCCAAGTGTGGGCGCATTTCGGACTCCATGCAAACGCATACGCAACGCATCATGAAGGGATGCGACCCTTCGAGGGAAAAGGCACACTGTTTCGCGTTGTAGGGTGACCTGCGGGCGCAGACGCAACACAGATACACCACCTGTGGGCGCAGAAGTTATTGAAACCTTCCAAACGTCACCTGCAGCCGCAGATCAAGCACAGGTCCAACGTAGTCTGGGCGTATGGATGTGATTGCTACAAAAAGGTGCCTTTATGCTGAACCAATGCATCCTTTCTTAAAGGATACACTTAAGGCTATAAATACCTAATATTTTCCTTATGTGTGAGTATCAATTTTGACAGCAAAAACTCTCTTATTCTTAACAAAAACTCTGTGTGATCATTAAGCTGTTGAGTGAGTTCATTGAATCCAACAATTTGAGGTACCGCTATTATTCAGATTGAAGGCCATTTTATCCTAGGAGAAAGATTCCATAACCTCGGGTACAGTGAGGGGAATTATTGCTTAAGGACACTCCATGAAGTCGGGGGACATGGCCTTAAAATTCTATTTCATCTCTTTTCTGAATATTAACACACTTCTTAGATAGATTATTCATAATCTAGTGTTGAAGGTGTTAAGGAACTTCATAAGTGTTCTTGTCTAGTACTTGAACTAGTGTTGAAGTTCGTGTTGCTTATATAAAGATTCTTGTACTCGAATACATACTAAATAACAATCTAAAGGAATAAAATTATTGTTTAAGAATCTGTATTGCTTGTTTCTGGGGATTAAAGCTTTTAGCTTTCTACTCCGTTTGAACTTTACTAGTGATTTGATGAAATAAAATCTTCATCACAAGTTAAAGAACATTCTGTTGATGATTGAAAGTCATAAAAACTTCATTGTTAAACTAGAAATAAGAAAAAGTGTTTAAAGTTGTTTAACTTTATTAGTAGTATTCTGAAAATACTAAATTTACTGTCTTGTGGTGAAAGGAAAAATGACGAATGATAGTCAAATGAATGATGCTTCGACTATAGCGGCAACTACCATTTCCATGACAAGTCAAGCAAATGCTCCGCAACCTATGTCACCCGCTGAGAAGGCCAGAAAATTTGCAGGCATTGACTTAAAGAGATAGCAGCAAAAAATGTTATTTTACCTCACCACTCTATGTCTTCAAAGGTTCACTAGTGAGGATGCTCCTGAGGTGCCCGACGTTTCATAATCGTAAAGGCTTGGAAACACTCAGACTTCCTTTGCAGGAATTATATCTTGAGTGGTCTCCAAGACGACCTCTATAATATTTACAATGGAACTAAGACATCGAAGGAATTGTGGGGGACACTAGAATGAAAATACTAGACAGAGGATGCGAGAATTAAGAAATTCTTCGTTGTAAGGTTTCTGGACTTTAAAATGATAGATAGCAAGTCAGTTGTCTCTCAAATGCAGGAATTACGAGTAATCATCCTTGATCTCCTAGCGTAAGGTTTATCTTTGAAAAATACTTTTGTTGAACAAATTAAAAATGTTCTTAGTACTCACATAAATTGTTTTGTAGGTTTGATTGGGAATGATGCATTTCAAGTAGAAACGATAATTGATAAGCTACCACCTATGTGGAAAGACTTAAAAAACTACTTGAAGCACAAATGCAAAGAGATGACTGTCGAAGATTTTATTGTCCAACTACATATTGAAAAGGATAATAAGGCTGTCGAGAGAAGGTCAAAAAGGAATTCTACAATTAATGGAGCACATATTGTAGAAGATAACCGAACAATTCTAAGAAAAGGAAGAAATTTGAACATGGAAACAATCACCCCAAGAAGAAATTCAAGAAAAGGTGCTTCAACTGTGGCAAGAGAGGCCACAAGTCCATGAATTGTTGTGCCCCTAAGAAAGGTAAGAAAAAAGACCAAGCAAATATGATTAAGTCCAATAAAGAATGTGATGATCTCTGTGCTATAGTTTCAGAATGCAACTTGGTGGGAAATCCTCGCGAATGGTGGATGGATTCTCGTGCCAGCCACCATGTTTGTGCCAACAAAGAGTTGATTACGACGTTCGCTCTGGCTCAAGTAGAAGAAATGATCTACATGGCTAACTCCGCTACTACAAAAGTAAAAGGTAGTGGAAAGGTGTGCCTGAAGATGACTTCCGACAAAGTGTTGACACTTAAAAATGTCTTGTATGTTCGGAAGTTAAGAAAAAACTTGATTTTTGTTTCACTTCTAGACAAGAACGGATTCAAATGTGTTTGTCTCCGGAAAAATTGTACTTCATAAAGGAGAAGTGTATGTAGGAAAAGGCTACCTCACTGAGGGCCTATTCAAAATAAATGTAATGAATGTTGAAATCAATAAAAGTTCAATTTCTTCTTACTTGATTGAGTCTTATGATTTGTGACATGAACGTTTAGGCCATATTAATTACAAAACATTACAAAAACTGATTAACTTAGAAGTTTTGCCAAACTTTGAGTGCAATAAATCAAAGTGTCAAACATGTGGGGAATCAAAGTATGCAAAACATCCATACTAGTCCGTTGAAAGGAATTCCAATCCCTTAGACTTAATACACACTGACATTTATGATATGAAGTCAACACCATCACGTGGTGAGAAAAAGTATTTCATAACTTTTATTGATGATTGCACTAGATATTATTATGTCTACTTGCTAAATAGTAAGGATAAAGCAATAAATGCATTTAGGCAATACAAAACTGAAGTTGAAAATCAGTTCAAGTAAAAGATAAAAATGGTAAGAAGTGATAGGGGCGGAGAATATGAATCTCCCTTCACCAAAATATGTGTAGAGAATGGAATTGTCCATTAAACTACATCCCTGTATTCACCTCAATCTAATGGCATAGCGGAAAGGAAAAACTGAACTTTGAAGAAAATAATGAATGTCTTACTTATAAGTTCAGGTTTACCGCAAAACTTGTGGGGGGAGGCTATACTTAATAGAGTTCCCCATAGTAAGACAAAATCAAGTCCTTATGAAAAATGGAAAGGAAGGAAACCTAACTTGAAATATTTTAAAGTGTAGGGGTGTCTAGCAAAGGTCCAAGTTCCTATGCCTAAAGGGGTTATGATAAGACCTAAGACGGTGGACTGTGTGTTCATAGGGTAAGCTAAAAGTAGTAAAGCATATCGGTTTTTGGTTCATAAATCTGAACATCCAAATAATAATGAAAATACCATAATTGAATCAGACAATACTGAATTCTTTGAAAACATTTATCCATATAAAACTAGACATGAACAGTCTAGTGGGGGTCTAAACGACCTTGAGATGAACCAAGTGAGAATGTACATAATGAAGAAAATCCAAGACGTATTACACATCAAAGAACGTCAACTTTTTTTGGTTCGGACTTTGTAATATTTCTCTTAGAAAATGAGCTCCAAACATTTAAAGAAGCGATGTTGTCATCAGACTCATCCTTTTCGAAAGAGGTATTCAATAGTGAGATTGATTCAATCTTAAGAAACCATTCATGGGAATTGGTTGATCTTCCTCCAGGAAATAAACCTTTAGGTTCTAAATGAATCTTCAAAAGAAAAATGAAAGTGGATGGTACTATTGACAAATACAAGGCAAGACTTGTAGTAAAAGGCTTCAAACAAAAAGAAGGTCTTGATTACTTTGATACATACTCACCGGTAACAAGGATAACATCGATTCGAATGTTAATTGCCTTTGCAGCGGTATATGGTCTTGAAATCCATCAAATGGACATAAAAATCGCATTTCTAAATGGAGAATTAGAGAAAGAAATTTACATGGAACAACCTGAGGGTTTTGTGGTTCCAGGAAAAGAAAATAAGGTGTCTAAACTTGTTAAGTCACTTTATGGACTAAAACAAGCACCTAAGGAATGTCATGCAAAGTTTGACCAAACCATATTGGCAAACGGATTCAAGATAAATGAATGTGATAAATGTATTTAAATTAAAGATACTCCAAATCACCAAGTCATTGTGTGTTTATAGGTGGATGATATGTTGATCATCGGTAGAGACATTTCAGACATAAATGCAACGAAATGAATGCTCAAGAGCAAGTTCGATATGAAAGACCTTGGAGTTGCGGATGTGATCTTAGGAATAAGAATACATAGAACTCCACAAGGGTTGGCATTGTCGTAGTCTCATTATATCGAAAATGTACTTGACAAATTCAAGTATATAGAATTCGTTATTGCCAAGACTCCATTGAATGTGAGCTTTGTACTTCAAAAGAATAAAGGTGAAAGTGACTCACAATTGGAGTATGCAAAATTATTGGGATGTTTAATGTATATAATGAACTGTACACGATCATACATAGCATGCGCTATTAGTAAATTGAGTCGGTACATGAGTAATCCCAACAAACTCATTGGATTGCAATGAAAAGAGTTTTGGGGTATCTTAAATACACTCAACACTATGCTTTGCATTATAATAAATATCCTGTGGTACTTGAAGGATGTAGTGATGCAAATTGGATCACCGGATCGAACGAAGTAAAATTCACAAGTGGATATGTATGTACTATTGGTGGAGGAGAAATCTCTTGGAAATCATCCAAATAAACATGTATTGCTCGCTCTACAATGGAATCTAAATTTATCGCATTGGATAAAGCCGGTGAAGAAGTAGAATGGATTCGGAATTTCTTGGAAGATATTCCTTATTGGCCCAAACCAGTGGCACCAGTATGTATACACTGATAGCCAAGTGCCAATAGGTAGGGTAGGGAGCATGATGTACAACGGTAAATCTCATCACATACGATGGAGACATAATACCGTTAGGGAACTTCTCTCCAGTGGAATTATCACTGTTTACTATGTAAAGTCAAAGGATAATGTGTGGGATCCACTTAAAAAAAGGCCTATCTAGAGGAGTGGAAAGAACATCCAAGGGAATAGGTTTAAGGCCTAGGACAAGTCAGCATGGCGATAACTCTATCTAGCAGACTGGAGATCCCAAGATCTAGGTTCAAGGAGATAAAAAAAAGTTGTGTCTGACTGGTTCAACATTGTCAATTACTTTAATACCCCGTACTTCTACCTAGCTTAAAAGTTATACCCAAAATGTTAAAGACTTTCTTTACAAGATGAATCTACTTTTATACATGTGGAATCTTTAGGATTTTGACTTTTTGTTGTGTGGAAAATTGAATAATCTTTCCATCAATACCAAATTCGCCTAAATCCGGTATCGGGGTAGAAAGTTATGGCCGAAATACAGAAAGTAGTCTGAATCGCCAAGGTGCGACGAAAAGGGCCGACGGACCGTCGATCTAGCGATGGGCCATCGCCCAAACCATCACAGCGGAGTCAGTGAGTCGACCTTCTAGATAGGTGCGATGGAATGGCCGATGGACTGTCGAGCTAGCGATAGACCGTCTTCTAAACCATCGCAACCAAGGTAGAAAGGTCACATTCTTGCCTAGTACGACGGGAAGGTCGACGGGCCGTCGAGCTAACGACTGACCGTCCCAAGCTATCGCAAACCCCGTTCAAAAATTCAAAGCCATTTTTGAAAGGAGATTTTTGGTCTTTTACCATCCTTTTTAATAACTAATTATACCAGAGCTCATAACTTTATTATTCATCTACAATACCAAATTATGGTTTCTCTCAAAGAACAATCCCCAAGAACAAGATCCCAACCCTTCTTCAAGAAACTAAGAGATTCAAGTTCTTCAAGTCCAAGAACTTCAAGAAACTCACAATCAAGGTATGTCAAGTGTTGATTCATGGTTCCCTTTCACCCATGAAGCTCAAGAATCTCTTTTGAAAATCTAAGATTTGTGTATTTATGAATGTTCGTGATTTAGTTGAATTGAAATTCATGTCCATATTGTTGTGGGGTTTTGATTCATGTTTTAAATTACATGTTCCAATGATTGATCCTAATGTGTGATGATTTGCATAATATTAAGGATAAACCCTTCAAATTGCAAATTTATTTATGCAACCATGATAATTAGATGCATTGATGATGGTATAACCAAAGTATGCTCCCCATGTGTTTGATTAAATGCTTATGTGAAGGAAAAGGTGCCATTATAACATGATAGTATGAAATCCCCATTCATGTACAAGTTAATGCATGTTAAGTGTTTGATGAAATATCTTAGTCAATGAATTATGGATATATGTGTAGCCATTGTTGTGCTTTCAAACTTGTGCCATGAATTACTTTTATGCTATCGAGTCCTGGGGGTATTTATACCCAAAAATTTAGCTGTGTGCCTAGAGCCAGTGTCAGTTTCAAGATAATCTCAGTCACACCATGATCTGTAGAATTCAGTCAGTTACATGACTTAGGAAAACTCAGTAATCTCATGAACTTAGTCAGTTAACAGAATTCAGTAACATTCTGTCCGTTCACAAAATTCAATGAACTAAGTCCAGTTCAGTCTAGTATATTCAGTTCAGTGTCTATTCAGATGGGAGTAGTATTCAGTACCGAGTGAGCCTAAGGATGAGAACTCAGCTGTTAGTAGAGGGTGTGATTCTTAGAAGAAATCCTTGTGCTCTAGAACTCTGTAGCCAGCGTAGGTTGAGACATCAAACCTTATAGATGAGGGTTGATGAGGTGGATCAACACTTCCAGATGAGGGTACCACCGTTCTCCTTTGGGGACACTACCAGATGAGTATCACTCACACCTTGTACTTACTAGTGGTGCGGTATTGATACCCTTCCAATTGGGGTTACAGATTGAAACCTAACTCAACTATAATTGCTTTTTAGGGGTGTGTCGGTTATATGACTACTTCCCACAGTGTCAGTCTCAGGTCTCAGTAATAGAACTTAGATAGTTCTATAGAATTCAGGATTGTCAGATACAATCACTTAGCTTAGTACAAAACTTAGATCGTTCCATCAGAACCAAGACTGACAGACATAGTCACTCAGTATCAGTTATATTAGTTATAAGAGATCTATGTTATCAGTATTCTGACTTAGTAATCAGTGTTGTCACGATCTCATTTATAATTATGTATTCATGCATGTATTCCCAAGTTCATGTTACTCAGTCAGTCAATATTGCTCATTCATATGAACGCTTGCATTTAGCCCATCTCACTTGCATACCCGTACATTCAATCATACTGACGCATTTGCACTATGGTGTTTTATACCATAGGTTCAGAAACACGAGCTCCAGAGCATCCTTAGTACATCAGCCGTTCAACAGACAGTCTAGCAGTGAGTCCTCATCATTCAAGGATGTTATTATTTGAGTATATAATTATTTCAGTACTTAGTTTATTTTAGCAATTGGATTTAGTTGGTGTAATACCCCGGGAAAATTTTCGTTGAAATTTTATACGTAAACGTGTTGGGTTTTATCTTCTAGAAAGAATTATAAATTTTCCGTGTGAAATGTCTTAGATTATGACCCACCATTGTGTAGATTATCGAATAAACGATATATGGATCATCCAAAACGGACACCCGAGAGACGAGTTATGAACATTCCGATCGAACCGTGAATAGTAGTGAACAGTAAAACATGCAGGAAAAAAATACTGAGGCCTGGCGTATTTTTGCTCCAACTTTAAACAATCATAACTCCTTGTACAAAATGATATGGGTGATCTACTATATATCAACGGAAATCTCTGCGAGTCCTCTTTCTGATGAAATTGGTTTCATCCAATTTGTCTATCGGAGCCAAAAGTTATGGTCGATCTACTTCAGCCTATTAAAAGTAAATTTTTGGGTCAATTCAAACGATAATAATTCCTCGTACACAATGATCTGGGTGATATACTATATATCAATGGAAATATAAGAGAGTCCTCTTTCTAATGATATTGGTTTCATACAATTTGGATATCGGAGTAAAACGTTATGGTTGAACTACTTCAGACTATCAAAACAGTCCACCAAAGGACAGATTCGGGAATTATTTGATTTTTAGGGGCGTTTTGGTCATTCCCCCTCACCCAAAATCTGTCCAAACCCTATATTAAAGCCTATTAGAAGCATTATATGTTATATTTTATCAAATTTCCTCAAAAAGAAAACCCTAAGCTCCTACATCCAACTTCAAGAACCTCCAAAGTTCACCATTAATTCTGCAAATTTATTCAAGATTCCAAGTTCCTAGTTCAAGAACTCCAAGAATCATCAGTCAAAGATACGATTAACATCTCAAAAATGAGTATCGATCTAAAGTTCATCATTCAAGGTATGTGGGGTTTTTCAACAAGAACAATCTTTCGTTCTTGTGCCCAAAAGTAATTTTCTTTACGAAGATATGATTTTTATATGTTTATTATGATTTTGGAGCATGAACTTATATTCTATCTTGGTTATCTTGAGATTATGATGTTTATGACTTTGAAAATTCAAATTTATATAAAATTATGACTTAAAGCATGATGCTTGAAAGAAATTTACTATGATTTTGATATTCGGGTCTTGAACCCCATTTGAAATTGTGTCTTTGAGTAAATGTGTGCTATATGCACGTTGATGTTGAATATTTGAGATGTTTTGAATGATTTGACCTTTTGGTCGTGAATGAGTTATTTTGAACTCGACTGTGAAAGAAATCCACATTTTTATTAGTTATGATAAAGGGGTAGCAAATTGGCTCCTGATGAAAATTGTTGAAGTGTTTATTGTGCATTTTCTTTAATGTGAGCCTGAGGCTGATTTAAATTTCTAAGCTAAGTTTGAGAGTAATCTTTAGCACCGAGTAAGAGGTATAAAGTAACCTTACTTCCCTAGAACTACGTTCACCCGTAGGATGTGAGCCTGAGGCTGATTTATAAAGTGATCACTAGTATTTTTGAATTGATACTGGAAGTCCTACTCCGATGGCAAGGATAGGACGGTTCTCCCCAACGTGGGTTGGACGTTGGACTCCATGTGGCTCACATGGTTTATGTCGGTTATAGGATCTCCCAGTGTGTGTGTGTTTCCTTGTGTCTATGATGAATGGTGAAGTCATTTGAAAGTGGAATTGTGAAAGTTATTCTTTCAAAAGATTTAAACGCTATTTACATTATGAGAATTGATATTCTTGATGAACTAAAAGTGATTGACAAATTATATGATGACTCACATGTGTTATTATACTTATTTCATCCTCTCATGATTATGATGATTTTCTTCGGGCTATGTGAGTCTTTCACACATCCTGCATATTTCTTATAAATATTTATGATGATGATATTTATACAACTGCATACACTCCCATATACTCAGTTCCTTTCCATGGTACTGACCCACATCTTCGGATGTGGGCTGTATTTTCTTGGAATGTAGGTTCAGGTGCTCAGTTCCAGGTTCGACAGTGATTCTTCGAGCACGCTGTTCTACATTCTCTGTTGTGGTGAGTCCTCATATTCCGAGGACGTGATGTCTGATGTTGGTTTCACGGAATTGTTTACATTTGATAACTGAGTATGAGTTAGTTGGGGCATGTCTCAATGGCTCACTAATTTTATTGATTTTCTTAGAGGCTTGTCAGACTAGTATAGATGTTGGGAGTTGATTAATAAGTCGTATTTTGTTATCTTTCTGAAATTCTTTTATTCTTGGATGATGATTACTCTGTTGATATTTGAGGGTTATTTATGAAAACCCCGTTGATTTGTGTTGAACTGAATGAAAATGGCTCAAAGGGTTAGCTTGGGGCTACTCGTAGCCTTAAGCACCGTGTTACGCTCCGGGACCCATTTTTTTTGGGGCGTTACAAACTTAGTATCAGATACTAAGGTTTTAAGGTGTCCTAGGGAGTCTGACAAGCCGCGTTAAGCAGAGTCTTGATCATCGGTGTGTAGCGCGCCACATCTATGAGAAAGAGGCTACAAGACGTTTTAGGAAAAAGTGTGATTCTTTCTTTCAGAAGTCTATCGTGCTTAATGTGTCTCTCTCATCTATTGATTCGTGCTCTCCTCTTTCAGAAATATGCTTCGTATATTTTGATGTGTATGCTTTGTTGGATCCTGGATACAGTTTCTCATATGTTACACCTTTGATTGTTGTGAATTTTAAAATGAGTCATGAGATTATTCCTGAGCCTATCCTAGTTTCTACCCCAGTGGGTGATTTGATTGTTGCCCAAAAAGTTTACGAAAAGTATCCTATTATGGTACCTCATAGAGCAAAAGACGTATTCTCAGATCATCGATTATTGAGTATAAGTGTCTATCTTTGGAAAAATATAAATTTTTATCATCGTGTTGATGAAAACTTGAAGTCTAGTTAAACCGTGTGAGGCCTATTTCAATTCACTAGCGACTTATTATTTATTTTGTTGATTCGTCTTGTTTTTTGATGACGGTAGAAAGTTTGGGTTTAGAGGTATAGTGTTAACAAAGGCTGAAAAGGGTGATTTATGGAATGTATGTATAGTCGAGTCTTCAAGGATGTGACTGAGCTAGTAATAGAGTGGTGTGACCTTGTGTGATGGTAAGGTGTTTGCTGTGCTAGAAAAGTACAGATTAGTGATGAAACTACTTGATGGTCGAGAGATGCCAACCTAGATGCAAGAGAGAGTCTGGTTGAAACCTATAGGGATATGAAAGAAGTTTGTATGTATAAAAAAGGGCATTCAACGATGAAATATAGAGGAAGAAGGTACTAGAGAGTCTTAATAAGATAGACCATAGGATTTTGATTGATCAGTGTTGTTATGAGATTTTGAAGGACTAGTGTTTTCGGATGTTTGGCATGTATAAACATAGTGACAGGTTGTGGTTAACTATAGCTAGAACTAGACACTGAGTTTGGATTAGTAGATGATAGGCAAGATGGATGCAATGAGTGACTTGTTGGTGATGCTTGTTGTATGGAAGTGAACCAGTACGCTTGAGTAGTTTATGTAAGAACATGGGTTTATTTGACTCATGATTAGGTGTAATGCTGTAAGTATGATGACAAAGTTGATCAAGGTGTTATAGGGTTGCACTAATTTCAAATTAATAAGTATTTGAGTATTTTATAATGACTATTGGGGTACAAAGAAATAGGGTGTAACTCAGCAGGTAGCATTGAGAATTTGTTTTATGCCTTTAAGTATAGTTATTCGAGATAAGTTTTATTATGCATAAGTGCATTATATCCAGGACTGTAGAGCAAGTGATTGTAGTTTGACTAGGAGTTTGGATATTGGCTCATAGCCTTAGAGTGATGGCTTGAACCTAAGGGGGAGATGATAGAACGAGTAACCAAGTCTAGCTTTTCTATCCTAATAAGTGTACCAGTAAGTTGTGGAATAGTTGTGAGAATTAATGATGTTCAATCTGTCCTTACTTCAGTATTGTCAGCACTCTCAATACCTACACGTGCCTTATGTTTCAGTTCTATGATTATGATTCATGTTCGTGTATATCATAAAGAATCATATACTCTCCTAGTTCTCAAGATATGGAATTCCAGTTCATTCCGCAGATGAACTCACATCCCATGAGTTATGAAGTCCAAATTCAGACCATACAACTCATGACTCATGTTCTTAAGTTTTGGGGTATGTTAAGTCCAAGTACTCAAGTAATATCTTTAAGATCAAGGGAATTTGGATTTGCATCGTGTGTGTCCCCAGACAAGACCTCTTTAATAAGACTATGATATTAAATACTAGATCCCTCAAGCCTCAGTTGAGTG
This sequence comes from Capsicum pubescens, assembly GCA_030864215.1. Taxonomy (NCBI): domain Eukaryota; kingdom Viridiplantae; phylum Streptophyta; class Magnoliopsida; order Solanales; family Solanaceae; genus Capsicum; species Capsicum pubescens. The sequence goes on from CM061543.1 coordinate 261,445,774, forward strand.
TAAAGTCGTGCATGGTACTTCTTTATTTTCGGGTACTCATGTCCTAATCTTTTAGTTACCTTTCCTTGGTCAAGATAGCTGTGATGAACAATTGTGATGGAAGAGAGTGAACGGTCCTTGTTGATAAAAATTGTTGTATGCTCATTTTAGCTAAGACTGTAAGTGAGAATTAAGGATGGAGACCAAGCCTTTGGTACATGTCATGGTTGGTTCAAGTTTTATATGTTATGTTTGGGAATTTTTGTAGTGTCTTGTTTCATGTGGGTCTACAAATATAGGGAGAATGAGAAAGAGTTTTGTTTATGACGGGGTTGATAGATAATGCTTCATATGTTTTCTGAAGAATTGAGTAGTATGAGTGCTAGTGTCATTGATGAGTTTAGTTGAAGATATGAGAAGGATACTTTAAGAGTGTTTTCTTAGGAGTGCATACGTGGCTATAAACATAGGCTTGAACGTTATGTTATATATCTGAATGAATGCATTGCAAGTTATTAGATGTCTTGTATGAGGTTGAATGTGCTTGTTAGAGTGGTAATGAGAATTATGCATGAGAGGTGGAGTTGTGAAATGCAGAGTGTGTTGGGTTCATGGTTCATACTAGTATTACAGTGGTATATGGCATATCTTATGAATGCCTTGAGTTAGGCTTGAACATGGTAAGAGAATTTAGTTCTGTGCAGACATTAGTAGAGGTAAATGTGAACGTCATGTAAGGAAAATGAGTTAAATTGGATACTAGGATATTTAAGGAAAAACAGTATTGTTGAGGGAGTATTTGAGCAGTGTTGCTAAGTTGAAGCAAGGAGTTCTATCTCCTGGGGTCTAGTGATTCTATCCTAACTTGTGACATTTGGGTCCTTGTTTTAAACCGATAGGCATCAATGTTATGATTTATTTACTCCCTAGTACTATCGGAATTTCTTAGAAGGAGTGTTGGAAGAGTACTCCGTTTGAGTGTTGTAGTGAAAACCGATTGGTTGAGGGTGCAACTTGGGGTAACGAGGTGGAGATGCGATCCAAGTACTTTTTTTCATAAGCTCCGATCAAGCCAAAAGTAACGTTCTTTTCTAAATCATGAACTTCTTGATAAAAGTTGCAGCAGTGCAGCTGTTATTCTTATATGTTCAACTGTAATTTCTGGAGTCTATGCATTTTATGTTTCATTCGGAGTTAGAAACGGTATAGAGATGAGACTAATGAATGGTTTCATCTATATGTGCTATTGCCTATCTAATCTTGGCATGTCTAGCATCATTCAAGGATGAATGTTACCAAGGGGGGGATGATGTAATACCCCGGGAAATTTTTCGTTGAAATTTTGTGCGTAAACGTGTTGGGTTCTATCTTCTAGAATGAATTATAAATTTTCCGTGTGAAATGTCTTAGATTATGACCCATCATTGCGTAGAGTATAGAATAATATTTCCAACGATATGTGGATCATCCAAAACAGACACCCGAGTGACGAGTTATGAACATTCCGATCGAACCGTGAATAGTAGTGAACAGTAAAACGTGCAGGAAAAAAATACTGAGGCCTGGCGTATTTTTACTCCAACTTTAAACGATCATAACTCCTTGTACATAATGATCTGGGTGATCTACTATATATCAAAGGAAATCTTTGCGAGTCCTCTTTCCGATGAAATTGTTTCATCCAATTTGTCTATCGGAGCAAAAAGTTATGGTCGATCTACTTCAGCCTATCAAAAGTGAATTTTTTTGTCAACTTCAAATAATCATAACTCCTCGTACACAATGATCTGGGTGAGATACTATATATCAACGGAAATATATGAGAGTCCTCTTTCTAATGAAATTGGTTTCATCCAATTTGGATATCGGAGTAAAACGTTATGGTTGAACTACTTCAGACTATCAAAACAGTCCACCAAAGGACAGATTTGGGAATTATTTGATTTTTAGGGGCGTTTTGGTCATTCTCAGTCACCCAAAATCCATCCAAATTCTATATTAAAGCCTATTAGAAGCATTATATGTTATATTTCATCAAATTCCCTCAAAAAGAAAACCCTAAGCTCTTACATCCAACTTCAAGAACCTCCAAAGTTCACCATTAATTCTGCAAATTTATTCAAGATTCCAAGTTCCTAGTTCAAGAACTTCAAGAACCTCCAAAGTTCACCATTAATTCTGCAAATTTATTCAAGATTCCAAGTTCCTAGTTCAAGAACTCCAAGAACCATCATTCAAAGGCATGATTAACATCTCAAAAACGAGTATCGATCTAAAGTTCATCATTCAAGGTATGTGGGGTTTTTCAACAAGAACAATCTTTCGTTCTTGTGCCCAAAAGTAATTTTTTTTACGAAGATATGATTTTTATATGTTTATTATGATTTTGGAGCATGAACTTATATTCTATCTTGGTTATCTTGAGATTATGAAGTTTATGACTTTGAAAAGTCAAATTTATATGAAATTATGACTTAAAGCATGATGCTTGAAAGAAATTTACTATGATTTTGATATTTGGGTTTTGAACCCCATTTAAAATTGTGTCTTTGAGAAAATGTGTGCTATATGCACGTTGATGTTGAATATTTGTGATGTTTTGAATGATTTGACCTTTTGGTCGTGAATGAGTTATTTTGAACTCGACTGTGAAAGAAATCCACGTTTTTATTGATTATGATAAAGGGGTAGCAAATTGGCTCCCGATGAAAATTGTTGAATTGTTTATTGTGGATTTTCTTTAATGTGAGCCTGAGGCTGATTTAAATTTCTGAGCTAAGTCCGGGAGTAATCTTTAGCACCGAGTGAGAGGTATAAAGTGACCTTACTTCCCTAGAACTACGTGCCCCCGTAGGATATGAGCCTGAAGTTGATTTATATAGTGGTCACTAGTGTTTTTGAATTGATACTGGAAGTCCTACTCCGATGGCAAGGATAAGACGGCTCTCCCAATTGTGGGTTGGATGTTGGACTCCATGTGGCTCACATGGTTTATGTCGGTTATAGGATCTCGCAGTGTGTGTGTGTTTCCTTGTGTCTATGGTTAATGGTGAAGTCATTTGAAAGTGGAATTGTGAAAGGTATTCTTTCGAAAGATTTAAATGATATTTAGATTATGAGAATTGATATTCTTAATGAACTAAAAGTGATTGACAAATTATATGATGACTCACATGTGTTATTATACTTATTTCATCCTCTCATGATTATGATGATTTTCTTCGGGCTATGTAAGTCTTTCATACATCCTGCATATTTCTTATAAATATTTATGATGATGATGTTTATACAACTGCATACACCCCCATATACTTGGTTCCTTTCCATGGTACTGACCCACATCATCGGATGTGGGCTGCATTTTCTCGGAATGTAGGTTCAGGTGCTCAGTTCCAGGTTCGACAGTGATTCTTCGGGCACGCTGTTCTACATTTTCTGTTGTGGTGAGTCCTCATGTTCCGAGGATGTGATGTCTGATGTTGGTTTCATGGAATTGTTTACCTTTGATAACTAAGTATGAGTCAGTTGGGGCATGTCTCAATGGCTCGCTGGTTTTATTGATTTTCTTAGAGGCTTGTTAGACTAGTATAGATGTTGGGAGTTGACTAATAAGTCGTATTTTGTTATCTTTCTGAAATTCTTTTATTCTTGGATGGTGATTACTCTGTTGATATTTGAGGGTTATTTATGGAAACCGGTTGATTTGTGTTGAACTGAATGAAAATGGCTAAAAGGGTTAGCTTGGGTCTACTCGTAGCCTTAAGCACCGTGTGACGCTCCGGGACCCATTTTTTTTGGGGCGTTACAGTTGGGGATATGTCCCATCAACTCCTTATTCAGACAGTTCAGGGGCTTTCAGACTAGCATGTTCAGACAGTTATTTTAGTTGTTTTGGTATTGATATGCTGTATCTCCAGATGTTATGTTTTATCAAATTTTTGAACTTTATGTCCTTTCAACCTTTTATTTTGTATTTATATAGTATGTTATGCAGTGCTCTCAGTTATAGATATTAGTCATGGGTTAGCTTGTGGTCCTTCGGGGTCATGAGCACCATGTGGCATTCCGGGTACCAGATTCGGGGCGTTATAATTACCCAACCCATTCTTATGATGTAGACAATGTATAGTAAACAAAGATAAGAATTAAGGTGAAAAGTCTTTTAATGATTATCTAAATTTGGATGATTTGACCAAATAGTTTAATCTATAGGATTGGACATTTAGAAATCACCTATGTGAGGGAAAATTGGAAGCCGCTTCAAAGAGAATGTTAGTAAAGGCCTATTCTCTAAGCTTTCATGAAACCGGGACATGTTAATGGATGAAAAAAACAAAATCGTGAGAACCATAAACAGTAAAAGGCTGATTGTGTGACATGTGTTGTCTTGGTGTACATTAAAGCTCGACGGTTTAAAGATATCAAATCTACCGAGTGACTGAGTGCATCCTATGCATGTTCACTATGGAAAGTTCAAAGGGAAACCTACTTATCCAGATGCAATTAGTCTTTCCTAAATGATCACAAACTTTTACATAAATTCTTCAAAAGATAGCCATTCCCCAATCATGTGGGAGATTGTTGGGTTCAAGGTGTATATGTGAATGGAAAATAGAGGAAAAATTATGGAGAGAAGGGAGACACCAATTTAGAAAGTGTACTCCCCAATTGGAAAGTTCACTCTTTCTCCCACATTGGTGGAAGAAGAGAACTCGTAAGTGTTTAAAATGAGGAACACAAACTCCACATAGATAGTGAGGCAAGAACTAGGAGATGCCACGTGCCGTTGTCGTCGTCGCTCGCTCGGCTAGGCATCGGCTTCGGCTTCGGCTTCGGATTTGGATTTGGAAAATGATCGATCGATGAGATCTAATTTTTTAGACAAAATTTATTTGGAACTTGTTTACAAGTGAAATTTTTAATCCAAAAATCTGATAGTATTAGTTTTCTCCAAGTATGGGCGCATTTCGGACTCCATGCAAATGCATACGCAATGCATCATGAAGGGATGCGACCCTTCGAGGGAAAAGACACACTGTTTCGCGATATAGGGTCACCTGCGGGCGCAGACGCATCGCAGATACGTCACCTGTGGGAGAAGATGTAGCGCAGAAGTTACAGAAACCTGCCAAATGTAAACTGTGGCCGTAGATCAGGTGCAGGTCCAGCGCAGTCTGGGCACGGGGGCGTGACTGCTACAGAGCCAATGCATCCTTTCTGAAAGGATACACTTAAGGCTATAAATACCTCATATTTTCCTCTGGTGTAAGTATCAATTTTCCTAGCAAAAACTCTTATTCTTAAAAAAAACTCTATGTGATCATTAATCTTTTGAGTGAGTTCGTTGAATCCAACAATTTGAGGTATCGTTATTGTTCGGATTGAAGGCCATTTTATTCTGGGAGGAAATTTCCATAACCTCGGGTACAGTGAGGGGAATTATTCCTTAAGGACACTCTGTGATATCGGGGGAATTGACCTTAAAATTCTATTTCATCTCTTTTCTGAACATTAACACACTTCTTTGATAGATTATTCATAATCTAGTGTTGAAGGTGTTAAGGAACTTCATAAGTGTTCTTGGACTTGAACTAGTGTTGAGGTTCGTGTTGCTTATATACAGATTTTTGTATCCGAATATACATGCTAAATAACAAGATTTTCATTATCTCAGCAATTGACAATTTAATAGTTAACGTTTTCTTAAGTGTGTTCTTGCAAAAATGTAACATGAAAAGAACATGCATCAGTGTCGATGAATTCTTAATTAGCATTATCTTACAAAACGCCTCCGAATTGGATGAAAATGGACAACAGTTTTAAGTCTGATGGCAGCACTCATTGGCTGCTACCGGGAGGAAGCACCATCCTTGATAATATGTGGTTGAACATGTATGCATATACTCATAAAAGACCATCCAAAATGCAACGTTCAACTGCTCTCATCAACTGATCCATTTCTGATCTTTATGAATTCTATAAATGATTTTCCAGCGAGCTCTTCCTCGAAAAATCCTTTAAAGTAATCAGTCACTCCGATCCTCCCATACTTTGAGCATTGAGGAATGAGTAGGCTAGGTACTGCACCTAAATAACCATCCAATTTGGGCTTAAAATGTAGTAATCGAGATCTCTGCTTGACTTTATTAACAGTAGCTCATTGTACAGTGCTTTTATAAAATTGTTGTGTTTTTAAGAGTTGTGAATGGAAAATGAATAGGTATTTTTCCAAAATGACACCAAGAGAAAAGATGCAATTTGAATAGACACCTTTACGGATTGAATGGTTATGGCCTTTCCAATGGGTTGTGACTTTACTGAAGTGTTGCACCTTTTCCGAAGAGTTTCACCTTTATGAAAGGGTGGACCATTCTGCATCAATCTGAATCATTGCTTCTCTACATGAAGCAACACCTTGATGGTCATAAATATGTTAATTTTTACTCGGGTAAAGACAATTTTTTGAGTAGAAAAATAATTTTCTTCTTCTTCTAGAAAACTCTCGTGCGATCATCAAATCGTTGAGTGTGTTCGAATTTTCTGAAAATTTGAGGTACCGCTATTTTCAGAAAGAGAATAATTTTATCCTGGGAGGAAAGATTCAATAACATCGGGTACTTGAGGAGAATAAATTCCTTAAGGACACACCGTGCATTCGGTGGACTTGATTCTACAATTTTCTACTTCATCTTCTTTCTTAAAGTTGATAAACATTTTATTTTGATAGTTCATTTGATTATTCATTTGGACTTGTGTTTGTAGTTGTTGTAATTTCATTGTATTTCTCTTAAGTTGTTCTTGAACGTAGTATTGAAGTTTGGTTTTAAGCATACTGAATTTTGTACCGGGAACAACAAAAATCCCATGGTTATATGCAAAATTTAAACAACTGTTACCACCATCGACGATAAAAGAAGAACAAAAGTTCTGTTTCCAAAGTTGATAACAAGGTCGTTGGGAAGATTTGAAACAGGAACCCAAACTCCATATTTCATTCTTTTGAAGTCCTTCGATCAGTTTGATTAACCTGAAGGAGTATGGCAATAGCAGCAACATCTATGAGGGCGTCCCTAAAGCTTTTGTTATTTTGTATGTAATTTTCATGGAAAGTGCCGAACAGTTGATCTGTTGTGTTTGGTTCCAGTGCATACCTGGAATGTCAAAGAACATAGAAAATATGAGTGATTTTTGAATATATTCATCCTTTTTGTTTGAAACTATTTTTTCAATCCATTAGTATAATTATAAAAAAATGGTCATTATTAAATTATATAATTAAAGAGAAGCTTTTATAGCCGCACAATTAGTATGACATGTTTAAAATCAAGTTTCAAAAGCCACACTGCCAACAGAAAGGCATGCCACGTGTATGATCACAGGGGAGAAAATTGGTTGATGGACATTTACTTTGACGCTACAAGGCCCCCGCGCACACTTTCTGAATAGGTATACTTCTGTTTTATATTTATTTAAAAGATATTTCAGACAAAGGATTCCTTATACGTGGTAAACATCAATAACTCATCTTGAATAAGGTTGCACTTGATTAGGAAGCATCACTTTCAAACTAAGGGGGGAGACCCTGGCATTTGGGAGGCAGAAAAACGCAAAGAATAGAAGTAACGAGAAGTCCTAGAGGTTCAATCTCTTCTAATATTCATACTTGTTCCAACTACTCCTTGTAGATAATCGAAGGACCCTTGGCTGATGGTGCCGCCATATCTTGTTCACGAGAGAGAATGTGAGATTGTGTTTTGGTTGAACAACATCACTTCGAAGCATTTAGTTCATTAATGACTTAGATTTTAAAATGTAGTGCAGATAATATAGTGTTGACACTATCTAGTGCATAGATTTATTGGTTAGTTAGAGATTCAAGAGAATATCAATAGGAAAATACTACACTTGGTCGAGAGATATTTGCGGTGATAAAAAATTCATAGTCCATAAAATTTAGTTCGGGGAGATTATAGTTTAACATTTTGAGTTGGTCTCAATATTTGGTAAAGGCATCATCTTAGGACATTTACTCTTACATGCAAGTCGTCACTTGTCTGGTTATTTAAATATTGTTATTTTGTTATTTATTTCTGTTAGTTAATACAAAAATTCAAACACATGACAACAACAGCATCCAGTATAATCCCATGAAGTTGGGTGAGGAAAGGGTATAGTGTTCGCAAATCATAACTGTACCTCAAAGGTAGAGAGGCAATTCAAACATATTTTACCTCAGAAAATTGTTTGAACTTGTCTTTGTTGTGATATTTATCAATTATAACCATTGCTTGTTCTTCTTTGGATTCGGCTCTGAATTTTAGACCAGAATATATATTATAACGATCCCTAATCCCTTTTGAGACAAGTTTTGGATGTGATCAATACACAACTGAAATAGATTTTATTCACATTTGTTCGGAAATGATATTTTTAACAAACCAGCATGCTGGTACTTTTGGAAATACCATTTTGAGGATATAATTCAGCATCATGAGAATCATATGATACATGGGAATTTAGGACAAAACCGAATCAAAGATCATTGAAGTTTGAAATGGAAGAGCATTAGTGGATTTATGTGATATAAAGAAATAGAACTATAGGAGAATTCCGTCTTTCCTAGGGAATGAAATGTCATACAAATATTAATGTATATTACTCCTATTCACAATGTTAAAATTATTGAACTAATTTGTCGTTATTCGGGATTAGTAGGAAGGATATAAATGAAAGAAGATGTAATTAGTAGCAGACATAGAGAAAGAATTAAATTAGGCTGCTTAAAATGGCTTGATCATTTCATACAAAGATTTGAAAATTAACCTATGCATATTGATGTGAGGCTAAAAACCATGATATTTTACTATCATGCGCCTCATTTTTGTTCTCCTTTTAGTATCATTTTGAGTTTAAATGATGTAATTTACACTTGTGTTTCATGTTTTGTTTATGTAAGAATTTCTTGAGGTATTTGAAGCATAAACAAGAAGAAAAATAGCACCAATGAATCCAAAGGAACCAAGGAAGGGTCAATGTTATAGCGCCGAGCAAAAAAGGGACAAGGTGTTCTTGCCCTACTACTGCAATGCATGCAGTCTCGATATTCTTTAGTGACTTACACCACTCACCAAAGCAAGGAGTTACACACGTTTGTCCACCACGCTGGATTTTTATTTCTTGAGCCACGGCTCCGCTTTTGGGGCAATGAGGCAACTAGGGGTCTTTCGTAACCCAATTTGGATTTGTTTTGGAAGTTCTAGTGGTTTCAAAAAACTATACAAATCACCTCCCATATTTTTTATCACACACATCTGATAGGGTGAAGCCAAAAGTCATGGCAAAGCTCAATAACAAGGTTTAGCTTATTTCTTTTATTTAATTTTTTGATTTCTATCTTGTAATCTCATGAAATCTCTTCTTCCAAAGAGACTGATGAGTAGTGAAACTTTTTAATTCCTAGTGTTGTGGTTGAACATGAGAGTTGGAGCTTGAACATCATATTATCTATTCCAGTTTCCACCTATTGAGTTTCTTATTTTGTTCCTGATTGTAATTATTCGTTTGCTTGATCACTTTATGAACTAGGACTTGTTTAATGGATTTGAAATGAATGACAAGTATAAAAAGAGGATATAGGGATAATGTGTAAACATTATGGGTAAAGGAAATTAATTCATCACTAAGGATAGAAATACAATCCATGACCTTGTTTATTTGATACAGACGACATATTTATGCACTTCACTATTACGCAATAACCTTAGAAATATAGGTGCTATAATTAGTTGGCTAGGCTTAGAGTTGTGGGGAAAATGCTCAATATAGCTAAAATTAACCAGCAACTAGTAACCTAGACAATTAAATTAGGTGTGTGATTGGAGTAGCTAAGCTTGATTGTCATCACAATCCTAAATTTTTTCCTCCACTGAATCTGTAAGACCCCATAAATTATGAAGAATTTATTTTGGACAAACCCTCATGTTTAACAATAATTTTTTACATAAATCATAATAAGGGATGTTAATAGGATGATTTTAGAGAGTTTTAGAATTTTTAGAAAGTGTTCACGGTCATTTCAGGACCCCAACCAATGAGGGTCCCCGATAAGGTCGTGGTACGCTATGTGTCTTCTGCGATAGTGGTGTGCCATGCCGCCTATGCTCCGCGATAAGGGCGTGGCATGGCCTTGGGAAAAAATTGGCCATTTTTTTAAGTTGGGGTGAAGGCTTTTGGTTCTTAACACTAATTATCGACAATAAACATTCCCTAACCCCTATTAGGAAGCCAATAATAAGTTTTTATCATATTTTTCTCCCTTCAAACTTTCAAGAGAAACAAACTAGGGTTTCTAAGGCATTCAAATATCCTGGCTTGAAACTCAGGATTCTATCAAAATTCTTTCATCACTAAGGCATGCTTGCTCGGATTGTGGAATCACAATCTCTTTGGTCTTATTACGTGGGTCCTATCACTAGTTTCTCTGAGATTAGTCGGGTTGGCCAATTTATAAGGTGGAATTCTCTGACCTTCACATGCTCCAAGGTTGAGGAGGATCGTCAAAGGTTTATTGATGAGATGAAAAGAGATCTTCAGAGTTATACATGCTAGTGATTCAGAGGATGTTGAGTTAGCAGCTTATTACTTGAAGGAAGTGACTTACCAGTGGTATGAGGAGTAGGAGGATCTAAGGGGTGAACATGATAAGCCAGGTTTGTGGGATTAGTGCGCGGGTACTTTTCTTGATCACTTCTTTCCATAGGCATGCATTGAAGTTCACCCAACTGTCCTGTTGTTCTCTAGAGCTTATGTCTAGTATGAGGTCCAAAATGAGAAATTTTGCTTCGATTCTTTCCCATGACTTGGTGTTGAAAAGTCTGGTTGCTATGGAAATAGAGGAGAGGTAAAATAAGAAGGCTAAGTACTAAGAGCAGGGTGCAAATCAACAACACGATGGGATAGATGGTAGGTGATGGTTTTAGAAGAAGACTTTATAAAATTCTTTTTCTTCATCTAGTGATTCTTCCCCTAAGCCTTTGAATGATCGGTGATTCCAGTGTAACGGTGGTCCTAGGGCACAGGGTGCCGAATCTTAAGCCAGTGGAGCTTAGTCAATGCTACCTTACTCTCCTTTCTATATTTGTGAATGGTTGCATTGTGGATTTTGTGAGGAAGGAAGGAATTTGTGCTTTAATTGTGGTCATACCGGTTACAGATAACAAGATTACCCTTAAGCTACCGTTGGCACTAGAGATAATAAGATCCTAATCACCACTTCATCGTCTTCTACAGCTAAGGGTGCCACATCTGGGACAGGCAATCGTCAAAATCTCCTCTATGCACTTTCTACTTATTAGTTATCTGAGACATCTCCAAATGTTGTTACTTTTATGTTAAAAATTTTATCCCGTGTTTTTTATTGCTTGCTTGACCTCGTTTAAATATTTTCGTATGTGACTCCTTACATGTCTGTACATTTTGCCTCTTGTCCTTAAAGTATTTCCCGCACCTTTTCAATTTCTACCACGATGGATAAATCTATTATTGCTAGAAAAGTCTATAGTGGTTGTTTGGTGTCCTACTTTCATAGGGAGACATTGGTAGATTTGATAGACCTTGATATGGTTTATTTTGATGTAATCTTGGCAATGAATTTGCTTCATTCGTTTGATAACTCCCAAACTATCCCATCTCATAAGGATAAAGTGGTTGTTGTAAAAATATAGTAACCCAACTAGATTGGGGTCAATTCCCAGGGAATACATCAGAAATCCTTCTCGATCTTTTTGGAATCACCAGGCAGTACAGAAAAATAAGTAAAAAATGGGGATTTGCTGGAATGGTAAAGTAATAAGTTTTGGGTTCTTTTGGTTGTCAACACTTTAAGACGAACAATAGGCTTTCATTCCCCCTAGCTTTTAACTCTATAAATCTATCATGCACTATCGAATTATTCTGATAACTTGTATGCAGAATACTATAAGCTATGTACCATCAACCGTCTTATGGATTAATCACACCCTTTACCTTTTGAGTCTCGGGGTGTCGCCTTACTAACCCTTCTCCTGGATCCCAGTTTAACTATTACCATTTGAGTCTCAAATTATTAGATGAATGTTAATCATCTTAAGAATATAGAACAGGTAAGCTTATTTCGACAATTAACCCCAAATCACCATTGTGATCTCCTTTTACCTATCTCTACATTTAGGTCAGGCTCTTAGTGAATATAGGCGGGATCCTAACATGTGAACCCGTTAACAAAGCAATCAAAGCAAAGAAAACAATAATACATGCAAGAATATTTATCTAGAACAACTTGGAACTTCCTCTACTTTGTTAATCCATCAAGGTTTCCACAACCCTACCTTAGGGAATTAGCCGCTCATAGTTATGAGACCATTTGTAAAATCAAACATACAAAAATGAAAGAAGAAAACACAACGTCTTAAATTGAATAAAAAAAACAACAACAAGGACACAAGAGTATATAGTGTTTAAAATTAGCCCCAAAGGTATAAACTAGCCTCCAAAGTCCTATCTCTTCACGTCTCTCAAAGAAAAGAAACAAGGGTATCTATAGATTACAAAGAAACCCTAGAATTAAAATCCTAAACAAAAGAGGAAAACTTAACTAAACGTACATAATAATTAATAATAACATCATAGGAGTAAGTTTAGGTTACATGAAAACCCTAAGAAATAATTTCTAAACTACTCGGGAAACATGAGCTCGATGACCAATTACTAAGGTCACCTACAGTCCGTAGGTATTACCTACAGACCGTAGGTGATCCTTGGTAAGTTCCCTAACCTCTAAAAGTCTTTAAAACTCCCTGGACTTCAGGGTCCTGCAACCTACTTTAACACCTATGGACCGTACGTGGTACCTACTGACCATAGGTGCCCAGAGTAAGTGCCAGAGTCTTTTTTTTCCTTCATCTAAGCCTCTGGACTTCATGTTTTGATACTTACTTAGCACCTTCTTAGGCACCTACTTAAATAAGTGTCGCCTACTCAGGAACCTACTTAATTAAGTGGAACCTACTCCCAGTAAGTGCCGTGGTAAGTAGCCGAAAACTTTAACTTTTCATCTTTTTCTTCTGTTTAGCATCCAAAAACATCTTTTTCTCCCATTTAGTACCCAAAACCATCCTTTTCTTCCGTTTAGCCTCATAAACTTGGTTTCCTAACAAATCACTCCAAAACATATCAAATCCAACAAAATAGCCTTAAATGCATTCATATTCTCCAAGTTTAAGCATCGTAAGTGCTATAAATTCATAGTGCATAAAGACACTCAACTTAGAATATTGCATGTCCTAGGGCAACAAAGCATAAGAAAACAATACAATAATGCATAACCAAGAGATATCTAAGACACCTATGGCAGTCAATCATCAAATTATGCTCAAGATCATAGCTCTCTCTAAGTTCAATACTTAAAAAAACCAACTGTATGTATACATGAAGCAAAAAATTATGACACAAAGAAATAAATCTATTAGATTACATTAGCAATAGACAACCATGCGTATAAAAAATTAGTAGTTACCCAAACAAGTATGAAACTAGCAACACAACACATGTGAACTCACATCAAAGAAGTACCAATCACTTATATGAAATCATGTTTGTCAATGCTGGGACGTTCTGGACAGACTCACACTCAGAAAGAAAATACAATATATGTGTATCAAATACCACAGGCTTGCTCTTATTTTCTTTGCCTAAGCTTTCAGATAAGCAAGAAAGGATCACTATAGGAATTTATTTGGCTTGTAATGTAGGCTTGGCGGCTGGTATGGTACATATGGACATTTAGTGACTAAGCTTCCTTGGGACAACACTTACTTTGGGGTCTCACTTGTTAACCAATTTCCTCTTTATTTCTTCCCTTATTTTCTCCTTTTTAATATATTTCACATTTTGGTTGGTTGTGGTTTTCATATTCCTTATTTTTCTTATTTTTTCACATTTTTCTTTTCTTTTTCTACCTCACCCAGCCCTACTTTCCTTTTCTTTTATTTTCCCCTTCTTCATACCCACTTTACATTACGCAAACCTATGATAGCCACCCTCAACTTAGGTGATTTTCCTGAGTTGAGGTGAAAATGTCCATGGAGGACAAGGGAAAAAATTGGTTCATTGTAACACAAATGGGAAGGTGAAAGGTGAAGACAAATAAATAGGCTATACAAGCTCAAAATTGGGATAAAGGGATACTAATTCACACACGGAAGGTCATTTAAGCTAAAAGTGGACTAAGTTCAAAAAAGGCCTATGATCCTTTTCTAGCCGACTATCCTACAACTTAGGCAAGATTAATCTAGCAAGTTTAGAATATAAGACACAAAGAGAACTAGGTAGTATCTCACATACACATATCCCATGGTGGCATCACAAGATACAACCTATCGGTTTCATGCAATTTTTTGCAATGAATATCACGTCCCTAATTCTAATGCCATAACAAGATTCTCAATAGTACCACATATGTACATATCACACAGTTTAAATAGAAATTTTTCGGAGGCGTATTAATTTACAAAAATAAATAAAACATTTCAACTACCCTTGATACTCATTTTTCTTCTAGTTAACACAAATCACAAAACAATGCATAATACGCCTAGATGTGCCGACTCTACTAAGAACATAAATACGGGGAAAAGAGGCACGACAACAAAAATCCCAAGTGGACATTAAGACCCACAAGCACCCAAAAGCAGCGAATGCATAAAATTACTAAAATACCCTTAAGTGAATTATCAATCAAATGCTACGGGTTCACATTTCTTCACATTTCAAAATTTGAAACACCTTGGAGGGACTCAAAACATATTCACACACGTCCATCTTCATGAATAAGACTTGAAGGATTTGATATTCCCGATTAGATCCTTGTAAAGGAATAAAGAGACAAAAGAATTTAAAGGAATAAAGAGCAAAAGCAATAAAGAGTCTCACCTTTTCATGCAACTTCTTTATTACTTCTGCTTTTTTGTTTGTGTCTAAACTCAAGACATGATCACTAGATAGGGGGGTTAGATCTAAAGAGGTAAGGGGATTTAGTCCATACACACACCCAAAGAAAGTCATACTGGTATTTGGATGGATAACACGATTATACGCAAACTCACCTAGGGGTAGGTAATCCTCCCAAGAAGTCATATTACCTTTAACCATGGAGTGTAGCATACAACCCAAGGTCCTATTTACTACTTCTATTTGGCCATCGGTTTGTGGGTGGAAAAAGGTTGAAAATATCAATTTCATACAAAGAATACCCCACATCGACATCCAAAAGTAACTAAGGAACTTGGAGTCCCTATCACTAACAATTGTCCTAGGGATACCATGTAACTTAAAAACTTGCTCAACAAATAATGAGGCTACACTAGATGCATCCTCACTCTTAGAAGAAGGGATGAAGTGGGCCATTCTTGATAACCGTTCAACCACCACAAAGATGCTATCCCTACCTCTCCTTGTCCTTGGAAAACCCAAAACAAACTCTATAGAGATGCTAAGCCATGGGCATAGGGGAGTGGGCAGTGGGGTATACAACCCTTGAGGGAGGAGGCATAATTTGGTGGTCCTATAATCCGTCTATTGTCCATAAATCCTAGCAACATCATTGGGCATCTTGGGCCAATAGAATTATTCCTTAGGATTTCGAGGTTATTCTCAACCCCAAATTATCCCATCAAACCACCATCATGTGCCTCTCTCACAAATAATTCCCGCCAAGAACTAGAGGGCACACACAACATTCTTTCTTTAAAAAAATACTCATAAAAATTAGAATATGGAGTGGAAACCCATCCTTGATCTATTTTTCCCTACCCCACTCCACACAATCCAGAAAGATAGGGGAAAATATGCATAAAAATTGGAATATGGAGTGGAAAACCATCCTTGATCTATTTTTCCCTACCCCACTCCACACAATCCTAAAAGATAGGGGCAAATGTGGGGTCCTTAGGATACATCATCTTAATACTTTCAAATCCCATCAATTTGGAAGACAATGTAGAAATGAGCACATGTTTCCTAGATAATGCATGGGAAACCACATTTTTCTTTCCCTTTTTATATTGAATGACATAAGGGAATGTTTATAGGAATTCAATCCATTTTTATGCCGTTTGTTTAGCTTACCTTGGTCCCTAAAATCTTTTAGGGATTAATGGTCCGTTCGGATCACAAATTCTTTGGGCCACAATTAATGTTGCCAATTATCCAAGGCTCGAATTAAGGCGTATAACTCTAGATCATAAGTGGAATTATTTAGAGTCATTCCCTTGAGCTTCTATAAAAATACGAAATAGGTTTAAGATCTTACATTGAGACGACACGTATTCCTACTTTACATGCATCACATTCAATTTCAATCATATTATCAAAGTTGGGTACTTGCAACAAGGGGGTGGAAATAAGCATAATCTTCAATGTTTTAAATTTAGTTGCTTGCTCTTCACCCCATTTGAAAGGTTTGTCCATTTGGATGACCTCAGTGAAGGGAGAAACAATGGTACTAAATCCTTTAACAAACCAACTATAAAAACTAGCCAACCCATGGAAGCTTCGTAAATCACTAATGGATTTTGGAGTTGGCCAAGTCTTTATAGAGTTTGTCTTAGATTCATCCACCTCGACTCCTCATGAGCTTACAATGAATCCCAAAAACACAACTTCATCCACACCAAAAGAGCATTTTCAAGATTAGCATACAACTTTTCCTTTCTAAGGACTTCAAACACACTTTGCAAATGTAGAACATGCTCTTCAAGGGATTTGCTATAAA
This sequence comes from Capsicum pubescens, assembly GCA_030864215.1. Taxonomy (NCBI): domain Eukaryota; kingdom Viridiplantae; phylum Streptophyta; class Magnoliopsida; order Solanales; family Solanaceae; genus Capsicum; species Capsicum pubescens. The sequence continues at coordinate 261,462,560 of CM061543.1, forward strand.
CTGGGACATCATCAAAGTACACCAAAAAAAACTTCTCAATGAATGGTTTCATCACATTATTCATTAACCTCATGAAAGTACTAGGAGCATTAGTGAGGCCAAATGTCGTGACCATCTATCCATAGAGAGAAAACTTGGTCTTGAAGGCGGTATTCCATTCATCACCCGGTCAGATTCTTATTTGGTGATAGCCGCTCCTAAGATCAATTTTTGAAATCCCACATGAACCATTCAATTCATCAAGCATATCATCCAATCAGGGAAAAAGTGGTTATACTTTACCGTTATCTTATTGATGGCTCAACAGTCCACACTCATATGCCATGTTTAATATTTCTATAGCACCAACAATATCGAGAACACACATGGACTCATGCTTTCATTAATGTATCCCTTGTTGAGGAGTTCCTCAACTTTACTTTGAAATTCTTTGGTATCTTTAGGGTTACTTCGATATTTCAGTTTATTAGGCAATTGAGAGACCGACATGAAGTGTATTGGATGCTCGATGCCCCGAAGTGGAGGTAACCCTTGCAGAAGTTCCTTTGGGAACACATCTTAAAAATACTACAAAACAAAAGAGATAGAAAGGGGGATAGAAGAAGTAGAGGGTTTAGTAGTAAAAGCATGGTCTAGGAGATGCATGGGTGTTTTTTCATTATGCTCCTTGAAGAGATCCTTCGTCCTAGAAAACATCACCATAGGCTCTTTCCCTTTTTGTTATATTAATTCCTCTTCTTCTTTACCTTTTCTCCCCTCAACATTCTCTTCCTTCTCCGTCTTCCTTTTTTACTTGAACTCCCTCAATTTTTGATGATCTTCATTCAGTTCTAATGGCGAGAGAGTATGGAGTGTAAACTTCTGTCCATTCAGTTCAAGAGAATAATGGTTGGTTCTTACCTTATGCTTAGTAGACCAATCATATTACCATGGTTTTTCCAATAATAATTGACAATCTTGCTAAGTTATTATATCACAAATCACCTTCTATTGGTAATTCCCTACGTTTAATCGAATCACAACTTGCCGAGTTACCTTTAATTCTCCACATTCATTCAACCATTAAAGTTTGTAAGGACTTGTATGAGTGATAGTGGGTAGCTTCAAGAAATTAACCATGGTGGCACTAGCAACGTTAATACAAATACCACTATCAATGATCATTGAGCACATACCTCTTTTAATAATATATTTGGTATGAAAAAGATTCTCTCTCTAACTCGGATCATCTAAAGCCTCACTAACCATGACACATATTACCAAAAATTTAGGTACCTCAAGCTCACCACCTTGCGGCCAAGTATCTTCTTCATCTCCCTCTTCTTGTATCTCAACTTCTACTTTCTCTCTATCTTGGGACTTGTACCCTACTTTTTCTCCAAGATAATACAATTTTCATTCCCTAAGGATCACATTTCTTTGGTTGGGACATTCATTTGACTTATGCCCTCACACTTGACATTTAAAGCATTAGAATCCTTTAGGATTGGAAGTAGGATACTTGTCACCTTTATTTATTGGAGGGTGCTTTGGAATGGTCATTTATACAGGCTTCTTATCATTGAATATGTAATCCTTGTTCTATTGTAACTCATAGTTGATTGATCTATATCCTTATTCTTACCCCAAATAGTAGTTGAGGGATGAGCCTTTGACTTGTAAGCCACCTTTTCTTTGATCTCCCTTTCCATTTCCAAGGTCGCTTAGAAGATTCCATCTATGGTTTCAAACTTGTAAAGAGTCATTCATGAGGAGATGTCCTTGTTCAACCCAAACTTTAAGAGTATGATGTCATAGTTTACTTGTTCTCCTCGGTGATCAAGCTTCAAAATCAATTATTGGAGCTCATCATTGTAAGCTATGACACTCTTTCTACCTTGTCTCAAGTTGTATAACTTTATAAGGAACTCATGTGTATAACTCTTTGGAAAATACCGTTGCCTCATAAGTCCCTTCAATATGTACCATGGAGGGGGCTGTCCTTCATTTAACACATTTTCAAACCTGTAGGTATAATCTCACCATATATTGGAATAAACTTCAAAATGGGCTATGACATAACTACTCTTCTTTACTTTGGTGAGATTATTGACTAGAAATATCCTTTCACAAGGTGAATCCCATGTCAGATAAGCTTTTGGATCACTCTCTCCTTTGAAGGTTGAAAAATTAATTTTGATGGAATTGATCCCCACATCTTGATCTTCTGGGAGGTTTCACGCATTTTCTCTAACATAAGGCATTAGACAAACTCTTTCTCCTTAACCTCAAAATCCCCTTTGATCCATATACCTTGCTCTCATATCTTCTTCCATCATATGAGAATCATCATAGGCTATATACTCCTCTAATTGTTCCTCCCTACAATCTTTCTCAACCTGGATGGGTTGGTTTTGGTTAAGTGGAGTTTGGAATGGGGGAATTGGATTTGGTGAAGGTTGAAACATTTGGTTAAGTGGAGCTTTGAATGGGGGAATTGGGTTTGGTGTAGATTGGGGCATTTGGCTTCTAAGTTCTTCTTGTTGGATTTGATTGAATTAAGGATGAATTTTTCTAGTGGGGTTTCGACTTTGAGGATAAGTGGTGGTTTGGGCGGTGACATTTTGTGGAGGCCTTGGTTGATTAAACCTTTGGTGGAAGGTTTCTGGGGTAATGGTAGTGGAAGTGTTTTGAGCATGTCCACTTGAGGAAACATGATAGTGTTGAGGAGTAGAGGTATGGGAGTTCCTTTGACTTCCAACATGATACAACCTTCCACTCACAGTAGACATATCCCCTTTAATTAACGACATATCCCCTTTCATCGAAGGCATATCCCTTTTGATTGATACCTCCTCCGTTTGTAGCCACTCAAGGCTATGATTGATAACTTCGAGAGTTTCAAAGATAGTATTATTAGCATTGTTGTTCGTGGTTTTAGAAGTTTCTCCTTCCATTGTCATTGTAACTAAGAAAATACATCAACAAAAACAACAAATTCGTTAGCTCAAAAGGTGTCCTCACAACTCTACACACCTTGCTTGCCTCACACTTGGTTTCACAAGTGTTGAATGTTGGATTATATTCCATGAGAAGTTAAGGGATGATATCTACTCTTGACCAGAATGGATTTTCATTTGAGTGACTCAAAGAAATCTCGTACGGACGTGATCCAAGAAGCTACGATAAAGTGAAAACGAGAAAGGCACACAAAGAAAGAGGACATCAAAAGAAACGGATTCAAAAAGACTAATTCACAACTAAGTAGGTTATTACTAGTTGTTAATTAGCATTAAAATCAAGAAAAGGAAACCTAATAATCAATGAAAAGAAACTAAGAATCTGAACTTGAGCTTAAGGCAATTGGATGGTTGAGTGACGCGTCTACCTCAATTGACGTTCAAGGTTGGTTGGCGTTTTCGGAGATCACTTATTTTCAATTTGAATTTCAATCAAAGTTTATCTTGTAGGTGTGGTAATCAGCTTTGGATGGACAAATACAAAGAATTGGACCCTTCAATTGTTCTTTCAAGATCAAAAGAGTTTTAATTTTCTTGTGGCCCCCTCCTTTGTACTTTCTTTTGGCTCTTCCTTGAGAATATTCCCTTTTGATACTTTTTGAATTCTTTTGTTTCTTTGGAATACTTGCGATATTCTTTGGAATATTCATTGGACAAACAAGTACTACACCTTATTTCACATCCCTTTTGGATCAAACACTCACTTTTTGAATGTTTTTCTTCAACAATATATGAAGATTATGAAGAACATTCAAAGTTGACCCTAAAGCAAACTACCTCGGAATTGAATGAATTTTGAAATCCCAAATTCACGTTGAACTCCCAATCACAACCAACACACGTTCAAGCCCAAAATCTCAACAACCTTCCAAATTTGAGAAACCCGCCTTCAAGTTTCTTCAACTCAAGCTCAACAATGGTGGATGAATCAAATCAACCCGAAATAAGCTCAAATTGAAGATCTAGACTCTATTAGTGTTAGGAAAGAAGGATCTAACACTAGAAACACACAAAAGACAAAAAAAAAATCTAAGCCTCAAAGTTTTAGCCTAGGGGTAAAAATGGAATATACTTATTTTTTTGGGATTTTCAAGATAGCAAACCCAAGATTGGCTTCATAGGAATGAAATCAAGTTGGGCTATTATACCAATGATACGAGATCAAGCAATGAAATATGAAATCTACCTAAAAAAGCAAAAGATAATCAATGCAAGAAAGTAAAGATAGATAAATTGACATAAGAAATTATAAGGAAATAAGAACCAACGAGTGTATCAAACTCAAAGACCCTTAACACTATAGATTCAAACACTAATTTCTTACGTGGACCAAGAGAGATTCAATACCCTCAAAACCCTCATTTCTAAGCAAACAATCAACACAAGTTTCACCCACACTCTTTCAAGAGTAATGTTCATTCAATATCAAAAACAAGATAAGAAGAAAATCACCCTAACAAGTAGATATTTATAGTCTAGTACAAAATGGGCCCAAAAGTGACCCATGCATGAAATTACTAAAATACCTTTAAGTGAATTATTAATCAAATGCCACGGGTTTACACTTCTTCACATTTCAAAATGTGAAACCCCTTGGAGGGACTCAAAACATATTCACACACGTTCATCTTCATGAATAAGCCTTGAAGGATTTTCAATTCCCGAGCTTGGCTCCTTGTAAACGATTTTGAACCCCTCTTGCCCGTATCAACCCTCGGCGTACCATGGCGCTTAGAGACATAAGTGAACCAAAGCTAACCCATTATGTGGGATGATATTCGGAATACGAAAGCTAACTAAAATACTGAACATTAAAGCTAACTGATTTGAAAATAAAAATGAGAAATAAGTTGAGATAAAACTATGTTTGAGTATGAACCACAAGATGAAAAGTCTACTAATTGTCTGAAAGCCTCAATTTAATTATTAGTTGCAGGTACAACTCCTCAGCTAACTCTAAACTTTCTGAAATTGAAATACTCATAAAAATATAAAGAATACTGAAGTATCATCCTCAAATGATGATGACTCACCACAATATCTAGTGCTGAGAGGGTACTGAATTGTGCTAACCTTGAGCCTGATGCTTACCATCGAAACCTATATCATAATATGATACAACACAAAAGAAACTATGTGACCAATACTTTGAATGAAATTATCATATGCGATATGCAATTGTAAATACCAAGCATGCCGAGAATATACTGAGATTCCTAACTAAAATGTAAGTTTGAATGAAACAGTTGAACTAAGGTGCCATGACCATAGTATAAATGCATATAAACTGGAATGGAAGATAAGATAAAAATCATGGTTTGAAATAAATAATAATCTGAGGGTCATTCACAAATGCTATGTCTGAATTTGTAACTATGAAAGAGCCTGTTAATCGACATACCTCATATAATATAAATGAACTCTCACTTATAACCCTATTTAGAAGGTTGTTATGTACCTTTCCAAGGATAATCAACCTAACTGACAAGGATCCACTAATTGATGCCCATTTTTACTAAGGTATCAACATCAACAAAGGTTGTTCCTCAATAACCTTTGTTGGCAATGTATTTCAAGGATTTGGATACTTTCAGCGAAGGTGTCAGACTTTACTAACGAGTGATACAACATTCCCGCTTCCACTCGGTGCTAAGCACTACTCCTAAATTGATTATCTGATAGCTCATAACATTGCTATACTGAAGTTGAGTCAAACATACATTATTTGAAAGTGTCACAAAATCTTAAATAACTAAAATTACCCTATAAGTCTATAAACTGAAGTTAACTGGATTGTTTATGCTAAATTTGCCAATTTTGGGTATCGTGTGTTTATAACATGCCAAACTTATATAAAGAACGGACTAATGAAATGGAAAATATTGTAAAGTAAAGTATAGTCTCAAATCATGGAGGCTCTACATCATGCATGACTATAAAACAATAGTAAAATAGGTAATTATCATCCAAAGATCATGAGATCTGTGAGATCAAAGGAAATTCTGGAAGATGATAAGAACCCTAAGATCACAATGTTTGAATTTTATATTTTCTGAAAGGTTTTTTGACACAAAGGTGAAAGGAATACCCTAGATGAAATTACACATACCTGGAGTGAAGATTTTCCCTACAGAAGCATGTTTTCTTCTTTAAAGTAAGAACCCATTTTTTATTTGATAGAAGAGAAATCTCCTTTTTGATTAAAGAAGAACTTTAGTCCCTTTAACCTTTCCCTATACAGACATAAACAATGTAGTTTAGGTAGTAAGAAAGGTGGAAAAGAAAAATATACCCCAAATAAAACATAATTGATCTGCTATATCCTCTCATCATGGGTCACAGGATGACTTAACTTGTTTGACAATGACTCGTTGTTGGACTTATTTTGACTTGAAAAATTACTGGATCCGGGAAAAACTAGGATACAACAAATTGTTATCACTAATGACAAGTCATTTTCTGGACTCATTTCTTCTAGACTTAAAATATCAATTCTCAACTCCATGTCAGGATGAGTGAACTAACGAGTCATCTGATTAGACAACAACTCATCATTTGGTGCCGTTACTACTAGGATTAATTTCCTGCTTTTAGGACTTTATTTTGGGATACTTAGAAAGAGTCACATGATAGATCTTCATAACTGACAATTACTCATCATCTGTTGTCATTCTCACAAGGATGAAATATAGCCGTTCAGGACTTTTGGCTAACCACAACACGTTGCCAGAGTAATTTTGTGAAGTTTCTACTGGTTTAGCTATTTTTTGTACTAAGTCTAAAATGTCTTAGGAATTATTGGGGTGTTACAATATATTCCCCTTGTGAACATTCACCCATGGATAATGAATAAATGGACTGAAACGATAAGGATAGAACTGCAATCCCAAAATTGAATTTTAAAAGCTAATTTTTGGTATGATACATTAATCATTGATTGAGATGTATGCTGATACTAGAATAAACTACGGAATCCAAAACTAAATGATATATGAGAAATGAAAGATGAAGATAGATAGAAAATTAATAAGACAGACACAATGAAGTAATGGATAGAAAATGAAGGGTATAACAAACCCTTAATCCTTTATTCAATACTCCAAACAAAGCACGTAAATTATATGTCGGCCACAAGGGAATCAATTCCCATGAAACCAATGTTTCGAAATTAAAAATCAATGCAAGCTAATCCAAGATTCCACAGTCACTCACAAGAGGGTAATTAGTTATTTATCATCAAAGTTACCAACTAAATGAAATAAAACTCCTATTTATAGTCTAGGTTTAATTATTACAACTTATGGGCCCAAAAGTGACCCATTTAGGACAATAAAGCATGACATCCCACTTTGTCATCTCTTGAGAAATTTTGGTGAACATGGGGTGCATATCAGGGGTATATGAATTAGTTTTCACTTGCTCTAGAAGATCTAAAGTAGGTTTGGTGCCCCTCCAAATCAGATGCGGTGCATGTCACCTCTTGGGGGCATTTTTAGCCCATTTTGCACTCCTTTGGCCTCTTTGAAGAACCTTAACCCTCCTTAATGGTAATAATCATCCAGTAGGTTCTTTTTGATAGAACCAAGGATTTGTCAAGAACCTCTAGAATCATAAGCATCCTATCTAAAGGTCCAAAGGCAATTTGGATTGTATCATAAGCTGAACTGAATTCATGATACACGCATGCATTATAAGACATGAGAGCAACTAAGTGACATTACTGAGGATAATTCTTAAGAGGAAACTATTTTGAAGGGGGGAGATGAAGATAATTGGTTATCATATCTATTTCTTCTTCTTAAATAGCTCCATTAACTAGCTGATTCCTACAAATTATTGAAGCGGCTACATTATTCCGCAACTTACGAACCTTTTGGTTAAGAATCTCAATTGAAGCCTCTATGTAAGAGAGACTATATTTCACACCAATACTTTTTAATGGAACATCTAAAGATGGATCACCAATGCATTTCTTCTATAGAGACACATTAAAGACAAGATTCACTGATGCCAAATCTGTCTGCAAATGTAACTTGTAGGCCATAGGTTAAAAGCACCACAAAATACTATAAGGACCAACAAATCGAGGAGTGAGTTTTCCTTTGTAGATAATCCTCATAAACCCTATCATGTGTGAAACTTTAACCAAAAATCCTGCCTGGACCTTTGGCCCACCCACCGAATCATGGGCTAACACCTAACAAATGTAACAAAAAATGGCTTGTTCATATTATTTTTCTCGTTTGACTTAGAAAATGGCTAAATTGGCATATTTGACTTGGAAAATGGCTCCACCTGCCCTGCTGAACCATCTAAAACAACCCCACCGCTTTCAAGGTGGCCACCAAAAAAATTTCTCCCTAAATCAAGTCTGATCCTTTGGTCCACCCCTCAAACTGTAAGCCAACACCCATAAAAAGTCATAAAAATAGGTCGTTTGCATCGTTTCACCTATTTGACTTGGAAAATGGCTTCACTAGACCCACAAACTATAAATATCCACTCTACAGCCTATTGAGGTGGCTGTCGAGTAATTTTTACCTAAAATTAAGCGTAAACCATAAACCCACCACCCAAGCCATGGAATAACACAAATCAAAAGAAAAAAAAAGGGTCATTCGTTCAATTTTGCCTATTTCAATTGGAAAATGTCTCCACCAGCACTATCAAACCACCTAAATCCACTCCACATCCTGCTAGGCACCCACCAAGTAATTTTCACCCTAAATTAAGCTCGGGCCCCAAGCCCATCCCTAGAATTGTTGGCAAACACCCACTGAAAGTCATGAAAAATGAGTTACTCATGTTGTTTTGTATGTTTGACTCGGACAATGGATCCCCTCGCCTCGCCAACCCACCTAAATCCACTCTGCATCCTGTCTGGGTTCCACCACACGATTTTACCTAAAATTGAGCTTGTGCCCCTAGCCTACCCCCTCTACAAAACATGGAAAAAAGCCCACTAAAAGTATTAAAAAGTAGGTCATTTGTGTTGTTTTGCCCGTTTGACTTGAAATATGGCCCTACCAATCCTGTCGAACTACTTAGATCAAGTCCATAACCCGGCGAGAGGATGACATACAATTTTTGCACAAAACTAATCCAGAGCTCCAGTCCCACCCTTTTAACTATGGGATAACACCCACAGAAAGGTACAAAAATGGGTGTTCCTGCCATTTTGTCTATTTGACTTGGAAATTAGCTCCACCAACACCATCGAAAACCCCAGATCCATTCCACAGCTCATCAAAAATTCAGTGGGATATTTTAGGCCAAAAATAAGCATGAACCTCAGGCCCACACACCAAACTCTGGTCTAAGACCCACTAAAAGTCATAAAAAAGTCTGTTCATGTTGTTTTACATATTTGATAAGGAAAATGGCTCCATCGGCCTTGTCAATCTACCTAGATCCACTACTTAGCTAGCTGAGGGTATGACTGATGATTTTCACCAAAATCTGGGTTAGGTCCCAAGCCCCACCCCAAATTGTGGGCTAACCCCTACTGAAAATTGCAAAAAATAGGTCGTTTATGCTATTTTGCTCATTTTACATGGAAAATGGCTCCACCATCCTAAAAAAAACTCAGATTATCTCCATAACCTTTTGCAGGTTGTTGGGCATTTTTTCCCCAAAACTGAGTCCGAGCTAAGAGGTAACCCCTAAGCATGGGCTAACACTAATAAAAAGTCGCAAATAATGGGCTATTTGGCTGTTTTGCCAGTTTAATATTGAAATGTCTCTAGCAACTCATTTAAACAACCTATATCCACTCTAAAACAAGCTGGGACCATAGGTTGGTTTTCTCCTAAAACCAAGCCTGGATCCTAGGCCCACCACCTAAATTATAGGCTAAAACCTACCAAAAATCGCAAAAAATAGTTATTTGTGTCTCATTTCTCATTTGACTTGTAAAATGTCTCCATTGGCCCCGTCGAACTACCCAAATCCACTCCACAACTTGCAAAAGGGTCTCCGAATTTCCCAAAATCAAGCCTGGGCCTTAAGCCCACCCTTAATCACGGGATAACACCTACCAAAAGTAGTAAAAAGGGGATGTTTGAATTTCTTTGCTTGTTTGACTTTGAAAATGGCTCCACCGAGCTCATTGAACAACCTATATTCACATAATACCCCGCAAGGGGGATGACAGATGATTTTTTTCAATGATTGAGCCTACCCAACAAAAGTCATAAAAATTGATCATTATTGTTATTTTACCTATTTGACTTTTTAAATTGATCCACCATCTTTGAAAAAACACGTAGATCAACCCCTAAACAGTGGGCTAAGACCCATCAAAAGTCATTACAAATTTGGTCATTCGCGTTGTTTTTCCCCTATGACATAGAAAATGGCTTTGCCGGCCTTGCCAAACCACCCTAATCGACACTACAAACCACAAGGGAAACATCATACCATTTTTTCCTAAATCTAGTCCTGAGCCCTTTGCCCACCTCCCGAACCATGGGTTAACACCCACCAAAATTAAAAAAATAGGCCATTGATGTTGTTTCACTTGTTTGACTCATAAAATGGCTTCACCAGCCCCACCAAACCATCCAAAACCACTCGATAGGATACCAAGAATTTTTCACTTAAAATTAGGCTACGACCTTAGACCCACCCCTAAACAGTAGATCAACACCCACAAAAAGTCACAAAAAATAGAATACTCCCTCGGTCTTCTCATTCAACTTGGAAAATGGTTCCAACAGCCCTACTTAACCACCCTCATCCAGTCTACTACCTATTAATCATCCATCAAGCGATTTTCACCCAAAACCAGGTTTGGGCCTCAGGCTCCTTTCCCGAACTTTGGACTAACACACACAGAATATTGCAAAAATGAGTCATTCACACTATTTCAGTCTTTTTACATGGAAAGTATCTCCACCGACTTCGTTGTGCTATGAAACTTCACTAAATAACTCGCAAAGGAGGGTGTCACCCTAGCAATGTTTTCCTAAAATTGAGCCCAAGCCCTAGGCCCACCACTCAAATATATGGCGAAAAACCACCGTATGTTGCAAAAAATGAGTCATTCGCATCACTTTGATGATTAGACAAGGAAAATGGATCAATTAGACTCGGTGTTTAATACCCCAAGACTACCCCTTGGATGTCACACGGTGCTTAGAACCACAAGTGATCCTAAACTAATCCATTATTCTGGATTAATTTATGAGCAACTAAATAGTATCCATAAATCTAAAAGAAATAAGAGAAAGAGATATCATTGCTAAATATGTTTAATACAAAACTTCTTAAAATACTTACACTTTGGTTATACAAAAAAAAATTGAAAGTAAATGCATCAACTCTAAATGACCGTCTACGAAGCATCTACTAGTACATATTATAGGTAGCCAAGACATGACTCCTTTCTATCCCTAATCAATATGACTTAAATAAAAAAAATTCTTCTAGAACTATAGTTGAATCGAGTCCTCGAATGAAAGAAACTCATAACCTGCTGGTTGGAAGAAGGAAACTATCTAATTGTGATCTGTGGGCTACAACTAGTACCTACATTATGAGATAATGTAAAAGATAGACATATCACATTTCTAAACTTATATCTTTCCCTAAAAATGAAGAATCAAAATCATACAAAAAAAATCAACATCATCTATCCATAACTCATTAACTTATCTATTAAGAACACCATATACTATTTAACTAAACTTTTTGCCATTTATCAACTCAAGGATACAACTACCCAAACACAACACTTAATAATCTTAGGATGAATTCCATTTATGTGACACCCTTAATAATCAAGGAGAGAGTTACCTCTTGAAAATACTTTGGATGAATTCCATTTATGTGACGCCCTTCTTTGTGATTTATTTACAATTGATTACCTCTTTCTTAAAGAAGGCTATTTGAAATGAAAAATTTATATGTACTTAAATGTTTTTATTCCATGTTTGCATGAATTATGTTCTATATCATTTGAAACAAATTGCGTTCTTGTAGATAATAGCACCTAAGATGATGTTTTAGGATTAATTCCTTTATATACTATGTCTTTGACTATGATGATGTCCATGCTAGTCATGGGATTGTTTCATATTGAGATAAGAAAAGTTTTTGTTCGTCCACTTGGTTGAGTAACAATTCTATGCTGGTCATTTCCATCTTTGAACTCAAAAATACCTTGTGGACTTTTGAACTATTAGTGGTATAATTTTTTATGTGGTTCCTTGAAGAGATGATGTTACATGGTGTCTTATGAATCCAAAAATGAAGGTAGTATTACCTTTCAAGATTGTTGATGTCGCTATGACCTTTGTGGCTCCCTTATGTCTTGATGATTCCCATAGCCAATTCCTTTGTACGATTTTTAATAAACTTTTAATGTACACAAATGATCCTTTGTTATATCATATATGTTTGCAACCTTGGCTTGATGGTATGATTAATTGTGCTAATCCTAAACCTTATTTCATAGGGATGTTGTGTTTGTTTTTCCTTCCTTTGGTTTTTAAAGGTTTGGATTCAAGGTCAAATCCTTTTAAGGAAGGGGAGGATGATACAATTCAAATTGGCATCAACACTTTTGAACATATAATTCAAGACCAACACATGGAGAGCCATGATCTACGTATGGAAATAAGAAAACATTTGAAGTATCCTTATTGATCATAATTAGAGCGATTTCATATGTGGTTGATAGCACAGAGTTTGGATATATACTTGGTGTATTGTCACCCAAAATAGTCCATTATATATGACTATTTGTGTCATTTGGTTCATGGCTACTTTTGGGCTCATTGTAATAAGTTAACCCTTAGACTATAAATAAATTAGGAAAGGTCTTATTTCACTTGTTTTAGTTTAGATAATAAAGATATAAAAATGTGTGTGAGAGAGAGAATAATCTTGGGAAAGCTTTTTGTTTATCCTTGTTTAGTAACGGTGGTTGTAAGAATGTTTTGATTCCCTTGCGGTCAACGTAAGAGATTAGGTCCTGATTTATAATAAATTTTGGGAGTTTTGTATTTAATATACTCATTAGTTCCTATTTATTACTATCTTTTTGTGTCAATCTAACTATATATCAATCATCTATCCTTTATAACTTTACTTTCAGTATTTCAATTTCATCACTTCTTTGGTGTTTAAATTTGTTTCTTGTTTCCATGGTCCCATCTTGTATCAAAATGCCTCCACCGGCTCACCCAAACCACTCAGATTAACTCCACAGCCCACATGGGGGACGTTGTGTGATTTTTTCCCAAAACTAGGCGCGTGCCCCTAGCCCACCCCTCGAACCATGGGCTAACACCCACTGAAAGTGGCAAAAAATGGGTCATTCCCACAATTTGACATATCTGACTTAGAAAATGGCTCCACCAGCCTTGTTTAACCATCTAATCCACACCTGTTATGAGATAAACCTACGAAAGCTAAAACAAATACAAAAACTAAAGAATCAACAAAATTGAAATATGGAAAGTAAAGGGATAAAAGAATAGAGATAGCTAGCTAGATCGATAGCTAGCTAGACAGACAGATAGATAGATGGATGGAAAGATAGATGGATAGATAGATAGATGGATGGATGGATAGATACATAGATGGAAGGATGGATGGATAGATGTATAGATGAATAGATTGATAGATGGATGGATAGATATATAGATAGATGGATAGATAGATGGATGGATGGATGGATAGATAGATGGATAGATAGTGTAATTCCTTAAACTTTCTTTAAGTCAAATCTAGTCTCTAGAAGAGTTATTGATGACTTCCTTAATGATTAATATTTAAATCAGATAGAATTTCCCAAATTTTGACTTTTTATCATGTGGGAAATTGAATAAGCTTTCCATCGATACTCACTTAATCAAAATACGGTATCGGGGTAGAAAGTTATGGTCGAAATACAGAAAGCGGTCAAAACTGTCCAGGTACGACGGTGAGAGCAGACGGTTAGTCCAAATCCTTCTTCAAGAAACTAAGAGATTCCATGTTCTTCAAGTCCAAGAACTTCAAGGAACTCACAACCCAGGTATGTCATGTGTTGATTCATGGGTCCCTTTTACTCATTAAGCTCAAGAATCTCTTTTCAAAATCCAAGATTTGGGTATTTAAGAATGTTCATGATTTAAATTGAATTGAAATTTATGTTCATGATGTTGTGGGGTTTTGATTCATGTTTGAAATTATATATTCCAATGATTGACCCTAAGATATGGTTATTTGCATAATAATTATGATAAACCCTTAAATTTACTCGTTGATTGATGTATTCATGATTATTAGATGTGTTGATTGTATAACCCAAGCATGCTCCCCATGTGTTCTATTAAATGCCTATGTGAAGGAAAAGTGCCATACTAGTATGATAATATGAAATTCCTATTTGTGTTCAAGTTTATGCATGTCCAGTGTTTTATTAAATGTCTTAGTCAATGAATTATGGATATATATGTAGCCATTGGGGTACTTTAGAACTTTTACTTCATGAAATATCCAACTTATTATATTATGGACTGTGATGTTGGTCATGTATTCAAGAAAGTCATGCTTTGTCAGTTTCCTTCTATCGAGTCTTGGGGGTACTTGTACCCAAAAATTTAGCTGTGTGCCTAGAATTAGTGTCATGGTTTCAAGATACTCTTAGTCAAGCCATGATTCATAGAATTTAGTCAGTCTCATGACTCAAGAAAACTCATAATCTCAGTAGTATTCCGTCAGTTAACTCAGTCTAGTCAGTTCATTTAATCATGTTCAGTGTCAATTGATGAGTAGAAATTAGCATTGAGCGAACCCAAGGATGGGAACCCACCTGTTATATGAGGGTGTGATTCTTAGAAGCAATCCTTGCGTTCCAGAACTATGTAGCCAACATAGGTTGAGACATCATAACCTCTTATATGAGGGTAGATGAGGTGGCTTAGCCTGTTCTATGAAGGATCCCACCATTCTCACTAGAGTTTCCTGTTACATGAGGGTTACTCACAGATTATCCTTACCAGTGGTGCGGTATTGACACCCTTCCAATTGGGGTTACAGATTTGACCCTAACACAACTATATTGAATTATTTGGGGCTTGTTGGTTAGATGACTACATCCCACATTTTCATTTATAGAATTAGGACTGTCAGATACAATCATTTAGTCTCAGTAATAAAACTCCGATAGTTCTACGAAATTTAGGACCATCAGATGTAGTCAACTCAGAACAGTATAGAACTCAGCTAGTTCCATCAGAACCTAGACTGTATGATACAGTCGCTCCATATTAGTTATTTCAGTTATACAATTATCAGTATCTCATGTTATCAGTACTCAGGCTCAGTAATCATGTTATCATGAACTCAGTTATAGTTTTTATGTATTCATGCATGCGTTCTCGCGTTCATGGTATCCAGTCAGTTAGTATAGTTCATGAATGTGAACACTTTGCATTCAGCCTACCTCACATGCATACCAGTTTATTCACTCGTACTGATGCATTTTATCTATGGTGTTTTAGACCATAGGTTCAGAAGCACGAGCTCCAGAGCAACAATAGTATTCTATTCTCGACAGTCAGAGTTAGCAGTGAGTCCTCATCCTTTGAGGAAATAACCATTACTTTATTATCTCATTAATTAATTTATTTTAGTAGTTGGAGTTAGTTGAGGACATGTCCCATCAACTCCTTATTCAGACAGTTTAGAGGCTTTCAGAAAATTATTTCAGTTGTTTTGGTATTGATATACCATATCTTCAGATGTTATGTTTTATAAGATCTTTGAACCTTATGGCCTTTCAACCTTTATTTCTATATTTATACAACATATCATGTAGTTTACAGGTATAAATATCAGTCATAGGTTAGCTTATGGTCCTTCGGGGTCATGAGCATCGTGTGGTATTTTGGGTACCAGACTCGAGGCATTACAAATAGATGGATAGATGGTTTGATAGATAGATGGATGGATGGATAGATGGATAGATGGATGAATGATGGACATATAGATGGATAGATAGATGGATAGATAATTGGATAGATAGATGGATAGATAGATGGATGGATAGATAGATGGATAGATATATAGTTAGATAGATAGCTATATGGATAGATAGATGGATAGATATATGGATAGATATATGGATAGATAGATGGATAGATAGATATATGGATAGATAGATGGATAGATAGATAGATGGATAAATGAATAGAGAGATAGATAGTTAGATGGATAGATAGATGGATAAATAGATGGATGGATAGATAGATGGATGGATATATAGATGAATAGATGGATGGATAGATGGATGGATAGATTGATGTATAGATGGATTGATAGATAGATGGATAGATAGATAGATAGATGAAAAGATAGATATATGGAAAGATAGATGGATAGATAGATAGATAGATAGATAGATAGATGGATAAATAGATAGATGGATAGATAGATAGATAGATAGATAGATGGATAGGTAGATGGATAGATAGATAGATATATAGATGGATAGATAGACAGGTACATCAAAGAATAAATTAATGGATAGATGGACCGATTGATTGATAGATAGATAGATAGATGGATAGATTGATCGATAGATGAATAGATGGATAGTTGGATAGATATATCAAAAGAGAGATGGATCGATGAATAGAATGATGGATCGATAAATGGATGGATAAATAGATGGATATATAGATGGATAGATAAATAGATTGATAAATGGATAGATCGATGGATAGATGTATTGATAGATAGGTCGATGGATTGATAGATAGATAGATAAATAGATAGAAGGATGGATGGATGGATAAATAGATAGATAGATGGATTGATGGATAAATGGATGGATAGATAGATAGATTTATTGATTGATGGATGGATAGATAGATAGATGGATAGATACATGGATATATGGATGGATAGATAGATAGATAGATAGATGGGTAGATAGACAGACAGATAGATAAATAGATGGATGGATAGATAGATAGATAAATTGATAGTTACATAGATGGGTAGATAAATGGATAGAAAGATGGATAGATAGACAGATAGATGAATAGATCGATGGATTGATGGATAGATCGATGGATTAATAGATAGATAGATAAATAAATAGATGGATTGGTGGATAGATAGATAGATAGATAGATAGATGGATTAATGGATAGATTGATGGATAGATAGATAGATAGAGTAATGGATAGATGGATGGATAGATAGATATATTTATAGATTGATGGATAGATAGATAGATGGATAAATAGATGGATAGATAGATGGATATATGGATGGATAGATAGATAAATAGATTGGTAGATATATATATAGATAGATAGATATATGGATGGATGGATAAATAGATGGATAAATAGATAGATAGTTAGATGGGAAGATAGATGGATAAATAGATGGATAGATGGATGGATAGATAGATAGATAGATAGATGGATATATAGATAGATAGATAGATAGATGGATAGATAGATAGTTAGATAGATGGGTATATTGATGGATGGAAAGATAGCTAGATAAATAGTTAGACAGATGGATAGATAAAAAGATAGATAGATGGAAAGATTGATGAATTGATAGATGGATAGACAAATAGATTGATGGATAGATTGGTAGATGGATAGATAGATAGATTGATGGATAGTTAGATTGATTGATAGATAAATTGATGTATAGATAGATGGATAGATAGATAGATGGATAGATAAATGGATATATGGATAGATGGATGGATGGATGGATGGATAGGTGGATAGATAGATGGATAGATAGATAGATAGATGGATGGATAGATGGATGGATAGATAAATTGATAGATATATGGACAGATGGATAGATAGATAGATAAATAGATGGATAGATAGATGGATGAATGGATAGATAGATGGATGATGGATTGGTGCACAGATAGATTGATGGATTGATAGATAGATAGAGGGATAGATAGATAAATGGATGGATGGATAGATATATAGATGGATGGATGGATTGATATATTGATGGACAGATAGATTGATGGATAAATACATAGATAGAAAGATAGAGAGATAGATAAATAAATAGATGGATAGATGAATGAATGGCTAGATAGATAGATGAATGGATAGATGGATAGATAGATGGATGGATAATGGATAGATAGATAGATAGATAGCTAGATGGTTGGATGAAAAGATAGATGGATAGATAGATGGATTGATGGATGGATCGATAGATGGATAGATAGATAGATAAATAGATTGATAGATGGATGGATATATAGTTGGATTGATAGATGGATTGATATATATATAGATAGATGGATGGATCATTGGATCAATAGAATGATATATAGATAGACAGATGGATAGATAGGTGGATAGATAGACAAATAGATAGATAGATACATAGATGGATAGATAGATACACCGATAGATTGATGGATAGATGGATGGATAGATAGATGGATAGATATATGGATAAATGGATGGATAGATGAATGGATTGATAGATAGAAGGATACATAGATAGATATATGGATAGATAGATGGATGGATAGATGGATAAATAAAAGAATAGATGGATGGATAGATAGATGGATGGATATATATATAGATAGATGGATGGATAAATATATAGATAGATAGATGGATGGATAGATCGATAGATAGATGGATAAATGGATGGATAGATAGAGGGATAGATGGATGGATAGATGGATAAATATATGGATAGATAGATGGATAAATGTATAGATGGATTAATGGATAGATAGATGGATAGATGGAGGGATGGATAGATAGATAGATACAACAACAACAACAACAACATACCCAGTGTATTTCCACCAAGTGGGGTCTGGGAATGGTAGAGTGTACGCAGACCATACCACTACATCAAGAGAAGTAGAGAGGCTATTTCCGATAGACCCCCGACTTAGGACCAATAAAAGTATTACAAATACAAAAAGTAAGCGGATACAAACTAGTATGGTACACAAAACAACCTAACAGTATAACAAACACAAAAGATAAGTGCATAATAAACTAGTACGGGATGCAAAAAATCCAACACCACTATCCCCAAAGACTACACACCCAACACTACTAACCAAAAACTTCAGACCCAAAGAAGCACTCCCTTATTCCTACCGCCACACTCCCACCCCCTAATCTGTGTCCCCACACCTTCCTATCAAGGGTTATGTCCTCTGTTATCTGTAATTGCTCCATAGATGGATGGATGGATGGACGGACGGTCAGATGGATGGAGAGATATATGGACTGACAGATTGATGGACGGATGGACGAACGGACGGACTGACAGACTAACAGACTGAGAGAATGACGGATGGATGGACTAACATAATGATGGACTAACGGACCAATGGAATAATAGACTGAGGGACAGACAGACAGACTAACAGACTAACTGATTAATTGATTCACTGTTAGACGGACTGACGGACAGACAGACAGATAGATATATAGATAGATGGATGTATGGATAGATAGATGGATGGATAAATAGATAAATAGATGGATAGATAGATATATAAATAGTTGAATAGATAGATAGATAGATGGATGGATGGATAGATAGATGGATGGATGGATAGATAGAAAGATAGATGGATGGATAGATAGATGGATAGATAGATGGATAGATAAATATATAGATGGATGGATAGATGGATAGATGGATAGATGGATAGATAGATGGATAGATGAATGGATAGATAAATAGATAGATGGATGGATAAATGGATAAATAGATGGATAGATGGATAGATGGATAGATGGATAGATGGATAGATGGATAGATGGATAGATGGATAGATGGATAGATGGATAGATGGATAGATAGATAGATAGATGGATAGATAGATAGATAGATAGATAGATGGATAAATAGATGGATAGATAGATAGATAGATGGATAGATAGATGGATAGATAGATAGATAGATAAATAGATAGATGGATAGATAGATAGATAGATAGATAGATAGATAGATATATAGATGGATAGATAGATAGATAGATGGATCGATGGATAGATAGATTGATATATAAATAGACAAATGGATAAATAGGTATATAGATAGATGGATAAATGGATAGATGGATAGATGGATAGATAGATAGATATATAGATGGATAGATAGATGGATAGATGGATAGATAAATAGATGGACAGATAGATGGATGGATAGATATATAGATGGATAGATAGATGATTAGATGGATAGATAGATGGAAAGATATATAGATATATGGATGGATAGATAGATAGGTAGATGGATAGATGGATGGATGGATGGATGGATAGAGAGATAGATAGATAGATGGATAGATAGATAGATAAATAGATGGATGGATAGATAGATGGATAGATACATGGATAGTTAGATGAATAGATAGATTGGTAGATGGATGGATAGGTGGATAGATAGATGGATATATAGATGGATAGATAAATGGATAGATATATTGATAGATGGATAGATAGATAGATGGATGGATGGTTGTATTGATGGATGGATGGATGGATAGATAGATAGATAGATAGATAGATAGAAAGCTAGATAGATGGATAGATAAATAGATAGATGGATGGATGGATGGATAGATAGATGGATGGATGGATAGATGTATTGATGTATGGATGGAAGGACGGACGGACAGATGAACGTACGGATGGTCGGATGGTTGCATGGATGTACGGGTGGACATACTGATGGACTAATGGACTGACGAACTGATGGACTAAGGGACTGAAAAACCGACGGACTAATGAACTAACGGATGGACTAATAGACTGATAGACTGACAAACTGACTGACAGATAGACAAATAGATAGATACATAGATTGACACAAAAAGATAGTTTGAAAAGGAACTATTGAGTATATTAACTCAAAAACACCAAATCAATAATCTATAAGGACCTAATATCTTTTATTGACCATAACAAAATTGAAATACCCTTACAACGACCGTAGATAAACTCCAACAAAAGCTTTTCCAAGCGATTACTCACTCTCTCAAAAGTTTTCATATCTTTATTATCAAAATAAAATTGATAAAATAAATTCTACGGTAATATATTAATAGTCTAGGGTTTATCTTATTATAATGGGCCAAAAATTGACCCATTTGCATTAATGAAGCAAGGAATCCCGCTATAGCATCTTTGGAGAAGATGTTGATGTAACACCCTACATTTTTTAGTTTCCTTTGTGTGTAAACTCTAATCCCATGCGTCATATTTAAATTCATGTTTTATGATCTTTATCCTAGTGTGTTATGTGATTATGAGGTGAAAAATGTTCATGGCAATCACTTAGAGAAAATTGAGCTAAGAGCCTTTGAATCGTCCAATGTTTGGTATTCGATTCTACAAGGGTCAAGCTTGAATGTTTATAACATTTTATATATGTGGTATTTTTCATATCAAGACACACCAAATTGTATATATTTAATTCATCTTTTCAACGATACCAATTTTGCCTTAATTCAATACCCGAGTGAAAAGTTATGATCATTTCTGTCAGAACTAGAAAGACACTTCGATAGTTGTGCATTATGGTGAACTCCAAAAGCAAGATTCTGCTGAAAACTTTGATTCCGAAGGGCATTTTAAACTTTTCTATAGAACCCCAAGTCCTGTTAACAGCTAATTAAAACATTATTAGGGCATTATATGCCAAAATTGCTCGAATCCATCAAGAACAAAACCCTAACTTCACTCCCGAAAGATCAAGAATCTACCACTAAGTTCAAGATTTTCAAGAAGAGAGTAAAAATTAAGGTTCCAATCTTCAAACTAAATAACATAATGTATGTGGGACTACCTTAAACTCCATGGGCGTAGGTTTTCTTGTTTTTATCAAGAACAAAATAGCTATAACCTTGTTTACAATGCATGTTTAATATTATTTTGAAAAGCAGGTATCATGGAATTCTTTTGATGAAAGCATATGATGTCTTGAACTGATTTTCATGAAACATAAATGTAATTTTGTATATATATGATTTTGTTTGTAATGAAAAGTTTAATAGAGAGCATGATTTATGAGACCTCCCTTGCAAATATGGATTTTACATGATTTTTGCGATATGTGCATTCGCTTGCATGTTTTGAACTTCATTGTCAATTGATTGTTATCCAAACTTTGGTTGAGGTTTTTTGTAGATTTACGAGAGGGATTCTTTTTTCCTTAACTAAAACCCTTGCATGAAAACAAAGTATTGCAGGAGATTAAATAATTGGCATGGCCACCACATATTTATGTTGTAAATCATTTGGGTAGTTAGTTGCATGTTTTAAATAAGAAGGGATGTTGAATTGATATGAATGACTTGTAAGTATAGGCATGACGATACCCGGTGATAGCATGCCCGTAATAGAATAAGTGTTGAATGTTGTGAAGGCCTGAAAGAATAATTTTAAAGAATTGAAAATTTAGGCTTAGTGGAGGTTAGATGGTTTCCCGAAGAAAGCATGAGTCCTGAGACTCAATGCTGGAAATCATGATTTGCCGACACGGGGTTATGGTACCCTGCTTTCTGGTCTGTTGTACCTTGATTCATGTCATCCCAACCAGGACTAAGGTCAGGAGCCCTGCTTTGTGGACTAGTGCACTAACATGACATGTTGATTTGATTAGGAATATTACCCTATGTTGTGTAGTCTTGCGTGTCACCGTTACTGATACACCAATCCTTGTGGAAAACTTAGATTAGGGGCTTCGTTGCCAAGTCAAGGGCGGATCCCATATAGCCTATGGGATGATTAGGGTTATAGGGTGTACCATGTAGCCTTGAAATGAACTGAGAACGAGTCACAATTTCCAAGAAATTGCTACAGTTCTTATCAGTATGCTCATTGTTTTATAAAAATGCTCTTATTATGTTGTATAAAAACATGTTATTTTGGGTTGTTTCACATATCAATACAATTGTATTGACCCCCTATATTTCAAGATCTGGGGTTTAGTCCCAGGGTCCTACTAAATAGTAGATTGATTTAATCAGAAGTTGCAGTTCATGACCCTCTCTTATTCTGGAAGGAATAGTTATGGAACATTAGTATTTTTTTGGTTTATGGTCCGACTGTGGGCCTTTTCCTAATTTTTATATAGATGTTGGATCTTTATTGTTAAAGATTTCGCAGACTGGTGTCATGTGTTTCAATGTTATGAGCTAAGTTTTGTATTGTTTAGTTGAATTAAGAGATTGACCATGTTTCCATTTTATTATATTTTCCGCATTTCATTATAATATATGAATGGTGTGCATGATTTCCAGAAAATAAAAGGGCACTCGGGGTTTTATGGTTTGGGATGCCCATCGCGGCCAAGGCCTCAGTCTGGTTCATGACAATCTTGGTATCTTAACACGGTTCATGGTCCCAATTTTTCTGCAAAATTGCGTTGGGTAGAGTCCTTTTTATGGGTGTGTAGCGCACCACACTTATAAGGCGGGAACGACTAGGCATTTAGGAATGTTTCACTTTTCTTTATGTTCTAGATCTTACCAGTGTGTTGTCCATTTTGAAGTTATCCAAATTCCTTATTTACTCTTAGTTTATTAGCTATGTCTCATTGTCGAGTCGATTCAAGAGTAGAATCTTAGAATTTAAATGAGGTGGTCCTTTCTAATTCAGTCATAAAAGATTGAAATTGCACAAGGACTTGAGAGGAGTCCATAAGTGCTTTAAAGTGTATTGATTTAAGCTTATACACATATCTATATCAATCGCGTGTTTGAGCCTGAGGTATGAAGTGTATTCGGTCCCTTTTAAAATTCTTAATGTAGATGTTACACTTAAGGGAAGTGATGTATGCCAAAATGTTCGAACAATATTTCCACCTATGTAGTAGTATGTTTTATGGTGTCATATCCTATTAGTAGTAAGATGATCATGAAGTTAGCGATATAAAGACACAAGATTAGAAGTCAGGGTGAGGGTGACTTTTACGTAAGAAAGCTAATTTAGTTGTATAACCATTGGTTGAGGGATGGGTTGGCATATGATAGTGGTAGACTAATGTGGTAGCAATATTTGTAGATTGTATAGTAGTTTATGGAGGAAGTGTTTGGCCATGATTATTATCTATTCAAAATAGGGAAGGGTCCAAGAGTGGATAGTTATGATGGTTATAGAAATCCCTTATAGGTAGTGAATGGAAATAGTTAGATTAGCCAATAATTTATAGGTATAGACTCATTCCTGTATACAGAATTTTGAAAGTAGTTAAGATGTATGCATGGGTAAGTAACTATGATGTTAGAAAGTGGAATATATTGATAAAATCGTATTGGGTTATATTATAAGATTAAGATCGACTATCATCATTATGTGGTTTTACCTCCCTTGATTGTCTTTTCTCTAGTAGTTGTAAACTAGTACTACACGGTAGAAGGTAGGTAGTATATTTTTGAGGTGTAGTAGTAATGTCATGGAGATGATGAACTTATGGACCATTTTTAAGTGAAATAAGAGATTTAGGTTGATATTTCTATCTTGACTTAACTCTTAGTTGCATGCATGGGAAGTTTAGGGCGTGAAATTTTTTCTAAGTGTTAGAAGACTTAGGCATATTTTAAGCCTCTAAAACTTCGAAGATTTTTAAATTGGTCATCCCTACCCCGAGATATAGATTTGATTATTCATGTTCAGGTGTGAAAGAAGAATGTTTCGGGGATGTTTTGAATTTTTTGGACAAGGATTGGGTCATGTTTAGATTTTGATTCCAGAACCTCACCACGATAGTGGCGCGTCACAGTGGTATTAGAGGGGGGGTCTTCACCGCGTCAGGGTGACCTTGTCATTGGTGTTCTAGTCACAAATTTAATTGCCAAAAGGGCAATGTATTCTTTTCCTCTCTTTCCAACTCTTAAATGGTTGAAGCATATCATCCGTTAAGGAAAATACTGCTCATTAGTATAGTTATGGCATGCTTTATATGATTGGTGTTGCTAGACTACATGTTAAAACTGTAGATGTGGATTATGGTGATAAGAATAGTAACTTAAGATTTATGATGCATGTTTTATTTGAGTAAGTAGTAGGATTGATTTAATATATGTAATAGCCGAGATTGGCAACTTATGGAATAATGAGTGGTCATTAAGTGGTTAAGAGTGTGAGTAAATTAGAATAAGTTGAACCCCTCCACCTAGGTATCATGTTGTTAGATAAGGTTTATCTATGTATAAGTATCATGTGTACCTAGTTTACATTCTTGAATTTTGTAGTAAAAAGAAGTCTAGGGAGTTGATGTATGGTGATCATTGGAGTTGAATTAAGGAAATATGGGTAGGCAATATGTACCTTTGGTATAGTTTTACAAATTTTGATAAGATTGTAAGTATGCGAGTAGAGGTCTAGCATTGGTGGTAAAGTAGTGAAGAATAATTTATTATATGATAAAGAGTGTGGATGTGTATGCTCACGAGAGTGGGAGTGATAGGGTGATAGCTATAGAGGCTTGCAAAAGTTAACTATAACATTTTCGAAAAGCAATTCTTTCAGAGTATAGTTTATCAGGGGGAGTTTAGCGTTTACGTGTATGGAAATACCTCATTATGTTGAGTGTTGTGTTCATACATTTAGTGACAAGATATGTCCTTAAGTCTAGGATTGTGACTTTGATATAAGGGGGAGATGGCGAATTAAGGTAGCTCCTAAATTTTCTTGAGGGGTCCAGTTTTAGGAAGGTGTTAAGACCAAATCTATTCTTATCCAAGCAAGCTCCTCCTATTTCAATTTAATGAGGATATTATACCAATGTATTATATATTAAAGTCGTGGCTATGCCAAATGTAACGCCCCGATTATTTAAACCGAAATGCTACACGGTGCTCATGACCCCAAAGGACCACACGCTAACCCATGATTGATATCTGTACTTGTACACTGCATAATATATAAATATAAATACGGAAACATGAACTGAAGGCCATAAGGTTCAATACCGAACATAATCTGAGTAATAAAAATGTCTGAATAAAGAGGTATCACAATACCAAAACAGAACTGAAATATTGAAGTCCAAATCTAGTCTGTAATCTAGTCTGCATCTAGTCTGAAAGACTCTACTATCTGAATAACCTGAATAAGGAGCTGATGGGACATGTCCCAAACTAACTCCAACTAATGAACTAATCAATGAGAAGATAGAGAAATAACCATGTCCTCAAAGGATGAGGACTCACTTCTAACTCTGACTGCTAAAATTTATAATGCTACTGCTACTCTGGAACTCGTGCCTCTGAACCTATGGCATAAAATAAAACATCATAGCACGAATGCATCAGTACGTCTGAATTTACTGAGTATACGAGTGAGGAAGGATAAATATAAAGGGTTTATATGCATGAACAATACTGACTGATATGAACGTGAGAATACATACATGCATAAGTAACTATAACTAAACTCGTACTGATAGTGACTACTGAGTCTGAATGCTGACAACATGAGTTTACTGATACTGAGATACTGAATAGATGAATGACTATTTCTGACAGTTCGAATTATGAAGAACTGGTGTGATTGACTGTGTCTAATAGTCCTCAAACTAAAAAATGATAACATAAGCTATGATGACTGATCTAACTGATGTAACTGATACTGAGCGATTGTGTCTGACAGTCTAAATCTTCTAATAATGATTAAGAGTGACTAAGCTTGAGATCAGGCCTAACTAATGGGTGATCTCTGGAACTGATATTGAGAATACTCAACTGAATCTGAGACTGAGATCAAGCCTATCTGATGGGTGACCTCTGTAAGTACTAATACTGAATAACTTTAGGTTAGACCAAGCCTATATAGAGGGTGGTTTATGAATCCGTGGAACTATCTGAGTTCCTTACTGAAATTGATGACTGTATCTGACAGTCCTGATTTTTGAGTTCTACTCTGAAGACTAATACTGAAACTGTAACTATGCGAGTGCTCACTTAACTGACATTCCCCGAATCTGAACTGGTGGAGTCCAACTAGTAACCCCAGCTGGAAGGGTGTCAATATCGTGCTACGGGTAAAGACCTCTCTAGACAACTCTATTTTACGGGTGACCCTCGTAGGAAGTCAAGCCTAAGTCTGTATAACAGTCAAGCCTCTCTGATGGGTAACTCCTACATTCTACGCTGGATACGTAGTTCTGGAGTTCAGGGATTGCTCCTAACGACTCTGCCTCTCTAACAAGGAGCCGCCATCCCTACACTTGCTCGGTGCTAGCTCCTACTCCCAACTGAATTCTGTCAGTGATTGAGTTCTACTGATCATAGAACGACTGAGATTATCTTGAGACTGACTCGGCTCTAGGCACAAAGTAATATTTTTCGGGTACAAATCCCCCCAGGACTCGATGGAAGCAAACTGACACACATAATACTTCTTATCATAGGAATAACATCCACAATTCATAATACCATAAGTAGGGGATTTCATACTACGCATGGTTCTCAACACCTTATACATGAAAGGGAATACATATAACATGGGTATACTTGCATACCTCAATATCATGGACATTCCATTTCACAACAACAACTCATAACAACAACACATATCAATAACATGGAATTCATGTGGAAACATAAGGAATAGAACATGGACTTGTCATTTAAGAACTATTAAGTCATAAAAACATGGATTGTATTATTCTTGGCATTTTATCAAACACCTTACATGCACAACTTTGCGCATAGGTGTACTTATTAAATTGACAATCTTAATCCATAAAAAAATCATGGGTTTCAACTAATCTACTCACATGCTTCATGAAAAACACATCAAGATACAACCTTGAATCCAAACAACAATCATCAACATGAATATGGTCATAACACAACAAGGAAATAACAATTTATAATTTAAAACATGATTCTTGAACTCCATGGATGAAAGGGATCCATGGATGAACACTACACATACTTTAGAAAGGAAACTTTGATGAGTTGTTGGAGAGTTCCTGGATTGGAAAACTTAATTCTTGATTATCTTGGAAAAAGGGTTTGAATCTTGCTTTTGGGAGATGATTTTTATAAAAACCCTAATCCTGTGGTTGAAAGTGTTAAAGAGGGTTTTTGAGACATTTAACTAAAGAAAAATATGAGAAAGTTACGTCCCTCGAGGGTTTTAAGTAATGGGAGGTAAAGGAAAAATAACAAAATACCCTTACTAAACTGCTTCCCAGTTGCTGAAAATCTAAGGCTGACGACATTTGTGATAGGCCATCAGATTTGTGATAAGTCATCACAAATGTCGTCACTGGGGGACTGGAATTGATGGATTTCGTCCTAAGGCTGACGACATTCATGATAATTCATCACATTTTTGATAACTTATCAGAAATAACGTCATCGGGGATGGATTCTTCCAAAGGCTTATGATGTTTGTGATAAGTCGTCACACTTGTGATAAGTTATCACGAATGTCGTCACTCAATTTTCCAGGTTGACATACTGGAGTAAAATGGGTGTAACTTTTTGTTCCAATATTAGATTTGGAAAAAATTGGTATATTTGGAAATATAATTCAATGAGCTTTCATTTGACATATAGTAGGTGCTATAATTCGATATTCAAAAGATGTTATTGTCGATTAAATTTGACCTAAGTTTTGACGCACACTAAAGCTTGAACTATAGGAAAATTTTCATCTTCTCCTTTAGTTAGGGGACCTCTATAATCATAATTCATGATCAAATAGATTACCACTCTACATAATTGATTAACTATCTAAATATACATAGGATTCGAGGATTTTGGAACATTTACGCATATGAATAAAGGATTTTCATTCTAGTCCGAAATGTGGGGTGTTACATTATCTCCCCCTTGGAATCATTCCTCCTCAAATGTCGATTGATAAGTTACGAGTAGTGGTCAACTGAACATAATAAAGGGGCGTGAATATCTAAAACATTACTATATGATGGAAATTACTGACACACTGAATTTTCCACTAGAGTATGCATGCATAGCTGATGCATAGAATACACGGATGAGACTATTGATAAGCTGAATCCTCATGAAGGACATCCATATCAGATGCAAGGATACTTGATTGAGTTGTTCTAATGAACGTATGACTAAATACACTTATAATCTGGACTTTCTCAACTGAACATGCATATCTAATGTATGCAGGTCTGACTGAACTTACTCTTCAAAGCATGACTGATTGAGCAATGATAAATGATGCTAACTCGTAATAGGAATCTATGCATGAAACTGAATGGGATTACAGAATTGATAACTTCGGGGAGTTATAGAGCATCTCCCCCTTGGGACACTATGTCCCTCTAAAAACACTTACATCAATGGAATACTTGAGGACTACTGAGGCGGTGCACAAGGCATCTATGAATTGGATCATATCTAAATATCTGAGAGCAGAAGATAATGCATGATACTTTAACTTAGTTATACTCGCAACTACTAAGGTACTCTGTCTTGGAATAGTTACATTACAGAGATTTATGATAGTATGACTAGATGGAAAGATGTGAAAACAATCTATACGAATCTGATTGTCTGACTGCTAAACTAAACTGCTGGCTTTACTAACTTACTCATACTAAAAACTTAAGCTTAACTAAAGCACTGCTTCTGCATTCTTTCAACTAAACCTTCCACCTTAGCCTCAAGTCATCATCATAAGTCAGGGAACACTTCACTAAACTCTGAAATGAACTACAATCAATTTACTCTAGGGTCTGCGATACAATAATGTACCTAAATGATAACTCATCCTGCAAGACTGCACCTAAAAGTATAAAGCTCACTGCTAATACTATCCCTTGGGGTACAACTCTTAACTTCCTTTAGTCTCCGCAATCATCAAACTTAAATTCTTGCATACACTGTTCAAGCCTACTGAAATCTCTAGAACATGTCTAGCCACTTATACATAGACATAACACCTTCTGCTATCATGGGATGCTAATATCACATCTTTTAACTTACATCCACACCTTCATACTTAGTCTAAAATCTACCAACTTAAATTCGTCAAAGATTCAAGCTTAGTCTTTAAAGAATAATGTGAATATCCATAATTCTTTAATAAATATGCTACTCTCATCCTAGACTTCAAATGTTACCTCTCTAAAACTTATATTTTCTCCACAACATGAGAATTACCATTATGTGTCCATCAACAACACATATAACTCCAAATCACTAAACTTAAACTCTTGCATACATTGTTTCAAGCCTAATGATTCACCTTTTATACAACTAACCCCCATGAAAAATACTCTACCTAACTTTAGATCTTATTATCCTGAACTATTTACAGAGACGGTCTGGGAAAGCTCTATCTGTAGGACTCTAGGCCTAACTACTTCTGCTTCCTTAAGAGAAAGGTAAAGCTGACATGAATGGAACATGATGAGAATCCACATAAGTTTCTTAGAGAACCTTCTATAGAAAAATCTAAGACATGAAAGAAGGGAAACTGTTCCTAAAACATCTTATAGCCTCCTGCACATAAATGTGGTGCACAAAACACCCAGGTACAAGACTCTACTAGATGCGGCTTTCAGACATCCTAGGACACTATTAAACCTTATGATCTGATACCAAGTTTGTAATACCCCAATTATATTAACTGGAATGCTACTTGGTGCTCATGTCCCCAAAGGACTACAATCTAACCCATCACTGATATTTGTACCTATACACTGCATAATATATAAATATAAATGCAAAAACATGAACTGAAGTCCATAAGGTTCAATACTGAACATAATTTGAGTAATAAAAATGTTTGAATAAAAAGGTATCACAATACAAAAATAGAACTGAAATACTAAAGTCTGAATCTTGTCTGTAATCTAGTCTGCGTCTAGTTTGAAAGCCTCAACTATCTGAATAATCAAAATTAGGAGATGATGGGATATGTCCCCAACTAACTCCAACTAATGAACTAATCAATGAGAAGATAGAGAAATATTCATGTCCTCAAAGAATGAGGACTCACTTCTAACTCTAACTGCTGAAATCTGCAATGGTACTACTGCTCTAGAACTCGTTCCTCTAAACTTATGGAATAAAATAAAACACCATAGCGTGAATACATCAGTAGGTCTGAATGTACTGAGTATACCACTGAGGTAGGCTAAATGGAAAGTGTTTATATGCATGAACAATGCTGACTGATATGAATGTGAGAATACATACATGCATAAGTTACTATAACTGAACTTGTAGTGATACTAACTACTGAGTCTGAATGCTGACAACATGAGTTTACTGATACTGAGATACTGCATAGATGAATGACTATTTCTGATAGTTTGAATTATAAAGAACTGGTCTGATTGTCTTTGTCTAAAGGTCCTGAAACTAAATAATGATAACGTAAGCTATGACGACTTATTTAACTAATATAACTGTGATGATCGTCCTAACCGATGTCACTGATAATGACTGACTGTATTTGACAGTCTAAATCTTCTAATAATGATTAAGAGTGACTAAGCTTGAGATCAGGCCTAACTAACGGGTGATCTCTGGAACTGATATGGAGAATACTCAACTGAATCTATGACTGATATTAAGCCAATCTGATGGGTGACCTCTGTAAGTACTGATACTGAATAACTTTATGTTAGACCAAGCCTATCTAGCGAGTGGTCTATGAATCTGTGGAACTATTTGAGTTCCTTACTGAGATTGATGACTGTATCTGATAGTCCCGATTTTTGAGTTCTACTCTGAAGACTGATACTAAAATTATAACAACAGGAGTGTTCACTTAACCGACATGACCCGAATCTGAATTGGTAGGGTCCAACTTGTGACCCCAGCTGGAAGGGTGTCAATACCGTTCCATGGGTAAATACCTCTCTGTTCAAGCCTATCTGATGGGTGACGTTCGTAGAAAGTCAAGCCTAAGGCAGTATAATAGTCAATCCTCTCTTACGGGTGACTAGTACATCCTGCACTAGCTACGCAGTTTTGGAGTTCAGGGATTTCTCCTAACGACCCGGCTTCTCTGACAGGGAGCCGCCATCTCTGCACTCGCTCGGTGCTAGCTCCTACTCCCAACTTAAAAACTCTGAACTGATTCTTAGAACTTGTACCTGAACTGAATCTGTTACTGAGTTTCTTACTTGACTGAGCTGAATGAGTTCACTTGGTTCCGTTATCTGATAGAATACTACTGAATCTATTATTTGACTGAATGGTACTATGTTTTGAATTGATTTCTTGAATGCTGCTGAGATCTGAGCTGAGTACTGAACTGAAGCTAGAATGATAACGATACTTAGATTACTGAGATTTCTTAAGTTCTATAACTGTCTGAGAGTTCTGAATTCTATAACTGACTGAGTTCCACTGATCATAGCACGACTGAGATTATCTTTAGACTGAATCGGCTCTAGGCACAAAGTTAGATTTTTTGGGTACAAGTACCCCCAGGACTCGATGGAAGGAAACTGACACACATGATGCTTCTTGATCATAGAAATAGCATCAACAATTCATAATACCATAAGTAGGGGATTTCATACTACACATGGTTCTCAACACCTTATACATGAAAGGGAATACATATAACATGGGTATACTTGCGTACCTCAATATCATGGACATTCCATATTACAATAACAACTCATAACAACAACATCTATCAATAACATGGAATTCGTGTGGAAACATAAGGAATATAACATGAACTAGTCATTTAAGCACTATTAAGTCATAAAAATATGGATTCTATCATTCTTGGCATTTTATCAAACACCTTACATGCATAACTTTGGGCATAGGTGTACTTATCAATTTCACAATCTTAATCCATCCAAAATTTGTGGATTTCAACTAACCTACTCACATGATTCATGAAAAACACATCAATATACAACCTTGAATCCAACCAACAATCATCAACATGAATATGGTCATAACACAACAAGGAAATCACAATTTATAATTTAAAACATGATTATTGAGCTCCATGGATGAAAGGGATCTATGGATGAACACTACGCATACCTTAGAATGGAAACTTTGATGAGTTGCTGGAGAGTTCTTGGATTGGGAAACATAATTGTTGTTTATCTTGGAAAAAGGGCTTGAGTCTTTCTTTTGGGAGATGATTTTAATAAAAACCCTAATCTTGTGGTTGAAAGTGTAAGAGAGGGTTTTTGATATGTTTAACTAAAGAAAAATAGTAGAAAGTTACGTCCCTTGAGGGTTTTAAGTTGTGGGAGGTGAAGGTGAAATACCAAAATACCCTTACTAAACCACTTCCCAGTTTCTGAAAATCTAAGGCTGACGACATTTGTTATAGGCCTTCAGACTTGAGATAAGTCTTTATAAATGTCGTCACTGTAGGGCTAGAATTGATGGATTTCTGCCTAAGGCTGACGACATTCGTGATAAGTCATCACACTTGTGATAACTTATCAGAAATATCGTCACTGGGGATGGATTCTTCCTAAGGCTGACGACGTTTGTGATAAGTCGTCACACTTGTGATAAGTTATCATGAATGTTGTCACTCAGTTTTCCAGGCTTACATTCTAGAGTAAAATGGGTATAACTTCTTGCTCCGATATCATATTTGAGAAAAAATTGTATCGTTGGAAAGATAATTCAAAGAGAATTCCTTTTGACATATAGTAGGTCATATAATTAGATATATACCAGGAGTTATGGTCGATTGAAGTTGACCCATATTTTGACGCTCACTAAAACTTGAACGATAGGAAAGCTTTCGACTTATCCTTGAGTTAGGGGACCTATATGATCTTAATTCATCCTCAAATAGATTCCCCCACAACATAATTTATTAACACACTAAATTTACATAGGATTCAAGGCTTTTGGAAAATCTACGCATATGAATAATGGATTTTCATTCTAGTACAAAATGTGGGGTGTTACACCCAAGGTCTGAGTTATCTATGCAACTTATTTTATGATCTGACTGCCAAACTAGAAGAAATGATGTCTCAGTAACCCAATCATTCAAGTATTCAAGCCCTATGCTATGTTGCTCATGATCTATAAAAATTCATGTTTTGTATCATGCTTGGACCTAAGAATTTTTTTCTTATATGTCACCGAATCATCCTATGTCAGGCTTAACTAAAGAGATAAAGTTTATACAAACTCCTGGCTATTGTAACTTAGAAAATGAGAAGCAATAGCTTCAATTGGTATTCCTTGTCTCAGTCATTGACCCCTTGAGTTGTTCCTTCATGTTATACCACTCATGATATATTCTCATATATTTCACATTGTACCCAGTCCTAGGAACTCATGTTGTGTAAGTTTATGTCTGATCGACTCACTGTTTATGATCAAGACACTTTATATATGGAGCACTTTGTGTCTATTGTATTGTATTTTCATCTCATATCCCACCTTGAGTATTGCAATAAGTATATGTTATAATCGAATAGTGTTACTCCTTTTCTTGATGCATATGCTTGAGTCCCTCAATGACCCTCTGAATGATAGTGATAGTATGATAGTTGTAATAGAAGAGTAGTGACGTAGGAAGGGGAAGTAGATCTTCTTGAATGTGAAGATTTTGATTTGATCTATTTAGCTAAGGTTATTGGTGATAGGTGAAAGAAGGGGATGGACTTTCATTATGAGAAATAGTTAGGAAGTAGATACATGGCGAAAATCTTTGTGAAGGTGATTGAATTTGCTTGTCTTAGTGGAGGAAATCCATGAAGTGGGTGTAGTAATGATTGGCTTGAATGTTGTGATAGATGGAAGCACAACCCATGTACGATGTGGTTAGTATTCCTTGAATTAAAACCCAATGGTTTTTTATGGTAGTGATAAGGTGAAGTAATATTCTTATATGGAGTTCCATAGCTTAAACTAGCACCTCTTTCCTTCGAGTTGGGCTTCAACCTATAAGTCCCATGAAGTAGGACTCAAATACTTGTGGTTAGATGTGTGATAGTAGAAATATAAGATGGAAAAGACGAAGTATGTTGTTTAATGTTGGAGCATAGCCGAGTAGGGTATTTAAGTTTAAGTCTATTCATTGCATCATGAAAGGTGGAGAATGCTTCTATGCCTATCTTCTGTGAAACCTTATTTCATGACTAGGTACCAAAGGCCCATGTCAACACGGTCCAATATATGTTATTTTTAAGCTATTAACTATTGTAATTTATAATACCTTTTCTACATCATAATTCATTATTTTAAGTTGTTTGTTATTGTAATTTATAATACTCTTCTTGTTCAAACTTTTGTGATATTGACAGTCAATTTATTTTTAATGTAAATTAATTTTGTTAGTTATTGTGATTTATAATATTTTTTATATTTCAATTTAAGCGACACAGATATAATTTTGAGAGTCAATCAAATATCACGATTGAAGTCCCAAAACTGGCATGTCTTGAATGACACATAATAATTAATTAGACATGATATAGCAAAATTATTATAAAAAATACTTGTGAAATTTATTAAGTGGGACTCATATAAGATGTCAAATTAATTTAAAATATCAAGAGTTAATTTATCATTTTAAGTTTATTTTACCCTTTTTTTTACATATTATTAATTTTTTAATACTTAGATGACTTATAATAATTACTTAGGGGTGATATAGTAAAAATTACCATTGAAGCAACTGAAGTAGACATGTCATAAATCTATATTTTACTTTTTTTGAAAAAGAATAAATTTTATTAATATTCTAATAAGTAAATGTGATGTAATAATTAATTAGGCGTGATATAGTAAAATAATGGAGCAAGCACGCAGCTGAAAGCAAGCATGACAACCACCAACAATCTGCTTCCAGCAACTGCTACTCATACTTATATATAGTAACACGATTTAAGTAGTGAAACCTATATGTCTTAAATGATTCATAATAACTAATTAGAAGTGATATAACAAAGTTTCTATAAAAACTATTTGTGAATTTTTTTTAAGTTAGCCTCTTATTAGATGTCAAATTAATATAAAACATCAGGAGTTAATTTATTATTTTATATTTATTTTAATTTTTTATTAAATATTATTAATTTTTTAATACTTAGATGTCCTATAATAATTACATAGGGTTTATATAGAAAAATTACGATTGAAGCCGCTGAAGCAGACATGTCATAAATATCTATTTTACTTTTTTTAAAATTAAATTTTATTTATTTTCTAGTACTTAAATGTCATATAATAATTAATTAGGGATGACGTAGTAAAATCACGGAGCAAGAAGGCATCTGGAAGTAGGTATGTCGACCATTAGTTGCCTGCTTCCAAGAGCTACTACTCGCTCTTCTATGTAGTAGGAATTAGCATCAATGTAAATTAGGCCCATTATCACCAAATCAACTCATGCCTTATGTTGTGAATATTATGATTCATAAAACTCACGTTCAAGATCATCTCTATGTAAAGTCTTATTACCTCATGCTTCGTGCTTACACATTTCACTAAGGGTTATTATGTAGCTCGTTTGATGCCTTTGCATATTCTGTTGAGGAAAAATGTTCAATGCAAGATTACATTCTTATTCTATACTTTTATAGATTCAACTAGTCCCTACCAATCATTCGAGGAGAAATGATCCCAGGTGGAAGATTATTTAGCACCCCGCATTATCGAGCTAGAAATCGGACCGTCATTCCTGTGTGTGTACACTCTAATACCATTACTCATATTTTTATTCAGGTTTCATGATCTTTATCCTAGTGTGTTAAGAGATTATGAGGTGGAAAATATTCATGGAAATCACTTAGAGAAAAGTTGAGCTAAGAGACTTTGAATCGTCCAAAGTTTGGTATTCGATTCTACAAGGGTCGATTCTAAATGTTCATAACTTTTGATATATGTGGAATTTTTTAGATCAAGACCCTCCAAATTATAGATAATTGAGTCAACTTTCCAACAATACCAAATTCGCCTTAATCCAATATCCGAGCGAAATGTTATGATCATTTCCGTCAGAAATAGTAAGCCACCGCGATAGTGGTGCCTCGTGGTGAGCTCCAAAAGAGGGATTCTATTGAAAAATTTAATTATGAAAGGTACTTTAGACTTTTCCCCATAACCTCAAGTCATTTTAACAACTGATTAAAACATTATGAGGGCATTATATTCCCAAAATTGCTCAAATCCATCAAGAACAAAACCCTAACTTCCCTCCCAAAAGATAAAAAATCCACCTCTAAGTTAAAGATTTTCAAGAAGAGAATCATGATTAACGTTTCAATCTTCAAAATAAATAACATAAGGTATGGGGGACTACCCTAAACTCCATTGGGCTTAAGTTTTCTTGTTTTTATCAAGTTCAAAGAACCTATAACCTTATTTACAAAGAAAGTTTGATATTATTTTGAAAAGCAGCTATCATGGAACTTTTTTGATGTAAGTATGTGAATTCTTGAACTTATTTTCATGAAAATTAAATGTAATTTTGCATGTATATTATTTATTTTGTAATAAAAATTTTAATGGATAGCATGATTTATGAGACCTCCCCCGCAAATGTGGATTTTACATGATTTATGCAATATGTGCATTCACTTGTATGTTTTGAACGTGTTTTTCAATTGATGGTTATCAAAACTTGGGTTAAGGTTGTTTTTAGATTTATGCGAGGGAGTCTTTTTGCCTTAACTAAACCCATTGTATGAAAATGAAGTACTTCAAGAGATTAAATAATTGACATGACCACCGCATGTTTAAGTTATAAATATTTTGGGTGGTTATTTGCATGTTTGAAATGAGAAGGGTTGTGGAGTTGATATGAATGACTTGCGCGTCTGGGTATATACCTGGTGATAGCGTGCCCTAAATAGAATAAGTGTTGAATGTTGTGAAGGAATGAAAGCATATTTCGAAAGAATTGAATATTTGGTCTTAGAGGTGGTTAGATGGTTACCAAAAGAAAGCATGAGTCGTGTGACTCAATTCTGGAAACCGTGATTTGCTGACACGGGGTTAATGTACCCTCCATTGTGGTCTGGTGTACCCTGATTCATTTTATCCCAACTTGGGACTAACGTTAGCAGCACTGTATTGTGGACTAGTGCACTACTATGACATGTTGATTTGCTTAGGAATATGATACCATGTTGTGTTATCTTCCGTGTCTCCCATACTTATACACCAATCCTTGTAGAAAACTTGGATTGAGAGAATAACCATTGAGTCAAGGGAAGATCCCATATAGCTCATGTGATGAATAGGATTGTAGGGGGTTCCATCTAGCCCAAAAATAAACAAAATGAGTTATGATTTCCAAGAGATTGTTGAAGATCTTATCAGTATGCCCATGTGTTTTTACTTATGCATTATGCACATTATGGTATAAAAATGCTCACACTATGTTGTATAAAAACATGCTATTTTGGGTTGTTTCACATACCAATACAATTGTATTAACCCCCTATATTTCATGATCTGGGGATTAGTCCTGGGGTCCCGCTAAATAATAGATTGATTTAATCAGAAGTTGCAGTTGGTGAGCCTCCCTTATTCTAAAAGGCATAGTTATGGAACATTGTTATTTAGTTTTTGGTTCATGGTCCGGCTGAGGGACTTGTCCCAGATTTTATATAGATATTGGCTCTTTATTGTTAGAGATTTCTCAGACTGGTGTCATGCGTTTGAATGTTATGAGCTAAATTTCGTATTATTCAGTTGAATTAAGGGATTGACCATGATTCCATTTTATTATATTTTCCACATTTCTTAATAGTAAATAAATGTCATGCATGATTTCCAAACAGGCCTTCATAGTTTGGGATGCTCGTCATGACGAGGTCCTCGGTTTGGATCACGACCCAAGCCGAGAACCTGGCTACGATGCACATCCCAAACTATGAAGGCTGGAGCTCCCTTTCACTTTTTGGTAATCATGCACAATATTCAAAAAATATAAAGAAATGTGGAAGTTTAAACATACGGAAACATGTCAGTTTCTTAATTCAACTAGAAAATACGAAAGAAAACTCTTACCATTCACAAAATCTGACACCAGTCTGCGAAATCTCTGCAAATTTAAATAATCAACATTTGTCTAAAAGCAAAACTAGGAAAAGGCCCCCAGTCAGATCATAAATCAAAATAAATAACAATGTCTGATAAACCCGTCCTTCCGAAATAGGGGAGGCTCACTAACTGTAAATCTCAGACACACCAATCTACTGCTTAGCCTTATCCCGGGACTGAGCCTCAATCCTAAAATATATGGGGGCCAATAAGACTGTATTGGTATGTGAAACAACCCAAAATTTCATGTTTTCATACATATTATGACAACATTTTACAAAAAAATTAGCATAATGCACAAGTGAAAATACATGGGCATACAGAAATGAACTTCAAAACTCTTGGAAATCGGGACTCATTCTCTATAAACTTCTGGTCTAAATGGTATGCCCTACAATACTAATCATCCCACGGGTTATATGGGATTCACCCTTAACTTGGCGGAAAATCCCCTAATCCAAGTTTGATGCAAGGATAGGTGTATTAGTAAGGGAGACACGCAGGACCACACAACATAGTGTCATATTCCCAATCAAATAAACATGTCATGGTATTGCACCAGTCGACAAAGCAGGTCTCCTAACATTAGTCCTAGGTTGCAATGATATGAATCAAGGTACACCAGAACACGAAGCAGGGTACCGTAACCTCGTGTTGGCAAATCACGGTTTCCAACATTGAGTCTCACGACTCATGCTTTCTTCAGGTAACCATCTAACCCACTCTAAGCCAAGTTTTTAATTCTTTAAAACCATGCTTTCATGCCTTCACAACACTCAACATTTATTTTTTTAAGGGCACTCAATCATTGGGTATCATCATACCAAGACTTCCAAGTCATTCATATCAATTCCACAACCCATTTTCATTCCAAACATGCAAATAATCACCCAAAATATTTATAACTTAAACATGTGGTGGACATAAAAATTATTTAACCTTATGAAATTCTTCTTTTTCGTGCAAGGATATAGCTAAAAAATGCCCCCTCTCATTGATTCACAAAAAATCTCAACCCAAGTGTGGATAACCATCAATTGACAATGAAGTTCAAAACATGCTAGTGAATACCTCATATCGCATAAATCAATAAAAATCCACATTGAGAGGAGATCTCATCAATCATGCACTCCATTAAGCCTTTCACTACAAATGTAATTATATATATATATACATAATTACATTTAAATTCCACGAAAATTAGTCAAAAACAACACATGTTTTCATTAAGACAATTCCATGATACAAGTTTTTTGAAATATTCTCAAACATTATTTGCAAAAAAAATTATAGGTCTTTGATCTTGATGAATACAAGAAAAACTTATGCCCATGGAGTTTAGGGTAGTCCCACATAACTTAGATTTCTTAGTTCAAATAATAGGACCCGAATCTTGACTTGTTTCTTGAAATCCTTGTCTTAGAAACTTGATTCTTGATCTTTGGGAAAGGGTTAGGGTTTTGTTTTTGAGGAAAAACTGATTACTTTTGAGCCTATAATGCCCTATAAACATTTTAATCTTTTTTTTTCATGAATTGGGGATGTAGGAAAAAGATTAGACTTCCCCTTGGTTTTAAAACTTTTAGCAGAAACCCAATTTGGTGCCCTACCGTGATGCGCTAAGAGGCTTACCACTATAGGAACCGTGACACGGTGCAA
Organism: Capsicum pubescens; assembly: GCA_030864215.1. Lineage (NCBI taxonomy): Eukaryota > Viridiplantae > Streptophyta > Magnoliopsida > Solanales > Solanaceae > Capsicum > Capsicum pubescens. Next base: position 261,503,210 of record CM061543.1, read on the forward strand.
TTGCAGTGACCTACAGATTTAGGAATCCAAACACATCTCAAACCTAGTCTGAAAAATCTGAAACTCCTCTGAGACATCCCCTTTACACCCCTAAACATGAATCAACTCAAAAATCTATGTCCTAGGGTCATAAAGATAAATTTAGAAATCATTAAATTATGGTCCTAAAAATTGACTAAGTCCTTTTTAACACTTAAAAAAATTCAGGTTGCTAGCTCATTAAACATTCTACTAAGTGAGATACTAAGTCAAGAATGTTACAAGTTGGTACATGATCCCCCTTTGAGATCATTCATCCACTAATGATGGCTTCGAACACAGACAAGCATGAATTCAAACACACCAGGAAAAGATAATGAGAGTAGCAAAAGATTTGTACCTTCTATGTGGTAATCCATGGTCTAAAAAAGGTTTGGGTATCTAGTTCATATGTCATCTTCTAATTCCTAAGTAGATTCCTCAATTTATGATTCTTCCACACTACTTTAACTGAAGCTATCTCTTTACTTCTCAGTTTTCGAACTTGGCAATCCAAAAGTGCAATGGGTTATTCTACATATGACAAGTAGTCTTTCACATTTATCGCCTATAAAGGAAACACTAGGAAATGATCTCTAATGCACTCTTTGAACATGGACACATGGAACACTGGATGCAAAGAGGACAAACTTGCAGGCAAATCTGACTCATAAGCAACCCCACCTATGTTTCTCACAATATGATATGGTCCTATATAACGAGGACTAAGTTTCCCTTTCTTTAAAAACCGCATGACTCCTTTCATCGGAGAGACCTTTAGGAATACCGAATCATCATTCTTGAATTATAAATCTCTCCTTCGAACAACGACATAAAACTTCTGGCGACTCTGAGCAGTCTTAAGTCGCTCCCTAATGACCTTCACCTTCTCCATCGCTTGATGAACAAAGTCAAACCCATATAACCGAGTTTCACCCACTTCATACAATCTAATTAGTGACCTACATCTTCTCCACAAAAATGCCTCAAAAGAGGCCATCTGAATACTGGAATAGTATCTATTGTTGTAGGAAAATTCTATCAATGGAAAATGATCCACCCAACTAACTTTGAAGTCAATTACACAGGACCTCAACATATCCTCAAGGGTCCAAATAGTGCGTTCACCTTTCCCATCAGTCTGATGGTGGAAGGCAGTACTCGGGTTCACTTGGATGCCTAAAACCATTTGGAAAGACCCCCAAAACTACAAAGAAAATTATGTACCTCAGTCGAATATAATGGACCTAGAGGCACCATGAAAATAGACTATTTCTCAAATGTACATCTTAGCATAGTAATCCCCCAAATAATTCATCCATACAACAAGAAAATGAGCGGACCTGGTCATTCAGTCCACAATCACCCAAATAGTGTTATATTGGTTTCGGAACTTCCAAAGTCTCATAATAAAGTCCATATTGATCATCTCCCATTCCACAAAGGCAAATCTATCTTTTGAGAAATGCCATCTAGTCTCAAATGTTCTACCTTAACTTGTTGTCAATTCAAATACTTATAAAAAAATTTAGCAATATCTCTCTTCATATTATTCAACTAATAGATAGTTTTAAGGTCATGATACATTTTTGTAGAGCTTGGGTGAACAACATACCTCAAAGCGTAGGATTCATCGATAATTGTCTCTAGCAACCTATCCATATTCGTTATGCATAACCTACCTTGAAATATCAAGATACCATTTCAACCAATTTAAAATGCTATTACCTTCTGTTGACCCATATCCTTCTTAATCTGCAACAAGATAGGATCTTCAGCCTACTATTCCTTAACTTCAGCATACAGGAAGGATTTTGCTATCTCATGAATAATTACTCCTCCATTTTCAAAATCTAGAAGTCGAACTCCCAAATTTGCAAACCAGTGAATATCTTTCACCATCTCCCTCTTTCCTTCCTTAACATGAGAAAGAAAGACATCTGAGTATTCATTAACAACTGTGACTATTTCGAGACTGGGATATTTAGAACTGGAACGTTTAACATGCACGAGATGATACACACACCCCTGAAACAAGTTGACCTCTGAACGCTAAAATGCTACCCTTCCACTCTAGGACGGGCTCATTCAAGAACTAAAATTGAACTATCCTATTTCTGCAGTCGACTATGGCATAGCAGGAATGAAGCCAATCCACGCTAAGAATAACATCAAAATCAATCATCTCAAACTCAACTAAATTTGCTGATGTGGATTTCTGAGATATCATAATCGGGCAGTTCCTGTAAACCCGCCGAGCTATGATGGATTTACCCAGTAGGGTAGAGACTGAAAAGGGCTCTGCTATAATTTCAGGACTGATTTCGAAATCGCCTTCTATGTATGGAGTAACAAAAGACAAGGATGCACCTGGGTCTAGCAAAGCATAAACATGAACATGGAAAATCTGTAACGTACCAGTAAAAACATCAGGAGAATTTTCCTGATCTTGCAGGGACTGAAGAGAATAGAGTCTGTTTGGGCGTTGCCCACTGGTAGCACTAGAAACGACACCCTGCTGGTTTGGGCAACCAAACTGAGCTGCAGAAGGATTTTGCTGACCCTGAAGACTTGACTGCGGACACTCCCTAATCCTGTGGCTTGTCTTGTCACAATCAAAATAGATATCACTACCATCTCTGCAAATGCCCTTGTAGTTCTTAACACAAGTCTGACAAAAGGGATTCGTTCAGGCACTGCTAACACTACCCTGAGATTTAGAGCTTGGCGCTTTATCTTTATTGCCGTCTTTGAACTTCGGCACTGGACCGCTGGCAGAAGAAGGGGATGGAATGTCTAACTTGGAGAGAAACTGTGAACGGTTTCCTCTATCTGACTTGGGGTGAGAAAAGTTAAAGTTACCTGACCTTGCTCTCTTATTCTGCCTCTCCCTAGTCTTAACCTTGTTCTTTTCTACTTGCTGGGCATAGGTCATGAGTCTGGCTAAGGTCATATCACCGATCAGCACCACATACCTACACTCATTTACCACACTATCGTTGACCCCTGACACGAACTTGCTCATCTTAGACCTATTGTCTGCAACCACATGAGGAGCATACCTGGCTAGCTGAGTAAATCTAAGAGAATACTCCCTAACCAAAATATTCCCCTGCCTAAGGTTGATGAACTTAAGAACTTTGGCTTCCCTCAGCACTTGGGGAAAGAATCTGTCTAAGAAAGCCGTGACAAATTCCACCTACTCAATAGGACCTGCATTATCTAACCTCTCAGACTTCCACTGTTTGTACCAATCATGAGCAACATCCTATAACTGGTAGGCGGCTAACTCGGTACTCTCAATAGAAGTAACACCCATGATGTCAAAGACCTTCTCGACTTGGTTAATGAACTCCTAAGGGTCTTCATAAGACTTAGACCCATGGAAAGATGGAGGGTTTATCCGGATAAAGTCCCAAACCCTAGCTTCTATGGGATTGGACGGAATGACTGGTGGACATTATTCTGTGCAGTCACGGACTGAGCAAGTGTGGTAAATGCGGCTCTAAACTCCGCATGTGAAACATGTTCTCCCAAAGGATCTACGGGCAGAGGAGCTGGCTTGTTTCTTCTCTTTGGGGCCTTGGTCTGGAATAAGAGAAAAATGGATTTGACTGAGAGTTTAACTTGTAATTATGCTCACTAGCATGACATGAATACTGAAGAAAGAGGACTGTTCCTAAAACATCTTTTAGACTCCTGTACATAAATGTGGCATGCACCACACCCATGTACAAGACTCTACTAGATCCGGCTTTCAGACTTCCTAGGACTCTATTGAACCTTAGGCTTTGATATCATGTTTGTAATGCCCCGATATGCTGAACCAGAATGCTACACGGTGCTCATGACCCCGAGGGACCACAAGCTAACCCATGACTGATATCTGTACTTGTATACTGCAAATCATGACATAATAATATGGAATATGTAAAACTGTATGGCTATAAGGTTCAACTTAATAAAACCATGTATGAAAATCATAACACCCATGTGGGTGAAAATACCCAAAACAACTCAATCTGAAAGCTATATCTGAACGTAAATCTGAGCATAAATCTGAAAGCCTCTAAACTATCTGAATAAAGAGTTGAAGGAACATGTCTCCAACTAACTCCGTAACACTGAACTGAAGAAATAAATAAATGTATCAAATCATATTATCCTCGAATCAATGAGGACTCACTGTGTCTCTGTGACTGGAATGCTACCGCTACTGCTGGGCTGGAGCTCGTGTCTTAGAATCTATGGTGTAACATGAAAAGAAAACACCATAGCGCAAATATGTTAGTACAACTAGAGTACTGAGTATACGAGGAAGGTAGGCTAAACATAAAGGGTTTCATGCATGAACAACACTGACTGACTAATATGAACGTGGGAGTGCAAACATTCATATATAGAAACTAGGACCATGAATACGTGATAGCATGACCTGTAAGCTAATACATGGTTTACTGATAAGTGTCATGACTGATACTGCAAGATGATAACATGGACGACTATATTTGACAGTCTTGTATATACTGAAATTTGAAGAACATAACGACTGTATCTGACAGTCTTGTGTATACTAAAATCTGAAGAATGCCCTAAGTTCTTTTACTGAGACTGATACTGAAACTGTGGGAGGTAGTGTTTAACCGACATGCCCCATGTATGCTGTTATGGCTAAGCTGGGGTACAATCTCTGCCCCGACTGGAGGGGTGTCAATATCGTGCCATGGGTAAGGACAGCTTATGAGTGACCCTTATCTAGCAAGTACTCAATGAGAATAGTGGGAACCCTAAACTGACAGGTTAAACCACCTCATCAACCCTAATATGACAGGTTAAGATGTCACAACCTACGCTGGCTACGTAGTTCTGGAACACAAGGACTGCTTCTATGAATCACACTCTGAACTGTTGGGTGAGTTCCCATCCTTGGATTCACTCAGTGCTAACTTGTAATCCCATCTAGAGGGACTGGACATGAATAAATGACTATACATGACTTAATCTTACTGAATTCTATTGACTGGTGGAATGTTACTAATATCTGATAACTGACTGAGATCATGAGGTTTTCCTGAGTCACATAACTGACTGAAGTTTATGGAATCATAGCTTGAGTTTGGATATCGTGAAACATGACATGGCTCTAGGCACACAACTATAGTTTACAGGTATGAATACCCTCGGGACTCGATAGGAGGAAACTAACACACATGACATGACTTGATCACAAGATTTGAGTCCACAATTCACAATATCTTAAGCAGGGGATATTATACTTCATGTATTTATTCAACATTTCAAACATGATAGGAAAAACATGGATATATTTTGTGTACATAATTTATATCTCCATTATCGTACATGCTTTATACCACAACAATAACAATACATAATTTGCATGGAAATTCATATTGGAGTGTATAGCTAGCATGAACTTGTTGTTTAGATATCATGAAATCATGTAAATATGAAGTTCTAACATACTAGGCATTTTATCAAACACCTCGCATGGATTCTTTAAGGCATAGGTGTTTTTCATAGTTGCATTCTATCAATCCATCTAAAGATCATGTTTTTCAACTAACAACATAACATTCATGAGATATACAATCAAGATACTATTATATAGCAAAATAAACAAGCATCAACATGGGTATGATCATATCACCATAACCAACCAAGATTTTGTATTTTAAAGATTGATTCTTGAACTCCACGGATGAAAGGAATCCATGGATGAACACTACGTATACCTTGGAAGGGAGGTTCTTGATGATTGACGGAGGAATTTCCTTGAAATTTGATCATCAAGTTTGATTGTGCAACCCTAGTTGTTTTTCTCCTATGGTGCTCTTGGATAATGAACTTTGAGATGTTAATAGGGTTGTAATGTGCTTAGAAGCTATAAATTTCGTGAGGTTATGTTTAGGGACATGTAAGGAGTGTTAAAAGACTTAACTACCCTTCAAATAACTCAAAAACTAAGTATTTTCGTGGCTGAAAACATACATAGGCTGCACATATGATATCTCCTATATTTACATAGGCGCCGCATATGATATCGCCTATGCTTTCCAGTGGCCATGTGCGATTGGTTAGGCGATGCATTCTACTTTAAAAGGCCATAACTCTTTGCTTGGGTGTCGGATTTTGATGAAATTGGTATCGTTGGAAAGCTAATTCGATTCTGTATAATTTGGTGGGTTTAAATCGTCCAAAATGTCACATATAAATCACATTATTCTTGTTCAAAGATGACCCTTGCAAAATTGAACTCTAAGACTTGATGGATTCAAAAACTCTTAGCTTGCATCACCCTAAGCGACTCATATGAGCATGCTTAAGACATCGCAAGCTATCCTATGTCTAGGATATTCATTGTAAGTCATGCACTAAAATGCTACACATAGGATAGGAGGTTTCATACGTAGGAAAACTTATTCACTTCCTAGCTTAGAAACATGCGGGGTATTACATGCACAATCAAGCTTGAAGGTCCAATCTTTCAACAATTTTGTTGCTATTAATGTATGTGAGGTTATGAAAAAGGATACTTCTTTCATCCTTGTTCCTAAAACTAGTTTTGAAAGATGAATTTACATGAGTTTCAATTTAGGGTTCATACCCAATTATCATTATTTGAAGATTATGATGTTATAAGTGATTTAAATGTTGAATTACATGTTTATTTTCACATCTTTATGTATGTGATATGACTTTACAGATTTCCAATTCAGTTTTAAGCATGATAATATGAGTTTGATTTCATTACTTTGATATTGTTGAAGTATTTCAAGAAGTTTATTGAGCATGACGCTTTTCCATGAATTTGAATGGGTTTTAAAGCCCTAAGTTTAAGTGTTGATAGCTCAACAAGATTATAATTTTGAGTCTCTTTTACAAATTGTTTACCAAGGTTTAAGAAATAAAGTTGATCTTCTTATCCTAAGATAAGATAAGGAATCCACATTGTTCATATAGTTTGACATTAAAAGAAAGAGAAGCATAATTGCTTTTCATTGTAAACCTTTTTGCTATTATAATTTGGATTTCCAAAAGATACTGAGCAAAAAAATGGCAGTAGTATTTAGTACCAAGTTGGGTATGTTTCAAAAGTCTCATGCTCCAAAATTACGTGTCTCTGTAGTATTAAGATTAAGTGCCCATAGTGGGCAAAGATAGTGATCACTAAGAGAAGGTTATACTCCTTGGCAAGAGTATGACACCCCTCCCCAATGTGAATTTTTTCCCTTGGGGAATAAGACGTTGGACTCCATTACGACTCACATAGTTTATGTCGGTTAGAAAAACCTCCCATAGTCCTTAATTCCTAAGTCCTAAAGAGAATAAAAGAACAAATATTAGAAACGAAGTGTAAAGGCTTACAATTTTACTCAAATTTTGTCTTACATAAGACATTAGCTATAAGATTTCAACTTTCAGTTTACAGATGATATATGTGAGTCCTTTTTACACTTAGACTGCATAATTTGAAAACATATTTACCTTCATTACTACTTATTCCACTAGCAAAAAGAGTAAAAGTACAAATTTTTGAACTATGTGTTATGGCTCACTACATTTATATAGTATGCTTTGTTTTTCTTGATTTATGATTTTCAACTTTAAGATATTCAAGCCAATGTGAGTCATTTACACTTAGCATGCATTATCTTACAAGTTTATATGATCATTAAGAAATGGTTTTACTTATGTATTCACTCCAACATGCTCAGTACATTCCAAAAGTACTGATCCATATATACGTCTATGTGCTACATTGTTTAGTAATATAGGTATCAGTTGTAGCATGCACATCATAATCAGACTATTGTAGATTCTTTCCCGTAGATGATGAGTCGTCCTACTTTGGAGACTTCAGTTAGATACTATTCAGATTCTTTATTTTCTTACTTGTATTTATTGATTAGGGGTAGTTGGAGTCGCGTCCCAGCTATCTATAGTCAGTATAGTAGAGGCTTCATTAGAGGCCAGTGTAGGTGATGTATTCCATTTCAGTTTTGTTTTGTATAAGCAGAGTTGTATTTTTCTTAATGTAGCTTTCTATTGATCAAGTTCAAAAAAGATTTATTTTCCGCATTTTTCTTCAAATTTATGTGTTTTATTCAGTTGCTCATGAGTTATGCCAGTATAAGGGTTAGCTTGAGGTCATTTGTGGTACTAAGCACCGTGTAATGACTAAGGGGTAGTCTAGGGTCATTAAAGAGATCCCCCTCAACAAAATACGTATAAGAATCAAGAGAGAAGGGCTTCATGGTATCATTATGTACCTTATGTAAGCACGAATTATAAGATATCGAGACTAAGATCGTACAAGAGATACTAAACAATTTTAGCTTAAACACATGGAAAACTGAGGTCATTCACAGAACACTTATGAAATTAATCATGACTACATAGTTGAATCTGAAACATGATGCATGAACTCAACTGAATCTGTAACTTGCATGGATGTGAAAGAATCACCTCAGGGAATAGCCATATTCATAAAACTTGTGATTGTAAGAGTAGATAGAATGATGGAAAACCATAGAAATTTATCTATTTGTAATACCCCGAAAAATTTTCTTCGTAAAGATTTCGTGAGAAACGTATCGAGTTCTACACTTTAGAGCGATCCATAAATTTTCTGTGTAGTATTTCTAAGACGTTGACCTACCATTGCGTAGAGTATCAAATAATATTTATAATGATATGTAGCTCATAAAAAATGGACACTCGAGCGATGAGTTACGACCATTCAGATCGAACTACGACCATCCCGATCGAACTGTGAACAGTAAAACGTGTAGGAAATTAAAATTACTGCAGCCAGGCGAATTTCAGGGTCAACTTCCAACGATCATAACTCCTTGTACATAATGATATGAGTGATCTACTATATATCAATGGAAATCTCTGCGAGTCCTCTTTCTAATGAAATTGGTTTCATCCAATTTTACTATCGGAGAAAAACGTTATAGTCAATCTAGTTCAGCCTATCAAAAGAGAATTTTTAGGTCAACTTCAAATGACCATAACACCTTGTACATAATGATCTGGGTGATCTACTATATATCAACGAAAATCTATAAGAGTCCTATTTCTAATTAAATTTGTTTCATCTAATTTGACTGTCGGAGTAAAACGTTATGGTCGATCTACTTCAGCCTACCAAAACAGTCCACCAAATGACAGATTTGACATTATTTGAATTTTATGGGTATTTTGGTCATTTCACATTCCCCTTCTTGGACGAAAAATCTTGCATATAATCTATATTTGGACCATGAAATTTTTATTTTCATCAAGTTTTGGAGGAGAGGAAAACTCTAGGTCAAATTTTAGCTCCAAAAATCTCTAAATTGAACCGTAGAAATTTCAAATTGATTTGGGATTCGAGTTGATCATGTTAAGGGCTTCGAAAAGCACCCTTCATTTTCGTGAATAAAGTTCCGGAGTCGGAAGTTCATATTGATCTTCCATCTTAAGGTATGTGGGGTTTTGAACAAGAGCAATCTTCCATTCTTGTGCCCAAAGCTTTAATTTATTATGGTTATACATGATTTTACAAGTGAGATTATGTCTAAATAATTCGATTATGAGATTATGATGATTGAATGAATAAAATTTGATTTATATGATTATTTCAATATTTTCATGATATGATTTAATAATTATCATTGCGAATTACACACTTTTACCATGAGGTGGTATTTTGAATGATTTTGGGACGTATGTCGAGATGGTATTTTGGAATAATATTTTGATATATGTGTCAAGCTTTATGCTTCCCAATGACGATTTGAATTATTGAATATATATTTAAGACATGAGATGTCTTAATATCTATAATTGTAAATTTCATATTTTTATTTCGAATGATTTCGAGATATATGTTGAAATGGTATTTTGGAATGATTTTGAGATTTATGATAAGATTAAAGATTCTTTATGACGAAATTGAATCATTGAGCATATTGAAATATAACATTTGAGATGTTACCATGAGTCTTGATATTTTCTCAAAAATATTGATGTTGTCATGACTTGATAAATTGTTACATTTTGACATTTAAAAAGGTTGAGTTATATTATTGAAATTTCATGAAATTCGAAAATGGGTATACACTCAAATTACTTTATGAAGGATTTATAAGACTTTGAATTTTTTTCCAATATGGATATACATGATTACTTCATTACTCTACTTCTTAAATTGAGAATTTATACTATGAATCTCATACTACTACAATGAATTGATATTTCTAAGGGCTTTCGAGATAAAAGTCGTGATTTGAGTTGTACTACGGGATATGTATTCTTATTATGAATTGAAGGTCTCAAGTGTTTTTCAAAAGCTATTGTCATGATTTAATTTTCGAATTGAAAGAATAATCATTTGAGTACATTGACCTTGAACTCGCAGAGTCGAGATGATTTTGGCTATGAGAAAGATTGATTTTGATATAGATTTTGAGATGAATTTTTGTATTTTTTAAGGATGATTTTGATGAGTTGAATGGTTGAAAATATTATGTATTGAGTCTTCATATCCTTGTCCAAATGTCGATTCTGTTATGGTTCAATGCATTGATAACTTGTTGATGTTGAAAAAGATTGAAATGATTTAAGTCGAAGTTGGGGTTAGGAATCCACAAATAGTTAATGAATTATAAATTGAGATATTTGATTTGGTCTTTATCATAGATCCTTGTGATGATGATGGTGGATTTCCTAATGAATTCTGAGCTTGTCGGGGAGTAGTACTTAGCACCGAGAGGGAAATTTGGTATTTCCCCAAACCTATGTGCCACCGTAGGGCTGTTTAATGATGATATTATTGGCCAGAGAGCCGGATTGTGATTATTGTTGTTTTAAGGTCGTACTCCATGGCAAAGAGTATGACGCTCCCGCCAACGGGGGTTTCAAATAGTGGTATTCCATATAGCTCACGTGGGGTAATCGGTTATAGGAAACTCCTCTGTCCATAAAAGTCATGTTTCTTGAATTACCGAGTCACTCCGAGATTTGAGTCAAAGAGTTGATATGTTATGATGAATTATGATTACCTATGATGAATTTTGACGATATGATAATTTATGATGATTTATGATGATTTATCATAATTTATGATTTTTGATGATTTACATGGATTATGAGATTTTACCATTTGAACTATTTATTATAAAAGTATGAAGAGTATGATTTGATATAACTCAAGCCAAGTGAGTCATCATTGTCTGTATGCATGTTTTCATGAAATTGATGATGTTATTTAAAGTGTTGCATGCACCCCCACATACTCAGTACATTCTCTTTGTGCTGACACACCATTTACTATTCTATTCAGTTGCAGTTTCAGGTCAGCAGGTAAAGAGTCCTCACAGTTCAGGGACTTGGGTCGGTTATTTAAGTTTGGAGCATTGTATCTTCTTTTGTCGGTCGTATTGAGTATGGTAGTTTGGAGTCATGACCCGACTATGTACAGACAATACTAGTAGAGGCTTCATAGACAGTAGTAGTGGTTGATATATTCAGTTTCCTTCTTGTATATGTATATGTGTTAGTAGAATTGTCATCTTGTAATTCCAATATTGTACTGAAAAGATTTTTTATTGAGATATTTTCAGCTTCATTCTCTCAGAATTATGTTTTAATCAGTTGCTTTTGAGTTATACCGATGAAAACTGTTAGCTTGGGGTCACGACCCCAAGCACCGTGTGGCATCTTGGAACTCGATTTTCGAGGCGTTAAAACTTAGTAACAGAGCACAGAGTTCAAGTGTCCTAGGGTGTCTATGAATCCATGTCTAGTAGAGACTTGCGGAACGGTACAGAGATGGCTGTACTTTTCTTCGAGAGGCTATAAGGCATTTAGGAAAGGTTGCTATTCTTTCAAGTGTTGAATCGTGGAATAAGTTTAAACCAGATAAGCTACCAAATTTCTTTTTAGGATCTATAAGTGACAGTATGTACTTTTCTATCTCTGTGCTATTCTTCAGATAGTATGAGCAACAAGTCCCGGTTCTTTCCCTGATAATATTTTCTGACTGATTCGCAAAATGTTTCAGAAGTCTCATAAAAGTGGCTTCAAAAGAGCCTCCCAGTGTGTTATAAGTTCCTGAAGTTTCATGTTATGTCCTCTTCTTTATGACTTGTTCAGCTAAGACTGAGTGGATGCGTACTCCTTGCTCATCAAATATGGTATGCTAAGTTCCTATCTCCCGTAATCTTGCTATCATCATGCTGTTGAAAATAAATAAATAATAAAATTCTAGTGAAGCCGTGTGGGGCTCTTTCGATTCACTAGCACAGCTGTTTTGTTATTCACCTCAATTTTTTTTCAAAACTCATATTCAAAGCCTAGTGGAGCCGTGTGCGGCCTATTTTGATCCACTAGCAACTTGTAGTTCATCATGTTCCTTGTGCTGGCTGAAAATGTGGGATTTTGAGGTGTAGTAGTAAGAAGGATGATAAGTGTGATTTGTTGAGCATAAGTATAGCGGAATCCATTTTGCATACATTTGTAGTTAATAGGGAGTGATATATCCTTGTGTGTCAATTTTGTGATGTAGTTTGTTCGAGGTATGAAATGGGTGTTGACGGTATTTGTATGCTAGAGAGTATAGGTTAGTAATGGAAGTACTCGGTGGGTGAGTGTTGTTAAATTATGCCGTTGCCGGGTTGCAAGAGGAAGTTAAGTTAAGACCTAGAGAGCTATGAACTAAGTTAAGTTGTGTATGAAGGATAGATAGTAGTGACGGGTGAAAGAAGGATGTGTTAATGGATTGTGAATAAGATAAGCTATATGATTATGACCAATTATTATTGTTATGAAGTTTAAATGGGCTGGCATTTGTTGAGGATTGTTTTATAGTTTCTAAGTGGAAATTTCGTGCGAAAAGTTTTAAGTTATATTGTGTGCTAAAAGTTAAGTTTGAATGATTGGTGACTGTGAAGATTTCTTGATTAATGGTATTAGTTGTTAGGAAGTGATCTAGTAGGCTTCAATAGTGGATATAAGAGCCTAAGTTTGGTTGATTCGTGATTAGGTTTGATGTTGTGTTTATGATGAGAAAGTTCACCCAATATATTATGGGACTGCTTTAATTTCGAGGATTAGTGTATGACTGTAATGGTTGAGCTTCTTAGATGTGATTTTGATTCTTATGGTTTAGAAATATAAGTTTACAAGAGTGATTTTAATAAGCGATGACAGAGGTAGTGTGGTCCGTTAAGGATGAGAAAAATTTGAGTTGAGCGTTAGACTCTAAGATTGAAATTCCGAAGTTGAGCTGAAAGCGTTGAAGCTCTAGATGGTGTACACTCCGACTATCGGGTTGCTTATGCGGATTTGAGATTAGAAAGTGTGCAAGTGTTGGGCGTTGATTATTGGGGTTATAGAATAATAGGTGGTAATTCGAGAAGTTATGGTAGGATGTGGTTATATGCTTTCTGAGGTAGTCATTTGGGTGAAGTTTTATGTTTTGTGTTTGTGATTATGTATCGGACTCTCGAGTGAAGTGAGTTTAGTTTGGATTAAAGTGTATAGTGTGTTACTGACCCAGAGCGATGGGTTAAGTCTAAGGGGAAGATGATAGATCAAGTAACCGAGTTAAGTGTTCAGATTCCAATAGTGGTAAGAAAGGGGTTTTGCTCGACCCATTCCTATTTTAGTTCTTTCAGTTATTCCAGGGCCTACTCCTGCTTTACACTTCAATTCCATGATCATAATTTGAGTTCGTGCATGTCATAAAGGACCATGTTCTCTCTCAGTTCCCAATACGTGGGGTTTCAGATTTTTTTCTTTTTAGCGGTGGAATTATATTCCATAAGTTATGAATTCAAAATCTTAAGTTATGTGGCTAGTAATCGAGGTACTCTAGCCTTACCCTATACTCTATTCGAGAAATAAAGCATTTTTGTTAATGATCAATGAAAGTTTGGATTCATATCGTGCATATTCCCAAATCAAATTTCTTTGCCGAGTTCATGATGTTAAATCTTCTATTCCTTACGCCTTGGTGAACATCAAGTTATTCAGGGTATCTAGTCATATTTTAGACCAGCATGTTCTAGCCCTTTGATAACTCTTTCGTAGGGTGAGAGAGTGATGATGAATGTTCTAGCCCTTATTTGTTGTGGATAAGGGTGTTGGTGAATAGTTATCTAGATAGAACAGAGAAAATGTTTCCTTATCTTGGTAGAAAGGTGTATGCTTATTTTGAGCTAAGTGGTAGTGTGAAGTAAGATTGAGATTAAGCTTTCATGTATATTGTGGTTAGTTGAAGTTTTTAGTGGTTATCTTGAGGGATTGTGGTGTACATGTTTCAGATTCTGGAATCTAGTTATGTTTCAATTCGTAAACTTCTACTAAACGATCTTTGTTTTCCAAGTATTCCAGCTCAGTCAATCAGAATGGTATAGTGTACCTTCTCATTTATCATTTCATCATGTCATCCAAGGATGTTAGGAATGAAATCATTTCCATATGGAGCATCTCAGTAGTTACGAGTATACCTTTGTTCGTGCGTCATGCATATGAGCTAATTCATAGGTGCCCCGTGCACAGTCTTAGTAACCCTGTGAAATAAGTGTTGTAGAGGAACATAGAGTCCCAAGGGGGAGATACCCCTTGAATTCTTAAAGCTTCCGTGTTTTAAACACATATAGTTCATGCTCAAGTTCTCATTATGAGCCTTGAATTGGCTATTGTTACATACACATTCATACATTCCAGAGTCAGTTTAGCTAGATATTTATGCGGCAGATATGCATGTTCAGTATGAGGACAAGGAAACTGTAATTCCAATTGTGCCGATATGTCTCAGATGTTCGCATCCCTTAAGAAGGTAAGTTGATCAGTTCTTTTATCCTATCAAGTGACATTCGAGGACGAATGTTTCCAAGGGGGAGATAATGTAATACCCCGGAAAATTTTCTTCGTAAAGATTTCGTGAGAAACGTATCGAGTTTTACGCTTTAGAGAGATCCATAAATTTTCAGTGTAGTATTTCTAATAAATTAACCTACCATTGTGTAGAGTATCGAATAAGATTTCCAACTATATGTAGATCATCGAAAACTGACACTCGAGCGATGAGTTACGACAATTCCGATATAACTACAACCATTCCGATCGAACTGCGAACAGTAAACGCGCAGGAAATTAAAATTACTGCAGCCAGGCAAATTTCAGGGTCAATTTCAAACGATCATAACTCCTTGTACATAATGATCTGGGTGATCTACTATATATAAACGGAAATCTCTATGTGTCCTCTTTCTAATGAAATTGGTTTCATCCAATTTGACTATCGGAGAAAAAAAGTTATGGTCAATCTAGTTCAGCCTATCAAAAGCGAATTTTTGGGTCAACTTCAAATGACCATAACTCCTTGTACATAATGATATGGGTGAGCTACTATATATCAACGGAAATCTCAGCGAGTAATATTTCTAATGAAATTGTTTTCATCCAATTTGACTTTCGGAGAAAAAAAGTTATGATCAATCTAGTTCAGCCTATCAAAAGTAAATATTTGGGTCAATTCAAACAACCATAACTCCTTGTACATAATGATCTGGGTGAGCTACTATATATCAATGGAAAGATCTAAGAGCACTCTTTCTAATTAAATTGGTTTCATCCAATTTGGATGTGGGAGTAAAACGTTATGGTTAATCTACTTCAGCCGATCAAAACAGTACACCAAAAGACAGATTTGACATTATTTGAATTTTAAGGGTATTTTGGTCATTTCACATTCCCCATCTTGGACCAAAATTCTTGCATATAATCCATATTTGAAACATGAAATTTATATTTTCATCAAGTTTTGGAGTAGAGAAAAACCCTAGGTCAAATTTAGCTCCAAAAATCTTTAAATTGAACAGTAGAAATTTCAAATTGATTTGGGATTCGAGTTGATCATGTTAAGGGCTTCGAGAAGTACCCTTCATTTTCGTGAATAAATTTTCGGAGTCGGAATTTCATATTCATCGTCCATCTTAAGGTATTTGGGTTTTGAACAAGAGAAATCTTTCGTTCTTGTGCCCAAAGCTTTAATTTTATTATGGTTTTACATGATTTTGCAAGTGAGATTATGTCTAAATAATTCGATTATGAGATTATGATGATTGAATGAATAAACTTTGATTTATATGATTATCTCAATGATTTCATGATATGATTTAATAATTATCATTACAAATTACACACTTTTACCACGAGGTGGTATTTTGAATGATTTTGGGACGTATGTCGAGATGGTATTTTGGAATAATATTTTGAGATATGTGTCAAGCTTTATGCTTCCCAATGACGATTCGAATTATTGAATATATATTTGAGACATGAGATGTCTTGATATCTATAATTGTAAATTTCATATATTTATTTTGAATGATTTCGAGATAGATGTTGAAATGGTATTTTGGAATGATTTTGAGATTTATGATAAGCTTAAAGCTTCTTTATGACAAAATTGAATCATTGAGCATATTGAGATATAACATTTGAGATGTTACCATAAGTCTTGATATTTTCTCAAAAATATTGATGTTGTCATGACTTGATAAATTGTTACATTTTGACATTTAAAAAGGCTGAGTTCTATTATTGAAATTTCATGATATTCGAAAATGGGTATACACTCAAATTACTTTATGAAGGATTTATAAGACTTTGAATTTTTTTCCAATATGGATATACATGATTACTTCCTTACTCTACTTCTTAAATTGAGAATTTATGCTACGAATTACATACTACTACAATGAATTGATTTTTCTAAAGGCTTTCGAGATAAAAGTCGTGATTTGAGTTGTACTACGGGATATGTATTCTTATTATGAATTGAAGGTCTCAAGTGCTTTTCAAAAGATGTTGTCATGATTTAATTGTAGAATTGAAAGAATAATCATTCGAGTACATTGACCTTGAACTCGCAGAGTCGAGATGATTTTGACTATGAGAAAGATTGATTTTTATATAGATGTTGAGATGAATTTTGGTATTTTTTCCGGATGATTTTGATGAATTGAATTGTTGAACATATTACATATTGAGTCTTCATATTCTTGTCCAAATGTCGAGTCGGTTATGGTTAAATGCATTGATACCTTGTTGATGTTGAAAAAAATTGAAATGTTTTAAGTCGAAGTTGGGGTTAGGAATCCACAAATTGTTGATGAATTATAAATTGAGATATTTGATTTTGTCTTTATGATACACCCTTGTGATGATGATGGTGGATTTCCTAATGCGTTCTGAGATTGTCGGGGAGTAGTACTTAGCACCGAGAGGGAAATTTGGTATTTCCCCAAATATATGTGCCACCGTAGGGTTGTTTGATGATGATATTATTGGCCAGAGAGCTGGATTGTGATTATTGCAGTTTTAAGGTCGTGTTTCCTGGCAAAGAGTATGACGCTCCCGCCAATGGTGGTTTCAAATATTGGTATTCCACGTACCTCATGTGTGGTTGTCGGTTATAGGAAACTCCCCTTTCCATAAAAGTCATGTTTCTTGAATTACCGAGTCACTCCGAGATTTGAGTAAAAGAGTTGAGATGTTATGATGAATTATGATTACCTATGATGAATTTTGACGATATGATAATTTATGATGATTTATCATAATTTATGATTGTTGATGATTTACATGGATTATGAGATTTTACCATTTGAACTATTTATTATGAAAGTTTGAAGAGTATGATTTGATATAACTCAAGCCAAGTGAGTCATCATTGTCGGTATGCTTGTTTTCATGAAATTGATGATGTTATTTAAAGTGTTGCATGCACCCCCACATACTCAGTACATTCTCTTTGTGCTGACCCCCCATTCACTATTCTATCCAGTTGCAGTTTCCGGTCAGCAGGTAAAAAGTCCTCACAGTTCAGGGACTTAGGTCGGTTATTTCAGTTTGGAGCATTGTATCTTATTTCGTCGATCGTATTGAGTGTGGTAGTTGGGAGTCATGACCTGACTATGTACAGACAATACTAGTAGAGGCTTCATAGATAGTAGTAGTGGTTGATGTATTCAGTCTCCTTCTTGTATATGTATATGTGTTAGTAGAATTGTCATCTTGTAATTCCAATACTGTACTGAACAGATTCTGTATTGAGATATTTTCATCGTCATTCTTTCAGAATTATGTTTTAATAAGTTGCTTTTGAGTTATACCAATGAAAAGGGTTAGCTTGGGGTCACAGACCCCAAGCACCATGTGGCATCTCGGAACTCGATTTTCGGGGCGTTACAGTTTGACTGCTAATCTAAATTGCTAGATATACGGACTGAATTATACAGAAAGTGTCATGACCCGAACTAGGGCCTGGCCGTGATGGACTTCCCGAACCATGAAGGCCTGGAACGCCCTTCTCTATCTGGTAATCATGCACAACATTCATACAAATAATGAAGATGTGGAAATATAATCATCTACGAAAACATGGTCAAATTCTAATTTCAACATAAGTACGGAAACTGTAGTGTAACTACATCTAATTACATCTGACTAAGTCTGCGAAATCTCTACTACAGAAAAATCTGACATCTATCTAAAAACTGGGACAAGGCCACCAATAGACAAAAATGATAATAAGGGACAATATCTGAAAGACGGGCCTTCATGAATAGAGAAGGCTCACTAATAAATCATTGCAACTCTGTCTGAGGAATCTACTGCCTTTTTGGACCCCTAGACTGAGCCTCAGAACCTTGAGGGAGGAGGAGGGGTTAATACAGATGTACTGGTATGCAACTAAATAAAAAAATAAAGCTTATATGTAAATAAAATAGTTTGGGAAAAATCTTTGTCAAAACATTATACATCAAGTGTCTTTCGAAACACATGGGCGCATTTCTGAAAAACATGTAACCTGCCTGTCAATGCAAGTTCTGATTTGTATATTACTTCTGAGTTAGGTGGCACTCCCCTAAAATTCTGATATTCCACGGGTGGTATGGAATCCTCCATTGACTTGGCGGGGAAGCCCCCAACCCAATTGTTCCACAAGGGTTGGAGTTCCAGAATCTGATACGCCATAGGGCTCTAGGCCAGCGTAATAAATAAACCCAAATCGGTAAATCACGATTTTGGGTGATGAGTTGTTTAATACTCACACCTTCTTCGGGGAACCACCTAAACTCTCTTAATGCCCAATTTTATCCTGTTCTAAATCAAGCATATTTCTAGTTTCAACATCTGAAAAGTTTGATTTCAAACATGCATTAAATTTGTTCGGAATTACCATGGCAGAATCTGAATTCGTGTGGTCACACAAAGACTTGCAAGTCCTATTTTTGAGCCATAATGAATCATGCCTAATTCTTTCATTAAAACACAGTTCAGACCACCCAATCATGCAAACAGTATAAAAGATTTCATGTTCCGAAAACACAAGTCAATACTATGCAAGAATACTTCAAACTTGTGGTGGTCATGTACTTTTGAAAAAACAATGCACTCTTTCATTATATGTATATTCAAAATTCACAACCCTCTCTTTCGTATTCAAAAATCATATTCAAAACATAGTAAAAACTAAAGTATTTCATATCATTCTCTTCAAACACATTCCAAACAATTTATATCATACGAAGATGGGAAAACTCATAACAAGAGAGAGATTCATTATAATTCATGCTCTCAATTGAATAACCATTCTTGAACACATACGTACATATATATATATATATATATATATATATACATAATTTCAAAATAATTTGGGGGAAAGTTCTAAAGACCAAAACAATACCGTCAAATTTTCTAAAACATGATTATATTCATAAACTTTGAAACCACATTCTTAAAACATGATTTCTATACCCATGAGATTTTAGGAAAACCCCGCGTACCTTAATTCCGGAAGATAATATGTAATTCTTGAAGCTTATGGATTGGGGATTCCAAATATTCCATCACTTTTGAAAACCCACGGTTGAATCTTGAGATATTCGGATTTTGAATTTAAAACACTAGGGTGAGTTCTTGATGAATTTTGGTGAAAGTGTATGTATTTAGGTGTATTAGGGATTAAATACCGTGTTTGGATGGGTTTGGGGCCATGGGAAATTTTTAATTTTTCCTTGTAAATTTAAAATCCGGGACTGGAACGCCGTATAAAGCTTCACCGCGATACGCTAAAAATCGTGGTGAGCTACTGGAATTGACAATTGTAAATTTAAGGCTCATCGCGACGCGGTGGCCTGTCAATCGGGGACGCTGACACTAAAAATGATCTAACTTCTTCAACGAGTTTCCATTTTAGGCGAATTTAGTATCGATGGAAAGCTAATTTGAAGATATTTCATTTTTTATATAGTTTGCCACTCAGTTCGATATACCGAGGAAGATATGGTCAATTGAAGTTCACTCAAGTTTTGACGCTCACTAAAACTCGAACGATAGGAAATCTTTTAACTTGACCTTTAGTTAGGGGACCTTTATGATCTCAATTCATGCTTAAATGGTTACCACACTACATAATTAACATGAAAAAATTGTATAGGATTTATGGCTTTTGGATCATCTACGCATAGAAATGACGGTTTTCATTCTAGTCTGAAACACGGGGTGTTACAATATCTCCCCCTTGGGATCATTCGTCCCCGAATGATGGGTAGGAATTTTGAAGCTTAATGGTATGTAATAACGCGGACCTGATGTGTCTTTTAAGAAAGGATATAACTGATCTGAAACATTTAAACTTCTATCATGAAACTGAATTCTGAGCTTACTTGATTTCACTTACTTCAAGGGGCTGATTCATGCTGAGAGTTTAAGATCCCCTTGAGGTGTTCATGATCAAATCATACATATTTAATTGAGAATTGATAACTTATGCAAGTACAAATCATGAGGCAACAATTCTAAGATAGCACCAGGTTACTGTATTGCCTGAGCTAAAATACTTGGAAACATTTGAAATTATGCTCAGCATTCTTATAAATCGAGTCATGATTAAGTAGCTGAATCTAAAACATGATGATTTGACTGAACTGAATTTGCAACTTACATATATAAAATAGATTATCTCTTGGGATGGTCATACGCGTGAGGCTTCGGATAGTAGGACTGGGTGAAAAGGTGGAAAACCATAGTAACTTGTCTATCTGACTGTTCAAATAATTTACTGTCTATACACACTGAATTATGCTGGACCCTCATACTTGACTAGAGTATCTCATTCAACAATCTTTCTAAAGAAGTCATAATAGCGTTAGGGAGAAAAAATCTTGCACACTAGATACACAAGATATCCAACTAAGGAATCACAACAATGACACTACTCTATAGCATGGAATATAGACATATATAACTCATCAACTAGGATAGAATTACCATGCCTTAGGCAATGAAACTTCTTACTTTCAAGCTTAGCGCACTTCTCGAATACTTCCTTAACTATATTATTCCCTTTAAATACCATACTCGTTGATTCAAATTGTAGTCGTCATATGGGCATACTTCACATATTCTATAATCCACTATCAATATAACTCCCACATGCTATGCCAAGAATATACACACACCACTAACCATCACATCTATCAAAGACTTGGCCCCAAACCTTATTTCACACTTATGGCCTTATCTAAAACAAGAATTCTATGATCTTTCATTGACATGAATATTTACTCATCACCACTATCATCGCATAAGGAGGAGTCACTAAAAGGTTAGAACATAAGAACTTGAAGCATGGAAGGATATTATATGAAACTTGAAACTTAACTGAGGTCGAAGGAATAGCAAATCAACATCAGGGATTCATCAAAGTGATCTGAATTGGGGCATACATAACTATAAGCTGAATCTCGTCAATCATAAAGAGTATATCATGAATTATGGGAACTGAGCACATTATAAAGTATGAGTATATGAGTCATGAGCTGCATGACCTCAATTTGGAGTCCATAACATAAGGAATGTGATCCCGACTACTGAATGAACTGGAATTCCTCATTTAGGAACAGGAAGAGCACGCGATTCTGTATCGTAGGCATGAACATAAACTATGATCATGGGATTTTAACGTAATGCATGAGTAGGTATTGGGGTAACTAAAAATACTGAGATAAGAATGGGTTGAGTCTCGCCCTTACTTTCTGATGTTCTATATCATACTGGTATCACTACTAGAATTTGGGAGCTCGACCTGGTTACTGATTCTATCATCTCCCCTTATATTCAATCCATAATCTGAAGTTTGAGAGATCCCTTACTAGACTCTAAACAGAACTATTCTTACTGCACTCTGAGGTCTGGAATACGACATTATATGCATATCATAGAACTTAATCTGATTGACTACCCCTGGAAGTGGAAAACCCAATATTAATACTATCTTCCAAGATACACTCTATCTTTCTATAGTCATCACATAATACTGGAACACTTACTTACTTCGGATCTTCATAAGTATCCCTATAGTTGGAGTGTACACCCTCTTGCACTTCAACTCTTATTTCCGTTAGCTCAATCTTCAACAACTCAAACTTAGATTCTAACACTTAGAATGGATACCACCAAGCCTCTGATGAACCATACTACTTCCGTCATAGCATACAAATATCGCGACTCCAAACTTATGTCTCATTACTATGAGAATCAAGATCATATAAAAAGTCTCAACACTATCAATAACCTGGCTATTTAGAGCCCATATAACATCTACTAGTCTTTGTCAATCTAGCAGCTCAATGGTACTACTAGCCCCACGCAACATCTAATAGTCTTAGAGGAATGCCACAACTCCATATCACCTTAGGCATACTTACACACCATACCTAAAACATTATACTTCATTACGAATCGACTTAAATTTAAGCCATTTAATACACCGTTAAAGCCTATTAGATTACTTCCATATAACTAGCATCATTAACCAAAAATCATCACATCCACCTTCAAGGACTTCAACTATTCAAAACTTATGTCTAGTGCTAAACATGATTTTTCAATCCAACCTTACACATGATTCTCACTTCAAAAGCATGAAAAAAACATCAAGAAACACTAGTACACTTGAACTTCGTAACAACAATAATCGATCTTGACCATATGGTCTTCCTTATCATAACTCATTAACACGTACTATTTCAACACATCAAGCTTACTAATATATTCCACAAAACATACATCATAAATCTCATGCCACTATTTTTACCACCACATTCTACACTTAATTTCAAGTCTACAGTTTAGCATCTATCATCTACCACCAATGACGAATGCAACATAATATACTAATCCATCAAATTGTAACATTCTATCCCAATACCACAAAATTTGCTACATACCTTCTCATAAGTAGTACTAGTTTACAACTACCAACGAAAAAGGGTCAAGGGGTAAGGTCACATAATAGACATGATCAACCTTAATCTGATATTATAACCCCATATAATCTTATCTACTTATACGGATTTCTCACCTCATACTTACTTACTCAATCTTACATTTAGACTACCCTCAATCTCTACAACAACCATAAGTCTAGAATTATAACTTACTGGCTAATATAGCTATTTTCACACTTCAAGCAACCGATAAATCACCCTAACTAACAACTTCTTCTATACCTTCTACTAAACTAACACACAAGGATGAATTATCTATTTACAAACTCAATATCATGCAAACAGATTCAGCTATACAAATATTAAACCACACAAGAACAACAAATTAAACAACAAGTTGCTAGTGAATCGAAGTAGGACTCACACGGCTTCACTAGACTTTGATTTTTTTTATGTTTTGAACAAGAAAATGAAATGAATAACGAAGAAACTATGCTAGTGAATCGAAAGAGCCCCACATGGCTTCACTAAACTTTAATTTTTTTTAAAAACACTATGATAACAAGATTACATATTACAAGAGATAGAAAATTGACACACACTATTCAATGATCTTAGAATACACATGTTACTCTATATAAATAAAATCTGAGTCGAACACTTCCCCTACAGACTACCATACAATCAAGACTTGCTACTAGCTACAACCTTTGCCTATCACTATAAAGTGGTAAATAATCTTCAAACATCGGTTATTCAACTAAAATATTTATTTACACAAAAGTCACCCTCACTCTGACTTCTAACTTATGACTTCACATCACCAACTTCTTGGTCCAACATCACTACCAATAGGTCATGACACTGACATTTAACTTATAGTACTACTCGGGTGGAAATACAGTTCCATCATTATACTACACATCGTTCCCTCTTAAGCATGACATTTGCAATATAAATTCTAAAAAGAGACATAATACTCTTAATACCATAGGACGAAAAGCACGATTTCATCAGAATCAAAGTTCACACCAAAATCAATACACTCTAAGGAACTAACAGACTCTTCTCAGGTTCTTGAACAAATTTTAAACTCTTATGTGGCTCAACCAGAAAGGACCATACCATTTAGACTGTAAACTTCTGCACCTGAATCACTTTAATAATGAGACATATCTGGGCACATTAAAGTAAGAAAAGAATTGGGATAACCTTAGTTTCGTATGGGCGACACCATAGCACGAATTAGAGGATAGAAGAGGAATATTCTGGCTCAATAGCATGAACTAGAACATGAAGAAAGGGAAGCATTCCTAAACTCCTAGTAGCCTCTTGCTTATAAGTATGGTACGCTACACACCAATAAATAAGACTCTACCTAATGCGATTTTGCATACACCCTGGGACCATGAACCGTGCTCTGATACTAAGTTTGTCACGACCCGAACTAGGGCCTAGCCATGATGGACTTCCTGAACCATGAAGGCCCGAAATCCTCTTTTCTATCTGGTAATCATGCACAACATTCATATAAATAAAAAACATACAGAAACCTGATCAGCTGCAAAAACATGGTCAAATTCTAATTTCAACATCAGTACGGAAACTATAGTCGAACTATATTTAAATAACATATGACTCAGTCTGCGAAATCTTTACTACAGAAAAATCTAACAATTGTCTAAAAATTGGGACAAGGCCCCAGTAGACCAAAATGAAATAAGGGACATAATCTGAAAGACGGGCCTTCTGGAATAGATAAGGCTCACCAACTAATCACTGCAACTCTTTCTGATGAATCTACTACCTTTCTGGACCCCTAGACTGAGCCTTAGAACCTGGAGGGAGGAAGGGGGGTCAATACAGATGTACTGGTATGCAAAGAAATCCAAAATAAAGCTTATATGTAAATAAAATAGTTTGGGAAACAACTTTGTCAAAATATTACACATCAAGTGGATTTCAAAACACATGGGCGCATTTCTGAAAAACATGTAACCTGCCTATCAATGCATGTTCTGATTTGTATATTACTTTTCATTTAGGTGGCACTCCCCTACAGTTCTGATATTCCACGGGCGGTATGAAATCCACCATTGACTCGGCGGGGAAGCCCCCAACCCAAGTGTGCCGCAAGGGTTGGAGTTCCTGAAGCTGATACGCCACGGGGCTCTAGGCCAGCGTAATAAATAAACCTGGATCATCAAATCATGGTTTTGGGCGATGAGTTATTTAATACTCACGCCTTCTTCGGGGACCACCTAAAATCTCTTTATGCCCAATTTTATGCTATTCTAAATCATGAATGTTTCTATTTTCAACATCTTAAAAGTCTGATTTCAAACATGCATTAAATTTGTTCTGAATTACCATGGCATAATCTGAATTGGTGTAGTCATACCAAGACTTGCAAGTCCTATTTTTGATCCATAATGAATCATGCCTAATTCTTTCATTAAAACACAATTCAGACCACCCAATCATGCAAACTGTATAAAAAATTTCATGTTCCGAAAGCACAAGTCAATACTATGCAAGAATACTTCGAACATGTGGTGGTCATGTACTTTTGACAAAACCATGCACTCTTTCATTATATGTATATTCAAAATTCACAACCCTCTCTTTCGTATTCAAAAATCATATTCAAAACATAGCAAAAGCCAAAGTATTTCATATCATGCTCTTCAAACACATTCCAAACAATTTATATCATACGAAGATGGGAAAACTCATAACAAGAGAGGGATTCATTATAATTCATGCTCTCAATTGAATAACAATTCTTGAACACATACGTACATATATATATATATACATAATTAAAAATTAATTTGGGGAAAAGGCCTAAAGACCAAAACAATACCATCAAAACTTCTAAAGCATGATTATATTTATAAACTTTAAAAGCCCATTCTTAAAATATGATTTATATACCCATGATATTTTAGGAAAACCCCGCGTACCTTAATTCCCAAAGATAATAGGTAATTCTTGAAGCTTACGGATTGGGGATTCCAAATCTTCAATCGCTTTTGAAAATCCACGATTAAATCTCAAGATATTCGGGGTTTGAATTTGAAACCCTAGGGTGAGTTCTTGATGAATCTTGGTGAAAGTGTATGTATTTAGGTGTATTGGGGATTAAATACCATGTTTGGATGGGTCTGGGGCCATGGGAAATGTCTAATTTGGCCTTGCAAATTCAAAATCTGGGACTGGAACGCTGTATAAAGCTTCACCGCAACGTGCTGAAAATTGCGGTGAGCTACTGGAATTGCCAATTGCCAATTTAAGGTTCATCACGACGTGGTGGCCAGTCAATCGGGAACGCTGACACTAAAAATGCTCTAACTTCTTTACTGAGTGTCCGTTTAAGGCTAATTTGATATCGTTGGAAAGATAATTCGAAGATCTTTCATTTGATATATAGTAGGCCACCGAGTTAGATATACCCAAGGAGATATGATTTATTGAAGTTGACTCAAGTTTTGACGCTCACTAAAACTCGAACGATAGGAAAGCTTTCAACTTGACATTGAGTTAGAGTACCTTTATGATCTCAATTCATGCTTAAATGGTTAACACACTACATACTTGATTAACATGAAAAATTTGTATTGGATTTATGGTTTTTGGATCATCTACGCATAGAAATGACAGTTTTCATTCTAGTCCGAAACACGGGGTGTTACAGAAAGATTTATAGCCAACTGGAGTATTTCTTTGACACTCATTGCAAGAAGTCCTTATAAGATTGGGGACAAAAAATTTCTTTGGAAAGATCTGTATAGGATCTCTGAGTAAAGAATCTTAACGTGGATATAACTCTATAACATGGAATATAGGCCTGTGCAACATCAGCTAAGATACAATAACCATGCCTTAAGCAAGGTAACTACTAAATTCTAATCATAGTCACACTCTAGCCAAAGTCTGATTTGAACTATACACTCTTACCCTGTTCAAGAATAACTCAATAAGTACTGCAGATAACACCATACTACTAGTCTAAACCATGAATTCGATACCCCATACATGTTTTAATTCTTAAATCTTAATAATAATTCCTCTTACCATTTCAATAACTAAGGTCAATCTCTTACTAGGAATTCACTAGCGTACAATGCACCCATCTAATTATATACGAACATATTCTTCAAGCCTATCATTATAATCACATATGAACTTCTAGGAAAACACCCATAAGAACATTTTTCTCATATTCTTTAAACATCTATCCAAAAAAGATTTCTTGCACTACTCTTAAGAAGACACACATGGAATTCTCAACTAAATATGACATATATCAAATTTTCTACCTCAACCATCCTTTACACATATAGCCTGAGATACAACAAGCATGTAACAATCTTTCCTCAACAAAAAACATTTACTCTCCCACCATTACACGATTGATCACTAATTTATTTTCATTGCCATTTCCTTGATATAAGGAGAGGTCACTAAAAGGTTAGAACATGAGGACCTGAAGCATGAAAGAAAACTATGCATAACCTTGGAACTTAATTGAAGCTTGTGCAATAAGTATCAAAAGCATGAATTCATTAAGGTGATCAAAACAGAGGACATACATTACATGGTCTGAATTTCACTGATCATTAAGATTGTAACATGAGTACCTAGAATTGAACATACTATAAAACATGAGTACATTAGTCATGAGCTGCATGACCTAAGTTTGGAGTTCATAAATTCATGTAGTATGATTCATACTTCTTAGTGAACTAGAACTCCTCATAAAAAGATCTGGAAGCATACATGATTCTATGCAAAGTGCATGAATATGAGACATGATCACGGAGAAGACATGTAAGGCATAAGTAGATATTGTGATGACTGAAGTATGAAAAGTTGCACTGAGATAAGAATGGGTCGGGCATCTATAAGACCTTGCGAAACTTATAATCTTAGTTCATTTCTTTAATCTTTTTATGGGATCCCAGACTTAGAAAATTCTAACCAAGTTCCCAGACTTACCAATTTTGGGCCTTCCAAAATTCGCAATCGCATCTCGCCATCTTAACGTCCTTTAATGGCCCATATTTTCAGTAATTCATGATCAGGGAGGTCAATATGTGGTCCCAAACAAGTTTTGTATTTTTTAGAACATATTCAGATCATGATTGGAGTCCCAAAATAGTGGATCAATGCGATCTTGGCGCGCCGCATTGCCAAACATGTTGGTCAACATTTGTGCAGGCTGCCAGAGCCAAAACTTCTGAGGCTCGGTGCGATCATGGTGCAAATCGTCGAGTATAGCGTCAAAGCCATCAACGCACCGCATCGCTTGTAGCATCGATACCCAATTTTTTGTAATTAAATGACCGTATCCTCAAGGGAAAAAGAGTCAATTTCTCACTCCTATATCAGACTAAAAACATGTAATTCAGTTATTTTTCATCAAAAGTATAGTGGTTTATCTCTATTACTCTCAAGAACAAGCTTAGGGTTTGTAATTAAGGATCCAATTTCAAGAATTTCACCAAAGGTTTTTTAACACCCCGCATTTCGGGCTAGAATAAAAAAATATGACTCTGATGCGTTGATAATCCCAGAGCCTTAAATCCTATACCAATTTGGCATGTTAATCAATTTTTTAGTATGTGAATCCATTTGAGCATGAATTTAGACCATAGAAGTCCTTCAACTCAAGGACGACTTAAAACCATTTCGATCGATTAAGTTTTAGTGGACGTTTTAATTTGTGTCAAATTATATTGACCATAACTCATTGTATATGATGAACTGGGTGGCCTACTATATACCAAATTGTAGATAATTGAATAAGCTTTCCAACTATACCAAATTCGCCTAAAACGGACACCCGGTGAAGAAGTTATGGCCTTTCAAAGTTGAATGTGTCGCCTTTGCACATATAGGCGATGTATAGGGCGACGCCAATGCAAATATAGGCGATGCATAGGGCGGCACCTATGTAAATTTAGGAAACGCAAAGGGTGGCGCATAGTTATGGTTTCAGGTGACGAAAACACTCCGTTTTGAGTTACTTTAAGTGCAAGTTAGTCCTTACAAAACCCAAAATCGTCCTTACCCACTCCTAAACGGATTTGGGCCTATTAACAACATTGAAGCCTCCTATAAAATCCCAAAATCTAATCCTTCAAGAACTTAAGAGAAGGAGCAACTAGGGTTTGAGAAAATAAGCTTGAAGGACCGATCATTCCAAAACTTCTTCGTGAAACAAATTACAGATTCGGAATCCTCTCGACGTAGGCTTCGATAGACACCAAAAATTAGTGGAGAATATGGTACGCGGGGTTTTCCTAAAATCTCATGGGCATAGAAATCATGTTTTAAGAATTGGGTTTTTGAATTTATGTACATACTCATGTTTCAGAAGCTTTAATGATATTGTTTTGGCCTTTTGGCTTTCGCCCAAAGTGATTTGAAAGTTATATGTATATATATATATGCGTTTGTCCTGAAATATGAATTTAGAGCATGATTTTCATGAAACCTCTCTCTTAATGTAAATTTTTCCATGTTTCACGTAATATACAATGTTTTGAACACGAAAGAGAGGGTTGTGAATGTTGAATATGCATGTAATGAAAAAATGCATGGTTTTGCCAAAAATGCACATGAGCACCATATGTTTGATGAAAGTTTTGCATGGATTTGACTTGAGTTTCGGAACATGACATCTTTAATGCAAATTACATGTTTTGGTGGTCTAAATTATGTTTTGAATGAATTCTCTTGCTTAATACATTATGGCTCAGAAATAGGACTTGCAAGTCTTGGTATGACGATACCAACTCAGACAAATGCCATAACAGACACAGACTAGTTTAGAAATCAGATTTTTATCAGACTTTCATCATTTAGATATTTCAGAATGATACATGTTCAGAAAAGGCTAAAATAGGGCATAAAGAGAGCTTTGGTGGTTCCCTGAAGAATGCGGGAGTTCAGACAACTCATTGCCTAAAACCGTGGTTTGCCGACTCGGGTATATTATTATGCGCTGACTTAAATGTCCTGTGGCGTATCAGACTGAGACACTCCAACCCTTGCGGTACACTTGGGTTGGGGGCTTCCTCGCCGAGTCAATGGCGGATTCCATACAGCCCGTGGAATATTCAGACTTGTAGGGGAATACCACCTAACTCAGAAGTAAAACACAAATCATGATTTGAAATGAACAGACAGGTTGCATGTTTTCAGAAAGTGCCCATGTGTTTTTCAGTAACAGTTTTATATATGATGTCTTGATGAAAAATTACTTTCCCTTAATATATATATATATATATATGTATGTTCCATTATACTACTTTAGGATTGCTTCCCGTGCCAGTACTTTTGTGTTGACCCCCCCTCCTTCTAGGTTCTGAGGCACAGTCTAGGGGTCCAGCTACTCAGTAGACATTCTCGGGTTTGCAGACTTGATCTCACAGTGGTGAGCCTTCTATTATTCGGAAGGCCTAATTATGTCAGACACTATCTTATTTATTATGTTTTTGGTTTACTGGGGGCCTTGTCCCAGCTTCTTTTCAGACAAAGGTTTATGTTCTTAGTACAGATTTTGCAGACTGATGTCAGATAGTATTATTCAGAAATATTGCAGGACTTGACCATGTTTTCCGTACTCAGTTTCAATTCCTCATTTTATTATGATTATGAATGTTGTGCATGATAACCAAATAGAGAATGGGTGTTCCGGGCCTTCATGGTTTGGGATTCTCGTCACGGCTAGGGCCTAGGCTCGGGCCATGACAAACTTGTTATCAGAGCACGGTTCATGGTCCCAGGGTGTCTGCAAAATCGTGTCGGGTAGAGTCTTGTTTATGGGTGTGTAGCGCGCCACACTTATAACCAGGAGGCTACTAGGCATTTAGGAATGTCTCTTTTCTTCACGTTCTAGTTCGTGCAATAGAGTCAGAATGTTCCTCTTTCATACTCTAATTCGTGCTATGGTGTCGCCCATACGAAAGTAAAAAGTTATCCCACATTCTTTCCTTACTCTAATGTCCTCAGATATGTCTCATTATTAAGGTGATTAAAGTACAGATGTTTAGAATCTAAATGGTACGGTACTTTATGATTGAACCATATAAGAGTTAAAATTTGTGCAAGTACTAAGAATCCGTTAGTTCTTCAATGTGTATTGATTTTGATGTAAACATTGATCCTGATGGAATCGTGCTTTTCAGCTTGAGGTATTAATTGCATTTAGTCCCCTTCAAATTTATGTTACAAATGTCTTGCTTAAGGGGGGATGATGTGTAGTAGAATGTTGGAACTGTATTTCCACCCAAATAGTAGTATGAGTCAAAGTTTTGTTTTCATGACCTATTGGTAATGAAATTAGACCAAGTAGTTGGTGATGTAAAGTCACAAAGTTAGAAGTAAGAGTGAGGGTGATTTACCCCTTATGGTGATAGACTAATGTGGTAGCTAGTAGCATGTGTGGATTGTATGGTAGTCTGTGAGAGAAGCGTTTAACTCAGATTTTTATTCTTACGGAGTAAGATGTGTATCCTTAGATTATGGAATGTTGTGGCACAAGCTTCTATCTCTTGAAAATATTTTATCATCGTGTTGGTGAAACTAAAAAGTCTAGTGAAGCCGTGTGGGGCTCTTTCGATTCACTAACAATTTGTCACTCAACATGTGGTTCTTGTGTTGGTTGAATATATGTATAGACTCATGGTTGTTGTGGATTTTGAAGGTAGTGTAAATGTACGCTTGGGTAAGTAATTGTGATGTGAGAAAGAAGTATAAGTAGATACGATTGTACGGGGTTATAATATAAGGATAAGTTTGACCATGTCTATTATGAGGCTTTAACCCCCTTGACCCTCTTTTCATTGGTAGTTGTAAACTAGTGCTACTTGTGAGAAGGTATGTAGTAGATTTTTGAGATATTTGGGTAGAATATCCCAATATGATGGATTAGTATATTTATATTATGTTGCATTCTCCATTGGTGGTAAATGATTGATACTAAACTATACGCTTGAATTGAAATGGTGTGGTGGTAAATAGTGGCATGAGTTTGATGATGCATGTTTTGTGGGATTAAATTAGTAGGCTTGATGTGCTGAAACAGTACATGCTGATGGATTATGATAAGGAAAACCGTTAGGTCATGATCGATTATTGTGGATATGAAGTTCTAGTGCACTAGTGTTTCGTGATGTTTATTTCATAGTTTCCAAGTGAAAATTTAGTGTAAGGTTGGGTTGTAAATCATGCATAGCACTATATTAATTTTGAACAGTTGATGGCCATGAAGGTGAAAGTGAAGGTTTCTTGACTGAATGATACTAGTTATTGGGAAGTGATTTATAGGATTGAAATAGTCTACCCGAGTGCCTAAGTTTATTTGATTTCATAATGAAGTATGATGTAGAAGTATGCCCAGGGTGGTTTAAAACGGCGGTATTTATTCTAATGCTACTACATGTTGTGTGTGACTAGTGGTACCGTTGAGTTGATGTGTGGAAAGTGCCTTGAAAGTTGTGCTAATAGAAATAAGAGTAGAGGTACTAGAGGGTGTGCGCTTCAACTTTGGGGATGCTCATGAAGATTCGAAGTTAGTAAGTGTTTGAGTAATAGATGATGACTATTGGGGTTACAGAATGATAGAGTTTGTCTCAGAAGGCGGTATTTGTAGTATGTTTTTCCACTTCCAGATGTAGTCATTAGGGTCAATTTATATTGATTACGTGTATTATCGTTTTTCATACCCCAGAGTGCAGTTAAGTTTAAAGTCTAATACGGTATCTCCCACAACTTAAGATGATGGTTTGAAGCTAAGGGGGAGATGATAGAATGAATAACCAAGTCAGGTTCTCAGATTCTAGTAGTGATGTCATGACGACAGAGAACGTCAGAAAGTGAGAGTGAGACTCAACCCATTCCTATCTTAGTATTTTTCAGTGATCCCAATGCCTACTCAAGCTTTACGTTTTAGTTTCGTGATCATAGTTCGTGATTCCTGTATATGATAGAGAGTCACGTACTCTTCCAGTTCCAAGATAATGAGTTCTACTTCATTCAAGTAGTCGGAATTACATTCCTTATGTTAGGAACTCTAGTTGAGGTCATGCAACTCATGACGCATGTACTCACTCTTTATAGTGTGTTCAGTCCCATATAAAAATCTTCTCATGCTTCAGGGTCTTATGTTTTAACCTTTTAGTGACCTCCCTATGCAATGATAGTGGTGATGATGTAAATGTTCTTGTTGATGGAAGATCATAGTACGTTTGTTAGATAAGGCCATAAGTATGAAGTGAGATTTTGGGCCAATCTTTGATACATGTGATGTTTAGTGGAAAAGTTTTTGTGTGTATGTTTTTAGGATAGCGCGTGGGAGTTATATTGATAATAGTTTAGAAACTATGTGAAGTATGTATTTGTGGGTGTTTGCCTTGAAGTTAACATGCGGTTATAAATTAGGCTTGAATGACGTTTTGGGATTGTAGTGGAAGGTCGCAATATGCATTAGCGACTTCATATTAAGAGTTCAGAGTAGTCATTGAAGTGGTAAGACATGTTATGCTTAGGATGCGATCTTTAAAAGAGATATAGAAGGTGGCATCATATGGTTTAGAATAATAGCGTAGTGTAGCATGTTGTAATTTTGTGACTTAGAGTTAGGCTTGATCGCGGTGTAAGGATGAAGATATTGTAGACATTAGTAGAAAAAAATTTGTCAATGCTCATATGAGAATTTTAAGTTGAATTGAATGAATATGGTATTTATAGGGAATAGTATAGTTAAGGGATACTCGAGAAGTGTGCTAAGCTTGAAAGTAAGAAGTCGCATTGACTAAGGCCTGAAAATTCTACCCTAGTTTATGAGATATATGCCTATGTTCCATACTATAGAACAGTGTCAATATTGGGATCCTATAGTCGGATGTCTAGTGTGACTCATGCCCAAATATTTTTCTATCTAATGCTACCAGGACTTCGTAAGGAAGAGTGTTGATAAGATACTCCAGATTGAGTATAAGCCTCTAGTGTAGTTCAGTCTATGTGGCCAGCAAATCAGTTTAGTCGTCAGATTCGCATGACTTGTTTTCTCGTCTTTTCATTCAATCATGCTACCCAAAATCTCAGATGTGTTACTATTCCAAGATAGAGTATACTAGTATTTGCGAGTATAGGTTAATTCATGCATCATGTGCTCGTTTTAGATTCTAGATGTTCAGATATGATTAAATTTGTAGGTGTCTAGCGCATTGCCTCAGTTTTCTGAGCATCTTTGTGTATTGAGCATTCATAGAGGTACATGGGGTCCCAAGGGGTAGATACCCCGTTCAGTTGCATGCATAGATTTTTATTACAAGCTCCACACCAGTTATCATTGTGTATTCGGTCATACGTTCACACGTCAGTTCAGTCAGATATGCATTAGAAATGCATGTCCCATAGAAAAAGCTCAGCTTATCTGTGTATTCAGTTCTGCGTTCATGAGAACAACTCAATAATAAATCCATACATTAGGAATGCATGTTCATTGTGAGAACTTAGCTTATGAGTAGCTCCAGTCATGTATTCCATGCATCAGATATGCATGTCCGATATAACAATTCAGAATATCAGTAGTTCCATCCATATGTTCATGTTTCAGATCAGTGTATTCTTTATTAGAAGACATGTCGTGCCTGCGTTATTCCATACCTTTAAGGCTTCAACAAGTTCCTACCCATCATTCGAGGACGAATGATCCCAAGGGGAAGATAATGTAACACCCCGCATTTCGGGCTAGAATAAAAAAATATGACTCTGATGGGTCGATAATCCCAGAGCCTTAAATCCTATACCAATTTTGCATGTTAATCAATTTTGTAGTATGTGAATCCATTTGAGCATGAATTTATACCATAGAAGTCCTTCAACTCAAGGACGAGTTAAAACTATTTCGATCGATTAAGTTTTAGTGGACGTTGTAATTTGTGTCAAATCCTATTGACCATAACTCATTGTATATGATGAACTGGGTGGCCTACTATATACCAAATTTTAGATAATTGAATAAGCTTTCCAACTATACCAAATTCGCCTAAAACGGACACCCGGTGAAGAAGTTATGGCCTTTCAAAGTTGAATGTGTCGCCTATGCACATATAGGCGATGCATAGGGCGGCGCCTATGCAAATATAGGCGATGCATAGGGCGGCGCCTATGTAAATTTAGGAAATGCAAAGGGCGGCGCATAGTTATGGTTTCAGGTGACAAAAACACTCCGTTTTGAGTTACTTTAAGTGCAAGTTAGTCCTTACAAAACCCAAAATCGTCCTTACCCACTCCTAAACGGATTTGGGCCTATTAACAACATTGAAGCCTCCTATAAAATCCCAAAATCTAATCCTTCAAGAACTTAAGAGAAGGAGCAACTAGGGTTTGAGAAAATAAGCTTGAAGGACCGATCATTCCCAAACTTCTTCGTGAAACAAATTACAGATTCAAAATCCTCTCGACGTAGGCTTCGATAGACACCAAAAATTCGTGGAGAATAAGGTACGCGGGGTTTTCCTAAAATCTCATGGGCATAGAAATCATGTTTTAAGAATTGGGTTTTCGAATTCATGTACATACTCATGTTTCAGAAGCTTTAATGATATTGTTTTTGCCTTTTGGCTTTCCCACAAAGTGATTTGAAAGTTATATGT
Source organism: Capsicum pubescens (assembly GCA_030864215.1). NCBI lineage: Eukaryota > Viridiplantae > Streptophyta > Magnoliopsida > Solanales > Solanaceae > Capsicum > Capsicum pubescens. The sequence goes on from CM061543.1 coordinate 261,539,226, forward strand.
ATATATATATATGCGTTTGTCCTGAAATATGAATTTAGAGCATGATTTTCATGAAACCTCTCTCTTAATGTAAATTTTTCCATGTTTCACGTAATATACAATGTTTTGAACACGAAAGAGAGGGTTGTGAATGTTGAATATGCATGTAATGAAAGAATGCATGGTTTTGCCTAAAATGCACATGACCACCATATGTTTGATGAAAGTTTTGCATGGATTTGACTTGAGTTTCAGAACATGACATCTTTAATGCAAATTACATGTTTTGGTGGTCTAAACTATGTTTTGAATGAATTCTCTTGCTTAATACATTATGGCTCAGAAATAGGACTTGCACGTCTTGGTATGACGATACCAACTCAGACAAATGCCATAACAGACACAGACTAGTTCAGAAATCAGATTTTTATCAGACTTTTATCATTTAGATATTTCAGAATGATACATGTTCAGAAAAGGCTAAAATAGGGCATAAAGAGAGCTTTGGTGGTTCCCTGAAGAATGCGGGAGTTCAGACAACTCATTGCCTAAAACCGTGGTTTGCCGACCCGGGTATATTATTATGCGCTGACTTAAATGTCCTGTGGCGTATCAGACTCAGACACTCCAACCCTTGCGGCACACTTGGGTTGGGGGCTTCCCCGCTGAGTCAATGGCGGATTCCATATAGCCTGTGGAATATTCAGACTTGTAGGGGAATACCACCTAACTCAGAAAAAAAACACAGATCATGATTTGAAATGAACAGATAGGTTGCATGTTTTCAGAAAGTGCCCATGTGCTTTTCAGAAATAGTTTTATACATGATGTCTTGATGAAAAATTTCTTTCCCTTAATATATATATATATATATGTATTTTCCATTATACTACTTTTGGATTGCTTCGCGTGCCAGTACTTTTGTGCTGACCCCCCCTCCTTCCAGGTTCTGAGGCACAGTCTAGGGGTCCAGCTACTCAGTAGACATTCTTGGGTTTGCAGACTTGATCTGACAGTGGTGAGCCTTCTATTATTCGGAAGGCCTAATTATGTCAGACACTATCTTATTTATTATGTTTTTGGTTTACTGGGGGCCTTGTCCCAGCTTCTTTTCAGACAAAGGTTTATGTTCTTAGTAGAGATTTCGCAGACTGATGTCAGATAGTATTATTCAGAAATATTGCAGGACTTGACCATGTTTTCCGTACTCAGTTTCAATTAAGCATTTTATTATGATTATGAATGTTGTCCATGATAACCAGATAGAGAATGGGTGTTCCGGGCCTTCATGGTTCGGGATGCTCGTCACGGCTAGGGCCTAGGCTCGGGTCGTGACAGGTTTTCAACAATAGTCCATCCAATGTATGCATAGTGTTGATTTATGGATTTCTTTCATCCATAAATCGCAAAAACCCTATTTCAAATTATAAATCATGATGTTTATATTTTGATCTATTTCGTAACCATTTTTATCTTGTTGTACGATTTCCAAGTTGGAATGTTTATTTGTTTTTCATGAAACTACGTTAGCATGCAAATTGAAATCCATGAATGGAGTTGTTCATAATGTGTAATTTGATGATTTCACCTAATCCTAAAGTTGTGCAGCTAAGGTGTTTGATAAAATGCCTGTGAGGATAGAAATGGTGTATTATAGCTCAATTGTAACCCATATGATAAATGTCTATCTTGCCTTTATGTTCAAATAACTCCCATGCTATTGATGTACAATGTAGATATTTGTTTGAATGTTCATGATGTTAGAGTATGAAATTATGATACTGATTATATGCATTCATACCATGTACAAGTTTATGATAACCCTGTCCTTCATGAAATCCCCAACTTATTATATTGTGGATTTTTGATGTTGGTCATGTATTAAAGAATGTCATGCCTTGTTAAATTCCTTCTATCGAGTCCTGGAGGAACTTGTACCCAAAAATTTAGTTGTATACCTAGAATTAGTGTCATGTTTTCAAGATACTCTCAGTCAATCCATGATCCATTGAATTCAGTCAATCTCATGACTCAGGAAAACATAGTAAACTCAGTAATTCCAGTAATCTCAGAGATCTCAGAAATTTAGTAATCTCAGTAGTATTCCGTTAGTCAACAAAACTCAGTTAACTCTATCCAATTCAGCTCAGTTAATCATGTTTAGTGTCTATTCATATGGGAGTAGGATTTAGCACCGAGTAAACCCAAGGATGGGAACTCACCTGCCAGAAGAGGGTCTGATTCTTAGAAGCAATCCTTGCATTCCAGAACTACGTAACCATTGTAGGTTAAGATATCTAACCTTCCAGTTGAGGGTTGATGAGGTGGTTTACCAGCCAGTTAAGGGTTCCCACCGTTCTCATTTGAGTACGTGCCAGTTGAGGGTCACTCACAGCTTGTCGTTACCGGTGGCACAATATTGATACCCTTCCAATTGAGTTATAGATTTGACCCCAACTCATCTATATTGCTTAATTTGGGGAATGTAGGTTAGAATAATACATCCCAGAGTTTCAGTTTCAGTCTCAGTCTTAGTAATAGAACTCAGATAGTTCTACATTATTCAGGACCGCCAGATACAGTCAACTCAAAATAGTACAGAACTTAGCTAGTTCCATCAGAACTTACACTATCAGATACAGTCGCTTAAAATTAGTTATCAGTAACTCATGTTATTAGTATTAAGACTCAGTAGTCAGCATCATCACGAATTCAGTTACAATTATTTATTCATGCATGTATTCTCACGTTCATGTAATATTATCAGTTAGAATTGTTCATACATTTGAACCCTCTGTATTTAGTATACATCACATATATACGAGTATATTCAATTGTAATGACGTATTTACGCTATGATGTTTTATACCATAGGTCTAGAAGCATGAGCTCCAGAGCACCAGTTGAACTCCAGATTTCAGCAACCAGATTTAGCAGTGAGTCCTCATCATTCGAGGATGATATTATTATTTAACTCATTATTCATGTTTAGCTGACAATAGTGTAGTTAGTTGGGGACATGTCCCATCAACTACTTATTCAGATAGTTCAGTCAGTGAGAGACTTTTTAGAGTAGAGTATGTTCAAACAGTTTACTTCTGTTCATGTTATGGTATTGATATATCGTACCCTCAGATATTATGTTTTATCCATTTTAAACCTTATGGCATGTATTAGTCTATTATTTTTGTATTTTACATGATGTAATACAATATACAGGTACAAATATCAGTCATGGGTTAGCTTGTGGTCCTTTGGGGTCATGAGCACCTTGTAGTGTTCTGGGTACCAAATTTAGGGCGTTACAAACTTGGTATCAGAGCCTAAGGTTCAATAGTATCCTAGAAAGTTTGAAAGCCGCATCTAGTAAAGTATTGTACATGGGTGTGTTGCACACCACATTTATGTGCAAGAAGCTATAAGATGTTTAGGAATAGTTTCCCATTTTTTCAGTATTCATTTCATGCCAGTGAGAATAATCTCAAGCTAATCTCTCAGTTTAATCTCTTTCTCTTCAATTTATAGAACATGCCTCCCAAGAAGAGAACTTGGAATCAGTCAGCCCCTCAACCTGAAGATCCTTTAGGTGAGCATGTCTTTCATGCAGAGTTCAAAGATGAATTCACTACTCTTGCTCAGTCAGTTTCTATTCAAAATGAATGACCATCTATCGTTCCGGCCCACCCAGTGGCTAATTCCACTGCAGCCAGGATTCAGAACTTCACCCAAATGAATTCTCCATCCTTTTTTGTGTCTAAGTCAGAAAAGGATCCTCAAGAATTCCTTGACCAGGTTCAGAAGGTTACATAAATCATGGGGGTGTTAGCTGTTATGAGTACTGATCTATCTTCCTATGAATTGTCGGATGTTGCTCACACATGGTTCAAACTGTGGAAAATAGACAGGGTTGTAGATGCAAGGCCTATTAAGCGGGAGGAGTTTGTTACCGCATTCTTAGATATATTCTTTCCCTAAGAGCTAAGAGAATCTAAGGTATTAGAATTTATCAACCTTAGGCAGGGCAACATGTAGGTGAAAGAATATTCTATTAAGTTTACTCAATTAGCTAGATATGCTCCTCATGTGGTATCAGATAACAGGACCAAGATGAGTAAGTTTGTTTCTGGGGTGAACGATTATATGGTCGATGAGTGTAGATCCAAGATGATAAATAGTGTAATAAACATATCCATACTTATGACTAATGCGCAACAGATAGAAGAGAAAAAGATTAAGATGAGGGAGAATAAAAATAAGAGACCAAGGACATATAATTTCAACTTTTCTCTGCCTAAGTCAGATGAAGGAAATTGTTCTCAGTTTCATCCTAAGTCATTAGTTCCAGATATTTCTAAAACCTGTTCTCCCGCTTCTAAGTTCAGGGATGGTAATAGAGATAGGGCTCCATGCTCTAAGTCTTAGGGCAACATTAGCAATTCCCGAACTAATCCTCTTTGTCAAAATTATGGCAAACACCATCAGGGTATTTGCAGAGCTGGTAGCGATATTTGTTTTTGATGTTGCAATCCAGGATACTGAGTTAGAGACTACCCTAAGATAAGTTCCCAGAGTCAGCCGAACCATTCCTCAGCTCAGTCCGATTGCCCAAATCAGCAGTATGCCACTTTTAGTGCTACTAGTGGGCAACGCCAAAGCAGACTTTATTTTTTCTAGTCCCAACAAGATCAGGAAAATTCCCCTAATATGGTTACTGGTATGTTACAGATCTTTCACTTGTATGTTTAGGCTTTGCTAGATCCAGGAGCTTCCTTGTCTTTCGTTACTCTTTATGTAGCAGTTAATTTCAGAATCAGTCCCAAAATTTTAGCAAAGACCTTCTAAATCTCTACCCCAAAGGGTAAAACCATCATAGCCCAATGAGTATACAGGAACTATCCTGTTATGATATTTCAGAAAGTCACCTCAGCAGATTTAGTCAAATTATAGATGACTTATTTTACTGTCATTCCCGGCATAGATTGGCTTCATTCCTACTATGCCACTGTTGACTGTAGAAACATAATTGTTCAATTTCAATTTCTGAATAAACCTATCCTATAGTGAAGGGGTAATACTTCAGCTTTCAGAGGTCAGCTTGTTTCCTACCTCCAGGCATGGAAAATGATATCTAAGGGATGTGTTTATCACCTTGTTCATGTTAATACTCTTGTTTCAAAACTCCCAATTTTTAATTAGTTCCAGTCATGAATGAATATTTAGATGTCTTTCCCGTAGATCTTCTAGGAATTCCTCCCAAAAGGGAAATAAACTTTGGCATTGATCTTCTTCCAGATACTCACCCTATGTTTATTTAGCCATACAGAGTGGTACTTGAAGAACTCAGAGAATTGAAAGAACATCTGAAGGAACTCTTGGATAAGGGATTCATCAGACCCAGTGTTTCCTCGTGGGGTGCAGCAGTCTTATTAATGTAAAAGAAAGATGGTTCTCTTAGAATGTGTATTGATTACCGTTAGCTCAATTAAGTCACGGTCAAGGACAATAATCCACTTCCCAGAATTGATGACTTGTCTGACCAACTTCAGGGTGCTAGATATTTGACTAAGATAGACCTCAGATCAGGCTATTATCAGCTTAGAGTAAGAGATTGTGACATTCAAAAAATTGCCTTCCGTACTCGGTATGGTCACTTTAAATTTCTAGTCATGTCCTTTGGTCTTACTAACGACCCAGTAAATTTCATGGAATTTATGAAAGGTGTGTTCATGAAGTACTTGGACATGTTCATCATAGTATTCATAGATGAAATCCTTGTCTATTATCGCAGTGAGTGTGATCATGCAGACCATCTTATAATCTTGATTTAGTCTCTCAGAGATTATCAGTTGTTCTCCAAATTTAGTATGTGTGAATTTTGGCTAAGGTCATTAGAATTCCTTGGTCATATCATTCCCTATGATTGCATTAGAGTAGATCCTCAAAAGATTGAAGTAGTAAGATACTAGCCTCACCCTTTCTCTCCATTATATATTAGGAGTTTTTAGGTTTGGCTGGCTATTACTGATGATTTGTTGAGGGATTTTCTTCTATTGCATGACCTATGTCCAGATTGACTCAAAAGAAAGTGAAGTTTAAGTGGTCTGATCCTTGCGAGAAGAGTTTTCAGGTGTTGAAGACTCGACTCACCTCAACCCCAGTTTTAGCTCTTCCAGATGGTTCAGATGGGTTCGTGGTGTATTGTGATTCATCCAGAGTAGGTTTGAGTTTATCCTCATGCAACATGGTAAGGTCATAGTCTACGCCTCCATATAGCTTAAGAAGAATTATCCAACTCGTGATCTTGAGTTTGCAGCCATAGTATTTTCCTTAAGGATTTGGAGGCATTATTTTTACGGTTTTCATGTTGATGTGTTCACAGATCATAAGAGCCTTCAGTTTGACTTTTCTCAAAAATATCTCAATCTTTATCAGAGAAGGTGGTTAGCACTCTTCAAATATTATGACATGAATGTTCTTTATCATCCGGGCAAGGCCAATATAGTGGCCGACGCTTTTAGTAGACTGTCTATGTGTAGTGTTTCTCATGTTGAGAGAAGTAAGAAGAAGTTACCTCAGGAAGTTCATCAGCTTGCCGACTAGGTGTCTACCTAGTTGATTAAGAAGAGGCAAATATATCGGATCAGAGTAGTTCAAAATCATCTCTAGTTTTCGAGGTGAAAGAAAATTAGGATAGAGATCCCAGTCTAGTCAAGTTTAAAGAGTCAGTCGAGCATAAAAAAATAGAGGTTTTCTCCCAAGGGAGAGATTGTGTTTTACATTGTCAGGGACCTCTCTGTGTGCCAAGGGTAGATGTCTTGAGTCAACGAATTCTTGTAGAAGTGTATGGTGCATGCTATTCTATTCATCCAGGGGCCACTAAGATGTACCGTGACTTGCGGGAGATCTATTGGTGGAGTGGGATAAAGAATTATGTTAAAGAGTTTGTGGTTAAGTTCTCTACATGTTAGAAGGTTAATATAGAGCATCAAAATCCTAATGGGTCCATGTAGGAGATCAGTATTCCTACTTTAAAGTCGGAAGAAGTTAACATGGACTTCATGATAGGTTTTTCTCGTACTATTCATCAACATGATTCAGTTTGGGTCATTGCAGATAGGATGACCAAATTGGCTTATTTTCTTCCAGTCCATACTTATTATTCAGCTAAGGATTACGACAAACTCTAAATTAGAGAGTTTGTCAGATTGCACGGTGTTCAGTCATCTATTATCTCTGACATAGGTACTCAGTTCACCTCTCACTTCTGGAAAGCATTTCAAAAGGGTCTTAGTACCCATGTTTAGCTAAGTACAACCTTTTATCCTCAGACAGATGATCAACTAGAAAGGACCATTCAGATTATAGAAGATATGCTAAGGGCGTATGTAATTGATTTCAAGGGTAGTTGGGATGACCACTTTCCTTTGATTGAGTTTGCATAAGTGCATAGGTGACCCAGCAATTATAGTCCCTATTAAGAGCGTAGATGTTCAGAACGGCCTCTCTTATGAAGAGATTTAAGTCAAAATTATTGACTATCAGACTCGTAGACTGAGGAACAAATAAGTCACTCTAGTCAAACCTCTTGGGTGGAATCAATACGTTGAGGGAGTTACTTGGGAAGAAGAAGCAAACATATGAACCAAGCACCCTTACCTTTTCTATGCTAACTCAGATATAGCTCAAGGTAACAGTTATCCTTAACCTTTTAAGTTTCATGTGCAGAATTTATGTACAACTTGGTATACAGTTCATGTTCATAATTCCACTATAAAGTTTGTATTAAATACCATTGCATATTCAATCATGAATTCATGTATCAGTTCAGTCGTATAATCATGCATCAGATATCCATTCTCATTGTAAGAATCAAAGTTCATTAGAACACTCAGTAATGCAATCATGAATCAGTTACACATGCATCATATATGTATGCTCAGTATGGTGTATTCAGTTATCATTCATGTCAGTCATGTAACCATGTTTTAGTTTCTCATATTCAGTATTTATGTTAGTTTATCTTTTCTTACCTCTCAGTCAGTCTCATTCGAGGATGAATGTTCTCAAGGAGGAGATATTGTAAGACTCTGAAAAACTTCTAATCTTAATTCAGTCCTTTAAACTTGTCATGCAGTCCCAGACTTAGAAAATTCTAACTAAGTTCCCAGACTTAGCCTATTTTGGGCTTTCAAAAGTTGTCAATCTCATCTCACCATCTTAACATCCTTTAATGTCTCATATTTTCATTAATTCATGATCAGGGAGGTCAATAGGTGTTCTAGGACATGTTTTGGAATTTTTGGAACACGTTCAGATCATGTTCGGAGTCCCAAAACAGTGGACTAATGGGATTTTATGTATTACCCGTGCTTATTCCAAGCTAGAAATTATCTCATTGAGTGATATTATATGTACATGATATATATATTCCACGAACTCCCTACTATGCACAAAATGTTGAAAACTACATATGGTATATTATCCCCTACTTATGATATTATGAATTGTGGACTCCAATCTTGTGATCAAGTCATTTCATGTGTGTCAGTTTACTTCTATCAAGTCCTGGGGGTATTCGTACCTGAAAAGTATAGCTGTGTGCCTAGATCCATGTTATGTTGTCACGATAATCTCAGTAAATCCATGATCTATAGAACTCAGTCAGTCATGTGACTCAGGAAACCTCAGAAATCTCATGATCTCAGTAAATTCGTAGATAGTAGTACTATTCCTCCAGTCAACGGAAGTTGGTTACTCAGTACATGCACAGTCAGAAAATTATGATCAGTCTCTTTAGATGGGAGTAAGAGTTAGCACCTAGTGAACCCAAGGATGTGAACTCAACTTTTTTATAAGCGTGTGATTCTTAGCAGTCATCCTTGCATTCCTAAACTATGTAGCTAACATAGGTTGAGACATCGTAGCCTTCTATATGAGGGTGGATTGAGTGGATTAACCTATTATATGAGGGTTCCCACCGTTCTCACTAGAGTTACCTGTTATATGAGGGTTGCGTACATGTTTTCCTTACCAGTGGCACGGTATTGACACCCTTCAAGTCAGGGCAGAGATTGGACCCCAGCTTAGCTATAATGGCACATATGGGGCATGTCAGTTAAACAATTACCTACCATAGTTTTCAGACTCATTCTTAGTAAAAAAACTCATATAGCTCTTCAGATATCAGTATACTTGGATTGTCAGATACAACAAAATTCAGTTATAGTACAGAACTCAGATAGTTCCACCAGATTCAAGACTGTCAGACACAGTCGCCGATGTATCAGACCTACAATTTAAGTCATGTCTGTTATCAGTAAACCATGTATTAGCATAAATATCTATGTATGTATGTTTGTACTCTTACATTCATATCAGTCCGTCAGTTAGAATTGTTCATGCATGTAAACCCTTTGCATTTAGCCTTCCTCACTCATATACTCAGTACACCAGTTGTACTGATGTATTTGTGCTATGGTTCTTTCTTTCCATGTTACACCATAGGTTCAGAGACCCGAGTTCCAGACCAACAGTAGCAGTCGCGATCCAGCATACAGATTTTCAGTGAGTCCTCTTCATTCAAGGAATATATTATCTGATTCATTTATTATTTCAGTTACTTTTTTGTTTATTGAGTTAGTTGGAGACATGTCCCTTCAACTCCTTATTTAGACAGTACTTATAGCCTTTCATATTTAGTTCAGATTTATTTCAGACATCAGTTGTTTTAGGTATTTTTATGTTTTGATAGATCTTTTTTTCAATTGAACCTTATGGCCTACATGTTCATGTTTTCCGCATTATTACATGTATATTATACATTGTATAGGTATAGATATCTGTCATGGGTTAGCTTGTGGTCTTTTTGGGTCATAAGCACTGTGTAGCGTTCCGTTTTAGAAAATCAGGGTGTTAGAAACTTGGTATCAGAGCCTAAGGTTCAATAGAGTCCTAGGAAGTCTGAAAGCCACATCTAGTAGAGTCGTGTACATGTGTGTGTTGCGCACCACATTTATGTACATGGGGATATAAGATGTTTTAGGAATAGTTTCTCTTCTTTCAGTATTCATGTCGTGATAGTGAGCATAGTCTCAATTTAAAATCTAAGTCTAATCCATTGTTCTCTTATTTCAGAATATGGCCCCAAAAAGAAGAAACCAGCCAGCTCCTCAGCCCGAAGATCCTTTGGGCAAGCATGTTTCTTATTCAGAGTTTAGGTCCGCATTCACCATACTTGATCAGTCTTTGGCTTCCCAGAATGAACGGCTACCAGTTATTCCAGCCAATCCAGTGACCAATTCTGCAGCAGCTAGGATTCGGGACTTCACCCGAATGAACCCTCCATTTTTTTTCTTGTCCAAGTCTGACGAAGACCCTCATTAGTTCATTGACCAAGTTCATAAGGTCATTGATATCACAGGAGTTACTTCTGTTCAGAGTGCCGAGTTAGACGCATACCAATTACAGGACGTTGCTCACACTTTGTACAAATAGTAGAAGTCCGAGCGGGTAGATGATGCAGGTCCTATTGAGTGGGAGGAATTTGCACAGCTTTCTTAGACAGATTCTTTCCCCAAGAGCTGAGGGAAGCCAAAGTTCTTGAGTTCATCAACCTGGGGAAGGGAAATATGACGGTTAGAGAGTATTCTCTAAGATTTACTTAGCTAGCTAGATATGACCCTTATATGGTTGGAGACAACAGGGATAAGATGATCAAGTTCGTGTTAGTGGTGAGTGATAGTGTGGTAAATGAGTGTATGTCTGGGATGGTGAATAGTGATATAACTTTAGCCAGGCTCATGACCCATGCCCAACGGATAGAGAAGAACAAGGTTAGAACTAGGGAGAGGTAAAATAAGAGAGCAAGATCAGGCAGTTTCAGTCTTGCTCAGCCCAAATCCAACGGAGGAAACCGTTCACTGTTTTTTCCTAAGCCAGCAGTTCTAGCTCCTTCCTCCGTCAGTGCCTCAGTGCCGAAATTCTGAAATAGCAACAGAGATCGAGCACCAGGCTCTAAATATCAGGGTAGTATTAGCAGTCTCCGTACTTATCCGTAGTGTCAGACTTGTGGAAAACACCATCAGGGTGTGTGTAGAGCGGGTCATGGCATTTGTTTTGGGTTTGGTAACCCAGGCTACAGAGTTAGAAACTGTCCTAAACCAGGAACTCAGGGTCAACATAATTGTTCCACAGCTCAGTCCAGTCGCCCAAACCAGCATGGTGCCACTTCCAGAGCTACTAGTTGGCAACGGCCAAATAGACTCTATGCTTTTCAGACTCAACAAGATTAGGAAAATTCTCCTGATGTCATTAATAGTACGTTACAGATTTTCCATGTTCATGTTTACACTTTGCTAGATCCAGGCGTATCCTTGTCTTTTGTTACTCCGTACATAGCAGGTGATTTCCGAATCAGTCCCAAAATTTTAGCAGAGCCCTTTTCAGTCTCTACCCCAGTGGGTAAAACCATCATAGACCAGTGGATATACATGAACTGCCCGGTTATGATATTTCAGAAATCCACGTCAGCAGATTTAGTAAAATTAGAGATGACTAATTTTGATGTCATTCTTGTCATGGATTGACTTCATTTCTACTATGCCACAGTCGACTGCAGAACCCGGATAGTTTAATTTTAGATCCCAAATGAGACCATCCTAGAGTTGAGTACTTCATCTTTCAGGGGTCATCTTGTTTCCTACCTTTGGGCAAGGAGAATGATTTCAAAGGGGTGTGTATATCATTTCATGCATGTTACAGATTCAAATTCTGAATTTCCTAGCCTTGAAAAAGTTCTAGTTGTTAATGAATATTCAGGCGTCTTTCCCAAAGATCTTCTAGGCATTCCTCCCAAAAAGGAAAGAGACATTGGCATAGACCTTCTCCCAGATACTCAGCCTATCTCTATTTTTCCATATAGAATGGCACCTGCGGAACTCAAGGAACTGAAAGATCAATTGAAGGATCTCTTAGATAATGGATTCATTAGGCCTAGTGTGTCCCCATGGGGTGCACCGGTCTTATTCGTGCGCAAGAAAAATGGTTCTCTCAGGATGTTTATTGATTACAGTCAGCTCAACAAAGTCACGGTCAAGAACAGGAATCCACTTCCTAGAATAGATGAATTGATTGACCAACTTCAGGGTGCCAGTTATTTCTTCAAGATAGACCTCAGATCAGGCTATCATTAGCTCATAGTTAGAGAACGTGCCATCCCAAAGACAACTTTTTGTACTCGGTATGGTCACTTTGAATTTCTAATCATGTCCTTTGTCCTTACCAATACCCCTACAACTTTCATGGACTTGATAAACCATGTGTTCAAGAAGTACTTTGACATGTTCGTCATAGTCTTTATAGATGACATTCTTGTCTATTGTCACACCGAGCATGATCATTTAGACCGTCTCAGGATTGTTATTTAGACTTTCAGGGATGATCAGGTCTTTGCCAAGTTCAGTAAGTGCGAATTTTGGCTAAGATAAGTAGAATTCCTTGGTCATACTGTTTCTTGTGATGGCATTAGAGTATATCCTCAGAAGATCAAAGCGGTAAGAAATTAGCCTCACCCTATATCTCCATCAGATATCAGGAGTATCTTTGGTTTGGATGTCTATTACAGATTGTTTATCAAGGGATTTTATTCTATTGTATCTTCCATGTCCATATTGACTCATAAGAAGGTCAAGTTTCAGTGGTCAGATTCATGCGAGAAGAGTTTTCAGGAATTGAAGACTTGACTAACTTTAGCTCCAGTTCTAGCTCTTCCAGATGGTTCAAATGGGTTCATAGTGTATTGTGATGCATCTAGAGAGGGTTTAGGCTGTGTCCTCATACATCATGGTAAGGTCATAGCCTACGCCTCCAGACAGTTAAAGCCCCATGAGAAGAATTACCCTACTCATGATCTTGAGTTAGCAGCCATAGTATTTGCCTTCATGATTTGGAGGCATTATTTATACAGAGTTCATGTAGATGTCTTCACAAATCATAAGAGTCTCCAGTATGTCTTTTCTCAGAAAGATCTCAATCATTGTCAGATAAGGTGGTTAGAGATCTTGAAAGATTATGAAATGAGTGTCCTTTATCACCCGGCCAAGGCCAACATTGTGTTCAATTCTCTCAGTAGACTCTCCATGAGTAGTGTTTCACACATTAAGGATAGCAAGAAAATGATAGCCCAGGAAATACATCAGATTGTCAGACTAGACATTTGCTTAGTCGACTCTTTAGAGGATGGTGTATATGTTCAGAGTAGTTCAGAGTCATCTATAGTTTCTGAGGTTTAAGATAAGAAAGAAAGAGATACTAGCCTTGTCAAGCTAAAAGAGTTAGTTCAGGATTAGAAGATATAGGTTATCTCCCAAGGGGTAGATAGTGTCTTCGTTGTCAGGGTTGTTTGTGTTCCAGGTATAGATGACTTGAGCCAGTAAATTCTTGGAGAAGCGCATGGTGCGTGATACTCTATTCATCCAGAGGCCACTAAGATGTACCGTGACTTATGGGAGATATATTGGTGGAGTGGGATGAAGAGATATGTTGTAGAGTTTGTGGCTAAGTGCTCTACATGTCAGTAGGTTAAGATAGAGCATTAGAAATCTAGTGGTTCTATTCAAGAGTTCACTATTCCTACCTGGAAGTGGGAAGAACTAAACATGGACTTCATGACGGGTTTCCCTAGAACTCGTCATCAGCATGATTCAGTTTGGGTCATTGTACACAGAATGACCAAATCATCCCATTCCTTCCAGTTCGTACTTCTTATTCAGCTGAGGACTACGCCAAACTCTATATTAGGGAGTTGTTAATTTTACACGGTGTTCCATTATCTATCATCTCAGACAGAGGTACCCAGTTCACCTTTTACTTTTGAAAAGTGTTCCAAAAGGGTTTTGGTACCCAAGTCCATCTCAGTACAATATTTCATCCTCTGATACATGGTCAAGTAGATAGGACCATTCAAACTATTGAAGATATGCTAAGGGTGTGTGCAATTGATTTTAAGGGAAATTGGGATGACCACTTTCCCTTGATTGAGTTTGCATTCAACAATAGCTATCATTCCAGTATTCAGATGGCTCTATTTGAATCTCTCTATTGTAGGAGGTTTAGATCTCCAATTGGTTGGTTTAAATTTAGTGAGAACTCAGTCATAGGTCCGAACTTAGTGTTCGACGCCTTAGAGAAAGTTCAATTGATCAGAGAAAAACTCTGGGCTGTTCAGAGCCAACAGAAGTCGTATGCGGATGTTTGTAGGAAGGATATCCAGTTTGAGGTTAATGACTATATCTATCTTAAGATCTCTCCCATGAAGGGAGTGAAGAGGTTCGGCAAGAAAGGGAAACTCATTCCCCACTATGTCGGTAAGGTAGCTTATGAGCTCGAATTGCCTTCAGATCTAGCCACCGTTCATCCACTTTTCCATGTCTCTTTGTTCAAGAAGTGCATAGGTGACCCAACAGTTGTAGTCCTTATTCCGAGCATTGAAATTCAGAACAACCTCTCTTACGAAGAGATTCCAGTTAAAATCTTGGACTACCAGACTCGTAGATTAAGGAACAAAGAAGTCTGTCTAGTAAAAATTCTTTGGCAAAATCAGTCTCATGAGGGAGATACTTGGGAAACAGAAGTAGATATGCATACCAAGTATCCTTACCTCTTCTCTTCCAATTCCGATCAAGCTCAAGGTAATAGTTTGCCTTTAGCTTATTCAGTTTCATATTCATATTCCCATTATAAACGTGGTATCTACTACTATTTTATACTCTGTCATACATTCATGTATCATTTCAGTTATAAAATCATGCATCAGCTATGCATTCTCGTTTAGAGAAACTCATTTTATCAGAACACTTAGTCACACATTCATGTACCAGTTAGCCATGCATCATATGTGCATGAGTTCAGTATATTTAGCTTGTCAGTCATGAAGTCATCTATCAGTCACGCATGTTTATTTAAATTTAATTTATTATTTTTCCTCTTAGTCAGTCTCGTTCAAGGACGAATGTTCTTAAGGGGGAGATATTGTAATACCCGTGCTTATTCCTAGCTAGAAATCATCTCATGGATTCTAGTACTTGCTTTGAAATAAATATCTATTTTTGTACCCATAGTATTTTTTAGATTTCTACTTTTTATCACGTGGGAAATTGAGTTAGCTTTCTAACGATACCAATTTTTTCCAATTTCGACACCAGACGAGGAAGTTATGGATGTTTTACTCAGAACTGACCGAAACGCCCAGGTGCGACGTCCAAGATGAAGGACCACTAAACAAGTGACAGACCGCCACTTTGACCGTTATAGCCAAGGCAGTAGGTCTATGTTCTTGATATGGATTTACGGATGAGTTGATGGACCGCCAGATTTTTACGGACCGTTATCCAGGCCATCAGCACTTATCCAGTGAACCCTATTTCTATTCCACGTATGACGGTCGAAATAACAGACCATCAAGTTCCTGACGGTCTGTCATATGCCACTTTCAGTTTACTCCCAGGCTGTTTTAACAAGGGTATTTTGGTCACTTACCACTCGCCTATATATACCCAGATGAGTTCAAATTCAGACATTTTGCTCATTATTATTTCAGAAATTAAAACTAGGGTTTGTCTCTAAATTTAATCTTCAAGAACAATACCCAATCTTCTTCAAAAATCAAAGGATTTCAAATCCTTCAAGTTCAAAAACATCAAGAACCTCTAGTCAGGTATGTGTAGTGTCCATCCACGAATTCCTTTTGTCCGTGGAGTTCAAGAATAAATATTTAAATACTAAATCATGAATGTTTTGTTGTGATATGATTGTATTCATGTTGGTGTTTGTAGTTATGCTATAGATTATTGATTTGATAAATTTTCAGGAAGATTTTGATCATGTAGTTGGAACCCATGAAGTTGGGTGGTTTAATGTGATGTAAATTTATGAACACACCTATGCTTTAAAGAGTGCATGCAAGGTGTTTGATGAAATACTTAGAATGCTAGGAATTTCAAGTTTACATGGTCCCATATTATCTACAAGACAAGTCCATGTTAACTATACAATTTATATATGTTTCATGCCATTTTTTTGTTGCTATTGTTGTGGTATGAAGCATTTATGATAACTGAGTGATATAATATGTACATGATATATATATTCCATGCACTCCCTACTATGCAAAAGATGTTGAAAACTACATGTGGTATATCATCCCCTATCTATGATATAATGAATTGTGGACTCCAATCTTATGATCAAGTCATGTCATGTGTGTTAATTTTCTTCTATTGAGTCTTGGGGGTATTCGTACCCGAAAAATATAGTTGTATGCCTATAGCCAGGTCATGTTGTCACGATAATCTCAGTCAATACATGATCTATAGAACTCAGTAATCATATGATCTAAGTAAATTATCAGATAGTAGTACTATTCCGCTAGTCAATGGAAGTCGGTTACTCAGTCCATGCATAGTCAGTAAATTATTATCAGTCTCTTCATATGGGAGTAGGAGTTAGCACCGAGTGAACCCAAGGATGGGAACTCACCTGTTATATGAGGGTGTGATTCTTAGCAGTCATCCTTGCGTTCCTGAACTATGTAACAAGCATAGGTTGAGACATCATAGCCTGCAATATGAGGGTGGATGAGGTGGCTGAACCTGTTATATAAGGGTTCCCACCGTTCTTACTAGAGTTACCTGTTCTATGAGGGTTTCTCACATGTTGTCCTTACTAGTGGCGCGGTATTGACACCCTTCCTGTTAGGAAGACATTGGACCCCAGCTTAGCTATAATGGAACTTATGGGGAATGTCGGTTAAACAACTACCTCCCACAGTTTTTAGACTCAGTCTCAGTAAAAGAACTCAGATAGTTCTTCATATATCAGTATACCAAGACTGTCAGATACAGTCAAATTCAATTATAGTACGGAACTCAGATAGTTCCACCAGATTCAAGACTGTCAGACACAGTCGCCAATGTATCAGAACTACAATTTAGTCATGTTAGTTATCAGTAAACCATGTATTAGTGTAAAAATCTATATATCACGTACTCACAATCTCAGTTACTATGTATGAATGTTTGTACTCTTATGTTTATATCAGTCAGTCAGTTAGCATTGTTCATGCATATAAACCCTTTGCATTTAGCCTACCTCACTCATATACTTAGTACTCCAGTTGCACTGAAGCATTTGCTCTATGGTGATTTCTATTCATGTTACACCATAGGTTCAGAAAGACGAGTTCCAGACCAACAGAAGCAAACACGATCCAGCATACAGAGTTGCAGTGAGTCCTCTTCATTTGAGGACTATATGATCTGATTCATTTATTATTTCTGTTAATTTTTTTACTTATGGAGTTAGTTGGAGACATGTTCCTTCAACTCTTTATTCAGAAAATACTTAGAGGCTTTCAGATTTAGTTCAGATTTATTTCAGACTTCAGTTGTTTTGGGTATTTTTCACCCACACGGAAGTTATGTTTTGATAGATCCTTTATTAAGTTGAACCTTATGGGCTACATGTTCATGTTTACCACATTATTACATGTATATTATACCTTGTAGAGGTACATATATCAGTCATGGGTTAGCTTGTGGTCCTTCGGGGTCATAAGCACCGTGTAGCATTCCGGTTCAAAAAATTGAGTTGTTACATTTTGGCACGCCGCATCGCCAATCACGTTGGTCAACATTTATGTAGGGTTACAGAGCCAAAACTTCTGAGGCTCGACGCGATCATGGGATGAAGCGCCGAGTATAGCATCTATGCCATCAACGCACCGCGTCTCTTGTAGCGTCGTCACCCAATTATTTTTAATTAAATGACCGAATCCTCAAGAGTGAAAGTGTCAATTTACCACTCCTATATAATCCCAAAAATACATAATTAAACTATTTTTCATCCAAATTATTGTTGTTTCTCTCCATTACTCTCAAGAACAAGATTAGGGTTTCCAATTGAGGATCCAATTTCAAGAACTTCACCAATTGTTTTCAAGAATCTTCCATCAAGGTATGCATAGTGTTTATTTATGGATTCCTTTCATCCATAAAGCTCAAGAACCATATTTCAAATTATAACTAATGATTTTTATGCTGTGGGTTATTTTCTAACCATGTTTATCTTATTGTACGATTTCCAAGTTTGAATCTTTACTTGTTTTTCATGAAACGACGTTAGCATGTATGTTGAAATCCATGAATAGGGTTGTTCATAACATGTAATTTGATGATTTCACCTATCCCCTAACTTGTGCAAGTAAGGTGTTTGATAAAATGCCTATGAGGATAGAAATGGTGTATTATAGCTCAATTATAACCCATATGATAAATGCCTATCTTACCCTTATGTTCGAATGACTCCCATGATATTGATGTATAATGTAGATGTTTGTTGGAATGCTCATGGTGTTAGAGTACGAAATTATGATACTTATTATATGCATTCCTACCATGTAAAAGTTTATGATAACCCTGTGCTTTATGAAATCCCCAACTTGTTATATTGTGGATTGTTGATGTTGGTCATGTATTCAAGAATGGCATGCCTTGTAAGATTCCTTCTATCGAGTCCTGGGGGTACTTGTTCCCAGAAATTTAGCTGTCTGCCTAGTATCAATGTCATGTTTTCAAGATACTCTCAGTCAAGCCATGATCCATAAAATTCAGTCAGTCTCATGACTCAGGAAAACTTAGTAAATTCAGTAATTCCAGTAATCTCAGAGATCTCAAAAATTCAACAATCTCAGTAGTATTCAGTCAGTCAACGCAACTCAGTTAACTCAGTCCTGTTCAGCTCATATAATCATGTTCAGTGTCTATTCAGATTGGATTAGGATTTAGCAACGAGTGAACCCAAGGATGGGAACTCACCTTCCAGTAGAAGGTGTGATTCTTAGAAGCAATCATTGCATTCCAGAACTACATAGCCAACGTAGGTTGAGAAATATAAATTTCCAGTTGAGTGTTGATGATGTGTCTTACCTGCCAGTTGAGGGTTCCCACCATTCTTATTTGAGTACCTTCCAGTTGAGGGTCACTCATAACTTTTCCTTATCGGTGGCACGGTATTGACACCCTTCTAATTGGGGTTATGGATTGGACCCCAACTCAGCTATAATGCTTTATTTGGGGTATGTCGGTAAGATGAATACTTCCCACAGTTACAGTTTCATTCTCAGTCTCTGTAATAGAACTCAGATAGTTCTACATAATTCAAGACTGTCAGATACAGTCAACTCAGAACAGTACAGAACTCAGCTAGTTCCATCAGAACTTATGCTGTCAGATACTGTCACTCAGTATCAGTTATCAGTAACACATGTTATCAGTATTTAGACTCAGTAGTCAGCATCATTATGAATTCATTTACAGTCATTTATTAATGCATGTAGTCTCATATTCATGTTATATAGTCAGCTAGCATTGTTCATGCATTTGAAGCCTCTGCATTATGCCTAATACACATTCATAAAATTACATTCAATCATACTGACGCATTTGTTCTATGTTATTTTATACCATATGTCTTGAAGCACGAGTTCTAGAGCATCATTAGCACTCCAGATTTCAGCAACTAGATTTTGCAGTGAGTCCTCATCTTTCTAGGACAATATTATTAGTTATCTCATAATTTTAGTTTATCTTTTAGTAGTTGGAGCTAGTTGGGGATATGTCCCATCAACTCTTTATTCTGACAGTTCAGTCAGTAAGAGGCTTTTCAGACTATAGTATATTCAGACAGTTTACTTCAGTTCATGTTTTGGTATTGATATACTGTACCCTCAGATTTTATGTTTTGTCCATTTTAAACCTTATGGCATGTATCAGACTGTTATTTTCACATTTTACATGATGTTATACAATCTATAGGTACAAATATCAGTCATGGTTTAGCATGTGGTCATTCAAGGTCATGAGCACTACGTAGCGTTCCGAGTACCATATTTGGGGCATTACAAACTTGGTATTAGAGCCTAAGGTTCAATAGTATCCTAGGTAGTATGAAAGCCGCATCTAGTAGAGTCTTGTACATGGGTGTATTGCACGCCATATTTATGTACAGGAGGCAATAAGATGTTTAGGAACAGTATTCTATTTTTTTCAGTAATCCTATCATGCCAGTGAGAATAATATCAAGCAAATATCTCTGTGTAATCCCTTACTCATCTGTTTACAGAACATGCCTCCCAAGAATAGAACAGGGAATCAGTCAACCCCTCAACCCGAAGATCCTTTAGGTGAGTATGTCTCTCATGCATAGTTCAGAGCTGCATTCACAACTCTTGCTTAGTCAATTATTGTTCACAAAAAATGATCACCTATTTTTCCAACTAATCCAGTGGTCTGTTAAGCTATAACATCGATTTGGGACATCACCCGAATGAATCCTCCATTATTTTTTGGGTATAAGTTAGAAGAGGATCCTCAAGAATTCCTTGACCAGGTTCAGAAGGTTACAGAAATCATGGGGGTATCAGCTGTTGAGAGTGCTGAGATAGATGCATATCAGTTGCAGGATGTTTCTCATACATGGTTTAAACAGTGGAAAGCAGAGGGTGTTGTAGATGCATGGCTCATTGAGTAGGAGGAGTTTTTCACAGCATTTTTAGATAGATTTTTTCCCCAATAGCTAAGAGAAGCTAACATGGTAGAATTTATCAACCTCAAGCAAGGAAACATGAAGGTGAAAGAGTATTCACTTAAGTTTACTTAATTAGCAAAATATGCTCCTCATGTTGTTTCAAACAGCAGGGCTAAGATGAGTAAGTTTGTTTCTGGGGTGAATGATAGTGTGGTTTATGAGGGCAGGCCTGCGATGTTAAATAGTGACATAAACATAGCCAGTCTTATGACTCATGAAAAACAAATATATAAGCAAAAGAGTAAATGAGGGAGTAGCAGAATAAGAGAGCAAGGATAGGTTGTTTCAACTTTGCTCAACCTAAGTCAGAGAGAGGAAACTGTTCTCAGATTTATCCTAACTCATCAGCTCCTGCTCCTTCTTCAGCCAGTGCTGTTGTTCCTAAGTTCAAGGATGGTAATAGAGATAGGGCGTCGGGTAGCAACACTCAAACTAATCCTCTTTGTCAAACTTGTGGGAAACACTATCAGGGTATTTGCAGAGCTGGTAGTGATATATCTTTCGAATATGGAAATCCAGGCCAGAGAGTCAGAGACTGCCCTCCGATAGGTTCCTAGATTTAGTAGAACTGTTCCTCAGCTTAGTCCAGTCGTCCAAATCTGTAGGGTGCCACTTCCAGTGCTACTAGTGGACAACGCCCAAATAGACATTATGCTCTCCAGTCCTAGCAAAATCAGGAAAATTCCCCTGATGTGGTTACAGGTATGTTATAGATCTTTCACTTGCATATTTCCAATTTTCCAGATTCAAGATATTCTTCTATCACTTTACTCCTTATATAACAGTTAATTTCAGAATCAGTCCTAAAATTTTAGCAGAGCCCTTCTCAGTATCTTTCTCAGTGTGTAAAACCATCATAGCCCGATGGGTATATAGGAACTATCAGTTGATTAAATCAAAAATGACTTAAGTTCACACCATATTCCCTGTGGGATTCGTCCCCAACCTAGTGGGGTTATATTTTTAAAATGATCGTGTACATTCTCATTAGAGAGGTGTAGTTAAAACGTTATCAAAAATGGTGTCGTTGCTGGGGAATATGGTTGTAAATTGAAATTTGTGTGCGCTAATTGACTGTTTGTCAAGTTTCCTAGTTTTACGTTTATTTGTTGTTTTTGTTTATTGTAGGATCTTTGAAGTGTATGCCAAGAACCAGAAGTTCTAGAGAACCATTATTACCACTTAATCCGGAACACCAACGAATAGGAAGAATGGCAGACCAACAAAAGGCTGACAAATTAGCAGCCTTAGCTAGAGCTCAGGTGAACATGCAGAATGTCGGTCAACAAGCACGACATCCAAATCCTTAGGAAGAAGATTTGAGAGATGAGGAGTTGCTAAATCCTGGTAACCCAAGGCGTGCAGAGCATTTAGTTGCACCAGTATAATGTAATGCTAACAAGAACCGTCTATTCTGAGGAAGGCAAGATTACCAGGCTATCCAGTATGACCTCAATAATGATGATGATGGAATAGATGGAGCAGGTGCAACCGGTGTAATTATTCCTCCACCGTTGGCACCTGGGGCGGAATTTAACATTACGAGTACTATGATTTAACTCCTCAATCTAAAGGGGTTGCTTCGTTTCCTTCCTAGGGATGACCCATAATTGCATCTGCTGAACTTTTTCACCATCTATAAATCTTTTGATACGGGTAAGAATGCAATCCGATTGAGGTTGTTTTCATTTTCTCTATCTGGGGAGGCAACATTGTGGCTTAATAAGCTGACACCAGATTCTATAACCAACTGGAGATAGTTGAAAGGAGATTTCCTACAAAGGTTCTTCAAACCTACTAGAAGGGTACAATTGAGGGATGAGATCAGAAAATTTAGGCAGCTCCCAACTAAAGCCTTGCATGAAACCTGGGACAGATTCAAGAAGAAGCTGACACAGTGTCCGAACCACAATATGATGGACATACACTTGATTGAGACTTTGTATAGGGATCTTAACTCTGTTACAAAACCAATTGTAGATAATGTTGCTGGTGGTTCATTTGTTGATCTTACATTCCCAGAGGCTTCAGAAATGCTAGAGAAAATTACCAAAAAGAGTCGGGCATACCATACTAGAGACTCTGCGGTAGCCAACCCCACTCTTGCTGTGGATATTACTGTGGAACAACGTAGAAAATATGAGGAATGTGACCAAGACATGGCTCACCTAAAAACATAGATGGATGCAAACCAATCACTTACTATCAGGAAAAACTGAGAAGGTGAAAGCTATGGGGTCTAAATATAGAGTTGATGCTGATGCAGAAGAAGGGGCGAACTATATTAATCATTAGGGGTGTTTCTGAGGCAATAACCAAGGGAATCAAGGTCGGAATTATTATGATATGCCTTCTTATAAAGATAGGAGTAGGCTCTATGTCCCTTCTATAAATCGTGAGACTGCTACAACAAGTTCTGAAAAGATATCCATGAAGGACATAATGGCAAAGTTGTTGAAGGGAGTAGATTCTACAAACTCTAGAGTGAATACCATGAAGATAGATCTGTCATCTATCATTTAGTTAGTAAACTCACACTCCACCATAATCAAACAGTTGGAGCAGTAGATGAGCCAACTCTCCGTAGCATTCAACCAGAAGAAAAACGGAACATTACTAAGTGATACAGTCCAGAATCTGCAAAATGATGGCTCATGTATGGCGATTACCACTAGAAGTGGTATGATATTACCTGACCCTTCTATGGGAAAAAGTTTGGCTAAAGATATGACTGAGGCAGATGATGAATATAAAGAAGAAGGCCCAGTGGAGTCTAAGATGCTGGATAGTGTTATTGATGCTCTGAAAAAAGGAAAGAGAAAGAGAAGGAAGTAGAGTTGAAAACTCTCCCAAGGCCTCCACCTCCCTTTTCTCAATGATTGAAGAAAAAAATTGAGGATGCAAAATTCATAAAGTTCATGGAAATGCTCAAACAATTGATAATAAATGTACCTTAAGTGGAGGCACTCAAATATATGCCAGGATATGCAAAGTTTATTAAAGACCTTGTCACAAGGTAACGAAAGGTTAGCCATAAACCGGAGGATAATCTCTTTCATTGTGGGGCTATCTCTACAAGGTCTTTAGTGTAGAAAAATGTAGACCCAGGAAAATTTACCATCCCATGCACTATTGGGTCCCTTAACTTTACAAAAGTACTATCTGATTTAGGAGCCATTATAAACCTAATGCCACTCTCTGTGTACAAGAAACTCGGTTTGGGGGATCCTACCCTGCCAAACATGTGGTTGGTGATGGCGGATAGGTCTGTAAAGAGGCTAGTGGGCATATTCTATGATGTATTGGAAAAGGTGGCTGACTTTATATTGCCTGCAGATTTTGTAGTCCTAAACTATGAGGTGGACTTCGATGTACCCCTAATTTTGGGTTGACCATTCCACGAAATAGGGAGAGTGATAGTGGATATGGAGATGAATGAACTAAAGTTAAAGATAAATGACAAGGAAGCTAGATTCAAAATACACTTATCTATGACACATAAAAAGGAGATAAGTGTTTTATCAATCGTGCACGTATTCTATGAAGATGGTAAAGAGGTATAAACAGGTTGTCTTGGCGAAGTCTGAGTATTCAAGATAACCAAGTCGTACAATGACATTTAACAAGGCGCTTATGGGAGGCAACCCAAAATGTATATGTTCCAGCAAATTGTTTATTTTTGTAGTTGGGTTCTAGTTCAAACAAGGTGGAATCGATGTATCCAGCCAAGTGCTCTTGACTACATATTTAAAGGGCTGTCACAAAAATGATAAGTCGTCAGATTCATGTCAGAGACATGAGCTCTAAGGTAGGTTCTGTTAAGGATGACGACATTTTTGATGGGCTATCATACTTGTGAAAAGCCATCAAAAAATGTCGTTAGAAAAGTCCCAAAATTAGCTATCAGAAAATTTTGGGCTCAGGTTAAAAGATTCAGCGCGACCCATAACTCTGTCATTCCACCTTCCCGTGTGTTTCCTTTATTTACTTTAAGTTTATTTTTTTCCATCTTTATTTTATTTTTTTCCCTCTTATAAAGTGTTTCCAAGTAAAACAAAAGAAAAACTTCCTTGTGTGTGTGGGTTTGAAATCAAAATCAAGAATCTTTATTTCATCTACTTCATCTTGCTCGTGTAACCAAATTGAAGGCACCTATCAAGTCTGCTCAAAATCTAACTTTTCCCTTTAGTTGGTAAGTGGTAAACTGATGTTAACCAAGGTTCCCAAGAAGCTTGAGTCAACTTTAGCTTGCAAATATAGGAAAATAAGGAACTAGGGTTTGTTGTGCAATTTTGAGACTTGAAATCTCAACCTAAAAATCAAGTTGGGGTTCTGTTTAGAGTTGACAACATTCATGATAAGCTATCACATTTGTGACGGCTTATCAGACATGTCGTCAGAAGTTGATAAAATTTTGTGGGTTCTGTTTAGAGCTGATAACATTTATGATAAACTATCACAACTATGATGGCTTATCAGACATATTGTCACACATATGGTATGAAGCATAAATAAACCCTTTCAAGGGTTCTGTACTTTCAACGATTGATGTGTTTGTGTTTATCCTCTTAAGGGTCGACTAATGGTTTTTCTCTTGTTACACATTTTATAACGACACCCAAAGGAAAAAACTAAAAATCTACAAAGAAAGTGACCAAGGGATGTGTACCCCGGAGGCTCTTCAATGAGGAATCTGATTATGAGAAAGAAGAGCCACATCTCAAAAAACAAAGAAAGAAGATAAACTCGAAAAAGCCTCCACCACCCCCATCAGTTGAGGTGGAGAAGAGTGAATAAAGTGATACCGAGATAATAACGTCTGAACGTACATCTTCTGAGAAGACATCCTCTGAGAAACAAGGACTTAAACATGCTGAATCTGAAGAGCATGATTAAGATCATCCTAATTCTAAGGAACATAAGTCTGGGCAACCTGAATCCAAGGGACCATCAACTGAGTACCCTTCTGCTGATCCACAAGATGATGATGAATCTCCGATTTAGGGAACTATGGTTAAATGCAAGAACCCTAAAGTTTGAGATAGCACTCGGTGGTAAATTCCCAAATCTCAAAAAATCTTCTATGATGGGCTTCGCAGAACTAACAGAAGGGATTTTAATAGGCCAATCTTTGAAGAGAAGAGAATCATCACTAAAGGGTTAAGCCACTATCATGAGGTGGGGCATAAATTTCGTGACTATGACTTGGGATGGACTACAAGAGGAGGAAACTCATTTTTCCCTACACTAGTTAGGGAGTTCTATACGAACTACCAAGCTCGCTTGGAAAACAAGTTTATAGAAGGGGATAAAGCAGCAGACCAACCTTTTTTGGATAATGTTCCGGTATGGGGTGTAATGGTGGATGTTTCTGAAGTGACAATAAAAAGATTCCTTCATGGACCAAACTTCACTCCTCAGGCCACATCACCTACTTTCTATGCCTTTTTAAAGCATTGAAAAAATCAATGGTCTTGGTTAGCCAAACTCAAAGTTGATGGAGAACCAGAATGGCTGACAAACCCAAGTGAAAGGATCTTCAAGGCCTCCTTCACTTTAGAGGCAAGATTTTGGTGGGGTATTGTACGTACCTGGTTGATGCCCACAGATGGTGATAATATCTTCGGGGATGATAGATCAATACTAGTCATAAGTTTTGTGGCTAACCTCAAATTAAAATTTTGAGAGATTATCTCCGAAGAGATAAAAATTTGGGTCTCAAGGTCCGATACAACATATCATTTCCCTTGTTTAATTACGTGGTTGTGTAGGGTAGCCAATGTACCTAAGGTTGTAGGGTTAGAATAAGAACTTATTGCGAATAGGACCCACAATCTTATCTGAAATGATGAAAATCAGTCGAGGTTGATGCTTGACAGAGGCACAAAGATTACAACAAATCCACTGGTACAGGGACCAGCTCATCACCTAAAGCAGAGGTGCCAGAGTCTACAGCTGCACCTACAACATCCTCAGCCCGAGCAGATCCAATGCCTGGAAATAAGACAAATCCTTCAGCTGCAGTGCCTACAACAGAATTTTCCTCAAACCCAATAAATTTTAGGAGAGTGTAAAAGCAATCTAGGTGGTGTGAAGGGCAGCTACAACTCTTTGCCAGAAAATTTCTTGTCACGGTAGATAAGAGGGTTAAGGCTACACATAATCCCTACAAGACTTTGCCGGGTAGTATTGATAAATTGGAGAACCGCTTCAATGTGTGGTCGAAAGAGTGGACAGTTCCAGAGATTGCACTATTCAGATCAGACCTAGACAAGGTAAAAACGGAGGTTAGAAATTTACAACAACACCAATTTATATTGTCTGCAGATCTGACTGTTGAGGAATCTATAGGATAAATCCCATTGCTTGATCTCACAGAGGAACTAGTGAAGAAAAAGAAGAATAAATGTGAGAAAAAAGGCAAGGGTAAGAGAGGGAGGCCTGACAGTGATGAAGAAAGAAATGCAAAGAAGAGGGCAAGAAAAAAGATTGAAAAAAAGGAAATTAAGAAGGCAAGGATCAATTCTATAGATGACAATGAGAGATGGAAGGTAGCCATCAGAGCGAGAGGCGCAGGTGCCTCTACTAGTAAGACTTCAGAAATTGCTAGACCAGCTGCACCAGAATAGAGCGAGGCTCCTGATGGAGCTAGGGTAGATAAGGATGTGGCTGCAGGGTCAGGAACGCATGACCCTTGAGCTTGATTTACTCCAGGTATACTCTAACCTTTAGTTCAAATTTTCTTTGATTTTAAGTTGAGGGTGTAGGGTAAATTGTTGTTGTAAAATTTTGTAGCCGACTAGGAGAAATACTAGTACTTGAGGTAGTTAACTTTTTTTTGTAATTCTTGAGTACCTCTCCAATGGACTGAGTAGTTACTTGTGTGAATTGCATCTAAGTGTAAACACTGTGCATCTTTGTATGGCATTAATTGTAGTGATGAAATAATCAATACCTAAAAGCTGCATGAACTGAATAAGTAGTAACATATGATATAGTTGTGTGCCATTTGCGTGTGAGATCTTACTCAGTTCCCGTTGTAGGTTGAATCCAAAACTTGCCCGGTTATTCTTACCTAGGTTGAAGGATAGGGGTTAGGAAATGATCATAGGCCATTTTGATAGTAGCTCACCTTTAGCCTAAATAATCTTCCATGTATGTAGAATATCCCTTGAATACTGCTTTGAGATAGAGTAGCCTATTTTAATGACACCTGTCACCTTCCCGTTTTTATCACAATGAACTTGTTTTGTCCCTGGTCCTCCTTGGACACTGTGCACCTTCACTTAGGCAAATGGCCCAAGTTGTGGTGGCTATTATAGGGGTGAGTGATGTAAAATGAGTAGGAAGAAAGATAAAGTAAAAGAAAATAATAAAAGTTGGGTACGGTGGAAAAGACCAAGAAAAAGAAAAGTTGTGAAAAAAGTCAAAGTGATTGTAGAAAAGACCGCACCCATCCTGAATAAGTGTGATCAAGAAGAGAGAAGAATAGAAAAAAAGGATAATGAGTCAAACCCCAAAAAGCTAGTGTAGTGTCAAGGAGGCGTATTCACTTTAAATATTATCGAGTATCATACCAACCCCTAGACTACATTACAAGCTAAAGAGATGACCTATAGTGATCCTAGCTGACCTATCTGAAGATCGGGGTAATAAAAATAAGGGCAAGCCTATGGTATTCAGCATACATTGATTGGATCTTCATTTTGAGAGTGAGTAATTTGTGATTGTCCCCATGGTTATTTATATGATTTCTAATCTGAGAAAAGGGGGATTTCTTTGTAGTGGTTACAGTTACTGACTTGTTTGGATAGAGTAAACTTGATACATAAACGGTTGAATTGTTGAGTTGGTTCCATATATTGAATCCTGTGTGTTGCATTGTTGTTCTTCAATAATATACCCAGTTGTTCTTAAATTGACTGACCTTGGAGATGGTGAAGATATTTTGATATGATACAGATGATTGACTGCCAAATGTACTTTGTATTCTCTTAGTTGTGTTTGAGTTGCTTGAGGACAAACAATTGTTTTAAGTTGAGGGTGTTGATATGTGAGCAGATGCTAGAACAATTAAGGCTTTTAACTGAGAATAATTACAAAGTCTTAAGTAACTTTTGTCGTTTTTGATTGTTTTATCATTGATTTTGCAGTAGAAGCCAAGATGCATGAGAACCAACAAGGATGGAAGCAAAAGAGTTGAAATTGGAAGAAAATAGAAGAGAAGTATGGCTGACGACATTTCTGATAAGTCATCCACCCTTTCATAAGTTATCAACTTCATCATCATCCCTAGATAGAGAATGGACCTCAGCTGAAAGTTGTGATGACATTTCCTGATAAGCCATCAAAGAGTTGATTGGACGTTAAAGTTGCCGTCAGCCTAAGGAAGAACATAGGATCTGAGGTGAAGAAGTGACGACATCCATGATAAGTCATCAAAATTTTATAGGTCATCATCATTTTTTCATCAACCATAAGCAGGAATTTTTAAAACTAAAGAAGGAGCTGACGACATTTGTGATAAGTCATCAAGCTCCTGATAAGTTGTCACGAATGACGTTGCATAATTTGAGGAATTATTAAACTCTGTGATTTTGTTTCCTTATTTAGGCTAAACTATTTAAAGTCTCATTGAGGGTTTTCTAAGGGGTTCAAAAAAAACCTAAGTTGGAGACACATATTTTGTTACTTTTCTCTCTAAGTTCTTGCCTTGAAAAACAATTAACTTCGAAGAGATTTTCATCAATAATCTGTGGATTGTCATTGTGATCAAATTGGAGAAACACTAGTTATTATTCATCTTATGGTAAGTTTATCTATATAATCATGAATACAACTAGTTGTTTTGATTTTTGCATTATGAGTGGCTAAATCCTTTTAACCCAATTTATGGGATCTAGGGGTAAGTCTTGATAAGATGCTAAGTGTTCAAGATTCGAAAGGTAATAGGACTCATTGATAATTCCGAGGTTTTAATTATTTTCTATAGGTTACAAAAAATAGATAACACCTTCTTTGATTTGATTGAGACACGAAAGCAATTATAGTAGGAAGTGAACTATCAACAAGGACTTGGAAGCAATAAAAACGTCCATTTAGTAATTAACGTTGTAACAAGGTTGATTAATCTGAGGTAAAGACTGGTCAGTGAATATAAATTACCTAAGTCTGAGAGGCTTAGGTAATTAAATGCTTAAGTAGTTCTACAGACATTTAGGCATAACTTCGATAAATATAATCTGTTGTCCTACCTACTGTGAGAATTATGAATCACTATTCGTATCTGTCAAGTATCAAAACCCCTAGTGAACATAATTCTGGTTTTTCCATAAACTCTTGATTACAAACACCGAAGCTAAAGTAACAAACAATTATTTGTTAAACTCAAAAACCCCTCATCTAAGGAAACATCCAACTATCAGTTGATTAAATCGCAAACGACTTAAGTTCACACCATATTCCCTGTGGGATTCGACCCAAACCTATTTGGTTTATATATTGACAACGATCACTTACATTCTCATTAAAGTGGTGTAGTTTGAGCGTTATCACTCTTCTTGAAAGACTACAACTAAAAGTGAAAGCCATTTCTAATACTTTCCTTTAAATTGACACCATCTTGAATTTCATATCTTCTTTCCATTAGCTCATTTAACCAATATTCAAACTTAACTTCTAACACTTAACATGGATATTCAGAAACTTTTAATGAGCCACACTAATTTCTTTCATATATTACTAATGTCATACCTCTAAATTTATATTTTTCCCTAAACTAATGGAATTACCATTACACCAATATTCCCAAAATCATAACACTAAATTTTGAATCAACAAACTCAAATTCTTTCATTCATTGTTTCAAGCCTACTGATTCGCCTTTCATGCAACTATCCCCATGGGTACATAATCTACTCAATCAAGATAACACTATCCTAACTCTACCACTTCTTACCTTTTTGGTCCATGCTTATAATTCTAGATCATAAGATTCTAAGAAAGGATCTAAGGGCACATCTCACCTCAGCTTAGTGAATGATTTTCATGAACATAAATGACGTCTTTATAAATTCAGAACTTAAAAGCACTGATGGTATACTTTCGAGACTGCATGCAATCCCATAACTATCTGAGAAAACTCTGTCTGTCAAGTTTAAGCTAGTTATTTCTATTGCCTTAAGAAAAAGATAAAGATGGCATGAATCGATTAACGTAAGAATCTGCATAACTTCCTTCGAGAAAACTTCTACTGCACTACCTAAGACATGAAAGAAGGGAAATATTTCTTAAATTCCTTGTAGTCTCTCAATGAAAAGTACAAACGTCCCTATACTATTCCATAAGAATCTACTAGACACGGCATCATAGACACCCTATGACCCAAGACTACTACCTAGTCATAAAATGATGCTTAGAACCACAAGTGATCCCACGCTAACCCATTAAGTGGTATGATACTTTAGTAACTAATTTAGTATAAATAAAATAAGTAAATTTTCTATATGGAAACATAATCATGAAATAATCTGAGATAACATTATAATGATAAAGTTTACAATCTGATAAAACCTGAACAGAGAATAAAATTTACATTTCATGACTCTGAGTGACTATCTATGAAGCCTACACTATACTGATTATAGATAGATAGGATATGCCTCCAACTACCATTAATCAATACATATGAATAATAAAAATAAACTACATAAACAACATCTGACTAGAGTCCCAAAAATATGAGAATTCATCACCTGCGGGCTAGAAGCTGCAACTGTCTAATTATGATATATAATTTACAACTAGTACCTACCTTATATCACAATATATCACATAGACATATATATGGATCAATTTTTTGGAATGTACAAAGTGAGCGGGGGTGAATGCAATAAGTAAAATTGAGTAGATACATAATCTTAAAACATGCATTTTAGATGCTAGTAGACTCACCAATAGACTGGGATAAACTATAAGATAGAGTATATTAAAACATGTGTAACAAACATAATCTGATAAGTTGGTGAATCACTAAACTTAGTTTCTTAAATCTTTACTATTGTAGAATGAATAGAATTGAAGCTGGAAAGAAGTAAAACCATGAATACTAGGTCAAAAATTATGTGATGGAAATTGGAATAACTCGAGGATCTAAATATACAAAAACCAAAAATAACATGCACTAAGCTTATATGATTAACTAAATAAATGATACCTGTGTGACTGAATGATTTAAATCTAAGTAAAGGGATAGCTAATGTCTATATACCGAGTAGTTGATGTCTAAGTACAGACTAACTAGTTTCCAAACACTCAATAACTGATGACTGAATACTGAGTAGTTGCTATCTGAATACTAATAACTGGTATCTGTATAATAATTAATTGATATCTGTATTCTAAAAATATAATACAGAACTATATTTAGTCTAAATAACTAGACTAAAATTATGGTAGGTATATTATAATCTAAATGCCTCAATATGAGCTATAAGTGATCCAACCTGTAACCCCAGTTAGAATGGTTTTAGTACCATGCCATGGGTACAAATACTTTCTATGTGGATCCACTAAATTAGTGTCTTGAAGGACTAGGGTGTGAAGCCTAAACTGATGGGTGAACCCTAAGAGAAAGTTAAGCCTAAACTGATGGGTGACCACTCAATCCTATGCTGTCTATGTAGTTCTTGAATACAAGGACTGCTACTAATGAATCTTCCAAAACTGATGAGGAAGTCGCCATCCCTGAAATCGGTCGATGCTAAATACTTCTCTCAACTGAACTGGCACTGGTACTGAACCAAACTGTATTTTAGTGAACATATCAATAGACATTGCTCATCATGATCATAACAACTGAGTAAATGGAATATTCATGTTTTTACTGAAATCATTACTTGAAAGATCTAAAATCACGTAAAACACATTGGTATCATGTTTTCATAACGCGGAGCACTGAATGATCATAATATAGAATGTTAAGACTTAAAATTGTAGTGTGACATCGTGGTTCAAAGATCCCAAAATATAGACATTTTATCATACATGTGTGAATCATGAACTTGAACCTAGGAATGTCTTAAAATATACGAAAACAACATGGTTACATGACTAAGATCATTACTTGATAATATAACTTGAAATTGGCCTGAATATAACATGAGAGATTGAACTTTAAAGTATGTGATAACCTAACTTGTCATGGAATCATTCCTGGACATGAATTGAGTCAAACTACTAAGGAAAACATGAATCAAACTCATGTTGAATATGTGAAATTCCATAATGAAGGAAAAACTATTACTTTAATCAAAGTAATGAAATTTAAAATAAAATATCGAACTTCTAGCTTAAAACATGTATAAAAAAACACTTATGCTCTTTAGTCCCTTAAATTACATGATAATGCTATACTTTTCAACACATGGGGATTAGGGAATAAACCCTAACTTAAACCTTATAAATTCAACTTGAAAAATCATACATTTGGTCACAAGGTTGAAAGATTAATGTTGTTCAAAACTCCACATACCTTAATTGAAGGAATTCATAATGAAACTAAATTGGAACTTGAACCATTGAATTCTTATGGAATAAAGCTTGAATATTAGGACTTGAATGATGAACTTGTGAAACAAACCCCATTTTGATGTTTTCTTGAAGATTCTTGAACTTGGAAGCTTCAATTCTTGGATTTCATGAGTGAAAAAGCTTGGATTATTGTTCTTAGGATAGGAGAGGGTTTTTACGTGAGTTGATTTGAATAATATTGGCAAATAATGCCCTTTAGGGTGTTATAATACAGGCCTTGGATGTTTGGGGTGAAGGGAAAGGATTAAATTACCCCTTTACCCTTAAGAAGATGAAACTATATCACCCCGTACTTTTCCTAGTTCATTTTAGCATTGAGAATGTCTAACATATGCTTCAATAGAGAAATAATTTTCATACATACAGTATTTTCTAGATTTTTACCCTCTAATGTGTAGGAAATTGAATTAGCTTTCCAACAATATAAGATTCTCCTTAATCTGATAACCGAACGAGAAGTTATGGATATTTTATGTTCCAGTTGTAAAACATTGTCATTTCGGTCATTAGAGCATCGCAGAGATAGTTTAAATGAAAATTGTCAATTTCTAATAAGACTCCACGATTGTACCACATTGTGGAGAATTCCATAGTCCCAATTGTCAATTTACAGTAAGATTTCACGATTCCACTGCATCGCGGTGATATCCCATCTAACAATTTTCACTCTCAAGTGAGCCTCTGCGATAATAGCACATCACGGAGGTGGCCAAAATGGTAATTCAGAAGTGTACCATGATAGCTCCACATTGCAGTGATTTTCCAGGTCCCAGTTGGCAGTTTCGAGTAGGTCACCATGATAACGGCGCATCGCGCATAGGCCAATTTTGGGAATCTACCCAGTCCGAGTAAAATTTTAAAAGGGGCTATTTGGTCTTTTTCTCTAGCCCCAAGTCGTGATTAATAGATCATTTAACCCATCCTAAGCATATTATTCCCACTTTTCGCCAAAATACTCTTAAACAAAACCTTGGATCATCAAAGCTTACTCCCAAAGAAATCCAATTACTCCATTAATTTTCCAAGGAAATTCAGGATTAAGGATTCCTAACTCAAGAACTTCAAAAAAATTCAACTTTAAAATTATCAATAAGGATCCAATATTCAAGCCTTAGCATCAAGTTCATCAATTGAGGTGTGTGGGGTTATGAACAAGGGCAATCCTTTCGTCCTTGTGCCCTAAACTTATTTTGATTCTAGTTTTACTGAATTTTTATATGATTTCCCATGAAATTCAAGTTAGGGTTTATACCCGTTATTGTAATGTACAAGCTTATGAGATTTCCAGTGATTTAGAAGTTGAATTACATGATTATGTTCATATTTTCATGCATATTGCAGTAATTTTCAGATTTTTGAATTAATTTATCAATGTTTACATTATTAAGCATGAACATTATGATATTTTAACATGAGTTTGATGCATGGGTCATTAAGCCCTAATCAAAGATTGCTATTTAAAAATTTGTTGTGCTATAAGCACTATATGACTAGATTCCTTTTAGATTATTGTTAAAGATTTGACTTTTTTGGTCTCAGAATAGGTTTGGAATCTCTTTTATAGATTTAGCTTTAATCATATATAGTGGGTTTTCATTGTAAACCACTATACTATTTTAAAAGTGGATTTCCATCAGAATGAGCATACATATTTAATGGGAGTAGTATTTAGCACCAAGATGGGTACGTTACTACGGTTTCATACCCCAGAAGTATGTGCCAATGTAGGATTTAGATTGTTCCCACTTCTACGTGGGTGATAAATATGTGATCACTTAGATAAGTTATAATCCTTAGAAAAAATATAACTCTTCTCCCCAACGTGAGAATTATTCCTTAAGGGGACAAGGATGTTGGACTCCATTAATGCTCACATGGTTTATGTCGGTTAGAAGAACCTTCCATGGAGAATGAGTTTTTAGATTTATAAACCCCTAAGATAAAGTATTTTCTCTACATCTTTAAAGTTCTTGAATTTAAAATATAACTTTTAGAAAAGGACAGATTTTAGAAACTAATCATAAATGCTCACAGATTTACTCAAATATTCCCTTATATAAACCTTCAGATACAGACTTACAAATTTCACTTAGCCTATATGATTTGACAATAAGAACAGAATACAGATTTCAGAACTAAGTGTTATGACTCATAGGATTTACATTAGTAACTTTACTATTCATGATTTATGATCTTCAAATTTTAGATTACTCAAGTCTATGTGAGTCATTTACGTTTTGCATGCATGATTTTATAACTTTTGTTGCTATTGAAATATTGTTTGACTTCTTGCATTCACCCACATATGCTCCGTACATTCCTAAAGTATGGATCCACATATATGTCTATGTGCTACATTGTATCATAATGTAGGTTCAGGTGCTCAGTCTCAGTAGCGTGAGTGATTTTTGGGCATCTCATCTACATCGCTGAAGTTGGTGAGTCCTCATAGTACGGGGAATTAGCTATTCAGATTTCCACTTTATTAGCAAATGACTCAGTATTCATGTTAGATAGTTTGAGTCAGATGGGGCCTATCCCAGTGACTCTCTAGATTCAGTCAGTAGAAGCTTGTCGGACTACTTGATTCAGTTTTAGATTTTATTTGCCGTATTCATATTTTTAGTATTTCTTTTATTATACTGATGTGATTAGTATTTTCAGATATATACTCTGATAATTTAAATTGTTTTTCTCATTTATTTTAATCTTATATTCATACTCCTCTATTTTGAGATTTAGATTTAGTAGAAGACAACCAGGGTAAGTTCAAGACTACTTGTAGTTCGGAGAATGGTGTTTCTTCTCGGAAATTAGATTTTGGGGATTAAAAAACATGGTATCAGAGCAAAAGGTTTAGAGAGTCCTAGGGAGTCAAACAAACTGCGTTACATAAAGTCTTGATCATCGGTATGAAGCATACCACATCTATGAGCAACAGTCTATGGAGCATTTTAGAAAATAATCTCTTTTTTTTATGATTAATCATGTATGTAGTGTCTTTATCTACTTCTAACACATTCTTTCACGTGACAAAA
The DNA here is from genome assembly GCA_030864215.1 of Capsicum pubescens. Classification (NCBI taxonomy): domain Eukaryota; kingdom Viridiplantae; phylum Streptophyta; class Magnoliopsida; order Solanales; family Solanaceae; genus Capsicum; species Capsicum pubescens. Next base: position 261,575,474 of record CM061543.1, read on the forward strand.
AATGCCTCCTCATCGATCTAACGCACACAGAAATGACAACTAGCAACTTCAGCCCGTAGATCCTTTGAATAAGAATATGTCACATGCAGAGTTTTGGGATTCCTTTTCGGCACTAGCCCAAGTTGTGACAGCTAATGTTTAGGTCAACCGTCAGGCTACAGTCCCACTTAATTGAAATGTGGACTTAGGTGTAGCCAATATTCATGTTTTTTTTAGCATTAACCCACCAAAATTCTTTGGATCAAAGGTATGTGAGGAACCAAAGTTTTATCTAGATGAGGTGAAGAAGATCACCAAGATTATGCATGTTTTCAAAAAAAAGAGTGTAGAGTTGGCATCTTTTAGGCTTAAGGATGTTGCATATGATTAGGTAGTGATGCGGAAGAAAAGTAGATGGGAGAATGCAGCTCCCATGTCATGAAAGGTATTTTAGGATGTGTTTCTTGATAAGTTTTTCCCATGTGAGATGAGGAAAGACAATATAGAAGATTTTATGAATCTGAGGCAAGGCTCAATGACAGTGAAGGAGTATTGCCTCAAGTTCAACCAGTTATCTAAGTATGCCCCTGATCAGATGGCTGACCCTAGGTCAAGAATGATTCAGTTTGTGATCAATGTGTTTGGGTTGGTATTTATGGAGTATAGGACTACTATGTTTATTTGGGACATGGATCTTGCTAGGTTGATGATTTATGTCCAACAGATAGAGGCATAAAAATTGAAGGGTAGAGAGAAGGAAAAAAAAAAGGCTAGGATATGGTAGTTTGATTAGGGTCAGAATAGGTCTATAGAAGGAAATCGTTTGTAGTTTCAGAATCGACCATCTATGCTCCCACCTTCTTCAGCCAGTGTTCCCACTTCCAGGAGCAGTGGGGTAGGTCGTCTATGTCCAGATCATAGAACAGTTTGAGTGGGAATCCCAATGATCCCCTATGTGCTAAGTATGGTAAGAATTATGCGGTTGAATATTTGTATGGTTAGAAAGGTTGTTATGGTTGTTGCTAGATGGGTCACAGGGTTAAAGATTTCCCGTATGCTAGATTGAGAAATAGGGATGTTCATCCTTAGACTTAGGCTAATAGTACACCAGCCCCTCTAGGTCGCACCGCCCCTCCTCAGGGCGCATCATCTTGTACTTGTGGCGATCAACGCCAAAATAGGTTCTATGCTTTACCATTTCTCCAGGATAATGAAGATTCACCAGATGTTATTACTGGTATTCTTAGTGTCTTCATCTTGATGTTTATGTGTTGCTTGACCCTAGGTTAAGGTTTTCTTATGTGACCCCATTAGTTGCAGTAAATTTTAAGGTAATTTCTGAAAAGGAGCCTTTGTTGGTTTCTACCCCAGTAGGTGAGTCAGTTGTTGCCAAGCAGATTTACACAAAGTGTCCTATAACTGTCCTTCATAAAATAGTGTTAGCAAACCTAATAGAGTTAGGTATGGTTGATTTTATTCTTATTCATGGTATGGATTGGCTCCATTCCTGTTATGCATCCATACATTGTCGCACCAGAGTGGTGAAGTTTCAGTTTCTAGATGAGCTAGTCTTTGAGTGGAAAGAAAATTTAGTGTCACCCAAAAGCCATTCCATATGTTATCTTAAAGACATAAAGTTAATCTCCAAAAGGTGTATCTATCATCTTGTTCGATTCAAAGATACTAAGTCAGAGAATCCAATAATTCAGTCAGTCAGTGTAGTCAGTGAGTTTCCTGACGTCTTTCCTGAAAATTTGCCAGGGCTACCTCTCGATTGGGAAATAGAATTTGGTAGTGAATTTCTCCCAAAAACCCAACCGATTTCTATCCCTCCATATCGTATGGCTCCCACAGAGCTTAAGGAGTTTAAAGATCAACTCAAATATCTTTTAGATAAAGGTTTCAAAAGGCCTAGTATTTCTCCATAGGGCACTCCCATCCTAGTCGTGTGAAAGTAAGATGGTTCTTTGTGCATGTACATTTACTATCACCAACTTAATAAAGATACAGTCAAAAACAAATATCTTCTTTCAAGAACTGATGATTTATTTGATCAACACCAAGGTGCAAGTTATTTCTCAAAGATAAACCTTAGATTTGGCTATCATCAGCTTAATGTAAGGGAATGTGATATTCCAAATATAGCTTTCAGAACCCGTTATGGTCATTTTGAGTTCCTCATCATGTCTTTTGGGCTAACCAATGCCCTAGCAACTTTCATAGACTTGATGAACAGAGTGTTCAAACAGTATTTGGACATTTTTGTCATAGTCTTTATCTATGATTACTCGTCTACTCTCGTAGTGAGTTTTTTCTGGTTTAATATAGCTTTTTATTAATATTTATGAAACAAAAGTGTTTAAACATCACATGACCTGGTCCAACCCTGGTCTCATAACGCAACACAAAAAATCTACAATTAAACACTTAGTGTAAGTAGGGTTTCTAAAAAGAGATATTCATTCCCCTCTAGACTGGTGCGCCTCTTCATTTCTAGATCAATTTTCTTCACTTCTCTTCCTTCACTTGTCTTCCTTTTTGATGATTGAGCTTCCGATCATCACGTTTTTAGATACTTTATTCCAATTTGACCTCTATACAATTGATTAATCCAACTTATCTCTATTTACATGTAATAATCAAGAGTAACCTGTACATTTCTTTACTTGCTACTCTTGTACTATAACTTCGTCTTGATTTCTAAGTAGATTTGCAAGGAAAGAGTCTAGATTTTCCCATAGATCTGCGACTCCTCTCTGATGGCTTTGATGGACCCAACTTTTTGAGGTATTTTTCTCTTTCTGTTCTTTCTTTGTGATGTTATGATGTGTGAAATTACTACCCTGCCTTGACATTTATTTGCCATTTATCCTCGATTTGGTATAATTCTTAAATAGGGAATTTGACATTTATCACTCTTTACAATTGTTTTACCTATTTCATGTAACTGATGAAAATTAATATAAATGACTGGTTCTGAATCTATAGCTAAATTAATAAGAAAAACTGCTAGCTTGTTACCTTCTCTGTATATATGCTGATAAATTACTTCCTTTTCCTGCAATTGCTTTTTAATTTTAGAAATTATACTTGATATGCTCCAAGGAATTTGCCAGCTTCCTATTAGACTCATCTGCATTAGGAGTGAATCCATTTGAAAAATGATTTCTTCAAATTGAGTATTCCTGCAATGTTTAGCTACTTGAAGTATTGCATTTGCTTCTGCTTGAAAACTATCTGCATGTTCATGTTTATCTAAATGAGCATACATCAGTTCCCCTGTATGATCTCTCAGACAGTATACATAAGAACTTTTTTCCTCTGCTCCTATGAAGGCTCCATCTGTATTGTATTTAACCCACACTTGTTCTGGCATCTCCCATTTCACTGTTATGACTCTCATTTTGCATTTAATTCTATCAAATTCCTCTAATATATGAGGCTATTCCATAGAAAAATCATAGTTTTGCTTCCTGACCTTTAGTAACAATCTGACATTCCTTGTTATGTTATGAATGAGTTTTAGAGAAGATGTATTCTTGTTATCATGGTTCTTCTTGTTTCTCCTTTACCAAATACCCTACAATATAAAACTAGGTAGAGCCTAAAAATATGGTTATTCTCTCCTTTTATCTCTTTCCTTCCACCATGTAATTACAGTGTTTCTCAAGGTTAATCCTTGAACATTTATTCCTGCAGAAGAAGAAAAATAGGACCATGTCCTGTAAGCATAAAACGACCTCCTAAAAACATGGGTTATTGTCTCCACTACAGGATCATCACAACACCAACATTTTGATGGTCCTTTCATACCTCACCTTCTAAAATGATCATCCACTGGAATTCTGCTCTTCCCAACCTCCACATAAAGAAAGCAATCTTAAATGATACTCCTTTTACCCATATACACTTGTATGTATCAATGATTTTCCTTTTATCTCTGATCTAATACCAAGTTGATCTTACTGTAAATCTTTCTTTATCTTCCAAAGCCCAAACTGGTACATCATTTCCTACTGCTGTTGGAGGTCTAACTTTATCCTTGATATGTTCAATCATGTCTAGTTTGAACAATCTTATAAGTGTTTGCTTATCCCATCCTCCATCCTTTACCAACTGTTTAACCTGTTTATATTGATCACTAAACTCATAGCTTCCTTCTATCAAAGAATATAGTTCACCTTGACCAGTCCAATTATCTAGCCAAATAACTACATTACCACTCCTCATCTACCATACATTGAGATGCTCCACTAAATCTCTTTCTAATAATATTTTCTTCCGCACTTGCAACCCACAAACTCTTGTTCTCCACATAAACATTAATGGATGATCCCTTTTACAATATTTATTATACATGTACTCACTCTACATGGACTTTTTAGGCCTGAAATTCCACCATAATTTGCAGAAAAGTGCCATGGAAATATCTGTCAGCTTTCTAAAAACCTTTTGTAATGTGTTCAAAACATTAAGGAGGGATTCATCAAAAAAAGGCAATGAATTGGTATGCTTTGTAGTACATGTTGAATCAACACTGCTCTCCCACCATAAGATAACAATTTACCTTTCCATACCTGCAATTTATTTGCTATCTTTTTCATCAATTGTTAATAATAATCTTTTTTTTTCCTCATGTAGAAAATTGGACAACCCAGATAATTAAAAGGAAATTCTCCTCTTAGTATACCTGCAGTTACTTCTTCCATCACAATGGTTCGATTATAAAATCCTTTATGCATATTTAATGTAGTTTCCCTTTGTTAACTTTCTGTCTTGAAATAACTTCATATCCTTCTAATGTTGAGGATACCATCTGTAAAGTTCTCATTTCAGCTTTGCATAAAATTATCATAACATCAACAAAAGCTAAATGATTCAGTTTAGGACTTCCTCTTGGCATCCCAAACAATTTGAAATCCTTAGTTAACATAAGCTTCTTCAAGTTAACTGACAAAACTTTAGCAACAATGATAAACAGAGTAGGTGATAAAGGATCACCTTGCTCTAATGCTCTTGAGGACTTGAAGAAACCCTTAGGATGTCCATATAATCGTATGGAGTACCAATTATTTCCCAATAACGTGAACACCATATCAATTAATCTTTCAGAGAAGCCGATCTTCCTCAATAACTTTGTCAAGAATAACCATCCAACCCTATCATAAGCCTTCATCATATCCAGTTTCAAGACCATATTAGGAGTTTTTTCTCTTTTTCTAATTTCTGAGATACTATCTTGTACGATAGTACATTCTCAGCAATACTTCTATTTTGTACAAAACCTGCCTGTTTTGTTGAGATTAGTTGAGGAAGTAGTTTCTTTATCCTCTCATGAAATATTCTTGACAGTATCTTATTAACAAAATTGGTCAATGAAATGGGTCTCAAATCTAAAAAAAAATTCACCACCAACTTTTTTGGTAATAATACCAAATAGGTATGCCTGATAAATCTTGGAAGAGTATGACCGCAAAAAAATGCTACCACCTTATTCTGAATATCAATCTTAATGATGTCCCATGCATCTTGATAAAAAGCACCAGTCATTCCATCAGGTCCCCCAACATTGTTCCTATTTAAGCCCATTATAGCAGCTTTGACCTCCTCTTTTGACGGAATTATAATTATTTCATTGTTCTTCTCTTCAGTTACCACAGTAGGCACTTCATCAATCATTGAAAAGTCTTCTGCATCTCCTTCTTTGGTGAACTATTATTGAAAAAAAGTTACAGCTGATTCTGCAATATCACTTGCTTATTCCACCTAATTTCCTTCTTCATTTTGTAATCTTTTAATCTTGAGCCTGTTCCTTCTTCCTTATACTATAGTGTGAAAAAATTTAGTATTACTTTGACCATCTTTAGACCACTTATACCCAACCTTCTGTCTCTAATATTCTTCCTCCATTTTCCGTTGAATATTTAACTCTGCATGTGCTTTAAATAACTGCTATCTATTTACACCACTTCGAATTTCTTCAAATTACTTCTCTTTTACCTTGATAATGTATTCCAAAGTTGCCATTTTCTGGAATATATTACCAAAAATGCTTTTGCACCACCTTGTTAATGCAGACTTAGCGTTTTTAAGTTTCTGATGAAACACTAAGAAAGGATCGCCTGTCATCTCTATTTTCCTGCTATTTGTGATTATATTCAGACAAGAATCTTCTTTTAACCATAGCTTTAGGAATCTAAAATACTTAATTATCTACTCTTTTCCACTCTGCATTATAATAATAAAGGAGCATGATAAGACCTACTCCTTGGAAGATGTTCAACCTTCATTACCTGAAATATACTCTGTAACCTGTCATTAAACCAAATTCTGTCAAGCCTTTTGAATATGCAACCCTCTTCTTTTCTCCCATTCCACCAAGTGAATTTACTCTCTTTAAATTGAGGCTCTTCCATATTACACATACTAATACACTGATTAAACTCTAGAGTTTCATTTATTGTAATTGGTAGGACCCTCAATTTTTCCTCTTCATTCCTTATCACATTGAAATATCCCCTATTAGCCATGGACTTTGATAAGTATCAACCATATCTACTAACGAATCCCATAATACTTTTCTTTCATTAGCATTACACTTCGCGTATACCAGAGTAACTATCACTGACAGATCTGCACTTTGTAAGTTTACTGATAACTTTTGCTCTTCATCCTTCAAAATTTTCACTATTACATCTTCATGAATAAATGCCCAAATTTTCCTGAAACATTCACTAAAGCATGTTTCATTCCTAATCTCCTCCTGTAATCTTCTATTTGAATTCTATCCTGAATAGGTTCCATGATCACTATGAAATAAAATTGAAAACTCCTGTGCATTGTGATTAATCTAGTGAAGGCCTATTGAGTGTTTACAGACCTTATATTAAATATGAGTGCATTCATAATGATTTAGACTTGGCTGACTGACTCCTTGTATTCATTGCTGTTAAACTTGTACTGTTATTCCATTTCTTTGATCTCTTTTGTTTAGTCTTCGAGGCTACAAGTTGCTTTGGAGATAAATCAACATCTTTAGCTATTTGCTCTATATTATCATTCAGTGCATTCTCATCCAAGTCTTCTTTATTCTTGTTACATGCTTCCACCAGACTTTGTGATTTTATTGCCAAGGGTGAAATCCCATCCAACACCATCAACACCATATCCTCTGTAATATATAGCTGTATCTGCATACCATCTTCATGTTGTTGTTCCTCCTAATTGACATTATGGTGATTTACTGCATCTGTGTTGTCCTTCTGTATTGCTTCTATTATGACGTGATCATTTTGTTCCACTATATTATATGTTATTTCCCTTGTTTGATACTTCTCTGTTACTTGTTGTCCATCATTTTTTTCTTTTGTGATACTACTAAATGTTTGATTAACCCACTGTTTTGTGCTGATTTTGTCTTTATCTGCATTATCTTTAGTTTTGGTATGCCTGAATTCCTTCAGTAGACTGTATAACCATATCAGCCTGCTCCTCCAAAGCTCCAAATAAATTGGATACATCCACCTACTTATGCTGGATTTCCTCTACTTCACCAAGTATATGTCCATGTTTATCTCTTTTATATTTATTTTTCCTCCTTATCTAGTGTTGATTATCAGTGTTTCCCTTGGATGTATCCTGGTTGTGTTGATTATTTCTTTGCTTATTATTATTGCTGACGTCTGCTTTTTCTTCCAACTTTTTCTTATCCTCTTTTTGCTTCTCAAATAATTTTGGAAGAGAAGTCCAGTAATTATCAACACTATTAACTTGTAAACAACACTCTTTACAATATTTGGGTATATAGTCCTACTGAATCTGGACCCATTTTGACTTGATCTCCCCTGTTGCATCATTCTCCTCTGTTTGCAGTATATGTTTACCCATAGAGATTTGAACCTTCGTCAGAGAAAATGGTTAGAATTATTGAAAGATTTATACACGAGTGTGTTGTACCATCTGGGCAAGGGCAATGTAGTGGCAAACACCCTTAGGAGATTATCTATGGGAAATATTGCTCATGTGTAGAATGATAAGAAAAAGTTAGGTCGAGAAGTTCATCGTTTTGCTAGATTAGGTGTTAGGTTGGTTGATTTAGCTGAAGGGAATGTTTTGGTTGAGAGTAGTTCTGAATCTTCCCTAGTTTTGGAAGTGAAGGAGAGGCAAGACAAGGATTATTATTTGGTCAAACTGATAGAGTCAGTTAAAGACGAAAAAGTAGAGGTTTTCTTCTAAGGGGGATATGGCGTGTTGAGATACCAGAGTAGATTGTGTGTGCCATGTGTTGATTATTTGAGACAATAGATTATGACAGAAGCAAATGGTGTGCATTATTCCATTAATCATGGTGCTACCAAGATGTACCGCGGTTTGTGAGAAATCTATTGGTTGAGTAGTATGAAGAAAGATATAGCAGAGTTTATAGCAAAGTGTGCAACTTATCAACAGGTTAAGTTAGAGCACCAAAGACTTGGTGGTACGTTTCAAGAGTTTGGTATCCAAACTTAGAAGTGCAAATATGTGAATATGGATTTTGTGGCTGGTTTACCCAATTCGCGTCATCAACATGATTTGATTTGGGTTAGAGAAGACAGATTGACTAAGTCAGAGCATTTTTTGCGAATTCAAACATCTTACATAACTAAATATTATGCTAAGTTGTACATCATAGAATTAGTCACACTACATGGAGTGCCTTTGTCTATCATTTTAGATAAGGCTACTCAGTTCACTTCCTAGTTTTGGAGAGTCTTTCAGAAGGGTATTGGTACCCAAGTTCATCTTTGTTTAGCTTTCCACCCTCAGAAAGATGGTCAAGTAGAGAGGATCATCAAAACTCTAGAAGATATGTTAAGGGCATGTACTCTTGATTTCAAAGGTAGTTGGGATGATCATTTGCCATTGATTGAGTTCTCTTATAATAACAATTACAATTCTAGCATACATATGGCCCCATTTGAGGCTCTCTATGGAAGGATATTGTAATTCCCTAATTTTTCTAAAACAGAATGCCACATGGTTCTCATGACCCCGAAGGACCACAAGCAATCCATGACTGAAATCTATACCTGTATAATGTATAAAACACTAAAAAAAATGAGGAAACACGAACTAAAAGGCCATCAGGTTCAAACTGGATAATCTTCTGATAAAACAATGTCTGAAAGCGGTATAACAATACCAAAACAAATTTGAAATAATTGTTTGACATGCTATAGTCTGAAAGCCTCTAAACTGTCCGAATAATGAGTTAATGGGACATGTCCCCAACTAAATTCGACTACTGAAATAAACTGAAAACTGAAATAGTAATGTAATCATCATGTCTTAGAAGGATGAGGACTCACTTCTAACACTGATGGCTGAACTGGGATGCTACTGGTTCTTTGGAGCTCGTGCTTTAAAACCTATGGTATAATACACCATAGCGCAAATGCGTCAGTACTTTGAATGTACTGGTATGTAAGTGAGGTAGGCTGAATGCAAATGGTTCATATGCATGAATAATACTAACTGGCTGAATAACATGGACGTGATAATAAATGCATGACTATGTAACTCTTACTGAGATCTTGATAGGACTGAATACTGAGTCTACCGATATTTACCCCTTAGTCGCTGATAAGTAATAAAGAAGGATATTGTATTACTGAATACAGAGGGACTGATACTATGTAACTGATACATGAATAACTATTTCTGACAGTTCTGATTACGAAGAACTGGTCTGGTTGACTGTATCTGACAGTACTGAAGATAAGTACTAATAACATGAGTTCTGAGAATTTATTTAAATGATAACATGAGTGACTGTATCTGACAATTCTGAATCTAGTAGAACTAGTTGAGTTTTGTACTATATCTTAATTTGACTGTATCTGAAAGTCCTAAAATCTGAAGAACTATCTGAGTTCTTTTACTGAGACTGAGACTGAGACTGCGACTGTATGAGGTAATCATCTAACCGACATGCCCCGAAACTAAACTGGTGGGGTCCAACCTAGAACCCCTGATGAAGGGTGTCAATATCGTGCCACAGGTAAAGACCTGCTGTGAGTATACCCTCGCTGACAGGGATCTCTTCTGTCAACCCCTATTAGTAGGTAACCCAAATGAGATGTATATATATATCACTAAACACGTAGGGTGATCCTAAACCTATGCGAGTTACGTAGTTATGGAACACAAGGATTGCTTCTAAGGATCACACCTTCCATTGAATAACAAGAGAGTCCCCATCCTTGGGTTCACTTGGTGCTGAATCCTACTCCCAACTGAATAGACAGTGAACTGATTAACTAAACTAAATGATTTAACTACACAGAACTGATTTAACTGAACTGAACTAATTAACTGATGATATCCTTTAGAGGAGCTAAAATTAAATTTACTGAGTTCCATAGACTGACGGAATGTACTGAGTTCTGAGGATTGACTGAGAATACTGAAGTTACTAAGATTGACTAGGAATACTGAGGTTATTGAGATTACTGAGATACTGAAATTACTAAGATTTTTGACATTTCCAGAGTCATATGACTGACTGAGTTTTATGGATCATCGTTTGACTAAAGAGGTCGTAAAAACATGACATGGCTCTAGGCACACTGCTAAGTTATTTATGGTATATGTATCGTAGGATTCAATGAGAAGAAACTGATATAACATGACTTACGTGAACACATGACCAATAACACAATTTATAATTCATATATTGAACCATTTTGTCAAACATGTGATATGCATAAACTTGTACATGATTAGGTATTTCATGATATCATACTAGTTGGACATCTTTCCTTCATCTAGGCATTTAACCATACAAAAAATAGGCATAGAATATGTCAACAACATTATACAACAATCAAACATCATTATTTATCTCTAATCTCATCATCCAAGGGTTTTAATACTAGATTTACAGACATCTACATCATTACTAATCGAGTACATATGCAATTTATCGCCAAAGATGGATTAGAATAAAATTTGTCATTATCAACATGAACAAGAACAATCCAATCATGAAATTCATAAAGAAAATCCGTAACTTGAATTTAGAAAAGATATTCTTGGATTTCATGTACGAAAGGAGTCCATGAATTAATACTCCGCAGACCTTATCATGTGATTCTACGAGGATTGACGGAGATATTCTTGAAATTTGATGGTGAATCCCCTTTGAATTGAACCTTCTATGAAAACCATAGGGGTTGTTCTTGAGAGTAATTGAGTATAAGCTGCTGAATTATGGCCAAATCTTGTGTTATAAGGCTTATATAGGGTGGTAAATGTACTCATTTTAACCCTGGGAAATGTATTTAATTTCTGAGAAAATTTCCCAATTTTCATCCTTAGTGCGACACACCACTGTCACGCCAACTCATTGGAATTGGAAAATTGGGAATCTGCATGATAGCGCGATGCATAACTATCACGTTGCCACCTTGTTTTAGACCTAGAAGTTTTGCGCGATGTGCCACTATCGTGAAGCAACACTTCAAATTGACAATTGCCATTTAAGCTAGCTCTGTGATGCACTGATGGCTCAAGTGATACACTGTCTCACTAAAATGGCTCTAACTCTTCGCTCGGGTGTCAGATTTAGGAGAATTTGGTATCGATGGGAAAAGTATGAAATAAAAGTCCATAACGTTCAAACTACATAAAAATCTGATAAAACAATGTCTGAAATCGGTATAACAATACAAAAATAAATTTGAAATAAGTATCTGACATGATATAGTCTGAAAGCCTCTAAACTGTCTGAAAAATGAGTTGATGGGACATGTCCCCAACTAACTTTGACTACTAAAATAAACTGAAAACTGAAATAGTAATGTAATCATCATGTCTTTGAAGGATGATGACTCACTTCTAACACTGATCGCTGAACTGGGATGCTACTGGTTCTTTGGAGCTCGTGCTTTTTAACCTATGGTATAATAAACCATAGCGCAAATGCATCAGTACTTTGAATGTTCTGGTATATAAGTGAGGTAGGCTGAGTGCAAATGGTTCATATGCATGAATAATACTAACTGACTGAACAACATGAACGTGATAATAAATGCATGACTACGTTACTGTTACTAAGATCTTGATAGGACTGAACACTGAGCCTACTGATATTTTCCCCTGAATCGTTGATAAGTGAGAAAGACGGATACTGTATTTCTGAATACTAAGGGACTGATACTATGTTATTGATACATGGATAACTATTTCTGAAAGTTCTGATTATGAAGAACTGGTCTGGTTGACTGTATCTGACATTCCTGAAGCTAAGTACTAATAACATGAGTTCTGAGAACTGATTTAAATGATAACGTGAGTGACTGTATCTGACAATCCGGAATCTGATAGAACTAGCTGAGTTTTGTACTTAATCTGAATTTGACTGTATCTGACAGTCCTAAATTCTGAAGAACTATCTGAGATCTTTTACTGAGACTGAGACTGAGACTGCGACTATGGGAGGTAATCATCTAACAGACATCCCCCGAAACTGAACTGGTTAGGTCCAACCTTTAACCCTTGATGAAGGGTGTCAATATCATGCCACGGGTAAAGACCTGCTGTGAGTATACCCTCGCTGACAGGGAGCTCTTCTGTCAACCCCTCCTAGTAGGTAACCCAAATCAGATGTATATATATTTCACTAAACATGTAGGGTGCATCTAAACCTATGCTGGTTACGTAGTTATGGAACACAAGGATTGATTCTAAGGATAACACCTTCCGTTGAATAACAAGAGATTCCCCATCCTTGGGTTCACTTGGTGCTGAATCCTACTCCCAACTGAATAGACAGTGAACTAATTAACTAAACTAAATGATTTAACTACACTGAACTGATTTAACTGTACTGAACCAATTAACTGATGATATCCTTTAGAGGAGCTAAAAATAAATTTACTGAGTTCCATAGACTGATGGAATGTACTGAGTTCTGAGGATTGACTGTGAATAATGAAGTTACTGAGATTGACTAGGAATACTGAGGTTATTGAGATTACTGAGCGACTGAAATTACTAAGATTTTTGATATTTCCTGAGTCACATGACCAACTGAGTTTTATGGATCATAGCTTGACTAAAGAGGTCGTAAAGACATGACATGGCTCTAGGCACACTGCTAAGTTATTTTGGGTATATGTATCCAAGGATTCTATGTGAAGAAACTGATATAACATGACTTATGTGAACACATGACCAACAACACAATTTATAATTCATATATTGAAGCATTTTGTCAAACATGTGATATGCATAAACTTGTACATGATTAGGTATTTCATGATATCATACTAGTTGGACATCTTTCCTTCATCTAGGCATTTAACCATACACAAAATAGGCCTAGAATGTGTCAACAACATTATACAACAATCAAACATCATTATTCATCTCTAATTTCATTATCCAAGGGTTTTAATCCTATGTTTATAGGCATCTACATCATTACTAATCGAGTACATATGCAATTTATCACCAAAGATGGATTAGAATGCAATTAGTAATTATCAACATGAACAAGAACAATCCACTCATGAAATTCATATAGAAAATCCATAACTTGAATTTAGAAAAGATATTCTTGGATTTCATGGACGAAAGGAGTCCATGAATGAATACTCCGCATACCTTAGCTTGTGATTCTACGAGGATTGACAGAGATATTCTTGAAATTTGATGGTGAATTCCCTTGGAATTGAACCTTCGATGAAAAACATAGGGCTTGTTCTTGAGAGTAATTGAGTATAAGCTGCTGAATTATGGACAAATCTCATGTTATAAGGATTATATAGGGTGGGAAATGTACCCTTTTTAATCCTGGGAAACGTATTTAATTTCTGAGAAATTTTTTCAATTTTTATCCTTATTGCGACACACCACTATCACGCCAACTCACTGGAACTGGAAAATTAGGAATCTACATGGTGGCGCGATGTAGAACTATCGCGTTTCCACCATGTTTGAGACCTAGAAGTTTGATGCGATGCGCCACTATCGTGAAGCAACACAAAAAATTGGCAATTGTCATTTAAGCTAGCTCCACGATGCGCTGATGGCTCAAGTGATACACTATCTCACAATAATGGCTCTAACTCTTCGCTCGGGTGTCGGATTTTGGAAAATTTGGTATCGATGGAAAGATTATGAACTAAAAGGCCATAAGGTTCAAACTAGATAAACATCTGATATTAAAATGTCTAAAATCTGAAAACAATACCAAAACAAATTTGAAATAAGTATCTGACATGCTATAGTATGAAAGCCTCTAAATTTTCTGAATAATGAGTTGATGGGACATGTCCCCAACTAACTTCGACTACTGAAATAAACTGAAAACTTAAATAGTAATGTAATCATCATGTCTTCGATGGATGAGGACTCATTTCTAACACTGATCGCTGAACTGGGATGCTACTGGTTCTTTGGAGCTCGTGCTTCTAAACCTATGGTATAATACACCATAGCGCAAATGTGTCAGTACTTTTAATGTACTGGTATGTAAGTAAGGTAGGCTGAATGCAAATGGTTCATATGCATGAATAATACTAACTGACTTAATAACATGAACGTGATAATAAATGCATAACTACGTAACTTTTACTGAGATCTTGATAGTACTGAATACTGAGTCTACTGATATTGACCCCTGAGTTGCTGATAAGTGAGAAAGACAAATACTGTATTACTAAATACTGAAGGACTAATACTATGTTACTGATACATGAATAACTATTTCTGATAGTTCTGATTATGAAGAACTAGTCTGGTTGACTGTATCTGACAGTCCTTAAGCTAAGTACTAATAACATGAGTTCTGAGAACTGATTTAAATGATAACATGAGTGACTGTATTTGACAATCCTAAATCTGATATAACTAGCAGAGTTTTGTACTGTATCTTAATTTGACTGTTTCTGACAGTCCTTAAATCAGAAGAATTATCTGAGTTCTTTTACTAAGACTGAGACTGAGAATGCGACTGTGGGAGGTAATCATCTAACCGAAATGCCCCAAAACTGAACTGGTGAGGTCCAACCTATAACCCTTGATGAAGGGTGTCAATATCGTGCTATGTGTAAAAACCTGCTGTGAGTATACCCTCACTGATAGGGAGCTCTTCCGTCAACCCCTCCTAGTAGGTAATCCAAATGAGATGTATATATATATCACTAAACACTTAGGGTGCATCTAAACCTATGTTGGTTACGTAGTTATGGAACACAAGGATTGCTTCTAAGGATCACACCTTTCATTGAATAACAGAAGAGTCCCCATCCTTGGGTTCACTTGGTGCTGAATCCTACTACCAACTGAATAGACAGTGAACTGATTAACTAAACTAAATGATTTATCTACACTGAACTGATTTAACTGTACTAAACTAATTAAATTATGATATCATTTAGAGGAGCTAAAAATAAATTTACTGAGTTCCACTAACTGACGGAATGTACTGAGTTCTGAGGATTGACTGAGAATACTGAAGTTACTGAGATTGACTAGGAATACTGAGGTTATTGAGATTACTGAGCTACTAAAATTACTAAGATTTTTGACATTTCCTGAGTCACATGACTGACTGAGTTTTATGGATCATAGCTTGACTAAAGAGGTCGTAAAAACATGACATGGCTCTAGGCACACTGCTGAGTTATTTTGGGTATATGTATCCAAGGATTCGATGTGAAGAAACTGATATAACATGACTTACGTGAACACATGACCAACAACACAAATTATAATTCATATATTAAAGCATTTTGTCAATCATGTGATATGCATAAACTTGTACATGATTGGGTATTTTATGATATCATACTAGTTGGACATCTTTCCTTCATCTAGGAATTTAACCATACACAAAATAGGCATAGAATGTTTCAACAACATTATACAACAATCAAATATCATTATTCATCTCTAATTTCATCATCCAAGGGTTTTATTCCTAGGTTTATATGCATCTATATCATTACTAATCGAGTACATATGCAATTTATAACAAAAGATGGATTAGAATGCAATTAGTCATCATCAACATGAACAAGAACAATCCAATCATGAAATTCATAAAGAAAATCTATAACTTGAATTTAGAAAAGATATTCTTGGATTTCAGGGACGAAAGGAGTCCATGAATGAATACTCCGCATACCTTAGCTTGTGATTCTATGAGGATTGACGGAGATATTCTTGAAAATTGATGGTGAATTCCTTTGGAATTTAACCTTCTATGAAAAACATAGGGCTTGTTCTTGAGAGTAATTGAGTATAAGCTGCTGAATTATGGCCAAATCTCGTGTTATAAGGCTTATATAGGATGGGAAATGTACCCTTTTTAATCCTGGGAAACTTATTTAATTTCTAAGAAAATTTTCCAATTTTCATCCTTAGTGCGACACACCACTATCACGCCAACTCACTGGAACTAGAAAATTGGGAATCTGCATCGTGGCGCGACGCAGAACTATCGCGTTTCCACCTTGTTTGAGACCTAGAAGTTTGGTGCGATGCACTACTATCGTGAAGCAACACTGTAAATTGACAATTGTCATTTAAGCTAGATCCGCGATGCGTTGATGGCTCAAGTGATACACTATCTCACTATAATGGCTCTAACTCTTCGCTCGGGTGTCGGATTTTGGTGAATTTGGTATTGATGGAAAGATTATGAACTAAAAGGCGATAAGGTTCAAACTAGATAAACATCTAATAAAACAATGTCTGAAATCCGTAAAACAATATCAAAAAAAATTTGAAATAAGTATCTGATATGATATAGTCTGAAAGCCTATAAACTGTCTGAATAATGAGTTGATGGTACATGTCTCCAACTAACTTCGACTACTGAAATAAACTGAAAACATAAATAGTAATGTAATCATCATGTCTTCAAAGGATGAGGACTCACTTCTAACACTGATCCCTGAACTGGGATGCTACTGGTTCTTTGGAGCTCATGCTTCTAAACCTATGGTATAATACACCATAGCGCAAATGTGTCAGTACTTCAAATGTACTGGTATGTAAGTGAGGTAGGCTGAATGCAAATGGTTCATATGCATGAATAATACTAACTGACTGAATAACATTAACGTGATAAAAAAATGCATGACTACGTAAGTGTTATTGAGATCTTGATAGGACTGAATACTGAGTCTACTGATATTAACCCCTGAGTCACTGATAAGTGAGAAAGACGGATAATGTATTACTGAATACTGAGGGACTGATACTATGCTACTGATACATGAATAACTATTTCTGACAGTTCTGATTATGAAGAACTGGTCTGGTTGACTGTATCTGACAGTCCTAAACCTAAGTTCTAATAACATGAGTTCTGAGAACTGATTTAAATGAAAACATGAGTGACTGTATCTGACAATCCTGAATCAGATAGAACTAGCAGAGTTTTGTATTGTATCTTAATTTGACTGTATCTGACAGTCCTAAAATCTGAAGAACTATCTGAGTTCTTTTACTGAGACTGAGACTGAGACTGCGACTGTGGGAGGTAATCATCAAACCGACATGCCCCGAAACTTAACTGGTGGGGTCCAACCTATAACCCCTGATGAAGGGTGTCAATATCGTGCCACGGGTAAAGACCTTCTGTGAGTATACCCTCGCAGACAGGGATCTCTTCCGTCAACCTTTCCTAGTAGGTAACCTAAATGAGATGTATATATATATCACTAAACACGTAGGGTGCATCTAAACCTATACTGGTTACGTAGTTATGGAACACAAGGATTTCATTTAAGGATCACACCTTCCATTGAATAACAGAAGAGTCCCCATCCTTGGGTTCACATGGTGCTGAATCCTACTCCCAACTGAATAGACAATGAACTGATTAACTAAAATGAATGATTTAACTACACTGAAACGATTTAACTGAACTGAACTAAGTAACTGATGATATCCTTTAGAGGAGATAAAAATAAATTTACTGAGTTCCACTGACTGACGGAATGTACTGAGTTCTGAGGATTGACTGAGACTACTGAAGTAACTGAGATTGACTAGGAATACTGAGATTTTTGAGATTACTGAGCTACTGAAATTACTATGATTTTTATATTTCCTGAGTCACATCACTGACTGAGTTCTATGGATCGTAGCTTGACTAAAGAGATCGTAAACATATGACATGGCTCTAGGGACACTGCTAAGTTATTTCGGGTACATGTATCCCAGGATTCGATGAGAAGAAACTGATATAACATGACTTACGTGAACACATGACCAATAACACAATTTATAATTCATATCTGAAGCATTTTGTCAAACATGTGATATGCATAAACTTGTACATGATTGGGTATTTCAAGATATCATACTAGTTGGACATCTTTCCTTCATCTAGGCATTTAACCATACACAAAATAGGCATAGAATGTGTCAACAACATTATAGAACAATCAAACATCATTATTCATATCTAATTTCATCATCCAAGGGTTTTAATCCTAGGTTTATAGGCATCTACATCATTACTAATCTAGTACATATGCAATTAATCACCATAGATGGATTAGAATGCAATTAGTCATTATCAACATGAACAATCCAATCCAATCATGAAATTCATAAAGAAAATCCGTAACTTGAATTTAGAAAAGATATTCTTGGATTTCATGGACGAAAGGAGTCCATGAATGAATACTCCGCATACCTTAGCTTGTGATTCTACGAGGATTGACGGAGATTTTCTTGAAATTTGATGGTAAATTCCCTTGGAATTGAACCTTCTATGAAAACCACAGGGCTTGTTCTTGAGAGTAATTGAGTATAAGCTGCTGAATTATGGCCAAATATCGTGTTATTAGGCCTATATAGGGTGGGAAATGTACCCTTTTTAACCCTGGGAAACATATTTAATTTCTGAGAAAATTTCCCAATTTTCATCCTTAGTGCGACACACCACTATCACGCCAACTCACTGGAACTGGAAAATTGGGAATCTGCATATTGCGTTAGCACCTTGTTTGGGACCTAAAAGTTTGGCGCGATGCGCCACTATCATGAAGCAACACTGCAGATTGACAATTTCCATTTAAGCTAGCTCCGCGATGCACTGATGGCTCAAGTGATACACTATCTCACTAAAATGGCTCTAACTCTTCGCTCGGGTGTCGGATTTGACCGAATTTGGTATCGATGGAAAGATTATGAACTAAAAGGTCATAAGGTTCAAACTAGATAAACATCTGATAAAACAATGTCTGAAATAAGTATAACAATACCAAGACAAATTTGAAATAACTATCTGACATGCTATAGCCTGAAAGCCTCTAAACTGTCTGAATAAGGAGTTGATGAGACATGTCCCCAACTAAATCCGACTACTGAAATAAACTAAAAATTTAAATAGTAATTTAATCATCATGTCCTTGAAGGATTAGGACTAACTTCTAACACTGATTGCTGAACTGGGATACTACTCGTTCTTTGGAGCTCGTTCTTTTAAACCTATGGTATAATACACCATAGCGCAAATGCGTCAGCACTATGAATGTACTGGTATGTAAGTGAGGTATGCTGAATGCAAATGGTTCATAGGCATGAATAATACTAACTGACTAAACAACATGAACGTAATAATAAATACATGACTACGTAACTGTTACTGAGATCGTGAAAGGACTAAATACTGAGTCTAATGATATTGACCCCTGAGTTACTGATAAGTGATAAAGATGGACTGAATCTATGTTACTGATACATGAATAACTATTTCTGGCAGTTCTGATAATGAAGAACTGGTCTGGTTGACTGTATCTGACAGTCTTGAAATTAAATACTAATAACATGAGTTCTGAGAACTAATATAAATGATAACATGAGTGATTGTATCTGAAAATACTGAATTTGATAGAACTAGCAGAGTTCTGTACTGTATCTGAATTTGACTGTATCTGACAGTCCTAAAATCTGAAAAACTATCTGAGTTCTTTTACTGAGACTGAGACTGAGACTGCGACTGTGGGAGGAAATCATCTAACCAAAATGCCCCAAAACAAAACTTGTGGGGGCCAACCTATAACCCCAAATGGAAGTTTGTCAATATCGTGCCACGGGTAAAGTCCTGTTGTGAGTATACCCTCGCTGACAGGGAGCTCTTCCGTCAACCCCTCCTAGTAGGTAACCCAAATGAGATGTATATATATATCACTAAACAAGTAGGTTTCAACTCAATCTATGTTGGTTATGTAGTTATTGAACACAAGGATTTCTTCTAAAGATCACACCTTCCATTGTATAACAGGAGAGTCCCCATCCTTGGGTTCACTTGGTGCTGAATCCTACTCCCAACTGAATAGACAGTGAACTGATTAACTAAACTAAATGATTTAACTACACTGAACTAATTTAATTTAACTGAACTAACTAACTGATGATATCCTTTAGAGGAGCTAAAAATAAATTTACTGAGTTCCATTGACAGACGGAATGTACTGAGTTCTGAGGATTGACTTAGAATACTGAAGTTACTGATATTGACTAAGAATACTGAGGTTATTGACATTACTGATCTACTGAAATTACTATGATTTTTGACATTTCCTGAGTCACATGAAAGACTGAGTTCTATGGATCATTGATCGACTAAAGAGGTTGTAAAAACATGACATGACTCTAGGCACACAACTAAGCTATTTCGGGTACAAGTATCCCAGGATTCGATGAGAAGAAATTGATATAACATGACTTAGGTGAACACATAACCAATAACACAATTTATAATTCATATATTGAAGCATTTTGTCAAACATATGATATGTATAAACTTGTGCATGATTGGGGATTTCATAATATCATACTAGTTGGACATCTTTTCTTCATCTAGGCATTTAATCATACACAAAATAGGCATAGAATGTGTCAACAACATTATACAACAATCAAACATCATTATTCATCTCTAATTTCATCTTCCAAGGGTTTTAATCCTAGGTTTACAGGCATCTACATCATTACTAATCGAGTACATATGAAATTTATCACCAAAGATGGATTGGAATGCAGTTAGTCATTATTACCATGAACTAGAACAATCCAATCATGGAATTCATAAAGAAAATCCGTAACTTGAATTTTGAAAAGATATTCTTGGAGTTCATGGACGAAAGGAGTCCATGAATGAATACCCCACATACCTTATCTTGTGATTCTACGAAGATTGACAGAGATATTCTTGAAATTTGATGGTGAATTCCCTTGGAATTGAACCATCTATGAAAACCATAGGTGTTGATCTTGAGAGTAATTGAGTATAAGTTGCTTAATTATGGCCAAATCTCATGTTATAAGTATTATATAGGGTTGGAAATGTACCCTTTTTAACAATGGAAAACATATTTAATTTCTGAGAAAATTTCCCTATTTTTATCCTTGGTGCGACACACCACTATCGTGCCAACTCACTGGAACTGGACAATTGGGAATCTGCATGGTTGGGGATGCAGTGTTATCGCATTGCCACCTTGTTTGAGACCTAGAAGTTTGGCGCTATACGCCACTATCGTGGAGCAACACCAGAAATTGACAATTGCCTTATGGCTCAAGTGATACACTGTCTCACTAAAATGTCTCTAACTATTCGCCCGGGTGTCGAATTTGGGTGAATTTGGTATCGATAAAAATCTTATGAACCAAAAGGACATGTGGTTCAAACTAGATAAACATCTGATAAAACAAAATCTGAAATCGGTATAACAATACCAAAAAAAATCTCAAATAACTGTCTGACATGCTATAGTCTAAAAGCCTTTAAACTGTCTGAATAAGGGGTTAATGAGACATGTCCCCAACTAACTCTGACTACTGAAATAAACTGAAAACTGAAATAGTAATGTGATCATCATGTCCTCAAAGGATGAGGACTCATTTCTAACTCTGATCGCTAAACTAGGATGCTACTGGTTCTTTGGAGCTCGTATTTCTAAACCTATGGTATAATACACCATAGCGCAAATGCGTCAGTACTTTGAATGTACGGGTATACAGGTGAGGTAGGATGAATGCAAATGGTTCATATGTATGAATAATACTAACTGACTGACTAACATGAACGTGAGAATATATGCATAACTACGTAACTATAACTGAGAATGTGATAGGACTAAATACTAAGTCTACTGATATTTACCCCTGAGTCGCTAATAATTGAGAACGATGGATACTGTATTACTAAATACTGAGGGACTGATACTATGTTACTGATTCACGAATAACTATTTCTGATAGTTCTAATTATGAAGAACTCGTCTGGTTGACTGTATCAGAAAATCCTAAAGTTTAATACTGATAACATGAGTTCTTAGAACTGATATAAATAATAACATAAGTGACTGTATCTGGCAGTCCTTAATCTAGTGGAACTAGCTGAGTTCTGTACTGTATCTGAATATGACTGTATCTGACAGTCCAAAAATCTTAAGAACTATCTGAGTTCTTTTACTAAGACTGAGACTGAAACTGTAGGAGGTAATCATCTAACCTACATGACCCGAAATTGAACTGGTGGGGTCCAACCTGTAACCTCAGTTGGAAGAGTGTCAACACCGTTCCACGTGTAAAGACCTGCTGTGAGTATACCCTCACTGACAGGGAGCTATTCCGTCAACCCCTCCTAGTAGGTAACCCAAATTAGATATATATATATATCACTATGCACGTAGGGTGCATCTCAACCTACGCTGGCTATGTAGTTCTGGAATACAATGATTGCTTCTAAGGATCACTCCCTCCACTGAATAATAGGTGAGTCCCCATCCTTGGGTTCACTCGGTGCTAAATCGTACTATAAACTGAATAGACATAGAACTGATTAACTAAACTGAACTAATTTAACTGAACTGAAGTGATTTAACTAAACTGAACTAATTAACTGATGGTATCATTTAGCGGAGCTAAACTTGAATTTTCTGAGTTCCGTTGACTAACTTAATGTACTAAGTTCTAAGGAATGACTGAGAATACTGAAGCTACTGAGATTGACTTGGAATACTGAGGTTACTGAGATTACTGAGCTACTGAAATTACTGAAATTTCTGAGATTTCTTGAGTCATATGACTGACTGAGTTATATGGATCATAGCTTGACTGAGGAGATCGTGAAAACATGACATGTCTGTAGGCACACAGCTAAGTTATTTCGTGTACACTTACACCCAAGACTCGATGAGAAGAAATTGATATAACATGACTTACATGAAAGAAATTGATATAACATGTGTTATGTGAACACATGACCAACAACATAATTTATAATTCAAATATTGAAGCATTTTGTCAAACATGTGATATGCATAAAGTCGTACATGATTGGGGATTTTATGATATCATACTAGTTGGGCATGTTCCCTTCATCTAGGCATTTAATCATACACATAATTGGCATAGAATGTGTAAACAACATTATACAACAATCAAGCATCATGATTCATCTCTAATTTCATCATCCAAGGGTTTTAATCCTAGGTTTATAGGCATCTACATCATTAATAATTGATTACATACGCAATTTATCACCAAATATGGATTATAATGCAATTTGTCATTATTAACATGAACAAGAGCAATCCAATCATGAAATTCATAAAGAAAATCCATAACTTGAATTTAGAAAAGAGATTCTTGGACTTCAAGGATGAAAGGAGTCTGTGAATGAACATTACACATACCTTAGCTTGTGATTCTTCGAAGATTGACAGAGAGATTCTGGAAATTTGATGGTGAATTCCCTTGGAATTGAACCTTATATAAAAACCCTAGGGTTTGTTCTTGAGATTAATTGAGTATAAGCTGCTGAATTATGGTCAAATATAGTGTTTTAAGGCTTATATAGGGTGGAAAATTAAACCTTTTTAACCCTGGGAAACTTATTTAATTTCTAATTTTTTTTTCCAATTTTCATCCTTGGCGCGACGCGCCACTATTGCGCCAAGTCACTGGAACTGGGCAATTGGGAATCTGCATGGTGGCGTGATGCGGAGCTATCGTGTTTCCACGTTGTTTTAGATCTAGAAGTTTAGAGAAACACACGACTATCACAGAGCAACACTGGAAATTGACAATTTCCATTTAAGATGGCTCCGCGACTCGCTAATGGCTCAAGTGATACATTATTTCACTCAAATGGCTCTAACTCTTTTCCCGGGTGTCAGATTTGGGTAAATTTGGTATCGATGGAAAGCTTATGGTATTTTCCCTATGAAAAAAGTGAAAAAATTGAAAATACCATATCGATAAAAGTGGATTCATCTTTCAAATAAAGCTTCTAAAATTCTTTGAGAAAAAATTCAAGCTAGAAAAAGTATGGGTATTATAATATCTCCACCCCTTGAGAACATTCATTCTCGAATGAGACTGAGTGAGAGGAAAATAATACAAACTAGTGTACATACTGAAAATGACTGGGTAAAACATGATTTCATGACTGGGTAAAACATGATTTCATGACTGATGGCTGAATAAAACATACTGAACATGCATATCTGATGCATGACTAATAAGTTCAATTCATGAATTTCTAATGCATGACTGATAACTGACTTATGAATTCATTACTAAATGTTCTTATGAACTGAATTTCTCGCAGTGAGAAGTCATGTGTGATATATGATTACATAACTGAATTGATACATGATTGCATGACTGAATATGCAAGAGTACTTAGTACCATATTTGTAATGGGGTTCTGAGCATGAACTGAATACCATGTTTGTAAAGGTAGTTTGAACATGTAAGTGAGTAAGTTTAAGAAAATTATTACGTGACTGAAAGGCACTGGTGACCCCATGATTATGCTAGAAGTATGCATGAACGGGGACCTGAGAACATGACTGAGGCTGAAACATGACATATAAATTGAATTTCATGAACTGAACAGAGTCTTGATCACGTGACGTACAACTAAGGTTGGATCTTAAGGGTTAACTTATGAGTACCCCCTACTCTTAAATTGGATTGATTAATGAAGAGAGAATGGAATGCTTATGTTATAAAATTTTGGGGAATTATAGCGTATCCCCCCCTTGGGACACTAGATCCTTCTAGGAATATTGTCTTGGCGAGCTACTGAGGAAAACTCAGGTGATGCACAAGGCACCTAGTTACTCTGTCGTAACTAATTATCTAAGATCTAAGACTGAGGTGTGATACATGAACTGAGATGAGCTTGCACCTATCTTATTGGTTCATCATAGAATGATTACATCCTTTCATGAGATTTCAGCTAGAGCACATAGCTGAGGATATGGAAACCAAACTGTATGAATTAGTCTGTATAAGATAGCAGAGTAAGAATATCATAACTTGATTGAGATTTGGTAAGATGATTTGAGCCCTACTAATACCATTTAATATGAAATAACTAAGCCTCTTGCTCTGCAACTAAGACTACTGAAAATATTCATAAGGTGCTGATCACGAATGCGTAAACATACTAACTTATTTGATTAACTGGATATCTGATAGCTGAATACTGGGTATGAGAGACTGGTTTATACTTAGTCCGAATAACTTGACTAAGGCTATAAAATATTCTGCGTAGGAGATAATGATTTACTGGATAACATAAGGTAACTGGGCATGGATTTATGAAAATTGTATACCTCAAGAATGCTAGGCTAAGTGTCTAATGTCATTGGGAAAATTTTGTAAACTGAGGTATTGAGGTACTACTTACTGAGTAATCCATAACTATAACATTATCAAGCTATCCTGAAACTCGACTGAATTTCTGATAACTGACGTTTAGACAGGTTCTGAAGTATTTGATTTTGGGACTGAATGCTGATTACTAAACTGAACACTGAAACTATAACTGAGATGGTAACTGAATTTGGATAGATCAATGATGAGGACTGATATTGATCAAGGATCTGAACGTATACTAGGACACTATAATTTTCCCCAACTTATAAATTTAATATCTTCCTAGCCACTTACTTGCAAGCTACTACAACATTCAAGCCTATCATCATAACTGCACCTTCGGGTAAAGTAAGAATGCAAAAAATCTCCTCTTAACATGAATTATTTACTCTTTATCTTCTAAGCAACTGCTAATTACTACACTGTT
Source organism: Capsicum pubescens (assembly GCA_030864215.1). Taxonomy (NCBI): domain Eukaryota; kingdom Viridiplantae; phylum Streptophyta; class Magnoliopsida; order Solanales; family Solanaceae; genus Capsicum; species Capsicum pubescens. The sequence continues at coordinate 261,601,569 of CM061543.1, forward strand.
TTCACAGAGAGAGATCATTGAAGTGTTAAATCAGGAGGACCTGAAGCATGAACGGATAGTGACTGAACTTGACACTTTAACTTAATCCTGAGGATCAGAATATCAATAACATGGATCCACCAAAATGGTTTCATCTGAGGATATACATGACATATCTAAGTTTGGCTGCTCACTAGAATTGGAGCATGAGATATGTGGACTGAGCATACTGTAAACATGAAATGATTTTATGGATCACGAGCTGCTTGATCTTAGTCAGAAATTTCTAAATTTGTGAGACATGATTCTAACACTGGGGGAGCCAGAACTGAAATCCTTATGCTTGGAACTAAAAGTGCACACAATATGTGGAGAGTGAATAAAAGTAGGTTGTGTTCATGGAACTAATTCATACTGCGGGCTAAACTGGGACCCCTTATACTGGGAACATAAATTGTATATGATTTATGGAAAAATTCATGAGTATGATGCATGACCATAGAGTTGACATGCAAGGCCTGCGTGGATTTCATGATAGCTAAAATGCAAAACTCTGCACTGAGATAAGGATGGGTTGGGAATTATCTTCCCTTACTATATTTTATACATACTGGAACTACTACTGGAATGTGGGAGCCAAAAATAGGTCAGTCGATCTATCATCTCCCCCTTGGCTTTAAGACATCATCATAAGTATGTAAATAATTTACTAAACTCTAAACTGAACTGCAATCATCATCATCTACTTACACTCTATTCGATCTATGCTTGCCTTACGAAACACATCATCTGGTTCTATTTCTTCATATACTACTAATATCACATCCACACCTTCAAGCCTAATGTCATGTCAATAAACTTAAATTATTTCTCACACTGTTCAAGCCTACTGGTTCACTTTGGTACAACTATCCCCATGAATACATAATTTTTTCAACCTGGATCATGTTATCCCAACTCTACTACTGCTAAACTCCTGAGTTCATGCTTCTAACTTTAGGTCATATGCTATAAAAGAATTTGAAGAGGTGATCTGATGAAATATGAGCTCTCATGATCATGAATAAGAGTTGTACAACTCTAGAACATAACTGAACTGATAGGATACATTTGAGCTTGTGGGCAATCCTTAAACTGACTGTATGTTCTATATGAGAAATATCTATCTCTAGTACTCGAGCTTCACTACTTCTATTATCTTGAAAGTAAGGTAATGTAGTCATGGATGAAGCATGATGAGAATCTACAAGACTATCATAAAAAACCTTTGTTGTAATATACCGAAAAATCCAAACCAATATTAGAGCTATGTACCAAGATCATACATAGTAATTCATGGTTATTTTATAGTTTTATGAGTAGTTTATATGTATATTAAGGCTTCAAATAACTCCCAGCTATTAGACGAATCAAAACATTCTGCACCGATAATATTCTTGAGAAAGATATTGCCATAGTCAGATTCAAATGAGAGTATCTCTCATTATACTTGGAATTTTTGAGTTCATGAACTATCAACAGATATATAATTGAATTATGTTTCCAACGATACCAATTTCTCCTAAATCCGATATCGGAGCAAATAGTTATTCCTATTTTACTCCAGCATGTCAGTCTGGAAACAGTGTGATGAAATTCGTGGTAGATTACCACATTTGTGATGCCCTAACACGAAGGTCGTCTACCTTAGGCAGAAACCAGCTCCTAAGTGACGAAATTTGTGGTAGCTTACCACACTTGTGATGCCCTACCACGAAGGTCGTCAGCCTTAGGCGGAAACAGAATCCTAATTGACGACATTTGTGGTAGCTTACAACACTTGTGACGCCCTACCATGAAGGTCGTCAGCCTTAGGCAGAATCCAGCTCCTGTGTGATGACATTCATGGTAACTTACCATATTTGTGATGCCCTACCACTAAGGTCAGCAGACTTAGGCATAAACCATCAATTCAAGCACCTGTGTGACGATATTTTTTACGGCTTACCACATTTGTGACGCCTTGTCACAAATGTCATTAGACTTGATTTTCAGCAACTGGGAATTTATTTCCTAAGGGTATTTTTGTCCTTTACCTTCACTTCCCATGAATTATAACCCTCAAGTAACGTATTATCTTCCATTCTCTTTAGTTAAAACATCTTAAAAATCCTTTTTTACACTTTTAACCACAAGATTAGGGTTTTCTCTAAAGATCATCTCCTTGGGAACAAGAGCATTCTTTCCCAAAGGGGTTAAACCCTAGTCAAGAAAAATCAAGGGCAACCCTAAGGATTTCTTCAGGAACCTTCGGAAACATTAGTTTTAAGGTATGCGTAGTGTTCATCTATTGATTCAATTCGTTCATAGAGTTCAAGAACCATGTTTTAAATATTATTTTGTAAACTTTTTGTGGTGATATGAGTATTTACATGTTGAAGATTGTTGTTTAAGTTTCAATGTGATGTCTAAAGGTGTTTTCATGGAATATATATGTTTGTTTATTGAAAACCATGAACTTTAGGTGGTTTAATATGGTGCAAGTATGAAACCCACTTATGCCTTAAAGAATGCATGCAAGGTGTTTGATAAAATGCTTTGGATGCTAGAAATTCATGTTTTTATGGTGCTATGATGTCTTAATGACAAATCCATTTTAGCTATACAATTCAATATGAATCCCATGCTTTTCATGAGTTTCTATAGTGGTGGTATGAAGCATGTAAGATACTGGAGATATACAATATTTACATGAAATATATCCATGCATTCCCTACAAGGTTTAAGATGTTGAATAACTACAAGAAATATGATATCCCCTACTTATGATATTATGAATTGTGGACTCCAATCTTGTGATCAAGTCATGTCATATGTGTCAGTTTCCTTCTATAGAGTCCTGGGGGTATTCGTACCTGAAAAACATAGCTGTGTTCCTAGAGCCATGTTATGTTGTACCGATAATTTAAGTCAAGCTATAATCTATAGAACTCAGTCAGTCATGTGACTCAGGAAACCTGAAAAATCTCATGATCTCAGTTATGTCTCAGATAATAGTACTACTCCATCAGTCAATAGAATTCAGTTAGTTCCACTTACTTACAATTAGTTAAATCATGTTCAGTCTCTTCAGATGGGAGTAAGAGTTAGCACCGAGTGAACCCAAGGATGGGAACTCACCTGTATATGAGGGTGTGATTCCTAGCAGTAATACATGCATTCCAGAACTATGTAGCCTGCATAGGTTGAGACATCGCAACCTTTTATATGAGGGTAGATGAGGTGGCTTAACCTGTTATATAAGGGTTCCCACCATTCTCACTAGAGTTACCTATTATATGATGGTTGCTCACATGTTTTCCTTACTAGTGGCGCAGTATTGACACCCTTCAAGTTAGGGCAGAGATTGGACCCCATCTTAGCCATAATGGCACATATGGGGCATGCCGATTAAACAACTACCTCCCACAGTTTTAGTATCAATCTCAGTTAAAGAACTCAGACAGTTCTTCAGATATCAGTATACCAGGACTGTTAGATATGGTCAAATTCAGTTATAGCACGGAACAAACAGAGTTCAACTAGATTCAGGGCTGTCAGATACAGTCATCCATGTTATCTGAACTACGGTTCAAGCCATGTATTAGCGTATAGATTTAGCCATCGTGTACTCACGATCTTAGTTACTATGTATGTATGTTTGCACTATTACATTATAGCAGTCAGTCAGTAGTATTATTCATGCATGTAAACCCTTGCATTAGCCTACCTCATTCGTATACTCAGTAATCCAGTTGTACTAATGCATTTGCGCCATGGTGCTTTCTTTTCATGTTACACCGTAGGTTCAGAGACATGAGTCCTAGACTAGCAGTAGCAGTCACATTCAGCATGCAGAGTTGCTGTGAGTCCTCTTCATTCGAGGACGATATTATTTGATTTATTCATTTATTTCTTCATTTTAGTTTTACGTAGTTAGTTGGAGACATGTTCCTTCAACTCCTTAATTCAGATAGTACTTAGAGGCTTTTGGATTTACGCTTAGATTTAGCTTTCAGATTCAGTTTTCAGTTATTTTGGGTATTTTTCATCCTTATGGATGTTATATAATTTCAGTTGAACCTGATGGCCTATTGTGTATGTTTTATGCATTATTATGTCATGAATTTCAGTCTACAGGTATAGATATTGTCATGGTCTAGCTTGTAGTCCCTTGGGGTCATAAGCACCGTGTAGCATTCTGGTTTAGAAAATTGGAGTGTTACAAACTTGTTATCAGAGCCTAAGGTTCAATAGAGTCCTAGTAATTCTGAAGCCGCATCTAGTAGAGTCTTGTGCATGGGTGTGTTGCACGCCATATTTATGTAAAAGAGTCTATGAGATGTTTTAGGAACAGTTCCCTTTATTCAGTATTCTTGTCGTGCTTGTAAGCATAATTTCAAGTTAGTCTCTCAGTCTAATTCGATCTTCTCTTATTTTAGAAATATGCCTCCAAAGAGAAGAAATCAGCTAACTCCATAGCCCGAAGATCCTTTGGGCGAACATGTTTCTCATGCAGAGTTCAGGACCGCATTTACCACTCTTTCTCAGTCTGTAGCTGCCCAGAATGAATGACCAGCAGTCATTCCATCCAACCTAGGGGCCAATTCAGCAGCAGCTAGGATTCGAGACTTCACCCAAATGAACCCTCTGTCCTTCGTTGGGTCTAAGCCAAACGAGGATCCTCAGGAATTCATTGACCAAGTACAGAAGGTTATTGATATCATGGGATTCACTTCTTCTCAGAGTACCGAGTTAGCCGCATACCAATTGCAGGATGTCGCTCATACTTGGTACAAACAGTGGGTAGCAAAAAGGTTAGAGGATGCAGGTCCCATTGAGTGGGAAGAATTTGTCACAACTTTCTTAGACATATTCTTTCCCCAATAGCTGAGAGAGGCCAAAGTCTTGAGTTCATCAATCTCAGGAAGGGAAATATGATAGTTAGAGAGTATTCTCTTTGATTTACTCAGCTAGCCAAATATGCCCCTTATGTGGTTGCAGATAATAGGGCTAAGATGAGCAAGTTTGTGTCAGGGGTGAATGATATCGTGGTAAATGAGTGTAGGTCTATGATGTTGAACAGTGATATGACTTTAGGCAGGCTCATGACCCACGCTCAACAGATAGAGGAGCAGAAGGTTAAGACTAGGAAGAGGCAGAATAAGAGAGCAAGAGTATCCAGTTTAAGTTTTGCTCGACCCAAATCAGAGGGAGAAAATCGTTTGCAGTTTGTCCTAAGTCTGTAGTTCCAACCCCTTTCTCCACTAGTACCCCAGTACCGAAGTTTAGGGATGTCAACAGAGACAGAGCACCAGGCTCTAAATCTCAGAGCAGTGTTAGCAGTTCCCGCACTTATCCTCAATGTCAAACCTGTGGTAAGCACCATCAGGGTGTGTGTAGAGCGGGTCAAGGCATTTGTTTTGGATGTGGCAAGCCAGGCCACAGAGTTAGGGACTGTCCTAAGCCAGGTCCTTAGGGTAAGCAGAATTGTTCCACAGCTCAGTTCGGTCGACAAACTAGCGGGGTTCCACTTTTATTGCTACTAGTGGGCAACACCCAAGTATACTCAATGCTCTTCAAACCCGACAGGATCAGGAAAATTCTCCTGATGTCGTTACTGGTACGTTACAGATTTTCCATGTTTATGTTTATGCTTTTCTAGACCCAGGAGCATCCTTGTCTTTTGTCCCTCCATACATAGCAGGCGATTTCAGAATCAGTCCCAAAATTTTAGTAGAGCCCTTTTCAGTCTCTACCCCAATGGGTAAAACTATCATAGCTCGATGGATATACAGGACCTACACAGTTATGATATATCAGAAATCCATGTCAGGATATTTAGTTGAGTTAGAGATGACTGATTTTGATGTCATTCTCGGCATGGATTGGCTTCATTCCTGCTATGCCTTAGTCGACTACAGAAATAGGTTAGTTCGATTTTAGTTCCTGAATGAGCCCGTCCTAGAGTGGAAGGGTAGCACTTGGTCTTTCAAGGGTTGGCTTGTTTCCTACCTTTAGGAAAGGAAAATGATTTCTAAGGGGTTTGTGTATAATCGCGTACATATTAAGGATTCCAGTTCTTAATCTCCCAGTCTTGAATAAGTCCCAGTGGTTAATGAATATTCAGACGTCTTTCCCAAAGTTCTTCCAGACATTCCTCTCGAAAGGAAAATAGACTTCGGCATAAACCTTCTCCCAGATACACAGCCTATTTCTATTTCGCCATACAGAATGGCACCAGCAGAACTCAAGGAACTGAAAGATCAGTTGAAGGATCTCTTAGATAAGGGATTAATCTGGACCAGTGTATCCCCATGGGTTGCTCCAGTCTTATTCATGCGCAAGAAATATGGTTCTCTAAGAATGTGTATTGATTACCGTCAGCTCAACAAAGTCACGATCATGAAAAGGTATCCGCTGCCTAGGATAGACCACTTGTTTGACCAACTTTAGGGTTCCAATTATTTCTCAAAGATAGACCTCAAATCAGGCTATCATCAGCTAAGAGTTAGAGAATGTGACATTTCGAAGATAGTTTTTCGCACTCGGTATGGTCACTTTGAATTTATAGTTATGTCCTTTGGTCTTTCCAATGCACTTGCAGCTTTCATGGACTTGAGAACCGGGTGTTCAAGCAGTACTTGGACACATTTGTCATAGTCTTCATAGATGTTATTCTGGTCTATTCTTGCACAGAGAGTGATCATTCAGACTATCTCATTCTTGTTCTTCAGAATCTCAGGGATCACCAGTTGTTCGCCCAGTTCAGTAAGTGTGAATTTTTTCTAAGATCATTAGAATTCCTTGGACACATTGTTTATGGTGATGACATTAGAGTAGACCCTCAGAAAATAGAAGCGGTAAGAAACTGGCCTCGCCCTATCTCTCCATCCGATATCAGGAGTTTCTTGGGTTTGGCTGGCTATTACCAATGGTTTTTTAAGGGATTTTATTATATTTCATATCCTATGTCTAGATTGACTCAGAAGAAGGTCATGTTTTAGTGGTCAGAACCTTGCGAGAAGAGTTTTAAGGAGTTGAAGACTTGACTCACCTCAGCTCCAGTTTTAGCACTTCCCGACGTTTCTGATGGATTCGTTGTATATTGTGATGCATCTAGAGTAGGTTTAGGTTGTGTAATAATGTATTATGGTAGAGTCATATCCTAAGCCTCTAGACAGTTAAATACCCATGAGAAGAATTATCCTACTCATGACCTTGAGTTAGCAGCAGTTGTCTTTGCCTTAAAGATTTTGAGGCATTATCTATATGGTGTTCATGTAGATGTCTTCACATATAATAAGAGCCTTCAGTATGTATTTTCCTAGAAATATCTCAATCTTCATCAGAGAAGGTGGTTAAAACGCATGAAGGATTATGACATGAGTGTTCTTTATCATCCCGGCAAGGCCAATGTTGTGGCGGACGAACTCAGTAGACTGTCCATGGGTATGTTTTCCCATGTTGAGGATGGTAAGAAGAAATTAGCTCAGCAAATTCATCAGCTTTCCAGACTAGGTGTTTGCTTAGTCGAATCTTCAGAGGGTGGTGTATGTGGTCAGAGTAGTTCAGAGTCATCTCTAGTTTTCGAGGTGAAAGAGAAGAAAGACAGGGATCCTAGCCGTGTCAAGCGAAAAGAGTCAATTAAGAGTTAGGAAGTAGAGGTCCTCTCCCAAGGAGGAGATGGTGTTCTTTGTTGTTAGGGTCATCTCTGTGTTCCCGGTGTAGATGACTTGAGCCAGCGAATTCGTGTAGAAGCGTACGGTGCGCGATACTCTATTCATCCAAGGGCCACTAAGATGTACCGCGACATGCAGGAGATCTATTGGTGGAGTGGGACGAAGAGAGATGTTGCAGAGTTTGTGGCTAAGTGCTTTACATGTCAGCAGGTTATGATAGAGCATCAGAAACCTTATGGTTCCATACAGGAGTTAGCTATTCCTACTTAGAAGTGGAAAAAAGTGAACATGGACTTCGTGACGGGTTTGTCTAGAACACGTTATCCGCATGATTCAGTTTTGGTCATTGTAGACAGAAAAACCAAGTCAACTCATTTCCTTCCAAATCATACCTCTTACTCGACCAAGGATTATGCCAAACTCTATATCAGGGAGTTGGTCAGATTACATAGTGTTCCACTATATATCATCTCATACAGAGGTACCCAGTTTACCTCTTACTTCTGGAAAGGGTTCCAAAAGGGTCTTGGTACCCAAGTTCATCTCAGTACAACATTTCATCCTCAGACAGATGGTCAAGCAGAAGGACCATTCAGAATCTAGAAGATATGCTAAGGGCGTGTGCAGTTGATTTCAAGGGAAGCTGGGATGACCACTTGCCTTTGATTGAGTTTTCATACACCAACAGCTATCACTCTAGTATTCAGATAGCTCCATTAGAAGATATCTATGGTAGGATATGTAGGTCTCCAATCGGTTGGCTCGAAGTTAGTTAGACTGCATTCATAGGGCCTGGCTTAGTATTCGATGCCTTATAGAAAGTTCAGTTGATCATAGAAAGACTCCACACTGCTCAGAGCTGACCGAAGTCTTATGCGGATGTTTGTAGAAAGGATCTCAAATTTGAGGTCAAGACTATGTCTATCATAAGATCTTTCACATGAAGGGAGCGAAGAGATTCAGAAAGAAGGGAAATCTTAGTCCCCGATATGTCCGTCCCTTCAGGATTCTCAGTCACTTCAGCAAAGTAGCCAATGATCTCAAATTACCTTCAGATCTATCCTCAGTTCATCGAGTCTTCTATGTCTCTTTTCTCAAGAAGTGCATAAGTGACCCAACAGTTGTAGTCCCTATTCAGAGCGTGGACATTAAGAATAGACTCTCTTATAGAGAGATTCCATTTGAAATCCTTGACTATCAGACTCATACACTGAGGAACAAATAAGTCCCTCTAGTCAAGGTTCTTTGGCGGAATCAGTCCATGGAGGGAGCTACTTGGGAAGCAGAAACAGACATGCGAACCAAGTACCCTCATATTTTCTCCGCTAATTCTGACTTAGCTCGAGGTAACAATTTTCCATATGATTATTCAGTTACATGTTAAAAATTCCAGTATAAAATTGTTATCAAGTATCAGTGCATAGCTTATTATGCATTCATGAGTTCAGCTTGTCAGTCATGCATCACATAAGCATGTTCAGTTGGGCTATATTCAGTTTAGAATTAAATTCAGTCCTAAAATCATATGCCATTTGAGCATGTTCAGTATATGCGTCGTTTTATCTTTTCTCCCCTCTCAAGCAGTCATCATTCGAGGATGAATGTTTCCAAGGGGGAGATATTGTAATACCCTAAAAAATCCAAAAAAATATTAGAGCCATGTACCAAGATCATACATAGTACATCATGGTTCTTTTATAGTTTTATGAGTAGGTTAGACGTATATTAAGGCTTCAAATAAATCCCATCTATCACACGAATCAAAACATTCCTCACCGATCAAATTCTTGAGAAAGATATTTTTATAGTTAGATTCAAAAAAATATATCTCTCATTATACTTGAAATACTTGAGCTCATGACCTATCAATACATAGATAATTGAATTATATTTCCAACGATACTAATTTCACCAAAATACGATATCGGCTAAAAAATTTACTCCTATATTTAATCCAGCATGTCAGGATGGTAAAAGTATGACGACATTCGTGGTAGCTTACCACATTTGTGACGCCCAACCACGAAGGTCGTCAGCCTGCAGCAGAAACTAGCTACTAAGTGACAAAATTTGTGGCAGCTTACCACACTTGTGATGCCCTACCAAGAAGGTCGTCAGCCTTAGGAAGAAACCAACTCCTAAGTGACGACATTTGTGGTAGCTTACAACACTTGTGACGCCCTACCACTAAGGTCGACCTCCTTAGGCAGAAACCAACTCCTGTGTGACGACATTCGTGGTAACTTACCGCAGTTGTGATGCCCTACCACGAAGGTCATCGGACTTAGGAAGAAACCATCAATTCTAGCTCCTGTGTGACGATATTTTTGATGGCTTACCACATTTGTGACGCCTTGTCACAAATGTCGTCAGACTTGATTTTTAGCAATAGGGAATTTATTTCATAAGGGTATTTTGGTCCTTTCCCTTCACTTCCCACGACTTATAACCCTCAAGTAACATATTATCTTCCATTCTCTTTAGTTAAAACATCTTAAAATCCTCTCTTACACTTTCAACCAAAAGATTAGGGATTTCTCTCAAGATCATCTCCTCAGGAACAAGAGCATTCTTTCCCAAAGGGGTTAAACCCTAGTCTCGAAAAATCAAGGTCAAGCCTAAGGATTTCTTCAGGAACCTTCAGAAGCATTTCATCTGTTTCAAGATCAAGCTTTAAGATATGCGTAGTGTTCATCTATGGATTCAATTCGTTCATAGAGTTCAAGAACCATGTTTTAAATATTATTTTGTAAACTTTTTGTGGTGATATGAGTATGTACATGTTGACAATTGTTGTTTAAGTTTCAATGTAATTTCTAAGGGTGTTTCCATGAAATATATATGTTTGTTAATTGAAAACCATGAAATTTAGGTGGTTTAATATGGTGCAAGTATGAAACCCACCTATGCCTCAAAGAATGCATGCAAGGTGTTTTATAAAATGCTTAGGATGCTAGAAATTCATGTTTGTATGGTTCTATGATATACAAATGACAAGTCCATGTTATCTATATACATCAATATAAATCCTATGTTTTTCATGTATTGCTATTGTGGTGGTATGAAACATGTATGATAATGGAGATATACAACATGTACATGAAATATATCCATGCATTCCCTACAAGGTTTAAGTTGTTGAATAACTATATGAAATATGATATTCCCTACTTATGATATTATGAATTGTGGACTCCAATCTTGTGAACAAGTTATGTCATCTATGTCAGTTTCCTTCTATCGAGTCCTGGGGGTATTCGTACTTGAAAAACATAGTTGTGTGCGTAGAGCCATGTCATGTGGTTACGATAATCTCAGTCAAGCTATAACCTATAGAACTCAGTCAGCCATATGACTCAGGAAACCTCAGAAATATCATGATCTCAGTTAACTCTCAGATAATAGTACTACTCCATCAGTCAATAGAATTCGGTAAGTTCCACTTATGTAAAGTCAGTTAAATCATGTTCACTCTCTTCAGATGGGAGTAGGAGTTAGCACCGAGTAAACCCAAGGATGGGAACTCACCTGTATATGAGGGTGTAAGTCTTAGCAGTTATCCTTGTGTTCCAGAACAATGTAGCCAGCATAGGTTGAGACATCGTAACCTATTATATGAGGGTAGATTAGGTGGCTTAACCTATTATATGAGGGTTCCCACCGTTCGCACTAGAGTTACCTATTATATGAGGGTTGCTCAAATGTTGTCCTTACTAGTGGCGAGGTATTAACACCTTTCTAGTCAGGGCAAAGATTGGACCCCATGTTAGACATAACGGAACATATGGGGCATGTCGGTTAAACAACTATCTCCCGGAGTTTTAGTACCAGTCTAAGTAAAAGAACTCAGACACTTCTTCAGCTATCAGTATACAAGGACTGTTAGATACGGTCAAATTCAGTTATAGCACGGAACTTAGATAGTTCAAACAGATTCAGGTCTATTAGATATAGTCATCCATGTTATCAGAACTACGATTCCAGCCATGTTTTAGCGTACATATTTAGCCATCACGTACTCACGATCTTAGTTACTATGTATCTATGTTTGTACTCTTACATTCATATCAGTTAGTCAGTAGTATTATTCATGGAAGTAAACTCTTGCATTAGCCAACCTCACTCATATACTCAGTACTCTAATTTTACTGACGCATTTGCACTATGGATCTTTCTTTTCATATTACACCATAGGTTCAGAGGCATAAGTCCCAGACCATCAGTAGTAGTCGCATTCAACATACTGAGTCACATGACTGATTGATTTCTATGGATCATAACTTGACTAAGGAGATCGTGAAAATATGACATGGATCTAGGTACATAACTAATTTGATTTGGGTACAAGTACCCCCAGGACTCGATGAGAAGAAACTCATATAACATGACTTACGTGAACACATGACCAACAACACAATTTATAATTCAATATTGATGCATTTTGTCAAACATGTGATATGCATAAACTTGTATATGATTTGGGATTTCATGATATCATACTAGTTGGGCATGTTTCCTTCATCTAGGCATTTAATCATACATATAATAGGCATAGAATGTGTAAACAACATTATACAACAATCAAACATCCTGATTCATCTCTAATTTCATCATCCAAGGTTTTTAATCCTTGGCTTACAGGAATCTACATCATTACTAATCAATTACATCTACAATTTATTACTGAACATGGATTAGATTGAAATTAGTCATTATCAACAAGAAGAAGAGCAATCCAATTAAGAAATTAATAAAGAAAATCCATAACTTGAATTTAGAAAAGAGATTCTTGGACTTCATGGATGAAAGGAGTCCATGAATGAACACTACGCATACCTTAGCTTGTGATTCTAACAAGATTGATGGAGAGATTCTTGAAATTTTATGGTAAATTCCCTTGGAATTGAACCTTCTATGAAGACCCTTGGGCTTGTTTTTGATAGTTTTTCAGAGTAATTGAGTATAACCTGCTGAATTAAGGACGAATCTCATGTTATAAGGCTTATATAGGGTGAAATTCTGACCCTTTTTAACCCTGGGACACGTATTTATTTTGTGAGAAGATTTCTCGATTTTCATCCTTAACGCGACTCATCACTATCGCGCCAAGTCACTGGAACAGGACAATTGGGAATCTGCATGGTGGCGCGATGCGGAGCTATCACGTTTCTACCTTATTTGAGACCTGGATGTTTGGCGCGATGCGCCACTATCACAAAGCAACACTGAAAATTTACAATTGCCATTTAAGCTGGCTCCGCGACGTGCTGATTGCTCAAGTAATACACTGTCTCACTAAAATGGCTCTAACTCTTCGCCCGGGTGTCAGATTTGGGCAAATTTTGTATCGATGGAAAGATTATGTAATTTACCCCATGAAAAAGAGTGACAATGTTGAAAATACCACATCTATAAAATTGGATTAATCTTTCGAATAAATATTATAACTTGGGAAAAATTTCAAGCTAGAAAAAGTACGGGTATTACAGAGATGTAGATCACCTATTGGTTGGTTTTAAGTGGGTGAGGCTACTTTTGTTGGGTCTGATAGAGTGTTTGATTCTACGGAGAAGGTTCTGTTGATTAGAGAAAGATTGAAGATAACCCAAAGTCATCTAAAATTATATGCAGATGTGAAAAGAAGGGACCTCAATATTGAGGTTAGTGATTTAGTGTATCTAAAGATTTCACCAATGAAAGGGGTGAAGAAATTTGTTAAAAAGGGGAAGCTTAGTCCCCGGTATGTTTTCCCTCAAAAAATTGTGAGTAATGTTGGTAAAGTTGCTTATGAGCTTGATTTTTCGGTAGAATTGTTGTTCGTTCATCCTGTATTCCACGTCTCTATGCTTATGAAGTGCATCGGTAACTCCACTATTGTAGTTTCTTATTGAAAGCTCAGATATTTAGAACAACCTTTCATATGAAAAGATTTAGTTTAGATTTTAGATCATCATATCCCTAGACTAAGAAACAAAGAAGTTCCCTTGGTCAAAGTTCATTGGCTGAATCAGTCTATCGAGGGCGCCACTTGGGAAGCAAAAGCAGATATAAGAGCCAAGTATCCTCACCTTTTCTCCACAAATATTCTGCTTTAATTTAGTATCTTTCTAATTTTAGATTCAACTATATAGTCATCATCAATTAAAATTCATGAACGCACAGATTAGCTTAGAAACTCAGTATAATTATGAATTAGTTGAGAAATTTGTTTCAATTTTGCATGCTATCATATAGCCTTAGATTCCTTGGTGTCCTTAGTCAAACTATCCACATTTGAGGATGAATGTTTCCAAGGGGGAGATATTGTAACACCCCATACTTTTCCAAGTTAAATTTAGCATTAAGAATGTCAAGTGTTGACTTCTAGAGATAACGACTTTTCATACATATAGAATTTTCTAGATTTAGACCCTCCAATGTGTAGGAAATTGAATTAGCTTTCCAACAAAATAAGATTCGCCTTAAGCCAATATTCGGACGAGAAGTTATAGAGATTTTAAGTTTCAGTCATAAAACACCATCATTTGATTCACTAGCGCATAGCGGAGATAGTTTAAATGACAATTGCTAATTTCTAGTAAGATTCCGCAATTGTACCGCATTGCGGAGAGGTTCGAAATCCCAATTGTCAATTCCTAGTAAGATTTCGCGATTCCAGCATGTCGCGGTGATGTTACATTTCACAATTGTAACTTTCTAGTGAGCCTCCACGATAATAGCGCGTCGCGTAGGTAAACAAAGTGCCAATTCAGAAGAGTACAACAATAGCTCCACATCCTAGTGAATTTCCAGGTTCCAGTTGGCAGTTTCGAGTAGGCCACCGCAATAACAGCGCGTCGCACCGTAGGCCAATTTTGAAAATTTTCCCAGTCCAAGTAAAATATTAAAAGGGGCTCTTTGGTATTTTTCTCTATCCCCAAGTAGTGAATCATTTAACCCATCCTAAGCATATTATACCAACTTTTTACCAAAATACTCTTAAATAAAACCCTTGATCATCAAACTAACTCCCGAATAAATCCAATTCCTTCATTAATTCTCCAAGAAAATACAAGATTAAGGATTCCCAACTCAAGAACTTTAAAAAAATTCAACTTTAAAAGCATTAATAGGGATCCAAGATTCAAGCCTTTGCATCTAGTTCATCAATTGAGGTATGTGGGGTTATGAGCAAAGACAATCATTTCGTCCTTGAGCCCAAATGTTATTTTAATTCCAATTTTACTGAATTTTTATATGATTTCCCATGAAATTCAAGTTAGGGTTTGAACCCATTATTGTTATTTACAAGCTTATGAGATTTCCAGTTATTTAGAAGTTGAATTACATGATTATGTTCATATTTTCATGCATATTGCAGTAATTTCTAGATTTTGAATGAATTTATCAAAGATTACATTATCAAGCATGAATATTATGATATTTTAACATGAGTTTGATGCATGGGTCATTAATCCCTAATTAAATATTGCTCTTTCAAAATTTGTTGTGCTATAAGCACCCTATGACTAGATTTCCTTTAGATTGTTGTTATAGATTTATCTTTTTTGGTCGTAGAATAAGGTTGAAATCCACTTTAGAGATTCAGATTATAGATTTAGATTTACAGATATATATTGGCTTTTCATTGTAAACCACTATACTATTTTAAAAGTGGATTTCCATCAGAATGAGCATACAAATTTAATGGGAGTAGTATTTAGCAACTAGATGGGTACGTTACTACGGTTTCATACCCTAAAACTATGTGCCAACATAGTATTTAGATTGTTCCCACTTCTACATAGCCTATATGATTTGAGAATAAGAAAAGAATACAAATTTCATAACTAAGTGTTTTGACTCATAAAATTTACATTATATTCTTTGCTATTCATGATTTAAGATCTTCAGATTTCAAATTACTCAAGCTTATGTGAGTAATTTACATTTCAAATTCATGATCTTATAACTTGTGATGCTATTGAGGTATTGTTTGACTAATTGAATTCACCCTATATGCTCAGTACATTCCCAAAGTACTGATCCGCATATACGTCTGTGTGCTACATTGTCTCATAATATAGGTTTAGGTTCTCAGTCTCAATGGCATGAGTGATTTTTGAGCATCTCATCTACATCTCTACAACTGGTGACTCCTCATAGTTTGGGGACTTAGCTATTTAGATTTCCAGTTTAATAGTAGATGACTCAGTATTCATTATAGACAATTTGAGTCAGCTGGGGCCTGTCCCAGTGACTCTCTAGATTCGGTAAATAGAGGCTTGTCGGACTACTAGATTCTGTTTTAGATTTTAGTTGCAACATTTATATTTTTAGTATTTGCTTTATGAGACCGATGAGATTAGTATTTCAAGATATACTCAGATAACTCAAACATTTCTTTGCATTTATTTTGATCTTACATTCATACTCCTCTATTTTGAGATTCAGATTTAGTAGAAAGAAGTCAGGTTTAGCTCAGGACTACTTGTAGTTCGGAGCACCGTGTGGCATCTTGGAAATCAGATATTAAGGCATTTTAGAAACAGTAAAGGAATAGACCCCGTGGTATGCCCTCTAGTCTGTGGGAGTATCCCCTGCGTTGCTCTTCTTATTCCAGGGTAATAACCCCCACGGTGTGGGCTTATCACCAGCCCTTACTACATCTTACAAAAAGGCCATAAGTTTTCGCTTGGGTTTCAGATTAAGGAAAAATTGACATAGTTGGAAGGATAAGTCAACTATATGTCATTTGTGTGTCTTGAGATAAAATCTTCCACATATAAACTAAGTTATTCACATTCAAAATAGACCCTTGTAGAATCAAATACAATGATTTTAATGAATCAAGGGATCTTAGCTCAATTTCGCTCTAAGTGATTCCTATGAAAATTCACCTCGAAAGAACATCACACACAAGTATAATGATAATGACACATTTATTGATTAACGAATAATGGTCTTAAAGTATACTAACACAGGATCAATGGTTCAAAGTCTAGCTCCAAAATGCGGGGTGTTAGATTATCTCCCCCTTTGAATTATTTCTCCTCGAATAATGGATAGGAACTTATTGAAGCCTTAGAAGTATGGAATACTATACACATGACATGTCTGGTAATGAAAGATATTCATGAGCTAAAGAAATATAACTTTATCATAAAACTAATTTCTGGGCTGACTTGACTCTATTGACTGTAAAGAGCTTATTCATGTTAAGAGTTTAGAATTCACTTGAAATGTTCAAGATATGATCTCACATATAGAACTAAGAAATGATAACTGATTCAATAAAATTCCAAGATTTATTTTGGATGGAATAAATCTTGTAGATTCTTATTAGGGCTCTCCCTCAACAAAACACGTAGAAGAATCAAGAGAAAAAGGGATTCATGGTATCATCATGTACCTTATGTAAGCAAGAATGATAAGATATAAAGACTAAGATCATACAAGAGATACTAAATTATTTGAGCCTAAATACATTGAAAACTGAGGTCATTCAGGGAACCCTTATAAACTGAATCATGACTACATAGCTGAACTTGAAACATGATGCATAAACTGAACTGAATTCATAACTTGCATGTACGTGAATGAATTGTCTCATGGAATATCCATGTTCATGAAACCTTTGATAGTGAGAGTAGATGGAAGATGGAAAACCATAGGAACTTGTCATTCTGACTGCTAAACTAAATTTCTGGCTATACAGACTGAATTATATTTAAAGTTTGTGCCCAACTGGTGTATTTATTCGATACTATTTGCAAAATTCCTTATAACATTGGGGAGAAAAGAATTCTTGTGCATGATATGGATAGTATCTTTGAGTAAGGAATCTTAACATGGCTATAACTCTATAACATGGTATATAGGCCTGTGAAACATCAGCTAGGATATAATCACTATTCCTTAAGCAAGGCAAATTCAAAATTCCAAGCTTAGTCACTTTTCCCAATTACTTCCACAACCATACTTTCCCTCTTGAATACTATGCTCATTTATTCAACTTGAAATCTTCACATGGGAACATATAACTAATCTTTTAAAAGTCTGAATTTAACTACTCACTCTCACCATGTTCAAGCCTAACTCAAAATCAAAAGGTACTACACATAACACCATAATACTATTCTTAACTATGAATTCGATACCCCATGTGTGTTTCACATCTTTCATCGCAAGAATAATTCCTCTTTCCACTTAAACAACAAAGTTCAATTTCTTACTAGCAATTCACTAGCGCACAATGCACCCATCCACTTATATACTAACATGATATATAAGACTATCATTATAACAACATATGAACTTTTAGGAAAATATCCATAACAACATCTTTCTCATATTCTCTAAACCTCAATCAAAAATAACTTTCTTGCACTACTCTTAAGAAAACACACATGGAATTCTCAAATAACCATTTCATATATCAAAAATTCTACCTCAATCATCCTTCATGCTTATGGCCTGAGATACAACAAGCATGTAACAATATTTCCTAAACAAGAAACATTCACTCTCCCCCCATGACACCGTTGATCACTAATTTTTTTCATTGCCACTGCCTTGACATAAAGAGAGGTCGTTGAAAGGTTAGAACATAAGGACCTGAAGCATGAAAGAATACTATATGATACTTGGGAACTTAACTGAGGCCTTAGGAATAAAGTATCAAAAGCATGAATTTATTAAAGTTATCAAAATTGAGGACATACTTGACATGATCTGAATTTCACTAATCATGAAAAGTTTAACATGGGTACCTGGAACTTAACATACAATAAAACATGAGTACATGAGTCATGAGCTACATGACCTGAGTTTGGAGATGACATGTAAGACATGATTAGATACCGTGATGCCTGAAGTATACAAAGTTGTACTGAGATAAGAATGGGTTGGGCATCTTCCTCCATTACTAATGTTCTACAATAAACTGACATCACTACTAGAATCTGAGATCCTAAATTGGTTCCTTGTTCTATCAACTCCCCCATAACTTTAATCCATCATTCTAAGTTTGTGGATCCCTTTAATATACTTTAAACTGGATTGAAAAGACTTTAGTCTACATGGGCTATATGTGTCCTCCATTAACTCATCGAGAAAGTTCCTAAATCCAATTTTTCCATAAAGATAGGGGTTCTATAGTGTAATCTAGTATACCAATGCTTAGATTCAAGTATTCATTATTCATAGAATATTATGCCTACCAAATCGACGACACTCGGTTCTCGATAATGAGCCCTTACACTCAAATGCCTTCTTTGATTAACCATCTAACTCTCTTTAAGCCTAATTTTTAGTCCTTTAAAACATGGTCTGAAGTCTATAAAATTTGTAATTTGTTCTACTCTGAGTCTGTTATGGCATGTGTCTGAATTTGTATCGTTATACCAAGACTTGCAATACGTATAAGCCATATAATATCATGACATAATCTTTTCATAAAATAAACATGTTATTGGACTACAAAAATATTTAAGCATTACAAGACAGTTCTTACTTCAAAACATGTGAAAACTTATGCACATACTCTCTTTTTCCAACACTTTAACACATGGTGGTTAATTACTTCACAATAACTCTTGAAATTCTTTAAATTATCAAAATAAACATTTATAAACAAGAAAATTACCCTCTCTTAAATTCATAACGAACATCAAATTCGTATATGATAACAAAATATTTGGCTTATACTTTAAAACATGAAATTGAATAACCCATAGAATGCTAAGTCAAACACATTACAATTTGAAATGGAAATTACTTGAATCATGCACTCATATTAATTCTAAAAATCATATAGTGTCAAAACACATGAATTTAATTCAATAAATGGAAAGCCACTTGATAGTTTCTTCAAAATGGGTTCAAAATGTATATTCTTCAAAGTGTTCTCAAAACCATTCATAAATACATGATTACATAACTTTAAAACTTGTTAAAAATAATAAACCATGCATATGAGGTTATAGGATAGTCCCACATAACTTTACAATGATGATAACGTTGAAAATTTGTCTCTTGAAGCTTATAAGTTCAAACCCTAGGTTGTTTTTCTCTCTTGTGTTTATGGAAGATGAATTAGGGATTTAGTAGGGAAATAACATGTAAAAAGGAATTTAATTTCATATATTGATGTTTAGGTATGGTTATGGAACGTTCAAGGACCTTGTTGCCTTTAAAATAACACAAAACTAGAGCCCCTACGCCGCAATGCATTGGCCATGCGGCTCCCAGCTCTTGGACAAGACACAAGGTGGGAAATGCCTTGCCCATGGAATAGACACAACATGGGTTGCGCCTTGCCCAGTTCCTAGATCCCAGGTGGGCGGAGCCTAGCCCATCAACTAGCCTTTCCAGTGGTGATAGTAGATGAAAATGGAATGCACACCCATCACATAGGTCCCATTTTATGACGCACACTAAGTTTTGAGATCCTGAAACACCCCCAACACCTCCCACAAAGTCTAAACATGGTCTACCATCACTACAGGGGTCCAAAAGGTTATTTAAAATGAACTAATAAAAAATTAGAACAATGGGGTATTACAAAAAATTATGACAGAACTCAAGAACGACACTTAGAATATTTAAAACTTCTAAACCCTAAATTTAAATTATGAAATCAAAATGGGATTAGAACTAACTTATGGGGATGGACAGAGTTTTCCATGAAAGTATTTCGCTTAATGAACTTACAAGTTAACAATGGGGAAGAATGTAATACCCCACAAAATTTCTAAGCTTGATTTAGTCCTTTAAGTTTGTCAAGGGATCCCAGACTTAGAAAATTCTAGCTAAGTTTCCAGACAAAGTTTATTTTTAGCATTCAAAAATTGGAAATCTCATTTCATGGCCTTAATATCTTTTAGTGGTCAATATTTATATTAATTCATGATCAGGAAGGTCAATAGGTGTTCCCACACAAGTTTTGGATTTTTCGAACCTCGTTTAGAGCATACTTAAAAGTCCAAAATAGTTTACCAATGTGATCTTGGAACGCCGCATCATTGGTTAATATTATTACCAGACTGCTAGTCAAAAGTCTTGAGACACGGTGCGATCATGGCGTGACGTTTTGAGTATCGCGTCGATGCCATCGATGGGATGCGTCGCCAAACGCATTAGTGCCCAGTTTCAATCATTAAATGACCGCGGCCTTAAGGGTAATTAGGTCAAATTCCCCGACCTTCATCCCTCATAACCCAAATTTTAGCCTTCTTTCAGCTAAATACATTCATTATTTCACAAGTGCTCAAGAACAAGTAACCTTAGGTGATTAATTTCAATTCAAGAACACAAGCTCTTTCCATAAATCTTTAAGAAATTGTCAACCAAGGAATGTAAAGTGTTCATCCAAGGGTCCTTTTAACCCTTGGGGTTCAAGAAACCCTTTATAAGTATGAATTTGAATTCTACGTTGTGGGTTGATTGTACAAATGTTTATGTTGTGATATGATTCCCAGGATTGAATCTTTATTGAATTCTCATGACTTTATGTTAGTATGTGGATTGAAATCCTGAAATTTGAAGTGCTTGATATAGACATGATGTATTAGTTGTTAATTCATGCCCTAGAAAAAGGTTATGCTTTCCATATGATTGTGAAAATGCCTAAGTGAATAAGAATTGGGCTTTATGACCTATTTGTGAGCTATATGATGTACCCACATATTCAAAATGACTCCCATGCTAAAGCTATGTCTTACAATAATTTGGTGAAATGCTCATAAGTATGGATTTGTGGAATTATATTACGTTAATATGTATTCCCCTTCATGTGTAAGCTTATGACTTGCGAATGCTTCATGCAATCCCTCAGTGATAGTATTATGAATTGTTGACTATAGTCATGGCTCTAATTTAATACCTAACAATTTAGCTGTGTGACTAGATCAAATATTAGTTTTCAAGATAACCTTAGTCAAGCCACGATCAGTGGAATTCAGTAAGTCTTATAGTTCAGGAAAACTTAGTTATACTTAGTAACTCAGTCAGTTAATAAAATTCAGTAATATTCTGTCAGTCAATGGAATTCAGAGTACTCAATCCAGTTCAACCCAGTATACTTAATTCAGTGTCTATTCAGTTAGGAGAAGAATTCAGTACCGACTGAACCCAAGGATGGGAACTCACATGCCAGCATAGTGTGTGATTCTTCAAATCAATCCTTGCATTCCAAAACTACATAGCCAGTATAGGTTGAGACATCAAAACCTATCAGATGAGGGTTGATGAGGAGGCTTAACCTATCAGATAAGGTCCCCACCATTCTCATTAGAGTACCTTACATATGAGGGTTACTCACAGCTTCTCCTTACCAATTGTGCGTTATTGACACCCTTCCTATTAGGGTTATAAATGGGACACCAAATCCAATGTAATATCTTATTTGGGGCATGCCGGTTAGATGACTACCTCCCACAGTCTCAGTCTTTGTCTTCAGTAAAGAATTCTGATAGTTCTATAAATTTTAGGACTGTCAAATACAGTTACTCAGCTCAGTATGGAATTCATTTAGTTCCCTTGGAATTAGGACTATCAGATACAGTCAGCCAGCTGTAAATTTTATCACTTATCAGTTATCCATGTTATCATTAAACTTAGTATTCAGAATCCTTATGATTTCAGTTACAGTTATGTATTCATATATGTATCCTCACATAGTCATGTTCATGTTATCCAGTCAGTTTATTTGATGCATATACCCTTGTAATTATCCTTACCTCACTTTGTGTACCATTTATTCATACGTACTGACGCATAATTTTATTTTGTGCTATGGTGTTTTATACCATAGGTTTGGATGCTCAGGTTCCCGTTCGTACTTAGCATCTCAGATATCAGTAGCCAGAGTCAGTGGGGTGTCCTCATAATTTGGGGATATTATTATTTCATTCTTTCAATATTTCAGTACATAGTTATTATCAGTAGATGGAGTTAGATGGGGACATGTCCCATTAACTCCTTATTCAGATAGTTTAGAGGCTTTCAGACTATAGCAGAGTCAAAAAGTTATTTCTGTCTTGGTATTATCATACCTTGTTTAGAAGTTGTTTTATTTATTATTTTTTAGTGTTTGAACCTGATTGAAAGTTTTATGCAGATCCCGAATGAGTAAGTTTATGTATGGAGTTAATGATAGCATGGTCAAGGAGTGAAGTACCACCATATTAATTAGTGAGATAGACTAATCCTGGCTAGTGATTCATGCTCAGTAGATAGAGGAGCAGACGAATAAAGAGAGTGAAAAACAAAATAAGAGAGCTAGAACAGGTAGCTTCAATTTCAGTCAGCCTAAGTCAGAGGGTGGGAATTGTTCTCAGTTGCACCGAAAATCCTTAGTTCCAGCTCCTTCCTCAGCTAGTCCTCTAGTTCCTAAGTTTAGGAATGCGAACAAAGATAGGGCGCTAGGCTCTAAGTCTTAGGGCAGTGTTAGCAGCGCCCGAACTCATCCTCTTTGTAAACATCAAGGTATTTGCAGTGCTGGCAGTGATATTTTTTTTAGATTTGGCAAGCTAGGCCACAGAGTTTGAAATTGTCCCCAGTTAGGTTTACAAGGTTAGCCTTATCATTCCTCAGTTTAGTTCGATAACCTGAATCAACAAGGTGCCACTTCCAGGTGCCCTTGATCTGAGAGAAGCTAAGGTGTTAGAATTTATCAACCTCAGGTAGGGCATGATAGTGAAAGACTATTTTCTCAAGTTTACTCAACTAACTAGAGATGATTCTTATGTGGTGGCAAAGAGTAGGTACCGAATGAGCAAGTTTGTCTCTGGAGTTAATGATAGCATGGTAAAGGAGTACTGGACCACCATGTTGATTAGTGAGATGGACATATCCAGGCTAATGATTCATGCTCAGCAGATAGAGGAGAAAAATAATAAGAAGAGAGAAAAGCAGAATAAGAGAGCTAGAATAAGTAGCTTTAATTTTAGTCAGCCTAAGACAGAGGGTAGGAATCGTTCATAGTTTTGCCAAAAGTCCTCTATTCCATCTCCTTCCTCAACCAGTGCTATAGTTCCTAAGTTCAGGAATGGTAACAAAGATAGGGCGCCAGGCTCTAAGTCTTAGGGCAGTATTAGTAGTGGCCAAACTCAACACATTTTTCAGACTTGAGGAAAGCACCATTACCGTATTTGCAAAGCTGGCAGAGATATTTGTTTCAAATGTAGCCATCCAGGACATAGAGTTAGAGATTATTCCTAGTCAGGTATTTAGGGTCATCCTAACCGTTCCTCAACTTTGTATGATCTACCTAATTATCATGGTGTAACTTTCAGAGCCACCAGTGGGCAACGCCTAAATAGACTTTATGATCTTCAATACCGATAGGACTAGGAGAATTCTCTTGATATGGCCACTGGTACATTACAGATATTTCATATACATTTTTATACTTTGCTATAGCCAGGAGCTTCCTTATCTTTTGTTACTCCTAATATAGAAAATGATTTCAGAGTCAGTCTCAAAATTCTAGAAGATCCCTTCTCAGTTTCTACCCTAGTGGGTAAAAATATCATAGACCAGTGGGTATACAGGAACTGTCCGTTTATGGTATTCCAGATACTAACTTTAACAAACTTAGTCGAGTTAGAAATGACTGATTTTGATATCATTCTCGACATGAATTGGCTTTATTCCTACTATGCCACAGTCGACTACAGAAATAGAATTTTGTAGTTTTAGTTTCCGAATGAACCCATCCTAGAGTTGAGAAGTAATACTTCATCCTTTAGTGGTCAGCTTATTTCCTACCTAAGGGTAAGGAAAATGATATCCAAGGGATGTGTTTATTATTTTGTTTGGGTTAAGGACTCAAGTTTTGAAACTCCCAGTCTTGAATCAGACCCAGTCATGAATGAATATTCAGATGTGTTCCCAGAAGGTCTTTCCTAAATTCCTCCCAAAAGGGAAATACACTTCGACATAGACCTTCTCCCAAATACTCAACCCATATCTATTTGTCCATACAGAATAGAACTAGCAGAACTCAGAGAACTAAAAGAACAGTTGAAGGATCTCCTAGACAAGGGGTTCATCAGATACACTGTGTCCCCATTGGGTGGACCAGCTCTATTTGTGCGAAAGAAAGAGGGTTCTCTCAGGAAGTTCATAGACAACCGTCATTTCAATAAGGTGACAGTCAAGAACAAGTATCTACTTCCCAGAATCAATGACTTGTTTGACAGACTCCAGGGTGCCAGTTACTTCTCTAAGATAGACCTCAGATCAGGATATCATCAACTTAGACTCAGAGAATGTGATATTTTGAAAATAGTCTTCCGTACTCGATATGGTCACTTCAAATTCTTAATCATATCCTTTGGTCTTACCAATGCCCCAGAATGTTGCTTTTATTTCATAAACCGTGTGTTCTAGCAGTACTTGGACATGTTCATCATAGTCTTCATAGATGACATTATTGTATATTACTGCAGTGAGTATGATCATGCAGACCACCTTAGAATAGTATTGTAGACTCTCAGAAATCATCAGTTATTTGTCAAATTTAGTAAGTCCAAAATTTGGGTTTGGTCAGTAGCATTGCTTGGTCATATTGTTTTCGTTTATGGAATTAGAGTTGATCCTCAAAAGACCGAGACAGTGAGAAACCGGTCTCGACCCATCACTCCATCAGATATCAAGAGTTTCTTGGGTTTGGCTAGCTATTATAGATGGTTTGTTAAGGGATTTTCATAAATTGCATCCCCTATCTCCAGATTGACTCAACAGAAAGTCAAATTTCAGTGGTTAGATTCATGTTATAAGAGTTTTCAAAAGTTGGAGACTCGACTCACCTCAGCTCCAGTTTTGACTCTTTCAGATGGTCAAGATTGGTATGTCGTGTACTGCGATGCATCCAAGATAGGTTTGGGTTATGTCCTCATGCAGCATGGTAAGGTCATAGCTACGCCTCCAGAATGCTTAAGCACCATAAGAAGAATTATCTAACTCATGATCTTAAGTTAGCAGCAGTTGTCTTTGCCCTAAAGATATGGAGGCACTACTTGTCTAGTGTGCATATTGATGTGTTAAAAAATAATAAAAGCCTTTAGTACATGTTCTCTCAGAAAGATCTTAATCTCTGTCAGAGAAGGTGTTTAGAGATCTTGAAGGATTATGACATGAGTGTCCTTTATCATCTAGGCAAGGAAAATGTAGTGGCTGATGCTCTTAGTAGACTGTCTATGGGTAGTGTTTCTCATGTTGAGGACTGTATGAATAAGTTAGCTCAGCAAGTTCATCAGCTAGCCATACTAGGTGCCCACTTAGTTGATTCAGCAGAAGGTAGTGTGTGGGTTTAGAAAAGTTCAGAATCATCTCTGGTTTCCAAAGTTAAGGAAAAGCAGGATACAAATTTCATTTTAGTCAAGATGAAAGAGTTAGTCAAAGATCAGAAGGTTGAGGTTTTTCTCACAAGGGGGGAGATGATGTTTTGCGTTTACAGGGTCTTCTGTATGTGCATGGTGTTGATAACATAAGGTAGTGAATTTTTGTAGAAGAGCATGGTGCGCATTACTCTATTTATCCAGGGGCCACTAAGATGTACCATGATTTGTGAGATATATATTGGTGGAGTAGGATGTAGAGAGCTATTGAAGAGTTTGTGGCAAAGTGCTCAATATGTCAAAAAGTTAAGATTAAGCATCAAAAGCCTAGTGGGTCCATGTAGGAGTTTAGGATTCATACATTGAAGTGGGAAGAAGTATACATGGACTTTGTGATGGGTTTGCTTCGTACTCATTATCAGCATGATTAAGTCTGGGTCATTGTAGACAAAATGACCAGATAAGCTTATTTCCTTCCATTCGATACCTCTTATTCAGATGAGGATTTTTCCAAACTCTACATCAGAGAATTGGTCAGATTTCATGGTGTTCCATTGTCTATTGTCTCAGTTAAAGGTACCGAGTTCACCTCTCATTTTTTGAAAGCATTCTAAAAGGGTCTTTGTACTTTAGATCACCTCAGTACTACCTTTCATTCTCAGACAAATGGTCAATAATAAAGGACAATCCATACTTTAGAAGATATTCAATGAGTGTGTTCAATAGACTTTAAGGGCATTTGGGATGACCACTTACCTTTGATTGAGTTTGCATACAACAAAAGTTATCATTCTAGTATTCCAATGGCTCCATTCAAAGCTCTCTACGGTAGGAGATGGAGATATCCAATTGGTTGGTTCAAAGTTGGTGAAGCCGCAGTGGTAGTGTGTGACTTATTCTTTTATACCTTAGAGAAAGTTCAGTTGATCAGAGAGAGGCTCAAGAGAGCTTAGAGTCGATAGAAATCGTTAGTAGATATGCCTAGAAAGAATCTCAAGTTCGAGACTGGTGATTATGTATACCTAAAAATCTCTGCCTTAAAGGTAGTGAAAGGGTTTGACAAGAAGGGAAAGATCATTCCCTAATATGTCGGTCCCTTCAAAATTCTCAGTCGCTTCAGGAAAGTAGCTTATGAGCTCGAGTTGCCTTCAGATCTAGCTTCAGTCCATCATATGTTTCATGTATCCATGCTTAGGGAATACATAGTCTACCCAACAGTTGTAGTCCCTATTAAGAGAATAGATATTCAGAACAGTCTCTCATACGAGGAAATTCCTTACAAAATACTAGACTATCGGATTGACAGACTACGAAACAAAGAAGTCCCTCAAGTCAAAGTTCTTTAGCAGAATCAGTCCGTTGAGGGAGCTACTTGGGAAGCATAAGAAGACATGCGGACCAAGTATCCTCATGTCTTCTCCGTTAATTCAGGATCAGCCCAAGGTAATGGCTTTCTTTAAGCTTATACCATTTCATGTTTAGATTTCAGTTACAAACTTTATATTCAATTTCATGCGCAGTTTTCAATTTTAAACTCGGTATCCTTTACCATTGAATGTTCAGTAGCATGCTCATGAGTCCGTTCAGTTATGTATTCAGTCATCAGCTATGCATTATCAGCTTATTAGTACTCCCAGTCATGAATTCATGTATTAGCTCAGTCATGAAATCATGCATCAGATAAGCATTCTCAGTATGAATATCAGTAAATCAAATTGTCAGTCATGTAATCATGTTTCAGTTGTTCATATTCAGTATGTACATCAGCTTATCATGTCTCCCATCTCAGTCAGTCTCATTCGAGGATGAATGTTCACAAGGGGGAGATATTATAAGACCCCACAAAATTTCTAAGTTTGATTTAGTCCTTTAAGCTTGTCAAGGGGTCCCAAACTTAGAAAATTCTAGCTAAGTTTCCAGACTGAGTTTATTTTTAGCCTTCAAAAGATGGAAATATCATTTTGAGAGCGTAATGTCCTGTAGTGGTTTATATTTTTGATAATTCACGACTAGGAAGGTAAATAGGTAATTCTGAACATGTTTTAAATTTTTTTGACCTCGTTTAGACCATGTTTGTAAGTCCAAAATAGTGGACAATGCAATCTTGGTGTGCCGCATCGCCTATCATATTTGCTAATATTATTACTTGACTACCACACAAAAGTCCTGAGACACGGTGTTATAATGGCGCGACACATCGAGTATTGCAGTGCCAAATGAATTAGTGCCCAATTTTAGTCATTAAATAATCATGTCCTTAAGGGTAATTAGGTTATTCCCCCGACCATCAGCCCTCATAACACGAAATTTAGCATTTTTTTGGCTAAATACATTCATTATTCACAAGTTCTTAAGAACAAGTAACCCTAGGTTATTAATTTCAATTCAAGAACTCAATGTTTCTTCCATCAATCTTCAAGAAATTGTCAACCAAGGTATGTAAAGTGTTCATCCAAGTGTCCCTTTCACCCTTGGAGTTTAAGAAACCCTTTTCAAGATATGAATTTTCAATTCTACATTGTGGGTTGATCGTACACATGTTTATGTTGTGATATGATTCCCAGGATTTAATCTTTATTGAATTCTCATTACTTTATGTTAGTATGTGGATTGAATTCCTTAAATTTGAAATGCCTGATATAACCATGATGTATTAGTTGTTGATTCATGCCCTAGAAAAAGATTATGCTTTCAATGTGATTGTGAAAATGCCTAAGTGAATAAGAAATGTGCATTTTGTCCTATTTATGAGCTATATGATGAAGTTATGATGTACCCACATGTTCAAAATGACTCCCATGCTAAATCTATGTCCTGTATTGATTTAGTGGAATGCTCATAAGTATGGATTTGTGGAATTATATTATGTTAGTATGTATTCCCATTCATTTTTAAGCTTATGACTTGCAAATGCTTCATGAAATCCCTCAATGATAGTATTATGAATTGTTGACTATGGTCATGTGTTCAAGTAGTGTGATGTCTCATTTATTTTCATGCTATCGAGTCCTGGGGGTATTTAATACCCGACAATGTAGTTGTGCACCTAAAGCCAATGTTAGGTTTCAAGATAACCTCAGTCAATCCACGATCAGTACAATTTAGTCAGTCTCAAAATTAAGGAAAACTCAATAGTACTAAGTTCAGTCCTTAGTAACTCAGTCAATTAATAGAATTTAGTAATATTTTGTAAGTCAACGGAATTTAGTGAACTCAGTCCGGTTCAGTCCATCATACTAAATTCAGTGTCTATTCAGTTGGGAGTAGGATTCAGCACCAAGTGAACCCAAGGATGGGAACTCCCCTGCCGACCGAGGGTGTGATTCTTAGAAGCAGTCCTTGCACTCCAGAACTATGTATCCAGCGTAGGTTGAGACCTCAAAACATGTTAGATGAGGGTTGATGAGGTAGTTTAACCTTTCATACCAGGCCCTACCATTCTCATTAAAGTACTTGATATATGAGGGTCACTTACAACTTATCCTTACTGGTGGAGCGGTATTGACGCCCTTCTAATTTGGTTTATAGATTTAACCCTAACTTAGTTATAATATCTTATTTGGTTCATGTCGGTTAGATGACTACCTCCCACAGTCTCAGTCTCAGTCTTCAGTAAAGATATCAGATAGTGCTACAAATTTTTGAACTGTCTGATACAGTCATTCAGCTCAGTACGAGTCTCAGCTAGTTCTATTTGAATTAGGACAGTCAGATATAGTCAACCAGTTCTCAAGTGTATCAGTTATTAGAAATCCATGTTATCAATAAACTCACTATTTAGAATCCTTATGATTTGATTTACAGTTATGTATTCATGCATGTATCCTCACGTAGTCTTGTTCAGGTTATGTAGTTATTTTAGTTCATGCTTATGAACCCTCACATTCAGCCTTACCTCACTTTGTGTACCAGTACATTCACACGTACTAACACATACTTTTCTTTTGTGCTATGGTGTATTATACCATAGGTTCGGACGCTCAGGTATAGGTTCGGACGCTCAGGTTCCCGATAGCGCTTACTAGATCAGATATCACTAGTCAGAGTCAGTGGTGAGTCCTCATAATTTGAGGAGATGATTATTTCATTCTTTCAGTATTTCAGTACTTGGTTATTTTTATTAGATGGAGTTAGTTGGAGACATGTACCATCAAATGCTTAGTCAGAAAACTTAGAGGCTTGCAGACTATATCATGTTCAGACAATTATTTCTGTCTTGGTATTATCATACCTTGTTCAGACATTGTTTTATTAAGTATTGTTCAGTATTTGAACCTTATGGCAAGTTTTCCACCAGATTTCCACATTTATTTCATTACTATTATCCAGTGCTCAGTTACAAATATCAGTCATGTGTTGGGTAGTGGTCTTTTTGGATTGTTATAACCGTGTAGCATTCGGGGTACCATACTTGGGGTGTTACAAAGAATCTTTTTGATTGGGAGCCCTAACATGGTTACTCTTGCAACTTGAAGGTTTGGAGCTTGAGAGAATAGGATAGGGTTTTCGATTTAGAGTGTGGGGGTTTTCTGATTTTTAAGTAGGTTTAATGTAGGAGAAATGATTTCTAAAAGATAAAAAACCATTGTATCACTAGAATAAAACTTCTAGATTTGATTTTTTTTAAGGGTACACTCGTCTATAGGATACTAGGAACATGGAAAAATTTGGGGCGTTACACATACCATGAACGTATCTAACTTTGTGAGCATTAAGGCCAAATATATTAAACTTTTCTGATAATTAACTTTCAATACATGGTAAATATTTTCTCTTTTCAAGACATTATATTAGCATAAAGATTCTTTAAAAACTTTTCAAGAGGATAAATTTATAGGGGAACTTAGTCAATCTTTTAAAATATCAAATATACTTTTGAATTCTTATGATGAAATTGACAAATCTTTTTGGAAAATACAATTGAAAAGTACAAGAAATTAATTCATGGAAGTGAATCCATATTCATAAAATTTTAGATAATGAACATGAAATATTCTAAGACTTAAGTCAAGAGATATGACTTTAAACTTAAGGATCTTGACTTCTCAGATGACCTTACTTGGTTAGTGGATTGAAACTAAAATTGAACTTGGTTGTGGGAAGGACGGAGTTCCGGCACTGAAGTATTAAATTTATAATCCTTTGACTTTGGTGGTTATTGAATGATAAGAAGATAAAAATACACCTCGTGTAATGTAAAAGGCCAAGAAAAATCAAACTTTTTGTCTGGATTTCGTGATGGTGCCCTTTGCCTCCTGTCATTCTAGTCCTAGCCCTGGACTTTGAATATAGTGTCTTGCACCACTCAATAAGCCAAAAATGGAGAACTAAAGAGCTCTTGCCCTAATGTACCACGTAACTCAATGCACAACATAATGGTTCATTCGAAAACATTTGTTTTAATTTTTGAAATTTATCTCACCAAATTTTTAAGCAGTTCTTGGTCAAAATAACTTGATATTTAAGTTTGTGTTAGCTTATAAGATGACATTAAATAATTTAAACATGAGGAGTACGAGGAATGTTACCCAACTCTACTTGTTGGCGAAGGATGGAAAGATTTTTGCAAATTACATGGATTGGATTTTTAGCTTTGTTTGATATTATTGATCATTATTTTGAATAGAGTTGAATCGTCTTGATAAATTTAGGCATTTAAAGGATTGGGAATACTTAATAACTCATTGTAATTAAGTTAGATTATGACATTGACCTTAAAATTAGTATTTTATCAGCTTATTGTTCGTGTCTCAAAATGTATAAAAATGACATATATATGGTGTGACATGAATATGGCGACTATCACATCTAAATAAGAAATTAGTTAAAATGCTAGATTTTACCTTTGATTCTGTTTCCACATATTGATGACTTAAGTGTTGTAGAAATGCTTTGTTGATGAATTAGTGCTAATGATAATTAAGAAAAACAAGTTTTATCGATATACCCGCTGAATTTTTTTATTTAAATATTATATTTGAAGATTGAATTATTTCCGCATATATGATGTGATATTATTGGGGAGATGACTTATATAGGATAGGAAATCGCGTCTATTCATTAATAAAAAAGAACTATAGGATTTGATGTGGATATATTGTTATGGATGGATAATGTATGTTTCAGATAAAATTATGAATGATGATGATTGTGTCAGTTCAATTTGATACAAAGATGTTGGGGTTATTGAGTCTAGATTACTATGCCATTATATGAGGATTATAGATATGATCTTGTTTTTTCATTTTTTTTTAATTATTGATATGATCAACTACAAATATTAATATTAAACTGTACTTAACAAGACACTAACTTGAAAAAATTGAAGGAAAGGTGTCATTTAAGTCTCGAGTGAAGGATTGGTGACATTGACCAGCTTAAAAGATCACACATAATTAGAAAAATTGATTAAGTTAATTGTCGATTTAATTAGTACTTTCAAAACTTTCTAATCTTTTTAAAAATAAAACTAAACTCACACCCCTCTCCTATCAAAATCAACTGTCTCTCTTCTCACTCTCTTGATAGTTTATCACAACCAACAGTTCTACAAATTTCGTGTTTCAATCCCCAGAGACATTAACCTCCGGCGATAAATAGTTGGGATTCGAGTTCCTTTTTAACTTTCAATCATCTATTGACGTGACAGCCTTGCTCTTTGGCCACAACAACTTTAACTTGTTCATCGTTCCTTTTCTTCTTTCACAGATAAAAAATTATAGCCTTTTTAGGTTTGAAGAAAACGAGGAACTTGAGCCAATTTCTTTTCTAGTATTGGTTAACAATTTCAATATTTAATGCTTTAATTTTAAATGCACTCCAAATAAAACCCTAATTTTTTGTATTTCTTTTCTTCTCTTTTCAGAGTGAATTATGATTTTTTGCTGTTTGTTGCATTTTTTTGAAGTTTGAATTTTGTTATTTGTGTTTATAGAAACAAAACAACGATGCAAGCGTTTTTCGTTTTGCGTCTGATGCTGGGTTGATTTGTTTTTGTTCTTAGTAAAAATGGTGATATTGAATAAAATCATGCTACTATTTTTTTCTAAAACAAATTTACCATCTGATGAAACAGTTTAACCATATGATGCAATAGATTAACCATCTAATGCAACATATTTAGCATATGATAAAATAAATTAACTATCTGATGCAATAGAGGAACCATCAGATTAAAAATTTGATGCAACAGACTAACAATATGATGCAATAGATTAACCATCTAATGCAATAGATTAACCATATGTTGTAATAAATTAACCATCTGATACAATAGATTAACCATCTGAT
Organism: Capsicum pubescens; assembly: GCA_030864215.1. Lineage (NCBI taxonomy): Eukaryota > Viridiplantae > Streptophyta > Magnoliopsida > Solanales > Solanaceae > Capsicum > Capsicum pubescens. The sequence continues at coordinate 261,634,864 of CM061543.1, forward strand.
GCAACAGAGTAACCATCGAATTAAAAATCTGATGCAATAGATTAATTAGCTGATGCAACAGATGAACCTTTTGTTGCAGAAAACCCTAGAAACTATTCCAATAGGACATATGCAAGACTAGATTTGTCCAATTGATCTTTAATTTGTTGTGATATACGACCATTCTTTGTGAAGAAATCTAAACAATATTGACCGTTGATAACTGTTCCTACATATCACTCATATGGTGCAATAGATGTGTGATTTATTGCACAGACCTTTCATTTATCACAAAAAATGAGTGATATGTTTTATAATATTATAACGAATTACTCATCCATTGCAACAAGTTAGTTAACTATTCCAACAGATCACTCATATGTTGTAACAGATATGGGATCTGTTACATAGACTATTCATTTGTCTAAGCAGAAGAGTGATATGATTTGTTATTTTGCAATAGATTACTTATTCGTTGCATAAGGTTAGTTATTTGGTGCAAAAAATAACCTATCTAGTTCAACAGATGTGTCATATGTTGGAACAATTATTTTTTAATATTTTGCATGTCAGATTTACGATTATCCCTTTTTAGTGATGCATTAATAAACTATAATCTATTTTATGTTCCTGTTAATTTTACATAATATGGATCCCAAGAGAACAAAAACCAAATCAATTCTAATTAAAGGAATAAGTTAAGTAGCTAGGCTACATCCACTGTTCTATGAGCTGGCTTTACAATCATTATCTCAATTAGGAGAAAAATATGATCAACACGAGGAGGAGGATTGTTTCAAAAGAGATAATCCAAATTCTAATAGCCCTTTCTACTAAAGTGTGTGTCTAACTCTTCAGCATTGATCATCATCATATGAAAATGCAGATTTAACGGGTGATTTTGTGGTTAAGTCAGCCATGGGAAAATCTTTCAATGCCTTCAGAAAAATACTTTGAGAATAAAAATTAGATTATTATTTTAGGGACAGTTACAGTGGGAAATATCTTTATTTGTTAGGGGACAACAGTGCTCGTTTTCAAATAAAAATGGTATATGATATCATCAAGCGTAGGTTTATGTATGAAAATAAAGATAATATGGACAAGGTATGGATAAATTACTGTTGCATGCCTATTTATTTTGGTTGGAAAGAGTTTTCCATTGTTACTGGACTAAAGTGTTATCCTCCTTCTCCTTCACAAGTTATACCTATTCTAACCCAAAAAAAGCTTACTACACATCTTAAAAAGACAAAGGCAAGTCGAGTGATCGTGATGACCTGGTGTCCACTATTACTCAAATCTTCAAAAACAAAAATTTGATAGAAGTGTTGAAAAGTAAAAGAATTTCAAAGAAGCACAAGCAATCATTGTGCTTGGTTTGGTTTGTACATAATATTCTTTAGGTGAGAGACATTAAAAACAACATAACCGTTGATTTAATAAATCTCTCCAAGGATCATGAGGCATTTACAACTATCCTTGGGGTTATGAAAGCTTTAAAATAACTTTCAAATATTTGTTGAATCAGATAATGCCAAAGAAAGTAAGCCTATATGGCTTTCCATTAGCTTTCAAGGTTAATATTTCTTTAATTATTATATGATTCATTTTTTTATTCAATAATTGTTTTGATTTATTGGCATTATTATATAGTCTTGGGCGTTTGAAGCCATTTCTTATTTGAGACAACAAGTGAACTAACATGAATAAGTTTCTTGTCCAAGAATCTTGAGATGGTTGTCAGCCAAAACTGATAAAAATACAAATTTTCTTGCTCTCTTCTACCCCCGAAAGACGCAGTAAGTTTAATTGTAATTATGTTTTTATTTTAATTAATGATTTTTTGAATGGTCTAATTATCATTGTAATATATATAATTATTTATGTTAATTGTGCATTTGTCGCTTGTTCCGACCAATCTAGAGTTAATGATGCTATTTTTTCTTACTTTACTATCTGTGCAAACTTTGTCACCCTAAGGTCATTGACAAAATTAAAATGAAATTGTTTGGAGCAACAATCATCACAAGAAAAACAATTTTGGAAGGTGGGATTTTTGTTGTTGATGGTCTTAGTGGTAATGGAGCTATTGGTGGTGGTCATAGTGTTATTGTTGGTGATAATGATACTCCTCTTACAGTTTTTAAAACAATCAATTATGAGTATGATCGTACCATTTATACAGATTTTGCCTCTCCTAGTGATACACTACACACAAGGAATGTACCAAAACAGCCCCAAAACAGTCCACAATTCAAGCACAAATTGTGAACCTAACAACTACACAAACTGACAACAATAACAAGAAGAGGATGACAAGAATTCAAGGTGCTTGGAACACCAAATCAGCCATCCAAACTATATTAACAAAAACAATCTGAATAACAAGGATGAACAAAAAAATAAGAGGAACGACAACACAACACGACTTGAGATTACAACAAACAATGGTTATACGATTACAATGAACAAAATGGATAGATAGATAGACCAAAGGTTCGATATAATTTTAAGAACCTAAGAATGTGGTACTCTTGGACCCTTAACACTACATAAAATGATTAACCTATCTCTTACATTGACACAAGAGGGACTTTACCTCCTCTAAACACCAACGTATCAAGCCATAAATGTAACACTAGTGATTCCAGACTGGTATGACCCTAGTTTTGGCCAAGAAGGCCATTATCACAAGTGAGAGAGTTTCAAAGTTTCATACAACTTACAAGTATCATCAAAGTATAAGTACTAAATGACCTAACATATTCCATTTATAGTAAGTTACAAAAATTGTGTGAAATGTCCAAAAGACCCTTTAGTCAAAGGCTTCACTTTAGGTGCCCTTGGAGTGTAGTTTGTGGAATACTTTTTAGACTATTTATGCCCTTCTTTGCACTTCCCTTGCACGCTCCAAGTCTCGGGTTCAATACATCTCACATATGACCATCTCAGTGTTCATTATCGTATCATTCTCTCCTTCTTGAAAAAGGATTCAACCTCGAATACGCTTCTTGTAAAATCAAAGAAGGACAAACAAGAAAAATATCCTCATGACATGAAGGTTAGGATTTGCAAAATACACACATCACATGCGATGCCGAGGTGGGACAAACTTAGAGTATACCTGTGGGTCCTTTGTGTTGAAAATGAAAACATAAGTATAAATGGCACAAAGGAAGAGGTCATCATCAGCAAAAAGAGGTAAGGAAGAACCTTGCCTTCCTTCATTAGAACCCATTATCAAACATTTTTGTCATCTTGACCAAGTATGAAGTGGAAAATATAGAAATTCCCATATTCTGAGAGGGTGCCGGGGTCAAATGGGAGAAGTAGCCAAGGGTCTTTGTAACACGCCAATTTTCTGAACCGGAATGCTACACGGTTCTCATGACCCCGAAATACCACAAGATAACCCATGACTGATATCTGTACCTATATACTGCATAATATATCATAAAATACGGAAATATGAACATAAAAATCCATAAGGTTCGAACTGAATAAACGTCTGATAACAAAATATCTGAAAAAGGTATAACGATATCAAAACAAGTCATAAATACTGAAAATAATGAGATCTGAATATCTAATCTGACATCTAGTTTGAAAGCCTCTAACAGAACTGAATAAGGAGTTGAAGGAACATGTCTCCAACTAACTCCATCTAGCAACTGAATAGTAAATATAGCAATAATCATATTGTCCTCGAATGAGAAGGACTCACTGCTAACTCTGAACACTGGAATGCTACTGCTGATCTGGAGATCGTGCCTCTGAACCTATGGTGTAACATAAGAGAAAGCACCATAGAACAAATGCGTCAGTACGTCTGAATGTACTGAGTATACAAGTGAGGTAGGCTAAATGCAAAGGGTTATATGCATAAAAAATACTGACTAATATGAACATGATAATACATACATTCTTACATAACTATAATGAACTCGTGAAGATACTGACTACTGTTTCTGAATACTGAAAACATGAGTGTACTGATACTGAGATACTTAATATATGAACGGCAATTTGTGACAGTTCAAATTATGAGGAACTAGTCTGGTTGACTGTGTCTGATAGTCCTAAAGCTGAATACTGATATCATGAATTATGATAACTGATATGTCTGATACATAAGTTCAAAAAACTAATATAACTAATATAACTATGATGATCGTCCTAACCGATGTAAATGATACTGAGAAACTGTATCTGACAGTCTATGTTTTGATGGAACTATCTTAGTTCCGTTCTACTTAGAGTAACTAAATCTGAGATCAGTCCTATCTAGCGGGTGATCATGAGTATACTGATAATAAGGATGTTTTGACTTAGTCTGAGATCAGTTCTATCTAGTGGGTGATCTTTAAGTCTATTTACAATGATAAGCATTGATTGTATCTAAAAGTACTAAATCTGTACTACTAAGCGGAGTTGACTGTGTCTGAAAGCCCTAATTCTGTAACTGAAACTGTGGGATGTGTTTATCCAACCGACATGCCCCAAGCTAAGCTAACTGGGGTCCAATCTCTTCCTTGACTGCAAGGGTGTCAGTACCGTGCCACCATTAAAGACATCTATTGTGGAGTTAGTCCTAATCTAGCGGGTGACTCCTTGGATCAGTCCTATACATATAAATGTGCTAACGGGTGACTTCTGAGTATGTCAGTCCTATCTAACGGGTGACATATCGTACCTACGTCGGCTATGTAGTTTTGGAACTTAGGGATTGCTTCTAAGGATCTCAATCCTAATTTAGCGGGTAAGTCCCCAACCCTAGGTTCACTCGGTGCTGAATCCTACTCCCATCTGAAAGACACTGAACTGAATAACTGGGTTGAACTAAATAACTTAACTGAACTCATTTGCTGAACATATACTGGTTAACTGAACTGAAAATAGTGGTATTTTTTAGCAGAGCTAAAACTGAGTTTAATGGATTCTGATGACGGATGAAATATAACTAGTTCTAAGAATTGATTAAGAGTACTGAAGTTACTGAGATTTACTGTGATTACTGAGGTTACTGAGCACTGAGATTACTAAGAATACTGAACTACTGAGATTACTGAGTTTTCCTGAGTCACATGACTAACTGATTTCTATAGATCATGGCTTGACTGAGAGTATCGAGAAAACATGACATGGATCTAGCCACAAAGCTATATTTTTTGGGTAGGAATACCTCCAGGACTCTATGGAATGAAACTGACTCACACATAACACGACTTGGTCACAAGATCGGAGTCCAGAATTTATAATATCATAAGTAGAGGATGTTATACTTCATGTATTTATTGAACATCTCAAAAATGGTAGGGGAAAGAATAGATATATTCCATGTACATAATTCATATCTCCATTATCATACATGCTTCATACCACAACAATAACAACACATAAATAACATGGAAATCCATATTGAAGTGTATAGCTAACATGGACTTGTCATTTAGATATCATGGAATCATGTAAATATGAATTTCTAGCAGCCTAGCTATTTTATCAAACACCTTGCATGCATTATTTAAGGCATAGGTGTATTTCATACTTGCATCATATCAAACCACCCAAAGTTCGTGTTTTTTTTAAACTAACAACCACATATATTCCATGAAAACACCTTTAGATATCACATTGAAACTTAAACAACAATCATCAACAAGTACATGCTCATATCACCACAAAATTTTTATAAAATAACAGTTAAAAGCATGATTCTTGTGCTCTATGAACGAATTGAATCCATAGATGAACACTACACATACCTTAGATTAAGAATTCGTGAAGATTGATGGCGAAATTTCCTTTAAATAGACTCTTCTATGAAACCACTAGGGTTTGTTCTTGAGAGTTTTGATCTTTAGAGAAAACCCTAATATTGTGGTTGAGAGTATATCAGAGATATTTTTGAGATGTTTAACTAAAGATAACGGAAGATAATACGCTCCTTGAGGGTTATAAGTCATGGGAAGTGAATGAAAAAGACCAAAGTACCCTCACTAAAATATCTTCCCAGTTGCTAAAAATCAAAGCTGACGACATTTGTGACAAGGCGTCAAAAATGTGGTAAGCCATCAAAAATTTCGTCACACAAAAGCTGGACTCTGCCTAAGTCTAACGACATTTGTGACATGGCGTCAAAAATATGGTAAGCCATCAAAAATGTTGTCACACAAAAGCTGGATATTGCCTAGGGCTGACGACATTCCTGATAGGGCGTCAAAAATGTGGTAAGATATAATAAATATCGTCACTTAGAATATGGTTTCTTCCTAAGGATGACGACCTTTGTGGTAGGGCTTCACAAGTGTGGTAATCTACCACGAATGTCGTCACACTGTTTCCAGCCTAAAATGCTGGAGTAAAATAGGAATAATTGTTTTCTGTGATATAGGATTTAGGCGAAATTGGTATCGTTGGAAATATAATTCAAAGATCTTTCATTTGATATATATCAAACCACCCAGTTGGCCATATACAACAAGTTATGGTCGATTGAAGTTGACCCTAATTTTGACTTTCACTAAAACTTGAACGATATGAAAGTTTTCAACTTGTACTTGAGTTAGGGGACCTATGTGATCTAAATTCATGCTAAAATATATTCCCACACGACATAATTGATTAAAACACTAAATTTACATAGGATTTGAAGCTTTTGAAACATCCACGCATAGGAAATGACAAATTTTTATTCTAGTCCTAAATATGGGATATTAAAATATCTCCCCTTGGGAAAATTCGTCCTCGAATGATACTGGCTGGGATGGGAGAAAATTCAACTTACACGAATATATAGCATGAATGACTAATCATGATTTCATGGCTGACATGACTGAAAACTTAGCATATCATACTGTACATTCATATTTGATGCATGGTTAGCTGATTTATGAATGTAGGACAGAGTTTTATGATAAAATGAGTTTCTCAAACTGAGGATGCATATCTGATACTTAAGTTATAAGTTGAATCAATTCATATCTGTGCATGATTATATGACTTACATGATACATGAATGCATGACTGACAGTTCTGATAAGCTGACCACGCATATCTGATGCGTGAATACATGACTGAACTAACTTGCAAACATGCGACTGAACTTGCAATGGTAAAGGCACTAAGATTTAAATGAAACATGAGAACATGACATATTCTTCTAGGTGACATATGGAATAAACATCATGAACTTAACTGAACCTCTTAATACTTGACTTACATCTGAGGTCTAACTTGAAGGTCAACTTATGAGTACCCTCTATTCTACACTGAATTCGTTATGCAAGGAGACATTGAAGGATCTAAGGCATGAGAGAGTTAATATAAAGTGGGGTATCTCCCCCTTGGTACGCTATGTCCCTCTAAGAACGCTTACCTTATAAAGATATTAGGTGATGCACAGGGCATCTACAAACTAGATTATAACTAAACTTTGGGAGTCCAAAACTAATGCATGATGCATGAGATGAACTGAACTTGCAACTACTAGGATTTTCTACCTTGAAATTATTACATTCTCTGAGTATTTGGATAGCATGAATAGTTTCAAGAATGAGAAAACAATCTATACAAATCTGACTGCTCACTGGCACGACATAAATACTGAAAAAAGGGAAACTATTCCTAAAACATCTCATAGCCTGCTTCATATAAGTGTGGTGTACAACACACGCATGTACAGTACTCTACTAGATGCGGCTTTCAGACTTTCTAGGACTCTATTGAACCTTAGGTTCTGATACCAAGTTTGTAACACCCCGATTTTCTGAACCAGAATGCTACATGGTGCTCATGACCCCGAAGGACCACAAGCTAACACATGACTGATATCTGTACCTGTATACTGCATAATATATCATAAAATGTGGAAACATGAACAAGAAAGGTCATAAGGTTCGAACTGAATAGACGTCTGATAACAAAATGTCTAAAAAAGGTATAACAATACCAAAACAAGACATAAATACTAAAAATAATGAGATCTGAAAATCTAATCTGACATCTAGTTTGAAATCCTCTAACTAAACTGAATAAGGAGTTCAAGAAACATGTTTCCAACTAACTCCATCTAGCAACTGAATAGTAAATATTGTAATAATCATATCATCCTCGAATGAGAAGGACTCACTGCCAACTTTGAATACTAGAATGCTACTGGTGATCTGGAGCTCGTGCCTCTGAACCTATGGTGTAACATAAGAGAAAGCACCATAGCACAAATGTGTCAGTACGTCTGAATGTACTGAGTATACGGGTGAAGTAGGCTAAATGAAAAGTGTTATATGCATGAACAATGATGACTAATATGAACGTGAGAATAGATACATGCATACATTAGTGTAACTGAACTCATGGAGATACTGACTACTTTGTCTAAATACTGACAACATGAGTGTGCCGATAATGAGATACTGAATAGATGAACGACTATTTCTGACAGTTCAAATTATGAAGAACTGGTCTAGTTGACTGTGTGTGACAGTCCAGAAGCTGAATACTTATATCATGAATTCTGATAACTAATATGACTGATACATGAGTTCAAAAAACTGATATAACTGATATAAATGTGATGATTGTCCGAACCGATGTAACTGATAATGAGAGACTGTATCTGAAAGTCTATGTTCTGATGGAACTATCTAACTTCCATTCTACGTGGAGTAACTAAATCTGAGATCAGTCCTATCTAGCGGGTGAACATGAGTATACTGATAATAAGGATGATTTGACTTAGTCTGAGATCATTCCTATCTAGTGGGTTATCTTTAAGTCTATTTACAATGATAAGCATTGACTGTATCTAACAGTCATGAATCTGTAGTACTAAGATGAGTTAACTGTGTCTCAAATTCCTGATTCTGTAACTGAAACTATAGGATGTGTTCATCTAACTGACATACCCCAAGCTAAGCTGACTGGGGTGCAATCTCTTCCCTGACTGGAATGGTGTCAGTACCAAACCACCATTAAAGGCATTTGTTGTGGAGTCAGTCCTAATCTAGCGGGTGACTCCTGGGATCAGTCCTATACATATAAATGTGCTAACGGGTGACTCCTGAGTATATCACTCCTATTTAGCGGGTGACATCTTGTACCTACGTCGGCTACGTAGTTCTAGAACATAGGGATTTCTTCTAAGGATCTCATTCCTAATCTAGCGGGTGAGTCCCCATCCCTAGGTTCACTTAGTGCTGAATCCTACTCCCATCTGAAATACACTAAACTAAATAATTAGGCTAAACTAAATAACTTAACTGAACTGATTTGCTGAACTTATACTGATTAACTAACCTTAAAATAGTGGTATTGTTTAGCGGAGTTAAAATTTAGAATTACTGTGATTACTGAGGTTACTGAGCACTGAGATTACTGAGAATACTAAACTACTGAGATTACTGAGTTTTTTTGAGTCACATGACTAACTGATTTCTATAGATCATGGCTTGACTGAGAGTATCGTCAAAACATGACATGGTTCTAGGTACACCGCTCTATTTATTGGGTAGGAATACCCCTAGGACTCGATAGAATTAAACTAAATCACACATAATACGACTTGATCAAAAGATCGGAGTCTACAATTCACAATATCATAAGTAGGGGATATTATACTTCATGTATTTATTCAACATCTCAAACATGGTAGGGGAAAGCACGGATATATTTCATGTACATATTTCATATCTCCATTATCATACATGATTTATACCACAACAATAACAACACATAAATAACATGGAAATCTATATTGAAGTGTATAGCTAACATGGACTTGTCATTTAGATATCATTGAATCAAGTAAATATGAATTTCTAGCATCCTAGGCATTTTATCAAACACCTTGCATGCATTCTTTAAGGCATAGGTGTATTTCGTTCTTGCATCATATCAAACCACCCAAATTTTGTGTTTTTCTTCAACTAACAACCACATATATTCCATGAAAACACCTTTAGATATCACCTTGAAATTTGAACAACCATCATCAATAAGTACATGATCATATCACCAAAAAGATTTTACAAAAGAACATTTAAAAGCATGATTCTTGAGCTCTATGAATGAATTGAATCCATAGATGAACACTACACATACCTTCGATTAAGAATTCGTAAAGATTGGTGGCTAAATTTCCTTGAAATAGACTCTTCTATGAAAACCCTAGGGCTTGTTCTTGAGAGTTTTGATCTTGAAAGGAAACCCGAATATTATGGTTGAGAATGTATAAGAGAGATTTTTGAGTTGTTTAACTAAAGAGAATGGAAGATAATGTGCTCCTTGTGGGTTATAATTCATGGGAAGTGAAGGAAAAGAACCAAAATACCCTTACTAAAATAACTTCCTAGTTGCTGAAAATCATAGCTGATGACATTTGTGACCAGGCGTAAAAAATGTCATCACACAGAAGCAGGATACTTCCTAGGGATGACATCCTTAGTGATAGGGCGTCACAAATATGGTAAGCTACCATAAATGTCGTAAATTTGGAGCTGTTTTCTTCCTAAGGATGACGACCTTCGTGGTAGGGCATCACAAGTATGGTAAGCTACCACGAATATCGTCAAACTATTTCCAGCCTGATATGCTGGTGTAAAATAGGAATAACTCTTTGCTCTGCTATCAAATTTTGGCAAAATTGGTATCATTGGAAAGATAATTCAAAGATATTTCATTTGATATATATTAAACCACCCAGTTCGTCATATACAATGAGTTATAGTCGATTGAAGTTGACCCAAATTTTGACGCTCACTAAAACTTGAACGATAGGAAAGCTTTCAACTTGTACTTGAGTTTGGGGACCCATATGATCTAAAATCATGCTCAAATAGATTCCCACACTACATAATTGATTAACACACTAAATTTACATAGGATTTAAGTCTTTTGAAACATCCACTCGTAGGAAATAACGGATTATCATTCTATTCCAAAATATGGGATATTACAATATCTCCCCCTTGGGAACATTCGTCCTCAAATTATATTGGCTGAGATGAGAGAAAAATCAACTTACACGAATATATAGCATGAATGAATGATCATGATTTCATGGCTAACATGACTGAAAACTGAGAATATCATACTGTACATTCATATCTGATGCATGGTTACCATATTTATGAATGTAGGACTGAGTGTTCTGATAAACTGAGTTTCTTAAACTGAGAATGCATATCTGATGCTTAACTGATAAATTGAATCCAAGCATATCTAATGCCTGATTATGTGACTGACATGATACATGAATGCATTACTGAAAGTACTGATAAGCTGACCACGCATATCTGATACGTGAATACATGACTGAACTTACTCACGAACATGCGATTGAACATGCAATGGTAAAGGCACTAAGATTGAACTGAAACATTAGAACATGAATAATTCTGCTATGTGACATATGGACTGAACATCATGAACTGAACAGAACCTTTGAATACTTTACTTACAGCTGAGGTCTAACTTGAAGGTCAACTTTTGAGTACCCTCTCTACTAGACTGAATTCTTAATCCAAGGGGTAATTGAAGGATCTAAGGCATGAGAGTGTTAATAGAAAGTGGGGTATCTCCCCCTTGGGACGCTATGTCCCTCTAAGAATGCTTACTTTACAGAGATATTGGGTGATGCACAGGGTATCTAGGAACTAGATTATAACTAAACTTTGGGAGTCTAAAACTAATGCATGATGCATGATATGAACTGAACTTGCAACTACAAGGGGGTTCTACATTGAAATTGTTACATTCTCTGAGGATTTGGATAGCATCAATAGATTTAAGGATGAGAAAACAAGCTATACAAATTTGACTCCTCACTGGCACGACATGAATACTAAAAGAAGGGAAACTATTTCTAAAACATCTCATAGCCTCCTACACATAAGTGTGTTGCACAACACACGTATGTACAAGACTCTATTAGATGCGACTTTAAGACTTCCCAGGACTCTATTGAAATTTAGGCTCTGATACCAAATTTGTAACACCCCAATTTTTTGAACCAGAATGCTACATGGTGCTCATGACCCAGAAGGACCACAAGCTAACCCATGACTGATGTATGTACCTGTATAGGGCATAATATATCATAAAATGCGGAAACAAGAACATGAAAGACCATAAGGTTCAAACTGAATAAAGGTCTGATAACAAAATGTCTAAAAAGGGTATAACATAAACGTGAGAATACATACATGCATACATAACTGTAACTGAACTCGTGGAGATACTGACTACTGTGTATGAATACTGACAACATGAGTGTACAGATACTGAGATACTTTATAGATGACCGACTATTTCTGACAGTTCGAATTATAAAGAACTGGTCTGGTTGACTGTGTTTGACAGTCCTGAAGCTGAATACAGATATCCAGAATTCTAAAAACTGATATGACTGATACATGAGTTTGAAAAATTGATATAACTGTGATGATCGGCCTAACCGATGTAACTGAAATTGAGCGACTGTATCTGACTGTCTAAGTTCTGATGGAACTATCTGAGTTCTGTTCTACTTAGAGTAACTATATCTTAGATCAGTCCTATCTTGAGAGTGAACATGAGAATACTGATAATAAGGATGATTTGACTTAGTATGATATCAGTCATATCTAGTGGGTGATCTTTAAGTCTATTTACAATGATAAGAATTTGACTGTATCTAACGGTAATGAATCTGTACTACTAAGATTAGTTGATTGTGTCTGAAATTCCTGATTCTGTAACTGAAACTGTGGGATGTGTTCATCAAACTAACATTCCCCAAGCTAAGCTGACAGTGATCCAATCTCTGCCCTGACTGGAAGGGTGTCAGTACCACGCCACTAGTAACGAGTTCGGTTGTGGAGTCATTCCTAATCTAGTGGGTGACTCCTGGGATCAGTCCTATACATATAAATATGCTAACGGGTGACTCCTGAGTATGTCAGTCCTATCTAACAGGTGACATCTCGTACCTACGCTGGCTACGTAGTTCTGGAACTTAGGGATTTCTTCTAAGGATCTCAGTCCTAATCTAGCGGGCGAGTCTCCATCCCTAGGCTCACTCGGTGCTAAATCCTACTCCAATCCGAAAGACACTGAACTGAATAACTAGGATGAACTAGATAACTTAACTGAACTGATTTGCTGAACCGATACTGATTAACTGAACTGAAAAAATAATGGTATTGTTTAGCGCAACTAAAACTGAGTTTACTGGACTCTGATGATGGGTGGAATATAATGTGTTCTGAGGACTGATTAAGAGTACTGAAGTTACTGAGATTTATTGTGATTACTGAGGTTACTGAGGACTAAGATTGCTGAGAATACTGAAGTACTGAGATTACTGAGTTTTCCTGAGTCACATGACTGACTGATTTCTATAGATCATGGCTTGACTGAGTGTATCATGAAAACATGACATGGCTATAGGCACAAAACTATATTTTTCGGGTATGAATACCCCCAGGACTCGATGGAATGAAATTGACTCACACATGACACGACTTGATCACATGATCGGAGTCTACAGTTCACAATATCATAAGTAGGGGATATTATACTTCATGTATTTATTCAACATATCAAACATGGTAGGGGAAAGAACGGATATATTTCATGTACATAATTCATATCTCCATTATCATACATGCTTCATACCACAACTATAACAACACGTAAATAGCATGGAAATCCATATTAAAGTGTATAGCTAACATGGACTTGTCATTTTGATATCATGGAATCATGTAAATATGAATTTCTAGCATCCTAGGCATTTTATCAAACACCTTGAATGCATTCTTAAAGGTATAGGTAGATTTCATACTTGCATCATATCAAACCACCCAAAGTTCATGTTTTTTTTCAACTAACAACCACATATATTCAATGAAAACACCTTTAGATATCACCTTGAATATTAAACAACAATCATCAACAAGTACATGCTCATATAACCACAAAAAGTTTACAAAATAACATTTAAAAGCATGATTCTTGAGCTCTATCAATGAATTGAATCCATAGATGAACACTACGCATACCTTAGATCAAGAATTCGTGAAGATTGATGGCGAAATTTCCTTGAAATAGACTCTTCTATGAAAACCCTAGGGCTTGTTCTTGTGAGTTTTTCATATTGAGAGGAACCCTAATATTGTTATTGAGAGTGTATGAGAGAGATTTTTAAGATGTTTAACTAAAGAGAATCAAAGATAATACGCTCCTTGTGGGTTATAATTCGTTGGAAGCGAAGGAAAAAGACCAAAATACCCTTACTAAAATAACTTCCCAGTTGCTGATAATCTTAGCTGACGACATTTGTGTCAAGGCGTCAAAAATGTGGTATTCCGTCAAAAATGTCATCACACAGAAGCTGGACTCTGCCTAAGGCTGACGACATTTGTGACATGGCGTTAAAAATATGGTAAGCCGTCAAAAATGTTGTCACACAAAAGCTGGATACTACCTATGGTTGACGACCTTCATGATAGGGCGTCACAAATATGGTAAGCTACCACTAATGTCTTCACTTAAGATCCGGTTTCTACCTACGGATGACGGCAATCGTGCTAGGGCGTCACAAGTATGGTAAGCTAAAACAATTGTCGTCAGACTGTTTCCAGCCTGACATGCTGGAGTAAAATCGGAATAACTCTTTGGTCCGATACCGGATTTAGGCGAAATTGGTATCGTTGGAAATATAATTCAAAGATATTTCATTTTATATATAGTAAACCACCCATTTCGTCATATACAATGATTTATGGTCGATTGAAGTTGACCCAAGTTTTAAAAGTCACTAAAACTTGAACGATAGGAAAGCTTTCAACCTGTACTTGAGTTAGGGGACCTATATGATCTAAATTCATCCTCAAATTGATTCCCACACTACAAAATTTATTAACACACTAAATTTACATAGGATTTGAGGCTTTGGAAATATCCACGCATAGGAAATGATGGATTTTCATTCTAGTCCAAAATGTGGGGTATTACAGTCTAAGACGAGGATAACCCAACCTTCCCCTAGAATGCCACTCCCACAATCACGCATGACATTTTTCTTCAAGAAAAGAGTAATCTTCAAGAATAGAGAGATACGGCCTAGAATTCCTACCTCAAAATTACATTTTCCATCCTTTACAACATTTCCATACACATGATCTCTTTGAACAAAACTAATAGCAATGATTTTACCACACAAGATGTTCAAAGAGACACGTTCACCATAAAGATCAACCCTATAAACACCATCACTAACTTGAGATTTTTCAAGTGCAAAACACATATGCTCATGTAGTGGAATAGATTCATGAGTAAGTTGATCTTTATTCACATCCTCATTAGTTGTTGGCAACTCACACACCAACATAGACTTACCTTAACTTGAACAAGGGTCAACTATTGAGTGAATACTCTCATAAATTGGTAATGGAGTCTTACTCGATTTATGAGGGGTAGCACTAGATGGACACAAATTATTTTTGCAAGAATAATCAATTTCGGCATTTAAAGTATCAATTAGTGCTTGCATACTTCAAACAAAAGTTTGGTCCTCCCGCGACCTAACATCAGCAAGAGTATCACGAAAGGATGACTCAAGCAAACCTACCCTAGGAAAAGCCGCAACTACAACTACTTGGCTCCTACCAGCCACAACACAACATACTAAGTTCATAGGAGTGTAGGTGGATAGCGGTTTTACCTCATATCTCACATGAGCTATGGACTTCCTCTTGATGTGTGTGCGGGCATCACTCTTTCTACCTTTGACCTACCATAAAATCCAACCATTCATTTACTATCGCTAGGTGTTAGGACATAGTGTCAAAGTAGGCCAAAATGACATTGGTGGAATTGTTGTCCATGGGTTGAGAGGTTGAAGCCGCGGGTTCGCTTGTAATTGTACCTAAAAAAACAAAAGAAAAGAAAAGGCCTACAAAGAAAAGAACAAGTTAGTTTGGAACAACCTTACCACACTCTCACATACATGATCGTATTACACTTGGATTCACAAGTGTTACAAGTCGGCTTGTTGTTTGTGATGAGTCTAGGGGTGAGTCTACTACTTGGTAGGAATAGATTCTTGTTTAATGACTCAAGGAAATGATATCCAAACTTCAACCAAGAAATTCTATGATTCAAAAACAAGAAAATAACAAACTAACGTAGACAGAAACAACGGATGCAAGGGACTAATTGACAATCTAGTAGGAGTTTACTAGTTTGTTAATTAGTTCTAGGATCAACTAATAAACCCAAGAACCAAAAATTAGAAACTGAAAAAAATCCAAATTTGAGCTTAATTATTTACGTGAATAGTAGAAAGTGGTGATGTGGCAGTATGCAATTTGTCTCGAGCCCACACAACTTATCACAAATCTAAAATTTTCAACCTTCACATAATTTAGAATGAAAGACAATTGGTTTTGGAGGGAAAGTATAAGACTTGAGTCTTCTGTAAGTATATTCTCATTAAAAAAAAGTATGATCTTGACTTTTACTAGTTCCACCAAACAAGGATCCTTTATTTAAGGATAGTAGTTGAAAAAAGTTGACGTCGAGTCTAGGAAGTGATGGTTCAAGTCTTCTCACCAACAAACTTTACAACTTTATCTTCACCTTTTTTAATCAAGTTTGGCCTTTTTGTAGTTTAAGTTATAAGACAAGGGTATAAACAAGACGAATACAATAACAATCCTTAAGAACATAACAACAACTTCTCAAGAACACAACAACAACAACACAAATCATCCACCAATCTTCAATACACGGCCAACTTCAAGTCACCACAACATTAGTCAATATTATAAGTTCAACTTTAGATATAGACACTTTTGGTGAGAAAGAAACCAACACTGTAAGCACACTGGACTAGAAAAAATATACTAGATCTAGTCACAAAATTCTTGGCCAAGTCAACACAACAAGATTACAAGTTTCTGCCAAGGTCCAACAAAAACACAATGTTTCTAACTTTGGTAATATCTTCCCATGATTGATTTTGTTAGAAAAAAATCAAACCTTGAGCTTTGATAGCAAATGATACACTAAACACAAGGAATATACCAAAACATCCCCAAAACAGTCCATAATTCAAGCACAAACTGTGAACCCAACAGCTACACAAACCGCCAACAATAACAAAAAGAGGATAAGAAGAATACAAGGTCTTTTGAACACCAAATCATCCACCCAAACTCCCTCTTGTGTCAACGTAAGAGATAGGTGGATGATTTGGTGTTCAAAATCATCCACCCACACAAGAGGGACTTTACCTCCTGGCCGTCATTTGTACTTCACTTGCACGCACCATGTCTTGGGTTAAATACATCTCACATATGTCCATCCCTGTTGTCATTCTCGTATCACCTAGAGAATGTTCTACATACAAATGTCAAGTCTACAACGCCAAATATGAAGTAGTGATTAGTGGTATTAATGTATTAACTGCTTCTGTAAAGGAATTGACATCTAAGAGGGTTTTATTCCATCAAAGAGGATTTTATATCTATCCACTCCATTAGAGATTAAGTCTAAGAGGATAAGGAAAGTAATTTCCAAGGCATTATCAAACATCCAAAAAGCAAAATTGCAACTCCATTGCCAGTTTGTTGCACTATTAAGCATTGTATAATGGCCAAAGAAGAGCAGCACGAGCTAAAAAAGGTGAATATATATTGTCTATTAAAATTAACAAATATACACATGTCTATTTCAACAGATGACTAATCTGCCAAAAATTATCAAACAAATATATACATCTGTTGAAATAGTTGACTAACCTATTGCATCAGATATAGTATCTATTGCAACGTTTATTTCATCTATTTTAGACAATCGAATAGCTCTACGTACTACTTTTATTTGTACCAATGGATGACCTATCTGCTGTAATAGATGGGTCATCTGTTGGAACAAATTAAATCAAGACTTCGTACTATTTCAGTTTTTACAAACAGATGAGTCATATGTTGCAACATATGGTTCATCTATTGGAAATTATCATACAAGTCTTCCTCATTTTATAATTTTTCCTAACTGTTGATCCATTTATTGTAATAGAAATATAATCTATTTGGGATAATTTAAAATAGAAGGAAGACCTATTTGATTTGCTAAAATAAATGAGTTATCCCTTTCCCTTTTTTGTTTCTCAGTGATTAGCATTGACCAATTCTGGCTTTCTAGGTGGATTGCACTATAGAAGCTACTGCTGAACAACATTGACAATATGCTACTCTTTTTATTGAAATACGGTGAACAAAAAGTGAAAAAATCATACGCAAGCGGCATTAAAGATACACAATGACCAAAGATGAATTCTATAGCACCGGAAGAAGAACAACATGTCCATATTGTGTAGATCTTTATAGCTTGAGTCTGTCAAAGAAATAACCTCACCTCTCCTTAGGAATGGTTGGCATCAAAACTTAAATTATTGATTTATTTGTTGATATTTGTACCCATAATAATTTTTTTACATTTCATTTATTTATTAATTTATTTCATGTAATTTCTGAAGTCTTTGATTTAGTTTACTTTTTCAATGGATTTTATTTTATCCTTAGATTTGAACTTATTAATTGAAATGAAATACTAGATTCAAATGTTGCAACGTATAAGGTATCTGTTGTAACAAATGACATATTAGTTGGAAAATATCAAACAAATTTATACATATGTTACAATAGTTAGGTAATCTATTGGAAATTATCAAACAGGTCTTCCCACCATTGCAATAGATGACTTAGATAGAAACATTGACATAATGCAACAGATGACCAACCTGTAGCAACTAATAAACTATCTTCCACTAATGGTAGAATATCTGTTACAACAGATGGACAATATAATCAATTTTCATTAAACATAAATAAATTGCCACTACATGTAAAGTGAAGTGACTTGAAATAAAAAAGGAGGAACCCATCAATTGTGTTCATTTTAAACAACTAAAATAGAATAGGCATCAAGTAGATAGTGTTTATTTTAAACACCTAAAATAAAATAGGCATAAAATATGTCAGTTCGACACTTTTTGCCCTATTGGCAGCTCACATGTAATTCACACAGCAAAGGCTCATTAAACCTCCATTTTTTATGGCATGGCATCTGATTTGGCCCCAAACAATTATTTTCCCCTATTATCTTATATATTCATATTTTGCTAAAATTTAACCCTAAATTCCGAAATCTTCTTCTTTATCAACTTTCTTTCACTATCCAAATTTTTGAAATTATTTTTAATTGGTTTATCTGCATATTTTTTAATTTTTTCCAACTAAGCTTGACAATGTCGAGCTCATCATCCATTTTTTTTGTGAGAAAGAATTTTGATATTGTAAGTATGGTCATGAAGCTCTATTGAAGGCTTCTTTGACCCAACAAAATCCAGCTCGTAGGTTTTTTACTTGTAAGATGTGAAAGGTAATATTGTTTTTATTTAATTAGTTGATTAATTATTGACTTGTAATTATTTTGTAATTGTAGTCTTAGTTTTGTAGAAGTTATGTGGATGTGATTACTTTGATTTGTTTGACGAACGACACCCTTCACAAGAAAATCGTGTAATCTGAGGTCTATAGAAGAAAGTCAAGGATTTTGAAGAGAAACTATCACAACCCGAGACTACCCCCTAGTCGTAACATTGTGCTCAAAACTACAAGTGATCCCAACCTAACCCATAAACTGACATATTGTTGAGAAACTGATTTAATATTTTTAAACTAGCTTAGTTTGTTGTGCGGAAACTTAATCTATCTTGATAAATACAATACTAATAAAGGTTACAATCTGATAATACTGAAGAGAGAACTGAAATTACATGACTGAGTCTGACTGACATCTATGAAACCTCTTCTATATTGACTATAGATAGCTGGGACATGCCTCCAGCTATCACTAATCAATACATATGAGTAATAAAGTAAATTACATGAACAACACTTGATTGAAGACCTCGAAATCGGAGAACATATCACTTTCTTGCTGGAAACTACAACTATCCGATCATGATGTGTGGACTATAGTTGTTTCCTCTATTATGAAATAATGCAGTCACATAGACATATATGTGGATCAGTACTTCTGGAATGTACTGAGTAATTGGGGGTAAATGCAATAAGAAAAACTAATTATATACATGAAATCTTAAAGCATGCGTGCTAAGTGTAAGTAGACTCACCAATAGGTTGGAATAAACTGAAAGCTAAAATATCCTAAAACGTGAGTAGCAAACATAACCTGATAAACTGATGAATCACTACACTTGGTTTTCTTACAACTTTACTTTTTGTAGAGTAAGTAGAGTTGAAAATGTAATATGGTAAAACATGAATACATGAACAAAGGAAACTAAAAATACAATATTGAGCTGGTCTGATTACTTAAATAATTGATGCCTAGGTGACAAAATGATTAAAAACTAAGAAAGGTGATAACTAATGCCTATATACTGAGTTACTGATAGATGAATACGGACTACTAATATCCAACACTAAGTAGCTTTGACTGAATACTGATTATGCAACACTAAACTAAACTTAATCGGAATAACTTGACTGAAACTGTAGGGTACTGTGTATATGACTTAAGGTCTAACTAAACAACATAAGATAACTGAGCAAAAATGTATAAAAATTGTAAAATCTAAGAATGCAAGACCAAGCATAAAACATGATTCTTATATCATCTGTCAACTATGATACTAAAATACTAATAACTTAATAACTGATAATTATATGTTATGGTCAAGCAAACCTGAAACTGAACGCTAAAATTAAATAATGAAATATAACTATTGGAGGTATAATCTAACCTACATGCCTCACTCTAGGCTTATCAAGGTCTAAACATTAACCCCAATTAGAAGGTTGTCTATACCATGCAATGGGTACTAACACTGGTTGTGTGGATCAACTAAAATAGAGTCTTGAAGGACTAAAGAGACACCCTCTACTGGCAGGTACTTTTGTGAGATATGTGTCAACTGTCAACTAGTAGGTTACCATCTCAAACCTATCCTGGCTACGTAGTTTTAGAATACATGGATTTCTTTTAAGAGTCACACCCTCAACTGGCAGGTGAGCCCCCATCCCTTGTTTCACTTGGTGCTAAATCCTACTCTCTACTGAACAGACACGAATCACTAACTAGTGTATGCATTGATAACTAATAAGTAATAAGCTTAGGTCATGGTATTCTAAAAATAACAGTGCATATTGACTCTGAGGTAATTATTAATGTGTAAATTGGTACTAGAACTTAAACTAGACTAAGCTAAGCTTAATTGGACTTACAACTAACCATATTACTAATTGAAAGATATTGTTGACAGTATAATAAAAATCATTTTGTAGATACTAAAAACTAGGTAAACAACTAAGTTTCAGGTATTCATAACCCCCATGATATGATAATAATAGAAATAGCACATACTAAAGCTTCAGGACATATAAAGTACTTAATATTCAAAACCTAATCATTAGGTCATTTCATCAAACACTTAGGAATCAAAATCGTGAACATGGGAATGTCTTAAACATGGGAGTATAGCATGATTATACGACTAAGATCATGAATTAGGGGATTTACATGATATTCACTTTGAATGGGACATGGAAGTTTCATCAAAACATGTAAAGATCATAGATTGAACATATGAATGTCTTAAACATGATGGAACAATAAGAGTTACATGGGAAAATTCATAACTTAGGATTCATCTTGAAATTGATTGAACATGATATGGGAATTTCATCAAATATGTGGAGGCCCTAAACTTGTGCATGGGAATAAGAAAGAATGCAAACATATCATGGCTACACAAATCATTTCATAACTTAGGGATTTCATATGAAGATCATAACATTCATAATATGTATTAGCTCATTTCACTTGAAAACACATATACTCTTAACTTGAAATCAAATTCATACGGATCATGAGTTAAAATATGGGAGTAGTTAAATCATGAAAATCATATAAATTTCAATATTTAAAACATGGGTTGAGGATTTAACATGTGAAAATCACCATTTGAACATATCAAGGAAATTTCAACGTAAACTATGTGTAAATATGATACATAATCAAAATTCATGAAATTTCATGGATATAATTCATTCTAACATGTAAACATAATAACTTTGAACTTGGATGCATTCATGGGATCCTTGAGTGAAAGGTGATCCATGTATAAACTCCCACATACCTTAATTAATTATATGTATTCTTGAATAAATCATGAATTTGATGTACAAAGCTTGACTTTGAAACCCTGGGAGATGATCTTGAAAGCTTTTCTTGTAATTCTTAAACTAGAGAACTTAAATTCTTATTTATCTTAACGAGATTGTAATGGAGTATTGAAGTTATTGGATGGAGATTAGGGTTTTTTATTGAGAGAAGGAGGCTTTCTTGGAGAGAAATTATAAGTAAAGGGGTAACTAATACTCCTTGGGAGCTTAAATATGTGTTATGGTTTGATTTTTGTGAGTGAAAATGACCAAAGTGATATTGTTTTTGGACAGAAGTGCGCTGCATCACTTATCGCATCGAGAAACCAGCTTGCCATACCCTAATCGCCTTGGCTTACTACCTCTCATAAAAAATGCCATAACTTTTTTGCATCGGTATCAAATTAAGGCAAAATTAGTATCATTAGAAAGCTAACTAAATTATCTATATTTTGTTGGGTCTTGAGATTCAAAATTCTGCATATAAGAAAAGTTATACACGTTCAAATTTCACTCTTGTAGAATCGAATATCAAATTTTGGATGAATCAAAGGATCTTAGATCAACTTTGTTCTAAGCAATTCTTATGAACATTTTCATCTTTGAAGCACATCAAACACGACTATAAAGATCATGAAACTTATATTAACATGGAAATCATTTGTATTATAACTTATACATGTAGGAACGACGGTTCAAAGACTAGCCCAAAAATACAGGGTGTCAAAGAAACAAAATCAAGCAAGAAGATACTACATTGTTGGGATTGTTGCTACTGGTTTGGTGTTGTTGCGTACATGGATATTCAAGCCTAATTGCTGAAAATTCTCATCTTGGTGTAATTGTATTTTCTAATGGTTTGGTGTTGTTGAGAACATAGATATTCAAGCATAATTGTTAGAAAATATCAAATAAATTTAGACATATGTTGCAACATATAGTTCATCTGTTGGAAATTATGAAATAGTTCTTCCCACTGTTGCAACAGTTAATACTGAGACAAAGACATTGGAATAATGCAACATATGACCAACCTATTACAACATATAAACTATCTGTCAGAACAGATAAAATATATTTTATAATAGATGGACAATCTGTTGAATTCTAAAAAATTCAACTTTCATTAGACAAAAAAAATTTACACTACATGTATGTAAAGTATGTAAAGTTAATTGAATTGAACTAAAAGAATTTTTATTTCACATGGTTTTGTTTATACACAGGCTCCAAGCATCGAGTTAGTACCCCATAAGCCCAGACATTTTGCATGTTTGCCACATCGATATAAGATAGAAAGGACATTAGCTTGTCCATTTCTGTGTTGGTCAACAAATATTTGATGCGTTCAAGAGTATGCAACATACACGTGGTAACGGTTTTATTTTTTGGATAGTCCATGCACTTGTTTCGACCTTTAAAATCCTATGATTGCTTCATCAACAATTCTGTTGGGAAATGATCCATTAGTTTACACAACCTCAACAAGATGGAGAATGACTCCAATATTGCATGTATGTGGGTAAAAAAAATTTCCTCATCCAAGGCAGGTAAGTTGCATTCATAAACCCTGAGCTTTCCCTTCTCGAGTAGTATCTCAACAGCCCGATAATGTATGGCGTCCGTGTTTATGACTCCAAAAATCCTCATTTCCTTTGTCCATCTCTTGCCGTGTGGATTTAGCCTCTCCTCTCTAACATATTTAATTATTTCTTCATCCCATTAGAACCCAAACTGTAACGAATCAAATACTGCACCACCGGGAGTTGATGCTAGATTACTGAGATTATCATACCTATCATTATGATTATTGAAGAAGTCAAGGTCCATTATTGTATCGGCAACACCATAAGCTTCTGGTTAGTCTAATTGCTTACCTCTCATGAGATGGAGAATTTCTTCAACATACTGTGATATAAAAAGTCAATTTTTAAATTTGTTAGTAATTGTAATGAAGGAAAACATAGTGGAAAGTTGCAATGGATGGTCTATCTATTGGAGAGGGTTCTCTAAATCAATTCATAGATTACCCATCTAACGCAACTTATGAAAGAGATGGGTAATATGTTGTAATAAAACGAACACAAGTTGCACTAGAATACACATATGTTGCAACAGATTACACATATGTTAGGTAGTTTTTTTTCATGAAGTAGATTAGAATTCTAGGTTATGAAAAGTAAATATAACCTGTCCACGTACTGTGTACACATATTTGTCATACTTTTGAAGTCTTGGGTAGAAAAGGTATGGAAGGGGTAATCTTGTGTACCTTTCATAGCATTTTTGGCCCATCACAGATCTCTCTTCTCCTTGGAGCAAAGTTTGCGTATGTGTCCCCCCTCTTGAATTTCCCCTGAACTTCATAAACATTTAGCGAGGGAGGAGTTCTAATTTTTTTGGATTTCCATTTGGAGAGTACTTGGCTAATTGTTGTTTTCTTCCTCACAACTACAACTATAGCAGAATAATGCTCCCTCACCTTCTTGGATGATATGACACCCCTTTTGGATTTCAATTCCTTAATAGCTTTATGATAGCTTCTACTTTTTCAAAGAGTTTATCCTGGATGTCCTTTCACTCTTCGCATTTGCAACAACAATATGAGGGTTAAGAGGGACCAATGTAAGGGTGAGAAGGACCTGTGTAAGGGTGAGAGGGACCTGTGAAAGGGGTGTTTTCAAACATAATTTTTTTTCTTAAGATTCAACATGCTCAACATAATGACTAGCAGCAGCATCAGCAAACCTGCCACAAACATCAACAACTCCACCAGGAATACCCCCAGAAGAATCACCCGGATCTGTTGCAGTAGGTTGGTCATGAATAGCCTTAACATTAGGCTGACATTGCCTAACTTCTGTTCTTATGGCTGTTGCTCCAGCCAATTCCTTCTTTATTAATAAGTTCACCGTTGGGTCTACTATTTAATCAACAAGACCTATAGTAATAAAATAAGTCATCCCCAACTCCCGGTTAGTAGACACGATCCATGGATGCACGACCTATAAAAAAGAAAGATATATTTAAATCCTGTAATAATTTGCAGTTAGTTGGGTTACATAGTAACACATAAAACTTATGAAACAGATGACACAGACAACTTATGCAAAAATGATCTTTTTGTTGTAACAGATTAACAATATGTTTCATCAAATTACCCATTTATTGCATAATTTACAGTAGATGGGTAATCTGTTGTGTCAGTTTCAGAAAACCAAAGTAACAGATAGGTAATCTAATGCAAAATATAAATCATCTATCACAACAGATTACCCATCTATTATACCAGTTGCAGTGGATAGAACCTATGCTACAGATGATCTATCTATGGCAATAGCTAATCGAAATGTCATAATAGATTAACAATATCTTGCATCAGATTACCCATTTGTTGCATAATTTATAGTAGATAGGTAATCTAATGAGTTGGATTCAAGGAACCAGAGAAATATATGGTTAATATTTTTCAAAATATGGATCGTCTTGAGCAATAGATTACCCATATGTTGCACCAGTTGCAGTATACGAGTAATATATTGCAACAGACGACCTATCTGTCACAACAGATGGCATATCTATTTCAATATCTTTCTATAATTAGAATTATTTTTCTTCAAAGAAGACGTACTGCATCATCCGGAGGGTTAAAAATATCAGCCTCTTTAATTCTTATGTTGCTCTTTGTAGCCAACCACCTATGGATCCTTGAATGAGAAACCTCATCAGGGTAATCCTTGACCTACTTTCAGAGGTGAGGAATGGCTTCAAATGCTCAATACTAAAAAAGTAAATAGAAGAAAAGAAAAAAATATATTAATTATTCAATATTAATTAATGGATGATTAAACAAATAGTGATTAAATTTACCCTGAAAGCCCAAGGAAAGCCGTACAATGTGATCGTATTTAGGGATAGCTTTGTCAGTAAATATTTGATAGTCAAGTAGTAGTTCTCATATCCCTATGGATAATTGTTGAATTTCACAAAATTCTTACCAAGCTTCAACAAATCACCTTCTATATCTTTAGTAACGTCTCTTGCCATTATTCCCTGTACTACTTTGGTATTGTTTTATCCTTGATATGTTTTTTCAAATTATTGGCTTTTCACCCACGTCCAACAATGTTCAACAACCCATCTATGTTTTTCTTGCCTTTGTTAGTTTGGTGGGTGGTCGCTAGGACAATGCCTTACCACTATTTAATGGTGGTCGTTTGGTTGTCCTGCTTGGCTTGGAAATTTTGGATTGTGTCTCCATGGTGATAAGTTAATCTCAGTGATTACATCTTAAGCCCATCACTATGGCAAAGTCTTTCAAGCCTAAACAAACCGGCATGCCACAGTAGTTGATCCAGATTTATCCATCTTTTCCCTTCCTCCTTCGAATTTTTATAATCCCCCACAATTTGATCCTGTACTTGAGAAGACCATATACAATGTTCATTTGGAAATGGGAAGTGTGGTCCTTAGGAAGCTCAACAAATTATCTAAAACAACTCTTCTTAAAAAGTTTGTCTATGTTTTTATTCTTCATAATATTCCTAAATTCGTCAAAAGCTTTCCCTAACTTATATTGAAGTACAAGATCAACAGTTAGTCCTACAAAGTCATCCATCGTCATCATAACATGAAACCTGTCAATACTAATAGTTTTGATAACCTCATGCTGGGTTTCGGTATTAATTCATGCCCCATTAGTGATGCATTATCATCCTCTTTCTCAGTTTCTTCTCCCTCCTCTTCTTGTCTATCTTCTTCTTTCTTCTCCTTACATTAATTTTTATCATAACCATATACAAACCCTTGTCCACCTCCCTCATTGTCATTTTCATAACTATCCTCAGCTTCACTTTTCCCTGACTTAGATTGCTTAGGAAGCTTCTCTGAATCCCTCTATATTGTAGCCTTTTTGTTAGGTGGTCATAAGTTGATCCACTTTCACTTTATTTTCTTTTGGGAAACATGTTTTACATACAAAAAATAGTAAAGGAAAAATTACATTACAATTAATGTATGCATAAATTTTAAAAAATACATTACAAACACCACCAATGCTGACACCACCAACAGCCACCACAAACACGACCAACTAGTGCCACCAACACCACAACTTACAGCCACCACAAATATCACCAGTGCCACCACCACGACCACCACCACCACCACGACCACAAACTCCACAAACAATATTCAATAATGCCACAAAATTCAATGGAACACTGTGTGAAAAACTAGGGTTTTCTTAGGTTCTTTCTATGATTTTACAATCAAAACTCAAAATTGTAAAAACTTTCTCAAAGATAATAAAACTAAAAGTCTTTTCGTCAATCATAAAATTAAAAGTTTACTTTTTAGAAAAAACAACAAATATAGAACTCTTCTCAAACTCTATTACCTATGAAGACAGGGAAAAAGATGGATACAAGCAAGAATGAAGTCAAAAATAACACCAATGTGCTCAGAAATTAGAAGAAAATTGATCTGTTGTGAAGGTTGAGCAATTTGTTGAGTAGTTGTTGTATGTTTTGTTGAGATAGAGAAAATAGCAAGAACTCAAGATTTGAAATGATGAATCATTTTTCCCTCAAATGGATTATTTATATGGGTTGATTTGTATTTTGGAAACTAATGACATCTTTGAAAATGTTAATTTGGTCTGAATTGATCTTAATTATTATTTAAAATTATAAAAAATACATAATTTTTAATCATCTCATCATAATAAAGCGTATTAAGTTCAACTGGAACACTGATGAATTTTAGGTATTAGCTTGATAATGAGGAAGTAAGAATTGTTCCAACAAAGAGAGGTCGATCGACTACTCAAGTCGGGAGGAATGTAATAACAAAATCATGCAATTGCCAAAAGACTCAAATAAAGTTGTAGTTGACCCTATGAACTCACCCATAGTTCCAGCAAAATCAATTTAGGTTTTAACTTGACAATGAGGTAATAAGAATCGCTTCAATTTAAAGTGGTCGATCGATGACTCAAGTTGGGAGGATCGTAATACCAACATCATGCAATTGCCAAGGACTCAATTAAAGTTGTAGTTGACCCTATAAACACACACCTAGTTATAGCTTAATCAATTTAGGTATTATCTGCACAACGAGGTAATAAGAATCATTTCAACTCAGTATGATCGATCAACGACTCAGGTCGAAAGGCATGTAATACCAATAACATGTAATTTCAAAAAATTTAATTAAAGTTGTAGTTGATCGTATGAACTCACCCCTAGTTCTAGTTTAATCAATTTAGGTATTAGCTTGACATTGAAGTAATAAGAATTGTTTTCACTCAGAGTGATTGATCGACACTTCAGGTCATGAGGAACGCAATACCAACATCTTGCAATTGCCAAAAACTCAATTGATGTTTTAGTTGACACTATTAACTCACACATAATTCTAGCTTAATCAATTTAGGTATTATCTTGACAATGAGGTAATAAGAATCATTTTAACTAATAGTGATCGATCGATGAATCAGGTCGGGAGGAACACAATACAAATATCATGCACATGCCAAAGACACAATTGAAGTTATAGTTGACCCTATGAACTCACCCATAGTTCTAGATAAATCAATTCAGGTATTATCTTGATAATGAGGTAGTAAGAATAATTTCAACTCAGAGTGATCGATCAATGACTTAGGTCGAGAGGAATATAATATCAACATCATGCAATTGTCAAAGACTTAATTGAAGTGGTAGTTGACACTATGGTCTCACCCCTAGTTCTAGCATAATCAATTTAGGTATTAGCTTAACAATGAGGTAATATGAATTGTTTCAACTCATAGTGATCAATCAATGCCTCAGGTCGGGAGGAATGCAATACCAATATCATGCAATTTCCAAAAACTCAATTGAATTTGTAGTTGACCCTATGAACTCACCCCCTTGTTCTTGTTTAATAAATTTAGGTATTATCTTAACAATGATGTAATAAGAATCATTTCCACTAAGAATGATTTATCGATGAATCAGTTTGGGAGGAACGTAATTCCAACATTATGCAATTTTGATAGACTCAATTGAAGTTTTAGTTGACCCTATGAACTCACACCTAGTTGTAACTTAATCAATTTAGGTATTATCTTGACATTGAGGTAATAAGAATCATTTTAACTCAGAGTAATCAATTGATGACTCAGGTCAGGTGGAATACAATACCATCACCATGCAATTGCGAATGACACAATTGATGTTGTAGTTGACTGCAAAACCCAGCAAAAATTCTAAGCACAATCCAGTCTATTTATGCTTGTTAAGGGGGGGTCCCATACATAGAAGTTTCTAGCTAAGTTTCCAGACTTATTTTATTTTAGCCTTCGAAAGTTCACAGTCTTATTTTGTGACATTAATGTCCTTTAATGGTCCGTATTCTTGCAAATTCATGACAAGGAAGGTCAATAGGTGTTCCCGTACAAGTTTTTGATTTTTTGAAACTCGTTTAGCCCACATTCGAAATCCCAAAATAGTGGATCAATGCAATCTTGGTATGCCGCATAGACAATGCGTTGGTTGATATTATTGCAGGATGCCAGGGTCAAAGTACTGAGGCTTAACGCGATGAGGGGGAAATGCGTTAACTATCATGTTGATGCCATGACGCGCCGTGTCGCTATTAACGTCAATACCCAATTTTCAGTCATTAAATGTCCGAATCTTTTAGGGGAAAAAGTGACAATTTCCCACCACTATATAAGTCTAAAACACGGGATTAAGCCCCATTTCAACCATAATATAGCAACATCTCTACAAATCCTCTCAAGAAAAAGTTAAGGTTTTTAATTGGGGATCCAAATTCAAAGGAATTCCACTGTCAATCTTTGTAGAATACTGAACTAAGGTATGTGAAGTGTTCATCCAAGGGTTTCTTCCACCCTTGGAGTCCAAGAAACCTTTTCAAAAACTCAATATAATATTTTTAATTATTTTCATGATTTAGTTTGATTATGTTCATGACTATTTGTTAATGGGTTCTGTAGTTCATGATTTAATTACAATATCTATGTGAAGTAAAGTGATATACATGTAGTATCATGTGAAACCCCTTGAAATTTGTCAATGGGAATATGAATTATGATGACTATTTGTTGTATAGGGTTATGTGAATATGTTATGCTCACCAAGTGTTTGATGAATTTCTCATGTGAGTTAATAAGTGAAAGATATCATGTAATGCTCGTTATGTGCAAGTTGAATCATGCAAGTGTTTGAAAAATGGTTTATGAGAATGAAATAATGTCATATTATAGTATGCTAATACGTATTCCCCATTCATGTACAAGTAATGCATATCAAGTGGTTGTTGAAATGTTTAAATGAATGAATAATAAACATGTAGCCACTGTTGAGCTTTTAAGCTTGTTCCATGATTTAATTATTATGCTATCGAGTCCTGGTGGTACTTGTACCCGACAATTTAGTTGTATTCCTAGAGCCAGTGTACTTTTTCACGATAAGCCCACTGAAGCCATGATCAGTAGAACTCAGTCAGTCATACGTCTCAGGAAAATTCAGTATCAGTCCAGTATTCTCAATGATCTCAGTAATCTCACTGATCTCAATAATCTCACTGATCTCAGTAATCTTAGTAATCTCTGTAATCTTAGTCAGTTATCAAATCATAGTAGTGTTCAGTTCAGACCACAGTAACTCAGTCAGCTAGCAGAACTTAGTAGAATTCTGTCAGTTGACAAAATTCTGTAGTATTCTATCATTCAACGAAACTCAGTGAACACAGTTTAGTTCAGTAAAGCTGTACCATCAGTAACAGCTCTGTCATACCTAATGTGAACTATGAAAGTCTGTTCAGTCTGCATTCAGTTGGGAGTAGGATTCAGCACCGAGTGAACCCAGGGATAAGTGATCACCTGTTGTCTAGTAGAGGGTGTGATCTTTAGTATAAATCCCTGTGTTCCAAAACTACGTTGCTAGCGTAGGTCGAGATATACCCCTACGAGTCTAGGGACTATTCATCTCCTTTAAGTTTTCCTTATAGGTGTTGTTGATGAAAGAACTCCCTGTTAGAGAGGGTTTATCAGAGCTTGTCTTTACCCATGGCACAGTACTGATACCTTTCCAGATAGGGTTATAGGTTGGAACCCACTAGTTCAGATTCGTGGCATGTCGGTTAGATGATTACCTCCCACAATCTCAGTTTTAGATTCAGTCTCAGTAATAGAAATTAGTTTAGTTCTATAGATATCAGGACTGTCAAATATAGTCACTCAACACAACATGGAACTCAGTTAGTTTCATCAGAATTAGGACTATCAGATACAGTCACCCAGTCCAGTAAAGAACTTAGATAGTTTTTCAGTATCAGTGTACTCAGTTATCAGTTATCAGTAATATAGTACCAGTTATCTCAAATATCAGTTACCTATAAACTACGTAATTTATATCATCAATAGAATCAGAATATTAGTTAACTCAGATATCATTACATCCGTATTCAGTATTTTCACGACCCCAGTCCCAGTTTATGTATTCAAACATGTATTTCTGACGCGTTCATATTACAGTCATTAGTCAGTTATTATTGTTCATGCACATAAACCCTTGCATTCAACTTACCTCACTTGCATACCAGTATATTCAATCATACTGACGTATTTGCACTATGGTGTTTTTTACCATAGGTTTAGAAGCACGAGCATCCCTAGTATATCAGACGTTCAATAGCTAGACTAGCAGTGAGTCCTCATTATTTGAGGATATCATGATTATTTTATTACTTTATTATTTCACTAGTTCAGACATAGTTTGGGACATATCCCATCAACTCCACAGATTTCAGATAGTCTAGAGGCTTTCAGACGATAGCATGTTTCAGACAATTTATTTTAGTTTTGGGTATTGTTATATGTAAGTCCCATAAACTCCTAAGCTTAATTCAGTCCTTTAAACTTGTCAAGGGGTTCCAGACATAGAAAATTCTTGCTAGGTTCCCATACTTAGCCTATTATTGGCCTTTGAAAGTTGGCAATCTTATTTTTCCACCTTAACATCCTTTAATGGTCTGTATTTTTATTATTTCATGATCAAGAAGATCAATAGGTGTTCCCAGACAAGTATTATATTTTTTGGAATACTTTTAGATCATGTTCGGAGTCTAAAAATAGTGAACCAACACTATCATGGCGTGCCGTGTCACCTATCGTGTTGGTCAACATTTGTACAGGGTTCCAGATACAAAACTTCTGAGGCTCAACACGATCATAGTGTGACGCATCAAGTATTGCATTGCAACCATCAACGCATCGCATCATTTGTAGCATTGACACCCAATTTTTAGCCATTAAATATCCATATCTTTATGCGCAAAAGGGTTGATTTCCCATTCTTAGATAAACCCAATAACATGTGATTCATCCATATTTCACCCAAAAATATAGAGTTTCTCTCAATTTTCTCTCAAGAACAAGTTAGGGTTTTCAATTAAGGATTCAAATTCAATACTCAAATTCAAGAATCCCTCTGCCAATCTTTGTAAAATTAGGAACTAAGGTATGTCAAGTCTTGATTTATTGATTCCTTTCATCCAAGAAGTCCAAGAACCCTCTTTCAAATTATAAAACATGATATGTATGTTGTGGATTGTTTGTAACTATGTCTATCTTCTTTTATGATTCCCTAGTTGGAATCTTTATGTGTTTTCATGAAACTACATTAGCATGCAAGATGAAATCCATGAATTGAGTTATTTATGATGTGTAATTTGATGATTTCACCTATTTCCTAAGTTGTGAATGAAGGGTGTTTGGAAAAATGGCTAGGAGGATAAAAATTGGTGTAACGCACCAAAAATGGGTCCCGAGATGTCAGACGGTACTTAAGGCTACAAGTAGCCCTAAAATAACCCTTTGAGCCTGCTACTACATATAAATGCTTAAATAAAGGTACTGAGAACAATATATTAAACATATCACATCGTGTTTATATGAAATAAGAATAAGTATTGTGAAAGTAACAAAATACTGAACGTCTAAACATACTAACAATCTAGTCTGATATAGTATCTACTACTCAATGTACTGGAGAGTCATTGGAACAGGACCCCAACAGACTCATACACAAATACACAAATACACAAATGAAAGGAATAAAATAACTGCTAAATAAACTGAATGTCTGAATAATAGGTCCTCGAACCATGAGGACTCACCACTACAAGAATATAGACCAATGTGCTCAAAAATCACTGACGAGACTGAGACTAAGCACCTGAACCTACATTATAAAAAAATATAGCACACAGATGAGTATGTGGATCAGTACTAAAGAATTCACTGAGTATATGGGGTGCCTGCAATATATGTAAAAACAAATATATCACAAGTTTTCAAATCATGCATATCAATTGTAAATGGCTCATATACCTCGATGAAATCTAAAATCTAAAATCATACTCAACGAATAGTAAGGCTTAAAATATGAAGGTCATGAGCCATTAAACTTAATTAAAGTACCAATGTTATTCTCTTGTTCTCAAATTAAGTGAGCTAAGTGAAATCTGAAATATAGTCTGCATAGTAAATCTGCATATCAAATCTTGTAAAAACTAGTAAATTGTACTAGGAATGAGGTACATCTACTTGGGAGGTTCTTCTAATCGACATGTACATCATGTGAGCATCAATGATTCCCCACGACTAGCCCCCATAAGGTTAGGGCTGTTCTACCCTTGCCATCAGAATAGAATAATCTATCTCAGTTATCCACGTATAGTGGAAATAAATATCTCAACCTACAGTGGCATGTAGTTCTGGGGTACGAAATAGTAGTAACATGCCCAACTCGGTGCTAAATACTACTCCAAATCTCATGCTCAAAATCTGAAGAAAATCCACTTTAAAGTAATCTCATGGTTTATAATGAAACCAACTATAAAGTATGTAATCTCAAGCTAAAGTGGATTTCAATTCTATAGTGAACAAAAAGTCAAATTTTTTCTCAAAATCTTTGTCAATAATCATAGGGTGCTTATGGAACAACAATTCTCAAAAATGACAATCTCAAATAGGGCTTAAATACCCATGTTTCAATCTCATGTTAAAACATCTCAAAATTCATGCTTGAAACATAAAGTTTCATTAATTATCTTGAAATCTAAAAAATTCAGAAGTAGGCATGGAAATATAAACAAAATCATGTAATTCAACATTTAATCCATGAAAAATCTCAGAATCTTGCAAATAATAATAATGGGTATAAACTCTAACTTCAATTTCATGAGAAAATCATATATAATTCAGAAATTTGTAATTTAAAATAAATCTTTGGTCACAAGGATAAAAGAGTTATCCTTGTTCACACCCCACGTACCTTGAAATTGAATCTTTGAATGAACTTGTAACTTTGAGAATCTATTCTTGAAATTTTTGGGTGATTCTTGAATATCTTAGTTTGGTGATTATAATTCTTGAATCAATTTTGGAATTTAACGGTGAAATTTTAAGGGATCTTGAATCTTAGGTTGAGGCCCTAAGATTTTTGTTCTTGAGAGGGTTTGAGAGAAATGAGTTTATTTTGGTGAAATGAAGGATGAAATTAGTGTTTATGGAGGTATGGGGTGAAGGGAAAATACAAAAAACCCTCCAAAACTGTTTGGAAAATGCTTAATTCAACAGTTGACGACATTGGGCTGATGTCGTCACACATGTTACAAGCCATCAGCTCATGTCATCACAAAATATTGGAATTTATGATTTTCTTTCTAAGGCTGACAACATTAGCTAATAAGTCATCAGAAATGTGATAAGTCATCAGAAATATCGTCACTCAGTTTCCAGGATGACATGACGGAGTAAAATGGGCATAATTTTGTGCTCTGATATTGGATTTAGGAAAAATTTGTATCTTTGGAAAGCTTATTCAATCATCTATCTGTTGGTGGGTCATGAGCTCAAAATTCATAGTATAAATAGAGATATTCTCATTTGAAGTTAACTATACCAATATCCTTCTCAAGAATTCGATCGGCAAGGAATGTTTTGATTCTTCTAATAGCTAGGACACTTTTGAAGCCTTAATACTCATCAAACTAGATCATGCAATTACCAAATAACTAAAATTTATTTCTAAATAACTTGAAGCAGGGTTCTACTATTGGTTGAAATTTTCGGGGTTTTATAAAATCTCCCCCTTGGAAACATTCATCCTCAAACGTTACTAGTTAATCTAGGAATGCAAAGAAAACTAAGGATGCAAAGTTGAAATAATTCTCTAAATTTAATATATGTCATTCTAAACTTTTGAGTACTTCTGGGAGTGCACAAATTTGTAACAAAATAGCTATATAGATGAATCTTTGGTTAGAAACAGACTGAATTAAGGAAAAGTAATACCTTTGATTTGCTCTAACTTGCGAAGAAGAGGTGAAGGTACTTGGATCACATATATGCTTCGGTTTCCCAAGTAGCACCTTCAACTGACTGATTTCGCCATAAAACTTTGTCCAATGAAATTTCTTTATTCCTTAGTTTGCGTACTTGGTAATCTAGGATCTCAACTAGAACCTCAACAAACAAAAGCTTATTCTGATTATCTATGCTTTCTGAAGAATCTACAAAGACAGAATACTAATATGCTTCTTAAGAATCGAAATATGGAAAATAGGATGAATAGCTGACAACTCTGCAGGAAACTCAACTTCTTAGGCTACTTTCCCAATATGGCTAAGAATTCTGTAAGGGCCAACATAACGGGGACTAAGTTTCCCCTTCTTCCCAAACCTTTTAACCCCTTTAATGGGCGAAATTTTTAGATACACCAAATCATTAACTTTGAACTCAAGGTTTTTTTGTCTCACATCTACATATGACTTTTGAAAACTCTAAGTAGTGTTTAACCTTTCTCTAATTAGCTTCACCTTCTCCATCGCCTCAAAAACTGTATAAGGTCCAACCAAAGAAGCTTCACCCACTTCGAACCAACCAATGGGTGATCTACATCTCCTACCATATAAAGCCTCAAATGGTGCCATCTTGATACAAACATGGGAACTATTATTGTAAGAAAACTATATTAGCAGCAACTGCTCATCCTAACTCACTTTGAAATCAAGGGCACACGCTCTCAACATATTCTACAAAGTTTGGATAGTCCTCTTAGCCTAACCATTTGTCTGCGGATGAAAAGCAGAAATCATATGAACTTGGGTACCAAGACCCTTCTGAAACGCTCTCCAGAACTAAGAAGTGAACTGAGTACCCCTATCCGAAATGATACACAAGAACTCCATGCAACTTGACTAACTCCCGGATATACAACTAGCATAGTCCTCAGCTATATAAGATGTATGTACAGGCAAGAAATATGATGACTTATTAATCCTATTGACAATAACCCAGATGGAATCATGATGGCATCGGGAAAGAGATAAGCCAGTCAAAAAATCTATATTTATCTCTTTCCACTTCCAACTGGGCATACTAAACTCTTGCATTACACCAGTGGTATTTGGTGCTCTACCTTAACTTTTTGTCAAGTTGCACACTTAGCTACAAACTCAGCTATATCATTTTTCATACCACTCGACAAATAAATTTTTCGCATGTCGTGGTACATCTAGGTAGAACCAGGATAAATAGAATATCGTGCGCCATGCACTTCATCCATAATTCTCTGCCTCAGATCACTAACATTAGAAACACACAATCTACCCTGCAACCTCAACACACTGTAATGCCCCGATTTTCTGAACCGAAATGCTACATGGTGCTCATGACCCTGAAGGAATACAAGCTAACCGATGACTGATATCTGTACCTATAAACTGCATAATATCTCATAAAATATGCAGAAACATATCTATAAGGCCATAAGGTTCAATACTGATACATATCTAAAAAACATGGTATAACAATACCAAAAAAGAACATAAATACTGAAGTTTGAACATCTAATCTGACATCTAGTCCAAAAGCCTCTAACTGAACTGAATAAATAGTTGAAGGAACATGTCTTCAACTAACTCCATGAACTGAAAAACTAATCTAAAATACTGTAATAAAGTAATAATAATATTGTCCTCAAATGAAGAAGAGCACTGACTACTGAAATCTGCAATGCTACTGTTGGTCTGAAACTTATGTCTCTGTACCTATGGCGTCAAATAAAACACCATAGCACGAATGCATCAGCACGACTGAATGTACTGAGTATAAGAGTGAGGTAGGCTAAATGCAAAGGGTTTTATATGCATGAACAATGCTGACTGATATGAACGTGAGAATACATACATACATACATAACTGGAACTAAACTCGTGGTGATACCAACTACTGAGTCTGAATACTGACAATATGAGCTTAGTGATGGTGAGATACTGAATGACTGAGTTTACTGATATTGATATACTGAATGACTGAGTTTACTGATATTGATATGTAATTAACTAATAAGTGAGGAACTAGTACTGTATTACTGAATACTGGGAGACTGATACTATATTACTGATAAAGGAATGATTGTTTCTGATAGTTCTTATTATGAAGAACTGATTTGATTGACCGTATATAATAAACCTGAAACTGAGCTCATGATTACATGACTACTGAGTATTAATACTGTTGACATGTATTTACTGATAACATAACATGAATGATAACTAAATTCTGATAACTGCTATATCTGATAACATGAGTTCTGATAACTGATAGCATGAATGTCTATATCTGACATTCCTAAATATGATGGGACTAGCTGAGTTCCGAACTGTATATGACAGTCCTGATATCCTGAAGAACTATCTGAGTTCTTTTACTGAGACTAAAACTGAAACTATGGGAAGTAGATATATAACCGACATGCCCCAAATACTCTATAAGAGGTATGATAGGGTCCAATCTCTTCCCCAACTAAAGGGGTATCAATACCGCGCAACTGGTAAAGACAGCTGTGAGAACCCTATACTGGAAATTACTCAAAAGAGAACGGTGGGAACCCTAAAATGACATATTAAGATACCTTATCAGCCCTAATCTGACAGGTTAGGATATCTCAACCTACACTAGCTACGAAGTTCTGGAACACAAGGATGACTGCTAAGAATCACACCCTGAACTGGCAGGTGAGTTCCAATCCTTGGGTTCACTTGATGCTAACTTCTACTCCCATCTGAAGGACACTGAACTGAATAACTAAGCTGAACTGAGTAATTGAACTAAACTGATTAACTGAACTAATACTGATTAACTGGATTGATACTAGTGGTATTATTTAGCGGAGTTAAACTAAGTTTACTAGATTCCAATGACTGACGGAATGTACTGAGTTTTGAGGACTGGTTGGGAGTACTGAAGTTATTGAGATTGACTGTGAATAGTGAGGTTGTTGAGGTTACTGAGCACTGAGATTACTGGACTATTGAGATTACTGAGATTTCT
This sequence comes from Capsicum pubescens, assembly GCA_030864215.1. Lineage (NCBI taxonomy): Eukaryota > Viridiplantae > Streptophyta > Magnoliopsida > Solanales > Solanaceae > Capsicum > Capsicum pubescens. The sequence goes on from CM061543.1 coordinate 261,673,501, forward strand.
GTGTTTTCCTAAGTCACATGATTGACTGAATTCTATAGATCATTGATTGAATGAGAGTATCATGAAAACATGACATGGCTCTAGGCACACAACTATATTTTTTGGGTACAGGTACTCCCAGGACTCGATGTAAGGAAACTGACACAACTTGAATTTCTTGAGTACATGACCATTAATAAAAATCCATAATACATGAGTGGGGGATTTCGTGAAGTACATGGTCATCATAATATCTATCATGAATAGGAATGCTTATAATCAAGTCATAAATCTCATATTCTAATACCATGGGCATTCTGACAACATATACTATTCGAAGCAATGGCATGGAAACCATTCAAGCATAAGGGAACGACTACATGTAACATTTAATTCATATTATAATGATTTGGAGATATTATACTTCATGTATTTATTCAACATTTAAACCATGATAGTAAAAACATGGATATATCTTGTGTACATAATTTATATCTCCATTATCATACATTCTTTATACTACAACAATAACAACACATAATTTTCTTGGAAATTCATATTGGTGTGTATGGCTAACATGAACTTGTTATTTAGATATCATGAAATCATGTAAATATGAAGTTCTAACATACTAGCCATTTTATCGAACACCTTGCATGCATTCTTTAAGGCATATGTGGATTTCATGCTTCCATTCTATCAATCCATCCAAAGATCATGTTTTTCAACTTACAACATATCTTTCATGAGGTATACAGTAACGATACTATTATATAGCAAAACAAGCAAGCATCAACGTTTGTATGATTATATCACCACAATGAACAAAGCTTTTGTATTTTGAATATTGATTCTTGAACTCCACGAACGAAAGGATTCTGAGGATGAACACCACGCATACCTTGGAAGGGAGGTTCTTGATGATTGACGGAGGAATTTCCTTGAAATTTGATCTTCTAGCTTGATTGTGCAACCCTAGTTGTTTTTTTATAATGGTGCTCTTGGATAATGAGCTTTGAGATGTTAATAGGGTTTTAATGTGTTTATAAGCTATAAATTTCGTAGGGTGAAGTTTAGGGACGGGTAAGGAGTGTTAAGAGACTTAATTACCCACAAAATAACTCAAAATAGAGTTTTTTGGCACTTGGAACTGACTTAGGCGGTGCATAACCAATATCCTAATCCAGGTTGGGTGGCGCCTAACCAATGGCCTAAGTTTGGTTGTGCGGCGCCTAACCAATCACATACCCTTACTGTCTCTCACGAAAATGGGCATAACTTTTCGCTCGGGTATTGGATTAATGCAAAATTAGTATCCTTGGAAAGATAATTCAATTATCTACAATTTTGTGAGTCTAATATGCCGAAATACCATGTTAACATTGAGTTAGACTCGTTTAAAAATGACCCTTATGAAATCAAACACTAAAACTTGATACATCTAAAAACTCTTAGCTTGTATTACTTTATGTGACTCATATGAACATGCTTAACGCATCATAAACTATCTTATCTCTAGGATATTCATTGTAAGTCATGCACTAAAATTCTACTCACAGGATTTGAGATTTCATACGTAGGAAAACTTATTCACTTCATAGCTTAGAAACATGCGGGGTATTACAATATCTCCCCGTTGGGAACATTCGTCCATGAATGGAAATTAACTGAGGCGGGAGAGATGATAAAATGAAGTACGTACAAGGCATACACTAATGAAACATGGGTTCATGACTGACATGACTGAAAGCCGAGCACAACATACTGAACATGCATATCTGATGCATGGGAAGCTGATTCATGAATATAAGACTGAGAATTCTAATAAAGTGAGTTTTCTCAAAATGAGAATGCATATCTGATACACAACTGAAAGGCTAAATCCATGCATATCTGATGCATGATTATATGACTGACATGATACATGAATGCATGAGTGAAAATACTGATGAGCTGATCACGCATATCTAATGTGTGAATTCATGACTAAACTTACTCATGAACATGCAATGGTAAAGGTATCAAGTTTGAACTTAAAACTGAGCATGGAACTGAATACCAAGTTTGGTACTGAAATATGAACATGAGAACGAGTATGTTTAAGGATAATTGTTACCTTGAACTAAAAATACCGATAAGTTCGTGAATAATTACTCCATATGCATGATCGGAAACATGATAACATAACTGAGTCTGCTATGTGGTAGATATTCTGAATATCATGAACTGAACTTAATCTTGAAAACATAGCATACGACCCCTTCTCTAAACTGGATTGATCAAAAGAAAATAGAGAAGCATGTTTATGTCATAAAAGTTTGGGGGTATGATGTATGTCCCTCTTGGGACTCTATATCCCTCAAAGAATACTGACTTGGATGGGCTACTGAGAGGAATTGAGGCAATGCACAAGACACCTAGGAACTGAGTCATGACTAAATAGCTAGGATCAGAAACTGAGACATGATACATGAACTGAGATGAACACGAGTGCATAAATATACTAACTTATCAGATTAACTGAATAACTGATAGCTGAATACTAGATCTTCAAAGCTAAATTATACTTAGTCTGAATAATTGGACTGAGATTTTTGAGTTTTATGCATAGGAGATAAGGACTAACTGAGTAGAATGAGGTATCTGAGCATGGATTCACGAAGTCTATATTATTTGCAAATGCGATACCAAGCATACGACATGGCTCTGAGGAATTCCATAAATTAGGGTACTGAAACACTGATGACTGAGTACTGATAACCTAAATGCTATGGTCAAGCATGTCTAGAACATAACTGAGTTTCAAATCTAGTTACTGAACTGAAGATGACATTACAACTATACCTATAGCTAGTACAGAAGTACTGAATTTTGAGGTTAAGTAACTGGTAACTGAAGCCATGGTTCTGTAGGCCTATCTGAGGCCTTTAGTGAATATTGATTTCTTAATTATCACTGTAACTGAGGTTTAGACTGATATTAAAGTACTGAATTCAATGATTGGACACTGATCACTTAGTGCTGGATACTGAAACTATAATTGAGTTGGCAACTGAGTTTTTGATGGCTACATGCTGGGGACTGACATAAGTCAAGGATCTAAATGTACACTTACACTTTGTACTTTCCCAACTTCTAAATACAACCCCTTGCTAGACGTTTACTTGCACATTTATCATGATATTCAAGACTATCTTCACAACTACACTCTTATGCAAAGTAAGCATGCAATAATCTTCTCTTATCTAAACAACTGCTCATCACCACACTGTTCTATAAGGAGAGCTAACTGGAGAAGTAAATCAGGAGGACCTGAAACATGAATAGATACAAACTAAACTTGACGCATGACTAAAACTTGAGGAATAAAATATCAATAGTTTGGATTTACCAATAAGGTCTGAACTGAGGATATACATGATGTAGTCTAAATGTATCTGATCTGTAGGGGCATAGCATGAGTCATGGAAGCTAAGTATACTGGAAATGATATGCGTACATGTGTCATGAGCTGCATAACCTAAGTCTAGAGTTTTTGTACTCGTGGGACATAATTCATAATACTGAGGGAGCTGGAACTGAACCCCTTATACTGGGAACTGAAGGCGCACTTAATACCATGGAAAGTGTGTAAAAGTAGATTGTGCTCATGGAACATGATTCATACTTCGGAGTAAAAGGGACTCCTTATGTTGGAAATTGAATTCATACATGATTATAGAAAAAGAGATACATGAGAATGGTTCGTGACCATAGAGTTGGTATGCAATGTTTGAGTTGGTTTCGTGATAGTTGATGTGAAAAACTCTGCACTGAGATAACAATTGGTCTGGAATTGTCTTCCCTTACTGCTTTCTATATATACTGCCTCTACTACTAAAATCTGAGGGCCTGGCTTAGGTACTTGATCTACCATCACATACCTATATTTTGTTCAACACCTACCTATCTTACTAAACACATCATATGATTCTATTTCCTCATATACTACTAATATCACATTCATACCTTCATGCTTAATTTTGAGTCAATAAACTTAAGTTTTTAGCTCGTACTGTTCAAGCCTACTGATCTAATCCCCATGAATAGATAATCTGATCAAATAGAATAATACTATCCCAACTCTAATACTACTAAACTTTTGGGTTCAAGAATGAATTCTCATGACCATGAATAAAATTTGTACGACCTTGGAACAATAATGAACTAATGGGATTTTGTTTGAGTCTGTGGCTAATCCCATAACTGACTGTAGGGACTGTCTGAGAAAGCCCTATATTTAGGACTTTGAACATCACTGTTTTTGTTACCTTGAAAGTAAGGTAAAGTGAACATAAGGGGTGGATGATATGAATATACATGGGTTCCTTAGAGAAACTTGCTATAGCATGATCTTGAGACATGAAAGAAGGGAAACTGTTCCTAAAACATCTCATATCCTCCTGCACATAAGTGTTGTGCACAACACGCCCATGTACAAGACTCTACTTGATGTAGCTTTTAGATTTCCTAGGACACTGTTGAACTATAGGCTCTGATACCAAGTTTGCAACGCCCCAATTTTTAGAACCGAAATGCTACACGGTGCTCATGACCCCGAAAGACCACAAGATAACCGATGACTGATATTTGTACCGGTAAATTGTATAATATCTCATAAAATATGTAGAAACATAATTGTAAGGCCATAGGGTTCAATACTAATACATATCTAAAAAACATGGTATAACAATACTAAAAAGGAACATAAATATTGATGTTTGAACATCTAATGTGACATCTAGTCCTAAAGCCTCTAACTGAACTGAATAAGGAGTTGAAGGAACATAACTCCAACTAACTCCAGGAAATGAAAAACTAATCTAAAATATTGTAATAAAGTAATAATAATATTGTCCTCGAATAAAGAGGAGCACTGACTGCTGAAATCTGCAATGCTACAGCTTCTCCGAAACTCGTGCCTCTATACCATGGTGTCAAATAAAACAACATAGCATGAATGTGTCAGTACGACTGAATGTACTGAGTATACGAGTGAGGTAGGCTAAATGCAAAGGGTTTTATATGCATGAACAATGTTGACAGGTATGAACGTGAGAATACATATATACATATGTAACTGCTACTAAACTCGTGGTGATACAGACTACTGAGTCTGAATACTTACCACATGAGCTTACTGATGTTGAGATACTGAATGACTGAGTTTACTGATATTAATATACTGAATGACTGAGTTTACTAATATTGATATGTAATTGACTAATAAGTGAGGAACTGATACTGTATTACTAAATACTGGGAGAGTGATACTATATTACTGATAAATGAATAATTGTTTCTGATACTTCTGATTATGGAGAACTGATTTAATTGACCATATATAACAGTCCTGAAATTGAGCTAGTGATAAAATGACCACTGAGTATGAATACTGATGACATGTATTTACTAATAACATATCATGAATGATAACTGAATTCTGATAACTTATATATTTGATAACATGAGTTCTGATAACTGATAGCATGAATCACTGTTTCTGACAGTCCTAAATATGATGGGATTAGCTGAGTTCCGTATTGTATCTGACAGTCCTGATATCCTGAAGAACTATAAGAGTTCTTTTACTGAGACTGATACTGAAACTGTGGGAAGTAGTTATCTAACCTACATGTCCAAAATACACTATAATAGCTAAGCTGGGTTCCAATCTCTATCCCGAATGGAGGGGTGTTAATACCGCGCCACTAGTAAAGACAGCTGTGAGAACCCAATACTGGCAGGTACTCAAATGAGAATTGTGGGAACCCTAAACTGACAGGTAAAGCCACCGTATCAACCCTAATCTGATAGGTTAAGATGTCTCAACCTACGCTGGCTACGTTGTTCTGGAACACAATGAAGACTGCTAAGAATCACACCCTGAACTGACAGGTGAGTTCCCATCCTTGGGTTCACTCGGTGCTATCTTATACTCCCATATGAAGGACACTGAACTGAATTACTAAGATGAACAGAATAACTGAACTGAACTGATTAGATGAACTGATACTGATTAACTGGACTGATACTAGTGGTATTGTTTAGCGGAGCTAAACTAAGTTTACTGGATTTCGATGACTGACAGAATATACTTAATTATGAGGACTGGTTGAGAGTACTGAAGTTACTGAGATTGATTGTGAATACTGAGGTTGCTGAGGTTATTGAGAACTGAGATTACTGAGATTACTGAATTATTGAAATAATTGAGATTTCTCAGTTTTCCTGAGTCACATGACTGAATGAATTCTATAGATCATGGCTTGACTAAGAGTATGGTGAAAAAATGGAATGGCTCTAGTTACACAGCTATATTTTTCGGGTACAAGTATCCCCAGGACTCGATGGAAGGAAACTGACACAACTTGAATTTCTTTAGTACCTGACCATCAATAAAAGCCATAATGCATGAGTGGGGCATATCATGAAGTACATGGTCATCATAATATCTATCATGAATAGGAATTCTTATAATTAAGTCATAAATCTCATATTCTAATATCATGGGCATTCCGACAACATATACTATTCTTAGCAATGGCATGGAAACCATTCAAGCATAAGGGAACGGCAACATGTAACATTTAATTCATATTATAATGATTTGGGGATATTACTTCATGTATTTATTCAACATTTTAACCATGAAAGGAAAAGCATGGATATATCTTGTGTACATAATTTATAGCTCCATTATAATACATGCTTTATACCATAACAATAACAACAAATAATTTGCATGGAAATTCATATTGGAGTGTATGGCTAACATGAACTTGTTATTTAGATATCATGAAATCATGTAAATATGAAGTTCTAACATACTAGGCATTTTATCGAACACCTTGCATGCATTCATTAAGGCATATGTGGATTTCATTCTTGCATTCTATCAATCCATCCAAAGATTAATTTTTTCAACTAACAACATAACTTTTATGAGGTATACAGTCACGATACTATTATATAGAAAAACAAACAAGAATCAACGTGGGTATGATCATATCACCACAACCAACCAAGATTTTGTATTTTAATGATTGATTCTTGAACTCCACGGACAAAAGGAATCCGTGGATGAACACTACGCATACCTTGGAAGGAAGGTTCTTGATGATTGACGGAGGAATTTCCTTGAAATTTGATCTTCAAGCTTGATTGTGAAACCCTAGTTGTTTTTCTCCTATGGTGTTGTTGGATAATGAGCTTTGAGATGTTAATAGGGTTGTAATGTGTTTATAAGCTATAAATTTCCTAGGGTTAAGTTTAGGGATGGGTAAGGAGTGTTAAGAGACTTAATTACCCTCAAATTAACTCAAAACAGAGTGTTTTTGGTACTTGGAACTGACTTAGGCGGCACCTAACAAATCGCCTAAGCCAGGTTGGGCGGAGCCTAACCAATCGCCTAAGTTTCGTTGGGAGGCACCTAACCAATCGTATACCCTTACTATCTCTCACAAAAATGGGCATAAATCTTTTCTCGGGTATTGGATTAAGGCAAAATTAGTATCGTTGGAAAGCTAATTCGATTATCTACAATTTGGTGGGTCTAAATATGTAGAAATACCATATTAACATCGATTTATACTCATTCAAATATGACCCTTACAAAATCGAACACTAAAACTTGATGGATTCAAAAACTCTTCGCTTGTATTACCTTAAGTGACTCATATGAACATTATTAATGCATCATAAGCTATCTTATCTCTAGGATACTCATTGTAAGTCATGCACTAAAATGCTAATCACAGAATAGAAGGTTTCATACGTAGGAAAACTTATTCACTTCCTAGCTTAGAAACATGTGGGCTATTACACACACCATCTCCCCCTTGAGAGAAAACCTCTACCTTTTGGTCCTTGACTGATTCCTTCAGTCTGACCAAGAATGCATCTAAGTCTTGCTTCTCCTTCACTTCCAAAACTAAAGAGGATTTAGAACTACTCTGCACCAAAATATTTCCCTCAGAGGAATCAAGAAACCTAACACCCAGTCAAGCCAAATGATGCACTTCACGAGATAAATCTTTCTTATCCATACCTACACGAGCAACACTACCAAAGGGAAACAATCTAAGGGAATCTTCTATTACATTGGTCTTGCCCGGATGATACAACACACTCATATCATAATCTTTTAATAGCTCCAACCATCTCCTTTATCTAAGGTTCAACTCTTGCTGAGAAAAAACATACTTCAGGCTTTTATGATTAGTAAACACATCTACATGCACACCATAAAGACAGTGTCTCCAGATTTTCAACACAAATATCACAACATCCAACTCTAAGTCATAGGTTGGGTAGTTTCTTTCATGGGTCTTCAATTTTCTAGAGGTGTAGGCTATAACCTTATCTCTCTACATTAACCCAGAACCCAAACCAACTCTACAAGGATCACAGTACACCACAAAACCATCCGTACTATCAGGCAAAGTCAACACAGGGGCTAAGGTTAGTCAAGTCTTCAACTCCTAAAAAATTTTCTCACAAGAATCTGACCACAGGAACTTAACTTTCTTTTGGGTCAACAGGGTCATAGCAGACGCTATAGAAGAGAAACCTTCAAAAAAACGACGGTAATAGCTAGATAAACCTAAGAAACTTCTAATATCAGATGGAGAGATAGATCTAGGCCAATTTCTTACAGCTTCTGTCTTTTAGGGATCAACTCTAATACCTTCAGCTGAAATGATATGACCCAGAGACACTACAGACCTTATCCAAAACTCACACTTTCTTAATTTTGTGAACAACTGATGATCTCTATGTGTTTGCGAGAAAATTCTAAGATGATCAGCATGGTCTTTATCACAGTGGGAGTAAACAAGGATATCATCTATGAATGCATTGACAAATATATCAAGATACTACTTGAACACTCAATTCAGGAGGTCTATGAAGGCCGCAGGGGCGTTGGTTATCCCAAAAGACATGATAAGAAACATAAAGTGACCATAGCGAGTTCGGAAGGATCACTTTGGAATGTCACACTCCCTTACTTTAAATTGGTGATAGCCGGATCTAAGGTCTATCTTGGAGAAATAAGTTGCACCTTGCAACTGATCACACATGTCATCTATTCTTAGAAGAGGGTACTTGTTCTTTACTGTGACCTTATTAAGATGAAGATTGTAAATGCACATACGCAAAGAACGAGCTTTCTTTAACATAAAAAGGACAGGTGCGCCCCAAGGATATATACTGGGTCTTATAAAACCTTTTTCTAGAAGATCTTTCAGTTTCTATTTCAACTCCTTAAGTTCTGTGGGTTCCATATGGTAAGGAGGAATAGGAATGGGTTGGGTGTCAAGAAGAAGGTCAATCCCTAATTCTATCTCTCTATCGGGAGGTACCCTGGGAGATTTTCCAAAAAGATATCAGGTAACTCATTAACTATGCTGACTGACTGAATAGTCAGAGACTCATACTTAGTGTCTTTAACCCGAATTAATGATAGATGCAGCCTTTAGAGATTAGAATTCTGGCTTTAAGATAGGAAATGAAATGACTTTTGGGAGATACTGAACTCCCGGACCACTAAAAAACTGGTTCATCAGGAAACTGAAACTTAACCACACGGGTACGACAGTCTATAGATGCATAACAATAGTGAAGCCAGTCCATACCCAGAATAACATCAAAATATACCATGTCTAACTTTATCAAGTCTGCAAATATGACTCTATGGAGAGAAGTAATAGGACACTTTTTGTACACTTGCTTGCCAACAATTGACTCACCTACGGGGGTAGAAAATAGAATGGGTTTGGGAATCTTTTCAGATATCATTTAGAAATTCATAGCAACAAGTGGGGTCACATAGGAAAAGTTGTACCCAGGGTCTAACAACACATAAACCTCAAAGTGAAATACACGGAGCATTCCAGTAACAATGTCAGGAGAATACTCCTGCTCCTTGAGGAAAGGTAAGGCATAGAATCTATTCTAGCGCTTACCGCCAATAGTGCTAGAAGAAGATTCCTGAGGAGGGACTAGACGGGATATGGGAGCTGGAGCACTAGATGTCGGGGACTGAGGGTGAACATCACGATTCTCCTTCCTTGCATGTGGGAAATATCTAATACCGTGGACCTTCTGGATACACCCATAACAGACCTTTTATCCACACAAACATCTACCTTCGTGGTCCTGACTACACTTAGCGCATGGGGGCCGGTTGGGCCGGTTACTGACAGTGTTTTACGACCTAGGTATAGTCAATCTATTTCTCCACTCCTCCCATCCTCTGGGTGCGGGAGCACTATCGGATTAAGTTAATAGTATAGATGAATGGCTTTGGAGCTGAGGGGAGTTCCCTCAATGGGACCTAGCCAGACCAAACTCATGCTGCTCGGATCTGGCTCTCTTGTTCCCCCTCACTCTATCTCTTTCCCTTATCTTATCCACTTCGATCTGTTGGACATGTAACATCAGCCTATAAATATCCATATCCCTATTCAGCATAGCCTTCCTGCACTCTTTCAACACCAAACCAGAAACACCTGTCATGAACTTACTCATACTGGCTTGGGTGACAACAATCAAGTTAGGAGCATATTTGGCTAACTAGTTGAACTTTAAATAGTACTCCTTAATAGGCATGGAGCCCTACCTTAAGTTCTTAAACTTCTCTACTCTCGCCTCACTTATCTCTAACGGAAATAACATATCCAATACTCCATCTTGGAATATCTTCCAAGTAACAAGAGCATCATTTTTCCCCTATTTTTCCTCCAAGCAACAATGCAATTCTACGCAATAGCCTTTAATTTGTAAGATGCCAACTCTACACTTTCTTCCTCAGACACATGTGTCACCTGCGTGGTCTTCTGCACCTCTTCTAGATATAACTGTGGGTCCTCATCTTCCTTGGACCCATAAAAATCTAGTGGATTCATCCGAATGAAATAATGAATTCTAGCAGCAGATGTATCACCTCCCTGCTTGTGCGAAATAGGGGCCTGGTTGACCTGAATATTTGCGGTGACAGTTTGGGCTAGCGCCTGGAAGGCTGGCCAAAACTAAGAATGGGAAATGTTTTTGATTCAAGGGATCAGCAGGTTAAAGTTGCTGATCATTTTTGTTTCTGCGGGCATTCGCTTTTCATGGAGACATTCTCTGAAATAAGAGAGCACAAATTAATAGGTAAGAGAGAGAGATAACATTAAGCACGATAGACACTGAATGAACGAAATGGCTTTTTAATAAAATGTTTCATAGTCTCTATCTCATGGATGTGGTAAGCTATACACCGATGATCAAGACTTTACTAAACGCGGGTTGTAAGACTCCCTAGGATTCTCTAATCCTTAGTCTCGGAGACCAAGTTTGTAACGCCCCAAAAATGGGTCCTGATATGTCAAATGGTACTTAAGGCTAAAAGTAGCCCCAAGCTAACCCTTTGAGCCTGCTACTACATATAAATGCTTAAATCAAGTTAGTGAGAACAACATAATAAACATTTCATATTGTATCTAGCTGAAAAAAGAATAAGTATTGTGAAAGTAACAAAATACTGAATGTCTACACATACTGACAATCTAGTCTAACATAGCCTCTACAACTCAATGTACTAGAGAGTCATTGGGACAGGTCCTCAACTGACTCATACTCAAATGAAAGGAATAAAATAACTGCTAAATAAACTGAATGTTTGAATGTTAGGTCCTCAAACCATGAGGACTCACCACTGCAGAAATATAGACCAATGTGCTCGAAAATCACTAGCGAGACTAGGACAAAGCACCTGAACCTACATTATAAGGAAATGTAGCACACAGACGAGTATGTTGATTAGTACTTGAGAATGTACTGAGTATATGGGGGTGCATGAAACATATGTAAAAACAACAGTATCACAAGTTTTCAAATCATGCATATCAACTGTAAATGGCTCATATAGCTCGATGAAATCTAAAATCTAAAATCATACTTAATGAATAGTAAAGCATAAAATCTGAAGGTCATGAGCCATTACACTTAATTCAAGTATCATTGTTATTCTCATTTTCTCAAATCAAGTGAGCTAAGTGAAATCTGAAATATAGTCTACATAGTAAATCTGGATGTCAAATCTTTAAAAACCAGTAAACTGTACTAATAATGAGGGACAACTACTTGGGATGTTCTTCTAACCGACATGTACATCATGTGTGCATCCATGATATCCCATGACTAGCCCCCAGAAGGTTAGGGATGTACTACCTTTGCCATCAGAATAGAACAATCTATCTCAGTTATCCACGTTTAGTAGAAATAAATATCTAAACCTACGGTGGCACGTAGTTCTAGGGTATCAAACAGTAGTAACATCCCCAACTCGGTGCTAAATATTACTCCCAATCTCATGCTCAAAATCTGAAGAAAATTCACTTTAAAGTAATCTCATGATTTATAATGAAGCCAACTATAAAGTATGTAATCTAAAGCTAAAGTGGATTTCAATTCCATAGTGACCAAAAAGTCAAATCTTTTCTCAAAATCTTCCTAAATAATCATAGGGTGCTTATGACACAACAATTCTGAAAAATGACAATCTCAAATGGGGGCTTAAATATCCATGTTTCAATCTCATGTTAAAACATCTCAAAATTCATGCTTGATAACATAAAGTTTCATTAATTATCTTAAAATCTGAAAAATTCAGAAGTTGGCATGGAAATATAAACAAAATCATGTAATTCAACTTTTAATCCATGGGAAATCTCATAGTCTTGCAAATAATAATAATGGGTATACACCATAACTTCAATTTCATGAGAAAATCATATATAATTCAGAAATTTGTAATTTAAAATAAATCTTTCGGCACAAGGATGAAAGAGTTGTCCTTGTTCAAACTCCACGTACCTTGAAATTGAATCTTTGAATGAACTTTTAACTTTGGGACTCTATTCATGAAATTGTTGGGTGATTCTTGAAGATCTTTGTTTGGGTATTGTAATTCTTGAATCAATTTTGAAATTTAACGGTGAAATTTTTAGGGATCTTGAATCTTAGGTTAAGGCCCTCAGCTTTTTGTTCTAGAGAGGATTTGATTGAAATTAGTGTATTTTTGTGAAATGGGGGATGAAATCAGTGATTATGGAGCTATGGGGAGAAGGGAAAATTCCAAAACACCACTCCAAAACCATTTGGAAAATTCTCAATTCAACAAGTGACGACATTGGGCTGATGTCGTCACACATATGACAAGTCGTCAGCTTATGTCATCAAAAAATATAGGAATTTATTATTTTATGTCTAAGGTTGACGACATTTGCTGACAAGCCATCAAAAATGTGATAAGTCATTAGAAATGTCGTCAGAACTATGAGAAGTCATCAGAAATGTCGTCAGAAATGTGATAAGTCGTCAGAAATATCGTCACTCAGTTTCCAGGTTGACATGATGGAGTAAAATGGGTATAAATTTTTGCTCTGATATCATATTTATTAAAAATTAAATTATCTATCTGTTGGTAGGTCATGACCTCAAAAATTCATAGAATTTCAAGATATATGCTCATTTGAAGTTGACTATACCAATATCTTTGTCAAGACTTTTATTGGCAAGGAGTTTTTTGATTCGTCTAATAGCTAGGACACTTTTGAGGCCTTAATACTCATAAAACTAGATAATACAACTACCAAATCACTTAACTTTATTTCTAAAGATCTTGAAGCAGGGTTCTATTATTTGTTGAAATTCTCGGGGTATTATAATTCGTTATTATAACTCAATTGTGACTCAAATAATAAATGCATGCTTTACCCTTATAACCAAGACTGAATTCCATGATATTGTGTGAATCATAAGTATTTGATGAAATGTTCATGAGATTAGGTTGATGAAAGTATGACATGTCTATATAAAATTTCATCCATATACAACATTATGAAAACCATGTGTTTCATGAAATCCCTAACTTATTGTATTATGAATTATTGATATTGGTTATGTGTTCACGAAGAGTCAAGTCCTATCAATTTCATGCTATCGAGTCCTGGGGATATTTGTACCCGAAAATTTAGCTGTGTGCGTAGAGCCAGTGTTAGTTTTTACGATAGTCCCATTAAAGCCATGATCATTAGAATTTAGTCAGTTACATAACTTAGGAAAACTCAATAATTTCAGTAATATTTGTAAGTTATCAGATCTTAGTTGTATTTCATCATTCAATTGAATTAAGTGAACTCTTTTCAATCAGCTAAAAGATACTATCAGTAATAGTTCAGTTTAGTTTAAATCAGTTCAGTGTCACTTCAGTTGGGAGTACTATTCAGCACCGAGTGAACCCAAGGATAGGGACTCATCTATTAGCCAGTAGAGGGTATGATCCTTAGAAGAAATCTTTGCATTCCAGAACTATGTAGAAATAATAGGTTGAGATGTACCCTACGAGTTTAGGGATTATACACCTTATTTGAGTTTTCCCTACTAGTAGGGGTAGATGGAAGAGCTCCCTATCAAAGAGCGTTTACTCACAACTTGTCTTTACTCGTGGCATGGTATTGGCACCCTTCTAGCTAAGTTTATAGGTTAGACCCCACCAGTTTAGTTTTAGGGCATGTCAGTTAGATGATTACCTCCCACAGTCTCAGCTTCAGATCCATTCTCAGTAATAGAACTCCGTTCAGTTCTATAGTTTCAGGACTGTCAGATAAAGTCAACTCAGTACGAAACTCAGCTAGTTCCAGTAGAATCAGGACAGTCAGACATAATCACCCAGTTGATAGTATATTAATTATATGAAATTCATGTTACAAATATTAAGATTTTAGGACTCTCAGATACAGTCAATCAGACCAGTTCCTCATAATCAGAACAATAAAAAACAATCATTCTTTATCAGTTATATGACATCAGTTCCTTAGTATCAATAGACTTAGTCTTTTAGTATCCAGGTATTAGTACCCAGATATCAGTAAATACACGTTATCAGAATTCATGAGGTGTGTTGTGCTCAACAACGTCCTTAGTACTCAATAGCATCCTAGGAAGTCTGAAAATCCACATCTAGTAGAGTCTTATACATGGATGTGTTGTGCAAAACACTTATGTTTAGGAGGCTATGAGATGTTTTAGGAATAGTTTCCCTTCATTCAGTATTCATGTCATGCGAGTGAGCATGAGCTTCGGTCAAACTCTGTCTTTAATCCCTTCTTTTATTTTATTTACAAAACATACCTCCCAAAAGGGTTAAAAAAAGAGGAACAGGGAATCAGTCCAAACCTCAGCCTATCCAGGAAGATCCTCTGGATGGGCATGTCTCTCATATAGAATTAAGAACTACATACACTACTCAAGCCAATTTAGTTACAGCTCAGAATGACCGTCCAACTATTTTTCTGGCCAACCTAGTCGCCCAATTTTGTTGCAGCAAGTAGTTGGGACATCACCCGAATGAATCCTCCCCTATTCGCTGGTTCTAAAGCTGAAGAGGATCCACAGGAGTTCCTTGACCAGGTTTAGAAAGACACAGATATCATGGGAGTGACTTCTAGTGAGATTGCACAATTAGCCGCCTATTAGCTATAAGATGTAGCCCATACGTGGTTTAAGAAGCGAAAGGTAGACAGGGGTGCAGATGCAGAGCCCACAGAATGGGAAAAGTTTGCTATGACTTTCTTAGGTAGATTATTTCCCCTAGAGTAGAAAGAAATCAAAGTGTTAGAGTTCATCAACATTAGACAAAGTAGCATGATCATAAAAGAATACTCCCTCAAGTTCACTCAGATAGCCAGGTACACTCCTCATGTAGTAGAAGATAGTAGATCTAGAATGAATATGTTTGTAACTGGGATATCAGGTAGAGTGGTTAAGGAGTGCAGGAATATGATGTTTATTAAGGAAATGGACATATCTAGGCTTATGGTCCATGCTCAACAGATTGAAAAGCAGAAATTTAAGAAGAAGGAGACGGAAATTAACAGGGCCAAAACTGGTAGTTATAGTTTTTCTCAGCTAGGGTCGTAGGATGGTAACCGTTCCCAGCATAGACAGAAGTTTTTATCCCCAGTTCAATCAGTAGCTAGTACACTAGTACCAAAGTTCAGAAATTACCATAGAGACAGGGCACCGGGCCCCAAGGCCCAGGGTAGTGAGAGCAGGGTTTTTACTTATCCACTTTGGGAAGTGTGTGGTAAGCATTTTCTGGGTATATGTAGAACAAGTAGTGATGTATCTTTTAGATGTGGCAAGACAGGTCACAAGGTCCGAGATTGTCCTAGGCCTGGCCCTAGAAGTAAGCACGGTCGTATTTCAACTCAGCCTGGTCACTCGTATCAGTGTGTAATGCCCAAACAGACTCTATGCACTTCAGTCGCGACAGGATCAGGAAAGTCCTCCTGATTCAGCCACTGGTATTTTACAGAATCTTTAATTACATGTTCACATTTCTTCAGATTCAGGAGCTTCTTTTTTGTTTTGTAACTATTTGTATAGCAGTCAACTTCAAGGTCTGACCAAATGTTAACAGGACATTTTTCCAGTCCCCACCCTAGTGAGTAAGTCTAACACAGCCCGACAGGTATACAATAACTATCTTGTTATGAAATATCTGAAAGTTGGGCCTTCAAGTTCCAATAGTAACACTAGTATGTGTAGGAAATCCATAAGGTAAGATGATTCCTGACCCATTCCTATCTCATTGCAAAGTTTTGTACTTCGACCATCACGATAGTTATACATACTTTCCATTTCAGTCCCACGAATACAACTTATATCCATGCACTTTCATAAAATAGTATGTGTGTCAAGTTGTTCGTATGAGGAGTCGAAGTTCATCCAATGTTGCGGATCATGTTCCATCAATTCAGAAATTCCAAACCCAATTCGGGCAGCTCATGACTCATACACTCATGTCAAGCTTTACATTATGCTTCGCTCACACGATTCATGATTTCACTCCTAGTATTTAGTCAAGCTTAGATTATGCCACGTATACTGTCAGTTTAGATCCCTTGGTGAATCTGTAGTGTTAATATTCCATCCCGCAAGCCTTATTTACATTGTCAATTCAGTAATCAATAATGAGTAAAGGACTTAGATAGTCCGATAGAAGCATGTCTTTCAGCTATCAGTTACTTAGCCATCAGAATTCAGTACTTTCATACCAGTCTAACCCTCAATTATAGAAAACCAGCATTCCATCTCAGTTACAATCTTATTTATGGTTACAGTATCAAATCTTGTCTTAGCTATAATCTCAGACCCAGTCCTAGTCTAGTAGTCATATCAGAAACTTAGTACAACTTTAAGAATACCCGACCATAGAATATGGCCATCAGTTAATCAGTTATTAGTATTACAGTATCTCAGTTTATAGAATGTTTTTGAATCATGATTAGATGCATGGTCTTGCATTCCTAAGGTAATACAGTTTTCCCCCACTCATGCTCAGTTACCTCATGTTACCCAGTCAGTCATTACCTCTTATGTATAATACCCTATAGTCTCAGTCCATCTATCTAGACTAAGTATAGTTTAGTCTTACACGCCCAATATTTAGATATAAATTATTTGGTTAATCAGATAAAGTTTGTAAATATTTATGCATTTGTGCTCAGTACCCATGTAAATCTTTTTAGTAGTCTCAGTTGTAGTTCGTAAGGTCTAATCACTTTGTCTTAGCTTCAGATGTCAGATATCCAACCACGATTCAGTTTCTAGGTGGCTTGCGCATCGCCCTAATTTTCCTCAGTATCTCAACAAAATATGTATTCTTTGAGGTACCTAGTGTCCCAAGGGGGAGATACATGATAATTCCCCAACCTCTCATGACATAAAACATGCCATTATGTCTTCTCGTAATGAATACATTATGGAGTAAGAGGGTACTTATAAGTTGACCCTTAAACTCTTACCTCAGCCGTAAGCTGCATATTCAAGGTACACAGTTCAGATCACGATATCAAACTCCTGTATCACGTTCCAAACTCAGTTATGTTCACGTGTTTTTGCTCGTGCATATCTATTAATTCATTTCAGGCTCATGAGCATTTTCAATTTAAATAAAACAGTCTCTCTTGAACTTATCCAGTTTTATGCTCAGATTTCAATGATAAACTTGGTATCAATTACCATTGCATATTTAGCCATGCATTCATGAACCAGTTAACCATGTATCAGATATGCATGTTTAGTATGACACATTCAGTTTATCGGTCATGTCATTCATGGAATTATGTTCCAGTTGTTCATCTTTAATATGTACGTTAGTTTATCATTTTTTCCCTCTCAGTATGTTCCATTCAAGGACGAATGTTCTCAAGAGGGAGATATTGTAACACCCCATAAAATCCTAAATCTTAATTCAGTCCTTTAAGATTGTCAAAGGGTCCTAGACTTAGAAAATTCTAGCTAGGTTTCCAGACATAGCCTGTTATTGGCCATTGAAAGTTTGCAATATCATTTTGCCACCTTAAAGTCCTTTAATGATCCGTATTTTTACTAGTTCATTATCAGGAAGATCAATTGGTGTTCCTGGATGAGTTTTAGATTTTTCAAAACACGTTAAGATCATCTTCGGAGTCCTAAAACAGTGGACCAGTGCAATCATCGCGTGCCGTATGGCCAATCTCTTTGGTCAACAATTGTGAAGGCTGCCAGAGCCAAAACTTTTGAGTCTCGACGTGATCATAGCACGACATCCCGAGTAACGCATCGCAGCCATCAATGTGTCGCGTCTCTTGTAGAGTCGAGACCTAGTTTTTACTCATTAAATGTCTGTGTTTTAAGGTAAAAGGGCTAATTTCCCATCCTTAGATAAACACAATAACACTTAATTCACTAATATTTCACCCAAAAATATATATTTCCTCTCAAGTTTCTCTCAAGAATAAGTTTGGGTTTTCAATTATGGATTCAAATTCAATACTCAAATTCAAGAATATCTCTGTCAATTTTTGTAAAATCAGGAACAAAGGTATGTCAAGTGTTTATTTATTGATTCCTTTCATTCATGAAGTCCAAGAACCCTCTTTCAAATTATAAAACATGATATTTATGTTGTAGATTGTTTGTAACCATGTTTATCTTGTTTTATGATTCCCAAGTTGGAATCTTTATGTATTTTCATGAAACTATGTTAGCATGCAAGATAAAATCTATGAATTGAGTTGTTTATGATGTGTAATTTGATTATTTGACCTATGGCCTAAGTTGTGCATGTAGGGTGTTTGACAAAATGGATAGAAGGATACAAATTAGGTATTATAGCTCAATTGTGACTCAAATAATAAATGCATGTTTTAACCTTATGACCAAGATTGTCTTCCATGATATAGTGTACATTATTAGTATTTGATGAAATGTTCATGAAATTAGGTTAGTGAAAGTATGACAAGTCTATATACAATTCCATCCATGTACAACATTTTGACAAACATGTGCTTCATAAAATCCCTAACTTATTGTATTATGAATTAATGATATTGGGTAAGTGTTCACGAAGTATCAATTATTGTCAGTTTCATGATATCGAGTCCCGGCGGTACTTGTGCCCGACAATTTAGTTGTGTGCATTCAAGCCCTGATCATTAAAATTCAGTCAATAACATGACTCAAGAAAACTCAGTAATTTTTGTAATCTCAGTCAATTATCAGATCTTAGTAGTATTTTTTCCATCAATGGAAATTAGTAAACTCTATTCAATTAGTTAAAAGATACTATCAGTAACAGTGCAGTTCACTTTAAATCAATTTAGTGTTACTTCAGTTGGGAGTAGGATTCAGCACCGAGTGAACCTATAGATAAGGACTCACCTATTAGCCAGTAGAGGATGTGATCCTTATAAGTAATCCTCAAATTCCAGAACTACGTAGCCAGCATAGGTTGAGATGTACCCTATGAGTTTAGCGATTATACACCTTATTTGAGTTTTTCCTACTAAATGGGGTTGATGGAAAAGCTCCTTGTCAGAGAGGCTTTACTCACTGGTTATCGTTACCCGTGGCACGGTACTGACACCGTTCTAGCTAGGGATAAAGGATGGACCCCACCAGTTCAGTTTTGGAGCATGTCGGTTAGATGATTACCTCTTATAGTCTCAGTTACGAATCCAGTCTTTGTATTAGAACTCAATTCTGTTCTATAGTTTCAGGACTGTTAGATACAGTCGCTCATCTCAGTACGAAACACCGCTATTTCTATCAGAATTAGGACTATCAAAAACATTTATCCAGTTAATAGTATATTAATTATACTAAATTCATGTTACTAGTATTCAGATTTCTGGATTGTCAGATACAGTCAATCACACCATTTCTTCATAATTAGAACTGTAAGAAACAATCATTCCTTTATTAGTAATATGACATTATTACCTCAGTACTCAATAGACTTAGTCTTTTAGTATCCCAGTATTAGTACCCAGATATCAATTAATCAACATTATCATAATTCATGAGTCAATGTTATCACGATCTCAGATACACTTATGTATTCATGCATGTATTATGATATTCATGTTATTCAGTTAGTTTGTATTATTCATGCATATGAAACATTGCATTCAGCCTAACTCACTTGCATACTGGTTCATTCAATCGTACTGACACATTAGTGCTTTTGCGTTTTATACCATAGGTTCAGAAGCACGCGCTCCATAGTATCAGTAGCATTCTAGTTTTAGCAATCAGAGTTAGAAGTGAGTCCTCATCATTTAAGGATGTTATTATTTGATTATTTCATTCATTCAGTACTTAGTTAATTTTAGTAGATGGGGTTAGTTGGGGGATTGTCCCATCAACTCTTAGTTTAGAATGTTTAGTTTTAGAGGCTTTCATACTACAGCATGTTCAGATAGTTATTTCTATTGTTTTGGTATTATTATAGCATATTTTTGGTGATGGATCAGTGTTGAACCTTATGGACTTTTAGTTCAAGTTTTCACATTTACGATATTACCATTATAGTTCAGGGCTCAGTTACAGATATCTGTCATGGTTTAGCTTGTGGTCCTTAGGGATTATGAGCACCATGTAGCATTCCGAGTACCAGATTTAGGGCGTTACATTATACCCTATTACAGACATTGTTTTATATTCAATATTAGTTCAGTTTGAACCATATGGAATTACAACTTACATTCTACATATTTATAGTATATTATTCAGTGCTTAGTTACAGATATAAATCATGGATTAGGTTGTGGTCCTTCGAAGTCATGAGCATCATGTAACATTCCGGGTACTAGATTCGGGGCGTTACAAACTTTATATCAGAGTCAGGTCCAACAGTGTCCTAGGAAGTATAAAAGGTCACATCTAGTAGAGTCTTTTGCATGTGTGTTTTGTGCACCACACTTATGTACAGGAGGCTATAAGTTGTTTTAGGAAGAGTTTCCCTTCTTTCAGTATTTATGTCGTGCTAGTGAGCTTGAACTCAAATTTAAGTCCCAGTCTAATCCACTCTTCCTTTCATTTACAGAACATACCTCCCAAAAGGGGCTAGCAAAAGGTGAACTGGTAATCAGTCATCACCTCATCCCATTAAGGTAGATTACCCGAACAAACATATTTCCCATGCAGAATTCAGGACTGCATTCACTACTCTAGCCAATTTAGTGACAACTCAGAATAAATGGCCACTTGTTATTCTGTCAAATCTAGTGGCCAATTTAGTAGCAACCAGGATTTGGGACTTTACCCAAATGAATGCTCCCCTATTATCCAGTTCTATGTTCGAAGAGGATCCACAGGAGTTTCTCGACCAGTTTTAAAAAGTCACATATATCATAGGAGTGACTTCCAGTGAGAGTGCTGAGTTAGCCGCCTATCATCTATAAGATGTAGCCCATATATGGTTTAAGCAGTGGAAAGTAGGCAAGGGTATAGATGCAGGGTCCATAGAATGGTAGGAGTTTTCTATGGCTTTTTTAGATAGACTCTTTTCCCTAGAGTAGAAAGAAGCCAATGTGTTAGAATTCATCAATCTCAGATAAAGAAGCATGAGTGTGAAAGAATATTCCCTCAAGTTCACCCAGTTAACCATGTATGATCCCCATGTAGTAGCAGACAGTAGACTCAAAATGAGCAAGTTTGTGTCTGGGATTTCAGACAAAGTGGTTAGAGAGTGCAGGACTGCGAGGTTGATTAAGGAGTTGGACATATCTAGACTTATGGTTCATGCTCAATAGATTGAAGAGTAGATACTTAAGAAGAAAGAGAGGGAAAATAAGTGAGCCAGAACTGATAGTTACAATTTTTCTCAGCTAAGGTCGCAGGGTGGTAAACGTTCTCAGTATAGTCAGAAGTTTTCAGTTCCTGTTCCATCTTCAGCTTGTCCACCAGTACCAAAGTTCTTAAAAGACCATAGGGATAGGGTGCCAGGCTCCAAAACCTAGGGTTGTGCAAGCAGTATTCATACTCATCCGCTTTGCGAAGAGTGTGGTAAGTGTCATAAGGGTATGTGTAGAGCAGACAGTAACGTGTGTTTCAGATGTGGTGAGTCATTTCATAAGGACCAAGACTATCCTAAGCCCGCTACATAATGTCTTCACGGTTATCCCTCAGCTCAGTCCGGTCTCCCAAATCGGCAAGTTGCCAATTCCAGCGCTATCAGTGGGCAACGCCCAAACAGATTCTATTCACTTTAGTCCCAATAAGATCAGGTTAGTTCTCCTGATGTAGTCACTGGTATGTTGTAGATCTCTCATTTATATGGTTACACTTCTTCAGATTCAGGATCTTCTTTTTCTTTTATAACTCTTTACATACAAGTCAACTTTAAGATCAGACAAGATATTAACAGCACCTTTCTCAGTCTCCACCCAGCGGGTCAGTCTATCATAGCCCGATAGGTATACAGTAACTGTCCGGTTATGGTACCACAGAAATCATGGCCTTCAGGTTCAACTAGTAAGGCCAGTATGGGTAGGAAATTAGTAAGGAAATATGATTCCCAACCCATTCCTATCTCAGTGCAAAGTTTTGTACAACAACCATCACGAAACTTACGCATGCATCACGTCACATTTCTGTGAACCAAACTTATATTCACACTTTTCATAGAATCATATCCATTTAAAGGTCCTAATATGAGAAATCTTAGTTCACTCAGTGTTATGAATCATATCCCATGAACACAAAAATTCTAGACTCAGGTCATGCAACTCATAACTCATGCACTCACATCATGTTTTACAGTATGTTCAGCCCACATGACTCATGCTATGGTCCTAATGAATAGATAAGAATTTAGACTATATCACATATACCCATAGTTTAGAACGCCCAGTAAATTCATAGTTTCGATGTTCCGTCCCTCAGCTCTCAGTTACTTCTTATACAACATTCGATTTCAAATTCAATCTCAAAATTCTAGAAGATCCCTTCTCAGTCTCTACCTTAGTGGGTAAACCTATCATAGCCCGATGGGTATACAGGAACTATCCGGTTATGCTATTCCAGATACTCACTTCAACAGACTTAGTCGAATTAGAAATGACTGATTTTGATATCATTCTTGACATGGATTAGGTTTATTCCTACTATGCCACAGTCGACTGCATAAATAGAATTTTCAAGTTTTAGTTTTCAAATAAACCAATCCTACAGTTGAGAATTAATACTTCATTCTTTAGGGGCCAGCTTATTTCCTACCTAAGGGCAAGGAAAATGATATCCAAGGGATGTGTCTATCATCTTATTCGAGTTAAGGACTCTATTTATTAAACTCCCCGTCTTGAATTAGTCCTAGTAGTGAATGAATATTCACTACTATCCTCTGTGTCCCCAGAAGGTCTTTCCTGAATTTCTCCCTAAAGGGAAATAGACTTTGGCATAGACCTTCTCCCAAATACTCAACCCATATCTATTTCTCTTTACAGAATGGCACTAACAGAACTTAGAGAACTAAAAGAACAATTGAATGATCTCTTATACAAGGGGTTCATCATATCCTCTGTGTCCCCATGGGGTGCACCAGTTCTATTCGTGCGAAAGAAAGATGGTTCTCTCAGAAAGTGCATAGACTACCGTCTGCTCAATAAGGTCATGGTCTAGAACAAGTATCCACTTCCCAGAATCATTAACTTGTTTGAAAAAATTTGGGGTGCCAGTTACTTCTCTAAGACAGACCTCAGATCAGGCTATTATCAGCTTAGAGTCAGAGAATGTGTCATTTCAAAAATAGTCTTCCGTACTTGGTATGGTCACTTCGAATTCTTAGTCATGTTATTTGGTCTTAACAATGCCCCAACATCTTTCTTGGACTTGATGAACCATGTGTTCAATCATTACTTCAACATGTTCATCATAGTCTTCATAGATGACATTCTTGTATATTTATGTAATGAGCATGATCAAGCAGAGCATCTTAGAACAATATTACAGACTCTCAGAAATCATCAATTATTCGCCAAATTTATTAAGTGCAAATTTTGGCTAAGGTCAATAGCATTGATTGGTCATATTGTTTTTGGTGATGGCATTAGAGTTGATCCTTAAAAGACCGAGGCAGTGAGAAACTAGCCTCAAACCACTCTCCATCAGATATTAAGGGTTTCTTAGGTTTGGCTAGCTGTTATAGATGGTTTGTTAAGGGATTTTCATCTATTGCATCCCCTATGTCCAGATGACTCAGAAGAAAGTCAAATTTTAGTGGTCAGATTCATTCTATAAGAGTTTTCAGAAGTTGAAGACTCGACTCACCTCAGCCTCAGTTTTGGCTCTTCCAGGTGGTTTATATTGGTATGTCGTGTACTACGATGCATCTAGGGTAGGTGTGGGTTGTGTCCTCATAAAGCATGGTAAGTTCATAGCCTATGCCTCAAAAAGTCTTAAGCCCCATGAAAAGAATTATCTGACTCATGATCTTTAGTTAGCAGCAGTAGACTTTGCCTTAAATATATGGAGGTACTACTTTTATGGTGTGCATATTCATGTGTTAACAAATCTTAAAAGCATCCAGTACATGTTCTCTCAGAAATATCTTAATCCTCATCAGAGAAGGTATTTAGAGATCTTGAAGGATTATGACATGAGTGTCCTTTATCATCTAGGCAAGGCCAATGTGGTAGATGATGCTCTCAGTAGACATTCTATGGGTAGTGTTGCTCATGTTAAGGACTGTACAAAGCAGTTAGCCCAACAAGTTCATCATCTAGACAGACTAGGTGTCCTCTTAGTCGATTCAACATAAGGTAGTGTGTGGGTTAAGAAAAGTTCAGAACCATCTCTAGTTTCCAAAGTTATGGAATAGCAGGATAGAGATTTCATTTTAGTCAAAATAAATGAGTCAGTCAAAGATCAGAAGGTTGAGGTTATTCTCACAAGGGAGAGATGATGTTTTTTGTTGTCAGGGTCATTTGTGTGTGCATGGTGTTGATGAATTAAGGTCGGGAATTCTTGTAGAAGTGCATGGTGCGCGTTACTCTATTTATCCAGGGGCCACTAAGATGTACTGTGATTTGTGGGATATATATTGGTGGAGTGGGATGAAGAGAGGTATTGAAGAGTTTATGGCTAAGTGCTCAACATGTCAACAAGTTAAGATTAAGCATCAGAAGCCTAGTGGGTCCATACAAGAGTTTAGGATTCATACTTGGAAGTGGGAAGAAGTATACATGAACTTTGTGACGGGTTTTCCTCGAACTCGTCATCAGCATGATTCAGTCTGGGTCTTTGTAGATAGAATGATCAAATCAACTTACTTTCATCCATTCCATGCCTCTTATTCAGGTGAGGATTACACCAAAGTCTATATTAGAGAGTTGGTCAAATTTCATGGTTTTCCATTGTCTATTGTCTCAGATAGAGGTACCTAGTTCACCTCTCATTTTTTTAAATAGTTCTAAAAGGTTCTTTGTACCTGAGTTCACCTCAGTACAGCCTTTCACTCTCAGACCGATGGTCAAACATAAAGGACTATCTAGACTTTAAAAGATATTCAATAAGCGTGTGCAATAGACTTTAAGGGTAATTGGGATGACCACTTGCCTTTAATTTAGTTTGCATACAACAATAGTTATCATTCTAGTTTTCAAATGGCTCCATTCGAAGCTCTCTACGGTAGGAGATGAGATCTCTAATCGATTGGTTCAAAGTTGGTGAGGCTGCAGTGGTAGGGCCTGTCTCAGTCTTTGATACTTTAGAGAAAGTTCAGTTGATCAGAGAGTGGCTCAAGATAGCTCAGAACAAATAGAAATCCTAAGTAGATGTGTGTCGAAAGAATCTTAGTTCAAGACTGCTGATTATGTGTACCTAAAAATATCTCCCATAAAGGGAGTGAAAAGGTTTGACAATAAGGGAAAGCGCATTCCCTAATATGCCGGTCCCTTCAAAATTCATAGTCGCTTCAACAATGTAGCTTATTAGCTCAAATATCCTTTAGATCTAGCTTTAGTCCATCCAGTGTTTCATGCCTCCATTCTTAGGAAATGCATATGTGTCCCAGCAGTTGTAGTCCCTGTTGAGAGAATAGATATTTAGAACAGTCTCTCTTACTAGGACATTCCAGATGAAATACTAGACTATCAGATTCGTAGACTACGGAACAAAGAAGTCCCTCTAGTTAAAGTTCTTTAGCAGAATCAGTCCGTTGAGGGAGCTACTTGGGAAGTAGAAGTAGAAATGCAGACCAAGTATCCTCACGTATTCTCCGATAATTTAGGCTTAGCCAAAGGTAATGGCTTTCCTTAAGCTTATTTCATTTCATGTTCAGATTTCATTTACAACACTTGATATTCAATTTTATGCTCAGTTTTCCATTTTAAACTTGGTATCATTTACTATTGCATGTTCATGAGTAAGTTAAGTTATGTATTCATGAATCAGATATGCATGATCAGCTTATTAGTAATCCCAGCCATGCATTCATGTATCAGCTCAGTCATGAGATCATGCATCAGATATGCATTCTCAGTATGAATCTCAGTAAATCAGAAATGTCAGTCATGTAATCATGTTTCAGTTGTTTATGTTCAGTATGTACATCAGCTTATCAATTCTCCTATTTCAGTTAGTCTCATTCGAGGATGAATGTTCCTAAGGGGGAGATATTATAAGACCCCACAAAATTTCTAAGTTTGATTTAGTCCTTTAAGCTTGTCAAGGGGGCCTAGAATTTGAAAATTCTAGCTAAGTTTCCAGACAGATTTTATTTTTAGCCTTTGAAAGTTGGCAATCTCATTTTGCCACCCTAATTTCCTTTAATGGTTTATATTTTTGTTAATTCATGACTAGGAAAATAAATAGGTAATCCTGAACAAGTTTTGAATTTTTTGGACCGCGTTTAAACCATGTTTGGAAGTCTAAAATAGCGGACATTGAAATCTTGGCGCGCCACATCACCTATCACGTTGGTTAATCTTATTACTAGACTACCACTCAAAAGTCCTGAGACACGGTGTGATAATAGCTCGACACATCAAGTATCGTGTTGCCAAATGCGTTAGTGCCCAATTTCAGTCATTAAATGACCGCGTCCTTATGGGTAATTAGGTTATTTCCCCCCGAACATCATCCCTCATAACACAAAAATTTAGCCTTCTTTTGTCTAAATACATTCAATATTTCACAAGTGCTCAAGAACAAGTAACCCTAGGTAATTAATTTCAATTCAAGAACTCAAGCTCTCTTCTATCCATCTTCAATAAATTGTCAACCAAGTTATGTAAAGTGTTCATCCAAGGGTATCTTTCACCCTTGTAGTTCAAGAAACCTTTTTCAAGATATGAATTTTCAATTCTACATTGTGGGTTGATTGTACACACGTTTATGTTGTGAAATGGTTCCCAAGATTTAATCTTTATTGAATTCTAATTACTTTATGTTAGCATGTGGATTGAATTCCTTAAATTTAAAGTGCCTGATATAGCCATGATGTATTAGTTGTTGATTCATGCCCTAGAAAAAAATTATGCTTTCAATGTGATTATGAAAATGCTTAAGTGAATAAGACTTGTGCATTATGTCCTATTTCTGAGCTATATGATGAAGTTATCATGTACCCACATGTTCAAAATGACTCCCATGCTAAAGCTATGTCCTGTATTGTTTTGATGGAATGGTCATAAGTATGGATTTATGGAATTATGTTACGTTAGTATGTATTCCCTTTCATTTATAAGCTTATGACTTGTGAATGATTCATGAAATCCCTCAATGATAGTATTATGAATTGTTGACTATGGTCATGTGTTCAAGTAGTGTCATGTATCATTTATTTTAATGCTATCGAGTCCTGGCGGTATTTTATACCCGACAATTTAGCTGTGCACCTAGAGCCAATGTAAAATTTCAAGATAACCTCACCAAAGCCACGATCAGTAGAATTCAATCAGTATCAGAATTAAAGAAAACTCAATAGTACTCAGTTTAGTCCTCAGTAACTCAGTTAGTTAATAGAATTTAGTAATATTCCGAAAGTCAATAGAATTCAGTGAACTCAGTCCGGTTCAGTCCAACATACTTAGTTCAGTGTCTATTTAGATTGGAGTAGGATTCAACACAAAGTGAACCCAAGGATGGGAACTCACCTGCCAGCAGAGGGTGTGATTCTTAGAAACAGTCCTTGCGTTCAAGAACTATGTATTCATCATAGGTTGAGACCTCAAAACCTGTCAGATAAGGGTTGAAGAGGTGGCTTAACCTGTCAGACCGAGCCCCGCCATTCTTGTTAAAGTACCTGATAGATGAGGGTCACTCACAACTTATCCTTACTTGTGGAGTGGTATTGGCACCCTTCTAATTAGGGTTACAAGTTGGACCCCAACTCATTTATAATAACTTATTTGGGGCATGTCGGTTAGATGACTACCTCCCACGGTCTCAGTCTCAGTCTTCAGTAAAGATATCAGATAGTGCTATAAATTTTTGGACTGTCAGATACAGCCACTCATCTCAGTACGAGACTCATCTAGTTCTATTGGAATTAGGACAGTCAGATATAGTCCCTATTATCAAGTGTATCAGTTATTAGTAATCCATGTTATCAATAAACTTAGTATTCAGAATCTTTATGATTTAATTTATAGTTATGTATTCATGCATGTATCGTCACGTAGTCATGTTCATGTTATCTAGTTAGTTTAGTTAATGCATATGAACCCTCACATTCTGCTTTACCTCACTTTGTGTACCAGTACATTCACATGTACTAACACATACTTTCATTTTGTGCTATGGTGTTTTATACCATAGGTTCGGACGCTCAGGTTCCCGATCGCGCTTAGAAGCTTAGATATCAATAGTCAGAGTCAGTGGTGAGTCCTCATAATTTAAGGAGATGATTATTTCATTCTTTCAGTATTTCAGTACTTAGTAATTTTTAGTAGATGGAGTTAGTTGGGGACATGTCCCATCAAATGCTTATTAGGACATCTTAGAGACATTCAGACTATAGTATGTTCACACAGTTATTTTAGTCTTGGTATTATCATACCTTTTTCAGACATTGTTTTATTTAGTATTGTTTAGTATTTGAACCTTATGGAAAGTTTTCCGTCATATTTCCACATTTATTTTATTTGTATTGTTATTATAATATTACTATTATCTAGTGCTGAGTTACAAATATCATTCATGGGTTGATTAGTGGTCCTTTAGGATTGTTAGCACCGTGTAGCGTTCGGGGTACCAGACTTGGGGTGTTACAATGAATCTTTTAGATTTGGAAACCTAACATGGTTTCTCTTACAACTTGAAGGTTTAGAGCTTGAGAGAATAGGATAGGGTTTTTGATTCTAGAGTGTGGGAGTTTTCTGATTTTTAAGTAGGTTTAATGTAGGAGAAATGATTTCTAAAAGAGAAAAAACCATTGTATCACTAAAATAAAACTTCATGATTTGATTTTTTTGAAGTGTACACTCGTCTATAGGATACTAGGAACATTGAAAAATATGGGGAGTTACACATACCATGAACGTATCTAACCTTGTGAGCATTGATGCCAAATATATTAAACTTTTTTGAGAATAAACTTTCAATACACGGTAAATATCTTCTCTTTTCAAGACATTAAATTAGCATAAAGATTCTTTAAAAAGTTTTCAAGAACATAAATTTATAGGTGAACTTAATCAATCTTTTAAAATATCAAATATACTTTTGAATTCTTATGATGAAATTGACAAAGTTTTTTGGAAAATACAATTGAAAAGAACAAGAAATCAATTCATGGAAGTTACTCCATATTCATAAAATTTTAGATAATAAACATGAAATATTCCAAGATTTAAGTCAAGAGATATGATTTTAAACTTAAGGATCTTGACTTCTCAAATGACCTAACCTGCTTTGTGGATTGAAACTAAAACTGAACTTGGTTTTGGGAAGGACAGAGTTCCGGCACTGAAGTATTAAATTTATAATCCTTTGACTTTGATGGTTATTGAATGATAAAAGGATAAAAACACACCTTATGTAATGTAAAAGGCCAAGAAAAATCAAACTTCTTGTCTAGATTTCATGATGGTGCCCTTTGCCTCCTGTCATGCTAGTTCTGGCCCTGGACTTTGAATATAGTTTCTTGCACCACTCAATAATCCAAATATGGAGGACTAGAGATTTCATCCCTTAATGTACCACGTAACTGAATGCACAACATAATGGTTCTTTCGAAATCATTTGTTTTAATTTTTGAAATTTATCTCATCTAATTTTTAAGCAGTTCTTGGTCAAAATAACTTGATATCTAAGCTTGAGTTAGATTATAAGATGACATTAAAGAATTGAAGCATGAGGAGTAGGAGGAGTGTTACACATCTCTACTTGTTGGCGAAGGATGTAATGCTTTTTGCAAATTACATGGATTGAATTTTTAGCTTTGTTTGATATTATTGATCATTATTTTGAGTAGAGTTAAATCGTCTTGATTAATTTAGGAATTTAAAGGATTGGGAATACTTTAAAACTACTTGTAATCAAGATAGATTATGACTTTGACCTTAATATTAGTATTTTATCATTTTATTGTTCGTGTCTCATAATGTATAAAAATGACATACATATGGTGTGACTTGAATATGACAAAAATCACATCTAAATAAGAAATTACTTAAAATGCTAGATTTTACCTTTTATTCTCTTTCCACATATTGATGACTTAAGCATTGTAGAAATGCTTTGTTGATGAATTGGTGCTAATGATAATTAAGAAAAACAAGTTTTATCGATATACCCGCTGAAATATTTTATTTAACTATTATATTTGCAGATTGAATTATTTCCACATATATGATGTGATATTATTGGGGAGCTGACTTATATAGGATAGGAAATCGCGTCTATTCATTAATAAAAAGGAACTGTAGAATTTGATGTTGATATATTGTTATTGATAGATAATGAATGTTTCAGATCAAATTACGAATGATGATGATCGTGTGAGTTCAATTTGATACAAAGATGTTGGGGTTATTGAGTCTAGATTACTATGCCATTATATGAGGATTATAGATATGATCTTCTTTTTTCTTTTTCTTTTTAGTTATTGATATGATCAATTGCATATATGAATATTAAATTGTACTTAACAAGACACTGACTTGAGAAAATTGAAGGAAGGTGTCATTTAAGTCTCGAATGAAGGATTGGTGACATTTACTAGCTTAAAGGATCACACATAATTAGGAAACATGATTAAGTTAATTGTGGATTTTTTTAGTATTTTCAAAACTTTCTAATCTTTTTTAAAATACAAATAAACCAACACCCCTCTCCTCTCCAAATCAATTGTCTCTCCTCTCACTCTCTAGATAGTTTCTCCCAACCAACAGTTCTACAAATTTCACATTTCAATCCCCGGAGACTTTAATCTCCGGCAATAAATAGTTGGGCTTCGAGTTCCTTTTTTAATTTCAATCATCTATTGACGTGACAGCCTTGCTCTCCAGCCATAACAACTTTAACTTTTTCATCGTTCTTTTTCTTCTTTCATAGGTAAAAAATTATAGCCTATTTAGTTTTGAAGAAAACGAGGAACTTGAGCCAACTTCTTTTCTAGTATTGGTTAACAATTTCAATATTTAATGCTTTAATTTTAAATGCGCTCTGAATAAAATCCTAATTTTTGGTATTTCTTCTCTTCCCTTTTCAGAGTGAATTATGATTTGTTCTTGTTTGTTGCATTTTTTTGAAGTTTGATTTTTGTTGTTTGTGTTTATACAAACAAAACAACGATGATGGCATTTTTTGTGTTGCGTCTGTTGCTGGGTTGATTTGTTCTTTTTCTTAACAAAAATGGTAATATTGAATAAAATAATGCAACTATTCTTTTTTTAAACAAATTAACCATCTGATGAAATAATTTAACCATATGATGCAATACATTAACCATCCAATGAAACATATTTAGCATAAGAGGCAATAAATTAACTATCTGATGCAATAGAGAACCATCGGATTAAAAATCTAATGGTACATACTAAGCATATGATGCAATAGATTAACCATCTAATGTAATTCATTAAGCATACATTGTAATAGATTAATCATCTAATGCAACAAATTAACCATCTGATGCAACAGAGTAATCATCGAATTAAAAATCTGATGCAATAGATTAATTAGCTGATGCAACAGATGAACCTTTTGTTGAAGAAAACCCTAGCAACTATTCCATTAGGACATTTGCAAGACTTGATTTTTCCAATTGATCATTAATTTTTCATGATATACGACCATTCTGTGTGAAGAAATCTTAACAATATTGATCGTTGATAACTGTTACAATAGATCACTCATATGGTGCAATAGATGTGTGATTTGTTGCACAGACCTTTCATTTATATTAACAAATGGGTGATATGTTTTGTATTATTATAACAGATTACTCATCCATTGTAATAGGCTAGTTAACTATTCTGACAGATCACTCATATGTTGTAACAGATATAGGATCTATTACATAGACCATTTATTTGTCTAAACAGATGAGTAATATGTTTTGTGTTTTTGCAACAGATTACTTATTCTTTGCATAAGGTTAGTTATTTAGATCACCAAATAACCTACCTAGTTCAATAGATGTGTGATATGTTGGAACAATTATTTTACTATTTTGAATGTTAGATTTATGACTATCCTTTTTTGGTGACGCATTAATAAACTATAATCTATTTTATATTCCTGTTAATTTTACATAATATGGATCCCAAGAGAACAAAAACCGAATCAAGCCTAAGTAAAGGAATAATTTAAGCAGTTAGGCTATATCCACTATTCTATGAGCTGGCTTTTCAAGCATTATCTCAATTAGAAGCAAAATATGATCAACACGGAGAGGAGGAATGCTTCAAAAGAGATAATCCAAATTCTAATAGCCCATCTACTGAAGTGTTGGTCAAAAATCTTCAGCATTGATCATTATCCTGTGAGAATGCGGTGTGATGGTTCCACAGATTAAACGGGTGATTTTGTGGTTAAGTCATCCATGGGAAAATCTATCGAAGCCTTCAAAAAAATACTTTGAGAATAAAAATTTGATTCTTATTTTAGGGATAGTTACTGTGGGAAATATCTTTATTTGTCAGGGGACAACAATGCTCGTTTTCAAATAAAAATTGTATATGATCTTATCAAGCATTGGTTTATGTATGAAAGTAAATATAATATGGATAAGGTATGGATAAATTACTGTGGCATACCTGTTTATTTTTGTTGGACATAGTTTTCCATTGTTACTGGACTAAAATGTTATCCTTCTTCTCCTTCTCAAGTTATACCTATTCTAACGTAAAAAAAGCTCCCCACACACCTTTAAAAGGCAACGTCAAATCGAGTGATCGTGATGACCTGGTGTCCATTGTTGGTCAAGTCTTCTAAAAAAATTTGATAGAAGCGTTGAAAGGTAAAAGAATTTCAAAGAAGCACACGCAATAATTGTGCTTGGTTTGGTTTATACATAATATTCTTTGGGCGAGAGACATTAAAAACAACTTAACCGTTGATTTAATAAATCTCTCCAAGGATCTTGAGGAATTTAACAGCTTTCCTTGGGGTTATGAAAGATTCAAAATAACTTTCAAATATTAGTTGAATCAGATAACGCCAAAGAAAGTAAAACTATATGGATTTCCATTAGATTTCATGGTTAATATTTCTTTTATTATTATATGATTCATTTTTTTATTCAATAATGGTTTTGATTTATTGGCATTAATATATAGTCTTAGGCGTTTGAAGCCATTTATTATTTGCGAAAACAAGTGAACTAACATGAAGAAGTTTCATGTCCAAGAATCTAGAGATGGTTGTCAGCCAAAACGTATAAAAATACAAAATTTCTTGATCTCTTCAACCCCCTAAAGATGCAGTAAGTATAGTTGGAATTGTGTTTTTGTTTTAATTAATGATTTTTTGAATGAACTAATAATTATTGTAATATATATATTTATTTATGTTAATTGTGCATCCGTCGCTTGTTCCGACCAATCTAGAGTTAATGATGCTATTTTTTCTTACTTTACGATCTGTGCAAACTTTATCACCCTAAGGTCATTGGCAAAATAAAAATGAAATTGCTTAGACCAACAATAAACACAAGAAAAACAATTTTGGAAGGTGGGCTTTTTTTTGTTGATGGAGCTGTTGATGGTGGTAATAGTGTTACTGTTGGTGCTAATGATACTCCTCTTACAGTTTTTAAAACAAACAATTATGAGTATGATGATACTATTTATACAGATTTTGCCTCTCCTAGTGATACACTGCACACAAGGAATGTACCAAAACAGCCCAAAAATTATACACAATTCAAGCACAAACTGTGAGCCTAATAGCTACACAAACTGCCAACAATACAAAGAAGAGGATGACAAGAATACAGGGTGCTTTTAACACAAAATCAGCCACCCAAACTATATTAACAAAAACAATCTAAATAAAAAGGATGAACAAAAATAATATGATGAACAACAACACAACACGACTTGAGATTACAACACACAATGGTTATAAGATTACAATGAACAAAAAAGATAGATAGACAGACCAAAGGGTTGATATAATCTTAAGAACCCAAAAGTATGGTACTCTTGTACTCTTAACACTACATACAATGATTAACCAATCACTTACGTTGACAGAAGAGGGACTTTACCTTCTCTAAACACCAATGTATCAGGCCATGAAAGCAACACTAGTGATTCCCCACTAGTATCACCCTAATTTCGGACAAGGAGGCCTTTCTCACAAAAGAGAGAGTTTAAAAGTGTCATACAACTTACAAATATCATCAAAGTATAAGTAGTGAATGACCTACCATATTCTATTTATAGTAGGTTACAAAAATTATGTGAAATGTCCAAAAGACCCTTTAGTCAAATGCTTCACTTTATGTTCCCTTGGAGTGTAGTTTGTGGACTATTTTTGAGACTATTTAGGCCCTCCTTTGCACTTCACTTTCATGCTCAAAGTCTCGGGTTCAATAAATCTCACATATGACCATATCCATGGTCATTCTCGTATCATTCTCTCCTTTTTGAAAAATGATTCAACGTCGAATACAGTCCTTGCAAAATCAAAGATTGACAAACAAGAAAAATACCCTCATGACATGAGGGTTAGGATTTGGAAAATACGCACATCACATGCGATGCCGAGGTGGAACAAACTTAGAGTATACCCACGGGTCATTTGTCTTGAACATGAAAACCTAAGTATAATTGGCTCAAAGGAAGAGGTCATCATCATCAAAAGTAGGTAAGGAATAACCTTGTCGTCCTTCATTATAACCCACAATCAAACATTTTTTGTCATCTTGACCAAGTATCAAGTGGGAAATATAGAAATTCCCATATTCTGAGAGGGCGCTGGAGTCAAATGGGAGAAGTAGCCATGGGTCTAAACCGAGTCTAACCTATCCTTCCCTTAGAATGCCACTCCTACTACCACGCATGTCATTTTCCTTTAATAAAAGACTAATATTGAAGAATAGCGAGATACGGCCTAGAAGTCCTACTTCACAATAACATTTTCCATCATTTACAACATTTCCATACACATGATCTTTATGAACAAAACTACTATAAAGGATTTTACCACACAAGATGTTCAAAGATCCACGTGCACCATCAAAATCAACCCTATAAAAACCATCACTAACTTGAGATTTTTCAAGTGCACCACACATATGCTCAAGTAGTGGAATACATTCATGAGTAAGTTGATCATCATTCACATCCTCATTAGTTGTTGGAAACTCACATACCATCATAGACTTACCTTAGCTTGTACAAGGGTCAACGAGTGAGTGAATACTCTCATCAATTGGTAATGGAGTATTACTCGAGTTATGATGGCTAGCACTAGATGGACATAAATTATTTTTACGAGAAGAATCAATTTCGTCATTTAAAGTATCATCTAGCGCTTGCATACTTGCAACAAGAGTTTGGCCATCCCGCGACATAACATCACAAAGAGTATCATGAAAGGATGAATCGAGAACCTTTACCCTAGTCAAAGATGCAACTACACCTACTTGGCTCCTACTAGAAACAACAAAACATATTAAGTTCATAGGTGTGTAGGGGGATAGCATTTTTACCTCATAGGTTCACATAAGCTATGGCCTTTCTCTTTATGTGTGTCCGGGCATCCCTCTTTCTCCTTTTAACATACCATACAATTCAACCATTCATTTTTCATAGCTATGTCTTAGGAAATAGTGTCAAGGTAGGATAAAATGACATTGGTGGCATTGTTGTCCATGGGTTGAGAGGTCGAAGCCGCGGGTTCCCTTGTAATTGTACCTAAAAAAACGAAAAGAAAAGAAATTGCCTACAAAGAAAAGAACAAGCTAGTTAGGAACAACCTCACCACACTCTCACACACTTGATTGTATTACACTTGGATTCACAAGTGTTACAAGTCAGCTTGTACTTCGTGATGAGTCTAGGGGTGAGTTTACTACTTGGTAGGAATGGATTCTTGTTTGATGACTCTAGAAAATGATGTCCAAACCTTACCCAAGGTATTCTATGATTCAAAAATAAGAAAAGCACAAAATAACATAAACAGGAACAACGGATACAAAGGACTAATTGACAATCTAGTAGGAGTTTACTAGATTGTTAATTAGTTCTAGGATCAACTAATAAACCCAAGAATCAAAAATTAGAAACTAGAAAAAATCCAAATTTGAGCTTAATTATTTATGTGAACAGTAGCAAGTGGTGATATGGCAATATGCAATTTTTCTCGGGCCTACACAACTTAGTCACAAATCTAAAATTTTCAACCTTCACATAATTTAGAATGAAAGAAAATTGGTTTTGGAGGGAAAGTGTAAGTCTTGAGTCTTTTGTAAGTATATTCTCAAAAAAAAAAAAGATTATCTTGACTTTTACTAGTTCCTCCAAACAATGCTCCTTTATTTGAGTATAGTAGTTGAAAAAGTTGATTTCAAGTCTATGAAGTGATGGTTCAAGTCTTCTCACCAACAAACTTTACAACATTATCTTCACCTTTTTTAATCAAGTTTGTACTTTTTGTAGTTTAAGTTATAAGACTAGGTGATAAACAAGATGAATAGAATAACAAGCTTCAAGAACATAACAACAACTTCTCAAGAACATAACAACAACAGAACAAATCGTCCACCAATCTTCAATACACGGCCAACTTCAAGTCACCTCAACATTAGTCAATATTATAAGTTCAACTTTAGATCGAGACACTTTTGATGAGAAAGAAACCAACACTATAAACACACTAGACTAGCAAAAATATACTAGATCTAGTCACAAAATTCTTGGCCAAGTCAACACCACAAGATTACAAGTTTCGGCCAAGGTCCAACAACAACACAATGTTTCTAACTTTGGTAATATCTTCCCAAGATTGATTTTGATAGAAAAATGAAGCCTTGAGCTCTGATACCAAATGATACACGAAACACAAGGAATGTACCAAAACAACCCCAAAACAATCCATAATTCAAGCTCAAACTATGAACCTAACAGCTACACAAACTTCCAACAATAACTAAAAGAGGATACGAAGAATACAAGGTGTTTTGAAGACCAAATCAGCCACCCAAACTATATTAACAACAACAATATGAATAACAGGAACAAAATAAATATGAGGATCAAAAACATAACACAACATGAGATTACAACACACAGTGGTTACAATATTACAATGAACAAAAGGGATAGATAGATAGACCAAAAGGTTGATATAATCTTAAGAACCCAAGAATGTAGTACTGTTGGGCCCTTAACACTACATAAAATTTATAACCTATCTCTTACATTGAAACAAGAGGGACTTTACCTTCTCTAAACACCAACGTACGAAGCTATGAATAAAACACTAGTGATTCCACACTAGTATCACCTTAGTTTGGGCCAAGGAGGCCATTCTCATAAGAAAGAGAGTTTCAAAGTGTCATACAACTTACAAATATCATCAAAGTCTAAATATTAAATGACCTAACATATTCTATATATAGTAGGTTACAAAAATTATGTGAAATATCCAAAAGACCCCTTAGTCAAAGGTTTCACTTTAGGTGCCCTTGGAGTGTTGTTTGTGGACTATTTTGGGGACTATTTAGGCCCTACTTTGAACTTCCCTTGCACGCGCCAAGTCTCGGGTTCAATACATCTCACATATGTCCATCTGTGTGGTCATTCTCGTATCACCTAGCGAATGTTCTGCATGCAACTGTCAAGACTACAAGGCAAAATATGAAGTAGTGATTAATGGTATTAATGCATTAACTACTTCTGTAAAGGAATTGACATCTAAGAGGGTTTTATTCCATCAAAGAGGATTTTATATCTATCCACTCCATTTGAGATTAAGTCTAAGAGGATAAGGAAAGTAATTTTCAAGGCATTAGCAAGCATCCAAAAAGCGAAATTCCAACTGCACCGCCAGTGTGTTGCACTATTAAGCAATGTATAATGGCCAAAGAAGAGCAACACAAGCTAAAGAAGGTGAATGTATATTTTCTATTAAAACTAACAAATAGATACATATCTATTTCAATAGATGACATATCTGCTAAAAATTATCAAACAAATGTATACATCTATTGAAACAGTTGACTAACCTATTGCATCAGATACATTATCTGTTGCAACGTATATCTCATCTATTTTAGCAAATCGAATAGTTCTACGTACTACTTTAATTTGTACCAATAGATGACCTATCTGCTGCAACGGATGGGTCATCTATTGGAACTAATTAAATCAAGAATTTGTACTATTTCAGTTTTTTCAAACAGATGAGTCATATGTTGCAACATATGGTTCATCAGTTTGAAATTTTCATACAGGTTTTCCTCATTTTATAATTTGTCCCAACTGTTGATCCATCTATTGTAACAGAAATATAATCAATTTGGGATAATTTAAAATATGAGAAAGACCTGTTTGATTTTCTAAAAGAAATGAGTTATCCCCTTTTCATTTTTTTTCCATGATTAGCATTGACCAATTCTTGCTTTCTAGGTGGATGGCACTATAGAAGCTACTGCTGAAAAAAATTGACAATATGCTACTCTTTTTATGGAAATACGGAGAACAAAAAGCGCAAAAATCGTACGCAAGCGGTATTAAAGATCCACAATGACCAAAGATGAATTCTATAACACCGGAAGAAGAATAAGTTGTCCATATTGCGTAGATCTTTATATCTTGAGTCTGTCAATGAAATAACCTCACCCCTCCTTAGGAATTTTTGGCATCAAAATTTAAATTATTGATTTATTTGTTGAGATCTATACCCATAATAATTTTTTTACATTTCATTTAGTTATTAATTTATTTCATGTAATTTCTGTAGACTTCAATTTATTTTAATTTTTTAATGGATTTTATTTTATCCCTGAATTTGAACTTATTAATTGAAATGGAATACTTGATTCAAATGTTGTAACATAAAAGGTATCTGTTGAAACAAATGACATATTAGTTGGAAAATATCAAAAAAATTTAATCATATGTTGAAATAGGTAGGTAATCTTTTTGAAATTATCAAACAGGTCTTCCCACCATTGCAACAGATGACTTAGATAGAAATATTGACATAATACAACAGATGACCAACCTGTAGCAACTAATAAACTATCTGCAAGAAAAGGTAAAATATCTATTACAACAGATGGAAAATATGTTGCATTATTAAAAATCAACTTTCATTAGACATAAGAAAATCTCCACTACATGTAAAGTTAAGTGACTTGAAAAAAAAGGAGGAACCCATCGATTGTGTTCATTTTAAAAAACTAAAATAGAATAGGCATCAAGTAGATAGTGTTTATTTTAAAAACCTAAATTAAATAGGCATAAAATGTGTCAGTTAGACAATTTTGCCCTGTTAGCAGCTCACATGTAATTCACGCAGCAAAGGCTCGTTAAACCCCCATTTTTTATGACATGGCATATGATTTGGCCCCAAACAATTATTTCCCCCCATTATCTTATATATTCATATTTTCCTAAAATTTAATCCTAAATTCCAAAATCTTCTTTTTTATCATCTTTCTTTCTCTATCAAAATTTTTGAAATTATTTGTATTTTGTTTATCTGCATATTTTTTCATTTTTTCCAACTAAGCTTGACATTATTGAGCTCATCTTCCATTATTTTTTGTGAGAATGATTTTTGATATTGTAAGTATAGTCATGAAGCTCTATTGAAGACTTCTTGGACCCAACAAAATCCAGCTCGTAGGTTTTTTACTTGTAAGATGTGAAAGGTAATATTTTTTTTATTTAATTAGTTGATTAATTATTGACTTGTAATTATTTTGTAATTGTTGTCTTATTTAGGTAGAAGTTATGTGGATGTGATTACTTTGATTTGTTTGATGAACGACACCCTTCACAAGCAAATCGTGTAATCTGGGTCTATAGAAGAAAGTCAAGGATTTTGAAGAGAAATTATCACGACCCGAGACTACCCCCTTGTCGTAACACTGTTCTCAAAACTACAAGTTATCCCAATCTAACCCATAAACTGGCATATTATTGAGAAACTGATTTAATATTTTTAAACTAGCTTAGTTTGGTGTGCAGAAACTTAATCTGTCTAGATAAATACAATACTAATAAAGGTTACAATCTGATAATATTGAAGAGAGAACTGAAATTACATAAATGAGTCTGACTGACATCAATGAAACTTCTACAATACTTACTATAGATAGCTGGGACATGCCTCCATCTACCACTAATCAATACATATGAGTAATAAAGTAAATTACATGAACAACATTTGACTGAAGACCTCGAAATATGAGAATATATCACTTTCTGGATGAAAACTACAACTATCTGATCATGATGTGTGGACTATAGTTGGTTCCTATGTTATGAAGTAATGTTGTCACACATACATATATGTGGATCAGTACTTCTGGAATGTACAGAGTAATTTGGGGTGAATTCCATAAGTAAAACCTGAGTAGCAAACATAACCTGATAGGCTGATGAATCACTACACTTGGTTTTCTTAAAACTTTACCTTTGTAGAGTAAGTAGAGATGAAAATGGAATATGGTAAAACATGAATACATGAACAAAACAAACCAAACATACATATATTGACCTGATCTTGTTATTTAAATAACTGATGCCTGGGTGACAAAATGATTGAAAACTAAGAAAGGTGATAACTAATGCCTATATACTGAGTTACTGATATATGAATATGGACTACTAATATCTAACACTAAGTAGATGATGACTGAATACTGATCCTATAACACTAAACTAAACCTAATTGGAATAACTTGACTGAAATTGTAGGGTACTGTGCATATGACATAAGGACTAACTATACAACATGAGATAACTGAGCATAAATGTATAAAACCTATAAAATCTAAGAATTAAATACCAAGAATAAAACATGATTCTTATACCATCTGTAAACTATGATACTGAAATACTGATAAGTTAATAACTGATAATTATATGTTACGGTCAAGCAAACCTGAAACTAAATGCTAAAATTGAATACTGAAATGAGATTATGAGAGGTATAATCTAACCAATATGCATGACTCTAATCTTATTGGGGTCCAATGTTTAACACTAACTGGAAGGGTGTCTATACCATGCAATGGGTACTAACACTGGATATGTGGTTCAACTAAAATAGAGTCCTAAATGACTAAAGAGCCACCCTCTACCGACAGGTACTTTTGTAAGATATGTGTGAA
The DNA here is from genome assembly GCA_030864215.1 of Capsicum pubescens. Lineage (NCBI taxonomy): Eukaryota > Viridiplantae > Streptophyta > Magnoliopsida > Solanales > Solanaceae > Capsicum > Capsicum pubescens. The sequence goes on from CM061543.1 coordinate 261,715,643, forward strand.
CTATCAATTAGCAGGTTACCATCTTAAACCTACCCTGGCTACGTAGTTTTGGAGTGAAGGTATTGCTTCTAAGACTGACACCCTCAACTGGCAGGTTGTAATACCCCAAAAAATCCAAACCAATATTAGATCCATGTACCAAGATCATGAATAGTATATCATGGATCTTTTATAGTTTTATGAGTTGGTTAGATTTATATTAAGGCTTCAAATAACTCCCAGCTATCAGACGAATCAAAACATTACTCACCGATCGAATTCTTGAGAAAGATATTTCTATAGTCAGATTCAAACGAGCATATCTCTAATTATAGATAATTGAATTATATTTCCAACGATACAAATTTCACCTAAATTCGATATCGGAGCAAAGTGTTATTCCTATTTTACTCAAGCATGTCAGGATGGAAACTGTGTGACGACATTCGTGGTAGCTTACCACATTTGTGATGCCCTACCACGAAGGTCATTATCCTTAGGCAGAAAGCAGCTCCTAACTGATGACATTTGTGGTAGCTTACCACGCTTGTGACGCCCTACCACAAAGGTCGTCAGCCTTAGGCAGAAACCAGCTCCTAAGTGACGACATTTGTGGTAGCTTACCACACTTGTGACACCCTACAACGAAGGTCGTCAGCCTTATGAAGAATCCAGCTCCTGTGTGAGGACATTCGTGGTAAATTTTCACATTTGTGATGCCCTACCACGGAGGTCATCATACTTAGGCAGAAACCATCAATTCCATCTCCTGTGTGACGACATTTTTGATGACTTACCACTGTTGTGACGCCTTGTCATAAATGTCGTCAGACTTGATTTTCAGCAACTGTGAATTTATTTTATAAGGGTATTTTTTTCCTTTCCCTTCACTTCCCACGACTTATAACCCTCAAGGAATGTATTATCTTTCATTTTCTTTAGTTAAAACATCTTAAAAACCTTCTCTTACACTTTTAACCATAAGATTAGGGTTTTCTCTCAAGATCATCTCCTATAGAACAAGAACATTCTTTCCCAAAGGGGTTAAACCCTAGTCAACAAAAATCTAGGGCAAGCCTAAGGATTTCTTTAGGAACCTTCAGAAACATTAGGCCTCTTTCAAGATCAAGCTTTAAGGTATGCATAGTGTTTATCTATGGATTCAATTTGTTCATAGAGTTCAAGAACCATGTTTTAAATATTATTTTTTAAAATTTTTGTGGTGATATTAGTATGTACATGTTGACGATTGTTGTTTAAGTTTAAATGTGATGTCTAAAGGTGTTTTCATGGAATATATATATTTGTTAATTGAAAACCATGAACTTTAGGTGGTTTAATATGGTACAAGTATGTAAACCACCTATATCTTAAAGAATGAATGCAATGTGTTTGATAAAATGCTTAGGATTCTAGAAATTAATGTTTGTATGGTTCTATAATGTCTAAATGACAAGTCCATGTTAGCTATATACTTCAATATGAATCCCATGCTTTTCATGTATTGCTATTGTGGTTGTATGAAGCATGTAAGATAATGGAGATATACAATATGTACACGAAATATATCCATGCATTCCCCACAAGGTTTAATATGTTGAATCACTATATGAAATATGATATCCACTACTTATGATATTATGAATTGTGGAATCCAATCTTGTGATCAAGTCATGTCATGTGTGTCAGTTTCCTTCTATCGAGTCATGGGGGTATTCGTACCGAAAAAACATAGTTGTGTTCCTAGATCCATGTCATGTTGTCGCGATAATCTCAGTCAAGCTATAATCTATAGAAATCAGTCAGTCATGTGACTCAGGAAACCTCAAAAATCTCATGATCTCAGTTAACTCTCAGATAATAGTACTACACCATGAGTCAACGGAATTCAGTAAGTTCCACTTGCGTACAGTCAGTTAAATCATGTTTTGTCTCTTCAGATGCGAGTAGGAGTTAGCACCACGTGAACCCAAGTTTGGGAACTCACCTGTATATGAGGGTGTTATTCTTAGCAGTCATCCTTGCGTTCCATAACTATGTAGCCAACATAGGTTTAGACATCATAGCCTATTATATGAGGGTAGATCAGGTGACTTAACGTGTTATATGAGGGTTCCCACCATTCTCACTAGAGTTACCTGTTATATGAGGGTTTCTCATATGTTGTCCTTACTAGTGGCGTAGTTTTGACATCCTTCCAGTCAGGGCAGAGATTAGACCCCATCATAGCTATAATGGCATATATGGGGAATGTCGGTTAAACAACTACCTCCCACAGTTTTAGTCTCAGTCTCAGTAAAAAAACTCAGATAGTTCTTAAGATATCAGTATACCAGGGTTGTTAGATACCATCAAATTCAGTTATAGCACGGAACTTAGAGAGTTCAACTAGATTCAGAGCTGTCAGATACAGTCATCCATATTATCAGAACTACGGTTCCAGCCATATATTAGCGTACAGATTTAGTGATCGCGTACTCACGATCTTAGTTACTATGTATGTATTTTTTTACTCTTAAATTCTTATTAGTCAGTCAATAGTATTATTTATGCATGTAAACCCTTGCATTAACCTTTATCACTCGTATACTCAGTTCTCCAGTTGTACTGATCCATTTGCGCTATGGTGCTTTGTTTTCATGTTACACCATAGGTTCAGATGCACGAGTCCCAGACTAGCAGTAGCAATCACATTCAACATACAGAGTTGCAGTCAGTCCTCTTTATTCAAGGACCATATTATTTTATTTATTCATTTATTTCTTCAGTTCAATTTTATGGAGTTAGTTGGAGACATGTTCCTTCAACTCCTTTTTCAGACAGTACTTAGAGGCTTTCCGATTTACGCTCAGATTTAGTTTTCTGATTTTGTTTTTAGTTGTTTTGGGTATTTTTTGCCCATATGGATGTTATATTATTTCAGTTGAACCTTATGGCCTATTGTGCATGTTTTTCACATTATAAGTCATGAATTGCAGTCTACAGGTACAAATATCAGTCATGGGTTAGCTTGTGGTCCCTTGGGGTCATAAGCACCGTGTAGCTTTCTGGTTTAGAAAATCGGGGCGTTACAAACTTTGTATCAGAACCTAAGGTTCAATAATGTCCTAGGAATTCTAAAAGCCACATCTAGTAGAGTCTTGTGCATGGGTGTGTTGCGCGCCACATTTATGTACAGGAGACAGTGAGATGTTTTAGGAACAGTTCCCTTTCTTCAGTATTCTTGTCGTGCTAGTAAGCATAATTTCAAGTCAGTCTCTTAGTCTAATCCGCTCTTCTTTTATTTCAGAGAAATGCCGCCAAAGAAAAGAAATCAGCCAACTCCTCAGCCCAAGGATCCTTTGGAAGAACATGTTTATCATGTGGAGTTTAGGACCGCATTTACCACTCTTACTCAGTCTGTAGTTGTCCAGAATGAACGACCACCAGTTATTCCGGCCAACCCAATGGCCAATTTAGCAACATCTAGGATTCGGGACTTCACCCGAATGAAGACTCCGTCCTTCTTTGGGTCTATGCCAGACGAGGATCCTAAGGAATTTATTCACCAAGTCCAGAAGGTCATTGATATCATGGGATTCACTTCCTCTTAGAGTGCCGAGTTAGCCGCATACCAATTACAGGATATCACTCACACTTGGTACAAGCAGTGGGTAGCAAAAAGGTTAGAGGATGTAGGTCCCGATTAGTGGGAAGAATTTGTCATGGCTTTCTTAGACAGATTCTTTCCCCAAAAGATGAGAGAGACCAAAGTTCTTGAGTTCATCAATATCAAGAAGGGAAATATGATAGTTAGAGAGTATTCTCTTAGATTTACTCTGCTAGCCAGATATGTGCCTTATGTGGTTGTAGACAACAGGGCTAAGATGAGCAAGTTTGTGTCAGGGGTGAATAATAGCATTGTAAATGAGTGTAGGTCGGCGATGATGAACAATGATATGAATTTATCCAGGCTAATGACCCACACTTAGCAGATAGAGAAGCAGAAGGTTAAGACTAGGGAGAGGCAGAACAAAAGAGCAAGAGCAGGTAGTTTATGTTTTGCTCAGCCTAAATTAGAGGGAGAAAATCGTTCTAAGTTTAATCCTAAGTCAGCATTTCCATCCCCTTCCTCCTCTAGTGCCCTAGTGCCAAAGTTCAAGGAAAGCAACAGAGACAGAGCACCAGGCTCTAAGTCTCAGAGAAGTTTTAGCAGTGCCCGCACTTATTCTCAGTGTCGGACCTGCGGTAAGCACTATTAGGGTGTGTGTAGAGTGTGTCAAGGCATTTGTTTTGGTTGTGGAAAGCCAGGCCACAGAGTTAGGGACTTTCCTAAGCTAGGCCCTCAGGGTCAGAAGAATTATTCCACAACTCAGTCCGGTCATCCTAACAAGCAGGGTGCCACTTCCAGTGCTACTAGTGGGCAACACCCAAATATACTCTATGCTCTTCAGACCCGACAGGATCAGGAAATTTCTTGTGATATCGTTACTGGTACGTTACAGATTTTCCATGTTCATGTTTATTCTTTCCTAGACCCAGGTTCATCCTTGTCTTTTGTCACTCCATACATAGCAGGAGATTTCGCAATCAGTCCTAAAATTTTAGAAGAGCCCTATTCAGTCTGTACCTCAGTGGGTAAAACTATCATAGCTCGGCGGGTATACCGGAACTGCCCAGTTATGATCAATCCAAAATCCATGTCAGCAGATTTTGTCGAGTTAGAGATGACTAATTTTAATGTCATTCTCGGTATGGATTGGCTTCATTCCTTCTATGCCATAGTCAACTGCAGAAAAAGGATAGTTCAGTTTCAGTTCTCGAATAATATCGTCCTAGAGTGGAAGGGTAGCACTTCGTCTTTCAGGGGTCAGCTTGTTTACTACCTTCGGGCCAGGAATATTATTTCTAAGGGGTGTGTGTATAATCTCGTGCATGTTAAGGATTTCAGTTTCGAATCTACCAGTCTTGAATCAGTCCCAGTGGTTAATGAATATTCAAATGTCTTTCCCAAAGATCTTCCAGGCACTCCTCCAGAAAGGGAAATAGACTTCGGTATAGACCTTCTCCCAGATACTCAGCCTATTTCTATTCCACCATACAGAATAAAATTAGCAGAACTCAAGGAACTGAAAGGTCAGTTGAAGGATCTCTTAGATATGGGATTCACCAGGCCCAGTGTATCCCCATGGGGTGCGCTAGTCTTATTCGTGTGCAAGAAAGATCGTTATCTTAGAATGTGTATTAATTATCATCAGCTCAACAAAGTCACGATCAAGAATAGGTATCCGCTGCCTAGAATAGATGACTTGTTTGACCAACATCAGGGTGCCAATTATTTCTCCAAGATAGACCTAAGATCAGGCTATCATCAGCTCAAAGTTAGAGAGTGTGACATTTCGAAGATAGTTTTTCGTACTCGGTATGGTCACTTTGATTTTCTAGTTATGTCCTTTGGTCTTGCCAATGCCCCTGCAGATTTCATGGACTTGATGAACCGGGTGTTTAAGCAGTACTGTGACACATTCATCATAGTCTTCACAGATTATATTCTGGTTTATTCTTTCACAGAGCGTGATCATTCAGACCATCTCATAATTGTTCTTCAGACTCCTAGGGATCACCAGTTTTTCACCAAGTTCAGTAAGTGCAAATTTTGGCTAAGATCAGTAGCATTCCTTGGACACATTGTTTTTGTTGATGGCATTAGAGTAGACCCTCAGAAAACTAAAGCGGTAAGAAACTGGCCTCGCCCTATCTCTCCATCCAATATCAGGAGTTTCTTGGGTTTCGCTGGCCATTACCGATGGTTTGTCGAGGGATTTTCTTCTATTGCATCTCCTATGTCCAGATTGACTTAGAAGAAGGTTAAGTTTCAGTGGTCAGAACCTTGCGAGAAGAGTTTTCATGAGTTGAAAACTCGACTCACCTCAGCTCCACTTTTAGCACTTCTCATCGGTTTCGATGGATTCGTAGTATATTGTGATGAGTCCAGAGTAGGTTTAGGTTGTGTCCTCATGCAGCATGGTAGAGTCATAGCCTACGCCTCTAGACAGTTAAAGCCCTATGAGAAGAATTATCCTACTCATGACCTTGAGTTAGCAGAAGTTGTCTTTGCCTTAAAGATTTGTAGGCATTATATATACGGTGTTCATGTAGACGTCTTCACAGATCATAAGAGCCTTTAGTATGTCTTTTCCAAGAAAGATCTCAATCTTCATCAGAGAAGGTTTTTAGAACTCTTGAAGGATTATAACATGAGTGTCCTTTATCATCCCAGCAAGGTCAGTGTAGTGGCCGACGCACTCAGTATACCATCCATGGGTAGAGTTTCCTATGTTGAGGATGGTAAGAAGAAATTAGCTCAGGAGATTCATCAGCTTGCCAGACTAGGCATTCGCAAAGTCGATTCTTCAGAGGGTGGTGTATGTGTTCAGAGTAGTTTAGAGTCATCTCTAGTTTCCGAGATGAAAGAGATAAAAGATATGGATCCTTGCCTTATCAAGCTAAAAGAGTCAGTTCAGAGTCAGGAAGTAGAGGCTTTCTCCCAAGGGGGTAATGGTTTTATTCATTGTCAGGGTCATCTGTGTGTTCCCGGTGTAGATGAATAGAGGAAATGAATTCTTGCAGAAGCACATGGTGTGCGATACTCTATTCATCGAGGGGTCAGTAAGATGTACCGCGACATGTGGGAGAACTATTGGTCGAGTGGGATGAAGAGGGATATTGCTGAGTTTGTGGCTAAGTGCTCTACATGTCAGTAGGTTAAGATAGAGCATCAAAAACCTAGTGGTTCCATGTAGGAGTTCACTATTCCTACTTGGAAGTGGGAAGAAGTGAACATGGACTTCGTGATGGGTTTTCCTAGAATATGTCATCAGTATGAGTCAGTTTGGGTCATTGTAGACAGAATGACCAAGTCAACACATTTCCTTCCAGTTCGTACCTATTACTCAACCGAGGATTATGTCAAACACTATATCAGGGAGTTGGTCAGATTACACGGTGTTCCACTATGTATTATCTTAGACAGAGGTACCCAGTTCAACTCTCACTTCTGGAAAGCATTCCAAAAGGGTCTTGGTACCCATGTTCATGTCAGTATAACATTCCATCCTTAGATAGATGGTCAAGCAGAAAGGACCATTCAAACTCTAGAAGATATGCTAAGGGCGTGTCCAATTGATTTCAAGGGAAGATGGTACGACCACTTGCCTTTGATTGAGTTTGTATACAACAACAACTATCACTCCAGTATTCAGATGGCTCCATTCAAAGCTCTCTATGGTAGGAGATGTAGGTCTCCGATCGGTTGGTTCGAAGTTTGTAAGACCGCAGTCATAGGGTCTGACTTAGTATTCAATGCCTTAGAGAAAATTCAGTTGATCAAAGAAAGACTCTGGGATAATCAGAGCGGACAAAAGTCTTATGCGGATGTCCGTAGAAAGGATCTAAAATTCAAGGTCGATGACTATGTCTATCTCAAGATCTCTCCCATGAAGGGAGTGAATAAATTTGGCAAGAAGGGAAAGCCCAGTCCCCGATATGGAGGTCCCTTCAGAATTCTCAGTCTCTTCGGCAAGGAAGCCTATGATCTCAAATTGCCTTTAGATCTAGCCTCAGTTCATCCAGTTTTCCATGTCTCTTTTTTCAAGAAGTGCATAGGTGACCCAGCAGTTTTAGTCCTTATTCAGAGTGTTGACATTCAGAATAGACTCTCTTATGAAGAGATTCCGGTCGAAATCCTCCACTATCAGACTCGTAGACTGAGGAACAAACAAGTACCTCTAGTTAAGGTTCTTTGGTGGAATAATTCCATGGAGGGAGCTACTTGGGAAGTAAAAGAAAACATGCGAACCAAGAACCCTCATCTTTTCTCCTCTAATTTAGAGTTAGCTTGAGGTAACAATTTTCCTTAAGCTTATTCAGTTACATATTCAAAATTCCAGTATAAAATTGGTAAAAAGTATCTATGCATAGCTTATCATGCATTCATGAGTTCATCGTATCAGTCATGCATGAGATAAGCATGTTCAGTTGGGCTATATTAAATTTAGAATTCAATTCAGTCGAAAAATCATGTTCCAGTTGAGCATGATCAGTGTATGCATCGTTTTGTCTTTTCTCCCCTCTCAAGCAGTCATTATTCGAGGATGAATATTTCCAAGGGGGAGATATTAAAATACCCGGAAAAATCCAAACCAATATTAGAGCCATGTAACAAGCTTATGCATAGTGAATCATGGATCTTTTATAGTTTTATGAGTAGGTTAGATGTGTAATAAGGATTTGTAGTTTTATGCATAGTACTCAAGCATGTCAGGCTGAAACTAGTGTGATGACATTCGTTGTAGCTTACCATATTTGTGACGCCCTACCACGAAGGTCGTCAGCCTTAGGTAGAAACCAGCTTCTAAGTGACGACATTTATGGTAGATTACCACAGTTGTGTTGACCTACCACCAAGTTTGTCAGCCCTAGGCAGAAACCAACTCCTAAGTGATGACATTTGTGGTAGCTTACCACACTTGTGATGTCGTACTACGAAGGTCGTCAGCCTTAGGCAGAATCCAGCTCCTGTGTAACGACATTCGTGGTAACTTACCACAGTTGTGATGCCCTACCACAAAAATCATCATACTTAGGAAGAAACCATCAATTCCAGCTCCTATGTGACGACATTTTTTACGTCTTACACAATTTGTGACGCCTTGTCACAAATGTCGTCAGACTTGATTTTCAGCAACTGGGAATTTATTTCATAAGGGTATTTTTGTCCTTTCCCTTCACTTCCCATGACTTATAACCCTCAAGGAACGTATTATCTTCCATTATCTTTAGTTAAAACATCTTAAAAACCCTCTCTTACACTTTCAACCATAAGATTAGGGTTTCCTCTAAAGATCATCTCCTCAAGAACAAGAGCAGTCTTTCCCAAAGGGGTTAAACGCTAGTCAAGAAAAATCAAGGGCAAGACTAAGGATTTCTCTAGGAACCTTCAAAAATATTAGATCTTTTTCATGATCAATCTTTAAGGTATGCGTAGTGTTCATCTATTGATTGAATTCGTTCATAGAGTTCAAGAACTATGTTTTAAATATTATTTTGTAAACTTTTTGTGGTGATATGAGTATGTAAATGTTGACGAATGTTGTTTAAGTTTCAATGTGATGTATAAAAGTTTTTTAATGTAATATATATGTTTGTTAATTGAAAACCACGAACTTTAGGTTGTTTAATATGGTGCAAGTATGAAACCCACTTATGCCTTAAAGAATGCATGCAAAGTGTTTGATAAAATGATTAGGATGCTAGAAATTCATATTTTTATGGTTGTATAATGTCTAAATGACAAGTCCATCTTAGCCATATACTTAAATATGAATCCCATGCTTTTCATGTGTTACTATTGTGGTGGTATGAAGCATGTAAGATAATGGAGATATACAGTATGTACATGAAATATATCCATGCATTCCCTACAAGGTTTAAGATGTTGAATAACTATATGAAATATGATACTCCCTACTTATGATATTATGAATTATGGACTCCAATCTTGTGATCAAGTCATGTCATGTGTGTCAGTTTCCTTCTATCGGGTCCTGGGGGTATACATACTCTAAAAACATAGATGTGTGCCTAGAGTCATGTCATGTTTTCATGATAATCTCAGTCGATCAATAATATATAGAACTCAGTCAGTCATGTGACTCAGGAAACCTCAAAAATCTCATGATCTCAGTTAACTCTCAGATAATAGTACTACTCCGCCAGTCAACGGAATTCATTAAGTTCCACTTATGTACAGTCAGTGAAATCATGTTTTGTCTCATCAGATGGTAGAAGGAGTTAGTACCGAGTGAACCCAAGGATGGGAACCCACCTATATGAGGGTGTGATTCTTAGCAGTCATCCTTGAATTCCATAACTATGTAACCAGCATAGGTTGAGATATCGCAGCCTATTATATGAGGGTAGATGAGGTGGCTTAACCTATTATATGAGGGTTCCCACCGTTATCACTAGAGTTACCTATTATATAAGGGTTTCTCACATATTTTCTTTACCTGTGGTGCGGTACTGATACCCTTCCAGTCAGGGCAGAGATTGGACACCATATTAGCCATAATGGCACATATGGGGCATATCGGTTAAACAACTACCTCCCACAGATTCCGTATCAGTCTCAGTAAGAGAACTTAGATAGTTCTTCAGATATCCATTTACCAGGACTGTTTGATAAGATAAAATTCAGATATAGCACAAAACTCAGAGAGTTCAACCAGATTAAGGGCTGTCAGATACAATCATCCATGTAATCAGAACTACGGTTCCAGCCATGTTTTAGCGTACAGATTTAGCCATCCCCTACTCATGATCTTAGTTACTATGTATGTATGTTTGTACTCTTACGTTCATATCGGTCAGTTAGTTGTTTTGTTCATGCACGTAAACCTTTGCATTAGCCTACCTCACTCGTATACTCAGCACTCTAGTTGTACTGACGCATTTTCGCTAAGGTTCTTTATTTTGCATGTTACACCATAGGTTAAGAGGCACGAGTCCCAAACCAGCAGTAGCAGTCGCATTCAGCATTCAAATTTGCATTGAGTCCTCTTTATTCGAGGACGACATTATTTGATATATTCATTTATTTCTTCAGTTTAGTTTTACGGAGTTAGTTGGAGACATGTTCCTTTAACTCCTTATTTTATACAGTACTTAAAGGATTTCGGATTTTTACTCAAATTTAGCTTTCAGATTCAGTTTTTAGTTATTTTGGATATTTTTCGCCCATATGGATGTTTTATTATTTCAGTTGAACCTTATGGCCTATTGTGCATGTTTTCCGCATTATTATGTCATGAATTGTAGTCTACAGGTACAAATATCAGTCATGGGTTAGCTTGTAGTCCCTTAGGGTCATAAGCACCGCGTAGCATTCCGGTTTAAAAAATCAGGGCGTTACACAGGTAAGCCCCCATCCCTTGTTTCACTCAGTGCTAAATCGTACTCCCAACTGAACAAACATGAATCACTAACTGGAGTATGAAATGATAAATAATAAGTAATAACCTCAGGTCATGGTATTCCAAAAATAACAGCGCATATTGATTATGAGGTAATTATTAATGTGTAAATTGATACTGGAACTTAAACTAGACTAAGCTAAGCTTAATTGGACTTAAAACTAACCATATTACTTATTGAAAGATATTGCTGACAGTATAACAAAAATCATTCTGTAGATACTAAAAACTTGGTAAACAACTAAGTTTCAGGGATTCATAACCCCCAGGACTTGATAACAATAGAAATAACACATACTAAAGCTTCAGGACATAAAAAGTACTTAATATTCAAAACCCAATCATTAGGTCATTTAATCAAACACTTAGAAATCATAATCTTGAACATAGGAATGTCTTAAACATGGGAGTATAGCATGATTACATGACTAAGATCATGAATTGGGGGATTTACATGATATTCGCTTTGAATAGGACATGGAAGTTTCATCAAAAACATGTAAAGATCATATATTGAACATAAGAATGTCTTAAACATGAGGGAACAATAGGAGTTACACGGAAAAATTCATAACTTAGGGATTCATCTTGAAATTGATTGAACATGATATGGAAATTTCATCAAATATGTGGAGACCGTAAACTTGTGCATGGGAATAAGCAAGCATGAAAAAATATCATGGCTACACAAGTCATTTCACAACTTAGGGATTTGATATGAAGATCATAACATTCAAAATATGTATTAGCTCATTCCACTTGAAAATACATATACTCTTAACTTGAAATCAAACACATACGGATCATGAGTTAAAAAATGGGAGTAGTTAAACTATGAAAATCATATAAATTTCAATATTAAAAACATGGGTTGAGGATTTAACATGTGAAAATCACCATTTGAACTTATAATTGAAATTCATGAAATTTCATGGATATAATTCATTCTAACATGTAAAGATAATAACTTTGAACTTGAATGCGTTCTTGGGATCCATGAGTGAAAGGTGATCCATGTATGAACTCCCACATACCTTAATTAATTAGATGTATTCTTGAATAAATCATGAATTTGATGTACAATGCTAGACATTGAAACCCTTGGAGATGATCTTGAAAGCTTTTCTCGTAATTCTTAAACTAGAGAACTTAAATTGTTGTTTATCTTAAGGAGATTTTAATGGATTATTGACGTTCTTTAATGGAGATTAGGGTTTGTTTTTGAGAGAAGAAAGCTTTCTTGGAGAGAAATTATGAGTAAAGGGGCAACTAATACTCCCTGGGAGCTTAAATATGTGTTATGGTTTGATTTGTGTGAGCGAAAATGACCAAAGTGATATTGTTTTTGGATAGCAGTGCATTGCATCTCTTATCGCATCGAGAAACCAGTGTGCCACGCCCTAATCACCTCGGCTTACTACCTCTCACAAAAATGGCCTTAACCTTTTGCATCGGTATCGAATTAAGGAGAAATTGGTATCACTAGAAAGATGTCTAAATTATCTATATTTTTCTGGGTGTTGAGATGCAAAATTCTTCCTATATGAAAAGTTACACACGTTCAAATTTGACTCTTGTAGAATTGAATACCAAATTTTTGATGAATCAAAGGATCTTAGATCAACTTTGTTCTAAGCAATTCTTATGAACATTTTTCATCTTGGAAGCACATCAAACACGAATATAGAGATTATGTAACTTATATTAACATAGAAATCATTTGTATTATAACATATACACGTAGGAACAATGGTTCAAAGACTATCCCGAAAATGCAGGTTGTCACAGAAACAAAATCAAGCAAGAAGATACTACATTGTTGGGATTATTGCTACTGGTTTGGTGTTGTTGGGTACATGAATATTCAAGCCTAATTGCTGAAAATTCTCATATTTGTGTATTTGTATATGCTAATGGTTTGGCTTTGTGGAGCACATAGATATTCAAGAGTAATTGTCAGAAAATATCAAACAAATTTAGACATATGTTGTATCATATAGGTCATCTATTGGAAATTATTAAATAGTTCTTCCCGCTGTTGGTACAGGTAAGACTTAGATAGAAACATTGGCATAATGAAACAGATGACCAACCTGTTACAATATATAAACTATATGTAAGAACAGATAAAATATATTTTACAATAGATGGACAAACTGTTGCATTGTAAAAAATTCAACTTTCATTAGACAAGAAAAGTTTCCACTACATGTATGTAAAGTATGTAAAGTTAATTCACTTGAAATAAAAGAATTGTTATTTCTCATACTTTTCTTTATACACAGGCTCCAAGAATCCAGTTAGTACCCCATAAGCCCAGACCTTTTACATGTTTTCCACATCGATATCACATAGAAAGGTCATTATCTTGTCCATTTCTATGTCGGTCAACAAATATTTGATGCGTGCAAGAGTATGCAACATGCACGCGGTATCAATTTTATTTTTTAGGATGGTCCATGCACTTATTTCGACCTTCAAAATCTCATGATTTCTTCATCAACACTTTTGTTGGCAAATGATCCATTAGTTCACTCAGCCTCAAGAAGATGGGGAACAACTCCAATAGTGCTTGCATGTGGGTAAAAAAATTTGCCTCTTCCAAGGCAGGTAAGTTGCATTCATAAACATTGAGCTTTCCCTTCTCGAGTAGTGTCTCAAAAACCTAACAATGTATGTCGTCCATGTTTATGACTACAAAAATCCTCATTTCCTTGGTCCATCTCTTGTCGTGTGGATTTGGCCTCTCCTCTCAAACATATTTAATTATTTCTTCATCCCATTAGAACCCAAACTATAATGAATCAAATCCCATACCACTGGGAGTTGATGCTGGCTTATTGAGATTATCATATCTATCTTTAATATTATTGTAGACATCAAGGTCCATTATTCTATCGGCAACATCATAAGCTTCTGGCTAGTCTAATTACTTGCCTCTCATGAGATAGAGAATTTCTTCAACATACTGTTATATAAGAAGTCAATTTTTAAATTTGTTAGTTATTGTAAAGATGGAAAACATAGTGGAAAGTTGAAATGGATGGTCCATCTATTGGAGAGGGTTCTCTAAATATATTTAAATATTACTCATCTAACGCAACTTATGAAAGAGATGGGTAATATGTTGTAACAGAACCAACACAAGTTACACTAGAATACACATATGTTGCAATAGATGACACATATGTTAGGGAGTTTTTTTTTCATGGAGTAGATTAGAATTCTAGGTTAGGAAAAGTAAACATTCCGTGTCCACGTAATGTGTACACATATTTTTCATACTTTTGAAGTCTTGGGCGGAATAGGTATGGAAGGGGTAATCTTGTGTGCCTTTATTAGCATTCTGGGCCTAACACAGATCCCATTTCTCCTTGGCGCAAAGTTTTGCGTATATGCCCCCCTTCTTGAATGGCCCCTGAACTTCATCAACATTTAGTGAGGGTGGAGTTCTAATTTTTTTTGGATTTATATTTGGGGAGTACTTTGCTAATTTCTCTTTTCTTCCTCCCAACTACAACTATAGGAGTATAATGCTCCCTCACCTTCTTGGATGATATGACACCCCTTTTGGATTTCAATTTTTTTAATAGCTTTATGATAGCCTCTACTTTTTCAAAGAGTTTATCCTGGATGTCCTTTCACTCTTCGCATTTGCAATAAGAATATGAGGGTTAAGAGGGACCAGTGTAAGGGTGAGAGGGACTTGTGTAAGGGTGAGAGGGACCTGTAAAAGGGGAGTTTTCAAATATATTTATTTTTTCTTAAGATTCAACATGCTTAAAATAATGACTAGCAACGGCATCATCATGCCTACCACTAACATTAACAACTCCACCAGCAATACCTCCATAAGAATCATCCAGATCTATTGAAGTAGGTTGGTCATGAGTAGCCTTAACATTAGGCTGACATTTTCTAACTGCTCTTCTTATGGCTGTTGCTCCAGCCAATTCCTTCTTTATTAATAAGTCGACTGTTGGGTCTACTATTTTATCAACAATACCTATAGTAATAAAAGAAGTCATCCCCAGCTTTTGATCAGTAGGCACGATCCATGGATGCACGACCTATAAAAAAAATAGATATTTTCAAAACATATAATAATTTGCAGTTAGTTGGGTTACATATTAACACATAAAACTTATAAAATAGATGACATAGACAACTTAGGAAAAAAATGATCTTTTTCTTGTAATAGATTAACAATATGTTTCATCAAATTACCCATTTATTGCATAATTTACAGTAGATGGGTAATCTGTTGTGTCGGTTTTAGAGAACCAAAGTAACAGATGGGTAATCTGATGAAAAATATGAATCATCTATCACAATAGATTACCCATCTATTGTACCAGTTATAGTGGATAGAACTTATGCTACAAATGATCTATCTATCTCAATAGCTAATCGATATGTCATAATAGATTAACAATATGTTGCATCAGGTTACCTATTTATTGCATAATTTATAGTAGATAGGTAATCTATTAAATCGGGTTCAAAGAACCAGAGAAATATATGGTTAGTCTTTTGCAAAATATGGATCGTCTTTTGCAATAGATTACCCATCTGTTGCACAAGTTGCAGTAGATGGGTAATCTATTGCAACAGATGGCCTATCTGTCACAACAAATGATATATCTGTTTCAATATCTTTTTATAGGTCAAATTATTTTTCTTGAAAGAAGACGTACTGCATCATCCGGCGGGTTAAAGAGATCAGCCTCCTAATTCTTATGTTGCTCTTTGTAGCCAACCACCTAAGGATCCTTTGATGAGAAACCTAATCCGGGTAATCCTTGACCTTCTTTTGGAGGTGAGGAATGGCTTCAAATGCTCAAGACTAAAAAATTAAATAGGAGGAAAAAAAAATTATAATAATTATTCAATATCAACTAATGGATGATTAAACAAATAGTGATTAAATTTACCATGAAAGCCCAAGGAAAGTCGTACAATGTGATCGTCTTTGGGGATAAATTTGTCAATAAATATTTTATAGTCAAGTATTACTTCTCATAACCCCATGGATAATTGTTGAATTTCTCAAAATTTTTAGCAAGCTTCAATAAATTATCTTTTATAACTTTGGAGACGTCTCTTTCAATTATAACGGAATGGGCAAACCAAACTAAGCATAATTATTCCCTGTACTACTTTGGTATTGTTTTATCCTTGATATATTTTTTCAAAGTATTGGCTTTGCACCCACGTCCAACAATGTCCAACAACCCATCTATGTTTTTCTTGCATTTGTTAGTTTTGGTGGGTGGTCGCTCGGACAATGCCTTACCACTATTTAATGGTGGTAGTTTGGCTGTCTTGCTTGCCTTGGAACTTTTGGATTGTGTTTCCTTGGTTAGAAGTTATTCTGGACAATTACATCTCAAGTCCATCACTATGGCAAAGTCTTTCAAGCCAAAACAAACTGGCATGCCACAGTAGGTGATCCAGATTCATCAATCTTTTCCCTTCCTCCTTTGAATTTTATCATCCCCCACATATTTGATCTTGCACTTGAGAAGACCATATACAATGCTCATTTGTAAATGGGCAGTGTGGTCCTCAGGCAGCTCAACAAAGTATCTAAAGCAGCTCTTCTTAAAAAGTCCGTCTATGTTTTCATTCTTCATAGTATTCCTAAATTCGTCAAAAGGTTTCCCTAACTTATATTGATGTACAAGATCACCAGTTAGTCCTACATAGTCATCTATCGGCATTGAAACATGAAACCTATCAATACTAAAAGTTTTGATAGCCTCATGCTGGGATTTTGTCTTAATTCATGCCCCATTGGTGATCCATTATGATCCTCTTTCTCATTTTCTTCTCCCTCCTCTTCTTGTTTATCTTCTTTTTCCTTCTCCGTACATTAATTTTTCTCTAAACCATATGCATACCCTTGTCCTCCTCCCTCAATGTCATTTTCATAACTATCCTCAGCTTTACTTTTCCCTGTCTGAGATTGTTTAGGAATCTTTTCTGAATCCCTCTATATTGTAGCCTTTTTGTTAGGTGGTCAGAAATTGATCAACTTTCACTTTCTTTTCTTTTTGGAGACATGTTTTACCTACAAACAATAGTAAAGGAAAAATTACATTACAATTAATGTATGCATAAATTTTAAAAAATACATTACGAACACCACCAATACCGACACCACCAACAGCCACCACAAATACCACCAACCAGTGCCACCCACACCACAACTAACAGCCACTACAAATACCAACAGTGCCACCATGATGAGCACCACCACCACCACGACCACCAACTCTACAAAAAATATTAAATAATACCATAAAATTCAATGGAACACTGCGAGAAAAACTAGAGTTTTCTCGGGTTCTTTCTATAATTTTACCATCAAAACTCAAAATTGTAAAGCTATTCTCAAAGATAATACAACTAAAAGTCTTTTCTTCAATCATTAACTTAAAACCCTAATTTTTAGAAAAAATAACAAATATAGAACTCTTCTCAAACTCTATTACCTATGAAGACAGGGAAAAAGATGGATACAAGCAAGAATGAAGTCGAAAATAACACCAATATGGTTAGAAATGGGAAGAAAATTTATCCGTTGTGAAGGTTGAGCAATTTTTTGAGTAGTTGTTGTATGTTTTGTTGAGATAGAGAAAAGAGGGAGAAATCATGGTTTGAAATGATGAAACGTTTTTCCCTCAAATGGGTTATTTGTATGGGTTGATTTGTATTTTGGAAAATAATGACAACTTTTGAAAATGTTAATTTGGTCTGAATTGATCTTAATTATTATTTAAAATTATAAATAAATACGTAATTTTTAATTGTCTTATCATAATAAACCGTATTAAGTTCAACTGGAACACTGATGAATTTTAGGTATTAGCTTGACAATAAGGAAATAAGACTTGTTCCAACAAAGAAAGATCGATCGACTACTCAGGTCGGGAGGAATGTAATACCAAAATCATGCAATTGCGAAAAGACTCAAATAAAGTTGTAGTTGACCCTATGAACTCACCCATAGTTACAGTAAAATTAATTTAGGGATTAGCTTGACAATGAGGTATTAAGAATCGCTTCAACTTAAAGTGGTTGATGGATGACTCAAGTTGGGAGGAACGCAATACAAATATCAAGAAATTGCCAAGGACTCAATTAAAGTTGTAGTTGACCCTATGAACTCACCCCTAGTTCTAGCTTAATTAATTTAGGTATTAGTTTATCAATGAGGTAATAACAATCCTTTCAACGAAATATGATCGATCGATGACTCAGGTCGAAAGGCACGTAATACCAACAACATGTAATTGCCAAAGACTAAATTGAAGTTTTAGTTGACCCTAGGAACTCACCCCTAGTTATAGTTTAATCAATTTACGTATTAGATTGACAATGACGTAATAAGAATCATTTTCACTCAGAGTGATTGATCAGCGCTTTAGGTCATGAGGAACGCAATACCAACATCATTAAATTGCCAAAGACTCAATTGAAGTTTTAGTTGACCCTATGAACTCACACCTAATTCTAGCTTAATCAATTTAGGAATTATCTTGAAAATCAAGTAATAAGAATCATTTTAACTAAGACTGATCTATTGAAGAATCAGGTCGGGAGGAACAAAATACAAATATCATGCAAATGCCAAAGACACAATGGAAGTTGTAGTTGACCATATGAACTCACCCATAGTTCTAGATAATCCATTATGCTATTAGCTTGATAATGAGGTAGTAAGAATCATTTCAACTCAGAGTGATCGATAGATGACTTAGGAAGGGATAAATGCAATACCAACATCATGCAATTTCCAAAGACTGAATTGAAGTTGTAGTTGACCCTATGAACTCATCCCTAGTTGTAGAATAATCAATTTAGGTATTAGCTTAACAATGAGGTAATATGAATTATTTCAACTCAGAGTGATCAATCAAAGACTAAGGTCGGGAGGATTGCAATACCAATATCATGTAATTGCAAAAAACTCAATTGAAGTTGTAGTTGACCCTATGAACTCACCCCCAGTTCTAGTTTAATCAATTTAGGTATTATCTTGACAATGAGGTAATAAGAATCATTTCAACTAAGAGTGATTTATCAATGACTCAGGTCGAGAAGAACTCAATTCCAACATCATGCAATTGCCAAAGACTCAATTAAACTTTTAGTTGACCCTATGAACTCACACCTAGTTGTAGATTAATTAATTTAGGTATTCTCTTAATAATGAGGTAATACGAATCATTTTAACTTAGAGTCATCGATTGATGACTCAGGTCAGGTGGAATACAATACCAACACCATGCAATTATGAAAGACACAATTGATGTTGTAGTTGACTGCAAGATCCCACAAAATACCTAAGCTTAATTCAGTCCATTTATGCTTGTTAAGGGGGGTCCCATACTTAGAAGGTTCTAGATAAGTTTCTAGACTTAGTTTTTTTTACCCTTCGAAAGTTCACAGTCTTATTTTGTCACTTTAATGTCCTTTAATGGCCTATATTCTTGCTAATTCATGACCAGGAAGGTCAATAGGTGTTTTCGAATAAGTTTTTAATTTTTCAAAACTGGTTTAGACCACGTTCGGAAACCCAAAATGGTGGATCAATGCGATCTTTGCATGCCGCATCGCCAATCACGTTGGTTGATATTATTACAGGTTGCCAGGGTGAAAGTACTGAGGCTCAACGCGGTGAGGCAGAGACACATCAACTATCGTGTTGATTCCATGACGCACCGCGTCGCTAATAACGTTGATGCCCAATTTTCAGTCATTAAATGTCCGAATCTTTAAGGGGTAAAAAGGCAATTTACCACCACTATATAAGTCTAAAACATGGGATTAAGATCCATTTCAACCATAATATATCTACTTCTCTCAAAATCCTTTCAAGAACAATTTAGGGTTCTTATTGGGAATCCAAATTCAAGGGAATTCCACCGTCAATCTTTGTAGAATAAAGAACTAAGTTATGTCTAGTGTTCATCCAAATGTTTCTTCCACCCTTGAAGTCCAATAAACGTTTTAAAAAGCTCAAGATAATATTTTTGATGAATTTCATGATTTAGTTTGATTGTGTTCATGACTATTATGTTAATGGGTTCTTTAGTTCAAGATTTAAATACAATATCTATGTGAAGTAAAGTTATATATGTGTAGTATCATGTGAAACCATGTTAAACCCTTGAAATTTGTCAATGTGAATATGAATTATGATGCCTATTTGTTGTATAGGTTTATGTGAATTTTTTTGCTCACCAAGTGTTTGATGAATTGCTCATGTGAGTTAATAAGTGCAAGATATCATGCAATGCTTGTTATGTGCAAGTTGTATCATGCAAGTGTTTGAAAAATTATTTATGAGAATAAAATAATTCCACGTTATAGTATGCTAATATGTATTCCCATTCATGTACAAGTAATGCATCTCAAGTGGTTGTTGAAATGTCTAAATGAATGAATGATAAACATGTAGCCACTATTGAGCTTTTAAGCTTGTGCCATTTTTTAATTATTATGATATCGAGTCCTGGTGGTACTTATACCCGTTAATTTAGTTGTATGCGTAGATCCAGTGTACGTTTTCTTAATACACTCAGTGAAGCAATGATCAGTAGAACATAGTCAGTCATACAACTCAGGAAAATTCAGTATCAGTCCAGTAATCTCAGTGATCTCAGTAATCTCAGTAATCTCTGTAATCTCTGTCACATATCAGATCTCAATAGTATTCAGTTCAGACCACAGTAACTCAGTACGCTAGCAGAACATAGTAGCATTCTGTCAATTGACAAAATTCAGTAGTATTCTTTCATTCAATGGAACTCAGTGAATACAGTTTAGTTCAGTAAAACTGTACCATTAGTAACAACACAGTCATGCCTACGGTGAACTAGGAAAGTCAGTTAAGTTTCTACTCAGTTGGGAGTAGGATTCAGCACCGAGTGAACCCAGGGATAAGGGATCACCTGTTGGCCAGTAGAGGGTGTGATATTTAGTAGAAATCTATGTGTTCCAGAACTACGTAGCAATCATAGGTCGAGATGTACCCCTATGAGTCTAGGGAATATTCATCTCTTTTGAGATTTCTTTACATGAGGGGTTGACGAAACAACTCCCTATCAAAGAGGGTTTACTCAGAGTTTGTCTTTACCCGTGGAACAGTACTGACACCCTTCCAGCTGGGGTTAGAGTTTGGACCCCACCAGTTCAGATTCGAGGCATGTCGATTAGATGATTACCTCCCACAGTCTTGGTTTCAGATTCAGTACCGGTAATAGAAATTAGTCAGTTCTATAGATGTCAGGATTGTCAGATATAGTCACTCAACTCAGTATAGAACTGAGCTAATTCGATTAGAATCAGGACTATCAGATAGAGTCACCTATCCCAGTAAAGAACTTTGATAATTTTTTAGTATCAGTGTACTCAGTTATCATCTTTCAATATATAGTACCAGTAACCTCAAATATTTGTTAACTATAAACTACGTCATTCATATCATTAATAGACTCAGTTATTCAGTATCCCAGTATTAGTAAACTTAGATATCAGTACATCAGTATTCAGTATTGTCACGACCCCACTGCCAGTTTATGTATTCATGCATGTATTTCTCATGCGTTCATATTTATGTCATCAGTCAGTTATTATTGTTCATGCACATGAACACTTGCATTCAGCTTACCTCACTGGTATACCAGTATATTCAATCATACTGACGCATTTGCGCTATGGTGATTTTTACCATAGGTTTAGAAGCACGAGCTCCTGAGCATCCTTAAAAGATAAAACGTTCAATAGCTAGACTAGCAATGAGTCCTCATCATTTGAGGATAGTATGATTATTTTATTACTTTATTATTTCAGTGGTTCGGTGATAGTTGGGGACATGTCCCATCAACTCTACAGATTTTAGATAGTCTAGAGGCTTTCAGAATAGCATGTTTCAGACAGTTTATTTCAGTTTTTTGTATTGTTATATGTAAGACCCTATAAAATCCTAAAGCTTAATTCAGTCCTTTAAACTTGTCAAGGGGTCCCAAACATAGAAAATTCTAGCTAGGTTCCCATACGTAGCCTATTATTGGCCTTTGAAAATGGGCAATCTCATTTGTCCACCTTAACATCCTTTAATAGTACGTATTTTTATTAGTTCATGATCAAGAAGGTCAATAGGTATTTCCAAACAAGTTTTAGATTTTTTGGAACACTTTTAGATCATGTTCGGAGTCCCAAAATAGTGGAGCAACGCTATCATGGTGCGCCGCATCACCAATCACGTTGGTCAACATTTGTGCAGGCTTACAGAGCCAAAGCTTTTGAGGCTGGATGCGATCATAGCGTGACGCGTCGAGTATTACATTGCAACCATAAACACATCGCGTCGCTTGTAACATCGGCACCCAGTATTTAGTAATTAAATATCCACATTTTAAGGGCAAAAGGGTTAATGTCCCATACTTAGATAAACCCAATAACATGTGATTCAACCATATTTCACCAAAAAATATAGAGTTTCTCTCAAATTTCTCTCAAGAACAAGTTAGGGTTTTCAATTAAGGATTCAAATTCAGTACTCAAATTCAAGAATCTCTCCATCAATCTTTGTAAAATTAGTAACTAAGGTATGTCAAGTCTTTATTTATTCATTCCTTTCATCCATGAAGTCCAAGAACCATCTTTCAAATTATAAAACATGATATGTATGTTGTGGATTGTTTGTAACCATATTTATCTTGTTTTATGATTCCCGAGTTGGAATCTTTATGTGTTTTCATGAAACTACGTTAGCATGCAAGATGAAATCCATGAATTGAGTTATTTATGTTGCGTAATTTGATAATTTCACCCATGTGAAAAGTTGTGCATGTAGGGTGTTTGAAAAAATGTCTAGGAGGATAAAACTTGGTGTAACGCCCCAAAAAGGGGTCCCGAGACGTCAGACGGTGCTTAAGGCTACAAGTAGCCCCAAGCTAACCCTTTGAGCATGCTACACATATAAATGATTAAATCAAGGTACTGAGAACAATATAATAAACATATCACATCGTGTCTTGCTGAAATAAGAATAAGTATTGTGATAGTAACAAAATACTGAATGTCTAAACATACTGACAATCTAGTCTGACATAGCCTCTACTACTCAATGTACTGGAGAGTTTTTGGGACAGGTCCCCAACTAACTCATACTCAAATGAAAGGAATAAAATAACTTCCAAATAAACTAAATGTCTGAATAATAGGTCCTTGAACCATGAGGACTCACCACTGCCGCAATGTAGACCAATGTGCTCAAAAATCACTGACGAGACTGGGACTGAGCACCTAAACCTAAGGGGGTGCATGCAATATATATGAGAATGTATTGAATATATGGGGGTGCATGCAATATATATAAAAACAACAGTATCACAAGTTTTCAAATCATTCATATCAATTGTAAATGGCTCATATAGCTCGATGAAATCTAAAATTTAAATCATACTTAACGAATAGTAAAGCATAAAATCGGAAGGTCATGAGATATTTGACTTAATTGAAGTATCAATGTTATTCTCTTGTTGTCTAATCAAGTAAGCTAAGTGAAATCTGAAATATAGTCTACATAGTAAATTTGCATATCAAATCTTTTAAGACCAGTAAATAGTACTAACATTGAGGGACGTCTACTTGGGAGGTTCTTCTGGCCGACATGTACATCATGTGAGTATCCATAATGTCCCACGACTAGCCCCCATAAGGTTATGTCTATTCTACCCTTGCCATGGGAATAGAACAATCAATCTTAGTGATTACTATCTCAGCTATCCAAGTATAGTGGAAATAAATATCTCAACCTACGGTGGCACGTAGTTCTGGGGTATGAAACCGTAGTAACATGCCCAACTCGGTGCTAAATACTACTCCCAATAGCATGCTCAAACTCTGAAGAATATCCACTTTAAAGTAATCTCATGGTTTATAATGAAATCAACTATAAAATATGTAATCTCAAGCTAAAGTGGATTTCAATTCTATAGTAACCAAAAAGTCAAATCTTTTCTCAAGATCTTTCTCAAAAATCTTCCTCAACAATCATAGGGTGCTTATGGCACAAAAATTCTCACAAATGACAATATCAAATGGGGCTTAAATACCCATGTTTCAATCTCATGTTAAAACATCTCAAAATTCATGCTTGATAACATAAAGTTTCATTAATTATCTTAAAATCTGAAAAATTTCAGAAGTAGGCATGGAAATATAAACAAAATCATGTAATTAAACTTTTAATTCATGGAAAATCTCATAATCTTGCAAATCATAATAATGGATATAAACCCTAACTTCAATTTCATGTGAAAATCATATATAATTGAGAAATTTGTAATTTAAAATAAATCTTTGGGAACAAGGATAAAAGAGTTATCCTTGTTCAAACCCCACATACCTTCAAATTCAAAATTTGAATGAACTCGTAACTTTGGGACTCTATTCTTGAAATTGTTGGGTGATTCTTAAAGATCTTAGTTTGGGGATTCTAATTATGGAATCAATTTTAGAATTTAACTGTGGAATTTTGAGGCATCTTGAATCGTAGGTTGAGGCCCTATGTTTTTTGTTCTTGAGAGGATTTGAGAGAAATGAGTATATTTTGGTGAAATTGGGGCTGAAATCAGTATTTATGGAGCTATGGGGTGAAGGAAAAATACCAAAATACCCCTCCAAAACCATTTGGAAAATGCTTAATTCAACAGCCGACGACATTGGGGTGATGTCGTCACACATGTGACAAGCCATCAGCTCATGTCGTCACAAAATGTTGAAATTTATGATTTTCTGCCTAAGGCTGACGACATTAGCTGATAAGTTGCTACAAATGTGATAGGTTTTCAGAAATGTCATTATAAATGTTATAAGTTGTAAGAAATGTCATCACTCAATTTCCAGGCTGATATGATGGAGTAAAATGGGCATAATTCTGTGCTCTGCTATCGAATTTAGGCAAAATTAGTATCGTTGGAAAGCTAATGCAATTATCTATCTGTTGGTAGGTCATGAGATCAAAAATTCAAACTATAACTAGATATATTCTTGTTTGAAGTTGACTATAACAATATCCTTCTCAAGAATTCGATCGACAAGGAATGTTTTGGTTCGTCTAATAGCTAGGATACTTTTGAGGCCTTCATACTGTTCAAACTAGATCATCCAACTACCAAATCACTAAAATTTATTTCTAAATAGCTTGAAGCAGGGTTCTACTATTGGTTGAAATTCTCAGGGTATTACAATATCTACCCCTTGGATACATTCATCCTCGAATGTCACTAGTTAAACTAGGAATGCAAAGAAAACTGAGGATGCACAGTTGAAATAATTCTCTAAATTGAATTTATGTCATTCTAAACTTTCGAGTATTTATGAGGGTGCACAAATTTACAACAAAATAGGTATATAGCTGAATCTTTGGTTAGAATGGGGCTGAATTACGAAAAAGTAATACCTTCGGCTTGCTCTGATCTTGCAGAGAACAGGTGTGGGTAGTTGGATCAAATATCTTCTTCAGCTTCCCAAGTATCACCTTCAACTAAATGATTTCGCCATAAAACTTTGACCAATGGAACTTCTTTGTTCTTTAGTCTGCGGACTTGGTAATCTAGGATCTCAACTGGAAGCTCATCAAACGAAAGGTTATTATGAATATCTAAGCTTTCTGAAGAATCTACAAAGAAAGAATCACCAATACGCTTCTTAAGCATGAAAATATGGAAAATAGGATGAACAATGGACAACTCTGTAGGCAAGTCAACTTCATAGGCTAATTTCCCAACACGGCTAAGAATTTTGTAAGGGCCAACGTAACGGGGACTAAGTTTTCCCTTTCTCCCAAACCTTTTATCCTCTTTCATGTGCAAAATTTTTAGATACACCAAATCATTAACTTTGAACTCAAGGTGATTTCGTCTCACATCTACATATGACTTTTGACGAGTCTTAGATGTCTTTAACCTTTCTTTAATCAACTTTACCTTCTTCATTGCCTCAAATATTGCATCAGGTCCAACCAAAGTAGCTTTACCCACTTCGAAACAACCGATGGGTGATCTACTTCTCCTACGATATAAAGCCTCAAATGGTACCATCTCGATACTAGCATGATAACTAATATTGTAAGCAAACTCTATCAACGACAAATGCTCATCCCAACTACCTTTAAAATCAAGGGCACACGCTCTCAACATGTCCTTTAAAGTTTCGATTGTCCTCTCCTGACCATTTGTCTGTGGATGAAAAGCAGAACTGATATGAACTTGGGTATCAAGACCCTTCTAAAATGCTCTTCAGAACTGAGAAGTGAACTGAGTACGCCTATCTAAAATGATTGACTAGGGAACTTCATACAACCTGGCTAAATCCCGGATATACAATCTAGCATAGTCCTCAGCTGCATAAGTTGTATGCACAAGCAAGAAATATGCTGACTTTGTCAGCCTATTGACAACAACCCAGATGGAATTATGATGGTTTCGGGAAAGAGGTAAGACAGTCACAAAATCTATATTTATCTCTTCCCACTTCCAAGAGGGTATACTAAACTCTTGCATCACACCACCAGGTCTTTGGTTATCTACTTTAACTTGTTGTCAAGTTGTACACTTAGCTACAAACTCAGCTATATTATTCTTCATTCAAATCCACCAATTAATTTCTCGCAAGTCACAGTACATCTAGGTAGTACCGGGATGAATGGAATATCGTGCGCCATATGCTTCATCGATAATTCTCTGCCTCAGATCACCAACATTAGGAACACACAATCAACCCTGCAAACACAACACACCATCTCTTCCTTCATAGAATACCTCTACCTTTTGATCCTTGACTGACTCCTTTAGTCTGACCAAGCTAGCATCTAAGTCTTACTTCTCCTTCACTTCCGAAACTAAAAAGGATTCAAACCTACTCTGCACCAAAATATTTCCCTCAGAGGAATCAAGCAACCTAACATCCATTCTAGACAAATGATACACTTCATGAGATAAATATTTGTTATCCATACCTACATGAGAAACGCTACCCATGGACAATCTTCTAAGGGAATCTACCACAACATTGGCCTTGCTAAGATGATACAACATACTCATGTCATAATCTTTTAACAACTCTAAGAACATCCTCTGTCTGAGGTTCAACTCTCACTGAGAAAACACATACTGTAGGCTTTTATGATCAGTAACGCATCTGCATACACGCCAAAAAGATAGTGTCACCAGATTTTCAAAGAAAAAATCACAACAGCCAACTCTAAGTCATTGGTTGGGTAGTTCCTTTCATGGGGCTTCAACTGTCTAGAGATGTAGGCTATAAACTTACCTCTCTACATCAACACAAAACCCAAACCAACTCTAGAAGCATCACAGTACACCACAAAACCATCCATACAATCAGGCAAAGTCAACATAGGGACTGAGGTGAGTCGAGTCTTCAACTCTTGAAAACTCTTCTCACAAGAATCTGACCCCAGGAACTTAACTTTCTTTTGGGTCAACCAGATCATAAGAGATGCCATAAAAGAGAAACCTTCAGCAAAACGATGGTAATAGCTAGCTTGACCTAAGAAACTTCTAATATCAGATGGAAAGATAGGTCTAGGATAATTTCTTACAGCTTTTATCATTTGGGGATCAATTCTAATACCTTTAGTTGAAATAATTTGACCCAGAAATGCTATGGACCTTAGACAAAACTCACACTTTCTAATTTTGGCGCACAACTGATGATCTCTATGGGTTTGTAAGACAATTCTAAGATGATCAACATTGTCTTTCTTAGAGCGGGAGTAAAGAAGGATATCATCTATGAAGAAAATGACAAACATATCAAGATACTGCTTGAGCACTCAATTCTTGAGGTTCATGAAGGCTACATGAGTGTTGGTTAGCCCAAAATACATAATAAGAAACTCAAAGTGACCATAACGGGTTCGGACGGTTGTCTTTGGGATGTCACACTCCCTTACTTTAAGTTGGTGATAGCCGGATCTAAGGTCTATCTTTGAGAAATAACTTGTAGTTGCTTGGAACTGATCAAACAGGTCATCTATTCTTGGAAGAGGGTACTTGTTCTTGACTGTGACCTTATTAAGCTGATGATAGTCAATGTACATACGAAAAGAACCATTTTTCATTCACACAAAAAGGACAGATGCACCCCAAATAGATACACTGGGCCTTATAAAACCTTTATCAAGAAGATCTTAGAGTTGCTCTTTCAATTCCTTAAGTTCTGAGGTTGCCATATGGTAAGGAGGAATAGAAATGGGCTAGGTGTCGAAAAGAAGGTCAATCTAGAATTCTATCTCTCTATCGGGAGGTACCCCTAGGAGATCTTCTGAAAAGACATTAGGAAACTTATTAACTATGTTGACTGACTGAATAGTCGGAGACTCAGACTTAGTGTCCTTAACCCTAACTAAATGATAGATACAACCTTTAGAGATTAGCTTTTTGGCTTTAAGATAGGAAATGAAATGACTCTTGGGAGATACTGAACTCCCAGACCACTCAAAGACTGGTTTATCAGGATACTTAAACTTAACAACACGGCTACGCCAGTCAATAGATGCATAACAAGAGTAAAGCCAGTCCATATCCAGAATAACATCAAAATCTTCCATGTCTAACTCTATCAAGTCTGCGAATATGACTCTGTGGAGAGCAGTAATAAGACACCTTTTCTACACTTGCTTGGCAATAATTGACTCACCTACTGGGGTAGAAACCAGAAAGAGTTCTGGAATATTTTTAGAGTTCATCTCAAAATTCACATCAACAAGTGGGGTCACATAGGAAAAGCTGGACTAGGGTCTAATAACACATAAACCTCAAAGTGAAATACACGGAGCATACCAGTAACAATGTCATGAGAATCCTCCTGCTCTTTGAAGAAAGGTAAGGCATAGAATCTGTTCTGGCGCTAACCACCAGTAGTGCTAGAATAAGCATCTTGAGGAGGGACTGGACGGGCTATGGAAGCTGGAGAACTAAAAGTTTAGGTCGGAAGAAAAACATCATGATTCCCCTTCTAGGCAGGTGGGTAATCTCTAATACTATGGACCTCCTGGAAACAACCATAATATCCCTTCTATCCCCATAAACATCTACCTTCGTGGTCCTTACCACACTTAACACATGGAGGATGGTTGGGCCGGTTACCCATAGTGCTTTGGGACCTGGGTATAGTCGATCTATTTCCCTTCTCCTGCCTGCCCTCGGGTGTAGGAGAACTAGCGGATGAAGTCACTGGTATAGATGAATGCCTCTGGAACTGAAGGTAGTTCCCTCCACAGGACCTAGACTGACCAAACTCATATTGTTCGGATCTGGCTCCCTTATTCCCCCTCATTCTATCTCTTACCCTTATCTTATCTACTTTGATCTGTTGGGCATGTTACATCAGCCTAGCAAGATCCATATCCCTATTTAACATAGTCGTCCTTCACTCTTTTGTCACCAAACCAGAAGCACCTGTCACAAACTTACTCATACTGGCTCGGGTATCAGTAATCAAGGTAGGAGCATATTTGGCTAATTAGTTGAAATTCAAACAGTACTTCTTAATAGACATAGAGACCTACCTTAAGTTCATGTACTCCTCTACTCTTGCCTCCTTCATCTCTAATGGGAAAAATTTATCCAAGAATGGATCTTAGAATATCTGCCAAGTAACGGGAGCATCATCTTCCCCCCTATTTTTCCTCCAAGCAACAACCCAATCATTCGTAATATCCTTCAATCTATAAGATGCCAACTCAACACTTTCTTCCTCAGACACATGCATCACATGTGTGATCTTTCTTACCTCCTCTAGATAAAAGTATGGGTCCTTACCTGCCTTGGACCCATAAAACTCTGGCGGATTCATCCACATGAAATCATGAATTTTAGAAGCAGCTGGATCACATCCCTTCTAGTGCGGAACAGGGGCCTAGTTGACCTGAATATTTGCGGTGACATCTTGGGCTAGAGCCTGGAAGGCTGCCCAAAACTCAACATGGGACATATTTTTATTCAAGGGATCAGCAGGATGAGGTTGCTGATCATTGTTGTTTCTGAGGGCATTCGCTCTTCGGGGAGGTATTCTTTGAAATAAGAGAGCACAAATTAATAGCTGAGGGAGAGAAAACCTTAAGCACGATAGACTCTTAATGAAATAAATGACTTTTTCATAAAATGTTTTGTTGCCTCTTGTTCATGGATGTGGTGCACTACAAACCGATGATCAAGACTCCACTCAACGCGGCTTGTGAGACTCCCTAGGACTCTCTAATCCTTAGGCTCTTAGAACAAGTTTGTAACGCCCCAAAAACAGGTCCCGAGATGTCACACGGTGCTTAAGGCAACAAGTAGCCCTAAGCTAACCCTTTGAGCCTACTACTACATAAAAATGCCTAAAACAAGGTACTAAGAACAATATAATAAACATATCACATCATGTCTAGCTGAAATAAGAATAAGTATTGTGAAAGTAACAAAATTTTGAATGTCTAAACATATTGACAATTTAGTCTGACATAGCCTCTACTAATGAATGTACTGGAGAGTCATTGGGACAGATCCCCAACTGACTCATACGTAAATGAAAGGAATAAATTAACTGCTAAATAAACTAAATTTCTAAATAATAGGTCCTCGAACCATAAGAACTCACCACTGTAGGAATGTAGACCAATGTGCTAGGAAATCAATGATGAGACTAGGACTAACCACCTGAACCTACATTATAAGAAAATTTAGCACATAGATGAGAATGTGGATCAGTACTTGAGAATGTACTGAGCATATGGGGGTGTATGAAATATATTTAAAAATAATAGTATCACAACATTTCAATTATATGAAATCGAAAATCTAAACTCATACTTAACGAATAATAAATCATAAAATCTGAAGGTAATGAGCCATTACTCTTAATTCAAGTATCAATGTTATTCTTTTGTTCTCCAATGAAATCTAAAATATAGTCTACGTAGTAAATCTGCCTATCAAATATTGTAAAACCAGTAAACTGTACAAAGAATGAAGGACATCTACTTGGGAGGTTCTTCTAACAGACATGTAGATCATGTGAGCATCCATGATGTACCACGACTAGCCCCTGTAAGGTTAACGTTGTTCTACACTTGCCATCGGAATAGAATAATCTATATCAGTGATCACTATCTCAGTTATCCACTTATAGTGGAAATAAATATCTCAACCTACGGTGGCACATAGTTCTGGGGTATGAAACCATAGTAACATACCCAACTCGGTGCTAAATAACACTCTGAATATCATGCTCAAAATCTGAAGAAAATCCACTTTAAAGTAATCTCATGGTTTATAATGAAACCAACTATAAAGTATGTAATCTCAAGATAAAGTTGGTTTCAATTCTATAGTGACCAAAAAGTCAAATCTTTTCTCAAAATCTTCCTCAATAATCATAGGGTGCTTATGACACAATAATTCTCAAAAATGACAATCTCAAATGGGGCTTAAATAACCATGTTTCAATCTCATTTTAAAACATCTAAAAATTCATGCTTGATAACATAATGTTTCATTAATTATTTTAAAATCTGAAAAATTCAGAAGTAGGCAAAGAAATATAAACAAAATCATTGAATTTAACTTTAATCACATGGGATATGTCATAATCTTTCAAATAATAATAATGGGTATAAACCCTAACTTCAATTTCATCAGAAAATCATATATAATTCAGAAATTTGTAATTTAAAATAAATCTTTGGGCGCAAGGATGAAAGAGTTATCCTTGTTCAAATTCCACGTACCTTGAAATTGAAGCTTTGAATGAACTTGTAACTTTGGGACTCTATTCTTGAAATTGTTGGGTGATTCTTGAAGATATTAGTTTGGGGATTTTAATTCTTGAATCAATTTTGAAATTTAACGGTGAAATTTATGGGATATTCAATCTTAGGTTGAGGCCCTAAGGTTTTTGTTCTAGAGAGGATTTAAGTGAAATGAGTGTATTTTGGTGAAATAGGGACTGAAATCAGTGTTTATGGAGCTATGGGGTGAAGGTAAATACCAAAATACCACACCAAAACTGTTTGGAAAATGCTGAATTCAAAAGCTGACGACATTGGGCTGATGTCGTGACACATGTGACAAGCCGTCAGCTCATGTCGTTATAAAATGTTAGAATTTATGATTTTCTTCCTAAGGCTGACGACATTAGCTGATTAGTCATAAAAAATGTGATAAGTCATCAAAAATGTAGTTAGAACTGTGAGAAGTCATCAGAAATGTATTCAGAAATGTGATAAGTCATCAGAAATGTCGCCACTCAGTTTCCAGGCTGACATGCTGGAATAAAATTGGTATAACTTTTTTCTCTGATCTCGGATTTAGGAAAAATTAGCATCGTTGGAAAGATAATTCAATTATATATCTGTTGGTGGGTCATGATCTAAAAAATTCAAAGTATAACAAGAGATATGCTCGTTTGAAGTTGACTATACCAATATCCTTCTCAAGAATTCGATTGGCAAGGAATTTTTGATTTGTCTAATAGCTAGGACACTTTTTCAGCCTTAATACTCATAAAACTAGATCATGCAACAACCAAATCACTAAACTTTATTTCTAAAGATCTTAAAATAGGGTTCTACTATTGGTTGAAATTCTCGGGGTATTACAATTGGGTATTATAACTCAATTGTGACTCAAATAATAAATGCATGCTTTACCCTCATGACCAAGACTGACTTCCATTATATTGTATGAACTATGAGTATTTGATGAAATGTTCATGAGATTAGGTTGATGAAAGTATGACATATCTATATGTAACGCACCAAGATCCCATCGCAAGATGTCACATGGTGTTTAAGGCCACACGCGACCTCAAGCTAACCCTCTGCGCCTTTTATCACCTCTATAACTCACTATGACAATTATCAAGCTGTAATAAAGAAGAAGAATAATGTCACGAACATACTGGAATACAAAGAAATACTATCCTGTATAATCAAAATACTAAAGTTCTGTACATACTGGTACTCTAGTCTGACAAAGCCTCTAATACATAAGACTGAGGAGCCATTGGGACAGATCCCCAACAGATCTGTACTAAATTGGAAATAAACAACCATCTACTATCAAGATAAAAATCAGGGACGTAGGTCCTCGAACCATGAGGACTCACCAACTGTACGAATGTAGATGGAGGTACTTGAAGATCACTGTCACTGCTGAGACTGAGTACCTGAACCTCCATCATAAGAAAATATAGAACACAGAAGAGTATGGGAATCAGTACTTCAAAATATATTGTGTATGTGGGGGTGCAGGCAACATTTAAATAATATCATAAATGTATAAAAAAATCATGCATGCTGATAACAATGACTATCTTCTCTTGAGTTACCTAAAACATATTTTCCATAAATCATCAATAATAACACATGCTTCATAAATCTCATAAACCGTTGGACAAAGTACAAAATCTTTGACTCATGACTTAGAGTGACTCGGTAACTCATGAAACTTGGACTATTATGGACTTGGGAGTCTCTTATAACCGACATAAACCATGTGATCTTACATGGAGTCCAACGTCTTGCCCAAGTTGGGGAGAGATATTCTATCCTTGCCATCAGAGTAGAACATTAACTCTAGTGATAACTGTCTTGGCCTTTGGCCCTTAATCTTAATCCTACGGTGGGACGTAGTTCTGGGTAGGTAGGATGCGTTGAACCCATACTTCCCACTCGGTGCTAAATACTACTCCAAGAGTTAAGCTCAGAACGCGTTAGGAAATTCACCTTAATCAACTCAAGGGTCTATCATGAATATCAAAATATTAATATATATCTCACTTGTAAATCATAATCAATTTGTTGATTCCTAAATCGACTAAATCTAAAAATAATCTTTCTCATCATCAATTACACTTGCTTATCAAATCATATCAAGTATAAAATCTTCCAAAAAACATCATAGAACTCATTCTTGACTCTCAAGCTCAATATCAATATATATTCAATAGACAAACTTCTCATGGAAAAACATAAATCATGACACTTATCATATATCACTTAGAAATTATCATTTCATGATAACAATATACAACTCATGACATAAATTCTTAATTTGAGAAATAAGACAATGAAGTAGTCATATGTGTCAATCTTGTATTGCTCAAATCTCATAAGTCCTTGATCAAGTAATCTGAGAGTAAACCCACTTTGCAAAATTCATGAAATTCAATAGAAATTAAATCTTTGGGCACAAGAACGAAAGAAGTGTTCTTGTTCAAAACCCCACTTACCTTAATCTTTGAAATTGGATTAACTTTAGTGCTTGAGACTTTATCCACACTTGAAATAAATAATTCTTGAAGCCCACACTATGAGGAACTTGGTTCTTAAAGAAATTTTGAAGATTTATGGATGATTCTTGGAAGATTTATGTTCTTCATATAACCCTAGATATATTATCTCAAGAGAATTGGAAGAGAAAATGATGGAATTAGGGTTTGGATGGAATTCTCATATTTATAGAGGCCTCCAAAAGATGGGAAAAGACCAATATACCGTTGCAAAAATGTCTCTAAATTGCTGAAAAAAATAGTTGATGACATCCGTGATAGGCCGTCAGACCCGTGATAGGCCGTCAAAAAAGGTCAAATTTTATGATTTTCTTCCTAAGGCTGACGATGTCATCAGAAATGTCGTCAGAAATGTGACGACGTAGTCAGAAATGTCATCAGAAACTTGACAGGCCGTCAGAAACGTCATCACCCTTTTACAGATTGACATGCTGGAGTAAAATAGGTATAACTCTTTGCTCCGGAATGGGATTTTGGCGAAATTGGTATCTTTGATAATGTAATTCAATTATCTATCTGTTGAAAGGTCATGAGCTCAAAAATTCCTAGTATAATGATATATAATGTCATTTGAAGTAGACTATACCAATATTTTTCCCAAGAATTCAATCTGTAAGGAATGTTTTGATTCACCCAATCGTTAGGACATCTTTAAGGCCTTAATACACACCATCTTTGATCAAAAAACAACCCAAAACATTATAATTTATTTCTCATGATCTTGATTCATGGTTGCACTATTGGTTAGAGTCTCATGGTATTTCAACATCTCCCCCTTGGAAACATTCATCCTCAAATGTGGCTAGATAGGCTAAGAACAAGAGAAAATGAGGACGTATAGCTGAAACGACTCACTAAAAGGGCTTACTTCATTCTAAACTTTTGAGAACTTCACAAAATACATGAATCATAGAGTGAATAACCATATAGCTGAATACACTTGATTAGAAGGAAACTGGATTAGGGTAGAATAGTTCCTTCGGCTTAATTTGAACTCGCGGAGAAGAGATTAGGGTATCTAGTTTGCATATTTCCTTCTTCTTCCCAAGTAGTAACATCGACTGATTGATTTCACCCCAAAACTTTGACAAAGGGAAGTTCTTTATTTCTTAGTTTACAAACTTGATAATCTAGGATTTCAACCGGAACTTCATCATACGAAAGTCTATCCTGAACATCAAAACTTTCTGATGGATCAACAACAATAGAATCACCAATAAGCTTCTTGAGCATAGAAATATGAAAGATAGGATGGACAACTGACAACTCGGCAGGAAATTCAATCTCGTAAGCTACTTTTCCAACACGATTCAAAACTCTATACGGGCCAACGTATCGGGGACTAAGCTTCCCTTTCTTACCAAATATTTTCACCCCCTTCATGGGTGAAATCTTCAAGTACACCATATCGTTAGCCTCAAACTCAAGAGATCTTCTTCTCACATCTGCATTCTTTCCCGAATTATCTTAACTTTTTCCATAACCTCAAACACAGCATCAGGTTCACTCACAGCGGCTTCACCTACATCAAAACAACCTATGGGTAATCTACATCGCCTTCCATATAAAGCCTCAAATGGAGCCATTCCAATGCTAGCATGAAAAATGTTGTTGTAAGCAAATTTAATCAATGGAAAATGTTTATCCCAACTTCCTTTGAAATCAAGAACACATGTCCTCAACATATCCTCCAAGGTCTGGATGGTCTCTCAGCCTTACCATCGGTCTACGGATGAAAAGCGGAGCTAAGATGAACTTGGATACCAGGACACTTCTAAAAATCCCTCCAAAAATGAGAGGTAAATTGATTACCCCTGTCGGAGATAATAGACAAAGGAACTCCATGCAACCTGACGAACTCTCGAATGTACAACTTAGCATAGTCCTCAGTGGTGAAAGATGTATGCACTAGTAAGAAATGCGCGGACTTAGTCAACCTATATACAACAACCCAAATCGAATAATGATGTCTTCCAGAAGGAGGTAAACCAGTCACAAAATCCATATTTACTTCCTCCCACTTCCAAGTAGGAATACATAATTCTTGCATCATTCCACCGAGTCTTTGGTGTTCTATCTTAACCTGTTGGCAAGTTGAACACTTCTTTCCAAATTATCTATATCCTTTTTCATACCATTCCACCAATAGATTTCTCGTAAATCATGGTACATCTTGGTAGCATCGGGATGAATAGAATATCGCACGCCATGCGCTTCAGCCACAATTCTCTGCCTTAAATCTTCAATATCAGGCACACATAATCTATTCTATAATATGAATACACCATCTCCCCCTTGGGAGAAAACCTCCACATTTTGGTCTTTAACTGATTCCTTCAGTCTGACGAAACTAGGATTCATATCTTGCTTCTCCTTTACTTCCGAAACTAGAGAAGACTCGGAACTACTCTGGACCCAAACATTACCCTCAGCTGAATCAAGCAATCTAACTCCCAACCTAGCCAGAGGATGCACCTCACGATCTAACTCTTTCCTATATTCCTCGACATGTGATACACTACCAATGGACGACCTGCTAAGGGCATCTGCCACTACATTGCCTTGCCTGGGTGATACAAAACATTCATATGATAGTCCTTCAATAATTCTAAGCATCGCCTTAGATGAAGATTCAACTCTCTCTGAGTAAAAAAATAATGCAAACTCTTGTGATCCGTAAAGACATCAACATGAATTCCGTACAAATAGTATCTCCAGATTTTCAAGGAAAAAACCATTGCAGCTAACTCGAGGTCATGGGTCGGGTAGTTCTTCTCATACGGTTTCAACTGTGTGGAGTAATAGCCTATAACCTTACCTTTTTGCATCAACACATAACCTAACCCAACTCTAGAAGCATCACAGTACACCACAAAATCATCTACACCATTAGGAAGGGTCAACACAGGGACTGAAGTGAGTCGATTCTTCAACTCCTGAAAACTCTTCTGGCAAGAGTCAGACAACAGGAATTTAATTTTCTTTTGGGTCAACTGAGTCAAAGGATATTCAATGTAAGAGAAAACCTCAACAAAACGATAGTAGTAGCTAGCTAGTCTCAATAAACTCCTAATATCAGAAGGGGAAATAGGTATAGGCTAATTTTTCACAGATTCTATCTTTTGAGGGTCAACTTGAATACCTTCAGAAGAAACAATATGACCGAGAAAAGCAACTGACCTTAGCTAAAATTTGCACTTGCTAAATTTGGAAAATAGATGATGATCTCTAAGGGTTTGCAAGACTATTCAGAGATGATCTGCATGGTCGTTCTCACTTCGGGAGTATACAAGAATATTATCTATGAAAATAATAACAAACATATCTAGGTACTGTCTGAACACCCGATTCATAAGGTCCATAAAGGATGCTGGGGAATTTGTTAGCCCGAAGGACATGACCAAGAACTCAAAATGACCATATCGGGCGCGAAAAGCTATCTTTGGAATATCACAATCCCTAACTTTAAGTTGGTGATAATCGGATCTCAAGTTTATTTTTGAGAAATAGTTAGCACCTTGCAACTTATCAAACAGGTCATCAATTCTAGGAAGAGGGTACTTGTTCTTGACAGTGACCTTTTTAAGCTAACGATAATCAGTGCACATCCGCAATGAACTATTTTGCTTTTGCACAAACAGAATAGGTTCACCCCAAGGAGATATGCTAGGCCTTATGAAACCCTTGTCTAGAAGATCTTTGAGGTTCTCTTTCAACTCCTTAAGTTCTACAGGGGCCATACGATATGGAGAAATAGAATAGGCTGCATGTCGGGGAGAAGATCAATTCCAAATTCTATCTCTCTATCGGGAGGTACCCCTGGGAGATCTTCTAGGAAAACATCACAAAACTCATTAACAATGCTGATCGACTAAATAGTTGGAGTCTCAAACTTAGTATCTTTAACTTAAACCAAATAATAGATGCAACCCTTAGATATCAATTTCCTAGCTTTAAGATAGGATATGAAATGACTCCTGGGGGATATAGAATTTTCGGACCACTCAAAGGCTGGCTCATTGGGAAACTAAAACTTGCCTACATGGCTATGATAGTCTTTAGACGCATAACAAGAGTGAATTCAATCCATACTAAGAATAATGTCAAAATCAACCATGTCTAGCTCAATCAAATCTACAAACATAACTCTGTGAAGTCTAGTGATAGGACAATTATTATATACTTGCTTAGCAACAACAGGTTCACCTACTGGAGTAGAAACTAGAAAATGCTCAGGAATCTTTTCAGCATTGATCTCAAAATTCACAGCCACTAACGGAGTCACATAAGAAAGACTTAACCCAGGGTCCATCAACACATACACATCAAAATGAAATACACAGAGCATACCAGTAACAATATTTGGTAAATTCTCCTGCTCCTGGCAGTGTGGTATATCATAAAAGCAATTCTAGCGCTGACCACCGGCATTACTAGATGTGGCCCCCTGAGGAGGAGTAGGACAAACCCAAGGGGCTGGACCACTAATAGACTGACTCTGGGGACGAACATCACGGCTCCCCTTTCTAGCATATTGGCAATCCATGAGTTTGTGGTCCAACTTACCACAACAAAAAC
This sequence comes from Capsicum pubescens, assembly GCA_030864215.1. Lineage (NCBI taxonomy): Eukaryota > Viridiplantae > Streptophyta > Magnoliopsida > Solanales > Solanaceae > Capsicum > Capsicum pubescens. The sequence continues at coordinate 261,754,594 of CM061543.1, forward strand.
AACCTCGCTTCTCAGCCATACATTCTCCAGGATGCGTCATACCACACTTAGCACAAGGGGATAGTTACGTATATTACTCACATTGTCCTGAGACCTAGACATAGTTGGTATATTACCCTGCTCATTCCTAACTTTGGATGCGGGAGTATTAGCTAATAACGGTACTGGCACAAAAGAACGGCTCAAAAACTAAGGGTGGATCCCTCCAGAAAATCTACTCTGACTATACCCCTGCTGCTCTGATCTAACTCTCTTATTCCCTCTCTCCCTTTTCCACCTTATCCACTTCAATCTGTTAGACATGTATCATCAATCTAGTAGATCCATATCCCTATTGAGCATAGTGATCCTACACTCTTTCACAATATAACTTGATACGCCAGTCATAAACTTACTCAAACTGGTCCTGGAATCAGCCATCATACCGTGAGCATACTTAGTCAACTGGTTAAATTTAAGAAAATATTCCTTAACTTTCATGGATCCTTGTCTCAAGTTCATAAATTCTTTTAGTTTTGCTTCCCTCAGCTCTGGGGGAAAGAATCGGTCTAAGAATGCGTCCTAGAACAACTGCCAAGTCATGGGAGCGGCATCCTCCCCTGTACTCTTCCCCCACAACTATACCCAATCATAATCAACGTATTTCAAGCGCTATGAAGCTCGCTCCACACTTTCTTCCTGAGTGACATGCATAATTTTGGTGATATTTTTCACCTCATCAAGATATATTTTTGGGTTCTCACCTTCCATTGACCCAGAAAACTCTGGCAGATTCATCCGCATAAAATATCAAACTCGAGCTGCTATAGAATTAACTTACTGTGGAGGTAGAACAGTGGCCTGAACATTGGCTTTAGCATTGGCGGTAACTGCCTGGGGTAGCACCTGAAAAGCTGCCCAAAATTTGGCATGAGTCACCATCTCATTTAAAGGATCAACGGGTTGAGGTCGTTCGTGGTTTCTACGAGCTCTACAAGGAGGCATTTTGTGTCATAAGAGAGCATAAACTAATAGTAGAGAGAAACAGTCGTAGGCACGAAAGAGTTCTGAAAGAAAGAAATGACTTTTCCTAAAACGTCCCGTACCCTCTTGATTATAGATGTGGCGTGCTACACACCGATGATCAAGACTCTACGTAACGCAGCTTGTCAGACTCCCTAGGATTTCTTTAAACATTAGGCTCTGATACAAAGCTTGTAACGCCCCAAGATCCCACCCTAAGACGTCACACGGTGCTTAAGGACACATGCGACCTCAAGTTAACCCTCTGAGCCTATCAACACCTCTATAACTCACTATGAAAATAATCAAGATGCAGTAAAGAAGAAGAATCATGTCATCAACATACTGGAATACAAAGAAATACTATCCTATACAATCAAAGTACTGAGTTTTGTACATAATGGTACTCTAGTCTGACAGAGCCTCTACTATATAAGACTGAGGATCCATTGGGACAGATCCCAAACTAAGCCGTACTAAACTGGAAATAAGCAACCATCTACTATTAAGACAAAGAGTGGGGACATAGGTCGTTGAATCATGAGGACTCATGAACTGTACGAATGTAGATGGATGTACTCAAAGATCACTATCGCTGCTGAGACTAAGCACCTAAACCTACATCACAAGAAAATATAGAACACAGAAGAGTATGGAAATCAGTACTTGGGAATGTACTGAGTATGTAGGGATGCATGCAACATTTAAATAATATCATAAATGTATAAGAAAATCATGCAAGCTGATAATAATGACTCTCTTCAGTTGAGTTACCTAAAACATATTTTCCTTAAATCATCAATAATAACAAATGCCTCATAAATCTCACAAACCGTTGAACTCAACTTAAACTCTTTGACTCATGACTTAGAGTAACTCGGTAACTCATGAAACTTGGACTATTATGGGCTTGGGAGTTTCTTATAACCGACATAAACTATGTGAGTTACATGCATTCCAACTTTTTGCCCACGTTGGGGAGAGCTGTTCTATCCTTGCCATTGGAGAAGAACCTTAGCTTTAGTGATAACTATCTTGGCCTTTGGCCTTTAATCTTAATCATACGGTGGCATGCATTTTTGGGGAAGTAGGATGCGCTGAACCTATACTTCCCGCTCAGTGCTAAATGTTACTCCCAGACTTAAGCTCAGAACGTGTTAGTAAATCCACCTTAATCAAATCAAGTGTCTATCATGAAGACCTAAATATAAATATATATCTCACTTGTAAATCATAATCAACTTGTGGATTCCTAACTCGACTAAATCTCAAAATAATCTTTCTCATCATCAAGTACACTTGCTTATCAAATTATATCGAGTATCAAATCTTCCAGAAAACATCATAGAACTCGTTCTTGTCTCTCAAGCCCAATATAACTATACATTCAGTAGACAAACTTCTCATGGAAAAACATAAATCATGACACTTATCATTAATCACTTAGAAATTATCATTTCATGATAACAATATACAACTCATGACATAAATTCTTAATTTAACAAATAAGACAATGAAGTCGTCAAATGGGTCAGTCTTGTATAACTCAAATATTATAAGTCCTTGATAAAGTAATTTGGGTGTAAACCCACTATGCAAAATTCATGAAATTTAATAGAAATTAAATCTTTGGGCCCAAGAACGAAAGAAGCGTTCTTGTTCAAAACCCCACATACCTTAATCTTTGAAATTAGATGAACTTTAGTGCTTGAGACATTATCCACACTTGAAATAAATAATTCTTGAAGCCCAGACTCTGAGGAACTTGGTTCTTAAAGAAATTTTGAAGATTCATGGATGATTTTTGAAAGATTTATGTTCTTGATATAACCCTTGATATTTTATCTCAAGAGAATTGGAAGAGAAATTGATGGAATTAGGGTTTAGATGGGATTCTCATATTTATAGAGGCCTCCAAAAGATGGGAAAATACCAAAATACCCTTGCAAAAACATCTCTAAATTTCTAAAAAAAATAGATGACGACATCCGTGACAGGCTATCAGACCCGTGATAGGTCGTCACGAAATGTCATCACAAAAGTGTTAAATTTTATGATTTTCTGCCTAAGGCTGATGACGTTGTCAGAAACATGAAGACGTCGTCAGAAATATTTTCAAAAATTTGATGATGTCGTCAGAAATGTCGTCAAAAATGTGATAGGCCATCAGAAACGCCATCACCCTTTTCCAGATTGACATACCGGAGTAAAATAGGTATAACTCTTTGCTCCGGTATTGGATTTTGGAAAAATTGGCATCGTTAAAAAGATAATTCAATTATATATATGTTAATAGGTAATGAGATCAAAAATTCCAAATATAATGAGAGATATGCTAGTTTGAAGTAGAATTTACCAATATCATTCCCAAGAATTCAATCGGTAAGGAATGTTTTGATTCACTCAATCATTAGGACATATTTAAGGCCTTAATGCACACCATCCTTGATAAGAAAACAACCCAAAACATTATAATTTATTTCTCATTAGCTTGATTCTTGATTGCACTATTAGTTAGAGTATCGGGGTATTACACTATATGCAATTCCATCCATGTACAACATTATGACAACCAACTGTTTCATGAAATCCTTAACTTATTGTATTAGGAATTGTTGATATTGGTTATGTTTTCATGAAGTGTCAAGTCTTGTCAATTTCATGCTATCGAGTCCTGGGGGTACTTGTACCCAACAATTTAGATGTGTGCCTAGAGCCAGTGTCAGTTTTCATGATAGTCCCAGTCAATCCATGATCATTAGAATTCAATTAGTTACATGACTCGGGAAAACTCACTAATTTAAGTAATCTCAGTTTGTTATCAGATCTCAGTAGTATTCTGTTAGACAAGGGAATTAAGTTAACTCTATTAAATCAGCTAAAAGATACTATCAGTAACAGTTCAGTTCAGTGTCTTTTCAGGCAGGAGTAGAATTCAGCACCGGCTAAACCCAAGGATAGGGACTCACCTGTTACCCAGTAGAGCGTATGATCCTTAGAAGCAATCCTTGGATTACAGAACTACGTACAAAGCGTACGTTGAGATATACCCTACGAGTTTATGGACTATACACCTTAAATGAGTTTTTCCTACTAGAAGGTGTAGATAGAAGAGCTCCCTATCAAAAAGGGCTTACTTACATCTTGTCTTTACCCGTGGCATAGTACTGATACCCTTCTAGATATGGTTATAGGTTTGACCCCACCAGTTTAGTTTCAGGGCATGTCAGTTAGATGATTACCTCCCATAGTCTCAGTTTCGGATTCAGTCTCAGTAATAGAACTCAGTTCAGTTATATAGTTTCAGGACTGTCAGATACAGTCAGCTCAGTACGAAACTCAGCTAGTTCCATCAGAATCATGACTATCAGACACACTCACCAAGTTAATAGTATATTAATTATACAAAATTCATGTTACCAGTATTAAGATTTTAGGACTCTCATATACAGTCAATCAGACCGGTTCTTCATAATCAGAACTGTCAGAAACAATCATTCCTTTATCAGTAATATAACATTAGTTCCTTAGTAATCAATTGACTTAGTCTTTTAGTATACAAGTATTAGTACCCAGATATCAGTAAATCAACATTATCAGAATTCATGAGTCAGTCTTATCATGATCTCGGATACAGTAACATATTCATGCATGTATTCTCACATTTAAGTTATTCAGTCAGTTAGTATTGTTCATGCATATGAACCATTGTATTCATCCAACCTCACTTGCATACCAGTACATTCAATCGTACTAACACATTTGTTTTATGGTGCTTTATACCATAGATTCAGAAGCATGCACTCCAGAGTATTAGTAGTATTCCAGTTTCAGCAGTCAGAGTTAGTAGTGAGTCCTTATAATTCGAGTATGTTATTATTTAATTATTTCATTAATTCAGTACATAGTTTATTTTAGTAGATTGGGTTAGTTGGAGGATTGTCCCATCAACTCTTTATTGAGATAGTTTAGCTTTAGTGGCTTTCAGACTGCAGCATGTTCAGATGGTTATTTAAATTGTTTTGGTATTGTTATACCATATTTTCAATTATGTATCAGTATTGAACCTTATGGCCTTTAATTTCATGTTTTTGCATTTATTATATTACCATTGTTATTCAGCACACAGTTATAGATATCAGTCATGGGTTAGCTTATGGTCCTTCAGGATTATGAGCATCGTGTAGCATTTAGAGTACCAGATTCGAGGTGTTACAAACTTGGTATTAGAGCCTAAGGTTCAACAGCATCCTAGGAAATCTGAAAAGCCTCATCTAGTAGAATCTTGTACATGGATGTGTTGTGCACCACACTTATGTGTAGGAGGCTATGAGATGATTTAGGAATAGTTTCCCTTCTTTCAATATTCATGCCATGCGAGTGAGCATGAGCTCTAGTCAAACTCTCAGGTTAACCCTTCTTCTCTTCCATGTACAGAACATGCCTCCAAAAAGGGCTAACAAAAGAGAAACAGGCAATCAGTCAGCACCTCAGCCCATCCAGGAAGATCCTCTGGATGAGTATGCCTCTCATACAGAATTTAGAACTGCATTCACTACTCTAGCAAATTCAGTTATAGCTCAGAATGACCAGTCAACTATTGTTCCAGCTAACCAAGTGGACAATTCTGCTGTAGCCAGGAGTTGGGACATAACTCAAATGAATACTCCCCTATTCTTTGGTTCTAAGTCTGAAGAGGATCCACCGGAGTTCCTTGACCAGGTTCAGAAAGTCACTGATATCATGGGAGTGACTAATAATGCTCAAATTACACTCTTGAATGGGTGTAAGCGATCCTTGTCAATATACAACCCAAATAGGTTGGGGTCGAATCCCACAAGCAACAATGTGAGTGGAGATTAAACTAGTTTGAAACTAAAGCTACAAGTTAAATTCAAACAATCGATATAAAAAGATAAAATGGGGGTTTAAGGTTCACAGATAGTTAATTGTCACTTTCAATACTTTAGTGTTTGAAATCAGTCTAAATGGGAAACCAGATTTATGTTCACCATGGGTTTTGGGAATTGACATATACTAGGTAATGCTTGGGATTCTTGAAGTAAGTAGAAACAATAGACTATCCCTGATGACGATACTGTTTGTCTTATCTCTAGACCGTACCAAACAATTTATTATCTAATTCTCTCAAACTTAGATAACCTATCTTTTTCCACTAGGATTTAATCTCAAGTAGATCAATCCAGTTATGGCATTAATCATTAAACAGAAGGTTGGTTGCATCCGAGTCCCTATTGATAATTCACGACCTCTAGTCTACTTCTCTATTAGAAGAAAATAAAACTAAGGCATAACCTAATGTCTTCAACCAGTAGATTTCAGTTAAAATAACAGAATTTCAAGACGTCCTACTACTATTTGAATCCGTTAAATACCTAGTAACCATCAGACCCTAATCAATGGATCCCATAACTCCAGCTAATGGAATTATTCCCTCATGATTTGATGAACGAAATAACAAGTTGAATTCATCATAATAAGGATAAACTTATGAATTCATGAAAAAATAACAAGTAGTTTCTTCAATTTACTCACGAGATAGAAACCCAAAAATAGTTGATAAGTGTTTTTTTTAAAGAAACAAGAAAAATAATTTATTGTAAAGATGAAGCAGTGTTACGTGCTTCTCTTCAGAAGTTCTTCTCTGATAATTAATGATCCCTCCCTAAAAAACCCTAAAACAAGTCTTTAAATAGTCAACCCTAAATAAGGAAATAAAATTAAAGTTTCAGTTTTCTCTTCGGATTGGACGACTATGATATTGACGGCGTGTCAGATGTTTGACGACGTGTGTGAGATGTCGTCAAAGCTTCCAGTGAATTGTTATCTTCTGACTCTTTAGACAGCAAACCTGACGTCATGTCAAAATTCTTGACGGCGCATGAAAAATGCCGTTACAACTTCACTTGCAATCAGAATTCTCTACTGCTGGTTGACGGCGATTTTGATTCCATGTTACATATTTGATGGCCCGTCCTAAATGTCATCACATTTCATCTCAGTTTCTCAGGTTCTATCTAAGCGTAACGACAACTTTAATAGCCTGTCCCATGTATGACGGCGCTTCAGAATTGACGTCAGCTATACTTCAGCTAATTTACACTAGATTTCAGTTGATTTATTCTTTTTTCCTTTGTTTTTCTCCCCGATCTCTTGTATCTGCATTAACATATTAAAAGCAATCAAAAACAACAAAAGTTGCTTATGTCCTCGCAATTATTCAGAGTTAAAATCTTCAAATGTGCTTGCATCGACTCACACATCAACACCCTCAACTTAAACAATTGTTTCTCCTCATGCAACCAAAACATAACTAGGAGTATACAAAGTACAATTCGGCAGCTAACTACTCTCATCAGGTCAGAATGCATACACCATCTCCATGATCAATCAAAGTAAAATCAACTATGTCTAATATTTGAAAATACCCATGTAACTCACATGTATCTAGATATGGTAAATATCTCAGCAATAACATCCTATCACATACCCAAATTACATTATCCAAACAAAGCAGTTAATAGCAATATACCTGGGGTACCCTCACTACAAAGAAATCTATTTCTCACTTAAATTCATATATATAGACATAGGGATGAACATAAGACTCACTTTCAGAACTAAGTTCCAACATTGCGCATCAAATGCCATAGGCTTGCCCTTATAGTCAGTATCTAAGTCTTCAGACAAGTTAGTAAGGATCACTATAGGTCTTTTCTTAAGCTTGTAATGCAGGCTCAGGGCTGGTAGGATATTCATGGGTATTTCATAGTAACTACACCTCCTTGGCACTACATTAACTCATGGGGTTTCAACTTTTTACCTTCTTTGCTTCCCTTTTTTATTTGTCAAGCATTATCAAGATGGGTGTTGTCTGTTCAAGCATTAGATTAACTTTTTTAGTTTTCTATTTTTCTTTTTCACTACACCAAACTTTTTGTTCATTTTGCTTTTTTTACCTCTCTTCATACTCATAATGCATCACACACCCCTATAGTAGCCACCCTCAACTTAGGTTATTTGCCTAAGTCGAGGTGCACAGTGTCCAAGAAGGACCAGGGCCAAAACAAGTTCATTGTGATGTAATGGGAAGGTAAAAGGTGTATAAGAAAGAACTGGGCTATTTAGACGCAAAAAGGGATCAAGGGATATTATTCACATTTGGACGGTCATTTAAGCTAAAATGGGTTAACATGCAAAAAAAGCCTATGATCCTTTCTTAACGCCTATCCTATGACTATGGTATGACTAACTGGGCAAGTTTTAGATTCAACGCACAATGTGAACTGAGTAAGACCTTACACACTCAAAGCACACAAGTATCTCGCATATCACTACATATCCCGTTCACTCACTTGTTTAACAATGGTTATTCAGTTGCTAGACTAGTGCCACAAAAAGTTACACTGTGGTGACAAATAGATGCAATTCACATAGTAATATATCAGACCAATGGAGAGGTGCTCAAAAATCTCAAAAACAAGTTAATTACCTTAGTTACTTGTATTTTTCCTAGTCAACTACAACACATCACAAAAGAAATGCAATACAACTAAACATGCCGGCTCTACTAGGAACAAGACTCTGGGGAAAAGAGGCACAGCAACAAAAACCCCAGGAGGACATCAACACCCACAAGTAGTGCCAACACCCTCAACTTAAAATCATGCAATATCTCCAATGCATCAAACCAAAACAAAGAAGTTAGAAACATACCTGTGGCACCATGGATGCAAAGATCTGATGTCAATCACATAAGATGAATACAAACAACAAAATACCTTGGGTTGCCTCCAAAGAAGCCCCTGGTTTAACATTGCGGCGCGAATCAGTTATCTTGACTACTCAGAGTTCGTCAAGATACCTTGTTTATAATTATTTATGTCTCCACTTGGAGTATTTGAAATGTTGGCCCAACTTTTGATCAGTACATCTTCTGGGTGTGTTGGGAAAATGTGAGGTCATGGTGAGGAATGTTCTATCACGCCACTTCAAAGACTTGAACTTCTTGCCAAATTTTGCATCAAACTTTCATGTGGACTCATTTGGAAACGGTGAGAATCTTAAACAGTCACTAAATGGACATCGATCTTCAAGCTCCTTGGCATTCAATATTGGGGTTGTAGTATACCCTTTTGGAAGGACAAACTCCAAAATGTAAGAATGTTTCTCCTAATTTTCAATATTCATTATTTGCTTGGATGATTCGACTTCCATCACATCCACTAAGAATAATGTTGAAAAGTGATTCGAACGAGGACTAACCCTCCATTTCAGAATAACTTCCCTATTAGTATTTTTACCCTAAATGGACTAGAGTCTTCACAAGGATTGTGCTTGATTTCTTCTTTTGACTCTAATACCATTTCCTCATCCTTGGTATCTTCATTCATTAATTGTTCGGTTGGTTTTGAAATCACCGAGGGTTGCTCAACATCAAGCTCATCATCAACATCGGATTCTTTCTCTTCATCCTCACACTTTTCCATTATTTTAAATAATTGCACATACAACCATATCATCTAAACATAATGTAGAAAACTATTTTGGATGATTGACCTAGATATCCATCTCTTCTATCCTTTTTCCTCTCTTGTTAAATACTTTAATGTCTTGATGCATGTTACATATGGTATCATTCGTTGTGTCTATACGATCCATCATTAGTTGAAGCATAGCTTCAATGTCACTCTTTCCAGTGCTTCGTTATACGTTTTCCTGACCATAAGACCTATCATACTCATAAGAAGAACTAGAACTTAGGTTAGCGCAATAGGGGAGAGGGCATTTAGTAAATCATTCCAATGTCCATATTTACCACCATATAAAGAACAATTATACGCCCGGTAGGATGGATATGGTGCACACATCTCTCTCCCGGGAGCATATCTACAATCTTGCCAAAAGTGGGGTCCATCACAATATGGTCATGGATCATCCAGATAAGATTTCCAACCATCAAACTCACATTCCTTCCATGCTTCCATAGGAAGAAATGAAAAAAAATAAAGAAAATCTACCTAACACAAGAAACAAATGAAATCACAAACAAATATTTACAAGTTTTAATTCAAGCAAGTAAGCTAAAATTCCAAACTAACTTAATACGCCAAATTGTTTCCCGGCAACGGTGCCATTTTTGATAACGCTCAAATTACACTCATGAATGGGTGTAAGCGATTGTTGTCAATATAAAACCCAACTAGGTTAGGGTAGAATCCCACAAGGAACAATGTGAGTGGTGATTAAACTAGTTTGAAACTAAAGCTACAAGTTAAATTCATACAATCGATATAAAAAGATAAAATGGGGGTTTAAGGTTCACAAAGAGTTAATTGTCACTTTCAATATTTTAATGTTTGAAATAAGTCTAAATGGGAAACCAGAGTTATGTTCACCATGGGTTTTGGGAATTGACAGATACTAGGTAATGCTTGGTTTTCTTGAAGTAAGTAGAAACAACAGACTATCCCTGACGACAATACTGTCTCACTTATCTCTCGACCTCACCAGACAATTTATTATCTAATTCTCTTGAACTTAGATAAATTATCTATTTCCAATAGGATTTTATCTCAGGTAGATCAATACAGTTACGGCATTGGTCATTAAACAAATGGTTGGAAGCTTCTGAGTCCCCGTTGATAATTCACGACCTCTAGTCGATTTCTTCGTTAGAAGAAAATTAAACCTAAGGCATAACCTAATGTCTGCAACAAGTGGATTTCAGTTAAACCAACAGAATTGCAAGATGTCCTACTACTCTTTGAATCCGTTAAATACCTAGTAACCTATCAGACCCTAATCCATGGACCCATAACTCCGTCTAATGGAATTAGCTGCTCATGATTTGATGAGTGAAATAACAAGTTGAATTCATCATAATAAAGAAAAATTATGAATGGATGAAAAAACAACAAGTAGTTTCATCAATTTACTCACGAGATAGAAACCCAAAAATAGTTGATAAGTGTTTTTTTTAAAGAAACAAGAAAAATATTTGATGCTAAAGATGAAGCAGTGTTACGTGATTCTGTTCATATGTTCTTCTCTGATAATGAATGATCCCTCCCTAAAAAATCCTAAAACAAGTCTTTAAATAGTCAACCCTAAATAAGCAATTAAAATTAAAGTTTTTGTTCTCTCTTCGGATTGGATGACGACGATCTTGGCAGTGTGTCAGATGTTTGACGACGTGTGTGAGATGTCGTCAAAGGTTATAGTGAATTGTTATCTTCTGACTCTTCAGACGGCAAACCTGATGGCGTGTCAAAATTCTTGACGACGCGTGAAAACTGCCATCACAACTTCAGTGGAAATCAGTATTCTCTGCTTCTGGTTGATGACGAATTTGATGTCATGTAACATATTTGACGGCCTTTCCAAAACGTCATCACATTTCATCACAGTTTCTCAGGTTCTGTCGAATCTTGACGGCAACGTTAGCAGTCTGTCCTATTGTATGACGGCTTTTCAGAATTTACGTCATCTTTACTTCAGCTTATTTACACCAGATTTAACCTGATTTATTCTTCTTTACTTTGGCTTTCTCCCCAATCACTTGTATCTACATTAACACATTAGAAGAAATCAGAAACAACAAAAGTTACGTAAGACCTCGCAATTATTCAGAGCTAAAAGCTTTAAATATTCTAGCTTAGGCTCACACATCAGTGACTTCCAATGAGATTTCAGAATTAGGCGCATATTAGCTACAAGATGTAGCCCATACGTGGTTTAAGAAGTGAAAGGTAGATAAGGGTGCAGATGCAGAGCCCATAGATTAGGAAGAGTTTGCTACGACTTTCTTAGATAGATTATTTCCCCTAGAGTGGAAAGAAGCCAAAGTGTTAGAGTTTATCAACCTCAGACAAGGTAGCATGAGCGTAAAAGAGTACTCCTTCAAGTTCACTCAACTAGCCAGGTAAACTCCTCATGTAGTAGAAGATAGTAGATCTAGAATGAATAAGTTTGTTTCTAGGATATCAAGTAGAGTGGTTAAGGAGTGCAGTGCTGTGATATTTATTAAGGAGATGGACATATCTAGGCTTATTATCCTGCTCAATAGATTGAATAGCAGAAACTTAAGAAGAAAGAGAGGGAAATTAAGAGGGAAAAAACTGGTAGTTATAGTTTTCCTCAGTTAGGGTCGCATGATGGTAACCGTTCTCAGTATAGATAGAAGTTTTCGGCCCCAGCTCCATCTTCATCTAGTTCACCAGTACTAAAGTTCAAAAATGACCAAAGAGATAAGGCACTAGGACCCAAGGCACAGGGTAGTGAGAGTAGGGTATTTACTCATCCACTTTGTGAAGTGTGTGGTAAGCATCATATGGGTAAATGTAGAGCCAGTAGTGATGTGTCTTTTGGATGTGGCGAGAGAGGTCACAAGGTTCGATATTGTCTTAGGCATGGACCTATAAGTAAGTACGATCGTCCTTCAACTTACTATGGTCCCCCAAATTAGTGGGTAATGCCCAAACAAACTCTTTGCACTTAAGTTCCAAAAGGATCAGGAATGTCCTCCTGATGCAGCCACTGGTATGTTACAGATCCCTCATTTACATATTTACGTTTCTTCAGTTTGAAGAGCTTCTTTTTTCTTTTGAAACTCTTTGTATAGAAGTCAACTTTAAGGTCAGACCAAATGTTAACAAGACCTTTTTCTAGTCCCCACCCCAGTGAGTCAGTCTAACACACTACACAGGAACTGTCCGGTTATGAAATATCTAAAAGTCAGGCCTTCAGGTTCCAGTAGTAATACTAGTATATGTAGGAAATCCATAAGGGAAGATGATTCCCGACCTATTCCTATCTCAGTGCAAAGTTTTGTACTTCAACCATCATGATAGTTACATATGTATTCCATTTTAGTCCCACGAATACAGCTTATATCCATCCGCTTTCATAGAATAGTTTGTGTTTCAAGTTCTTCGTATGAGGAGTCCAAGTTCATCCAATGTTGCGGATGATAATCCATGAATTCAGAAATTCCAAACCCACTTCATAAAGATCATGACTCATGCACTTATGTCATGCTTTACAGTATGCTTAGTCTACACGATTCATGATTTCACTCTTATTGTTCAGTCAAACTCAAATTATGCCATGTATACCCTAAGTTTAGATCCTTTGGTGAATATGTAGGACTAATGTTACATCCCACAGGTCTCAGTTACAGTGTCAGTTAAGTAATCAATAATGAGTAGAGGACCCAGATAGTCCTACAGAACCATGGCTTACAGCTATCAGTTACTTAGCCATCAGAATTCAGTACTTTTGTACCAGTCTAACCATCAATTATAGAAAAATAGCATTCAGTCTTAGATACGGTTACAGTCTCAATTACCATCTTAGCTACAATCTCAAACCCAGTCCTAGTCCAGTAGTCAGATCAGAAACTCAGTCTAGTTTCAAGATTACCCCTCTACAGCATATGGCCATCAATTACTCAGTTATTAGTATTACAGTATCTCAGTTTATAGAGTATTTTTGAATCATGATTAGATGCTTGGTCTTGTATTCCTAAGGTAATACAGGTTTCCCTCACTCATGCTCAGTTACCTCATATTACCCAGTCAGTCATTACCTCCTATGTGTAATACCCTATAGTCTTAGTCCATCTATCCAGACTAAGTATAGTTTATTCTTACACGCCTAATATTTAGATATAAGTTATTAAGTTAATGATATAATGTTATGCACTCGTGCTCAGTACCCACATAAATCATTTTAGTAGTCTCAGTTACAGTTCGTAAGGTCTAATCACTTTTTCTTAGCTTCAGATCTTGTATATCTAGCCGTAATTCAGTTCCTCAGTGCCTTGTGCATCGCCCTAGTTTTCCTCAGTGTTTCAGCAAAATAAGTATTCTTCGAGTTTCCTAGTTTCCCAAGGGGGAGATACACGATAATTCCATAAACTATAATGACATAAAACATTTCATTATCTCTTCTCATAATGAATCCAGTTTGGATAAAAGAGTACTTATAAGTTGAACCTTAAACTTTGACCTCAGCTGTAAGACACTTATTCAAGGTACTCAGTTCAGATAACGATATCCTACTCATGTATCACATTCCAAACTCAGTTACATTCACATTTTTCCCCTCGTGCATATCAAGTAAATAATTTCAGGCTCATTAGCATTTTCAATTTAAGGAAAAGTCTCCCTTGAACTTATCCAGTTTAATTCTCAGATTTCCATGATAAAATTGGTATCAATTACCATTGCATATTCATCCATGCATTTATGAACCAGTTAACCATGAATCAGATATGCATGTTCAGTACGATACATTCAGTTTATCGGTCATGTTAGTCATGGAAATATGTACCAGTTGATTATGTTTAGTATGTACATCATTTTATATTTTCTTCCCTCTTAGTCAGTCTCATTCGAGGATTAATGTTCTCAAGAGGGAGATATTGTAAGACCCCATAAAATCTCAAAGCTTAATTCAGTCCTTTAAGCTTGTCAAGGGGTCCCAGCTTAGAAAATTCTAGCTAGGTTCCCAGACTTAGCCTATTATTGGCCTTTGAAAGTTGGCAATCTCATTTCACCACCTTAACGTCCTTTAATGGTCCATATTTTTATTAGTTCAGGATCAGAAAGGTCAATAGGTGATCCCGAACAAGTTTCAGATTTTTCAGAACATGTTTAGATCGTGTTCAGAGTCCCAAAATAGTGGACCAATGCGATCATGGCGTGCCGCATGGATAATATATTTTGTCAACATTTGTGCAGGCTACCAGAGCCAAAACTTCTGAGTCTCATAGCGATCAAAGCGCGACATTTTGAGTATCGCATCACAACCATCAATGCGCCGCGTCGCTTGTAGCGTCGGCACCCAGTTTTTACTCATTAAATGTCCGTGTTTTAAGGTAAAAGGGTTAATTTCCCATCCTTAGATAAACCCAATAACATGTGATTCAGCAATATTTCACCCATAAAGATAGAGTTTCTCTCAAGTTTCTCTCAAGAACAAGTAAGGGTTTTTAATTAAAGATTCAAACTCAATACTCAAATTCAATAATCTCTCGGTCAATCTTTGTAAAATTAGGAACTATGGTATGTCAAGTGTTTATTTATGGATTTTTATCATTCATGAAGTCCAAGAACCCTCTTTCAAATTATAAAACATGATATTTATGTTGTGGGTTGTTTGTAACCATGTTTATCTTGTTTTATGATTCTCAAGTTGGAATATTTATGTGTTTTCATGAAACTACGTTAGCATGCAAGATGAAATCCATGAATTGAGTTGTTTATGATGTATAATTTGATGATTTTACCTATGACCTAAGTTGTGCAAGTAGGGTGTTTGACAAAATGGCTAGGAGGATAGAAATTGGGTATTATAGCTCAATTCTAACTCAAATAATAAATGCATGCTTTACCCTTATGACCAAGACTGACTTCCATGATATAGTATACATTATGAGTATTTGATGAAATGTTCATGAGATAAGGTTAATAAAAGTATGACATGTCTATATGCAATTTCATCCATGTACAACATTATGACAAACATGTGTTTAATGAAATCCCTAATATATCGTATTATGAATTGTTGATATTGGTTATGTATTCATGAAGTATTAATTCTTGTCAGTTTCATGCTATCTAGTACAGGGGGTACTTGTACCCGAAAATTTAGTTATGTGCCTAGAGCCAGTGTCAGTTTTCATAATACTCCCATTCAAGCCATGATCATTAGAATTTAGTCAATTATATGAATCAAGAAAACTTAGTACTCTCAGTAATCTCAGTCAGTTAGCAGATCTTAGTAGTACTCCGTCAGTCAATAGAATTTAGTGATCTCTATTCAATCAGTTAAAAGATACTATCAGTAACAGTTCAGTTTAGTTTAAATCAGTTCAGTGTGTCTTCAGTTGGGAGAAGGATTCAACACCGAGTGAACCCAAGGATGGGGACTCACCTGTTAGCCAGTAGAGTATATGATCATTAGAAGCAATCCTTGCATTCCAGAACTACATATCCAGTGTAGGTTGAGATGTACCCTACGAGTTTAGAGATTATACACCTCATTTGAGTTTTTCCTACTGAAAGGGGTTGACGGAAGAACTCCTTGTCAGAGAGGGTTTACTCACAACTTGTCTTTACCCGTGGCATGGTAGTGACACCCTTCTAGCTGGGGATATAGGATAGACCCCACCAGTTCAGTTTTGGAGCATGTCGTTAGATGATTACCTTATATAGTCTTAGTTTCGAATTCAGTCTCAGTAATAGAACTCAGTTAAGTTCTATAGTTTCAGGACTATCAGATATAGTCGCTCATCTCAGTATGAAACTCCGCTATTTTTATCAGAATATGGACTATCATACACAGTCTCCCAGTTAATAGTATATTAATTATACTAAATTCATGATTCCAATATTCAGATTTCAGGATTGTCAGATACAGTCAATCACACCAGTTCTTCATAATCAGAACTGAAAGAAATAGTCAATTCTTTATCAGTAATATGACATCAGTACCTCAGTACTCAATATACTTAGTCTTTTATTATCCTAATATTAATATCCAGATATCGGTAAATCCACATTATCAGAATTCATGAGTCAGTGTTATCACGATCTCAGATACAGTTACGTATTCATGCATGTATTCTCATGTTCATGTTATTCAGTTAGTTTGTATTATTCATGCATATGAACCATAGCATTTAGCCTAACTCACTTGCATACCAGTATATTCAATCATACTGACACATTTGCGCTATTGTATTTTTTAGAATAGGTTTAGAAGATTGTACACCATAATATCAATAGTTTTCCAGTTTTAGCAGTCAGAGTTAGAAGTGAGTCCTGATCATTCAAGGATGTTATTATTTGATTATTACTTTCTTTAAGTACTTAGATTATTTTAGTAGATGGGATTAGTTGGGGGATTGTCCCATCAACTCTTTATTTAGACAATTTAGTTTTAGAGGCTTTCAGACTACAACTTGTTCAGAAAAGTTATTTCTATTATTTTGGTATTGTTATAGCATATTTTCGGTTATATATCAGTATTGAACGTTATGGACTTTCTATTCAAGTTTTCTCATTTACGATATTACCATTATTATTCAGGGCTCAGTTAAAGATATTTGTCATATGTTAGGTTGTGGTCCTTCGATATTATGAGCACCGTGCTGCATTTTGAGTACAGATTCAGGGCGTTACATTATACCCCATTACAGACATTATTTTATATTCAGTATTAGTCCAGTATGAACCTTATGGCCTTATAGCTTACAATATGCATATTTACAGTATATTATTCAGTGCTTAGTTACAGATATAGGTCATGGGTTAGCTTGTGGTCCTTCAGGGTCATGAGCATCGTGTAACATTTCGAGTACCAGATTCAAAGAGTTACAAAGTTGGTATTAGAGTCAAGTTCAATAGTGTCCTATGATGTGTGAAAAGTCACATCTTATAGAGTCTTGTGCATGGGTGTATTGTGCACCACACTTATGTACAAGAGGCTATGAGTTATTTTATGAAGATTTTCCCCTCTTTCAGTATTTATGTCGTACCAGTGAGCTTGAACTCAAATTTAAATCCCAGTCTAATCCACTCTTCCTTTCATTTACAAAATATACCTTCTAAAGGGGCTAGCAAAAGGAGAACTGGTAATCAGTCAGCACCTCATCCCGTTCAGATAGATCACCTGAACAAATATGTTTCCCATGCAGAATTCAGTACTGCATTCACTACTTTAAGCAATTTAGTGACAGCTCAGAATAAATGACCACCTATTATTCTGGCCAACCCAGTGGCCAATTCAACAGAAGCCAAGATTTGGGACTTCACCCGAATGAATCCTACCCTATTCTCCAATTCTAAGTCCGACGAAGATCCACAGGAGTTTCTTGACCAGGTTCAAAAAGTCGCAGATATCATAGGAGTCACTTCTAGTGATAGTGCCGAGTTAGCCGTTTATCAGCAACAAGATGTTGCCCATACATGATTTAAGTAGTGGAAAGTAAATAGGGGTACAAATGCAGGGCCCATAGAATGGGAGGAGTTTGTTATAGACTTCTTATATAGATTCTTTCCCCTAGAGCAGAATGAAGCAAAAGTGTTAGAATTCATCAATCTCAAACAAAGAATCATGAGTGTGAAAGATTACTCCCTCAAGTTCACCTAATTAACCATGTATGCTCCCCATGTAGTAGCCGACAGTAGACTCAGAATGAGCAAGTTGGTGTCTGGGGTTTCAGATAGAGTGGTTATGGAGTGTAGAACTACGATGTTGATTAAGGAGATGGACATATCTAGACTTATGTTCCATGTTCAACAGATTGAAGAGTAGAAACTTAAGAAGAGGGAGAGGGAAAATAAGAAAGCTTGAACTGATAGTTATAGTTTTTCTCAGCCAGGGTTGCAGGGTGATAAACGTTCTCAGCATAGTCAAAAAAATTTAGTTCCAGTTCCATCTTCAGCTAGTGCACCAGTACGAAAGTTCAGAAATGACCGTAGGGATAGGGCGCTAGGATCTAAAACCCAGGGTAGTGCATGCATTATTCACATTTATCTTCTTTGCGAAGAGTGTGGTAAGTGTCATAAGGGTATGTGAAGAGAGGGAAGTAACGTGTATTTCAGATGTGGTGAGTCAGGTCACAAGGACTGAGACTTTCCTAAGCCCGGTCCAGAAAGTCATCACGATTGTACTTCATCTTAGTTCGGTCGCCTGAATCAGCAAGGTGTCAATTCCAGTGCTATCAGTGGGAAACGCCCAAACAGACACTATGTACTTTAGTCCCGATAAGATTAGGAAAGTTCTCCGGATGTAGTCACTGGTATGTTGTTGATCTCTCATTTATATGGTTACACTTCTTCAGATTCAGAAGCTTCTTTTTCTTTTATAACTCTTTATATACAAGTAAACTTTAAGGTCAGACTAGATGTTAACAGGACCTTTCTCAGTCTCTACTCAACGGGTCAGTCTATCATAACCCGATAGGTATATAGGAACTGTCTGGTTATGGTACCTCAGAAAGCCAGGCCTTCAGGTTTTAGTAGTAATACCAGTATGGGTAGGAAATCAGTAAGGAAAGATGATTCCCAACCCATTCCTATCTCAGTGTAAATTTTTATACTTCAACCATCACGATAATTACTAATGCATCACGTCACAATTCCCTGAACCCAGCTTATATTCACACTTTCCTTAGAATATTGTCTGTTTCAAGTTCCTAGTATGAGGAATCCCAGCTCACTCAATGTTATGAATCATATCCCATGAACACAGAAATTCAAGAATCAGGTCATGCAGCTCATGTCTCATGCACTCACGTCATGTTTTATAGTATGTTATCCCATATGACTCATGCTACGCTCCTAATGATCAGTTAAAAATTTAGACTATCACGTATATCTATAGTTTAGACCCCTCAGTAAATTTGTGGTTATGATGTTCCATCCTTCATCCCTTAGTTACGACTTTATTCATTAATTAGTATTCAGTAAAGGACTTAGATAGTCCTACAGAACCATGTCCTTTAGTTATCAGTTATTTAGCCTTCAAAATTCAGTACTTTAGTACCAGTCTAACCCTCAGTTATCAAGAACCAACATTCAGTTTCAGTCACAGTCTCAATTACCACCTTAGATATAATATCAGTCCCAACCCTAGACCAGTCAGATCATAAATTCAATTCACGTTTAGGATTACCTGATCATAGCATGCGGCCACTAGTTATTCAGTTATTGGTATTTCAGTACCTCAGCTTACAAAATGTTTCTGAATCATGGTGTACTCTTGGTCTTGTGTTCTTATGGTAATATAGTTTTTCACTCATTCATGCTCAGTTACCTAACATTACCCAGTTAGTCATTAACTTTTATGTATAATACTCTATAGTCTAAGTCCAGCCTTTCTAGCTAAGTACAGTTCAGCCTTACAGACCCTGTAGTCAGCTATCAATCATTCAGTTAATCAGATAAGTTAGTATTTTTATTCATTCATTCTCAGCACCCACATGAATCTTTTAAGTAGTCTCAACGTAGTATATAAGGATTAGTCACTCTATTTTAGATGATGTTTCATAGGCCTTGTCTCCTAATACAAGAATCCCAACCATGTAGTGATCTTATATTCTGATGTCCTGCTCAGATCAGGCTAAGATTTGATTTCTTCCTACAATCACTAGAACTCTACAAAAAAAGTTTCATAGGAACACGCCAGTTGAATAAAATTTTCTAGTATAAGTTAGTTAAGCAGCCAGTAATTCAATTTAGCAGCCAGACAGACAAGTTCAAATAGTGTGGTTTCCCATATTTCCATCTAATTGCACTATCTAGTGTCTAAGGAATATGATCATTCTAAGATGGACTAACCAGGTAGTTTTGTATTTATCCCAGTTCATGTATCATTTGTTAGTTTTAGATCGCAGATATTCGGATAAAAAGTGCCTCGTGCATCGCTACAGCTTTCCTCATAGCTCAGCAAAGTCAGCCCAGTATATTTTCATGAGACATAGTGCCCCAAGGGGGAGATATACTATAATTCACCAAACCTTCATAACATAAATATGCCGCTATCTCTTATCATAATGAATCTAGTTTGGGGTAAGGGGTACTCATGAGTTAACACTAAAACTTCGACCTCAGCTGTAAGCCACGTATTCATGTATCATGTTCCAAACTCAGTTACGTTCACGTGTTTCCGCTCATGCATATCTAGCAATTAATTTTAGTACCATTAGCATTTTATGTTTAGGAAATAGTCTCCCTTGGACTTATCCAGTTTCATGCTCAAATTTCCATGATAAACTTGGTATCAATTACCATTGCATATTCAGTCTTGCATTCATGTGTTAGATTAGTCATGTATTCATGCATCAGATATGCATGTTCAATATAATATATTCAGCTTATCAGTCATGCCAGTCATGAAATCATGCATAAGATATGCATGCTTAGAACAAATCATAGCAAATCAGTGATGTCAGTCATGTACTCATGTTTCAGTTGTTCATGTTCAGCATGTACTTCAGCTTATCATTTTCCCCATCTCAGTCAGTATTATTTGAGGATGAATATTCCAAAGGGGGAGATATTGTAAGACCCCGAAAAAATTCTAAGCTTAATTTAGTCCATTTATGATTTTTAAGGGAGGGTCCTATACTTAGAAGGTTCTAGCTAAGTTTCTATACTTAGTTTATTTTGGCATTTGAAAGTTTGTATTCTTATTTCATGACTTTAATGTCCTTTAATAGTCTGTATTCTTGCTAATTCATGGCCAGGAAGTCCAATAGGTGTTCCCCGATAAGGTTTGAATTTTTTCAATCTCGTGTAAACAGCAGCGTTCGGAATCCCAAAATAGTGGATCAACACGATCTTGGTGTGCCGCATCGCCAATTGCGTTGTTTGACATTGTTACTGGTTTCTAGGGTAAAAGTATTGAGGCTTGATGGGATGATGGCATGACGCGTCGACTATCGCGTCGATGCCATGAGGCGTCGACTTTCGTGTCGATGTTATGACGCGCCGCGTCGCTAATAGCATCGATACCTAGTTTTCAATGATTAAATATCCGCATCTTTAAAGGGCAAAAGGGTAAATTTCCCACCCCTATATAAGTCTAAAACAAGGAATTAAGCCCCATTTCAACCATAATATAGCCACTTCTCTCAAAATCCACTTAAGAACAAGTTAGGGTTTTCAATTGGGGATCCAATTTCAAGGGAATTCCACCATCAATCTTCGCAGAATCAAGAACTAAGGTATGTATAGTGTTCATCCAAGGGTTTTTCCACCCTTGGAGTCCAAGAAACATTTTCAAAACTCATGATAATGTTTTTGATGAATTTCACTATTTAGTTTGATTGTGTTCGTGACTATTATGTTAATGGGTTCTCTATTTCATGATTTAATTACAATAAATATGTGAAGTAAAGTGATATATGTGTAGTATCATGTGAAACCATGTTAAAACCTTGAAATTTGTCAATGGGAATATGAATTATGATGCCTATTTGATGTATAGGGTTATGTGCATATGTTATGCTAACCAAGTGTTTGATGAATTGCTCATGTGAGTTAATAAGTGAAAGAAATCATGCCATGCTCGTTATGTTCAAGTTTTATCATGCAAGGGTTTGACAAATTATTTATGAGAATGAAATAATGCCATGTTATAGTATACAAATACGTATTCCCCATTAATGTACAAGTAATGCATCTCAAGTGGTTGTTGAAATGTCTAAATGAATGAATGATAAATATCTAGACAAAGTTGAGCTTTTAAGTATGTTCCATGACTTACTTATTATGCAATCAAGTCCTAGGGCTACTTGTAACCGAAAATTTAGTTGTGTGCCTAGAGCCAATGTCAGTTTTCACGATACTAACACTCAAGCCATGATTAGTAGAACTCAATCAGTCATGTGATTCAGGAAAATTTAGTAAATTAAGTATCATCCCTGTAAACCCAATGATCTCAGTAATCTCAGTGAGTCCTCATCATTTGAGGATAGCATGATTATTTTATTACTTTATTATTTCAGTAGTTTTGAGTTAGTTCGTGACATATCCCATCAACTCCATAAATTTCAGACAGTCTAGAGTCTTTTAAACTACAACATGTTTCAAATAGTTTATTTCAGTTTTGGGTATTGTTATACCCCATTAGAGACATTATTTTATATTCAGTATTAGTTCAGTTTTGAATCTTATGGTCTTACATCTTATATTCTGCATATTTATAATATATTATTCAGCACTCAGTTACAGATATCAGTCATGGATTAGCTTGTGGTCCTTCAGGGTCATGAGCACCGTGTAACATTTTGAGTACCATATTAGGGGAGTTACATTGACCCTATCAACTCACCTATAGTTCTAGATAAAACAATTTACGTATTATCTTGAAAATGAGGTAGTAAGAATTGTTTCAAATCAGAGTGATCGATCGATGACTCAGGTCGGAAGCGACGTGATACCAATATTATGCAATTGCCAAAGACTCAATTAAAGTTGTAGTTGACCCTATGAACTCACCCTTAGTTCTAGCTTGATCATTTTAGGTATTATCTTGACAATGAGGTCATAAGAATAATTTAAACATAGAGTGATCGATCATTAACTCATGTTGGGGGAAATGCAATACCAACATCATGCAATTGCCAAAGACTCAATTGAAGTAGTAGTTGACCCTTTGAACTCACCCTTAGTACTAGCTTAATAGATTTAGGTATTAGATTTACAATGAGGTAATAAGAATTGTATCAAATCAAAGTGATCGATAGACGACTCTGGTCGGGGTTATTACAATACCAACATCATGCAATTTACAAAGACTCAATTGAAGTTGTATTTGACCCTATGAACTCACCCCTAGTTATAGCTAAATCAATTTAGGTATTATCTTGATAATAAGGTAATAAGAATTGTTTCAACTCAGAGTGATCGATCAACGACTCAGATCGGAAGTAACTATAATACCCTATACATTTTTAACTTAATTAAGCTCTTAGTGCTTGCTTAAGAGACTTACAACTTGAAAATAAAACTAAGTGTTGAGACTGAGTCATTTATGAAACTCCTAAACTTTTATGATTTCATTATCTACCTTCCCGGCATTAGAATTTTGATTTCGAAGTTGATTCATGATCATGGTTGTTAAAGGTATATCTCGGGTTAGTTTTGAAATTTTTGGGGAAGTGTAAGGACATGTTTTGAAGTCAAAAACAGTAGTTGTGTGCGATTAGCGTGCAATGAATGATCCAGTCCACCCCTAGGTAGCATGTGATAGAGCATGCGGCGCACGCTCTATAGCAAGCTCTTAAATTTTTCATCTTTTGATTCTGCATATAGGAGGACAATAAGTTTTTTTCTCTAACATCAAAACCATCCTAAACACATAATTTCATCCCTAAGTAACATAAATACATCATTACTGATCTTCTTCTGCTTTAAGAAAAACCCTAGCTCTAAGAAATCAAGAACATACCCATTACTCTTTCTTCAAGAAAGTGAACAATCCAAGCTTCCGAGTCCAAGAACTTCAAGAAGACGCTTCAGGAACATCGTTAAGAGTTAAAAATTATAAATTTTACATTCAATTAGCCAAATAAGGTAAGTGAGGTTATGAACAAGGATCATTCTTTCATCCTTGTACCCAAAACAAGCTTTTAAAGATGAATTTACATGATTTACATGAATTTTAATCAGGGTTCATACCCAAAGTATCTTGTTTTGAGGTATATATTTATAAAGTGATTAAATCATGAAATTTCATATTGTCTTGATTTAAAGAATTCTCTTTTATGATTTGAATACAATGAGTATGATTTGAGACATTGATTATAGATTTCCTTTTGGGTTTAAGCATGATATTATGATGTTGGTTTCATTATCTTAACATTGTTGAAGTATTTCATGAAGTATATTGAGCATGATATTTTGATATGAATTTACATGAGTTTAAAGCCCTAGTTTAAGTGTTGATGTTTCAAGAAGATTATATACTTATGTTTCTTTTAATTAGTTACATCAAGATTTTAAGCATAATTGGTATTCATTATAAACCCTTATGCTATTTTAAAGTGGATTTCCTACAGAATAAGTATACAGAATAAAAGGAGTAGTATTTAGTACCAAGTTGGTTATGTGTCCTTGTTTACATGCCCTTATGTACGAGCCAACATAGGTACAAATTTAGATTATTCCAATTTATATGGATGCATATATAGATTGTGATCACTTAGCTCTGGTTATACTCCTTGGAAAGATTATGACACCTCTTCCCAATGTGAGGTTTTCCCCTTAGGGGAACTAGATATTAGAGACAATGACAACTCATATAGTGTATGTTAGTTAGAAGAACCTCCCTAATAGAAAGGAATATCAAAAAATAATTTGGAATAAACTTCCTAAAACCTATGTCCTAAAATAGAATAACAGAACAATTTCTAGAAACTAAGTGTAAAGAATCACAAATTTACTTAAATATTGCATGACTTGAAGGACAGTGTAAGAGTAAAATTTTATTAGAAATAAGTGTGGTGGCACATAAGAATTTCTTATATGCTTTATTACTCATGACTTATAATTTGTCAGGTTTGACAATTCAAGAAAAGGTGGGTCACTCACATTTAGCATGCATTTTTAAAAGTTTATTTGAATTATTGTATTATTGTTTTACTTATTCATTCCCCCCCCACATGCCTATTTCATTTCAAAAGTACTTAGCCACATATATGCCTATGTGCTACATTATTTAATAATATAGGTTTAGTTGCTCGGTTCAAGTAGCACGATTGACCGCGAGCAGCTCTATCAATATCTCAACAGTTGGTGAGTCCTCATAGTTTTAGGACCCAGTTATTATATTTTCTTCCTTATTCAGTATTTAATTGGTTGCTTTTAGTTTAGATCGAGTCATCTGGGGTCTATCCCAGCGACACACTAGTTATTGGCAGTAGAGGCATGTCAGACTACTAGTTATATTTCAGATTTAAAGTGTTGCTTGTCTGGACTATTAAAATAAATACTTTCAAACATTATGTTCAATTAAATTTTGTATTTCAGATGTTAATATGCTTAAGTTATCTTTATTATGAGTATCAGAATTAGTAAAATGTTCAAAGGGTTTTTTTGGGCTACTCATACTTCTCGGGCCGCATTTTATGGGCGTTACAAACTTGGAATCAAATCCTAAGGTTTAAAGCATCCTAGGAAGTTATAAAAGTTGAATTACATAGAGCCTTGATCATAGATGTGAAGCGTGCCTCATTTATTAGCAATAGGCTATGGGATGTTTTAGGAAATCATCGTTTTCTTTCATAATCTATCATGCTTATAGTTAATCTATCTGCTTTTAAATCGTGCTCATACATGAAAGTTGAATATGCCTCCTCACTGAGCTAATGCACACTAAAATGATAACCAGCCACCCCAACCTGTTGATTCTCTGAAAGAAAATGTATTCCATACTAAATTTTCGGCTTCCTTTCAGGCGTTAGCCTAAGCTATGACTGCCAATGTTCAGGGCAACCATCAGGCCTCAGTCCCACTTCTACAGAATTGTGATTTAGCTGTAGCTAAAATCTGTGACTTCATGAGAATGAATCCACCTAATTTTTTTCGGTCAAAAGTAAGTGAGGACCTACAGTTGTATCTTGATGAGGTGAAAAAGATCACCCAAATTATGCATGTTATTGAGGAGGAGGGTGTAGAGTTAGAATCATATATGTTGAAGGATATGGTGTATGATTGGTTTGTTATGTGGAAGAATGGTAGAGTTAAGAATGTAGCTACTTTGAGTTGGTAGGTGATATAGGATATATTTATAGGTAGGTGCTTTCCATGTGAATTGAGAGAAGCTAAGTTATAGGAGTTCATGAACCTGAGGTAGTGCTCGATAACTGTGAAGGAGTACTGCATTCAGTTGAATCATTTCTCTAAGTATGCTACAGATTTGATAGCTGACTGTAGATCTATTATGAGTAAGTTTGTTACTAGAGTGTATGGTTCGGTAGTCAAGTAGTGTAGGACTTTCATACTTTTTAAGAATATGGATCTTTCTAGATTGATCACTCATGCTACACAGATTAAGGTGGAGAAGTTGAAAGGGAGAGAGAGAGAAAATAAGAAGCCTACAACTGGATAGTTTGAGTATGGTCAACCAAGGTCTAGAGGGGAAATTTGCTCACAGTTTTAGGGTCACTCGCCTATGTTGGTTCCATCTTAAGATAGTTCCCCTGTACACTAAACTAAGCCTGAGCTGTGGGGTATGACTTCTATGTCTAGGTCTCAGAATAGCGTCGGTGGAAGTCCCAGTTATCCTACATGTGCACAGTGTGGCAAGAATCATATTAGTGAGTGTTTTTTGGGACAAAAAAGTTGTTATGTATGTGGTAAGTTGGGTCGCAAAATCAAATATTGTCCATATGCGAAGCAAGGAAATAAGGATGTTCGTCCCTAGAATCAGGTTACTAGTGCACCAACTCTACTAGGTTACCAAGCCCCTCCTTAGAGCGCATCATCCAGTATTGGTGGTAGTCAGTGCCAGAATTGATTCTATGCTTTACCATCCCATAAGGAGTAGGAAATTTCACCAGATATTGTTATTGGTATACTTCGTGTCTTTTATTTTTATGTTTATGTGTTGTTGGACCCGAGGTCAAATCTCTCTTATGTGACTCCATTAGTTGCGATGAATTTTTGAGTAAGTCCTGAAAAGCATTCTAACCCTTTTTTATTTTCCACCGCAATGGGGGAGTTAGTTGTTGCCAAACAAATCTATAGAAATTGTCCTATCACTGTCCTTCATAAGATCATATTAGCAGACTTAATATAGTTAGCCATGGTCTATTTTGACATTATTCTAGGCATGTAGTGGCTCCATTCCTGTTATGCATATATAGATTGTCGCACTATAGTAGTGAAGCTTGAGTTAGCTGATGAGCCAATCTTTAAGTAGGAATGTAATTCAGTGTCTCCCAAGAGTCAATTCATATCCTATCTTAAGGCGAAAAAGTAGATATCAAAAGGGTGTATTTATCATTTAGTACAAGTCAAAGACACTAAGTCTGAGACTCCAATAGTTCATTCAGTCCATGTAGTCAAATGAGTTTCCTAAAGTTTTTCTCAAAGATCTGCCAAGGGTACCCCCCAATAGAGAAATAGAATTTGATATTAATCTCCTTTCAAATACTAAGACCATCTTCATTCCTCCTTATTTTATGGCTCAAATCAAGCTTAAAGAGCTAAAAAGCAACTTAAAAACCTTTTAGATAAAGGTTTCATAAGGCCTAGTATCTCCCCATGGGGCGTTCCCGTCCTATTCGTTCGTAAGAAATATGGTTCCCTCCAAATGTGTATTGACTACCGTCAATTGAATAAAGTCAAAATCAAAAACAAATAACCTCTTCCTAGGATTGGTGACTGATTTGATGAACTCCAAGATGCAAGTTACTTCTTTCATATAGACCATAGATCCGGCTATCACCAGCTTAAAGTAAGGGAATGTAATATTCCAAAGACAACATTCAGGACCCGTTACGGTTATTTTAAGTTTCTAGTCATGTCCTTTGGGCTAACAAATGAGCCAGCAACCTTGATGGATCTGATTAACCGAGTGTTCAAATAGTTCTTAGATATGTTTGTCATAGACTTTCTCGATGATCTCCTTGTCTATTCCCGTAGTGAGGATAACCATGCAGACAATCATAGAATTTTGTTGCAAACTCTTAGAGATCACCAGTTGTTCACCAAATTTAGCAAGTATGAATTTTCTCTAAGATCAGTAGCTTTCCTCAATCATATTGTTTCCGGTTATGGCATTATATTGTATCCCCAAAAGACCGAAATAGTGAGAAACTGGATTAGACCCATCTTCCATTTGACATCTAGAGTTTCTTGGGTTTAAATGGCTATTAACGATGGGATTTTAGGCATTTTTACCTATTGCATCCCCCATATCTAGATTTACTTAAAAGAAAGTTAACTTTCTGTGGTTAGATTCCTGTGAGAACAATTTTCAGGAGTTAAAAGGTCGGCTCACTTCAGACCCCATTTTGGCATTACCTAATGGTACAGATAGATTTGTTGTCTACTGTGATGCCTCTAGTGTTGGTCTGGGTTGCGTCTCAATATACAGAGGTAGGTTCATAGCCTATGCCTCTAAATAGATTAAGCACCATAAAAAGAACTATCCTACCCATGACCTTGAGTTAATTGTAGTCGTGTTTCCATTAAAAATATGGAGGCACAATCATTGTGGGGTGCTCGCAGATGTTTCATGGATCACAAGAGCTTGCACTATGTTTGTATGCAGAGTGAGTTAAATATCTATCAGAGAAGGTGGTTATAATTGATTAAACATTACAACATGAGTTTTTATACCATTCGAGCAAGGTCAATATTGTGGAAGACGCCCTTAGACACTGTCTATGGGCAGTGTTGCGCATATGGAGAGTGATAAAAAAGAATTAATTCAAGAAGTTCACCTATTATCTAAATTGGGTGTGAGGTTGGATGAATCAGGTAAGGGGAATGTTTGGGTTCGGAGTAGTTTAGAATCTTCTCTTGTTTCTGAAGTGAAAGAGAAACAAGATAAGGACTCTAGTTTGGTTAATTTGAATGGGTCATTAAAGACAAAAAGGTTGAGGTTTCTTCCCATGGGGGAGATGGTGTGTTGAGGTACCAAAGTAGATTGTGTGTTTTGTCCGAAAAAAATTTGAGGAAGCAGAATATGTCAGGAGCGCATGGTGTGCATTACTCCATTTACCCAGGGGACACTAAGATGTACCATGATTTTTGGGAAGTCTATTGGTGGAAAGTTATAAATAAAGATATTGTAGAAATTATGGCAAAGTGTGCTACTTTTCAATGGGTTAAGGTAGAGAACAAAAGACATTGTGGAACCTTGCAGGAGTTTATTATTCCCACTAGGAAGTGGGAAGAGGTGAACATGGACTTTGTGACAGGATTACCCCCATTCGCGTCATTAGCATGATTTGATTTGTGTTACTGTAGACAGATTGACTAAATCACCCCACTTCTAGAAAGTTCACACATCTTAAATAACTAAAGACTAGGCTATGCTGTTTATTGAAGAGTTAGTCAGATTACACGAAGTTTCTTTGTTAGTCAGATTGCACGAAGTTCCTTTGTCCATCATTTTATATAGAGGTACCCAGTTTACTGCTCACTTTTTGAATGTCTTTTAGAAAGGTCTTGGTACTCAAGTTAATCTCAGTTCATATTTTCATCCTCAGATAGATGGTCATGTAGTGAGGACCATTCAGACCCTAGAGGATATGTTAAAAGCATATGTTCTTGCCTTCAAAGGCAGTTGGGATGACAACTTGTCATTGATCGAATTTTCTTACAATAACAGTTACAATTATAGTATGTAGATGGCCTTGTTTGAATCTCTTTATGTGAGGATATGTAGATCACCTGCCGGTTGGTTCAAAGTAGGCGAGGCCGCTTTGATACGACTAGAGGTAGTATTTGAAGCCATGGAGAAAGCCCAATTAATTCATGAGAGATTTAAATCAACTCAGAGTCGTCAGAATTCTTATGCAGATGTAAAAATTAGAGATCTTGAGTTTGAAGTAGATGACTTAGTTTGTTTGAAAGTTTCACCCATGAAGGGGGTGAAGAGATTTGGCAAAAATGGATTTTTTTTCCTTAATATGGGGGTCCCTTTATGATATTGGGTCATGTTGGGAAGGTAGCGTATGATCTTGAGCTACCTACAGACTTTTCATCAGTTCACCCTGTGTCCCACATATCCTTATTGAAGAAGTGTATGGGCAATTCAGTTGTTTTAGTCCCTCTAGAATGCACAGATATTTCAAATAGCCTATCATACAAACAACGTCCTGTAATGATTCTTGATCACCAGATTCATAAAATAAGGAACAAAGAAGTTCCCTTAGTCATATATCTTTTGAGGAATCATTTTTTGAGGGTGTCACTTGGGAAGCTGAAGCAGGCATACAAACCAAGTACCCTCATCTTTTCTCCACAAACTCAGACTCATCCTAAGGTAACAATCTTTTATAACTCAGTTCTTTTCAAGTCTTAGTTCCTGTCATGTGATTACTTTCATGACATTGCATGCATTCATATATTAATTCAATCATTCATCATGAGATAGATTCAACCATGATATGATGTTTTCAGTATCCATGTCTGTATATCATATCAGTTCCTTAGTATCCTCAGCTTAACTAATCTCATTCGATGACGAATGTTCCCAAGGGTGAGACATTGTAATCCCTCATACATTTTTAGCTTAATTAATCTCTTAGTGCTTGATTAAGACATTTAGAACTTGAAAATAAAACTATGTATTGAGACTTTGTCATTTCTAAAACTCCTAAACTTTGATGATTTCATTCCCGACCTTCTCGACCATATAATGTTGATTTTAAAGTGGATTCATGGTTGGGGTTGTCAACGGTACATCTCGGGTGAGTTTCAGAAATTTTAGGCAAGAGTAAGGACATTTTTAGAAGTCCAAAATTGTAGCTGCGTACAATTAGCATGCGACAGATGATCTAGTCCCCCCTAGGGATCATGCGATAGAGAACATGACACATGCTTCATTCTGAAACTCCAGAGCATGCAACGCATGCACCATAGCACTCTCTTGAATTTTTCTGAGCTTTTGATTCCTCTTATTGGAGGACAATAAGGTGTTTTGTCTAACATCAAAACCATCCTAAGCACATAATTTCAGCCCCAAAAAGCATAGATAAATCATTATTCATCTTGTTCCTCTCTAATAAAAAGCCTAACTCTAAGAAATCAAGAACAACCCCATTACTCCTTATTTAAGAAAGTTAACAATCCAATCTTCTGGGTTGAAGAAATTGAAGAAGAAGCTTCAAGAACATCGTTAAGAGTTCAAAGTTCAAGTTTTTACATTCAATTAGGCAAATAAAGTATGTGGGGTTATGAACAAGGATCCTTGTTTCATCCTTGTTCCCAAAAGTAGCTTTTATAGATGAATTTGCATAATTTACATGAATTGCAATGAAGGTTCATACCCAAAGTATCTTGTTTTGAGTGATGGATTTATAAAGTGATTGAATCATGAAATTCCATATCGTATTGATTTAAAGAATTCTCTTTTATTATTTGAATACCATGAGTATGATTTGAGACATTGATTATAGATTTCAAATTGGGTTTAAGCATTATACTATGATGTTAGTTTCATTATAATGACATTGTTGATTTATTTCATGAAGTATATTGAGCATGATATTTTGCTATGAATTTACATGAGTTTAAAGCCCTCGTTTAAGTGTTGATATTTCAAAAAGATTATATTCTTAAGTTTTTTTGATGAGTTATATCAAGATTTTAAGCAAGATTTTTTCTTTTGATCCTAATCTAAGATAAGATATCCACATGGTTCGACTTGATCATGTTTTAAAGAAAGAGAAGCATAATTGGTTTTTATTATAAACCCTTATGCTATTCTAAAGCGGATTTCCTATAGTATGAGCATACAGATTAATGGGAGTAATATTTAGCACAAATTTGGGTATGTGTCCTAGTTTACATACCCCAGAACTACGAACTAATGTTGGTACAGATTCATATTATTCCCATTTATATGGATGCAGATACAAAATATGATCACTTAGCTCAGGTTATACTCCTTGGAAAGAGTATGACACCTCTCCCCTATGTGACGTTTTTAGTATGACCCCACAAAATCCTTAGCTTAATTCAGTCCTTTAAGATTGTCTAGGGGTCCCAAACTTAGAATACTTTAGCTAAGTATTCATACTTGGTTCCATTTTAGGCTACGAAAGTTGTCAATCTTATTTGATAACCTTCACGTCCTCCAAATATTGATATTTGAGTTTATTCATGATCAGGAATGTCCGTAGGTATTTCTGGATAGGTTTCGTATTATTTAGACATTGTCTGAAGCTCCTTTGGAAACCTAAAATAGTGAATCTATGCGATCTTGCCACGCCGCGTCACTATCGCTTTGATAAATCTTTTCCCCAGCTCCCATCTTCAATTTCCAGTGGGTCGACATGGACTTAATGCGACACATTAGTTATCGCGACGTTGCCAACGATGCAGCGCGTCGGTCTATACGTCGATGGTACAATTTTCAGTTATTAAAAGCCCATATCCTTGGGGGTATTTGGGTCTTTTTCCCCAAGTTTTAGCCCCCAAAAACATGAAATTCATCCCTAATTCAAAAAATTATAATCACTTTCTCTCAAATTCTCTCAAGAACAAGCCTTAGGGTTTTTAATTAAAAATTCAAATCTCAAGAATTCTACCATCAATCTTCTTAAAATCAAGAATCAAGGTATGTGAAGTGTTCATCCAAGAGTCCATTCCACCCTTGGAGTTCAAGAATCGATTTTAAACTATAATTGTATGAATTTCAAGAATTCCATGTTGGGTTTGACAATATCTATGTTTACAATGATTAATTTCGTTTCAATCCATGTTTTATGATAAGTTCATGTGGGGTTAGTTGAGTTATATTTCCTATCATGTGAAAATCATGCTAAAGCTTTCAAATTGTGAATTGGGTATATAGAACTATATACTTACATGTTGATTAGTAATATGTGCATATTTTATACCTTTCAAGTGATTGATGAATTAAGCATGTGAGTTAAATAGTGAAAATTATATCATGTTAGCATATGTTCAAGTTCATGTCATGCAAGTGGTTTTTAAAATGCCCCAATGAATGAAGATTAATTGAATACTTAGTTTACATATTTCAAGATTATGACATTTCTTTTAATTTATGCTATTGAGTCCTGGGGGTACTTGTACCCGAAAATTTAGTTGATTACCTAGATCCATGGTTAGTTATAGAATAGTATCAGTCAAATAACGATCAGTAGTGTTCTCAGTCAATTACAAAAATTCAGGAAATATCAGTAAAGATCATAATTTAGTCACATTACTCAGTTCAGACCTCAGTAATACTCAGTCAGTTTACAGAGTTCTATAGTTTTTTTCAGTCCACGAAATATACTAAACTCAGTTGAGTTCAATAAAATAGTAATATCAGTAACAGCTTAGTCCAGCCTAGTACAGTTTTGAACTCAGTTCAGTGTCTATTCATTTTGGAGTAGGATTCAGCACCGATTGAACCCAAGAATGGGGACTCACCTGCTAGTAGAGGGTGTGATCCTTAGATGTAATCCTAGTGTTCAGAACTATGTAGCCATCGTAGGTTGTGATATCTTCCTTCTAGATATTATTAGGGTTGATATATCTCGTTTGTGTTTTTTCTATGAGCGATGGTTGACGAAAGAGCTTCCTATCAGAGAGGGTTAACTCACAACTTGTCTTTACCCACGACACGAAACTGACACCCTTCCAACTGGGGTTACATGTTGGACCTCAATTAGTTTAGAGAGGGGTATGTTAGTTAGATGATCACCTCCCACAATCTCCATTTCAGATTCAGTATCAGACTAGAACTCAATTCAGTTCTACAAATTCTGGACTATCAAATATAGCCACTCGGCTTATTATGGAACTCAGTACAGTTCCACTAAGTTTAGGATTGTAATATACAATCATTCAGATATCAGTCATATAGTATTAGTAGACTCAGTAATAAGTTAATCAATATTTAGACATAGTATTCAGTGTATCATGATCTCAATTACAGTATACATATTCATACATGTACTCTTACTCAGTCATACTCATGTTATTCAATAAGTATTGTTCATGCATATGAACCTATGAATTTTAGCCTAACTCACTAAGCATACCAATACATTCAAAGTACTGACGCATGGTTTCTTTTGCGCTATGATGTCTTATATCATAGATTCTAATACACGGGCTCCCGAGCATCCTTAGCAGATTTGACTTTCAGCAGTTAGAGCAGTGGTGAATCCTCTTGATTCGATGACATATTTATTATTTATAGTATTTCAGTTTTAGTATCATTAGTTGAAGGTAGTTGGGGACTTGTCCCATCAAGTGCACAGATCAGATAGTTTTAGATGCTTTTCATACAAGATTATTTTTAGACGGTTGTTTAGTTTTCAGTACTTATATTCAGTTTTGGTATTTTAATACCGCATTCAGATTTATTTACAGAATTTAAACCTTAAGGCATATGTTTCCTCCTATTTCCGCAATCATTACAGTATTTATTACACAGTTATTATAGCAGGTACCAGTTATGGTTTAGCTTATGGTACTTCGGGATTATGAGCACCGTGTAGCATCCATGGTACCGACTCGGGGAATTACATTTTCCCCTTTGGAGAACTAGACGTTTGAAACTATGACAGCTCATATAGTGTATGTTAGTTAAAAGAACCTCCCTAACAGAAAGGAATAGCATAAAAATTTTCAAAAGAACCTTCCTAAAATATACGTCCTAAAATAGAATAACTGAACAATTTTTAGAAACTAAGTGTATAGGCTCACAAATTTACTCAGATATAGTCTTACCTAATACTTCAGTTATTATATTTTATTTTTAAAATTATAAGATTAATACAGGTGAGCCATTTTCACTTAGCCTGCATGATTTGAAAGACAGAGTAAGAGTACAGTTTTATTAGAACTAAGTGTGGTGGCTCAAAAGAATCTCTTTTATGCTTTAATACTCATAACATATAATTTTTTAGTTTTGACTATTCAAGCAAAGGTGTATCACTCAAATTTAGCATGCAGTTTTGAAATTTTACTTGAATTATTCCATCATTATTTTACTTATGCATTCACCCCCAAATGCTCAGTACATTCCAAAAGTACTGATCCACATGTACATTTATGTGCTACATTATTTAATAATGTAGGTTTAGGTGCTCGATTTAAGCAGCGCGATTGACCGCGAGAATCTCCATCTACATCTCGACATTTGGTAAGTCTTCATAGTTCGAGGACCTAGTTATTCATATTTTCAACCTTATGCAGTACTTAATTATTTGCTTTTAGTTCAAGTCGAGGAAGCTGGGGATCTATCCCAGCGGCTCTCTAGTTGCTGGTAGTAGAGGCTTGTCAGACTGCCAGTTATATTTCAGATTTCAAGAGTTAGTTGGCTAGATGGTTAAGCTAAATACATTCTGACATTATGTTCTGTTAAATTCAGTATTTCAGTAATTCATATGCCTAAGTTATCTTTATTATAAGTTTCCAAATTAGTAGAAATCTCAAAGGGTTAGCTTGGGGCAACTCGTAGACCTGATCACCTTGTGACATCTTAGGACACCTTTTTAGGGCGTTCCAAGAACTCAATACAAACATTATGCAATTTCCAAAGACTCAATTGAAGTTGTTGTTGTCACTATGAACTCATCCCTAGTTCTAGCTAAATAAATTTAGGTATTGGCTTTACAAAGAGGTAATATAAATTAATTAAACTCAGAATAATTGATCGACGACTCTGGTCGGGAAGAACATAATACCAACATCATGTATTTTCTAAAGACTCAATTGAAGTTGTAGTTGACCCTATGAACTCACCCCTAGTTTTATATAAATCAATTTAAGTATTAGCTTGATAATGAGGTAATAAGAATCATTTCAACTCAGAGTGATCGATCAACGACTCAGGTCGGGAGGAATGAAATACCAACATCATGTAGTTGCCAAAGACTCTGTTAATGTTTTAGTCGACCATGTGAACTCATCTTCCAGTTCTAGCTTAATCATATAAAGTTGTAGTTGAGCATAGGAACTCAAATAAAATTGTATAAAAATAAATGTTCAACCTGCTGCAAAAGATGATTTATCTATTGGAATTTATCATAAAGATTAATTCATCCATTTCAATAGATTAACAATCTATTGTAAATTATAAAATAGGGATTTCCCTCTATTGAGATAGATGACTGAGCAGTTCGAAATTTTCAAAAAAAAAAAATTCATCTGTTGCAAAGTATGACATATATGTTTTAAGATTTCTCTATTTTAAAGCAATTTCCTAATTTCCTGTCGGAGATTAAAAGATAAAATGCTAAGGCGGTAAAAAATATTACTTGGATAACTCAATAATCTCCTCATTTTGTAGTCTTATCTTGTCGTTTCAATGTCAGCATATCCTCGTTCCCCTCAAAGTTATTAATGAATATCTAAAAACCTTATCAATAATTCTATCTACTTCATCCATAAATTAACTCAACTCATCTCTCTTCTTTATTTGGAATTCTTTTTCTCTCCTCTTTTGGTAATCACAATCATCTCATTTTTCTTCTCGTTTCTCTCCTTTTTCATGAGGATCCTTTCGGATCTCAACCAATCAATATCTTTTCTCAACTGAAATGGGTTCTCTAATAATTTAGCTTTTTTTGACATTCAAAGTATGGTTCACTAGTGCTCTTTCCTTATCATTTTCTTGTTTGTATGTTATTTAAATTAGATATTTACATCTATTTTAGTTATTGATTTACCCATTACATGTTTCCTATTTATTAAAAAAATTGAAGGAAATATGAATTTTAAGTCTTGAATGAACGAATTATTATTTTTATTAAAATATGAGAAAAAACTCATTTGCTGGGAGAACTTAAAAAGCCTTGTTTTTAGTATAGTTTTTTTTATGTCTTTTGTTTGTTACTTTAGTAGTGCTATTGTTGGGGTGTTGGTGTTGTTGGAACATGTGGTGTTTTTGTTGTTGATGGTGTTAGGACATATGGTGTTGTTTCTTTGTTGTTGATGTTGTTGTTGATGTTGTTGGTAGTGTCCCAATAATTTCCCTAACTGTTGCAACTGATGAATCAACTGTTGGAAAAAATGGAGCAATTATTGGATGAAATCAAACCAATAGCAAGGCTGGTTTGATTTATTTCAACAGATAACTTATTTGTTGTAACATGTTATCCATCTGTTACCATAGATGCATTACCTGTTGCAACAGATACCTCATATGTTGAACAGATGAGTCATCTCAAATCTGTTGCATCAGATGGGTCATCTATTGATTCATTCAATTTTGTGTTACCCTTTTGTATTGTTCTTTTTGTTCTTCTCTTGTTTGACATCAAATATTTTTCTCTTCTTTACAGATAAAAGAAATTGAAACTGGATCAAGTTTTGCTTGACTAGTATTAAAGGCTAGAGTAAAGATGGATTCGGACAAATAAGTTTCTTGAAGATGGAACCACTTCATATGTGGGAGGTTTGTAATATTGGTCAACTTATCATGAAAACACACATCTAGTACACTAATTTTATGAATGTTGATTCTTTTACTATTAGGCATTAAACTTTCAAAAAAGATATGAAATTTTACAATTAAGATTTTTAGGTTTAAACTGGTAAGACTAAGGGACAAATTAGGTGGTGTCGATACCCTATTACAATTTAATGAAGATTTGACTAATGTTTGTGTGTCAAGTTTG
This sequence comes from Capsicum pubescens, assembly GCA_030864215.1. Taxonomy (NCBI): domain Eukaryota; kingdom Viridiplantae; phylum Streptophyta; class Magnoliopsida; order Solanales; family Solanaceae; genus Capsicum; species Capsicum pubescens. Next base: position 261,792,461 of record CM061543.1, read on the forward strand.
GAGAAGGGTTCTAGTTTTTGGTGGCATTGTAAGCATTCAAATAGTGATTGGACTAATTTTAAGGGTTCAACAAACTTTTGAAAGGCCTCCGAAGCCTCGCACAACTACAAACAAGAATGAAAATGAATATAGTTATTGCTCTGGTCCGAATTTATATAGATGGGTAACTTGAGGAATCTATTATACAACAGACGGTGATTAGAAGAATACCTGGGTAGGAAGGGGGAAGTAGAGAAGATCATATATCAACTCAGACCTTATTAAAGAAGAAACACAGGGTAGGAAGGAAAATGTAGCAAAACTGGCTAGTGAAATTGACATAAAAAATGAAAAAAGTGAATGAGCTGCAAATATGAAAGTGTAGCCAAAAATAAATATCCATCGGTCCATATTGAAAAGAAAAATATTGAAATGGATTGGAGCTATGTACTTTGTTAAAGGACTGCAACTAGCTAGCGTGGCCTGAATAAAGACCCACAAAATGCAGGATCAGAACTCTAAGGTTTTAGCTTTGAGAGCATCGATGATGGTAAGATTGTCGGTCAGGAATAAAACTCGATACAATAACTCCTAAAGTAAAAATAAGGGATCAAGCGAAGGTATCAATTTCTTATGTTAAACTTGCATCTCATGCCTCCTATTTATGGATCTTGTCTGGTCAAAGGCAGTGGAAACAACAAGGCATAGGATTTCTACCTAACTTTTAACCTTTTTAATTCTACTTCCATTAACCTGATCAGAACCACAAACAGAGGCATGGGATGCCAGTTAGACTTCATAAATTGATGCCTTAGCTTCCCTTACTTTTACTTATGCAAATATTGGTTCAAGTTACATTCTTGACTGGAAATCTTAAATATCCTCTGTGGTCCCTAAGCTGCTTCCTCAGAGTTTTGGTCCTGCACTTTGTGAGTCTTCATTGAGGCCACGCTCACTAGTCGCATTCCCTAGCAAAGTGTCTATCTCTAAACCTCTTTAGCATTTTTCTTTTTCAAGAACAATTGATGAATTTTAATATTTTGATAAGACTTCCACATTGGAAGCTCATTTAGTTTTTTCATCTCTCAAGTCAATTTCATTGGCGAGATTTTCTAGATGTTCCTTATTTGCTTCCCAATGTTTCCTCTTAAACAAGGTCTGACATGATATATGGTCTTCTCCACCTCCTTCTTCCTCCATACGTATTCTCCCAAGCACCCTCTACTATATAATAGTCTTCGTGAGTAACCCATCCTTATAAATTTGGACCAGGGGAATTTCTATCGGTTTCCATTCTTGTTTGGGCAGTGCGAGGCTTCGGAGGCCTTTTAAAAGTCCATTGCACCATTTAAATTGTTCGAATAACTATTGTATATTTACACTGCCTCCAAAAACTTGAACCCTTCTAAAAACTTGACACATAAACATGAGAAAAACCGTCATTAAATTATAATAGGGTATTGACACCACCATCTTGGAACCCTTTGTGCTTTTCATTTCGAACCTATCAAACTAAACTATAAAATGCAGGATCTTGTTTGAAGGACTAATGTCTAATAGATAAAAAACTTCATTCACAAAATTATTGTACTTTATGTGTGTCTGTCATGATAGCCAGATCAATAATACATAACTCCCAAGCATTAAATTGGATCCATTCATCTGCACGCACCTTATTCTTCCTAACCCACCAATACTAGACAATGTTAATTCTTTACTTCCCATTGTTAAGTGGTGTACAAGACTACGGAGGCTCAAAGGGTAACCATCTTCAATGTTAGATGAATACTTGTCTGTCAAGAAAGAACAAGTAATACAAGTCATGAATTTTCACCTTTTTTGTTTTTAAATATGTTTATATAAAAAGTCACTAATTAAGATTAATTCAAGTAAGTGATGATTATTAAAAAAGAGGTAAACAACTGTGACTTCTTGTCTGACATATTCAAAACAACTGATAAATCAAATTCCCCATCTGTTGCAAATGATGATTCAGTGGTTAGAAGAAATAAAAACATCTCCTTCAACAGATGGTCCATCTGTCGCAATAGATAATCGATATGTTGCAATAAATGTCCTATCTATTGTACATATGGACCACCTGTTGCAATAGATGGTAAAGCAATTGCGATATTGGGTTATTTGTTGGGGAAGATGGAAGATCTATGTCAACAACTCAATAATAACTATTATTATTAAGTCTCAAACCATTTGGAAAAGGTGAGAAGTTTGAATATAATAGAAAAAGTTGGGACTTTTCACAGAAAATAAAAAGCCAGCAGTTTGAATGTAAATAGTACAATGGAGCTGAACAATCTTGCCTTTTTTCCTAACTTATTCAGATTCAATCCTCTATAAATAGGTCCCTCCTTAATGTTCATTCTACTCCACTTTTATTTATTTTTTGCATTTTGTCTTTTCGTATAACATATTCAACAACTTCTATTCAAAAAGCATATTCCTTTCTCGTTGAGGTATGTTTTTTTGTGTAAATCTACCAGTTGGTAGTATGCGTTGTATTACATTTAGACTCATTTCTTTACTTTTGTGTTTATATTTTTTATCAATTCATATGTGTTCTAGATATGGATGATCCTTTTTGGGACATTGCTATTCTACGCGACACCGTGTGGGAACTTCAGAGGTAGGTTAACAACTTGCAGAGGAAGTTGGTCACCGTGAGAGCAAGGATGTTTAGAGATATGCAGAGGTTGATGAGGTCCCTGCTGCTGCCGGTGGCGATTGGCCGACTGGTAAAAATAATGATACTAATGATGTTTATAATAATAATTAGAATGTATTTTTTCCTTTAGGATGTGTATTTAATTTTTCTATTGTGGATCTATACCTAATGTATTTTATTTTTCATTTAATGAAAAAATTATTTTTTGTCGACTAAGGCTTTTTAATTCTTATTTAATTTTCATTCTGTCTATTTCATATTCTACACATGTTAACACGTTGACAATTGGAGGTAAGGAGCAATTTTGAATCCAGTTGCAATAACAATTTAGGCTTTTGAGTTCTTTCAACAGATGGACCATTTGTTAGAATTGATTAGTCATCAGTTGGGTTTATGTCAATAGATTATCCATCTGTTGCGAAAGATTTATCATCTGTTAGAGGAAGACATTCTAGTTAGATGAACTGTATTGTGTTCTTCCAGCTAATGTCCCTCTGTTGCAACAGATGGGTAATCTGCTGAAAATAATTTTGTGGGCAGTTGTATTTAGTTCATGTTTTGCCTCTTTTTATTGATGCACAAGTTATTAAAAAAAAGATATTTTATAGGATACATGATAACATTTATGTTCACAGTATTGAGTTGAATATATAAAAGTACACATCAAACAACAACACAAGTTTTTGCAATTACAATGATCATGGAGGATTACTATCTAGGCATGTAGTTCTTTTGTGGCCCACACTCCTACATACAGAGCTCTTATTGCTTTATGTTGGAAATGTTTCTCTGACTCAACGCCTCCTCTTATATGGCCTTCTTACCAGTTTTATAGTGCTTTGATCAATATAGGGAAGAGGTATTAATTTTCCCATAAGCCCTGCAGGAACAACCCAAGATTCTTCAGGACGTACCAGAGTAATATGACTACTATATGCCATTGTATATTTTTTCACCTAATAATATGGAGAGAGTAATCATAAATTTCAGTTCCATATTTTGCATAGTATTAAGCTCGAAGCGATGCCATAGCATCTGGACAAACTATTTTGTCCAAGTCAAAAACTCTGCATGCACAAGATCTTGTTTGAAGATCGACCGTGGCAACATCACCATAACCATTGATACTGAACTTGTACTCTGCTATTTGATGAGATAATAAACTATTACCAAGATGGATATTCATTGATATTATTTTTTTTACTTCTAGAACAAATGATGTTCCTGCGTCCTCGAACTCCACACGCCTTTTGTGAAAAAATTGGCCATACTGATTGTTTACTATTTCAAATAGAGCCACGCTGGAAAATTCTCTTTCATTGCCAAACACTAAATTCACCAATTCAGCTATATTTTATGTCATTATATTGTACCTATACAAAAGAATCACTTAGTATGACATCACACTAAACTTGTCTATCAAACAAGACATCAAATTCATAAGAATGGACCTACTTGACTGAAAGAATGCCTAGTTCCATCTCCTAAAACTGACACGTACGATATGTTTTGCAGGCTTGGGATGCATATCTGCAATTTGATTGAAATGCTATAAAAACTCCTCTCTACTATATGCTTTAGTTTCTCTATAAAAAAGGGTCACGACCCATTCATTGTAAAAGTTGGTTTGATTATTCTCTCCAAGATGCCTGATGCAACAATCAAAGTGAGCTGAAGTGAAGAAAATTGAACCTATCTTTGTAATACTTAGATGCATATCCAAAACAAAACAAAACTCTTCTGTATCTTCGATGCAGCTTCATAGTTGTTCAAAAAAATATCCATAAAAAACATCATATTTCTTGTTTGCTACACAAAAAGTGACAAGAAATATATGATTCTCTGTATCCTGCACCACCGCCACTAGCAGATATCCATTATACCCACTCCTCTAGAAGGTATTGTTGATGGCTATGCATTTTCTCAAATGTCAAAAACCTTAAAACCATCATCATAGGATAAAAAAAAGTACTTGAACCTTCTATTTGCATCAACATGAAACACCATCTAACTTCTGGGATTTGTGGACTCAAGCATGTAACAACATGTATTAAGGACTGCATACCCATGCTTGCGTGTCCCCCAAAACAAGTCCTCGGCAATCCCTATGGCCGTATATATTTTCCAATAACTTACCAGGACACCTAATATCGTAAGTATTTGATTGGTCATAACCCTTGTAACAAGTCCTTTGCCATTGGGGAATCTATTCTTGAAATATTCACCAAGGACCTTTGTCGTAGCGTAAGTATTTTGGCCCGAAATTTGCTTCAAACCACATGTGTTATACTTTTAATGTTTATGAATGATAAATCAGTCAGAACATAAATACTTAACCACTCTAAACCACCTCTTGCAGTTCAGATTAGCATATTTTATAAGAAGGCTTTGCTCGAATTATCACCTTCATTATTCTGAAATCTTTTTTCAAGCAATAAATAAACAAAGTAGTAAATAGTTCTTTCTTGTCCTTGAATGAAATTCCCTTGTAAAAGTTGGTCTCATCATATTGACGATTGCCAGACTATGTCGATCGGGAAAAATTTCCCATTGTATTTGTCACATCAATAGGCGTAGGTGTTTGATCATCATCTGGAATGTTCATGTCTAGATAATCTAACCTATCATCAAAGATGTCTTGTTGTTCTTCTTCTTCTTCATTCTTGTTCTTATTCTCTCTGGTCTTTTCAACCATGTACACCCTTAACAACTACTTGGATGAATCTCTATAATAAGCATGCACCAAACCTGATCGGTTATCTTGAAAGGTAGTACCCTCTAATTTTCAAAGGAGTTGTGCATGTAGATGATGACGAGTTCTTCTAGTTGACAATTCTGTCCACAATAGTTGATGATTAAGTTCACAAAATCATCATATGGAACATCACTTTGGACTGTCATAGCTTTCATCTCTAGTATTTCACCCTTATTCCAATGCCATACACATCGATTGTTTTTTTCAATCCATTGACCATGACAATCCACCCCTATTGTTATTGATCCCTCCATTAGTGGTACCTAAATAAAGTCATTTGTTAAAAATAGTTAATAGTAATTTCATAGTGTCGTAACATGAATCCCAACCGATGTGTAATCTATTAAAATAGGTAAGTGATCAGTCACAATAAATTACTTACCTATTGGATTCATTTTATGCTCCTAAAGCTGATTTCAATATGTAACTCCCCTAGTCTGTACTACGGATAATACACGGTGCTCATAATCACGAAGGACAACAAGATAACCCATGACTGGTACCTACTATAACAACTGGATAATAATACTGTAAATATGCAGAAATAGGTGGAAAATATTCCATAAGGTTCAATACTAAAATAATACTGGATGTGGAATCACATTACCAAAAGCAATCATCAATAATGAAAACTGAACAACTGTCTGAAAATACTCTAGTCTGAAAAAGCCTCTAATTTTCTGAACTGTGGAGTTGATGGACAAGCCCCCAACTAACTCCGACTACTAAAAATGAACTAAAATGCTGAAAAAAATCATGTCCTCGAACTATAAGGACTCACCACTACTAAATTTTATGAGAAACTTAACTGATAAGGGAGCTCTGGAGCTTGTGCATCTGAACCTATGATATAATACATCATAGAGCTAGAGAAAATCATGCGTCAGTACATTGAATGTACTGGTATGCTCAGTTAGGTAGGCTTAAATGCATGGGTTCATATCCATGAATAATAATAACTGAGTAAACATCAGAATGACTAATTAAAAGTACATGCATAAATACGTTTGCTGAAACTAATATCGCGATAATTCTAAATTCAAAGTTTGAATATTGATTAACAGTTATCTAAGTATACTAATACTAAATTACTAATAATTGAGTGACTGTATCTGACAGTCCTGATTTTGTTGAACTATACAGAGTTTCGTACTGAGTTGAGTGACTATATCTGATAGTCTTGAATCTATAGAACTGAACTGAGTTCTATTCTGAGACTGAGATTGAATATGATACTGTGGGAGGTAATCATCTAAACGATATGCCTTATCTCTAAACTGATTAAGGTCTAACCTGTAACCCCAGTTGGAAGGGTGTCAATACCGTGCCATGAGTAGAGACAAGCTGTGAGTTAACACTTTCTGATAGGAAGATCTTCCGTCAACCCTCTCTGGTTGAAAAAGTCAAATGAGATATATCAACCCTAGTCTTGCAGGGAGATATCTCAAGCTACGCTAGCTACATAGTTCTGGAATACAAGGATTGCTTTTAAGGACCACATCCACTACTGGCAGGCGATCCCCCATCCTTGGGTTCACTCGGTGCGAGATCCTACTCCCAACTGAATGGACACTGAACTAATTTCCTAGGTCATACTAGGTATAACTAAACTATTCCTGATCGTACCATTTAACTAAACTGAACTGAATTCAGTGAGTTTCGTGGACAGATGTAAACTAATGAATTCTTGTTAGCTGATTGAGTTTACTGAGATCTAATCTAAATATTGAGTTAGACTGGACTAATACTGAACCTATTGAGTTTTCTTCAGTTCTAAAACGGACTGAGAGTACTACCAATTGTACGTGAATGGTACTATCTTATAACTGACCATGGCTCTAAGTAAACAGCTAAATTATTGGGTACAATTACCCCTAAGACTCGAAAGCATAAATTAAGAGACATGTCACAACTTGAAGCATATAAGCTAAATACTTGATCATCATTCATTCATTGGGGAATTTTGACAAACACTTGCACATAGTCTAACTTGACATCATTTCTTTCTCTTACTAGTTCACATGAACAATTTATCAAGCACTTGTTGAGCATAACAAATACACATAACTTAGAACAACAACTAAGCATCAAGATTGAATTCCAAATTTCACAATTCAAGAGTTTAACAAAGATTTACACACATGACAATCAATTCCACATGAAACATGTAATAAAACATGAATTAGGAACCAAATCCTAACAAAAATCATGAATACACTTTAATTACAACCATGCAAACAATAAAATTCACTACTTGAAGTTTTCAAAAGAGATTCTTGGACACCAAGGGTGGAAGGAAACCCCGGATGAACACTTCACATACCTTAGTGCCTCTAAGAGATTGATGGTGAGTTCTTGAGTTCTTGATTTGAACTTTGAACACCTAAGGTGTTGTTCTTCATAAATTTTAAGAATGAATGAGAATAATGCTCTCTAAAGGGTTTAATTTCGTGTTATAGGGCCTGAAGGGCGTGGGAAAAATACATAATTAACCTTGAGGAAGCGGACTTTTAATGCTTGTAAACTGTGTTACCAATGCGCAGGCCAACGCGCCGCGTCATTAGCATCGATGCGATGGCCACCGTGCCATAATGAGTCTATATATGTTCACTAGAAATTACACTAAAGCTGGGGAAAAACTATCTTATCGATACAATGGTGGATGCGACGCATCGAGAATGCATGACCCACTATTTTAGGCCCTCAAACAAAGTCTAAATGAGATCCAAAAATTCCAAAACTTATTCGAGAAACCTAAGGACAATCTTGATCTTGAAACAACCTAAAGATCGATACTTTAAGGTCCTATGGGTCGTATAATTGGATTGCCAACTTTCTAAGGCTAAAATAACACTAAATCTGAAGACTTAGATAGAATTTTCTAAGTCTGAGACCCCCTTAACAATCTTAAAGGACCGAATTAAGCTAAGAATTCTGTGGGGACTTACATTATCTCCCCCTTGGGAACATTAATCCTCGAATAAGAATGACTAAGATGAGAATACTGGTAGACTGAACTTACTTACTGAACATGTACATCTGAAATATGACTATCTGATGGACACTACTAAAATAAAGAATTTCATACTGAACATTCATATCTGATGCATGAGTACATAACTGAGTTAATTTATGAATGCATGTAATACCCTGAGAACTCTAAATAATAGTGCCACCATGACTCAAGCTCATGAGAAATAATCAATAGTTCTTTGGTTGTATTTTGATCCAGTGTGATGTGTATTAAGGCATCAAAGATGTCCTAGCGATTAGGTGAAACAAAACTGTAACGCCCCGTAAAAGGCGTGCATAGATTATTCTTTAATATTGAGCTCATAGACTTAATGACTTAAAATTTTCTAAGTGTAAAATGAGACTTAGTCATTTTAGCTAGCAATCTTCGGGATACAACTTTTCAACCTTTACGACATTCATTTTTAGATTTTAAGTTGCGTTACGATTGGGAAAGCTCATAGTGCATCTCGGATAAGTTTTGGAATTTTTCGGAATGCATAAGGCTGCGTTTGGATTTCAAAATAGTAGCAAATAGCATAGCCTATTGCCCAGTTTTCAGCATTTCAGGGTCAACTTCAAACAACCATAACTCCCTGTATATAATTAACTATGAGAGATATAATATATCAAACAAAATATCTTTGAGTCCTATTTCAAATTCAGTTGGTTTCATCCAATTTAATTATATGAGTAAAAAGTTATAATCGATTTACTCCAGACTATCAAACTGTCAACTGAGGGACAGATTTGACCTTAATTGTTCCTTAGAGGCATTTTGGTCATCCTTCAACCCTATATATACCACCAACATGGGATTTAATCCCTAAAACACCACAATACACCTTCATTCATCAAAATTGCTCAAGAACACTCCTTAGGGTTTCAAAATAAAAACACAAATAGTTCAAGATTCGACCGTAGATTTTCAAAGATAATTACATATTCGGAATCACAAATCTGCGAGCTTCAAGAAAAATCTAGTATTTTCAGAAATAGAGGTACGTGGGGTTATCCTAAACTCTCATAGGTGTAGTTTTTATGAACATGTATACTTTTAAATGGGGGGTTTCAATCAATTGCTAATAACTTGCTTTCAATATGATTTCTAAGTCATTTTTCTTTATGTCATGGGAATTGTTTGCCTATATACTTCAATGGTTGAAACCATACATATGTGATTTGAGATTTTCCATGGAAGTTTGATAAATATGAATGATAAATTGCTTTCAAATTCCCATGATAATGTCTTGATACCATATATCATATTGTGACCAACAAAAGAGAGCATGAATTTGAAATAATTATTGTTCACCACTTGTAAATGATGAAGCACCTTGGTTTTTACATGATTATGCATATGTGGATGTGATATGGATTACTTGCAAGTAGGTTTTGACGATACCCAACAGAATATGATACGTGATTGAATTAAATAAAGTTTGAATGCATTGATTTTACATGAGATAGGTGGATGCCCGAAGAAGGCATTTGAGTGTAAGGGCTCATCATTTGAAACCGTGTCTGCCGACACGGAAATTTGGTACTAGTCTAAGTGATCTTGTTTACTTGACTTTATGTCATTCCCAAATTGGGACTATAGGTAGGAGCCTGGTTTAAGTGAACTTGGGCACTACCATTAGGTCGAGACACCATCCTTCGTGGTCTTGTGTGTCTCTCCCTCACTTAAACTCTAATCTCGGTGGAAACCCAGGTTTGACAGTTGCTGTAAATTATATAGGTAATTCCACCTAGATCAGTTCCATTTCATTGTTGTTGAAAACTATTGCATTATACCCATGTGATTTCAAATGATTTGATATGAAATTGTTTTATAATGGCTCTCAACTATATTTTGTAAAAATATTATGTTTTGTTTTGATATCTCTACGTACCAGAACTTTTGTGCTGACCCCCTCCCCTCTCCAACCTCTCGAGTTCAGAGGCCCAGTCTAGGGGTCAAGAGAATCAGTAGATCATTCGGACAGAGTTGCAGAGACAAGTGGTAAGCCTTCTATGTTTCGGAAGGTCTTATTTCCTGCAGTCCTTTTATCTTATATTTAGTTTTGGGGTCTACTGGGGGCCTTGTCCCAGTTTATATATAGTTACTTGACTTAGTCATTTGTTAGAGATTTTCGTAGACAGTTGTTTAGAGGTTGATTGATGTTGGGGGGACTTTATTTCCCAGTTATTGTTTCTTTTAATATTTCTGACCATGTTTTTTAATTATTGTGTTTCTTCCGCATCACTTTGATCATATGAATTAGGTGCATGATTACCAGACAAATAGGGGTATTTCGGGCCTCCATGGTTCAAAATGCTCATCACGGCCAGACCCTAGTTCGGGTTGTGACAAACTTGGTCTCAGAGCACGGTTCATCGTCCCAGGGTTTCTGCGAAATCGTGTCGGGTAGAGTCTTGTTAATGGGTGTGTAGCGCACCACACTTATAAGTAGGAGGCTATTAGGCATTTAAGAATGTCTCTCTTTCTTCATGTTCTAGTTCGTGCAATAGAGTCAGAATGTTCCTCTTTTATACTATAATTCATTCTATTGTGTCGCCCATACGAAAGTAAAAAGTCATCCTACATTCTTTCCTTACTCTAATGTCCTCAGATATGTCTCATTATTGAGGTGATTCAAGTATAGAAGTTTGGAATCTAAATGGTATGGTCCTTTCTGATTGAACCATATAAGAGTTCAAATTTGTGCAAGGACTCGATAAGAGTATGTTAGTTCTTCAATGTGTATTGATTTCGATGTAAACATTGATCCTAATGGAATCGTACTTTTCATCTTGAGGTATTAATTGCATTTAGTCCCCTTCAAATTTATGTTACAAATGTCTTGCTTAAGGGGGGATGATGTGTAGTAGAATTTTGGAACTGTATTTCCACCTAAATAGTAGAATGCGCTAAAGTGTTGTTTTCATGACCTATTGGTAGTGATATTGAACCAAGAAGTTGGGGATCTGAAGTCACAAAGTTAGTAGTCAGAGTGAGGGTGACTTTTGTGTAAATGAATAATTTAGTTGAATAATCGATGTTCAAGAATGATTTACCCCCCTTATGGTGATTGACTAATGTGGTAGCTAGTAGCATGTGTGGATTGTATGGTAGTCTGTGGTGGAAGGGTTTGACTCAGATTTTTATTTATACATAGTAAGATGTGTATCCTTAGATCATTGAATATTGTGTGTCAACTTTCTATCTCTTGTAATATGTAATCTTATTATCATGGTGTTTTTGAAAAAAATCAAAGTCTAGTGAAGCCGTGTGGGGCTCTTTTGATTCACTAGCATAGTTTCTTTGTTATTCATTTCATTTCTTGTTCAAAACACAAAAATCAAAGTCCAACTTGTTGTTTTTGTGTTGGTTTAATATATGTATAGCTGAATCTGTTTGCATGAGATTAAGTAATTAGGAGGTGAGAGATCAGTATAAGTAGATAAGATTGTATGGGGTTATAATATCAGATTAAGTTTAACCATGCCTATTATGTGACTTTACCCCCCCCCCCCGACCTTCTTTTGTTGGTAGTTGTAAACTAGTACTACTTGTGAGAAGGTATGTAGTAGATTTGTGAGGTATTTGGATAGAATTTTCAGATTTGACGGACTAGTATATTATGTTTCCTTCTTCATTGATGGTAGATGATTGATGCTAGACTATTGGCTTGAATTTAGTGTAGAATGTGGATGTCGGAATAGTGGCATGAGATTGATAGTGTTGGGCTCTTTTATATGATCTTGATTCTCATTGTAATGAGATATAAGTTTGGAGTCGCGATATTTGTAGGATATGACAAAAGTGGTATAGTTCATCAAAGGCTCGGTGATATCCATGTTAAGTGTTAGAAATCTAAGTTTGAGCTTTGAAGATTGAACCGATAGAAATATGTGGGCAAGCATCATACTATGACTATTGGGGCTTTCAAAATATAGAGTGTATCTCAGAAGGTAGAATTAGCAGCGGGCTTTCCACTTTCATGTGTGGTCTTTCGGGTTAAATTTCTATTTAATTATGTGTATTGTTGTATTCCAGACCCCAGAGTGCGGTGAGTGTAGTTCAGCTTAGAGTCTAGTAATAAGGGATCTCTTGAACTTAATATGATGGCTTAAAGCTAAGGGGGAGATGATAGAATGAATAACCAAGCCAGGCTCTGAGATTCTAGTAGTGATATCAAGATGATATAGAACTTCAGAAAGCGAGGGTGAGACTCCACTCATTCTTATCTTAGTATTTTTTAGTGATACGTTTCAGTTTCGTGATCATAGTTTGTGATTCCTGTATATGATAGAGAGTCACGTACTCTTCCATTTCCAAGATAATGAGTTCTACTTCATTCAAGTAGTTGGAATCACATTCCTTATGTCAGGAACTCTAGTTGAGGTGATGCAACTCATGACGCATGTACTCACTCTTTATAATGTGCTCAGTCCCGTATAAAAATCTTCTCATGCTTTAGGGTCTTATGTTTTAACCTTTTAGTGACCCTCCCTATGCGATGATAATGGTGATGATTTAAGTGTTCTTGTTGATGGAAGATCATAGTACGTTTTCTTAGATAAGGCCATAAGTATGAAGTAAGATTTAGGGCCAATCTTTGATACATATGATGGTTAGTGGAAAAGTTTGATACAATAGTTTAGAAACTATGTGAAGTATGTATTTATGGGTGGTTGCCTTGAAGTAAACATGTGGTTATAAAATAGGCTTGAATGACATTTTGGGATTGTAGTGGGAGGTCGCAATATGCATTAGCGACTTCATATTAAGAGTTCAGAGTAGTCATTGAAGTGGTAAGGCATGTTATGCTTAGGATGTGATATTTAAAAAAGGTATAGAAGGTGGCATCATATGGTTTAGAATAATAGCGAGGTGTAGCATGTTGTATTTTTGTGACTTAGAGTTAGGCTTGATCCCGGTGTAAGGATTAAGCTATTTTAGACATTAGTAAAAAAAATTGTCAACGCTCATATGAGAATTTTAAGCTTAATTGAATGAATATGATATTTATAGGGAATAGTATAGTTAAGGGATTTTCGAGAAGTGCACTAAGCTTGAAAGTAAGAAGTTGGATTACCAAAGGTCTGGTAATTCTATCCTAATTTAGGAGTTATATGTCTATATTCCAGACTACAGAGTAGTGTCAATGTTGTGATTTCCTCAGTGGGATGTCTTGTGTAATCCATACCCAAGATTTGTGGCTCCCTATTGTTGTTAGAACTTCTTTAGAGAGAGCATTGAAGAGATACTCCAGTTAAGTATGAGGGTCCAGCATAATTCAGTCTGTATAGCTAGTAAGTCAGTTTAGCAGTCAGATTCGCATGACTTGTTTTTTTGTGTTTTCATTTATTCATGCTACCCGAAATCTCAGACATAATACTATTCCAAGATAGAGTATACTAGTAATTGCGAGTATAGCTCAGTTCTTGCGTCATGCATTAGATTCAAATTCCAGAGGTTCAGTTATGAATCAAATCGTAGGTGACTTGTGCATTGCCTCCATTTTCTGAGTATCTTAGTGAATTGAGCACTCATAGAGGGACATAGGGTCCCAAGGGAAAGATACACCATTGGTTTGCGCCAGAATTGCTTCTATGCTATACCACCTCGCTAGGAGCAGGAGGACTCTCCAGATGTTATCACTGGTATGCTCCATGTCTTTTATTTTGTTGTGTATTATTGATGGACCCCAATTTGAGTTTCTCTTATGTGACACCTGTGGTTGCTATAAATTTGGAGATGGACCCTGAATGGATTCCTGAGCCTATTCTGGTTTCTACCTCGGTAGGAGAATTTGTTATTACCAAGTGAGTGTATAAGAAGTGTCTTGTCACTGTCCTTCATCGGTTCATATGTGCTTATTTGATTGAGCTACATATGGTTGATTTTGATGTAATTCTTGGTATAGATTAGCTTCACTCGTGCTATGAATCTATAGATTGTCGTACCTAAGTGGCCAAGTTTTAGTTCCTTGACGAACCCATTTTTGAGTGGTCCGAGAGTTTTGTAAATTCGAAGATCCATTTCATATCCTACCTTAAAGATAGGAAGTTGATTTACAAGGGTTGCATCTATCACCTAGTTCGAGTTAAAGACCTCAAGTCTGAGACCCTAACTATTTAGTTAGTTAGCATTGTTAATGAGTTTCCCGATGTTTTCCTGGAAGAGCTCCCAGGGGTCCCACCTTATAGAGAAATAGAATTCGGGATTGATATCCTTCCCATCATTCAGCCTATTTCCATTTCTCTGTACCATATATCTCCCATAGAACTTAAAGATTTGAAAGAGAAACTCAAAGATCTATTCGTGCATAAGAAACATGGTACATTTTGAATGTGCATTGACTACCATCAACTCAACAAGGTAACTATCAAGAACAAGTACCCTCTTCCTAAAATCGATGATTTATTTGATCAGCTACAGGGTGCAAGTTATTTCTCAAAGATAGATCTTAGATCCGGCTATCATCAGCTTAAATTGAGAGAGTGTGATATTCCAAAGACAGCCTTCCAAACCAATTATGGTCACATTGAGTTTCTTGTCATGTCATTTGGGTTAACTTATGATCCAGCATCCTTCATGGACCTCATGAATCGAGTGTTCAAGCAATATCTTGATATGTTTGTCATTGTATTCATAGACGATATTCTTATGTATTCCTAAAGAGAGGATGGTCATGCCGACCATCTTAGAATTGTCTTGCAAACTCTTAGAGATCATCAATTATTTGCTAAATTGAGCAAGTGTAAATTTTGACTAAGGTTAATTGCTTTTCTGGGTCACATTATTTTCGCCGAAGGCATTAGAGTCGATCTCCAAAAGACAGAAGTTGTAAAGAATTGGCCTAGACCTACCTCTCCATCTGATGTTAGGAGTTTCTTGGGTCTAGCTAGTTACTACCGTTATTTTATTGAGGGCTTCTCTTCCATTGGGTCTCTCTTGACCCGATTGACCCAAAAGAAAGTTAAGTTCCAGTGGACAGATAGATGCTTGTGAGAAGAGATTTTAGTAGTTGAAGAATCGACTCACTTCAGCACCAGTGTTAGCTTTACCCATTGGTACTGATGGTTTTGTGGTGTATTATGATGCTTCTAAAGTTGGTTTGGGTTGTGTGTTGATGCAGAGGGCTAAAGTTATAACATATGCCTATAGACAGTTGAAGCCTCAAGAGAAAAATTATCCAACCTATGATCTTGAATTAGCAGCTGTAGTTTTTTCTTTGAAAATCAGGAGACATTATTTGTATCATTTTCATGTTGATGTGTTTATTGATCACAAAAGGCGGCAGTTGAATCTTAGACAAAGAAGATCGTTAGAGTTGATAAAATACTACGATATGAGTGTGTTGTATTACCTGGGCAAGGACAATGTTATGCCAGATGCTTTTAATAGGTTGTCTATGTGTAGTGTAGCTCATGTAGAGAATGATAAGAAAGAATTACCTCGTGATGTCTATAGTTTTGATAGGTTGGTTGTTAGATTGCTTGATTCCGCTGAAGGGAGTATGTTAGTTCAGAGTAGTTCTGAGTACTCTTTGGTCTCGGAGGTAGAGAAAAAGCAAGATAGGGATCCTTGTTTTGTCAGACTGAAGGAGTCAGTTCAGGACCAAAAGGTAGAGGTTTTCTCCCAAGAGGGAGATGATGTGTTGACATTACAGGGTAGATTGTGTTTTCCCAATGTTAATTATCTAAGGCAGAGAATTATGGCTGAAGCGCATGGCATGCGATATTCTATTCATCCCGGTGCTACCAAGATGTACCACGATTTGCGGGAAATCTATTTGTGGAACGGTATAAAGAAAGACATAGCGGAATTTATGGCAAAGTGTTCTACTTGTCAATAGGTTAAGGCAGAGCACCAAAGGATTGGTGGTGTAATGCAAGAGTTTGGCATTCCGACTTGGAATTGGGAAGAAGTGAATATGGATTTCGTAATTGGTTTGCCTCCTTCTCGTCGTCATCATGATTCGATTTGGGTTGCTGTAGACCAGTTCACTAAATCAGCTCATTTCTTTCTAGTGCATTTATCTTATACAGCTGAGGATTATGCTAGATTGTATAACCGTGAGTTAGTCAGATTGCATGGAGTTTTTTTGTCTATCATCTTAGATAGGGGTACTCAGTTTACTTCACAGTTTT
Source organism: Capsicum pubescens (assembly GCA_030864215.1). NCBI lineage: Eukaryota > Viridiplantae > Streptophyta > Magnoliopsida > Solanales > Solanaceae > Capsicum > Capsicum pubescens. Next base: position 261,809,035 of record CM061543.1, read on the forward strand.
GGAGAGCCTTTCAGAAGGGTCTTAGTATCCAAGTTTATTTGAGTTCCGCTTTTCAACCGTAGACTGATGGTCAGGATGAGAGGACTATTCAGACTTTGGAGGACATGTTGAGATCATGTGCGATTGATTTCAAAGGTAGTTGGGATGAGCACTTGCCATTGATTGAATTTTCATATAACAACAGTTTCCATGCTAGTATTTAGATGACTTCGTTCGAAGCTTTGTATGGGAGAAGATGTAGATAGCCTATAGGTTTGTTTGAAGTAGGAGAAGCAACTGTGATTGGGTCTAATGTTGTTTTCGAGGCTATGGAAAAAGTTAAGTTGATTCGAGAAAGATTGAAGACCGCTCAAAGTCGTCAGAAGTCGTATGCTGATGTAAGAAGTAAAGATCTTGAGTTTAATGATAATGAATTGGTGTACTTGAAGGTTTCACCCATGAAAGGGGTAAAGACATTTTGGAAGAAGAGAAAGCTTAGTCCCCGTTATGTTAAGCTTAGTCCTCGTTATGTTGGTCCATACAGAATTCTAAGTCGTGTTGGGAAAGTAGCATATGAGGTGGAGTTACCTACAGAGTTGTCTAGCATTCATCTAGTATTCCATCATTCTATTCTTAAGAAGTGTATTGGTGATTCTTTCGTGGTTTATTCTTCCTAAAGCTTAGATATTCAGGATAGCCTTTCATTCGAGGAGATTTCGATTGACATTTTGGATTTTCTGATCCGTAGGCTAAGGAACAAAGTAGTTCCTTTGCTTAAAGTGCTTTGGCAAAATCAATCTGTTGAGGGTGCTACTTGGGAATCCGAAGCTGATATGCGAGCTAAGTACCCTCACCTCTTTTCTGTGAGTTCGGAGCGAGCAGAAGGTACCATTCTTTCTTAATTCCACCCCCTTCTTATAAAAGATTCAGCTATGTGTCTACTTCCATCACGAATTCGTGCATATTGTATAGTATCTGAAGGTATAGAGTGAAGTAAGTCCATTGAGTAAGTCTTTCCATCTATACGTCCTCATTTTTTTCATGTTCTTGGCCTATCTAGCAACATTCGGGGATGAATGTTTCCAAGGGGGAGATATTGTAATACCCTGGGAACTCTAACCAATAGTACCACCATGAATCAAGCTCATGAGAAATAAATTATAGTGTTTTGGTTGTTTTTTATCAAGGGTGATGTGTATTAAGTCCTAAAAGATGTCCTAGAGATTAGGTGAATCAAAACATCCCTTACCGATTGAATTCTTGAGAAGGATTTTGGCATAGTCAACTTCAAGTGAGCATATCTCTTGATACACTAAGAAATTATGAGCTCATGACCCACTAATAGATAGATAATTTAATTAGATTTCCAACAGTACCAATTTAGCCCAAATCCGGGATCGTAGCAAAAAGTTATGCCTATTTTACTCCAGCGTGCCAGCCTGGAAACTGTGTGACGACATTTCGTGATGACTTGTCACAAGTCTGACGGCTTGTCACATACTGTCGTCACCTATTTTTTTTTCAGCAATTAAAGGACATTTTTGTCAAGGGTATTTTGGTCTTTTCTAATCTTTTGGAGGCCCCTATATAAATGAGAATCCCCATCCAAACCCTAATTTCTTCATTTTCTCTTCCAATTCTCTTAAGAAAATTTATCTAGTGTTTCATTCAAGAACATTAATCTTACAAAAATCAACCATAAATCTTCAAGATTTCTTCAAGAACCCAGTTCCTCATAGTGTGGGCTTCGAGAATCATTTATTACAAGTGCGGATAGAGTCTCAAACACTAGAATTCATACTTTCAAAGATTAAGGTATGCGGGGTATTGAACAAGAGCAATCCTTTGGTTCTTGTGCTCAAATCTTTGATTTCTATTATGGATTTATATGATTTTGCAAATGGGTTTATACCCAAATTACTTCATCATGAGACTATGAGAATATAAATTGTTCAAGCTTTGTTTTACATGATTATTTTACTATTCCCAAGTTATGACTTGATATTTAATATTTTGAATTTCATATTTCTACCATGAGTTGATATTTCAAGTTCTTTAAGATATGTGTCAAGCTTTAAACTTTCTTTTGATGAATTGGATTATTGAGTATATTTATTCATGAGATTCAGTTGTTACAATGAGTCTTGATATTTCCTCAAAGTTATTGATGTTGCCATGATTTAATGAATTGATACATTTTGATATTGAGAAAGATTGATTTTATTTGAGTTGAGTTAAGAATCTACAAATTGATTATAATTTAATAAATGAGAAAGAGATTTGATTTGATCTTCATGATAGACCCTTGGGATGTTTGTGGTGGATTTCCTAAAGCGTTCTGAGCTTGTGTCTAGGAGTAGTATTTAACACCCAGCGGGAGATGTGGTATTTCCCCCAAAACTACGTGCATTCGTAGGATTGGTATTGATATTTGTGGGCTAGAGGACGAGTATCATATTCTGATCACTAAATTGAGGTTGTACTCCCTGGCAAGGGTACGACGCTCCCGTCAATGTCGGGTTCTCTCCTTAGGAGGAAAAAATGTTAGACTCCATGTGTCTAACATGTTTTATGTCGGTTATAAGAACCTTCCATGTCCATAAGAGTTTAGTTTCTTGAATTACCGAGTCACTCCGAGTCTTGAGTTGAAGAGTTGAGTTGTTTATGATGATTTATGAGGTTTTTATCATATGATTTATTTACTATGAGATCATGAAAAGTATGTTTCAATCTAACTCAAGCCAAGTGAGCCATCATTGTATATATGCATATTTTCATGAAATTGATAATGATATTTACATTGTTGCATGTACCCCCACATACTCAGTATATTCCAATGTGTTGACCCACATATTTTCCTATTGGCTACATTTTCTCTTAATGTAGGTTCAGGTACTCAGTCGTAGCCGCGTTAGTGATTTTTGGGTGCCTCACAACGTTTCCTCAGTTGTGAGTCCTTATGGTTCGAGGACCGTGTCTATACTTCTGTGATATAGTTTACTTGTTATGGCTTTCAGTAAGGTTGAGCCAGTTGGGGGTTTGTCCCAAATGCTCCTTGATTTTGATGCATAGGGGCTTTGTAAGACTAGAGGGATGGTATGTATAGACATTCAATATATATTTTGGTTGTACAGTTTAGTATTCTCCAGTATCTCTCTTGAACCCGATGTAATATATCTCTTTATTATGCATGACTATTGTTGAATTGAGTTCCTTTAAGTAGTGTATGGTTCCGAGGATTAGCTTGGGGCTACGTGTAGCACTGAGCACCGTGTGACGTCTCGAGATGGAAATTTTAGGGCGTTACAATGCATGACTAGGATTAGTGATAAAATGAGTTTCTTATACTGAACATGCATATTTGTGCATGAGTACATGACTGAACTGACTCATGAATATTTGACTGATTTTGCAATGGTAACTGATACCAAATTTGTAATGGAAAATGTGAGCATGAAACTGAGTAAGTTCAAGGAAAAATTACATGAATTGAAAAATAATGATGAACCCAAGATCATTTTCAGAGTACGTATAAACAGGAACATAAGAACATGACAGAGACTGGAACCTAATACATGAACAGAATATCGTGAACTTAACTTAGCCCCTTGAATACGTGGCTTATGGATGAGATTGGAACTTGAGAGTCAACTTATGAGTACCCACTACTCCAAATTGTATTCATTACGTGAAGAGAAACTGGTATTTTAGGACGCGAAAGATCAGGGGTTACTGTGTATCTCCCTCTTGGAACACTATGTCCCTCGAAGAGTGCTGACTTGGCTGAGATACTGAGGAAAATGGGGGTGATGCAAAGGCACCTACAAACTGAATTATGACTGAATTTGGTGACCTAAAACTAAGACATGGTACATGAACTGAGCTAAACACGCAACTACCTGGCTGGTCTATCTTAGAATAGTTACATTCATGAGACTTCATAGTGCGACTAGATGGAAATATGGAAAACCACACCACACGAATTTGTCTGTCTGACTGCTAAACTGAATTACAGGTTTTACGAACTAACGCATATAGAAAACTTATTCTCAACTAGAGCTTTTCTATGACACTCTTTTTATTGAGTTTCAAACAACTTTAGGGACCAAGCAAAGCTTGGCAGTGTCTGAATAAGACATCACAACGTGGCTAGAATATTGTATTATAAGGTGAGGCATACGAATTATCATCAATGATATAGTGACTAAGACATATGCACTGTAACTATAAATTTTTAAGCTTAGATATATCCCTTGAATACTCTCTCAACTATACTCTCCACGTTAATACGACCCTTCACTTGAGACTATTGAAAAATATTTGCATGGGCACTGCGCACAAATGCATAAGAATACTAATTTATTTGATTAACTGAATGATTGATAGTTGAATACTGGGTTGCAAGACTGAACAGTACGTAGTCTAAATAACTGGATTGAAATTGTAGAGTATTATGCATATAAGGAAGGTACTGACTGAGTAACATGAGATAGATGAGCATGAATTCATGAAAACTATATTATTTGAGAATGCAAGACCAAGCATATAATATAATTCTGAAATAGTCTATAGACTGAGGTACTGAAATACTAATAACTGAATAACTTATTACTATATGCTCTAGTCAAGCAATCTTGAAATTGAACTAAGCTATTGATCTTATTACTCAACTGACACTGACACTATCACTAAGACTGTATCTGAGACTATGATTCAGACGGTAAATAGTACTGAACAAACAATGCAAGGCATGAGTGCAGAAGGCATGAACTGCATGACCTGAGTTTGGAGTTTTCGGGTTCATGGAAAATGATTTGTACTACTGAGTGATCTATAACTCCTCATACTAAGAAGTGGAAATGCGCACGATTCTATATAAAATGCGTGAATATAAGCTGTGTTCATGTAGCTGAGACGTAAAACATGCATAGGTATTGTGATGACTGAAGTAAAAAAAATTGAACGAAGGTAAAGATGGGTTGTGCATCATTCCCACCCATTACTTTTCTACACATACTAATATTACTAATGAAATTTCGAAGCCTGACATCCTGAGATAACATAACCGGAAAGTTCCTCTATACCTGCCGGGCTATGATAGACTGACCCACTTGGGTGGAGGCTAAGAAAGGTGTTGTTAATATTTGGTCTAACTTTAAAGTTAACTTTTATGCAAAGAATTACAAAAGATAGAGAAGATCTTTGATCTGATGAGACATAAATATATGAATAAAAGGTCTAAAACATAATAGTGACCATATTAGGTGAACTCTCCCGATCTTGTCTGGACTGAAGTGCATAAAGCCTATTTAGGCGTTGCCCACTGGTGGCACTGGAAGTGGCACCCTACTGATTTGGGTGACCTAGATTGAGATGAAGGATGACTGTACTGACTTTGTAGACCAGCCTTAGGTCAGTCTTAGACTCTATGACATGACTCGCCACATCCAAACCACATATTATTGTCGGCTCTACACATACCCTACTGATTCTTACCTTATTATTCGCTAAGCGGATTAGTAAGAACCCCATTTGCACTACTCTAGGTTTTGGAGCCTGGTGCCCCATTATGATTGTCATTCTTGAACCATGGTACTGGTGTACTAGCTAAAGATTGAACTGGGGTTAAAAAATTCTGACTAAAATGAGGAAGGTTACCACCCTCTAACCTTGGCTGGGCAAAACTAAAGTTACCCGTTCTGGGTCTCTTATTTTCTCTCTTTTTTTCGTAAGTTTCTATTTCTCAATTTGTTGAGGATGGATCATAAGCCTAGATATGTCTATCTCTCTAATCAATATCACAGTCCTTCTCTCCTTAACCACTCTACCCAATACCCCAGAGACAAACTTTCTCATTCTAGATCTATTATCTGTTACTACATCGGGAGCATACCTGGCTAATTGAGTAAACTTGAGGGAATACTCTTTCACAGTCATACTACCATCCTGAGATTGATGAATTCTAACACCTTGGCTTCTTTCAGCTCTAAGGGAAAGAATCTATCTAAATAGGCCATAGAAAACTCTTAACATTATATGGTTTCTGTATTTGCACCCATGTCTACCTTTCACTGCTTAAACAACGTATGGCCTACATCTTGCAGCTGATAGGTGGCTAACTCAGTGCTCTCACTGGAAGTCACTCCCATGATATTTGTGACATTATGAACCTTATTGAGAAACTCCTGTGGATCCTTTTTAGTATTAGAACCTGAGAATAAGGAAGGATTTATTTGGGTAAAGTCCCAAATCCTGGTTGCAGCAGCATTGGCCACTGGGTTTCCCAGAACAACAGCTGGTTATTTATTCTGAGTTGTGACAGAATTGGCTAGAGTAGTGAATGCAACCCTGAATTTTGCATGAGAGACGTGCTCGTCCAGAGAATTATCTAGAACGGGTTGAGGTTCTGATTGGTCTCCTGTTCCTCTTCCCTTAGTCCTCTTTGGAGGCATATTCTTTATATGGAAGAGAAAGTATTAGACTGAGATTTTAACTGGTGCTCATGCTCACTCACACGACATCAATACTGAAAGAAGGGAAAATTTTCCTAAAACACCTCATAGCCTCCTGTGCATAAGTATGGCGCTCAACACACCCATGCACAAGACCCTACTAGATGCGGCTTCCAGACTTTCTAGGACACTGTGTAACCTTAGACTTTGATACCAAGTTTGTAACGTCCCAATTTTTTACCCTGGACGCTACACGGTACTCATAATCCTAAAGGAACACAAGCTAACCCATGACCGGTACCTACTGTAACAACTGAATAATAATACTGTAAATATGAAAAAATAGGTGGAAAACATGCCATAAGGCTTATTACTGAAATAATACTGGATTTGGTATCACAATACCAAAACTGAATATCAATACTGAAAATTGAGCAACTAACTAAAAATACAATAGTCTGAAAAAGCCTCTAACTATCTGAACTGTGGAATTGATGGGATAAGACCCCAACTAAATCTGACTACTAAAAATGAACTGAAATGCTGAAAAAATGATATCCTCGAACAATGAGGACTCACCACTACTCTATTTGCTGAGAAACTAAACTGCTAAGGGTGCCCTGGAGCCTGTGCGTCTAAACCTATGATAGAGACATCATGGTGCAAGAGAAAAGCATCTGTCAGTACTTTGAATATACTGGAATGCTCAGTGAGGTACGCTAAAATACATTGGTAAATATGCATGAACAATAATAACTGAGTAAACATGAGTATGACTAAGTAAGAGTACATGCATGAATAAATATACTAAAACTGAGATCGTAATAATAATGAATACAGAGTCTGAATACTGATTAACTATTATCTAAGAATACTGATACTGAATTACTGATAATGGAGTGACTATATCTAACATTCCTGGTTCTGTGAAACTATACTAAGTTCCATAATGAGATGAGTGACTATATTTGATAGTCTTGAATCTGTAGAACTGAACTGAGTTCTATTATGAGACTGAGACTGAAACTGAGAATGTGGGAGGTAATCATCTAACCAACATACCCCTTCTATAAACTTATTGGGGTCCAATCTATAACCCAAATTAGAAGGGTGTCAATACCTTACCACGAGTAGAGATAAATTGTGAGCTAGCCCTGTTCTACAAGAAGCTCTTCCGTCAGTCGTCACTGGTAGGAAAACTCAAATGAGATATATCAACCCTAGTCTTGCATGGAGATATCTCATCCTATGCTGGCTACGTAGTTCTGGAATGCAAGGATTTCTTCTAAGGACCGCACCCTCTACTGGAAGGTGAGCCTCCATCATTAGGTTCACTTGGTGCTGAATCCTACTCCCAACTAAATGGACACTAAACTAATTTCCTAGTTCATACTAGGCTTAACTAAACTGTTACTTATCATACTATTTAACAAAACTAAACTGAGTTCACTGAGTTCTGTGGACTGATGAAAACTACTAAATTCTTGTTAGCTGACTGACTTTACTGAGATCTAAACTAAATATTGAGTTAGACTGGACTAATACTTAACCTACTAACTTTTCATGAGTTCTGAAATTGATTGAGAATACTACTGATTGTACATGATTGATACTGTCTTATGACTAACCATGGCTCTAAGTAAACAACTTAATTTTCGGGTACAAGTATCCCTAGGACTCGTAAGCATAAATTAAGAGACATGTCCCAACTTGAAGCATATAAGCTAAATACTTGATAATCATTCATTCATTGGGTCATGTTGACAAACACTTGCACATAGGCTAACTTTACATGATTTCTTTCTCTTACTAGTTCACATGAACCATTTACCAAGTACTTTGTGAGCATAACAAATGCACATAACTTACAACAACAATTGAGCATCATTATTGAATTCCAAATTTCACAATTCAAGATTTTAACATGGATTTACACACATGACAATCAATTCAACATGAAACATATAATATAATATGAATTAGGACCCAAATCCTAACAAAAATCATCAATACACTTTAATTCCAACCATGGAAACCATAAAATTCACTACTTGAAGTTTTCAAGAAAGATTCTTGGACTCCAAGGGTGGAAGGAACCCTTAGATGAACACTTCACATAACTTAGTTCCAGAATTCTGAACGATTGATGGTGAGTTCTTGAGTTCTTGATTTGAAATTTGAACACCTTGGGTTTTATTCTTGAGAAATTTTGAGCATGAATGAGTATAATTTCTCTCAAAAGGGTTTAATTTTGTGTTATGGGGGATGAAGGGCATGGAAAAAAGACCTAATTAACCTTGAGGACACAGCCTTTTAATTTCTATAAACTGTGTTACCAACGTGCAGGCCGACGCACCGCGTAGTTGGCATCGATGCGATAGCTAATGCGCCACATCAAGTCCGCGTCGGTTCACTGGAATTTGCACAGAAGCTGGGTAAAACTATCTTAACGACGTGATGGTCAATAGGACATGTCGAGATTGCATCGACCTACTATTTTAGGCCCTCAAACATGGTCTAAACGAGATCCAAAAATTCTTAAACTTATTCGGGAACACCTACGAACCTTCCTGATCATAAAATAACCTAATGATCGATAATTTAAGGTTATAAGGGTCGTGAAATTGGATTGCCAACTTTCAAAGGCTAAAATAACACTAAGTCTGAATAGTTATCTAGAAATTTCTATGACTAAGACCCCCTTAACAAGCTTAAAGGACTGAATTAAGCTAAGAATTTTGTGGGGTCTTACATAACAGATGAGTCATCTGTTGTAACAGGTGAATCGTATATTACAACAAACTATACATTTTTTGCAACAGACAATACATCTATTGGAATTAAGTTCAGGTTCTGTTGCAACAGATTATCAATCTATTGCAACAGATATTTATCCTGTTGCAACAGATGACACGTCTGTTGGAATAGAGTTTAAGTTCAATTTCAACAGGTTACTAATCTGTTGTAATAGATATTTATCCTGTTGCAACAAATAGCTAGTCTGTTGCAACCGATGATCCATCTATTCGATTCATGTTACAGCACTATTGAACCATAAACATGAATCAACCATATGTCTTTCATTGAAATAGATGGCTCATCTATTTCAATAGATGATTGATCTGTTTAAACATATGTCTCTTATGTTGGATTCATGTTCGCGCGCTAACTATTGTTGAAAAAATAGCATAATAACAGTTACTCAAATGACAAATTTAACTAAAAATCATAATTTGACTTATCAAAGTGTCTTTTGAAGTAATGGCAAAGTGAAAAGTGTTGTATGAAATGAAATTTGTTCTAAGAAATTGGTCAAATGGCAGCAGTAGCGGTAACAACAATAACAACAATGGTCAACAACAAGAAGATGAAGATTATAATGAAGTAGAAGATGGTGATAATAAAGAAGAAGATGATGAATAAAGCAGCAACAACAATGAACAATAAGAATTGCGAAGAGGGAGAAAACAACAATAAAGAGAGACAAACACGCCTTTTTTCCCTCTGCTTCCCCTTAGACTTTATATACATTTGGATCAAAGTGTAAATTTAAAAACTTGTGGAATATTCTAAAACATACCCAACGTTCTTAATCAATAATAAAGTAATTGTCACCTACACTCAATTACTAAGACTTGAGTCACTTACACTTCATTTTCAAACTTTTTTATCACTTTTAGCTCAAAGCCCTCACTGACTTGATGTCTCTCTTGAGAGTTCAGACTATTTGAGAAAGATTTTATAAATTAAGTTATGAAGTGAATTATGTGATAAAGACTTCAGCTTTGTTATTTTTCCTTGATTGTATACTTACTTTAATCATTATATATAATGATTGTTGCTATTTATTAGCTTGGACTACGATAACTAGTGTAGTAACATGTCTCTAAATCTGCTAACCATTCATATCCTTTAAATCTTCATATAAAATGTACATGTTAAAGGAAAGTTGTCTTTTTTATGTAACTTTTATTTTCATATTACTAAGGTTTGTAAATAAAAAATTTTAGGATTTACCGTAACATTATCCATGTTCGTGGAAGTCTGAATTAAATTAAAACTTGATAAAATTATATTTTAGTTCCTTCCTACAATGCCTTTACTAAATATGAAAAAATTCTTTAGTTATGATATATTTTGTGTATGTATTTGTTTTATAAGAATCTTTATAATTTATTAATATTTTAACAAAGATATCAAGTTATCTAAATGCAGAAATTATTATTACATAAGGAAATAATTATAGTATTTATAATATATGTACAATTTTATGTGCATTTGATCATGACATTATGAAATACCCCAGTTAATTGGTTGACATGTACAACACTAAAAGTCAGAGAATAGGAAATGACATGGTGTTGATACCTCACCTCCACGGTGAAGTGAGGTAGCACAACAACCATAAGTGTTGTATTAATAGCATATATAGCTCTATGACAGTGATATATTAATTTCTTCGACGAACGATAATCCCACTAATTATTAATTGTTTTATTCACGCTAAAATTCTTTTATGGAAAAAATTATTGAATGTGATATTTTATCGCCAAAATAAATTGAATATAGAAATCAAATTGTTCAAATTCGAATTCACAGTATGTACGTGGAAACTATTAACTTTCTTTGTTTTGGTGAGCCTTTAGTTAATGAATTTTGGGTCTATCATGTCTTCAAGCATCAACAGTTAGATGTCTCTTAATTGTGTTGTTGTTACTCTCTGCAATAATTTTTTCAATGATTTCGGTTTTGTATAAACATGGGGAGTAGGAGGTGGTGTTTATTTTGTTGTAACTATAAAATGATAGTGATTATTGGTTTATCACATTGTTATGATCGTGAATTTGAGGAGGTGTTTTTATATGCATTTTATTTGTGTTATTAACATTTTGTTTACTTATAGATATTATGGTGGTCTTGTTTGGCCTGCATAACGATTTTGCATACATATAAATATCATGATTATCTTGTTAGCCTGCATATAGTTTGATGGTCATACCTTGACTTGTAATCCATATCATATCTTATTAAACCATATTCATAGCCTTTTGCATTCAAAAATACATTAATCACCACAAAAAGATTTATCAAATTCACATGAGAGTTCTTATTTCTAAAGCGTCTGAATCTTATGTAAACACACTCCATTTTTAAGACTTTGAGACATGGTGGTCAATTCTTTAATTAATTGCGTGCAGTTTCTTTATTAGGACACAAGAGCCTTTAGCATAAAAAAATACCCCTTTTAAAAGTGCAAAACACCAATGCATAATAGTTAAAGAAGCATTTAAAACCCATGAATTTTTATCTTTCATAAAACAAGTTCCCACGTTAGTTTAACATAAAGTTCATGATAAAAAGGGAACTTATAATTTATACTCTCAAATTCATTTCAGAATTCATAACACATTAAGACACTGAATTTTATCATGCAAGGGTGATTTAATAAATCATGCTCTTAAATCACTTTTTGAAACACAAAACATATATACACATGACCACTATTCAAGTTTATACACCCCCCCCCCCCAATCAATTTCATAATTTCAACAAACATGGATTCATGGTGCAAGAACTTCAAAAGATTTTCAAAACCCACAACATTAAACTTACACCAATAAGATTTAGGATAGTCCCACATACCTTTTGACGGAGAAAAATCGAAGAGAACAAAGAGAAATTGGCCCTTGGAGATTCAAATCATCAAACCCTAGGTGGTTTCTCCCCTCTTTATTTTAGAGATATGATTAGATATTTTGTGGAATGATAAGACATTTTTGGGACCTTTTATTCATCCAAAAAAGTTTAGGAACAGTTTAGGAAAGATAAAAGACCTTAATGCCCTTAAATAAATAGAAACGAAACACTTTGTAAAGCTCCGTAAAGGCCATGCAGCGCAAAGCCAAAGCCAAACACATGGTTGGATATGCAAGGCCAAATACAACACATTCCAAAGGAATTTTGCGATTCCTCTTCGGCGCGGACCAAATGCAGACTTGATACAGTGTCTCACTAAAACACTCATAACTTTTGACTCTAAACTCATATTGATGATCGGTCGGCGGAGTTGTAATGAAGACTCGAAGGGCTTAAATTTTATATATAGTAGGACATATAACTATTTATAACCAAGGAGAAATGGCCAAAAACATTGTCACAAGCAAAATCGTACACTAAAACTTTTCCTGTGTAACACTCCGCATTTTTGGACTAGTCTTTGAACCGTCTTTCCTACGTCTATAATCTTTAATACAAATGATTCTCCTGGGAATATAAGCTTCATGATATTTATCCTAATATTTTATGTGTTTTCGAGGTAAAAAATATTTATAGGAATGTCAAGACTCGAGCCTAAGCCCTAACCGTAATGAGCATCCCAAACCATGAAGGCCCGGGCGCTCTTCTAAATTTGGTAATCATGCACAATATTCATATAGTATAAGTTGTGAAAAATAATAGATGATGAAACCATGGTCAATCTCATAAACTTGAACAAATTAAAAAGGAAAATTCTTAAAATTCTAAACATGTGACAACCGTCTAGGAAATCTAAAACATTACATTAGCCATCAAATGATTGAGACAAAAATGGAAAAAGGACCCCAGTATACCATAAAAAGAAAGAAACAATAATATCTAAAAATCTGGCCTTCTTGAAGAGAAATGCTAACCAACTATAACTTCTGACACACACGGATCTACTGTTGTATGGGACCGTAGAACTGTCCCTCGGATCCTGGAATATATGGGGGTCAAGGAAAATGTACTGGTATGTAGAGCAATCCAAAATGATGTACTTTTATATATAGCATAGGTGATAGCATTTTATAAAAATGTTATGTAAGAAATTATTTGAAACGCATCGGCTACTTAAATGATCATTCAAGCAAATCTGTAGATATAAAACCATTCTTTATTTTACTTCAGAGCTAGGTGGTATATCCTACAACTCTGAAATCCCATGGGCTATATGGAATCTGCCTTTAACTCGGCAGCCAAGCCCCCAACCCAAATTTGCCTCAAGGGTTGGAGTCTCTGTCTCTGATACACCACAGGGCACTAGGCCAGCGTATGATCCCTCTTGGAGACATAGTGAACCTGTATCGACAAAACACGATTTTGGTCTAGGAGTTACTTGAACTCAAGTTTTCTTCAGGAAACCACCTAACCCTCTTTAAGGCCATTTTTAGCTCTTTAAGACGTGTTCCATGAAATAAAGTCCAAAACTCTTACTCTGTTATGGCATTCATTTATATGGTATTGTCATACCATTGACTTGCAAGTCAAATCTCTAAGACAAAATATTATATAATAATCTCTTCTTTCAAAACATAAAGTTTGGACCACAATACTTCAAACAATTCAAGAAGATTCACACTTCAAAACATTTATCAAATTATGCAAAGGATCTCTCTTTTCAACATTTCAACAAACATGTGGTGGTCATGTATTTTTGACAAATCATGCTATTCTTTCATTATATATCTTCAACATGTATCAACATGTTAAACCCCCTTTTTTCAATTCAAAGCCATAATCAATTCATAAAAAATAATCAAGACATCCGTATCATGCTTCTCAAATTCATTCAAAATAATCCATATCATATGAAAAGAATGGAAAATCATATCAAGAGAGGGATTCTACATGTTCATGCTCTCAATTAAATATTCAAATCCAATTTCATACATACATATATACAAGTACAAATAAATTTAGGGGAAAGGCCTCAAGACCAAAACAATAATATCATTAAAGAATTCATAATGCAAGATTGTAAGCATAATTCCAAAATCCCTTTAAAATTTCATTATTTCTATAAATTTAAATCTTATTCTAAGTGTTTTCAAGAAGCCCATGTAGTTTAGGAAAACTCCACGTACCTTAGATTATTTAGTTTAAAAGATGAAACCTGGATCTTTAATCTTTTCACGAAGATCTAATATTAGGAGGGTGAATTCTTTATCTACGAAAGGGAAGGAAACTTCAATCCTATTCTTGGAGTTTTTGAGAGGAGGATTGAATAAAAGGGGCAATTTATGTTTCTTGGGGCTGAAATCGTATGTTATAGATGGATTTTGGGTGAGGAGAAATTATCAAAATGCCCCTAGAACCATTGGAAACTGAAATAGCATGTGAAACAGCTCCGTGCAGGCCGATGTGTCGTGTCGAAATTGCATCGCGTCGGCTTACTGCCTCACATGAAAAATGTCATAACTTCTTGCTCGGTTATCGGATTTTGGCAAAATTGGTATTGTTGGAAAGTTACTTCAATAATCTACAAGTTGGTGAGTCTTGATATGCAAAATTATATATTTATCAAAATTTAGACATATTTAAATAGACCCTTGTAGAATCGAAAATCGAATATCAAATTTTGGATGAATGAAAGGTTCTTTGCTCAACTTTGCTTAAGGGAATTTCTATGAATATTTTTCACCTCATAATCACTTCATATAATAGGAGAAAGATCATGAAACATGAATCTAAATAAAAACCATGGAATTAGAACTTACACACGTAGGAATGACGATTCAATTTCTATCTCAAAAATGTGGGTCGTTACAAGTAATCATTTAGAACAAAGTTGAGCTAAGAGCCTTTCATTCGTTCAATGTTTAATATTTGATTCTACAAGGGTCTACTTTGAACATTTATACCTTTGATATAAAAAGAAATTTGTAGTTCAAGACCCACCAAATTATAGATAATTGAATCATCTTTTCAATGATACCAATTTCCCCTAAATCCCATACCCGAGTGAAAAGTCATAGAATTTTTAATGTTAAATGGTAGGTCACCGTGATTACACCGCTGAGTGGTGCCATTACCGGTGGAACTAATACCGCTCAGTGGCAATACTCAAAATCGGGATTCTACTGAAACTTTTAATTTCCCAGGGACAGTTTGGTCTTTTCCCATGGCCCCAATCCGTGAAAAAGTATGGGATTAAATCCCCCAAAAGAACATTTGGTCATCTTTTATTCAAATTCTCTCAATTAAAAATTATTCTATCTCAAGAACAAACCCTAGCCCTTCCAAAGATCAAGTTCAAGTTCAAGAAAACCACCAAGAACCTTCAAGAATTCTACAGGATTTAAGCTTTTGAGGTATGCAAGATGTTCATGTATGGGTCCTTTCCTCCCATGGAGTCCAAGAATCCAATTTTAAGTTTAAAAGAATGATCTTTACATGTTATTATAAACTTTATCCATGAACTCCCATGAATTTCTATTTTACATGATGTTTAAAAGTAATTGTTGTTGAAATTAAAACTTACTAGTTTGAATGGTGTTATTCGGATGTTAACTCCCAAAATCCATGATTTGTAGTATTTCAATTAAGTTAGCATCTCATGTTTGGGCTATTCTAATGCCCAAGTCTATGAATTTCAAGTGTTAGATGAAATTCCTAAATGATTGGGGTTTGAATAATGACCCCTTGTTATGTTTTCAAGTGTTTTTGATAGAAAGAGTCCTTACACGTTGAAAGTTGAAGTATGTTTGTCTATATATTGGTAATTTGATTTTCAAGATTTGTTTTTAATTGATTTCATGTGGAATGCATTATCGTATGTTTTAAATATTGTGACATCCATATCATGTTCATATGAATATAGAATAAAACTCTCAGTTTATGATTTGGTCATGTGATTATGCTATCTTTTCATATTTAAAAAGCATCCCCATGTTAAAGTCTCAGTCCCCATGTATTTGATAAAATACTTAAGTGAATAATTGTGAACAATGATTTCCTTCTATGATTTCAATGCTTTCGTGTGGTCCTATTGTTATTTCTATCGAGTCTCGAGGGTTATAAATACCTGAAGTTTAGTTGTTTTCTTAGTTTCAATAGCTTTAGAATAGTTTCAGATAAATCATGAGAATTCTCACTCAGTTAGCCATCATGATCAGTTACTTGTCCAATTAAATTAGTTTAGTCTAGTAATCAGTGTCATTCAGTTGGGAGTAGAATTCACTTCTGAGTGAACCTAGGGGTGGGGGATCACACACTAGTTAGGATTGGCTCCTTAGGAGTATTCCCTAAGTTCAAAAACTACGTAGCCAGTGTATGTTATGAGATGTCACCCATCAGTTTAGGACTGACACTCTCAGGGATCACCCGCTAGTTTAGCACAGAACTCAGGGGTCACTCGTAAGATTAGGACTAACTTCATAAACATTGTTAGTACCCGTAGTACGATACTAACACCCTTTGATCTGGGGTCACAGGTTGGACCCCGATCATCTTAGACAACGGCATGTCAGTTAGATGATACTTCCCACAGTTTCAGTTTCAGTACTCAGTTCAGAATTTAGTTCAGTCTTGCCTGATCATAGCATATAGTGTATCAGTTATTCAGTTATCATATTTTGGTATTTCAGTTTACAAACTATTTCTAAACTTACTTTATGCTTGGTCATGTATTCTCATTCTTTACATTTTTCATGCATTTTTATTCAGTACCTCATGCTATACATTTAGTCAGTTATTACTCATGCGCATGAACCTATGTATTTTAGCCCAACCTCATTTAGAATACCAGTAAATTTAAAGTACCGATCGCCTACTTGTTTCTTGTAATATGATGTCTTATATCATAGGTTCGAACGCAAGGATTCCCGATCGTACTTAGACTTTCTAGTGCATCAGCAGCAGCACACGTGGTGAGTCCTCATTCTTCAAGGATGAGTTATCTTATATTCATCTATGTTAGTAATTCAGTTATTTGGTCAGTCGGAGTTATTTGGAGGCTTGTTCAATCAACTCACAGTCAGACAGTTTAGTGGCTTTCAGACTAGTACAAACAGTTGGTCAATTTTTAGTTATGACTATCAGTCATTTTATCATTATTTCCAGTATGTTTCTAGACATTTTAAACCATGATGCAGTGTTGATTTAATTCATTAAGACCTTATGGCATTTTAGTTGAAATTCTGCACAGGTTGTTTATCAGTTTTATTCAGAGCTCACAAGAGGTATCAACTCATGGGTTAGCTTGTGGTCTCTCGGGACCGTAAGAACCGTGTGGAGTCTAGGGTGTACTCATGAAGTGTTACAACATGTAAGAATGTTCTCAACATAACTTTGATCTAGAAGACTTTTATGATGAAAACTCATCTCCAAAGATGTTCTCACACAAAAGTATTGTTATTTATACCTATTTCTAACTATAAATCATTGGGTTCGGGTCTATATATGTTGAAATGACGGTTCAACTTTATCCCAAAAGTGTGGAGTGTTACAGTAAGATGAAACATAACTTACGGATCCAACTCTTAGACCGAAGGCAAACCTACTGTGGTAACTTAGTTATGGGTCATGTGACTTCGAAATCATATCCAACTTGGTTCTAAATAATCCTCCCAAAACATAATAGCTGCTCATATGAAATGTCTTAAAATACTTAATAAAAATCAAATTAATCTCTACATAATTCTACCAAGAAAATTATCTTTATTTGTGAGGCTTGGCTCAAAATTACTAAACTTGATTTCTATTTTAAAGATAAGATAATTTCACTTCACTTGTCAAGTCATGATATATTATACATATAGAATTTTCCTCAATTGTTCGTAAATTGCATATCTTCGAATATACTAATAACAAAACTATAGTGAAACCATTTGGAATATGAATGCAAATTATTCTACACAAACACCCAAGTCATAAACTTTAAGTGAAACTAACCTTTATGAAAATAGAATGTATGTTCAAGAGCCACTTCAATTTTGGAAATAATTCACAATACTTAAAGCATATAAAAGAAAATTATAACAGAACTCTAGAATAACACTTATAATATTTAAATTTTCAAAATCCTAACTTAGAAATCATGACTTAAAAATGAAATTAGGACTAACTTGTGGGATGAACAAGTTTTACCATGACATTGCTCTTATGTACCTTACAAGTGAACGATGGCGAATAATCTTTTTGTAGCCTTAACTTTATTTCTTTTGAAACTGGAAGGATGAGAGCTTGAGAGAACAGGATATAGTTTTCGATTTTAAACTATTGGGGTTTTATGATCTTTAAGGAGTTTTAAGGTAGGAGGAATGATTTCAAAAAGAGAAAAGACCATTGTACCCCTAAAATAAAAAATCTAAGATTTGATTTTTTTTAAGAGTACACTCCCCTACAGGATACTAGGATCATGGAAAAATTTGGTGTGTTACACATATCATGAACGTATATATCTTTGTGAGCATTGATGCTAAATATATTAAAATTTTCTGATCTTTAACTTTCAATATGCGGTAAACATCTTATCTTTTCAAGACATGATATTAGCTTAAAGATTCATTATAAACTTTTAAGGAACATAATATTATAGGGGAAACTTAATCAATCTTTTAAAATATAAAATATACTTTCGAATTCATATGAGAAATTTGACAAAGATTTTTTGGAAAATTCAATAGAAAAGAACTAGAAATTAATTCATGGAAGGGACTCCAAATTCATTAAATTTTAGATAAAAAGCATGAATTATTTGAAGACTTATATCAAGAGATAAGATTTAAATTTAAAGGATCTTGACTTCTCAAAAGACCTAACTTAATTTGTGGATTGAAACTAAAATTTAACTTGGTTGTGGGAAGGAAAGAGTTCCCGTTGAAGGATTAAATTTATATACTTTTGAATTTGGGGGGGTTATGAAATCATAACAGGTTGAAAACACCCATCTTGGAATTTAAAAAGGAAAGAAAAATCAAACTTTTGATCTGGGTTTCATGATTGTGCACTTCGCCTCCTGTTGTGCTAGTCCTAGAACCTGGATTTTGAATATAGTGTGTCGCAACTCTCAATATGCCAAACATAGATGACTATAGAGTTTTGGCCCTGATGTTCTACGCGAGTCAATGCACAACACGATGGTTTATTCAAAAACTTGTCTTAAGTTCTCAAATTTATTTCACCTGATTTTTATGCAATTCTTGGTCTAAATAACTTGATATCTAAGCTTGAGTGATCTTATAAGATGACATTAAAGACATGAAACATGAGGAGTAGGAGGGGTGTTACATAGCTCTACTTGTTGGTGGAGGATGAATAGATTTTTGCAATTTACATGGATTGAAATTTTAGATTAGTTTGATACTATTAAACATTTTTTTGATTGGTGTTGAATCGCCTTGATAAATTTAGGCATGTAAAGGATTGGGAATACTTGAAGACTCATTGTAATCAATATAGATTATGACTCTGACCTTAATATGAGTATTTTATCATCTTATGTGTTGTTCGTGTCTTAAAATGTATAACAATGCCATATATAAGGTGTGACATGAATATTGCAACTATCACATCACAAGAAGAAATTACTTAAAATTTCTTATTTTACCTTGATTCTCTTTCCACATATTGATTACTTAAGCATTTTAGAAATTCTTTGTTGATGAATTGGTGCTAACTATAGTTAAGAAAAAACATGTTTTATCGATATACCTATTGAAAATTTTGATTTAAATATTATATTTGTAGATCAAATTACTTCCTCATATATGATGTGATATTATTGGTGAGCTGACTTAAATAGGATAGGAAACCCGCGTCTATTCATAGATAAAAAAATATTTGGAACTGTAGGATTTGATGTTGATATATTGATATGGCCAGATCATGTAAGTTCCAGATCAAAGTACTAATGATAATCATGTGATTTCAACTTTATACAAAGATTTTGGGGTTATTGAGTCCAAATTGTTATGCCAATAAATGAGGATTATAGATATGGTCTTTTCTTTTCTTCTTTTTTAATTATTGATATGATCAACTACAAATACAACTATGAAATTGTATTTCACAAGATACTGATGTGATGCCTCTCTTATGGGTTCATACTATTTGTGAAAGAGTTGGTAAATTAAGTTATGAAGTGAATTGTGCGATAAAAAATTTCAGCTTTGTTATTTTTTCTTGATTGTATACTTGCTTTAATCATTATAAATAATGAGTAAGTCTATTTATTAGCTTGAACTACGATAACAAGTGTAGTCACATGTCTCAAATTTTGCTAACCATTCATATCCTTTATACCTTCATATAAATTGTACATGGTAAAGGTAAGGTGTCTTTTTTTAGTAACTTTTATTTTCATATTTCTAAGGTTTAGAAGTCAAAATATTAGGATTTACCATAACATTATCCATGTTCATGGAAGTCTGAATTAAACTAAAATTTGATAAAATTATATTTTAGTTCGTTCCTACAATGCCTTTACTATATATGAAAAAATTCTTTAGTTACGATATATTTTCTGTATTTATTTATTTTATAAGAACTTTTAAAATTAATTACTATTTTAACAAAGATATCAAGTTATCTAAGTGCAGAAACTATTATTACATAAGGAAATAATTATATTATTTATAATATATGTACAATTTTATGTGTATTTGATCATGACGTTATGCAATAGCGAGTGAATAGTGACAAGTACCACACTAAAAGTCAGAGAATAGGCAATGACATGGTGTTGATACCTCACCTCCACGTGGAAGTTAGGTAGTACAACAACCATAAATGTATTAATAGCATATATATCTCGATAGCGGTGATATAATAATTTCTTCAACGAACAATAATCGCATTGATTATTAGTTGTTTTATTCACACTAATATTCTTTTATGGAAATATTTATTGAATGTGATATTTTGTCACAAGAAAATATTGAATATCTAAATCAAATTGTTCAAATTCGAATTCACAGTATGTACGTGAAAGCTATTAACTTTCTTTGTTTTGGTGAGCCTTTAGTTAATGATTTTTGGGTCTAGCATGTCTTGAAGCTTCAAATGTTAGATGTCTCTTAATTTTGTTGTTGTTACTCTCTGCAAAAATTTATTCGAAGATTTCAGTTTTGTATCAAGATGGGGGGTAGGAGGTGGTGCTTATTTTGTTGTGACTATCAAATTACAGTGATTGTTAGTTTATCACATTGGTATGATTGTGAATTCGAGAGGGTGTTGTGATATGCATTTTATCTGCGTTATTACCATTTTTGTTTACATATAGATATTATGGTGGTCTTGTTTGGCCTACATAATGATTTTGCATACATATAAATATCATGATTATCTTGTTGCATAATTGTTTGCACATTCCTGCTACTAACTGTTGGGTTAGCTATGATTGTTCTAAGCAAAATGTATAAGTGAAATTATCTAAACCACGTGGTGACAAAAGAACAATTATGAAAAATGAAGGACATCAATGTGAAAAAATCTCCCTATAGTCAAATGTGCCAAAATTCCCATTTGATTAATTAAAGTTGTCATAGTCCATAATTTTTTTATCTAAAATTTGCAGTATTTAATACCCTAAATATGTGTAGAAGTTTTTCAAACTTTCATCCTTTGTTAGTGTGCCGCCGTGGAGCTCCAACGGAAACTCACCATCTGAGACAAAATGAACCAAACAACATTCATAAGGCCCACAAGGTATAACTCTAGTAAAACCACACACCAATTATGATTTTGTTTTGTTTTTCCTCCATAGAAAAGGATGACTTCTTTTTGCGATGATGATTAGTGGTCGTATGGGTAGTGATAGTATCATAATTGTTGTTGGGGTATAGGAAGAGAAAATGAGGTACTATAGGGTGACAATCGAACTTTCACTAACATGAATGTTTAAGACTTTTCTCATGATAGTAAATATAGGACAATTAATAAGAATCTATTTTTTTGAAAGATGTGATTTATTTTTACATTATTGGACAATAATTGGTAGAGTATTTCAGATTTTTGATTGTTGGATGTTTTTAAAATGGAAAAATAATGAAAAGAATAAATGAACTAGTAATTTTTCTAAGAGATATGCTTCATAATAATTAGTAGGGTATTTTTGATTTCTTATTACCGAATCGTTTTTAAAATGGAAAATGTGTAAAAGTAAAAATAAAAGCTAAGATGAGATTTGAAGAGTGTTCTATAATACTGGTGGGTTAAAAATTGATATGCAGGTGGTTTGAAAATGTTTCAAGGATTGTTTATTTTTTGGGGATTTGTATGAGTTGAATTAGAGTTGCTAACCAACATGTATTGTGGTGCAGTACTGGGACTACTCCACCATATTTAAAGGTTTAGGATTTGATACTTGGGTTTGGAGAAAATTTTGTTGGAAGTGCAATTCACAGAATGAGTCTTGTAATGTGCTATTCGAATTAGTCGAAACTTCATTGCGGGAATTTTGGACACCCGATGGGAAACAAAAACAAAGGATCAGTGATGCTAAACATACCTTTTTGTGTAGCATTTGAAAAAAAATATTTGTTTTGGTTTGAGTAGGAATTATAGAATCCCTGATAAAAAATAATTATTATAAAAATTGATAATTGCCTATTTCTTGAATCTGAAATTCATGCAATATATTTCAAGTTAGAAGAAGTCATAAAATATTTTTTTCTAAATCTATCCTTATTGATCATCTCAATAGAATATATAAATTCTATTGAATATCTTTCTTAAGTAGAGAGAGATAAATACATTGTTGAATTTATTTCATAAGATCGGATCGGAAATCCTAAGATGATCCATATGCGGTGATTATAAAAGATTTAATGAGTGTTCAACACTTTAGACAAACGATAATGTGCAAGGACAAGAAAAGTAGTATTTTATTTACATGGAAACAAAGTTCCACTAGCATGTCTTTTGTTTTTTTGCCTCTCCCAAAGAGCTTCCATCCTTTTTTTCTCTATTGGTGACTGTATCACACGACCTTTAGGCTAGAGGTGAGAGGTGCTTACAAGCGGAGAAACTTCCAGTTGTCTTCTTTGATTTGCAATTGCCATTGTAAATAAGTGTGATATGAATAGGTTTAAAGTTCATTAACCTTCATATCTATTTGCTCTTTTGCTTTCTCATTAAAGATTCTTTGTTATGAATTGAAGATAATAATATTAAATATTATTACAATGCTAATAAGGTACAACAACATTATAAAGGAAACATAATACTTCTTATTGTGTGTGTTTATAATCTAAATACTTGTTTCAGAAAGCCTTGGCATAGATGGTAAAGATATTTTTATATCATCGAGGGGTCACAGGTTTGAGCACCGGAAACAGCCGCTTACAAAAATGCATGATAAGGTTGTATTCAATGGACCCCTCTCTTAGCGAAAGTCTGCTCCCTTAGGCATAGGAAAATTATGTTAAAACTTTGTTTACTCGAACTCCTGGAAGAAAGAAGTCTCAGTCTGTCCACATTGTATCTTATTTCTCAAAATGCCCTTATACATTCCTTATTATGTGCCTTTCCCCAGGCCTCAGTGTTCTTCCAACAATAATTAATGATATTTTCACGTTCTCCTTCTTATGTATGTAATTCATAGTTTGCTTCCTCATCCATTCTACAATTGCCTCCTCACTGACAACATGCACCTTGTCTTTACTACACTTTCAACGTCATTCTTGTGTCTCATTCCTTACCTACATTCATGCCCAATAGGTAATGTCGTTACTTGACCCTTGCAATTCTTTCTCACCACTTACCCATTCGACATGTATGGATTTCGATAGAAATTGAGACTTAATGCTTGAAGATCAATTGTAGAATGAATAGGTAACATCTTTAATGTCTGTGCAGCCTTCAAATTATAGGTGTGGCTATGAACAAATTTAAGTTCTATACAAAGTTTGTCAAGCTCCAAATTCTTGGTTGGACGAAACAGCACTGGTTATTTAATTTGACCACGCAGACTTAAGATATTCAAATGTCATATCATAAGCGAAAGTGCCCCAATACGTATATGGGGCTCACCATAAGAAAATGGATTTAGCACAGTGCCTAGCGAGGATCTGGACATCCCTAAGAGTCCAGACGTGCATCACAAAGAGATGCAGTATCCTAACAAAAAGAAGAGAGTACCTGTGAAATAGTACTCACATGATGAGGTGAACCCAAATATTATAAAATCATATAAGTAAAAATAAGTG
The DNA here is from genome assembly GCA_030864215.1 of Capsicum pubescens. Taxonomy (NCBI): domain Eukaryota; kingdom Viridiplantae; phylum Streptophyta; class Magnoliopsida; order Solanales; family Solanaceae; genus Capsicum; species Capsicum pubescens. Next base: position 261,833,414 of record CM061543.1, read on the forward strand.
TATATAAGTTATAACAGCATACTTACTGCTAGACTATTTCTCGATCAAAATAATCAATACTCTTTTTTTATTAATCAAATATACGAGGGTGGTGCTTCATAGTTCATTGTTTTTCACATTTCTAGTCTATACAAAACCAGTTAAATAATACAATCTATGTTCTTATGGCCCCTGGGAACAATACTGTGTGGTAGCAATATTTGGTGGGTTTGACCACCTCATTAGATATTTCCTATGGTAAAAAGTCTTTGATAGATGATGTATTCAATTTTTAACAATTGATATATTCCACCAGATGTATGGGATGTTATGTTGTGCGTACCAAAAATTGAGAGTATTAACTTCTAAAGTTCTCAACTTTCCAGTATATTTTTTTAGAGCTATGATAATGTCATCTACATCATAAACTTATTCTGTGTGACAAAAGAGGATGAATGGAGCACTTTGATAGCATCTAGATCCTTGTTCATTGCAGAAACCTGAAGGCAATACGAGCGTCACTTAATTTGTTGTGTTTTCTGTTTGAACTTTCAGGAAAAAAATTGTGATAGTTGCTGTGATATAGGTTTTTAAAAAGCACTTCTTACCTGCTATCGTAGTAAGAATGTTGACGTGCATCTGTAAATCCTCTCTCTCTCTCTCTCTATTTTCAGCGTCACAGTGCAGCCAGGTGATCTGAAAGCCATGACTGTGCTTTATCACCTTGTGAAATATCTGTATGTTATTGTAAGGCTCAAAAATTTATACTTCTTGATCTTTAATGAAACACCCTGCACCTTCGGGCTAGAATTTAAAATATCGTTCCTACGCGTATAGACCCAAATTAAATGATTCCAGGTTAATATATGTTTGGTGATCAATCCTACAGTTTGGGAATAACTTTGAATATGAATTGAGGTTACAAAAATCTCCTAACTCTAAGACGAGTTGAAAGAATTTATATCTATTAAGTTTTAGTGGACGTATATAATTGGATCAACTTCCATTGACTATTACTCCTAGACTATGACGAGTTAGAGGGCCTACTATACATCAAATTATAGCCCTTCGAATCTTCTTTGCAACACCACCAACCATTCGTCAATCCTAGTCCGGAGTCAAAAGTTATAAGTGTTTGAATGAGACACTGTCCAAATTATGCGATGGGGCATGCGATGCCCACTTAAGGCTATGCCATGGGCTGTGTGTCGCCCAACTAGGCTTGTGCCATGGGCTGCGTCACCCACCTTGGGAAAAACGGCGTAAAAGCTCTATTTTAGTGTTATTTGAGGGAAATACGGTCCTTTCACATGGCATAACAGTTCCTAAACACCTATAGACAAATTATAACCCTAATGTACGTTATTTCCTCCTCAAAAATCCCAAATTAATCTTCTAAGACACAAGTGGAGAAAAGCAACTTAGGGTTTGCTCTTTCAAGGTTAAAAGTTTGATCTCTTCACGAATTCTTCGTCAATTAAGGTACGTGGGGTTGTCCTAAAAACTCCATCGGCATGAGTTATTGATTTACAAAGTTTTGAAAGCATATTATGATGTTTACAAAAGGGTTTTGAATAATTGTGTGAATAGCCGAATCACGAAATCCTTTTCAATGATATAATGTTTTGGTCTTGAGGCCTTCCCCTAAACTTTATTTTGCTCTTATTTATGTATGTATGTGGTTTGAGTTTGAAAGATTAATTGAGATCATGAATATTTATACTCCCTCTCTTGATAGGACATCACTCGATTTTCACTTGTTATGAATTGATTAATTTCATATTTAGAAGCATCGCATAAACGTTTCTTACTATGTTTAAGGCTTGAAATTGATTATAAACTGAAGAGAGGGTGTTATTTTCTTTGTTAATATTAAAGATGATTATTGAAAGAATTGCATGGTTTGCTATGAATTAAATGACCACCACATGTTTAAGAGTTGAAAGAGAGAATCTTTTCATAAGTTTTCATGAATTTTGATATACAAATTCTCTTATAATGTTTCAATGATTTGGTGGTCCAACCATTATGTTTTGAATAAAGAGAGTGTAAGATGATATTTTATGGCTTAGGTATATGACTTGCAAGTCGTGGTATGATGTTATCAAACATATGAATGACATAATAGAGGAAGATTTTCGGATTTTGAATTCAAAGAATGCATGTCTTAAAGAGTTAAAAATGGATTTAAAGAGAGTTAGGTGGTTACCCGAAAAAGGCATGAGCCCAGAAAACTCATTGTCGAAAATTGTATTTTGACGATATGGGTTTATTTTTTCCCCACGAGGGGTTGTACGCTATCCTAGTTCCCCTTTGCATATTAGAGATAGAGACTCCAACCCTTATGGCAAACTTGGGTTGGGGGCTTGACCACCGAGTTAAGGACTGATTCCATATAGCCCGTGAGATTGTAGAGTTGTAGGGTGTATAACCTAGCTCAGAAGTGATATAAAGAGTGAGTCATGTATTTCAAGTAAATGTTCAAAGTCTTTTAAGTATGCCCATGTGTGTTTATGTATTCTATGTAAAGTTTTTTATAAATTTCTCTTACTTATGTTGTATAAAAGTATTTTATTTTTGTTGCTCTATGTACCAGTACATTTGTATTGACCCCCTATATTTCAGGATCTGAGAATAGTCCTGAGGTCCCACTTAATTATAGACCATTGTCAGACGATTGGAGTTAGAGCCTCCCTTGTTTCGGAAGGCCATGTTTTATGATTTCATTATTTTTAATTTATGGTCCGACTGGGGGCCTTGTTCCGATCTTCCAACAGATGTTGTTTTCATTATGTTAGTAGAGATTTTGCAAACAGGTGTTAGATAGATTTGGTTCTCGTTGAAATTATAATTGTATGATTTTGTTGAAATCAATATGACCATGATTTCATTTTGTATTTCAGAATCTTTATAGTTTATAAATAGTGCATATGATTTTTAGTTAGAAGAGTTGTCGGGTATTTATAGTTTGGGATGTCCGTCGAGGCCAGGGCCATGGTTCGGATCATGACATTTAATTTATGTGATTCAAGACACGTGATTGTTAAATAGTTGACTGAGTTAGATATATAACATATTGAAATTTGCGAGATGATTGGAACTTTGTGAACTTTCAATTCCAAAATTGCTGTGAATTTAATATTGTAATTATTATTCTGTATATAAATTTAGGCTATAAAATGTACATAGTTGTCGCATAATACTTTATACATGTTTAAACAAATATGTCAACTTCTCAAAGAATATTATCATCGGGCTCAACAAATGTGATAAGTTTAACATTGGTAATTATGAAATATGAAGCATGACATTTCAATACGCACTAAAAGAGCAAGAGACTCCTTTAGCTCTTAATATATCTCTAACATTTTCGAAAAATGGTGATATCTTCCAACATGTGATAGATCTTGAGACATATCAAGTTTGAAAAATAAATATCTCCTACTCTCTCAACAAAATGGATAATGATAATAATTCTAAGGGGAAAATATGGCCAAACTTGAGCTGCCAAGTTAAAGTCTCTTACTATTACGATTGGTACTTATAAGAAATGTCCTGATCATACTATGCATAAGCATCTTTGCCATAATTATACAGGGTGAATGAAGTGAAAGACGGAGGTCATGTATTGACCGAATAGAAAAAACTTAAAGTTGTGATTCCCTTCCTACCCCAAAGCTAAAAAAATATAAAAATGCACTTAACCACAATATTAGCTTCAAAACGATGAAAGAGCTAAACATTACTTAAAACTTGAAGTAGAGCACCTCGAAGTAGACAATGCCACTAGAAATGTGACTAATTAAGGTTCAAAAGATTGATATGATTTAAAAAAAAAAAAAGGCAAGCTCGATGACTTTTCTAAAAAGAGGGGGAATGGAAAGTTCCAAAGAAGCCTCAAATTAATAAACAAAGAGAGAAACATGTTTCTTCTCTAAAGGAAAAGTGAATACGTCTATGCTTTGGTGCTACAATTGTCAGGATAATGGAAACTTTGCTCGTGATTTTTCTGAACCTAAAAAGGTATACTATCTAAATAATTTACCTAATGATGTAAATATTTTTTATTCTGATTTTTAACTACATCACATCCTATGTTGACTATAGAATCTGCATCCACCAAACATATAGCATCCAACAGAGATGCTTTCGCTAATTTTTGACGAATCCCAAAAGAATTAAAATCAATTTATGTAGGAAATAACTCCAACAAATAGGTAAAGGAATTTCTACCTACAAAAATGAAATGTATGGTGGCCAAACTTTATATATATATATGATGTACTATTTACCCCCACCAATTCATCGTAATCTAATCACTACCAGAATGTTGATCAACTTTGGATTTAATTTCTTCTTTTATGAACATGGTAAAGTTCTGTATTTGCCCAAGATAAAATATGAAATTTATTACTATTCTAATTGATTTTTTTTATAGGATATTGTTCAAAGATTCAATAATAATACCATTAGTTTACTCTTATTCATGTGAACTTCTAATTGTGAGAATGGTGTACTTATGTGGCATACTAGATTTGGTCATATTAGTCAAGAAAGAATGAATCACTTAGCTAAAGGTCTTCTAGGCACTATAGAAAAAGTAGAATTGTTTACTTATGAATCGTGTCTAGTCGAAAAACTGGTAAAAAATTATTTAATAAAGCATAAGAGATGATACTCCATTGCAATTAATTAATTCTGACATTTTGATCCAATGATTCTAAGGGTAAGACATAATTCGATTTACTACATCAATTTATTGATGATTTTACTCGTTTCGATCTTTTATATTTGACTTCTCACAAATCTAATGCTTTGAGTTACTTCATTAAGTTTATAAACATAGTTGAGTATCAACTGAATAGAAATATTAAAACTCTAGTAAAAGTCGATCGAGGAAGAGAGAATTTGTGTTATGAGTTCAATTTATTGTGTGGGAAAAAAAGAATAAAATAAATTTAACTACTCTTTACACTCCACCACAAAAAGGTGTTGCGAAACGAATAAATAGAACCTTGTTAGAAATGATTTTGTAAGTGATGGACCAAGTAAAATTGTCAATCACCTCTTAGGGTAATGCTTTGCTCACTGCTGCTGTTATACTTAATTATGTCCTTTCTAAATCAGTTACAACTATGGAGTATGAGTTATAAACTAAAAAAAGCCCGATTTGAACTTTTTAAGGACTTGGGGTTGTGATGCTTTTATTTTAACCCTTCTTCTCAATATGAAAAATTAGTTTCAAGGGAAAAGATATGCATCTTTATAAGATACTTTGAACAATCTAAGAGTTATGTGTAATGGGTAAAAAAGATGATAAAATCATAACTGAAATTGTGTCACCTGATGTTACATTTATGGAGAATGATTTTTCTAAGTAGTGTGAAATAGGTCAAGGCTTATCTCTTTAAAAAAATAATATATCAGACCACTTTTGCAACCAATGTTAAACTGGATTAGAGTAGGACTCATGTTGATAATAATGGAGTAGTTCCTATTTCGACAAGTCCTAGTGATATTATTGGGAGTAATTTATCTATTAATTAGTCAATTTCTCCATCTCAACCTCCACGAATAAGTCATGAACAAATTTCTTATCACTGATTTGAGATCAAAGAGATAGCATTTTTAGTAACTCTAGATGATGAAGGGCAGAGAAACATTAATGAGTTGGTTCTTACAAGCTAGCTAAATAAAAATTATTAAAAGCAATGAAAAAGAAAATAAAGTTAATGAAATCTAATCAAGTGTTGGAATTGATTAATCTTACATATAGGGAAAGAATCTAATAAAAAAAGTGAATTTTAAAATCAAGCTCAAGGCAAATGGCGGTATTGAAAGATTTAAATCTCTCTTAGTAGATGAGAGGTACACATAATAGGAAGGAATTAATTATGAAGACACTTTTTCACTTTTTATACACTTTACTTCAATAAGATTAATTTTGTCTATAGTGACTATGTTAGATCTTGAATTGGATCAAATGAATTTGAAAACTGTATTTCTCAATGAAGAAGTAGGAGATAAAATCTATATGGAACAACTTGTAGGTTTCATGAAGAAAGGCAAAAATACATAAAGTATGTCTACTTCGTATGCTAATATATCACCTTAAATAATATTCTAGAATAAAGTACTTATGATAGAATGTGATTCTTATAATAGACATGTAAAGTCATAGGGTTTACGTAGATGTGATGTATTTATATTTTATTTTTCCTAGTATGTTCATGTAAATTTACATTATTGAAGTTAATGTGTGGTTTATACCTAATTTTTAATCTTCTTTATTTCTATACATATATCCTTTTTTATGTTGTACAATAATTTTTTAGGATAAAAAAGTATGTGAAACAGACAAAAAGATTGCCCAATTCACATAGGCAGTCGCTTCTATAGTCTATGTGACAAGTAGAGATGAGACAACTTTAAACTTATCATTGCTAAAAGTGATGATAAAAAAGAGTTAGAAGTTTATTACCCCAATATCGTTAGTTAGATTATGTTTATTCTTATGTGATTAAATCGAGTTAGTCTATTTCTGTTGTCAATTGTGAGTTCTGGAGAATAAAATGACCGAGTAGATTTGTTAACTCAAAGTTAGACATGAGTTGTCTAAACTATCATCTGCACATATTTTAACTAAAAAAGATATACGCTTCATTGGAGATGAATCAATACCATGACAAATATTTCTTACCATGTATACATGTTGTGACCCATAAGGTAAAACAAGTTTAGTCTCTACTTACTTTTATCTAAAGCCCTGAAAATACAAGCAATTTTTCAAATTGTACCCACCCAACTTTAATCTGTTTCTTGAGATCCAGTTTGATATTTTCTATCTTATTATGTTTCCAAGAGATCATGCTTGATTCAATCTAGCCGGATACTTTTAGAAAAGCACTTCTTATTGAGATTAAGTGTTTCTTGAGATAAGGAAGCCTATTGAGTATTGCCACATTAATTGCGTTCATTGACCAGTCATTTATACTTTTATGTGACATAAGTATATAATGAGAAACTCAAAATTAAGAAAAGAAATTGTGAGAAATATAATTTGATAAATAATTTAGGGTACTATGTATTATAATCTACTCTAAGTTTCATTGATCGAGATGTTGTATATTCCTAGCAGATGTATAGTAACAAACTATCATGTATGCATCGGTCACACGGTCTAGCCATAAAGTATGAATGTTAGGAAATAGAAATGAGAGTTGATCCACTTTGTGTTAGTGCAAAATGAAAAAAAATGGATTGAATATCCCATGTGGGTCAACCCAAATCCATAGTAAATAATATATAATTGTAAATTTATAATTATTAAAAGAGAAGAGTTGTGTCTGTTAGGAAATTAGTAATTGTGTATAACTATATGAAGATTTGTATCTCTTCAAGAAAGATAAAAACGACCATAACAGAAAATTAAAAGTAACATTTCTTAGCTTTCTCTCTTTCTCTTTGCTATACTCTTTTCTTCTTGTACGAAGAACTTTAGTGAGAAGATTCTTGTGATAAACTTATCTCCACCAAAATATTTTGAACAATCGTCTATAACGGATATGTTTTTAGACAACTATTTTATATTGTGTAATTTTTCTTTTTATGTGATTACACTTTCTGACTAGTGAAACAATTTTCAATGATCCTGCGACCTAAGAGCTTGATTAAATTCTTCATCTTAAAAACTGTTTGGATCTTTATGCATTAGTTCTTCTCCTCTTTTAAAAAAGTCTGTTTTTCTCTTCCTATCAGATATTACATACTAGGTTATTATGTAGCTGTACCAAGGGATTGGTGTTGTGAAGATTGTGAAAAGGTCAAGGGGGTAGTGTCATTATCACGTGTACTGGAAAATGGGTATTCTCATGGATCCAAGTAACATGCCCCTGCAATGTTTTTCTAGAATACTGTGCCACCAAAGAAACTTGGTAAATTTCCAGATGGGCATTGTATTAATTGGGAAAACAAGGTAAAGACCGGGAAAACAAGACATATTCCCGTTGAGGAATCACTTGGTCTATTATTAGGCATAGAGAAATACGAATGTTCGGCTACTAGCTCCTCAATAGTCGTGTCGACCAAATCCATGGTAATCATTACGCAAGGGAATTTATGAAAGCAACAAGCTCAAAGTTCAAGATCTTTTCCTGAGAAGAGTACAACGCAACGGTCTTTAGGATCAGCAAGATATACTGAATCTCAGAATATTAAAAAGTGTTATGTTTTGGACACATTAAGGCAAACCACAAGCAGAAAGAAACAACAACACACATATTTACGTGGAATCCTTTGCGGGAAAAACCACGGGTAAAGGCAGACGATGTTTCACAATAATGAAAGGAGAGGAGCACAAGTGGAGAATGAATATTTTCTGGATACACAATACAACCCAGTAAATGTACTTATATAATATGTGCATACTAATAAGTCCTTGGCCCAAAATACATAAAGGTCCACAAGCCAATTAGCCTGATCCCTACGCTACCACCACAGACCCCATAGAAAATCATAAACATGGGTCGCATCGCAAAACTTTCTAGGTCGGATCAACAAAATTAGGGTCACAACTCTAACAATCTCCACCTTGACACGAATTCTAATTCAAAACTCAAATCCATTTCAATACAAATTCTCCACCTCTTCCACAAAATCCCCTAAGGGCACATTTTAACAGCTAACACTAACCAAGTCCAAGCAATGTTCAAACTTGGCACTTAGTAGTGTCTTGGCCATCATATTAGCAGGATTATCATGAGTACTGATCTTGCTCACCACAATATCACCATGACAAATAATTTCACGCACAAAATGATACCGAACATCAACGTGATTTGTCCTCTTGTGAAATATCTGATCTTTCATAAGGATGATAGCACTCTAACTATCGTAAAAGACCATAGTGGTCTATAATTCTTTGCTGAGTTCACCATACAGACCCTTCAACCAAATAGCTTCCTTGAAAGCCTCTGTAATACACAGATACTCTACTTTAGTAGTTGACAAGCAACCATAGTCTGTAAGGTAGCTTTCAAACTAATAGCACAACCACCAATGGTGAAAACATAGACAGTAAGGGATATCATTTTATCATGATCTCCTGCAAAATCAAAATCAATATACCCGATTACTCTATCTCTATTTTGCCCAAACTGCAAACAAACATCAGCAGATCTATGCAAGTATCTAAAAATTCACTGAACTATTTTCTAAAGTTCGTTGCTAGTATTTTTCATATATCTACTAACTGCACTAACGGCATAAGATAAATCTGGTCGGGAACACAACATCGCATTCATAAGAGACCTAATAACAGTAGAGTATGGAACTCGAGACATATAGTCACGCTAATCATCTATTTTTGGAGATAAAGTTATCGAGAGTTTGAAGTGAGCTTCCAATAGAGTACATACTAGTGTGGCATTTTGTATATTGAACCTGTGAAGAACTTTTTCAATATATCCTTTCTGACTGAAGTATAACTTAAAATTCTTTCTATCCCTTAAAAGCTCCATGCCAGGAATCTTTTTTGCTGCACCTAGATCCTTCAATCAAACTCCTTACTGAGCTGGGCTTTGACTTTTATTATCTCTCTCATATTCTTTGCTACAATCAATATATCATCAATATACAAGAGAAGATATATGTATAAACTATCACTTACCTCCTGGAAGTAGACACAACTATCATAGATGCTCCTATGAAATATATGAGAGGTCATAAATGAGTCAAACCTCTTATACCACTTCCTAGGTGACTGCTTTAAGCCAAAAGAGACTTTTTCAGCAAGCATACATAGTCCTCCTTTCCCGAGACTACAAAGCCCTCTGTTGCTGCATATAGATGTCCTTATCAAATTCTCTATGTAAGAATGTAGTTTTGACATCCAACTGATCAAGCTCAAGATTATGAATGGCCACAATACAAAGCAATGCTCGAATCAAACTATGTTTTACAATTGGAGAAAACACATCTGTGAAGTCGATACCCGGAACCTAACTATAACCTTTAGCAACTAGTCTTTCTTTGTACCTAGAATTTTCAACTCCCGATGTTCCTTCTTTCTTTTTGAATACCCGCTTGCAATGGATAACTTTGTTATCTTTAGGCAATCTCATCAAATCTCATGTGCCATTCTTGTGAAGTGATTCCATCTCCTCCTATAATGCAATTATCCATCAGCCAGAATCATCACAACTAACTGCCTCTAAGTAAGAAGAAGGATCTACACCGGAAATAATACCTTCTACTACATTTAATACATTAGCAACTAAATAAGCTTCAACATACTTTTGAGGAGGTCTAATATCTCTTTTAGTCCTATCTTTAGAAATAAAATATTGTGGCGCCACTGGAAGTGAAGAAGAAATAGTATCACTCTGTATCTTCGAGCTAGACTGAGAAATAGGAACTAGTGTAGACTCTGCTACAATCTGCAATTCAATATGGGTGCTTGACTTTTGCTGATTCATTTCACTAAGCTTATTTGAGGGTGAAGTACTAGATTCATAGGGAGCCTGAAGCATAGCAGTTTCATCAGACACAACATCCCTACTAATTATAATCTTTTTGATTTCTGGACGCCAAAGTTTATAACCCATAACACCAGTCTCATAACCCATTAATAAGCACTTGACAGATCAAGGTTCCAACTTTGCATTATCAACATGAGCATACGCAGGATATCTAAATATCCTCAAATCAGAATAACTAGCAGGAGTACCAAACCATACCTCTTGTGTATTATATTTATCAATAACAACTGATGGAGATCGGTTAATAAGAAGGCAAGTTATGGAAGTAGCTTCAACCCAAAAAGACTTGGGTAAACAAGTATTAGAGAGCATACAATTCTCTTTTCCATTATAGTCCTATTCATTCTTTCGGCCATACCATTCTGCTGCGAAGTATGAAGAATTGTCAAGTGCCTCAAAATTTCTTCTAACTTGCACAAAGAATTAAATTCATTAGAATAGAAATCTAAACCATTATTGGTCCTAAGGCATTTTACCTGCTTCCCTATCTTCTTTTCAGTCATAGTCTTCCACTCCTTGAAAGTAGTTAACACATCATTCTTTTGCTTCAGAAAGAACACCTAAACTTTTCTAGAATAGTTATCAATAATAGTCATAAAGTAATTAGAACCTCCTTTAGAAGCTACTCTAGAATGACCCCAGAGATCAAAATGAATGTACTCAAGTGTACCCTTAGTTAAGTGGATGTCTTTGATAAATCTGACTCCCTTCTGCTTCCAGAAAATGTAGTGCTCATGTAACTCCAATTTGGTAATACTTTGCCCATCAAGAATTCCTCTCCTTCTTAGTTCATCCATCTCATTTTCACTCATATGCCCTAGGTGCATATGCCACAATATAGTAAGATCACTTTCTGATAGAGAGGAGGTAGAAATAGTTACATCACCTTTAACACTAGAGCTTTCCATGACATACAAATTTGCAGACTTGTACTGTCCCTTCATCACAATAAGAACACCTTTAGTAACCTTCAGAACTCCACCTTCACCAGTGTACCTGTAATCGTTTGAATCAAGGGTACTCAAGGAAGTAAGATTTGTCTTTAGGTCTAAGACATACTATAATTCCCCATATTTCCCTAGCATAATCTAAGTCCCAATACATGAGTATTTATATATAAAATTTTTAAAATATCTATTATTTTTCAGTTTATAGACTGCCATTGCGTAGGAAATTGAATTAGTTTTCTAACGATATAAGATTCGCCTTAATCCAATAATCGGGTAAGAAGTTATGATGATTTAAACATTCAGTCGTTAAACACCGTCATTTTGGTCATTAGCACATGGAGTTGCCAGTCTAAATGGAAATTGTCAATTTGCAGTAAGGGACGGTAATCATGGCGTGTCGCGCCAAGGTTTAAAATGGCAATTATCCTTTCCAAGGGTTCCATCGCGATGCCACTGCATCGTGGAGAACTTCCAGGTCGCATCCAACATGACCAAACCATTTCACCACAGCGTACCACCAGCCACATTCCATGTTGTCAGTTTCTTATGTCTTGGTGCGATAGTGGAGCATCGAGTCGAGTGTAAAAATTCAAAATTTTGACAGTTTCACAATTTTTAATTCGAGGGGCCATTTGGTCTGTTCCCATGGCCTTAAATCCGCCTAAACATGGGATTTAACCCTAAGAGGGAACTATTTGCTCACTTTTGCTCTAACCTCTAAAATTAAAATCAACTCTCTTCAAGAACAAGAATCTTAGCTCTCAAATTCAAGGCTAAATCTCAAGAAGTCCTCATCAATCCTCCAAAGTTCATTATCCCAAGTATGTTAGATGTTCATCCATGGGTTCCTTTCCCAAATGGAGTCCAATTATCCTATTTAAATTACAAAATTGTGATCTTTTCAAGTCATTTGATTTTAAATTGTGATTTCACCCATGAATCTCCATGAACTATGATTCTATACCATGTTTTCAATGAAATTATTGTTGTTATTCAATTCTCCATGTTTTAATGTTATCATTCCTTGAATTAAATCATGATTTAGTACTATTCATGTTGAATTCATGCTTTTACTACAAGTTCAATGACATTCTTATGATTTGATCAAACCATGATCTCCAAGTGTTTGATAAAATGCTTACAAAAGCGATTGATTTAATAAAAGTCTTCATGTTTTGTTCTCCAAGATTTAGTGACATTTTACTATTATTGTTTTAGAGTCGTGGGGTATTCAATACCCCAAAATCATAGTTGTTTACTTAGTCTAGTCTTAGTACATTACAGAATAGTCTTCAACATACTATGAGCATTATCAGGATAGTTAGATATAAATCAGTTAAACTCAGAACAGTCTAGTATTTCAGTGTCTTTCAGTTGGTAGTGGGATTTAGCACCAAGCGAGTTTAGGGATGGTGGCTTCCCTGTTAGATAGGCAGAGTCGTTAGTAGCAGTCCCTATATTCCAGAACTACGTAGCCAGCATAGGATATGAGGAGTCACCCATATGATTATGCTTGACTATCTCGCAGGGGTCACCTATAAGATTAGGCTTGATACGCTTAGTCCTTCGTACAGAATATCAGTATAGTGGATCCACACAGCCAACATTAGTATCTGTGGCACAGTATTATTATCATTCCAACTGGGGTTACAGGTTGGACCCCAATTAGCTCAAATCGGGAAATGTCGGTTAGATGATACCTCCCACAGTCTCTGTCACAATCTCAGTCCAATAATCAGACCAGTAATTCAGTCTTAGTGTTGTTTGACCAAGGAATACAGATATCAGTTATTTTAGTATTTCAATTTACAGATTTATTCTGTTCATGTTATATGTTTTTTCATGCATGCCAGTATCTACAGATTTCACGTACCTTCAGTAATTACAGGCTTTTATGCATACATAACATTTTACAGATTTCACATATTTCAGTATCTACAGATTTCATACTCTCTATTTAGTACTCTGTGTTTTACATGTATTTTCAAATAGTTATTATTTCCACTCATAAGACCATGCATATTTGCCTATCTAATTTAACATACCAGTACATTCAAAGTAATGATCGCATACCTTTTTTTTATGCTATGATGTATTATATCATAGGTTCTAACGCTCAGTTTTTAGATCGCGCTTAGACTTCTCAGACTATCAGTAGTAGCAGTGGTGAGTCCTCATATTTTGAGGACAGTTTATTTTACTTTGTGTCTTTAGTTTAGTTGTTAGTAGAGTTAGTTGGGGCCTATCCCATCAACTCACAACTATTCATTTTAGAGGTTTTCAGACATTATAGTCAGTTATTCAGTATTCTGACATCAGTTGACATGTCAGTTAGTTATTCAATTTATCAGTGTTTTATCAGATTTTTATAGTTGTTTCTCCAGATTTATATTCGAGTATTAATTCAGTAATAAAATGATAGGGCATATCAGTTATTCTATCGAAATTATGATATTATTATTTAGTGATCACAGTAGGTACCAACTCATGGGTTAGCTTGTGGTCCCTCGGGACGGTAAGGATCGTGTGACACCAAGGGTGTACTCTCCAAGAATTACGCATACCGTACATCACCAAGTGTCCTCACAACCCCATCTAATATCTTGATCTTGATTGTTCTAATACCTGCTATCTTATAAGGTGTGTTATTTCCCATCAACACAACACTTTTAAAGACTATTTTATATGTTGTAAACAAATCCCGATTATGACACATATGAAACGTGCAAGCTGAAGAAAGAATCCAATTCTCACAGGGTTTGGAGTTACCATCAGAAATTACCAAGAGTTCTGTATCACTACTTCCATCTCCCACAAAACTAGCTTCACCGAACAACTCTGGTTGGTTTTCCTTCAGTTTTGGAGCTTCTCTTTTCTCTCTATTCTGTAGCTTCCAACTCTCAGATCTGATATGTCCCTTCTTCTTGCAGTAATTACAGGTTTTATTTCTTTTTCTGGATTTCAACCTATTCCTATTATTACCCCCAAAATTCATCTCACGAGTCCTTCCTCCTTGAACAATGAGACCATCTCCTTGAGTCTCTGACCCATTCACAAGATATTTGATCTTCTTCTTAGAGAACAATGCATCATAACTTTATCAATTGTCAGGGTAGCAGGACTATATAAAATTATATCCTTAAAGGACGTGTATGATGCATGCAGTGAACACAACAAAATTAACCCTAGATCCTACTTATCATACTTAACCTCTAGAGTCTCTACATCAAAGATGATTTCCTTAAATACATATAGGTGATACTCTAAGGACGTACCCTCAGACATGTGATGGGAATAAATTCGTTTCTTGAGATGCAACTTACTTGTTATGCTCTTCGTCATACACAATGATTCTAGTTTCAACCACAACGCAGCAGTTGTGGTCTCCTTCAAAACATCCTGTAGAATCTAATTGGATAAATAAATGTGTGATCTGAGATAGAGCCTTACGATCCTTACACGATGAGGGCATTTTCTCAAACTTTAATAAAGTATCATCCAAGCCCATCTGCACGAGCACAACCCGTATCTTAACCTTTCATAACAAAAATCTGGTGCTGTGATCCAACAACGGAATACCATACTTCATAGTTTCCATCCTCGAAAAAATAATCGAACAGGCTCTGATACCAGTTTGTTATGTTTTTAATAGATTAAGGCAAACCACAAGGAGAAAAAAATAAGAACACACATATTTACGTGGAAACCCTTGTGGGAAAAACCACGAGCAAAGGCAGAAGATGCTTCACTATAATGAAAGAAGATGATTACAATGTAGAAAATGAATATTTTTTGGATACACAAAACAATCCACTAAATTCACTTATATAATATATTCATACAAATAAGTCCTAGGCTAAAAAAACATAAAGGTCCATGGGCCAATCGGTTTGATCCCTACACTACGACAACAGACCCCGTTGAAAATAACAAACATGGGTCACCCCACGAAACTTTCTTGGACGAATCAACAAAATTTAGTTCACAACTCTAACCAAAAGGACAAAGTCACTGCAAAGAGCAAAGAACCAGTAGAATCATCTAAGGGTTAAGTGTTCACCAACATCTCTTGTATTTATTACTTGTTTTGATTTGTCCTCATGTAATTATTCTATTACACCATCAATATCTGAAAAGTTCTCAATGAAAAATTTATTTACTTCTGTACTTCAACGCAATTGATATAGCATTCTTTTTTAGGTCTTGGTGGTTCTATCAATCTAGAGCATAGGTTTCCCATGTTATGAATGAGAGTGGAACGATACCTATGACACACCCTTGTGATACTTCCCTAGTTCCTTCCTGGAAGTAAAGGCCCTTTATCATATACATTAATTACAATATAGGCAGTTGACTGATTAATCGTTTCTTTATAAATTCCTTTTTGATTTGTAAGCATTCATATACATATAATTCTTTTTATTTAATAACATAATGTTGGTTACCAAGGGGATGTCCTGGTGCAACTTGGAGATTCCAAGTTTGAATCCCAACTGTAATAGCTCTGTTTCGTTGCTTGTATCTACACGTTGAATATTGCTTTCTAGCTATCTCATGACTTATTAGATACCAGAAAATTAGACTATTTCATACGGGTTTAAGAAATTCCCTTTGTGTGGTAGACACAGATTGCACAATGAATTAGTTGGGGTGCGGTCAAGCAAGTATCTACACCATTAGCATCACTAATAAATGTATAAAACATATTCCCAGATAGGGGAAAGAGTTTTTTCTCATACGTAGTTGCAAGTCGTGACATAATAATAATTTGAATATATATTTCTTAATGAAACGGTAGTAAAATTAATTCCCATTATGGAGAAATTCCTTGAAGAGTGGGAGTTACTGCCTTTGTATATCATTTTATTATGGGCCATCTTATATTTTAAGGTATGGTGAAAAAGAAATTGTAGGTAAGTTATATGGGAGCACATTGTTTATTTCTAATTATTTTTAGTTATGTAACCTGAGGAGCCTTCTGTTCTCTTTATGTTTTTGTTTGTGTCCTTGAAACTCGAATTTTGCCGTTGTTATGTGTCAAAGAGAAGAAAGCTTTCCCTTTAATTATTCTGTAGAATACCTATATATTGAAGATATTTTATTAAGTTGAGGATTCTGCACCATTCAACAGGAATACAGACTTTGTTTCCTATAATAATTATTCTCTCTTTTTCTTTACATTATAGGGGAAGTTTTGACATCTTAGATACTATGCCATTTGGAGCTGGTATGCTCAATAATTTTATCCATGCTCATCCTCCTTCCAGAATAAGTCATAAGATGTATAAGTGCTATAATTGTGAGAACAATGTATACTATGCTCATGATTGTCCTAAGCCTAAAAAGGTATATGACCTTATTAATAATTTACATAGTGATGCAAATATTTTTTTCCTATGCTTTTCGAATTGAAGCACCTTTTATGTATTTGTAGACACAACAACCATTGAGCACATAGTGACAGAAAGTAATAATTTCCGAGATTTTCAACGAATTTCACATGGATCAAAATGAGTGTATGTAGGGAATAAATCCAAAGAGGCGGTCAAAAAATTGGTACCTGCAAATATAAATGTGTGGTGATCAAACTCTATTTCTAAATAATGCACTGTTTACTCCATTAGTTCACTAAGATCTATAATCAATTAAAATGTTGTTTATGCTAATATTAAATTTCTTTATATGAACATAATATGGATATGCATTTATAAAAGAAAAATATGATCCTAGTTTAATGATCATTTTTTTTTATATTGAATGTTGTTCAAAATCATAATAATAATATTTGTTTTTCCTTGTTTATATCAACTTCTAATTGGTAGAATGATCTAAGTACGTGAATGCTAGGTTTGGCCATATTGGTCGGTAAAGAATGAATTGCTTACACAAAAAAATATTCTTCATAAAATAAATAAAGTAGAATTGTCTACTTGTAAATCTCATCTAGTAGGAAAAACTGCAAGAAAATTATTTGAAAAAAGGCACAAAAGTTTATACTCCATATAATTAATTTATTCTGACATATGTTGTCTAATAAATGTAAGGAACGTATATGGTTCTATTTACTTCATCAATTTTATTGATGAATTTACTTGATTTGGTTATATATAGTTGATTTTTCACAAATCCAAATTTTTGAGATGCTTCGATGAACCTCGTTAAAAATCAAACTAGACAGAAAGATTAAGGATATAAGATACGATCAAAGTAGAAAGTATTTATATGATGAGTTCAAATAATTGTTTGATAAAAACTAATTTCAAAGATAATTAACTACTTTCTACGGTCCACAATAAAATGTAGTTAAAATTAGGTCCATGGGGTAGAAAGTAAATCCTTTTACAATACTATTACATTCTGGGTTTTTGCCTTTGAAATTTTCTTAGAAATCTATTCTCCGGACCCAATACGACTCATGGGTACGAATCGTATGTTAGGGTAAGAGTGGTATGATCCTGTTGTATGCTAATCAGTTTTTGTTGGTGGGATGGTTTTGGTCAATAGAATGGGTAAGACTTTAGGGTATGATTCACAGGTGCTTGGTACGAGTCATACGAGGGATTTGTATGGTAGGCGGTGTTTGATCCTCGAGGTATTTCATTCTGCCAGGGATACGGGTCATGGGTACGGATCGTATGTTGTGGTTGCAACTTGGTTGGATGAGTCATATGCTGGACAGTGTCTGATCCAAGGTTGAATCTTAGGTACATGTGGTGGAAAGCAATCGTATGGAAGGGTACGACTAGTATGGGTCAGTCGTATCCCTATGACAGGATTTTAAGGTACTTAAGTGGGGATATTTAAGATATTTTTCTACTTACCCTAATTAAAACCCATGAGTTCTAATACACTTAGGAGGTTATTTACCCTATTATTCTATTATGAACAGTTAAAAACAACTTCTAAACATCCAATAATTGTCTTCAGAGCTTTTGGGGCAAGAAACCTAGGGTTTAAACTAACGGAGTACTTTGGGGCTTGCTTTGGTGATTTTCTTCCGTCACTTTTCTTTGTTTAAGACATGTGTCTCTTCCCCACTTATTACTTCTAAAAATTCATGGATTTTAATGATGAATTATGGTTTTAATAATGCATGATTAATGGTTTTCAACTATAGTTGGAGGTTTTTGATGTAAATGCTTGGTTATGATTTCCCATGGTTTTTAATTATGCTTTTCTAGGCATTAATGGTGATTTTAGATAATTTGATTGCAAGGTAATAGTTTAAAGATAATTGAAATTGGTTCTGGTTAACTTATGCCCCAAGGTGTTTTATAAAATACTTATAAATATATGTCCATTGCATTGGCTTCTTTTAATTAAGCTCTTGCTTGTTTATATCTTATGCATGAAACTTTAAATTGTTTACAAAGGTTTAATACTAATTGGCTATGATTGTGGAGAAATGGTTTTGGTATGGATAAATGCTTGCAAGTATGGGTGTTATGATGATACCACCGATTATTAAATATCCTTGGTTAATAAATGGTAAAGGGATTGCTTGTACATGGTTTAAATTTGGGCATTAATGACAGGATGAGCAGCTAATTCGTGGAAGATGGCGGTCCCGGGGGGACAAAACCGTAAATTCATATTTGTCGATATGAGGGGTCTTGATGATAATATGCGTGTGTCACATTTTATATTGGGGAATGTACTAATCATCCCATGGGATATTGCCTGTTCGTATGTTCGTACGGCTACACACTTTGTGAACCTTTTAGCAGGAGGAGCTAAACCCATATGGCCCGTAAGTGGTTTGGACGGCAAAGATACACAGTTCCGGTCAAAGTTTTAAATGCATACTATAAATGGTTCCCTTTCACATCAAATATATATATGGTTATATGCATTATGGATGATTTTACTTGATTTTTTAAATGGCATTATTTTATCCTTATCCTCAGTTACATTCTAAGCGGTCATTCGCTAACCCGTTTACTAGTGTCTATATACCCATGCTATGTAATAACCAACCATTCAACTCCTCCTACAAAGTGATTGACTTGAGGAAAACACTTGGAATGAAGTGGTGAGCTTCCATCCTTTCGAAAGGCTCCATTTTATGTTATGGACATCTTTGGAAAATTTTATTTTGTTTTGGATATTAATTTTTGATAAGGTTGGGGGCATGTCCTAACAAGATATTTTTAATATTTTGGATAGAGGCTTTGTGGTACTTTTGGGGCTTGGTATAGACGGGATCGATATTGGTGTTTTCCTTGGCATTGATATTGGTGTTGGGGCTTACTCCCTTGGACGATATTGTGCGTTGTTCCATTGTATTACATTTTAGGATTGATCATAATATTTTTTTTTATATTACTTTTTGTTATGGCCTGGTTTATGGTCTTTGGTTTGGTTAGATATGGTTGGATGATTAGGCTAGTACTGTTAGACTCGGTTGGGATAATCAAGGTTGTGGTCGTATCCTAGAGTCTTCATGAGAGCATTTGGGCAATCTTGTTATATGCTCGAAATTCATCCCATCTAAGTCTGCATAAGGATATTGGGTTAGGTGAAGGGGGCGGTCCATAGACCTGGTTGTACTTGGGATTCCCATTATGTCTAGGCCCTGGTTCGAGTCGTGACATATTAGTATCATAGATTTAGGTTCATGGTCAACTAGGAGTCCACAAAGTCATGTCAAGTAGAGTCTTTTTTTAGGGCTAGATAGACACTCATAAGGGAGAGGCTGTAAGGCATTTGGGAATGTTTCACTTTCTTTGTATTCTACCTTCAATCTTGAGTTCTCAATCCTGGAATCCTCTCTAATCTTTGGTTTTTATCTTTCAAATAATGCCTTGTAAATCTGGAATAGAAAGAAACTCTTCTGCCTTATCAAGGGATATGTTAAATGGGTACATCCTACTATTAGAGTAGATCTTTGATCTCAGGGTCCTATTCCTGATTATGCTAGAGTTCCTCCTACCCATACTACTACTCCTCTGGTCCCTCAGGGTAACATGGCGAATGCAGAGTTTCGTCAGTCTATTTATTTTATTGCTCATATGGTCGTTGCTAAGGCTGAGCAGGGTCCGATTGGTGTTTTATCTTCTGAGGCCACATGAGTTTATCAATTTATGAAGATGGGTCCTCCTACTTTTATGAGAGTTAAGGTGGAAGAAGACCTATTCTAAGAGCTATTCTATAGGGATCAATAGAAATTGGACGAGTATCTGGCAATAAATAAATACCAAAATCTATCTCACTATCAGGTTGTATTCCTGGGAGATCATCGGGAAAGTCTTCTGGAAATTCATTAACCACAGGGACAGACTGAAGAGAAGAAATTTCGGTATTTGAATCTTTAACCCAAATGAGATGATACAAACAACCTTTGGAGATGAGCTTATGGGTTGTAAGGTAAGAAATGAATTTCCCTCTAGGTGCTAAAGAAAGCCCCTCCCACTCTATCACTTGTTCATTCAGAAAAAGGAAGGTAACGTTTTAGGTTCTACAGTCTAGCATGGCATAACAAAAATAGAGCCAGTCCATTCCTAAAATAGCATCAAAATCAACCATATCAATCTCTCAGAGATCAGGCATGGTATCACGGATACAAATAGACATAACACAATTTTTATATATTCTCCTAGCCATAACAGAATCACCTATAAGAGTGGAAACTGATAAAGGTTCCACAAAAACTTCAGGCTCAAACCCAAAATCTACTGCCACATATTGGATTACATAAGACAAAGTAGACTCAGGATCAAGTAACACATACACATCACAGAAAAAGATTTGTAATATACTCGTGACTACATCTGGTGAGGCCTCTGCCTTATGGCGATTGGACAAGGCATATAATTGGTTGCGACCGCTCTCGGTAACTGAAGTAGCACCTTTTGGAGGGGGTGGTACTGAGGAATTAGCTTGTGACTTAGCTTCCCTAACATTACCTCTCGCTGTCAGGCAACATAGGTAGATATGGCCTGGCTGGCGATAAGAATAACATACCATTGTGCCAAACTGACATATTCCTGGGTGGTGCTTTCCACACGTGTTACATCGAAGGTATGACGTAGAAGGTTGTGCCATACTCCCTTGCGACTGCATACCCTATACTCTCGATACATGGCTAGGCTAAAATTTCTGAAACCGTCGATCAGCTGGGGTCTGGGCGCAGGCATACTGGCTGCAGGCTGAGTATTACTCCAGAATTTATTTGTTAGCCACTTTTTACCACAATTACTATCTTGGTGCTGATTGTAGTTTTGGTCTGCTGATCTGGCCCTCTTTTCCTGTCTTTCTTTCTCCCTTGCTTCAGTAACCCTCTTTTTCTAATCCTCGACCTACTTCATATGAACGAACAATCTAGAGAAGTCCATATCTTTGTTTAACATTGCTCTTTTTCACTCCAACACCAAGTCATCCGAAAGACGGAATGCAAATTTCCTTACAATGGCCAGTATTTTTCTCGCCAATTTCAGAGCATAATGGGATAATTGATTGAATTTAAGGGTGTACTCTTTAACGCTCATCTTCCCTTGTTTCAAATCCATGAACTCTTCAACCTTGGACTCCCTCAACTCCTGGGGAAAGAATCTATCCAGGAAAGCTTACACAAATTTTCTCCACACAAAAGGCTCAACATTTTCACCTCTCAAATCATCCCACTCATTGTACCACAAATTTTATACCTCCTTCTATTGATAAGTTTCTAGTTTAACCCCTTCCACTTCATCTACATGTATCACACAAAGAATCTACTCCATCTCATCCATAAACTCTTATGGATCCTCTTCCACCTTTTTACACAGAGCGGGTTTAACCTCATAAACTGACCTGCCCAAGTAGTCTCACATGCACCAGACATAGACCCAACAACCTCCGATCGTCGGGTCTGTGAAGCTACCAACTGTGCAATCATATGCTTTGACTGTCTGAACTCAACATTTGATAAATCTCTCTGGGGAGGTTGGGTATGGTTAGATCCAGATTGGGGAGCCCTAGATGCCCTGGGTGGGCTATTCTGGATAGGAGGGATTCCCACAGCTATAACAAATTTAGGACTGTGAACCCTATTATGTGTCCTCATCCCATGGGTAGGACGAACATCTTCAGTTTGGGCATTCTGATCATTGGAGCGACGTGGAGGAATGATAGATTTTTTGAAATACAAGAGACCATAGATTAAGAGACAATTCAAGCTCTACAACACAAACCAAATCACAAAGAAGGGAGACATTCCTAAACGTCTAGTAGCCTCCTACTTATAAGTGTGGCGCACTGCACACCCATAAATAAGACTCTACTCAGCGCGATTTCGCAGACACCCTGGGACCATGAATTATGCTCTAATACCAAGTTTGTCACGACCTGAGTTAGGATCCTGGCCGCAACGAGCATCTTAAATCATATACACTCGGGCGCCCCTTTCTGCCAGGTACTCATAAATGCCGTTCATAAAAATAAAGAAAAAATGTGGAATATAACAAATGGAATTATGGTCATACTCTGAGTTTAGTTTAACATTTCAGAAATAAGTAAATCTAAAACTAGACAATATCTATTCTAGTCTGCAAAATCTCTATAACATATGAAACTATCAAACTTTTTAAAACTAGGACATAACACCAATGGACCTAAACCAAAGTAAATAACAAGTATCTAAAAATAAATAGGCCTTCCAAAATAGAGAAGGATCACCAACTGCACACTTCACTTATTTCTAAAAAACTATACGGCTTAGCAGGACGTCTGGACTGAACCTCAAACCCTGAACTATAGGGGATCAAAGCAATTATACTGGTACACCGAGCAATCAAAAATAATTATTTTATACATATATAACATAGGTGAGAGCAATTCATAAAGCATTATACATCTCGAATGCTCTTAAAACAATTATACTGGTACACCGAGCAATCAAAAATAATTAATTTATACATATATAACATAGGTGAGAGCAATTCATAAAACATTATACATCTTGAATGCTCTTAAAACAATCTTGTGAAAAATGCAACTTTATACTTTGTATTTGTAACGCCCCGCATTTTTGAGCTAGAAATTAAATCATCATTCCTACGTGAGTAAGCTCTAATTCCATGGTTTAAGTTTAGATGCATGTGTTATTATCTTTCTCCTAGTATATGAAGTGATTATGAGGTGAAAAATGTTCATAGAAATGGCCTAAAGAAAAGTTGAGCAAACAACCTTTTATTCATCAAAAATTTAATATTCTATTTTACAAGGGTATACTTTTAACGTGTATTAGTTTTGATACACATATAAATTTTCATCTCAATACCTACCAAATTGTAGATAATTGAAGTAGATTTTCAACGATACCAATTTCTCTAAAATCCAATAACCGAGCAAAAAGTTATGACATTTTCTTTGTGAGGCAGTAATCCAATGCGATGTCGACACGATGCATCGGCCTGCATGTTACGGAGCTGTTTCACATGCTATTTCAGTTTCTAATGGGTCTAGGGGAATTTTGGTTATTTACCCTCACCCGAAATCCATTTATAACATATGATTTCAGCTCCAAGAAACATAAATTGCCCTTTTTATTCAATCTTCCTCTCAAAAACTCCAAGAACAAAATTCAAGTTTTCTACCCTTCCATAAATTAACAATTCACCCTCCTAAGAGTAGATCTTCAAGGAAAGAGTCAAGATACAGGTTCAATCTTTCAAACTAAATAATCTAAGGTACGTGGAATTTTCCTAAACTACATGGCCTTCTTGAAAACTTTCAGAATAAGATTTAAAGTTATAGAAATCATGAAATTTTAAAGGGGTTTTAGAATTATGGTTACAATCTTGCATTATGAATTCTTTAATGATATTATTGTTTTGGTCTTGAGGCCTTTCCCCCAAATTTATTTGTACTCGTATAGATGTATGTATGAAATAGGGTTTTAATATTTAATTGAGAGCATGTACATATAGAATCCCTCTCTTGCTATGTTTCCAATTCTTTTCATACAATATGGATTAGTTTGAATGCATTTGAGAAGCATGATACAAATGTTTTGATTATTGTTTATCACTCTATTATGGCTTTGAATTGAAGAGAAGGGGTTTCACATGTTGATAAATATTGAAAATATATAATGAAAGAATGGCATGGTTTGTCAAAAATACATTATCACCACATGTTTGTTGAAATGTTGGAAAGAAAGATTCTTTACGTAAATTTCCTTTTTAAATTGTTAAACTTTATGAGATTGACCAAGGTTTCTTCATGTATTGTTTTTCGCAAATTTTCTTATACTATATGAATATTGTGCATGATTAGCAGATTTAAAAAAGTGCCCGGGCCTTCATGGTTCGAGATGCTCGTTATGGCTAGGGCCCCGGCTCGGGTTGTGAAAAACTTGGTATCAAAGCACAGTTTATGGTCCAAGGGTATCTGCAAAATCGTGTCTAGTAAAGTCTTACTTAAGGGTGTATTGTGAACCATACTAATAATCAGGAGGCTACCAAGATTTTGGTAATTATTTCTTATTCGTTCATACTCTAGTTCATACTATAGCATCGTCTATTAGAAAGTTATCCAAATTCCTTCCTTACCCTAATTTCATGGGCCATGCCTCATTGTTGAGGCGATATAAGTCCAAGTATCTAGCTCCCCCAGCGATGTGGTTCTTTCTGATTGAGTTGCCCATAAAGTTATGAGATTGCACAAGGTCATGGGAGGAGTCCATGAGTTCTCTAAAGTGTATAGATTTAAGCGCATACCCCTATCTGTATCAGTTGTGCGGTTGAGCCTGTGGTATGGAGTATATTTAGTCTCCTTTAATAAAATTCTTATTGGGGATGTGATGTATAAGGGTAAATCTGTGTAGTAGAATATTGGAACTGTATTTCCACTCGAGTAGTAGTGTATGTTAAAGTGTCATGGCTAATTGGTAGTGAGGTCCAGAAGTTAGTCACATGAAGTCACAAGGTTAGCAGTCAGAGTGAGGGTGATATTTATGTAAATAAATAGATTTAATTGTTTAACCATTGATTGAGGGATAGTTTGCCATTTTATAGTGATAGACTAATGTGGTAGCAATAATTGTAGATTGTATGGCAGTCTATGAAGAAAGTGACTGGATATGATTATTATCTTTTTGAAATAGAGAAGGAGGTCAGAGTGGATAGTTATGGTAGTTATAGAAATTAGTTATAGGTTGTGAACGAAAAGAGGTAGATTAGTTAATAAGTTGTGGGTAGAGACTCATTGGCGTAAGTGGAATTTGAAGGTGGTCAAAATGTATGCTTGGGTAAGGAAGTATGATGTGAGGAATTAGAATATGTTGATAAGATTGAAATGGGTTATATTACAAGATTAAGATCGACTAATCCTATCATGTGACTTTACCCTTTTGTTGGTCTTTTGTATAGTAGTAGTAAACTAGTACTTCATGTGAGAAGGTATGTAGTGGATTTTAAGTGGTAATAGTGAGGTTATGGCAGGGTTGTAATAGTAGGTAGTAGCTAAGTGAAGTGAAGTATTTGGGGTGATTACCCAATTTGATAGACTGGTATTGTTTCTGGCATGGTTTACCGGTGGTGCATAATTAAAGATAGACAATAGTCTTTAACTTTAGATGTGGGAAGTAGTGGTGAGAATAATTGATTAAGATTAATGAAGCATGTTTTGATGAAATTAATTAGAAGGATTGATGTGATGTGCGAAATGGCCTAGGTTGATGATTTATGAAAAGTTTAAGTGGTAATTGTAAGGTATATGTTTACATGAGGACTAGTGTTAAAACAATGAATTATGGTTGAATCATTAAGTGGATAAGAACTCGAGTAAATATGAATGAGATGAACTCAGGTAACACGTTGTTAGATAAAGTTTTATGTGTATAAGTTTTTTGTGTACCTAGATTTAGTTCTTGATTCTTGTAGTATGGAGAAGTCTGGGAAGTTATTGTATGATGATTTTTAGAGTTGAATTGAGGAGATATAGGTAGGGAATGTGTGCCTTTGGTATAGTTTATCTGATTTTGTTAAGTTGTAGGTTATGTGATTTGAGGTGTAATGATAGTATCCTAAGGAAATTGAAGATATAGTGTTAAGTGTTTAGAAGCGTGGGTGTCTATGCAGATGAAAATGTTTATCGTAAGTTGATGACTTTGGGAGTTAGAAGAAATTACAATTATTTCCCCTGAAAGGGGATGTCCTAGAAATAATTTAGTGTCTTTGTATTAGAGATATTTGAGAGAAGTATGTGTTCATGAAGATACTAATACCCCATTTATGATAAGGTGTGTAGATGTGTGTGCTCATTAGAGTGGGAGATGTAGAGTGATGGCTATAGAGGCTAGCGAAAGTTAAAAGTAGCATTTACAAAAAAGCAAAGCCTTTAGGGTACTGTTCTTCAAGGAGAGTATAGAGTTTAAGTAAGTGGTGATGTCTCTTTTATGTTGAGAGTTGTGGTTATAGATTTGATAAGGGGATATATCCGTAAGTCTAGGATTGTGACTTTGATTTAAGGGGGAGATGGGGAATTATTTCAGTTCCTGAATTTTTTCTCAATGTGGCAAGTTGCAACGAGGAGTCATGATAAATCTATTTCTACTCAAGTATACTCCTCCTACTTCCCTTACAGAAATTATTCTGCTAATGTCCTACATCATGTGTTCAAGTCATGCTTATGCCTATGGTTCGAGTTCTTTATCGACTTATGTTTATGATCTGACCTCCAAACTAGAAGCAATTACGTATCTCAGTAATCCACTCTTTCAAGTATTCAAGACATATGATATGTTGCTCATAATCCAAATCTATGTCTCTCAGCATGCTTAGTCCTAAGGAAATATGTTTCTAGTCACCGATTCATCCTATGTCGGGTTTGACCAAAGTGATAAAGTTTATGCCAACTCATGGAAAATCTCAGGTCCTTAAAGGAGGAGCAATCACTTCAAGCGGCAATCTCTATATTAGTTGTAATGTAACACCCCGTAGCATTCTTGACTCAATACCACTCTTGGATGCATATATGGAGAGTTGACAACCTGAATTTTTTTCTAATTGTTAAAAGACTTAGTCATATTTATGAGCTCTTAAATTTCATGATTTTCAAATTGATCTTCCCAACCATGAAATATAGATTTTGAGTTGATTAATGATCACAAATTTTTAAGTTGATTAATGATCAGGGGTGTAAAGGGGGTGTCTTAGGAAAGTTTTGAATTTTTCAGATGACGTTTGAGGCATGTTTGGATAATCAAAATAGTAGGCCAACATGATGTCAACGCGTCGCGCAAGTAATTGTGTCGGTAGGGACCGACGCGGTGCTTCGCTTAACGCGTCGGGTGCCCAGTTCGTCGTATCGATTTCTGGGACCAAGAGGGTAATTCAGTCTTTTTTCCTCATTTTATCTTGATATGTGCACCAATGTTTTCTCACTGTGCTTTATCCAAAGAATTCATGTTGTATGGTGTTTCTTCCAAATGACTCTTAACTTATGATCCATACACTTGATATATGGAGCACTTTGTGTCTATTTTATTGAATCTTAATTTCATGTCCCTCCTTTAGAAGGACAATAAGTATAAGTTATGGTCTAATAATGTTACTTCTATTCATGACGTTTATGTTTGGGTCCCTTAATGATCCTTCATATGACAGTATGATAATGGATGTAAAAGCGTGGTAGTATATGTTCCTGATGGTGAAAAATTTGATGTGAATTATCGAGCTAAGGTTATAGGTGAAAGGGAAAAGAAGGAGATGAACTTTTGTTGTGTGAAATAGCTATGAAGGAGGAATGTGGCAAAAATATTGGTGAGAGTGATTGAAATTGTAGGTCTTAGTGAGGAGATCCATGTAGTGGGTGTAGTAATGATTAGGCTTGAATATTGTGGTTGCTGAAAATACAAACCTATGTGCTATGTGGTTAGTACTCTCTCTCAAGTAAATCTCGAGTGTATTTGATGGTAGTGATAAGGTAAAGAAATATTCTTAAAGGGATGTAAAGTACAGGTCCCCGTAGCACACGTTAGAACTTTTAACTTTGAGTTAAGATTCAACATAGAAGTACTAAGTAGTGAGACTCAAACTCTTGGGGTTAGATATGTGATAGGAGAATTGTAAGATGGAAAGGACGAAATATGTTATTTAATGTTGGGGCATAGTTGAGTGGTTCCTTTAAGATAAGTCTATTTGTTGTATCATAAGAGGCGGAGAATGCTTTTATCCCGATCTTCCAAGAAATCTCAGTTCATGATTAGTGTCAATATAAATCAGGGCTAAGATCATCAAATAAACCCGTGCCTTATGTTGTAAATATTAGGATTCATAGAACTATGTGCAAGATTATCCCTATATAAAGTCTCATTATTCCATGTTTCGTGCTTACATATTTCACTCGGGGTTACGATGAAACTTGTTTGATGCCTTTGTATGTTTTGTTGAGGAAAATTATTCAATGCAAGATTACGTTCTTTATTCTACACTTTTAGATCCTCAAAAAACCCTACCTATCATTCGGGGACGAATGATCCCAATGGAGAGATAATGTAATGCCCCACATTTTTGAGCTAGAAATTGAATCGTCGTTCCTACATGTGTAAGATCTAATTCCATGGTTTAAATTTAGATTCATTTGTCATTATCTTTCACCTAGTATATGAAGTGATTATAAGGTGAAAAAAGTTCATAGAAATGGCCTAAAGAAAAGTTGAGCAAAGAACCTTTCATTCATCCAAAATTTGATATTTGATTCTACAAGGGTCTACTTTGACCATGTATAACTTTTGATAAACATATAATTTAAAGATAAAGACCCAGTAAATTGTAGATAACTGAATTAGCTTTCCAACGATACCAATTTTGCAAAAATCCGATAATCGAGCGAAAAGTTATGACATTTTCCGTGTGAGGCAGTTGCGCCGACGCGATGTCGGCGCAACGCGACACGTTGGCCTGCGCTTTACGGAGCTGTTTCACACGCTATTTCAGTTTCCAATGGGTCTAGGTGAATTTTGGTCATTTCCCCTCAGCCAAAATCCATCTATAACATATGATTTCATCCCCAATAATCATAAATTGCCCCTTTTATTCAATCTTCCTCTCAAAAACTCCAAGAACAAGATTCAAGTTTCCTTTCCTTCCATAGAGCAAGAATTCACCTTCCTAAGAGTAGATCTTCAAGGAAAGAGTCAAGATCCAGGTTCCATCATTCAAACTAAATTATCAAAGGTGCGTGGGGTTTTCCTAAACTACATGGGCTTCTTGAAAACACTTCGAATAAGATTTAAAGTTATAGAAATCATTAAGTTTTAAAGGGGTTTTGGAATTATGGTTACAATCTTGCATTATGAAATCTTTAATGATATTATTGTTTTGGTCTTAAGGCCTTTCCTCCATATTTATTTGTACTTGTAGTTATGCATGTATGAAATTGGGTTTGAATATTTAATTGAGAGCATGAACATATAGAATCCCTCTCTTTCTATGATTTCCCATTCTTTTCACACTATATGGATTATTTTGAATGCATTTGAGAAGCATGATACAAATGTCTTGATTATTGTTTATGAGCAAAACCCATTGGTGGTCCCCTAAAGTTGGCACGATCTTTCACTTAGCCACCTCAAGTGGACGTTGTTCACTTTTGACACTTCAAGTAACCATAATGTATGTCAATTTGACACTTTTTGCTGAATCAACAGAATTATACACTGTACGTGTATTACACGCACCGATGACGTGTAAAGTGACCATTAATATTGTGATATTTTTCATTTTTCTCCAATTTAAATGTTAAATATCTATTTTTAATTAAAATTAAAAAACACCAATCAAATATTGCCAATTGGCAATTTTAAATTAAATAATTATAAAAAAATTAGAAAATTTAATTTCGCCCACCCCACCAATCCTCATCGTCTTCTACATCCCAACCCACCCTCTCACCACCTGCCCGCTCCCCCCTTCCCCATTTGTCCGAGTCGAGTACCAAATCATGATGGAGAGGACCTAGGAGATGATGATTTAATTGACCCGGCTAATAGGAGGCATGCAACAGGAGTAGTTGCACCTGAAAATCAAAATCGTCCATTTAGCGGAAGACTAAACCTCCAGGCTATGTAGTTTGATATTGACAATGTTGAGGATGATTTAGATGGAGCTGGAGCTACAGGTGCAATCATTCTACCACCACTAGCTCCTAGGGTGATATTCAATATCACCAGTACTATGATCCAGCTACTGAATTTGGAAGGACTCTTTGGTGGATTACCTAGTGATGATCCAAATCTACATTTGTTGGATTTCATCAATATTTGTAAGTCGTTTGATAATCCTGGAGTTGGACAAAATTCTATTCGTTTGGGATTGTTCCCACTGTGTCTATCTGGAGAGGCAACTATGTGGTTGAATGAGCTGACTCCTGATTCTATAAAAAACTGGAGCTAATTCTATATTGTTGCAGGTTAAGCTTTTATGGAGCTCACCTTTACTGAGGCTACGGACATGATCGAAAGAATGACTAAGACAAGTAGAGCTTGGCATACCAGAGATTTTGTAGTAGCAAGCAATACTGGGTCTAGTGTATTATTAGCAGAGCATCGTAGGAGAAAAGAGAAGCGTGATCAGGATATGGCTCACATGAAAACCCAGATGGATATGCTCACGAAACATTTGATATCAGGGAATATAGAAAAGGTAAAAGTTGTAGGGTCCCACTGTAAGGGAGCTAAATCAAACAAATAGGAAGAGGATAACTACTTGCATAACCAGGGGGCTTTCCGGACCGGTGGTAAAGGAAACCAAGGTTGGAACCATCAAGGAGATTGGAAGAATAAAAGTGACAAGAGTGGATTGTATGTACCTCCTGGAAGCCATGATAATGCTGCCGCCAGTTCAGGAAAAATGTCCATAGAGGACATGATTAAGAAACTATTAAAGGGAGTTGAGGCGACCAATTCTGGAGTGACTACTATGAAGAGTGACATATCTTACATGAGTCAACTAGTAAATTCGCACTCAATTGTTATTAAACAACTGGGGCAGCAGATGAGAAAATTATCCACAACATTCAACCAAATACAGAATGGAACTCAACCAAGTGATAGAGTTCAGAATTTGAGGACTGATTGATCATGTATGGCTATTACCACTTGGAGCGGTAAGATGTTATCTAGTCTAGGATTGGGGGAATCCTTTCATACTGATGCGGTCGAAATGGATTGGGAGATAGTTGATGAATATTCAGTGGTACCTGTGGAGTTGGGAAGTTTGGAAAAGAAGAGTGAGGAAGTGGAACAACCTTATCACGACCCGAGCCTAGGACCTAGCCGTGACGAGCATCCCGAACCATGAAGGCCCGGAACACCCATTCTCTATCTGGTTATCATGCACAACATTCATAATCATAATAAAATGCGGAATTGAAATTGAGTACGGAAAACATGGTCAAGTCCTGCAATATTTATGAATAATACTATCTTACATCAGTCTGCGAAATCTCTACTAGGAACATAAACATTTGTCTGAAAAGAAGCTGGGACAAGGCCCCCAGTAAACCAAAAACATAATAAATAAGATAGTGTCTGACATAATTAGGCCTTCCGAATAATAGAAGGCTCAACACTGTGAGATCAATTCTGCAAACCCAAGAATGTCTACTGAGTAGCTGGACCCCTAGACTGTGCCTCAGGACCTGGAAGGAGGGGGGGTCAGCACAAAAGTACTGGCACGCGAAGCAATCCAAAAGTAGTATAATGGAACATACATATATATATATATATATATATATATATTAAGGGAAAGCAATTATTCATCAAGACATCATGTATAAAACTGTTTCTGAAAAATACATGGGCACTTTCTGAAAACATGCAACCTGTCTGTTCATTTCAAATCATGATCTGTGTTTTACTTCTGAGTTAGGTGGTATTCCCCTACAAGTCTGAATATTCCACGGGCTATATGGAATCCTCCATTGACTCGGCGGGGAAGCCCCCAACCCAAGTGTGCCGCAAAGGTTAGAGTGTCTGAGTCTGATACGCCATAGGACATTTAAGTCAGCGCATAATAATATACCCGGGTCGGCAAACCACGGTTTTAGGCAAAGAGTTGTCTGAAACTCCCGCCTTCTTCAGGGAACCACCTAAGCTCTCTTTATGCCCTATTTTAGCCTTTTCTGAACATGTATCATTCTGAAATTTCTAAATCATGAGAGTCTGATAAAAATCTGATTTCTGAACTAGTCTGTGTCTGTTATGGCATTTGTCTGAGTTGGTATCGTCATACCAAGACTTGCAAGTCCTATTTCTGAGCCATAATGTATTAAGCAAGAGCTTTCATTCAAAACATAGTTTAGACCACCAAAACATGTAATTTGCATTAAAGATGTCATGTTCCGAAACTCAAGTCAAATCCATCCAAAACTTTCATCAAACATATGGTGGTCATGTGCATTTTTTGCAAAACCATGCATTCTTTCATTACATGCATATTCAACATTCACAACCCTCTCTTTCGTGCTCAAAACATTGTATATTACGTGAAACATGGAAAAATTTACATTAAGAGAGAGGTTTCATGAAAATCATGCTCTAAATTCATATTTCAGGACAAACGCATATATATTTAAACATATAACTTACAAATCACTTTGGGGGAAAGCCAAAAGGCCAAAACAATATCATTAAAGCTTCTGAAACATGAGTATGTACATGAATTCGAAAACCCAATCCTTAAAACATCATTTCTATGCCCATGAGATTTTAGGAAAACCCCGCGTACCTTATTCTCCACGAATTTTTGGTGTCTATCGAAGCCTACGTCGAGAGGATTCCGAATCTTATAGGAGGCTTCAATGTTGTTAATAGGCCCAAATCCGTTTAGGAATGGGTAAGGACGATTTTGGGTTTTGTAAGGACTAACTTGCACTTAAAGTAACTCAAAACGGAGTGTTTTCATCACCTGAAACCATAACTATGCGCCGCCCTTTGCATTGCCTAAATTTACATAGGCGCCGCCCTATGCATCGCCTATATTTGCTTAGGCGGCGCCCTATGCATCGCCTATATGTGCATAGGCGACACATTCAACTTTGAAAGGCCATAACTTCTTCACCGGGTGTCCGTTTTAGGAGAATTTGGTATCGTTGGAAACCTTATTCAATTATATACAATTTGGTATATAGTAGGACACCCATTTCATCATATACAATGAGTTATGGTCAATAGAATTTGACACAAATTACAACGTCCACTAAAACTTAATCGATCGAAATAGTTTTAACTCGTCCTTGAGTTGAGGACTTCTATGGTCTAAATTCATGCTCAAATGGATTCACATACTACAAACTTGATTAACATGCCAAATTGGCATAGGATTTAACGCTCGGGGATTATCAACGCATCAGAGTCATATATTTTATTCTATCCCGAAATACGGGGCGTTACATTATCCCCCCCTTGGGATCATTCGTCCCCAAATGATGACGTGGAAATAGTCACGCACGATTTCAAACAGATTCATACATAGAAGGAAACATAAAGCAAGAATGGTACCTTTCAATTCGTCTATTGCTGATTCAAATAGGCTCGGGTATCTCACTTTCATGTCATGCTCCGACTCCCAAGTTGCTTCTTCAACTTTCTGATTTTGCCATAACACTTTAACTGAGACTATATCTTTACTCCTCAATTTTCTCACTTGTCGATCTAGGATTCCCACGAGATCATCCTCGTAAGACAAGGAATCGCTCACCTTGATTTCATCAATGGGCACCACCAAAGAGTGATCTCCGATGCACTTCTTCAACATGGATATGTGGAATACTGGATGAACAGAACCCAAACTTGCAGGAAATTCTAATTCATACGCAACTCCACCTATTCTTCTTATAATCTGATACGGGCCTATATAGCGAGGACTTAGCTTACCCCTCTTCCCGAAACGCATAACCCCCTTCATGGGAGAAACTTTGAGGAAAACCCAATCTCCAATCTCAAACTCTAACTCTCTTTTTCTGACGTCGGCATAGGATTTTTGACGACTCTGAGCTGCCTTTAGTCGTTCCCTAATGAGTTTCACATCCTCCATTGCTTGATGAACAAGATCAGGCCCATACATCTGCATCTCACCTACTTCATACCAGCCTATTGGAGACCTACATCTCCTACCATACAATGCCTCAAAAGGTGTCATCTTAATACTAGAGTGGAAGCTCTTGTTATAGGCAAACTCTATCAGTGGCAAGTGATCAACCCAACAACCTTTAAAGTCTATCACACAGGCCCTCAACATGTCCTCCAGGGTCTGGATGGTGCGTTCAGCTTCCCATCAGTCTGAGGGTGGAATGTTGTACTTAAGTTCACCTGGGTACCTAAAACTTTCTGAAACGATCTCCAAAATTGAGAAGAAAACCGTGTACCTCGGTCAGATATGATGGAGACAGGTTCCCCATGCAAACGGACAATTTCTGCAATGAACAGCTTGGCATAATCTTCCCCCGAATAGTTAGTCCTGACAGGCAGAAAGTGAGCTGACTTAGTCAGCCTATCTACAATAACCCATATAGAGTCATACTGATTTCGGGACTTCGGAAGTCCTATAATAAAGTCCATATTTATCATTTCCCACATCCACAAGGGCAACGCTATTTCTTGGTAAGTACCTCCTGGCCTCAAATGTTCTACTTTCACTTGTTGGCAATTCAAGCACTTAGAAACAAAGTTAGCCACATCTCGCTTCATATTATTCCACCAAAACATAGATTTCAAATCATGGTACATCTTAGTAGAACCAGGATGAACAACATACCTCGAGGTGTGAGCTTCATCAAGAATTCTTTCTCGAAGCTCGTCGACATTCAGAACACATAATCTACCCTGAAACCTCAGTATGCCATCACCATCAATTTCAAAAGACATCACCTTCTGTTGACCCACATCTTTCTTGATTTGCATCAAGATGGGATCTTCAACCTGCTTCTCCTTCACTTCAGCACAAAGGGATGACTTAGCTAACTCATGAACAACTACCCCTCCATCTTCGGAATCTAACAGTCGCACTCCCATATTTGCAAGGCGGTGAATATCCTTCACTATCTCCTTCTTTTCTTCTTCTACATGAGAAAGGCTGCCCATAGACAACCTGCGGAGGGCGTCGGTCACAACATTTGCCTTGCCCGAATGGTAATGCAGGCTCATATCATAGTCTTTCAGGAGTTCCAACCACCGCCTCTGCCTGAGATTCAATTCTTTCTGCGAGAAGACATACTGCAGACTCTTGTGATCAGTGAAGATATCAACATGAACACCGTACAAGTAGTGCCACCAAATCTTAAGGAAAAACACCACAGCCGCTAACTCCAAATCATGAGTAGGGTAGTTCCGCTCGTGTACCTTCAACTGCCTAGATGCATAAGCTACCACCTTACCATGTTGCATCAAAACGCAGTCAAGTCCCACACGGGACGCATCACAGTAAACCACAAAACCATCAACACCCTCGGGAAGAGTCAAAAGAGGTGCAGTAGTCAGTCTGTCTTTCAACTTCTCAAAACTATTTTCGCATAAATCAGACCACACAAACTTTACCTTTTTCTGAGTCAGTTTAGTGAGTGGAGCCGCTATGGATGAAAAACCCTCTACGAATCTTCTGTAATAACCTACCAAACCCAAGAAGCTCCGAATATCGGTTGGAGTCGTGGGTCTAGGCCATCTTCTCACTGCCTCAACTTTCTAGGGATCCACTCTAATCCCGTCACTGGACACAATATGCCCTAAGAAGGCAATAGCATCTAACCAGAACTCACACTTGGAAAATTTGGCATACAACCGATGATCCTTAAGGGTCTGAAGAATGATTCGGAGGTGATCGGCATGATCCTCCTTACTCTTAGAAAAAATCAGAATATCATCAATAAATACAATGACAAACGAGTCAAGAAACTGACGGAAAACTCTGTTCATAAGATCCATGAAGGCTGCAGGGGCATTAGTTAACCCGAAGGACATGACAAGAAACTCATAGTGACCATATCGGGTTCGAAAAGCTGTTTTGGGAATGTCTGTCTCCCTAACTTTCAACTGATGATAGCCCGAACGAAGGTCTATTTTTGAAAAACATCTAGCACCCTGAAGCTGGTAAAAAAGATCATCAATCCTCGGAAGAGGATATTTGTTTTTAATTGTGACCTTGTTCAACTGACGTTAATCTATGCACATACGAAGGGAACCGTCTTTCTTACGCACGAAATGTACAGGTGCACCCCAAGGAGATACACTGGGGCGTATAAATCCCTTATCTAGGAGGTCTGCTAGCTGCTCTTTCAACTCTTTTAGTTCTGCGGGAGCCATTCTATATGGCGGAATAGACATGGGACGGGTATCTGGCAACACATCAATACCAAACTCTATCTCCCTATCAGGGGGTACCCCTGGGAGATCTTCGGGAAAGACTTCTGGAAATTCATTCACCACAGGGACAGACTGAAGAGGAGGATTTTCAACTTTAGAGTCCTTGACTCAAATAAGGTGATACAAGCAACCCTTAGAAATGAGTTTTTGGGCTCTGAGATAAGATATAAAGTGCCCCTTGGGTGCTAAAGAATGTCTCTCCCATTCTATCATTGGTTCATTCGGGAAAGAAAAGGTAACTCTACGGGTCCTACAATCCAATATGGCGTAGCATGAATGGAGCCAATCCATCCCTAAGATAGTATCAAATGCAACCATGTCCAACTCTATAAGGTCTGCCACCGTATCCTGACTACCAACAGTCACCACACAACCCCTATATACCTTTCTAGCAACAACAGAATCCCTCACCGGGGTAGAAACAGAAAAGGGTTCAGAAATCACACTGGGCTCAAACCCGAAACCAACAGCCACATAAGGTGTCACATAGGATAAGGTCGATCTGGGATCAAGTAACACACTAACATCACGGGAAAAGATTTGTAACGTACCAGTAACAACATCTGGGGAAGCTTTCGCCTCCTGGCGGTTGGTCAAGGCATATAACCGGTTGTGACTGTTCCCGACAGCTGATGTGGCACCCTTCTGAGATTGGGATGGCGCTGTGGAATTTCCGTGAAACTTCACACCACCAGCACTCCTCCTAGTAGATGGACAGTCCCTCTGAAAATGGCCTGACTGACCACATGAATAACATACAAGTGTGCCCAACTGATATTTCCCCGGATGATTCTTACCACAATTTTCACATCGCGAGTAAGTGCGATGCTGCAGAGCCACACTACCCTGCGACTGAGTATCTGGTGCTGTAGATCCATGAGGAGTCTGAAAGCTCTGAGTCTGTCTATTTGTAGGGTGTCTGGGCGCTGGGGCGCTGGCCGCTGACTTTGTATTATTCCAAAACCTCGTCTTCTTCGACCACCTATTTCCCAAATTACCATTCTGCGGCTGACTCTGGTGCCGATCCGCAGATTTGACTCTCTTGGCCTGTCTGTCCTTCTCTCTAGATTCAGCGATCTTTCTCTTCTTCTCTTCCACCTGCTGCATGTGGACTGTCAGTCTAGCAAAGTCTAACTCCCTATTCAGCATTGCCCGCTGGCACTCAAGTATCAGGTTATCAGCAAGGCCGGATGCAAATTTCCTTATCCGGTCTCTCATATTGCTAGTCAATTCTGGTGCATAGCGGGCTAGTTGATTAAACTTCAAAGTGTACTCCTGTACACTCATACTTCCCTGCTTCAGATTCATGAACTCTTCTGCTTTGGCCTCCCTCAACTCCAGAGGAAAGAATCTGCAAGGAAAGCTTCTACAAACTCACCCCAAACTGTGAGCTCAGCACTCTCACCTTTTGCATTTTCCCAGTCTGCATACCACTGATTTGCAACATCCTTAAGATGATAAGTTGCCAATTCCACTCCTTCAATCTCATCTACATGCATTACCTTAAAGATCTTCTCCATCTCATCCACGAACTCCTGTGGATCTTCCTCCACCTTTGTACCAGTGAACTTAGGTGGATTCATCTTCATGAAATGCCCGACTCTAGTAGCCTCAGACATAACGGATGCAGACCCAATATCTTCCGATCGTTGAGCTTGGTTAGCTACTAGCTGTGTCAGCATATGGATAGACCGCCTGAACTCTGCATTTGAGATATCTCTCTGAGCAGTTGGTGGACGGTTGACATTAGTCCGCGGAGCCCGAGGTGGACTGGTTGGAACTTGAGGGACTCCCGGAGTAGGGACAGGTTCTGGTGTGGAGGCTCTATTACGGGTCCGCATCCCATGGGTGGGATGGACCACATCTGCCTGAGCACTCTGATCGATGTTGTGACGGGGAGGCATAGTTGTGTTTCACTGTAATACAAGAGATCATTGATTAGGGGACAGTTTAGACTCTGAAGCACGAACTAAATCACAAAGAAGGGAAACATTCCTAAACGCCTAGTAGCCTCCTGTTTATAAGTGTGGGGCGCTACACACCCATAAACAAGACTCTACCCGACGCGATTTCGCAGACACCCTGGGACCATGAACCGTTCTTTGATACCAAGTTTGTCACGACCCGAGCCTAGGCCCTAGCCGTGACGAGCATCCCGAACCATGAAGGCCCGGAACACCCATTCTCTATCAGGTTATCATGCACAACATTCATAATCATAATAAAATGCAGAATTGAAACTGAGTACGGAAAACATTGTTAAGTCCTGCAATATTTCTGAATAATACTATCTGACATCAGTCTGCGAAATCTCTACTAGGAACATAAACATTTGTCTAAAAAGAAGCT
This sequence comes from Capsicum pubescens, assembly GCA_030864215.1. Lineage (NCBI taxonomy): Eukaryota > Viridiplantae > Streptophyta > Magnoliopsida > Solanales > Solanaceae > Capsicum > Capsicum pubescens. The sequence continues at coordinate 261,872,572 of CM061543.1, forward strand.
GGGACAAGGCCCCCAGTAAACCAAAAACATAATAAATAAGATAGTGTCTGACATAATTAGGCCTTCCGAATAATAGAAGGCTCACCACTGTGAGATCAAGTCTGCAAACCCGAGAATGTCTACTGAGTAGCTGGACCCCTAGACTGTGCCTCAGGACCTGGAACGAGGGGGGGGGGTCAGCACAAAAGTACTGGCACGCGAAGCAATCAAAAAGTAGTATAATGGAACATACACACATATATATATATATATATTAAGGGAAAGCAATTTTTCATCAAGACATCATGTATAAATCTGTTTCTGAAAAATACATGGGCAGTTTCTGAAAACATGCAACCTGTCTGTTCATTTCAAATCATGATCTGTGTTTTACTTCTAAGTTAGGTGGTATTCCCCTACAAGTCTGAATATTCCATGGGCTATATGGAATCCGCCATTGACTCGGCGGGGAAGCCCGCAACCCAAGTGTGCCGCAAGGGTTGGAGTGTCTGAGTCTGATACGCCATAGGATATTTAAGTCAGCGCATAATAATATACCCGGGTCGGCAAACCACGGTTTTAGGCAAAGAGTTGTCTGAACTCCCGCCTTCTTCAGGGAACCACCTAAGCTCTCTTTATGCCCTATTTTAGCCTTTTCTGAACATGTATCATTCTGAAATTTTTAAATCATGAGAGTCTGATAAAAATCTGATTTCTGAACTAGTCTGTGTCTGTTATGGCATTTGTCTGAGTTGGTATCATTATACCAAGACTTGCAAGTCCTATTTCTGAACCATAATGTATTAAGCAAGAGGTTTCATTCAAAACATAGTTTAGACCACCAAAACATGTAATTTGCCTTAAAGATGTCATGTTCCGAAACTCAAGTCAAATCCATGCAAAACTTTCATCAAACATATGGTGGTCATGTGCATTTTTGGTATAACCATGCATTCTTTCATTAAATGCATATTCAACATTCACAACCCTCTCTTTCGTGTTCAAAACATTGTATATTACGTGAAACATGGAATAATTTACATTAAGAGAGAGGTTTCATGAAAATCATGCTCTAAATTCATATTTCAGGACAAACACATATATATATACATATAACTTTCAAATCACTTTGGGGGAAAGCCAAAAGGCCAAAACAATATCATTAAAGCTTCTGAAACATGAGTATGTACATGAATTCGAAAACCCAATCCTTAAAACATGATTTCTATGCCCATGAGATTTTAGGAAAACCCCGCGTACCTTATTCTCCACGAATTTTTGGTGTCTATCGAAGCCTACGTCGAGAGGATTCCGAATCTGAAATTTGTTTCACAAAGAAGTTTCGGAATGATCGGTCCTTCAAGCTTATTTTCTCAAACCCTAGTTGCTCCTTCTCTTAAGTTCTTGAAGGATTAGATTTTTGGGATTTTATAGGAGGCTTCAATGTTGTTAATAGGCCCAAATCCATTTAGGAGTGGGTAAGGACGATTTTGGGTTTTGTAAGGACTAACTTGCACTTAAAGTAACTCAAAACGGAGTGTTTTCGTCACCTGAAACCATAACTATGTGCCGCCCTTTTCATTGCCAAAATTGACATAGGCGCCGCCCTATGCATCGCCTATATTTGCATAGGCGCCGCCCTATGCATCGCCTATATGTGCATAGGCGACACATTCAACTTTGAAAGGCCATAACTTCTTCACCGGGTGTCCGTTTTAGGCAAATTTGGTATCGTTGGAAAGCTTATTCAATTATCTACAATTTAGTATATAGTAGGCGACCCAGTTCATCATATACAATTAGTTATGGTTAAAAGAATTTGACACAAATTACAACATCCACTAAAACTTAATCGATCGAAATAGTTTTAACTCATCCTTGAGTTGAAGGACTTCTATGGTCTAAATTCATGCTCAAATGGATTCATATACTACAAACTTGATTAACATGCCAAATTGGCATAGGATTTAAGGCTCGGGGATTATCAACACATCAGAGTCATATATTTTATTCTAGCCCGAAATGTGGGGCGTTACAAACCTCCTAAGCCGAAGCATGTTAGCGATGTGGAGGAAGGCATAAGAAAGGAGGTAAAAGTTTCCCCAGCTAAAATCCCAAGGCCACCACCCCCATTTCCACAATGATAAAGAAGAAAGAAGATGAAGTCAAGTTTCACAAATTCATGGCTATGTTGAAGCAATTGACAGTGAACGTGCCTTTAGTTGAAGAACTTGAGCAAATGCAAGGATATGCTAAATTTATGAAGGATCTTATGACGAAGAAAAGAGCAGTAAGTTACAAACCGGTGGATAATCTCCATCATTGTAGTTCTATTTCTACAAGGTCCTTGGTGAAGAAGAAGGCAGGCCCAGTAGTGTTCATTATTCCTTCTACGATTAGATCTCTGGAATTTTCTAAGGCCTTATGTGATCTGGGAGAGAGCATTAATCTGATACCACTAGATGTTTATAAAAAATTGGGTTAGGGAGACCCTACACCGACCAACATGAGACTAGTTATGGTGGATAGGTCTTTGAAAAGGCCGATTAGTATGCTACATGATGTATTTGTAAAAGTTGTCGATTTTATATTTCTTGCGGACTTTGTGATCCTTGATTGTGAAGTAGACTTTGAAGTGCCCATAATTTTGGGCAGACAGTTCTTAGCAGCTGGGAGAGTATTAGTTGACAAGGAGCTAAATAAGTTAAAGTTTAGGCTCAACGATAAAGAAGTTACTTTTGACGTACATCAATCCATGAAACAACAAAAGGAGATAAGTGTCTTCTCGATCGTTGATGTATTCTAGAAAGATGGGAAAGATGCACCAACTAGGGATGAATTACTTTCAAGGTATCTTGCTGAATTCTGAGTAGTCAAGATAACCTAGTCGTTCCACGACATTAAATCAGCCGTTGCTTCGGAGGAAACCCAAGGCATTTTGTTGTTTGTATTTGTATTATGTGATTGACATTAGATCTCTGTACCTATGGTTCCCCAGGTATGTTTCTAACTCTCTTGTTTTAGTTTGACGCAATAGGAACAATGCATGATTTTAAGTTGAGGGTGAGACTGCTTGTGGGTGTTGACGTCTTCTTGGGTTTTTTGTTGTCATGCTTATTTTTCCTGGAGTCTTGTTCCTAGTAGATACGGTATGTTTAGGCGCATTGTGCTTTGTTTTGTGATGTGTTGTGATCAATTAGAAGAAAAATAAGTATCAGGGGGCAGTTGACATATTTTTTTTAGTTGATTTTGGGGAATGATAAATACCTCTCCAATTGTCTATTTTGTAACTGTGTGATGTGTATCTATATGCGACTACTGTGAATCTTTTTATGGCATTGGTATTAGGGACAAGATAATCATTGCTAACATTTGCATGAACCGGATAGGTAGTAGCTTTTGATGTACCTTTGTGCCATGTGTTGTGAGATACTACCTAGTTCACATTGTGTGTTAAATCCAGAACTTGCCTGGTTGGTCTTGCCTTTGTTGTAGGAAAGTGGTTAGGAAAGGATAATAGGCCATTTTTGATATTAGTCCACTTTTAGCCTAAATGACCTTCCATGTTTGAATAATATCCCTTGATCCTCATTTTGAGCTTGAATGCCTATATATATATTTTTTTGTTATACCTATCACCTTCCAACTTGTATCACAATTAACCTGTTTTGGTCCTGATCCTCCTTGGGCATTGTGCACTTTGACTTAGGCAAATTGCCTAAGTTGAGCGTGGATATGATAGAGGTGCGTGATGTAAAGTAAGTATGAAAAAGGTTTAAAAAAGAATAAGAACAGAAAAATTGTGAAAAAAAGAAAATGAAAGACAAAATGCCTGCATCCAGCCTGAATTTGCTTCAATAAAGAAAGGGATAAATAAGTTAAAGGTTGATTAGTGAGCCCCCCCCCCCCCCTCAAAAAAAAATAGTGTAGTGCCAAGGAGGCTTAGTCACTTTAAATATCCTTGCGTATCATACCAGCCCAAGCCTACATTACAAGCTGAAGAAAAGTCCTATAGTGATCCTAGCTTACCTGTCTGAAAACCTCGGTGATGAAAATAAGGGAAAGCTTATGGTATTTGGCATACATTGACTAGAACTTCTCTATAAGAGTGAGTGTCTCTTGACCATCCCTACATTTACGTGCTTGATTTCATATGTGAGTGAAGAGGGACTTTTTTGTTATAAGGGCACATCGGTTGCATTGCTAGCTGCATACTTTTTTGGGTAGTGTAACTTGTACATATACATGGTTATTTTTGCTAATTTGATGCCATATCTTTATTCCTTTGTGTCACATTGTTGATCTTCATTGATATACACAGTTGGGTTTGAAAGTGATTGAAATTGGAGAGGGTAATGTGTTTTGAGAGAAAATTGATAATAAACTGTCATAGGTATCTTATGTTTCTCTTGGCTAAGCATCGTATTATAGTGTTATGTAGTTGCTTGAGGACAAGCAATTGTGTTAAGTTGAAGGTGTTGATGTGCTCGCCTTCTGTTAGCACATTTAAGACTTTTAACTTGAAATAATTGTAAATTCTAAAGTAGCTATTGTTGTTTTTTATCTTATTTCATGTGATTTTGTAGGAAAGTCAGGATGCATGGAAATATATGAAACCTACGTCAATAAGGATGTTTTTTGGTGAAAATAATTGAGTTTTGTAAACTTTACCTGACGACATGGTCTGATAAGCTATCAGATCTCTGATAAGTCATCAGACATGTCCTCACATTGAGGCAGAGTACAAGAAAATGGAGACACGTCTGACGACATGTCCTTTAAGTTATCAGATCTCTAATAAGTCGTCAGATATGTCATCACACTGAAGCAGAACACAAAAAAATTGAAGTTGTTCTGACGACATTTTCTGATAATTCGTTAGATTCCTGATAAGCCGTCAAATTGGGCGTCACATTGAACAAGGTCTGACGACATTCTCTGATAAGCTATCAGCTTTGCGATATGGTATAAGACATGTCGTTAGCTAAAGGAGAAAAAGATGATTTTTTTAATTTCAAAGTTTTCTTAAAGTACGAATATAAATAGTGGCTTTTAGGGTTTCATTCAGTATCTGGAACTTATTCCAAAGGCAAAGTCACCTCTTTTGGGACCTCTTAACTTAGAATTCAATTTTCAACTCTATGATTGGGTTTTGGGAACTTTTTCTTGAACTTGGAAGAGAATCAACTTCAAACTTCATCTTCTGTAAGTTTAATTTCTCTAAATGAGGAATACAATTGTTACTATCTATTTCTTATGGGATCTATGATTATTGCTCCATGTATTTAATAGTTTGCTAGGGTTTGAGTGATTGTGGGGACATCTTGATAATTCCTTTGTAATGATAGTTATCTATTGGTTATAAACCATAGATCCCTCCTTTTGTTGATTTGCTCGAACTAACAAATAAACTAAAGGTAGTGAATTATCAATGAGGATTTAGGAAGGTTAAGTTCTCATCTAATGATTAATGCTGTAATAATATTGATCAACTCGAGATAAAATCAGTATGAATAGAATGTTTTCCTAACTTTGAGAGAATTAGGGAGTTCAACATCTAGGTAGGTTGAGAAACACTTACATGGACTGTCGAAACTGATAATTTGGTGTTTCCCATAAGTCAAGAGAATCCAGTACTACAACTATCATTCAATGAGGGGTTAATAATCATAGTGATCACAACACTAGTTTCTCTCTATCATTGATTTGAACCATTGAAATTTTATCTTTGAGTTCTGAAGCAAGTCAAAACATTAATTATCGTTTGATTGATAAAACCCCTAATTAAAGGAAACCATTATCTATCAGTCATTTTAATCACAAATAGACTTAAGTGACACCTTTATTCCTGTGGTATTCGACCCCAACCTAGTTGGGTTATATATTTGACAATGATCGCTTACTCTATCGTAAGAGAGGTGTAATTTGGGCATATCAACCATCAACTTCGTTCCTTGATATTTAGAGTTGATGACCATGGATTCTTTCATATGTCTCCCATGAAGAGTGTAATAAGGTTCAAGAGGAAGGTTAAACTCAGTCCTCGATACGTTTGTCTTTTTGAGATTCTCCACTTAGTTGGTGAGGTGGCTTATGAGTTAGCTTTACCCTCAAATTTTGTTGTTGTTCATCCAGTTCTCTATATCTCTATGCTGCGGAAGTATATTCTAGTTCTGGCTCATTTATACCTTGTGCTCAGCGATATTGACATGCATTGATACCTTATGTTATATTTTTATTTGTATATTTCATGTTTGTTATGTATTACGATATTGGAATGTGTTGATGCCTTCTGTTAAACTGTTATTCCAAATTAATTACTTATTATATACAGTGATTATGGAGATAAATAATGTTCGATGTTGTACCTTGACTTAGTTATGATTATCTTGCACTTTATCATTCTTATATCATGATTTATCTAAGTAGGCCGATGATGCCTACTGAGTACCCATTGTTTTAGGACTCATACTACACTTTTATATCTTTTTTGTACAGATTCGAGTATTAGCTGTCATCGTTGATCATGGTTTGTGCAGTGATTAATTTTAAGAGATAAGGTGAACACATGGAGTTAAAGTCACCCGATTTTCTTCCATCTCTTATATCCAGTCTTTAGCACTGGAAATAAATGTATTAACTATTCTAGATTTAGATTGTATTGATACTATTAGTTGCCCTTGTACTAGCTCTACCATGTTTTGGTATCGGAATCTTGTATGACTGTTTATTTTATCTAAGATCCTTATGTTAGCAATTGATGTTCTTTAAATTTTACTTATATTGGGCCTTTCTCACTAGATTAATCCATTATGTTAGCTCTGGGTTATGGTATGGGCTTACCTACTGGTGGAAATTGGTAGGTGCCATCATGACTCATAAATTGGGTTGTGACAGCATGAAAATCATGACTTGAAGGATATGGAATATCTATAAGAGTTAACAAGATATGTAAGGCTTACCCTTTATATTCTAGGGATTGATCATGGACTATGAGAGGAAATGTTAACACACTAAAGATGGAGTAGAGTAATATCTCAACTACCGTGGAGAGAAAATATGCAAGCAAGATAAGACACGATTAAGCACAAGCCCAAATCTCTTAAATAAACTCAATGATACTAAGACTAGCCTTTGCTTAACAATTCACCATCTCCCCCTTGCACTCAAGCAAATAACTTAGGGTTGCAACTATCCCCAATTACTATACTATCCTCACTAACATCCTCGGAACAACATCACATCAAAGGGTCATAAATAAAACCTCCAACATCAACATTATAATCCTCATACTACTAATTTACCTAGGTTCTAATCATAAAAAAGTCATGCCAAGATATAGGTGTTTGGGGGACAGAAACTTTGCACACATGGTGAAAGTTAAATAGCATACAAGTTGCAATAGCGGGAGATTTTTCTGGATTTTGTTGGATAGTGAAGAAATACAATTGATTTTAATCCCTACTAGTTAGTCAAATTGTTCCCTTTTGTACAACCTGGCCTTCTGTAGGGAATGATGCTGGAACTGGGGCTATACCCTCACTGCTTTGTTTTGCTGATGACAATCCTTTCGGAAGTGACCTAATTGACCACATCTAAAACATTTATCTATACCAACAATATTATTTATAGAACTCATTGTGGATTGCTAACCAGAAGTTCGCTTTGGAGGCAGAATCTAGAGTATTGAAGAGTACGAGTTAAAATATTTATCCTAGGGTAACTAGACAACACGAACTAGAAAATGAAAAAAAGAGATCATTCCTAAATGTCTTGTAGCTTCTTGATTATAATTGTGGTGTGCTTCATACCTATAATTAGGACTCTACTAGAACCGACTTCATAGACACCCTACGACACTCTTATGATCATATACCATGTTTTTCATGCTTTGAGCCTATACCGTGGATGTGACATGACACTTGGGACCATGAGTTATCAATGGAAACCCTTGGCCAGGCAAACTATTTGTATACCAAACTTTGAAATTATGTGAAAGTTGAAAATACAGTTATGTAATAAATCTCTAGAGAAAAAAAATTAACTTAAAATACTGCATATAAACTTTGAATGAAAAACAAAACATCCAACTATTTAATGACTAATGAAGCCTCTATAACTTATGAATTGAAAGAGTTGTTGGGACATAGCATGGAGCTACCTTTATTGGTACTAACAAATGAAATTAAAACTATATAATTAGAAGAAAAATTCTAAAGAAATCATCATCAAGTGCTCTAGATGCAAAGAGGACTCATTTCAAGCTGATACGGGAAGGTCTAATGAAAGGTCTGACCGTGGTCCTGAATTTGTATGATGGAATCTATATCACAAAATAGTATAGCGCATACAGAGCGTAAATAGTTTGAATTTATTGGTACATAAAAGTGGAAAGAAACCTAAAACAGACATAATCTTTAAATTTAAAATATAACATATGACATAACTAGGGAGATGTTAAACAAAGGCTAACCGACTCATTCTTTGCTACTGTATCGGGACTAAAGAAGTGTGATGAATAAATTTTTAAAAAAGGCATATAGAAACTTAAAAACTGACCATCATGAAATATAATCCCAAAAATAATTTATTGAAAAGTCATAGAACAATCCTTCCATACAATCATCATAAATAATAAGTAGCTTGATCAAATATTGAGTCTTTCAAAATTTGTGGAGTTTCTCTTATGTGAACAACATGGAGTCCAATGTCTTTTCCACATTGAGAAGAGTCATATTACACCTTCTCGAAGAGTAAGATGAAACGTAACTTATGGTTCCATCTCTTAGCCTGAAGGAAAACCTACGGTGGCAACATAGTCATGGGACATGTGACCTCAGACTCATACCCAACTCGGTGCTAAATAATTCTTCCAAAACCTGCTCATATTAAAAAATTCATAAAATACTTACTAAGAATCATATTAATATTTACGTAATTTTACAAAGAAAATTATCTTTCTCTGCGAGCTTTGGCTTAAAATTATTATAACTTGCTTTCTGTTTTAAAGGTACTATAATTTCTTTTCACTTGTCAAGTCATGATATATTTTATAAATAGAGAAATTTGCATAAATTGTTCGTAAAATGCTAACTTTTGAATGTACTTAATAACAAAACTGTAGTTGACCATTTGGAATATGAATGCAAAATTTTCAACACAAACTCTCAAGTCATAAACTTTAAGTGAAATTAATCTATGCATATGAAAATAGAATGTATGTTCAAGAACCACTTTAATTTGAGAAATAATTCACAATACTTAAATTATATAGAGGAAATTATGAAAGAACTCAAGAACGAAACTTAGAATATATAAATCTTCAAAATCCTAACTTGAAATCATGACTTAAAAATGGAATTAGGACAAACTTGTGGAGATGAATAGGTTTCTCAAAGAACGGTATTTCTCTTATGTACATTACAAGTGAAAGATGGGGAAGAATCTCTCGGATTTAGAGCCCTAACTTGATTTATCTTGCAACTTGAAGGTTGAGAGCTTGAGAGAATGGGATTGAGATATCAATTTTAAAGTGTGGAGATTTTGTGATGTTTGAGGAGTTTTAATGTAGGAGGAATGATTTCTAAAACAAAATCCCATTTTACCCCTAAAATAAAACTTCAAGATTTGATTTTTGTTAAGTGTACACTCTTCTATAAGATAATACGATCATGGAAAAAATCAAGGCGTTACACATATCATGAACGTATCTATCTCTTTGAGCATTGATGCTAAATATATTAAACTTTTCTGATCTTTAACTTTACATATATGGTAGCATCTTCTCTTTTCAAGACATGATATTAGCATAAAAATTCTTTATAAACTTTTGAAGAACATAAATTTATAGGGGAAACTTAATCAGTTGTTTAAAAGATCAAATATACTTTCAAATTCATATGATGAAATTGACAAATATTTTTGGAAAATTCAATAGAAAAAAGCTAGAAATCAATTCATGGAAGGATCTCCAAAGTCATAAAATTTTAGAAAATAAGCATGAAATATTCAAAGACTTATACCAATAAATAAGATTTTAAACTTAAGGATCTTGACTTGTCAAACGACCTAACTTGGTTTGTGGATTGAAACTAAAATTGAATTTGGTTGTGGGATGGACGTAGTTCCCGCACTGAAGTATTAAATTTATATTCCTTTGAATTTGGTTATGGAATGATAAGAGGATGAAAACTCACCTCTTGGAATGTAAACAAGGCAAGAAAAAATGAAAAATTTGTCTGGATTTCATGATGGTGCACTTCACCTCCTATTGTGCTAGTCCTAGCCCTTGGAGTTTGAATATTGTGTGTCGCACCACTCAATAAGCCAAACATGGACAACTAGAGAGTTTTGGCCCTAATGTACCATGTAACTCAATGCACAACGCGACGGTTCATTCAAAAACTTATCTTAAGTTCTGAAATTTATGTCATCTAATTTTTAAGCAGTTCTTGGTCCAAACAACTTGATATCTAAGCTTGAATGAGCTTATAAGATGACATTTAAGACTTGAAACATGCGACAATCGTTCCTACATGTGTAAACTCTAATTTCATAATTTTTATTTTTAAATTCATGTGACATGATATTTATCCTCGTGTTTGAAGTTCTTTCGAGGTAACAAATGTTCATAGGAATCACTTAGAGCGAAGTTGAGCTAAGAGCCTTTGATTCGGCTAAATATTTATATTTGATTCTAAAAGGGTCTACGTTGAACGTGTATAAATTTTGATACTCGTAGAATTTTCCATCTCAAAACCCACCAAATTATATATAATTGAGTAATCTTTCCGACAATATCAATTTTACCTTAATGTGATACTTGAGTAAAATGTTATGGCATTTTTCTTTAGAGGCAGTAAGCCAAAGCGATTGGGATGCGGTGTGTCAGTCTCTCGATGCGATAAGTGATGCAACACGTTGCTCTCCCAACGTGATATCTGACATGACCCAAAGCTTTTTCACATGTTGTTACAACATCTTAAGGGTCTAGGGGCACTTTGGTCATAATCTCTCACCCAAATCTATCCATAACACAAAATTTTAGCCTCCAAGGAGCATTAGTTACCTCTTTATTCAATTTTCTCTCAAAGAAAATCCTAACCACCTCCCAAGAACAAGATTCAACTCTTCTTCCCTAAAAGAAGAATTCAAGCCTTTTAACTTCAAGATCTCAAGAAGGGAATCAAGACTAGGGTTCCAATCTTTAAACTGAAAACCTAAGGAATGTGGGACTATCCTTAAACTTCATGGGCATGGATTTTATCATTTTTATTTAATATAATGATTTATAATCATGCTGTAAATTAAGGGTTTTGAATATTGTTTTGAAAAATATGCTATGAAATTGTTTTGATGAAAGTATATATATTGTGTTGAATTCTTTTTTGTAGAAATTTAATTATAGACCCTTATGTTTACATTTTTATTGTTTTGGAAGGTTTAATTGAGAGAATGAACAATGAATTCCCTCTCTTGTTATAAATTATAGTGTCTATTAACATTGTGATTGATTTTGAATGCATGAACTAACGTTTGAAAGTGAGTTTCCTGACATCATGGTGTTTGACATGGTTTATGATATGATAAGCGGCAGTTTTATCGCCATAACTAAACTCTTTAAATTAAAAAGAAGAGTTGAATGTGATTAAACAATATCATGGCCACCACATGTTTTGAATCTAGCGAAAGGAGAGAGAAATTGCATAAGATTTTATGTGATTTCATAATGAAAATTTTATTGTGATGTTATAAATCTTTGGGTGGTCATTTTCTTGTTTTGAATGAGATGGGTTGTGAAGTTAATATGCTATGAACGACTTGCAAGTCAGGGTATGGTGATACTTGGTGATGACATGCCCTTAACAGATTAATTATTGAATGCTTTGAAAGTTTGAAGCATAATTTCAAAAAACTAAAAGTTGGGCTTAAGAGATCAAGTGGGTTACCTAAAAAAGGCATTTGAGTGTATGGGCTCGTCGCCGGAAAATCTTAGTTGCTGATACGGGTATTATCCTAAAAGGGGGATAATATGTACTTCATGTAAGGGTGATACCATGGTATACTTTTAAGGGTGTGTACCAACTTATTAAAACTCTAATCCTTGTTGCACACTTGGATTGGACGCTTGGCCGCCGAGTCAAGGACATATTTCATATAACCCATGGAGTTATAGATTTGTAGGGTGTACGACTAGCTCTACAGAACAACAAAGTGTCGAGTTATGATCACACCAAAGTATTGTAAAATTCTAAATTATGCCCATGTGTTTTACTTATCTTACGTGTAATGTTTTACAAAATTCTCTCATCTATGTTGAATAATAAAAACTCTATTTTTGATTGTTTCATATAATAGTATAATTGTATTGACCCCCTACATTTCAGGATCTGAGACACAGTCCTGGGGTCGCACTAAGCAATAGAATTGTTTGTCCAAGTTTTGCAGTTGGTGAGCCTCCCTTATTTTGAAAGGCCTGGTTTATGGGATATTGTTGTTTTATTTTGGTTTATGGTTCGACTAGAGGCCTTGTCCCATTTTTTAGAAAGATGTTGGTTTTCATATTGTTAGAAATTTTGTAGACTGGTGATAGATGTTGTTGAATGTTTATGGATTTTAAATCGTATTGTCTGTTGAAATAGGATGATAACCATGTTTCCTTTTGTGTCTTTTTTCTGCACTTCTTTATAATGTATGGACTATGTGTATGAACGACAATTAGAAGGGCATCTCAGGCATTCATAGTTTCGGATGCCCATCGCGGACAGGGCCTTAACTTAGGTCTTGAATGAGTAGGAGGGGTGTTACACAGCCCTACTTGTTGGAAAAGGATGAAAAGATTTTTGCAAGTTACATGGATTGAATTGTTTTCTTTGTTTTGATATTACTGAACATTCTTTTGATTAGAGTTGAATCGTTTGGATAAATTTAGGCATGTAAAGGATTGGGAATACTTGAAAACTCATTGTAATAAAGATATATTATGACTTTGACCTTAATATGAGTATTTTATCAGCTTATGTATTGTTAGTGTCTTCAAATGTATAAAAACAACATATATATGGTGCGACATGAATATTGTGACTATCCCATCTAAAGAAGAAATTACTTAAAATGCTAGAGTTTACCTTTGATTCTCTTTCCACATATTGATTACTTAAGCATTAGATAAATGCTTTGTTGATGAATTGGTGCTAATGATAATTAAGAAAAACATGTTTTATCGATATACCTATTGAAATTTTTTATTCAAATATTACATTGGTATTAAACATAAACATGCCCTTTAACTTGGCATGAAATCACATCTATGAACTCCAACTTTTGGTGTGCTCAAGTAGGCACTTAAACTTATATAAAGTTTAACAAGTAGACACATATATCCTATGTGGCAACTTACGTGAAAAATTCTTTTCCTAAATGATATCCTACGTGTATTATGCCACATAGGACGTGTTTGTGTAATATCTCACAACCTTTTCTTTGTGAAATCCTTCAAGGGCAATTTTATCTTTTTTCTTTAACATTATCCCAATTAATTAAAAACTCTTTTTATTCATTGTATCCAGAAATTTATTTGTTTGCAAATACGTTACTTTTTTTTGTTTCCAGCAAATAACACACTACTTTTATTTCCCTGCAAATAAATCTCTTTTATAGCCCATCAGTTTTATGCGTTTAGATGTCTCTTTATTTTACGTAATTTCTTGTAGTAAACACACCGCTTCATCCACCAATTTCACAACGTAATATCATTGCACAACAATCCTAATCTCCCTCTCAAACTCAACTTCTAAGAAGCTTCATAGATTGGCTCAAGGGATCAATCTTAGTTTCTCCTTGCGATCTGAAGTCCTTTAAACATTTTGAGGTATGTAGAATTGTCTCTTGCTCACTTTTCTGGATGTTCTCTTTTATGTTTTGTAATCAGCTTTTCTCCACATGGTCTGGTATTGTTAACTTGGTGCGTGGATTAGAAACTTGGTGTTTGCATATATTAAAGAATTTTCCCAGATTGCCTATGTTATTTTGCGAAATTCTGAAAAACTTGAGCCTAGCGGTAGAGTCAAATCCCATGTTGGGGATTCCTGCAAAATCGAGTTGTAATTGCTATGATTTCAAAGGTCCTTAATTGTTGCAAACTAACTACCTTGATACTAACGGGATTTGTCTTATGTTTCTCTCTAATGTAAGTGAAATCTATTTAAGGCTACTGAACTAATAGCTATTAATTTTAGATTGCTCTATTTTTATTTCATGTCGTAAACTGTTGATATGTTTTTTGGTTGACTATCTACAGTAAACTATGTTGGCTCGTTATTCTTGTCAGTGATATATGTCTTATGGCTATAGTGGTTCAATTAGGATTAATGTTTGTAATCATGAGTCCCTTTATAAATGTGTTTTAGTTGAGTACTACAAAGTTGCGAAGCACTCATTATAGCTTCAACAATTACAGTGATGCTTCAAGGATTTTCTCAGACTTATAGTTATAATCCTATTTATTACTGAAAAACTATTTCTGGACAGATTTAGTTATCTCAACGATTACACCATGTATAAATTACTATCCTTTCAGTTAACTCCTAAACATAATCTCTCAAGAGTTGTGGAAATCATGTTAATGAATTCTTAACAGAATATTTTTTAGCTATTCTGAATATTATGAAAAGGTATCAGTATCATAAATAGAGAATAATTGAATTCCCAACTTGAGGCCAAAAAGGATCAAATTATGTACATGATCCTAAATAGGCTAAATCACGAGCATGGGCCTAACATGGCCAACACTTTGAATATAAATAGATAAGATAACCTCATGATCATAAGGGAGTTAGTTAGCTGACCGTGAAGGCAGTGGCAGAGCAAGGATTTTGATTAAGGGTGTTCATATTTTTTGGAAAAAAAGCGGTCCGTCAAAAAATATTGTAAACCGTATATTGAAGAAGAAGAATCTTTGAACCAAACTAATCATAAAAAAACACATAGGATAATGAGTTGAAATATATAATATAAAAAAAGTCAGCAAAGTAAATTCTATTAATAAAAGCTTGATTAGAAAATATAATTACAAGTGCACTCGGCGACGCTCCATTGATCAAGGTTGAGGAAACTCATGATCTCGAGGTTGGCAAGGATGTTTTAAAATGTATCCCCTTCTTATCTCATCACGAATTTTCGGAGGATAACTCAAAATTGGAGGTCTTTCTGTGGGGTCAGCCTTTAGATTATTTACATCAAATTTTTATCTCTGAGAAGAGTAAGATGATATTTCTATTTGATCAACATCTTCATCTCGGGGTAATTGATTTTGAGACGTTGAACTTATTAAGAAACTTTATGAAAATACTTCTCCAAGCTCATTGAAACCTCAAACTAAAATAAAAGCCAAGCGCATCACACTTATTATTCAATTTCAACAAATAAAAAAATCATGAATACTTGAAACATTGTCCGATTCTCCCAAATAATATTAACTAGCAAGTTATCTACTAGATAAAACTAGAATATTAAATTACTTAGTCCAAAACCCAAAAAAATACACAGAAGCAAGTTTAAGGTGAAAAAACAATAAACTAAAATATAAGAAGAATTAAAGAATACCTTTTAGCAATTCACACTCCGATAGCCATTGAAGAAAAATTATAATGATAGCTCATTGAAACTTGAAGACTTTAACACCAAATTATTGATTAATTAGTATCAAAGATAGTAAAAGGAGTAAAGAATTTAATTTTTTTTTTAAAGAATATGTTGAGAAGATTGTGGTGAAGGGAAGGGTTAGAGAAGGAAAAGTGTAAGAGTTAGATAAGTTTTAAAGCTGGACATTTTTTATTTATAATGTAATGTCCCTTTTTTTATAATTTAAAGTTGGGACTTTTTTATTATATAATGTAATATTGGGCTTCATGACCTTTTATTAAAAGAGAATTGGGTCTATGTGACCCGATCCAAAGGACCTACTCCCTTCTTCAAAAAGGAGAATAAAATTGCAGGCAGTGGGAATCGAACCCACGTCTCCAACGCGGATTTGCACACCCTTGTTCTCTAGGCTAAATGTTTCTTGGTTGTCAAGGGTATTCAACAGAATGTATATAACCATATATATCTATATTTAACCTATGTACTCCAAAAAAATTTCGACGAAGGGTGTTTATCTGACCACCCTTCGTGGATTGTAGCTCTTCCCCTATGTGAAGGCATAGGTTTAAAAACAAATGCCCGAAACTATGTTTGCCGATATATGATAGAGATTATTTTGTAAATCGGATGACTCTTTTTTTTTCATGTGTCCTGAAAAGGGGCTAACCATGGATACATGCTAGCAAATTATGTAATGTCACGTCCTGTTCCCGGAAAGGTATATGAAGGCTTAGCTGATCGGTATGAGATCAGACTCCATACGCTCACATGGTGGTTATGACGTTTCACTACTTTCTCCCACAGAAAATCAAAAAAATTAAATTTACCTTAGTCAATCATAAGTTCAGTTTATATTCTTGTCCATTTACAGTTGTCTTACTTTACATTTGAATTTTATTGTCATTTATAGTCTCTTGTTGTACTATCCTCTTGAAATGATTTTACATACCAATACATTCCATGTATTGACCACCTTTGACGCTACATCATTTCATGATGTAGGTTCTTGCACTCAATTTTGCAGTCAGGCATCTCATTAGGGTCTCTACCTTCTGCTATTAGTGAGCCTCTTTTCCACCAAGAGGCCGGACGAGATATGCTGATTATTATTATATATTTTCTTTCCTTTCAGCATTTGTACTTATTAGAGGCTTCATAGGCTGGTGCAGTTGTCAAGCAAACTTTGTAATTTCCATTCTTCATTTACCATAACTATTGGTATTGTTGGACATTATGCGGTATTAATAAACTTGGGTGAAGTTTTATCTCTTGAGAAAATTATAATTGAATTCTCTATTACTTTTGCTTTATCCATTTGCATTAGAAGTATACTCGGGTGATATGCTAGAATGTTCGCTAGTACTAGCAATAGTATCGGGTGCGTATCACATCCAATGCTCCGGCCCGGATCGTGACAATGTGTCTACTTATTAACTTTAGACAAGATTAAGTGACTACTTGTGTACACTCAAAATTGGAGGTCATAGATGTGATTTGATGTCAAGTTAAACGTCATGTTTATGTATTATGCCTATTACATTTGTAGATTGAATTATTTCTACATATATGATGTGATATTATTGAGGATCTGACTAATATAGGATAGGAAACCGTGCCTATTCATTGATAGAAAAAAATGATAGGATGGTAGGATTTGACGTTGATATATTGTTATGACCAGGTCATGTACGTTTCATATCAAAGTACGAATGATGATCGTGTGAGTTCAATTTGATACAAAGATGTTGGGGTTATGAGTCCACATTGCTATGCCAATATATGAATATTATAGATATGATCTTCTTTGTTCTTTTTGTTCTAATTATTGATATGATCAACTACAAATATGAATATGAAATTGTACTTAACAAGGAAATGACTTGATATCTCTCTTATGGATTCATACTATTTGTGAAAGAGTTGGTACATTAAGTTATGATGTGAATTATGCGATAAAGATTTCAGCTTTGTTATTTTTCCTTGATTATATACTTGCTTTAATCATTATCCATAATGATTGTGTCTATTTATTAGCTTGAACTGCGATAACAAGTGTAGTCACATGTCTCTAAATCTGCTAACCACTAAGTATCCTTTATATCTTCATATAAATTGTACATGCTAAAGGAAAGGTGTCTTTTTTTAGTAACTTTTATTTTCATATTTCTATGGTTTACAAGTATAAATTATAGGATTTACCAAAACATTATCCGTGTTCGTGGAAGTTTGAATTAAATTAAAATTTGATGAAATTATATTTTTGTTTCAAAATTCCTTTACTATACATGAAAATATTCTTTAGTTACGATATATTTTGTGTATGTATTTATTTTATACGAACTTTTATAATTTATTAATATTTTAACAAAGAAATCAAGTTATCTAAACGCAGAAATTATTATTACATAAGGTAATAATTATATTATTTATAATATAAGTACAATTTTATGTTTATTTGATGGTGACATTATGCAATACCCAAGTGAATAGGTTGACATGTACCGCACTAAAAGTCAGAGAATAGGCAATGACATGGTGTTGATATCTCACCTCCACGTAGAAGTAAGGTAGTACAACAACCGTAAGTGTTGTATTAATAGCATATATAGCTATATGGCGGTGATATAATAATTTTCTTGACGAACAATAATCACATTGATTATTAATTGTTTCATTCACGTTAAGATTCTTTTATGGAAAAAATTATTGAATGTGATATTTGATTGCCAAAAAAAAATTAAATATCTAAATCAACTTGTTCAAGCTCGAATTCACGGTATGTACGTGAAAGCTATTAACTTTCTTTGTTTTTGTGAGCCTTTAGTTCATGATTTTTGGGTCTAGCATGTTTTGAAACGTCAACAATTAGGTGTCTCTTAATTTTTGTTGATGTTACTCTCAACAAAAAATTATATTCGATGATTTAGGTTATGTATCGAGATTGGGAGTAGGAGGTGGTGCTTATTTCATTGTGACTATCAAAATTACAGTGATTGTTGGTTTATCACATTACTATGATTGCTAATTCGATGAGATGTTGTTATATGCATTTTATCAGCATTATTACCATTTTGTTTACACAGATATTATGGTGGTCTTGTTTGGCCTGCATAATGATTTTGCATACATATAAATATCATGATTATCTTGTCATCCTGCATATCGGTTCGCACATTCTAGTTACTAACTTTTGGGTTTGCTATTATTGTACTAAGCAAAATGTATAAGTGAAATTATCAAAACCATGTGGTGACAAAAGAACAATTATGAAAAATGGAGGACATTAATGTGAAACAATCTCCCTATAGTCAAATGTGCCAAAATTCCCATTTGATTAATCAAAGTTGTCATAGTCCATAATTTTTTTATCTAAAATTTGCACTATTTAATACCCTAAAATTTGTGTAGAACTTTTTCAAACTTTCTTCCTTTGTTAGTGTGCCGTCGTGGAGCTCCAATGGACACTCACCATCCGAGACCAAATAAACCAAACAACATTCATAAGGCCCCCAAGGTATAACTCTAGTAAAACCACACGTCAATTCTGCTTTTGTTTTGTTTTTCCTCCATAGAAAAGGACGACTTATTTTTGCGATGATTATTAGTGGGGATACGGGAAGTGAGAGTATCATTGATTGTTGTTGGGGTATAGGAAACGAAAATGAGGTATTATAGGGTGAGAATCGAACTTTCACTAACATGAAAGTGTAAGACTTTTCTCATGGTTGTAAGTATAGAGCAATTAACAAGATTTTATTTTTTTTGAAAGATGCGATTTATTTTATATTATTGGAGAATAATTAGTTGAGTATTTCAGATATCTGATTGTTGGATGTTTTTAAAATGGAAAAATAATGAAAAAAGAGTAAATGAACTAGTAATTTTTCTTATAATATATTTGAAGTCAAAAGAAGTCATAAATATTTTTTTCTAAATCTATCCTTATTGATCAGCTCAATAGAATATAGAAACTCTATTGAATATCTTTCTTAAATGAAGATAGATAAATACTTTGTTGAATATATTTCATAAGGTTGGATAGAAAATCATAAGAGGATCCAAACACGGTGATTATAAAAAATTTAATGAGTGTTCAACACTTTAGACAAACGATAATGTGCAGTAATCAGAGTAGTAGTATTTTATTTACATGGATACAAAGTTCCACCGGCATGTCTCTTTTTTTTTGGCCACTCCCTAGGATCTTCCACCCTTTTTTTCTCTATTGGTGTCTTGAACCTACGACCTTTGGGTTAGAGAAGAGAGGTGCTTACAATCGGAGCAACTTCTGGTTGTCCGCTTTGATTTACAATTGCCATTGTAAATAAGCGTGAAATGAATAGGTTTAAAATTCATTAAACTTTATTTCTATTTGCTCTTTTCTTTCTTAAAATTTTGTTGGAAGTGCAATTTCCAGAATGACTCTTGTAATGCGCGATTCGAATTAGTCGAGACTTCAATGTGGGAATTTTGGACATCCGATGGCAGACAAAAAGAAAGAATTCGTGATGCTAAACTTACCTTTTGTGTATCATTTGAAAAAAAAAAAAAAATCGTTTTGGTTTCAGTAGGTATTATAGGATCCCTGACAGAAAATAATTATTAGAGAAATTGATAATTGTCTATTTCATGAAACTGAATTTCTTGCAGTATATTTGAAGGTAAAAAAGTCATAAAGATTTTTTTTTTAATCTATCCTTATTTATCAGCTCAATAGAATATATAAACTCTATTGAATATCTTTCTTAAATAGAGATAGATAAATATTTTGTTGAATATATTTCATAAGGCTGGATAGAAAATCCTAAGATGATCCAGGGTGATTAAGAAAAACTTAATGAGTGTTCAACACTTCAAACAAACGATAATGTGCAATGATCAGATTACATGGATACAAAGTTCCACCGGCGTGTCTTTTTTTTTTTTTCTTTTTGCCACTCCTCAGGAGCTTCCGCCCTTTTTTTCTCTATTGGTGATTGGAACTCACAACCTTTGGATTAGAGGTGAGAGGTGCTTACAATCGGAGCAACTTCCGGTTGTCCGCTTTGATTTCCAATTGCCATTGAAAATAAGCGTGACATGAATAGGCTTAAAATTCATTAACCTTCATATCTATTTGCTCTTTTGTTTTCTTATTAAAGATTCTTTGTTATGAGTAGAAGATAATATTATTATTACAATAACTGCGACGGGCATCCCGAACCATCAAGGCTCGAGAGAAGAAGATAATATTATTAAATATTATTACAATACGCAGAAGGTACTGGAACATTGCCCGAGCCGGGGCCCTGATCGCGACGGGCGTCCCGAACCATAAAGGCCCGAGAGACCCTATAACTCCCCAACTAAAGTATGTCAACTAGAGTAATGCTTTCTTACTTATATACCTAGTATCTCCTGTACTCACCAGCACACTGACATTGTCAGTTCTGGGCCCAGGCCCGCACGACTTACTAGGAATTAAGGCTTTATTAGTTATATACCTAGTATCCCTCCTGTGTTTTGCCGATGTGGGACTCCTTCCTAAGTTGGGGTGTTACAATTATAAAGGAAACATAATACTTCTTATTGTGTGTGTTTATAATCTAAATACTTGTTTCAGAAAGCCTTGGCATAGATGGTAAAGGTAGTTTTATATGATCGAGGGGTCACAGATTTGAGCATGGGAAACAACCTCTTACAAAAATGCATGATAAGATTACATTCAATGGACTCTTCTCTTAGAGAAAGCTTACTCCACTAGACATAGGAAAATTAAGTTAAAACTTTGTTTACCCGAACCATGAATAAAGAAGTCTCAATCTGTCCACATTGTATCTTATCCTTCAAAGCATGGGCGGAGCCACCTTATACAAAGGGTGGTCAGATGAACACCCTTCGTTGAGTAATTACGTGGTCTACAAAGGTTAAATGTTAGCTATTATGAGTAAATATTTAATTTTGCACACCCTTAACATAACTGGGAAGAAAATTTGCACACCCTTTGCTAAATTTTTGGCTCCGCCACTGCTTCAAAGTTCCCTTATACGTGCCTTATTGTGTGTCTTTCCCCAGGCCTCAGTGTTCTTCCAACAATAATTAATGATATTTTCACATTCTCCTTCTTAAGAATGTAATTCATATTTGGCTTCCTCATCCATTCTACAATTACCTCCTCACTGACAACATGCACCTTAGTCTTTACTACACTTTCAACTTCATCCTTGAGTCTCATTCCTTACCAACAATCATGCCCAACGGGTATTGTCGTTACTTGAGCCTTGCATTTCTTGCTCATCACTTACCCGTTCGACATGTGTGGATTTCGATATAAACTTAGACTTATTGCTTGAAGATCAATAGCACGATCAATAGTAGAATGAATAGGTAACTTCTTTAATGTCTGTGCAGCCGGCAAATTATAGATGTGGCTATGAAAATATTCAAATTCTATACAAAGTTTGTCAAGCTCCACGTTCTTGGTTGGACGAAACAGCACTGGTGACTTAACTAGACCACGGATACTTAAGATATTCAAATGTTCATATCATAAGCAAAAGTTCCCCAATTGGTATATGGGGCTCGCCATAAACCAATGGAATGAGCACAGGGCCTAGCAAGGAGCTGCACATCCCTAAGAGTCCATACGCGCATCATAAAGCGATGAAGTATCCTAACAAAAAGAACAGAGTACCTGTGAAATAGTACTCGCATGATGAGGTGAACCCAATTATTATAAAAGTATATTAGTAAAAATAAGTGTATATAAGTTATACCAGCGCATACTGCTAGACTAGTTCTCTATCAAAATAATCACTTCTCTTGTTTTGTTAATCAAATATACGAGGGTGGTGCTTCATGGTTCATTTTTTTTCACATGTCTTGTCTATACAAAACCAGTTAAATAATACAATCTATGTTCTTAGTGCCCCTGGGAACAATACTGTGTGGTACTAATATTTGGTGGGTTTGACCAGCTGATTAGATATTTCTTATGGTTAAAAGTCTTTTATAGATAATGTATTCAATTTGTAACAATTGATATATTCCGTCAGATGTATGGGATGGCATGTTGTACGTACCAAAAATAGAGAGGATTAACTTCTAAAGTTCTCAACTTTCCAGTATATTTGTTTAGAGCTATGATAATATCATCTATATCATTAACTGATTCTGTGTGACAAAACAAGATGAATGTAGCACTTTGATAGCATCTAGATCCTTGTTCATTGAAGAAACCTGAGGGCAATACTAGCTTCACTTAATTTGTTGTGTTTTCTGTTTGAACTTGCAGGAAAAAATTTGTGAAATTTGCGGTGATATAGGTTTTCAAAAAGCAATTCTTACCTGCTATCGGTGTAAAAATGTTGATGTTCATCTGTAAGTCCTCTCTCTCTCTCTCTCCCTCTCTCTCTCTCCATATCTCTCTCTCCATCTCTCTCTCTCTCTCTATTTTCAGCATGACAGTGCAGCCAGGTGATCTGAAAGCCATGACTGTGCTTCATCACCTTGTGCCATATCTGTATTTTATTGTAAGGCTCAAAAATTGATACTTCTTGCATCTCTAATTTGTGTGATTCAAGATACGTGATTCTTAAATGATTGATTATGTTAGATTTATGACAAATTGAAATTCAGGAGATGATTGAAACTTTGTGTACTTTCGATCCTAAACTTGCTGTGAAATTAATATTGTAATAATTATTATGTATATCAATTTAGGCTATAAAATGTACATAGTTGTCTCATGATACTTTATACATGTTTAAACAAGTATGTCAACTGCTCCAAGAATATTATCGTCGAGCTCAACAAATGTGATAAGTTTAACTGTGATAATTATGAAATATGGGGCATGAAATTTCAATACGTACCAGAAGAGCAAGAGACTCCTCAAGCTCTTAATATGTTTCTGACATTTTCAGAAAATGGTGATATCCCCCAACATGTGATAGATCTTGAGACATATCAAGTTTAAAAAAAAAATATCTCCTACTCTCATAATATTGCTGAAAAACATGGATAATGATATCCGGATAGAATCTCGAAAGTATAATAATGCTAAGGGCATGAGGTGTGCATGAAAGGGAAAATATGGCCATACTTGAGCTGCCATGTTATAGTCTCTTACTATTAATTTTGGTACTTATAAGAAACATCCTGATCATACTATGCATAAGTATCTTTTTCATATATTATACGTGGTGAATGAAGTGAAAGATGGCGGTCATGTATTGACCGAAGAGAAACAACTTCAAGTTGTGATTCCCTCCCTACCCCAAAGCTAAAGAAACATAAAAACGCACTTAACCACAATGTTACCTTCAAAACTATGAATGAGCTAAACAGTACTTAAAACTTGAAGTAGAGCACCTCAAAGTAGACAATACCACTACAAATGTATTAATTCAGGTCCAAAAGATTGATATGGTTTTTTTTTAAAAAAAGGTAAGATCGATGACTTTTCTAAAAAGAGGGGGAATGGAATGTCTATAAGAAGCCTAAAACTAAAAAACAAGGAGACCAACATGTTTCTGGTCCAAAGGAAAAGCAAATATGTCTATGCTTAGGTGCTACAATTATGAGGACAAGGACACTTTGCTCATGATTCTTCCAAACCTAAAAAGGTGCATGATATTAATAATTTACATAGTGATGTAAATATTTTTTATTCTGTTCTTTAACTACATCACATCTTATATTACTTACAGACTAAGCATCCACCAAGAATATAGCGACAAATAGAGATTCTTTCACTAATTTTTGACGAAGCCCACAAGAATTCAAATCGATTTATGTAGGAAATAACTTCAAAAAATAGGTCAAAGGAATTGTTACCTACAAACAAGAAATGTGTGGTGGCCAAACTTTATATATATATGATGTATTATTTACCCCAATCAATTCATCGTAATCAAATTTGTACTACAATGTTGATTAACTTAGGATTTAATTTCTTCTTTTATGAACATGGTAAAGTTATTTATTTGGCCAAGATAAAATATGAAACTTATTATTCTTCTAATTGATTTTTTTACAAGATGTTGTTCAAAGATTCAATAATAATACCATTAGTTTACTCTTATATATGTGAACTTCTAATTGAGAGAATGATGTACATATGTGGCATACTAGATTTGGTCATATTAGTCCAGAAAGAATGAATCACTTAGCTAAAGGTCTTGCAGGAACTATAGACAAATTAGAATTGTTTACTTATGAATCATGTCTAGCTGCAAAAATCATTTCAAAAAACACAAGAGATGATACTCCATTGCAATTAATTCATTATGACATTTTTGTCTAATGAATATAAGGGCATGACATAGTGCTATTTACTACATCACTTTATTGATGATTTTACTCGTTTCGATCTTTTATAGTTCGACTTCTCACAAATCTAATGCTTTGAGTTACTTCATTAAGTTTAAGAATATAGTTGAGAATCAACTGAATAGACAAATTAAAACTCTAGAAAAAGTCTATCGAGGAAGAAAGTATTTGTGTGATGAATTCAATCGATTGTGTTGGGAAAGAAGAACAAAATAAAATTAACTACACTTTACACTCCACCAAAAAATGGTGTTGCGGAACAACAAAATAAAACCTTATTAGATTTGATTAAGTCAGTGAAGGCACAAGTAAAATTGTCAATCACCTATTTGCTTAATGTTTTGCTGATTATACTTAATTGTGTCCTTTCTAAATCAGCTACAACTAAGGAATATGAGTTATAGATTAAAAAAAGCCTAATTTAAAATTTTTGAAGCCTTGGGGTTGTGCTACTTTTATTTTAATCCTTCTTCCTAGTATGAAAAATTAGTTTCAAGAGAAAAGATATGCATCTTTATAAGATACTTTGAACAATCTAAGAGTTATGTGTTCATGGGTAAACAAGATGATAAAACTATAACTGAAATTGTGTCACCTGATGTTATATTTAGGGAGAATGATTTATATAAGTAGTGAGAAATAGTTCAAGGCTTATCCCTTTAAAAAAATAATATATCAGACTGCTTCTGCTACCAACGTTCAGATTGATTTGAGTAGGACATATGTTGATGATAATGGAGCAGTTCCTATTTCGACAAGTCCTAGTAATATTCGAGGGAGTAGTTTATCAATTTATTAGTCAATTTCTCAATCTAAACATCGACGAATAAGTCATACACAAATTTCTTATCGCTGATTTGAGATCAAAGAGATAGCATTTTTAGATACTGTAGATGATGAAGGGCCACGAAACATAAATGAGACTCTTACACGCCTAGCTAAAGAAAAATTATAAAAAGAAATGAAAAAGAAAATGAAGTCAATGAAATCTAATCAAGTGTTGGAATTGATTGATCTACCTATAGGCCAAAAATCTAATGAAAATCAAGCACAAGGTAAATGGCAGTATTGAAAGATTTAAATCTCTCTTAGTAGCTGAGAGGTACGCATAATAGGAAGGAATTGATTATGAAGAAACTTTTTCACTTGCTTTAAGCTTTACTTCAATAAGATTAATTTTGTCTATAGTGACTATGTTAGATCATGAAGTGCATCAAATGAATTTGAAAACTGTATTTCTCAATGAAGAAGTAGAAGATAAAATCTAATAGACTACATAAATAATTATTAAATACATCTGGGTTATTCTGTAATTAGTTATTCTTCAGTTCTCTATATATACAGTTGTAACCCCTTCAATATTAAATGAGATCATTTAATTCTTAAATCTGTATCATGGTATCAAAGCTAGGGTTTCTTCTTCCGCCCAAACCCTAATCTCTCCTCTTTTCCGACATGTGTGCGCCGCCGCCACCGTCTACACCACGCCGCACGGCCTCCCTCCTCCGCCGTAGGTCGGCGCCATGGACAAGGTTATTGATCCTCTGTCAAAATTACCGTCTGGAGTAAAATTACTGCTCAGGAATCTCCACAATCTCATCCCCGAAAAATTATCTGACAACAACTACCCGGCCTGGGCACTTAACGTCCGCACCGCCCTCGCAGCCAACTTGCTGCTCGGATGGATTGACGGTGCGGAGAAGCCGCAGCCCGAGACAGCCGAGAAGGACGGCGTCAAGCTCCCAAATCCCGACTACCTTCCGTGGATGATCGTAGACACTCAGATCCGAGACTGTCTTCTCGCAGTGATTAGCCCCTCTGTGCACAAACACGCCCGAGGTTTTCTCACATCGGCTTCACTTTGGGACGCACTAGCCACAAGGTACAACTCTGTGTCCACGGCTCATAATTTTCAGTTGCGTGACAAATTGCATACTCTTCGGAAGGGAACGAAGACGATGACTCAATACCTTGATGATGTGGCCTCTATTCTGTCTGACCTAGATGCTGTGAACGAGATTATTCCTGAACGAGACGTGGTGAATGCCGTGATACGTGGTCTTCCGGCTGGCTATTCCTCTCTCAAACAGCATATTCGCCTCTCGCCTGTCGAAATCACTCTGAATCAACTGTCTGGATGGCTTAATGCAGAAGAATTGAATCTAGACATGGAACACAAATTACTGCTCGGAGAAGCCAGTTCCACCCCTGGCGTCACGGCTCTTTACTCGGCTGGCAGCGGAGGCTCGGCCAGGGGTCGCGGTGACGATCGCCGTAACCAAGGGCGAGGCAGCGGCGGCGGTGACCGTCGAAACACCGGGCAGCAAGGCAGAGGCGGGCCTCCACCGAGGGACGGCTTCCAGTCAGGCCGCGGACAGGGACGAGGAAACCAGCGGATGCCCACACGAGATCTTCCGACGTGCCAAATTTATGCTAAACGGGGCCATTCTGCGGCTAATTGCTGGTATCGTTATGATGACTCGCAGAATGTAAATAGCCAGTCCGGAGGATCAAGGGCGATGCATGCGTCCACAAACGCTCAATCTGGCGATTGGTATCTAGACACAGGTGCTAACACCCATGTGACGTCGGATTATTCACAACTTCAAGCTCCTCATCCGTATCATGGCTCAGAAACTATTACAGTAGGGAATGGTCAATCCCTTCCCATCACAAACACCGGCTCTGGGTATGTCTATACCCCAAATGGTAAATTTCATCTCTCAACCCTTCACCACGTCCCTTCCCTCACATCCAATCTTTTATCTGTTTATCGCTTTACTAAAGAAAATAACTGCACCCTCATTTTTAATGACACCAATTTCCAGATAGTGGACAATACCACGAACCGGGTGCGGTACACGGGCCGCTGTGAGCATGGGCTATACACTCTTCCATCCAGGTCTCCGTCTGTTGTGAGTCAAGCCATTCTCTCGTCAACCTGGCATCGCCGGCTTGGGCACCCATCATCCGCCATCACCAAATCCATTTTATCTTCCTTAGGTTTTAATTTTTCAGAAAAATTACATTGCGAGTCCTGTTCAGTGTCTAAATCTTGTCGTTTACCTTTTTCACTGTCTGAACACAAGGCCACTGCGCCATTTCAATTAATTCATTCTGATGTTTGGGGTCCAACCTCAGTTCCTTCTGTTCAAGGTTTTCGTTATTATATCTGTTTTGTTGATGATTACAGTAAATTCACTTGGCTTTATCCTCTGAAATTTAAATCCGAAGCTTATACTATTTTTGTAAACTTTGACCGAATGGTTCAAAATCAATTTAATGCCAAAATCAAAATTTTTCGAAGTGACAATGGCAAAGAATTTGTCAACAATGCATTTGGTGTTTTTCTTCAAAATCTAGGGGCTCTTCATCACACTTCATGTCCATATACCCCTGAACAAAATGGCGTTGCTGAGCGCAAACACCGTCACCTAATAGAAACAGTTGTTGCGCTCCTCCATGATTCCACCTTACCTGTTTCCTTTTGGGTTGATGCCCTTGCTACTGCCAACTACCTCATAAATCGCATGCCCACTCACACTCTCTCCAACTCCACTCCATATGCCCGTCTCTACAATCATCCACCCGACTATATCCATCTCCGCCCATTTGGGTGTCTAGTTTATCCCTGGTTGCGTCCGCACACTCAACATAAACTTCAACCTCGGTCAACCCCTTGTGTCTTTCTAGGCTATCATCCCACTATCAAAGGTTACAAATGTTTCGATCCTGTATCTCAGAAAACATATGTTTCCCGTCATGTTCGTTTTGTGGAGGAACAATTTCCTTACACAAGTCTTTCCTCTACTCCATACTCCCCCAATCCACTTGGCGTTGTGCCATTATTTCCGTCCTTTTCTCACGCTCATGCTCCGGCTCACTCGGCACCTAACCCGGTACCCCACTACACCACTACCCACCCGAAACCCCAAACCTCCCACCCGAACACCCAGCCGACTGCCACACAACCCACCACTTCCCTACATCATACTCCTAACACACATACAGCCACCCCATCCACCGCTGCACATCCCAGCTCCCACGGCAGCCCCACCCAACCCCCACTCACGCATCATACAACTCCACCACCCCTTCCTAATCACCCTCCACTCAACACTCATCCTATGACAACCCGAGCCAAGGCCGGTACCTTCAAACCCAAAGCCTACCACACTCAAATACCCTTTGATGCACATCCCACAACTGAGCCTACTACCTACAACCAAGCCTCCAAAAATAGTTTCTGGTGCCAAGCTATGGATGAGGAATTTCAGGCTCTGAATGAACAACGTACATGGGATTTGGTACCTCTGCCTAGTAACCGCAAGTCTATTGGGTGCAAATGGGTGTTTCGCATCAAACGAAATTCAGATGGATCTCTTTCTCGCTATAAAGCACGTCTGGTTGCAAAAGGGTATCATCAGGAGTATGGTGTGGATTATAAGGAGACCTTCAGCCCTGTTGTTAAGCAACAGACTATTCGTCTGGTCTTGTCTCTTGCTCTTCACTATGATTGGCCGCTTCATCAGCTAGACGTCAGCAATGCCTTTCTTCATGGTCATCTTGAGGAAGAAATCTATATGGTTCAGCCACCGGGATATGTTAATCCCAACCGTCCTCACTATGTTTGCAAGCTTCGCAAATCACTGTATGGCCTGAAACAGGCCCCTCGTGCCTGGTACACACGTCTCTCTACTTTTCTGCAGGGTCTTGGTTTTCGCACCTACCATCATGACAACAGCCTCTTCACCCTTCACTGTTCTCGAGGGACAGTCATCATTCTTATCTATGTGGATGATATTGTTATTACAGGCAGCTCGTCATCACTCATCACTGAAATTACTGAAGCTATGCATCGTGACATCAAACTTAAGGACCTCGGTCCTCTGGAGTTCTTTCTTGGCCTCGAACTCATCCGCAAATCGGGAACCATATTGATGCATCAGACAAAATATACCCTTGAACTTCTAAATCGGGCTGGAATGACAGACTGCAAACCCGCGGTCACTCCCATGGCAGTCCGCCAATCCCCAGGGCCGAATACTCCCTTTGCCGATCCTACACTATATCGGAGCCTCGTCGGTGGACTTCATTATCTTGCTGTTACTCGTCCGGACATCCAATATGCAGTCAATCGAGTCTCCCAATCAATGCATGCTCCCACAGAACAACACTTTCAGGCCTTGAAACGCATTCTGCGCTATCTTCAAGGTACTCTTCACTGTGGAATTTTATTTCAAAAGGGCTCGTTTGATATATCTATTTTTTCTGATTCGGATTGGGCTAACGACAAAGATGATCGAAAGTCCACTACTGGATATATTGTTATGATGGGACCGAATCTGATTTCCTGGTGCACCAAGAAGCAAACGCGAGTGTCCCGTTCCTCCACAGAAGCAGAATATCGTGCCATGGCTGCGGGTGTTGCTGAAGCCATGTGGTTACGATACCTTACGGATGCACTTGGCATTCCCCCGACGAAACCACAGATTTATTGTGACAATCAGTCCACTATTTGTGTTACCAAAAATCCAGTCCTTCATGATCGTATGAAGCATGTTGGGTCTGACTGTCACTTTGTTCGCGATGAGGTACTTGCAGGAGCAATGGCCACGCACTATGTCCCATCTACTGACCAGCTTGCTGATATTCTCACCAAGCCTCTTCCGTTACAGCCTTTTCAGTCTCTCTGCTCCAAGCTGCCCCTCGTTACCGCTGATCAGCTTGCGGGGGGATAATAGACTACATATATAATTATTAAATACATCTGGGTTATTCTGTAATTAGTTATTCTTCAGTTCTCTATATATACAGTTGTAACCCCTTCAATATTAAATGAGATCATTTAATTCTTAAATCTGTATCAAAATCTATATGGAACAACGTATATATTTCATGAAGAAAGACAAAGAACATAAAGTATGTTTACTTCATATGTTGCTTTATGACTTTAAATAATATTCTAGAATAAAGTACTTATGGTAGAATGTGATTCTTATGATAGACATGTAAAGTCATTGCGTTTACATAGATGTTGATGCATTTATATTTTATTTTTTCTTGCATGTTCATGTAATTTACATTATTGAAGTTAATGTGTGATTTATACCTACTTTTTTAACTTGTTTATTCATATACGTATATCCTTTTTTTATTGTGTACAATAATTTTTTAGGATAAAAAAGTATGTGAAACAGACAAAAAGATTGCCCAATTCACATAGGCAGTCGCCTCTCCAGTCTATGTGACAAGTAGAGATGAGACAACTTTAAATTTATCATTTCTAAAGTGATGATAAAAAAAAGTTGAAAGTTTATTACCCGGATATCGTTAGTTAGATTATGTTTATTCTTATGTGATTAAATCGAGTTAGTCTATTTCTGTTGTCAATTGTGAGTTTTGGAGAATAAAATAACTGAGTAGATTAGTGAACTCAAAGTTAGACATGAGTTGTCTAAACTATCATCTGCATAGTTTTTAACTAAAAAATACATACTGTGATGCCTCAAAGTTTTGGGGCCTGTCACCCGGAAAGACTGTGCGTGCCAACTAGGTCGCACGCCTATCAGCTATTCAGACGGTATGTGCTGAAGGAATGTGCTGAAGTTGATGATGAGGCAAAGGGGCATAAAATAAGGCAACAATCATCTAGATATGTTGCATGCCATGTTCTAAGAGTTCCAAGCTGATTTGAAGAGGGATTGGTGTAAGCCCAAGGGGGAGGAGGCTTGGTGTAAGCCCAAGGGGGTGGAGGCAAGGTGAGGATCGTGTGCGGTGTTTGATATTAGTGTCGTGCCATTTTGAGCTACAAGTGGAATCTAAGGATTTCGATTTAAAATATTTATATTAATAGTACCTTATCTATGCTTACCAAATTTGGTGTCATTTGGACTCCGTTTAGATAGGGGCTTGACTTGGCCAAGGTCCAGCGACATTCTTGCAATTTTCTAATAGGTCCAAAGGCCATAACTCGTTCCATGAGTATGGGAATAGGATGAAACTATATGGAGATCAGAAGGAAGTTAAGAGAAAGGAGTAGGAACAAACGGCACCCAATTTGAAGGTCGGATGGATAGTCTAAGCCCCAGAATGATTCTCGGGCAGAATGATGTATAGTGCCAGACATTGGGATTATTTATTTTAAGCATATATAAGGGGGGTATAAACGGTGACAGCCTACCAGCCTCCCTCGGGTGTGTCGACATATGGCCGCCCCAAGTGTGCTTCCTTGAGGGACAACCTCAAGGGCCTGCCTTAGCATGTCAAAGGAATGCGCAAGTACTCATAGGGCTCGGGAACCCTATGGGCAATGCAGGGTCGGGTGTACTAGAGTTGGGCGCCCCTAAAAGGCTAGAGGTTGTCTATATGAACCGACAAGCCCCGCGAGCTATTTAAGTGATGGAAGGATGCCTCCAAGCCGATAGAGCAATCGAGATACTCGCCCCAAGAAACTCGTGAGCTGACTTGCGAGCTTGGCCAAGGTTCAGTCAAGCGAGCAAGGGTCCGTTGGCATAGACGCACAGTTGTGGGTTGACGTTGTGCTATGAAAGTTGGATGCAAGTTGTATGGGCTATGTTTGGCTATTCCATAATACATCAGAGGGTATATATAAGAAAGACGCTTTTGACTAAAGCCAAGGATTAAGGGTTGTCCTACTCAGGCGAAACAAAGTCCAAGTGCACATGCACGAGGCGATGCCAAGCTTGATGATAGGACTGTGTATGTGATGGCGATGCTCAGGCCTAGGCGAGGGACGAGTATGTCTGTAGCCATCCCCAGGAGAGCATATGGATGAGATCCAAGTATTGAAGGTGCGCTACAAGAGTTGCTTATACGTCGGCCATGACTGGCAACATGTTGATAGAGCGGCATCAAAGGGAGCAAACCTCTAAGGTGAGCTTACCACAGGCACAGGATCGTGCTAAAGACCTAGGAAATGATAAAGGCTTGCCCATTATTGGGGAAACATGGGCTCCAAACGAGAAAAATTGTGTGTCGCTGACACAGTTAAAAATAAGCCCATGACAAGTAGTATAAGAGCAAGACCACTTCCTACACAAGTGGTATCAGAGAGTAGAATTGAGAGATGATTGTGGATATCATTGCAGTGATCACGTCAAAGCATAGATTGATATTCATCATGCTCATGAAGATCATTTTAGATGATGCTACCTTGTGAAGGGAATTTGTTGTATGTTGAAAAGCTTGAGATAGCTATGTCAACTAAGGCCCATCATTTCAGAATCACGCTATGTCACAGTCGTTGATTCCTCCTTCGTCTATGTGGGTTGATTCATTTTCGAAGCATCTAAGAGTAATTGAGAATGTTCAAGGGAAGACTTCAAGTCAGTCGGTACAGTATGCAGATGGATTCGATAGAGGCACGTTGGGCCAACAGTTGTGGTCATCGTGCGATGCTGTTTGAGTGGAACTACAAAGTTGGACAATCGGATAGCTATTGCTAAAATTTCCGTGATTGTGGGGAACCGTCAATTCGTCATAAACTCTGTTAGCGGTATGTTGGAAACTATGGTCAGAAGAAAGCATGGACTTGACGAGGACGTTAAGGAAGGTTGGTGGAGTGCATCAGAAGCTTGTCAGTTAAATAGTTTGTTCATGCAAAGCGATGAGCCAGAGTTGTCAGACATGAAAGAATCTAGGATGAGGTAGAGAAGGGGATATGCGGATAAGTCGGATAGTTAAGAGGATGATCCATGCTTGCCAGGTCGTGCAACCATGTTCCATGAGAGTTGAAGCCGTAGAGTATAAACATTGGTCTTGATCATGCTTAGATCTTTCTATGGATACAATTAAGGTATCAAGTTAAGTGTTCACCAGAAAGGTTGGACTTAAGCTTTTTCGGAAGATGCATGAAGGGATCCGTCTAAGGAAGTCGGACTCAAGGTCAGAACGAAACCTAGCCATCCAATGGGTTTCGAGAAGTGAAAGGAGAGTCCCTACAGAAGAGAGCCATGCAGGATGAGTAGGTAGTGAAGCCTACAGCATAGGCAAGCAGATCTTACAGTTGAGAGAGTGTTATGCAAGGCAAGAACCAGGTTAGCACCAAGAAATCCGTTAGACCGCGACAATGTAAAGAAGGACCTAAGTGCAGGCTTCTTTGGTGAATGATGGGCGTTAAAGTTAGGTGGAGGTAAAGCCATCAGGTGTGTGAGCGGCACGTCAAAAACTAAACCATTTCATGGAGAGGTGTTATGCCAAAGTACTATGGGTAAGAAAAGTTGTCAAAGTGGGATTAGCTAAAGCGCCGAAAATGGATTGGGTTCCAAGTTTGAGGATAGGTTCTTTCCAAGAGAAGAAGAGCGGGTCGGAGGCTGTAGATGGTTGAACCAAAGGAGTTCTCTCCATATATAATAGGTACGAGGGTGCCCTGAACGTCGAAGGACTGCGAAGGGAAAGAGAGTTTTGAATGAAGTGTCTAATTCACAGAGTAGTGCACAGATGCCGGCACTTTAAGATTGGAAGTACTTGCCAAAGCTACGTCCCAATAGAGTACGAGGTGCCTATGGGCGCGGAGCACATGAGATGCCAAAAGGTGGCATGGTGAAGTATGGGTTTCCAAAGGCTGTTATGAATGATGATTGGGACAAAGTTTGTGATTTGGGATACCGCCAATAACATCGCTCGAAGAAATGAGAAAAGAACCATGAGGGCATGGGTAGCAAAGATGCCCCATTGAGGGATGCCTACTTAGATATGATGAGTTAAAAGGTGAAAGTCCAGAAGGGAATAAAGTTGTCTTCTTGAGGCAATGAATCCAAGGGCTAGACATGCCAGACATGGATGGGCTAGTATTCCCGGATGAGATGAAGGCCGTGAGGAGCATTGTGCGAATTTGACTTAAGGTCCCCAAGTGTGCTTCCTTAAGGGACAACCTCAAGGTCCTTCCTTGGCATGTCAAAGGAAAGCGCAAGGTACTCATAGGGCTCGGGAACCCTATGGGCAACACAGGATCGGGTGGACTAGCGTTGGGCACCCCAACAAGGATAGAGGTTGGCTATATCAACCGACAAGTCTCACGGGCTATCTAAGTGATGGAAGGATACCTCCAATCCGATAGATCAATTGAGATACTTTCCCCAAGAGACTCGTGAGCTTGCCCAAGGTTCAACCAAGCGAGAAAGGGTCCATTGGCATAGACGCGCAGTTATGGGGCGAAGCTGTGCTATGAAAGTTGGATGCAAGTTGCGTGGGATATGTTTGTCTATGCCATAAAACATGAGAGGGCATATCCAAGAATGGTGTTTGTGATTAAGGCCACGTATTTTGGGTTGCCATACTCGGGCGATGAAAAGGCCAAGTGCACATGCAAGAGGCGATGTCAAGCTTGAGGATAGGACTGTGCATACGATGGCGATGCTCAGGCCTAGGCGAGGGATTAGTATGTACATAGACATCCCCAAGAGAGAATATAGATGAGATCCAAGTATTGAATGTGAGCCACAAAAGTTTCTTATACGTCGGCCATGACTGGTGACATGTTGATAGAGTAGCACCAAAGGGAGCAAACCTCTAAGGCGATCTTCCCACAGGTACAGGATCGTGCTAAAGACCTGAGAAATGAGGAAGGCTGTCCCATCGTTAGGGGAACCATGGGCGCCGCACAGGTAAAATTATGTGCTGCTGACACAGTAAAAAATGCGCCCATAACACATACGCTTCATGGGAGATGAGTCAATACTATGATTCATATTCCAGACCATGTATACATCACTACTAAAAAAAACGCGTTTAGAAAGAGACCGATAATGTTGCTAATCAACATAAATCCGTCGCTAAAACCATTTAGAGACGGATCAGTGACGGAATACTAGTCGTTTCTATATTGCGCGTTGCTAACCATTTAACAATGGAAAAAATAAAATTTGTTGCTAGATTTGCACCAAAATAGAGACGCCCTATATCCGTTGCTATTTTTTAGCAACGAAAATATTCGTTTTTTTTTGTCGTTTTGATTATTTTGTGACCAAATATTTCATTGCCAGTCCATCGCTAAAAATTTCCAATTTTTGTGATGAAAAAATATTTTCCTCAATACGTTGCAAATGTTTTTCTTTGGCAATGATTACATTTGTTGCTAAATCTATCGTCATTACTTTTCTTCCAATACCTTTTTTATTTGTATTTTACATACACCATGTTGAATCATATTAAAAGCATATTATAAAATTCTTAAAATATTCAACATCTATACAAAAGAACCCATATATATAGATAGCAAAGTCTTCTTTAAATATCCAACATTCATATAAAAGAACCCACATAAATAGATAGCAAAATCTAAACATCCAAAATACCAAATATTGCAACATCTAAACACATAATTATGTCCATCTTCAGCTAGACCAGGTACAACAGTTGAGAGAGGTTGTTGTTTCCATTGGGGGTATTCGTGACATTTAACTAATTTGCTCACCCCAGGCCAGAGTTGTTCATTAGGAGTATCTAGCAACATGCACCACAATTCTGTTAAGGTTAGAATGTAGAAACCAAGTTGGATAATAGCAATCTTTCTATTGCACAACAACTCAATGCAACAAAGAACATGACAGAAGTAGAAATTAGCAAAAACACTTCCCTTTTAGTTCAAATCAGAAATATTTTGGACTGTCAATTATTGTGACATCATTTTTTATGGACGAACTTTCTATAGAACCCATTTTATTAACATGATTTATCACTACTTTAGCAACTTTGGCGACTTGGCCTATGAATCAACTAAGATGATCAAGAAATCTTAAACTGGAAATATTTAGTAGCTTGTTGTTCGAATATATTTTAGCTAGGTTACCATATCTTTTGACCATAAATCATTTTCTGGATTCAACATATTGCCAAGCGTAAAAGACTTACTATTTCAACTTTGAAAGAAACTCCTCATGCAATTTTTGAAAAATAGAGGTGTCTACTTGACTAAGAGAGGAGGGCATTAGACTGATGCCTCCTAAGACCGGAGCATTAATAACGACGTTCATATTTTTGGTACACTAGCATCAGACAGTGGCTCACTTTTAATATCAGCAAAAAGCTTATTTGGATAAAAGACCACTTGAATTTTCTCTTCATTTAACTGTTGCTCCTATTATAGCCATCAGAAATCAACATCATCAACAAGATAACCATCACCACCAATATTAAACCAAGCCAATTCATTGACCACTAGGCTACACCCTTGGCTGCGGACTTAGAACTCTTTAAAAAGGTATAACAAGCAATTACCCACGTATGAAGTAGTAAAGAGCTGTGAAGCAATTCTGTCAAGCACATCAACGCTGTCTATAGCCATCGACACCTACAAGTGGAACAATGCAACTAAAATCAGGAAGGAAAACAAAAATTTCTTCAGTTAAAAAACATAGAGCACAAGGTTATCACCGAAAATACTATACCAAAAATACTATACCCTCCATGCCCATACATCACTCCGGTTGTTAACTGCTAGGCCACCCACCGTCTTGGGAGAAACTCTGCTCACAAACTCTTACATATATAACAATCACACCCCTTAATACAATTTGCAGTAACTTTCTGGTAGTAACAAACATAAAATGAAAACGAAGATAACTGCAGCAAGAGATTCATTGATTCATGACGTCCCCTTGAAGGAAAAAATGCAAAATAGTCATTGTTGTATACAAACTATAAATAAATAGAAAATGAAAACCGTGAGGGAAATCACGAACATACTACAGAAAGAAATAAATAAAAAACAATGAAAACCTTGGAGATCATATGCAGCTGCCCACAAGTTGTTATTTGTCTCCTGTTCAACTTTTCTTCCAAGACGTGACCAATTCCCGGAAGTGCTTTTACTTGAAGTTTTTGTATTTCAAAGATACCAAGAAGGCAAAAAATTACAACAAAAGGCGGGGATGAAAATTGTACAGGCTCGCTATTGGTAATGGAACAGTATTCATTGTTGTTACTCCTATAACCTCAGGATCACCAACAAATAACATATATATTCAGCTTCTTTTGTTTTAACATTTACTTTCGTAGTTACCATGCTATAGAAAACAATTGATTTGATATCAAGTTAAAACGTAAACCAAAACTGTCCCTAAGAGAGAATTGTATTTCATATGACTTAATATAACTATATACGCTTAGAAAAAATGTACTAAATGCACTTTTGGCTAGAACCTGGAACTAGAATTTGACGGGGTGAGCTTAAAGCTTTAGGAGGTGCTCTCCCACTCCCAATTACCTTACCTTCAAGAGTGGACGATATAACTTACAAGAGTTAATGAATGAATAAAGAGTGGGAAGTTACATGAATTTCAAGGAAAAGATGACCAAATTCATCTATAAAAAACCATGAGACAAATGCACCTAATGCCAAACACCTACTGCAATATTATGTCCAACTATTATTACATTCTACTCATCAAAGCCTAAGGAAGTAGTACGAGAATCTGAAGTTCATGCAAAACCAAATGAAATTCAAGTACTGAAGAAAGAATTGAAAACAAGAACATTGAAAAATAGTGAGTTGAGGACGAGAGCTAAGCAGGCGATAAACAAAACTGAGGCCACTGAAAAGAGTAAAGTTGCACTTCAGAATCAGATAAAGAGGTGGAAGGAATATAAAGAGAGAGAGGGTTGCATTGGCTGCACTTAGAGAAGAGTCCTTTTCCCGAGAAATTACTGAATACAAGCCTGATAATTCTCCCAAAATAAAACATCCACTTGGTAAGATTCTGAGGATTGGAACAACGCAACCACTTCTCTCCTAAAGTAACACAATAGATGCCAATGAAAATACAAATTTGGAAAATTAAACTAGTGTACAATTTGGAATATTATTGGCTATATTTGATAAATAGCTATTTCAATTAATACCTAGAACGCACTGGTTAGAATATTTAATAGGTTGATAAGATGAACCAACAAAGCAACTTATTGATGACAAACAAACCAGTAAAAGACAAGCAATATAAACACAGGAGGAGATCACAATGATTTTCGATTTGAGTGCATAGTGTCATACAAGCTTATGATCAGGATTAAGAAGTCATTTAACTTGATAATACAAGGTGGTAAAAAGTGTTTGAACACGTAGTTTCCTAAATAAAATTTGGTGAAGTTCGGGTCGGTAACACAATCTAGTGCAACTACATAGTGTCTATTTGGCTATTCTGATTTTTTTAAATTTAAAAAGGTAGAATTGTTTTATCTAGAATAATAAAAATGCAAAACCTTTTCCAAATAATGTTCATAAGAAAACCATGACTTAGATAAAAATATAAAATGGTTCATTGCCTAACTTTTTAGCAATTCTGGTAGGGGTAAATTTAGTCAATGCTCGTTCAATATCTTCACTAACAACTCTCCAAAGCATCGGTTTTAAGCATATATAGAGGGGAAATCTTAGTGAGCATCTAAATACAACAACAACAAAAAACCCAATGTATTCCCACATAGTGGGGTTTGGGGAAGGTAAAATGTACTCAGTCCATCCCACTACCTCCGAAGAAGTAGAGAGGCCATTTTTGATAGACCCCCAGCTAAAAACCAAAATCATATTTATAGATACACACGCATACCTTATATAATAACTTACATTACTGGTGCACAAAAGTTCTCATGAAACTTAGTTTTTAGGAAATTATCAAATAGAATGGACAAAGTTTTAGGTAGACTCCACAACATGACGAAAATATTAGATCAACACATATACAACCTGAATTTACAAGATGAAAATTGCCTCAAATCTAAAGCTAAGAGTATTTATTAAATTATCTAAAATCAAGTGGTTTCAAACCTGAAGTAGGTAAACTTGTTGATCAGTTGGCATCATACCTTTGAGGCTTTTCTCCATGTTCCTGCTACTGTTTCTCTATCTTCAAGATTTACTCTGAGCATAGGACAAGGCATCCCTTATAATTTCTACTTCACTGACTCATGCATTAGTTCATAGAATTTATCCTGTCCAGCCCTAGAACTCTGTAGGAATCAGGACAACCGATACCAATAGTACTCCATCTTCAAAAGTGCACCGATATTTATACTTAGGTTTTATGTGCCACCTTACTTCCAGAAAACCACATCAACAATCACAGCCAAGCAGACCAACCTGAATGTGCATCTAAATGCAAACAGAAAAAAATAGGTTTTGTTTTCTGGTATGTTAATCTTGATTTACGCAACACATAATCTACAAGTGGGGAATGGGGAGGGTAGGACCCAGAAGGCTAACTAAATATTGATGGCGAAACTTTGAAAGCCAATTCATTTGAAGTTTGAAGTTCCAACTAGTGCATCATCTATAAACAGCCAATTCCCTTACAACAACATAGGTTCCATTATCTAATTTTCCCTTGTAAATCTGATATGGAAAGATATGTCAAACAAGTTGTTAGCTAAACCAAATAGTCCAACTTTGAGCTGAAAAAAGAATAAAGCCTGAGACAAAAGGCCTGAAAAGATGTCAACTCACTGCATATGCACTTTATGTAAGCGACTTAAGTGCCTCGCTTTAGTGATATTAATTGTCAAAGTTCAATAGATAACAAATCAAAATATGCATTACTCCTAATTGTAATCAGCATTATATGGTATCAAAATGCAAAGTCGAGATTCATATAGCACTTATGCACATAGACAATAGATAATAAAGAAAAAAAAAAAATTTAATCAACTGCTTATCTTGGCGAGTTGTGTATCTATTTAATTGTCTGATTTGAGTTATTCAATGAAAACAACCTAAAAAACTAATTTGATTGTTTCAATTACTCATGGAGATCAAGACCTCTAGGAATACTACGGAACCACATGGATGATAACAAAATTCGTAACAAAAAGTTTATCCTCCGGCAAAATATAACATGAATTTTGAATAGATATATGCAAGAAAATAATATACTAAGCCCTCTTCCTAAATTAATTTGGGAGTATAAACGGTTTCAAAGCAGTACTTTTCCAATGGAGCCTTCACCGATCAATGTTGATTTATCAAATTTTTATATCGCTTCTTCCTACTCTTCCATGGAGAACACCCGATATGATGGAGCACCTTGTGATCCAAGTGCTGATTCTTGGAAATGATTCTTGAGGTAAAATAAGATAAAAAAACTCTAATCAAATCCGCTGAAAATTAAAGCAATTGGCTTAGAAACTTTTCTGCAGAAAATCTAACTATTTTGATCTGACATTGAAAATAAAGTCAAACTACTACTTACTAGCATTTTCCAGGAACTCATCAGAAACATTGGGTTGTGCATTATCTTGCACAACTTTGGTAAACATGTACCGATCCATATCGTGGCGTGTATGTATGATGTGATCTTCTACAAAAGAAGAGAAGGACAACTGTCAAAAACACCACAAGTAGTACAGCTCCCCGAACAACACCTACCATTTCAAGTTAAAAAAACCACAAACAGAAATTCTGAGAAAAAATCTGATTCCCATTTCAAGTAAATAACCATTTGTCAAACTTTTTATCACAATAATCGAACAACCCTAAGTGAACGAGCTCAAACAACCCTAAACCTATCATTTACAAGTGAAATCTAACATTGAAATTGAGAAATTGAAAGAGGAAAAAACAACTCACATTACGAGATTTAGAATCGTACCTTTAATTTAGATTCGAAATTGAGTGATTAATTCCCTTTTTGATTGATATTGAGCGATTCTCTTTTTCAATTAAGAGACAATGGAGAGAAAAGAGAAAGGAGAGGTTGTTTTTGGAGAGAGGCGGAGGATACAATGTGTTGGGAACAAAGTAAAATAAAAGACTTTGCCCTAATATTTTTTTGGTACGGTGTTGGATTCAGCAACGGGTGCAAAATCCGTCACTAATTATTTTAAAAAAAAATATATTTTTTAAAAATGGTAAAATAATTCTCGTTACGAAAATTTCGTTGCTATTCCCGTCTCCACCATGTCAAAATATTTTTTCCCCTTTTTATGCCGCTAATTTTGTCACCAAAATAAAGGCGCCAATATTTAGCGCCAAAATATAGCAACAGATTATACTTTTTGTCACTAATCTATCGCTAATTAGGCTAATAATTTTATTTTCAATTATTTAGCGACAAAAAACCTATTTTGTTGCAATTCCGTCGTTAATTAGCTACGAAAAAGTGCTTGTTGCTACAAATCCGTTGCTAAACCCGGTTTTTTTTTGTAGTGCATGTTGTGGCCCATAAGGAAGAACAAGTTTAGTCTCTACATACTTTTGTCTAAAGCCCTAAAAATACAAGAAACTTTTAAAATTGTACCCACCCCACTTTAATCAGTTTCTTGAGATTCAATTTGGTGTTTTCTATCATAGTAAGTTGCCAGGAGATCATTCTTGATTCAATCTTTCCGGATACTTTTAGAAAATCGTTTCTTATTGAG
Source organism: Capsicum pubescens (assembly GCA_030864215.1). Classification (NCBI taxonomy): domain Eukaryota; kingdom Viridiplantae; phylum Streptophyta; class Magnoliopsida; order Solanales; family Solanaceae; genus Capsicum; species Capsicum pubescens. The sequence goes on from CM061543.1 coordinate 261,914,875, forward strand.
ATTAAGTATTTCTTGAGATGAGGAAGGCCATGGAGTATTGCCACATTAATTGTGTTCATTGATCAGTCCTTTATATTTTTATGTGGCGTAAGTATATAATGAGTAACTCAAAATTAAGAAAAAGAAATTGTGAGAAATATAATCTAATAAATGATTTAGGGTACTACATTTTATAATCTACTCTAAGTTTTATTGATCGAGATGTTGTATATTCCTAGCAGATGTATAGCAACAAAATTCTCATGCGTGCACCGATCACACGGTCTAGCCGTAAAGTATAAATATTAAGAAATAGAAATGAGAGTTGATCCACTTTGTGTGAGTGGAAAATGAAAAAAATTGGATTGGATCACTCATGTGGGTCAACCCAAATCCATAGTAAATAATATATAATTGTAAATTTGTAATTATTAAAAGAGAAGAATTGGGTCTGTAAGGAAATTAGTAATTGTGTATAGCTATATGAAGATTTGTATATCTTCAAGAAAGATAAAACGACCATAAAAGAAAATTAAAAGTAACATTTTTTAGCTTTCTCTCTTTCTCTCTACTATACTCTTTTCTTCTTGTACGAAGAACTTTAGTGAAAAGATTCCTGTGATAAAGTTATCTCCACCAAAATATATGGAACAATTTCCTATAACGGATATGTTTTTAGACACTGATTTTATACTGTGTAGTTCATCTTTATATGTGAATACACTTTCTGATTAGTAAAACAATTTTCAATGATCCTGCAAACTAAGTACATGATTAAATTCTTAATCTTAAAAACTGATTTATCTTTATGCATTAGTTCTTCACTTTAAAAAAGTCTGATTTTTCTCTTCCTTTCAGATATTGCGTACTAGGTTATTATGATGCTGCACCAAGGGATTGGTGTTGTGACGATTGTGAAAAGGGCAAAGGGGTATTGTCTTTATCACGTAGACTGGAAAATGGGTATTCTCACGGATCCAAGTTACGTGCACCTGCAAAGATTTTTCTGAGTACTGTGCCACCAAAGAAACTTGGTAAGTTTCCTGGTGGGCATTGTATTAATTGGGAAAAGGAGGTAATGACCGGGAAAACAAGATATATTCCCGTTGAGGAATCACTAGGTCTACTATCAGGCATAGAGAAATCTACTAGCTCCTCAAGAGTCGTGTCGACAAAATCCATGGCAACCATTACTCAGGGGAATTTTGGCAAGTATCAAGCTCAATGTTCAAGATCTTTTCCTGAGAAGAGTACAACTCAGTGGTCTTTAGGATCAGAAGGATATACTATATCTCAGAATTTGAAAAAGGCCAAAATCACTGCAAAGAGAAAACAACCAGTACAATCATCTAATGGTTAAGTGTTCATCAACAACTCTTATATTAATTACTTGTTTTGATTTGTCCTCATGTAATTATTCATCAGAAATTTCATTTTCGATCATACACTAATTAAATTATTTTTTTTTAAATTGACATAGATATTATCTTTCAAAATAATTTCTGTTACACCATCAATATCTGAAAAGCTTTCATAGAAAAAATTATTTACTTTTGTACTTCAATGCAATTGATATAGCATTCTTTTTTAGGTCTTGGTGGATCTATCAATCTCGAGCGCAGGAGTCCCCATGTTGTGAACGAGAGTGGAATGACACCTATGCCACACCCTTGTGATCCTGCTCTAGTTCCTTTCTGGAAGTAAGTGCCCTTTATCATGCACATTAATTACTATAAAGGCAGCTGACTGATTAATCTTTTCTTTGTAAATTCCCTGTTGATTAGTAAGAAAACATATATATAATTATTTTTATTTAATAACATAATGTTGGTGCCCAAGGGGATGGCCTGGTGAAACATGGAGATTCCAGGTTTGAATCCCAGTTGTAAAGGCTCTGTTTCGATGCTTGTAGCTTCATTTTGAATCTTACTTTCTGTCTACCTCATGACTTATTAGATACCAGAAAGTTAGACTATTTCATACGGGTTTAAGAAATTCACTTTGTGTGGTAGACACAGGTTGCACAATGAATTAGTTGGGGTGAGGTCAAGCTGGTAGCGACGCCATTAGCATCACTAAAAAATGTATAGATCATATGCCCAGATAGAGGAAAGAATTTTTGCTCATACGTAGTTGCAAGTCGTGATATAATGATAATTTGAATATATATTACTTAATGAATGGTTGTAAAATTAATTCCCATTATGGAGAAATTCCTTGAAGAGTCGAAGTTACTGCCTTTCTATATTCTTGTATTAAGGGCCATCTTATGTTTTCAGGTATTGTGAAAAAGAAATTGTAGGTAAGTTATATGGGAGCCTTACATTGTTTATTTCTAATTATTTTCAGTTCTGTAAACTGAAGAGCCTTCAGTTCTCTTCACGTTTTTGTTTGTGAACTTGAAACTCAACTATGCCTTTGTTATGCATCAGAAAGAAGAAAGCGTTACCTTTAATTATTCTGTAGACTACTAATATATTGAAAATATTTTATTAACTTGAGGAATCTGCACCATTCGAAAGGAATAAAGACTTTGTTCCCTATAATAATTAGTCTCTCTTTTTCTTTACATTATAGGGGAAGTTTTGACATCTTAGGTACTCTGCCATTTGGATCTGGAATGCTAAATAATTGTATCCAGGCTCATCCTCCTTCCAGAATTAGGCGTAAGGTGTATGAGTTCTCAAACAAATTGCCTGAAATTCTTAAATTTGAAGTACTTCCACGTGAGAATATCTGGACAAGTCTATTCAATGACCATTGTCCGGGAAAAGAAGATATAGGAATGTATTTCTTTGCAAGTGAGAGAGAAAGGTTATCTTCTTCCTTATATCTTTCTCTAAAAAGGGTAAGGGTGGCGAATTAGAAGAACACCCTTACCCAGGAAGGTTTTTATTAGAAATTGATTTGCATTTATGTTATATGTAGGTCTGAGAAATATATTGCTCTGGTGGAGTCCATGCGTATCAATGATTTGGCGATGAGAACACTTATATATGATGTTGAGCTGCTTATACTTCCATCCACAGCCCTGTGCAGTGATTATCAAAGTACATTTATAATCTCTAGTTTCTTTTCTCATTTTCTTATTCCTTTCAATGAATTTTAGGTAACATATATACATTCAATTATGCTCTGTAGAAGTTAAATTGTCCGGTCTATCCAGAACATTATGCCTTTCTAAGTTGGGGATAAATCCTTTAACGTGTTTAAGTTGTCTGGTCAAGCTTTAGTAGTACTATTGTACGTTCCCCTATTCTTATGAGAAACTCTAGATCAATATTTATGCTTTGTGTTATTTTATCTGTAGTTTGGTGTGCCTTGAATGTAATTTTAACTTTTTGCATCCAGGCATTAAAAAAGTCAAAAAAGTAGTTGCATTGGCATACCCAACACTTGTAAGAGATATATGTCTCACTCTCTTTCTTTTCTGATCAAAAATGAAAAAATGTGATCTATACACAAGCTGCAATGGTACTCCACTCCTTCCGTCTTCCTCTACTTCCCCTATTTCCCAATAATTTACTAGCTCCATTGCGGTTTCCGCCAAGGCCCAGCTGAGGCCAAACATACTCAAAGATATGCCTGGCATTGTCCCGTCACTTTGCAATGTACGAGTAAGTGGCAATTATTTTCTGCACTTCCATAACATAGAAAACATATTGAAGATAGCTAGATTCCGCTTCTTTGTAGAAGCAACCCAAGGGTGTGTACTAGAGGTCAATTAAGTCAACCATGGGGTCTCAGGTTCAAATCTAATCATAGACAAAGACACTAGGTCACTTTTTCCCATCTGCCCAAGCCTTTGGCCGACAGAATTACCAAGTACTTGTTGCCGGTAGAAGGTGGTGGTATCCAGTGGAATTAGTCAAGGTGCTGGGACGATGGACACTCCCATTTGTAGAATTTCATGAGTCAGACATGCTCTTCTGATTGCCAGCCTACAAAAACACCTTACTTTCTATGGAGCTTTTGCTTTCCAGATTTTCCTCCAGTGACAGCTTTGTACAAGCTGTCTGATGGAATTCAAGAGGAAATATGTTGACTTTACTGTGATCCCCTTTCCATATAATGGAATCTTCATTCTGGATTGTACACTTCGAGCTCTCCAGGGTGTTTTATAGCTCAATAGCTCAAGTGAGTAGTGACCTCCCAATTTTTCAACAGTTTCCTGAAAGAAAAGTTCCAGCCTTGCAAACTCCAAGTGTCCTCACTTGTTGCCACAGGTAACAGGCTTAGAAAAATCATATCTGGAACAACTCTTTTAGAGGGCCATTTCCAATCCAATAGTCATGCCAAATGGAGATTTTTCTTCCATTCTCCACTGCAAATCCCACATTTCTAATTAGATGTGACCATTGAGCTTTGGAAGATCCCCATATGCACAAGTGCAACACGCTTGGCGCCGGAATGTCCAAATTATCCATACTTTCTACCTACCACCTCCTTCCACTGAGTTTGATTGTCAATGCTGTATCTCCATTAACATTTCCATAGGAGAATTGTTTTCTTCTCAATTTTTTAATGCAAGGCCACCTTCTTTGTTACACTTGGTGTATTAACTTGTTTCGACTATGGATTATTAAATACCTTATATACCCAAGATGGAGAAGAACTAACAACTATAGAAGAATTACATAAAGTATTCACCACCTATAAAAGAGTAACCAAAGGAAATCTATTTTTCAGGCAACAGAAAGAGAGACATTACGTAAGTAGGTAAGGAATCCAACACAATTTTTTATGCAAAATAGCCCTATTATTAGAGGCATATACTGAGATTCATATAGTTAAGACTTGCTAATTTGCTTTGTTATGCACTTGGTTGAATTGCCTTGAGGCATACTTTAGCTATGGAGGTTCACTAAAATTTTGGAAGGTTGACCTACCCATCTAGATATGATTCTTTTAAGGAGATTATCTGATAATTGCATTAAAAAAGAAGTGTATCTGATAGTTCTATAGCTGCATCTCACCTCGTGGATGTTCTTGCAGGACTGAACAACGAGCACTTCCTGTGGGGATTGTTTTATTGCACGGGACAAGATACAATGGGATGTGCTGAAGGGGCAGCAACAAAGTGATTGACATGGAGAATAATCAGAATGAGGTTGGAATGGATGTAGACATGATAGATGGAGAAAATATAGGAATACTGGGCATTGTTGTCTCGACAACTACCAGAAATGGGTTTGATAGCTCTCTTAAAGAAACTGTTAGTGCTGCCACCTGCAATGGCTCTGAATCAGTTTACACCTTTAATATTTGTTGAAATATTGAAAACTTATTACAAGAGGACTTCAAGTGAAACAATACTGTTCACTTACAAATGCTTACCTTCTTTTTTGTGGCCAAATACAAATGTCTATATGCGGTCTTTCAAATTTATACAATTTTTTGCAAACATGGCAAAATGTATATGTCTACCCTAAGTATGAATGTGTAACGATTTCTTTCAAGTGAAAGTTATTTTCGCAATTTCATGAAGAAAAGAAAAATTATCTTTACATCCGCTCAGCTACACGCCACAAAATATGCAAAATACACCCATTACATTATGTACAAAAGGGCAGCAATGTAGATGTTAGATATTTCCTTAATATGTCTTTTCATAAGGCTACCAACTAACTTGCCACTCTCATTAACTCTTACTGAGTGAGTTTTGACGAGTCACCCATATATAGGTCAAGGGGATTCATATAATAATGAATGCTAAGTAAATATATATGTGGTATATATTTATTTTAATGTAAAAGGAAGAGGACACAATTATTGGGATTCAAAAGAGTTGATCCCTCAGAATTATACCTAAGTTCTTTTGTGGGAACAAACACAATTTTTCCCTCTTAAGTAAAAACAAGCACAAAGAAAAACGTTTTCCTTCTTTCTTCTCTCAAGTTCTTGTGCAAGATTTCATTGAACATTTTTAGTGAAATAATATTATTACAAGTGTTATATTTGATCAAATTCTTCCACGACATCAAAGCCTGCTTTATTTATTTTTCTAGCATTATTTTTTCGACAAAATACTAGTTACGTTGTATAAATTTTATATTGTGCATTGATTTAGAAAGAAAATCAAGTATTATCCACTCCGAAGTATGTTAATTAATAAATAGTAAAAGACTTAATATTGGAGTTTTGTTGGAAAGGCCAATATGGTGGTTGCAATATTTTATTCTTTGAAGACAATTATTACTCCCTCCGTCCCATTTTACCCATTCCAAATTTCCTAATTTGGTGTCCCTTTTTACTTATCAAGACAAGACAATTTTTTTTTCCATATTTTACACTTTGCATTAATTATTTTTTCTTTAAATTAAAATGTAAACATCATTTAATAGGGGTACTATGGTAAACTAGCTATGCTATTTATTATTTTTCTTAATAGCTGTGTCATCCCAATTTGGGACGAGTAAAATGGAACGGAGGGAGTATTTGTTTAGCCATTGCAATTTGTTTTTTGTTTTTTTCTTAGGTGTAGATTTTTATTGTTAAACTTTATTGTTATTATTTCTCAATATATACATGAGTGTATCAATATTTAAAATTCATAGGCGCATTTACTTTTTGTATCGCCTATGTGACATTCTCTTTGCATTCCACATAATTTTTTGTACCAATTTGAAATTTGAACTCAATGTTTTATGCAAATTCCAAAAAGTATAATACAGTGTTTTTGTATCTGTTATTAAATATATGGTTGTTTAACCATAAAATGTTTCTTAGACTACTAATTATATTAAATGTACAACATTTTGATACTTGGATGATTGAGAACTTAGAGAACTTTCTATTCTAAACTTGATGTGAAATGAATGATGACATAGTTAATTAATTTAAGAATTATTACGTGCATGAATTAAGGCTACAATGTACATCGTTGTCCCATGATACTTAAACTTATTTAAATCAGTATGCCAATTGTTGTAATGAACATTGTTGTTGATCTAAACAATGATAATAAGCCTAACAACAATAATTATGAAATATGAAGCATGAAAATTCAGTATGTCCTGAAAGAGAAAGAGGCTCTTGAAGTAATTAATGTGTCTATGACACTTCTTAAAAATTGTAAGCGCTCCAACATTTGAAAGATCTTGAGCTTTGTCACTTTTGAAAAGGAAGAATTTTCTTGCTTGGATAACATTGTTGAATAGCATGGATGATGATATTATGAGAAACATCCGAAAGTATGATAATGCTAAGAACATGTCGTACTCATTAAAATAAAATTTTGATCATACTTCAAGTTCCAAGTTATGTCTCTTACTATTTAATTTGATATTTGTAAAGGAATCAGACAAGAATAAATAATACCACAAAGTAAAAAAGAAATAAGAAGAAAACAAACAGATTTATGTGGAATCTCTTGACGGGAAAAATCACGAGCAGAGGAGGAGGAAATTCACTATAATGGAGAGGAATATGAGGAGGAGATGTAACCCTCAATGACGTATTTTTTTAAAACGTTCAAAATTAACCCACTAAATGCACTTATATAATACATGCGTGAAAATAAATCTTAAGCCCAAAGGCATACAGGTTCATATTGCAGGGGCACCACTACCACCACAAATAAAAAATCAGAAACATGGATCGCATTGCAAACTTTTCAGAGTCAAATCAATAAATTTTGGGTTACAAAATGTACCAATATTTATAAGAAACATCCTAATCATACTTAGAGTAATACTCATCATCATATGTCAAATATGGTAAAAGAAGCGAAAGATGTTGGTTAAGGGTTGACTGAAGAGCAATAACTTCAAGATGTGATTCGTTCCTCACTCCAAATTTTACAGAATATTAAAATGCACTTAACTCATAATGTAGGCATCAATACTATGTAAGATGTTATATGTTATTTAAAACTTGAGGAAGAATGTTTCGGGTTGGCAGTGCTGCTATAAATGCGTATACGACTAGTTCTGGTTAAAACTAGTAACAAGGTAGAAAAATGCAAGTATACTAAATTTTCTCATAGAAAGGGAAAAGAAAAAAGTCTCAAAGAATCATAAGATTATTCATCACGGAGAGAAAAATATATTTTCTCCCAAGAAAAAGGTGAATGTAGCTAAGCTCAAGTGCTACAATTGTGAGAACAATGGACACTTTTCTCATGATTGTCCTAAGACTAAAAAGGTACATGATCTTATTAATAATTTACATAGTGATGCAAATATTTTTTTTTATGCTTTTCTAACTGAATCACTTTTTATGTATTTGTAGACGCAACAATCACTGAGCACAAAGTGACAGAAAATAATAATTTTGTAGATTTTAAACGAATTCCACATGGATCCAAACGAGTGTATATACGGAATAACACCAAAGAGGCGATCAAACAAATTGGTACCTGCAAATTTAAATGTGTGGTGATCGAACTTTGTTACTAAATGATGAACTATTTACTCCATTAGTTCACTAAGATCTAGAATCAATTAAAATATTGTTTAAGCTAGGATTAATTTTTTTTATATGTATATAATATGGATATGGATTTAAAAAAGAAAAAATATCATACTGGTTATTTTAATGATTGTTTTTTTTATAGTGGATGCTGTTCGAAATCATAATAATAATATTTGTTTTTTCTTCTTAACATCAACTTCTAATTGAAAGAATGATCTAAGTATATTAATGCTAGGCTTTGTTGTATTGGTCAGTAAAGAATGAATTGCTTACACACAAAAATATTCTTCATACAATAAATAAAGTAGAATTGTCTTTTTGAGAATCTCATCTAGTAGAAAAAACGACAAGAAAATCATTTGAAAAAGGGCACAAAAGTTTATACTGCATATAATTAATTTATTCTGACATATGTTGTCTAATAAAAGTAAGGAAAATACATGGTGCTATTTACTTCATCACTTTTATTGATGAATTTACTTGATTTAGTTATATATATTTGATTTTTCACAAATCCAAATGTTTGAGATGCTTTGATGAACCTAGTTAAAAATCAAACTTGATAGAAAGATTAAAGATATAAGATACAATCAAAGTAGAAAGTATTTATATGCTGAGTTTAAATAATTGTTTGATAGAAACTAAATCCAAAGACAATTAAATACTTTCTATGATCGACAATAAAATGATGTTAAAATTAGGTCCATGGGGTAGAAAGTATATCTTTGTATAGTATTGTTACATTCTGGGTTTTGGCCTTAGAAATTTTCATAGAAATCCATTCTACGGATCCAATACGACTCATTGGTTTGAGCCGTATGTTGGGGTAAGAGTGGTATGGTCCTTTCGTATGCTAGCTAGTGTTAGTTGGTGGGATGATTTTGGTCATGGGAATGGGTACGACTTAGGGGTGAGTCGTAGGGGATTGGTACGAGTCGTATCAGGGACTCGTATGGTGGGCAATGTTTGATCCTCATGGTATTTCATTCTGCCAGGGATACTGATCATGGGTACGGATCGTATGTTGTGGTTACGACTTGGTTAGATAAGTCATATGCTGGACAGTGTCTAATCCAAGGTTGAGGCTTGGATCCGAGTGGTAGAAACCAATTGTATTGAAGGGTACGATTCGTATGAGTCGGTCGTATCCCTGTGATGAGGTTTTAAGGACTTAAGTGGAGTATTCTCGATATTTTTCTACTTATACTAATTAGGATCCATGACTTCTAATATACTTAGAAGGTTATTTACACTATTATTCTATTCATTAACACTTCGAAACTACTTCTAAACATCCAATAATTTTCTCAAGATCTTTTGGGGCAAGGAAGCTAGGGTTTCAACTAAGGGAGTACATTGGTGATTTTCATCCGTCATCTTTTTTTGATTTAAGGCATGTGTCTCTTTCCTACTTATTACTACTAAAAAGTTATGGATTTTATGGATGAAATATGGTTTCAATATTGCATGATTAATGGTTTCCAACTATAATTTGGGTTTTGATGTAAATGCTTGGTTATGATTTCCCATGATTTTTAATTATTCTTTTCTAGGCATTAATGGTGGTTTTGGATAGTTCTATTGCAAGGTAATGGTTTTTAAAATTGGTATTGGTTATCTTATGCCTTCAAAGTGTTTGACAAATTATTTATAAAGATATGTTCATTGCATTGACGTCTTTTAATGAAACTCTTGCTTGGTTTCGACTTATATATGAAACTTAAATGGTTTAAATAGTTTACAAAGGTTTAAGGCTAATTGATTATGCTTATGAAGAACATAGCAGTCTCCCAAAAGGTTAATATTGAAACAAAAATGGCAGTTAAAAGTCCCTTTAACGTAAATATTTTGACTATGGATAAAGGTTTGCAACTATGGGTGGTATGGCGATACTATTGGTTATTAAATATCCTTGGTAAATAAATGGTAAATGGATTGGTTGGACATGGTTTCAATTTGGGCATTAGTGGCGAGATTTGTAGCTAAGCCGTGGAAGATGGCGGTCCCGGGGAAGGGGGGCTAAAACCAGAAACTAATATTTGCTAATATGAGGGGTTTTGGTGATCGCGTGTATGTGTCACATTTTATATTGGGGAATGTACTAGTCATCCCATGGGATATTGACTGGTCGTGTGGCTACACTAACTGTGACCCTATTCGCAGTGGAGCTACACCCATATGGCTCGTGGGTGGTTAGGACAACAAAGGTACACAACCCAGATAAAAGTTTTAAATGCAAGATAAACACGGTTCCCTTTCCTGGCACATATATATGTATGGTTATGTGCGTATTTTAACCATATATTCATAGCACATATGGATGATTATACTTGGTTATTTAAATAACATTATTTCATACTTATCGTCAGAAACATTCTAGCGGTCATTCGCTAGCCCGTTTACTAGCGGTTGTATACCCCTGCTATGCAGGAACCAATCGTTCGATTCTTCCTACATAGTGATTAACTTGAGGACAACACTTGTACTGAAGTGGTGAGCTTCCTTCCTTTCGGAAGGCTCCATTTCATTTCATGGACATCTTTTGACATTTTAATTTTTATTTTGGATATTGGTTTTTGCCATGGTTGGGGACGTTCCTAACTGAATATTTTTTATCTTGTGGATAGAGGCTTTGTTGTACTTCTGGGGGTTAGTATTGGCGGGATCGATATTGGTGTTTGCCTTAGCATTGGTATTGGTCTTAGGGCTTACTCTCTTGGACGTTATTGTTGGTTCTTCCATTGTATTACATTTTATGATTGATTATAATATTATCTTTTTAAATTCCTATTATTATGGCCTGATTTATGGCCTTTGGTTAGGTTTAATAGGGTTGGATGGCTGGGTTGGTATGGTTAGACTCGGTTAGGTCAGTCACGGTTGTGTCCATATCGTAGAGTCTTCAAATGAGCATTTATGCAATCTTGTCATATGCTCGAAATTCAGCCCATCTAAGACTGCATAAGGTGGTTTGGTAAGGTAAACGGGGTGTTCACCGGTCCTAGTTGGACTTGAGATGTCCATTATGTCTAGGCCCTAGTTCGGGTCATGACAAGTTAGTTTTAGAGATTTAGGTTCATGGTCTGTTGGGAGTTCACAATGTCATGTCGAGTAGAGTCTCTTTTAGGGGTGTGTAGCATGCCACACTCATAAGAGAAAGGCTGCAAGACATTTAGGAATGTTTTACTTTCTTTGTATTCTACCTTCAAACTTTTGTTCTCAGTCCTGGAATCCTCTCTAGTCTTTGGTTGTTTGTTAATTAGATCATGCCTCCTAGATCTGGAATGCAAAGAAAGTCTTCTACCTCATCAGGGAATATTTCTGAAAGGGGTACATCCTACTACTGGAGTAATCTTCTATCTCAGGGTCCTATTCCTAATTGTGTTGGAGTTCCTCCTATCCCTCTTACTGCTCCTCAGGTCCCTCAGGGTAACATGATGAATACAGAGTTTCATCTATCTATTTATGTTATTGCTCAGATGGTCGCTGCTTAGGCTGAATAGGGTGCAGCTGGTGCTTTGTCTGCTGAGGCCACAAGGATTGGTCAATTTATGAAGATGGGTTCTTCTACTTTACGGGAGTAAGGTGGAGAATGACCCATAAGGCATCTTGGATGAAATAGAGAAAATAGTTTGGGTAATGTAGGTTACTAATGTGGAGGGAGTTAACTTTGAGTCTTATCAGCTTAAGGATGTCGTTTATTAGTGGTATAAGAAGTGAAAGGTAGATAAGGAGGATACGGAAGAGGAAGGGTTGTGGAAGGCCTTTTCTAATGCCTTCATGGATCATTTCTTTCCTCAGTAGTTGAGAGAAGCTAAGATGGAGGAGTTTGTGAACCTTAACCAAGGGAGGATGTTTGTAAGGGAATATGCCTTGAAGTTCCATCAGCTGTCGAGGTATGCTCCTAATTTGGTTGTTGACATGAGGTCGAGAATGAGGAAGTTTGCTTCTAGGATGAATAGAGATTTAATTCTGGAGAGTAATACTTTTTTTCTCATTAAGGACATGGACATATCTTGCTTGATAGTTTATATGAAGCAGGTTGGAGACAAAAAGTAAATAAAAGCGAAGTTTGGAGATAGGCAAGGAAAATGAAGTAGGTTCTCTGATCAGGGAGGTGGCAGTCTCAGGGTGGTAGAGATGGTGACAAGTGGAAGAAAAAAAGTGAGGGAGTTCTTGTTCCTTCATTACTGCCAGTACTCCTTACCCACAACAGTCGGTCGACATGCGTCATTAAGGTGGTGATAATTCTCGAGCACAGGTTGCCCAATCTCAAGCGAGCGGAGGTCAGTCTGTTTCTTTGTACCCTCCTTGTCGGTTCTACGATCGTCCTCATTGGGGATTTTATGAGGAAGGGAGGGATAAGTGCTTTAAGTATGGTAAGGCAGACCATTGGCTTAGAGATTGTTCGGTTAGTAAAGTCTCTACAGGGGTGAATAAGATTCATATGGCTTTATCTTCTGCTCCTACACCTAGTGGTATGACATCTGCTTTTGTTACTACTCCTAGTTCTACTGTTGATCAAAAAAGGTTGTATGCTTTGGCATCCCGATAGTTATCTGAGGCATCACCTGATATTGTTACTAGTATGTTACAACTTTTTTCTCATGACATATATTATTTGCTTGATTCAGGATCCACTCTATCTTATGTGATTCATTATTTAGCTGTTTCTTTTGGTTTTGATATAGAAATTATTTTTGATCCATTTTCTATTTCTACCCCGATAAGAGACTCGGTCATTGCTAAACAGGTCTATATGGTATGTGTGGCAACTGTTGGTGACAGGCAGAACTTGGTAGATTTTTTTGAGTTGGGAATGGTGGATTTTAAGGTAATTTTGGGTATGGACTGATTGCATTCTTGTTATGTATCTTTAGACTATCGGACTCATAAAGTCATCCTTATGATCCTTGCTGAGCCAAAAATATAATGGGAGGGTTGTTGTTTAGTTTTTAAGGGGAAATTTATTTCTTATATTAGAGCTCGAAGGTTAATTTCTAAAAGGTGTATTTATCACTTAGTTCGGGTTAAATATTCTAACTCGTAAGGTCCTTTTTTGCAGTCAGTTACTGTGGTTAATGAGTTTTCAGAAGTCTGCTAGATGATCTACCTGGTGTTCCTCCAAATTTAGAAGTAGAGTTAGGTATTGATTTTCTTCTAGACACCCATCTAATATCTATTCCTCTATATAGGATGGCTCCGTCTGAATTAAGGGAACTCAAGGGGCAACTTAAAGATCTTCTGGATAACGGGTTTATTCGTTCTAGTGTTTCTCCATGGGATGCACTAGTGTTGGTTTTGTGCAAGAAGGATGGTTTCCTTAGGATGTGCATTGACTACAGGTATTTGAATAAGGTAACGGTTAATAACAAGTATCCTCTCCCCAGGATAGATAATCTATTTGATTAGTTACAGGGTGGCAAGATCTTTTCTAAGATAGATCTTCAGTCTGGGTACCATCAGTTCTAGATTAGGGAAATAGATTTCCCTAAGATGCCTTTTTGTACTTGGTATGGGCATTTTGAGTTCTTGGTGATGTCATTTGGATTGAAAAATTCTCCGGCGGCATTTATGGGTCTGATGAATAGAGTTTTAAGGAAATATTTACATCTCTTTGTCATTATGTTTATTGATAACATCCTGGTTTATTCGAAGAGTCATATGGATCATACTAATCACCTCTATGTGATATTGCAGACCATAAAGGAATAACGGTTGGTTGTCAAGTTCTCTAACTGTTAGGTTTGGGTAAATGCTATGACTTTCTTGGGTCACATTATTTCTAATGAAATTCTAATGGCTGATCCGCAAAAGGTTTCTATGGTGAAGGGGTGGACGAGGCCTCTGACTCCATCTAATATTAGGAGCTTATTTTGTTTCGCTGGGTAATATAGGTGGTGTGTGGAAGGCTTCTCATCAATGGTGGCTCCTCTGACTAAGTTTACTTAGAAGAAAGATAAGTTTTATTTGTTGGATGCTTGTGAGGGGAGTTTTTAGAAGTTGAAGGATAAGTTGACTTCAACTTTAATTTTATCCTTGATAGAAGGCAATAATGGGTTTGTGATTTATTGTGATGCATCTCGGGTGGGTCTTGGCTGTGATTTAATATAGCATAGGAACATGATTGCCTATGCTTTCAGGCAGTTGAAGGTTCAAGGAATTATCCTACTCTTGATTGAAGTTGTTGTCGGTTGTGTTTGCTTTGAAAATATGGCAGCATTATCTGCATTGTATTCTCGTGGATATCCTTTCTGATCATATGAACTTAATCTCAGGGAAAGGAGATAGCTTGAGCTTATCAAGGACTATGATATGACTCTTCACTACCACCCAAGTAAGGATAACATAGTTTTTGATACTCTTAGTATGTTGTCTATGAGAAGGTTAGCTCATCTCGAGAAAAGAAAAGGGCAATTAGGGAGCAATAATCTCCGCTTGGCCAATCTTGGAGTTCATCCCTTAGACTATAAGGATAGTGGGATTATGGAGCAAGAATTAATTCGATCATCTCTTAGTACAATGATTATGTAGAAACAAGTGTTTGATCCTATCTTGATAAAAATCAAGAGTTGTGTTGGCGGGCAAAAGGTGGCGGTGTTTGAGATCAACGGTGATAGTACTTTGAAGTACCAAGGGAAGTTGGTTTCGAGCAGAGAATTTTTGCTGAGGCATATGATTCCCGCTATGTTGTTTATCTCAGCTCGACAAAGATGTATCATGATCTTAAGGAGATCTACTAGTGTAATGGGATGGAGAGAGATGTGGTTGATTTCATGGCCAAGTGCATGGTGTATCAATAGGTTAAAGTTGAGTACATGAGGCCTCGTAGATTGCATTAGGAAATAGAGTTCCCCAAATGGAAGTGGGAGGTAATCAATATGGATTTTATTATCGGTCTCCTTAGTCAAGGAACCAATTTGATTCGATTTGGGTCATCATGGAGAGGATGACAAAGTCTACTCACTTTCTGCCAGTGAGAATGACCTTTTTGGTGGAGGCTTATACAAAGTTGTATTTTCAAGAGATAGTGAAACTGCATGGGGCACCTATCTCAATAATTTTTTATCATGGTACGCAGTGTATATCTCTCTTATGGCAGACCTTCCAGAAAGGGTGAGGGATAAAGGTTAGTCTGAGAACGGCTTTTCATCTGCAGTTTGATGGGCAAGTGGAGAGAACTATTCAGACATTAGCGGATATGCTTCGGTCCTGTGTGATTGATTATGGTGGTAATTGGGTTGAGCATCAACCTTTGGTATAGTTTTCTTACAAAAATAGTTATCATTCTAGTATTGATATGGCTCCTTTCGAAGCATTGTATGGTAGGAGGTGTAGATCTCCTATTGGGTGTTTCGAACTTAGTGAGGCAGATATATTTTATCCTGATTTGGTCTATCAAGCTCTGGTGAAGGTAAAGTAGATTTTGGATAGGCTCAAGGCTTCCCAGAGTCATCAAAAGTCCTATGCGGATATTAGGCGTAGAGACTTAGAGTTTAAGGTTGGGGATAAGGTATTCCTAAAGGTGTCTTCCATGAAAGGAGTAGTGTGTTTTAGCAAGAATGGGAAGCTAAGTCCCCAGTTTATTGGTCCTTATGTGATTACGCAGAGTGTCGACAATGTTGCTTATAATTTAGAGTTACCTGCGAGTTTGGGTTTAATCCATCCGATATTTCATGTTTCCATGTTGAAGAAGTTCATTGGTGTTCCTTCTTAGATTATTCCTTTGGTATGGTTAGATATCTTAGATTCTCTGTCTTCTGAAGAGGTCCTGTTTGAGATATTGGATAGGCAGGTTAGTCGGTTGCGGAGCAAGGATGTTGCTTTGGTTAAGGTTCTGTGGAGAAACCATAAGGTGGAAGATGCTACGTGGGAACTTGAGGAGAACATAAAGTTCAAGTATCCACTCTTGTTTTCTGCTCCTTGTATTTGTGCGGAAGGAATGTGTTATTGAACATATTTTTATTTTCTGAGTTTGTTAAATGAAAGGTTTGGTCTCTTGCATCATTGTTTTCTGTCTTTGTAAAGGTAAGAATAGAGACATCAAAACGTGGGATTGATGTTTGAAAATGCAAATGAATCTGTGTGTGGTAACCCCTACCTTATCTGTCCTTCGGGGATGAATGTTCCTAGTGAGGGTGGGGGGGGGTATATTACATCCTTTATTTTGGCCTTAGAAATTTTCATTGAAATCCATTATCCGAACCCAAAATGACTCATGGGTACAAGCCATATGTTGGGGTACGAGTGGTATGGTCTAATGGTATGCTAACCAATATTAGTTGGTGGGATGGTTTGGTCACTGGAATGGGTATAACTTTAGGTTATAAGTAGTAAGGGTTTGGTACGAGTCGTATCAGAGACTCGTATGGAGGGCAATGTTTGATCCCCCTGGTAATTCATTCTGCCAGGGTACGTGTCATAGGTACATATCGTATGCTGTGGTTACGACTTGGTGGATGAGTCTTATGTTGGACAGTGTCTTATCCAAGGATGAGTCTTGGATACGAGTGGTGGAAACCAATCGCATTGAAGGGTACGACACGTATAGGTCAGTGGTATCCCTATGAGGGGTTTTTAAGAAACTAAAGTTGGGGTATTCTAGACGTTTTCCTACTTACCCTAATTAGGACCCATGACTTTTAATACACTTTGGTGGTTATTTACCCTATTATTTAATTCATTAACTCTTAGAAACTACTCCTAAATATCTAATAATTCACTAAAGAGCTTTTGGGGCAAGGGAGCTAGGGTTTCAAGTAATGAAGTACTTTGGGGATTGCTTTGGTGATTTTTTTTTGTTATTTTTCTTGGTTTAAGGCATGTGTCTCTTCCCTACTTATTACTTCTAAAATGGCATGGATTTTATGGATGAATTATGGTTTCAATATTGCATGATTTATTGTTTTCAACTATAATTGGGGGTTTTTGATGTAAATGCTTGATTATGGTTTCCCATGGTTTTTAATTATGCTTTTTCTAGGAATTAATGGTGGTTTAGGATAATTGTAAAGCAAGGTAATTTCTTAATGGTTATTGAAATTCGTTCTTGTTGTCTTATGCTCCAAGGTGTTTATGGAAGTCTCCCAAGAGGTTTATATGGTAACTGAAAGGGCATTCGGAAGTTCCCTTAACCTAAATGGTTTGGCTATGGATAAATGCTTGGAAGTATGGGTTGTATGATGATACCACTGGTTATTAAATATCCTTATTTAATAAATGGTAAATGGATTGCTTGGACATGGTTTTAATTTGGGCATTAATATCGCGATGTGTAGCTAAGCCTTGGAAGGTGACGATCTAGGAGGGGCTAAAACCAAAAACTGATATTTGCTGATATGAGGGATCTTGATAACCGTGTGCGTGTGTCACATTTTATATTGGAGGATGTGCTAGTCATCCCATGGGATATTTTCTGGTTGTGCGTCTATAGGTATTGGACTCTTTCAGCAAGGGAGCTAAAACCATATAGCCTATGGGTGGTTCGGACGGCATAGGTACACATCCCAGGTAAAAGTTTGAAATGCATCTAAGTACGGTTCCCATTCCCGGCACTTATATATATGTATGGTTGTATGCATCATGGATGGTTTTACTTGGTTGTTTAAATGGAATTACTTTAGCTTTATCTTGAGATCATGATAGTGGTTTTTCACTAACCTATCTACTGGTGATTATTTACCCATGCTATGCTGGAATGGTCCGTTTGACTCCTCCTACATAGTGATTGACTCGGGGAAAACACTTGGACTGAAGTGGTGAGCTTCCATCCCTTTGGAATGATACATTTCATGCTATGGACATCTTTGGAGATTTTTATTTGTTTTTGGGTATTGGTTTTGTCCATGGTTGGGGCATGTCCTAACCAAAAAATTTTACTCTTTTGGATAGAGGCTTTGTGCTACTTATGGGGGTTGGTACAGGAGGGATCGGTATTGGTGTTTTCCTTGGTATTGGTATTGGTGTTGGGACTTACTCACTTAGACGATATTGTTGTTTGTTCCATTGTATTATATTTTGGGATTGATTATCATATTATGTTTTGATATTCCCTTTGGTTATAGCCTGGTTTATGGCCTTTGGTTTTCTTTGATATGGTTGGATGGTTCAGTTAGTACGGTTAGACTCGGTTGGGTCGGTCACGGTTGTGGCCCTATCCTAGAGTATTCATGAGAGCATTTTGCACAATTTTCTTATATGCTCGAAATTCGTCCCATCTAAGGCTGTATAAGGTGGTTGGGTTGGGTAAAGGGGGAGGTCCCCGGTCCTGGTTCAAGTTGGGATGCCACTTAAGTCTAGGCCCTGATTTGGGTCGTGATAAGTACTCTGATCAGTCAAAAGGATGTGTATTCATGTGTGAGGAAGATAGTAGCGTTGTAGCTGAAACAAAGTCACGCCATGTTTCATTCATACAAAATGATTAGTCTAAACATGAGGAGATAGTTGAAGATTTTTCCCTTTATGAATATATGGATTAGAACATTTCATTGAAGATATTTAAATGGATTTTAGTAGGAGTAATTTTGATGATAATGAATCAGTTTCTATTTCCACGGATAAGCAATTTTAATCAAATTCTTTTATTATTGATGGTTTGAGTGAAAGTAACGTATCAATTGATAAATCAATTTATCAATCTCAATCACGACAAACAAGTTGTGCACCAATTATTCTATATCGATTTGCGATCAAGGGAAAAATATTTATAATTACTCTAGATGACAAAGAGTTATGAAATATAAATGAGTCTCCTGCATGCTGCGCTAAAAAATGATTAAAACTAATGAAGTAGGAGATGGATTCATTGATATCTATCCAACTGTGTGTACTGGTTGATCTACATGTACGCCATAAAGTTATTAGAATTAAGTGGATTCTCAAAATAAGGCTTAAGGTAGATGGTCATATCGAAATATTGTAATCTCATCCAGTTGCTAAGGAGAACAAGCAAAAGTACGGAAGTGATTACGAAGAATTTTTTTTTACCTATTTTACATTTTCTGTGAATAAAATTAATTTTGTCAGTTGTGGCTATGTTGAATTTTTAATTCCATCAAAGAGATGCAAAAATCGTATTTCTCAAAAGAGAATTAAAAAAGAAAATACACATGGAAAAATGTAATGACACTCCGGTTCATTATGTGTATTTTCATATTTTTTCTGTAATTAGATACTTTCCATAGTTGTCCTAAGTTATTTATAATCCTTTGAAACTGACAGTTTGGTGACGAGCAATTTATTTATTTATTAGAGTCACTTTTCTGTTATGGAGCTTTTGAAGTTATGAATATAACCATTCTCGGTCCAAATATCAGGTAAATGATCTCGGATGCTAATTTAGATAGTTCTATTAGCTCTGAATATTAATTTTTGGCTAGCAGGACTCGTGGCTTGGATCTCGATGGTTTCAGATTTATTTTGGACTATTGGGTGAATTTTGATAAAAAATATACACTTGGATGTAGGATCCACATTTTGTCAAACTGAACTTGGATAGAAATTTTTATGGCTCTGTTGAGTCTATAATGTCGAATATGGCTGAAATGCATAGCTTATTGCATGTAGGGGTATCCAAATTAATTTTGAGCACCCAATCGGAGTCCGCGGTAACTTAGCAAATTTGTTGGTGCCTAGGTTGCTGGTCCGGCCGCTTTATCTTCCTAGAGAACACTTTTGTGGCTCATGACATCTTTGGCAATGGTTGGCCAGCTGAGGCTGGATTGCTTTAACACCCACTTGCCAATTTAGCAGTCATTCACTCACAAAATCTACTATCGCTGGTAGTTGAATATATATATATATATATCATTTTTCTCAAGTTTCAGCTTCAAATGCTAAGTGTAAAGCTCCATAAGAGAGTATGGAAGCTTGACATTAGTGTGGGAATTAAATTGAAGTTGGTATTTTGTTAGGGGCATCGTTTTGATCATCTCCTTGTGTTAATTTCGTAAGTAACCTGTTCGATTTTTGTTTAAAGTTGTAGTTAAAATTCATGACTGTCCGAGCTTTATGGGTCTGTTTTAGGTCTAATCGGAGCTTGTATTATAAATATATGGGCAAATGATCCTTGAGCTGAGAGAAATTAAGTGATATTTTTAATTTCGTGATTCTGTAAATGGGCCCCACATATGATTTTTAGTTTGATTTTTGATCTAGAATGTATTTTTCAAATATAGGTATCAATATTCTCCTCTTGATGTGTAGAACATTATTTTATTAGTGTGGCAGCATTCGAAGTCTTCTCAAAAGGAAAAAAAACTCTGGTGTATAAAATTATACATGTTTTTAGCGGCATCCAGGTAGGCTTGGCTTACATTTCTCCAAGACTTTGCTTTATAATAGTATAAGCGTGATACTGTGCTAGTTTTGGGTTGGCACTTAGGGCTCGATTGTTATGTTATCCCTCATGTTACACTACGATTATCCTTTAGGACTAGACTTAGCTCTTTTAGTGCCTTACGATTGAGATTGAAAAGCCTTAGCCTAGGTTAGGGTAGGTTCTTTCCTTAGGTTGGATTTTTAGTGTTTTGTAATGTTCCCCACTATGCATTTTACGATGGAATTTTTAGAAGAGTGCCCTTTTTAGACCTTAATGGTCACTTATATTTTTTAGGCTATTGTCTACGTTTGGGAGTTATCTTAGACACTATTTTAACACCTATTTCTCACGACCCAAATCACGGATCATGCGAAGACCTATTCAACTCTCCCCTTGGTAGGAGAACCCTTACGATTCAACCATTCAAGTCTCATGAAAGATATTATTAAACCTTAAGCATAAGTAAATCCTTGAATAAATAAACTTTGTTCAAAACATATTTATAACATAAGAACATTGTGAATGTAAATCAATTGTTTTTCCCAAGACCTAATCGAAATTGGTACAAGAGCACTAAATAAATAAAAGAATGACCAAAACAACATCTATGAACGAGTAGGATGACAAAAGCTTCCAAAGAATAACCACTATTTGTCATGGCCCAAGACTACCCCTTAGTCATAACACAGTGCTTAGAGCCACAAGTGATCCCAAGCTAACTCATGTACTAGCGTAATGCTTGAGCAACTGATAAAAATATATATAAAAGATAAATTGACTTCGCAGAAGCATAACCATGAGATAAGGTATTTCAGTAAGATACTATAAAAAATTTACAATAATGTAATCTGAAAGAAAGAGGATCTTAAACTACGTACAATGACTCTAACTGACCATCTATGAAAGTTGAGATATAACCCCCAACTATCCCTAATAAATACATACATATGAATAAGAAAATAAAATACAAGAACTGTGAATGACTTCAGTCCTCGAAATATGAAAACTCATCACCTACTGGCTGAATGTTATGATTTGTTTTGACTATGATGAGAGTAAGCACCTGAATCTATATGACATAGAGAATATAGGCAAAAGAGGTATGCGATCGATACTTTGGAGTGCCCTAAGTTTGTGAGACATACATTAATCATGAAAATGCTTAAAACATTCTTTGAAATGGAGGACCTAGACCATTTGCTGAAATGTGCATTTAAAACATGCTTGTAAGCAAAAGTTGTGAAGCATAGTGAAATTTCTAAATCATGAGCTAAAATATTTCTGTAAACTGGAAAATGATAGAATCATAACTATTATATTTAGTCTCGAGTAAATGTTGAATATGATGTAAAATTGTACTGAATGCCAACTGAAAAATAAAGAGATGGACTTGAGTGCAAGCTGAATGCATGTAACTGAACTATAGTTTACATTGTCAGTCCTCAACTCCGGGTGACCCCTTATAATATACGATGGAATTGTAGTTCTTAAACTTAGTGACTTCTACTAAATGTCTCAGTCGACGGGTGATCCTTCACCCCTGCGTTCTCTTGGTGCTAAGTAATACTCCAAATAGAATATAAACTGATACACTGAATAACTCAATGATATTGAAGTCTTGAGGTTCAAAGATAAGTTCTTCATCTAAAATAATTCTAACTCATGAAAACTGAATGACGGAGTATTTGACTGACAATATATGATACCCTAGATCACTGGGTGTTCATAACCCTCCATCTCTGAAGAATGCAACTCATAATGAATATTTAATATTTGAAAGGAAAAAAGAGAAATTTCATAGCACAAGTTCAAAATCATGAATTTACCAACATACCGAGGGTTCAAAATTCTAAGTCTGTGAAAATACTAATTATCATGGGAAAACATGGTATGTCAACTAATATGGCTTGAAATCCATAAAATTGTGATAACTAATGCTTACTAATTATCATGGGAAAATATGGTATGTCAACTAATATGGCCTGAAATTCATAAAATCATGATAAATAATGCTTAATAGTCTGGAAAACAGACACATCTTATATAGCTTGATCATTTCCTTGAAATCTTAACTAATATCATGTAAATCATGCATGGATTTGAGAATACCATGAATGATATAATATGGGCCTAAGAAACCATGAAAAATCACTAAATCATGCTCATGAGACACAATTTTATCATGGGGGATAGAATTTAAGCTTGGAGTAATAATTGGGTAAAAATCCTAGTTTATGAAAATCACAAAATTCAAGAATAAAAATCATAATTTGAGCATGAGGATGAAAGTATATCCTCATTGAATACCCACATACCTGATTACTCATGATTCTTGAACTAATGTTTTGTGAATTTTAACTTGGAGATGAAGAACCCTAATTTCTTGCTTTAAGGAAGAGAAAATTGCATGTTTCTTTGAATATTCCATGTATTGTTTTGAGAATGATGGATTAGGAGTTGTTTAAGATTTATATTCAGCCTTATGATAGCTTAAATGATGTAGTTTTGGGGTTAAAAGAGTGGAAAAATACCAAACAACCCCTAAAAAATTGTCTGAAAAACTCCTGAAAGCAATCCCGACGACTTAGGAAATGACTTGTTAGGTCTGGGCAAGAGTCGTTGCGTGACTCATGGTCAAATGGCTGAAATTCAGCCCCTATTATCATGGCAAAAACTCCTCCTGGGGAATCATTTTTTCTAAAAATGAGTCGATATTATTGACAACTTTGATAGTTCTTCAGTAACATAATCATAATATTTTATTTCGATATCGGATAAGAGAAAAACGGGTAGTATTGAAAAGATAATTCAATTATATACCTATCTGTGGGTCTTAGGCTAAAAAATTCTTAGTAATCATAAACTTATGCTCATTTGAATCTGACTATAGTTATATTCATCACTGAAATTTAATGGCGAAGAAATGTTTTGACTTGTCTATAAACTAGGCATTACTTGTGGCCTTAATAAATATCTAAATAGCTTACCAAAATACAAAAATTTGAATTTTTATTTTGTATTAACTTTTCTAAAGAGAAACGTGAGTTTTAGCATATCTGGGAACATTAGTGTGCCATGCCCTTAACTCGGAGCACACCGGGCGTGCCACGCTCTTAACTCCGAGCTCATAGGGCGTGCCACGTCCTTATAATGTTTCCTCACTGGTTTACTTATTAAAATTCTCATAATTAGTTTCTCAGGTATTGGAAAAACGATTTAACTATATTTCAGTAGGTGGGTCTTGAGCTCTAAAATTCCATATATTCTAGAATTTATACACGTTCAGTGTTAACCCTTATAGGATTTAAAATCAAAATTCAGTTGATAACAAAAGTTCTCAACTGAACTTTGCGCTATGCAGCACAAGAAAACAAGAAGTATTACTCTAATATAATATAGACAACCAATATAAACACATAATTCATGCATAGAATGCTTAAAAATAATAAGGAATGCCACTTAAAGCATGAGAAGATATCATAAAGAGAATACATCTTTGAATTTGCGATCTTCTATAATGAACCCAAATTCACAGTCAAACTCTCTCAATACATGGATGGGCATGCTATACTTTTATTGGAATTGCTTACATATTATATATAGCGATGATGGAGATGATTCAGGTTCGATTTTCCACCTTGACTTAGTTGTGATTATTTTGTACTTTATCATGATTTAGCTTAGTCAACCAATAATTCCTACTGAGTACCCATTGTTTTGGTACTCTACTACCCTTCTGTACCTTTTTGGTGCAGATTCAAGTATTATTTATCACCTTTGATTGTGGTTCATACAGAGATAGGGTGAACTCTTAGAGTTGGAGTCACACAATTTCCTTCCATCTTTTGGATTCAGTCTTTTGCATTTGAGCCAAATATATTAACTATTCTAGATTTGGAATTTTAGTGATACTATTAGTTGCTCTTATACTAGATCTACCAGGTTTTTGGATCGGAATCTGGTATGACTATTTATTCTACCTAAGATCATTATGTTAGCAATTGATGTTCATTAAATTTCACCTATGTTGGTCCTTTCTTACCAGATTAACTCATTAAATTAGCTACGGGTTATGGTATGGGCATACCTACTGGTAGGAATTGGTAGGTGCCATCATGAATCATAAATCGGGTCGTGACAAATTGGTATCAGAGCCTAAGTTTCATCGGTATTCTTGGTACAAGAGCAAGTGTTTAGTAGGGTCTTGTGAATCAAAATATTGACGTTTGTGTTCTATCTTTGGGAGGCTATGGGACATTCTTAGGAGTTCTTCACTTCTTTCACTCATATCGTGCAAAAAGTCAGAGATGGTTCGTAGAATATTTTCTCAACTTCACTCTTCCATAGAATGTCAGGGTACATGTACCGCTACATGAGATGAGGGTTCCAGGACTAAACGTAGGAATCCTCCTGCGAATATTGAAGATAGATCACCTAGAAGCTGCGGACCACCTAAAGACGTGTCCCCAGTTAAGGGATAGGATAGGTCGCCTCCCCCAAACCCTATTCCTGTACCTGAGCCAGAGATTCTTTCTCTAAATCTAGCAGTGGACCCGAGATCAGCCCAGGCTCCACCAAGATTCATTTGTTCAGTAGTGCTCAGAGAAGCATTGGTTCAGTTGTTGGGTATTAGTAGTTGTAAAGCATTAGATGGTAAATAGTCTGCAGATCAAAGTGGTGCGGAGGCACGGTCATAACTAATAACTGTGGGACCTAGAGTACAGATTCCTCTTACACTTTTAAGTTTTCAGTCGATAGTCTCCTTGCCAGTGGTTCCCCATTGTTCTATATCTTTTGAGGAGAAGCATATGTTGGGATGTTTCATGAGATTACCTCCGCCGAGATTTTATGGATTTCCTAGAAAGGATTCACATGAGTTCCTGACGCGTGTAAGGATATGCATTATGGTTTGGCCTCGTGGATACTCGTTGTAAGGATTATACCTTATTTTAGTTGGACTTATCTTCTAGTCATTGGTGGAGAAATTTTATGGATTCTAGACCAGCTGGATTTTCCCTTTTTGCTCAATTCTCTAAGATGTTCATGGAGGAGTATATGCATCGCAACCTTATAGATTGATTGAGAGATCAGTTCCCCAGATAAAAGTAGAGATTCACGACAGTTGCAGAGTATGAGATAGTTTGCTTCTTTGTTAGATGGTTGAGACATTTTACTTACATGTCTCCTCAGAGTTATCCTCAGCGTTCATCCATTTCGCCTCGGAGTCAGTTAAGCCGACGTGATCTGGCAGCTCTTTAATTTACTAATGGAGGTCAATATAGTGTTACTGATCTCCTTAGTAAGGGAAATGGTTATTCTTCTAGGGGCTCATTTCCTAGTTTGTCTATATGTAATGGTCATTCTTGGTTAGTCAGATCTTTTGGTTTTGGTTATGGTCAGACTTCTTGATTTACTTATGGACTACCTAATCAGTATTTGTGGGATTTCCCTAGTTGTGGGGAATGGTTGGTTGAGCATAAAGTAGTCCCTTTATTAGAGAATTTAACCCCTCAATTAGATGTATTTCTCTTGGTTGCAGGGTGGCTACCAAAGTTCTCGGGGTCATTTTTAGACAAGACAGGAGGTCGGTCAGGTGCTCAGCCAAGTATTGGGCACAATTAGTTATATATAGTACATGTTAGACCAGAGGCTTAGACTTCAGATGCTGTAGTTATAGGTGTGATTTTGATTTTCCATTAGTCGGCCATTTCTTTATGAGATATCAGATCTACTTATTCTTATCAATGTATATTATTCTTATCTATGTATATTTTCTGATTATACACCATAGATTGAGTTTTCTATTGATTTATTATCTATGCCATTGGATATATCTATTCTCATAGGTGATTCTTTAGTAGTTTATTGATGTATTCTGATCAGGTGTTGAGACTTTCAATGGTATTGATACATATGTTGACCAATTATTCTAATTTTGGTGGATTTTATTGAGATTTTGTGCATGGACTGATTACCCCCCTATCTTGCAGTCATGGACTATTTTGCTTAGACCATTGCTTTAGATATGCTTGGTGTACCCTGGTTGTATGGTATAGAGAGGTTACTCGTGAGCCAATGAGAATTATATCTTATGTTTGTGCTAGTAGACATAATTATCGAGGTGCGATTCTCGTGTTGCTTAGGTTTATGTTGTTGGTGTGGAGAGTTCGTCGCTTAACTATGTTCTTATTATTTGTGAGTTTCATGACCTTTTCTGTCACGACCCAAACCTAGGCCCTGGACGTGATGAGCAAACCAACCATGAAGGTCCGGACGCCCATCTAACTTGTAATCACATACACCATTCATATACAGAAAAGAAATGCAAAAATATAACTGAATAAGGGATCATGGTCTTGCTCTGAAAATAACATAATAATAAAAACTGTAATTCGACAACATTAAAATAATATCTGACTCAGTATGCGAAATCTCTACTACATAAGAACAAAGTTGTCTGAAAACTGGAACAAGGCCCCCAATAGACCAAAACCATAATAACGATAAATGATTGAAGGAAATTAGGCCCACTGAAATATGGAAGGCTCACCAACTGAACTCTGCACTTCGGTGTAAAGAAATCTACTGCTTATCCAGACCCGTAGATTTCACCTTAGAACCTAAGAGGTAGGGGGTCAATATAGTTGTACAGGTACGTAGAGAAAATCCAAAATAGTAATTGGTATTCAACAAATATGAGAGCAATTTAAAACAATTTATAAATATATCATAAGGTAAAATCACATGGGCATATTTAAAAGACTCTGTAAAATCATCTGAACTCTATGACACTCTTTGTTTCACTTCTGCATTAGGTAATATACCCTACAATTCTGTAATTTCACGGGCTATATAGACTCTTCCCTTAACTTGGCAGATAAGCCCCCATCCCAAGTTTGCTGCAAGGGTCGGAGTCTCTGAATCTCTACTATGCCACAAGACCGTCGCTAACGTACAAAAGTAACATACCCGTATCGGCAAAATACAATTTTAGGATATCAGTCGATTGACTCGTTCCCTCCTCAGGTAACCACCTAACACTCTTTAAGACCATTTTTTATTCTTTACAACATGCAAACTCTAAAATCAAGTTCTGAAGACTCTAATTCTGCTATGGCATATATTTACATGGTATCGTCATACCATTGACTTGCAAGTCACATTATCTGCGCCATTTTTAGCAACTTATGTCTCTATTCTCAAATCATCGAATTCAGAACCACCATATAAACAATTCTTTTCAAGAAACTCATTCTTTAAAACTGATGTAAAACCATGCAAGCAATTTTGTTTATCAACAATTTAGTAAACAAAGGTGGTCATGTCAAAATTCTTAATTTTATGCAATTCTTTCTCTTTAACACAAACATAGTTATATCAAGAAGTACTCTCTCATCATCTCTAAATCATGTTCAAATACTATGAAATTGAGAAATCTACTTTCAATCATAAAACATGCATTTCAACTCTTTTCCGACAAAACCATAAACTTCAATTCAATACAAGAGAGGGAGTTCATAATTTACACTCTTAAACAATCTTGAATATCAATTTTCATACACATACATATACATGTAAATCAATTTAGGGAAAAAGATCACAAGGCCAAAGCAATAGTAACATTGAAACATTTGGAATACATAATTTAAAACATAGATTCCAAAACCCTTTTAAAATTCATGCTTAATAATCTTAAAATCATGCTATAGTATTTTCAAGCCCATGTAGTTTTTAGGATAAAACCCATGTACCTTAGACTATAAGAGTTGAAAGATGGAACCCGGATCTTGACCCTTTTCTTAGAGTATTGAACTTAAGATCTTGATTCTTTATCTTGAGGGAAAGGATTTAGGGTTTTAATTTGAGAAGAAAAATTGAATTATAGAGTGTATGATGCTTTTCGGGCGTGAATCTTATGTTATGGACAGACCTTGGGTGAGTTAAAGGTCAAAATTTCCCTTAAAAACGCAAAAAAAAAGAACCTGAAAATTAGGTCTACTGCCTCTCTCACGAAAATGGCTGTAACTTTTCGGTCGGGTATCGGATTTTGGAGAAATTGGTATCGTTGGAAATCTACTTCAAAGACCTTTCATTTGATAAGTAATAGGCCCTCTAATTCGATATATACAATAAGTTATGGTCAATGGAAGTTTACCCAACTTTAAACGTCCACTGAAACTTAATCGCTAGCAATGTTTTCAACTCGTCTTAGAGTTAGGTGATTTTTGTGACCTCAATTCATATTAAAAAGTATTCCTACACTATAGGATTGATAACCACACATACATTAATAAGGAATTATCTAGTTTGGGTCTATACATGTAGGAATGACGGTCTGGATTCTAGCCCGAATGTACGGGGTGTTACATTATCTCCCCCTTGGGTTCATTCGTCCCCGAATGATAACGCGGAACACAAACAAGCATACTAAGGACATGGAAAGAATAAAAACAAAGATTGTTCCTTCCACTTCTCGATCCACCGGATCGAAAAGGTTTGGGTATCTTTCTCCCATGTCATCTTCTGATTTCCAAGTAGCTTCTTCAACTTTTTGTTTTTTTCCACAACACTTTAACCGAGGATATCTCTTTGCTTCTCAACTTTAAAACCTGGCTATCAAAGATTGCAATCGGTTTTTATTCATAGGATAAGGAGTCTTTCACTTTAATTTCCTCTACAGGCAACACTAAAGAATGGTTTCCAATACATTTCTTCAATATGGATATGTGATATACCGGATGAACAAAACCCAAACTTACAGGCAACTCTAACTTATACGCAACCCCACCTGTACTTCTCAAAATCTGATATGGCCCTCTATAGCGAGGACTCAACTTACCTTTCTTCTCAAACCTCATGACTCCCTTCATAGGGATACTTTGAGAAACACCTAATCACCAACCCCAAATTACAAATCACTTCTCCTAACATCGGCGTAGGACTTCTGACAAATCTGAGCTATCTTGAGTCGTTCTCTGATGATTTTCACATCCTCCATCGCCTACAACATCATGTCCAAACAACTATGTCTACCTCAATTTATACCACCCTATTGGCGACCTACATCTCCTCCCATACAATGCCTCAAAATGATCCTTCTTAATACTGGCGTGGTAGCTATTATTATATGCAAACTCTATCAATGGCAAGATATCTACCGAGCTACCTTTGAAGTCAATTACACAGGATCTCAACATATCCTCAAGGTTCTGAATGGTGCGCTCGGCTTGCCCATCGATCTGAGGGTGAAATGCATTACTTAGGTTCACTTGGGTACCTAAACCCCTCTGAAAAGACCACTAAAACTATGAAGAGAATTGCGTACCTCGGTAAGATATGATGGATACAGGTGCCCCATACTGGCGAACTATCTCCTCAATGTATAGCTTGGCATATTTATCTCCCAAATAATTAGTCCTCAAAGGCAACAAGTGAGTTGACTTGGTCAGCCTGTCAACAATCACCCAGATAGAATCATATTGGTTTCGGGACCTCGGAAGCCACATAATAAAGTTTATATTGATCATCTCCTACTTCCACAAAGGAAAAGCTATCTCTTGGGAAGTACCACCTGTCCTCATATGCTCTACTTTAACTTATTGGCAGTTTGAACACTTAGAAACATAGTTATCCATATCACGGTTCATGTTATTCCACCAATATATAGCCTTTAGACCATGATACATCTTAATAGAGCCGAGGTGAACAATATACCTCAAAGTGTGAGCTTCATCAAGGATTCTCTTCGGTAGACCATCTACATCTGGCACATATAATCTTCCCTGATATATCAGAATACCATCACCACCAATTTCAAAAGACATCACCTTCTGTTGACCCACTTCTTTCTTGATCTGCATCAAGATGGGATCTTAAACCTGCTTCTCCTTAACTTCTTCACACAGGGAAGATTTAGCTATTTCATGGACAATCACTCCACCATCTTTGGAATCCAAGAGTCGTACCTCTAGATTTGTAAGTCGATGAATATCCTTCACCATCTCCCTCTACCTTTTCTCAACATGAGAAAGACTACCCATAGATAACCTGCTAAGGGCGTCGGCTACTACATTTGCCTTGCCCGGATGATAGTACAGGCTCATGTCATAATTCTTCAAAAGCTCGAACCAACGCCTCTTCCTGAGGTTCAATTCTTTCTGTGAGAAAACATACTGTGAACTCTTGTGGTCAGTACATAAATCAACATTCACCCCATAAAGATAATGCTGCCAGATTTTAAGCGCAAACACCACAGCCGCTAACTCCAAGTCATGGGTGGGGTAATTGTGCTCATGCAGTTTCAATTGTCAATATGCATAAGCTACCACCTTACCATGATGCCTAAGTACAAACCCAAGTCCCACATGGGATGTATCACAGTACACAACAAAACCCTTTGTACCTTTTGGAAGAGTAAAAAAAGGAGCAATTGTCAGCTTATCGTTAATCTTCTCAAAACTATTCTTACAGGAGTCAGACCACACAAACTTTACCTTCTTCTGTGTTAACTTAGTAAGTAGAGAAACTATGGAAGAAAAACTCTCTTCGAACCTTCTGTAATACCCTGCCAAACCCAAAAAGCTTCGAATATCGGTTGGAGTCGTGGGTCTGGGCCATTTTCTCACTACCTCAACCATTAGGGGATCAACATTAATTCCCTCACTAGACACACTATACCCCAACAAAG
Organism: Capsicum pubescens; assembly: GCA_030864215.1. NCBI lineage: Eukaryota > Viridiplantae > Streptophyta > Magnoliopsida > Solanales > Solanaceae > Capsicum > Capsicum pubescens. Next base: position 261,946,275 of record CM061543.1, read on the forward strand.
CAATCACATTTAACCAGAATTCACACATGGAAAATATTGCATACAACTTATGATCTGTGAGAGTCTGAAGGATAATTTAGAGGTGATTGGCATGGTCCTCCTTACTGTTGGAATAAATTAGAATATCATCTATGAAAACTATAACAAACAGATCTAGAAACACACTGAACACTATATTCATAAGATCTATAAAGGATGCAGGGGCGTTAGTCAACGCGAAGGACATGACTAAGCATTCATAATGACCATAGCAGGTTCGGAAAGCTATTTTGGGAATATCTGACTCTGTAACCTTCAACTGATGATATCCCGAATAAAGGTTTATCTTTGAAAAACATCTAGCACCCTGAAATTGGTAAAAAGATCATCAATTCTAGAAAGAAGATATTTATTTTTAACAATGACCTTATTTAGCTGGTGGTAATCTATGCACATACGCAGGGAACCATCTTTCTTTTGCACGAAGAGTACAGGTGCACCCCAGGTGGTGACACTAGGATGGATAAAACCTTTGTCTAGAAGGCCTGCTAACTGTTGTTTCAACTCTTTTAGTTTTGTAGGAGCCATTCTATATGACGGAATAGAGATAGGACGTGTGTCTGGCAGTAAGTCAATACCAAAAACTATCTCCCTATCAGGTGGTATTCCTAGGAGATCATCCCGAAAGACTTCATGAAATTCATTTACCACAGGGACTGACTGAAGAGAATGACTCTCAACATTAGAATCCTTTACATGGATTAGATGATATAGACAACCTTTAGAAATGACCTTATGGGATCTAAGATAAGATATAAAGTACCCTCTAGTTGCTAAAGAATATCCTTCCCACTCTATCACCGGTTCATTTGAGAAGGAAAAAGTGATTCTTTGAGTTCTTCAAACTAGTGTGGCATAGAACGAATGGAGCCAATCCATCCCTAAGATAGCATAAAAGTAAACCATCTCAAGATCTATAAGGTCTTCCACCATATCCAAACTATAAACAGACACAAGATAATTTCTAAACTCCCTCCTGGACATAATAAAATCTCCCATCGGAGTTGAAATAGAGAAAGGTTCAGGAATCACATCGGGCTCGAACCTAAAACCAGCAACCACATAAGGAGTCACATAAAATGGGGTAGAATCAGGAGCAACTAACACATGCATATCATGAGAGAAAATCTATAACGTACCCGAGACAACATCTGGGAAGCTTATGCATCCTGGCGGTTGTTCAAAGAATACATACGGTTACGATCGCTCCTGGCAGCTGAATGGCACCCTTCTGAGATGGCGGTGGCATAGAAGAATTAGTCTGTGACTTGGCTTCCCCAATATTACCTCTCGCTGCCGGACAATCCCTATGGATATGGCTTAGCTGGCCGCATAAATAACACACCATAGCGCCAAACTGGCATCACCCTGGATGATTTCTCCCACATATCCCATAGCATGGGTATGACCGAGAGGTCTGAGCTACACTTCCCTAACACTGTGCACCCTGCACTCTTAGCCCCTAACAAAACTAAAAATTCTGGGGTCGCTGGTTTATTGGGGGTATGGACAACGTAACACTGACTGCGAACTATTCATTACCCCAATTCTTATTCTTCTGCCATCTATTACCCCAATTACCACTCTACTGCTGACTCTGGTCCTGGACTATAGTCCTGGCTCTCTTTACTTGCCTATCCTTCTCCCTAGATTCAGTGATTCTTTTTTTCTAGTCTTCCACCTGCTGCATATGGAATATCAGTCTAGAGAAGTCCATATCCCTATTTAGCATTGCCCCCTTGCATTTGAGCACTAAGTCATCGGAAAGGACGGATGCGAATTTTCTTATTCAGACTCTCATATTACCAATCTTCTCCGGAGCATAACGGGCTAGTTGGTTAAACTTTCAAGTGTACTCCTTAACACTCATTTTTCCCTGCTTTGTATTCATAAACTCTTCAGCTTTGGCCTCCATCAACTCTATAGGAAAGAAATTATCAATGAAGGCTTCCACGAACTTTCCCCATACTATAGGCTCATCATTCTTACCCTTAGAATGCTCCCACTCACTATACCACTGATTCACAACTTCTTTAAGCTGATAAGGTACCAATTCCACCCCATCCAACTCGTCTACATGCATCACCCTGAAAAACTTCTATATTTCATCCACATACTCTTGTTGTTCTTCCTCTACCTTGGATCTAGTAAACTTAGGCGGGTTCATTCTTGTCACGACCCGAATGAGGGCTTGGCCGTGACAGACATACCGAACCATGAAGGCTCGAAACTCCCTTCTCTATCTGGTAATCATGCATAACATTCATATAATAAAATAAGATACGGAAATATAATCTGATACGGAAACATGGCCATACTCTGGAATTAGTTTAACAATAAGGAATGAAATCTGAAATCAACTAAACCACATCTGGAACAGTCTGCAAAATCTCTACTACATAATGAAATGACAACTGTCTGAAACTGGGACAAGGCCCCCAGTGGACCTAAACCAAAATAAATAGCATAATCTGAAAGACACAGGCCTTCTGGAATTAAGAAGGCTTACCAACTGCACACTTCACTGCTGTCTGAAAACTCTACTGTTTAGCAGGACCTCTGAACAGATCTTTAGACCCTGAGAGGTAGAGGGGGTCAATACAAATGTACTAGTACGCAGAGAAAACCCAAAATAATAATTTATATTCAACAAATATGAGAGCAATTAAAAACAGTTCATAAACATATCATACGATAAGAAATCACATGGGCATTTTCGAAAGACTCTATAAAATCATCTGAACTCTGAGGAATCTGTATTACTTCTACGCTAGGTGGTATACCCTACAACTCTGAAAAATTCCATAGGCTATATAGAAGCTTCCATTAACTCGGCATCGAAGCCCCCAACCCAAGTATGCCGCAAGGGTCGGAGTCTCTGATTCTACTATGCCACACGGCCGTCGCCAGCGTACAATAATAATCTACACGTATCGGCAAATACATTTACAGGTTAAGAGTTGCTTGAACTCGCGCCTTATTCGGGTTACCACCTAACCCTCTTTAATCCCCTTTTTAAAACTCTATCAAACATGCAATCTCTGAAAACATACACTGAAAACATGCTCTGAAAACATACTCTAAAAACATACTCTGTTATGACATAAATACATATGGTATCATTATACCATTGACTTACAAGTCAGATCTCTAAGCCATTATTAGTTTATCATAAATCTCTGTTTTCAAAACACAAGTTTTGGGACCACCATTTCAATAATTCAATTCAAAGAAACTCTTTCTCAAACCTCATGTAAACACATGCAAGGAACTCATCTTTGTCAAGCATTTCAGTAGTACAATACAAGGTGGTCATGTCAAAGTTCTCAATTCACATTGAATTTTTTCTCTTTAACACAAGAATACATTTATATCAAGAAACACCCTCTCAATAATTTCAAATCATGCTCAAATGCTATAATATTGCGAAAACATCTTTCAAATCACAAAACCATAATCTTTAATTCAATACACGAGAGGAATTTCATAATTTATTCTCTCAACGATCTTAAATCCCAAATTCCATACATATACAAATACGTGTAAATCAATTTAGGGGATAGGACTACAAGGTCAAAACAATAGTAACATTAAAACATTCGGAGTACGTAATTTAGAACATAGATTCCAAAACACCTTTGGAATTCATGCATAAAAATCTAAAAATCATGCTCTAATGGTTTTAAGCCCATGTAGTTTTTTTTTAGGATAAACCCCACGTACCTCAAATTAGAAGTTTTTGAATGATCTCTAACTTTTGGGATGCTATACTTACGATTTAAGGCTACTTCTTGAAGCCCTAGCAATGGGGATTCCAAATATTGAAGAATTAAGGAAAATCCACGGTTGAATCTTGAGTTTTTTGGGTTTTTAGTTTGAAACCCTAGAGCGTGTTCTTGAGTATTTTGGATGACTGTGAATGTATTGTGGTGTCTTTGGGATTAAATCCCGTGTTTAGGCTGATAAGGGTAGTGGTAGTGGAAAATACCCAATATACCCTAAATAAGATGGAATAAAAATAACTAGGAACCCGATTTCATGGGCCACCGCGACACGCCTCTATCGCGGTGGCTCACTGGTAATTGATGAATGGGAATTTGTCCTACTCCGCGATGTGCCACCATTGCGGAATCCAACTAGATATTGACCATCGTCGTTTACACCCTCTACACAACACGTCAAGGATAGGAATGATGGTGTTTTACGAGTAGGACTTAAATTAACCATAACTCCTTCACCGAGTGTCCGTTTTTGACGTATCTTATATTGATAGAAAACTTATTCAATCTTCTACGAAATGAAAAGTTAAAATCTAAGGGATTTCTCTGGGAAAAAGTATAAATGATTCTAGAAGCCAATGATTGATATTTTAGGGACAAAAATTTAGTTAAGAAAAACTTTGGGGCGTTACAATTCTCATGAACTGACCCACCCTAGTATCCACAAATATAACAGGTGCAAAACTAACATCTTCCGACCGTTGAGTCTGTTCAGCCACCAGATGTTCAAGTATATGAATGGGCTGTCTGAATTCTGCATTAAATACCTCTCTCTCATGAGGCTAAGTATGGTTAGTCCCCATACAGGGAGTTCAAGGTTCCCTGGGTGGGCTAGTCTGAGTAGGTGGGACTCCCAAAGTAACAACAGCCTCCGGAGTCCAAGCTCTGTTTCATTTTCTCATCCCATGAGTGGGACAGACCTCATCAGTTTGGGTATTTTGATTGATAACACGACGTGGAGGCATGGCTATTTTCTGAAATGTAAGAGATCATTGATTAGAGGACATATTAGACTTGAAAGCATGATCTAAGTAACAACGAGGGGAAACATTTCTAAACGCCTAGTAGCCTCCTGCTTATAAGTGTGGCGTGCTACACACCCACAAATAAGACTCTACATGATGCAATTTTTCAGACACCCTGGGACCATGAATCGTGCTCTGATACCAAGTTTGTCATTACCTTAACCTAGATCCTAGACATGACAAACAAATCAAACCATGAAGGCCCAGATAACCATCTAAATTGTAATCACATACACCATTCATATAAAGAAAAGAAATGTGAAAATGTAACTTAATAAGGGATCATGGTCATGCTATGAAAATAACATAATGTTAAGGACTACAATTCGACAACTTTAAAATTATATCCGACTCAGTCTGCAAAAACTCTACTACATAAGAACAAAGCTGTCTGAAAACTGAGACAAGGACCCTAGTAGACCAAAACCATAATAACGATAAATGACTGAAGGAAATTAGTCCCTCTGAAATATGGAAGTCTCACCAACTAAACTCTACACATTGGTCTAAAGAAATCTACTGCTTATCCAAACCCCTAGATTGTGCCTCAGAACCTAAGAGGTAGGGGTCAATACATTTGTACTAGTACGCAGAGCAAATCCAAAATAGTAATTGGTATTCAACATATATGAGAGAAATTTAAAACATTTCATAATTATATAATAAGGTAAAATCACATGGGCATATTTAAAAGACTCTGTAAAATCATCTGAACTCTGTGACACTCATTGTTTTACTTCTGCTCTAGGTCGTATACCCTACGATTCTATATGTCCATGGGCTATTTGGAATATGCCCTTAACTCGACAGGAAAGCCCACAACCCAAGTTTTCCACAAGGATCGGAGTCTCTGAATCTTTACTACACCACAGGACCATCGCTAGAGTACAAAAGTAACATACCCGTATTGGAAAAATACAGTTTTAGGCTATGAGTCGATTGACTCATGTCCTCTTCAGGTAACCTCTTAACCCTCTTTAAGCCCATTTTTTATTCTTTACAACATTCTAACTCAAAAATCAAGTTCTGAAGACTATAATTATGCTATGGCATATATTTACATGGTATCGTAATACCACTGACTTACAAGTCACATTATCTGAGCCATTTATAGAAACTTATATCTCTATTCGCAAATCATGGAATTCAGGAGCACCATATCAGCAATTCTTTTCAAGAAACTCATTCTTTAAAACTCATGTAAACCCATGCAAGCAATTCTTTTTATCAACAATTCAGTAAACATATGTGGTCATGTCAAAATTCATAATTTTATGCAATTCTTTCTCTATAACACAAACTATAGTTATATCAAATACACCCTCTCATCATCTCTAAATCATGTTCAAATAATATGACATTGAGAAAACTACTTTCAATCATAAAACATGCATATCAACTCTTTTCCGACAAACCCATAAACTTCAATTCAATACAAGAGAGGGAGTTCATAGTTTGAGCTCTAAACAATCTTCAATCTCAATTTTCATGCATATACATATACATGTAAATCAATTTAGGGGAAAGGACCACAAGGCCAAAGCAATGGTAACATTGAAACATTCAGAATACATTATTTAAAACATAGATTCCAAAACCCTTTTAAAATTCATGCTTAATAATCTTAAAATCATGCTCTAGTGTTTTCAAGCCCATGTAATTATTAGGATAAACCCCACGTACCTTAGACTATAAGAGTTGAAATATGGAACCTAGATTTTGATAGATTGAACCCGGATCTTGACATTTTTCTTGAAGTCTTGAACTTAAGATCTTGATTCTTGATCTTGAGGGAAAGGATTTAGGGTTTTAATTCGAGAGGACAAATTGAATTATGGATTGTATTCTGCTTTTGGGGCATGAATCTTATGTTATAGACATACCTTGGGTGAGGTAAAGGTCCAAATTCCCCATAAAAATGCAACAATAGAACCTGAAAATTACGTGCGTGCGTTGGAGTATGCGTCGCATGATTATGGCATGCACCTACTGCCTCTCTCACAAAAATGTTTGTAACCTTTTTCTCGGCTATCAGATTTTGATGAAATTAGTATCTTAGAAAGATTCTTAGAAGGCCTTTAATTTGATATATAGTAGGCCTTCTAATTGGATATATACAAGAATTTATGATCGATGGAAGTTGACTCAAGTTTAAACATCCACTAAAACTTAATCGCTAGAAATATATTCAACTTGTCTTAGAGTTAGGGGATTTTTTTGACCTAAATTCATATTCAAAGGTATTTCCACACTATAGTATTGATAACCACACATATATTAGCAAGTAATTATCTAGGTTAGGTCTATACGCGTAGGAACGACGGTCTAGATTCTTGCCCAAAAGTATGGGGTGTTACATTTTCCCTACCGACTATCATTGTATTCCCCTTGTATGTGAGATTGAGTTTGCTATTGACCTCAAGCCTGTAACCCGATCTATTTCTATGACACCTTATCATGTAGATCCTATCAAGATTAATGAGATGAATTCTCATCTTTGGAATCATCTTGATGAGGGTTTTATTAGACTGAATGTGACCCCTTGGGGTTCCCCTATATTGTTCGTGAAGAAGAAGGATGGCCTTTTTTGTGTATTTGAATGGATTATAGGTAGCTTAGTAAGGTGACGGTGGCGAACTATTATCCTATGCCTTACATTGATGATTTGTTTGACCAACTTCAAAGTGCGGATGTGTTTTTGGAATTTGATTAGAGCCTTTGTATGGTAGTCGTTCTTTGGTCGGATGGGTTGAGGTTTTTGAGGTTAGACCTCAAGGTGCGGATATGATTCAAGAATTATTTGGTAGGTTCATGATGATTGAGGATAAATGAGAGCGACTCAGAGTAGGCAGGAGATCTATGTAAACTGTTGTTTTTGTGCCTTGATTTTTAGAGTTGATAACCGTGTATTCCTTCATGTATCGCCCATGAAGAGTGAAATGAGGTTTAGGAGGAAGGGTAAACTCATTCCTCAATATGTTGGCATTTCTTAGATTCTCTTTGAAGTTGGTAAGGTGGCTTATGAGTTAGATTTACCCTCGAATTTTGCTGTTGTTCATCCAGTTTTCTATGTCTCTATCCTGCGGAAGTATATTCTAGATCTGTCTATTTTATTCCTTGTGCTCGACGTTATTTACTTTTGTTGTTTTCTTATGTTTTATTGTTATTCGTATATTTCATGCTTGTTATGGACGACAATATTGGCATGTATTAATGCCTTGTATTAAACTATTATTCCAAATTGCTTACTTATTATACATAGTGATGATAGAGACGATTAAGGTTCGATTTTGTACCTTGACTTAGGTATGATTATCTTGCACTTTATCATTCTGATATCATGATTTATCTCAGTCGGCTGATGATGCCTACTGAGTACCCATTGTTTTGGTACTCATACTATACTTCTGCATTTTTTGGTAAAGATTTGAGTATTAGCTAATGATTAAATTTTAGAGATAGGGTGAACTCTTGGATTTAAGTGACCCAATTTCCTTCCATCTCTTATATCTCATCTTTAGCATTGGAAACAGATGTATTGACTATTCTAGATTTGAATTGTATTGATACTATTAGTTTCCCTTATACTAGCTCTACTAGGTTTTGGGACCGAAATCTTGCATGACTGTTATTTTATCTAAGATCCTTATATTAGAAATTGATGTTCTTTAAACTTCACCCATGTTGGTCCTTTCTTACGGGATTAATCCATTGTGTTAGCTCTGGGTTATGGTATGGACTTACCTACTTGTGGAAATTGGTAGGTTCTATCATGACTCATAAATTGGATTATGACACCACAAAAATCATGACTCGAAGGATATGGAATATCCATAAGAGTTAACAAGATAAGTAAGGCTTGCTCTTTATATTCTAGGATTGATCATAGACTATGAGAGAAAGTGTTAAAATACTTATGACAGAGTAGAGTAATGTCTCAACTACCGTGGAGAGAAAATATGCAAGAAAGATAAGACACGGTTATGCACAAGCCCAAATCTTTTAAATAAACTCAATGATACTAATACTAGCCTTTGCATAACAATTCACCATCTCGCCCTTGGACTTAAGCAAATAACTTAGGGTTGCAACTATCCCCAATTACTATACCATCCTCACTAACATAAACAAAACAACATCACATCAATGGGACAGACATAAAACCTCTAACATAAACATTAACATCCTCATACTACTCATTTACCTAGGTTCTAAGCTTAAAAATATCATGCCAAGAAATAGGGATTTGGGGACAATAACTTTGTACACATGGGGAAAGTTAAATAGCATACCAGTCTTAATAGTAGGATATTTTTCTAGATTTTGTTGGATATTCTAGAAATACAATCGATTTTGATCCCCATTAGTTAGTCAAATAGTTCCCTTTTGTACAACCTAGCCTACTGTAGAGAATGATGCTGGAATTGGGGATATACCCCCACTGCTTTGGTTTGCTAATGACAATCCTTTAGGAAGTGACCTAATTGGCCACATCTAAAACACCTATCTACACCCACACTATCTTTTATAGAGTGAGACCTACCACACATAGTACAATAAGGATACTTAAAGGGCCTCTGAGAAACACTACCATAGGAATAATAATGAGACTTAGGTACACTAGCCAAAGATGGGGCTTGACCAGATGACCTTTATGGAAGACCTATTACAATTTTTATTATGGTTCTCCTGATAATCCACTTATTTTTCCTATTTTACTTTGATGACACACAACCTATATTTTTCTTTTTCTCCTCTACTTGTAGATCATACACCATCAATCTAGGAATATCTATATCATTGTTCAACATTGCCCCTTCATGCTCTAGTTTCACATCATCAGACACCCCAGACACAATTTTCCTTATTCTAGCTCTCATATTATACACCAACTCTGTAGCATAGATAGACAACTTAGAAAACCTCAGATCTTACTCCTTAACTCTAATAGTTTTGTTCTTCAAATTCACAAATTCCTCATACTTAACATCCCTTAACTCCTGATAAAAGAAGTGATCAAGAAAATCAATAGAAAAATCTTCCTAAACTATAGGTTCAATATCCACCTAATCTCCCTCCACTTATTATAACATTAATAAGAACCACTATTTATTTTATAAGCCGTAAACTCAACTTCCTTGGTGTAACTAACATGCATAACCCTAAAAATTATCTCCATTTCATCAACAAAATATTAGGGATCCTTCTCAACTTTGAACCCAGTGACCAACTCTAATATTGATTGTGAAATCATTAGCCAAACCAACACCAACTAACAGACGAGACTAAGATAATACAATCTGAGCAAGCATCTAAATGGTCTGTCCAAACTTGACATTGAAAACTTCACCCTATGGCGGACTATGTCCGAATAAAGTCAATCCTGGGAGCCTTTGGAAGATTAGCTGGGGTAGGCAGGACCCTAGTAGGTATAGTCATACCAGAAGTGAGGACTCCATTATGGGTATGCATCTCATAAGTAAGAGGTTAAAATGTGGCATTGGCCTTAGTTGGGATGTTAGAAGTCATTGTGGATCGCTAATGCGAAGATCACTTTAGAGGCATAATCTAAAGTATTGAAGAGTATGGGTTAAAATATTTCTCCTAGAGTAACTACATAACACAAACTAGAAAATGAAAAAAAGTGATCTTTCCTAAATGTCTTGTAGCTTCCCAATTATAAGTGTGGTGTGCTTCACAACCACAATTAGGACACTACTAGACACGAATTCATAAACACCCTAGGACACTCTTATGATCTGATACCATATTTGTTAGGCTCCGAGCATATACCTTGGATGTAACATGACACTTAGGACCATGAGTTATCCATGCGAACCTTTGGCCTGGCAAACTATTTGTATACTAAACTTTGAAATTATGTGAAAGTTGAAAATATAGTTATGCAACAAATTTCTTGAAATAAGTAAAAAATTAACTTGAAATACTATATATAAACTTTGAATGACAAACAAAACATCCAACCGTTTAATGTCTAATGAAGCCTCTATAATGTTGGAGTTGTAAGGTTAACTTCAACTATTTGAATTGAAAAAAAACAAAGAAAGAAGAGAATAAATAATTTACTGCACAAAGGATGATTTTTCATTAATCTGAAGCGGTGCTTAAATACTAAAAGAAATGTAATAACTAAAGTCTATAATTAAGCCACTACTTTGTATATGATTCCATGATCAACAATATCCAAAACAACTACACCACTAACATCTAAAAATCAAACACTAAATTAAGTTGAGAACATGGCTAAAAAAATTGGATAATTTCCAGCAACTACTTCAACTTCTACTGCATTAACTGAGGCAATTAATCAACACTCCTTCTTGCTTAAGTTACTGCAAATTTTAAGTCTTTTTCTGAGAAATTTAAATCTGCTCTTTGGCAAGGCTTTGGTAAACATATCTTCCAGTTGAAGATCCATCTTACCATATTTTTTTCGAATTCGGTGTCCGGTACCCACATTGGAGTTCGACTAATCCGGATCCGCCCTGCGTAGGGCACCATTCTTGGGGAAGCACTCCCTTTGAGTGACGGAGTTCAGTTAGGACTAGTCAGATCTGTGTGAATTAATTTTAGCATTTCGGTAGCTCTACAGGTTTCTTTCTTGAAAGAAAGTCTTGCTTGCTGGCCAAATTGATAAGTTCTGTAATCTGGTATTTCGGCTTCAAGATTAGGTAGCCCTCGAACAAGATCTTTATTTTGGGAGTTAATTAAAGAAGTATGGTTGAAATGTTCGAGTCTTTTGTGTGAAATTTGTGCAATGATCTTAGTTGTAGAATAAGCTTTTTGATCTTCATCTAAAAGATCCAATATAAAGTTCCTTCCCGTAATCATTACCGTGAATATGTTTTAGCCATCTTCAACCTTGATTTGACAGTAATTGGATTTAAAGAGAAGTTTGAAACAATTCTCAAGCATCTGGACAACACTTAACAAACTATGACTAATATTAGGTACAAAAACACATCTTTGATTAGTTTTGTACCTAAGGAGCATATCATTTTCACAGTACCTTTGACTTCAGCAGAAATTCAGTCTCCATTACCAACTTGTACTTTGGATGTTACTGAAGTATCCAACTTCTTGAAGAGATCACGATCAAATTTAATGTGGTTTGTGCAACCACTATCAATAATCCACTTGTCACTCGAGAAGCTAGTTGCCAAGCATGTCGCTACAAAGAGTCGCTTTTCATCTCCCTGATTAGCTACCTGTACACCATTAGTTTGCTGAATGTTGTTCTTGTATAACTTTTAATGATGTCCTATCTGCTAATATTTCTCACACTGTTGTTCTGGCTTTCTCCAGCATTTGAATGGTGGATGACCCTTCTTACCACAATGCTTGAAAGGATTAAAATTATGTTTTTCTCCCCTATGGATCCCAGGAGAATGAGAACCTGAGTTTTCCTTGTTGTTCCATTTCTTCTTTCCTTGATCTCCCTGGTTTGACTGAACTTTTGCAGGTAGTGCACCCTAAACAGATCCTTCATACCATATAAGTCTTCTCTGTTCTTGTGCCTGCAAAGCATTTAATAGTTCTGCCAAACTAATTTGTGACAAATTCTTAGAATTTTCCAGTGCGGAAATAGTTGTTTCCAACCATTCGGGGACTGTTACTAGAATTTTTTGAGCCAATCTAGAATCAGGAAATGCAGAACCAAGTAATCTTACATTGTTGGCAATGTTGAGTAATCTATTAGAATACTCATTGATTGTCTCTGAATCCTTCATCTTCTGAAGTTTAAATTCTCAAATCTGGTTAGGAGTGCACATACCTTTGATCCGTTCATCTCCTTCATATTCTTTCTTTAGGAAATTCCAGATCTCAAAAGAAGATTTCAGTGTGATAATCCTAACAGAGATTTTAGATGAGACTGTAGTGAATAACGTTGCTCTAGCCTTTGATTTTCTTGTTTTCTTTTCCTTGTGATTCCTCATTTGCACCATAGTTGGATTTTCAGGCAAGGGAGGAACTTCGTAGTCCTAATCAACATCTTTCCACAAATCATTTTCCTCCATATGTGCCTCCATTCTTGCTGCCCAGACATGATATCCTTCACCTTTGAAGACGGGTGGTGCTAGTGCAGCGAATGAAGTCTCTAAATCCATAGAAGAAAATATAAGAAGAGAAAGATATATTACCCTCAAATGAAGGTCCTTTAAGAAGAAATCTCTTGATATCAATTTGTTGGAGTTGTAAGGTTAAATTCAACTCTTTGAACTGAAAAAAAAGAAACAAATAAAGAAGAGAACAAATAATTTATCGCACAACGGATGATTTTTCATTAATCTGAAGTGGTGCTTAAATACTAAAGAAAAATGCAATAACTAAAGCTGATAATTAAGACACTACTTTGTACATGATTCCATGATCAACAGTATTCAAAACAACTACACCACTAACATCTAAAAATCAGCCACTAAACTAAGTTGAGAACATATCTAAAAAAATTGGAGAATGTCCAGCAACTACTTCAATTTTTACTGCAGTAATTGAGGCAATTAATCAACATATAACTCATGAATTGAAATAGTTATCGGGACATAGGATGGAGATACCTTTATTGGTACAAATACCTGAAACTGAAACTATCTAATAAGAAGAAAAATTCTGAAGATATCATCATCAAGTGATCTAGATGGAAAGAGGACTCACTACAAGCTGATACAGGAAAGTCTGATAAAAGGTCTGACCTATCCTGAATTTGTATGCTGGAATCTTTATCTTAAAATAATATAGTGCATAAAGAGCATAAATACTTTGAATTTATTGGTACATAAAAGTGGAAATAAACCTAAAACTGACATAATCTTAAAATTTAAAATACACATATGACATAAATAGGGAGTTGTGAAACAAAAACTTACACTCTATCTTTGCTAATTTATCGGGACTAAAGAAGTGTGATGAATAAATTAAAAAAATGCATATAGAAACTTAAAAACTGAACCTCATGAAATATAATCCCAAAAATAATTTATTGAAAAGTTGTAGAAAAATCCTTCCATACAATCATCATAAATAATAAGTAGCTTGACCAAATATCGAGCCTTTAAAAATTGGTGTAGTTTCTCTTAAACGACGTAAATCTTGTGAGCAACATGGAGTCCAATGTCTTTTCCACATTGACAAGAGTCATGTTACACCTTGTCAGAGAGTAAGATTAAACACAACTTATAGTTCCTTCTTTTAGCCCGAGGCAAACCTATGGTGGCAACGTAGTTATAGGGCATGTGACCTCGGACTCATACCCAACCTGGTGTTAAATAATTCTTCAAAAACCTGCTCATATTAAAAAATTCTTAAAATACTTACTAAGAATCATATTAATCCTTACGTAATTTTACAAAGAAAATTATCTTTCTCTGCGAGCCTTGGCTTAAAATTATCATAACTTGCTTTATATTTTAAAGATATGATTATTTCTTTTCACTTGTCAAGTCATCATACATTGTATATAGAAATAATTTTTCATAAATTGTTCGTAAATTTCATAATTTTGAATGTACTTAATAACAAAACTATAGTTGACCATTTGGAATATGAATGCAAAATTTTCAACACAAACTCCCTAGTCATAAACTTTAAGTGAAATTAATCTACGCATATGGAAATAGAATGTACGTTAAAGAACCAATTTAATTTGAGAAATAATTCACAATACTTAGAGAATATAGAAGAAAATTATGAAAGAACTCAAGAACAAAACTTAGAATATTTAAATCTTCAAAATCCTAACTTGAAATCATGACTTAAAAATGGAATTAGGACAAACTTGTAGGGATGAACTAGTTTCTCCATGAAAGGTATTGGTCTTATGTACATTATAAGTGAACGATGGGGAAGAATATCTTGGATTTTGATACGAGTATGATCACGTAGATGGACTTATTAGGGCGTATGTTAAACCCGAGACTTGGTGTGTGCAAATGAAGTCCAAAGGAGAACCTAAATGGCCACCAAAACCATCCATACATAGAAATTCAAGGGCGTCTATTGAAGCATATGACTAAGGGGTCATTTTGGACATTTCACACTTTATTCTGTAACCTACTATAAATAAAATAATGTAGGGTTTTAGTCATCAGTTTTGATGAATATTGAAAGTTGTAGACACTTAGACATTTTTTTCTTGTCACAAAGGCCCCTATGGCCAAACATTGTAACTAGGGATTTCAACTTGAGTGTGGAATCACTCGGGTTGGATTCAAGCTTTGAAATGTTGGATTCTTGGGAGATCGAGGTACCTCTTGTGCCACGTAAGTGATAGTTTAATTGTAGTGTGTAGTGTTAAGGGTCCAAGAGTGGAATATGCTCTTGGATTCTTTAAGATTATGCCTTCATGTAGTCTATCTTTCTATCCCTTTGTTTAGTGTAGTCTTTTGTTGTTGTGTATTGTGTTGTTGAAACCGTTGGTTATTATTATTGTAATCCTCTTGTCCTTCACGTGTTGATGCTTTTTTGGATGTTATATACATCATTGAATCTTGTATTATTCTTGTTGGTAGCGAATCCGAGAGTGATCTCCAAAATGGTCCTCGGATCCTTAAGATTAGTGGACTGATTTATAGTGTCTTTCAAGTTCTCCTTGTTTGTCTTGTATCATTTGGTATCAAAATATGGGATGATATTGTTCCCACAAGATCAATCTTGGGCTTGTTAGTTGAAAAACCGAAAATAAAATTGTTAAAAAAAGAAAAAGTTGAAATCTGAAAATTCCAGAAAAATAGCAATCTGTCCATTTTGTGTTCTTGACCGAAAATTGTGTTCTTGTTCTGTATTGGCCAATAGTTTTACTTGTCTTTGTAGTCTATAAGTGTTAGTTTTGTTCCTCACTAACACGTTGAGTCTATATCTTAGATTTGAGCTTGAAATGTTGATGTTGTTAATGTGAACAAATTGTGGCCGATTGTTGTTGGTATTGTTGTTGCGGGTTCGAGACTTGAACGTGTGATGTATTGTTGGTTCATGTTTTGAACGTGTATTGTGGAGATATTTTTGTGGAATTTAATATTGGGAAGTTGTTGTTGTTGTTTGGGAGGTCCAACTTGAACCTTAGAACTTCAAGACTCAAAGTTTATGTTCTTGGTGTTATTCGTGTTCTTCACCATCTCCATATATTGTTGAAAAAGAAGTGGTTGTTGAACTTAGAAGTTGAAGAAAAAAAGTGTGTATTGTGTTAGTCTTGCAAGACATAGATCCAAGTTTCAAGGTATAGTACTTGTGACTCAAAGACTTTTCCTACACACTAAAGACTTTTACATCACTTTTCAACCACTTTCCTTTGAAACAAGGGTCCATGTTTTAAGGAGAAGTACAAGAAAAAGTCAAGTCTTGAAAATTGAAAAAGGCTCCAAGACTTATTTTCCCTCCTAAAACAAATTCCACAAATATAAATTTATTTTTGACCAAGACTTGAACCTTTGAGAATAACCACTTGATAAAACCGACCCAATACGTGGTTGCCACATCATCACTGCTACTGTTCACACAATAGTTTTGAGCTCAAATTTTAGATTCTTAGTTTCATTTTATTGTTTCATTAGTTTCATGTCTTGATTATAGAATTAATTAACAACTAGTAATCACCTACTTAGTTGTAGATTAATTATTGAATCCATTTCTTCGTGTCTTCGTTATTTGTGTGCTTTTCTCATTTTTAACTCGTAGTAACTTCTTTCTTTCATGTTCGTAAGTAAATTTTGTTTTGTTTCTTGAGTCGATCAAGCAAGAATCCATTCCGTCCTCCAAGTAGAATTGACATCCTATTGACTACCGGAGTATAAGCAACTTTCAATATTCGCCGCTCCAATTGTGAGAATCACAAAGATTATACGAGTGTTAGTGAGAAGCTTTTACTACTAATCTTGTTTGTTTATTTTATAGGTTCAAAAGGTGATATAAGGGGAATATGTCTTTGATAGACGGGGATTATTGTGACTACAGCATGGGAGACTATGGTTTTAGTGAGGGGTTTTATTTCTATGAAGTTGAGGGAGATTGTGGAGGCTATGAAAATATCCATGAGCGAAACATGGGGAGATTTGAAAGTAACTATTTTGAGGGAGAAAATGAGGTGAATTAAGTGCCTATTTCTTATGGTGACTTTGGATATGATGTAGGACCTCATGATGGATCGTATAATGATGTTGGGGCATGTGAGGAGTCCTACACTTCTCACTCCAAACCTAGATTTGGTGTTAGGTATAACTCTTTCATTCGCAAAGCTTATAAGAGTTATGATGAGAGTACATATGAGGAGTGTGAAGATTCATATTCTCCACCTTGTAGTACTTCTTATCAAGATCGATATAGTGTGAATTATTATACTAGCTCTAGTAGAGTTTGTTCAATGAGAAGAAGAGGGTATGCATCTCCAAAACTGAGGGGTTCTCATGTCCTTTACAATGTTGATCCAAGAAGGAGTGTACACTCTGGAAAGGTGACCATTTGTGGGATACCAGGCTGCCTCGTTGTGTTAAATGATAGGTACTATAGAAACTAGATCGTTCCATCCATGGTTGACTACTTGGGTTTGTTTTGCGAGCCTTTACTCATTCCATACTTTTTTGACGGGTTTAAGGTTACCGAGAGGGTCAAAGTTGTCTTCTCCCAATTTGAGTACCATGAGGTGGTGTGGTGTGATATTCTTCCATTAACATATGATCATGTATGCTTAGGTGTTGAATGGTTTGCACAACATAGAGTTCCAAATGTGAAAAATTGGCCTAATGCTATAAGAGACAGGTGGGAAAATCACCTCATGACATACATGCTGCCCGAGATGCAAAGAGAAGTGTATACTTACTCCAATCTGAATGCTTATGAGAGAAAAAGATTGAGAGGAGTAAGGGTGTGCAAGGTGGTAATCCGAGAGTGGAAAAAAGAGAGGTTGTGTGGAGCGAAGTGAGGGGATTATCACCAAACCGTGCTAACATTGGTTGTCCTTCTATTTCTAAGGACATTTGTGTAGGTACCAACATGGCAAGCGAAGGTGAACAATGCCGAAAGGAAGTTTCTTCCCAAGCTTATGGAGGACCTTCACACCAGGCAAAGAAGTATCTACTCAAGAAATTCAAGGTAAAATAGCTAACGCCTACACTTTGGTGCATGAGAATGATATTCGTGTGGATAGTAGCCCATTTAGTGTGAGTAGTAGCTTTGTTACTTGTGAGTCAAATGATTCTTCATCTTTTGTTGATTATGTAGATATTGTAAGTGTGGATACACTAGTTGATCCTATTGATGACCAAATTGACTCTTTTTGTAAGGTTAATTTATGTCCACCTAGTGTTGAAACCTATATGTTGAACGGAAGTACATCATATTGTGCAATCGGTGTTGATTAACTTACTTGTGTAAATTGTCCACCACTTGAGTATGTGTGTGATGTGATTAATAGAACTAAGTGAGTGAAGTACTTGAAAATATTGGTCCCCAAAATGGGAATGGACCCGAGAGACATTATTGGGACAATCTTATGCTTGAAATATCTTTTAAGCATGATATTGATCTTTTAGAGAGTGATGAACGTGTTTGTTCCGAATCTTCCCGGGAAATAGATCATGCTCTCTTTAGGTATAATGTCTTGTTTGAAGATGATTTAAACACTCCTAATGAACCTAGTGGTGAGAATGGTAGTATAGCTTGACTTGAAGGCTATAGCCGATATGTTAACCCACGTGACAACATTCCTTCTAAAGATGGAAATCTCTTTTTGAAAGATGAGAGTACTCTTAAGGGTAATAAATGTGTAGTCCTTCTTGAAAACCCGAGGGCAAATGTGTCATTGACTCCTTAGGGTAATGTTCCTAAATGTGCATCCTTGTTTGACACACTTGTGCCTAAATTGCACGAATTCCAACTTGTGGATGCCAAGTTGTCTAGTTATTTGAAGAAAATAATGTGTATGTCCTAAATGCTTATTCTTCACCCGTGAATGCCTTTGCACGTGATTCTTTCCTATACTACCTCTTTGCCTATGATGACGTCCATACTAGTTTTGGATTTATTTTATGTCGAAATAGGAAGTTTGTTGGTCTGTCCATGTGTTTGAATGATAATTCTATATGGATTTTATGGGCTTTAGAACCAATCGAACCCCCCCCCCCCCCCGCTGTGGTCTTTTGATGAGATAAAGAAGCAATGGTGTCTTATAGCTCATAAGATGAACGAAGTTCTATCTTGTGGATTATTTGATGCCATTAGGACCAATGTAGTTTCTTTATCTCGTGGTGATTCCTGTAACCAAATCCTTTGTGCACCTCTTACTGAGCATTTAATATTTGATTCAAAGGATCCTCAGTTATATTGTAAATATGTGCAACCTTGGTATGTTGAGATGATTTGTTGTGCTAATCCTAACCCTCATTCCATGAGGATTTTATATTTGTTTGCCCTCTCTTTTATTTTGAAAGGTTTGGATTCGAGATCGAATCCTTTTCAAGAAGGGGAGATGATACAAGAATAATGGCCGCCTTAGCTTTTGACGACATCAATCAAAGTCACTATGTGAAGAATCAAGCTTTGGTCGCATGGAGAGCATGGGATCATACTTGGAGGGGATATTTTGATCCTACCATTGATCAAACCCGAGTGTGGAAGATTGCTTGGAGCCTTGAAGACTTAAGGACTCTCGGGTTTGGACCACCTTTGTTGGTTCATGGTTTTGGTGCCCTTTATGAAGGGCATTTTGGTCACTTATCCTTAAGGGCATTTTGGACAATTCATATTGTTTTCCAACACACCAAGGCCACCCTTGGTCATTAAGGGTAGTGTAGCCTTTTTTACCTTCTTTTGTAATATACTATAAGAAGGATTTCTAAAGGTCTTCTCTAGTAAGTTTTATGAAAGATGAAACATTTAAACATTAATAATCCGCTCTCTTTATAGTAGAACACTTAGTCTTAGTTATGGCTTGGAAAAGCTCGTATTGATCTTTGCATGGAAATGGTGGATCTTGAGGTGAGTTGATTCCCTTGGCGGTCATCGTAAGAGTTTGGTTTTGATTGTTACATTGATTAGGGGTTTTTGAGTTTAATACACTCTTTGGTTCTTAATCTTATAATAATCTTGGTCTCACTATCTATCCTTTACTTTTGTTGTTGTCATCTTGTGTAGTGGATTATTTTAGGTCCTTTATTGAATCCGAAACTTCTATTATTGTTATTCATCTTGTTCCTCACGTTGTGTAGCTTTTTTTGGTGTTATATACACTATTGTGTAGTCTTGGTGTTCATGATGATCAATTTACTCTTACATGTAGTTCACTACTTGGGCATGTGAATGAAGTGCTTAAAAATTCGCAAGTTCGTGATGGTGTCTATAGAATTGATCTTGATAATGGGCATGACTCTTTGAACATCTTGTGTGGTAAAAGCTGTCACACCCCAATCCCATTGGAGCGGACTGGCACCCGTAGCCGAAGAGGCCCGGGAGAACCCGTTCATAACCTATACTGTCACATTTACATTACTTATGAAAACTAGAAATTTGGGCAGCACTTCGTTGTAAATAGAAGAAAACAATACCTGTATCAGCCCAGCAGACACGCATATATATATATATAAACAGTAATTGGCCATCAGAGCCATCACGTCTATCAACCAAACACTCCTATGGCTGTACAATATGTCTACAAAAGCCTCTACATAGATACACAACTGAGTTAGGGTCGGGACAAACTCCCGCCCACAAAAGACTTTTATACAAATACCAAAAATACATATAGAAATGACTTGGGATGCCCCGAAACAACTGGAGCTCACCACTATCAACAGAATGTCCTAGCTCTTACTGCGGAGGGGCACGACCTGAAGTACCTATTCCTGCAGGAATGAATACAGGTCCATCGTGAGGAACGTAAGTACGGAAATATGTACTGAGTATGTAAGGAAGTGAGTATCAAGATGAGATACAAAAGATCAACAGAACCCAGATACCAGTGAATAAACAGTATGAGTAGACCACACTTAAAAGAGATGATGGGATACCTGCACAGTACTTTCATATCATTACTTCCCGTATTCCTTATCAATACATAACATATGTCATACAATGGCCAACTGATCAGTGGTACTAATACAATACATCAGGGACCACCCCTGGAATAGCATATATACATAATCTTTATAATACATTGGCCAACTGATCAGTGGTACTAATACAATACATCATATCATCAATTTAAAATAAAGACATTCCATTTCTTAATTCAATTAATCTTTGAGATTGGTTACTTTGTGGTCACACCTTATGGAACTTGAAACCATGATACCTCAATAGGAAAAACATGTAAATAGGTAATCAATATCATGAAAATGAAGTAGAGAATAATGGATACCTCATTAAACCATTTCGGAGTCAACAATAGTATATGGACATTTTTTTGACTAGCCGGACATCTTAAAAGTGAAAACAAGTTCAATTGGTAGTGTCGAAGATCATATGATGTTATTATGTGTCATGTGTCATAGGACAATGTTGGAAGCTTATTTGAGAGTGCCATGGGTCATTATTCATGCCATAGATTAGATATAGTATGTCTTACATACCTTGATATAACCACTTCAATACAAGTCCAACTTGACTTCCCGTACTCTTCGAACACTTATCTACAATAAGTCATTTGTGGCAAACTAGTATTAGCAACCAAACCTTACCATTTAGGTATTAACTTCACCAAATAATGTCTAGGAAGTAATCCTTTAACTCATCAATAAGAGTGCTACACACATCCTCTTATACTCTTATTACATTCACATATCATGCATTTTCATGCAATATCCCTCAACATCACTCTTTGCCTTTATTTCCCCTCTTAATCACCATCCAATACCAACATGATCACTAGGCATACATAACCACTAATATAATGATATATCACCACAATTCATCCTCCATAATACAATACAACAACTTCCATAATTTACTACTAACTATTTATACAAAACAATTCATAACTATGTTTCTAGTTATCTTCCAACATCAAGACAATACTCATAATCCTTTATCAATACTTATTCATGGATAAGAATCAAGAATAAACAATATTCATACCTTAAAAATGAAATCTTGTATTTAGAATCCTCCTTACATAACCATGGGGTGCTTCTCGAAGCTTTCGAGATGGTGAACACAACTACGGAACCAATTCGAATTTTCTACGGTTGAATCACAAAATATTTGAAGTTGAAATTAGGCTAGGGTTTCGCCTTATCTTAATAATTGGATGATATATGCTATATATGAGGCTAAGTGTATGTTTATAAAGACCAATTTTCGTCCAAGAGGTAATAGAAAATGACCATTTTGCCCTAAAAATTTAAATAAATCCGAATCTGTCCCCAGTGGACAGTTTTGACAGGCTGAATTAAATCGATCATAACTCTTTGCTCCGGTATCGGATTTGGGTGAAACCAATTGAATTGGAAAGATAATTCAAAGGGATTTCATTTTCATATAAAGTATATCACCCATTTATTCCTGTAAAAGGATTTATGGTCGTCTAAATTTGACCCAAAAATCTGTCCCAAAATTTTGTTTTTTTTTTTGATAGGCTGTAGTAAAACGGGTATACCTCCTTACTCAGACATTGGATTTGGATAAAACCAATTTCATCGGAAAGAAGACTCTCGGAGATTTTCGTTGATATATATCAGCTCACACAGTTCTTTTTGTACAAGGAGTTATGATCGTCTAAAGTTGATCCAAAAAAAAAGATTGCCTAGCTGCAGTAATTTTCCTGCAGATTTACTGTTCACAGGCTTCCCGGCCACCGTTTTGAAATTTCGAATGTGCTCGCTTATATGAAATACTCCTCTGTTTTTGCCAAACTTTATATCGTTGGAAATCTTATTCCAATACCTACACATACAACTATTTACGGGATACTTCCGAACACCATAAACTTAATTTAACCCATACGCAAGCCTTTAGGACTCCATATAATCGCGATAAGTGTACGAAAAAATTTACGGGGTGTTACATTCTCCCCTCCTTAAGAACATTCGTCCTCGAATGTTAGCATAGTTACTCGATTAAGACATGTCCAAGCTTACAATTAACATATTCATCATCATAACATACTTGCATAAAAATAAACACTTACTTGTTATTGTTCTTCTTCCGTCTCATGAACTTCCTCCTCATCGTTGAATAGGTAAGGGTACTTAATCTTCATCGCTACCTCGGATTCCCATGTGATATCCTCAACTTGTTGATTCCTCCAAAGTACTTTTACCGATTCTATTTCTTTATTCCTTATCTTTTTAATTTGGCGATCAAGAATAGCAATAGGCATTTCTTCAAAAGTGAGATCTTCTGTAACTTGTACATCTTCCGTAGTAGTGATGTGCGATGGATCTCCTATGTACTTGCGAAGCATCGAAACATGAAATATGGGATGAACTGCTGAGAGCTCTTGAGGTAGCTCTAACTCATAAGCAACTTGTCCAAATCTTTGAATGATCTTGTACGGACCTATGTATCGTGGACTTAACTTTCCTTTCTTGCCAAACCTCATCACTCCTTTCATTGGTGATACTTTCAATAATACCCAATCTTCGATAGAAAACTCAAGTCCTCTTCTTCTAACATCCGCATAAGATTTGTGTCGACTTTGAGCTGTTTCAAGACGTTGTTGGATCACTGTAACCTTCTACATTGCTTGATAAACAAAATCCGGTCAAAACAAGAACGCATCACCTGCTTCAAACCATCCTATTGGCAATCTACACTTTCTTCCATACAATGCTTCATATGGTGCCATTTTGATACTTGAATGATAGCTATTATTGTAGGCAAACTCGATAAGAGGTAGGTGATCATCCCAGTTGCCTTTGAAATCTAATACACATGCTCGTAGCATATCTTCAAGTGTCTGGATGGTACGTTCCGCTTGTCCATCCGTTTGAGGATGAAAAGCCGTACTTAGATTTACTTGTGTCCCCAAACTCCTTTGAAAAGACTTCCAGAAATTTGCGGTAAATTGGGCTCCTCGATCGGATATAATGGAAATTGGAACTCCGTGTAACCGAACGATCTCCTTAATATACAACTTCGTATACTCTTCCGCCGTATATGTTGTCTTAACTGGTAAGAAGTGCACGGATTTGGTAAGCCTATCAATGATCACCCTTATGGAATCGAACTTCCTAAATGTACGGGGCAAACCCGTGATGAAATCCATATTGATCTTGTCCCACTTCCAGACTGGAAGATCTATACATTGCATGTAACCACCGGGTTTCTGGTGTTCTACTTTGACTCTTTGACAATTCGTACATTCAGCTACAAATTCGGCAATATTCTTCTTCATGTCATTCCACCAATATATTACTTTCAAATCATGATACAACTTAGTCGACCCTGGATGGATGGAATACCTTGAACAGTGTGCTTCAGTCATAATTCTCTTTCTTAGCTCAACTACATCAGGTACACATAAACGATTCTGACACTGAAGCACTCCTTCTCGCGTAAGCTCAAATGCCTTTGTCGTGCCACTCTGCACATCCTCCTTAAGCTGCAATAAAATTGGATCTGCATACTGCTTCTCTTTCACTTCAGCTATCAATGAAGATTCCGCTGCATTACGTACAATAACCTCTTCATCTGGAGTTTCGAGAAGTCGAACTCCCAAATTAGCTATTGGTGAAGATCCTTAATCATCCCCTGCTTTTCTATAGATGCAATTTTAGACTTACGACTCAGTGCATCCGCTACCACATTCTCTTTCCCTGGATGATACAAGATATCAACATCGTAATCTTTTAACAATTCAAGCCATCTCCGCTGCCTCAAGTTTAGATCTTTCTGACTGAAGATCTATTGCAGGCTCTTATGATCGGTATATATGTAAACATGAACCCCATATAAGTAGTGGCGTCATATATTCAAAGCAAATACAACTGCAGCTAGCTCAAGATCATACGTGGGATAATTCCTCTCATGTGGTCGCAACTGTCTAGAGCCATAGGCTATTACTCTACCATGTTGCATTAATACGCATCCTAAGCCAATTCTCAAAGCATCACAGTACACTGCATACCCTTGTGTGCCTTCAGGAAGTACCAATACCGTTGTAGAAGTCAACTTGCTCTTCAGATCTTGGAAACTCTTTTCACAGGCATCATTCCATTGAAACTTGGAGGCTTTATGCGTCAACTTAGTCAACGGTGCAGAAATAGAAGAAAAACCTTCAACAAACCTTCTATAATAACCTGCCAACCCGAGGAAACTATGAATCTCCGTAGGCGTCGTGGGTCTTGGCCAATTCTTCACAACCTCAATCTTCTGAGTGTCAACTTTTATGCCTTCACTGGATACAATATGGCCCAAAAATGCCACTGACTTGAGCCAAAACTCACATTTAGAAAACTTCGCATACAGCTTACGATCACGAAGAATCTGCAACGCCTGCCTTAAGTGATTAACATGATCCTCTTCTGATCTAGAGTAGACCAGAATATCATATATGAAAACTATCACGAACACATCTAGAAACGGCTTAAACAGCCTATTCATCAGATCCATAAAAACTGCGGGTGCATTTGTCAGCCCGAATGACATAACCAGGAATTCATAATGACCATACCATGTTCGGAAAGTTGTCTTTGGTATATCTTTATCCTTGACTCTCACTTGATGATAGCCTGATCTCAAGTCAATCTTGGAAAAACACTGGGCACCCTGCAACTAGTCAAATAAATCATTAATTCGGGGAAGAGGGTATTTATTCTTGATAGTCACCTTATTCAATTGCCGATAGTCAATACACATCCTCAGCGAACCATCTTTCTTACGCACAAACAATACTGGTGCTCCCTAAGGGGACATACTAGGCCTGATGAATCCCTTCTCTAGCAAGTCTTTCAGTTGCTCTTTCAATTCTCGCAACTCTGCTGGTGCCATTCTATAAGGAGGAATTGAGATTGGCTGTGTGTCTGGCAACATATCAATACCAAACTCCACTTCTCGTTCAGGAGGTAAACCTGGTAGTTCTTCAGGAAATACATCAGGAAATTCATTCACAACCGGAACGGTCTGAAAAGTTGGCGGCTCTGCCTATGTATCCCTTACTCTAACCAAATGGTATATGTACCCCTTGGAAATCATTTTTCTTGCCTTAAAGTAAGAAATAAATCTACCTCTCGGTGCGCCAACATTACCCTTCCATTCAAGGACTGCCTCATTTGGGAAATGGAAATATACCTTCTTAGAACGGCAATCTACTGTAGCATAACAAGACGCTAACCAATACATGCCCATAATAATATCAAAATATAACATTTCTAACTCAACAAGATCGGCCATCGTATCACGACCACAAATATTCACAACACAATTTCAATAAACATTCCTAGCTATAAGAGATTCCCCCACTGGCGTTGATACTTCAAATGGCTTGGCTAATAATTCGGGTGTTCTTCCGAACCTTCCCGCAACAAAAGGAGTAGCATACGATAATGTAGAACCAGGATCAATTAAGGCATACACATCAAATGCAAATATGGACAACGTACATGTAACCACGTCTGGAGAAGCCTCTAAATTCTGCTGATCTGTTAGGGCATACACACGGTTCTGAGCTCCGCTAGAACTATCTGCTCCTCTATCACCTCTACCGTGACCCATAGGTTGTGCACCCCTACTCAAAGGAGGCACCGATGATGACGCAACAGCTGATCTGGTAGGTCATGTTATACCACCTGTGGTCCTGCGTGGGCAATCTCTAGCTATATGCCCCGTCTTACCGCACCAAAAGCAATTGTTCGTTCCAAGCCGACATTCGCCAAAGTGAAATCTTCTACATATGGGGCACGGGTGTCGTCGAGGTATCAATTGACTCATACTCCCTTGCCCTTGATACCCAACTATTCGCGAACTCTGATTTTCACTGCTTTGCCCGAACTGATTACCTCTGAACCTTTGAAATTGCGGTGGAGCACTAATTGCAGGATAAGAAGATAACGGGCTAGGAAATCTATGAGAGAACGAAGGCCTAAAACCTCCCTGAGATGCCATAAACTGCCCTATAGCTCTGGCCCGCTTAGAATATCCTTTTTCTGACTCCTGGGTTCTTTTTCTTTACCTCTGATCTTCCATTTTCTAAGCGAAAGCTTCTATCCTCGCTATATCCATTTCCTTGTTCAAAGCAGCAATGGTACAATCTCTAACCAAGTATGGTTCCAATCTATCCACATAGTGATGAACTCTGTCATCCATAGTAGCTACCACATTAGAAGCATATCGAGACAAGGAGTTAAATCGAAGACTATACTCCCTTACACTCATATTACCTTGACGAAGATTTAAGAATTGATCTGCACGGGCCTGACGAGTCTCAAATGGAAGATAATGATCAATAAATGCATCTTTGAACTCTCCCCACGTAGTTGGAGGTGCATCAATACCCCTAGATCATTTCCAATCCTCGTACCACAATATAGCCTCTCCTTTCAGTCTATATGCTGCTAGCTCAACCATCTTTTTACCGGATATGTGCATAACATCTAGAGACCTTTGGGTTTGATCGACAAAGTCCTGCGGGTCTTCGTTAATATCTGATCCGGTAAAAGTAGGAGGATCCAGTTTCAGAAAATCCTATGTCCGAAGGCTAGCTGCTCTATCCGTACCACTAGAACCCGTGGTAGGAATAGCTTGCCCTTGAACTTGACCGGCAACTATACGCGTCAGAAGTTGTACTACATCCCTCAAATCTCGATCAACAGCATTAATAGATGGCCCTTCCAGAGAAGAAGAAGCTCCTGATATATGCTCAGCTTGAGACTCACTTTGTTCAGCTTGTGCCGGTGGTGACTTACTAGTACCTTCTCCGGCCACTACATCTACTCGCTTCAACTTATTCTTTCTACTTGTAACCGGCATCGTTAATATAATAAATAAAAAAAAAACAATTGGATTAAGCGATCGATTATGAATTTATCTCTAATATGGTCTCTATTGCACGATCTAAGAAATGGAGAATGGAAACAATCCCAAAATGTCCAATAGCCTCCTGTTTATAGATGTGGTGCACAACACACCGATAAACGAGATTCTACGTAGACACGGCTTTGTAGACTCACTAGGATGAACTTCTCTGAAACCACTTCTGTCACGCCCCAAATCCCATTGGAGCGGACTGGCACCCGTAGCCGAGGAGGCCTGGGAGAACCCGTTCATAACCTATACTTTCACATTTACATTATTTATGAAAATTAGAAATTTGGGCAGCACATCATTGTAAATAGAAGAAAACAATACCTGTATCATCCCAGCAGACACGCATATATATATATATAAACAGTAATTGGCCGTCAGAGCCATCACGTCTATCAACCAAACACTCCTATGGCTGTACAATATGTCTACAAAAGCCTCTACATAGATACACAACTGAGTTAGGGTCGGGACAAACTCCCGCCCACAAAAGACTTTTATACAAATACCAAAAATACATATAGAAACGACTTGGGATGCCCCGAAACAACTAGAGCTCACCACTATCAACAGAATGTCCTGGCTCTTACTGCGGAGGGGTACGACCTGAAGTACCTGTTCCTGCAGGCATGAATACAGGTCCCCCGTGAGGGACGTCAGTACGGAAATATGTACTGAGTATGTAAGGCAGTGAGTATCAAGATGAGATACAAAAGATCAACAGAACTCAGATACCAGTGAATAAACAGTATGAGTAGACCACACTTAAAAGAGATGATGGGATACCTGCACATTACTTTCATATCATTACTTCCCGTATTCCTTATCAATACATAACATATGTCATACAATGGCCAACTGATCAGTGGTACTAATACAATACATCAGGGACCACCCCTGGAATAGCATATATACATAATCTGTATAATACAATGGCCAACTGATCAGTGGTACTAATACAATACATCATATCATCAATTTAAAATAAAGACATTCCATTTCTTAATTCAATTAATCTTTGAGATTTGTTACTTTGTGGTCACACCTTATGGAACTTGAAACCATGATACCTCAATAGGAAAAACATGTAAATAGGTAATCAATATCATGAAAATGAAGTAGAGAATCATGGATACCTCATTAAACCATTTCGGAGTCAACAATAGTATATGGACATTTTTTTGACTAGCCGGACATCTTAAAAGTGAAAACAAGTTCAATTGGTAGTGTCGAAGATCATATGATGTTATTATGTGTCATGTGTCGTAGGACAATGTTTGAAGAAAACTTGAGAGTGCCATGGGTCATTATTTATGCCAAAGATTAGATAGAGTATGTCTTACATACCTTGATATAACCACTTCAATACAAGTCCAACTTGACTTCCCGTACTCTACGAACACTTATCTACAATAAGTCATTTGTGGCAAACTAGTATTAGCAACCAAACCTTACCATTTAGGTATTAACTTCACCAAATAATTTCTAGGAAGTAATCCTTTAACTCATCAATAAGAGTGCTACATACATCCTCTTATACTCTTATTACATTCACATATCATGCATTTTCATGCAATATCCCTCAACATCACTCTTAGCCTTTATTTCCCCTCTTAATCACCATCCAATACCAACATGATCACTAGGCATACATAACCACTAATATAATGATATATCACCACAATTCATCCTCCATAATACAATACAACAACTTCCATAATTTACTACTAACTATTTATACAAAACAATTCATAACTATGTTTCTAGTTATCTTCCAACATCAAGGCAATACTCATAATCCTTTATCAATACTTATTCATGGATAAGAATCAAGAATAAACAATATTCATACCTTAACAATGAACTCTTGTATTTAGAATCCTCCTTACATAACCATGGGGTGCTTCTCGAAGCTTTCGAGATGGTGAACACAACTACGGAACCAATTCGAATTTTCTACGGTTGAATCACAAAATATTTGAAGTTGAAATTAGGCTAGGGTTTCACCTTCTCTTAATAATTGGTTTATATATGATATATATGAGGCTAAGTGTATGTTTATAAAGACCAATTTTCGTCCAAGAGGTAATAGAAAATGACCATTTTGCCCTAAAAATTTAAATAAATCCGAATCTGTCTCCAGTGGACAGTTTTGACAAGCTGAAGTAAATCGATCATAACTCTTTCCTCCGGTATCGGATTTGGGTGAAACCAATTGAATTGGAAATATAATTCAAAGGGATTTCATTTTCATATAAAGTATACCACCCAGTTCTTCCTTTAAAATGAGTTATGGTCGTTTAAAGTTGACCCAAAAATCTGTCCCAAAATTCCGTTTTTTTTTTTGATAGGCTGTAGTAAAACGGGTATGGCTCCTTACTCAGACATTGGATTTGGATGAAATCAATTTCATCGGAAACAAGAATCTCGGAGATTTTCGTCGATATATAGAATCTGACACAGTTCTTTTTGTACAAGGAGTTATGATCGTCTAAAGTTGATCACAACAAAAAAATTGCCTAGCTGCAGTAATTTTCCTGCAGATTTAGTGTTCACAGGCTTCCCGGCCACCGTTTTGAAATTTCGAATGTGCTCGCTTATATGAAATACTCCTCTGTTTTGGCCAAACATTATATCGTTGGAAAGCTTATTCCAATACCTACACATACAACTATTGACGGGATACTTCCGAACACCATAAACTTAATTTAACCCATACGCAAGCCTTTAGGACTCCATATAATCGCGATAAGTGTACGAAAATATTTACGGGGTGTTGCAATTAGTTTTGTTCATATAGATATTATGTATGAAAATGTTTTGTGTGTGAATGTGGGACTGGAATTCTAGGGGAAGGAAGGGCTAGCCTCGGCTTAGGCCCTTGGCTAATTCTTCCATTTGATCCCGGTACCATCTTAGGGTAGGAAAGGATAACTCTCGGACTATTTTCATTTTGTTTTCGTATTTATCGGAGACACTTTCTTTGTCACATTTGTACTAATATTTTCATGTTTAATACGAACGTCCCGTGGAGATACTTCAAATTTGTTCCCCCTCGGCATGGCATATTATTGTGTTTATTCTTGCTAATCCTAACCTCGTGTCACGAGGATGTGTTCTTGTTTGTATTCTCTTGAATTTTCAAGGTACGGATTCGAGGTTGAATCCTTTTCAAGAAGGGAGGATAATATGAGTACAATCGCTTAGATGGACTTATGAGGGCGTATGTCAGACCCGAGACTTGGTATGTGCAAATGAAGTGAAAAGGATCACCTAAATGGACATCAAAACCGTCCATACATAGCACTCCAAGGGCACCTATTGAAGCATTTGACTAAGGGGTCATTTTGGACATTTCACACTTTATTTTGTAACCTACGATAAATAGAATAATGTAGGGTTTTAGTCATTAATTTTGATGAATATTGAAAGTTGTAAACACTTAGACATTCTCTCTTGTGAGAAAGGCCACTATGGCCAAACATTGTAACTAGGGATTTCAACTTGAGTGTGGAATCACTCGTGTCGGATTCAAGCTTGGAAACATTGGATGCATGGGAGATCGAGGTCCCTTTTGTGCCACGTAAGATATAGGTGAACTGCAGTGTGTAGTGTTAAGGGTCCAAGAGTGGAATATGCTCTTGGGTTCTTAAGATTATGCCTTCATGTAGTCTTCTATCCCTTTGTTTAGTGTAATCTTTTGTTGTTGTTTCTTGTTTGTTGAAACCGTTGGTTATTATTATTGTAATCTTCTTATTCTTTATCTGTTGATCAATTTTTGTGTGTTATATACATTATTGAATCTTGTATTCTTCTTGCTGGTAGCGAATCCAAGAGTGGTCTCCAAAGAGGTCCTCAGATGCTTAAGATTAGTGGACTGATTTGGATTGTGTTTCGTGTTCTCCTTGTTTGTCTCATATCAGATTTAGAGCCCTAACTTGATTTATCTTGCAACTTGAAGGTTTTCATCTTGAGAGAATGGGATAGGGCTTTTTATTTTAAAGTGTGGGGATTTTTTGATGTTTAAGGAATTTTAGTGTAGGAGGAATAATTTCTAAAAGAAAAATCCCATTTTACCCCTAAAATAAAACTTCAAGATTTGATTTTTTTGAAGGGCACACTCTTCTATAGGATAATAGGATCATTGCAAAATTTCTGGTGTTGCACATATTATGAACGTATCCATCTTTCTGTGCATTGATGTAAAATATATTAAACTTTTCTGATATTTAAATTTCAATATAAGGTAACATCTTCTCTTTTCAAGACATAATTTTAGCATAATGATTCTTTATAAACTTTTCAAGAACATAATTTATAAGGGAAACTTAATCAGTCTTTCAAAATATCAATTATACTTTCCAATTCATATGATGAAATTGGCAAATATTTTTGGAAAATTCAATAGAAAAGAACTAGAAATCAATTCATGGATTGATCTCCAAAGTCATACAATTTTAGATAATAAGCATGAAATATTCAAAGACTTATATCAAGAGATAAGATTTTAAACTTAAGGATCTTGACTTCCCAAACGACCTAACTTGGTTTGTGGATTGAAACTAAAATTGAACATGGTTGAGGGAAGGCTGGAGTTCCCACACTGAAGGATTAAATTTATATTCCTTTGAATTTGGTCGTTATGGATTGATAAGAGGAGGAAAACACACCTCTTGGAATGTAAAAAAGGCAAGAAAAAAATGAACTTTTTGTCTGGATTTCATGATGATGCACTTCGCCTCATCCTGAGCTAGTACTGTCCCATAGAGTTTGAATATAGTGTGTCACATCACTTAATAAGCCAAACATGGACGGCTAGAGAGTTTTTTCCCTAATGTATAACGTAACTCAATGCACAACGAGATGGTTCATTCGAAAACTTGTCTTAAGTTCTGAAATTTATCTCACCTAATTTTTAAGCAGTTCTTGGTCCAAACAACTTGATATCAAAGCTTAGGTGAGCTTATAAGATCACATTTAAGACTTGAAACATGAGAAGTGTAACACCAATATTTTTTAGCTAGAAATCAGACCGTCATTCCTACGTGTGTAAACTCTAATCCCATAATTTGAATTTTTAAATTGATGTGTCATGATCTTTATCTTCATGTTTGAAGTGCTTTCGAAGTGATAAATGTTCATAGGAATCACTTAGAGCGAAGTTAAGCTAAGATCCTTTGTATTCGATTTTATAAGAGTATACTTTGAGCGTGTATAAATTTCATTACCAAATTGTAGATAATTGAGTTAGCTTTCCAATGATACCAATTTTGTCTTAATCTGATACCTGGGTAAAAAGTTGTGGCATTTTTTGTGAGAGGTTGTAAGCCAGCGCGATTGGGATGCAGAGCGCCGGTCTCTCGACGTGATAAGCGATGCGACACGTTGCTCTCCCAATGCGATATCTGATGCGATAAAAAGCTTTTTCACATGTTGTTACAACTTCTTAAGGGTGTAGGGACACTTTGGTCATAATCCCTCACCTAAATCCATCCATAACACAAAATTTCAGCCCTTAAGGAGCATTTGTTGCCTTTCTATTCAATTTTCTCTCAAAGAAAACCCTAA
Organism: Capsicum pubescens; assembly: GCA_030864215.1. Lineage (NCBI taxonomy): Eukaryota > Viridiplantae > Streptophyta > Magnoliopsida > Solanales > Solanaceae > Capsicum > Capsicum pubescens. The sequence goes on from CM061543.1 coordinate 261,979,651, forward strand.
CCACCTCCCAAGAACAAGATTCAACTCTTCTTCTCCAGAATAGGAATTCAAGCCTTTTAACTTCAATATCTCAAGAAGTGAATCAAGACTAGGGTTCCAATCTTTAAACTAAACAACCTAAGGTATGTGGGACTATCCTTAAACTCCATGGACATAGATTTTATAATTTTTATATAGTATAATGATTTATAATCATGTTGTAAATTAAGGGTTTTGAATATTATTTCGAAAAGCATGCTATGAAATCGTTTAGATGAAAGTATATATATTGTGTTGAACTATTTTTCGTAGAAATCGAATTGTAGCCCCTTAAGTTTGCACATTTAGTTTTTTGGAAGGTTTAATTGATAGCATGAATAATGAATTCCCTCTCTTGTTACAAATTATAGTGTCTATTGGCATTGTGAGTGATTTGGAATGCATGAAGTAAGGTTTAAAAATGAGTTTCCTGACATCATGGTGCTTGAAAAGGTTTATGATATGATGAGAAGGAGTTTTATTGCCATAACTAAACTTATTGCATTAAAAGGAAGAGTTGCATGTGATTAAACAATTATCATCGCCACCACATGTTTTGAATCTTGCGAAAAGAGAGTAATTGCATAAGATTTAATAATGAAAACTTTATTGTGATGTTATAAATCTTTGGGTGGTCATTTGCATGTTTTGAATAAGATGGGCAATGAAGTTAATATGTTATGAACGACTTGCAAGTCAGGATATGACGATACGTTGTGATGACATGCCCTTAACAGAATAAGTATTGAATGTTTTGAATGTTTGAAGCATAATTTCGAAGAAATAAATGTTGGGATTAAGAGAGATAGTGGGTTTCCTGAAGAAGCCGTTTGATTATAAGGGCTCATCGCCGGAAAACTGTAGTTGCCAATATGGGTATTATCCTGAAAGGGGGATAATAGGGATATTATGTAAGGGTGATGCCATGGTATACTTTTAAGGCGGTGTACCAGCATATTAAAAGTCCAATCCTTGCGGAACACTTGGATTAGAGGCACGGTCACCAAGTCAAGGGCGAATTTCATATAACCTATGAAATTAAAGGTTTGTTAGGTGTGCCGACTAGTTCTGAAGAATAACAAAGTGTCAAGTCATGATCACAAGAAAGTATTGTCAAACTCTAAATTAAGCCCATGTTTTTTACTTATCTTACGTATAATACTTTACGAAGTGATCTCATCTATGTTGTATAATAATAATACTATTTTGGATTGTTTCACATACAAGTACAATTGTATTGACCCCCTATATTTCAGGATCTGAGGTACCGTCCCGGGGTCCCGCTAAGCAGTAGAATTGTTGTTTAGAAGTTTGCAGTTGGTGAGCCTCACTTATTTTTAAAGCCCTAGTTTATGGGATATTGTTGTTTTATTTTGGCTCAAGGTCCGACTGGGGGACTTGTCCCAGTTTTTATACAGATGTTGGTTTTCATATTGGTAGAGATTTTGAATACTGGTGTTAGATGTTGTTGAATGTTTATGGATATCATAAATCGTATTATCAGTTTAAATAGGATGATAACCATATTTCCATTTGTGTCATTTTCTGCACTTCTTTATAATGTATAGACTATCTGTATGAACGCCACTTAGAAGGGGATCTCGTGCCTTCATGGTTCTAGATGCCCATTACGGCTAGGGCCTCGACTTAGGTCGTGACAGATTAGGAGGGATGTTACACAACTCTATTTGTTGGCGAAGGATGAAAATATTTTTGCAAGATACATGGATTGAATTTTTAGCTTTGTTTTGATATTACAGAACATTCTTTTGATTAGAGTTGAATCGTCTGAATAAATTTAGGCATGTAAAGGATTGGTAATACTTGAAAACTCATTGTAATAAAGATATATTATGACTTCGACCTTAATATGAGTATCTTATCATCTTATGTATTGTTCGTGTCTTAGAATGTATAAATACCACATATATATGGTGCGACATGAATACTGTGACTATCACATCTAAAGAAGAAATTATTTAAAAAATGCTAGATTTTACCTTTGATTCTATTACCACATATTGATTACTTAAGGATTGTACAAATGCTTTGTTGCTGAATTGGTGCTAATGATAATTAAGAAAAACATGTTTTATCGATATAATTATTGAAATTTTTTATTTAAATATTTTATTTGTAGATTGAATTATTTTGTCACGACCCGAACTAGGGTCAGGCCGTGACGGACATTCCGAACCATAAAGGCCCGGACGTCCTACCCTATCTGTTAGTCATCACAACATTCATATAATAAAAGAAAATGCGGAATTATGATCTAATACAGAAACATGGTCATACCCTGGATTAAGTTTAACAATAAGGAATGAAATAAGAAATTCACTAACAACATCTGGAACAGTCTGTGAAATCTATACTATATGAAAAGCTGACAACTATTTAAAAACTGGGACAAGGCCCTCAGTAGACCAAAATTGTAATAGATCACATAATCTGAAAGGATAGGCCTTCTGGAATAGAGAAGGTTCACCACTGCACAATCTGATCTGTTGCCTGAATTATCTATTGCTTATCTGGACACCTAGATTGAGCCTCAGAACCTGAGAGGTAGGGGATGGGGGTCAATACAGATGTACCGGTACGCAGATCAATGCCAACATAATTATTTATATTCAACATATATGAGAGCAATTTAAAGAAGATCATAAACAAATCATACAGTAAGAAATCACATGGGGATTTTAAAAGACTCTGTGAAAATATCTGAAATATGTGACACTCTTTGTCTTACTTCTGTGATAGGTGGTGTACCTTACAATCTATAATCCCATGGGATATATGGGATCTTCTATTAACTCGGCAGCCAAGCCCCCAACCCAAGGTCGCTGCAAGGGCGGAAACTCTGAATCTACTACGCCACACGGCCGTCGCCAGCGTACATTAATAATCTAACCGTATCGACAAATATGGTTACAGGCTAAGAGTTACTTTAACCTATGCCTTCTTCGGGTAACCACCTAACCCTCTTTATGCCCATTTTTAGTTCTTTAAACATGCATGCTCTGAAAACATCCTCTGAAATCTTTAACTCTGTCATGGTATATACATATATATGGTATCGTTATACCATTGACTTGCAAATTACATTCTCTGAGCCATTTACAGCAATTTATATCTCGATTTTCAAATCATGAAATTCAGGACCACCATAACAACAATTTGTTCAAGGAACTCATGCTTTAAAATCATGTAAAACCATGCAAGCAATTCTCTTTATCAACAATTTAACAAACAATGGTAGTCATGTCCAAAGTTTCTATCTTAAGACACCCTCTCAATAATTCTAAATCAATGTTTCAAATACTATGACATTGAGAAAACATCTTTCAAATCACAGACATGCATTTCAACTCTTTTCCAACAAAACCTAAATCTTTAATTTATCACAAGAGATGGATTCCATAATTTATGCTCTCAAACAATCATAAACCACAAATTTTATACATATACGTATACATGGAAATCAACTTAGGGGGAAAGGCCTAAGGTCCAAATCAACAATGCATTTAAACATTCATAATGCATAATAAAATCATGTATTTCAAAACCCCTTTTCTAAAATCATGCTTGAAAATCATTAAATCATGTTCTAGTGTTTTCAAGAACATGTAGTTTTTAAGATGAACCCCACTTACATTAAATTATAAGATCTAAAATATGGAACCTAGATCTTGATAGATGAAACCTGGATCTTGATTTGTTTCTTGGAGATATTGAACTTAAGACTTGATTTTCTTGAATTTCTTGTTCTTTGAGAAAACCCTAATTTGATCTTATTTTGAGAGTGAAGAGGAAGTGTTTGATGTTGTAAAACTGATAATGATTGATTAATAACACTTAAGGAGTGATTTAATTCGTGTGAAAGGTTTTTGGAGTGAGGGAAAGACAAAAATACCCCTACGAAATCACTTCCTAGTTGCTGAAATTCTCGGCTGATGATCAAGGCTGACAGGCCGTTAGATCTGTGACAGGCCGTTAGATCTGTGACACACCATTAGCTTTTGTTGTCACCTAGGAGCTGAAATTTATGGGTTTCTTCACAAGGCTGATGACATATTCTGACAAGTCATCAGATTTGTGACAAGCCATCAGAATTGTCGTCACTCAGTTGTCAGGCTGATATGCTTGAGTAAAATGGTCATAACATTTTTCTCCTATATCGGATTTTGTCAAAATTGATGGTGTTGGAAAGAGGACTCAAGTACATTTGATTTTACATATATTAGGCTACCCAGTTTGGCATATACAAGCAGTTATGGACGATTGATGTTTACCCAAGTTTCGACGCTCTCGAAAACTCGAACGATAGGAAAACTTTCAACTAGTCCTTGAGTTAAGGAACCTCTATGATCTCGACTCATGCTCAACTAAATTCACACACTTCATTATATATTAACGCACTATACGTACGTCGAATTTATGCCTTTTGGAACATCGACACGAAGGAATGACGGTTTTTATTTTCGCCTGAAATGCGGGGTGTTACATTATCTCAACCTTGGGATCATTTGTCCCCAAATGATGGGTAGGAACATTGAAGCTTAAAGGTATGGAATAATGCAGACATGATGTGTCTTCTAAGAAAGGATATAACTGATCTGAAAATTTTAAACTTCAATCATGAAACTGAATTACTTGGTTCAAGGAGATTATTCATGCTGAGAGTTTAGGATTTCCTTGGAGTGTTCATGATCTAATCATACATTTTGAATTGAGGAGTGATAACTTATGAAAGTATGAATCATGAGATAACTGGACTTAGATCGGATCAGGGTATTACAATGTCTGAGCTAAAATACTTGGGAAAATTTTGGATTATGCACTGAACTCTTATGAACATAGTCTTGACTAAATAGATGAATCTGAAACATGATGCTTGGACTGAACTGGATTTGCAATTTACATAGATGTAATAGATTATCTCTCAACACTTTTTCAAAGAAGTTCCAGTAGCATTAGGGAGGAACGGATTTGGGCACAAACTACACAAGGCATCCAACTACAGAATCACAACATTGACACTACTCTATAGCACAAAATATAGACATGTAACTCATAAACTAGGATAGAATTACAAAACCTTAGGCAATGCAACTTCTTACTTTCAAGGTTAGCCACAATTCTAAAATACTCTCTCAACTATACTTTCCCCTTAAACACCATGCTCATTGATTCCACTTATTTTTCTTACATGGCCGCTGATATTTCCATTTACTAATGTCTAAACTGGACTAAATCCCCTCACCATATTCAAGCCTAACTCAAAATCACAAGACGTACTAAATAATAATGTAGTACTAGTTTGAATCATGAATTCAGTACACCCTGCATTTCACAATTCCTCATCTCATGCATAATTCTTATTACCACTCTAACAATCACCTTCAACTACGTATTAGACATTCACAAACACTCAAAGCATCCGTTCGTATGTATACAAACATGACATTCTAGCCTATCTTCATACCCATTTATGCACTTCTAAACAAACACTCATAAATAATCTATCTCAAATTCTCTAATACTTCTATCCATAACAACTTCCCAGCACTATTCAGATGACACAAATAAAATATTCTCAACTAACCAAGCCATACACGGAACTTCACCTCAAAATTCTTTCAACTTATGTACTTACATAAAACAAGAACACAATAATTTTTCCCAAATATAACACATAAAAGTTCTAATTTTGACATGTATCAAAGACTTGGCCTCAATCTTACTCCATAATTACTACCTTAACTCAAATAAGCACACAACCATCTTTCATCAACAAGAAATGTTTACTCTTTTCCATCTAAAAAACTATTCATCATCACTATATCGACCTAAGGGAAAAAGGTCAATGAAAAATTGGAATAACGGAATTCGGAACATGAGGGGAGTACTAATCATAACTTGATACCCTACTGGGGTGTGAGGAAAAGAGCACTCACAACATGGACTCATTAAAGAGATCTAATCTGAGGGCGTACCTGATATAAATCTGAATTTTCACTGATCGATAAGTATATCACATGTGCACAACATTCATGAACTGCATGACCTAAATTTTTTTGGAATTCATTACTTACGGAAAGTGATTCTGACTGCTGAACAAACTGGGAACTCATCATACTAGGAACTAGGAGAGTACATGATTCTTTATCATATGCATGAAAACAGACTATGATCATGAAGTTGAAACATAAAGCATGAGTATGTATTGGAATAACTAAAGTAAACTTCTTAAATAAGAATAGATTGAACATCGTTCTTTCTCACGCATAATTTCACAACTTACTGGCACATCTATTAGCATCTGAAAACTTGACTTGGTTACTCGTTCTATCATCTCCTCCTTGGATTTAAGCCATCATTCTATGTCTGTGAACCACTATATACACTCTGGTATAAACGGAAATCACTTTATATTAGAGTCGGTGATATGACAAGACACATAAAAATAAACTTACCCTGTAAGGCGGTATCTTTATATATAATAACCAATGCTAATACCTTCTTCAAATATTCAACCCTTAGGTTTATATAGCCCTAAAAGTCATCATATAACAACTTAAACATTCACCAACTTAGATTCTTCTAACACTAAACATGGATATCTCCAAACCTTTGACGGACCATACCACTTCTGTCATAGTCTACCAGCATCATGCCTGCAAACTTATATTTCTAATCCATGAGAATCAAGATTATGCAAAAACAAAGGCTCAACATCATTAATCATAACTCCATAACTTAGCTAGCAAGAACATCACATATTATCTAACTAGTCTTTCTCCGCCTAGCAACTCAGTACTATTAACCACACAACATGAAATGATCCTTGAAAATAATGCAGCCTCATAGCACCTTGGGCGTACTTCTACATCATATTTAAAACATCAGACTTGATTACGAATTAAATAAACTTAAGCTCTTGTATACACTATTAAAGCCTACTAGATCACTTTCACACAACTAACACCAAACACAACAATCATTATATCCTTGATTACAATCTACTATTCCAACTTAGTGTCTAGTTCTAGCTATGATGAACCACAACTTCACACAATTTCCTTACATGCCAAACATCTGAAAACATTAATCCTCCAAAACTTCATAACAGTAAGGATCAATCAAAATCCTATGATCTATATTATTTAAAATCAATTAACATATCCTCCTTCTACACATCATTACTATCTACCCTTTTATACAACTAAACTTAGTTCATAGCTCTATAAGTCCCAACTAAATTCACTCTTGCAACCTCAGGGGCATCTAAATTAACAACACTCATCCACCAAGTACCTTCATCAATAATGTATAATTTTCTTACATGACAAACATCATCAGCAACTCTTTTCATACTTCAAGTAAACAACAATTCGTCTTAACTAATAACTCCTTCTCTACCTTACCTTCTACTAAACTAACACACAGGGACGTATCACTTCATTATCAACTCAATCTCAGGAAAAAAGATTCGGCCATACATAGATTCAATAAATCGCCCTTACCACTTTTCTTGCTATTACGCCACTAAATCCCCAGTCCCAACCAACACAGGAACAACAAGATGAACAACAAGTTTCTAGTGAATCAAAATAGCCCCCACACGGTTTCACTAGACTATAATTTTTTTTGAACAAGAAAATAAGATGAATGACAAGGCATCTATGCTAGTGAATCGAAAGATTCCCACACGGCTTCACTAGACTTTTGGTTTCAACAACACAATGATAACAAGAAAACAAGAGATAGAAACTTAACACACAATATTCAATGATCTAAGAATACACATCTTACCCTGTATAGATAAAAATCAGAGTCAAACATTTCCACCCACAGACTACCATACAATTCACATATGCTACTAGCTACCACATTAGTCTATCATTATAAAAGGGTAAATCAATCTCAAACATCAGTTATTCAAAAAAATTATTTATTCACATAAAAGTCACCCTCACTTAGAATTCTAAATTTATGACTTCATATCACCAGCTTCTTAGTCTAATCTCACTACCAATAGATCATGACACCGATATTTTAACTTATACTACTACTCGGGTGGAAATATAGTTCCAACATTCTACTACACCTCATTCCCTCGTAAGAATGAAATCTGCAACATAAATTTTTGAAAAGGACTGAATACCCTTGATACTGTAGGATGAAAATCACAATTTCATCAGAACCAAAATTCGTACTAAAATCAATCTATTCTGAAGCACTAACGAACTCTTCTCAAGTCCTTGTACAATTTTTAAAATCTTAAATGACATAAATCAGAAAGGACCATACCATTTAAATTCTAAACTTCCACACTTGATTCACCACAACAATGAGACATATCGTAGCCCATCAAATTAAGGAAAGAATTGGGATAACTTTACTTTCATATGGGAAACACCATAACACGAATTAGAGTATGAAAGAGGAGCATTCTGACTCTATAGCACGAACTAGAATATGAAGAAAGAAAAACATTCCTAAATGCCTAGTAGCCTCCTGCTTATAAGTGTGGCATGCTACACACCCATAAATAAGACTCTACCCGACGTAATTTTGTAGACACCCTGGGACCATGAATTGTTCTTTGATACCAAGTTTGTCACGACCCAAACTAAGGCATGGCCGTGACGGACATCACGAATCATGATGGCCTGGACTTCCTACTCTATATGGTAGTCATGAAAAACATTCATATAATAAAAGAAAATGTGGAATTACTATCTAATACGGAAACATGGTCATACTCTGGATTAAGTTTAATAATAAGGAATGAAATTTGAAAATCACTTATAACGTCTGGAATAGTATGCGAAATCTCCACTATATGAAAATATGACAACTATCTGAAAACTGGGACAAGGCCCCTAGTAGACAAAAACTGTAATAGATGACATAATCTGAAGAGAAAGTCCTTCTACAATAGTGAAAGCTCACCACTGAACAATCTGATCTGCTGTCTGAATTATCTACTTCTTATCTGGACCCCTAGACTGAGCCTCAGAACCTGAGAGATAGGGGAGAGAGGGTCAATACAGATGTACTGGTATGCAGAGCAAATAAAAAATAATCATTTATATTCAACATATATGAGAGAAATTTAAAGCAGTTCATAAACATATCATATAGTAAGAAATCACATGGGCATTTTAAAAGACTCTGTGAAAATATCTGAAATCTGTGAGACTCTTTGTCTTACTTCTGTGCTAGGTGGTGTACCCTACAATCTGTAATCCCACAGGCTATATGGGATCTGTCATTAACTCGGCAGCTAAGCCCCCAACCCAAGTGTGCCGCAAGGGTCGGAGTCTCTGAATCTACTATGCCACACAGTCGTCCCTAGCGTATACTAATAATCTATCCATATCCGCAAATACAGTTTCAGGATAAGAGTTACTTGAACTCATGCCTTCTTCAGGTAACCACCCAACCCTATTTATTCCTATTTTTAATTCTTTATACATGCATGCTCTAAAAACATACTCTAAAATCTTTAACTCTATCATGGCATATACACATAAATGGTATCGTCATACCATTGATTTGCAAGTAACATTCTCTGAGCCATTTATACCAACTTATATCTCTGTTTTCAAATCATGAAATTCAGGAATACCATAGCAATAATTCGTTCAAGGAACTAATGCTTTAAAAATCATGTAAAACCATGAAAGCAATTCTCTTTATCAACAATTTAACAAACAATGGTGGTCATGTCCAAAGTCTCTATCTCAGACAATTCTTCTCTTTAACACAAAACATAGTTATCTGAAGACACCCTCTCAATAATTCTAAATCAATGTTTCAACTACTATGACATTGAGAAAACATCTTTCAAATCACAGACATGCATTTCAACTCTTTTCCAACAAAACCAAAATCTTTAATTTATCACAAGAGACGGAGTCCATAATTTATACTCTCAAACAATCATAAACCACAAATATATACATATACGTATACATGTAAATCAACTTAGGGGAAAAGGCCTAAGGACCAAATCAACAATGCATTTAAACATTCATAATGCATAATAAAATCATATATTGCAAAACCCCTTTTCTAAAATCATGCTTGAAAATCTTTAAATCATTTTCTAGTGTTTCTAAGCCCATGTAGTTTTTAGGATAAACCCCACGTACCTTAAATTATAAGATCTAAAAGATGAAACCTAGATCTTGATAGATGAAACCCGGATCTTGATTTGTTTCTTGGAGATATTGAACTTAAGGCTTGATTTTCTTGAATTTCTTGTTCTTGTAGAAAACCCTAATTTGATCTTATTTTGAGAGGAAAGAGGAAGTTTCTGATGTTGTACAATAGATAATGATTGATTAATAACACTTAAGGGGTAATTCAATTCGTGTGAATGTTTTTTTGAGTTATGGAAAGACAAAAATAGCCCTACGAAATCACTTCCCAGTTGCTGAAATTCTCGACTGACGACCAAGGCTGACAAGCCATCAGATCTATGACAAGCCGTCAGCTTTTGTCATCACCTGGGAGATGAAATTGATGGGTTTTTGCCTAAGGCTGATGATATATTCTGACAATTCATCTGATTTGTGTCAAGCCGTCGGAATTGTCGTCACTTAGTTGCCAGGCTGATATGCTAGAGTAAAATGGGCATAACATTTTGCTCTGATATCAGATTTTGTCAAAATTAGTAGCGTTGGAAAGAGGACTCAAAGAACTTTATTGATATGTATTAGGACATGCTGTTCATCATATACAAGGATTTATGACCAATTGAATTTGAACCAAGTTTTGACGCTCACTATAACTCGAACGATAGAAAAGCTTTCAACTAGTCCTTGAATTAAGGGACCTCTATGATCTCGACTCATGCTAAAATAAATTCACACACTACATAATTGATTAAAAAACTATATGTAAATCAAATTTTTGGCTTTTGGAACATCTACGTGAAGGAATGACGATTTTCGTTCTAGCCTAAAATGCGGGGTATTACATATTTCTACATATATGATATGATATTATTGGGTAGCTAACTTATATAGGATAGGAAACTGTGTCTATTCATTGATAAAAAAATGTTAGGATGGTAGGATTTGACGTTGATATATTGTTATATCCAGATCAAGTAAGTTTCATATCAAAGTATGAATGATGACCTTTTGAGTTCAATTCTTTACAAAGATGTTGGGGTCCACATTGCTATGCCAATATATGAGGATTATAGATATGATCTCCTTTTTTCATTATGTTTTAATATTTATATGATCAACTACAAATATTATTGGTTTAAAACCTTTAAAAGGAAATAACGCAGGAATTCAATTCAAAAGCTAGCCGCTGAAACAGAGATGGAGTTTGTAGAAGAGAATATGCAAAGAGGTTGATTATTTTCTTGTAAAAGCCGTGTCTTATTGATCATCGGCTGATAAACATAAATAGTTGCTATTGTAACTAAAAATAGGATAAAGAAACAACCTATTTCTACCAAAATTTAAATAACTAATTAGTTTCCTACCAAAGACAGGACTAATAATTTATCTATGATTTGTACGTTAAAAAGAAAAGCTGGAGAAAAAAAATGAAAAAATAGTCTACATTTTGAAAGAAACTTTCAACACTCCTCCTTGCTTTATGAAATGTAAACACCAATTCTTTTCCTTAGAAGCTCAAACTTGCTGACTAGAAGTGGCTTAGAACAGGCATGCTAGCTGTTTTTCAGACTTGTAGTAGATTAGAGTCACTTCTCCCTTTTATTACACTTCTCTCAAGAAATAGATCTTGATGTTCAAATGTTTGGTCATCCTATGAAACAACGGATTGTTTGAGATTGCAATAGCTTCCTGGTTGTCGACTAGAATCACAGTACTATCATTCTGTTCCATATGTACATGACATATGATCTTTCTGAGCCATAGGTCTTGGTTTACTACTGCAGTTGATGCCATGAATTCCACCTCTGCAGTAGATTGTGCAAAAATTTCCTGCTTCTTAGATGACCCTGAAAAGATTCCTGAACCTAGGGTGAAATAATGTCCAGAAGTACTTCACATATCATCAACAAATCCATCCCAATCACTATCCGAGAAACCAAGCAAATTTAAGGTTTGAGACTTCTCAAATTTTACACCATAGTCAACCATTCCTTTGATATATCTTAATATTCTTCTTCCTACTCTTAAATGCATCTCACTTGCACAATGCATAAAACGATATAAGAGACCAATAACAAATAGAATATATGGCCTTGTCGTAGTGAGATACGTTAAGCATCTGATCAAGCTTCTGTAATACCCTTTATCAACTTTATCGGCTCCATCTTCTTTACAGTGTTTCTCTTTTTGATTCATTTGTCTGCTCATCAGCTTGCAATCCTCCATTTGAAATTTCTTCAAAAATTCCTATGCGTAATTCTTTTGGCAAATGAACACTTCACTTTTGCTTTGCTTGATCTTCATCCCAAGAAAATAGGATATAAGACCAAGATATGTCATTTCAAAAACTTGCATCATTACTTCTTTAAACATGTCAACCAATTTTAAATTATTTCCTGTTAACACAAGATTATCAACATAAAGAGACACAATAAGAATATCACTATCCTTATGTTTTACATAAATAGTGGATTCCGATAAGCTTTTTTCAAAACCCAAGCCTAACAGATGGTCATCTATCCTGCTATACCAGGATCTTGGTGCTTGCCTTAAACCATAGAGATCTTTATTTAGCGAATAAACCATATTTTCATGTCCGTTGACAACAAAACCATCTAGTTGCTCAACATAAATCTCCTCCTGAAGAAGACCATTGAGAAACGCTGACTTAATGTCTAATTAATAAAGTTTCAAATTTTTTCCCCTGTAATGCCTTGTAGCAATTTGATTGTGTCAAGGCGAGCAACTGGTGCCAAAGTTTAAGAGTAGTTGACTCCAAAGATCTGAGCATAGCCCTTCACCACAAACCTTCTTTTGTGTTTGTTGATAGAATCATTTGCGTTCAACTTTGTTCTAAAGACCTATTTTACACCAATGATCTTTCTGTTCGGAGGTTTCTTAACAAGCTCAAAGATTTGATTTTTCTCAATCATCATCTCCCCCTTCATTGCAACGACCAATTTTTTGTCCACTTCTACTTCCTTATAACTTGTGGGCTCATATCAGAGATCAACCTCATTCTCCTTATAGGAAAATCATCTACTAGATCATTTGGATCTAATTCATTGGTAACTATTGGATTTTTTTGGGCTTCTCCCAATTTCAGTGTTGGTCTTCAATAAAGTGAACATCTCTAGTTTCAAAAATATTCTTCGTTTGAGGTTGATAGACCTTATATGGTTTGGACATATTACTGCAGCCTATAAAGATGCCAGGTTTCTCCTTCTTGTCAAGTTTGTCATTTTTAACCTGAGGAATATGAACAAAACACACACAACCAAACACTTTAAGAAAACTTAGTGAAGGTTTAAACCTATACCAAGCTTCAAATTGTGTTTTATTTTCCAAAGCCTTCGTTGGATTCAATTTTTCACAAAGACTGTCGTATTTTCTGCCTCTGCCCAGAATGTTTTAGGTAGCTCAATATCATCTAACATATACCTGGCCATCTCCATTATCCATCTATTTTTTCTTTCACTGATGCTATTTTGTTCTGGTTTGTATAGAGTTGTAAGTTGATGCACAATGCTGGCCTCCTCACAAAATGAATCAAATTCTATTGAGGTATATTCCTTTCCATTATTAGACCTCAAAGCTTGAATTGTACAACCACTTTGATTTTCCACCTGTTTCATAAATTTCCAGAATACACTAGTAACTTCTGATTTGAATTTCAAGAAAACAGTCCAATACATTCTTGTAAAATCATCAATTAAAAGAATGTAATAGATGCTACCTTTTAGTGATGGAGTTGTTTAAAGTCCGGAGACATCGGTATGAATTAGTTGTAGGTTTTGTGAAGTTCTCCAAGTTGATTTTGGAAAAAGATATCTGTGTTGCTTACCAAATTGGCAGGCATGACATTCAGTAGCGTTAACAACCAAATCGGGTAAGTTCTTCAACATATTCAATTTCTGCATTTTGACAAGCCCTTGATAATGATAGTGCCCGATTCTCTTATGCCATAACTCAGTAGTGTTTTCTTTTGCAAAATATACCATCCGGTCTTCTTTCGTTGGATTTAATAAGAAACTTTTGTCTCTCATTTTTACTTTAAATAGGTCTTGTCTAGATGCATCCTTGATGAAGAATATTTATCATCAAAATACAATTTGAAACCTTTTTCTAATAACTGAACAACACTTAACAAGTTTTAGTTTAAATCAGGGACATAAAGAACATCAGAAATTGTTTTAGTGCCCGATTGTGTTCCAATTGTAATGGTTCCCATTCCTTTTTATAGAATGTAACCACCATAACGGATTCTAACTTTTCTAACTTTAGTAGACCTCAAAACTTTAAAAAGATCTTTATCGCAAGTCATATGATTTATGCATCCGTAATCGATCAGGCACGACTCGCTTGAGACACTGCTTGGAAAACATGATGCGACAAAGAATTGATCTTCTTCCTGTGCATTAACAACTTGAACCTCTGGATCTTACTGCTGAGTTTTGTTCTTGTAGATGATCGCTTCATGACCAAGCTGATTGCACTTAGTGCTCTTAGCATTAGGCCTCTTCCAACACTTGAAAGGTGCATGTCCGATCATGCCTTTTTTGTTGTGCGTTCCACCTTCTCCATTAGATGCTTGGTACTTCATCTTCTTCTTCTTCTTCTTAGAATGCCCATCATCAAGATACTTGGCTGGTAAGGAACCTTTGACATCTCCTTCTTATCTCATAACACGGTGTTGCTCTTGCGTTTGAAAAGTAATTAAGATCTCTGCAAGTGTGATCTTAGAAAAGTCCTTAGTATTTTTTATGGTTATTATGGTAGACTCAAATCTTTCATGTACCGTTACTAGGAATTTTTCAATGATCCTCGAATCATTGAAAGTGGAACCCAACAATCTTATGTGATTTGCTAAATTAAGAAGTCGGTCAGAGTACTCCTTTACGGTTTCACTTTCTTTCATCCGTTGCAGCTGAAACTCATGTACCAGATCCAACACTTGCATTCCTCGAATACTTTCATCTTCTTCATACTCAGTCTTGAGATAATACCATACCTCTTACGATGATTCCAGAGACATGATACGAGTGAAGATATTAGATGAAACTGCATTAAATAAGAATGCCACTGTATTTGATTTCCTAGTATTCATCTCCTTGTGAGTTTTAATCTTCGCCCCCGTGGGATTGTTCGAAAGGAGAGCTATCTCGTATTAATCTTCAACAGCTTCCCAGAGATCCAAAGTTTGTAGACATATCTGCATTCTAACTACCCAGATTTGATAACTTTCCCCATCAAAAGTTGGTGGTGCCATTGAAGAAAAATTTGCTTCTCTGTTCATGGTATCCACTGTATCAGATTGATGCACACACTCACAGGTCCTTTAAGATTAAAGCTCTGATACCAATTATTGGTTTAAAACCGTTAAAAGGAAATAACGCAGGAATTCAATTTAAAAGCTAGCTATTGAAAAGGAGATGGAGTTTGTAGAAGAGAATATACAAAGAGGTTGATTATTTTCTTTTAAAAGCCGTGTCTTATTGATAATCAGCTGGTTAACTTAAATAGATGCTATTACAACTAAAAATAAGACAAAGAAACAACCTATTTCTTCCAAAATTAAAATAACTAACTAGTTTCATACCAAAGATAGGACTCCTAATTTAACTAGGATTTGTACGTTAAAAAGAAAAGGTGGAGAAGAAAAAAAAGAAAAAACAATCTGCATTCTTAAAGCAACTTTCAACAAATATGAATATGAAATTGTATCTAACAAGGAAATGACTTGATATCTCTCTTACGGATTCATACTATTTGTGAAAGAGTTAGTACTTTAAGTTATGATGTGAATTATGCAATAAGGATTTCAGCTTTGTTATTTTTCCTTGCTTTAATCATTATTCATAATGATTGTGTCTATTTATTAACTTCAACAACGAAAGCAAGTGCAGTCACATGTCTCTAAATCTGCTAACCACTCGTATCCTTTATATCTTCATATAAATTGTACATGCTAAAGGAAACGTGTCCTTTTTTAGTATCTTTTATTTTCATATTTCTGAGGTTTATAAGTATAAATTTTAGTATTTACCATAACATTATCCACGTTCGTGGAAGTTTGAATTAAATTAAAATTTGATGAAATTATATTTTAATTTCTTCCTAAAATGTCTTTACTATACATGAAAAAATTCTTAAGTTAAGATATATTTAGTGTATGTATTTATTTTATAAGAACTTTTATAATTTATTTATATTTTAACAAAGATATCAAGTTATCTAAATGCAGAAATTATTTTTACATAAGGTAATAATTATATTATTTATAATATATGTACAATTTTATGTGTATTTGATCATGACGTCATGCAATACCCGAGTGAATAGGTTTACATGTACCGCACTAAAAGTTAGAGAATAGGCAATGAGACATGGTGTTGATATCTCACCTCCACGTAGAAGTAAGGTAGTACAACAACCATAAGTGTTGTATTAATAGCATATATAGCTATATGGCGGTGATATAATAATTTTCTTGACGAACAATAATCACATTGATTGTTAATTGTTTCATTCACGCTAAGATTCTTTTATGGAAAAAATTATTGAATGTGATATTTGATTGCCAAAAAAAAATTGAATATCTAAATCAACTTGTTCAAGCTCGAATTCACGGTATGTACGTGAAAGCTATTAACTTTCTTTGTTTTTGTGAGCCTTTAGTTCATGATTTTTGGGTCTAGCATGTTTTGAAACATCAACAATTAGGTGTCTCTTAATTTTTGTTGATGTTACTCTCAACAAAAATTTATATTCGATGATTTAGGTTCTGTATCGAGATTGGGAGTAGGAGGTGGTGCTTATTTCATTGTGACTATCAAAATTACAGTGATTGTTAATTTATCACATTATTATGATAGCTAATTCGATGAGATGTTGTTATATGCATTTTATCAGCATTATTACCATTTTGTTTACACAGAGATATTATGGTGGTCTTGTTTGGCCTGCATAATGATTTTGCATACATATAAATATCATGATTATCTTGTCATCCTGCATAACGGTTTGCACATTCTAGTTACTAACTTTTGGGTTTGCTATGATTGTACTAAGCAAAATGTATAAGTGAAATTATCAAAACCATGTGGTGACAAAAGAACAATTATGAAAAATGGAGGACATTAATGTGAAACAATCTCCCTATAGTCAAATGTGCCAAAATTCCCATTTGATTAATCAAAGTTGTCATAGTCCATAATTTTTTTATCTAAAATTTGCACTATTTAATACCCTAAAATTTGTGTAGAACTTTTTCAAACTTTCTTCCTTTGTTAGTGTGCTGTCGTGGAGCTCCAATGGACACTCACCATCCGAGACCAAATAAACCAAACAACATTCATAAGGCCCCCAAGGTATAATTCTAGTAAAACCACACGTTAATTCTGCTTTTGTTTTGTTTTTCCTCCATAGAAAAGGACGACTTATTTTTTCGATGATGATTAGTGGGGATACGGGAAGTGAGAGTATCATTGATTGTTGTTGGGGTATAGGAAACGAAAATGAGGTATTATAGGGTGAGAATCGAACTTTCACTAACATGAAAGTGTAAGACTTTACTCATGGTTGTAAATATAGAGCAATTAACAAGATTTTTTTTTTTTGAAAGATGTGATTTATTTTATATTATTGGAGAATAATTAGTTGAGTATTTCAGATATCTGATAGTTGGATGTTTTTAAAATGGAAAAATAATGAAAAAAGAGTAAATGAACTAGTATTTTTTCTGAGAGATATTCTTCAAAATAATTACAAGGGTATTTTGGTTTTCTTATCACCGACATATTTTAAAAATGGAAAATGAGTAAAACTAAAAATAAAAGCGTAGATGAGATTTAAAGAGTTTTCCATAATACTGGTAAGTTCAAAATTGGTATGCAGGTGGTTTGAAATGTCTCAAGGATTGTTTTTTTTTTTTTGGGGGTGGGGGGTTGAGGGGTGGGGGGTTTATGAGTAGAATTAGTGTTGCTAAGCAACATGAAAAGTGGTGTAATAGTGGGACTACTCCACCATTATTTAAAGTTTTTGGATTTGACACTTTGGTATGGAGAAAATTTTTTTGGAATTGAAATTCCCAGAATGAGTCTTGTAATCCACGATTCGAATTAATCTACACTTCAATGAAGGAATTTCGGACACCCGATGTCAAACAAAAAGAAAGAAACAGTGATGCTAAACTTACCGTTTGTGTAGCATTTGACAAAATATATTTGTTTTGGTGTGAGTAGGAATTATAGGATCCCTGATCAAAAATAATTATTATAAAAATTAATAATTTTCTATTTCCTGAAACTGAATTTCTTATAATATATTTGAAGTTAAAAGAAGTCATAAATATTTTTTTCTAAATCTATTCTTATTGATCAGCTCAATAGAATATAGAAACTCTATTGAATATCTTTCTTAAATGAAGATAGATAAATACTTTGTTGAATATATTTCATAAGGTTGAATAGAAAATCCTAAGAGGATCCAAACACGGTGATTATAAAAAATTTAATGAGTGTTCAACACTTTAGACAAACGATAATGTGCAGTAATGAGAGTAGTAGTATTTTATTTACATGGATACAAAGTTCCACCGGCATGTCTTTTTTTTTTTGGCCACTCCCTAGGATCTTCCACCCTTTTTTTCTCTATTGGTGACTTGAACCTACGACCTTTGGGTTAGAGAAGAGAGGTGCTTACAATCGGAGCAACTTCTGGTTGTCCTCTTTGATTTGCAATTGGCATTGTAAATAAGCGTGACATGAATAGGTTTAAAATTCATTAAACTTTATTTCTATTTGCTCTTTGCTTTCTTAAAATTTTGTTGGAAGTGCAATTTCCAGAATGACTCTTGTAATGTGCGATTCGAATTAGTCGAGACTTCAATGCGGGAATTTTGTACATCCAATGGCAGACAAAAAGAAAGAATCCGTGATGCTAAACTTACCTTTTGTGTATGATTTGAAAAAAAAAACGTTTTGGTTTGAGTAGGTATTATAGGATCCCTGACAGAAAATAATTATTAGAGAAATTGATAATTGTCTATTTCATGAAAGTGAATTTCTTGCAGTATATTTGAAGGTAAAAAAGTCATAAAGATTTTTTTTTAAATCTATCCTTATTGATCAGCTCAATAGAATATATAAACTCTATTGAATATCTTTCTTAAATAGAGATAGATAAATACTTTGTTGAATATATTTCATAAGGTTGGATAGAAAATCCTAATATGATCCAGGGTGATTATAAAAAACTTAATGAGTGTTCAACACTTCCGACAAACGATAATGTGCAATGATCAGATTACATGGATACAAAGTTCCACCGGCGTGTCTTCTTTTTTTTTTTTTTTTGCCACTCCTTAGGAGCTTCCGCCCTTTTTTTCTCTATTGGTGATTGGAACTCACAACCTTTGGGTTAGAGGTGAGAGGTGCTTACAATAGGAGCAACTTCCGGTTGTCCGCTTTGATTTCCAATTGCCATTGAAAATAAGCGTGACATGAATAGGCTTAAAATTCATTAACCTTCATATCTATTTGCTCTTTTGTTTTCTTATTAAGATTCTTTGTTATGAGTAGAAGATAATATTATACTCGAGTCGGGGCCCTGACCGCGACGGGCATCCCGAACCATAGGCCCGAGAGAAGAAGATAATATTATTAAATATTATTACAATACTCAGAAGGTACTGGAACATTGTCCGAGCCGGGGCCCTGATCGCGACGGGCATCCCGAACCATAAAGGCCCGAGAGACCCTATAACTCCCCAACTAAAGTATGGCAACTAGAGTAAGGCTTTCTTACTTATATACCTAGTATCTCTCCTATACTCACCATCACACTGAAGTTGTCCGTTCTGGGCCCAGGCCCGCACGACTTACTAGGAATTAAGGCTTTATTAGTTATATACCTAGTATTCCTCCTGTGTTTTGCCGATGTGGGACTCCTTCCTAAGTTGGGGTGTTACAATTATAAAGGAAACATAATACTTCTTATTGTGTGTGTTTATAATCTAAATACTTGTTTCAGAAAGCCTTGGCATAGATGGTAAAGGTAGTTTTATATGATCGAGGGGTCACAGGTTTGAGCATGGGAAACAACCTCTTACAAAAATGCATGATAAGATTACATTCAATGGACCCTTCTCTTAGAGAAAGCTTACTCCACTAGACATAGGAAAATTAAGTTAAAACTTTGTTTACTCGAACCCCTGAATAAAGAAGTCTCAATCTGTCCACATTGTATCTTATCCCTCAAAGCATGGGCGGAGCCACCTTAAACAAAGGGTGGTCAGATGAACACCCTTCGTTGAGTAATTACGTGGTCTACAAAGGTTAAATGTTAGCTATTATGAGTAAATATTTAATTTTGCACACCCTTAACATAACTGGGAAGAAAATTTGCACACCCTTTGCTAAATTTTTGGCTCCGCCACTGCTTCAAAGTTCCCTTATACATGCCTTATTGTGTGTCTTTCCCCAGGCCTCAGTGTTCTTCCAACAATAATTAATGATATTTTCACATTCTCCTTCTTAAGAATGTAATTCATATTTGGCTTCCTCATCCATTCTACAATTACCTCCTCACTGACAACATGCACCTTAGTCTTTACTACACTTTCAACTTCATCCTTGAGTCTCATTCCTTACCAACAATCATGCCCAACGGGTATTGTCGTTACTTGAGCCTTGCATTTCTTGCTCATCACTTACCCGTTCGACATGTGTGGATTTCGATAGAAACTGAGACTTATTGCTTGAAGATCAATAGCACGATCAATAGTAGAATGAATAGGTAACTTCTTTAATGTCTGTGCAGCCTGCAAATGATAGATGTGGCTATGAAAATATTCAAATTCTATACAAAGTTTGTCAAGCTCCACGTTCTTGGTTGGACGAAACAGCACTGGTGACTTAACTTGACCATGGATACTTAAGATATTCAAATGTTCATATCATAAGCAAAAGTTCCCCAATTGGTATATGGGGCTCGCCATAAACCAATGGAATGAGCACAGGGCCTAGCAAGAATCTGCACATCCCTAAGAGTCCATACGCGCATCACAAAGCGATGCAGTATCCTAACAAAAAGAAGAGAGTACCTGTGAAATAGTACTCGCATGATTAGGTGAACCCAATTATTATAAAAGTATATTAGTAAAAATAAGTGTATATAAGTTATACCAGCGCATACTGCTAGACTATTTCTCTATCAAAATAATCACTTCGCTTGTTTTGTTAATCAAATATACGAGGGTGGTGCTTCGTGGTTCATTGTTTTTCACATGTCTTGTCTATACAAAACCAGTTAAATAATACAATCTATGTTCTTATGGCCCCTGGGAACAATACAGTGTGGTACTAATATTTAGTGGGTTTGACCAGCTCATTAGATATTTCTTATGGTTAAAAGTCTTTTATAGATAATGTATTCAATTTGTAACAATTGATATATTCCGTCAGATGTATGGGATGGCATGTTGTACGTACCAAAAATAGAGAGTATTAACTTCTAAAGTTCTCAACTTTCCAGTATATTTGTTTAGAGCTATGATAATATCATCTTTATCATTAACTGATTCTGTGTGACAAAACAAGATGAATGGTGCACTTTGATAGCATCTAGATCCTTGTTCAGTGAAGAAACCTGAGGGCACTTAATTTGTTGTGTTTTCTGTTTGAACTTGCAGGAAAAAATTTGTGAAATTTGCGGTGATATAGGTTTTCAAAAAGCAATTCTTACCTGCTATCGCTGTAAAAATGTTGACGTGCATCTGTAAGTCCTCTCTCTCTCTCTCCCTCTCTCTCTATCCATCTCTCTCTCTCCATCTCTCTCTCTCTCTCTATTATCAGCATGACAGTGCAGCCAGGTGATCTGAAAGCCATGACTGTGCTTCATCACCTTGTGCCATATCTGTATGTTATTGTAAGGCTCAAAAATTGATACTTATTGAATCTCTAATTTGTGTGATTCAAGATACGTGATTCTTAAATGATTGATTATGTTAGATTTATGACATATTGAAATTCAGGAGATGATTGAAACTTTGTGTACTTTCGATCCTAAACTTGCTGTGAAATTAATATTGTAATAATTATTATGTATATCAATTTTGGCTATAAAATGTACATAGTTGTTTCATGATACTTTATACATGTTTAAACAAGTATGTCAACTGCTCCAAGAATATTATCGTCGAGCTCAACAAATGTGATAAGTTTAACTGTGATAATTATGAAATATGGGGCATGAAATTTCAATACGTACTAGAAGAGCAAGAGATTCCTCAAGCTCTTAATATGTCTCTGACATTTTCAGAAAATGGTGATATCCCCCAACATGTGATAGATCTTGAGACATATCAAGTTTTAAAAAAAAATATCTCCTACTCTGATAATATTGCTGAAAAACATGGATAATGATATCAGGATAGAATCTCGAAAGTATAATAATGCTAAGGGCATGAGGTGTGCATGAAAGGGAAAATATGGCCATACTTGAGCTGCCAAGTTAAAGTCTCTTACTATTAATTTTGGTACTTATAAGAAACATCCTGATCATACTATGCATAAGTATCTTTTTCATATATTATACGTGGTGAATGAAGTGAAAGATGGCGGTCATGTATTGACCGAAGAGAAACAACTTCAAGTTGTGATTCCCTCCCTACCCCAAAGCTAAAGAAACATAAAAACGCACTTAACCACAATGTTAGCTTCAAAACTATGAAAGAGCTAAACATTACTTAAAACTTGAAGTAGAGCACCTCGAAGTAGACAATACCACTACAAATGTATTAATTCAGGTCCAAAAGATTGATATGGTTTTTTTGTTAAAAAGCCAAGATCGATGACTTTTCTAAAAAGAGGGGGAATGGAATGTCTCAAAGAAGCCTAAAATTAATAAACAAGGAGACCAACATGTTTCTGCTCCAAAGGAAAAGCAAATACGTCTATGTTTAGGTGCTACAATTATGAGGACAAGGACACTTTGCTCGTGATTCTTCCAAACATAAAAAGGTGCATGATATTAATAATTTACATAGTGATGTAAATATTTTTTATTCTGTTCTTTAACTACATCACATCTTATATTACTTACAGACTAAGCATCCACCAAGAATATAGTGACAAATAGAGA